>CM068368.1:449536432-454336432 GCA_034769895.1 Magicicada septendecula
GTATGCAACCGATATGAAAAAGGAGCTGAATTAAACATTGGGGGACTCATCTCAATTGAATTAAATGGTTAAGGATTGGGTAGCTGAATTTAAAATGGGTTGAACAAGCACAACTGACGACCCACGTGTTGGACGTTCCATTAAAGTGACATGCCATAAAAAGAAAAATACATAAAATCGTTTTGGTATACTGTAGAGTGAAAGTGAGTGAGATAGTTGAAACTGTTAGTATATCAATGGAACGTGTGCGCAATATCTTACACGAACATGTATATATGACAAAGATGTGTGCTAGACGGGTTCCACATTTGCTGACACTTTACCAAAAAAAGTGTCTAAAGGATGTTTCAACCGATTGCTTGGCACTCTGTGCGCAAAATCCCACCAATGTTTTGAGTTGATTCATAAGCATTGATGCGACTTGGGTACACCACAACACACCATAAAACAAAAACAGTCAAAACAATGGACCACAAAAGGCAAACCAATTCCAAAGAAGACGGAGACAATTCCTTCTGCTGGTAAGGTTATGGCAACTGTTTTTTTTTATGTACACGTGGAGTAATCTTGATTGACTGCTGCCTTAAAAAGGGAAAACAATTAATGGCAAGTAATATGCAAACCTACTGCACCTTGTAAACGACAAAATTAAAAAAAAAAATGGCCACATTTAGCAAAATGAAAAGTGCGGTTTCACCAAGACAATCCAACATCTCACATATGCATTTGGGATGGATAAAACCAAAGAATTGAAGTTTGCATTGGTTCCTCACCCACCTTACTCACCCTATTTAGCCCAAGTGATTTCTACCTCTTTCCTAACCTCGAAAAATGGCTCGCTGGAAAAAATATTTACTGACAACAATGAACTCGGTGATGCTGTAAATGGCTACTTTGCGTGCCTCGACAAATCGGCTTATCAGCATAACCATTTGGAACATTGTTGGAAAAAGTGTATAGAGCGAAAGAGAGATTATGTTGAAAAATAAATGCAAATTAATCTAAAGAAGTGTTATTTCTTATTCAGGCTTGGAACTTTTCACCCTACTCTTGTTACATGTAAGTTTAGTTAATCTGCCTGTTACAAGTAAATTATGTTAATATATTAGAGAGCAATTTTCAATATAACATCTTCTATATGTCATTAATTAATTATCAGAACATTAATACTTTATACAGTTTGGAAGTATAAACAATAAAAAATGAAGTTTTTAACAGTAAAGTAAAAAGATAAATTTAACAGTACTCTTTGTGTTATAATTCAGTTTGATGTTTTAGTGTATGTGTGTACTGTTATGTAATTCTTGTATAATTTGTTTACAGGTTACGTTTAAGACTCCATCTCCATCAGTATCTCCTTCATCTGTTGCTCCTCCTCGGCCACCAAGTGATTGGCGAAATAATAATAGTAACAATAACAATAACAACAGTGTGCCACATACAGTCCCCCCATACCCTCCTCCAGCCTTTCCCTTTCCACCTCCACCTGTAGACAGCAGGACACCCTTTAGCAGAGGACCTCACCAAAACTCTATAGCACCACCACCACGTACATTCCACCCACTGTACCATGGCAAGAGGATACCAGGCCATCATGGTGGCAGCCAGTAGATGATCGCCAACAACCAAACACTACACCAAGGTACACTTAATGTTTAGAGCCTGAAGTACTGTTAGGCTCATTTTATTTTGATGCAAAAAAACACCCACAATATGTGCATTCCAAATGACATTGAATAAAAATTGTTTGTTCAGTTTTCCACAAAAAAAATCTTTGAACAACTGCCCTTATGTGATAGCTTCTTTAAATGATGGCTGAGATGGATTGTACATGTTTGAATTTAACACAAGGACTTCTTTCATCACAGACAAGTATGTAAATGCGATGTTTTGGCCACCCAAACAATCAGCAGCCATCTTCAGGTTAATTATATACTAATACATGTAAAGAAAAATAATACTCTACAACCAATAATAGAGAGTCAACATAATAACAAAACTTCATGTAATATATAATCAGTAGATAAAATAATCCAAATGAATACTTACTATAAAAAACACAACACTCACAAAACACAAGCATTATTGGCACAAACACTTGAACACCACCAAGATCAACAAACCGCTGTAACAAAAATGTAATGGGCCCAACCCTTTTATAGTAAAAGTAAAGTAGGCAGCAAATGGCACCTATGCACAAACTGCTTAGGCACTCAACAAGACTGCTTTACGAATGGAATGAAGCCAGATGTTAGAATTTTGCTGTTTACTTGACTAATGCAATTATTATTTGTAACAATAAAAACAGCTTCCTTAAATCTTCATTCGAACCAATCTTTATCAATAATGTTTGCTTCCTGCCATACTGCCATAAAACCGTATGTTGCCCCTCCCACACATGCTCAGCCAACCTTGATCAAGAAGTGTTACTCTCTGGACATTCACTCTGTGCTCATTCACACGGACCTGCAACGGCCAACAAGATTCACCCACATATTTACAACCACACTCACACAGGATACTGCAAATAATATTTTTCGTATTGAACAGCAGCAGCAGTGCGCAACCCAAACTCATGGCTATCTTCCTAATTTTTTTAGGCACACCCATGTACGCAAGGAATGACTTTACTGCCTCTCACCTCCGCTTCCTGCTTCTTAGAGTTCTTAATGTTACCACTGCAAATTTTAATGTTTTTTTTATTTTGAGTAGCCATTAGACTGGAAAACATTGAAAATATTATTAATTTCAGCATCTAAATTGATTTTAGAGGAACACAGCCTAGTGGCTCAAGCATGTAAAGAACAGACAACTACCATCTTTACATGACCAGGGTGGTTAGAAAGCCTATGAATATGTCCACTGTGAGTTGGTTTCTTGAATACTGATGTCTCAATATGTCCGTCCTCGCGACTAACCAATACATGAAGAAATGGTATTTTTCTATCTTTTTCTAATTCCATTATAAATTTAGTTTATTCTGCTTCACTAATTATCTCCTGTAAAAATACATCCAAAAGTTCCCTGCATGTGGCCAAACAACAAAAGTATCATCAACATAGCTCAGCCGTAACTTAGGTTTGTTGATGTATTTATTAAATATTTTGTTTTCTATGTATATATTAGCTAATACAGGGGACAGAGATGAACCCACTGTTAGCCCACTGTTTCTGGGTATAGAGACAATCTTTATTTATAAATTTATCTGTGATGGCAAAACTATTAAATTAAATGTGTAGGCCTACAATCCATCACAGCCATCACTTAAAGAAGTTGTCAACAACCACTATGGACCCAGATTTAAGTTAAACATTAGAAAATTAGAAAACTTGTACATTAAATTAGCGCATAATATGGCACATTTTTAACTTTTTAACTAAACGTATCTCCCTTAATGTTGTTCCTAAAGGATTCAGAGTAAAAGCGCCATTTCCTGGCCACAAGGTGAGAACTATAATTGAAAAGCCAATGAGGTTACTTATTAAACTTAGGATTAAATTCCATTGTAGCAATAAGTTTAGACTTTTGAATGAAATTACTACTTTTCTAACCTGTTTTGAAGATAGTTTATTACCGGACAATTTTAATAAAATTACCTGTAGTACGAGGGCTATCCAGAAAGTAACAGACGTTTTGACCGACCGCGGCGGTGGGCGGGGATAGAGCCGCCATCTTGGTGTCGGAACGTTCCTACACTCAGTACGCAACCAGCTGTGGTAGCGAGCGGTCTGTGCCCCTCTTACTTTGCTCTCTGTGACGTGTTAAAATGTGCGCTGCAATAGAAAATTCCGCCACTTGTGAGGTGCGTTCTGTGATTAGGTTTTTGTTGGCAAAAAATCACAAACCAATTGAAATTTATCGCCAACTTTGTGATGTGTACGGAAAAGGAATAATGAGTGAAAGCCGAGTGAGGCAATGGTGCATTGATTTTAAAAATGGCCGTACCAATGTTCACGATGAGGACCGCAGTGGTAGACCTAGCCATGTGACTGCTGAACTGGTGATGAAAATCAACGACAAAATTCGTGAAGATCGTCGTTTCACGATTACGGAACTTTCGAAACAATTTCCCCAAATTTCACGGAGTTTGGTGCATGAAATTGTGGCGGAAAAGCTTGGTTACCACAAATTTTGTGCTAGGTGGATTCCGAAAATCCTAACGGAAGACCACAAAAAACAGAGACTGGCTGCAGCACTAACTTTCCTCGAAGATTACGATAAAAATGGTAACAAAGTTATCGATCGTATCGTAACTGGGGACGAGACTTGGGTGAAGCATGTCAATAGTGAAACAAAAAGGCAGTCGATGGAATGGGGACACACAAATTCTCCCAAGAAACCAAGGAAGTGTTTGCAAACGCTGTCAGCAAGAAAGATCATGGCTACTGTGTTTTGGGACTCTGAAGGAGTGATTCTCGTTGATTTTCTTGAACGTGGCACAACAATTAACTCAGAGAGGTATTGTGAAACACTGAGAAAGTTAAGGCGCGCGATACAAAACAAGCGTCGGGGAAAACTTAGTGCGAAGGTTTTGTTTTTTCACGACAACGCACGTCCACACACGGCTAATCGTACCCGAGAGCTCTTCGATAGTTTTGGATGGGAGGTGTTCGATCATCCACCATACAGCCCGGATTTGGCGCCGAGCGACTATCACCTCTTCCCAGCGATGAAGACATGGCTCGCTACACAACGCTTTGATACTGACGCCGAACTGCATGCCGGTGTAAACCAGTGGTTGAAATCGCAGGCGGCAGATTTCTACAGAGACGGTATTGAAAAACTTGTGCCACGGTATGACAAGTGCCTTAATTTGAATGGCGATTATGTAGAAAAATAGCTTAAGAGTGTACCTTTCAAATGTATATAATAAAATTTTGTTTTTTCATTTTGTAAATTTTTTATTTTAAAACGTCTGTTACTTTCTGGATAGCCCTCGTATAAAGTGTAAATACTGTAGAATTGTATGCAAACTTAACGATAATCATGAACAGAAGCTACAAAAGTTAGTGAATGAATTTACTCATAGTCATGACTCACCTGTTCACAATACCAAAAATGTCATTGTTAACTTGTCTGACCACATCTTACCAGAGGCACATACTCAAGTTTTGAATAAAGGCCGCAAGTTAGTGCTAGTGGATAAGAATTTACCCAGGCTTGATTTAATTTTGTCAGTTGAATCAGGCATCCTAAAGCTACCTGAGGAAAAAAAAGGTGACCTCTGCTGCCGAATCAAATCTGCTATGGTTAAAATAAATCTGTTCATAAACCTAACTTAGACAAGGCAGAACTAGAAGCTTTAAGAAATTATACAATTGTAAAGAGCTTGTAATAAGGGAAGCGGACAAGGGTGGGGCTGTTGTTTTACTGAATCGTCAAGTCTGTGATCAAAAAATGGGGGAGATTTTAAATTCTAATGAATATGAACCTTTATTTAAGAACTCAGTTACTAGTATAGAACGTAAAGTGTATAAAACGTTATTTAATTATAGGAATGAACTTTCAGATCAGGTTAGATCTAAGCTTATACCCAATTATTTTAAATCTCCACAACTTTATGGGTTACTGAAAATTCATAAAAACGGACATACTGCTTAGGCCTATTGTGAGCTCTAGAGGAGGTACTGTCTATGATTTATCCAAATACTTGTTACCTGTCATGAGTTCTCTTTGTGGGGATTCACAAACATTTGTTAAAAATTCTGCTCACTTTGTTAGAATGGCTTTAAAATTAAATGACTCAGATTTGATGGTGAGCTTTGATGTGGTTTACTTTTTCCAAATGTGCTATTGGATTAAAACTTTGAAAACTTTGAATACTGTAAGAGCACTGTTGGAAGTAGATCCCAGCTTAGCTAGTAGAACCACTCTTTCACTTAGCGGGATTCTAGAACTTTTGACTGTTTGCGTAAGGTCTGTTTATATTCGGTATAAAGATTGTTGGTCCCCTGTATTAGCTAATATATAGATGGAATGGTTCGAAAACAAAATATTTAATAAATACATTGTAACGTAAAGTCTTAATATGTCATTCTCCTTTTTATAATTTTTTACTATAAAGTATAAGGTTGGATTTATGAAGTTGAAGTTCTTTTATGCCCCGCGTTGGAAGTGCCAATCTGTAACGTATAGAAATTAGGTGGTGTTAATCTTTAAGTATAAAGTTGGTTTGGGTTGACTATAAATTGAAATTCTTTTACGCCCCGCGTTGGAAGCGCTAATCTGTACCGTAAACGTAAAAGGATCTCGTATGGTTTTCTTTTATGAATTATTTATTATGCAAAAATTGTAGACTGGTTTTTATCGTTTAACGCTCCATGTTGGTTGCGTCAATCTGTAACGTAAAATTCTCTGTCTGGTTATTTTTATTTATTTTTTTTTAAACGAAAAATAATTATTTGTTTTCATGGTTTTGAAAAAATTAGTAAAATTGGTTTGTATGGCGGGACTAGTCTTGTCAACATTTACTTTCGATTGTAGTGTCGAGTTGCCTATTGGAGGTTATTTTCGTGGTCCTTTATTAACGATGAAGTTCGAATCACCAATACTGTTTCACTCTTCCTTTCTCGAACAAATAACCCTTAACTTTATATTATCCTATAAATAAAACTCATTCAACATTAATTAGGAATAATTAACATTTTTATTTTCATTAATTCAGTTAAACGACTCTAAGGTCGAAGTTATCGATTCTTGCTTTCAGTTTGATTCTAAATTATTTGTATATAATATCTCAGTTCGGGGTTCTTTAGACTGTTATTAAAGTTCAAAATGCCCACAACGAAGTACTACAAATTACAATTATTTGATTCTTATTGACTAATACAAATAAAATTAATTTTAATAAAGTGTAACAAATTATTTGTTCAGTTCAGTTTGCCACCGCAATGCATCATGGGTGTACTCAGAATTCAAAGTGAATAGGCAAGATGGCGGCTTGTTGTTAAACAAAATTAGCGTGGAATGTATTCCCAACCAGTTTTTACAAATAAAATAAATTGCACAAAATGTTCACTGTGTTTAAATTAGATTTTGTTTTCTTTTCACTAGTGTTTTATTGAAGAAAAGTGTTAGTTGAGTTAATCTTGGTGTTGTGTAGTTGTAAATATGGTATTATAAAGGTTAAGTCTCACCCAGTTTTATGGTTGAAATTATTCACTTTTCTTTAAAATATTACTTTCACTTGTTCTTTTATTTATTATTTTATATTATCTTCATTTCTTCCTTCTTTAATTCAGATTCTGTGTTTTATAAAATTTTATACTTTTTCTTCCACTTGGATTTGATTCTTCATTATACTTTGTGGCTCAGAGCTGCACAGAGGTCTTCTAAATACTTTAGTGTCTAACAATAGAATAATATATTTTTCTTTTTCCTTCTACTGGCTTGACCAAAATTAACTAAATTCCTATTGGTCAATACCGTTGGGTTCAAGTGGCATGTGACCTGATTATTTAATACACCTAGTTTTTACATTTTATACTCCAAATTACTCCCTATTTAGTATTTAGTTAAATACTTAAATTAATTACAAAGTGATCTTCCTTATAGAAAGACAAGCATTTTGATATCTCACTTGATATGTGTGAGTGCCCTAATAGATATTTTTTCATCTTACAAAATTCTGTTTTATAGGTCCTTAAGCAGTTTGACCTTCACTAAATTACATTACAAATCAATAATCTATTTAAAATGTAGTTGTCAACATTTAAACATAGGCCTATCACAGTAATTCTCCTATTTCTTACTAACTTATAGTAATAATATGACCATTTGTTAGTTAGATTAACAATAATATTATGTTAATATTGGCCTATATCTTGGTACTTCCTTTGTACACTGTTTCAATTTATAACATTATGTAGCCTGTTGGCCTTTTACATTTTTGGTTAATTATAATTATTCCGTGATGTAACATACAAACATAAACATGAAACAAACATTAAAACAATATTATGCCCTTATGGCTAAAACTCTAATTAACACTAAACATTAAAATTAGGCTTTCAACAATTCCCTAATACTTAATACTCATATTTTATCCCAGTGTTAGTCTATCATTAACTGTCCTTTGGTATAATTACACATTATGTGAAAGATTTAGTGACTAACCTCAAAGCTTATAAGTATTCTTTAAAATATAAAACATAGTTTGATATAGATCCCGTTTAAAACAAACTTTACTTATTATTTAGTTTGATTTAGTACACTAGTCTTCACTTCGAGAATTGCTATTAATTGTTACAGTTCTCTCTGTAATTAGCAATTATCCGTTCTCACTTATTTTTTTCACTCACCCTTAACCATTAATACATAGTTCTTTGTTTATTTATCTATTACATTTATTATGATTATACCTTGTATGGTACCCATTGTGGTCCTTTGGTATTTTATTTATTTCATACATAGTTGAATTATTTTATTAGGGTAACTTTACATCATATTTAATTGTTTATTGGGTCCTTCATTTCATCGCGTTGCAACATAAACAAACCTACGTTATGACTGATGTATATTGATGATACTTTTGTTGATAGGGAACTTTTGGATGTTTTTTTAAAGCAGCTAAATAATGAAAAAGAATCCATTAAATTTACAGTGGAATTCAAGTGTTTGTGCAAATGATGTTTATGTTTTGTGAGTGTTGTGTATTTTTTCATAGTAAGTATTCATTTGGATTATTTTATCTATTGATTATATATATATGATGTGAAGTTTTGTTGACTCTCTATTACTGGTTGATAGCGTATTATTATTATTATTTACATGTATTGTTACCCCACTCACTTTTACACACAAATATCTATATTTATGATACATATAAATATGAATGTTATATGGTAAACACATGTACTTACCAATTCCAAATATTTAGGAGGACGTGATTTCTTTTTTACTGTTAATCTCTCTCTAAGGGGCCAGGGTTCATTCTCAGCGAGATTGAGACACAAGAAGGTGATAGAAATAATAACACTGATAGTTAACTGAGTGCAATTACTGAATTTTAATTGTCGGAACAAAAGAAACATAAATATATAATAAGGCCTCAAAATGGCGTCACATACAATGTTACAAAACAAAATGGTGGCTATTTTACTCAACCCTATTCAGTCATAATATTCTCATTTTTGTGACTCTAGTTAATATTATTATAAACTTTTATTTTTGGCTGCAGCTCTAATTATTTACTGAATTGTATCTTCACTGATACACAAACCAATGCCCTCTGCATATATAGTCATGGCCATGTGTTCACTCACTCGCACTCACATTCATTCTCCCTATTGCAAATACATTTGATCAAATTTGGTTAATTTCGGTTAATGAGCTCACTAATTAAGAAAACAAAAGGTGATAATGGTTTAACTTCTCTCAACGGTGGTCGGAGTTGCTCCCTCGCTGGTGTCGGCTGTGCTCCAGGTGTATGGCCGGTGTTCGTCTCATGTTTCGTTTTTAATATATTGTGCACTGATTCTACATTTTATGTTTTGACTGTTAATAAAAACTTGAGCCTCTACCGCTCCACTATCACATTTTTATTTTATAATATAGTTATTTTAAACTTGCTGAAAAACTGACCAGACAGCGATACATCGCTGCTGACCCTTTGGTGTGCTGTGGTGAACTGAGAAAGAGGCATATGCAAATTTTTGCTTGTGTGTGTGCATTTGACGTCATCGTCTTTTGTTCGACGGGACAACGCCTCGTTACATACGTTGTGGTTTATGCGTCACTGTCTTTTGTTTATGACGAAACAGCTTTATTACCCAATCACAATTCTTATTTATAGTCCGTCGTCATATACACCGCCATTACCTCTACCGGCTTTTACTCGTCCAACGATGACCTTGGTATTGTGCTACGCTCACCGAATCTGCGTTGTTCCTTTTTATAGAGGGACAATGGACCTAACCATTCTGTAGTCAACAGTTATACAATAAAACATAAAAAATTAACCTCAGATCCCATAATTAAAGTATTGGGCCGTTATGTACTGTTACAAACCCCCTCAATGAAAGATTCTGTGTCGAGACACAAAAACTTTCATTGACTCATTCATACGGTTCTAAAAGAATCAGCCTGGATATGTCACCACAACCCCCAGTAATGTTCGTATATTAAAAATTATTATCACTTACCCTTGGTCCAATGATGCTGATCGCACCCTCTGACCTTACTGGACTTCTCCGGAGAGATCCCTACACCATAAGGCCATGAGGCACTCTACGCTCCTGTTCTGATGCTCCAGCCAGCCCAGGACCGCGGTCACAACACCACAAAACTCTGAAACATGTAATACAAAATTTTAAATAGTGGCCTAATATACTTCCATATCTACAACTGATATGTCTCCCTTTAGATGCATTGGTTTGTGTCTGGGCATTGATTTGTTCAATTAAAATTTTCAACACAACAACAACAAGAATCCAACATAGACTGATTTTCTACCACCACCAAATTCAGTCTCTTCCTTGTAAGAAAAAACATATGTTCCTACAAATAAGATAATACACAAACAATTCTTTAACATTACCCAAAACACCTTCACCTATTTATTTCTATAAAATTCAACCTACAACTACTATGGCAGACAAGTTTATTATTCACATTTTATTACTCAACTTTATAATCATTTTATGTCTTTTGCAAATGACATCATACTATATTTTGTTCAACACCATTGCTAACTTTATACTTTTAACATCCAAAATCTACTATCTTTTAACATTTGTTACCATCGTTACCAATAACAATAAAACATTAAACATTATACATTAACATTGTTACATTTACCTTACATTAAACAATTTACATTTACATGACTTGTACCAAAACTTTATCACATCATTACTATCAACAATTCTCTATTAACTTTTAATTATTTAACATTTATCAGATTCTATACAAAAAAATTTTAAATTTATCATTTACCTTTCAGTTACAATTACCTTCCTACCATGAATTTTCTTTTTCTAACCCTTTTATCCTTACTAGTTTGGGTGACTCTCTATTATTCACTATTCTCTCTATATCTTATTTTGGCATTTGTCAATCTAACCTTACTACCCCTTTTTTACTACTAACAACCGCTTCTAACCATTAACATATTATGACACCAATATCTCTATAATAACCCGCTTCACTAATTCCATTTAAATCCTCTGGCACCGCTCGTTTTTTGTACTAGTATGTGTGTTCCCTACTCTATGCTCATTCCCTCATTGGTTCCTGACCCTTTCAGGTAACCCTTTCCAGCACACAACGGTCCCTTCCTGTCCCAACACCTTTCGTTGTGGACTCCCTACACCAATCCCCTTACTACAAAATATCACCATCAACAAATATAATTACCATTCACCTTACTCACCTCTACATATAATCACTAACCACTGTGTCCCTAAAATATATAACACCTCTTTATATATTATCAGTATCTCAACACTTATTTTCACTAACTCCCATTAACTCTATTTAACTAACTCCAATGCCCTTATTTATCATTATTACCCAAACCTCTTTACAACATTTCACCTTAATATACCTTTAGAAAATTCATGACTTACCTACTAACAACAATACAACTCAATATCCAAATATTACCTGTTTAATCATTTACTAACCATTAGAATCTGAATCTCATAATTGTTTTAATTCCTTATCAATTATTTAAAATTCCACAGTACATAGTTTACATAACAAATGTATAAAATACACAACAGCAAAAATACACAAATACATTGACATTAATATACACAAAAAATATACAATCCACATTATCATTATATCATTTGTCAAAATCAGTCATAAACAGTCCATTTTAAAACACTGTCCACATAATTAAATGTTTATAAACACAATAAAATGTTTACCCTCCATCATCAAATAATAGTCGAATCTTAAAATTATATACATTGTTTAATATTGAATATCTTATCTTATCATTATAAATACATATACAATTCAAACGTTCATCATTATCCTCAAACTCATTTAACCTGTCATGATTGGTCATTGTCCTGTCACCTGTATAATCAGTCATAATTAGGTATTTTGTAAAGTCATCATTCTCATTATCTCCTACTCCTTCAGTTTTATTCCAAAGTAAGTACTTACTACATTCATTATATATCATCTCTCCTCCTAACCTTTCCATAAACTCTTCATAGTCTCTACTTATCTTAAAAATTTCTATTTCTCTTATTCTCTCACAATATCTCTCACTATCACACCAAGCTACATTCTCTCTCTCTATATTTGCATAGGGCACTACAACTTTATTCTCGCACCACCTATCAGGTGCACAAAAAATCCAGGGACAACTATTTGCAGACCTTTTGTCTCCCAAATCTACATCGAAGGCACTCTCGTCCTTCCTAAAAACATGTACATCACCCCCAAATACACCATTAAGGGAAAAATCTAACCCCTGCAATTCCCCTACAATTATACTCTCTCTACACACTCTCTTTAACCCTTCAACACACATTATCATTCCATCATTATTATATTCTATTCCCCATAAAATTTCATTATCACTACCAACATCCACACTATTATCTCCTATTACCATATTTTTATTTATTTTATCATAATTTCCACTACTACTTACCTTGTCTTTGTTTCTATCTAATCTGTCTATTTCTCTACTCTTATTTTCTAACTCTATCTCATTAATTCTCTTGTCTAATTTCTCCTCTAATTGATTCAATTTTACATTTCGCAGATTATTTTGTTTCTTTAGTTCGTTCTCGAAACTGTCTAACTTTACATTAACTGTACTATTCATCTGGTTAAATTTGTCATTAATTAATGTAAATAAATCTTCCAATGATATTTTATTTTCAGTTGTTTTAGGTGTTGAGTTGGCATTTATTCCGTCTAATAAAATTGACTCTGTAGCGGTATTATCCATTTCTTTGCTATTATTACTTTCTGCCATTTTGGTAATTTGACTATTGGAATGACTATTTAGTTACACTTGTAATTAGTTACACAATTACTACTTACTATGTTTTGTCAACATAACCTCTCGTGTACTAGGTTATGCACCGTTCTATCACCTTCCTTGTTTCTACATCTGGCCTATATTTTATATAAAGTGGCTTTATATAAAGTCCGTTGTTCGGGGGCCATTTGTTACCACACTCTCTTTTACACACAAATATCTATATTTATGATACATATAAATATGAATGTTATATGGTAAACACATGTACTTACCAATTCCAAATATTTGGGAGCACGTGATTTCTTTTTTACTGTTAATCTCTCTGTAAGGGGCCAGGGTTCATTCTCAGCGAGATTGAGACGCAAGAAGGTGATAGAAATAATAACACTGATAGTTAACTGAGTGCAATTACTGAATTTTAATTGTCGGAACAAAAGAAACATAAATATATAATAAGGCCTCAAAATGGCGTCACATACAATGTTACAAAACAAAATGGTGGCTATTTTACTCAACCCTATTCAGTCATAATATTCTCATTTTTGTGACTCTAGTTAATATTATTATAAACTTTTACTTTTGGCTGCAGCTCTAATTATTTACTGAATTGTATCTTCACCGATACACAAACCAATGCCCTCTGCATATATAGTCATGGCCATGTGTTCACTCACTCCCACTCACATTCATTCTCCCTATTGCAAATACATTTGATCAAATTTGGTTAATTTCGGTTAATGAGCTCACTAATTAAGAAAACAAAAGGTGATAATGGTTTAACTTCTCTCAACGGTGGTCGGAGTTGCTCCCTCGCTGGTGTTGGCTGTGCTCCAGGTGTATGGCCGGTGTTCGTCTCATGTTTCGTTTTTAATATATTGTGCACTGATTCTACATTTTATGTTTTGACTGTTAATAAAAACTTGAGCCTCTACCGCTCCACTATCACATTTTTATTTTATAATATAGTTATTTTAAACTTTTGCTGAAAAACTGACCAGACAGCGATACATCGCTGCTGACCCTTTGGTGTGCTGTTGTGAACTGAGAAAGAGGCATATGCAAATTTTTTGCTTGTGTGTGTGCATTTGACGTCATCGTCTTTTGTTCGATGGGACAACGCCTCGTTACGTACGTTGTGGTTTATGCGTCACTGTCTTTTTTTATGACGAAACAGCTTTACAGTAGAACTTGGCTAATTCGAACGTGCATAATTCGAATTCGTGGATAATTCGAACTTTTACTGTGGTCCCTTGAATATCCTATGTAAAACCATGCAAAAACATCGTCTGTAATTCGAACTTTTTTTGGTTAATTCGAAATAAAAATTTTGCTCTAACTACAAAAAATCGCCTGCTGTATGGGCTAGACCATGTAACAATAGAGACACGACTTTAAACAGACAAGCAGGCATCGCCCTTTGTGAACAGAGGCTTGTCCTTTGTGTCAAATTCGTGGAATTGCCGTCAGTATCTGGCGATGACACACGACTGGCTCGTGTAACGGTACCGTCCGCCATTGTCCCTTGTTGCACGCCTCGTCAGTCAGCCACCCTCACTGTTGCTTTCAGTTCAGTCTGCCTACATTCGTGGAAGTGTTAAGTCTGTTTGAGTTTCTACTGTGCGATCTGTGTCCCGTAGTGAGAGACCGTTCCTTTCTTTATACAGTACTGTATATACAGACTGGTGTGTTTTAGTGGCGCTTATTGTGCAGTTTTATTGTGTTGTGTGTTCATCATGGCCCTTTCAAAACCAACACGGACCCAATACAAATCATTGACATTTGCCGAAAAAGTTACCATTGTACGGGAAGTGGAAAAGGGACAAAAAAAAGAAATCTGAAATTGCCAAGGAATTCGGGATACCGCCAAATACGCTGTCAACGTATCTAAAAAATAAAGAGAAGATTTTGAATAGTGTGTGTAAAGCCAGCGACAAAGATAGGAAAGAGCGCGAGGACCAGAAAATCCTGACGTGGATGAATGTGTAGTGAAGTGGTTTAAGCAAGCAAGGGACAAAAAAATTCCAGTCAGTGGGCCCCTCGTCAGAGCCAAAGCTGAGGAATTCGCACCTAGCTTAGGGAAAAATGATTTTAAGGCCAGCACTGGTTGGCTCGATGGTTTTAAAGAAAGGAATGGCATGTCTTTCAAAACTGTTTGTGGGAAAGTGGATCTGTTGACGCTGAAGCTGCAAATTTATGGAAAGACGATTTGTTGCAAATGATTTCTGATAGAGACGCTAAAGACATTTTTAACGTAGACGAGACGGGCTTATTCTTCAAATGCACCCCTGACAAAACACTTGCTTTTAAAGGAGAAAGTTGTAGTGGCGGCAAACACAGCAAGGAGCGCATAACACTTTTAATCGGAGCAAACATGGATGGCTCGGAAAAATTGCCTTTGCTAACGATAGGGAAGTCAGCCAACCCACGTTGTTTCAAAAATGTAAAAACGAAACCAGTTGAATATGAATCAAACAGTAAAGCTTGGATGACAGGTGAAATTTTTGAAAGATGGCTTTTGAAAATCAACAGGAAATTTCGGAATAAAAACAGAAGAATCGTCTTGTTTATTGACAACTGTACAGCCCACAACACTATTCCTGTGATGGAAAATGTAAAGGTTGTGTTTTTCCCTCCAAACATGACTTCAGTAGTTCAACCTATGGACCAAGGTGTAATAAAAAATTTTAAGCATTTTTACAGAAAGCTTGTGGTCCAAAACATTCTGTCAGGTGCTTATTTAGATGAGCACAAAAATATCAAGATTAACATCCTTCAAGCTGCCCGCATGTGCAACAGTGCTTGGAACCAAGTTACGCAAAAAACAATTGCTAATTGTTTTCGTAAAGGTGGTTTCTGCCACATTGAAGGTGAAGAGGAGAATAAAGCTTCTAGAGAAGTCGTACCTACTACGGATAACTGGGAAGATGTTGGACATGACGCAGGTATTCGTTACGAAGAGTTTGTAAACATGGATGAAGACTTGGCGGTGTGCGGTGAACAGACAGATGCGGAGATTGTGGCTGATGTTATGAACAAAAGAAATGATGGTACATCTTCAGATGAAGAAGGGGACCAGCTAGAACTTCCAGAGATACCGTTTCCAACGGCTTCACAGGCATCAAATTACATACAAGACTTGAGACGGTTTGTTGAAGGACAGCAGAACGTAAGTGACGCTATTTTCCAAGCACTTAATAAACTTGAAGAGTTTACTACAACTCAGTGTATTAACTGCAAAATGCAATCAAAAGTTTCTAGCTTTTTTAAAAAACTGTAAATGCTATATTTTGTACTGAAACATGTTTATACGTTTGTAATACATATGTATAAGGAAATTGTTTAATAAAATAACATATTGCTTTACTGAATTTTGGTTTGTGATATGATTTTTCTACCGTTATCAAAAGTTTTCCTAATTCTAATTTTTGGATAATTCGAATTTTTTACTGGTCCCTTCAGCTTCGAATTAGCCAAGTTCTACTGTATAACCCAATCACAATTCTTATTTATAGTCCGTCGTCATATACACCGCCATTACCTCTACCGGCTTTTACTCGTCCAACGATGACCTTGGTATTGTGCTACGCTCACCGAATCTGCGTTGTTCCTTTTTATAGAGGGACAATGGACCTAACCATTCTGTAGTCAACAGTTATACAATAAAACATAAAAAATTAACCTCAGATCCCATAATTAAAGTATTGGGCCTTTATGTACCGTTACAGTATTAGTATATAATTAGCCTGAAGATGGCTGCTGATTGTTTGGGTGGCCAAAACATTGCATTTGTATATTTGTCTGTGATGGCAGAAGTCTGTTCATTAAATTCAGATTCAAATGTGCCCTTATGTTTTACTAAACTGACAGTTTAAACCAGATTATACATTATGGCTTCAAATGTACGGAACTGAAAACCATTTTTTATAAAGGCTGTTTATAAAATAAGGTCCCTTTGCACATAACTTCTACACAAGTGATATGATGAAGTTTAGACATGTGCAATATCTTCCTTCTCATGTCAGTATGTGTTGCGTCATGAACCTCTTGGTGATAAGAATTTTTGTTCTTGCTTCATGTAAACAGACAGTAAGATTATTAAAAATAAGAAATGTTAGTGAAAATCATGCAAGATGAAGTAGTACCAGAAGTACTCACCAAAACACATAAAAATCAGAGAATCCCAAAGGCTAGGAACTTTTTGTTCATAATCATGCTGAATTCCTGAAACATATTTGTACTGTAGATGAGATTATAACCTCATACATAAACCTAGAAATTAAACAACAATCAATGCAATGGTATCATAACTCATCACTAAAACCAAGAAATTCAGAAAGCATTTGCTGGAAAGAAGATTATGGCTACTCTTATCTGGGGTCTCATAGCCATCTTACGTGTGGAATTCGAGAAACTTCATAAAACAATAAATTCTACAGTATATTATCAAAAAGTAGAAAAACTGAGGATGGCAATACAGAGCCACCAGCCACTCTTATCATACAGAGCCAGTATGGCTACTCTTATCTGGGGTTTCATAGCCATCTTACTTGTGGAATTCGAGGAACTTCATAAAACAATAAATTCTACAGTATTTTATCAAAAACTAGAAAAACTGAGGATGGCAATACAGAGCCAGTATGGCTACTCTTATCTGAGGTCTCATAAGCTAGCTTACTTGTGGAATTCGAGAAACTTCATAAAACAGTAAATTCTACAGTATATTATCAAAAACTAGAAAAACTGAGGATGGCAATACAGAGCCACCAGTCTATTCTCTTCTGGTGTCTTCATGCTTAACAGTAATGCACAATGACATGACCATAGCCACATGTGTAACATATTGGAAATTTAAGCAGAATATTTTTATCACCCTCCCTTTAGTCCAGACTTGGCACCAAATGACTCATCTTTTTATGCATCAGAAAATTTTTTTGGCTTCTCAGAAGGTTCACACACAATGATGAACTCTAAAGTGCAGTGGTGGGGTGGCTGAAAAAACAGGTGGCAGACTTCTTTGAGAAGGGGATAAAACGTTTGTTCCATAGCAAGTGATTATATAATGGAGCAACTATTTGGAAAAATAAATTATTGTTAAATAATATGTATGTTTACAGTAAAACATTTTTTTCATTATTACAAGATTTTTATTAGTCTACTGGACCTTACTTTCTGAATGGCTCTCATATTTTTCATTGAATGATTGTTTTTAGGTCGACATAATTTAATTAGGAGTAACTTTTTGTCTCGTATGTGTCAAAAAAAATAAAATAAATTGTAACAGGACCAAAAGAGGGAATTTTATTTTATAAAAATGGGGTTTTATTTTATTAAAATTTCAACACTTCATTTCATATTTGTGTGGCCAGTACACGGTTGAATCTAAAGTAGTTGCTAACAAAGGAACCGGGTGATGAAACAACAATGGAATGTGCGTGTCGCATACAACTGTTTGAATTCTCGGAACTGCAATACTGTGTTACGCGCAACCACGACCATGTGCGCGGACGGGGACGCGAAGCAGATCAACCGACGCTATCGAAAATGGCGCAGAGACGATGTTTTGTGAAACTTACAATCCGAGCTGAAGGAAATGTGGCTAAGTCACGCCTACTCCAGTGAAGTAAACCAGTGGCAGTGTAATTTCGCCAACGTCCGACTCATGGGAATTGCACGTAGTGCCATGAGAAGTGACTATGATTTCGAACCAGCATGCAGTTGTAACTTATGGCTTTTTATCGTTTAATTCGTTATCATTAAAATTGTATTTTTGTATGTACTAGTAAATATCCCCATGTTGTACAATATGACAACATTACATAAATTTACGTTTCGGGCCAGAGTTCGTGCAACACTAACTAGTTTTGTGAAATAGATTACCTGAAATAAAACATACACAAAATACCATATATAAATTACTTTTATTAGTATGGAACTTGTATTTTAATACATATTGAAAAAACTATTAGACCCACATATTACGCCATGGGCGTTTTAAAAATAAATTTACCCTCCAAAAATCATAACATGTATTATAGATTATATAGTATCGTATGAATATGAATAATAATAATATATGATACTTATATAATCTTAGTCACACAACCCAGCACTTAGAAATTACCCACTCGCCCTCTCACTCTCTCTCTCTCTTTCTGGTACAATTCTTTATTATTTTTTATGAGCTCATTTTGAAAATTAAAATTTTAAATATTTGAATTTACTTTCTGTTATTTGTTATTTTGGTCATTTCAGATCAAGTTTGATGTGGAAATAAAAATATATATATGTGTTGCTGGAACGTTCTCACCAAAAAGTCGTATAGGCCTCCTCGCACATCTAGAATCGTCTCGATCCGCACAATCGGTAGTGTTTTACTTCGATTTATGGCGCACCGTCGTGTCGACCCACGAAAACTCCTCGGACCGATTCTGCACGCTAGATCTAAGTGGGACGATCCATCGGCCGATGACGCCTATACGATGCCGAACTATTAACGTTCTTCACAACATTGTTTTATATTTTATATAGTTTATTAACCACTTCTAGTGGTTCAAAAGTTAAAATTCACTTGGCGTGAACGATCTGCCGTTCGTGAACGGTAGGCCGGCCGGCTGCGATCACTGTTGCTGATGAAATGACATCGAGTCTTTGTTACATATTTCCGAGGTGGGGTGAATCTACGTCACTGCCTCATTGTTCAGTTGTTGACAATATATGTTGTTTACAAAAACAAATTCTTGGCTGCTGACATCATCAAGGATCGTCGCTTTTATTGCAACAAATGACATACTGTTTTTTGTGATGTTTCACGTTTTTTGCTCCGAATCGGTCAAAATCCTGGCAAATATTATATAGTCCACTCACGATATATTCATACAGGTTATTAAATGTTTGTTTAATTTTGACCAAACTAAGTAATACAATATTTATGGTTTTATATACCATATTTAGGGTAATTACAAATTGTACCATAATTGTACCATTACAAAACCCCCTCAATGAAAGATTGTGTGTCGAAGCACAAAAACTTTCATTGACCCTTTCATACGTCCTAAAGGGATCAGCCAGGATAAGTTGCCACAACCGCCTTACAATTTTATATAAAAGAAAATAACTCACCCTTGGTCTGATGATGATGACAGTACCTACATGACCTTATTGGACTTCTCCTTCGAGATCCCAACACCATAAGGCCACTTAGGCTCTTAACGCCCCTGCTCTGACGCGCTGGCCAGCTCAGGACCGCTGTCATATCACCAAACACTGAAACAATAAACGATAAATCTTAAAATAGTGGCTTGGTAAATTACTCTATCCTCAACTGATCTGGTTCCCCTTAGCTAGGTGCTGGTTTGTGCTAATAAGCACTGGGTTGGCTTGATATATGATTAAAATCTAGTTATAAAAATTATCTTACTAAAAACGTAACTCCCAAGAATTATAAAGAATTTCCTTTCTCCCTATTGACAACCCTGAATTTATAAATTGTTTTGATTTCTATCGATAATATTTATCTCTTTCCATTTTATATTAAAAAGAATTAAAATCTAATTGAAAATATGAAAATTCCACTATACATCTCCCAAACATGGAGAAAAACAAATTATATTGATATAAAAGAATTAATAAATCTGTATGGTATTATTTATTTATATAATTGAATGGTTAAAATAAAATGATTATCATTATTATTATTCTTAACAGGTAAAATTCCGGCGCTGTTAATGACAATTACCCCTCATTCTCCTCCACACACACTATTGCCCCCCTGAACTGTTGCGTTCAGTTGCCTCCACAAGGACTGAGGCAGAAGGAGTGAGCACTTTTTTCTTTTCTCTCTCTCCCATCTTTGCTTTAGCAGTATAAAATCTTCAAGGTATGTACCCTTACTATTACATTAATAATATGCCCCTAAGGTCTACCACCCCAACCGAGGTGAAGTAGCCTATTCAAAACGAATAATAGATTCCCCTAAACCTCCCAATAAATTTCAAAATTTCAACCAATTTTGTAGGCAACCAACCATGGTCAGGGTTGTAATGTGTCGAATTAGAAGGTTTTTATTTTGGTCTCGATTTTATAAAGATTTTAAATTCACTCCATATATGTGAGCTACCCCAGTGTAATTTTATATCAATTCAAATCATCAATTCCACCCAGTATCAAATTGTTAACTGCACCTGTAGGGAGCCTCAGTACAGCAATGCACAGTGTTAGCCAAAACAATTGTACAGACGTATTGCGTAACCGCCCAGTAACAGCCTTGTGACACAGTCTGCAGTCTGCAGATTGCCACCACTGAATGAACATCAGCATCAGACAGTAAAGTTGGTTAATTTAAAACAGTGGCCTCGGGAGTGTAAGATAGGCCGTAACAATTAGTCGGCCTATCTATTCTATTGCATAAAACGTACAAACAGTATAACGTGTGGTCCGTATAAAAGTATTGGCCGACCTCGCCGGTGAAAACCCGGAACAGTATCAAAAGTGAACTAACTTTTCGGAATGAAGTAAGTGTGGTGTAGAAAGAAGACTAAAATGTGGTGAATCGACAAACGTTTCGGACTTATAATCAGTGCAACACGTGGCGAGGAGGACGCCGATGGTGAAGTAACAACACCTTATTTCATAATATAAATAATTTCATGTAAAAAAAAGCTCTAGTTTTGACAAAAGTAATAATAAAATAAAATGGGGAATTAAAACGGAATGTGAGTTGAGTGTGGGCATTGCTGGGCCGCCTTAATAAACTAAAACAAGAATGTAGAATAAGTTAGTTGAAACATTTATTTTTTTGTTGTGTAGGTATATGTTTAAAATTAGAACGAGACAAAGTAACGCTATCAAATCACTATTTTAAAGAATTAAAATCAAGGTACTTTTACAAGAATGTTTTTTTTTTTAATTATAACTTG
This sequence comes from Magicicada septendecula, assembly GCA_034769895.1. NCBI lineage: Eukaryota > Metazoa > Arthropoda > Insecta > Hemiptera > Cicadidae > Magicicada > Magicicada septendecula. The sequence goes on from CM068368.1 coordinate 449,558,300, forward strand.
AGATAAAGAGTTTGATGAGAATTATAATTGGAGGAGAACGTAAGATTGAAATTAATGTTAATAAAATGAGTTAATAGCGTAACTATGTGTTAAGCTAATTATTACGCCACATTACCAGCACCTATCCAGTATGAACGATTTCGTCTAACGAACCTGGCAGAAAGTGTAAATAGGTTTCGATTTTGAACCATAAAAAAAAAAAATCGTGGCGACCAAAGAATTGTTAGGGATCTTCTGAGGGCAGTAAGTCAGAGTGGCGTGTGTTAAAGGTAAGTAAAAGAGTAGACGATAACAGGGTTACAATTTCTGGCCACAGCTGGTTGTCGTCCAGATCCACGATTAGTGTTGGTAAGACAGTAATCGCCCGAAATATGGGGAATCGAAAATATGTGACACATTGTGTCTTATGTAGTCCCAATCAGGGACTACCCTACAACTAACAAGTTATACACAAATCCATTACAAGACTACTATTTATTATAAACATAATGATAATGTTCATAAAATAGTCTCAAAATTTCACCATAGTAACACTATGTCCTTTTAACCCCGTAAGGTTGTTATTTCATAAAGAATCAAAATTTAGATATCATTTAAAAATGTTATTTCTTTCTTTAGTTACATTAATAAATTTGTAGACACTTTCCAAGTCCAAAACATCACTTTTCTAACACTACAGGAAAACAATGGGTCTTCTGATCTGCTTAGTTTATACACAAAAATATAACTCCTTAATGAGTTAAACTATTAAGTTACACGATTTTCAAATTCTATTCTATGATTTTTAGAATAAAACAAAATTCATGGGATAAATGCTAAACTTTTTTTTTTTTTTTTTTTTTTTTTTTTTTTTTTTTTTTTTAATCCCAAGAATTAGGGGTCCCCCTCCCCGTTCAATAATAAGATTAAATTTTCTACTTGCTACCAATTTTGTGTGGAGGAAGACCATCGTTGCTTTCACATCCATACGTCAGTTCCGCCAACCATGGTCCGCCTCCAGAATTCCAAAATCCACGATCAGAGGTGGTGAGTCTGTGATCGCCCGAAAATGGGGGAGAGTCCCTTCTGTAAAACCAATAAAACTAAGTTAATACCCAAACACTCAAAAATATAAAAACATCAATATTCATAAAATAACTAAGACGACCATTACAACTTTAAATTTGTAGCATTGTGTGTTCCTACTATCTCTCCAGTTACGTTGTTCTGTAATACATAAGAATTTTGCATCTTAACTTCTATGACCTCATACGGTCCTTCATATAAGAGAAAGAATTTCTTAATTTTTTTGTCTTGCGCACTCGATAAGTCATGTCTTTTAACTAATACCATTTGTCCTATATTATACTTAATCCACTTACCTCTTGCGTCGTGTTTACGTTTTCGTTGTTCACCCTTGCTAATTAAGTTTTCATTCGCCAACCGGACTTTAATGTTTATATCAGTCGTTCTGCTCTCAGGTGGATAATCGAATAGTTGTTCCAAGATTCTTGGGGGGCGTGTTCCTCTTACCAATTCATGAGGTGTATAGCCAGTAGACTCGTGGGTGGTACTGTTCAGCCAAGTTTCTACCTTTCGTACGTACAATGGCCATTCGCTGTGTTTAGCGTGACAATAGGCTCTGAAGATCCTGCCTATTTCTCTCATTACACGCTCAGCCTGGTTGGACTGGGGATGATACACAGCCGTATGCTTCGTGAGGATGCCTTCCCATCCTAAGGTCTGGCGCCATCTTCCACTGATGAACTGCGGCCCATGGTCTGATAAAATTACTTTTGGCTTACCCACGTTAATCATATAGTCTTTAGTCACTTTTTCGCTCAATACCTTACTGGTAGCTCTTTTTACGCTATACAATTTTACATATTTTGAGAAAGTGTCAAGCAATACAAATATATAAACTACTCCGCCTCTACCCTTCGGCAATGGTCCAAACAAATCCACAGCAACTAAATCAAAAGGTCTTTCTACCTTAATATAATTTAACTCACCTTCTACTCTGTAGTTAACCACCTTCGACTTTTGACACAAGTCACAACTCCTCAGCAACTGTCTCACTCGCCTCTCCATATTTCTGAAAATACATGATTCTTTTAAAACATTGACACACTTTTTAGCCCCAAAATGACCATATCGTATATGACAATCCCAAATAATGTTCTCTTCCAACACTGCTGGTACCACTAATCTCCAGTCACGCTCACCCCCTACTACCTTCTTAAACAATAACCCTTTGTAGATTTTAAAATATTGATTGTACTCAGACTCGTCCAGCTCCGTCTCTAAACTGTGTATTATTTTGCCAGACTTACCATCTGCTCTCTGCATGGTGTTGATATCCTTCAGCTCCTCTCCAAAGATTCTGTCTTCTCTGCTAATCTGAAAAATTTTAATTTCTTTTAAGTCCCTACCTGTTTTATTATTTTCACAATCTACTCTGGATAGAGTGTCGGGTACTTTATTTTCGGTTCCTTTAATATACTCCCACTCGAAGTTATACTCCTGCAAAACAAGTACCCACCTGGTTAATCGATTATGAGCAAGGTTACAAGTGTTGAGGAATGACAAAGCTTTATGATCAGTTCTAATGATCGTTTTGTTGCCTAAGATGTAAGTTCTGAATTTACCAACTGCGAACACAATACTTAGCAATTCTTTCTCCGTGGTTGTGTAATTCTTTTCAGCCGGCAGTAAGGATCGACTAGCGAACGCAATTGTCCGATGTTCCTTCTCATCATCCTCCTGATACAACTCTGCTCCCACAGCTACATTGCTGGCGTCCGTCTGTAAATAAAACATCTTATCAAAATCCGGGTGGTTCATCATAATCATGTTACTGAATTTGCGTTTTATTTCTTCAAAGGCTCCACGCTCCACGTCTCCCCACTTCCATTGTCGGTTCTTCTGCAAGACCGCACTTAACTTTGCGGTTAGGTAGGCGTAGTTCCTTTGAAATTTCCTATAAAAGTTGCACAGCCCAAGAAAACTTTGAAGTTGTTTGATGTTTCGCGGTTCAGGGAAGCGCATAATAGATTCGACCTTGTCCGGGTTTGCAGAAATTCCTTCCGGTGTAATAATGAATCCTAAAAAATTAATCTTCGTTTGTAGAAATTTGGACTTGTCCCAATTTACGGTTAATCCTCCCGCTTCTAATTTTCCTAAAACATACTTTAAATGTTCTAAATGGTCTTCAAATGTACGTGAAGCTATTAAAATTTCGTCCACATATACTGTGAGAAAATCTAAATCTTTTGGTCTCAAAATTCTATCCAAACATTTAATGAAACTAGCTACGCTGGTATTTAGCCCAAATGGTAGTCGCTTAAACTGATAATTTTTTCCGTTAAATAAAAATGCTGTGTATTGCCTACTTACCTCTGCTAATGGCACCTGCCAATATCCAGCAGTCAGATCCAATGATGTCATAAACCGTACGCCACTAAACTTTTGAAAGATTTCGTTAATAGATTCTGGTGATTCTCGGTCTGGTATAATAATTTGGTTAATTTTCCTTGCGTCTAAACACAATCTTACTCCTCCCTCCTTCTTAATTACCACCACTAATGGATTTGAGTAGTGAGATACTGACCTCTCGATGATCCCATTTTCCAACATCCTATCCAACTCCTCTTGCACCGCTCGTCTTTTAGAGTAAGGAACTGGATAGCTCCGCTGCATGAATGGTGTGTGTTCCTTAATCTGTAACATACATTCATAATTTTTTGCCCTTCCTGGAATATCGGCAAACAATCTCTTAAACTGCTCTATTACCTGCCATAACGCTATACGTTGGCCACTCCTTATCACCTCACCCCCACTACAGAATTCATCTGCCCTTATCTCCCATACTTCATTATTAATATTGCCCATTTCATTATCAACATCTTCTAAATACTCACCCTCTCTACAAAAATTTATTTTAGTATCTAAGTTATTCTCAACTACTCGTTTCTGTAACAATTTCATACCAGTTGTTCTAACTTTATTTATCACATTTTCAAAATTAATTTTCACAGACCGATCACCCCCATCTAACTCCAACACCTTTTCTTTAAAATTTATTACAGCTTTATTTCTTTGTAAAAAATCATTTCCTAAAATGATGTCTAAACTTAACCCCTTGACTACCAAAAATGTATTATCAAAATTCATATCTCCAATTGAGAAACTTAAATGTATCTGTTTTGTCACCCTTTTACTACGTACCCCCATGACTCCTATTACTGTAACCCCTGCTACAGGTAAAACTGGAATATTCTTTTTAAATTCTTTTAATTCACTTAAAATGTTCTCGGCTATTACTGAAATTTCACTTCCTGTATCAACAAGTGTTTTAAATTTTCTATTCTCTATTGTTACCTGGATTTCCGTGAGTCCAGCTCTCACCTCCAATGTCGTGTAGCTCTCCTCCTCCAATAAATCGGAACGATATCTGTTTTTATGACGTTTGGCGGTATGTCCTCTATTGGTCAGACCTCATGAGCTTCCCTGAACAGTGGTCGGGTCCTATTTACCACTGTCGACTTCAGTTTTCCGGCTGTGTTCTGTTATGACTCGTGGATGGTACAGGGTGTCCCCTGGTTGGTCCCTGATGGTGATATGGTGATCCTCTGTTACTAGGTGCTCCTCTGTTCGCAGGTACGAATTGCTTTGTTTGGTTATTTCTTGGCGTTTTGCAGTAATAGCAGTGCTGCATGTTGGCACGATTTTCCTTCCTGCAACTAGAACAACTCCAACCACCTGGTTGCTGTAAATCATTGCGAAAATTAAATTTGTTTCCATTGTTATTATAATAAGGCCTTGGCCGATTAAACTCATTGTTATGGTTAGACATATTTGGTTGAATGGGTCGTCTACCCATTTCACGATCATTTATGCTTTGTAGTATATCTAATACCCTTTCCAGCTCATCAAGAGTTTCTATTTCTTTAGTCATCAGAGTGACCTGCACTTCCCTGGGTAAATGCTTACTCACATACCTAACGAATGACTTAAAGGGTATGGGAGGCTCTAAATATTTTGCCTTATTGTACAATTTAGTTACATATATGGTAATGTTATTATTACTAAGGTTACGTCCCATGAAATTACCCGTTCCCATAATACGGCTTCTTAAAGTCTCCTGCTCTTCTTCTGTCCAATATTTACCCTTAAATGCTTTCTCAAAAGTATTATAACAATCCCATTCTAACCTATGAGCTTCAGCCCATATTACTGAATTGCCCTTAAAACATTTAATTATTTTGTTTAATTTCACTTCCCAACTACTACTACTAAAATAATTATAATCCCTTGTTTGATTTAGAAAACGCATGGGATGTATTACTCTGTTTTCATGGCTAAAATTCTCTAGTTCTAGTTCAGATCAAGTTTGATGTGGAAATAAAAATATATATATGTGTTGCTGGAACGTTCTCACCAAAAAGTCGTATAGGCCTCCTCGCACATCTAGAATCGTCTCGATCCACACAATCGGTAGTGTTTTACTTTGATTTACGGCGCACCGTCGTGTCGACCCACGAAAATCCTCGGACCGATTCTACACGCTAGATCTAAGTGGGACGATCCATCGGCCGATGACGCCTATACGATGCCGAACTATTAACGTTCTTCACAACATTGTTTTATATTTTATATAGTTTATTAACCACTTCTAGTGGTTCAAAAGTTAAAATTCACTTGGCGTGAACGATCTGCCGTTCGTGAACGGTAGGCCGGCCGGCTGCGATCACTGTTGCTGATGAAATGACATAGAGTCTTTGTTACATATTTCTGAGGTGGGGTGAATCTACGTCACTGCCTCATTGTTCAGTTGTTAACAATATATGTTGTTTACAAAAACAAATTCTTGGCTGCTGACATCATCAAGGATAGTCGCTTTTATCGCAACAAATGACATACTGTTTTTTGTGATGTTTCACGTTTTTTGCTCTGAATCGGTCAAAATCCTGGCAAATATTATATAGTCCACTCACGATATATTCATACAGGTTATTAAATGTTTGTTTAATTTTGACCAAACTAAGTAATACAATATTTATGGTTTTATATACCATATTTAGGGTAATTACAAATTGTACCATAATTGTACCATTACACAGTGAGTTCCCGTATTGTAAAATTGTGGAGAGGGAACCGAAAAAAAACTTCTGCCCAGTGCCTCTTACCAACAGACCGCATGCGGTCCATCTAAATTTTGTTAAAAGTTTTCTTTTCAAGGTCGGCCGACCTCACCAGTAAAAATATGTAATATTAGAAAGGTGCACTAGTGAAAGCATAACTGTTATAAGTGACTCGAAATGAAGAAGATGAACTCATAGTTTTTTTGTTTTGGACATGTGAATGAGGACTTGGTGCGGGCCATGCTACCAGATCGCAGGAGACGCCGTTACCCAAGTAAACGTATTTTTTAACTAACAACATAATGGGGCCAAGAAATTAATAAATGAAATAACCTGGGGTTTTTAAAATTGGTATGTGAGTTGAGCGTGGGCATAGCTGGGACGCCTTAATAGAGTAAAATAATATTGTAGGATAACTTAGTTGAAACGTTTATTTTTGTTATTGTGTAAGCGTAGGTTTAACATGAGAAAAAATAACGCTAAAATTATCTCAGTTTTTCATGATTAGAATAAACAAGAATGTAATAATCCATGTAATTTCATTAAGATGTTTTTAAAGGAATAATTTGCAGTAAAGAGTTGGTTGAAATTTAGAACTGAATGAAAACGTAACTAAAAAATGAAATTTAATAAAATGAATTAATAGCGTAACGATGTGTTAGAATAATTATTTCGTAACCTCACACTGTTTCTAACCTCGCTTATAAAAGAACCTTGGGACCCTTAGGAAGATCGAAATATTGGTAAGTACGAGTTATGAACCACTAATAAAATGTAAATCAGTATGTTTTTATACAAAATGAAATTAATAAACTTCAGACAAATAAATTTGTTTGTGAGTTTTAAATTTGGTAAACCAATTCATCTAAAAAAATGTATGTGTAGAAGTCAGTCAGCTTATATTTGAGCTATTACAAATTATATTAGTGGATTTCTATATAGTCTTATTGGCTTATTTGATGATGTGTGATTTAAAGAGATACAATTTATTTTAAACACTGGTGTTATAAAATTTTTAGGTAGTCACATCTGGAGGTTATTCATTAATGTAATTATTTCTGATGTACAGTTTAATTCACTTAAACGCTGTTATTGTAAAGGTTTGTATTTATGTGAATTGTTTTATTGTTTATAGAATGTATTATTATTTGCCTTTTCAAATTAAATTTCTTATATTCTTTAGTACTCACATTTCATATCAAGAACCAACAGTGTGACTAGCAGACTTGGTAAAGTTAATAAAAATTTTTAACTGATTAAAAGTTAAAACGTTATTGTTTTTCTTTTTTTTTTACTGTTATTGAGCAAACTAAAACTACTTTGTTTGTTGAAATAATTATTATATAATTATAATAAGATTAAAATGTGTAATTAATGAGTTCATAGACATTTTTAATTATTCTTAACTGTACAGTTATTTCTACAAAAACTTGTTGAATTTTAACAAAAAGCTGCATTTCAAAACTTTTATCATTTTCCTTGCCTGTCCCCTAAAATGAGCCCAGCAACACCGAACAGCCTTTTGCAGTGGGCACACTTGTGTTATACTTTACAAATAATCTCTTCAGCAGAGGGCTCAGGTCTCCAACTTCTTCTTGTGCTTCATGAAAATACCTGACAAGCCCAGATTCCATCACTTCCACCTTCACATTTGTTGCATCTATCCAAAAATCTATCAACTTTACTGTCCTTGTCCGATTTATTTGTAAACAATCTTGCAGCATGTGTCAGAAGGTGTATTTGGTATTTGATCTACAAATAAGTTCCAAAGTCGGAAATAGTGAATTAACTATTAGTGATACTCGAACAGGTTATGAACATAAAACACAATATACATACATAATAGAGAACTTTTCACAATTTTGTGTAGTTTCTAATTCCCCATTTCACAAACCTTTCTTAATTTTCTTCTTAACTGACCATTTTTTAACTGACATTAACATTTTTGATGAGCATTACCGTTTATCTTCTTTTTCCGGTCAGTCCTCTTTTTAAGAGACAAAATTTCTGTTTAGTAACACAATAAAAACAATTGTCAAATTGTCAAGTCCGAGAATTTGAAAAATTCTGTATACATGGGAAGTAGAAAAATTTCAACAATGGAAACATAGACTGTAATTTGTAATTTTGAACAGTAGTTTTTTGTTTGCTGTTCCTACACACAATTCAAGTATAGAGCTATATTTTCACAAAATCAGTGGCTTTGATAAAAGAAATTAAGTAATTTGATACAAATATTAATTTGGATCTGATAATGAAATATTGTTTGTGAAGCAGAATTACATAAATTTTATATATAGGCCTATCTCAAAAGCAACTGTCAAAACTGATCAGATTAACTGATAAATATAAATGGGCTGTATACTTCTAATCAACTAAAAAAAAAAATAATATGTATATAATGTAATTTTATGTCTCAAAAGTAAAAAGTTTCTTGTTTCTGGAATTCCGTACATGATAGCCCTATGTTAATGGTCATTGTCTTAAAATTGTTTTAAGAATAAAAAAATATTTAGTTATATATAGTAGTGTTGTCATTTTTATAATTGAAAAGTAAAAAAGCTTCTCATTTCAGCAGTTGAATATATGACAGCCCTGTGTTACCCATCGTTATTGTGATGGCGATTTCACTAAAGCTCGTTTGGTCCCAGTTTTTAAACACTCAATTAGACACCTATTCTCTATGATAATTATCAATGCTGAGCCTCCAGGTGGTCTAGTGGCTAACGCGGGCGATTGATGCGCTTGTGGTCCCGGGCTCAATTCCCGGCGGAGGTTCCGTACGGCGTGCAATCAGCGTCGTGAGGCAAACTGAGTAGGCGCTGAGATAACAGTGCCGCCTCCTGGCTGTGAATACCGCAACTAGCGGCTGGTGGCGCGTAGTACTAGCCATACACCGTCACACTAACACAAAAGCCGTGCGGGGTACGCCTTGGTCCTTAACGGACTGTTGAGCGGAGGTTTAATTTTAATTTAATTTTAATTATCAATGCTGCTGATGTTTGTATCAGAAATTGTGTATTATATGCCTATAATTTCAGATTATCAGGTTATGAAGTGACTTTCGAATGTATTGTTATGACTACGGTCTTATGGATTTTTGTGTTGTATAATGATTTTTTCATAGTATTTTTGTGTACAAAAATACAGACACCAATGAAGTCACTAATTACCATCTTTAATTAGTTACAAATAACGATTTGAAATCAACAAGGCACTCTCGTACAAGAATTCAAGTTAAATTTGTCCACACGCTATAAAAATGTCAACTATTAGAGTTCCAGATAGTTATAACACAATAATTACTTTCCACTAATCTCTAACAATCACTTGATCCGCACTCTATAATGTTGTAGGTGTAACTAACTTCTAAGCCTGCCAGTGTCACTCTTATGAAGGTCCCACAGAGGTTCCAGAATAATTTCCCATTCTTTTGTTGGTGTGTCGGCATAATTTGCCTAATGACAAGTGCTCAAACAGTCTAGAGGTTACTTTACTGCACAGACTTGACTGAGACACTACACCTGCTCAGCTAACCAAGAACTTGTAGAACAAAGCTCTCAAAAAGTCGAAAGTGTTATATAATTGTCATAGCAGGATGTATTTGTTGTGTGTATTTTGTAATTAAAATTATTTTACTTTTCGTTTGGTTTTTGAAGTCCTGTATGTTCTGACCAGTTTGTTATTATTTTCAAAATTATTAAAACATTTTCAAAATTATTAAAACAAATTTTCAAAAATGCTAAAAAAAATTTGTGTATTTTTTTATATATTAGGCGTTATGTTCGCATTTTTTTTAAACAACAACAATCATTCAAACAAAATTTTCTGAACACAGAAACCGACCAAATGTTTGCATATATATTTTATTTTATGACTAATTTAAGAACATACTTCCAAGCAACACCTAACAAAATTTTAAGTTTATCTATCCCTGTTTAATGGCCATTAGTTACTTAATGGACCAAAAATCTCTCTGTTAACCAACAATGCTAAGCCGTGTTAACTTTGTAACGGCTCTTCGTTACCGGTTTTTAAATACTTACAAAAGTCGAACGTCTACTCACCAGTTCAGCCGTTCAATTCGAATTTACTGCCCCGCCGTCTGGTTCACCAACACTGCTTAGTGAATCGACTTTGTCAAATTTATTTATTCTATATTTTTATTTCTCAAACTTTTATATTACGTTGAATAAAATCAAACATACAGTTTAAAGTGTGTACGTAGTTTTATTAACAGTTATTGATATGGTTTGATAATTACAATTTCTTCAAAATATAATGCCTAATCTTGTGCCGGCATGTTTACTTTTTTGTGGTTGGCAATTCTGTCCGCTTGCTGCTCTTATGGTGGAGATACAGTTGACAATTTTGTTTAATTTAAATCTCAGGGGAAAGTTCTTTTGACTACAGAAAATGTTGTTTTACAGACTAGTAAAAGTACAAAATCTTACAATATACCTTATAACTATTATTGAACAGGTGATATACTTAAATAATAACAGTAAATTACCGATGTAGGAATTAGTACTTTATAGGTTATTGGTGCTTAACAAACCTTCCGTTTTTAAAACAGATTCATGAAAAATCCAAATTGGAGTGATATATTTATTCTATTTGAGGTGTTTGTGAAATAAAATTAAGTTCCAAAAGTTTATTAAAGTGATTAGTGGAGTGAAAAGTTTAGTTCAATTATTATGGATTGTCTGGTGTTTTTTCGGTGAAGTATTTAAAATATACTTAACGATTCTTCGTCTCTGCTTATCATGGGTAACAATTCTCTGAAATATTGCTGCTTGTCCCTTCTGGTGTAGTTCCGTGAATTCCAGGTTCAATTTTCATTAATGGTCCAGTTATGGTGTTTAAATTCCCTCAGTCCTACTGGTGGATGTTAGTTTTCAAGGTTCAGTTAGGTGTTTGTCTATATTCTCCCTTCTGTGGGTTGTTAATTCTTCACTGGGGCTTCTTCAGCAAATTCTCCAGATTATTTCTTGTTTCTTGGGTTGAATAGATTTAATTCTCACTATTAGTTTTATTAATGTTATTATGTTTATCTTCTTAATCAGTGTTGTAGATAAAATAGGCTGATTTACTTCTTTTTTTGTCTTAGTGGGCTTCATACATCTACCCTACTCAAACTTCAATAATGGAATGAATTTATTAACGATTTTCAACGTAACAAGGTTTCGTTGTCATGGCAACTCTCTGTAAAAAACTAATTCCCATTGGCTGATAATTTATAACATTGTTATATTAAACTAACGTTTTTCTATTCAAAATTATTAATATCTTTTTAAGTATTATAACTTCCTTATACTATTTGTAATATTAAATATAATAACACCATTATTTTGCTTTTTGTTTACAGATTAATTTGATACCCCTCAAAGTTACCTTTGGTCAATTTATAACAGATTGCTAATTTTTCAGTTTGGTATTTCTTTAGTTAATTACATTTAAACTAATTATTATCTATCCAGTTTTGTACCCTACATTTTCACTTTGAGATCTAAACAGATTATACACTTTATTTTATTATTGGCTATTGTTTTATCTTAAAATTCACAAAATTCTCTTCAATGCTAACCCTAATGCCTAGATTTCATAATTCTTCTACCCTATACTTTTAACAATTGTTTATAGTTATTTATGCTAATTTATTAGGTTACTAAACATTATTAATGAAACAGACTAACATAACTCATAACATGTGATTGTTTTTAATCGTCACATATCATTATATAATTATTTAATACCTCTTTATAGGTCTATGCCTGTATCTGAATTTTTTACATGTTTTAATGGTTTTGTTTTAACATAATTTGCCATCTAATACTACTAATACTACTTTGGTTATTTACCATCAAAGAACTCTATAACAAACTTGAATTTTAACTATGCACTATCATTCCCTTATAAACTCATTAAGAGAATATAGTGTCTAACTCCCCTCTGTTTTCAATCTAACATTACTTTTTATATTTATTTTCTAAGTGTTTTTTATGTAACTTTATAACATTCCTTAACAATAACACAATATATTGTTACGTTTTATTTCTTTACCCCCCCTTATTATTTTTTACTTACCTCATACAATCTTTTTACGCACTCGCCCTGACTTACCAAAAACAGAAGATTCCAAACTTATAGGTCGCCACCAATATTTTTAAACAAAAGGACAAATATGGAAACCTTAATACATTTTCCCCTTATTTACTCTTAATTACTTAACCAGGTTCGATTAGGCGAGATTTTCTATACAGGACAGGTTATGTTCAACGGGCGTAATAACTTACTCTAACACATGCAGTATTTTAAACAAAATCAGATTTTATTTTAATGTGAAATTTGAATTTATGGATTATATAAAATAAACATTTCATAATCAGCTAGCCTATGACAACTTATTATGAACCAGTACGTTAATTGATATGTTCCCTTAGAGATCTCTATTGTTTAGAAAAACGTCTGTAAATGCAAATGTTACAGTATAGTTAAATGTTAATATAGTTAAAAGTTCTGAATTGATAATATGGTACTCATCCTGGTAGTGGCTTCGCTCCACCTGGTGATGCACTTGTTTTATCACTCACTTAATTTTATCTTGGTACAGTTACTAATTTTTACTGTTTACTAAAACCCTATCGTTCACATTTAAGGATTGTGTCGGTCAACGTAACTTTATCGGTACGAGCACTAATAGCTTTTTAACTAGTTGACCGCTACATTGTTTAAGCACTTTAATAGTTATACTGGATAGGCCGATTATGTTATTTTCGGCCTATCTTGTGCCCGAGGCCACTGTTTTTTAATTCACTTGCAGATGACTGTAATCTGCCACTGTTTAGTCTGTATAAACTGGTAATTAACAACCGAGCGTTTTAGTGAACCACTGACTGACTACTTAAGGTGACCATCTGATGCAAACACTGGTGAAGAAGTGTTCTTACTGTGATTCACACAGAGACTGCTGGCAAGCTGTTGCGTAATATGTCTGGGCTTGGCTGTCTAGACATCAACAATTTATACTAACATTGTATGTTGCTGGTTACAATGGGGCACCTCACAGGTGAATACTACCTGCTTTCAAATTAAAACTGACTTGACTCTTTACTGTCTCTGACACACAATTCTGTACCGTTACAATATCTTTTATCCTACTTATACTATACTAACAAATTATTATAACTGGGTTGCTATATTACTTATAGTTTGTTATTACCAGTTTATTATTTTATAGTTAACTACACTTCACTTTCTTTAACTAGTGTTTATGTGTTTATTCTACTATCACTGGGTCCTATACTGGTTTTTTATTGATCATCACTTTTTATTCACTTATCACCTCTTTATTGATAACTATTGTTAATCAGGTTCGTTTTATTTTAGTGGCTTTTGATAGCTTCTTATTTAACATTGTATATTTTATTCAAATCTTTGATTTTACATTTCCCTTTCTTTTATCTTTTCTATAGATTACAGATTACCTATAAATTACATGTGTATTTTCTATAGATTACATATTATTTATTGCCCTATCTAATTTTGTACCTTTATTTTATATACATTATTTTAGTTAATATTTGGGCTCTCATAATTGTAGTCATATTGTGTCTTGGATTATTGTCTTTGTCTCACCTTATCCAATCTAATGGGTTTAGTCCTTGTCATTGTCTTAGTCATTTTTTAGTTAGTAGTGTTGTGCTATCATTCTTCATGTTATAACCTTTTATTTTCCTTCAGTTTTCAGCCTTTCTTCCATTAATTATACTAGTAAGTTTTGTGCTATATTATGTCATGTTACAACTTTAACAGAGATTCGTGAAACAGGCTGTCTCTCATTAAACCGTTAACGAGTGATTTATATGTCGTTCACTTGTTATGTGTGTGTGTGTGTGTGTGTGTGTGTGTGTGTGTGTGTGCGCGCACGCGCACGCGCACGTGCAAGTGTTTGACCACAAATGCATTTGTTCATATGAACAATTTGCAATCACATGTTTGGCCCTGCAATTAGTGGAATTCTGCAGTATTTGACTGTGATTGAGTCACGTGCATAATTAAACAATAGACAGGAAACCATCCTGCCACGGTGTGTTCTCAATGAGACGAAGATGTACGAGGGTAGGCTGAAAAGTAATGCACACATGCTTGTAAAACACGAACGAAAAGAAATAGCAAGATGGGGCAAAAAGTAAATAAAAGTACACTTCCGTAGCTTCAAAATTATATATTTATTTTTCAACATAGTCGCCGTTAAGTCTAACACATTTCTCCCAACGCATAACAAGTTTTTTTATCCCGTCACTGAAATATTCTTCCGACTTTTCTCGAATCCATGACGCGACAGCTGCCTTCACCTCATCGTCTGAGGTGCAATGATTACCCTTGAGGTCTCTCTTGAGTAGAGGAAAAATAGAAATCGCAAGGCGCGAGATCAGGGGAGTAGGGAGGGTGTGGAATCGGTTCAAACTTCAGGTTTCGCAGAGCCTCTTGGGTTGCGCGCGAGATGTGTGGACGAGTGTTGTCATGTTGCAAGATTATTGGCGCCAGGCTGCCTCTAACCCGACAAACTCGTCACTGGAAGTGATTCGATGGTCATTTTAAATCAAATCGTCGACGAGTTTGCGATGTTCATCGTCTGTGGCAGTGATCGGACGTCCGCTGCGTTTTTCGTCATCAATTACGGTTTTTCCAGACTCGCAACCACGAAATTTTATTACCCATCGATTCACAGTAGACCTATCAACAGCATCATCACCATAAACAGCCTTTAAACGACGATGAATCTCATTAGGAATCACATTTTCAGCAGTTAAAAATTCGATAACCGCACGCTGTTTAACTCGCGTTGACATAGCACTACAACACGTCTCCATACTTCTGCTACTTAAAGCGTATTGTTGTACGAAACTCCTTCAAACTACGTATGCATTTGGAGGGGGAATGTTACTCCCGAATGCCACCAGGTGCACTTCTGTAGGTAATTTTGTTCGTGTTCTACAGGCATGTGTGCATTACTTTTCAGCCTACCCTCGTAACAGTATAACCAGTCCATTATCTGTCAACGGAAAGTTTTTACCTAGAACAGACTTTCTCCAGCATTGACTTCAAAAACAATGTTGGCTAGTCTTCCCCTTGGGCACCCAAAAAAGTAACTCATTAACTTTTTAATCGTTAGCAAAAAAATTAATGTTTAATGATTAAAGTTAACCATTTTAAAATATAATGATTAAGTTAAGAAGTTAACCAATTTTTGAACAATAAATTTAATCATTAATCCCAAGTCTGCTGAATAGGGGATTGAAATCTAACCAGAACTAAAAAATACTGGTACCAATCTACAAATAATTAAAGCTGTTTTAAAAACCATTCTGTAATATTGAGTATGCATTCTGTTACTCTGCTGTGGTGATGCAGGAATTTGTTGTATATTAGCAACAATGCTGCTGATGAATAATTCTTAAGATCAGTATTACTGGTTTGTTAAATTGCTATTCAGGCATTATCATGTACCTTCTTACATCCCTTACATTTTTCCCATTACTTTTAAATAAGTAAATATTCAACTAACTAATATTCCAAGTGACAGAGCACAGTATCTCTTCATTGTTATTCGTGTATCTTAAGTTTACATCCACTTGTTAAATTCATGAATTCTGTAATAATTGTTAGCATTGATTTAGTGTGTGTGTTTTTAATATGTAATATACATAAAATTTAGTACCAACACATGTTAGTTCCCTGTTGTATACTTTAAATGATCCGACATCATGACATCATCTCTCAACCCAGCTGCATTAACTGCATGTTTCTGGATTGGTCTTGATAAACTATAAATTGTGAAAAATACCTTTTTGACACTTAATCAGCATACACTTGATGTTGGTTCATCTTATTTATAAGTGACATTTGTTGTAGTGTTAATAGTTTTGCTCTCTATTTGCTGCAGTATCCAAATCATATGGTTTGCTCCCGTATTCAAATAATGTGGTTCAGTTCTTTGTGATACTTTCTCATCACATAATTCTTTTATATACAAAGTACTTTTTCACTGTTCACCTTGTTTATCTTTCGGCCTTACTGACTCAATAATTAACTTAATGCAAATTCTCATAAAAACTTTCATATGAATGTATTTACAGACTTCAAGTAATTCTGCCCACAAACTCTCTCTTTTCTGTGCACCACAGTAGTTTTTGTCTTCCAATAATATCTCCCTCCATTCTAGGGTCAAGGATTGTAGGAGCACTGTCAATATCAGTTCCACCTGCTACTGTTTCTCTGTCTGAACCTGGTGTCATCCTGGATATCTTTACAAGGTACAGCATACACAGTGGCGTAACTTACGCCCCCGCAGACCCCGCACTGCGGGGGGGGGCCGAAGGCTTGGTAGCCCCTATGCATTTTTGCTGTAAACTATCGGGGCTAAAATTCCAAAAATATTTTTTTGTCTTTGCACCTACAGTGCATATTGCGGAGGTTCGATCTACTATTCTTCCAGAAAAAGGGGGAAAGTAGATAAAGAATGTCGAAAATAGTGGAGAAAAAACAGGAAAAGTAGGTTTTAATTACTATTAATGGATAAATGAAGAACTTGATTATCTTTTAAATATTATGAATTTTTCTTTTTCGTGCTACCCGTGCTTTCGTGCTAGGCCGAAAGAGACAATTTTCGTGCCTGCAGCGCGAATATAATTGCCATTTTCCGCCGGGGGGAACACGAAAAATTGTATACGCACCACGGGAAGTAAAAAATATGCCTCTTAACGCATGTTTGTCATTGTATTAATTGTTTGTCAAGTCGTACATTACTTGATGTTGCTCAATTCTGAACTAAACGGACGAGACCGCTCCCCTCGAGTGCCACTGCTGGCGCTGATGACTAGCGCTCACACTGAAAGAGGAGAGCAAGCGCTCGTAGATGGCGACACACATCGCTTCATAGTTCGAATAGCAGACTTTACTATGAAATCGACAGCACAGCACTATGAATTTCGTTGCGCATAGTAATGTATATTGTCGCACATGGCGCAATGAAATCATGGTAGGGATGATATCGGCTATAATTGCAACTAACAGTAGTTGCACGCCCAACTCTTGTTGTTTTCTACTGTCTTTCAAGTGTTCTTACTGCTTGTGTTGCGTTTGTGTTTGTTTATCAAATAAATAATGCCGTATCAGAGTGGGGCACAGAAAAGAAAAAAGAAGAAGGAGCAGGAAACCAAAACCGCTAAACTCACGAAAATAGACAATTTTTCCCATCTAATTGGCCTTCATCCACAAACAGAGGTAACAGTAGTTCTGGCCCTAAATTTGATGGCAAGCGTAGTGAAAATCATGACAGTTCTAGTAATTCAGATATTAATGAAGACGTTCAGCCAGAGCCTTGTTCTTCAAAATCGATTCCTGTCACACTAGATAATAAAGCTAAAAATAAGACATCTGTTAGCGATGTTACAAACGTTAAAGATCATGAAAATGTTACGAACCCGTCTGAAGTAGTTATTTTAGAGAGAATAACTGAAGGAAACGAGACTAATTCTAACAAAGACTTTCAGACCTGTACTTTTAATCTAAGTAATAAATACCCCTCAGATCGAGACCATTTGTCTGAAAATGTGGCAGACGAAATTAAACAGTGTATTGTTAATCATGGTCCATGTAAACTGAAGGGACCTTTTCCTAAAGATGCCAAACAACAAAACAGGTGCTTTTCAAAAACATATTATGAAAAAGTTACTAAAACCAGCATGATTATCCCAAGAGAATGGTTGTGCTATTCTGCTCAAGGTGATTATGTGTACTGTCAGTCGTGCTGACTGTTTGCAGACAGGAGTTCATCGTTTTATTACAGTAATTGGGTTAATGGCATCAGGGACTGGAAGGTTCTGTCAAAAAAATTGACGTACATGAAACAAGTAGAGTACATATCCAGGCTTGCATTACTTTAGATTTATGGAAGAGGCGCAACACAATTGATAGTAGTTTGGAAAGTGCAATACAGAAAGAGGAAAATACGTGGTACAAAATATTGCACAGAATTGTTAACGTGACTCTGACCTTAGCATCTTGTAATCTAGCCTTTAGAGGTCACCGAGAAGAGATTGGAAAGCCTAATAGCGGTAACTTTCTTGCAGTGATCGAGCTCCTTGCTAAATATGACCATGTGTTGCAAGATTTATAAAGCAGTGACTCAGGACACCATAGGTACCTCAGCCCTTCGATACAAAATGAATTAATTCAAATTTTATCAGAGAAAGTTAAATCTGAAATAATAAAAGATATTTGTGACGCACAGTTCTTCTCTGTGATATTAGATACAACACAGGATATTACGAAAAAAGATCAGTTGTCTCAAGTTTTTAGATATATGACAGTGCACAAAGATTCCTCAGGGATACCTGTGGCATTAGCAGTTAATGAAAGTTTTCTAGGCTTCAAGGTAGTTGATGATCAATCTCCAGGGGGACTAGAACAAGTGATTCTCAAAGATTTAGAGACAAATGGTTTATCATTGTCAAAATGCAGAGGCCAAGGGTATGATGGCGCAGCAACCATGGCTGGTATCTATACCGGGTTGAAAACAAGAATTCAAGAAAAGCAAAGGGCTGCAAAGTATGTACACTGTGCTGCCCATAACTTGAACCTAGTAGCGAATGATGCAATGTTAGGTATTCCTGAAAATATCAATTTCTTTGGAACAGTTGAACAACTGTATATTTTTTTCAGTCAAAGCATTAAAAGGTGGGAACTTCTTTCTTCATCTTCACGAACTCTGAAGAAACTTTGCCCAATGAGATGGTCTTCTAGATCAGATTCTTTGAAAGCCCTTAGGTATTCTTATACGGACGTAATGAAGGCTCTTTCAAACATAATTCTGTTGTCGGAAAAGCCTCAAGAAAGGGCTGAAGCAATGGGTCTGAAAAAGCAGTTTGAAAATTTTTCATTCATTTTTCAAGTAGTAATTCAGACACAAATTCTTGAAGTAATAAATATAGTATCAAAACGACTGCAAACCAAAGGATATGATTTGTTTGAGGCAACTACACAGTTAGAGACAGTATCAAAAAATTTAACTAACATTAGGAACAATTTTGAAGGAATGAAGAACTCTGCAACAGATCTTGCAAATGCATGGGAAGTCAATAAACAGTTTGAAGACAAAAGAAGTAAGAGAGTAAACAAGCATTCTGACGAGCTTTGTCAAGATGAGAGGTTGACAAATAGCGAAAAACACTTCAAAGTATCTGTTTTTTATGCAACTCTGGACACAGTGATTTCCCAATTAACAACTAGGTTTGAAGCGATGAAAGAAATCAGCAGTCTTTTCTCGATTCTTTCACCAACATATTTATTGGAGGCAACAGATATTGAGATCTCTAAGAAAGTGAATGCCCTAGTCGAAGAATATGAAGAGGATCTAAGTGTTGACCTTAATTTTCAAATCAACTCTTTTAGAATGGCACTGAAATCAGACATTGAAAAGAAGACATCAATTCGACAGTTAGCAGATCTCCTCTTTCTGAAAAACTTTTCAATAGCATCTAGCTTCCCAGACTTGTGCACTGCTTTTATGCTTTTCTTAACCTTACCCGTAACTGTGGCAAGTGCGGAGCGCTTGTTTTCCAAGTTAAAGCTCATTAAAAATTATTTAAGGAGCACTATGACCCAAGAGAGACTGAGTGGCCTCAGTTTACTAAGTATTGATAACTAACGAGCAAGGAACCTGGATCTAAATGAAGTAATCAAGGTGTTTGCATCAAACAAAGCGAGAAGAAAAGAGAGACTGTTTGCCAAAACTAAATAAAAAGATAATGTATCTATTATTTTAATACCAATCTACTCTATATGAAAGTTTTTATTCACATATATACGAGGTTTGTTCAAATAAAGACAGGACCTTTGAAATAGCGCTCTGATCAGTGTACGGAGCGTGTTCCGACATATGGTGCCGCCTAGCAGCCACCTTCGGCAACTTAACCCCGATTGTTGCGTCGTTCTACTCGTATTAGTTGGCGGCATAAAACTGTCGAAGTAAACACGTGCATTCACCGTTCTGCGAAGTAAAGATGAAAGATTTTATGGAGCAGCGCGTTTGTGTGAAATTTTGCTGCAAGACCGACAAAACTTTTACTGAAACATGGGCTTTGCTTCAGCAAGCCTATAAGGAAGACTGTATGAGCCGTTCGCAGTGTCACGAGTGGTTTAAACGTTTTAAATCGGGCAGAACATCGATTGAGGAAGAGTCAAGATTGGGACGACCTTCGACGTCAACAAACGATGAAAACATCGATGCTGTTCGTTCCGTGATTCGTGCAAATCGCCGTTTGACTGTGCGAGAGGTTGCTGAGGAAGTCGGCATCAGCATCGGGTCGTGCCACAAAATTTTGACCGTAAAACTTGGCATGCATCGCGTCTCTGCAAAACTCGTGCCACGTCTGTTGACCGACGACCAGAAGGAGAACCGTGTCAAGATCAGCCAAGAGCTGCTTGATCGTTTCAGTACCGACAAAACCTTCATACAAACCATCATAACAGGAGACAAAACATGGGTTTATGGCTACGACATCGAAACCAATGTGCAATCGTCACAATGGATTGGAAAAATGTCGCCCCGACCGAGAAAAGCACGCATGAGTCGGTCAAACTTGAAGTTGATGTTGATTATTTTTTTTGATTATCGAGGAGTAGTCCACCACGAATTCGTGCCACAGGGTCAGACTGTTAACAAGGAGTTCTACGTACAAGTTTTAAGGCATTTGAGGGAAGATGTGCGCCGGAAGAGGCCTGAGCTGTGGAAAAACAAGAGCTGGGTGTTGCATCACGACAACGCGCCAAGCCACTCGTCTCTGCTAGTCAGCCAATTTTTGGCCGGTAACAAAATAGCCGTCCTTCCTCACCCTCCGTACTCTCCAGAGTTGGTCCCCGCGGACTTTTTCCTGTTTCCAAAATTGAAAACCACCCTGAAAGGACGTCGTTTTCAAAGTGTTGACGAGATTCAACAGAATTCGCAGAGACAACTACGCACCATCTCACAAAACGAGTTCCAGGGAGCATTGCAACAGTGGCTGAAACGATGGGAGCAGTGTGTTGCAAGCAGGGGGTAGTACTTTGAAGGGGACAAACATTTGTAATGTTGTAATTACAGTAATAAAGTTTGTATGACAAAAGTCCAGTCTTTTGAACAAACCTTGTATATGTATATTGTAATATACTTACCAATTTTACAAATTAAATTTGAGAATGTTTAAAAGCCCCAACGTTGTCGGCATCAATTTGTAATCTAATTACCAATTCGTATACCAACGTTAAGCCCCACTGTTGGGTTCGCCAATTTGTAATATAAATCTTTCTTCTCTTATTTATCTTTATCTTGCTGTTGAAATTGTCAATTTGTAATAAAAGTAACTTATGATGCGTTTTTCTGTTTGTGAACAGAAATCTGCTGTAAGTGTTAATTAAAAAAATTTAATGAGAAGTATAATAGGTTCTTATCTCTAACAAATTATATTAATTAAATCCGTCCTGACCGAATAGTGTACAATATGAGTTAGTACACTGTATGTTTATGTTATTACTGCGCAGTCCTAGCTGCACCAAGCGTGAGAGTGGAGAGCGGCTGCCGCAAATTAGTTTCTCTTCTCTCGTGATTCAACAGCTGTACGCAAGCTAGCGCTGTGGTGTATTGTCGGCTGGTTATTATAGGTTAAGTTGTTTGAGCCTGGTGTTCCTCTCGTTTCTCCCTTTATACACTATAAGTTCCTTAAAATATACTAAATCGTTAACAAATAATAATTACTCATCAGTTCAGGAAAGATTCTTTATTTTTTTATATTCTTTTCAAAACAGATGTTTTCTCATGACACAGATGCAACACATTGATCACACGGGACTGAATCGATTAGTTATTGAATTCGGGTTTAGATGTTTTTTAAGTTTAATTATATTATTAATTTTTTCTTAATCTCAGGGTACATGGAGTTCTTGTGACTATTAGTAAGGTCAGGAAATGCAAGTTGAGGTTACAAGGTATTACTATTTAATCATAAAATCTTATTAAATAAAGTTTAAACATGAGCTGGTTTTTTACCGTACATTGACAAAGTTACTCGTTATGGCCGCGTTTCACTGAACGGTGACTGGGAGCAGAATGATGACGAATGTCTGGAATATATCAGCCTCCAGCTTCTCAATAAAAGTTTGGTGTTGGTGTCCCAGGACGTAGTGGAAGTTTCAGTTCTTGATCTTCGCTAATATTAGCGTTTCTGGTGGTTACGGGTCCCAATGGAATTTGTGTAGTATTAAGTCTTCGCTCAGTTGTAAAAAGTGAGGTTCAAGACGTAACTTTAATTTTCTTTCTGTTCGTTTTTAAAGTATTTAATTACTTTGACTTCTCCAGGTCTTAGGTTGTCTTCATTTATTTACTATTAATTTTCATTATTACTCATTTGATTGTAGCTGATTAGTAATTTTATTCTTTAGAAATTTTGTTTAATTTTATTGGTAGGTAGAATTATATTCTCTGATTGATAGCCTCGGAAGTCGATCAACTGTCTTTTTTAGTTAGTTAATATTTATTAATTTTGATTGACAATAAATTTATTCATTAGGTTTTCTTGGTTTTTCTCGATTTATGGCAACTGAACTGTCCTCGTTCATATATAACAATTGAGTGTTGAATCAACAAAATATCTCGCATTTTGTCGTCCATGACAACCAGTCTTCGTTCTGTTATTGGATAATATTTGTTATCCTAGAGCCGTAATTAGAAAAAATGTTCTTGCACTTACTTAATAAAATACTCCCTTACTAAAGTTACATTACATCAGATAAAACCTTCACATAATCTGTGTTATTAAACTATATACATTTTGCTATATTTTCTTCTTCATTTTCCTAGTCTAACAAGTATTATCTTTTCTTTACAAAATACTAATTTTAGGCCTATTGTTTTATTACATGTGTTATGATTTTTTTTGTATTTTAAGTCACTTATCCTTTTATTAATTAATACTACTGCTTTCTTTTAATTTATTATATTACATTGAATGTTTTTACATTTTTTAGTTATTTAACTTTTCTGACCTGACCTACTGTACAATGTGTCACTGGCTTATGGCCAATCATTCCAATTTTATTTCAGCCTGATTTCAATTTATTATTATTTATTTTAGTATTGAACCCTTCATCTGTTTATAACATAATTACAATAACCCTTTGGCATCTTATCAACAATTATTGCCTTCCTGGCCAAGTTTACAAATATAATCTAACAATATCTCTATTATTTATTTAAAGTAAGTACCCAAATATTTACTCTTATAAAGTTTAACATAAATGAAATTAACATCAATTAATTGATACTTTCTTAAAGCAATTGCTTCACACCTGCTACATACAAAAGACAACATAAATGCCATGATAACAAAACAACATGATAAAACATAATAACATGCACATTATTATAAAATATTAAATACCAATTAACTAGTCTACTCTCAGTTAATTAATTGATTAGTCTAAACTGTCTATAGTATTTTCACATTATTTGACACTGTGTTTATCGCTTACACTTTTCACTGACCACTTCATAGTTTGTATTTATAAACATTTCTATTTTTCTATTACCTTGTAACCTTACTTGGTATTATTGATTTATTTATTTAATGAAGGTTTACTTTTCTGACCTTTATTATAACGGACAATTAGCGTTTTTTATATTGATAATTATAAATCTTTATGTAAAGTAGGGGACCTTAGTTTTGTTACGTTACAATATGTATATTTCTTTTTTTACCATTAAAACTTTTGGAACTTAAGTACAGTGGCTCAGATTTTATTGTATCCTGGTATATCAAAGTTAAGCTATCTATTTTTTAAATGTGAATTAAAAAAATAATACTTGTAATGAAAAGTTTTGTTGTACGCACTATTAAAATATCATCTTAGATCTCAAAATTTTATTTTATGTGAACAATGTTTCATTATGATTGTAGAGGCTATTTATAACAATGTGGCACTTAATTTATCTGTCCTAATAAATGCAGTAATAATTTGATTTTTTGTATGTTTTTTTTTTAATAAAGAGGGGCCCAACAAAATTTTTTGCGGGGGCCTGGCCGAAAAACGTTACGCCACTGAGCATACAGTCACCATTCCAAGATTCAGCCGTCTTAAACTCTGTCCTAAAAATGTCCATTTCATTAATTAGTGTGCTGTATGCTTCTTTTTTACTTTGCCAGTTAGGGTTACCAACAGAATAAAGATTTGGCAAATTATGTAACCCACCTTGTTTTCATTTGGCAAGCCCTGTTAAAAACTTGTCTATCAGTCAACTTGTATAATCTGTATAGTGGCTTTGCTTAATAGGTACTTGTTCCAAGGTTTGTCAGCCTTCTTTAAAATGTGATGTGTTTCTACTTCAAAATTTCATTTTTAACATCTTACTTTTACAATATTTATTACTTATAATTTAAAGGTTGCACACTGAACTACTGAAACTTTTCAAGTTGAAGATATATCTTTCTGATACATTTTTATGACAAGTGCCACTTACCACTTACTTACAGTAGGGAGTTTTTTTTTTGACACGTTTCTTCGTATTGTCATGCTACGCAATTATACAATTTGTTTATAACTTATTTTATTTTCAGCAGTTCATTTCTAAAAATTTAATAGAATAAAATTTCTAGGAGCATTGGGTATGGATTAAGTCAAAATCAACAGACAACATCACTGCCAGCAAACGACTTGTTTAATCCAAGTTGGGGTGGAGTTGGTCTGAAACTGGGACCATTTACACCAATGTTTACACAACCACCACCATTTACTACATCTCGTTCAGAATCAACAAATCCACAGGTAATATGTACCAGTCTGTAAATATTATTTGTGTGTATGGATTATAGAATAATTTGAGATGAATGTAAAATAGTGATGCTGATAAAATCGATATGCAAGTGGAACTAGCATGAGTTTTCAATATGGTGTTGTGTTCCATTGCTCATTATTGTAACTTTACAATAAAATGAAGAATATACTTACCCCGGATTATTGTGATCTTTTTTCGACTTACCTTAAAAAACAGAAGATTTCCCAAAAGTACCAAGGGCCGCCACTATATTTTGAGGAGTAAATGTATAAACCAATTACACTCTCCCCAAAAGAAATAATTTAGATAAATTAAATCCCCTTATATAAAAAACTCTTCCAGGGTCGTTTAGACGAACTCTTGGTACAGAATAGGTTGTGGGGTTTGGCGTAATAATTATACTAACACATGGTTAGATCCAAAACAAATCATATTTTATTTTATCAACAAACATTATTAATTTCTTGGTAATTTGATTAATTACATAATATACTGGTTATTAATATTAAGTAATGAAATATTTCAAAATAAACATGAGACAATAAAATTGATAAATAGCAAATCAGTACTTTTCTCTTTCTCTTACCCCCCTTTTTTCTCTCACACGCTCTCTCACTCTTTCTCTCTCTATTTACCCCCCCCCCCTTATTGAGATCTCATTTTGTTATTGATTTTTTACCATATAAACTTTAAATGATTTTGAATCAGTTTATGGCCTTTATTTTATTTCTTTGTGGTCACTTATCTGCATGCGGTATCCAAATTATTGCACCACCTGTTGTACTACACTTTTTGGTTAAAACGCTCACAATAAATGGTGCAAAACTGTTATATCATCGTCACTGTCATCTTCACTACTTCATTACATTTTTTAATATACAATATTCGGTAGGCCTACTATGCCTGTTTCGGCCTACTGTTCACGCCCGAGGTCACGGTTATAACGTCCATACTGTCTGATGGTGAGTTGGAGACTGGGGCGAGCTTAGCGTGACCATGCCAGATTTCCGTTTTAATTGCGCCTTTGAAAACTGGTTTGAGGCAGAATTCCACACCTCGTCCTGTCCTGGTGACTGGCTGTTTGTATGATTCACTAGTGACGTGACTTCAATTAGCTGCATTCCTTGCCTTATTTGGTCATCGTCTGTTCAACTCGCTCTGTACCGTATGACTCACATACGCTTTGTTACATAACCTTATTTGGCCATCGAATAATCTATTACATTACCTAACACATCTCTAACTAGATCTGTTTCATCACAAAAAATGTTTTAAAATGGTACATGAATTTTGGTTACACTAATTTTGTCCCTTTACATTAATTTAAGTCTTGCCCCATTTCATGAATGTCTGTGAATTTTCTTCCTAACAGACCATTTCTTAATTGGCAATATAAATTTTAACAGCTGTTTTCTTAATAGTCATTTCACCAATGACAGTTTGGACCCAGATAAAACTCATTAACATGACTATGCATAATGTGTGTGGCAGTTTTGCTTCAGACAGGCCGAAAAATTTAAATAACTCATCAACTATGTGAAAGGTGGCATTCCTGTTTCATGATGTTCTGTTTCTTAAATGTACTTGTATATTTTTATATCCCATTGTAAGTTTTATTTGTTTATTCGTGTTATCGAGGATACTCCCATGTAACCTCAGTTCTTCAAGGATTTTGAGAGTAACTTTTTTTGAAAGCCTATAGCATTCTATGAATTTTGCCTCACTCATATCATCAAAACCAGTAGGCCTATTCCTATTACCGGTGATATTTGTTTTTTCAGCTTCATTTAAATAATACAAACATTATTTAACCGTAAATATTTTCTGTCTGATTCATTTTTGTTTGTCATAGGCAACAATTGCAAATAAATAAATTATTTAATAAAAGAACAGAAAACATAAAACAAATATTCTGATCACAGAAACCAAACAAATATGTGCAAGTAGAACAGCTAGATAAATGATACTGAACGTAATTTGAAGGATAAATCTAATAGTTTAAATGTAACGGAGGTTGGTGAAATGGGACATTGATCATACAGAGTGTTAATGATATACATGCTGTACCAAATGTCAAATATGGTTTTTGTGTCAAAACTTTTACATTCACTGTTGAGTCAGCCCATAATAAATACTTGCTCCAATTACCATGGGTTGAGTACTCCTTTCATTCTCATTTCATAAGATCTGAATAAAAAGTGTTTAATGTAAAAACATATCTAGTTAGAATAAAAATACAGTAACTTCAAACATTGTCTACAGTCAGACAGAATTTAAGGTTAAATTACAACACATACACATTCAATTAAAATTATTGAATGTTTGGCTTTATAATTTCTTGAAAAATTAAGTACAGTGGAAATCGTTTAACATGAAAACGGTTACCACAAAATATCGGTTAACATGAAATACCACTCGGGTACCGATCGCCATTTGTTATGTACAGTGTATTATTTGTACGGTTAACACGAAAGGTTTACCTGAAAAATATCGGTTAACACGAAAAATTTTTGTTAAAAATAATTTTTTTTTGGCTGGCTTTTAAGTAACTGCATACAAAATAAAGCCACACAAGTACGCCCAAAAGCTTGTTTTCGATGTAACGGAATCCATTCTTCATCTCTAAAAGAGAAAGAGCAGGTACTGACCATAGTTTGTTTTGTCTACCTGTTTTGTTTTGTCTTCAGTACCAAGTTCTATTTACAGTACGTACTGTATACGCGTACAGTGTACCGTTGTTTACGAGAAACCATAGCCTCTCCTTCAGCACCAAATGTGTTGTTCATTGACCGCAAATAAACCGTTATCGCTTACATTAACTACCTACTCTATAGGGTGTGGTGAGTTCAGTTCAGTTGTATTCTGTGCGTGTACAGCGGTGGTAAAGTTTGCGGTACGGTACCGATAACATTTTATTGTAAAAAATTTACTCAGTTGTGAGGATTAACTGTTTACTTTTTTACTGTACAAACTTTTTAGTCTTTTACAGCCAGTTAAGTGACGTTAAGCGTGTGACGTGTACGTGTTAAGTGAAGTTACGCTTTCATAAATTTCGTTTTTGCAGTCCGGAAGTAAAATGGAGAAGAAAGTGTGTAAACAAAGTGCCCTCTCTTTAGAAAAAAAGTTGAACTCCTCCAAGCTGTTAATGAGGGTATTCGAACTAAAACAGAAATCTGTAAAACATTCGGTATACCGAACGCGACGTTATCCACGATTATAAAAAATAGAGATAAAACTTTAGAACTGTATGAGTCGGGCAAGTTTGAACCAGGCAGAAAACGTTTCCGTAAGGCAAACCACGAAAACTTAAAGGCTGCTCTTCTTGTTTGGTTTAAGCAAGCAAGATCACAAGATGCTCCTATTTCTGGACCACTACTGATGGAGAAAGCAAACGTTTTTGCTGAACAGATGAACTTAAATTTCACTGCAAATCCTGGCTGGCTAGAAAGGTTTAAAAAACGAAATGGCATAACCTTTAAAAACATCTGTGGCGAATCAAGACAGGTGTCACAAGAAATTACATCATCGTGGTTGCAATCTACGCTGCCTGCAATTTTAAAAGACTATCCACGTAAGGATATTTTTAACGCCGATGAAACAGGACTATTTTTCCGTTGTATGCCCGATAAAACACATTCATTCAAAGGGGAGCAGTGCTCTGGTGGTAAAAAGTCCAAAGAGAGAGTGACAGTGATGGTAGGTTGCAATGCTGATGGGTCAGAAAAACTTCCGTTACTTGTTATAGGAAAAAGTTTAAAGCCGCGAAGTTTTAAAAATGTTAAAAAGTTGCCAGTAGAATATAGAGCTAACAAACGAGCGTGGATGACGTCTAAAATTTAACCGAATGGCTGGTTTCGTTAGAAAAACATTTCACTTCTCAGAAGAGGAAAATTGTGTTAATTATTGACAACTGTCCTGCCCACCCATGTGACCTAAAATTGATGGCAATTAAACTTGTTTTTCTACCACCGAACACGACTAGTGTCCTACAACCTTGTGATCAAGGTATTATTCAAAATTTAAAATTTCAGTACAGAAAGTTACTTCTGCGGAAATACTTGGCCACTATTGAGGGGAAAAAAGATTTCTGTGTAAATGTTCTGGATGCTTGTAACTTGTTAAGAACAGCGTGGAACCTCGTGACGCCTACAACAATTCAAAATTGTTTCGCTCATGCTCGATTCATTTTGAATTCAGAAACTGAACAACCCGATCCTTGCTCTTCTTCTTCATCATTTGTGCCATTGCAATGTTTTAGAGTGCACAATTTATGACTTCCCCAACTAGATGCTGCCTTTGCAGCCTCAAACTGCAAAGCATGCAACAGGGCTTCCACACTATTCTAGTGTCTTGTCATTCATAACACTTGCTATAGTTTGTTATCTTGGACACCAGCAGTAAATGTCTCCATCGCAAACCTTGTTCGAAAATCTTCTGGCACTTCAGGATAGGCCAGTCTAATTAGTCTGCCGATACTTCCTTCAAACTCTTGAAGATTCTCCCCAGAAAGCTGTTGCCTTGCTCTCAACGGAGTGCAGTACACATCTCGCAAATGTTTATCACCATACCATAATTCTAGAGCTTTTATCAATTCGACATAGGTGTTCTGGCTGTCAGGTGGCACTTTCTGTAGTAGCTCTGCAGCAGGTCCTTCTACAGAATGAGTAAAACTGCCTTGTCTTTCTCTGTTTAAATTATTTGCCCTAGCAGCGGCTTCCATCAATTGTTGGGGCCTTGAAATGAAATGTCCCAACTGAAGACAAAGTGGCTTTCTCTGTTGTCTTATTTTCCATGCCTTCTTCTGTCTTTACGCATAGCTGTATTCACTCTTAATCTGCTCTTGCATGTTTGCAATTGACTCTTTTATAGTTGCTACAACCTCCTCTACTTCAGATATTTTATTAGACATCGATTCTTCTACGTCAAATATTCTAGAAATTTGGTTATTACGCTTACCTTGTAATAGACCCAACTCTGCAGCAGTTTGTTCTTGCATCTGCTTTTGCTCCTGTATTAATGCTTTAATGTTTCTGTTTCATGCTTCTGTTCCTCTGCCTCCTGCTTGCATTCTTCTTTTTGTCGTCCTTCAGATTCCAAAATTAATGTTTTTTTGCCATTCTTGTGTTTCCAGCAGGAGGGTTTCCTGCCTGCATTTTTCTGTTTCTTCCTCCTCCTGCCTGCGTTTCGCATCCTGTCATTTCTCTGTCTGCAACAGTCGTGCCTGGAAATTTTCCAGCATTAACTGGTATCCATTGTGTACAGATCAATTACAAATCATACTAGTCTTGTACAAGGTGTGCACTGTTTCCACTGTTAATGGTACAGTGGAAAACAAAATACAGACACCAATGAAGTTAGTAATCACCAGATTTAATTAATCACGAATAACAGTTTGTAATCAAAACGTTATTCAATAAGATTATACTCGTACAATTCAAATTAAATTTGTCCACATACACATGTCAACTAACAGAGTCTCGCACAATAATCTCTTTTCACTAATAACCACTTGTGATACACTCAATAATCGCCCAACGTAAACTAAACACTAAACGGTAGCTGTTGTGTATTTATACCCAGGGGGTTTCTAATTTCTAAATTTTCATAATAATAAAAAATTATCTAATACTAATTATAATAGAATCATAAATACTAATTATCCTATAAAGAATTATAAAGATGGAACTTGCATTGACCATATTTTCATGGGCAAATTAATTGACTCAATCACAGACCACTACCCCGTTTTAATATCACTACATGTTAAGTCAATTAATTTGCCAGATTTAGCTGTGTATATTCCTTTCATGAAAATATGGTCAATGCAAGTTCCATCTTTATAATTCTTTATAGGATAATTAGTATTTATGATTCTATTATAATTAGTATTAGATAATTTTTTATTATTATGAAAATTTAGAAATTAGAAACCCCCTGGGTATAAATACACAACAGCTACCGTTTAGTGTTTAGTTTACGTTGGGCGATTATTGAGTGTATCACAAGTGGTTATTAGTGAAAAGTGATTATTGTGCGAGACTCTGTTAGTTGACATGTGTATGTGGACAAATTTAATTTGAATTGTAAGAGTATAATCTTATTGAATAACGTTTTGATTACAAACTGTTATTCGTGATTAATTAAATCTGGTGATTACTAACTTCATTGGTGTCTGTATTTTGTTTTCCACTGTACCATTAACAGTGGAAACAGTGCACACCTTGTACAAGACTAGTATGATTTGTAATTGATCTGTAAACAATGGATACCAGTTAATGCTGGAAAATTTCCAGGCACGACTGTTGCAGACAGAGAAATGACAGG
Source organism: Magicicada septendecula (assembly GCA_034769895.1). Classification (NCBI taxonomy): domain Eukaryota; kingdom Metazoa; phylum Arthropoda; class Insecta; order Hemiptera; family Cicadidae; genus Magicicada; species Magicicada septendecula. The sequence continues at coordinate 449,589,617 of CM068368.1, forward strand.
ATGCGAAACGCAGGCAGGAGGAGGAAGAAACAGAAAAATGCAGGCAGGAAACCCTCCTGCTGGAAACACAAGAATGGCAAAAAAACATTAATTTTGGAATCTGAAGGACGACAAAAAGAAGAATGCAAGCAGGAGGCAGAGGAACAGAAGCATGAAACAGAAACATTAAAGCATTAATACAGGAGCAAAAGCAGATGCAAGAACAAACTGCTGCAGAGTTGGGTCTATTACAAGGTAAGCGTAATAACCAAATTTCTAGAATATTTGACGTAGAAGAATCGATGTCTAATAAAATATCTGAAGTAGAGGAGGTTGTAGCAACTATAAAAGAGTCAATTGCAAACATGCAAGAGCAGATTAAGAGTGAATACAGCTATGCGTAAAGACAGAAGAAGGCATGGAAAATAAGACAACAGAGAAAGCCACTTTGTCTTCAGTTGGGACATTTCATTTCAAGGCCCCAACAATTGATGGAAGCCGCTGCTAGGGCAAATAATTTAAACAGAGAAAGACAAGGCAGTTTTACTCGTTCTTTAGAAGGACCTGCTGCAGAGCTACTACAGAAAGTGCCACCTGACAGCCAGAACACCTATGTCGAATTGATAAAAGCTCTAGAATTATGGTATGGTGATAAACATTTGCGAGATGTGTACTGCACTCCGTTGAGAGCAAGGCAACAGCTTTCTGGGGAGAATCTTCAAGAGTTTGAAGGAAGTATCGGCAGACTAATTAGACTGGCCTATCGTGAAGTGCCAGAAGATTTTCGAACAAGGTTTGCGATGGAGACATTTACTGCTGGTGTCCAAGATAACAAACTATAGCAAGTGTTATGAATGACAAGACACTAGAATAGTGTGGAAGCCCTGTTGCATGCTTTGCAGTTTGAGGCTGCAAAGGCAGCATCTAGTTGGGGAAGTCATAAATTGTGCACTCTAAAACATTGCAATGGCACAAATGATGAAGAAGAAGAGCAAGGAACAGAGACCCAACGGGTGGTGCCACAGAATAAAGGAAGAAAGGATGGAAGACCAAAGTGTTATCAATGTGGTAAACCTGGACATCTACGAGATTGTCTGGTTAGAGTTCAGTAGCTGGGAAATGAGCTGTGGCTGGTACAACGGGGCATGTGGTGACTAACTGTAGGAACGAAGCCATAGACAATACGCAATTTCTACACTTCAGAAAATTAGCGAGAGCTTGATGGTTATAGGATTCGTCCAAGAAAGGCCAACTCGATTACAGTTGACAGAAGTGCAACAGTTTCCATTGTGCATCCCGATGTGGTGAAAAATCTCAAGCCAATATGGTGCTCTTGCAGCTTGCAAACAGCTACTGGATGGCTTGTAAAAGTTATTAGAAAAGTGGAGATACACTTATGCCTCGATCGAGGTTGATCATCAAATACTTGTTGCAGACATTGTGGATGAAGCAATTATTGGTGTGGACGTTATGAACATATATTGATTTATAGTCAACTTCAAAAACAATGTCTTGAGTATCGGAAAAGAAGAAGTAATGCTCTCCACAATGAATACATCAGAAAATCGATGTACGTGATAAATCAAGTGGCCATAACTGTGATAAATCAAGTGTCCGTAACTGTCCCGCCAAACTCCAAAAAAATCATCGTGGTCAGAACTGAGGTAGATACTAGGGGCAACCAGTGTTCTATATTTAATCCCCAGGTAGTCACCACACCGGGCATACTAGCTGCCAGAAGTTCAGTAAAACCTGACGAAACTGGAAATGTACCTATTATAGTGGTGAATATTTTGGATCAAGGTGTCACTTTAGAAAGCAATATGCACCTAGGTAAAATGTCCTCTGTGGTGGTTTGGGTAGCCAGAATGACACAACAAAGATTCAGTGCTTCGGACATGTCATAATTACCAGAGGAAGTTTAGGAATTGTTGATCAGATCTTCTAACGATCTCTCAAGTGGTGAGGTAAAAGAACTCGGAACAGTTTTTACATGAATTTAAAGATTCTTTACAGTTCAGGGCAAATCATTGGGAAGAACCTCTCTTGTACAACATCGCATCAATACCAGGGATACAACACCGATATGCCAACCTCCTCGAAGACCTCCATTAGCTAATCAAGAGGAAATGTCTCTGTTAGTGCAGGACATGTTGACAGAAGGAATAATCGAGACTTTGTCAAGTGCTTGGTCTTCTCCGCTAGTGCTGGTAGCGAACAAGGACAATGCAGCGGCAGTACATTTCTGCGTAGACTACCGGAGGTTAAACGTCGTTACAAAGAAAGATTGCTATCAACTACCTCGTGTTGACGATACACTCGACACGCTGTCTGGAGCTCAGTGGTTTTCCACATTGAACCTGAAGAGTGGATATTGGCAAGTGGGACTTCGTCAAGAAGACAAGGAAAAGACAGCTTTCTCGACCCCAAGTGGCCTATTCAAATTTAACGTCATGCCATTTGGACTCTAACGCACCGGCAACATTCGAAAGATTGATGGATTTGGTCCTCCGAGGCCTGACATAGAAAACTTGCCTTGTTTATTTAGACGATATCATAGTCACCGGAAAGACTTTCAGAGACCATTTGTAAAACCTTAAGGAGGTTCTAACTAGAATTCGTGGTGCCCAAGTGAAGCTGAGCCCAAAGAAGTGTTCTCTATTCCAGAAGGAAGTACAGTATCTGGGCCAACTGGTTTCGGCAACGGGTGTTAGCATGGGATCTGTTAGATCTCAATAAAGTAGACACCGTAAGAGACTGCTCAGTTCTGAAGAGTAAAGAAGTTCAGATTTTGCTGGGCTTATGCTTATATTACAGACATTTCGTGAAATGCTTCACTACTATTGCTAAACCACTACATGAGCTAACGGAAAATAAATTAAACTTCTAATGGTCGAGAGAGTGTGATCAAGCATTCAGGACTTTGAAAATTGCATTATGTTCGCAGCCAATTATTGCTTCCCCAGCTTCCAATGGGAAGTACATCGTGGACACAGATGCAAGCAATACTGGTATAGGAGCAGTTTTGTCTCAAGTGCAAAATGGTGAAAAACAAGTAATAGCGTATTGTAGCAAGAAGCTTTCTAAATCAGAGAGAAATTATTATGTTACAAGGAGAGAGTTGCTGGCAATCATCCGAGCTTTGGAGCACTTCCATAAATACATCTATGGGTGAGAGTTTTCACAACCATGCCACGCTTGTATGGCTCTTGAGATTTAAAAATCTGGAAGGGCAGTTGGCAGGTGGCTCACACGTCTGCGAGAGTACAACATCGGCGGGGGTGCCTGCATGGTAATGCAGATGGCTTATCTTGAAGACAGTGTTCAGAAGACTGGCGAAATTGTGGCAAAAAGGAAGAAGAGAAGGCAAGTGAACATGTGCATGCCATCATGGTATATTTCCTGGCAGACGGCTGGATGACGTGAGATTTTCAACAAGAACAGATGACTGATGAAGATGTTGGACTGATCTTGACAGCAAAAGAGGAAGGTCTCCGCCCGGATTGGCAAGATGTCTGCCATGGTTCCGAAGTGCTGAAGGGCTACTGGGCACAATGGGAATCTCTTACCAGATTGCTGAAAAGGGCTTGGGAAAGTGCAGATTGACGAGATGTGATCATGCAGCTGATAGTTCCCTGAAGTAAAGTGCAGTCTGTTTTGAAGGAGATGCATGACGAAATGTCTGAAGATCATATTGGTGTTAACAAAACACTTGAAAAAAAAAACGGAAGTGACTCTATTGGCTTTATCTTCACCATGACGTAGTGGAATAGCATCAGACATGTGAAATATGTGCTGGAAGCAAGAGCCCACAAACCAGAATCAGGGGGAAAATGAGACAGTATAACGTTGGACTGCCTTTTGAGAGAATTGTCATAGACATTGCTGGACCTTTCCCGGTTACTGATGATGGAAACCGGCACATAATGGTTAAAGGTGACCACTTTACTAAGTGGATGGAAGCTTACGCAATTCCAAATCAGGTGGTTACCACAGTGGCAAAGGCGTTAGTTCACAACGTTTGTTGCCGTTATGGAGTCGCTATAGAAATCCATATTGATCAACAGAGGAATTTTGAGTCAAGAGTGTTTAAAGAATTATGCCGTCTACTCGGAATTCGAAAGACCAGGACAACTCCTCTCATCCTCAGTCGGACGGAATAGTTGAAGTTTCAATGAGACACTTGAGCAGCGTCTTTCGAAGGTTGTTGATGAGAACCAAACAGACTGGGACCAACGTATACCACTATTCCTCATGGAATATAGGTCATCAATACACGACACAACCGGCATGGCTCCAGCAAAATTAGAGTTTGGGCAGGAGATTTGTCTCCTTGGGGACTTGATGTTTGGATCATCTGAGACTCACTCCCAAGAGCCACAGAACTATTCCTCGCAATTAGAAAACCAACTGCGAGAAATGAATTGCTTGATAAGAGGACAGCTGAAGTCGAGAAGTCCTGTGTCTGCATCACAGAGCAGCTGGCATCACTGTTTAAACAACAACCTGCCTTTAAATTTTAACATGGTCTCGTCAACAGATAATGCCTCTTCAGGTTCAAAATGGTTTAGGTAGGAATTTTTGGTCATATCATTTATTGGTATGACCTTGTGTAATGGATGTCCTTTAGCATCTAGTTGATATTGTTGTTAAAGTGTAAAAATGATTTAATAATAAAATACTTATTTTTTGTAAAAAGCTGACTAAACCCTGGTGTATGAGTTAGCCAGAATTTATTATTTTAAATCATTCATTTTTGTTGCATAGTACCATCCCAATTTTAGTAGCCACAAGTGCTTATTGGTCAATGGCATTAACTTCTATCCATTTATGGACCCTTGAGTGTGGTGGGAAATCAAATGTCTTATCAACACACAGAATGAAATATAAATTTGTCTGTTCTGCTACATAATCAAAATTTTTTGTGGAAAAAACTTATAAAAACAATCCATTGGTTCAAGCCCTTGTAAGTCTTGTACAGTCCGTTGATCCAAAATTTAGGGATAGAATCAAGTTCTATCATATTTCCCAATAAAACATCACTAACATTTTGCCAGATTTGATTGGTATCACTGTTATTTAAATTACTGTCTGAGTCACTGTCACTGTCATAAAGTGAATCATCATCACCCAAAAAGAAATCAGGTTCCCATTATAAAACAATATTAAGAAATTATAACTAAAACTGTACCTAAAAAAAAATTTTTCAAAAGGTCGCTGTAAGGGTAACAAATTCAAAACTATAAACATACATAATGTGAAACCCCACACCATGTATACAACAATTATACACAGTATGAACAAAATAAACAAAGTTACAGCCGTAAACAATCACATGCTTTATGAAAATCAGTGGGCTAACAAATCAGCTGTCAGACCTTGTTGTTTCAGGGCACCCAAAAGAACACAGCACCATAAAATAAGGTGAAACTATACTATTATTAAAATTTGTTTGGTATTGACAGATGGAACTGTTGATTAAACAACTGACTGCTACATGCCTCTCAACCAATCGCCGTACTCAAAACTGTAAACAGTAACCGTAGCAACGCACACTGTTGCCAATAATGTCCCACACATGCTGTTATTAAAACCAGTGTGGAATGTCGCACCACAAAGTGAACTGTTAGTCTGTTTGTTAAGAGTGCTGTGTTCTCGGTTACACTTGTTTGATTATTCGTGGGTGTATGTTAGTTTAATACTTAAATAGTTGTGTTGCAGATACAAGTTTATTGCTAACTAATTTCTAATTACTTAACTTATTTCTGACTAATTAACTAAGTGTAGTGAAAACGTGTGAATCTATTATTAACTAAATAAGCATAAGCATGTTTAAATAACATGTTTACCTAAGTATAAATTTACTTTATTTTGTTCATTTTACGGAACTTTGTGCGTGCGATTTTTATTTTAAAACAATTTGTATAAAAATCTGCATTCTTAAATTTTGAATTCTTTAAAATATGTAACAGCTTTAACCTATACGCGTTTACTTTCAAACAGAAGGTATGTCTGAAAGTGAGGAAACTGGGAAAAAGCGTGGTCGACCGCGAATACACCCGGTAAAAGAGAAAACACGTATTTCCGGTCGCGGAGTACCAATTAGAGGGCAGTCCAGAGAATTCGTTTGTTCTCTACGAGATTATTTTGAGAAAGAGAAGGAACATGGTGGGCCTCTGATTTCAGTTAGTAAAGTTGTTGATAGAACAGCAGCTGCACTCTCTGTAAGTAAAAATACGGTCGTAACGATAGGTAAGGAGAAGTTTAAACAAAGCAAGGAAGCTGGCCCTTCTAAACTGGAAACACCAGGTAAAAAAAGACGGATAGAAAAACGTGTTACTAATCTGGATGCTTTTGCAGAAGATGGGATCCGTCGCCACGTGTATGAGTATTACAGTCGTAAAGAGTATCCTACAATAAAAAAGCTACTCGTTACTCTTCATGATGCAGAGCTTTTCACTGGTAGCCACTCATCTTTACGGTCCGTAATTAAAAATTTGGGATTTAAATTTACTACCGTTTCGGGTAGAAAAGTATTAATGGAGCAACAACACATAGTTGCTTCTCGCTGTAGATTTCTTAGGGGTGTAATAAATGAAAATTTTAATAACGTCGTCTGGGTTGACGAAACATGGGTGAACGCAGGACATTCTTTAAAAAAGTGTTGGTCGGATGCTTCTACGGCGAGAACTATGCCAGTGCGAATTGGAAAAGGTGGAAGACTTATAATTACCCACGCCAGAAATTCTCAGGGGTTTATTCCCAATGGCCTCTATGTATTTAAATCGAAAAAGACTTCTGACTATCACGAAGAAATGAATCACAACAAATTTAAAACATGGTTTGATGAATTCCTGTTAAAGAATATTCCTCCCAATTCAGTGATCGTGATGGACAACGCCCCATATCATTCAGTGATTAAAGACAAGGCTCCAACAATGGCTTCAAAAAAAGAAGAGATGGTTGAATGGTTAAAACGTTGAAACAGTCCATTGACAGAGGATATGAAAAAGGCTGAGTTGATGGAATTAGTACTATTTAATAAACCAAAGTTTCCTGTGTATATTGTTGACGAGTTGGCTGAAAGTTACGGTCGTAAAGTCATCCGGTTGCCTCCATATCATTGTCACTTTAATGCCATAGAACTAATATGGGCCAGGGTTAAAAAATATGTTGCCATAAATAATACATAATTCACGATGACTGAAGTAGAAAAATTAACAAATGAAGCCATGCAAATGATTACTGGAGAAGACTGGAAGAAGGTAGTCGAACACACCAAGTCAGTTATTGAAGACGCTTGGAAAAATGAAGGTATAGTGGAACAGCAGGTAGAAAATTTGTTCATTTCTGTGAATTGTTCGAGTGACAGTGAATCAGTTGAATCTGAAGATAGTGATTCTACATTAAGCGGAGTTCACCCATTATAAACGTAAGTTTTTATTTTGTTTAATGTTAGAAGTAATGTTAAATATAAAATTGCAATATAAAAGTATTTAATTTAATCTTTAACTAAACAAAAATTAACAAACGAAATGTTATATAGTCCAATATTATGTTATATAGTCCAATATTACAATTTCTATCAATTATAAATTAATATTTCACTATTTATAGGCAGTTTCATTTATGAAGAATTCGCAAATATTTATGCTTGCTTAATACCAAATTATCTGTATTTATTAACTTTCCTGATATAATAATAGAGTAATAATTTATCACGTTTTTCGAGTAAATTATTATGATAATAAATTCATACCAAAATATTAAGTAAGATCTCATATTACCATAGTTAGACTTAACTAGAATTTGCGTAACACGGTTCATGTCATTTCACAAAATAAAAGATTTTTTACACGATTGTGAACAGGTTAGTGTGCACTATGATTAAGGTAATGTACAGTATAATACGTACATGTTATTGCAACCATACATTAAATAATCGTATTCACTACAATACGATATAAGCTATGCGACTTCACTACAAAAGCATCTCTGGATGCCTTACTGTAATTAAAAGTGCATTAAGAGATATCATATCATGTTTTAAAAGTAAACTGTTTTGTCTTGAAAAGCCGTATTAAATGACCTTGAGTGTGAATGTGTTGTAAGTTGTTTGTATGTGAATCATTGTTTCGTGTTTATTAACTTGTAGAAGTCACGTGGTCAGAGTTTGGCAACGTTGTTTCCCTTTCAGTACAAACGTCAATACCAAACAAATTTTAATAATAGTATATGTTTTTATGCATTATGAGACTATAATTGAATAAAGCAGTCAACGGAAATAAAAATTGGCTGACATGGACTAAAGTAGAATTAAGCATGTAAGGGCATTATATGTCAATTCAACTATAGTCGAATAAAGCACCAAAAGGGTTAAATCTTTCAAACCACTCAAAAATACATAAGCATGACATTGTTCCATTTCAATTAGCCACTAGTAACATTTGGTAAGTTTGTGTTTATGATTATGACAAGTTTTATGATTATTTTGACAGAATTTCATACACACACACACACACACATTGTTCTGCATTTTCACTCACAATGAATGCTGACAAGACACAAAACTGAACTTCACTCAAAGGCCTGTAACACATGGTTAGACGTTGTGTCAAGTCTCATCCCTTGGCAACACTTCAAAATGGACTGACCCTCTTGCTTAACTCATCTGTTTTAGCCATTTTAAAACATAACATTAATTATAAACACAACAGAAAAATAAAATTTAAAAGAATACAAGGCAATACTCATTGGTCTGCAAGAGCTAATGGCTACAAACATAATTCAACATTCGTAGGTGGAAGCTCCAAAATTGATTTCTGTGTGAACATTATTGATAAGTTGCATTTATAAAAGCCTCTTATTAAGTAAAAATAAAATATATAAGTAGCAGTCTGCATTGAGACTCGCACAGAGAATATAACTGTTGATAAGGGGACTAGTAATAATTCAGTAATGTTTCAGTGAATATGTTACAGCTTTATGAAACACATGCTAAGCTTATCTGCTTAATTTTTTTATACAATAAATTGTTTTCAGTCACATTTTCAGTCAGTCATTCACAAAACACAAGTAGACATCTTATGTGATTCATATGATTGCATACAATTTATGTACAGGTTCCTGAATCAGTTCAGCACACACAACAAACTACAAATGTTGTGTCTCCTACATATTCATTGTTTAGTCCTGCATGGGCCACCCAGCATCACCCACCACCTCTGATGTCTGGTACTTCAATGGTTGGACAGCAGGTAATGAAATATATAGTTACCTGTAGTTGTGTTTATTTTTGTAAGCTATCATACTTAGACTTAAAAATTACACGAAGTAGAATAAAAATTCTGCATAGCAATAGTGAAAGTAATTATTGACAACTTTGTGAACACAAACAATTTAATGTACAAAACCTACATCAGATATTGTATAGTACAGTACTAGGAGTTTGTACATAAGCTACTATTTAGCAACAATCAAATGAGGTTTTCTATAGATGTCAGCAATCTAATTGGATGTTTTCTTTGTAATATTCTGATCAAGGTATTGCCTTTATGGTTTTTGATCTAATTATTAAAAATTATTTATAAATAATAAATGAATGATAAATAATAATAATACATGAATAATAAAATATATGTATATCAATAATGACAGTAAATATGAAAAATAATATTAATTTTTCAGTATCCATCATTTCAAAGTGACACTAGAATTTGATGTGTAAAAAGATTGTCCACAATTTGAATATAATCTAGTGTAACGGTTTTTTGAAAGGCCCCAAAACCTGCTGTACTTAACCAGAAAACTGCATCATTATTCCAAATGAAACACGATTTCCTCTTTTAAAAAAAATACCCCCTCCCAGGTCCATTTAGATGAACCCGTTGAGCACAGGTTAAGTTAAAGTAATGTGACACTTGAAATAACTTAGCTCATGTTCATGTTAATATATACTTTTTTATTCATGATTAATTGGTTATAGTTATGGTACAGTATTATTATCATTTAGTCTTCCACATTCTTTTTTGGCACCTTGGCAAATATTCATATTAAGGTATTGGAAGTTAATTGGTAAACATCAAAATTATCAAAGATCAAATCCTTAAAGTTATAGACAAACACTTTACTGAAAATTACAATCAAAACATTTATTAAAGAAGGTGCATTCAGTAACCTTACATTTGCAAAGTATGTGCTAAACAGTAATGAGTAAACCTACTATAAAGGTTGGAGGCTTTACATTTTGTTATAAAAAAGCAAAATTCTACTTAAAACACAATTTGCTCTCTCTCTCTCTCTCTCTCTCTCTCTCTCTCTCTCTCTCTCTCTCTCTCTCTCTCTCTCTCTCTCTCTCTCTCTCTCTCTCTCCTCTCTCTCTCTCTCTCTCTCTCTCTCTCTCTCTCTCTCTCCCTCTCTCTCCCTCTCTCTGATGCAATACTCCTGAGCATGCGAGTTTACATGTTAGGCCTGTAGACACTCCAGCAAGTACACACATTTTCAGGCTACAAAAATTCCATGCAGTCCACTCTTCTATTTTGTATGTGACAATTGTATTTGTATTATGCTGCATAAAACACCATGTTACACTACTAATAATTAAACCTTAAACACCAACAGCTGTAACAAACTTCACCAGATCTATGAGACAAAATCTACCAAAGAGAAAAGGTTGTGGTGCTCTGACACTAAACCAAATTAATCCATGTTTAAAATGAGTTCCATTTTATATCAGTGTGACTGTATTCAACAGGATACAGTCCGATTGTGTCAAACGGACAACGAAGTAAACAAGATAGACAAAATTACTGCAACTTTTAAGCAAATTACACCTATATGTTAACAAATTAGATCATAAAAAAAGTACGTAGCAATGAAACTCAAAGTCATCAGTAACGTCAATACCAATCATTATGCCAAGCAAATAATATTCAGTAATATTGAAGATCACTTATTAAAATAGTTCAACTTCATTTATACTGTTATGGCAAAAAATAAAATTGTACAAAAATTTATAAGAATTTTACCAATTTACTGTAATTGTACAATGTTTCCAAATACAGTTAACTCATCATGTTGTAACAGTACAGATTTACCTGTACCAGAATAATGGTATGAGGCATATTGTCATTATAATTTTATTGTGTTTATACATATTAACAAGGGCAAGGTTAGTTTATCCAAGTCCCAGTAGATACGCAAATTCACCAGAGGGGAGCCGATCCAAGGTCAGCAGAGTACGAGTGAAATTAAACAATGGTAATGGCGATTTAGGCGCTACAAATTGACAATACGAACTTTTCATTGGCCCACTGAAACAAATCGTCACCAACAAACAATGACGATATAAAACCATTACGTATTAACCAGGGAGGTGGTTGGAAAACAATAGACGGTGACGTCAGATGCACGACCACTTACATAACAATTACGTCTGACCCAGCCCAGTCTTCAGCAACAACTTAGAGAGCACACACGCTCAAACAGTGTAGTGGGCAGTAATGCCATAAAAAATGTAAATTTGTTCAAAAACGTAATTACAATAGTAAAGTAAAGTCAGTGGACCACAATGTAGAGAAAAAAGTAAATTCAGTGCACTTAAATAAAACAGTAAAAGTTCGGCCAAACACCTGCCCGCCAACATGGGAGTCTGCCGAGGATAGTCAACGCCGCATCATTTCAGGAAAGCCCTTTAAAATTCGTTTCTAAATTTAAAACAGAAAAATGAGCTCTAATCAGAAAAAATAATCAATGTGTTCAATATTATAGTATGATTGGTTTGAGTGAGAGAGTGAAAGTGCGAGTGGGCCCACTTTAAAGTAACTATATCTGAGGCGTTGGTTTGTGGTGAATTGTAGAGTAATTATTCATGTCAAAGAAATAAATAACACTTTTGAAGGTTAACTACAGTAAAGAAGTTGATAAAAGAATTATTTTAAAGAAAACACGAGTATATCCATATAGAATTAAAAGCATGGTGAAAGGCGGAAGCAATATAGCCGCCATGTTGGAATTTAATAGTCGTTTGAAGACTCCTATTGTTTATAGCATTTAGATACTGATATAAATAAAATTAATCTGTTTGCCACATGTTAATTGGATGTTATTTTGAAACCCTTACTGCCTCTGATTTCTCGCTTAACGCAACCTTGGACCCGAAAAGCCTAATGTACATTAATAAACTGAGCACATGGTCACACCGGATGTCTGGTGTACAGTATTTAAGTACAATCGAATACAAATACATAATTATCAGATATACATTTATTATTAATTATTTTACTAAGTCAGTAATTTAACAATGTTAAATAAATGTCTGTGTAGTCCACAGATTAAGTTCAGCATTAAACTATGGAATATTTAAATTACTTGAGATCAATTAATTCAGATGCATTTAAATTATTTAAATAAATTCAAACAAGTGCTTTAAAACTTCTGCTTTGTACTTATGGCCACATCCTTAATTTCCACTCATCGTGTAACTGAACTTTTTATGAGGCACGTGTTGAGTCATGCTTTATTTTAAATGTTTATGCAGTGTACCTGTTTTCAGTATATAGAAGTTGTGGCTTACTAAGAGTATGTGAGCAGTTACCACAGACACAGCCAGGAAAGCGCAACTCTTGCCTTTTGGTTTTTTTTTTGGGGGGGGGGGTTCAGGGCCTTCATTTCTAACTGTAACTGTCATTATTTTCTTTTCCTACTGAAATGTAATTATTTAGGTCCATAATTTGTAGTTTCACTCATAATCTATCTGTTCTACTCTGGACCACTTTGTGCGTATATTTTATTAACAATTCATGCAGTGTGTTGAAACTGTGAAGTCTTGTGGACTGAGATCTTGCCTCAGATTGAATCTAATGGTAGACACAGGTAGTTGACTTTACCATACCTAGGCACACTCAGCTGCATACAAAACTGGTTTTCTCCAGTTATAGCAGTTTCCCCATATAAGAAGTTTTTTGCTTTATATGGAATGATGAAATCATATACATTTTTCTTTTGAAATAATGACGTTTCAACACTTCAAAACATGCTATTCATACAGCTTGACTGTGTTACATGTACTGAATGTTATATAATTGAAAAAATGATCACAAGTTTCACATAATATGTCCCACAATGTGTTCCAAAATTACAACAAATTATGACGTCTAAAACAAATGACACATTGCAATATTAATCAGATACAGTGGAACATGATACAATGCTCTTCAGTGGACTGAGCAAAAAGAGCTTTATATCAGGGGTAGCTTTTCCTGTTTAATTTAATAAGTGTGAAGATCCCCCCCACCAAAAAAAACTTGTTTACATCATATTGTTACGACATTACAGAACAATCTATGTGTTTGTCGAATGTTCCAGTGGAATCCGGCTGTAATGTGTGTGTGCATACGTGATTCTCAACGCATTAGCTAGACTGTGCCAAAAGGCACGCGCACTGTGTCAAGGCTGCAATGAATTACGCTCTAATGTTTTCCTTTATTGTTAATGCGCAGTATGGATGTTTCTGGATTTTCGGCGGGGTATAAATACAAGTATTCAGCGACGCTCAGTTGAGTTATTATCAGACGATTACACAGTGAGTTTGAGTTGTGATATATCTCAGTGTGGTTCGAGTATTGTGGCGAAGTGTTATGTGTTCTATAATCGTGCAGGACACAATTTTTATTTTATTTATTGTAAGAGACTATCTTGTTGGTTAAAACTGTTTTATTATGATAATTAAAGGGTGATTAGTGACTTAATTGGTGTCTTGTATTTTGTTTCCCACTGTACCATACGACGATCAAGTAGACCATCATAACAGTGGTGTCAGAAGTGGGATAGAACCATTAACAGTGGAAACAGTGGACACATTGTACAAGACTAGTGTAATATGTAATTAATCTGTAAACATGGATGCTAGTCAGATGATGGAAGCTTTCCAAGTGCTGCGGCAGACACAGGAACAACAAAAATTAGAACGACTAAAAGAGGCAGAAGAAGTAGAGAAAAGACACTGACAGGAGGCAGAAGAAGCAGAGAAAAGATGCCAACAGGAGGCAGAAGAAGCAGAGAAAAGACGGCGACAGGAGGTGGAAGAAGCAGAAAGACGACAGCATGAGAAAGTGGAAGATAGACAGAAAACTCTACTGCTAGAAACAGAAGAAAGACAAAAAGCAGCTCGAGTTGGAAGGACGACGGGTAGAGGAATGTAAACGCGAAACAGAAGACATCAAAGTGTAATACAGGAGCAAAAGCAGATACAAGAACAAACCGCTGCAGAGTTGGGTCTATTATGAGGGGAGCTTAATAATCAAATTATGAGTATATCTGTCGTAGAAGAATCGATGTCAAATAAAATAGCTCAAGTAGAAAAATCTGTCACAAGTGTGGAAAAAGCTATGTCAACAAAAATAGAAGACTCGATTACAAATATTATTATATTACGGATGTCTCCTGTGAAAGCCCCAGTTGCAGTGCCAATTTATTATCTACCCATTATTTCTTAATAATAGCTTCTATTTTATATCTTATAACTCCCGCAAGTAGTTATCCACATGTATTGAACAGTAACAATCCCAATACCATTTTTTCCTCTGATCTGATGTTGTATAATTTTATTTCCTGTTTTAGACGCCAATTGTTTTATTTTAAAAACAATTAAAATTATTCCTTTTCTTTTTCCTTCTTGTGTTGTCCAACTTACCTTTGTTTATAATTTGAATTCAAATTTCATTCCTAGAAATAGGGGTTACCAACCTCTATTTTCTGATAAAAAAATGTTCACCTTGGCTATATAAAAAAATAACTTATCATTTACATTAAATAAAACAAAGATACAATTAGGAATATTCAGTATTGGTTTATTGCTTTCGTGTTTCTGATTTTTTCTCTTTTATTACAAATAAAATAATTTATAATATAATTTTGACATGGAATCCATAGGTATGTAATGTCTTACTCACACGTTTCGCGAAAATCGACCGTTATGTTTCAAATGTACTTTCGGCATACCACTATCTCACGAACCACTCAACCAATCCCAGCCAGGTGATCGAGTCACTCGGCCCCCTTCCAACAATAGTACTGAGAATTTTGACAACTGACTTCAGTCGCCTCTAGGCTTTGTCTGCGTGAGGGTGTTTTTGCGCCGAAAATTTGTAAATTGCTCCACTAAAACTTAAATACCTCGGGAACTACAAGTCCGATCGCGAAAATACAAAGTGCGTTGTGATCCTCAGAACTAAATCTCTCCAATAACACCAATTCCGAGTACCAGAAGCACTCACAGAAAATAATAACAACATTTGAACTCAAAAATTTGAAATGCCTCGACCTAAAAATCGCGATAAAACTCGAACCAAAATTTTCAAACCGAAAACCGGCAAATTCTATGCAGAGCGTCAACAGGCCTATCGTTTGAGACTAAAATCAAAGAAATCGGCCGAGAACTTAGAAAATGGAAACCATTTGAAGATTGACGAAACCCCGTCAGCGCCCAAGCGGCCCGCATCTCCGATACCTGGGTCGTCCGGCGTGCCCCCAAAGCGACTCAGATCGAGCGTACGGCTAGCTAGCAAGAAAACAGACGATGAGAACATTAATAACTTGTGCTTCGACAACATTGGACCCTCGATGCTCTGCGCAGAACAGCCCGGTCCAAGTCGCCGCTTCAAAGGAGTCGACGAGGAATTCTCTAAGCACTTTATTAACAATCCGTTCGGCTCGGTGTGTGGGATCTGCGATCGCTTGTTGTGCAAGAGTGATCTAAGACCGTGCGTACCATAATACATAAGTCTCTTGGCCACAGTGTTCGGCGCGGACGAGTACTCAAGTGCGAGTAATATGGAAGGCGTGTGCTCTACATGTGTTGCAAGTCTCAAACAAGGCAACGTACCGCCGCTGTGCAAATCATACGGCGATATGTAGCTGTTTATTTAACCAACCCTTCATTCCTTCCCAAAGCACAAGTCTGCCCATGATTCCATGTCTACCGGTAGTCCCACGACTACCAGGTTTAATTTTTTTGCTCCAGCTCTTGTTTTTTACTTGCTCAGCGGTTGGCAATAGTGACTAGGGCCTTGATGGAGAGCTATAATGCCATTCTCTATTTATGTTTAAGTTTTATCAGGTTCTTGTGATTACGGAAAAATTAACAAAAATATCTTTTAGGAAGTACAAAGCTTCACATAAATTATAATTAAATAATATACAACTTCTTAATAAACTAACTCTTAAGTTATGAAGTATTTGTTCAACCACTTTTAGTGAATGTAGGTTATCTACTCGTTTTAAAATAATATTACAACATCCAAAAATTTAATCACTGTAAATTAATAAGTGATTAATGATACAAAATGATAGTTATTATCTTATTCATCTGTTAAGTGTTCCAATAAATTTTAATGAAGAAAGTTGTGTTAGTGGTTTAACATCACAAGCAGAATTATCACTGTTGCACACCACTATATAAAAATTATTCCGATTAGCGCTTTCAAGCTTGAAAGCGCTAATCGGAATAATGTTTATATAGTGGTGTGCAACAGTGATAATTCTGCTTGTTCCAATAAAGTTTATTAGTGAGTGAAAAAGTGTCACAGTGTAGACTAGTCTTTTCTCATTTAGTTTTTTAAGTCAGTTTATACTTATCATATTCCTTTACATCTGATGTTTTTTCTCAAAGTTCATTTTTCTTTTATAATTTATCAAGTATATCTATTCTTTCAGTTTCAAATAATTTTTGTTTTAAAATTTCTTCTTGTCATACTATTATTATCCATAATATCATCTCAGTTCATTACAATTTCATTTCTAATTGACTTTTTCTTTTTTATATAATTATCTGGAGCCGCATGGATTTTTTCATCTTTTCTTCTCTGAATCCAATAATGAACTAACTAATTTTTCTGTAAATGTTTGGTTGTCAAGGCACTAAGCCTATCCTTCCCATTGGTTGAAAAAATTGTTTACATTGTTATACATAGCTACTGATTTTGATACAATATTAACAAATATTTTTAAATTAGTCTAATCTTCTTATATTACTATCAATCCTTAAGATAATACACTATTGTATTGCTCTTCTTTTATAAATTAGTTTGAAACCAAATATGAATAGTTTCTGTACAGTATTTATCAAGTTACTATTTTAACAATTTTGTTTTTATTATTAATTAATTTATAACTAATCCTTTTAGTATACATTATGTTTCTTGAACGTTATATAATCAAATCTAATATGATTACATACATTTTGCCCCTAATTACTACTGTTAAATTTTACAAATTTCTAATTTTTACTATAGGCTTCTTATGCCTAGTCCAGCTGAAGTTCATTATACCTTTATTATAACAGATTCCTTTATTTGTTATAGAACATAACTATTTTATACACAAATACAGTGAACTAATGTATAATATTTGATTATTCCTAATCATTTTAAAACATAATACAGTTCTTTTTTAACATGCTATGCAAATGCCAGTCTTCAATACATGATATACATTCCTACTCACATTTATCATTCATTAAGTATTCTGTTTTACCCTTATACTGTATATCCTTTTTAACACAAACAAATAATTATAACTATTCCTTAACTATTATTTCTTATTTTAAAACATAAACATTAATTCTACTTATCTCATAAGCCTAGTAGGTTTTAGTTTTTTACCCTATACCTTTTTTTTTTCTTTTCTTATTAAGTATTATTTTTAATTCACTTCACACTCTGTTTCTACTACTGATTTTCAGTTAGTATCACTTTCTTGGTTTTTTTATTCACTGGGGACTATTCACTCAACTCACCTTACCAATAAAATTGCATGTTTATTATATAATGGTTTTATTCCCTTTATTTTAATAACAATATTCCTTATCATTACACAAATTACTTTTATCTACTTATAGTTGTACATGGAACTACTTATATTTATATCTACAGTTCTGTACTTCCATTATTATATTTATTATTTTATTATTATTGGGAAAGGGGTTGTGTTAATGTCATAATGTTATTCATTTTTATCTTTCACACTGCCAATCAATTGGGTTTTGTCATCGTCTTAGTCCTTGTCTAGTTTCTATGTCAGTATTGTGCTACATTCTAATACTCCTATTCATTAATTCTTTGATACTTTGATTTTCTTAATTCCTTCAATGTTGTAACTTATTTTTCTTTTAAGTGGTAATTGCTTCTTCATAGATGGGCTACTTTGTGTAATGTTATAATATAAAAGAGCAGAAGTCTAGCAGTTCATGAAGACACAACCAAAATGAATTTCTGAACAGACTGTACCAATCATAAAGTCAGAAAAAATGCAGAAAATAAGACAATAGAGAAAGTCACTTTGCCTGCAGTAGGAACAGTTCATGTCAAGGCTCCAACCTTGGATGGAAGTAGTCACTGAGCGAAGTATCTATGCCAATTTGAAGCTGCTGCATGAGCAAATAATTGGACAGATAAAGAGAAGGCAGTTCACTGATTCTCACTTTAAAAGCACCTGCTGCAGAACTACTACAGAAAGTGCCACCTGAGAGCCAGAACACCTATGCCGAATTGATAAAAGCTCTAGAATTACAGGGCGATAAACATTTGCGAGATGTGTACTATACTCAGTTGAGAACAATATGACAACACTCCGGGGAGAGTCTTCAAGAGTTTGAAGCAAGTATCGACAGACTGATTAGATTGGCCTATCCTGAAGCACCAGAAGATTTTCGAATAAGGTTTGCGGTGCAGACATTTATTGATGGCATCAGAGATTGTGAACTTCAGCAAGTGTTGTGAATGGCAAGACACTGAAATAGCTCAGAAGCTCTTCTTCACACCCTAGGTTTGAAGCTGCCAAGTCAGCATCCCGCTACATTAATGGGTTTATGCCATCACGTTGTAGTCAGAAGATCCCAGTGTCACATTGCCGTTACGAGGAGTGCAGGAAAACAATGTTGTTGGACAAACAATTCAGAAGTTCAAGAGCGCCGCAACGATTTGAACGGTTGGAAAAAGACAGAAGACTGAAGTGTTACAACTGTGGGAAACGTGGTCATCTACAGGTAGACTGTTGGGAGAAGAAAATTCCAAGAGAAGAGAGTGATCACACCAATTGGAGAAGTAAAGCCCCAGAACAGCACAGTTTCCACACTACATAAGATCAGTGGAAACTTGGTCATTAATGGATTTGCGGAAGGTAAACAAACATCATTTACAGTTGACACAGACGCAACAGTGTCCATTGTGTGCCCTGACTTAGTCAGCAGCCGCCAGCCTCTAATTAGCTCTTGTACAATACAGACTGTGACTGGAAGCCCCGTCAAGGTGCTAGGAAAGGTAGACGTAGGTGTACGCCTGGGTCTTCTCGAGTTTAGCCACCAAATGCTTGTTGCAGACATTGTCACTGAAATGATTCTTGGCACGGACATTATATTTGCCTACGGATTCATTGTGGACTTAAGAGAAAATGTCCTGAGGGTTGGCCAAGAGAAGGTAAAGCTTTGCATGGCTAAAATAACAGGGTCTACTAACCATTTGATTAAGCAAGTGGCATTGGGCGAAGAAAAAGTCAACAGGTCTGGTCAAGATGAACCCTCCCAGTTGCAGGCAGAAATAGAGGAAGTATAAATAAGTGTAATGACTAAAGAAGTCATTGGAAAGCCAACTATGGGTGTCGAGACAAGACTCTTTCTTGCTCCTGAGTTAATGGAAGGCCCCGGGGGAAAACGTTACTAAAGATGAAGTCACGCAAGAGGTTGTTGACGAAAACCAATCAGACTTGGACCAGCTAATGGCGTATAGGTCATCAGTACATGATGCAATGGGAGTGATTCCTGCAAAACTAGTGGTTGAGCGGAAGACTCCTATTCCTGTGAACTTGATGGTCGGGTCACACGAGACTGAATTTGAAGAACCAGAGAATTATCTTTTGCAAGTAGACCAGCTATGTAGATCGCCTGGCCGAGTATTACTTCAGAGATGGTTTGCCAGTTTGGGGCGATCAGGCTTAAGGAGGGGGCAGTGTTACGACATTACAGAACAATCTACGTGTTTGTCGAATGTTCCAGTGGAATCTAGCAGTAATGTGTGTGAGTACGTGATTCTCAACGCATTAGCTAGACTGTGCCAGAAGTCGTGCGGCCACGAGCATTGTGTCAAGGCCGCAATGAATTACGCTGTAATGTTTCCTTTATTGTTAGCGTGCAGTATGGATGTTTCTCAAATTTCAGCAGGGTATAAATACAAGTGCTCAACGACGCTCAGTTGAGTTATTATCGGGCGATTACACAGTGAGTTTGAGTCACGATATATCTCAGTGCGGTTCGAGTATTGTGGCGAAGTGTTGTGTGTTTTATAATCCTGCGGGACAATTGTAATACAATTGTGTTTTATATTAGATGACATTTTATTGCGTGTGAACAATTTTTATTTGATTTATTGTAAGAGACTATCTTGTTGATTAAAAACGGTTTTATTATGATAATTAAAGGTGGTTTTTAGTGACTTCATTGGTGTCTTGTATTTTGTTTTTGGCTGTACCGTATGGCGATCAGTAGACCATTGTAACAGTATAAAAATAATAAATGGTATGGAACAAAAATCAATTTGTGAAAAAAAACAAATACATAAAAAACTACTGTATTTATAAAACAATTAATACGAAACTGTAGAAACACAATAACAACAATTGCCACTACGCTGACTGCACTAATATAAAAATGACGACAAGCACATGAGAATGGACAGTGAATGACAAATTTGTGAAATTGAAAATCTGTTTAAATTAACCTCCTTTGTGATATATCTGGGTAGTAGGAGGAGTGGAATTTGGCATTCTTTGAATTAGCCAAATCATTGCTAATGTTTAATACATGCTCATCCAACAGCAGATGAATGTTGCCGGTCGTGTCACCAAATAAACACGTCCAATATTCAGTGCGTGCAATGCAATTTCATTTTAGATCTCAGCATATCATTAAAACATATGTTAGCAACACTATATTTCCACTACTTCAGATGTCAAAACAGAAGTTGTTTGTTGTCTACGTGTCGGGTAATCATGTGAATAATTCAACAAAAGCCAGAAAACCATCCTTGCCACCCTGCCATTGACAACAATGAGACAAAGGAGACCTAATGGTGCCATGGGGGAAAACCAGTCCATTATCTGCCAATGGATTAGGCATACCTAGAACAAACTTTCTCCAACATTGGCTTCAACAACTATTTTGGCTACTTTACTCTTGGGCAGCCAAAAAAATAAATCGTTAATTTTTTAATCGTTAACAAAAAAATTTAACAATTAATGATTAAAGTTAACCATTTAAAAATTTTAAGATTTAGTTAAAATTTAACCAATTTTTTAACGATTTAATTGTTAATTTTTTAATGTTAATCCCATGTCTGCATATTTGACAGTATGAAGAAAATTACAGGAGAATAATGAAAGATACAAAACGTGGATGCAACAATTGCATTAGAGTAAAAATTATGCAAATGAATACAGCACTTAATTCATGGCAGAAAAATTAATGAAAACAGAATTGCTACCATTTATTCAACAGTCTCTTTTAGCCAAGTGACTATAATTTTAGTTATGTAATAAATTGTGTAGACTCTGCACTCTTAAAAAATTATAAAAGGGATTGAAGTACACCATATTTATCAATAAAAGTAATACAGTACTGGTAATAATGACTTTATCTATAAGAATAAAACTAAACAAAATACAAGAATCTCAAAAATTCAAAATTTCTAAGTCATGCCAAAACAACATGTACATAACATATAATCACCTAACAAACCAAATTAAATTTATCTGTTTCCAAGGTCACAAAGTACACTTTGCCTACAACCACCCCTTGTAATGGAAGCATCCATCACAAAATACATATACTAGAAATTTGAAAGTGTTTTATGTAGTTATTCAATTACATCACGGGTCCTACACCTAAGCAGAGCATAAAATCAAAGGATGTTAGCTAATTACGTTATATAGGAGAAGTGTGAATTCAGAGTTCCACTATAATTAGATGATTGAGGATTCTATTTTAAAATAGAACTGAAGTGTTAAAAAAATATTGAACATAATTGGTTGCCATACAGTATTTTGAGTGTTTTCTCCCATCACATACCATTATTCTGATAGGAGTCTAGATATTGCCGTCTCTTCTCTTAGTAGTATTTCAGTGCAATATTTTATAAACCTATCTTAGAATTATACTAATTGAATTGTGTTACTAGTATAATACTTTACTTATTCAAACACTTTTCTTTTTTTAAAGCCATTGTATTGGTATCCGCGACACGGTTATTATTAAATATAATTTACCTTGACCGTCTTTGTGACTGCTTATTTTTTTCTCCTTGTACTAACGCGTTTCGGATTATTTCAATCCATCATCAGAGTGTAATAAAATCAGTCGATTATGACTTCGTTGCAAATATTAAAAGTAACACAGAAATATTCATACACATGTCCCACAAGTATGACTAACGTACGCGGATGTGAGTGCGCACTCGACACTTGTTGACAACGTACTGCACAGTTTACTTGATCGTTCTCGATTGTTATGTTGAGGCGTGTAATCTATGTTCGTGTTATCTATAATTTTATCATACAGTACATGCTCTTCCAGATTCTCCTGCCATCATATGTTTTATCTGTGGCAATTTATTTTACTAAAAATTTCATAAATTTATAAGAACAGTGTTGAGTAATTCTTACCTGTTAGTATTACAAATATTGCATCTTCTTAGTCATTAATTTTTCTTGACCAAGTGCACATGTGTTTTTTCCTATACACATTACGTTTCTAAATTAGTTCATTTTCCTTATAGATTAATTTTGTTAAAATTGTAAAACCTGCAGTCTAACACCATAAACCAGTTTTAATAAATTCAGTAAATAAAATATAACTTTTTGGATATTAAATTATTGTCCAATTCTGTAGCTTCTTCACACTGCATTGATCAAATTTGCTGTTAACATGATAAAACATATTGTTTTAAAGATTTCTATGTACAAACAAAACAAAACAAAAATATATCACATTGCAACTGTAATCAAAATATTGTTTGTATTTGCTGAAAATGTAAATTATGAACTAAGTTCTGGCTGAAAGTAGAAGTGTGGAGTATAAAGTCCAATGGACAGTATATAAGCTGTAATTGTACATTTCAATAGAATTTTCATGGGTGTGAGACAGATCTGCGTATGTGACCTTGGCCTGGGAAGAGATTTGTGCGTAATTATTTATATGCATTCAAGAATCACTTTTGCAGAGTCGAGAAGTATTTCATCAGACAAACAATGTCACGACTGAATATAGCTGGGAAAAACTGTTTTGTGTGTAGCAGTGGAGTGAGTAATGCCGAGCCATGTGGTAGTTAGTTGCAATTGGAATACCAGAGAGAGCAGACGTAAGTGAAAGAGACACAAAGTTTGGACCATAGTAAAAAATGTAAAACAGTAATATGTATTAACAGTGAAAAATGTTAGTAGTATCAGGTGCAAGAAAGTAATTAATTGTATTATAGGCAGTTATAACCGTACAGAGAAGGCAGACGCCACTGACCACGTCTCTCTCACGAAGACAAGTGTCGGTAAAATTGTAGCACAGTGCAGGCTTACATTGTGGTGCTAATATGAAAGAACATCGGTGATCAACAACTAAAGTTTCATTGATCTAATTAAGTCACATAATTGTATTTTAATCAAGTTACATATCAGAAGGTGTAACAAAAGGACAAACTTTACTAAGTGCCTAGTAATGACCTCGTGTTGTGCACAAGAGAACAAAGGATACAACAAAATCGTTGGACACAAACAGATAAGTAACAAAAGTGGGGAAATGTTGGCTAAATAAAATAAAAAATTGAAATAAACAATAATCGAGAGTGTATGCGAGAGAACAAGAGCGTGAAAGAAAGCGCAGAGAAAAAGGGGGTAAGAGAGTTAGAGAGAGAGATAATAAATAAAAACGTACTGCTTTGAATTGATTTCCTTTTTATGTTATATTGATAATTAAATGTTTTAATTATATTACACTAAAGTTTTCAAAATTCTTTCATGTAGAAGGTGATTGCACAACATAAGGTAACCGTTCAAATAGGATACCTTATAAAAGCCGATGTCTTTTACAAAACACTTGTTATTATTTGTGGAATATTTTATATTAATAATATCAATGAATAAATTTGTGTGAATAATAATGAATATGAGTTAAGTTATTTTTAACGTCATATCCCATTAACCTGGCCTGTGCTCAACGAGTTCGTCTAGACAAATACTTGGAATTTCTGATAAGGGAAGTTATGATTTTTAAATTGTTTTCATGTGAACAGTATTGTGGTTTCCACATTATTATTTATTATTATTTGTATCTTTACAAAGCCAATACATTGCAGAAACATATGAAACAAAAATAAGCACTGAAACTTGGAACATTGTAAAATTTTCTTTTACAAAATGTTCTTATTCTTTATAATTTCCAAATACAATTTATTTAGTTAGGCCTCATGTTTGAGCGCAATTTGTAAAATAACTTTTTTACAAATAAAATCTCTGCTTTAGGTGATGTGGAGTCACCTTGTAAAGCCCCACGTTGTTGGTTGTCAATTTGTAAACTAACTCTTTTTTTTGCAAATATAAATTTCTAATTATAGATTTATATAAGTTTGATGATGAACTGTAACTTATGGCTTTTTATCGTTTAATTGGTTACCATAAAAATTGTAATTTTGTATGTACTAGTAAATATCACTATCACTTTTCAACCGGGCGCCATGTTGTCCAATATGACAACATTACATAAATTTACGTTTCGGGCCAGAGTTCGTGCAACACGAACCAGTTTTGTGAAATAGATTACCTGAAATAAAACATACACAAAATACCATATATAAATTACTTTTATTAGTATGTAAATTGAATATTAATACATATTGAAAAACGATTAGAACCCACATATTACGCCATGGGCGTTTTAAAAATAATTTTACCCTACAAAATCATGACATGTATTATAGATTATATAGTATCATATGAATATCTTTGTCTCACAACCCAGCACTTAGAAATTACCCACTCGCCCTCTCACTCTCTCTCTCTCTCACTCAGGTACAATTCCTTTTATAAGCTCGTTTTGAAAATTAAAATTTTACAGACTTGAATTTACTTTGGAAATTTTGTGTTGGTCATTTCTCTGATTGAAATTAGGTTTGATTTGAAAATAAAATATATATATATATGTGTTGCTGGAACGTTCTCACCAAATAGTCGTCTGTTGTTTTGCGAACTTCGCGCACCGCGAGTTCGTCGATATTTTACCGGTCACATTTTGAAGTTGTAGATTCACTCTGCACAGTATCTGAATAGTTATTTAACCACTTCTAGTGGTTCAAAAGTTAAAATTCACTTTGCGTGAACGATCTGCCGTTCGTGAACGGTTGGCCGGCCGGCTGCGATCACTGTTGCTGATGAAATGACACAGAGTCTTTGTTACATATTTCCGAGGTGGGGTGAATCTACGTCACTGCCTCATTGTTCAGTTGTTGACAATATTATGTTGTTTACAAAAACAAATTCTTGGCCGCTCACGTCATCAGGGCTCGTCGCTTTTATCGCAACAAATGACATACTGTTCTTTGTGATGCTTCACGTTTTTTGCTATGAATCGGTCAGAATCCTGGCAAATATTATATAGTCCACTCACGATATATTCATAAAGGTTATTAAATGTTTGTCTAATTTTGACCAAATGAAGGAATATAATATTTATGGTTTTTTATACCATATTTAGGGTAATTACAATTTGTACCATAATTGTACCATTACAAAACCCCCTCAATGAAAGATTGTGTGTCGAAGCACAAAAACTTTCATTGACCCTTTCATACGTCCTAAAGGGATCAGCCAGGATAAGTCGCCACAACCCCCTTACAATTTTATATAAAAGAAAATAATAACTCACCCTTGGTCTGATGATGATGGCCGTACCTACATGACCTTACTGGACTTCTCCTTCGAGATCCCAACACCATAAGGCCACTTAGGCTCTTAACGCCCCTGCTCTGACGCGCTGGCCAGCTCAGGACCGCTGTCATATCACCAAACACTGAAACAATAAATGATAAATATTAAAATAGTGGCTTGGTAAATCACTCTATCCTTAACTGATCTGGTTCCCCTTAGCTAGGTGCTGGTTTGTGCTATTAAGCACTGGGTTTGCTTGATATATAATTAAAATTTAGTTATAAAAATTATCCTACTAAAAACGTAACTCCCAAGAATTATAAAGAATTTCCTTTCGCAATATTGACAACCCTGAATTTATAAATTGTTTCAATTTCTATCGATATTTATCTCTTTCCATTTTATAATTATTATAATTATAAAATAAACATATTGATATAAAAAGAATTAAAGTATAATTGAAAATATGAAAATTCCACTATAAATCTCCCAAACATGGAGAAAAACAAATTATAGAAAAACAAAATAATTAATAAATCTGTATTGTATTATTTATTCAAAAAACTTAATGAATGGTTAAATTAAAATTATTATTATTCTTCTTATTATTATTATTAACAGGTAAAATTATGGCATTAATGAAGCGCCAATTATATTTATCCCTTCATACACATTATTTCCATACATCATGTTAAAAATTTTATAACATAAATACATAATACATTCTACATAATAATACACATTGATACATTTAATTAATACAGTAATACATTGAAATAACTTATTCATTTTTAATCTTGATTAAGATTTGCCTTAAAAATTGCATGTTCTATTTATTTAAAGTTGCATTTAAATCATTTAAAAATTACAATTTCAATTAAACTTTCATTAATTAGACATCAATTTATGTATTTATTTATTCACATTTATTATTAATATTCATATTATTATTATTATTACTTCATTATTCATTTTTCATTACCTCTCTACTCTGAATTTTCTACCTACCTAACTACCTAACCTTTCACCTTCTATTCACTGTTTAGTCTGGATAACTCCTATATTCACTATGCTTTTACTTATTATAATCTTACTCACCTTCTTCTAACTGACCACCAAATTTACCTATCATGACACCAATATCTCAATTATAAACACCTTTATTAATTTCATTTAAATCCTATAGCACCGCTCGTCTTTGCACAGAGATGGGTGTTCCCTAACTGGCTATATACATTCATATTATTTTGCCCTTCCAAAAAATTCGGCAAACACTCCCTAAAACTACGCTATTTCCTGCCACAACGCTATAAGTTGGCTACTCCTTATCACCTCACCCCCACTACAACATATCATTAATAACAAATATATGTTTATACCTTTACTTTATTCACCTCTACAAATAATCACTAACTACTGTGTTCCTAAATATCTAATAATTCTCTTTGTATTATTTTCTTCAAAACTCATAACTATCTAACTCCATTTTCATTAATTAATCAACTCACCTGCTTCTATTTCAATACCCAGGCTATATTCCTGTTTAAACATTCTACCTTACTGTAATCATTGACAATTGTCTTACAAAATTCATCTCTCACCTACTTATAACAATACCTCTTTTCAAATATATATTCTTATTTATTACATTATTATTCATAAGGAATTACCTTCAATGCGTAATAATTAATAAGTTAGGAACTTTTATGACAATTAACAGTTTACTTCTGTTACAAAGATAGTACAATTTTCTTTTGTACTGTTTTAATTCAATAATAAAGAATGATTACTCTTTAATGGTTATTCCATTATTTAAAAATATTATTATTAAGCATGTTAATTATTAAATACATAATTGGTGTACATAAAATATACCTGTAATACAACAAAATCACATAAATACATATAAAACAATGAAAAATATACACCCCAACTCATTATTTTGTTGTTTATCAAACTCAGTCCATAGCAGTCCAATTCAATACCACGGATCACATATATATTTAATGTTCATTTCACAATTGAAACAGTCTATCCACCATCGTTGAATAACATTCTTATCTTAGGTCTATTTAATTTATTATTTAATAAATAAATTTTATGAATAGTAACATTATATTCATGTTCATTTATAAAACTGTTATCAAACAAGTATTTCAAGTCACGATCGAGTAGGGTTCCGTTTATCTCAGTAATATCATATGTCATTAATTGGTTATTTATTTTATAATTATCCTCATAATTTTCTACCACAGGTAAGTACTTAATACCATTATCATCATTTACTGTTATTTCAATTTCAGTGTTATTATAAGGTAAGTATTCATTATTTTCATCCACCTTATCTATGCCTAACTTTTCTACCAATTCTCTGTAATTTCTATTTACTTAAAAAAATTTTATTACTTTCTTTTTCTCACAATATCTCTCTATACTTTCTTGCTTAATATTTTTCTCACCATAACACCAAATTACACTTTCTCTCTCCAAATATGCAGGGGTCCCTAACATAAAATTATTGCACCACTTATTAGGTACACAAAAAAACTTTATTTGTAGACCTTTCGTCTCCCAAATATAAACTGAAGGAACTCTTATCCTTATAAAAAATACGTGCTAACACAACATCAAAAGAAAATTCTACCCCCTGCATCCTTTGTACAAAAATACTTTCTCCTAACTCTCTTTCTGACCCAATACATTCAAACACTTCATTTTCATTCATAATACTTTCATTATCATTTTCTAACACCACATTCTTACTACTTGTAATATTCTTACTATCTGTAAATTCCTTATTCACATTATCATTTTTAATTACGTTATTCAGTACTTCATTTTTCGTACTGTTTTCCTTCTGGGTTTCTAATTGATTTAAATTCTCGTCTAGTTTTTTGATTACCTTGTCACACTTCTTAATCAGATTATCATGACCTATTTTGATTTCATTTTTAAGTTCATTGAAATTAATTTTAAAACTACTTTGAATCTCTTTAATTTCGTTATTCTGCTCATCTAATTTTTTGTTTTGAACCTCGAATTTAAAGTTCATATCATTAAAATTGCTACACATCATGTTATATAGACGTGTTAACATTTCGTCTGTTTTGTTTTCATGAAGTGAGATGGAGGTTACTTTTTCTGTCTATATTTTCGGTCGTACTCGCCTCGCCAACCTGACTAATTGGGGTTAATTGAACATCCATTTCACTAGTTAAATTTACCTCAGCGGTACTGGTTTCTATTGCAATATTATCCTTATTACTCATACTGACAAATTTATGTTACTAAAACATATATATTTATAACCTAAAATTTTAATCTTACCTTGCGCACGTGTTACGTACTTTAACGCTATTATCTCAGGTAATTATTTCACATACCGGTAGGTATACTCTACATAAAATTATATTTTATGTAGAGTCCCTGTTCGGGCGCCATTTGTAACTTATATCGTTTAATTGGTTACCATAAAAATTGTACTTTTGTATGTACTAGTAAATATCACTATCACTTTTCAACCGGGCGCCATGTTGTCCAATATGACAACATTACATAAATTTACGTTTCGGGCCAGAGTTCGTGCAACACGAACCAGTTTTGTGAAATAGATTACCTGAAATAAAACATACTCAAAATACCATATATAAATTACTTTTATTAGTATGTAACTTGAATATTAATACATATTGAAAAACGATTAGAACCCACATATTACGCCATGGGCGTTTTAAAAATAATTTTACCCTCCAAAATCATGACATGTATTATAGATTATATAGTATCATATGAATATCTTTGTCTCACAACCCAGCACTTAGAACCCACTCGCCCTCTCACTCTCTCTCTCTCATTCTGGTACAATTCCTTTTATGAGCTCGTTTTGAAAATTAAAATTTTACAGACTTGAATTTACTTTGGAAATTTTGTGTTGGTCATTTCTCTGATTGAAATTAGGTTTGATTTGAAAATAAAATATATATATATATGTGTTGCTGGAACGTTCTCACCAAATAGTCGTCTGTTGTTTTGCGAACTTCGCGCACCGCGAGTTCGTCGATATTTTACCGGTCACATTTTGAAGTTGTAGATTCACTCTGCACAGTATCTGAATAGTTATTTAACCACTTCTAGTGGTTCAAAAGTTAAAATTCACTTTGCGTGAACGATCTGCCGTTCGTGAACGGTTGGCCGGCCGGCTGCGATCACTGTTGCTGATGAAATGACACAGAGTCTTTGTTACATATTTCCGAGGTGGGGTGAATCTACGTCACTGCCTCATTGTTCAGTTGTTGACAATATTATGTTGTTTACAAAAACAAATTCTTGGCCGCTCACGTCATCAGGGCTCGTCGCGTTTATCGCAACAAATGACATACTGTTCTTTGTGATGCTTCACGTTTTTTGCTATGAATCGGTCAGAATCCTGGCAAATATTATATAGTCCACTCACGATGTATTCATAAAGGTTATTAAATGTTTGTCTAATTTTGACCAAATGAAGGAATATAATATTTATGGTTTTTTATACCATATTTAGGGTAATTACAATTTGTACCATAATTGTACCATTACAAAACCCCCTCAATGAAAGATTGTGTGTCGAAGCACAAAAACTTTCATTGACCCTTTCATACGTCCTAAAGGGATCAGCCAGGATAAGTCGCCACAACCCCCTTACAATTTTATATAAAAGAAAATAATAACTCACCCTTGGTCTGATGATGATGACCGTACCTACATGACCTTACTGGACTTCTCCTTCGAGATCCCAACACCATAAGGCCACTTAGGCTCTTAACGCCCCTGCTCTGACGCGCTGGCCAGCTCAGGACCGCTGTCATATCACCAAACACTGAAACAATAAATGATAAATATTAAAATAGTGGCTTGGTAAATCACTCTATCCTTAACTGATCTGGTTCCCCTTAGCTAGGTGCTGGTTTGTGCTATTAAGCACTGGGTTTGCTTGATATATAATTAAAATTTAGTTATAAAAATTATCCTACTAAAAACGTAACTCCCAAGAATTATAAAGAATTTCCTTTCGCAATATTGACAACCCTGAATTTATAAATTGTTTCAATTTCTATCGATATTTATCTCTTTCCATTTTATAATTATTATAATTATAAAATAAACATATTGATATAAAAAGAATTAAAGTATAATTGAAAATATGAAAATTCCACTATAAATCTCCCAAACATGGAGAAAAACAAATTATAGAAAAACAAAATAATTAATAAATCTGTATTGTATTATTTATTCAAAAAACTTAATGAATGGTTAAATTAAAATTATTATTATTCTTCTTATTATTATTATTAACAGGTAAAATTATGGCATTAATAGCGCCAATTATATTTATCCCTTCATACACATTATTTCCATACATCATGTTAAAAATTTTATAACATAAATACATAATACGTTCTACATAATAATACACATTGATACATTTAATTAATACAGTAATACATTGAAATAACTTATTCATTTTTAATCTTGATTAAGATTTGCCTTAAAAATTGCATGTTCTATTTATTTAAAGTTGCATTTAAATCATTTAAAAATTACAATTTCAATTAAACTTTCATTAATTAGACATCAATTTATGTATTTATTTATTCACATTTATTATTAATATTCATATTATTATTATTATTACTTCATTATTCATTTTTCATTACCTCTCTACTCTGAATTTTCTACCTACCTAACTACCTAACCTTTCACCTTCTATTCACTGTTTAGTCTGGATAACTCCTATATTCACTATGCTTTTACTTATTATAATCTTACTCACCTTCTTCTAACTGACCACCAAATTTACCTATCATGACACCAATATCTCAATTATAAACACCTTTATTAATTTCATTTAAATCCTATAGCACCGCTCGTCTTTGCACAGAGATGGGTGTTCCCTAACTGGCTATATACATTCATATTATTTTGCCCTTCCAAAAAATTCGGCAAACACTCCCTAAAACTACGCTATTTCCTGCCACAACGCTATAAGTTGGCTACTCCTTATCACCTCACCCCCACTACAACATATCATTAATAACAAATATATGTTTATACCTTTACTTTATTCACCTCTACAAATAATCACTAACTACTGTGTTCCTAAATATCTAATAATTCTCTTTGTATTATTTTCTTCAAAACTCATAACTATCTAACTCCATTTTCATTAATTAATCAACTCACCTGCTTCTATTTCAATACCCAGGCTATATTCCTGTTTAAACATTCTACCTTACTGTAATCATTGACAATTGTCTTACAAAATTCATCTCTCACCTACTTATAACAATACCTCTTTTCAAATATATATTCTTATTTATTACATTATTATTCATAAGGAATTACCTTCAATGCGTAATAATTAATAAGTTAGGAACTTTTATGACAATTAACAGTTTACTTCTGTTACAAAGATAGTACAATTTTCTTTTGTACTGTTTTAATTCAATAATAAAGAATGATTACTCTTTAATGGTTATTCCATTATTTAAAAATATTATTATTAAGCATGTTAATTATTAAATACATAATTGGTGTACATAAAATATACCTGTAATACAACAAAATCACATAAATACATATAAAACAATGAAAAATATACACCCCAACTCATTATTTTGTTGTTTATCAAACTCAGTCCATAGCAGTCCAATTCAATACCACGGTTCACATATATATTTAATGTTCATTTCACAATTGAAACAGTCTATCCACCATCGTTGAATAACATTCTTATCTTAGGTCTATTTAATTTATTATTTAATAAATAAATTTTATGAATAGTAACATTATATTCATGTTCATTTATAAAACTGTTATCAAACAAGTATTTCAAGTCACGATCGAGTAGGGTTCCGTTTATCTCAGTAATATCATATGTCATTAATTGGTTATTTATTTTATAATTATCCTCATAATTTTCTACCACAGGTAAGTACTTAATACCATTATCATCATTTACTGTTATTTCAATTTCAGTGTTATTATAAGGTAAGTATTCATTATTTTCATCCACCTTATCTATGCCTAACTTTTCTACCAATTCTCTGTAATTTCTATTTACTTAAAAAAATTTTATTACTTTCTTTTTCTCACAATATCTCTCTATACTTTCTTGCTTAATATTTTTCTCACCATAACACCAAATTACACTTTCTCTCTCCAAATATGCAGGGGTCCCTAACATAAAATTATTGCACCACTTATTAGGTACACAAAAAAACTTTATTTGTAGACCTTTCGTCTCCCAAATATAAACTGAAGGAACTCTTATCCTTATAAAAAATACGTGCTAACACAACATCAAAAGAAAATTCTACCCCCTGCATCCTTTGTACAAAAATACTTTCTCCTAACTCTCTTTCTGACCCAATACATTCAAACACTTCATTTTCATTCATAATACTTTCATTATCATTTTCTAACACCACATTCTTACTACTTGTAATATTCTTACTATCTGTAAATTCCTTATTCACATTATCATTTTTAATTACGTTATTCAGTACTTCATTTTTCGTACTGTTTTCCTTCTGGGTTTCTAATTGATTTAAATTCTCGTCTAGTTTTTTGATTACCTTGTCACACTTCTTAATCAGATTATCATGACCTATTTTGATTTCATTTTTAAGTTCATTGAAATTAATTTTAAAACTACTTTGAATCTCTTTAATTTCGTTATTCTGCTCATCTAATTTTTTGTTTTGAACCTCGAATTTAAAGTTCATATCATTAAAATTGCTACACATCATGTTATATAGACGTGTTAACATTTCGTCTGTTTTGTTTTCATGAAGTGAGATGGAGGTTACTTTTTCTGTCTATATTTTCGGTCGTACTCGCCTCGCCAACCTGACTAATTGGGGTTAATTGAACATCCATTTCACTAGTTAAATTTACCTCAGCGGTACTGGTTTCTATTGCAATATTATCCTTATTACTCATACTGACAAATTTATGTTACTAAAACATATATATTTATAACCTAAAATTTTAATCTTACCTTGCGCACGTGTTACGTACTTTAACGCTATTATCTCAGGTAATTATTTCACATACCGGTAGGTATACTCTACATAAAATTATATTTTATGTTGAGTCCCTGTTCGGGCGCCATTTGTAACTTATATCGTTTAATTGGTTACCATAAAAATTGTACTTTTGTATGTACTAGTAAATATCACTATCACTTTTCAACCGGGCGCCATGTTGTCCAATATGACAACATTACATAAATTTACGTTTCGGGCCAGAGTTCGTGCAACACGAACCAGTTTTGTGAAATAGATTACCTGAAATAAAACATACTCAAAATACCATATATAAATTACTTTTATTAGTATGTAACTTGAATATTAATACATATTGAAAAACGATTAGAACCCACATATTACGCCATGGGCGTTTTAAAAATAATTTTACCCTCCAAAATCATGACATGTATTATAGATTATATAGTATCATATGAATATCTTTGTCTCACAACCCAGCACTTAGAACCCACTCGCCCTCTCACTCTCTCTCTCTCATTCTGGTACAATTCCTTTTATGAGCTCGTTTTGAAAATTAAAATTTTACAGACTTGAATTTACTTTGGAAATTTTGTGTTGGTCATTTCTCTGATTGAAATTAGGTTTGATTTGAAAATAAAATATATATATATGTGTTGCTGGAACGTTCTCACCAAATAGTCGTCTGTTGTTTTGCGAACTTCGCGCACCGCGAGTTCGTCGATATTTTACCGGTCACATTTTGAAGTTGTAGATTCACTCTGCACAGTATCTGAATAGTTATTTAACCACTTCTAGTGGTTCAAAAGTTAAAATTCACTTTGCGTGAACGATCTGCCGTTCGTGAACGGTTGGCCGGCCGGCTGCGATCACTGTTGCTGATGAAATGACACAGAGTCTTTGTTACATATTTCCGAGGTGGGGTGAATCTACGTCACTGCCTCATTGTTCAGTTGTTGACAATATTATGTTGTTTACAAAAACAAATTCTTGGCCGCTCACGTCATCAGGGCTCGTCGCGTTTATCGCAACAAATGACATACTGTTCTTTGTGATGCTTCACGTTTTTTGCTATGAATCGGTCAGAATCCTGGCAAATATTATATAGTCCACTCACGATATATTCATAAAGGTTATTAAATGTTTGTCTAATTTTGACCAAATGAAGGAATATAATATTTATGGTTTTTTATACCATATTTAGGGTAATTACAATTTGTACCATAATTGTACCATTACAAAACCCCCTCAATGAAAGATTGTGTGTCGAAGCACAAAAACTTTCATTGACCCTTTCATACGTCCTAAAGGGATCAGCCAGGATAAGTCGCCACAACCCCCTTACAATTTTATATAAAAGAAAATAATAACTCACCCTTGGTCTGATGATGATGACCGTACCTACATGACCTTACTGGACTTCTCCTTCGAGATCCCAACACCATAAGGCCACTTAGGCTCTTAACGCCCCTGCTCTGACGCGCTGGCCAGCTCAGGACCGCTGTCATATCACCAAACACTGAAACAATAAATGATAAATATTAAAATAGTGGCTTGGTAAATCACTCTATCCTTAACTGATCTGGTTCCCCTTAGCTAGGTGCTGGTTTGTGCTATTAAGCACTGGGTTTGCTTGATATATAATTAAAATTTAGTTATAAAAATTATCCTACTAAAAACGTAACTCCCAAGAATTATAAAGAATTTCCTTTCGCAATATTGACAACCCTGAATTTATAAATTGTTTCAATTTCTATCGATATTTATCTCTTTCCATTTTATAATTATTATAATTATAAAATAAACATATTGATATAAAAAGAATTAAAGTATAATTGAAAATATGAAAATTCCACTATAAATCTCCCAAACATGGAGAAAAACAAATTATAGAAAAACAAAATAATTAATAAATCTGTATTGTATTATTTATTCAAAAAACTTAATGAATGGTTAAATTAAAATTATTATTATTCTTCTTCTTATTATTATTAACAGGTAAAATTATGGCATTAATAGCGCCAATTATATTTATCCCTTCATACACATTATTTCCATACATCATGTTAAAAATTTTATAACAAATACATAATACATTCTACATAATAATACACATTGATACATTTAATTAATACAGTAATACATTGAAATAACTTATTCATTTTTAATCTTGATTAAGATTTGCCTTAAAAATTGCATGTTCTATTTATTTAAAGTTGCATTTAAATCATTTAAAAATTACAATTTCAATTAAACTTTCATTAATTAGACATCAATTTATGTATTTATTTATTCACATTTATTATTAATATTCATATTATTATTATTATTACTTCATTATTCATTTTTCATTACCTCTCTACTCTGAATTTTCTACCTACCTAACTACCTAACCTTTCACCTTCTATTCACTGTTTAGTCTGGATAACTCCTATATTCACTATGCTTTTACTTATTATAATCTTACTCACCTTCTTCTAACTGACCACCAAATTTACCTATCATGACACCAATATCTCAATTATAAACACCTTTATTAATTTCATTTAAATCCTATAGCACCGCTCGTCTTTGCACAGAGATGGGTGTTCCCTAACTGGCTATATACATTCATATTATTTTGCCCTTCCAAAAAATTCGGCAAACACTCCCTAAAACTACGCTATTTCCTGCCACAACGCTATAAGTTGGCTACTCCTTATCACCTCACCCCCACTACAACATATCATTAATAACAAATATATGTTTATACCTTTACTTTATTCACCTCTACAAATAATCACTAACTACTGTGTTCCTAAATATCTAATAATTCTCTTTGTATTATTTTCTTCAAAACTCATAACTATCTAACTCCATTTTCATTAATTAATCAACTCACCTGCTTCTATTTCAATACCCAGGCTATATTCCTGTTTAAACATTCTACCTTACTGTAATCATTGACAATTGTCTTACAAAATTCATCTCTCACCTACTTATAACAATACCTCTTTTCAAATATATATTCTTATTTATTACATTATTATTCATAAGGAATTACCTTCAATGCGTAATAATTAATAAGTTAGGAACTTTTATGACAATTAACAGTTTACTTCTGTTACAAAGATAGTACAATTTTCTTTTGTACTGTTTTAATTCAATAATAAAGAATGATTACTCTTTAATGGTTATTCCATTATTTAAAAATATTATTACTAAGCATGTTAATTATTAAATACATAATTGGTGTACATAAAATATACCTGTAATACAACAAAATCACATAAATACATTGATACATAAATACATATAAAACAATGAAAAATATACACCCCAACTCATTATTTTGTTGTTTATCAAACTCAGTCCATAGCAGTCCAATTCAATACCACGGTTCACATATATATTTAATGTTCATTTCACAATTGAAACAGTCTATCCACCATCGTTGAATAACATTCTTATCTTAGGTCTATTTAATTTATTATTTAATAAATAAATTTTATGAATAGTAACATTATATTCATGTTCATTTATAAAACTGTTATCAAACAAGTATTTCAAGTCACGATCGAGTAGGGTTCCGTTTATCTCAGTAATATCATATGTCATTAATTGGTTATTTATTTTATAATTATCCTCATAATTTTCTACCACAGGTAAGTACTTAATACCATTATCATCATTTACTGTTATTTCAATTTCAGTGTTATTATAAGGTAAGTATTCATTATTTTCATCCACCTTATCTATGCCTAACTTTTCTACCAATTCTCTGTAATTTCTATTTACTTAAAAAAATTTTATTACTTTCTTTTTCTCACAATATCTCTCTATACTTTCTTGCTTAATATTTTTCTCACCATAACACCAAATTACACTTTCTCTCTCCAAATATGCAGGGGTCCCTAACATAAAATTATTGCACCACTTATTAGGTACACAAAAACACAAAAAAACTTTATTTGTAGACCTTTCGTCTCCCAAATATAAACTGAAGGAACTCTTATCCTTATAAAAAATACGTGCTAACACAACATCAAAAGAAAATTCTACCCCCTGCATCCTTTGTACAAAAATACTTTCTCCTAACTCTCTTTCTGACCCAATACATTCACACACTTCATTTTCATTCATAATACTTTCATTATCATTTTCTAACACCACATTCTTACTACTTGTAATATTCTTACTATCTGTAAATTCCTTATTCACATTATCATTTTTAATTACGTTATTCAGTACTTCATTTTTCGTACTGTTTTCCTTCTGGGTTTCTAATTGATTTAAATTCTCGTCTAGTTTTTTGATTACCTTGTCACACTTCTTAATCAGATTATCATGACCTATTTTGATTTCATTTTTAAGTTCATTGAAATTAATTTTAAAACTACTTTGAATCTCTTTAATTTCGTTATTCTGCTCATCTAATTTTTTGTTTTGAACCTCGAATTTAAAGTTCATATCATTAAAATTGCTACACATCATGTTATATAGACGTGTTAACATTTCGTCTGTTTTGTTTTCATGAAGTGAGATGGAGGTTACTTTTTCTGTCTATATTTTCGGTCGTACTCGCCTCGCCAACCTGACTAATTGGGGTTAATTGAACATCCATTTCACTAGTTAAATTTACCTCAGCGGTACTGGTTTCTATTGCAATATTATCCTTATTACTCATACTGACAAATTTATGTTACTAAAACATATATATTTATAACCTAAAATTTTAATCTTACCTTGCGCACGTGTTACGTACTTTAACGCTATTATCTCAGGTAATTATTTCACATACCGGTAGGTATACTCTACATAAAATTATATTTTATGTCGAGTCCCTGTTCGGGCGCCATTTGTAACTTATATCGTTTAATTGGTTACCATAAAAATTGTACTTTTGTATGTACTAGTAAATATCACTATCACTTTTCAACCGGGCGCCATGTTGTCCAATATGACAACATTACATAAATTTACGTTTCGGGCCAGAGTTCGTGCAACACGAACCAGTTTTGTGAAATAGATTACCTGAAATAAAACATACTCAAAATACCATATATAAATTACTTTTATTAGTATGTAACTTGAATATTAATACATATTGAAAAACGATTAGAACCCACATATTACACCATGGGCGTTTTAAAAATAATTTTACCCTCCAAAATCATGACATGTATTATAGATTATATAGTATCATATGAATATCTTTGTCTCACAACCCAGCACTTAGAACCCACTCGCCCTCTCACTCTCTCTCTCTCATTCTGGTACAATTCCTTTTATGAGCTCGTTTTGAAAATTAAAATTTTACAGACTTGAATTTACTTTGGAAATTTTGTGTTGGTCATTTCTCTGATTGAAATTAGGTTTGATTTGAAAATAAAATATATATATATATGTGTTGCTGGAACGTTCTCACCAAATAGTCGTCTGTTGTTTTGCGAACTTCGCGCACCGCGAGTTCGTCGATATTTTACCGGTCACATTTTGAAGTTGTAGATTCACTCTGCACAGTATCTGAATAGTTATTTAACCACTTCTAGTGGTTCAAAAGTTAAAATTCACTTTGCGTGAACGATCTGCCGTTCGTGAGCGGTTGGCCGGCCGGCTGCGATCACTGTTGCTGATGAAATGACACAGAGTCTTTGTTACATATTTCCGAGGTGGGGTGAATCTACGTCACTGCCTCATTGTTCAGTTGTTGACAATATTATGTTGTTTACAAAAACAAATTCTTGGCCGCTCACGTCATCAGGGCTCGTCGCGTTTATCTTTATCGCAACAAATGACATACTGTTCTTTGTGATGCTTCACGTTTTTTGCTATGAATCGGTCAGAATCCTGGCAAATATTATATAGTCCACTCACGATATATTCATAAAGGTTATTAAATGTTTGTCTAATTTTGACCAAATGAAGGAATATAATATTTATGGTTTTTTATACCATATTTAGGGTAATTACAATTTGTACCATAATTGTACCATTACAAAACCCCCTCAATGAAAGATTGTGTGTCGAAGCACAAAAACTTTCATTGACCCTTTCATACGTCCTAAAGGGATCAGCCAGGATAAGTCGCCACAACCCCCTTACAATTTTATATAAAAGAAAATAATAACTCACCCTTGGTCTGATGATGATGACCGTACCTACATGACCTTACTGGACTTCTCCTTCGAGATCCCAACACCATAAGGCCACTTAGGCTCTTAACGCCCCTGCTCTGACGCGCTGGCCAGCTCAGGACCGCTGTCATATCACCAAACACTGAAACAATAAATGATAAATATTAAAATAGTGGCTTGGTAAATCACTCTATCCTTAACTGATCTGGTTCCCCTTAGCTAGGTGCTGGTTTGTGCTATTAAGCACTGGGTTTGCTTGATATATAATTAAAATTTAGTTATAAAAATTATCCTACTAAAAACGTAACTCCCAAGAATTATAAAGAATTTCCTTTCGCAATATTGACAACCCTGAATTTATAAATTGTTTCAATTTCTATCGATATTTATCTCTTTCCATTTTATAATTATTATAATTATAAAATAAACATATTGATATAAAAAGAATTAAAGTATAATTGAAAATATGAAAATTCCACTATAAATCTCC
This sequence comes from Magicicada septendecula, assembly GCA_034769895.1. Taxonomy (NCBI): domain Eukaryota; kingdom Metazoa; phylum Arthropoda; class Insecta; order Hemiptera; family Cicadidae; genus Magicicada; species Magicicada septendecula. The sequence continues at coordinate 449,630,203 of CM068368.1, forward strand.
CAAACATGGAGAAAAACAAATTATAGAAAAACAAAATAATTAATAAATCTGTATTGTATTATTTATTCAAAAAACTTAATGAATGGTTGAATTAAAATTATTATTATTCTTCTTATTATTATTATTAACAGGTAAAATTATGGCATTAATAGCGCCAATTATATTTATCCCTTCATACACATTATTTCCATACATCATGTTAAAAATTTTATAACATAAATACATAATACATTCTACATAATAATACACATTGATACATTTAATTAATACAGTAATACATTGAAATAACTTATTCATTTTTAATCTTGATTAAGATTTGCCTTAAAAATTGCATGTTCTATTTATTTAAAGTTGCATTTAAATCATTTAAAAATTACAATTTCAATTAAACTTTCATTAATTAGACATCAATTTATGTATTTATTTATTCACATTTATTATTAATATTCATATTATTATTATTATTACTTCATTATTCATTTTTCATTACCTCTCTACTCTGAATTTTCTACCTACCTAACTACCTAACCTTTCACCTTCTATTCACTGTTTAGTCTGGATAACTCCTATATTCACTATGCTTTTACTTATTATAATCTTACTCACCTTCTTCTAACTGACCACCAAATTTACCTATCATGACACCAATATCTCAATTATAAACACCTTTATTAATTTCATTTAAATCCTATAGCACCGCTCGTCTTTGCACAGAGATGGGTGTTCCCTAACTGGCTATATACATTCATATTATTTTGCCCTTCCAAAAAATTCGGCAAACACTCCCTAAAACTACGCTATTTCCTGCCACAACGCTATAAGTTGGCTACTCCTTATCACCTCACCCCCACTACAACATATCATTAATAACAAATATATGTTTATACCTTTACTTTATTCACCTCTACAAATAATCACTAACTACTGTGTTCCTAAATATCTAATAATTCTCTTTGTATTATTTTCTTCAAAACTCATAACTATCTAACTCCATTTTCATTAATTAATCAACTCACCTGCTTCTATTTCAATACCCAGGCTATATTCCTGTTTAAACATTCTACCTTACTGTAATCATTGACAATTGTCTTACAAAATTCATCTCTCACCTACTTATAACAATACCTCTTTTCAAATATATATTCTTATTTATTACATTATTATTCATAAGGAATTACCTTCAATGCGTAATAATTAATAAGTTAGGAACTTTTATGACAATTAACAGTTTACTTCTGTTACAAAGATAGTACAATTTTCTTTTGTACTGTTTTAATTCAATAATAAAGAATGATTACTCTTTAATGGTTATTCCATTATTTAAAAATATTATTACTAAGCATGTTAATTATTAAATACATAATTGGTGTACATAAAATATACCTGTAATACAACAAAATCACATAAATACATTGATACATAAATACATATAAAACAATGAAAAATATACACCCCAACTCATTATTTTGTTGTTTATCAAACTCAGTCCATAGCAGTCCAATTCAATACCACGGTTCACATATATATTTAATGTTCATTTCACAATTGAAACAGTCTATCCACCATCGTTGAATAACATTCTTATCTTAGGTCTATTTAATTTATTATTTAATAAATAAATTTTATGAATAGTAACATTATATTCATGTTCATTTATAAAACTGTTATCAAACAAGTATTTCAAGTCACGATCGAGTAGGGTTCAGTTTATCTCAGTAATATCATATGTCATTAATTGGTTATTTATTTTATAATTATCCTCATAATTTTCTACCACAGGTAAGTACTTAATACCATTATCATCATTTACTGTTATTTCAATTTCAGTGTTATTATAAGGTAAGTATTCATTATTTTCATCCACCTTATCTATGCCTAACTTTTCTACCAATTCTCTGTAATTTCTATTTACTTAAAAAAATTTTATTACTTTCTTTTTCTCACAATATCTCTCTATACTTTCTTGCTTAATATTTTTCTCACCATAACACCAAATTACACTTTCTCTCTCCAAATATGCAGGGGTCCCTAACATAAAATTATTGCACCACTTATTAGGTACACAAAAACACAAAAAAACTTTATTTGTAGACCTTTCGTCTCCCAAATATAAACTGAAGGAACTCTTATCCTTATAAAAAATACGTGCTAACACAACATCAAAAGAAAATTCTACCCCCTGCATCCTTTGTACAAAAATACTTTCTCCTAACTCTCTTTCTGACCCAATACATTCACACACTTCATTTTCATTCATAATACTTTCATTATCATTTTCTAACACCACATTCTTACTACTTGTAATATTCTTACTATCTGTAAATTCCTTATTCACATTATCATTTTTAATTACGTTATTCAGTACTTCATTTTTCGTACTGTTTTCCTTCTGGGTTTCTAATTGATTTAAATTCTCGTCTAGTTTTTTGATTACCTTGTCACACTTCTTAATCAGATTATCATGACCTATTTTGATTTCATTTTTAAGTTCATTGAAATTAATTTTAAAACTACTTTGAATCTCTTTAATTTCGTTATTCTGCTCATCTAATTTTTTGTTTTGAACCTCGAATTTAAAGTTCATATCATTAAAATTGCTACACATCATGTTATATAGACGTGTTAACATTTCGTCTGTTTTGTTTTCATGAAGTGAGATGGAGGTTACTTTTTCTGTCTATATTTTCGGTCGTACTCGCCTCGCCAACCTGACTAATTGGGGTTAATTGAACATCCATTTCACTAGTTAAATTTACCTCAGCGGTACTGGTTTCTATTGCAATATTATCCTTATTACTCATACTGACAAATTTATGTTACTAAAACATATATATTTATAACCTAAAATTTTAATCTTACCTTGCGCACGTGTTACGTACTTTAACGCTATTATCTCAGGTAATTATTTCACATACCGGTAGGTATACTCTACATAAAATTATATTTTATGTCGAGTCCCTGTTCGGGCGCCATTTGTAACTTATATCGTTTAATTGGTTACCATAAAAATTGTACTTTTGTATGTACTAGTAAATATCACTATCACTTTTCAACCGGGCGCCATGTTGTCCAATATGACAACATTACATAAATTTACGTTTCGGGCCAGAGTTCGTGCAACACGAACCAGTTTTGTGAAATAGATTACCTGAAATAAAACATACTCAAAATACCATATATAAATTACTTTTATTAGTATGTAACTTGAATATTAATACATATTGAAAAACGATTAGAACCCACATATTACGCCATGGGCGTTTTAAAAATAATTTTACCCTCCAAAATCATGACATGTATTATAGATTATATAGTATCATATGAATATCTTTGTCTCACAACCCAGCACTTAGAACCCACTCGCCCTCTCACTCTCTCTCTCTCATTCTGGTACAATTCCTTTTATGAGCTCGTTTTGAAAATTAAAATTTTACAGACTTGAATTTACTTTGGAAATTTTGTGTTGGTCATTTCTCTGATTGAAATTAGGTTTGATTTGAAAATAAAATATATATATATGTGTTGCTGGAACGTTCTCACCAAATAGTCGTCTGTTGTTTTGCGAACTTCGCGCACCGCGAGTTCGTCGATATTTTACCGGTCACATTTTGAAGTTGTAGATTCACTCTGCACAGTATCTGAATAGTTATTTAACCACTTCTAGTGGTTCAAAAGTTAAAATTCACTTTGCGTGAACGATCTGCCGTTCGTGAGCGGTTGGCCGGCCGGCTGCGATCACTGTTGCTGATGAAATGACACAGAGTCTTTGTTACATATTTCCGAGGTGGGGTGAATCTACGTCACTGCCTCATTGTTCAGTTGTTGACAATATTATGTTGTTTACAAAAACAAATTCTTGGCCGCTCACGTCATCAGGGCTCGTCGCGTTTATCTTTATCGCAACAAATGACATACTGTTCTTTGTGATGCTTCACGTTTTTTGCTATGAATCGGTCAGAATCCTGGCAAATATTATATAGTCCACTCACGATATATTCATAAAGGTTATTAAATGTTTGTCTAATTTTGACCAAATGAAGGAATATAATATTTATGGTTTTTTATACCATATTTAGGGTAATTACAATTTGTACCATAATTGTACCATTACAAAACCCCCTCAATGAAAGATTGTGTGTCGAAGCACAAAAACTTTCATTGACCCTTTCATACGTCCTAAAGGGATCAGCCAGGATAAGTCGCCACAACCCCCTTACAATTTTATATAAAAGAAAATAATAACTCACCCTTGGTCTGATGATGATGACCGTACCTACATGACCTTACTGGACTTCTCCTTCGAGATCCCAACACCATAAGGCCACTTAGGCTCTTAACGCCCCTGCTCTGACGCGCTGGCCAGCTCAGGACCGCTGTCATATCACCAAACACTGAAACAATAAATGATAAATATTAAAATAGTGGCTTGGTAAATCACTCTATCCTTAACTGATCTGGTTCCCCTTAGCTAGGTGCTGGTTTGTGCTATTAAGCACTGGGTTTGCTTGATATATAATTAAAATTTAGTTATAAAAATTATCCTACTAAAAACGTAACTCCCAAGAATTATAAAGAATTTCCTTTCGCAATATTGACAACCCTGAATTTATAAATTGTTTCAATTTCTATCGATATTTATCTCTTTCCATTTTATAATTATTATAATTATAAAATAAACATATTGATATAAAAAGAATTAAAGTATAATTGAAAATATGAAAATTCCACTATAAATCTCCCAAACATGGAGAAAAACAAATTATAGAAAAACAAAATAATTAATAAATCTGTATTGTATTATTTATTCAAAAAACTTAATGAATGGTTGAATTAAAATTATTATTATTCTTCTTATTATTATTATTAACAGGTAAAATTATGGCATTAATAGCGCCAATTATATTTATCCCTTCATACACATTATTTCCATACATCATGTTAAAAATTTTATAACATAAATACATAATACATTCTACATAATAATACACATTGATACATTTAATTAATACAGTAATACATTGAAATAACTTATTCATTTTTAATCTTGATTAAGATTTGCCTTAAAAATTGCATGTTCTATTTATTTAAAGTTGCATTTAAATCATTTAAAAATTACAATTTCAATTAAACTTTCATTAATTAGACATCAATTTATGTATTTATTTATTCACATTTATTATTAATATTCATATTATTATTATTATTATTACTTCATTATTCATTTTTCATTACCTCTCTACTCTGAATTTTCTACCTACCTAACTACCTAACCTTTCACCTTCTATTCACTGTTTAGTCTGGATAACTCCTATATTCACTATGCTTTTACTTATTATAATCTTACTCACCTTCTTCTAACTGACCACCAAATTTACCTATCATGACACCAATATCTCAATTATAAACACCTTTATTAATTTCATTTAAATCCTATAGCACCGCTCGTCTTTGCACAGAGATGGGTGTTCCCTAACTGGCTATATACATTCATATTATTTTGCCCTTCCAAAAAATTCGGCAAACACTCCCTAAAACTACGCTATTTCCTGCCACAACGCTATAAGTTGGCTACTCCTTATCACCTCACCCCCACTACAACATATCATTAATAACAAATATATGTTTATACCTTTACTTTATTCACCTCTACAAATAATCACTAACTACTGTGTTCCTAAATATCTAATAATTCTCTTTGTATTATTTTCTTCAAAACTCATAACTATCTAACTCCATTTTCATTAATTAATCAACTCACCTGCTTCTATTTCAATACCCAGGCTATATTCCTGTTTAAACATTCTACCTTACTGTAATCATTGACAATTGTCTTACAAAATTCATCTCTCACCTACTTATAACAATACCTCTTTTCAAATATATATTCTTATTTATTACATTATTATTCATAAGGAATTACCTTCAATGCGTAATAATTAATAAGTTAGGAACTTTTATGACAATTAACAGTTTACTTCTGTTACAAAGATAGTACAATTTTCTTTTGTACTGTTTTAATTCAATAATAAAGAATGATTACTCTTTAATGGTTATTCCATTATTTAAAAATATTATTACTAAGCATGTTAATTATTAAATACATAATTGGTGTACATAAAATATACCTGTAATACAACAAAATCACATAAATACATTGATACATAAATACATATAAAACAATGAAAAATATACACCCCAACTCATTATTTTGTTGTTTATCAAACTCAGTCCATAGCAGTCCAATTCAATACCACGGTTCACATATATATTTAATGTTCATTTCACAATTGAAACAGTCTACCCACCATCGTTGAATAACATTCTTATCTTAGGTCTATTTAATTTATTATTTAATAAATAAATTTTATGAATAGTAACATTATATTCATGTTCATTTATAAAACTGTTATCAAACAAGTATTTCAAGTCACGATCGAGTAGGGTTCCGTTTATCTCAGTAATATCATATGTCATTAATTGGTTATTTATTTTATAATTATCCTCATAATTTTCTACCACAGGTAAGTACTTAATACCATTATCATCATTTACTGTTATTTCAATTTCAGTGTTATTATAAGGTAAGTATTCATTATTTTCATCCACCTTATCTATGCCTAACTTTTCTACCAATTCTCTGTAATTTCTATTTACTTTAAAAAATGTTATTACTTTCTTTTTCTCACAATATCTCTCTATACTTTCTTGCTTAATATTTTTCTCACCATAACACCAAATTACACTTTCTCTCTCCAAATATGCAGGGGTCCCTAACATAAAATTATTGCACCACTTATTAGGTACACAAAAACACAAAAAAACTTTATTTGTAGACCTTTCGTCTCCCAAATATAAACTGAAGGAACTCTTATCCTTATAAAAAATACGTGCTAACACAACATCAAAAGAAAATTCTACCCCCTGCATCCTTTGTACAAAAATACTTTCTCCTAACTCTCTTTCTGACCCAATACATTCAAACACTTCATTTTCATTCATAATACTTTCATTATCATTTTCTAACACCACATTCTTACTACTTGTAATATTCTTACTATCTGTAAATTCCTTATTCACATTATCATTTTTAATTACGTTATTCAGTACTTCATTTTTCGTACTGTTTTCCTTCTGGGTTTCTAATTGATTTAAATTCTCGTCTAGTTTTTTGATTACCTTGTCACACTTCTTAATCAGATTATCATGACCTATTTTGATTTCATTTTTAAGTTCATTGAAATTAATTTTAAAACTACTTTGAATCTCTTTAATTTCGTTATTCTGCTCATCTAATTTTTTGTTTTGAACCTCGAATTTAAAGTTCATATCATTAAAATTGCTACACATCATGTTATATAGACGTGTTAACATTTCGTCTGTTTTGTTTTCATGAAGTGAGATGGAGGTTACTTTTTCTGTCTATATTTTCGGTCGTACTCGCCTCGCCAACCTGACTAATTGGGGTTAATTGAACATCCATTTCACTAGTTAAATTTACCTCAGCGGTACTGGTTTCTATTGCAATATTATCCTTATTACTCATACTGACAAATTTATGTTACTAAAACATATATATTTATAACCTAAAATTTTAATCTTACCTTGCGCACGTGTTACGTACTTTAACGCTATTATCTCAGGTAATTATTTCACATACCGGTAGGTATACTCTACATAAAATTATATTTTATGTCGAGTCCCTGTTCGGGCGCCATTTGTAACTTATATCGTTTAATTGGTTACCATAAAAATTGTACTTTTGTATGTACTAGTAAATATCACTATCACTTTTCAACCGGGCGCCATGTTGTCCAATATGACAACATTACATAAATTTACGTTTCGGGCCAGAGTTCGTGCAACACGAACCAGTTTTGTGAAATAGATTACCTGAAATAAAACATACTCAAAATACCATATATAAATTACTTTTATTAGTATGTAACTTGAATATTAATACATATTGAAAAACGATTAGAACCCACATATTACGCCATGGGCGTTTTAAAAATAATTTTACCCTCCAAAATCATGACATGTATTATAGATTATATAGTATCATATGAATATCTTTGTCTCACAACCCAGCACTTAGAACCCACTCGCCCTCTCACTCTCTCTCTCTCATTCTGGTACAATTCCTTTTATGAGCTCGTTTTGAAAATTAAAATTTTACAGACTTGAATTTACTTTGGAAATTTTGTGTTGGTCATTTCTCTGATTGAAATTAGGTTTGATTTGAAAATAAAATATATATATATGTGTTGCTGGAACGTTCTCACCAAATAGTCGTCTGTTGTTTTGCGAACTTCGCGCACCGCGAGTTCGTCGATATTTTACCGGTCACATTTTGAAGTTGTAGATTCACTCTGCACAGTATCTGAATAGTTATTTAACCACTTCTAGTGGTTCAAAAGTTAAAATTCACTTTGCGTGAACGATCTGCCGTTCGTGAACGGTTGGCCGGCCGGCTGCGATCACTGTTGCTGATGAAATGACACAGAGTCTTTGTTACATATTTCCGAGGTGGGGTGAATCTACGTCACTGCCTCATTGTTCAGTTGTTGACAATATTATGTTGTTTACAAAAACAAATTCTTGGCCGCTCACGTCATCAGGGCTCGTCGCGTTTATCGCAACAAATGACATACTGTTCTTTGTGATGCTTCACGTTTTTTGCTATGAATCGGTCAGAATCCTGGCAAATATTATATAGTCCACTCACGATATATTCATAAAGGTTATTAAATGTTTGTCTAATTTTGACCAAATGAAGGAATATAATATTTATGGTTTTTTATACCATATTTAGGGTAATTACAATTTGTACCATAATTGTACCATTACAAAACCCCCTCAATGAAAGATTGTGTGTCGAAGCACAAAAACTTTCATTGACCCTTTCATACGTCCTAAAGGGATCAGCCAGGATAAGTCGCCACAACCCCCTTACAATTTTATATAAAAGAAAATAATAACTCGCCCTTGGTCTGATGATGATGATCGTACCTACATGACCTTACTGGACTTCTCCTTCGAGATCCCAACACCATAAGGCCACTTAGGCTCTTAACGCCCCTGCTCTGACGCGCTGGCCAGCTCAGGACCGCTGTCATATCACCAAACACTGAAACAATAAATGATAAATATTAAAATAGTGGCTTGGTAAATCACTCTATCCTTAACTGATCTGGTTCCCCTTAGCTAGGTGCTGGTTTGTGCTATTAAGCACTGGGTTTGCTTGATATATAATTAAAATTTAGTTATAAAAATTATCCTACTAAAAACGTAACTCCCAAGAATTATAAAGAATTTCCTTTCGCAATATTGACAACCCTGAATTTATAAATTGTTTCAATTTCTATCGATATTTATCTCTTTCCATTTTATAATTATTATAATTATAAAATAAACATATTGATATAAAAAGAATTAAAGTATAATTGAAAATATGAAAATTCCACTATAAATCTCCCAAACATGGAGAAAAACAAATTATAGAAAAACAAAATAATTAATAAATCTGTATTGTATTATTTATTCAAAAAACTTAATGAATGGTTGAATTAAAATTATTATTATTCTTCTTATTATTATTATTAACAGGTAAAATTATGGCATTAATAGCGCCAATTATATTTATCCCTTCATACACATTATTTCCATACATCATGTTAAAAATTTTATAACATAAATACATAATACATTCTACATAATAATACACATTGATACATTTAATTAATACAGTAATACATTGAAATAACTTATTCATTTTTAATCTTGATTAAGATTTGCCTTAAAAATTGCATGTTCTATTTATTTAAAGTTGCATTTAAATCATTTAAAAATTACAATTTCAATTAAACTTTCATTAATTAGACATCAATTTATGTATTTATTTATTCACATTTATTATTAATATTCATATTATTATTATTATTACTTCATTATTCATTTTTCATTACCTCTCTACTCTGAATTTTCTACCTACCTAACTACCTAACATTTCACCTTCTATTCACTGTTTAGTCTGGATAACTCCTATATTCACTATGCTTTTACTTATTATAATCTTACTCACCTTCTTCTAACTGACCACCAAATTTACCTATCATGACACCAATATCTCAATTATAAACACCTTTATTAATTTCATTTAAATCCTATAGCACCGCTCGTCTTTGCACAGAGATGGGTGTTCCCTAACTGGCTATATACATTCATATTATTTTGCCCTTCCAAAAAATTCGGCAAACACTCCCTAAAACTACGCTATTTCCTGCCACAACGCTATAAGTTGGCTACTCCTTATCACCTCACCCCCACTACAACATATCATTAATAACAAATATATGTTTATACCTTTACTTTATTCACCTCTACAAATAATCACTAACTACTGTGTTCCTAAATATCTAATAATTCTCTTTGTATTATTTTCTTCAAAACTCATAACTATCTAACTCCATTTTCATTAATTAATCAACTCACCTGCTTCTATTTCAATACCCAGGCTATATTCCTGTTTAAACATTCTACCTTACTGTAATCATTGACAATTGTCTTACAAAATTCATCTCTCACCTACTTATAACAATACCTCTTTTCAAATATATATTCTTATTTATTACATTATTATTCATAAGGAATTACCTTCAATGCGTAATAATTAATAAGTTAGGAACTTTTATGACAATTAACAGTTTACTTCTGTTACAAAGATAGTACAATTTTCTTTTGTACTGTTTTAATTCAATAATAAAGAATGATTACTCTTTAATGGTTATTCCATTATTTAAAAATATTATTACTAAGCATGTTAATTATTAAATACATAATTGGTGTACATAAAATATACCTGTAATACAACAAAATCACATAAATACATTGATACATAAATACATATAAAACAATGAAAAATATACACCCCAACTCATTATTTTGTTGTTTATCAAACTCAGTCCATAGCAGTCCAATTCAATACCACGGTTCACATATATATTTAATGTTCATTTCACAATTGAAACAGTCTACCCACCATCGTTGAATAACATTCTTATCTTAGGTCTATTTAATTTATTATTTAATAAATAAATTTTATGAATAGTAACATTATATTCATGTTCATTTATAAAACTGTTATCAAACAAGTATTTCAAGTCACGATCGAGTAGGGTTCCGTTTATCTCAGTAATATCATATGTCATTAATTGGTTATTTATTTTATAATTATCCTCATAATTTTCTACCACAGGTAAGTACTTAATACCATTATCATCATTTACTGTTATTTCAATTTCAGTGTTATTATAAGGTAAGTATTCATTATTTTCATCCACCTTATCTATGCCTAACTTTTCTACCAATTCTCTGTAATTTCTATTTACTTAAAAAAATTTTATTACTTTCTTTTTCTCACAATATCTCTCTATACTTTCTTGCTTAATATTTTTCTCACCATAACACCAAATTACACTTTCTCTCTCCAAATATGCAGGGGTCCCTAACATAAAATTATTGCACCACTTATTAGGTACACAAAAAAACTTTATTTGTAGACCTTTCGTCTCCCAAATATAAACTGAAGGAACTCTTATCCTTATAAAAAATACGTGCTAACACAACATCAAAAGAAAATTCTACCCCCTGCATCCTTTGTACAAAAATACTTTCTCCTAACTCTCTTTCTGACCCAATACATTCAAACACTTCATTTTCATTCATAATACTTTCATTATCATTTTCTAACACCACATTCTTACTACTTGTAATATTCTTACTATCTGTAAATTCCTTATTCACATTATCATTTTTAATTACGTTATTCAGTACTTCATTTTTCGTACTGTTTTCCTTCTGGGTTTCTAATTGATTTAAATTCTCGTCTAGTTTTTTGATTACCTTGTCACACTTCTTAATCAGATTATCATGACCTATTTTGATTTCATTTTTAAGTTCATTGAAATTAATTTTAAAACTACTTTGAATCTCTTTAATTTCGTTATTCTGCTCATCTAATTTTTTGTTTTGAACCTCGAATTTAAAGTTCATATCATTAAAATTGCTACACATCATGTTATATAGACGTGTTAACATTTCGTCTGTTTTGTTTTCATGAAGTGAGATGGAGGTTACTTTTTCTGTCTATATTTTCGGTCGTACTCGCCTCGCCAACCTGACTAATTGGGGTTAATTGAACATCCATTTCACTAGTTAAATTTACCTCAGCGGTACTGGTTTCTATTGCAATATTATCCTTATTACTCATACTGACAAATTTATGTTACTAAAACATATATATTTATAACCTAAAATTTTAATCTTACCTTGCACACGTGTTACGTACTTTAACGCTATTATCTCAGGTAATTATTTCACATACCGGTAGGTATACTCTACATAAAATTATATTTTATGTCGAGTCCCTGTTCGGGCGCCATTTGTAACTTATATCGTTTAATTGGTTACCATAAAAATTGTACTTTTGTATGTACTAGTAAATATCACTATCACTTTTCAACCGGGCGCCATGTTGTCCAATATGACAACATTACATAAATTTACGTTTCGGGCCAGAGTTCGTGCAACACGAACCAGTTTTGTGAAATAGATTACCTGAAATAAAACATACTCAAAATACCATATATAAATTACTTTTATTAGTATGTAACTTGAATATTAATACATATTGAAAAACGATTAGAACCCACATATTACGCCATGGGCGTTTTAAAAATAATTTTACCCTCCAAAATCATGACATGTATTATAGATTATATAGTATCATATGAATATCTTTGTCTCACAACCCAGCACTTAGAACCCACTCGCCCTCTCACTCTCTCTCTCTCATTCTGGTACAATTCCTTTTATGAGCTCGTTTTGAAAATTAAAATTTTACAGACTTGAATTTACTTTGGAAATTTTGTGTTGGTCATTTCTCTGATTGAAATTAGGTTTGATTTGAAAATAAAATATATATATATGTGTTGCTGGAACGTTCTCACCAAATAGTCGTCTGTTGTTTTGCGAACTTCGCGCACCGCGAGTTCGTCGATATTTTACCGGTCACATTTTGAAGTTGTAGATTCACTCTGCACAGTATCTGAATAGTTATTTAACCACTTCTAGTGGTTCAAAAGTTAAAATTCACTTTGCGTGAACGATCTGCCGTTCGTGAACGGTTGGCCGGCCGGCTGCGATCACTGTTGCTGATGAAATGACACAGAGTCTTTGTTACATATTTCCGAGGTGGGGTGAATCTACGTCACTGCCTCATTGTTCAGTTGTTGACAATATTATGTTGTTTACAAAAACAAATTCTTGGCCGCTCACGTCATCAGGGCTCGTCGCGTTTATCTTTATCGCAACAAATGACATACTGTTCTTTGTGATGCTTCACGTTTTTTGCTATGAATCGGTCAGAATCCTGGCAAATATTATATAGTCCACTCACGATATATTCATAAAGGTTATTAAATGTTTGTCTAATTTTGACCAAATGAAGGAATATAATATTTATGGTTTTTTATACCATATTTAGGGTAATTACAATTTGTACCATAATTGTACCATTACAAAACCCCCTCAATGAAAGATTGTGTGTCGAAGCACAAAAACTTTCATTGACCCTTTCATACGTCCTAAAGGGATCAGCCAGGATAAGTCGCCACAACCCCCTTACAATTTTATATAAAAGAAAATAATAACTCGCCCTTGGTCTGATGATGATGACCGTACCTACATGACCTTACTGGACTTCTCCTTCGAGATCCCAACACCATAAGGCCACTTAGGCTCTTAACGCCCCTGCTCTGACGCGCTGGCCAGCTCAGGACCGCTGTCATATCACCAAACACTGAAACAATAAATGATAAATATTAAAATAGTGGCTTGGTAAATCACTCTATCCTTAACTGATCTGGTTCCCCTTAGCTAGGTGCTGGTTTGTGCTATTAAGCACTGGGTTTGCTTGATATATAATTAAAATTTAGTTATAAAAATTATCCTACTAAAAACGTAACTCCCAAGAATTATAAAGAATTTCCTTTCGCAATATTGACAACCCTGAATTTATAAATTGTTTCAATTTCTATCGATATTTATCTCTTTCCATTTTATAATTATTATAATTATAAAATAAACATATTGATATAAAAAGAATTAAAGTATAATTGAAAATATGAAAATTCCACTATAAATCTCCCAAACATGGAGAAAAACAAATTATAGAAAAACAAAATAATTAATAAATCTGTATTGTATTATTTATTCAAAAAACTTAATGAATGGTTGAATTAAAATTATTATTATTCTTCTTATTATTATTATTAACAGGTAAAATTATGGCATTAATAGCGCCAATTATATTTATCCCTTCATACACATTATTTCCATACATCATGTTAAAAATTTTATAACATAAATACATAATACATTCTACATAATAATACACATTGATACATTTAATTAATACAGTAATACATTGAAATAACTTATTCATTTTTAATCTTGATTAAGATTTGCCTTAAAAATTGCATGTTCTATTTATTTAAAGTTGCATTTAAATCATTTAAAAATTACAATTTCAATTAAACTTTCATTAATTAGACATCAATTTATGTATTTATTTATTCACATTTATTATTAATATTCATATTATTATTATTATTATTACTTCATTATTCATTTTTCATTACCTCTCTACTCTGAATTTTCTACCTACCTAACTACCTAACCTTTCACCTTCTATTCACTGTTTAGTCTGGATAACTCCTATATTCACTATGCTTTTACTTATTATAATCTTACTCACCTTCTTCTAACTGACCACCAAATTTACCTATCATGACACCAATATCTCAATTATAAACACCTTTATTAATTTCATTTAAATCCTATAGCACCGCTCGTCTTTGCACAGAGATGGGTGTTCCCTAACTGGCTATATACATTCATATTATTTTGCCCTTCCAAAAAATTCGGCAAACACTCCCTAAAACTACGCTATTTCCTGCCACAACGCTATAAGTTGGCTACTCCTTATCACCTCACCCCCACTACAACATATCATTAATAACAAATATATGTTTATACCTTTACTTTATTCACCTCTACAAATAATCACTAACTACTGTGTTCCTAAATATCTAATAATTCTCTTTGTATTATTTTCTTCAAAACTCATAACTATCTAACTCCATTTTCATTAATTAATCAACTCACCTGCTTCTATTTCAATACCCAGGCTATATTCCTGTTTAAACATTCTACCTTACTGTAATCATTGACAATTGTCTTACAAAATTCATCTCTCACCTACTTATAACAATACCTCTTTTCAAATATATATTCTTATTTATTACATTATTATTCATAAGGAATTACCTTCAATGCGTAATAATTAATAAGTTAGGAACTTTTATGACAATTAACAGTTTACTTCTGTTACAAAGATAGTACAATTTTCTTTTGTACTGTTTTAATTCAATAATAAAGAATGATTACTCTTTAATGGTTATTCCATTATTTAAAAATATTATTACTAAGCATGTTAATTATTAAATACATAATTGGTGTACATAAAATATACCTGTAATACAACAAAATCACATAAATACATTGATACATAAATACATATAAAACAATGAAAAATATACACCCCAACTCATTATTTTGTTGTTTATCAAACTCAGTCCATAGCAGTCCAATTCAATACCACGGTTCACATATATATTTAATGTTCATTTCACAATTGAAACAGTCTACCCACCATCGTTGAATAACATTCTTATCTTAGGTCTATTTAATTTATTATTTAATAAATAAATTTTATGAATAGTAACATTATATTCATGTTCATTTATAAAACTGTTATCAAACAAGTATTTCAAGTCACGATCGAGTAGGGTTCCGTTTATCTCAGTAATATCATATGTCATTAATTGGTTATTTATTTTATAATTATCCTCATAATTTTCTACCACAGGTAAGTACTTAATACCATTATCATCATTTACTGTTATTTCAATTTCAGTGTTATTATAAGGTAAGTATTCATTATTTTCATCCACCTTATCTATGCCTAACTTTTCTACCAATTCTCTGTAATTTCTATTTACTTAAAAAAATTTTATTACTTTCTTTTTCTCACAATATCTCTCTATACTTTCTTGCTTAATATTTTTCTCACCATAACACCAAATTACACTTTCTCTCTCCAAATATGCAGGGGTCCCTAACATAAAATTATTGCACCACTTATTAGGTACACAAAAAAACTTTATTTGTAGACCTTTCGTCTCCCAAATATAAACTGAAGGAACTCTTATCCTTATAAAAAATACGTGCTAACACAACATCAAAAGAAAATTCTACCCCCTGCATCCTTTGTACAAAAATACTTTCTCCTAACTCTCTTTCTGACCCAATACATTCAAACACTTCATTTTCATTCATAATACTTTCATTATCATTTTCTAACACCACATTCTTACTACTTGTAATATTCTTACTATCTGTAAATTCCTTATTCACATTATCATTTTTAATTACGTTATTCAGTACTTCATTTTTCGTACTGTTTTCCTTCTGGGTTTCTAATTGATTTAAATTCTCGTCTAGTTTTTTGATTACCTTGTCACACTTCTTAATCAGATTATCATGACCTATTTTGATTTCATTTTTAAGTTCATTGAAATTAATTTTAAAACTACTTTGAATCTCTTTAATTTCGTTATTCTGCTCATCTAATTTTTTGTTTTGAACCTCGAATTTAAAGTTCATATCATTAAAATTGCTACACATCATGTTATATAGACGTGTTAACATTTCGTCTGTTTTGTTTTCATGAAGTGAGATGGAGGTTACTTTTTCTGTCTATATTTTCGGTCGTACTCGCCTCGCCAACCTGACTAATTGGGGTTAATTGAACATCCATTTCACTAGTTAAATTTACCTCAGCGGTACTGGTTTCTATTGCAATATTATCCTTATTACTCATACTGACAAATTTATGTTACTAAAACATATATATTTATAACCTAAAATTTTAATCTTACCTTGCACACGTGTTACGTACTTTAACGCTATTATCTCAGGTAATTATTTCACATACCGGTAGGTATACTCTACATAAAATTATATTTTATGTCGAGTCCCTGTTCGGGCGCCATTTGTAACTTATATCGTTTAATTGGTTACCATAAAAATTGTACTTTTGTATGTACTAGTAAATATCACTATCACTTTTCAACCGGGCGCCATGTTGTCCAATATGACAACATTACATAAATTTACGTTTCGGGCCAGAGTTCGTGCAACACGAACCAGTTTTGTGAAATAGATTACCTGAAATAAAACATACTCAAAATACCATATATAAATTACTTTTATTAGTATGTAACTTGAATATTAATACATATTGAAAAACGATTAGAACCCACATATTACGCCATGGGCGTTTTAAAAATAATTTTACCCTCCAAAATCATGACATGTATTATAGATTATATAGTATCATATGAATATCTTTGTCTCACAACCCAGCACTTAGAACCCACTCGCCCTCTCACTCTCTCTCTCTCATTCTGGTACAATTCCTTTTATGAGCTCGTTTTGAAAATTAAAATTTTACAGACTTGAATTTACTTTGGAAATTTTGTGTTGGTCATTTCTCTGATTGAAATTAGGTTTGATTTGAAAATAAAATATATATATATGTGTTGCTGGAACGTTCTCACCAAATAGTCGTCTGTTGTTTTGCGAACTTCGCGCACCGCGAGTTCGTCGATATTTTACCGGTCACATTTTGAAGTTGTAGATTCACTCTGCACAGTATCTGAATAGTTATTTAACCACTTCTAGTGGTTCAAAAGTTAAAATTCACTTTGCTGTGAACGATCTGCCGTTCGTGAACGGTTGGCCGGCCGGCTGCGATCACTGTTGCTGATGAAATGACACAGAGTCTTTGTTACATATTTCCGAGGTGGGGTGAATCTACGTCACTGCCTCATTGTTCAGTTGTTGACAATATTATGTTGTTTACAAAAACAAATTCTTGGCCGCTCACGTCATCAGGGCTCGTCGCGTTTATCTTTATCGCAACAAATGACATACTGTTCTTTGTGATGCTTCACGTTTTTTGCTATGAATCGGTCAGAATCCTGGCAAATATTATATAGTCCACTCACGATATATTCATAAAGGTTATTAAATGTTTGTCTAATTTTGACCAAATGAAGGAATATAATATTTATGGTTTTTTATACCATATTTAGGGTAATTACAATTTGTACCATAATTGTACCATTACAAAACCCCCTCAATGAAAGATTGTGTGTCGAAGCACAAAAACTTTCATTGACCCTTTCATACGTCCTAAAGGGATCAGCCAGGATAAGTCGCCACAACCCCCTTACAATTTTATATAAAAGAAAATAATAACTCGCCCTTGGTCTGATGATGATGACCGTACCTACATGACCTTACTGGACTTCTCCTTCGAGATCCCAACACCATAAGGCCACTTAGGCTCTTAACGCCCCTGCTCTGACGCGCTGGCCAGCTCAGGACCGCTGTCATATCACCAAACACTGAAACAATAAATGATAAATATTAAAATAGTGGCTTGGTAAATCACTCTATCCTTAACTGATCTGGTTCCCCTTAGCTAGGTGCTGGTTTGTGCTATTAAGCACTGGGTTTGCTTGATATATAATTAAAATTTAGTTATAAAAATTATCCTACTAAAAACGTAACTCCCAAGAATTATAAAGAATTTCCTTTCGCAATATTGACAACCCTGAATTTATAAATTGTTTCAATTTCTATCGATATTTATCTCTTTCCATTTTATAATTATTATAATTATAAAATAAACATATTGATATAAAAAGAATTAAAGTATAATTGAAAATATGAAAATTCCACTATAAATCTCCCAAACATGGAGAAAAACAAATTATAGAAAAACAAAATAATTAATAAATCTGTATTGTATTATTTATTCAAAAAACTTAATGAATGGTTGAATTAAAATTATTATTATTCTTCTTATTATTATTATTAACAGGTAAAATTATGGCATTAATAGCGCCAATTATATTTATCCCTTCATACACATTATTTCCATACATCATGTTAAAAATTTTATAACATAAATACATAATACATTCTACATAATAATACACATTGATACATTTAATTAATACAGTAATACATTGAAATAACTTATTCATTTTTAATCTTGATTAAGATTTGCCTTAAAAATTGCATGTTCTATTTATTTAAAGTTGCATTTAAATCATTTAAAAATTACAATTTCAATTAAACTTTCATTAATTAGACATCAATTTATGTATTTATTTATTCACATTTATTATTAATATTCATATTATTATTATTATTATTACTTCATTATTCATTTTTCATTACCTCTCTACTCTGAATTTTCTACCTACCTAACTACCTAACCTTTCACCTTCTATTCACTGTTTAGTCTGGATAACTCCTATATTCACTATGCTTTTACTTATTATAATCTTACTCACCTTCTTCTAACTGACCACCAAATTTACCTATCATGACACCAATATCTCAATTATAAACACCTTTATTAATTTCATTTAAATCCTATAGCACCGCTCGTCTTTGCACAGAGATGGGTGTTCCCTAACTGGCTATATACATTCATATTATTTTGCCCTTCCAAAAAATTCGGCAAACACTCCCTAAAACTACGCTATTTCCTGCCACAACGCTATAAGTTGGCTACTCCTTATCACCTCACCCCCACTACAACATATCATTAATAACAAATATATGTTTATACCTTTACTTTATTCACCTCTACAAATAATCACTAACTACTGTGTTCCTAAATATCTAATAATTCTCTTTGTATTATTTTCTTCAAAACTCATAACTATCTAACTCCATTTTCATTAATTAATCAACTCACCTGCTTCTATTTCAATACCCAGGCTATATTCCTGTTTAAACATTCTACCTTACTGTAATCATTGACAATTGTCTTACAAAATTCATCTCTCACCTACTTATAACAATACCTCTTTTCAAATATATATTCTTATTTATTACATTATTATTCATAAGGAATTACCTTCAATGCGTAATAATTAATAAGTTAGGAACTTTTATGACAATTAACAGTTTACTTCTGTTACAAAGATAGTACAATTTTCTTTTGTACTGTTTTAATTCAATAATAAAGAATGATTACTCTTTAATGGTTATTCCATTATTTAAAAATATTATTACTAAGCATGTTAATTATTAAATACATAATTGGTGTACATAAAATATACCTGTAATACAACAAAATCACATAAATACATTGATACATAAATACATATAAAACAATGAAAAATATACACCCCAACTCATTATTTTGTTGTTTATCAAACTCAGTCCATAGCAGTCCAATTCAATACCACGGTTCACATATATATTTAATGTTCATTTCACAATTGAAACAGTCTACCCACCATCGTTGAATAACATTCTTATCTTAGGTCTATTTAATTTATTATTTAATAAATAAATTTTATGAATAGTAACATTATATTCATGTTCATTTATAAAACTGTTATCAAACAAGTATTTCAAGTCACGATCGAGTAGGGTTCCGTTTATCTCAGTAATATCATATGTCATTAATTGGTTATTTATTTTATAATTATCCTCATAATTTTCTACCACAGGTAAGTACTTAATACCATTATCATCATTTACTGTTATTTCAATTTCAGTGTTATTATAAGGTAAGTATTCATTATTTTCATCCACCTTATCTATGCCTAACTTTTCTACCAATTCTCTGTAATTTCTATTTACTTAAAAAAATTTTATTACTTTCTTTTTCTCACAATATCTCTCTATACTTTCTTGCTTAATATTTTTCTCACCATAACACCAAATTACACTTTCTCTCTCCAAATATGCAGGGGTCCCTAACATAAAATTATTGCACCACTTATAAGGTACACAAAAAAACTTTATTTGTAGACCTTTCGTCTCCCAAATATAAACTGAAGGAACTCTTATCCTTATAAAAAATACGTGCTAACACAACATCAAAAGAAAATTCTACCCCCTGCATCCTTTGTACAAAAATACTTTCTCCTAACTCTCTTTCTGACCCAATACATTCAAACACTTCATTTTCATTCATAATACTTTCATTATCATTTTCTAACACCACATTCTTACTACTTGTAATATTCTTACTATCTGTAAATTCCTTATTCACATTATCATTTTTAATTACGTTATTCAGTACTTCATTTTTCGTACTGTTTTCCTTCTGGATTTCTAATTGATTTAAATTCTCGTCTAGTTTTTTGATTACCTTGTCACACTTCTTAATCAGATTATCATGACCTATTTTGATTTCATTTTTAAGTTCATTGAAATTAATTTTAAAACTACTTTGAATCTCTTTAATTTCGTTATTCTGCTCATCTAATTTTTTGTTTTGAACCTCGAATTTAAAGTTCATATCATTAAAATTGCTACACATCATGTTATATAGACGTGTTAACATTTCGTCTGTTTTGTTTTCATGAAGTGAGATGGAGGTTACTTTTTCTGTCTATATTTTCGGTCGTACTCGCCTCGCCAACCTGACTAATTGGGGTTAATTGAACATCCATTTCACTAGTTAAATTTACCTCAGCGGTACTGGTTTCTATTGCAATATTATCCTTATTACTCATACTGACAAATTTATGTTACTAAAACATATATATTTATAACCTAAAATTTTAATCTTACCTTGCGCACGTGTTACGTACTTTAACGCTATTATCTCAGGTAATTATTTCACATACCGGTAGGTATACTCTACATAAAATTATATTTTATGTCGAGTCCCTGTTCGGGCGCCATTTGTAACTTATATCGTTTAATTGGTTACCATAAAAATTGTACTTTTGTATGTACTAGTAAATATCACTATCACTTTTCAACCGGGCGCCATGTTGTCCAATATGACAACATTACATAAATTTACGTTTCGGGCCAGAGTTCGTGCAACACGAACCAGTTTTGTGAAATAGATTACCTGAAATAAAACATACTCAAAATACCATATATAAATTACTTTTATTAGTATGTAACTTGAATATTAATACATATTGAAAAACGATTAGAACCCACATATTACGCCATGGGCGTTTTAAAAATAATTTTACCCTCCAAAATCATGACATGTATTATAGATTATATAGTATCATATGAATATCTTTGTCTCACAACCCAGCACTTAGAACCCACTCGCCCTCTCACTCTCTCTCTCTCATTCTGGTACAATTCCTTTTATGAGCTCGTTTTGAAAATTAAAATTTTACAGACTTGAATTTACTTTGGAAATTTTGTGTTGGTCATTTCTCTGATTGAAATTAGGTTTGATTTGAAAATAAAATATATATATATGTGTTGCTGGAACGTTCTCACCAAATAGTCGTCTGTTGTTTTGCGAACTTCGCGCACCGCGAGTTCGTCGATATTTTACCGGTCACATTTTGAAGTTGTAGATTCACTCTGCACAGTATCTGAATAGTTATTTAACCACTTCTAGTGGTTCAAAAGTTAAAATTCACTTTGCGTGAACGATCTGCCGTTCGTGAACGGTTGGCCGGCCGGCTGCGATCACTGTTGCTGATGAAATGACACAGAGTCTTTGTTACATATTTCCGAGGTGGGGTGAATCTACGTCACTGCCTCATTGTTCAGTTGTTGACAATATTATGTTGTTTACAAAAACAAATTCTTGGCCGCTCACGTCATCAGGGCTCGTCGCGTTTATCGCAACAAATGACATACTGTTCTTTGTGATGCTTCACGTTTTTTGCTATGAATCGGTCAGAATCCTGGCAAATATTATATAGTCCACTCACGATATATTCATAAAGGTTATTAAATGTTTGTCTAATTTTGACCAAATGAAGGAATATAATATTTATGGTTTTTTATACCATATTTAGGGTAATTACAATTTGTACCATAATTGTACCATTACAAAACCCCCTCAATGAAAGATTGTGTGTCGAAGCACAAAAACTTTCATTGACCCTTTCATACGTCCTAAAGGGATCAGCCAGGATAAGTCGCCACAACCCCCTTACAATTTTATATAAAAGAAAATAATAACTCGCCCTTGGTCTGATGATGATGACCGTACCTACATGACCTTACTGGACTTCTCCTTCGAGATCCCAACACCATAAGGCCACTTAGGCTCTTAACGCCCCTGCTCTGACGCGCTGGCCAGCTCAGGACCGCTGTCATATCACCAAACACTGAAACAATAAATGATAAATATTAAAATAGTGGCTTGGTAAATCACTCTATCCTTAACTGATCTGGTTCCCCTTAGCTAGGTGCTGGTTTGTGCTATTAAGCACTGGGTTTGCTTGATATATAATTAAAATTTAGTTATAAAAATTATCCTACTAAAAACGTAACTCCCAAGAATTATAAAGAATTTCCTTTCGCAATATTGACAACCCTGAATTTATAAATTGTTTCAATTTCTATCGATATTTATCTCTTTCCATTTTATAATTATTATAATTATAAAATAAACATATTGATATAAAAAGAATTAAAGTATAATTGAAAATATGAAAATTCCACTATAAATCTCCCAAACATGGAGAAAAACAAATTATAGAAAAACAAAATAATTAATAAATCTGTATTGTATTATTTATTCAAAAAACTTAATGAATGGTTGAATTAAAATTATTATTATTCTTCTTATTATTATTATTAACAGGTAAAATTATGGCATTAATAGCGCCAATTATATTTATCCCTTCATACACATTATTTCCATACATCATGTTAAAAATTTTATAACATAAATACATAATACATTCTACATAATAATACACATTGATACATTTAATTAATACAGTAATACATTGAAATAACTTATTCATTTTTAATCTTGATTAAGATTTGCCTTAAAAATTGCATGTTCTATTTATTTAAAGTTGCATTTAAATCATTTAAAAATTACAATTTCAATTAAACTTTCATTAATTAGACATCAATTTATGTATTTATTTATTCACATTTATTATTAATATTCATATTATTATTATTATTATTACTTCATTATTCATTTTTCATTACCTCTCTACTCTGAATTTTCTACCTACCTAACTACCTAACCTTTCACCTTCTATTCACTGTTTAGTCTGGATAACTCCTATATTCACTATGCTTTTACTTATTATAATCTTACTCACCTTCTTCTAACTGACCACCAAATTTACCTATCATGACACCAATATCTCAATTATAAACACCTTTATTAATTTCATTTAAATCCTATAGCACCGCTCGTCTTTGCACAGAGATGGGTGTTCCCTAACTGGCTATATACATTCATATTATTTTGCCCTTCCAAAAAATTCGGCAAACACTCCCTAAAACTACGCTATTTCCTGCCACAACGCTATAAGTTGGCTACTCCTTATCACCTCACCCCCACTACAACATATCATTAATAACAAATATATGTTTATACCTTTACTTTATTCACCTCTACAAATAATCACTAACTACTGTGTTCCTAAATATCTAATAATTCTCTTTGTATTATTTTCTTCAAAACTCATAACTATCTAACTCCATTTTCATTAATTAATCAACTCACCTGCTTCTATTTCAATACCCAGGCTATATTCCTGTTTAAACATTCTACCTTACTGTAATCATTGACAATTGTCTTACAAAATTCATCTCTCACCTACTTATAACAATACCTCTTTTCAAATATATATTCTTATTTATTACATTATTATTCATAAGGAATTACCTTCAATGCGTAATAATTAATAAGTTAGGAACTTTTATGACAATTAACAGTTTACTTCTGTTACAAAGATAGTACAATTTTCTTTTGTACTGTTTTAATTCAATAATAAAGAATGATTACTCTTTAATGGTTATTCCATTATTTAAAAATATTATTACTAAGCATGTTAATTATTAAATACATAATTGGTGTACATAAAATATACCTGTAATACAACAAAATCACATAAATACATTGATACATAAATACATATAAAACAATGAAAAATATACACCCCAACTCATTATTTTGTTGTTTATCAAACTCAGTCCATAGCAGTCCAATTCAATACCACGGTTCACATATATATTTAATGTTCATTTCACAATTGAAACAGTCTACCCACCATCGTTGAATAACATTCTTATCTTAGGTCTATTTAATTTATTATTTAATAAATAAATTTTATGAATAGTAACATTATATTCATGTTCATTTATAAAACTGTTATCAAACAAGTATTTCAAGTCACGATCGAGTAGGGTTCCGTTTATCTCAGTAATATCATATGTCATTAATTGGTTATTTATTTTATAATTATCCTCATAATTTTCTACCACAGGTAAGTACTTAATACCATTATCATCATTTACTGTTATTTCAATTTCAGTGTTATTATAAGGTAAGTATTCATTATTTTCATCCACCTTATCTATGCCTAACTTTTCTACCAATTCTCTGTAATTTCTATTTACTTAAAAAAATTTTATTACTTTCTTTTTCTCACAATATCTCTCTATACTTTCTTGCTTAATATTTTTCTCACCATAACACCAAATTACACTTTCTCTCTCCAAATATGCAGGGGTCCCTAACATAAAATTATTGCACCACTTATTAGGTACACAAAAAAACTTTATTTGTAGACCTTTCGTCTCCCAAATATAAACTGAAGGAACTCTTATCCTTATAAAAAATACGTGCTAACACAACATCAAAAGAAAATTCTACCCCCTGCATCCTTTGTACAAAAATACTTTCTCCTAACTCTCTTTCTGACCCAATACATTCAAACACTTCATTTTCATTCATAATACTTTCATTATCATTTTCTAACACCACATTCTTACTACTTGTAATATTCTTACTATCTGTAAATTCCTTATTCACATTATCATTTTTAATTACGTTATTCAGTACTTCATTTTTCGTACTGTTTTCCTTCTGGGTTTCTAATTGATTTAAATTCTCGTCTAGTTTTTTGATTACCTTGTCACACTTCTTAATCAGATTATCATGACCTATTTTGATTTCATTTTTAAGTTCATTGAAATTAATTTTAAAACTACTTTGAATCTCTTTAATTTCGTTATTCTGCTCATCTAATTTTTTGTTTTGAACCTCGAATTTAAAGTTCATATCATTAAAATTGCTACACATCATGTTATATAGACGTGTTAACATTTCGTCTGTTTTGTTTTCATGAAGTGAGATGGAGGTTACTTTTTCTGTCTATATTTTCGGTCGTACTCGCCTCGCCAACCTGACTAATTGGGGTTAATTGAACATCCATTTCACTAGTTAAATTTACCTCAGCGGTACTGGTTTCTATTGCAATATTATCCTTATTACTCATACTGACAAATTTATGTTACTAAAACATATATATTTATAACCTAAAATTTTAATCTTACCTTGCGCACGTGTTACGTACTTTAACGCTATTATCTCAGGTAATTATTTCACATACCGGTAGGTATACTCTACATAAAATTATATTTTATGTCGAGTCCCTGTTCGGGCGCCATTTGTAACTTATATCGTTTAATTGGTTACCATAAAAATTGTACTTTTGTATGTACTAGTAAATATCACTATCACTTTTCAACCGGGCGCCATGTTGTCCAATATGACAACATTACATAAATTTACGTTTCGGGCCAGAGTTCGTGCAACACGAACCAGTTTTGTGAAATAGATTACCTGAAATAAAACATACTCAAAATACCATATATAAATTACTTTTATTAGTATGTAACTTGAATATTAATACATATTGAAAAACGATTAGAACCCACATATTACGCCATGGGCGTTTTAAAAATAATTTTACCCTCCAAAATCATGACATGTATTATAGATTATATAGTATCATATGAATATCTTTGTCTCACAACCCAGCACTTAGAACCCACTCGCCCTCTCACTCTCTCTCTCTCATTCTGGTACAATTCCTTTTATGAGCTCGTTTTGAAAATTAAAATTTTACAGACTTGAATTTACTTTGGAAATTTTGTGTTGGTCATTTCTCTGATTGAAATTAGGTTTGATTTGAAAATAAAATATATATATATGTGTTGCTGGAACGTTCTCACCAAATAGTCGTCTGTTGTTTTGCGAACTTCGCGCACCGCGAGTTCGTCGATATTTTACCGGTCACATTTTGAAGTTGTAGATTCACTCTGCACAGTATCTGAATAGTTATTTAACCACTTCTAGTGGTTCAAAAGTTAAAATTCACTTTGCGTGAACGATCTGCCGTTCGTGAACGGTTGGCCGGCCGGCTGCGATCACTGTTGCTGATGAAATGACACAGAGTCTTTGTTACATATTTCCGAGGTGGGGTGAATCTACGTCACTGCCTCATTGTTCAGTTGTTGACAATATTATGTTGTTTACAAAAACAAATTCTTGGCCGCTCACGTCATCAGGGCTCGTCGCGTTTATCGCAAGAAATGACATACTGTTCTTTGTGATGCTTCACGTTTTTTGCTATGAATCGGTCAGAATCCTGGCAAATATTATATAGTCCACTCACGATATATTCATAAAGGTTATTAAATGTTTGTCTAATTTTGACCAAATGAAGGAATATAATATTTATGGTTTTTTATACCATATTTAGGGTAATTACAATTTGTACCATAATTGTACCATTACAAAACCCCCTCAATGAAAGATTGTGTGTCGAAGCACAAAAACTTTCATTGACCCTTTCATACGTCCTAAAGGGATCAGCCAGGATAAGTCGCCACAACCCCCTTACAATTTTATATAAAAGAAAATAATAACTCGCCCTTGGTCTGATGATGATGATCGTACCTACATGACCTTACTGGACTTCTCCTTCGAGATCCCAACACCATAAGGCCACTTAGGCTCTTAACGCCCCTGCTCTGACGCGCTGGCCAGCTCAGGACCGCTGTCATATCACCAAACACTGAAACAATAAATGATAAATATTAAAATAGTGGCTTGGTAAATCACTCTATCCTTAACTGATCTGGTTCCCCTTAGCTAGGTGCTGGTTTGTGCTATTAAGCACTGGGTTTGCTTGATATATAATTAAAATTTAGTTATAAAAATTATCCTACTAAAAACGTAACTCCCAAGAATTATAAAGAATTTCCTTTCGCAATATTGACAACCCTGAATTTATAAATTGTTTCAATTTCTATCGATATTTATCTCT
This sequence comes from Magicicada septendecula, assembly GCA_034769895.1. Lineage (NCBI taxonomy): Eukaryota > Metazoa > Arthropoda > Insecta > Hemiptera > Cicadidae > Magicicada > Magicicada septendecula. The sequence continues at coordinate 449,658,504 of CM068368.1, forward strand.
TTCCATTTTATAATTATTATAATTATAAAATAAACATATTGATATAAAAAGAATTAAAGTATAATTGAAAATATGAAAATTCCACTATAAATCTCCCAAACATGGAGAAAAACAAATTATAGAAAAACAAAATAATTAATAAATCTGTATTGTATTATTTATTCAAAAAACTTAATGAATGGTTAAATTAAAATTATTATTATTCTTCTTATTATTATTATTAACAGGTAAAATTATGGCATTAATAGCGCCAATTATATTTATCCCTTCATACACATTATTTCCATACATCATGTTAAAAATTTTATAACATAAATACATAATACATTCTACATAATAATACACATTGATACATTTAATTAATACAGTAATACATTGAAATAACTTATTCATTTTTAATCTTGATTAAGATTTGCCTTAAAAATTGCATGTTCTATTTATTTAAAGTTGCATTTAAATCATTTAAAAATTACAATTTCAATTAAACTTTCATTAATTAGACATCAATTTATGTATTTATTTATTCACATTTATTATTAATATTCATATTATTATTATTATTACTTCATTATTCATTTTTCATTACCTCTCTACTCTGAATTTTCTACCTACCTAACTACCTAACATTTCACCTTCTATTCACTGTTTAGTCTGGATAACTCCTATATTCACTATGCTTTTACTTATTATAATCTTACTCACCTTCTTCTAACTGACCACCAAATTTACCTATCATGACACCAATATCTCAATTATAAACACCTTTATTAATTTCATTTAAATCCTATAGCACCGCTCGTCTTTGCACAGAGATGGGTGTTCCCTAACTGGCTATATACATTCATATTATTTTGCCCTTCCAAAAAATTCGGCAAACACTCCCTAAAACTACGCTATTTCCTGCCACAACGCTATAAGTTGGCTACTCCTTATCACCTCACCCCCACTACAACATATCATTAATAACAAATATATGTTTATACCTTTACTTTATTCACCTCTACAAATAATCACTAACTACTGTGTTCCTAAATATCTAATAATTCTCTTTGTATTATTTTCTTCAAAACTCATAACTATCTAACTCCATTTTCATTAATTAATCAACTCACCTGCTTCTATTTCAATACCCAGGCTATATTCCTGTTTAAACATTCTACCTTACTGTAATCATTGACAATTGTCTTACAAAATTCATCTCTCACCTACTTATAACAATACCTCTTTTCAAATATATATTCTTATTTATTACATTATTATTCATAAGGAATTACCTTCAATGCGTAATAATTAATAAGTTAGGAACTTTTATGACAATTAACAGTTTACTTCTGTTACAAAGATAGTACAATTTTCTTTTGTACTGTTTTAATTCAATAATAAAGAATGATTACTCTTTAATGGTTATTCCATTATTTAAAAATATTATTACTAAGCATGTTAATTATTAAATACATAATTGGTGTACATAAAATATACCTGTAATACAACAAAATCACATAAATACATTGATACATAAATACATATAAAACAATGAAAAATATACACCCCAACTCATTATTTTGTTGTTTATCAAACTCAGTCCATAGCAGTCCAATTCAATACCACGGTTCACATATATATTTAATGTTCATTTCACAATTGAAACAGTCTACCCACCATCGTTGAATAACATTCTTATCTTAGGTCTATTTAATTTATTATTTAATAAATAAATTTTATGAATAGTAACATTATATTCATGTTCATTTATAAAACTGTTATCAAACAAGTATTTCAAGTCACGATCGAGTAGGGTTCCGTTTATCTCAGTAATATCATATGTCATTAATTGGTTATTTATTTTATAATTATCCTCATAATTTTCTACCACAGGTAAGTACTTAATACCATTATCATCATTTACTGTTATTTCAATTTCAGTGTTATTATAAGGTAAGTATTCATTATTTTCATCCACCTTATCTATGCCTAACTTTTCTACCAATTCTCTGTAATTTCTATTTACTTTAAAAAATTTTATTACTTTCTTTTTCTCACAATATCTCTCTATACTTTCTTGCTTAATATTTTTCTCACCATAACACCAAATTACACTTTCTCTCTCCAAATATGCAGGGGTCCCTAACATAAAATTATTGCACCACTTATTAGGTACACAAAAAAACTTTATTTGTAGACCTTTCGTCTCCCAAATATAAACTGAAGGAACTCTTATCCTTATAAAAAATACGTGCTAACACAACATCAAAAGAAAATTCTACCCCCTGCATCCTTTGTACAAAAATACTTTCTCCTAACTCTCTTTCTGACCCAATACATTCAAACACTTCATTTTCATTCATAATACTTTCATTATCATTTTCTAACACCACATTCTTACTACTTGTAATATTCTTACTATCTGTAAATTCCTTATTCACATTATCATTTTTAATTACGTTATTCAGTACTTCATTTTTCGTACTGTTTTCCTTCTGGGTTTCTAATTGATTTAAATTCTCGTCTAGTTTTTTGATTACCTTGTCACACTTCTTAATCAGATTATCATGACCTATTTTGATTTCATTTTTAAGTTCATTGAAATTAATTTTAAAACTACTTTGAATCTCTTTAATTTCGTTATTCTGCTCATCTAATTTTTTGTTTTGAACCTCGAATTTAAAGTTCATATCATTAAAATTGCTACACATCATGTTATATAGACGTGTTAACATTTCGTCTGTTTTGTTTTCATGAAGTGAGATGGAGGTTACTTTTTCTGTCTATATTTTCGGTCGTACTCGCCTCGCCAACCTGACTAATTGGGGTTAATTGAACATCCATTTCACTAGTTAAATTTACCTCAGCGGTACTGGTTTCTATTGCAATATTATCCTTATTACTCATACTGACAAATTTATGTTACTAAAACATATATATTTATAACCTAAAATTTTAATCTTACCTTGCGCACGTGTTACGTACTTTAACGCTATTATCTCAGGTAATTATTTCACATACCGGTAGGTATACTCTACATAAAATTATATTTTATGTCGAGTCCCTGTTCGGGCGCCATTTGTAACTTATATCGTTTAATTGGTTACCATAAAAATTGTACTTTTGTATGTACTAGTAAATATCACTATCACTTTTCAACCGGGCGCCATGTTGTCCAATATGACAACATTACATAAATTTACGTTTCGGGCCAGAGTTCGTGCAACACGAACCAGTTTTGTGAAATAGATTACCTGAAATAAAACATACTCAAAATACCATATATAAATTACTTTTATTAGTATGTAACTTGAATATTAATACATATTGAAAAACGATTAGAACCCACATATTACGCCATGGGCGTTTTAAAAATAATTTTACCCTCCAAAATCATGACATGTATTATAGATTATATAGTATCATATGAATATCTTTGTCTCACAACCCAGCACTTAGAACCCACTCGCCCTCTCACTCTCTCTCTCTCATTCTGGTACAATTCCTTTTATGAGCTCGTTTTGAAAATTAAAATTTTACAGACTTGAATTTACTTTGGAAATTTTGTGTTGGTCATTTCTCTGATTGAAATTAGGTTTGATTTGAAAATAAAATATATATATATGTGTTGCTGGAACGTTCTCACCAAATAGTCGTCTGTTGTTTTGCGAACTTCGCGCACCGCGAGTTCGTCGATATTTTACCGGTCACATTTTGAAGTTGTAGATTCACTCTGCACAGTATCTGAATAGTTATTTAACCACTTCTAGTGGTTCAAAAGTTAAAATTCACTTTGCGTGAACGATCTGCCGTTCGTGAACGGTTGGCCGGCCGGCTGCGATCACTGTTGCTGATGAAATGACACAGAGTCTTTGTTACATATTTCCGAGGTGGGGTGAATCTACGTCACTGCCTCATTGTTCAGTTGTTGACAATATTATGTTGTTTACAAAAACAAATTCTTGGCCGCTCACGTCATCAGGGCTCGTCGCGTTTATCGCAAGAAATGACATACTGTTCTTTGTGATGCTTCACGTTTTTTGCTATGAATCGGTCAGAATCCTGGCAAATATTATATAGTCCACTCACGATATATTCATAAAGGTTATTAAATGTTTGTCTAATTTTGACCAAATGAAGGAATATAATATTTATGGTTTTTTATACCATATTTAGGGTAATTACAATTTGTACCATAATTGTACCATTACAAAACCCCCTCAATGAAAGATTGTGTGTCGAAGCACAAAAACTTTCATTGACCCTTTCATACGTCCTAAAGGGATCAGCCAGGATAAGTCGCCACAACCCCCTTACAATTTTATATAAAAGAAAATAATAACTCGCCCTTAGTCTGATGATGATGATCGTACCTACATGACCTTACTGGACTTCTCCTTCGAGATCCCAACACCATAAGGCCACTTAGGCTCTTAACGCCCCTGCTCTGACGCGCTGGCCAGCTCAGGACCGCTGTCATATCACCAAACACTGAAACAATAAATGATAAATATTAAAATAGTGGCTTGGTAAATCACTCTATCCTTAACTGATCTGGTTCCCCTTAGCTAGGTGCTGGTTTGTGCTATTAAGCACTGGGTTTGCTTGATATATAATTAAAATTTAGTTATAAAAATTATCCTACTAAAAACGTAACTCCCAAGAATTATAAAGAATTTCCTTTCGCAATATTGACAACCCTGAATTTATAAATTGTTTCAATTTCTATCGATATTTATCTCTTTCCATTTTATAATTATTATAATTATAAAATAAACATATTGATATAAAAAGAATTAAAGTATAATTGAAAATATGAAAATTCCACTATAAATCTCCCAAACATGGAGAAAAACAAATTATAGAAAAACAAAATAATTAATAAATCTGTATTGTATTATTTATTCAAAAAACTTAATGAATGGTTAAATTAAAATTATTATTATTCTTCTTATTATTATTATTAACAGGTAAAATTATGGCATTAATAGCGCCAATTATATTTATCCCTTCATACACATTATTTCCATACATCATGTTAAAAATTTTATAACATAAATACATAATACATTCTACATAATAATACACATTGATACATTTAATTAATACAGTAATACATTGAAATAACTTATTCATTTTTAATCTTGATTAAGATTTGCCTTAAAAATTGCATGTTCTATTTATTTAAAGTTGCATTTAAATCATTTAAAAATTACAATTTCAATTAAACTTTCATTAATTAGACATCAATTTATGTATTTATTTATTCACATTTATTATTAATATTCATATTATTATTATTATTACTTCATTATTCATTTTTCATTACCTCTCTACTCTGAATTTTCTACCTACCTAACTACCTAACATTTCACCTTCTATTCACTGTTTAGTCTGGATAACTCCTATATTCACTATGCTTTTACTTATTATAATCTTACTCACCTTCTTCTAACTGACCACCAAATTTACCTATCATGACACCAATATCTCAATTATAAACACCTTTATTAATTTCATTTAAATCCTATAGCACCGCTCGTCTTTGCACAGAGATGGGTGTTCCCTAACTGGCTATATACATTCATATTATTTTGCCCTTCCAAAAAATTCGGCAAACACTCCCTAAAACTACGCTATTTCCTGCCACAACGCTATAAGTTGGCTACTCCTTATCACCTCACCCCCACTACAACATATCATTAATAACAAATATATGTTTATACCTTTACTTTATTCACCTCTACAAATAATCACTAACTACTGTGTTCCTAAATATCTAATAATTCTCTTTGTATTATTTTCTTCAAAACTCATAACTATCTAACTCCATTTTCATTAATTAATCAACTCACCTGCTTCTATTTCAATACCCAGGCTATATTCCTGTTTAAACATTCTACCTTACTGTAATCATTGACAATTGTCTTACAAAATTCATCTCTCACCTACTTATAACAATACCTCTTTTCAAATATATATTCTTATTTATTACATTATTATTCATAAGGAATTACCTTCAATGCGTAATAATTAATAAGTTAGGAACTTTTATGACAATTAACAGTTTACTTCTGTTACAAAGATAGTACAATTTTCTTTTGTACTGTTTTAATTCAATAATAAAGAATGATTACTCTTTAATGGTTATTCCATTATTTAAAAATATTATTACTAAGCATGTTAATTATTAAATACATAATTGGTGTACATAAAATATACCTGTAATACAACAAAATCACATAAATATATTGATACATAAATACATATAAAACAATGAAAAATATACACCCCAACTCATTATTTTGTTGTTTATCAAACTCAGTCCATAGCAGTCCAATTCAATACCACGGTTCACATATATATTTAATGTTCATTTCACAATTGAAACAGTCTACCCACCATCGTTGAATAACATTCTTATCTTAGGTCTATTTAATTTATTATTTAATAAATAAATTTTATGAATAGTAACATTATATTCATGTTCATTTATAAAACTGTTATCAAACAAGTATTTCAAGTCACGATCGAGTAGGGTTCCGTTTATCTCAGTAATATCATATGTCATTAATTGGTTATTTATTTTATAATTATCCTCATAATTTTCTACCACAGGTAAGTACTTAATACCATTATCATCATTTACTGTTATTTCAATTTCAGTGTTATTATAAGGTAAGTATTCATTATTTTCATCCACCTTATCTATGCCTAACTTTTCTACCAATTCTCTGTAATTTCTATTTACTTTAAAAAATTTTATTACTTTCTTTTTCTCACAATATCTCTCTATACTTTCTTGCTTAATATTTTTCTCACCATAACACCAAATTACACTTTCTCTCTCCAAATATGCAGGGGTTCCTAACATAAAATTATTGCACCACTTATTAGGTACACAAAAAAACTTTATTTGTAGACCTTTCGTCTCCCAAATATAAACTGAAGGAACTCTTATCCTTATAAAAAATACGTACTAACACAACATCAAAAGAAAATTCTACCCCCTGCATCCTTTGTACAAAAATACTTTCTCCTAACTCTCTTTCTGACCCAATACATTCAAACACTTCATTTTCATTCATAATACTTTCATTATCATTTTCTAACACCACATTCTTACTACTTGTAATATTCTTACTATCTGTAAATTCCTTATTCACATTATCATTTTTAATTACGTTATTCAGTACTTCATTTTTCGTACTGTTTTCCTTCTGGGTTTCTAATTGATTTAAATTCTCGTCTAGTTTTTGGATTACCTTGTCACACTTCTTAATCAGATTATCATGACCTATTTTGATTTCATTTTTAAGTTCATTGAAATTAATTTTAAAACTACTTTGAATCTCTTTAATTTCGTTATTCTGCTCATCTAATTTTTTGTTTTGAACCTCGAATTTGAAGTTCATATTATTAAAATTGCTACACATCATGTTATATAGACGTGTTAACATTTCGTCTGTTTTGTTTTCATGAAGTGAGATGGAGGTTACTTTTTCTGTCTATATTTTTGGTCGTACTCGCCTCGCCAACCTGACTAATTGGGGTTAATTGAACATCCATTTCACTAGTTAAATTTACCTCAGCGGTACTGGTTTCTATTGCAATATTATCCTTATTACTCATACTGACAAATTTATGTTACTAAAACATATATATTTATAACCTAAAATTTTAATCTTACCTTGCGCACGTGTTACGTACTTTAACGCTATTATCTCAGGTAATTATTTCACATACCGGTAGGTATACTCTACATAAAATTATATTTTATGTCGAGTCCCTGTTCGGGTGCCATTTGTAACTTATATCGTTTAATTGGTTACCATAAAAATTGTACTTTTGTATGTACTAGTAAATATCACTATCACTTTTCAACCGGGCGCCATGTTGTCCAATATGACAACATTACATAAATTTACGTTTCGGGCCAGAGTTCGTGCAACACGAACCAGTTTTGTGAAATAGATTACCTGATATAAAACATACTCAAAATACCATATATAAATTACTTTTATTAGTATGTAACTTGAATATTAATACATATTGGAAAACGATTAGAACCCACATATTACGCCATGGGCGTTTTAAAAATAATTTTACCCTCCAAAATCATGACATGTATTATAGATTATATAGTATCATATGAATATCTTTGTCTCACAACCCAGCACTTAGAACCCACTCGCCCTCTCACTCTCTCTCTCTCATTCTGGTACAATTCCTTTTATGAGCTCGTTTTGAAAATTAAAATTTTACAGACTTGAATTTACTTTGGAAATTTTGTGTTGGTCATTTCTCTGATTGAAATTAGGTTTGATTTGAAAATAAAATATATATATATGTGTTGCTGGAACGTTCTCACCAAATAGTCGTCTGTTGTTTTGCGAACTTCGCGCACCGCGAGTTCGTCGATATTTTATCGGTCACATTTTGAAGTTGTAGATTCACTCTGCACAGTATCTGAATAGTTGTTTAACCACTTCTAGTGGTTCAAAAGTTAAAATTCACTTTGCGTGAACGATCTGCCGTTCGTGAGCGGTTGGCCGGCCGGCTGCGATCACTGTTGCTGATGAAATGACACAGAGTCTTTGTTACATATTTCCGAGGTGGGGTGAATCTACGTCACTGCCTCATTGTTCAGTTGTTGACAATATTATGTTGTTTACAAAAACAAATTCTTGGCCGCTTACGTCATCAGGGCTCGTCGCGTTTATCGCAACAAATGACATACTGTTCTTTGTGATGCTTCACGTTTTTTGCTATGAATCGGTCAGAATCCTGGCAAATATTATATAGTCCACTCACGATATATTCATAAAGGTTATTAAATGTTTGTCTAATTTTGACCAAATGAAGGAATATAATATTTATGGTTTTTTATACCATATTTAGGGTAATTACAATTTGTACCATTACAAAACCCCCTCAATGAAAGATTGTGTGTCGAAGCACAAAAACTTTCATTGACCCTTTCATACGTCCTAAAGGGATCAGCCAGGATAAGTCGCCACAACCCCCTTACAATTTTATATAAAAGAAAATAATAACTCACCCTTGGTCTGATGATGATGACCGTACCTACATGACCTTACTGGACTTCTCCTTCGAGATCCCAACACCATAAGGCCACTTAGGCTCTTAACGCCCCTGCTCTGACGCGCTGGCCAGCTCAGGACCGCTGTCATATCACCAAACACTGAAACAATAAATGATAAATATTAAAATAGTGGCTTGGTAAATCACTCTATCCTTAACTGATCTGGTTCCCCTTAGCTAGGTGCTGGTTTGTGCTATTAAGCACTGGGTTTGCTTGATATATAATTAAAATTTAGTTATAAAAATTATCCTACTAAAAACGTAACTCCCAAGAATTATAAAGAATTTCCTTTCGCAATATTGACAACCCTGAATTTATAAATTGTTTCAATTTCTATCGATATTTATCTCTTTCCATTTTATAATTATTATAATTATAAAATAAACATATTGATATAAAAAGAATGAAAGTATAATTGAAAATATGAAAATTCCACTATAAATCTCCCAAACATGGAGAAAAACAAATTATAGAAAAACAAAATAATTAATAAATCTGTATTGTATTATTTATTCAAAAAACTTAATGAATGGTTGAATTAAAATTATTATTATTCTTCTTATTATTATTATTAACAGGTAAAATTATGGCATTAATAGCGCCAATTATATTTATCCCTTCATACACATTATTTCCATACATCATGTTAAAAATTTTATAACATAAATACATAATACATTCTACATAATAATACACATTGATACATTTAATTAATACAGTAATACATTGAAATAACTTATTCATTTTTAATCTTGATTAAGATTTGCCTTAAAAATTGCATGTTCTATTTATTTAAAGTTGCATTTAAATCATTTAAAAATTACAATTTCAATTAAACTTTCATTAATTAGACATCAATTTATGTATTTATTTATTCACATTTATTATTAATATTCATATTATTATTATTATTACTTCATTATTCATTTTTCATTACCTCTCTACTCTGAATTTTCTACCTACCTAACTACCTAACCTTTCACCTTCTATTCACTGTTTAGTCTGGATAACTCCTATATTCACTATGCTTTTACTTATTATAATCTTACTCACCTTCTTCTAACTGACCACCAAATTTACCTATCATGACACCAATATCTCAATTATAAACACCTTTATTAATTTCATTTAAATCCTATAGCACCGCTCGTCTTTGCACAGAGATGGGTGTTCCCTAACTGGCTATATACATTCATATTATTTTGCCCTTCCAAAAAATTCGGCAAACACTCCCTAAAACTACGCTATTTCCTGCCACAACGCTATAAGTTGGCTACTCCTTATCACCTCACCCCCACTACAACATATCATTAATAACAAATATATGTTTATACCTTTACTTTATTCACCTCTACAAATAATCACTAACTACTGTGTTCCTAAATATCTAATAATTCTCTTTGTATTATTTTCTTCAAAACTCATAACTATCTAACTCCATTTTCATTAATTAATCAACTCACCTGCTTCTATTTCAATACCCAGGCTATATTCCTGTTTAAACATTCTACCTTACTGTAATCATTGACAATTGTCTTACAAAATTCATCTCTCACCTACTTATAACAATACCTCTTTTCAAATATATATTCTTATTTATTACATTATTATTCATAAGGAATTACCTTCAATGCGTAATAATTAATAAGTTAGGAACTTTTATGACAATTAACAGTTTACTTCTGTTACAAAGATAGTACAATTTTCTTTTGTACTGTTTTAATTCAATAATAAAGAATGATTACTCTTTAATGGTTATTCCATTATTTAAAAATATTATTACTAAGCATGTTAATTATTAAATATATAATTGGTGTACATAAAATATACCTGTAATACAACAAAATCACATAAATACATTGATACATAAATACATATAAAACAATGAAAAATATACACCCCAACTCATTATTTTGTTGTTTATCAAACTCAGTCCATAGCAGTCCAATTCAATACCACGGTTCACATATATATTTAATGTTCATTTCACAATTGAAACAGTCTATCCACCATCGTTGAATAACATTCTTATCTTAGGTCTATTTAATTTATTATTTAATAAATAAATTTTATGAATAGTAACATTATATTCATGTTCATTTATAAAACTGTTATCAAACAAGTATTTCAAGTCACGATCGAGTAGGGTTCCGTTTATCTCAGTAATATCATATGTCATTAATTGGTTATTTATTTTATAATTATCCTCATAATTTTCTACCACAGGTAAGTACTTAATACCATTATCATCATTTACTGTTATTTCAATTTCAGTGTTATTATAAGGTAAGTATTCATTATTTTCATCCACCTTATCTATGCCTAACTTTTCTACCAATTCTCTGTAATTTCTATTTACTTAAAAAAATTTTATTACTTTCTTTTTCTCACAATATCTCTCTATACTTTCTTGCTTAATATTTTTCTCACCATAACACCAAATTACACTTTCTCTCTCCAAATATGCAGGGGTCCCTAACATAAAATTATTGCACCACTTATTAGGTACACAAAAACACAAAAAAACTTTATTTGTAGACCTTTCGTCTCCCAAATATAAACTGAAGGAACTCTTATCCTTATAAAAAATACGTGCTAACACAACATCAAAAGAAAATTCTACCCCCTGCATCCTTTGTACAAAAATACTTTCTCCTAACTCTCTTTCTGACCCAATACATTCAAACACTTCATTTTCATTCATAATACTTTCATTATCATTTTCTAACACCACATTCTTACTACTTGTAATATTCTTACTATCTGTAAATTCCTTATTCACATTATCATTTTTAATTACGTTATTCAGTACTTCATTTTTCGTACTGTTTTCCTTCTGGGTTTCTAATTGATTTAAATTCTCGTCTAGTTTTTTGATTACCTTGTCACACTTCTTAATCAGATTATCATGACCTATTTTGATTTCATTTTTAAGTTCATTGAAATTAATTTTAAAACTACTTTGAATCTCTTTAATTTCGTTATTCTGCTCATCTAATTTTTTGTTTTGAACCTCGAATTTAAAGTTCATATCATTAAAATTGCTACACATCATGTTATATAGACGTGTTAACATTTCGTCTGTTTTGTTTTCATGAAGTGAGATGGAGGTTACTTTTTCTGTCTATATTTTCGGTCGTACTCGCCTCGCCAACCTGACTAATTGGGGTTAATTGAACATCCATTTCACTAGTTAAATTTACCTCAGCGGTACTGGTTTCTATTGCAATATTATCCTTATTACTCATACTGACAAATTTATGTTACCAAAACATATATATTTATAACCTAAAATTTTAATCTTACCTTGCGCACGTGTTACGTACTTTAACGCTATTATCTCAGGTAATTATTTCACATACCGGTAGGTATACTCTACATAAAATTATATTTTATGTCGAGTCCCTGTTCGGGCGCCATTTGTAACTTATATCGTTTAATTGGTTACCATAAAAATTGTACTTTTGTATGTACTAGTAAATATCACTATCACTTTTCAACCGGGCGCCATGTTGTCCAATATGACAACATTACATAAATTTACGTTTCGGGCCAGAGTTCGTGCAACACGAACCAGTTTTGTGAAATAGATTACCTGAAATAAAACATACTCAAAATACCATATATAAATTACTTTTATTAGTATGTAACTTGAATATTAATACATATTGAAAAACGATTAGAACCCACATATTACGCCATGGGCGTTTTAAAAATAATTTTACCCTCCAAAATCATGACATGTATTATAGATTATATAGTATCATATGAATATCTTTGTCTCACAACCCAGCACTTAGAACCCACTCGCCCTCTCACTCTCTCTCTCTCATTCTGGTACAATTCCTTTTATGAGCTCGTTTTGAAAATTAAAATTTTACAGACTTGAATTTACTTTGGAAATTTTGTGTTGGTCATTTCTCTGATTGAAATTAGGTTTGATTTGAAAATAAAATATATATATATGTGTTGCTGGAACGTTCTCACCAAATAGTCGTCTGTTGTTTTGCGAACTTCGCGTACCGCGAGTTCGTCGATATTTTACCGGTCACATTTTGAAGTTGTAGATTCACTCTGCACAGTATCTGAATAGTTATTTAACCACTTCTAGTGGTTCAAAAGTTAAAATTCACTTTGCGTGAACGATCTGCCGTTCGTGAGCGGTTGGCCGGCCGGCTGCGATCACTGTTGCTGATGAAATGACACAGAGTCTTTGTTACATATTTCCGAGGTGGGGTGAATCTACGTCACTGCCTCATTGTTCAGTTGTTGACAATATTATGTTGTTTACAAAAACAAATTCTTGGCCGCTCACGTCATCAGGGCTCGTCGCGTTTATCTTTATCGCAACAAATGACATACTGTTCTTTGTGATGCTTCACGTTTTTTGCTATGAATCGGTCAGAATCCTGGCAAATATTATATAGTCCACTCACGATATATTCATAAAGGTTATTAAATGTTTGTCTAATTTTGACCAAATGAAGGAATATAATATTTATGGTTTTTTATACCATATTTAGGGTAATTACAATTTGTACCATAATTGTACCATTACAAAACCCCCTCAATGAAAGATTGTGTGTCGAAGCACAAAAACTTTCATTGACCCTTTCATACGTCCTAAAGGGATCAGCCAGGATAAGTCGCCACAACCCCCTTACAATTTTATATAAAAGAAAATAATAACTCACCCTTGGTCTGATGATGATGACCGTACCTACATGACCTTACTGGACTTCTCCTTCGAGATCCCAACACCATAAGGCCACTTAGGCTCTTAACGCCCCTGCTCTGACGCGCTGGCCAGCTCAGGACCGCTGTCATATCACCAAACACTGAAACAATAAATGATAAATATTAAAATAGTGGCTTGGTAAATCACTCTATCCTTAACTGATCTGGTTCCCCTTAGCTAGGTGCTGGTTTGTGCTATTAAGCACTGGGTTTGCTTGATATATAATTAAAATTTAGTTATAAAAATTATCCTACTAAAAACGTAACTCCCAAGAATTATAAAGAATTTCCTTTCGCAATATTGACAACCCTGAATTTATAAATTGTTTCAATTTCTATCGATATTTATCTCTTTCCATTTTATAATTATTATAATTATAAAATAAACATATTGATATAAAAAGAATTAAAGTATAATTGAAAATATGAAAATTCCACTATAAATCTCCCAAACATGGAGAAAAACAAATTATAGAAAAACAAAATAATTAATAAATCTGTATTGTATTATTTATTCAAAAAACTTAATGAATGGTTGAATTAAAATTATTATTATTCTTCTTATTATTATTATTAACAGGTAAAATTATGGCATTAATAGCGCCAATTATATTTATCCCTTCATACACATTATTTCCATACATCATGTTAAAAATTTTATAACATAAATACATAATACATTCTACATAATAATACACATTGATACATTTAATTAATACAGTAATACATTGAAATAACTTATTCATTTTTAATCTTGATTAAGATTTGCCTTAAAAATTGCATGTTCTATTTATTTAAAGTTGCATTTAAATCATTTAAAAATTACAATTTCAATTAAACTTTCATTAATTAGACATCAATTTATGTATTTATTTATTCACATTTATTATTAATATTCATATTATTATTATTATTACTTCATTATTCATTTTTCATTACCTCTCTACTCTGAATTTTCTACCTACCTAACTACCTAACCTTTCACCTTCTATTCACTGTTTAGTCTGGATAACTCCTATATTCACTATGCTTTTACTTATTATAATCTTACTCACCTTCTTCTAACTGACCACCAAATTTACCTATCATGACACCAATATCTCAATTATAAACACCTTTATTAATTTCATTTAAATCCTATAGCACCGCTCGTCTTTGCACAGAGATGGGTGTTCCCTAACTGGCTATATACATTCATATTATTTTGCCCTTCCAAAAAATTCGGCAAACACTCCCTAAAACTACGCTATTTCCTGCCACAACGCTATAAGTTGGCTACTCCTTATCACCTCACCCCCACTACAACATATCATTAATAACAAATATATGTTTATACCTTTACTTTATTCACCTCTACAAATAATCACTAACTACTGTGTTCCTAAATATCTAATAATTCTCTTTGTATTATTTTCTTCAAAACTCATAACTATCTAACTCCATTTTCATTAATTAATCAACTCACCTGCTTCTATTTCAATACCCAGGCTATATTCCTGTTTAAACATTCTACCTTACTGTAATCATTGACAATTGTCTTACAAAATTCATCTCTCACCTACTTATAACAATACCTCTTTTCAAATATATATTCTTATTTATTACATTATTATTCATAAGGAATTACCTTCAATGCGTAATAATTAATAAGTTAGGAACTTTTATGACAATTAACAGTTTACTTCTGTTACAAAGATAGTACAATTTTCTTTTGTACTGTTTTAATTCAATAATAAAGAATGATTACTCTTTAATGGTTATTCCATTATTTAAAAATATTATTACTAAGCATGTTAATTATTAAATACATAATTGGTGTACATAAAATATACCTGTAATACAACAAAATCACATAAATATATTGATACATAAATACATATAAAACAATGAAAAATATACACCCCAACTCATTATTTTGTTGTTTATCAAACTCAGTCCATAGCAGTCCAATTCAATACCACGGTTCACATATATATTTAATGTTCATTTCACAATTGAAACAGTCTACCCACCATCGTTGAATAACATTCTTATCTTAGGTCTATTTAATTTATTATTTAATAAATAAATTTTATGAATAGTAACATTATATTCATGTTCATTTATAAAACTGTTATCAAACAAGTATTTCAAGTCACGATCGAGTAGGGTTCCGTTTATCTCAGTAATATCATATGTCATTAATTGGTTATTTATTTTATAATTATCCTCATAATTTTCTACCACAGGTAAGTACTTAATACCATTATCATCATTTACTGTTATTTCAATTTCAGTGTTATTATAAGGTAAGTATTCATTATTTTCATCCACCTTATCTATGCCTAACTTTTCTACCAATTCTCTGTAATTTCTATTTACTTTAAAAAATTTTATTACTTTCTTTTTCTCACAATATCTCTCTATACTTTCTTGCTTAATATTTTTCTCACCATAACACCAAATTACACTTTCTCTCTCCAAATATGCAGGGGTTCCTAACATAAAATTATTGCACCACTTATTAGGTACACAAAAAAACTTTATTTGTAGACCTTTCGTCTCCCAAATATAAACTGAAGGAACTCTTATCCTTATAAAAAATACGTACTAACACAACATCAAAAGAAAATTCTACCCCCTGCATCCTTTGTACAAAAATACTTTCTCCTAACTCTCTTTCTGACCCAATACATTCAAACACTTCATTTTCATTCATAATACTTTCATTATCATTTTCTAACACCACATTCTTACTACTTGTAATATTCTTACTATCTGTAAATTCCTTATTCACATTATCATTTTTAATTACGTTATTCAGTACTTCATTTTTCGTACTGTTTTCCTTCTGGGTTTCTAATTGATTTAAATTCTCGTCTAGTTTTTGGATTACCTTGTCACACTTCTTAATCAGATTATCATGACCTATTTTGATTTCATTTTTAAGTTCATTGAAATTAATTTTAAAACTACTTTGAATCTCTTTAATTTCGTTATTCTGCTCATCTAATTTTTTGTTTTGAACCTCGAATTTGAAGTTCATATTATTAAAATTGCTACACATCATGTTATATAGACGTGTTAACATTTCGTCTGTTTTGTTTTCATGAAGTGAGATGGAGGTTACTTTTTCTGTCTATATTTTTGGTCGTACTCGCCTCGCCAACCTGACTAATTGGGGTTAATTGAACATCCATTTCACTAGTTAAATTTACCTCAGCGGTACTGGTTTCTATTGCAATATTATCCTTATTACTCATACTGACAAATTTATGTTACTAAAACATATATATTTATAACCTAAAATTTTAATCTTACCTTGCGCACGTGTTACGTACTTTAACGCTATTATCTCAGGTAATTATTTCACATACCGGTAGGTATACTCTACATAAAATTATATTTTATGTCGAGTCCCTGTTCGGGTGCCATTTGTAACTTATATCGTTTAATTGGTTACCATAAAAATTGTACTTTTGTATGTACTAGTAAATATCACTATCACTTTTCAACCGGGCGCCATGTTGTCCAATATGACAACATTACATAAATTTACGTTTCGGGCCAGAGTTCGTGCAACACGAACCAGTTTTGTGAAATAGATTACCTGATATAAAACATACTCAAAATACCATATATAAATTACTTTTATTAGTATGTAACTTGAATATTAATACATATTGGAAAACGATTAGAACCCACATATTACGCCATGGGCGTTTTAAAAATAATTTTACCCTCCAAAATCATGACATGTATTATAGATTATATAGTATCATATGAATATCTTTGTCTCACAACCCAGCACTTAGAACCCACTCGCCCTCTCACTCTCTCTCTCTCATTCTGGTACAATTCCTTTTATGAGCTCGTTTTGAAAATTAAAATTTTACAGACTTGAATTTACTTTGGAAATTTTGTGTTGGTCATTTCTCTGATTGAAATTAGGTTTGATTTGAAAATAAAATATATATATATGTGTTGCTGGAACGTTCTCACCAAATAGTCGTCTGTTGTTTTGCGAACTTCGCGCACCGCGAGTTCGTCGATATTTTATCGGTCACATTTTGAAGTTGTAGATTCACTCTGCACAGTATCTGAATAGTTGTTTAACCACTTCTAGTGGTTCAAAAGTTAAAATTCACTTTGCGTGAACGATCTGCCGTTCGTGAACGGTTGGCCGGCCGGCTGCGATCACTGTTGCTGATGAAATGACACAGAGTCTTTGTTACATATTTCCGAGGTGGGGTGAATCTACGTCACTGCCTCATTGTTCAGTTGTTGACAATATTATGTTGTTTACAAAAACAAATTCTTGGCCGCTTACGTCATCAGGGCTCGTCGCGTTTATCGCAACAAATGACATACTGTTCTTTGTGATGCTTCACGTTTTTTGCTATGAATCGGTCAGAATCCTGGCAAATATTATATAGTCCACTCACGATATATTCATAAAGGTTATTAAATGTTTGTCTAATTTTGACCAAATGAAGGAATATAATATTTATGGTTTTTTATACCATATTTAGGGTAATTACAATTTGTACCATAATTGTACCATTACAAAACCCCCTCAATGAAAGATTGTGTGTCGAAGCACAAAAACTTTCATTGACCCTTTCATACGTCCTAAAGGGATCAGCCAGGATAAGTCGCCACAACCCCCTTACAATTTTATATAAAAGAAAATAATAACTCACCCTTGGTCTGATGATGATGACCGTACCTACATGACCTTACTGGACTTCTCCTTCGAGATCCCAACACCATAAGGCCACTTAGGCTCTTAACGCCCCTGCTCTGACGCGCTGGCCAGCTCAGGACCGCTGTCATATCACCAAACACTGAAACAATAAATGATAAATATTAAAATAGTGGCTTGGTAAATCACTCTATCCTTAACTGATCTGGTTCCCCTTAGCTAGGTGCTGGTTTGTGCTATTAAGCACTGGGTTTGCTTGATATATAATTAAAATTTAGTTATAAAAATTATCCTACTAAAAACGTAACTCCCAAGAATTATAAAGAATTTCCTTTCGCAATATTGACAACCCTGAATTTATAAATTGTTTCAATTTCTATCGATATTTATCTCTTTCCATTTTATAATTATTATAATTATAAAATAAACATATTGATATAAAAAGAATGAAAGTATAATTGAAAATATGAAAATTCCACTATAAATCTCCCAAACATGGAGAAAAACAAATTATAGAAAAACAAAATAATTAATAAATCTGTATTGTATTATTTATTCAAAAAACTTAATGAATGGTTGAATTAAAATTATTATTATTCTTCTTATTATTATTATTAACAGGTAAAATTATGGCATTAATAGCGCCAATTATATTTATCCCTTCATACACATTATTTCCATACATCATGTTAAAAATTTTATAACATAAATACATAATACATTCTACATAATAATACACATTGATACATTTAATTAATACAGTAATACATTGAAATAACTTATTCATTTTTAATCTTGATTAAGATTTGCCTTAAAAATTGCATGTTCTATTTATTTAAAGTTGCATTTAAATCATTTAAAAATTACAATTTCAATTAAACTTTCATTAATTACACATCAATTTATGTATTTATTTATTCACATTTATTATTAATATTCATATTATTATTATTATTACTTCATTATTCATTTTTCATTACCTCTCTACTCTGAATTTTCTACCTACCTAACTACCTAACCTTTCACCTTCTATTCACTGTTTAGTCTGGATAACTCCTATATTCACTATGCTTTTACTTATTATAATCTTACTCACCTTCTTCTAACTGACCACCAAATTTACCTATCATGACACCAATATCTCAATTATAAACACCTTTATTAATTTCATTTAAATCCTATAGCACCGCTCGTCTTTGCACAGAGATGGGTGTTCCCTAACTGGCTATATACATTCATATTATTTTGCCCTTCCAAAAAATTCGGCAAACACTCCCTAAAACTACGCTATTTCCTGCCACAACGCTATAAGTTGGCTACTCCTTATCACCTCACCCCCACTACAACATATCATTAATAACAAATATATGTTTATACCTTTACTTTATTCACCTCTACAAATAATCACTAACTACTGTGTTCCTAAATATCTAATAATTCTCTTTGTATTATTTTCTTCAAAACTCATAACTATCTAACTCCATTTTCATTAATTAATCAACTCACCTGCTTCTATTTCAATACCCAGGCTATATTCCTGTTTAAACATTCTACCTTACTGTAATCATTGACAATTGTCTTACAAAATTCATCTCTCACCTACTTATAACAATACCTCTTTTCAAATATATATTCTTATTTATTACATTATTATTCATAAGGAATTACCTTCAATGCGTAATAATTAATAAGTTAGGAACTTTTATGACAATTAACAGTTTACTTCTGTTACAAAGATAGTACAATTTTCTTTTGTACTGTTTTAATTCAATAATAAAGAATGATTACTCTTTAATGGTTATTCCATTATTTAAAAATATTATTACTAAGCATGTTAATTATTAAATACATAATTGGTGTACATAAAATATACCTGTAATACAACAAAATCACATAAATACATTGATACATAAATACATATAAAACAATGAAAAATATACACCCCAACTCATTATTTTGTTGTTTATCAAACTCAGTCCATAGCAGTCCAATTCAATACCACGGTTCACATATATATTTAATGTTCATTTCACAATTGAAACAGTCTATCCACCATCGTTGAATAACATTCTTATCTTAGGTCTATTTAATTTATTATTTAATAAATAAATTTTATGAATAGTAACATTATATTCATGTTCATTTATAAAACTGTTATCAAACAAGTATTTCAAGTCACGATCGAGTAGGGTTCCGTTTATCTCAGTAATATCATATGTCATTAATTGGTTATTTATTTTATAATTATCCTCATAATTTTCTACCACAGGTAAGTACTTAATACCATTATCATCATTTACTGTTATTTCAATTTCAGTGTTATTATAAGGTAAGTATTCATTATTTTCATCCACCTTATCTATGCCTAACTTTTCTACCAATTCTCTGTAATTTCTATTTACTTAAAAAAATTTTATTACTTTCTTTTTCTCACAATATCTCTCTATACTTTCTTGCTTAATATTTTTCTCACCATAACACCAAATTACACTTTCTCTCTCCAAATATGCAGGGGTCCCTAACATAAAATTATTGCACCACTTATTAGGTACACAAAAAAACTTTATTTGTAGACCTTTCGTCTCCCAAATATAAACTGAAGGAACTCTTATCCTTATAAAAAATACGTGCTAACACAACATCAAAAGAAAATTCTACCCCCTGCATCCTTTGTACAAAAATACTTTCTCCTAACTCTCTTTCTGACCCAATACATTCAAACACTTCATTTTCATTCATAATACTTTCATTATCATTTTCTAACACCACATTCTTACTACTTGTAATATTCTTACTATCTGTAAATTCCTTATTCACATTATCATTTTTAATTACGTTATTCAGTACTTCATTTTTCGTACTGTTTTCCTTCTGGGTTTCTAATTGATTTAAATTCTCGTCTAGTTTTTTGATTACCTTGTCACACTTCTTAATCAGATTATCATGACCTATTTTGATTTCATTTTTAAGTTCATTGAAATTAATTTTAAAACTACTTTGAATCTCTTTAATTTCGTTATTCTGCTCATCTAATTTTTTGTTTTGAACCTCGAATTTAAAGTTCATATCATTAAAATTGCTACACATCATGTTATATAGACGTGTTAACATTTCGTCTGTTTTGTTTTCATGAAGTGAGATGGAGGTTACTTTTTCTGTCTATATTTTCGGTCGTACTCGCCTCGCCAACCTGACTAATTGGGGTTAATTGAACATCCATTTCACTAGTTAAATTTACCTCAGCGGTACTGGTTTCTATTGCAATATTATCCTTATTACTCATACTGACAAATTTATGTTACCAAAACATATATATTTATAACCTAAAATTTTAATCTTACCTTGCGCACGTGTTACGTACTTTAACGCTATTATCTCAGGTAATTATTTCACATACCGGTAGGTATACTCTACATAAAATTATATTTTATGTCGAGTCCCTGTTCGGGCGCCATTTGTAACTTATATCGTTTAATTGGTTACCATAAAAATTGTACTTTTGTATGTACTAGTAAATATCACTATCACTTTTCAACCGGGCGCCATATTGTCCAATATGACAACATTACATAAATTTACGTTTCGGGCCAGAGTTCGTGCAACACGAACCAGTTTTGTGAAATAGATTACCTGAAATAAAACATACTCAAAATACCATATATAAATTACTTTTATTAGTATGTAACTTGAATATTAATACATATTGAAAAACGATTAGAACCCACATATTACGCCATGGGCGTTTTAAAAATAATTTTACCCTCCAAAATCATGACATGTATTATAGATTATATAGTATCATATGAATATCTTTGTCTCACAACCCAGCACTTAGAACCCACTCGCCCTCTCACTCTCTCTCTCTCATTCTGGTACAATTCCTTTTATGAGCTCGTTTTGAAAATTAAAATTTTACAGACTTGAATTTACTTTGGAAATTTTGTGTTGGTCATTTCTCTGATTGAAATTAGGTTTGATTTGAAAATAATATATATATATATGTGTTGCTGGAACGTTCTCACCAAATAGTCGTCTGTTGTTTTGCGAACTTCGCGTACCGCGAGTTCGTCGATATTTTACCGGTCACATTTTGAAGTTGTAGATTCACTCTGCACAGTATCTGAATAGTTATTTAACCACTTCTAGTGGTTCAAAAGTTAAAATTCACTTTGCGTGAACGATCTGCCGTTCGTGAGCGGTTGGCCGGCCGGCTGCGATCACTGTTGCTGATGAAATGACACAGAGTCTTTGTTACATATTTCCGAGGTGGGGTGAATCTACGTCACTGCCTCATTGTTCAGTTGTTGACAATATTATGTTGTTTACAAAAACAAATTCTTGGCCGCTCACGTCATCAGGGCTCGTCGCGTTTATCTTTATCGCAACAAATGACATACTGTTCTTTGTGATGCTTCACGTTTTTTGCTATGAATCGGTCAGAATCCTGGCAAATATTATATAGTCCACTCACGATATATTCATAAAGGTTATTAAATGTTTGTCTAATTTTGACCAAATGAAGGAATATAATATTTATGGTTTTTTATACCATATTTAGGGTAATTACAATTTGTACCATAATTGTACCATTACAAAACCCCCTCAATGAAAGATTGTGTGTCGAAGCACAAAAACTTTCATTGACCCTTTCATACGTCCTAAAGGGATCAGCCAGGATAAGTCGCCACAACCCCCTTACAATTTTATATAAAAGAAAATAATAACTCACCCTTGGTCTGATGATGATGACCGTACCTACATGACCTTACTGGACTTCTCCTTCGAGATCCCAACACCATAAGGCCACTTAGGCTCTTAACGCCCCTGCTCTGACGCGCTGGCCAGCTCAGGACCGCTGTCATATCACCAAACACTGAAACAATAAATGATAAATATTAAAATAGTGGCTTGGTAAATCACTCTATCCTTAACTGATCTGGTTCCCCTTAGCTAGGTGCTGGTTTGTGCTATTAAGCACTGGGTTTGCTTGATATATAATTAAAATTTAGTTATAAAAATTATCCTACTAAAAACGTAACTCCCAAGAATTATAAAGAATTTCCTTTCGCAATATTGACAACCCTGAATTTATAAATTGTTTCAATTTCTATCGATATTTATCTCTTTCCATTTTATAATTATTATAATTATAAAATAAACATATTGATATAAAAAGAATTAAAGTATAATTGAAAATATGAAAATTCCACTATAAATCTCCCAAACATGGAGAAAAACAAATTATAGAAAAACAAAATAATTAATAAATCTGTATTGTATTATTTATTCAAAAAACTTAATGAATGGTTGAATTAAAATTATTATTATTCTTCTTATTATTATTATTAACAGGTAAAATTATGGCATTAATAGCGCCAATTATATTTATCCCTTCATACACATTATTTCCATACATCATGTTAAAAATTTTATAACATAAATACATAATACATTCTACATAATAATACACATTGATACATTTAATTAATACAGTAATACATTGAAATAACTTATTCATTTTTAATCTTGATTAAGATTTGCCTTAAAAATTGCATGTTCTATTTATTTAAAGTTGCATTTAAATCATTTAAAAATTACAATTTCAATTAAACTTTCATTAATTAGACATCAATTTATGTATTTATTTATTCACATTTATTATTAATATTCATATTATTATTATTATTATTACTTCATTATTCATTTTTCATTACCTCTCTACTCTGAATTTTCTACCTACCTAACTACCTAACCTTTCACCTTCTATTCACTGTTTAGTCTGGATAACTCCTATATTCACTATGCTTTTACTTATTATAATCTTACTCACCTTCTTCTAACTGACCACCAAATTTACCTATCATGACACCAATATCTCAATTATAAACACCTTTATTAATTTCATTTAAATCCTATAGCACCGCTCGTCTTTGCACAGAGATGGGTGTTCCCTAACTGGCTATATACATTCATATTATTTTGCCCTTCCAAAAAATTCGGCAAACACTCCCTAAAACTACGCTATTTCCTGCCACAACGCTATAAGTTGGCTACTCCTTATCACCTCACCCCCACTACAACATATCATTAATAACAAATATATGTTTATACCTTTACTTTATTCACCTCTACAAATAATCACTAACTACTGTGTTCCTAAATATCTAATAATTCTCTTTGTATTATTTTCTTCAAAACTCATAACTATCTAACTCCATTTTCATTAATTAATCAACTCACCTGCTTCTATTTCAATACCCAGGCTATATTCCTGTTTAAACATTCTACCTTACTGTAATCATTGACAATTGTCTTACAAAATTCATCTCTCACCTACTTATAACAATACCTCTTTTCAAATATATATTCTTATTTATTACATTATTATTCATAAGGAATTACCTTCAATGCGTAATAATTAATAAGTTAGGAACTTTTATGACAATTAACAGTTTACTTCTGTTACAAAGATAGTACAATTTTCTTTTGTACTGTTTTAATTCAATAATAAAGAATGATTACTCTTTAATGGTTATTCCATTATTTAAAAATATTATTACTAAGCATGTTAATTATTAAATACATAATTGGTGTACATAAAATATACCTGTAATACAACAAAATCACATAAATATATTGATACATAAATACATATAAAACAATGAAAAATATACACCCCAACTCATTATTTTGTTGTTTATCAAACTCAGTCCATAGCAGTCCAATTCAATACCACGGTTCACATATATATTTAATGTTCATTTCACAATTGAAACAGTCTACCCACCATCGTTGAATAACATTCTTATCTTAGGTCTATTTAATTTATTATTTAATAAATAAATTTTATGAATAGTAACATTATATTCATGTTCATTTATAAAACTGTTATCAAACAAGTATTTCAAGTCACGATCGAGTAGGGTTCCGTTTATCTCAGTAATATCATATGTCATTAATTGGTTATTTATTTTATAATTATCCTCATAATTTTCTACCACAGGTAAGTACTTAATACCATTATCATCATTTACTGTTATTTCAATTTCAGTGTTATTATAAGGTAAGTATTCATTATTTTCATCCACCTTATCTATGCCTAACTTTTCTACCAATTCTCTGTAATTTCTATTTACTTTAAAAAATTTTATTACTTTCTTTTTCTCACAATATCTCTCTATACTTTCTTGCTTAATATTTTTCTCACCATAACACCAAATTACACTTTCTCTCTCCAAATATGCAGGGGTTCCTAACATAAAATTATTGCACCACTTATTAGGTACACAAAAAAACTTTATTTGTAGACCTTTCGTCTCCCAAATATAAACTGAAGGAACTCTTATCCTTATAAAAAATACGTACTAACACAACATCAAAAGAAAATTCTACCCCCTGCATCCTTTGTACAAAAATACTTTCTCCTAACTCTCTTTCTGACCCAATACATTCAAACACTTCATTTTCATTCATAATACTTTCATTATCATTTTCTAACACCACATTCTTACTACTTGTAATATTCTTACTATCTGTAAATTCCTTATTCACATTATCATTTTTAATTACGTTATTCAGTACTTCATTTTTCGTACTGTTTTCCTTCTGGGTTTCTAATTGATTTAAATTCTCGTCTAGTTTTTGGATTACCTTGTCACACTTCTTAATCAGATTATCATGACCTATTTTGATTTCATTTTTAAGTTCATTGAAATTAATTTTAAAACTACTTTGAATCTCTTTAATTTCGTTATTCTGCTCATCTAATTTTTTGTTTTGAACCTCGAATTTGAAGTTCATATTATTAAAATTGCTACACATCATGTTATATAGACGTGTTAACATTTCGTCTGTTTTGTTTTCATGAAGTGAGATGGAGGTTACTTTTTCTGTCTATATTTTTGGTCGTACTCGCCTCGCCAACCTGACTAATTGGGGTTAATTGAACATCCATTTCACTAGTTAAATTTACCTCAGCGGTACTGGTTTCTATTGCAATATTATCCTTATTACTCATACTGACAAATTTATGTTACTAAAACATATATATTTATAACCTAAAATTTTAATCTTACCTTGCGCACGTGTTACGTACTTTAACGCTATTATCTCAGGTAATTATTTCACATACCGGTAGGTATACTCTACATAAAATTATATTTTATGTCGAGTCCCTGTTCGGGTGCCATTTGTAACTTATATCGTTTAATTGGTTACCATAAAAATTGTACTTTTGTATGTACTAGTAAATATCACTATCACTTTTCAACCGGGCGCCATGTTGTCCAATATGACAACATTACATAAATTTACGTTTCGGGCCAGAGTTCGTGCAACACGAACCAGTTTTGTGAAATAGATTACCTGATATAAAACATACTCAAAATACCATATATAAATTACTTTTATTAGTATGTAACTTGAATATTAATACATATTGGAAAACGATTAGAACCCACATATTACGCCATGGGCGTTTTAAAAATAATTTTACCCTCCAAAATCATGACATGTATTATAGATTATATAGTATCATATGAATATCTTTGTCTCACAACCCAGCACTTAGAACCCACTCGCCCTCTCACTCTCTCTCTCTCATTCTGGTACAATTCCTTTTATGAGCTCGTTTTGAAAATTAAAATTTTACAGACTTGAATTTACTTTGGAAATTTTGTGTTGGTCATTTCTCTGATTGAAATTAGGTTTGATTTGAAAATAAAATATATATATATGTGTTGCTGGAACGTTCTCACCAAATAGTCGTCTGTTGTTTTGCGAACTTCGCGCACCGCGAGTTCGTCGATATTTTATCGGTCACATTTTGAAGTTGTAGATTCACTCTGCACAGTATCTGAATAGTTGTTTAACCACTTCTAGTGGTTCAAAAGTTAAAATTCACTTTGCGTGAACGATCTGCCGTTCGTGAACGGTTGGCCGGCCGGCTGCGATCACTGTTGCTGATGAAATGACACAGAGTCTTTGTTACATATTTCCGAGGTGGGGTGAATCTACGTCACTGCCTCATTGTTCAGTTGTTGACAATATTATGTTGTTTACAAAAACAAATTCTTGGCCGCTTACGTCATCAGGGCTCGTCGCGTTTATCGCAACAAATGACATACTGTTCTTTGTGATGCTTCACGTTTTTTGCTATGAATCGGTCAGAATCCTGGCAAATATTATATAGTCCACTCACGATATATTCATAAAGGTTATTAAATGTTTGTCTAATTTTGACCAAATGAAGGAATATAATATTTATGGTTTTTTATACCATATTTAGGGTAATTACAATTTGTACCATAATTGTACCATTACAAAACCCCCTCAATGAAAGATTGTGTGTCGAAGCACAAAAACTTTCATTGACCCTTTCATACGTCCTAAAGGGATCAGCCAGGATAAGTCGCCACAACCCCCTTACAATTTTATATAAAAGAAAATAATAACTCACCCTTGGTCTGATGATGATGACCGTACCTACATGACCTTACTGGACTTCTCCTTCGAGATCCCAACACCATAAGGCCACTTAGGCTCTTAACGCCCCTGCTCTGACGCGCTGGCCAGCTCAGGACCGCTGTCATATCACCAAACACTGAAACAATAAATGATAAATATTAAAATAGTGGCTTGGTAAATCACTCTATCCTTAACTGATCTGGTTCCCCTTAGCTAGGTGCTGGTTTGTGCTATTAAGCACTGGGTTTGCTTGATATATAATTAAAATTTAGTTATAAAAATTATCCTACTAAAAACGTAACTCCCAAGAATTATAAAGAATTTCCTTTCGCAATATTGACAACCCTGAATTTATAAATTGTTTCAATTTCTATCGATATTTATCTCTTTCCATTTTATAATTATTATAATTATAAAATAAACATATTGATATAAAAAGAATGAAAGTATAATTGAAAATATGAAAATTCCACTATAAATCTCCCAAACATGGAGAAAAACAAATTATAGAAAAACAAAATAATTAATAAATCTGTATTGTATTATTTATTCAAAAAACTTAATGAATGGTTGAATTAAAATTATTATTATTCTTCTTATTATTATTATTAACAGGTAAAATTATGGCATTAATAGCGCCAATTATATTTATCCCTTCATACACATTATTTCCATACATCATGTTAAAAATTTTATAACATAAATACATAATACATTCTACATAATAATACACATTGATACATTTAATTAATACAGTAATACATTGAAATAACTTATTCATTTTTAATCTTGAATAAGATTTGCCTTAAAAATTGCATGTTCTATTTATTTAAAGTTGCATTTAAATCATTTAAAAATTACAATTTCAATTAAACTTTCATTAATTAGACATCAATTTATGTATTTATTTATTCACATTTATTATTAATATTCATATTATTATTATTATTACTTCATTATTCATTTTTCATTACCTCTCTACTCTGAATTTTCTACCTACCTAACTACCTAACCTTTCACCTTCTATTCACTGTTTAGTCTGGATAACTCCTATATTCACTATGCTTTTACTTATTATAATCTTACTCACCTTCTTCTAACTGACCACCAAATTTACCTATCATGACACCAATATCTCAATTATAAACACCTTTATTAATTTCATTTAAATCCTATAGCACCGCTCGTCTTTGCACAGAGATGGGTGTTCCCTAACTGGCTATATACATTCATATTATTTTGCCCTTCCAAAAAATTCGGCAAACACTCCCTAAAACTACGCTATTTCCTGCCACAACGCTATAAGTTGGCTACTCCTTATCACCTCACCCCCACTACAACATATCATTAATAACAAATATATGTTTATACCTTTACTTTATTCACCTCTACAAATAATCACTAACTACTGTGTTCCTAAATATCTAATAATTCTCTTTGTATTATTTTCTTCAAAACTCATAACTATCTAACTCCATTTTCATTAATTAATCAACTCACCTGCTTCTATTTCAATACCCAGGCTATATTCCTGTTTAAACATTCTACCTTACTGTAATCATTGACAATTGTCTTACAAAATTCATCTCTCACCTACTTATAACAATACCTCTTTTCAAATATATATTCTTATTTATTACATTATTATTCATAAGGAATTACCTTCAATGCGTAATAATTAATAAGTTAGGAACTTTTATGACAATTAACAGTTTACTTCTGTTACAAAGATAGTACAATTTTCTTTTGTACTGTTTTAATTCAATAATAAAGAATGATTACTCTTTAATGGTTATTCCATTATTTAAAAATATTATTACTAAGCATGTTAATTATTAAATACATAATTGGTGTACATAAAATATACCTGTAATACAACAAAATCACATAAATATATTGATACATAAATACATATAAAACAATGAAAAATATACACCCCAACTCATTATTTTGTTGTTTATCAAACTCAGTCCATAGCAGTCCAATTCAATACCACGGTTCACATATATATTTAATGTTCATTTCACAATTGAAACAGTCTATCCACCATCGTTGAATAACATTCTTATCTTAGGTCTATTTAATTTATTATTTAATAAATAAATTTTATGAATAGTAACATTATATTCATGTTCATTTATAAAACTGTTATCAAACAAGTATTTCAAGTCACGATCGAGTAGGGTTCCGTTTATCTCAGTAATATCATATGTCATTAATTGGTTATTTATTTTATAATTATCCTCATAATTTTCTACCACAGGTAAGTACTTAATACCATTATCATCATTTACTGTTATTTCAATTTCAGTGTTATTATAAGGTAAGTATTCATTATTTTCATCCACCTTATCTATGCCTAACTTTTCTACCAATTCTCTGTAATTTCTATTTACTTTAAAAAATTTTATTACTTTCTTTTTCTCACAATATCTCTCTATACTTTCTTGCTTAATATTTTTCTCACCATAACACCAAATTACACTTTCTCTCTCCAAATATGCAGGGGTTCCTAACATAAAATTATTGCACCACTTATTAGGTACACAAAAAAACTTTATTTGTAGACCTTTCGTCTCCCAAATATAAACTGAAGGAACTCTTATCCTTATAAAAAATACGTACTAACACAACATCAAAAGAAAATTCTACCCCCTGCATCCTTTGTACAAAAATACTTTCTCCTAACTCTCTTTCTGACCCAATACATTCAAACACTTCATTTTCATTCATAATACTTTCATTATCATTTTCTAACACCACATTCTTACTACTTGTAATATTCTTACTATCTGTAAATTCCTTATTCACATTATCATTTTTAATTACGTTATTCAGTACTTCATTTTTCGTACTGTTTTCCTTCTGGGTTTCTAATTGATTTAAATTCTCGTCTAGTTTTTTGATTACCTTGTCACACTTCTTAATCAGATTATCATGACCTATTTTGATTTCATTTTTAAGTTCATTGAAATTAATTTTAAAACTACTTTGAATCTCTTTAATTTCGTTATTCTGCTCATCTAATTTTTTGTTTTGAACCTCGAATTTGAAGTTCATATTATTAAAATTGCTACACATCATGTTATATAGACGTGTTAACATTTCGTCTGTTTTGTTTTCATGAAGTGAGATGGAGGTTACTTTTTCTGTCTATATTTTTGGTCGTACTCGCCTCGCCAACCTGACTAATTGGGGTTAATTGAACATCCATTTCACTAGTTAAATTTACCTCAGCGGTACTGGTTTCTATTGCAATATTATCCTTATTACTCATACTGACAAATTTATGTTACTAAAACATATATATTTATAACCTAAAATTTTAATCTTACCTTGCGCACGTGTTACGTACTTTAACGCTATTATCTCAGGTAATTATTTCACATACCGGTAGGTATACTCTACATAAAATTATATTTTATGTCGAGTCCCTGTTCGGGCGCCATTTGTAACTTATATCGTTTAATTGGTTACCATAAAAATTGTACTTTTGTATGTACTAGTAAATATCACTATCACTTTTCAACCGGGCGCCATGTTGTCCAATATGACAACATTACATAAATTTACGTTTCGGGCCAGAGTTCGTGCAACACGAACCAGTTTTGTGAAATAGATTACCTGAAATAAAACATACTCAAAATACCATATATAAATTACTTTTATTAGTATGTAACTTGAATATTAATACATATTGGAAAACGATTAGAACCCACATATTACGCCATGGGCGTTTTAAAAATAATTTTACCCTCCAAAATCATGACATGTATTATAGATTATATAGTATCATATGAATATCTTTGTCTCACAACCCAGCACTTAGAACCCACTCGCCCTCTCACTCTCTCTCTCTCATTCTGGTACAATTCCTTTTATGAGCTCGTTTTGAAAATTAAAATTTTACAGACTTGAATTTACTTTGGAAATTTTGTGTTGGTCATTTCTCTGATTGAAATTAGGTTTGATTTGAAAATAAAATATATATATATGTGTTGCTGGAACGTTCTCACCAAATAGTCGTCTGTTGTTTTGCGAACTTCGCGCACCGCGAGTTCGTCGATATTTTACCGGTCACATTTTGAAGTTGTAGATTCACTCTGCACAGTATCTGAATAGTTGTTTAACCACTTCTAGTGGTTCAAAAGTTAAAATTCACTTTGCGTGAACGATCTGCCGTTCGTGAACGGTTGGCCGGCCGGCTGCGATCACTGTTGCTGATGAAATGACACAGAGTCTTTGTTACATATTTCCGAGGTGGGGTGAATCTACGTCACTGCCTCATTGTTCAGTTGTTGACAATATTATGTTGTTTACAAAAACAAATTCTTGGCCGCTCACGTCATCAGGGCTCGTCGCGTTTATCGCAACAAATGACATACTGTTCTTTGTGATGCTTCACGTTTTTTGCTATGAATCGGTCAGAATCCTGGCAAATATTATATAGTCCACTCACGATATATTCATAAAGGTTATTAAATGTTTGTCTAATTTTGACCAAATGAAGGAATATAATATTTATGGTTTTTTATACCATATTTAGGGTAATTACAATTTGTACCATAATTGTACCATTACAAAACCCCCTCAATGAAAGATTGTGTGTCGAAGCACAAAAACTTTCATTGACCCTTTCATACGTCCTAAAGGGATCAGCCAGGATAAGTCGCCACAACCCCCTTACAATTTTATATAAAAGAAAATAATAACTCACCCTTGGTCTGATGATGATGACCGTACCTACATGACCTTACTGGACTTCTCCTTCGAGATCCCAACACCATAAGGCCACTTAGGCTCTTAACGCCCCTGCTCTGACGCGCTGGCCAGCTCAGGACCGCTGTCATATCACCAAACACTGAAACAATAAATGATAAATATTAAAATAGTGGCTTGGTAAATCACTCTATCCTTAACTGATCTGGTTCCCCTTAGCTAGGTGCTGGTTTGTGCTATTAAACACTGGGTTTGCTTGATATATAATTAAAATTTAGTTATAAAAATTATCCTACTAAAAACGTAACTCCCAAGAATTATAAAGAATTTCCTTTCGCAATATTGACAACCCTGAATTTATAAATTGTTTCAATTTCTATCGATATTTATCTCTTTCCATTTTATAATTATTATAATTATAAAATAAACATATTGATATAAAAAGAATGAAAGTATAATTGAAAATATGAAAATTCCACTATAAATCTCCCAAACATGGAGAAAAACAAATTATAGAAAAACAAAATAATTAATAAATCTGTATTGTATTATTTATTCAAAAAACTTAATGAATGGTTGAATTAAAATTATTATTATTCTTCTTATTATTATTATTAACAGGTAAAATTATGGCATTAATAGCGCCAATTATATTTATCCCTTCATACACATTATTTCCATACATCATGTTAAAAATTTTATAACATAAATACATAATACATTCTACATAATAATACACATTGATACATTTAATTAATACAGTAATACATTGAAATAACTTATTCATTTTTAATCTTGATTAAGATTTGCCTTAAAAATTGCATGTTCTATTTATTTAAAGTTGCATTTAAATCATTTAAAAATTACAATTTCAATTAAACTTTCATTAATTACACATCAATTTATGTATTTATTTATTCACATTTATTATTAATATTCATATTATTATTATTATTACTTCATTATTCATTTTTCATTACCTCTCTACTCTGAATTTTCTACCTACCTAACTACCTAACCTTTCACCTTCTATTCACTGTTTAGTCTGGATAACTCCTATATTCACTATGCTTTTACTTATTATAATCTTACTCACCTTCTTCTAACTGACCACCAAATTTACCTATCATGACACCAATATCTCAATTATAAACACCTTTATTAATTTCATTTAAATCCTATAGCACCGCTCGTCTTTGCACAGAGATGGGTGTTCCCTAACTGGCTATATACATTCATATTATTTTGCCCTTCCAAAAAATTCGGCAAACACTCCCTAAAACTACGCTATTTCCTGCCACAACGCTATAAGTTGGCTACTCCTTATCACCTCACCCCCACTACAACATATCATTAATAACAAATATATGTTTATATCTTTACTTTATTCACCTCTACAAATAATCACTAACTACTGTGTTCCTAAATATCTAATAATTCTCTTTGTATTATTTTCTTCAAAACTCATAACTATCTAACTCCATTTTCATTAATTAATCAACTCACCTGCTTCTATTTCAATACCCAGGCTATATTCCTGTTTAAACATTCTACCTTACTGTAATCATTGACAATTGTCTTACAAAATTCATCTCTCACCTACTTATAACAATACCTCTTTTCAAATATATATTCTTATTTATTACATTATTATTCATAAGGAATTACCTTCAATGCGTAATAATTAATAAGTTAGGAACTTTTATGACAATTAACAGTTTACTTCTGTTACAAAGATAGTACAATTTTCTTTTGTACTGTTTTAATTCAATAATAAAGAATGATTACTCTTTAATGGTTATTCCATTATTTAAAAATATTATTATTAAGCATGTTAATTATTAAATATATAATTGGTGTACATAAAATATACCTGTAATACAACAAAATCACAAATACATTGATACATAAATACATATAAAACAATGAAAAATATACACCCCAACTCATTATTTTGTTGTTTATCAAACTCAGTCCATAGCAGTCCAATTCAATACCACGGTTCACATATATATTTAATGTTCATTTCACAATTGAAACAGTCTATCCACCATCGTTGAATAACATTCTTATCTTAGGTCTATTTAATTTATTATTTAATAAATAAATTTTATGAATAGTAACATTATATTCATGTTCATTTATAAAACTGTTATCAAACAAGTATTTCAAGTCACGATCGAGTAGGGTTCCGTTTATCTCAGTAATATCATATGTCATTAATTGGTTATTTATTTTATAATTATCCTCATAATTTTCTACCACAGGTAAGTACTTAATACCATTATCATCATTTACTGTTATTTCAATTTCAGTGTTATTATAAGGTAAGTATTCATTATTTTCATCCACCTTATCTATGCCTAACTTTTCTACCAATTCTCTGTAATTTCTATTTACTTTAAAAAATTTTATTACTTTCTTTTTCTCACAATATCTCTCTATACTTTCTTGCTTAATATTTTTCTCACCATAACACCAAATTACACTTTCTCTCTCCAAATATGCAGGGGTCCCTAACATAAAATTATTGCACCACTTATTAGGTACACAAAAAAACTTTATTTGTAGACCTTTCGTCTCCCAAATATAAACTGAAGGAACTCTTATCCTTATAAAAAATACGTGCTAACACAACATCAAAAGAAAATTCTACCCCCTGCATCCTTTGTACAAAAATACTTTCTCCTAACTCTCTTTCTGACCCAATACATTCAAACACTTCATTTTCATTCATAATACTTTCATTATCATTTTCTAACACCACATTCTTACTACTTGTAATATTCTTACTATCTGTAAATTCCTTATTCACATTATCATTTTTAATTACGTTATTCAGTACTTCATTTTTCGTACTGTTTTCCTTCTGGGTTTCTAATTGATTTAAATTCTCGTCTAGTTTTTTGATTACCTTGTCACACTTCTTAATCAGATTATCATGACCTATTTTGATTTCATTTTTAAGTTCATTGAAATTAATTTTAAAACTACTTTGAATCTCTTTAATTTCGTTATTCTGCTCATCTAATTTTTTGTTTTGAACCTCGAATTTAAAGTTCATATCATTAAAATTGCTACACATCATGTTATATAGACGTGTTAACATTTCGTCTGTTTTGTTTTCATGAAGTGAGATGGAGGTTACTTTTTCTGTCTATATTTTCGGTCGTACTCGCCTCGCCAACCTGACTAATTGGGGTTAATTGAACATCCATTTCACTAGTTAAATTTACCTCAGCGGTACTGGTTTCTATTGCAATATTATCCTTATTACTCATACTGACAAATTTATGTTACTAAAACATATATATTTATAACCTAAAATTTTAATCTTACCTTGCGCACGTGTTACGTACTTTAACGCTATTATCTCAGGTAATTATTTCACATACCGGTAGGTATACTCTACATAAAATTATATTTTATGTCGAGTCCCTGTTCGGGCGCCATTTGTAACTTATATCGTTTAATTGGTTACCATAAAAATTGTACTTTTGTATGTACTAGTAAATATCACTATCACTTTTCAACCGGGCGCCATGTTGTCCAATATGACAACATTACATAAATTTACGTTTCGGGCCAGAGTTCGTGCAACACGAACCAGTTTTGTGAAATAGATTACCTGAAATAAAACACTCAAAATACCATATATAAATTACTTTTATTAGTATGTAACTTGAATATTAATACATATTGAAAAACGATTAGAACCCACATATTACGCCATGGGCGTTTTAAAAATAATTTTACCCTCCAAAATCATGACATGTATTATAGATTATATAGTATCATATGAATATCTTTGTCTCACAACCCAGCACTTAGAACCCACTCGCCCTCTCACTCTCTCTCTCTCATTCTGGTACAATTCCTTTTATGAGCTCGTTTTGAAAATTAAAATTTTACAGACTTGAATTTACTTTGGAAATTTTGTGTTGGTCATTTCTCTGATTGAAATTAGGTTTGATTTGAAAATAATATATATATATATATATATGTGTTGCTGGAACGTTCTCACCAAATAGTCGTCTGTTGTTTTGCGAACTTCGCGCACCGCGAGTTCGTCGATATTTTACCGGTCACATTTTGAAGTTGTAGATTCACTCTGCACAGTATCTGAATAGTTATTTAACCACTTCTAGTGGTTCAAAAGTTAAAATTCACTTTGCGTGAACGATCTGCCGTTCGTGAACGGTTGGCCGGCCGGCTGCGATCACTGTTGCTGATGAAATGACACAGAGTCTTTGTTAACATATTTCCGAGGTGGGGTGAATCTACGTCACTGCCTCATTGTTCAGTTGTTGACAATATTATGTTGTTTACAAAAACAAATTCTTGGCCACTCACGTCATCAGGGCTCGTCACTTTTATCGCAACAAATGACATACTGTTTTTTGTGATGCTTCACATTTTTTGCTATGAATCGGTCAGAATCCTGGCAAATATTATATAGTCCACTCACAATATATTCATAAAGGTTATTAAATGTTTGTCTAATTTTGACCAAATGAAGGAATACAATATTTATGGTTTTTTATACCATATTTAGGGTAATTACAATTTGTACCATAATTGTACCATTACAGAACCTCTATATTATTGTAGGAGTATTATAGTAAGATGCCGTTTACCTACCTGGTTTACCTCTTCTGTTAATTCAATAAAGCGAATAACTAACGTTAACAGTAATTTTAACTCAGCAAATAGTATATATAACCCAGTGTGGTTCTAACTCCGTTTAGGTATCTATGTTGATGTTTAAGAAGGTTAATGCTTTCGATATTGGTAATTAACAGTTCAATAATACGAATTAAATTTAAAGTTCTTGAAGTGTGAAGAGTTGTTAAATGGATTGATTCATTATTTATCTAAGGTAGTGCCATTCTGACGGTACATTGCTGGTTAATGTAAATAAATATGACCTTTAGTTAAATTAAATACCATTCACATAACCTTAAGTAACATCCTGGAATGTTCTGCTGGTTTCCCAAAGTTAACTCTACTTATTCATTTAAACTTTTGAATTTTGTGCGAATAATTTACCAAAAGAACTGCCGCCAACATAACCTGTGAAGATCGAATAACACGAATTTCCAAGTAAGGCTAGAGGGTCGCTAATAATAATAATGAGATTTCATACACCAGTACTTTCTTTTAACATGCTTTTATTTTTCTTTTGATATTCATTTAAATTATTATTCATTTCTTCCTTCTGACTTCAATAAACAGAATAATTCTAATAACAGAAACGGATTGACCCGGCTAAAGACAGTCACTGGTTTCACAGTTGGTAACATTAGATTTGCTAACGAATGTAAACAGTAGCATTAATTATTATACAATTATTAAATTCTTGGGTTCTTTTGACCATGATATAGAAATAAAAATGTCTTATATGAACAACAAAACATCACAAAAGAGTAATAACAATAGAATTATTCTAAATAAATACTTAAATCTACTGTTGTGAACAAAACAAATGTCGGACTATGTCCGTGTGATAAAGTAAACAAGTTTGGTTATATTGTTCATTGAAAGTTTATAATATTGAAACAATAATTAATTTAAATTAAATTAATTTGAAAATTATTAGTGAAAGTGGTTAAATAGTGTTACAGTGATTTGAAAAGTTATAAGTGTCTCTAATAATTGAAAGGGTATACAAAATTCTTAAGTCCAAGATAGTGTAGTATTGGTTAATTAACACCATACTTGCTTGATTGTACACTCCTTTATTTATTTCACTTTTATTTTTTATTCACTGTATAATTTAATTGATATTTAATATCCACTACACAACACTGATACGATATTTCGTTGAGTCGATCCGATCAGAGGTTATGATTTCTATTGTTGACATAATACATAACCTAATTTGCACTTTGAGTTAAAACGTCTGACCGGCTTTACTAGGTTAAACACGAAATTTCCATCACAGGAGGAGCGTGGTGTCCTCTTTAGAGTACTCACTGTAGACTGTCTTCTCACCTTGACCCAAATCTCGCTTCGACTGACAGGAGATGGGTGCTGATTGGTCCATTTGTTCCAGTTTCCGTAATTAATCGGCCACTCTCGTGAAAATAGACACTTTGAGGCGTTCTTTGCGGGGGTTCATGGCTAAAATAAAGGGTTTCACAAAAGTATTTACAGGTGCTCAGAATTGATTAACACTTTTATAATTGACATAATTCCCTTATCTGATATCCAATTAACAATTCATTAATGCCATTCATCTGTACTCTTTGAGATGAACATTCTGATGCCTCATACGATATGTTTTTGTTCAGTAATAACAAACTACTCATCTTAATATTTGCATTATTTAAGATTTTCATATAAAAATGTTAAATTTCCTGACTTATTTATGATAAAAAAATGATATTTACTTACAAACCATTGAGTGTAACATTATTTACAATAATTAATAATGTCACAATATTATAAAAATCATGTTTGGCTAGGCCTAACCCAACCTAGGTTCTGACATCTTAATTCTCTTTCTTATATTAATATTACTTAACTTTATTGTGATGTAACTGATCACAATGGTTCCTTATAACTCCCTACAACTTTTACAACAATATTAATGACAAAAATTAAGAATTAATTCTTACAATTAACATAAATAATTTGTCTAGGCATACTGGCCTATAATAGTTTGAACATTATTCTTTTTATATTTTAACAATTCTTATTTTTAATACAAGACAACTATTCTAAATTGTTCTTGATTCTCGACTTTCACTTTTATGACACTAATAATGACAATTAATTATTAGCAATAATTGTTTACAAATAATATAAATAAGTTATCCAGGTATAATGTACTATGTACTCATAGTAATGTACACATTATTTTCTTTCTTATGTTTAAAATAATTACTTTTGCTATCAGACAATTACTTTACATTGTTCTTGATACCCTTATTCAACTTTCACTACAATAATAATGACATAACTTAACAATTATTTACTATAAATAACATAAACAATTGTTCTAGGCTCATTGGCCTATGATAGTGACCCTTAATTTCATTCTTATCTTGACAATACATGTTTCTTCCTATTATATAATTATTCTAAAACATTCTTCATAATTTACTGAAACTTTGACAACATAGTTGGTAACATTAATAGTGTTTTCTTACTTATTCTAGTTGTTATTAGCTTCAGAATCAGTATTCTGAAGGTTTAGTCCATGGATCTTGTTTCATTATTTACTTTGTTTATACGTATTGGTTAATCATTTCTGACTAGAATATTATTCTAATACTACTGATTCTAGTATTATTTACACAATATAGTTTGTTTAATTAGTTTACTTTAAAAACTGTTCCTTTTTAATACTCTTATTGACAAGTTTTAGTGTCTCATATTTCTTCTTCTTCATGTTATAATTCAAATTATAACCATTATTATCTAGTTATTATGAGCTTAGTTACTACTTCATAGGTAGTTTTCACCTTCTATTTACAATTCATGGGTTTTACAATGCTTTTTTGTTCTTGCTGTTGTT
The DNA here is from genome assembly GCA_034769895.1 of Magicicada septendecula. Taxonomy (NCBI): domain Eukaryota; kingdom Metazoa; phylum Arthropoda; class Insecta; order Hemiptera; family Cicadidae; genus Magicicada; species Magicicada septendecula. The sequence continues at coordinate 449,698,719 of CM068368.1, forward strand.
TAAAACATTATAATGGTACATAACCTTACATGTAGGCTTACATTTAGTTTCATTGTTGTTTTATTATTACATTTTCATCTCACTAGTTTTAATACTCTTCTTGATTTACATTATTCTATTCATAATCATAAATAAAATTTATTATTTGATTTCATTCTTTTAGTACTTAGAAACTAATTATTGTATTAATAATTTTCTTTATTGAATATCCAGTTTATTACTGCAGTACGGGGTATAAGTTTTATCTTTTTTAACAATTTTTAATGCAGTTTACTGGAGTAAAATCTTATTATTGATAATGTTCTTATCAGTTTCATTACATTATTCTTAACTCTTTTTTATTATCTCAGACAATATTTTTTGTAATACAATTTAGTTAATGACTTGGTATTTTGTTCTTCATGTATCATGGTCATGAAATGGTTTAAGTTGTGGCCTATTTTATGTAAGGGGAAAACATAACGTTACAACATTGTGCTGTAGTATTATTGTTCTCTTGTTTTGTAATCTTATTATCTTAATTAACACTGAGAAATGTTTACAACTCACTGTTAAAATTATAATTCATGTAATGGTACGTTTTGTCTGATAGGATTTTTGTATGAGAAATTAAAAGTTTTTTGGTATATTCAATGTGGAGAATGGCAATGGGTCATTCCAAGTCAAATCATTCAGGGGTGTTCACCCCACCCTCTCAGATTTTCATGAAATTTTTTTTACAGCATCTATGGACAAACATAACCCGTATTTTTCATTTTTGCCAAATTCGCTTTAGTTTTTTTTTTAATAATTTTTTGAAAAAAAAAGTCCATTTTTAGCCGATTTGTTAGTCGCTGCGCAAGATCTAAAGGGCACTTTTCAATAAAAACTCTAGTTATATGGTTATTATTTAATATTAAGTTATGGAACTCACAATACTTACTTGAAATTTCACAAATCTAGTTATTTCAAAAATAACATTTAGACTCATATAAAACTTGTTTTTCCACTTCAAAGTTAGCAATTCTTAATTTTTTTTTCTCCGTGCAGGCTTTTATGTAAATGTTTATAACTTTTTTCTGTCTGGTCCTATGAGCCTGGGAAATGTCTCATTTGAAATAGGATAAAATGTATTATAATAGCATAAAATAAAAGTCATGGGTATTTAATGACATCATTTTATAATTTAAGTACAGAGTTTACATGTGACATTTCATTGAAATATTTTGCATAGTACCCTATCTTGTGTGGCCAATGAGGATTTTTTTTAATTAAGGTATACTTATATTTTTCTGTACTAAAACCTTCAGTTAAAATTAAGTTTATCAGTGTAACAAGGGCTAACTACCTGTCAAAACTAAAAAAAATATAGATTTTAAAGAAGATTTGTCCATATTTTAAAAATAGTAACTTGCTTAGGTTTTTACTTGTTGAGTTAGCTTACGTTTTCACTCTTAAATGGTATTACAGGATATTTATAATATATACGAGGTGTGTTCATAAAAAGACCAAACTTTTTGAGTAACACATCAACCCGCACAAACGACGCGCCGCGACTTTGCGCGCACCTAGCATAGTTTTTGACAACAAACTGCCACTTATTGTGGTCCGCTATTAGCAGTAGTCTTTGAGGTATATATTGCATTGAGTGGGGACGTGCACACGCTGGCCGGCGGATTAGTGACAAAGCGATTAAGAAAGACCGCGAGAACAACGTGTGCGTATGAAATTTTGCAGCAAAACTAGGTTAAAACTTTTCAGAGACATTCTGGTTTTCAATTGAGCATACGCGGAATCCTGCATGAGGCGAATGATTAGTTTAAGAATTTTTAAAGAGGGAAAAACAATGGTCGGTGCAGATCAAAGCGATATCGAAGATCGCTCGTGATGTGGTAATTGTAAATCATCGTTTAAATGCCGATACTTTCTGACAGAATCCATTTAAGATCGGAAAAATAAATTTTGATAGAAACATTTAAATGTATCGTATCACTGAAAAATTCTTACTGTGTTTGTTGACGACGATCAGAAAGAGACCCGTTTTGAAATCGGTCAACAACTGCGTACCAATGCAAATGGTAATGAAAACTTTGGAAGACAATGGAAATAGCTCTGTAAAGATTTTACGAAGTCAGCAGCAAAATTTTATACACACACGTTGTGTTAAGATCTTCATTCTCACTTCGTTATAAATCCGCCGGACGGTGTGTGCCTGTGCCCACTACAGCGCGTGTAGGTCGAAGACTGAAGATCGTGACGGGACAGAGAAAACGGCATTCAGGCGTCAAAACCTGTCGCTAGCAGCACTTAATTCTGCAGCTCGCTCTGTGCGCCAGTTGACGTGCTACACAAATAGTTCGGTCTTTTTTTGAACACACCTCGTATAGGTGCTTCTTGATTGATATGAAACTTAATTTTTCCTTGGCCAGGCAGCATTAATATTTTGAATACTTTTTTTGGATAGGCTGAAAAGCATTCAGCCCACCTAAGCACTTAATTCAGGTACATCTGTGCAGCAAATGATGTTTGTAAAAGGGACCCAGCACTTATCCTCTCTCCCAACATTTCTGTGTTCTGGCCCAAGAATGATGGCCAGTGAGGATGCATAAAATTGATCTAAGCATCTTGGTTGTCATCATCTAGCTCCAAAATTAGTCCAGTATAACATTTTCTTCATAGACACAGCCTACATAGGTATTTGGTTGGAGATCTGGAAGTTGCAGTTCTTGAGAAAAGCTATATCTTAAGGAAATATCTTTGTCACTGCTGATACGTTTCGCTGCTATTTCGGTTTTGGATAGTGGTTGGAAATAATGGAAGGACCTTTTGCCAAGAACAGTTTTATGATCACTAAAATGCAGAGTTAACATAGGTTCTACATTTTTTACATTGTCTGTATTGATGAATTGAAATGTTATTTTTGAAAAAATGCTGGTCATAAATCTTGAACATTTCTTCTGGTGTACAAATTTGGTCTTTATACAGCCATTTTTTTTCTACAGTGTCACAAATCTTTTTTCCAGGAATTAATATTATTCCTTTTTTTCTTTTTACTTCTTTGGCATATTTAAGAGACATTGGTCTTAAACCTGCTTTGAAGACCTTTTTGTGGACATTCTTGGGTCACAACACTTTTCTTGGTTATTTCCATAATATTCAGTATAGTAGAGATAATGATGTAAACATAAATTGGAACTAGGTGTCAGTGTTTTTCCTAACCTCCATAAGAATTGCTTTAACTTCATCTGATAAATTTGAAACCAATAGAATTTGTGTTATGACAAACAGAATGAGTGATCAGCACCACATTACACTGTTCTTTAGGTACTAACAACTCTTCATCTGAAGTCATGATTATACATAGATATTACAGTAATAAAGAAATAAAAATCCCAATCTTTGTTTTAAACTGCACATTAATGGTTATCAATGAAACTTAATAGTACTAAAATCAGAAAAAATGATTGTTGAACCAGAATCAGATGAATCAGACTACCCACTGTAGTTTGTATGTTTGGTCCAAACACTACTGTCCCCTATTACACTGTATAACTTTATAGATTATAAGAAAACCTATTTTACACAAAATCACTTCAAACAATGTATACACTTTTTTACAATGAACTAATTATGGACTGTTTGTATGCTACTGCTCCTGTCACAACAGTGTCACAGAGCAAACTGAGGCTCAGTGTACCTCTGACTGGCTGCCTGGACAGACATGTAGTATTCATGTTGTAACTTGTACTCCTGCCCTGTTGTGAGTCACTCATGCAAAATATTTTATTGAAATATCAAATGTAAAATGTGTACTTAAATTATAAAATGATGACATTAAATACCCATGAATTTATTATATAGTTACGACGATCTACTTGATCGTCGTAGGTACAGTGGAAACAAAATAAGTACAAGACACCAGTTAAGTCACTAATTACCAGCTTTAATTTCCACAGTTAACAGTTCGTAATTAACAACACAGTCTCTACAACAAATCAAATAAAAATTGTTCACACGCAATGAAATGTCACTAATATTACACACAATTGTATTACAATAAATTGTAATTATACCGCCCGATTATAAAACGCAACACTTCGCTAATAACCACTTGAACGTACACAGTAAAATCACTACTATAACTCTCGAACCGCACTTGTCAATATCTCGCACTAAAACTGACTTGAACGTCGTTGAGTTCAGGTATTTATAGCCAGTCGAATATCTAGACGATTCCTAATTGCGTCTTAGCGTCCTCCGTATGAACTACATAATTAACTGCGGCCTTGACACAGTATGCACGGCTGGCGGCATCGAGAACAATCTCGCAAATGCGTCTACAAGCACGTACACCACACGCTTACATTCTGGATCTCTCTGGAACGTTCGATAAACACATAGATTGATCTGTGACGTCGCAACACTGCCTCCTCCTTAAGCCTGTTCGTCCCGAACTGGCAAATCGTATCTAAAGTCGTACTTAGCCAGGCGATGTAGGTGGACGACCTTGAACTTTTGCTGTCCTTCCTGTTGAATCCGATAAACAACGCTAATTCTTTTTTTCACAGTGTAGGGTCCTTCCCAGTTAGACTGAAGCTTAGGTGAACGACCACGACGGCGCTTTGGATTGAACAACCAGACCTGATCTCCTTCTTGGAAACCCACAATATTGCTGCAAATGTCATACCGAGTTTTCATTTTATCACTGGTAATCTTCAGCCGTCCTCTTACCAAGCGATTCATGTCTCGCAGTTGGTTTTCTAGTTGCAATGAATAGTTCTGCAGCTCTTGGGACTGAGTCTCAGGTGATCCGAACATTAAGTCCCCAGGAAGTCGAATCTCCCGCCCAAACACCAATTTTGCTGAAGTCATGCCGGTTGTGTGTGTACTGATGATCTATACGCCATGAGGAATAGTGGTATACGTTGGTCCCAGTCTATTTGGTTCTCATCAACAACCTTCGAAAGAGGCTGCTTCAGTGTCCTATTGAATCTCTCAACCATTCCGTCCAACTGAGGATGCAGAGGCGTTGTCCTGGTCTTTCGGATTCCGAGTAGGCGGCATAATTCTTTAAACACTCCTGATTTGAAATTTCTCCCTTGATCCGTATGAATTTCCATAGGGGCTCCATAACGGCAACAGAAGTTGTGAACTAACTGCTTTGCCACAGTGGTAACCTCCTAATTTGGAATTGCGTAGGCTTCCACCCACTTAGTAAAGTTGTCACCTACAACCATGATGTACCGGTTTCCATTGTCAGTAACTGGGAGTGGTCCAGCAATCTCTATGGCAATTCTCTCGAAAGGTAGTCAACGTTATACTGTCTCATTTTTCCCCTGCTTCTGGTTTGTGGGCCCTTGCTTGCAGCACATATTTCACATGTCCGAACCCATTCCTCTACGTTGTGGCGAAGATGAAGCCAATAGAATGGCTTCCGTATTTTGTCAAGGGTTTTGTTAACGCCAAGGTGGCCTCCAGATGTTCCATCATGCATCTCCTTCAAAACAGACTGCACTGCATGACCACGTCTCGTCTATCTGCACTTTCCCAAGCCCTTTTCAGCAATCCATTTTCTAAGGTGAGAGATTCCCATTGTGCCCAGTAGCCCTTCAACACTTTAGAACCATGGCAGATATCTTGCCAATCCGGGCGGCAACCTTCCTCTTTTGCTGTCAAGATCGGTCCAATGTCTTCATCAGTCATCTGTTCTTGTCGACAGTCTTGTGTTGTCCAGCCGTCAGCCAGGAAATCTACAGGGATGGCTTGAACATGTTCGCTTGAGTTTTGTTATTCCTTTCTGTGGCAATGTCGGCAGTCTTCCGGGCACAGCCTTCCTGATAAGCCATATGCATTACCGTGCAGGCGCCTCCGCCGATGTTGTACCTTGAAGTTGTACTCTTGCAGACGTTCGAGCCACCTTGCCAACTGTCCTTCCGGATTTTTAAATCTCAAGAGCCATGCAAGTGCGGCATGGTCAGTACGTAGTGAAAACTCTCTCCCATAGAGGTATTTATGGAAGTGCTCAAAAACTCTGACAATTGCCAACAACTCTCTCCTTGTAACACAATTTCTCTCTGGTTTAGAAAGCGTCTTACTGTAATACGCTATTACTCGTTCTTCACCGTTCTGCAGTTGAGACAAAACTGCTCCTAGACCAGTATTGCTTGTGTCTGTGTCTATGATGTACTCCCTTCGGAAGCTGGAAAAGCGATAATTGGCTGCGAACATAATGCAATCTTCAACGTTCTAAATGCTTGGTCACACTCTCAACCATTGGCAGTTTCGTTTATTTTCCGTTAGCTCATGTAGTGGTTTAGCAATAGTAGCGAAGCCTTTCACAAAATGTCAGTAATATGAGCATAACCCCAGGAAACTCCGAACTTCGTGTTTATTCTTTGGAACTGGCCAGTCTCTTACGGTGTCTACTTTATTAGGATCCATGCTAACACCCGCTGCCGAAACCAGATGGCCCAGATACTGTACTTCCTTCTGGAATAGAGAACACTTCTTCAGGCTCAGCTTCAGTTGTGCACTGTGAATTCTAGTTAGAACTTCCTTAAGGATTTCCAAATGGTCTTCGAAAGTCTTCCCGATCACTGTGACGTCATCTAAGTAAACAAGGTAAGTTTTCCATGTCAGGCCTCGGAGTATCAGGTCCATCAATCTCTCAAAGGTTGCCGGTGCATTACAGAGTCCAAATGGCATGACATTAAATTGGAATAAGCCACTTGGGGTCGAGAAAGCGGTCTTTTACTTGTCTTCTTGATGAAGACCCACTTGCCAATATCCACTCTTCAGGTCCAGTGTGGAAAACCACTATGCTTCCGACAACGTGTCGAGTGTATCGTCAACGCAAGGTAATGGATAGCAGTCTTTCTTTGTAACGTCATTTACGCAGAAACGCAGTCCACCATCCTTCTTCGCTACCAGCACTACAGGAGAAGACCAAGCACTTGACGAAGGTTCGATTACTCCCTCTGTCAACATGTCCTGTACTAACCAAGACATTTCCTCTTGTTTAGATAATGGAGGCCTTCGAGGAGGTTAGCGTATCGGTGTTGTGTCCCCTGTATTGATGCGATGTTGCACAAGAGAGTTTCTTCCCAGTGACTGTCCCCGAACTGCAAAACAATCTTTGAATTCGTGTAAAAACTGTCTTGAGTTCTTTTACCTCACCACTTGATAGGTCATTAGAAGATCTGTTCAATAAGTCTTGCAGTTCCTCTGGTAATTTGGAAGTATCCGAAGAACTGGATATTCGTTGTGTTATTCCGGCTACCCAGGCCACAAGAGTCAATTTGCCTAGGAGCGTATTGCTTTGTAAAGTAATAGTTTGATCCAAAATATTCGCCACTCTAATACGTACATTTCTGGTTTCGTCAGGTTTTACTAAACTTCTGGCAATTAGTATGCCCGGTGTGCTGACTACCTGGGGTTCGAATGTAGAGCACTGGTTGCCCCTAGTATCTATAGCGGTTCTAACCATGTGTAAAGTTACTAATAAATTGCAAATAACTTTGTTTATTCTACTATAAACTACTTAACCTTCACAATTTCCCAAAATTCTTACCTGCACGTGGGATCCAGGGTCTTTTATGCGAACTCGTGACCTGTATGAGTGGTTATTGGGTTTCGTTACGTAATAAACATCAACTCTCATTTACCAATCACTAAACAAATGTGATTTTATTTTATCAAATACAACTAGAAACATGAATTGGTTTAAAAAAAGATTTTTATCAACTACTTATTATCTAGTAACCAGTACTTTTATTAATGATTTCTCCCCTTTTTCCTTACATACACTCTCTCACTCTTTACAGATTTTTATATATATATATATCTTTTACCCCCCTTTGTATCGAGCTCTTTTGTTACCGTTATTTCATTTTGACTCAAACTGATTACTTTTACGTTTTACCTGCACGTGCATTCCCTTGTCCACTATCACTTGTATTCACTTACGTCGTCACTGACACTGTTTTACTTCTTTTAACTTTAACCGTTCATTTAATTTACTATCACTCTATCTTCCTTGCATTATTCTTGATATTTACACTAGTTTCAGTAGACCTCGGCTACTCAATTCACGTCGGTCTACCGATATTTCTGAGGCCGCGTGATATTTACAACTGTACTGTGTGATTAGTTGTAGCAAACTGCCCTGCAACGACTGTCAACTGTCTGTGTGCGCTTGGTTGCCTACCCGCCATGCGTTAGGCGTCGCCGTCAACTCGTACTGTGATTGGTTTAAAAGTAATGCGCGGGAATTATTTGCCTCACCTCCGCTATGAATTTTGGGTTGGGGATTACATACTTTTGTCCTCTGAGCACGTCTCGCAAAAAAGCGGCACACGCGCGCTCTTACACATTCCCAGATGCTAATAGCTTGTGTGTGCCTCGTACGGCTTGGTACCGCACTGACTACAAGGTGTACAAAAAGTCGAACTTTTCGTGATCAAGACTGTTGCCTAGCATGGTTGGTTACAAATTTTTACAATTATTAGGAAATTAAAATAAACCTCTTGGTTTGTCCCATTACAATACCCCCCCAATGAGAGGTTTTCTGCCGAAACAGAAAAACTCTCATTGCCTAAAAACCTAAGACGATCAGCTGGGATATGGCGCCAACAACACCCCTTTAATCCTTACTAGAATCATGGGTAATGTACCCCCCTAGTCCGGTGACTATGGCTGCACCTGAATGACATTACTGGACTTCCCTGGTCGAGATCCCAACACCATAAAGTCAGACAGGCACCCGCCACAGTATCACCTGACTCTGTAACATTCAATAAAAAATATCAATTACTGGCTTTTCAACATACCACATCCTTAACTGACTTGTTTCCCCTTAGTCATACTGGTTTGCCTTTAGCAAAGTACTGGTTCTGTATCTCAATGTATTCTATTTAAAATATACACTACACATACTTATATTCAGTTAAACATTTTAAGTTTCACATATATGATAAACACAATTCAATCGAATATAAACATCTCAATTTTCATGAAATTACCAACATTACACAACTTTTGATTCCAATTTTCAATTTAACTCTTCCCATTATTATATCATCATGTCATCTCTGCATTTACATTCAATATTTTAATCATCTACCATTGGTTATTCAATTCAAATTTCAAAAAAATCTAAATTCATTATCCAAAATTCAACTTTTGCAACATTACTTGCAAAAATGGTACATTAATGCCCTGGCTTGTAACGTGGCCAACACCCGTCCACACACTCAATTGCCCCCCCCTGGACTGTAGTGCCCAGTTGCCTCCACAAGAACTGACGTTTTTTAGGGTGTAGACGCTGCCTACACCGTTCTTTCTTCGGCGTTACGAAACATTCGGCATTACTGATGTCCGAGGACGCCAGTAATCCTACTAAAATTAGTTATATGCCCTTACGACGGTCTACCATCCCATTCGATGGATAGCCGCTGTTCCATAATTAGGGTGATTCCTCTTATTCACCCCCTGGTTAATTTCTAAATTCACCTTTACAACGATAACAAGTTATGGCCAGACTTAGGCAGCGCGTAACATAATGTGCCCTGACCATAGCTGGTTAAAGATGAGCCAATTCCACCGTCAGGGTTCGGTGAGGCCGTGAACGCCCAAAAATGGGGAATCACATGTTTAAAATATATAACACATGTTACGCATCTGTACCTAATTACATCCTAATCAAACATTTATAATCAACATAATAAACAATCCACATGAACATTGCTATTATTACATCATAACAAACATTTCAAATTTGTTTGACCAAAAATTACACACCTTACAGCTTTACTTTAGTTTCAAATTCTATTACATCTTTCACTTGTTACATTATAATTTCAACTATGAATTTCTATTAAGCATTTTCATCATCAATTGGTTCGGGTGACTCCCAGTCATTAATAATGATCTGATTTATTGAACAGGCATTTAGATATAACCTTACTCACCTTTCTCCTTCTAACAACCACTAACAGATTTGCATAGGGTGACACCGATCTCTCAATAATAACCCTCTTCAACCCTTTCTCTAACTCTACTTATATCATTCTCCTCTTATAACAAAGCACCTGATACCCTCTTTGTACATAGGATGTGTGTTCCCTTCCCTTATACTCACTCCCTTATTAGTTCCTGGCCCTTTCCAGGTAACTCCGCCAAACCCCATTTAAAACTATTCACCTCCCGCCACAACGCCTTGCATTGAGGACTCCCTACACCTCCACCCTCAATACAAAATTTATGTACCCTGCTATCACCTATTTACTCTCCATTTACATCACTCTCGCTTTCTCTACATACATGCACTCTCACTACTGTGTCCCTCCTACTGACCCGTTTCTGTATTACTTTTATTCCAAAAATTCTTATTTTGTCTAATACCCATTTAAAATTAACTTTGACTGACTCAATGCCTTATTAAAATAATCATCACCCAAACTCCATCTTTTACCACATTTTACATTAAGTTAACCATTGAAAATTACATTAGAAAATTCATAACTACCTCAAATTAATTTAATCACCTTATTTGTAACCTTTATTTATTCAAACTCATTTAATTTCATTATTAAAACATTAAAACATTTTACTTTACTTCAGTTGCATTATAAAATTCATACCTACACATGGTCAATCATTTAATTGAACAGAAACATGATTACTGTCATAAACTCAAAACATTTATCACCACAAACAGAACGTACATAACCATATGTACCTTCTGATACCTTATAATAACCATATGAATCAATTGCCTCAACACATTTTACGTTTACTCATTTACTATTTATTATAAAGTATAACTCCCAGAAAAATCATTTAAATTCATTACCAAAATTCATCTATACAACATGCTAAATTAATTAATTAATCTCCAATTGTTTAATTCCATCAGTTTTTAAAACACTAAGTTACTTTGATTCCATGATTCAAAACAACTACAATGTAATATACATTTTACTCTTTTTACATATGAATTATTTAATTTTGTTTACTTTATTCATCCATAGTCCAGACGCCATCTTTACTAGTTACCAACAATGAGATATAAAATTTACTTACCTTTGGGCCAGGTTCGGTTAGGCGAACAGAAATAGCAGAACGTGTTATTTTCAGTAAATTACTCTTATATTTTTTGTTTACCAATGGCATTCCTTTTTTATTTTTTACTCATACCACTTGTACATTAAATCATGCTTCGAAAAAATGAAAACATCTATTCGGGCGTGAGGTGCAATTTATAAAATCAAGTTAAAAGTAATTATTGCCATCAACATTTTACTCTCCCACCAAAATAAAGTATAATAAAACATCAACTTAAATTATATATATAATAGATCACAACCCAGCACTTCTTAAATATAGATTCTTTACATTCACACAGCCATGCACACTTTCATGCGGTACATATGTTATATTCCCCTTTTGATCTCATTTTAGTAAAACTTTTTTTTTCAACAAAATTTAGAATGGTTTTGAATTTATTTATGCCTGACTGAAGAAATTATACGATGCCTCGTTCTATTACTTATCTGTTTACAACAGGTGAGTCCATCTTACTGCGCACTTTCGACCATCCTGCTATTTCTTAGTCTCCCGCACTTTGCTATAATAATGTACTTTTACATCATAACAGTTAATTGATTTTTGCAATTCCGTTCCGACTTTTGTTGATACATTCACATTTTTGTTTGGGTGCACCCGCGATTTTGTTTCAGAACTTTTGTTTGTGACCGGCCAGCACAAGGGGTAATACGTGACTGGGACGAGATGAACTGCTTCAAATTCTGAGATGGAGAGGGGGTCACGTGACCATTCTTATTGTCTTCTGAATATGACGAACCAGTTTTCAAGGCGAGGCTAATTACGCACTGTATTCTAAGTGACGTATTACAGGTTTGGCTGTTATGTAACTGGTGACTTCATCGGTCAAAGTTCGTTTGGCTAAATATAATTGTTGTTTTTGCGTCCACAATGTTGACCTTGATACGATTTCATGCACTTGTCTGCGTCATTACAAAACTCTGCCATATGATTTCTACTTGTGAATTACAAATAAAATTTATGTTTGTTTTCCCCAAAACACTATGTGGGCTGAAATGTCCCGTTACAACAATTCATTCAATTTCATTATAAAATTCACAATTACTCTCATTATTTATTTAGTCTGGTAAAATATTATTATTATTATTATTATTATTATTATAAAATCCATTCCTATTACATACATACATTGTTTACCTAAAATACAGAGTACCACATAACCTATTACACAAATACACTTAACCTCACTACAAATTTATTTACAGTTTTTCCGTCATATCATGTTATTGTTTACCACACCTCATTACATAAGTAAGCTAAGTATTTACCATTAGCTAAAATAATCAAATGTTCATTTACTATTTAACTAACCACCATCATCAAAAATCAATCTTATTTTCACATAACATTTTTCATCTTTCATTACATTATTATTATTTATATAATAACTCTTCAATATTTCAAATTGTTCCGTTATACCCACATAATAATCTACTAGATTATCCCACATTATTATTCCATCATAAAACTGTCTACATTGGTATTTTTGGTCCAGTCTCGCTTAGTATTTTTATCTGTCTCAATTAACCATTTTATCATCTCCTTACTATCCGAATCAGCTGCTATTAATATCCCCATCCTATCTACAAGTAAGTATTCAATATAATTATCAACGTTATCATCATCGATTGCTGCACTATTCTCACAACAATGTACTAATTGTACTAATATTGTCTACAATATTACTAATTCTCTCAGTATTCATCCTCTCTATCAACTCTCCATAACCTCTATTTAACTTAAACCTCTCTCTCTCTCTCTCTCTCTCTCTCTCTTTCCCCCCTCCCCCTCCTCTCTCTCTCTCTCCCTCTCTCTCTCTCTCTCTCTCTCTCAACACCTGTCACAACCCCCCTGAACTACTTCACTCCATGCAAAGGGCACCACAAACTTACTATAACACTTCCTGGCTCTACCAGGGAACTCATGATACACAGGGGACCTACGTAGACACCTCGTCTCTCACATAACTACTGGAGGAAACTTTGTCCTCATAAACCACTAGTGGAGTCCTTACTCCACTTAAATCATGTGGAAAATTTGCCTTCTGCCATTCTAACCTCTCTTCACACACTTGTGATCTTATATTCAAATTACAAATACAAATAAATAAATGAAATTATTGTTTTATTCCACTTACCTTTTAAACTGTTCTTCGTCAGGGTTACGTCACACGAACGTCTAGATGCAAACATGATTTAAGGTTGTTTCAATAATTGACGCAACTCGCATTTTATGAATTGAAACAAACTAAGATTTTATTTTTTCGTTAACATTTTTTAAACTTCAAAACAGATTATTTCTTGCCCCTCATCTCAAACAATATTATTTCTCCAAAATTTAAAAATAAAAAAATTATGCATAACACTTTTTTCTGATACTTACTACATAATTAAGTTACCTTTACAATTACAATATTATACTGAAACATCTTACCTTAATCATAACAGACAGCCCAGTCTGCTCGCTCACAACATTCACACTATATTATAATTACCCTGTTGTTTAGAAAAACCCCATTTAATTGAAATTGATCGTCTACCCCTGCCGGCAATTTGGCGTCTCCCCGTCTTCATGGCCCATCACTCCCAAGCTCCGCTACTTTGTTAGTTCATAAAATCAATTTATTAGTTCATTTTTTGCCGTGAAACTGTTCTCACTATCAAATTTTGACAAAACTGCAATTACTTTTACTGTATGTTGAATTTCACTGATGAGCCCCGTTAGGCGTCTACCTAGCCAGGTATGTGTCGGTGCGAGAACTGGGAAGAGCGTTTACCAAAACTCTTACACTTTTTATTATTCGACAAGGCGGAAAGCAATGCCTGTTACTTTGTAGTCATAGCGGTGACACATTCAGCACATGGGTTTTTCGTGTTTTAGACGTGGACGATATTCAGTGTGCACTGGTCGACGTCACAAATGTAGGCAGGACTTAAACTTATATCTGCCAGCTCGGACCACGTGGCAAACAAACTTTCGCCTCCAAGCCATCTTGTTTCAAACAACTCGGCGTCAGTCTGCGCTCCGCCGATGTTAGTGCGTTTGGGCGCAGGTGTCACACAGCCTCAAAGTTCCAGGAATTGTGTCACCGTCAACAACACGACATTCCTTTGCATTGTTTCATCACAGTTTCTTTGTTCGCACAAAGCTTTTATATAACACGTGGCTGTCCCCACGGATGCAAATGAATTGTGAAATTTAATAAAATGAAACCCAAAGTTAATAAAACAAAAAGGCCCTCCTTTTTGCCCCGTTACACACTCTCTCAACTACTATCTCATTACTACTTTCTGTTTCCACTAAAACTTCATCGCCCCTATTATTATTCACCACTTTACCCTCTAACACCACATTTTTAATTATATCAATGCTATCGCTTTTTATTTCGCTATTAAACTCATTACTATTATTACTACTTACCTCGCTGATTATTTCTTCGTTATTTTCAATTATATTACACTTACCTATATCTGTTCTCCACTCTTTCATTTTCTCAATATTTCGTTCTAACTCGTTAAATTTACTTTCACATTTATTCTTTACAGCATTGATATCAATTTTAAGTTCCTCATAATTTCTACTCTGTTCATCAAACTTTTCATTGAAATCACTATTTCTTACCATATTTTCAGACATTGCTTTCATAAGGTTAAACATATCCTCCATGGAATACTCTTTTTCTTTTATTTTTGTTACCATGGGAGTCGATTTTGCTCCCGCCTCACTAATTATAACGTCATCAGGTTTCTTATTTTTACTAGTTAAAATTGGGGTTAACTGAATTCCTGAGTCATCTGTAGTATCTGATTCATTCAATTTACTGTTTTGAATTACATTCGGGGTTGAATGAATTTCAAACCCACTCATAACGGTTGATTCATCAACGCCAGTTACGTCAATCATATTGACCGTACTTTCATTATTTTCTGCCATCTTTTTAAATTACAAAATTTTCATATATCTTAAAAAAATCCTTATCTTAAATGTATTCAATAGTATTATAACATCGCCAAATTCAGATCATATTTGATATCTATAAGTATGTAAGAAATGCAAAAAAGTAATGTATTTTAATAAATAAATAATGAAGAGAATAAAAATATAAAATGTAATTAAGAAAGAAGGAGGAAGAATAGTAAACCAAAAGTGATGTTTAAATAAAATTACAGACTAGACTGACAGACAAATGACTTTGACCCAACCCCAGAGATTGGCCAGATAAAAACCAAAATAAAGTGAAACAAGATGGAAGTAAAGGAGAAGAAAAATGAAAATAAAAATGGAACAAACCAACTATAAAGGAAATAAAGTGAAACAAGATGTTAAACACAGACAAATAGTATAGAATCCAGGGAAGGGAGAAATGATACAATCAAATATCATAAAGGAAACGAAACCAGTAAATAACCAATGTTAAAAATAGACATTAGTATTGAATAAGTGACAAATGTAATTCATAATTAATAAAACCCCGATAAATAAAAATACACCAACCCAAGGATTAGTAGTATATGTAAGTAAGAAATCTAGAAAGACATGAACTTATTAGATATAAATAATATTTGTAAAGAAAGAGAGAGATAGTGAGATAATGAGAAATAAACTGAAAGTAACTAAGTGACAAAGAAAAATAATAATAGGGATTACCCACTAATAAACACTTAAAATAAAAACGTTAAGAAATGCCAATAGTGAAAGTGTAAAAACCCCAAAATAATGAGTGAATCAGTGATAAACACTAATTAGTTAAAAGTGAAAGTGATGAATAAAAAAGGATATTGTAAAAGATAATATGATAAAAAATAGTAATAGATAAGAAAACACTTAGGAAATCAATGATAAAACACTAAATGATTTAATAGTGAACTTATAAGAATTATATAGTTAATGGTAATTAGAAATAGTATTTAGATTAGATATAAATGAAGGATACGATGTTATTCAGGGGAGAAAGCCCATGTAAGATAAACAGTTTGTGTTACCATGGATTGGAGAAAGAGATTAGTAAAGAAATAAGAAATTAAGAATGCAATCAATAAACACCGTATGTTATAAGGGATAATAGATTAAGTAAGTTTAAAAAGAGTGATGATGTTTCTCACCCAAGATAATAGTAAAGGAATGAAATGTATGTTAAACCAACAGTACCTAATAACTGGTAAAGAATTGTTCATTTAAATTTATGAATAGGATATGGCTGAAGGAAGCATACAGTCCATAGGCCTAGTTGTTATATTTTATGTAATAAAGAATAGTAAAGAATAGCCATATTGTTGACAATGGCAAGTTAAACAAATAAGTAGATAAATCAATTCAGAAATAATAAACACTAGAAAATCAGTTAGGAAATAATTGACAAGCCAAGATATAGAAAATAATCTTGACACATAATCAGTACACAAACAAATTCAAGACACAATAACCAATAAACAAATCAATTGTAACAACAAAACAAAACACTTTGTAGTAAAATGAAATATAATTTGAATAAAATAAGTAAAAATAATCAGTGGCTACTTAGGCCTAGGAAATGCCTAACTGTCATTAACAAATAACTGCAAATTGTATAAAATCAACTAGGAAACTAACAAATTCAAGGCGAGTAAATAGCCAAGAATAATTTGTAAATCAGTTTAAAAGAAAAATGTTAGAATAAGGACTTAAATTAAAGGAGAAATGTAATTACCAAATATTAACATAAATGTACAAACATTAATATTTTGAAGAACCCAACCTTAAGGGATGTCAAAATAATCTTTGAAAGGAAATAATAACAGTAGTGATAATATTTAATATGTAGGGAAGAAGACCGAAGAATATAAGCAATCAGAAGAGATACAGCTATTTTGAATAAAAATTCAAATTTGGCAACAATGGTTATAAGTCAAAATTAACCAATCAGAATTAATTGGTAACCATGACGACAGACGTTGGGTTACGGATTTACCGTTAGATTTCTTTACTCGTAAAGTGACGCTCTTGCTGAATAGACGCCAAATCTTGAACGATCAAAATTCTAATTTAAAACATCAAAATAGTAAACGAAATTACCACCACTGAACAAGAAGGAAGCAGACGATGACTGAAACCATTTAACTGATGTCGAAGACCAAATAAATAAAAAAGAAATGAATAAATTGCTCCGATTAATTTGAAAAAGATGCCCGACGCCCTAGACAATTGAAAATTAAATATGATTGCAGCCTAATTCCTTATTACCAGATCAACTGAGTACGCCCAGTCTACTGATGTGTTAAGTATCATTTAAATTACCCACATTTCCGAATAAACTCACTTTAAAGATTTCTCACAGTAATCTGAACTCTCACTAAACTGCACATAATTTCTTTCAAAGATTAAAATAAAAAACTAAGACACTGAAAATTTGTCAACTTGTAAAGTTAACCTGTTGTTAGTTTAAGAAATTTTGAAACACTTTTACTACACTCCAAGAACAAGTTATAACTACACAGTATATTATTTAAGTATAACTGATGTAAGGTAGTGTATTTTTATTGTTGTAATCATTAATAATCCTTTTATCGTAATCACAAGAATCCAAGACGTTTGAATGAAAATATTTGTATACTACTTCGACAGACGCCATACTTGAATGTCTGTTACGTTCAAAGATCAATTTGTCATACCCAGAGAATTTGTCTCATATAAATTACCGGTGCAAATGTATTACAAAAGAAAACATAATTTGTATTAACCTGAATAATTAATAATCAACAAATAATAAACAAGTACTGAGTGTAACCACTGTGTTGTAATTTCATTAGGATGGTGTATTATAATTTGTGTACATTTTAGAGAACAGTTAGTATTGACGGCAAGCGCTCACATAGCCAACGCAACAAACTACTGGCCCAATTCAGATGGCCAAGTGGAGGCGGGAACAAATTGAATTCTCCACACCGCCTGAGCTGCGCTTGTCATATCATTATAAAATTTTTTAATTGTTTTAATTAAACAATTTGGCGCCACCCGGGATTTTTACACCCCTATTGAACACAGGTAAGGACTTCGATACCTGGTTATTCGTACGTTCGCAACGGACATTATCAGCGTAAGTTACGTTCCAAAGCGACGACGGAGTGATAAGACACATTACACCCATTACACTTATACGTTTACGATACAGACGGACAGCATTTAGTAACAGTATTCAGTATAATATAAGTATCACTTAAATATAACATAACATAACATAATTTTTTGTCTGTAATTTATACGTACTCTGCCTTAACTTCCAATAACATTTCTTACATCCACGAGTAGGCATAGCCTATACAAAAATAAATTTGTACAAACTGTCCCTGTTCGGGCGCCACTGTAAAGTTACTAATAAATTGCAAATAACTTTATTTATTCTACTATAAACTACTTAACCTTCACAATTTCCCAAAATTCTTACCTGCACATGGGATCCAGGGTCTTTTATGCGAACTCGTGACCTGTATGAGTGGTTATTGGGTTTCGTTACGTAATAAACATCAACTCTCATTTACCAATCACTAAACAAATATGATTTTATTTTTATCAAATACAACTAGAAACATGAATTGGTTTAAACAAAAGATTTTTATCAACTACTTATTATCTAGTAACCAGTACTTTTATTAATGATTTCTCCCCTTTTTCCTTACATACACTCTCACTCTTTACAGATGTATATATATATTTAAATATATGTATATATATATTGTTACAACACAAATAAGCCACCCCAGTACCAGGGATGAAAAAGATAATTTTGAATATAAAATAATACTTCATATTAAATAAAATGCTTAATTTAAATAAAATATAAAGACAATGACTCGACAAACGACGACTTGACCTAACCCAAGTGATTGACCCAACAAAAGGAAACAAAGAAGAAGGGAAAAAACCAAAACTAAACAAAAATGAAACAAGTTCATGGAATTAAATGACTCAATGTAACACGTTAAAATGAACCCAAAGGAGAAGGTGGAAAAACAAAGTATTAACCAAATACAATGAAAATGAAGAAGAAAGGGAAATAAATAAAAATGAAAACCAATAATGATACACAAACAAGTAATAAAGAATACGAGCAGGAGAAATAATGCACTCAAAAGTAATATTGGAACCAAGACCAATAATTAACCTATGAGAAGGGAAAAAGTGAATGTTATTATCCATTAATAGACAATAATAATCTAGGGAAGAAACCCTATTAAACTATGTTAAAGATAAATACAAAAAAGCAAACTAACCCACAATTTAGAGTTAGATGTAATAATAGAAATGTAAGGACATAAAATTGTTAATAGTATTAAGGAAATATTGTAATGAAAGAGATAGTACGGTAGTGAGATAGTAATTAGAGGGATTACCCATTCAGAAACACTTAAAAAACAAAAACATTTGTGAAGTGCAAAATGAAAGTGTAAAAACCCCAAAGTGTAGTAATAAAGAAGGTACACTAATTAAATTATAATTAACTATAAATAATTTAAAAGTGAAGGTGATGATTGAATGAAAATAGTGTCTTGGATTTCGTTGTCCATGACGTGTCCGTTACTTAACTAAATATCACTATAATATTGACGACTCGGAACACAAGTTTTTTATAAGTAAAAACGTAAAGTTTTACCTTACAGCCTAAACCGGCTTTCACCTATAGAAGGCTTCATCAGAGGCTGTCGTTAGTAGCGCTGCTCGTCTTGTTGTTGGCGACGAGAAAGTCGCCAATAACAAGACGAGCAGCGCTACTAACGACAGCCTCTGATGAAGCCTTCTATAGGTGAAAGCCGGCTTAGGCTGTAAGGTAAAACTTTACGTTTTTACTTATAAAAAACTTGTGTTCCGAGTCGTCAATATTATAGTGATATTTAGAAAATAGTGTAAAATATAGAATGGAAATATAGTGAATGATAAAATCATTAACAATTAATAAATCCTAATGAAACACTAAATAATTAAAGGTGAAAAATATTAGTAATTAAGAATAGCAGTATAAACTGATAAGACAGTAAGTAGTTAAGAAAGAATGTTGTTATATAATTTAAGTAAATGCAATATAATTGAAGGGAAGAAGACCAGATAGTGTTAACATGGAGGGAAAGTAAAGATTGTTTAAAAAGTTAAGGAGTTAGGCACAAATCAAAAAACACCCATGTTATAAGGGATAGTTATAAGTTTCATAAAAGTGATGTTGTTTATCACACTAAAAAATAATATAAAATAAGATAAATTGTAAACAAAGATTAGCAAATAATAGTTAAATAATTATTCAATCAAGTTTATGAATTGGATATGACTGTGAGAATTATACAGACCATAGGCCTAATTATTATATGTAATAAGATAAAAAAGTAGTAAATAATAGCCACATTGTTATTATTGGCAAAGGAAATAAATAAAAACGTTAAGAAATGTGTGACTAGAAAACGAGGAAACCCAAATAGTAAACCATTATGTACAAAATAATAGTGACAAGATGATAACACATAAACAGACCCAAAACACAACACAACCAATTATAATAACAAAATAAAGCCCATTAGGCTGAAATGAAATGTAATTTAAATGAAATAAGTCAAATACCATAATGGCTACTTAGGCCTATGAAAATGCCTAACTGTCAGAAACAAACAACTACAAATTATAACAAATTAACAAAGAAATTAGCAAATCCGAGGTGAAGGATTCACCAAGAATAAATTGTAAATCATTTGTAAAACAAAATATTATAATAAGCATATGAATACAAAAAGAAATGTAATTAACAAGTATTAACATAATTGTAAAAACATAAAAACCTGAATACCCCAAACTTGTGGGGTATCAAAATAATCTGTGAAAGGAAATACATACTATAGTGACAATATTTAATAATCAGGAAGGAAGATAGAGGAATAACAGCAGTCAGAAGATATACGAGGATTTTGAAAAGAATTCAAATTTTGATAACAATGGATTTATATCAAAATCAGCCAATCAGAATTCTTTCGTTACCATAGAAACGGACGGTGAAGACGAAATTGCCGTTGAATACCGTTACTCGTAAAGCGTCAGTCTAACAGTACAGAAGCCAAAGTTTGGAAGACCAATTTTCCAATAAAATAATGTGAAACAGTAAACGAAGTTCATAACCATGACTGTATAAGAAGCAGACGACCTATTAGAGCAGTCCATTCAAGATCCAGGACCATAAACTGAGAATTAAACGAAAATTATGACCATATAATCTATGAAAAGGACGCCAGACCTACTTAAGTCCATAGATAAATGAAAAAAGAACTTATTGCAGCCCAACCCTATCCCGATCCAATGAACGAAAACACCAAGTCATGCCGATGTGTTAAGTACAATTGAATTAACTTATTTCCAAAAAATCTAATCACTCTAAATTTTACTAAAGGTAAATTAATCTTACTATAAACCGAATATTTCTCTTTCAAAGATTATTTAAGTAAAATAAATACACTGAAAATTTGTTAACATAAAATCTAACCTACTGTTTAAACACGAACTTTCAAAACACATTTAACGACACTACAGAACAGATTGTAACATCACACATTATTATTTATGTACACTTAGAGTAAGGTAAAATATTTTTATTGTAACCATTGGCATTCTTTGCTTTATAATCACAAGAATCCAACGATTTGTTAACGAAAAACATAGTCATATCTAAACGTTCAGCTGCCTTGCTGATACGGATATATCGTTACAGAATCGATTTTCGTCAGCCTTGAGAGCAAGTGTTTCATATAAAAAGTCGGTGCAAATTTATTATAATCTAATTGTCAAATTGAACATTTTAATTACCACTCATTAAAAATAACTATTACAGGGAGTAACCGTTGTTATTATTTCATAGGGAGTGCTTTATTATACTTGTGTTTATTTACGAAGACTAGGTTTGACGAGCAGCACTCAAGTCGTCATTTGCACAGCTGTCTATACGATCCAGAAGGCGGCGCGAGCAGGAATTATTTGAACGCCCCGACCGTCACCGCTGAAAACACTTCATTCAGTAATTTTAATTGTTTTAATAAACAATTTGGTGCCACCCGGGATTAACACACCCCTATAATTATAAACAGGTAAGGTTACTGCCGGGTTATACTGGTGATTACCGCAGCGCTATGGACATCGTTAGCGAAAAATTAATGTAACGACGCCAGTGCGAGACGAACGCACTAACACATTATACATATACAAAGTTGGTGTACATTTTACAGATACCAACAAACATCTGTCGTTACAGATTGGCTTCCATTGCAGGGCTTAAACGAAGAGAAGGACGTCCCAACTGTCGTTACAGATTGGCGACCAACTGGTGAGGCTTTAAAAGAAGGCCAGCGGCGATTATGAAGAGACATTCCATGGTTACCAGATACGACATTAAGAAAGGAACCAACCAAGAAGAAATGGAAGAAATTGAAGAAATGATCGGAGGATTATTTGTAGAGGATCCCCAGGAGGACCAACCGGAAAATCCAACTAAACCAGAACCGGAAGTGGAAGTAATGGTCGGGGACCAACCCAGTAAACCAACTCAGAAAGAGGAACTGAGCCTGCAAGATATAATGAATTTCATAGCAGAAACTTCAAAGAAACAAAAGGAAGAAACCCAAGAACAATTAAACCGAAACAAGGAGGAAATTAATGGAAAAATAGATAATAAAATGGACCAAAACAGTGAAGAACTGAAGAAAATGAAGGAAGAACTAAAGAAACAAATCAAGGAGGACATTGAACTTCTAAATAATAAGATGGAAAGCAATCATGAAACTTTGAAGAGGAACCAAGAGATCTTAGAAGAGAAGAGTGAAGAGTTGAAGAAACAGATCAAGAAAGATCTGGAGATAGTGAATAAGAAGATTGAAAAGAGTAATGGAACGCTCCAAAGAAAACTAAAGGAAGATGGTGAGAGAAACAGAGAAGAATTAAGGTTCATACTAATAGGATTTCAGGAAGAAATCAAGCAGACGAAAACGGGGATGAACAAGAGATGGGAAGAAACAAGTTACCCAGTAGATCAACTCAATGAAACATTAGATAGTGATGTCAAACCATTGAATGAAACACTAGATGCCACTTCTGAAGATAGTAAGGAGATGGAAATTGTAGAAGAATCAAGTGTATTGTCTTCTGAAAATAAAGGTAACAATAACACCAAGAAAATTAAGCACATAAAAACCAACAGTAGAAGAGTAAAGAAGAATCGAATCATTAAGAAGAATAAGAAAACAGAGGAAATGGGAAAAGTATATAAAAAGAAAATAATAAAAACTAGAGAAGAATTAGAAATGGTGAAGAATGGACTGTTTGAGGTATTTAATTTACCAATTACTGACCGGAGAGAAATCATGAAATATAAAGATTGTAGGAGGAATATAAAGGAAATTATAGAAGGGGTTCACAAAGAACCAAGCAACAAAAACTTCTGCAATTCTCTTGTTAAACGGAATTTACCAGAAATAGAAATGCTGAATAAAAAAGCAATAATAACATTAACAAATGAGGTACAATTAACAACTTCTTTGGTTAATCAAAATGTAGTGAATGAAGCAGTCAGGGAGGCAAATGAACATATGATAGTAGAGGAATTATGGTACAAAATGGAGGAGACCTATGTTACACGAACGAAGATAGTTCTACACACCAAGGTTTTCCGAACCACAAGCGCAGATGAAATGATGGACCATGGGTAAACTAAGCGAAGATACCACACACCAAGAAAAGGGACTGATCTTCGAATTACTGACCAAGCCGACCAATAGAAAGAAAAGAGTATTAATTTAATGAAACGAATTAAGAATCACCAAAACAAGAATTGACAAGAAATTACTAAACGACTAAGACGAATTAAATGAGAAATAATAAACCATAATAAATAAATTAAAAAATTATCCAGAATAAATGTTCGAACATCTAACATTTGAAGGAGTAGAGAATAAAGACAACAAAGAGTGTAATATACAAGAGAAGGTAATAATAATGAAGGAAAAGGAGAAGATCAACTTACAAAAAAATATAAATAACAAGGTCCTATATATAGTAATATATATAAACTTATGTATAATAATATGTATCACCCTATGTCATCACGAAAGATAATGGAAACAATACTTATGAGATAAGCAATATAACCACCAAGAAAACAAAAGGAGTTTACAATCAAACTTCAATCAAAAAGTTTTATGAAGAAAAATAAATTACAATAAATAAAATAAACAAATGCCAAAATTCAAAAATTAATGTGAGCACAATTTACAACAATATTTAGATGACTTATGAGGCCTAATATAAAGTGTTAAAAAAAGAATAAGTTACACAAATTCCTATTAAAAAAAAGTAAGATCAACTTACAGTCAAATAAAGTCGATATATGAAGTATAAAATAAAAAATGATAATAAGGAATAAGTTACAAAAATTCCTATAAAAAAAAAGTAAGAACCACAAACTTACGATTATATTTAAACAAAAAATACCAAGAAAGGAATAAGTTACAAAAATTCCTATAAAGTAAGAAAAACTAACTTGCAAAAATTATCAAGTATAATATTTAATACAAAATAAAATAAACAAAAATAAAATCAAGCAAAAACTGCTAAGATAAATACCTGAAATAATAATGAATTTAATGTATTCAAAGAAAACAAAAAAAAAATCTGAACTGGTACGAGGAAAAAGGAGAAGTTATATGTATAAAACAAATATACAAAAAATGGCTAAACAGAATATTGCTAAATAACCAAGAAAAAAAGAAAAATAATAAAGATGTCTAAGATAATTAAAATGATCACAAGAAGAATAGAAAAACAAACTAATGAAAAGTTAGATATGATGAAATTAACATATGAATAAATAAAAAACAATCAACTGTATGAGTAGATGACAGTATATAGCAAAGGTACAGCGGAAGGAAGAATGAGTAAAAGGCCAAAGTGATCTAAAAACAAACCACAAGGTGGACAATCCCAAAATATATTATTAATTTAAGTCACAAGTTGACAAAAAAGGTATTTAAGATTGACTGTTGAAAAGTCCAACAATCAAAATAAACTGAGCAGAGATGATGTTCCTCTGGTCTCAGAAAAAAATGAGTAGTAATGGAAGAAACCAGCTACTAAAAAGTTAGAAAAAAAAATTGTATAAGGGAGAACGCACCAATGGAAATAAAATAAAAACAGATCCAAACAAAATGGAATGAATCAAGTAAGAAGAGAAATAAGAATGAAGAAACAAACAAGAAAGAAAAGGAAAAAGATTATATATAACTGATAATTTCATAAAAAACTATGCTAGTGTTTTATCAAAATGATCAATTTTGAAGGAGAGGCATTATGTTACAACACAAATAAGCCACCCCAGTACCAGGGATGAAAAAGATAATTTTGAATATAAAATAATACTTCATATTAAATAAAATGCTTAATTTAAATAAAATGTAAAGACAATGACTCGACAAACGACGACATGATCTAACCCAAGTGATTGACCCAACAAAAGGAAACAAAGAAGAAGGGAAAAAACCAAAACTAAACAAAAATGAAACAAGTTCATGGAATTAAATGACTCAATGTAACACGTTAAAATGAACCCAAAGGAGAAGGTGGAAAAACAAAGTATCAACCAAATACAATGAAAATGAAGAAGAAAGGGAAATAAATAAAAATGAAAACCAATAATGATACACAAACAAGTAATAAAGAATACGAGCAGGAGAAATAATGCACTCAAAAGTAATATTGGAACCAAGACCAATAATTAACCTATGAGAAGGGAAAAAGTGAATGTTATTATCCATTAATAGACAATAATAATCTAGGGAAGAAACCCTATTAAACTATGTTAAAGATAAATACAAAAAAGCAAACTAACCCACAATTTAGAGTTAGATGTAATAATAGAAATGTAAGGACATAAAATTGTTAATAGTATTAAGGAAATATTGTAATGAAAGAGATAGTACGGTAGTGAGATAGTAATTAGAGGGATTACCCATTCAGAAACACTTAAAAAACAAAAACATTTGTGAAGTGCAAAATGAAAGTGTAAAAACCCCAAAGTGTAGTAATAAAGAAGGTACACTAATTAAATTATAATTAACTATAAATAATTTAAAAGTGAAGGTGATGATTGAATGAAAATAGTGTAAAATATAGAATGGAAATATAGTGAATGATAAAATCATTAACAATTAATAAATCCTAATGAAACACTAAATAATTAAAGGTGAAAAATATTAGTAATTAAGAATAGCAGTATAAACTGATAATACAGTAAGTAGTTAAGAAAGAATGTTGTTATATAATTTAAGTAAATGCAATATAATTGAAGGGAAGAAGACCAGATAGTGTTAACATGGAGGGAAAGTAAAGATTGTTTAAAAAGTTAAGGAGTTAGGAACAAATCAAAAAACACCCATGTTATAAGGGATAGTTATAAGTTTCATAAAAGTGATGTTGTTTATCACACTAAAAAATAATATAAAATAAGATAAATTGTAAACAAAAATTAGCAAATAATAGTTAAATAATTATTCAATCAAGTTTATGAATTGGATATGACTGTGAGAATTATACAGACCATAGGCCTAATTATTATATATAATAAGATAAAAAAGTAGTAAATAATAGCCACATTGTTATTATTGGCAAAGGAAATAAATAAAAACGTTAAGAAATGTGTGACTAGAAAACGAGGAAACCCAAATAGTAAACCATTATATACAAAATAATAGTGACAAGATAATAACACATAAACAGACCCAAAACACAACACAACCAATTATAATAACAAAATAAAGCCCATTAGGCTGAAATGAAATGTAATTTAAATGAAATAAGTCAAATACCATAATGGCTACTTAGGCCTATGAAAATGCCTAACTGTCAGAAACAAACAACTACAAATTATAACAAATTAACAAAGAAATTAGCAAATCCGAGGTGAAGGATTCACCAAGAATAAATTGTAAATCATTTGTAAAACAAAATATTATAATAAGCATATGAATACAAAAAGAAATTAACAGAATAACAGTTCGTAATTAACAACACAGTCTCTACAACAAATCAAATTAAAATTGTTCACACGCAATGAAATATCACTAATATTACACACAATTGTATTACAATAAATTGTAATTATACTGCCCGATTATAAAACGCAACACTTCGCTAATAACCACTTGAACATACACAGTAAAATCACTACTATAACTCTCGAACCGCACTTTGCAATATCTCGCACTAAAACTGACTTGAACGTCATTGAGTTCAGGTATTTATAGCCAGTCGAATATCTAGACGATTCCTAATTGCGTCTTAGCGTCCTCCATATGAACTACGTAATTAACTGCGGCCTTGACACAGTCCGCACGGCTGGCGGCATCGAGAACAATCTTGCAAATGCGTCTACAAGCACGTACGCCACACGCTTACATTCTGAATCTCTCTGGAACGTTCGATAAACACGTAGATTGTTCTGTGACGTCGTAACAAAATGCTATTATAGTACATCCTATGCCTATAAAGAAAAGTGTTATATTGGACTAATTTTGGAGCTAGATGATGACAACCAAGATGCTTAGATCAATTTTATGCATCCTCACTGGCCATCAAAGACATTTTATGGGCCAGAACACAGAAATGTTGGGAGAGAGTATAAGTGCTGGGTCCCTTTTACAAACATAATTTGCTGCATAGATGTGCCTGAATTAAGTGCTCAGGTGGGCCGAATGCTTTTCAGTCTATCCAAAAAAAAGTATTCAAAATATTAATGTTTAATGCTGCCTGGCCAAGGAAAAATTAACTTTCATATCAATCAGGAAGCACCTGTATATATTATAAATATCCTGTAATACCATTTAAGAGTGAAAACGTAAGCTAACTCAACAAGTAAATACCTAAGCAAGTTATTATTTTTAAAATATGGACAAATCTTCTTTAAAATCTATATTTTTTTAGTTTTGACAGGTAGTTAGCCCTTATTACACTGATAAGTCTAATTTTAACTGAAGGTTTTAGTACAGAAAAATATAAGTATACCTTAAGTAAAAAAAATCCTCATTGGCCACACAAGATAGGGTACTATGCAAAATATTTCAATGAAATGTCAAATGTAAACTTTGTAATTAAATTATAAAATGATGTCAGTAAATACCCATGACTTTTATTTTATGCTATTATATTACATTTTATCCTCTTTCAAATGAGACCTTTCCCAGGCTCATAGGACCAGACAGAAAAAAGTTATAAACATTTACATAAAAGCTGCACGGAGAAAAAAATTCAGAATTTCCAACTTTGAAGTGGAAAAACAAGTTTTATATGAGTCTAAATGTTATTTTTGACTTTATAATTGGAATCCTTGTAAAATTTCAAGTAATTATTGTGAGTTTCGTAACTTAATATTAAATAATAACTATACAACTAGCGTTTTTATTGAAAAGTGCCCTTTAGATCTCGCGCTGCGACTAACAAATCGGCTAAAAGTTGACTTTTTTCGAAAAAATCATTTAAAAAAACTAAAGCGAATTTGGCAAAAATAAAAAACATGGGTTGTTATATTTGTCCATAGATGCTGTGAAAAAAATTTCATGAAAATCAGAGGGTGGGGTGTAAAATTTTTTTCTGGCTGGATGATGTGATTTGGAATGACCCCAACAAAAGTTTCTCTATATACAATACGAAGAAGTACAATGAAAGCAGCTCGGAAAACATGGTCCTGAATGTGAATACTGTCATTGGAATGCAGCACAGTGTAATGAACACAAAAATGGCTCTGAATGTGTGAACCATTTCTAAGCAGATTCTAACAAATGCACGTAGAGAACCAGCTGAAACAAAGCCAAGCCAAGCACTCCACAAACAATTGCATTAGTCTGTCTATGTCTGGTCACTAAGCATAACACATTAAGAGGAGGCAGTGAATCATGTCCATTGTTAAAACATGTGCTTGAGAAGTATTAGTTGGTGTTAAACGGTTTTTGGTGATGTAATGGCAATGCAGAGATGTAAATTATTGGGAAAAATAATATATTTCAAAAACTTGTTAACCAAAATGAGCTAATTACTCCAGATAGCTTCTCCCTACCAATCATATTATGCAGATTAAATGGGGCGGTGCCCCAATGAGTCTGGCGTTGTTAGGTCACCAAATATTAACTTTTTTGTTGACAGTTAATTCATTTATAAGAAGTACAAATGAAAATTAGTAGAAGTTGAAACTATATAAATTAAGTGCAAATAATAAAATACTCGAGTCCCTGTTCGGGCGCCAATGAAACTATATAACTTACTTTATTTTATTAATAAATTCTTACCTTAGGATTCTTTTCCAGAGTCGTACAGACGAAAACAGCTGCAGATAGGTTACTTAGGAAGGACGGTAAAATATAACAACACAGTTTAGATTTAAACAAATTGCTTCTAATTTATTAAACAAATTAATTATTTCGTCTCACTTTGATAACCATTAAAGTTTTAATTTCTTTTAGGGTATGTGAATATAATCTTCATTAGTACCATATGAAATCCAACGAATTAATAAAATGAATATTTCTTAATATAATATTTCTTAGACTACAACAAATTATTTATATTTTTAATGAATCTTTATAATGAACCAGTACATTTTATTTTTATTTATTGAATTTATACCTTTCCCTTAGAGATCTCATTTAAGCTGGACATTTTTTATTAAACATGATAGAAATTGATATAAAACTATAATTTGTTTTGGCCATGTAATTATGTTTTTCATTTTTACTTAACTGCACATGGTCCGATTCATAGCCCTGCCTGTTGAGACGCTTTCTTGTTTCACGCGCACTCCGACACTAGTTTGCAGTGAGTTTAGTTGTTGTTAAATACTTTAGGCACTGTACTGTATTACTTTAAACGTTATGCACTGTATGGTATGTATTTATATAACCGGCTGTAAATTTGCTCGAGCACTTGGATGGCAAAATTTTCTGGCCGCGATATATTATTTATACTTTTTTATAAATGTTTGACACTCAACTGGATAGGCTGAATTTATTTTATGGCCTATCTTGCACGCCCGAGGCCACTGTTTTTAATTAACTTGTCAAACTGCTCTTTACTACTGTCTGAGGCAAACTCTGGTGAAGAAGTGTGCTTACTGTGATTCACACACAAAGACTGCTGGAGGCAAGCTATTACGTAATACATCTGGCTTGGGCTGTCTCCAGACATCAACAATAACACTGTATGTTGCTGGTTACAATGGGCACCTCACAGGTGAATACTGACAATTAAAAAATTTACTGATCTAACTTGAAACTAAGGGAGCACACAATTCTGTACCGTTACAAAGTTAAGCACCAATGATGCTAACATCATGTTGTTCTGCGATCAGTGAATTAAGGAATCTGATTTACAGGCAACCACATTATCACAGCAACAAGCACGTGCACAGATAAATGAAAAAACTGAAGAAACAAAAGGGTGAATAAAATAAATTTTAGGACCATATACTGTGTATGAGAGTGAGGGGGAGCAAGAGAGAGAGAGAGAGCATGAGAATAAAAAGTACTGATTTTGCATTTATGATTATGGTTTAAGTCTGTTAGTTATAAGAAAGGAAATGTGGTTCAGTCTAATAGTTTAAACTGTAGCAATTTAAGTAATAAAATGTAAGGTAATTGCACTAACCTTTGTAGTTTACCTTGTTATGGGTTACCTAATGTTTTCTCAACAGCAAAGTCTTTGAATATATTTCTTTATGTAACTGAATGGCTGTAATTTTACTATGTTTTTTCTATCTCTTTAATGAAATTTGTAATAATTTCAATACTTTTTATCATTTCAACACTTAGCGTAATGAACAAATGTTCAATTTAAATAGGGGTTAAGGTGCAAGTGAATAATAAGACAAAGTAAATGACAATTGGTTATTTTTGGTAAATGAGATTAGAATTGAAGGTTCACAAATAAATACATGCATTTAAAAGTAAATATGAGAAGTTATTTTGAGAGTTACATAACCTGTGCGCAATGGGTTTGTCTAATGGATCTGGGGGATTCTTTAAGAGAAGATAATTTTGTAAGTGTTTCAGATTATTTCAACAGTCATAAAAGTTATTAATTTTGTTGTTTTTAGTCTCTGTGGTCTGGGCCAGGACCATCACCATTAGAACGTTTATTGGAACAGCAGAAACAACTTAGAGAAGCACCAACACCTCAGTGTGAGGGCACTTGAACCTGGTTGTCGTCTGTTGGGTTCTCTAATGATTTTATCCTCCGCATGTTTTGGCGGCAAATACTCTCGGCAAGCTAACAGAAGTTCGAAGTTTTTTTGTGGTGAAGGATTACTGATGCTGACTTAACTATTGTTTAATCAAGCATATGTTTGAAATCTGCCAAATCAACATTCTATTACATGATTATGCATAATCTATGACAGTACACGAATCCAGTTACCTAATATGTTTGTATATATCTGTATGCATTCACAACAAACAGGTACTAAAATATACTTTTACATATTAATTTTTATGTCAAATCAGGCTGTGAGACACACAAAATTTATCTCCATTTATTAATATTTCTGTGTTTATTTAAGTTATTTGAATTGTTTTCATTAATGTAAAATTTCATGTATCATTTCTTTTAATACAGTTTAAAATGTAAACTGGTATGTATTGTTATTTATTGTTTAAATTTATTCTTTTACAACAAGCTCTAAATTTGTGTCAGATTTACATGAAAATCAAATCAGAAATATCTACACACATTTAACATAATAATCAGTTATTATAAAAGCAGAGTTAGAAAGTATTTGTAGATGTTTTTTAACACTGGTAGTTAGTTTACTAAATTGTAACATGAGTACAACACATATTAAGTTTAAACTTAAATTTGAACTTAAATCTTGAAGTAGAATAATTTACAATATTCCTATGTATTTATTTATTTTTTTTTTTGCATGTACAAATCTGTGATTCATACTTTTGGTATGAGAATTATCCTAAAATTTCTTAAGGGTTGACAATTAATTCAGTTACAATTGTATAATTTGACAGTGAAATTAGGTATATAAATTTTGTGAGGGGACAATTGAATTATATAAAATTAAAAAAAAAATTGTAATTTGATGTGTTACTGATTTACAGTCCAATTAAAATTAATTTCAGGACACATTATTAAGAACAGAATTTTGTTAATATTTTTTAATTCCTCAAATTCAGAAATACAAAGGAAAAATGTTTGAGCTGCATTTATTGTTCAAAATAAATACTGATTGAAAATTGTGCCTTTTTTTTTCATTTCCCATTACAACTTTAATGCAATCTTTGTATCTCCCCCATTTTGTGCTATTGTGGAGTGTTCAGTGACTGAAGTATAAAACATAATTTTTGTACAGTTATATTTTAATTGTTTACATTAGTAGTTCTGGATCTTCTTTGTATTTTTTATCCACACAGTTTCAGTGTCATATTAAATTATTGCCGCCACACCTTATTAAAATCGTGACATAGTGTCATTTAGCTACAAACATGAAATATTACCGTATTGGCGTGAACATAAGATGATACTTTATGTACACATGTTGAGTGTTTTTCCTTAAAATTCTCTTCCAAAAACCATACTTGTCTTGTATGCGCAACCTAACATTTAAAAATTTTATGTTTGTGCCTGCAAAAGTATAGCATATTTTGTAACATCTTCAAGCTGCACAGGCCTGCCATGTGTGTGTGTAGCGTGAATCGACACATGCATTTTATAATGAGCTCAAGGTCCAGAAATGAAGCTCCCAAGCACGCTTTCACCACTGCGCTGAATTACCGTATTGTGTCACAGACATTAAAAGTTGTTCTCTTTAAGGACTACTTACAGAAGAACTACAGTGACTGGTTAATTAATGTAAACCATGCATTGACTCTGACAGGCAAGTTGAAGAAACCAAGCACACAGTTACTGGCCCAGTTACAGCCTGGGGAAAAATCAAAAGTGAATCCATTGTAAAGGGGTTTCAAAAAATGTTGTGTTTCTAATGACATGGATGGGAGTGAGGATGACATTTTGTGGAATGTCAGTATCAACTCTGAAGATGAACTTGGAGAAGAAGAAAATGATGACTTGAACTAAAAACAGTAAGGTACTTTAAAACGTATAATTTCACCTTTAATGTAAAATAGCCCTATTTATTTACTATGGCTTCAAGGTATGATATTTAGACCACTTAATTATCTTTTTCATACAACACCTCGAAAAATTCAGTGTCGTCTTATATGCAGGCCCTATTTTTCCTGTAAAACATCTTCAAAAGTCTAGGATCATCTTATATGTGAGACCGTCTTATATTCGGGCCAAACCAGTATTAGCAATTTTTTAAATTAGACATTCTTTTTTTTGCATAGCCATTATTGTTTTTCTCTTGCTTCATTAAAATGAAGAGTACAGCGTATATGACAAGTATTGTGATACTTGTACAGAATTTCAATTTGATTTTTAGTATAGCCTTGAATTGTTATTGTTGTTATGAGGTAGTATTAATTGCATAACTAGTATTAACCCAATTGCACAACTCTGAGTTTATAAAATGTTTATTGATAAATTAATTTACATCTTTGCACCATGCCTCAAATGGGTCTGGAAGTCTCCTATATGACGTTGAAATGCCTTTAAATTTCAGTTTCATTTTTGGCAACTGATGAAAAGGTAGTTTATAGAATACACATGTTTGAGTTGAATTTTTTTTTTTCTTGCATTATGACTTAAATTTGCCAGGGTTTTTTTCATAATTGAAAAGTGTGTATAGGTATATTTGTAAGTTATACTTGAGTGAGAAGAATTAATTTATAAAATTTAAAACACCAAAACTGCTGTTACATGCAAGATGTAATTGTGCCTTGCACAATTGTAATTGTTGCTAATCTCTTCCACATTTTATACTCTGATTGTCTTTTACTGATTTTTCATGTTTTCTTGTTTCCTTTGTTTATTTAGAAGTTTTCATAGGCTTATTCTGCACGATTCTTTGCAGTGGTCTATTGAGCGTATACTGTGATTTGAATTTTCATGTCCAGGTTCATTGATGACACTTACCAATGCAACCACTTCTTTTGTAGGCAACATCAAAACATCATGTTTTGCGATACTGTTGTTCTCAAATATTTTTCTGACACACCACCACCATCATATTAATTCCATCTGCAACTTCCTCTTCTTCTATAGCGTCACAGTTCGGAGTCGAACCTTAGCTTCCATACTCATCTGCCTCCAATTTTCCCTGTCCTTGGCGATTGATGTCCATTACTTTAAGTAATGTATCAACACCTTTCACCACTGCGTCAATCCAGCATTTCTTGGGTCTTCTGACAGGCCTTCTACCCTCGGTTTGACTAAACAGTACCTTCCTAGGTATTCGGTTGCCTTCCGTCTGTAACAGGATGTTTTATATTATGTGTCATGTAAGTATTGTTTCAAAGTGAAACCTTGTCAATTCAGATGGTATGGGATTTGAATATGTGATGCAAATCAAGGACAAAGATTTACTGCCAAAAATTACTCGGCAGGAATTCTGTAAATTCATCTAGCATGAATACTGTAAACTGGTCAAAAATCAGTTTAAGTCAGGGTTTACAAGGATTGAAAATGCAAGAAATGCCTTTAATGCACAAAAATGATAGAAAGTCGTCTTTAAGCCAACAGAGTAAATACAGTGGCATTCTTTATCATAATCACAATGGGACACAAACAGTAACCGAAGGCGATGGCAGTCTTACAGGTTATCAATACTATAGCCTTCTACAGTGACAGCTCGTTCATAAGGTTCAATGGTTCAGTGAACCCCCTAAATAATTTAAATGTGTTTAACAATTTGTTGAGATAATGGTTTCATATTTAAATAAGATTTGGAGGATTAATCTTGTTGACTGAACAGTAATGGATTCGCGTAACAGGTGAATTGCTCGCTACTATTGCTTGGAGGTGCAAAGCAGCTCTCAGCACCTCCTGAACTGTATAGACAGCTTTGGAGGGGGAAATTAGTATATGCAAAATTACATTCAACAGTCGCTAATCCCGAGTGTTAGCGATAGAGACGAATAGTACCGATGAGGGCTGAACTGCACTGATTGGGAATTTTAAAATTTTCATAATACCGGCATTCGGCATTGTTATGATTTTTACCACATGATTTGTCCGTTTACCATCAGTTTTGCATCAGATTTCTCTACTTCATTTAGAATGCAATGAAAATATGTGCAGTAAAGTCTTAAAATCAACTAAAATACAGTGAAACTTCGCTAATGCGGACCAAGCTCAGTCTGAATTGCTGAAAGTCCGAATTATAGAACATTACGAAGTGATCGCGAGTTTTTGCGTGTCTATCGGTTACCGATAGCAGACAATATAAAAGAAATCATTCTGAAACCCAATTTGAATCTACAAGAGGTCTACTGCATGTTCTTGTTAAAAATACTGTATTTAATACTCTATTAATTAGTAGTAGAAGATGTATAAAATAAGAAATAATGTACAGTACCTGTTTATGTGATGTTTACTAAAAAAATTCGATTCAGTTTTATACTGTAGTACATAACTTACATACAAAACAAAACTTAAATACAAAACACTCTATTTTCACTGCACAGTACGTATTCTAGCAAGCCTACAGCTTCTTAAAAAAATCACTAACTTTTTTCTGCGTGTATTTTGTTTTTAGCTATTTCCTCACAAAATCCTGTTACATTTCACTTAAAACAAAAAAATATTTGCTTAAGTCAAGAGTTTGCAGGCATTTCTACGAACTTCAACAAGGATTGTACGTTTTTTATTGCATCACTTATTTTGACATTCTCACTTTTTTCGTGATCGTTTTCTTCCTCATCGTTGTGATATCATTTCTACTCATAATTATGAATTTAATTATTTTAATTTTATTCACTGTTTTCGTCCTCATTGTTTGGACACCATCTTGTTACCAACTACTAAAAAAAAAATATGTACTTACCATTTCGGGCCAGGTTCTTTTCGGCGAACTCAAAAAGCAGAAATGGTTATTCAAAAAAGTACCACTGTATTCCCATCATACCACGATTATAATTTATTTAATTAAATTCCTTATACAACAAAGGTAAACATAATGAAAAAATCATTTTTTAGATATTCCCATAAACCCAAAATATTCTCCCTTTTACTTTTTTCTACTACTATTTTTTATACGGATAATAATAACAGCTGTTGTACATGGTATTTTCCTTTCTTAGAATCGAGATAAATATATTCAAAACATAAAATTAATTTGACATAACACAAACCAGCGCTTCGTGTTTTAATATGTATACTTAAACAAAACCCCCACACACGCTCACATACAACATACTTTAAATTTTTCCCTTGAGCTCATATTTGAATTTAATTTTCCCCATCGGTTACTTATCTGTTTAACTGTCCGTGAGACGCCAGGCCATTTTTATATGCACTTTCGACCTTTTCACTTATGCTACATCGATTACTCGGTACTTCGTTCACTGATTCTACTGTTTTTTCACTTTTAAAGAAATTTAACTGTTAATGTGTTCGAATGTTCCATTTTGTGATTTACATTTATTCTTTTATACGTGCAGTACTCACATTTTAGTGCGGGCTCGATGAAAACTACGCCCAGCCGGCGGACGCGCAGATTGGTTGCGTCTTTAGTTATTAGATGTTCATAGCCGACTGCTTTGTTCTCCGAGCGTCAACGAAACTGCTGGCGTTGACACTCCTACATTCCAAAACTGGGGTTGTCTCTGATGTAATATGGTCTGATGTTCTGTTACATAATATGTTAGTCACTGGAGCTGACCTTGACACAATTCCACATGTTGGTTTGTTGCGTCATTTTAATTCATGAATAATGTTTTACACTTACTTCTTCTACTTTTGTTCCAACAAATTTACCCTCATTATGAATTTATGTTTATGTCTCCCAAAATTATTATCTATTTTTATGTTTCCCCAAAATTACCGTTACATAATCAAATTATTATTTTTATCAAAATACAATTATTTTTTTTTTATATTACCCCAGGTAGGCCTAAATGTCCCGTTACAATACCCCCTCAATGAGAGGTTTTATGCCGAAGCATAAAAACTCTCATTGACACATTCATACTTGCTAAAGGGATCAATCGGGATATGTCGCCACAACCCCCTTTACGGTTTACATAAAAATATGATTAACTCACCCTTGGTCCAGTGACTGTGACCGCACCTGAATGACCTTACTGGACTTCTCTCTCGAGATCCCAACACCATAAAGTCAGACAGGTATTTAACGCTCCTGCTCTGACGCGCTGGCCAGCTCAGGACCGCCGCCACAGCATCACCAGACTCTGAAACAACAAATTAAAATATCAACTAGTGGCCTTATACTATACTATATCCCTAACTGATCTGTTTCCCCTTAGCTGTGCTGGTTTGCGTTAAGAAGCACTGGTTTTTTCCTTAACTCCTAACATATATATATGAATACAATAATTATTGTACAGACGTTCCTTTCTCTTAGCTCGCTCCCATTAACATTTATAAAATATTCGATTCCAATCGATAATAATTAATCCTTTCCCATTAACAAGAAGAAATACAAATCTTTATACTAATACAATAATACTTCCAAAATATTTGAACACAATCAAAATTTACTCAAATACAATTATCTATATCTCCCTCTTTCTACAATTCTTAAACATTTTCTCTTTTGAATCTAAAACAATTCAAAATCATTTAACATTTTATAAAATATTATTATTAACAGAAATTCTATTTATCCGGCGCTGTTAATAATAAGCATCCCCTTTTCTCCTCTACACACACTATTGCCCCCCCTGGACTGTTGCGTCCAGTTGCCTCCACAAGGACTGAGGTGGAAGGAGTAAGCACTTTTTCTTTTCTCTCACTCCCATCCTTGCTTCAGCGTTACAAAAAACTTCAGGGTAAGTACCCCTACTCATTATCTTAACATATGCCCCTAAAGTCTACCACCCCTATTTGGGTGAAAATAGCCTGTGTTCAAAATAATCTTAGATTCCCTTATTAAACCCCATTAAATTTCTATGTTTGACCAATTTCAAAGGCAACCAACTGTGGTCAGTTTTACAATTCCTGCCCACAGCTAGTTGGCATCCAAAACCACGATCTGGGTTGGTAAGGCCGAGATCGCCCGAAATGTAGGGAATCGCAATGGTTTGACACCTAGTGTCATAACTGCCTCCAAAATCATTAACTTATACATATATACCAATACATATAAAATCCTCCTTATTTAAAAAAAATAATATACATTACAAACATTAATAATCATATTATCACTGTTCATAAAACAGTCTTAAGGCATCACCATAGTTTCACTATGTTCTTCTTTAATTCACAACCACTGAAGGTTGTCACTTTAAGACGATTTTCAAAATTTTTAAATTTTGTCTTTTATTTTCTCCGAAAAACGGTTGATTTTTATTTATTTCACATAATAAAATTTTAATATACACACTTTTGGCAAGTTCCAGCTTTCACTTTTCAACAATACCTTCTCACGACAAGATAAGTACAACAGTAGATCATCTTACATTTCTAAATTACATAAATTACATTTCTATTCTATAAAGAAAAATATAACTCCTTCCTGAGTTAATGATTTACGTTACACAAATTTTGGGTGTCCTATTCCATAATTCATAAAATAAAACTACTGTTCGTGGAAAATACTGCCAATCAAAAAAAAATTTTTTTTTTTTATCAACCTCCATTTTACATAATATTTCATTTATTATTACATTTTAACTATGATTTTCTGTTTAATGTTTTCATCATTTAATTGCTTGGGTGATTTTCCGTTATTCATAATGATTTTGATTTATTGAATTGGCATTTATATATCTAACCTTACTCACCTTGCTTCCTACTAACAACCACTAACGGACTTATATAGCATGACACCAATCTCTCAACAATAACCCCCTTCAACACTAATTCCACTTAAATCATTTTCCTCTCAAAATAAAATACTTAATACCTTCTTTATAACTAGGATGTGTGTTCCCTACCTGGCAATTCCATGCATAACCTTTTGCCCCTCCACCAAATATCAGCAAACACTCTTTGACCCTTCGCAACTACCTCCCCAACGACACACGTTGATCACTCCCTACACCTCACCCTTACTAAAAAATTTTACCATCAACTATTTAATCTCCATTTACATTGCCCTCTCTTTCTACATATAATCACTAACACTACTGTGTCCCTACTATTACCCTGGTTCTGTATTACTTGTATTTCAACTTTTTA
Organism: Magicicada septendecula; assembly: GCA_034769895.1. NCBI lineage: Eukaryota > Metazoa > Arthropoda > Insecta > Hemiptera > Cicadidae > Magicicada > Magicicada septendecula. The sequence continues at coordinate 449,738,121 of CM068368.1, forward strand.
TTTTTAACTAACACCCATTAAAGTTAACTTTGACTGACTCAAATGCCTTATTGAAATAATCATCATCACCCAAATTCTATCTTTTAGAGCTTTATATTTATCACTATTTATTATCAAGTTTAAATCTCATAAAATCATTTAAATTCATTATCAAAATTTATTTGTATAACAATCATTAATCAATTAATTCATCTCAAATCATTTCATTCAATCAATTCTTGAAAACACAAGTTATTTTAATTACTTTCTCCCAAAACAACTACAATTCATTTATTACAAACTCTCATTATTTATTTAATCTGCTGAAATATTATATTTATTAAAATCAATTTCTACTACATACACACGTTGTTTACATAAAATACCTGTTACAACACAAACACAATTAATTTCACTATAAATTTATTTACAATTTTATGTCATTAATTTTTCTATTTAACACACCTCATTTCATAATCTAGCCAGGTCATTACCATAAACTAAAATATTTAAAATGTGCATTCACTTATTTTTTATTTTAACCACCATCATCATATATTAGTCTTATATATTTATAACACAAGTCATTCTTGTCAACATACATTACATTGTAATGATCATTATAATGACTACTTTCGTTAATTACATTACCACAATAATTAACTACATTTTTGCCTACCATTAATTCACAAAGCCCGTCTACATTGGTGATTTTAGTTCTGTCTCCATCAGTATTTTTGGTTAACATAAGGTAAGTTATTTTGTCATTATACTCCTCCACTACTTTCATCACAACATCAAAATAATCATCCATCTCTATTTTACAAGGTAGGTATTTCATATTATTTATCTTCTCCCCTTCTAACCTCTCTTTCAACTCATTATAATTACTTCTCAACATAAATAACTCTATTATTCTCTCTCTCTCTCGCAATACTTCTCACAACCCCCTTGAACTATCTTATTCCATGCAAAGGGCACAACAAACTTACTATATGTCTTGGCACTTCCAAGACCATCACAAAAAATAAAGGGACCATTTGAAGACACCTCGTCTTCTACACAACTACCGGAGGAAACTGTCCTCATAAAATACCTGTGCAGTGTTTACTCCACTTATACTACAGGGAAAATTTCCCCTTTGCCCTCCATACTCACCTAACCTCGCTTCATACTCTCTCTCACTCTCATCAACACTTTTTTCTACCCTTTTACAACCCATTACTCTCTCACTCTCACTAACTATCTCTACCTCATCCCTATCTATTTTCATTATGTCACCCTTAAGTATCTCGTTTTCTACTATCTGTGCTAAGTCAACTATTTCTATATCATCACTATTCAATATTTTATTCTCTAACACTACCTCTTCCACTATTTTGTCATTATTAATATTTGTAACATTGTCACCTAACTTCTTATTCATTATCTGACTTAATTTACCTTCTAAATTTTTATTCATTTCGTCAATCTTTTTCTCACAATTGCTACTTATTGATTCTAATATCTGTTCTGTAATTGTATCAAAACGTGTATCAATCTCTTTCACTTGTTTACTAAAATTAATATTTTGTTGTTTGATTTCGTCTCTCTGATCTCATTCAACTTTTCATTAAAATTCTCTTTAATTTTATCATTCTGTTCATCAAATCTGGCGTCAAAACTACTCTTTTGTTCATCAAATTTGGCATTAAAATTACTTCTGATTTCATTGATTTTGCTATTTTGAACATCAAATAATACGTTAATATTATTGTTCATTGTTCTCATGAAATTATATAGATCGTCCAATGACAACTCTTTGACTCTAGTTGTCATTGGAGTAGACTGTGCTTCTATCATTGACTCTGTAAGAGTGTTTTCTAAATTTATTTCTTTATTTTCCATTTTAATGATAAAGTTATTTCTTTTATATCAAAATACTAACATATATAACGTCTAGTTATCACACAACAATGTATTCTACTTACATAACAATTTACGTTAATTCTCCTAACCTCCTATGTACCTTATTTATAGTTTATTCATTTCAAACAACCATTCTGCTCTCCAAGTAGGCCTATATTTATATAAGATTTCTTTATATAAAATGTCCCTAAGTTCGGAAGCCAATTGTGATATCATTTATTATTACATTTTAGAATGTCACTGTTCGGGTCGTCAATTGTGATATCATTTCTACTCATGATTATGAATTTAATTATTTTAATTTTATTCACTGTTTTCGTCCTCATTGTTTGGACGCCATCTTGTTACCAACTACTAAAAAAAAATATGTACTTACCATTTCGGGCCAGGTTCTTTTCGGCGAACTCAAAAAGCAGAAATGGTTATTCAAAAAAGTATAACTGTATTGCCATCATACCACGATTATAATTTATTTAATTAAATTCCTTATACAACAAAGGTAAACATAACGAAAAAATCAGTTTTTAGATATTCCCATAAACCCAAAATATTCCCCCTTTTACTTTTTTCTACTACTATTTTTTTATACGGATAATAATAACAGCTGTTGTACATGGTATTTTCCTTTCTTAGAATCGAGATAAATATATTCAAAACATAAAATTAATTTGACATAACACAGCGCTTCGTGTTTTAATATGTATACTTAAACAAAACCCCCACACAAGCTCATATACAACATACTTTAAATTTTTCCCTTGAGCTCACATTTGAATTTAATTTTCCCCATCGGTTACTTATCTGTTTAACTGTCCGTGAGACGCCAGGCCATTTTTATATGCACTTTCGACCTTTTCACTTATGCTACATCGATTACTCGGTACTTCGTTCACTGATTCTACTGTTTTTTCACTTTTAAAGAAATTTAACTGTTAATGTGTTCGAATGTTCCATTTTGTGATTTACATTTATTCTTTTATACGTGCAGTATTCATATTTTAGTGCGGGCTCGACGAAAACTACGCCCAGCCGGCGGACGCACAGATTGCTTGTGTCTTTAGTTATTAGATGTTCATAGCCGACTGCTTTGTTCTCCGAGCGTCAACGAAACTGCTGGCGTTGACACTCCTACATTCCAAAACTGGGTTTGTCTCTGACGTAATATGGTCTGATGTTCTGTTACATAATATGTTAGTCACTGGAGCTGACCTTGACACAATTCCACATGTTGGTTTGTTGCGTCGTTTTAATTCATGAATAATGTTTTACACTTACTTCTTCTACTTTTGTTCCAATAAAATTTACCCTCATTATGAATTTATGTTTATGTCTCCCAAAATTATTATCTATCTATTTTTATGTTTCCCCAAAATTAGTGTTACATAATCAAATTATTATTTTTATCAAAATACAATGATTTTTTTTTATATTACCCCAGGTAGGCCTAAATGTCCCGTTACATCGTCATCATCATCGCCATTTTGATCGTCTGTCATCAGTCCCTTAGTTTGGCGACCTTCTACAGTAGCAGCTATTTCTTCTTCCGACTGCACAACGTACCCTACCTCACCAGCATCTTCATCCAGCCACTCTTGAATATTTTCCGTGTTTGTCTCATGCTCTCCTGCATTTTCTAAAATATTTCTGTAATCATCTTCTTCAATTCCATTAAAATCCTCTTCTTCGTTATCTTCAGGTTTAAGAAGTTTTTTCCAAGAATTAGCAATCATCGTGGCTTTCACCTCCTTCCAACTTGAAGCCCAGTTATTAAATAAAGCATTTTTTTATGTTGTAATTTTTCATATTGATTAAAGTCTTTTCACATAAACTTGTACTGCAACCCTCTTCATCTTCAAAAAATACGAGAGAGTCTTGTAGCTGTTTCTTTCTGTACAGCCGTTTGCAACTATAGATTACTCCTTGGTCCATTGGTTGTATTAGTGCCGATGTATTAGGAGGCATGAATAGACATTTTATTTTTGCATTATCACTTCGTAAAATGTCCGTGTATTTTTTGGCATTCCCTTCCAAAACAATCCCGTCTCATCAGCATTGTAGATTTGCCACGGTTCAAGTTCATTATCATTAATAATCTTTTGTAATTTATCCTTATATGGTTCAACAGCTTCATGATCTGCACTTAAAAGTTATCCACAAATCGATCGGTTTGCTATGCCATGTCGATTTCTAAATCTAAAACAACCACCCTGTACTTGCCTTAAAATCTTAGTTTTGAAATGGAGTAGCAAAACATTCAGCAGCAGTCTGCAATTCTATTCCACGGATCGGTACACCAGTAGCTCGTTGTTGTTTATACCACGTCCAAACAGCTTCGTCAATGTCAGACGTTTTGGCAGGAGTCATCCGTTTTCCTTAATTTCACTGGCACTATCAAAGTTTCTATTCAGTGAAAAATTTGTAATTGCTGATCTGCTTTTTTTAATATCGTAAAATGTCGATTTACTGATACCAAAATCGCGTAAAACACTGAACCGAATCACCTTTGTCAATACATTTTAAAACTTTTTTTTCTATCGTGAGCGATGTATACAAACCACGTTTACTCATTTTTGAACACAGTAAAAGGTACGAATACTACGGAGTCAAAACGTAAAGTGACCGTTATGGGACGAACGTTCCAATGATGACAAATGTGAAAGTCTGTATGAGTCATATCCGTTGTTATGAATTGTACATTACTGTTCAGAATTTCCAGGAAATTATACGACACTGCTTTTCGTTATCGCTGACCTACCAATTAATAATCCCAGTTCATGGAAATACACTATGTACAGTATTTCCGGCCTTTCTCTTCTCAAGTAGGCTAAATCTACACTTGACTTTGAATTTTTACATATGTACGTATAAATTACAGTACTGAGAACCCCAGTCCGAATTATAGAAATTCCGAATTAGTGAAGTCCGAATTAGCAAAGTTTCACTGTAGTGAAGTAATTGTATTCCAGAAATTAAGTGTTTAGTGTTTTCTGGTATTTTTGTGTACTAAGTGTTCAGTTATTTCTTATTTTTGTGTTCAGTTCATTAATTTGGTAAAATGAATAGTGTTCAATCTATTTTACAAACAGATCTTTCCTCTCTCTCTTTTAAAAACAAGTTCTCTCTCTCTCTCTCTCTCTCTCTCTCTCTCTCTCTCTCTCTCTCTCTCTCTCTCTCTCTCTCTCCCCCTCACGAGCTGCCACTGGCCTTATAGTATCTTGTAAGATAACGGAAAAGTAAAAGTATCTTAACCCAGGGTCGCCACCTCCACTGGGCAGGTGGCGTGGAGGAGCCGCATCACCATATCCCCCAAACAACGAAAACACTAAAAACTGACTACACACAGAAAAAGGCCCAGGAACGTTTTAGACGAGCCCCTTGAGTACAGGTTGAGTCAAGATTATGGGGCAAATAAGACACTTAACAATGAAATTATATGTATATTATCTCAAATAACCCAGTATACTTTATTAATATTGTAACGAGTAGACTCTGTCGTCTCCTGAAAATATAGGTTTTTATCGTGTGTTAGCCCCACACGTTGTAGTCGTTACTTTATGTTTACTTACTTACTTTTTCTTTTTGTTATGCTGACGATGTCCATCGCGATCTCACGAATTACCAGTACAATATCTCGCGAGTGTAAACCTTACCTGTCCTTTAATGAGTATATTTCTTTCCCGGGTGGTGCCAAATTGTTTATGAAAACAATTAAAAAATATGAAATTGAGCGGTCGTTCTAGACGGTGTTGACTGATTCAAATTACCCTCGCAATTGGCGGGCGTATGAATCTCGCTAGTAGTTCGCCGTGCTGCCGACGTCTAACGCCGGCTCTCAATCTCGCTCGTCGCTAATGTACACAAACTTTATAATGCAATTTACAATGAAATAAAGGACGGTTATTACATCTCAGTACTAGTTTATTAACGTGAAATTATCAGTTATTCAATTCAATACAAAATGATATACTGTTATTAAACAAAGTTGCTCCGGCAATAAATAGACAATTTTTTCTCAGGTTGGCTAAAGTTGATTAAACGTTACTAGATCGACATGCTGTCATTTTGTGTTTATTTTCTTAATGTTCATTTAATCTGAGTTCTTTTGGTTACAAAAAAATATTAATAAGATGATAATAAAGTACACTACCTTACATTGATGGTACTTATATACTATTAGATTTAATTACAATTCGTTCCTGAAGTGTTAAAAAGTGTGTGTTAAGAGTTCGTAATTTATACACAGGTTATTTTCTGGTTTCATACAAGTTTAGTTTTTTATTTTCAATTAATCCTTGAAAGAAATTTGATTATCAGTTCATAGTGAGAGTTATTTGTGTTGTGAGAAAAAGTTAATAAGAATTTATTCCATAAATTCGGGTATTTCAGATATACTTATCAATTCTGTTGAATTCGGGTGAAGAGTTACTCAGTTCTAGTTAGGTTGGGTCTTTTTGATCATCAATCTTCCATCATTTATGATTTGGAGTACGTCTGGCTTCTTTTTCGGATAATGTGGATTAAATAATTAATTTAGAATTTGAAAATCTGGTCTGTGGTCTCTGTTGAATGGACTAGTTCTTCATCAGACTTCTTGCTTCCTCGTTTTATACAATTTTGATTATTTTGAGTTAAATTTGAGTCGAATATGGTTTGGCTTCTATATGTCTTGAGCGTCAATAATAAACTAACTGTTTTTAACGGAATTCTAATAAATAACATTCTGTTGTTATGGCAACTGTCTTTACTCTCATTGGCTGATCATATTTTATGTCTATTGTTATAATATTTGAATTTTAATTCAAAATTACTGAATATCTTCTGATTACTATTATTCTTCTGTCTTCTTATCTATGTATGAGATATTATCACAACTGTTTATATTTTCTTTCAAAGATCATTTTGACAGCCCACAAAGCTGGGTTTGTTTATGTATTAAAGTTTTGACAATAATGTTAATATTATGTAATTACATTTCTTTCTTATTTTATGTTTTTAATTTAACTTTGACATCTTAATATGATTCACTAATTGTACTTAACTAGTTACTTGTCCTGGATTTCCTAATACAATAGTTAATTTCTTACAATTTGTTTATTTTGGATTTATACAGTTAGGCATTTTATAGGCCTAAGTAGTAATTCGCTATATCTTCTTATTTTACACAAATTAAAGATTATTTTACATTTACATATGTTTTTCTTGGCGTCATTTATGACTTGTTTACCTTTTGAATTAATTTGGGCTGTTTTATAATAATTATATGTCCTTATTACTTTACAAAATCATGGCCTGTCTATTATTCTCTAATTTCTTTTCCTGTATTATTATGTTTGTAAGAATTTATCTCCTTACTTATCTATATTGCCATTTTTTATAACTTGTCTATCATTTAATATTACTTATAAAACATAACACAAAAATTAGGTTTATGGTCTGTTCACTTGTTTCAGCCATATTCCTTCTTATAAACTTAATGGAACAAATAACTATCTTGGTGAAGAACATTATAACACCATTTATTTTATCTTGCTAATTACCCCTTTGAACATTTCAAGATCCAAGGATGTTTTACTTATTTTGCACTTATATTATTTAGTATATTTTTCTTTTATTTTTTCCTGCTTAACCATTGTAACAATAACATTTTTAATCATTATGGGATTTTTACCCTGAATACCACTGTATTCCTACTCTACTATCATTCATAATTATAATAACAATAACATTCTTATTTTTTGTTATTTTTCACCATTAAACTATAGTGTTATTCACTGGTTTTAGGTGTCTATACCTATATGTTGGGTTTTCTATTTATTTTGGGTTTACACTGGCACTTTGCACTTTTTTATTGTACTTGAGTGTTACTAGTGGTTATTCCCTAATATTGATTTCTCTTTACTCACTTAATCACCTTCACTCCCTACCTATCTCTCACTTCTGGGTTTTGTATTGGTTTATTCACAATTATTAGTTATAATGTTAACAAATTTCATGTTGTAACAGTACAATTCTGGCCCTACTGCATTTTGGGGAATAATCGATATAAATTGTATTTTATTTCAAAGTCAGATATCAGAAACTAGTAAAGTTTTATAAAGATTTGCAACTGCGCAATATCGAGTGTACAGGATTGGCATCAAGGTCGAGCGTATACGTCCATAACAACAACAACATTTTGTTAGCCGAATGTGCAACAGGCTGCACCTATGTATACGTCATACGAAGGTATGCTGCTACACAATTTCTGCGCTAAGACGTGGATCTCTACACAAAGAAATTGGTGACGTAGTTCCTCCCCACCTCAGTATTGCCACATTGTAATTCGGCCTCAGTCAAATTAGATCAGCATCGCCGGCCGGCTGTGTATAAAAATTTTCTAAAACCAAGTCTCGGACGTCCGTTAATACAATGTAAAAGTGCAGTAATTAAATAAAATGCAATAACAGTGCAACGTAAAACATAAACAAAAGTTTTCATAAAAGTTTTAACACCTAGAGTGCGAGTTTAGCGACGAGACGTCCGGAGGACTAAATTACAGCTAAGTGACAAAATGTGGTTGATACAAAACTTTTAATATTTAATATTTCATTCACAAATAATAAAATGAGCTCAATTTGGGGAAAATTAAAAAAGAAATTGTACTAAGAATGCGAGCGTGAGTGAATGAGAGAATGTATAACAAAATAACAAGTGCTGGGTTGTGAAATTACTTTTATAATTATGATATCATAAAAAATATAATTGAATATGTTATTTTGGAGGGCTATTGAAATGTTTAAGGGGATTTTTTGATTTAAATAATGTAACTGCGTCTCATGACATAACACCTCACGGTGTATAGCAGCGTGCTTGTTTTCGCACGGTAGAGTCACATGTTTTGTAAGTAATATATTATTAAAAGGTAATGTCATTTGGTAAACATTTCAAGCAAGCGTAAATTATTTCAGATAACACATTCCGCTATCTTCTGGTTCGTTTAACCGAATTCTGCCCTTCAAGGTAAGTAAATCTAATGTTCTTGTATATCACAAGATGGCGCCTGAACAAAAGTTGAATAAAATTATTGATATTCCATATTTAAAATTATGGCAATAAAATTAATATAACATTGGCGCCCGAGCAGGGACTCGACATAAAATTTTATTTTATGTGGGGTAAGCCTACGGGAAGGAGCGGACTGTTATCTGAAATAAAATATATAATTTGAAGACACATAAACATAAACGTAGAGATAGGTTATGTTATAAGATTATATGCATGCATGTATTATAAACAAGCAAAATGAATACTGGTGACGATAATAATGTAGAAGTCAGCATAACTGACGAAACAGTTATGAGTGAGATGGGTGTTCAATTAACCACAATTAGCCAGATCGGTGAGTTCAATGCTACCGGATTAGACGAATTAAATACAGTTCAAATAACACCCATCTCAACTCGGGACGAAAATAAAACAGATGAGATTAGTGCAATGATGCAATTACTGTTAAAGTTAGACGAGAAGTTTGATGAGCAAAAAAGCGAAACAAAAGAAATTAAGAGTAGTTTTAATAATAAGTTCGATGAACAACAAAGTGATTCCTATGTTAAATATAATAACTTGAATGACAAATTTGATGAAGTGAAAGATGAAATTAAATGACAGAGTTTTGATTTTAGCAAACAAATAAATGAAATTCATATACGTTATGAAAATATCTAAGAACAGATCATAGAAGTAGTTAGCGAGAAATTCAATATTAAAATAAATAATTTAGATGACAGAATCGATAAAATTAATGAGATATTAAATGAGACAGTTCAAGACCAGATAGAGTCACAAAGTAGAGAAATAGAAAAGAAATGTTTAACTGCAGTAGAAAATCAGATAGAAATTAAACCAATTGTGAAGTAAACAAACAGATAGAATTAAAAACTAATGTTTTGCAAAATAAATTAGAGAAAGTTGAATCGAATGTTGTAGACATATCAAAAAATATTGAAACGATAGATAATACAATATCAGAACTTGAAAGAAATACAAAGAGTAGAATAAGTATATTGCAAAATAAGATCCAAGATAAGATATTGCAAAATAAGATAACTTAACTATACAAAATAACAATAATATGTATTGTGTTAACTCAAATTAATAAGAGACTTATACCATTTAAATATTTGCTTACCCAGGATAACTCACCTTCCAATCCAAAGTCCGTCGCACGAAAGGCGTAATACAAGCAGGGTTCAAGGTTAACTCAGTAACATACTCAACTCGCATTTATGTAAAACAACTCAAATTTTATTAGACCATTATATTTATTATTTCCTTTTACTACTTTTAACTTTACTTGTTTCACAAATTTTTCTATTCAGACTTTTACTGTCATTTTATTAATTTTCTTTTCAAATCTACACCACAACAAAAGATTTACTCAGACATTATTACTTATGTTAATTCTTAATTTAAAGAAAGCTACCCAGTTTGCCCACATGCACACACATACAAATTACCCCCTTTTTATTTAAAATAATAATATATTTGAATGGATACAGTTACGTGTGCAGCTTCGTTTCTACCGACCGCATGGCGCGTCACCCAGAGTTCTCTAATTCGATGTTCAAAACATTGTGGTTTCACTTGTATTAAACTTCGCACTGATTTTACTGTATATATTATTAATTTATACTGCTTCACACATCTCTAGTACACTTGTTTGGTCGGCCGACCTTAATAGGCTCGTGCTAAGATTTTTTATGACCGCGCGGTCTGAAGGTGTTATTCCACTGGGATGAAAACTGTTACTGTTCCATGCATTTCGTACACTGCACCTATTCACCGGTTTACACTATTTTATACTTTTTGATCACTTATACATACTGTTGTGGTCGGGTAAAATTTCCGGCCCGCTAGCCGGTCGTATTTATCCAGCTGCGGCCATGGTAATTAGTCGACTGGGATGAACTTTTTGTGACGATGTTACATGTGGACAGACATCACTGCCTTCCTGGCGAACAGGTTTCATCGCCGCACACAGCCTTAGTTGTCCAAGTTTTTAGTGGCTGTACACCTGGCACACAGGATTTACGTGTGCTGTACGTCGACGATATTTCACTGCCTTTACTTTCGTTTATGTACAGTTAGGCGATCCACAGATGCAGGTGCTTGTGCATTTGTGAGTGGACGTCACACAACCGCAAAGTTCTCGGAAGTGTGCTACAGTTGACAACGCATTCTTTTCACATATTTCAACACAGTTACAGCATACCTTTGCGTTGTTTAGACTGCGAGTTAGATTCAAACTGGGGACTAGCCACATATATGAAATGAATTTCAAGTATTTTAAAAATGAAAACCAAAATTAATGAAGTAAAAAAAACCTTCTAATTCGCCCCATTACAATACCCCCCCAATAAGAGAACTTCTGTCGAAACAGAAGAAATCTCATTGCTAAAACCCCTAAGAGGACCGGTGAGGATTTGGTGCCAACAACCCCCCATTTGTTCTTATACATCATGGGTAAACTACCCCCCTGGTTCGGTGACTATGGCCGCATCTGAACGAGATCACTGGACTTCTCTGTGCGAGATCCCAACACCGAAAAATCGAACAGATACGCACCACATCGCACCTCACCTCCTAACATGTTTCCCCAAAAAATCCAAATCCCTGGCTTATATCATGCCAGATCCTCAACCGATATGTTCCACCTTACATACAAACTGGGTCGCCTTTGGCAAATACTGGGCGCATACATACACCTATAATATTTTCTAAACAAACTCATCATTTAAAATCACAAAATATTCATCTTTAAATTCACTATTCTTTTAAGTTCAAAATCAGATTGTATCAAAAAAAAAAATCTCTTTGTTATTATTACTGATAAAAAAAAATAAATTGAATATTTAATTAAAACATGGACTGCCTTATCCTAACATTTGATTATACATACATCCTAAACAATATAATTCAATAACACTATTAATACGCATAAACAATAATACAATCAGAATTTAAAACATCAATTTGATGGCAGGCACCAAAAATATATATGCTTTTTTTTTTCTTTTCTACTACCCCCTTTTTAATCCCTTAACCCCTGATACCCGTTACATATTCATGTGTTCTGCGCTAGGCTTCTTGGCCTTTTCCAGCCTCATCCTAGCCGTAAACCACATCTCCCTCGTGACCTGTAACTGAGTCACCGCCCATTCACACTCACTATTACCCCCCCTGGACTGTAGCACCCAGTTGCTTTCACAAGGACTGATGCGGAAGGGGTGGACATTTTTTTCTTTTATTCCACCCCCATCCTTGCTTCGGTGTTACAATAAAATTCGGTATTACACCTACTATTCTTTATTTATACACCCCTAATGGACTACCACCCCTATCTGGGTGAGAATAGCCCGGTTCCAAAATTAGGTAGATTCCCCCAAAAATAACCCCCCTTCTAAATCTAACAGACCACCGGGTTGACAAAATAAAACAAACCACAAGCCGGTTATATCAAGTAAAATTTATGATTTGCCACAATTAACTAATTTCACAGTCATGATCCGGTGAGGTCATGGCCGCACTTAGGTGGGGAATCTACAGTTAAAACATAAAACGTAGATTGACATTAATAAAATTTACATGAACAGAAATATGCACATCTTATTTTCCAAACGCTATCTAAGCCCAAACATTGTTTTGGTTATATCCATACAGAATTTCCTTCAGTTTTCCATTTTAAATAAATATTTTAATCATTATTTACATTAATTAGCCTTTAATTTATAATTCCAGTTCGAATTTGAATGGAAATAAAGTTAAGTTCATTATTAAAAATCATCTTTTCAATTAATTTAACTACCAAATTAATTTAATTTCTCAAACTCTAAGTTGCAATAATTACCTCATTATTATTGTTCAAAGCAGAATATTAATTGTATTACAATAAAAAGCCACCTCCATTTCAACATGTCTTACATTTCTTTTATTTCATAATAGGATTTTGCTCAAGATACTGATTCATCAAGCTACAACATTTTTGTTATTGTCACCAAGCATGACTGTAGACATTAGTCACAACATACAACACACCTGTTTACATAAACAATTGTCTGCAAGACTTGTTTTATAAGAACTGTTATAAACACTCACATAGTCTAAACATCCTGGTTACCTCACCCCTCATACCTGTAATTTTAATTTTCAATTTTTATAAATCTTTTAATGTTAACATATTTATCAGCTGGTACCAATTCAGATCCGACTTAATTTTGCTTCATTAATAAAATTGACCCTTTTAAATTATTTGTTTAACAAACAAAAAAATGCTTTAATAACCTCCCCTCAAAACAGTTTAACTTTAATTACAGTTATATGCAGTTACTGTATAACATATATAAAATTACAGTTTCAATTTGAATCAAAATGAAGTTAAACACATCACTAACCTTCATATTATTAAGTTACTCCAAGGACAACTACAATTCAATTTAATCTCTTCGTACATTCAAAACAATTTCCATTACTTTAATTACATTTGTCAAAAAGATTCTAATTAGTCTAATATTTCAGTTTTTCTTAATACTTCAATAAATTTTACAAACATTCCATCATTTGTTTCTCTTTATATTTCAGTTATTATTATTTTTTAAATTATTATCTCAAGTTACTTTCATTGTTGAATCAAAATCTTTTCACACCTGTAAGCATTTTATTCTATCTGATTGGTATTATAAACTTTATACTTACAGTACATTATCCACCTATTGACATGAACACAAAATACACACCACACACACACACACACACACCAATATCTCCACGTAACCTCTGAAACATTTAACAACAATGTTATTTCATATCAAACAATTTAACATTTATTTATTAATATCAAATCTCATAAAACAATTTAAATCCATTAGAAAATTCAATTATACAACCTTTAAATTAATCAGAATATTTAAACATCTCAAATATTTTAATTAAATTAATTATTGAAAATACAAGTTCAGTTGCTATCAAAACAATTACAATTCGCTAATTACCGTCTCCAAAATTAATTTTGTTATTTATTTAAATTGCAAATATTAATATTATTATTATCACAACAATTTCCATGACATACACGCATTGTTTACCTAACATTTTACAACACACACAAGTAAATTCACTACACTTATTTACAATTCTTCAGCATTGATTACTCAGTTATATCACACTTCATTGTCCAAGGTAGCGAGGTCAGAACCCTTAAACAAACTATTTAAAATTGTCAATTTGTGAATTTAAGGCTCAGCCTCCATCGTCAAAAATTAGTCTGGGTTTCAAATAACAATTTTCAATTTTATTTGCATTCCACATACGGTTATCTTGTGTATGGTAACCATAAAATTTCAGTTTATTCATTTTACCATAATAATCATATACCAGGTCAACATTATTTATTTCTGCCCAGTCTCCATTAGTAGTTATATTCATTATCAAGTCAGTTAATTTTTTATCATAAGGTAAATTATTATTATTTAAACATGTATCATCAAAATAATCTTCACTCTCAATTTTAACAGGTAAGTACTTCAAATCAATTAAAATCTCTTTCAACTCATTATAATCTCTCTTTAGTTTATATAATTCTATCTCTTTATCAACACACAACTCTCCATATAAATCTTTCTCATCATAACACCATATCACACTTTTAACCTTCCACACAGAGGGTACAACTGTGATGATTTAAATTGTGACAAAAAAAAAATAAATAAATAAAGAAATAAAAAAATTTTAAGTTGCGAACAATTAACCATTTAAATCTCACAATGATAATAAAAAACATGTAGGTACTAAGTGTGAATGGAAGTAGTAATTAATAAGGGCAAAGAAACGGTAAAGAAAAGACATATTGTAAATAATTATTATTGTCGCATTTAACCCTTTGCTTGTTATCAGGCGCCTACCTGTTGATACCGGACTCGACATGTTTACCGAGTCTTCTGTAATTAAAATAATATAGAAAAATAATGTTAATAATTAAAGAATCTGAAGACACAGATAGTCACGAAAACAACTAATTTAAATGATGTATTTTTATCTAGCGATAGTTTGTATAAATAAAAAAGTTTTATTTAGAGAGAGACCGGGACTATATTCTCGCGGAATAAACACCCCACTATCTATTGTCCTGTACCAGTGGTAGCGTACGAAAAATCTCTTTCTCGCTATGACGACTCCAAGCAGTGCACACGCACGAGCGAAATGCTCTGTTAAAATGTTATGTGATTGGTTATTAGTTTGGATTAATTCTTATGTATTTTACTAACTGCTACAAAAGAGTGTAATATGTAACGTTAAGAGAAAGAAAAATTAAAAAAACGTAACAAGAAGAAATATGTGACAACCAATAGTACGAGTGTTAATAACTATAACAGCTATCTTCTCCAATTGACGACTCTCCACAACATCCTGCCTGGAGACATGAATCATCAGAATTACAACTCTAGTAGACCCGACCGATAATGCAGTTCGAGACTTCTGAGAATCAACGAGTACCTGTGTAGAAGGCCCACTCTATCCTGCAGACGTTTAAGCCGTGAACAACTGAGACCAGACCTAGACGAGGACGACGCTCTTAGGATTCCCAAGATGTAACCATATGGAGGAGACTTCTACATCCCAAATTAAAGGTGACTCGATAGCACGTCTATCGAGGAATAATAATAATAGTAATTGTAACACAATACTCTCTTAAAGAGACTTTCAGAGACGATTGACTTTATAGGAATATAAAAATTTAAATCTAAGAATTTAATTGTAACTATTCAGGCTTCTTGCAATTGTAACAGTTTAGATTTTAACGTATCGTAGTATAATTAATACCATTCTTCAAATGGAATAATAATGAAACTTAAAAGTAAAAGTAAAAGTAAAAGTAACAGTCTTGCAAGCTAATATCTTGAATTGAATATAATTAATTTTTAAAGTTTAAAGACTAAATACCAAATGGTTACCCGGATCCGGGGAAAAGCTAAATATAATTTGTTGTGATCCCACAGTCTATATAAAGCAATTTAAACAAGTTAATAATTTAATTAATAATGTAATGGGATCTGTTTTTGAGTAAATGTCATTTGTTTTATTTTAAATGTTTAATAAAGGGAAATCTTCTTGTTGCACACATATACTGAGTACATAAATCAACAGTTTTCCCTTCCATGATTCCTTTTATATTTACTGTGTGTTGTTCTGTTTAAATTTCAGCTCGTCCCGAATAAGGCAGCCTGAAGTAATTGGCCGAACCAATTACTTTGGGTTCCCTCTGTTATAACTCAAGAGAAGAGCTTATAAATTGCGCCACTCTGCTAATTAGTTAAAATTTTGCTGCTAATTAAAAATCACAAAAAAAAAGAAATTTTGTGACTTGTGTTATTAAGCAGTAATTGTGCCTATTAACCCAGACCATAATCTGTTGATTTATTTACTCATGTACTTTAAATGTGTCTAAAATCTTAAATAAAATTAAACGATAATAGTTATTATAATAGTTTTGTAAATAGGTAATTTTAATTATTATTTAGATATAGCAATGAACATAATATTGACTAAAGACGCCCCATGTATTCGATATAACATCAGGTATGTGCTTGTCAAAAGCTCATTCAACAACACGTCTGTTTGTAAACAAAATCAAACCAGTTTAATTCTTGTCCAAGCCTGTGTGAGAGTGTCCTTGACACCCTAGCGCAAAGTTGCGTTAGACAATACATCACCTCCCTCTATTGTATAAAAAAGTGTGTGACCCCTTGCCCAGTAACAAAAGATTTCAGACATATGTTGAAAATTAAAACAAAAAAAAGTAAATAATTTTATTATTAAAATGCGCCACTGTTTTTGGTTTCATTTTGTGTAAATGCTTAGTGTACTTAGTGTCAATTATAAAATACTCCATTCTGTATATCGATGCACTCAGTTAGGAAATTGTATGTAAAAAGAAAGAGGCTAAGTAGCATATATGAATAATATTGACGATATTTATAAGTGTATAAATATAAGTGTATATTTTGTGTGAGATTACGCACATACTCGTATATAATTATACGTGAAAAGATTAGATTGTATTATACCAATTCATGTATGTACGTGTCAAAGTATTCAGTCTCTAACACGTCAATTTTGCGACGATTTAAGACCTGTAGTTTTCCTGTACAAGCCTACATAAATGTGTAATTCGTGTTTCTATTGACACGATGAGTTATGTGAACTACTGACTAAACAAAACAAGTGTACTAATTAATTTTATGGAATGATGCTTCCCGAAGTAAACAACCGAGTCCTAAATAAATGAAAAACGAAGTTTCTTAAATCTGAGTAAAGTAAATAATAAGAAATAAATGATTAGTCATTTAAAATAAAAGGTTTAATAATATCGTAAATTATTATAACACGTTAGTATAATTATAATTATAAAAGTGTAACTAAACTCAGCTTGGTAACGGGCCGTAACATTGCGTACGCATCGCACACGCCACCCCTTTTGAAGCAAGCCAGTGCAAGTTAATAAGGTGTCCGTTAGCTATTGTTAAATGAAACGATAGAGAAATATTCTCCCTCGAGTTGACTGTTCCCTTTGTAAGCAAAACTATGCCATTGTTTAAAACTAGTCTAACCTACTTTCCAGCGAAACAGCTGATCGCTTAAATAAAAAACTAATGCTATGTTTAATTACCTCTGTTAATAAACGTTTACCATGTACTAAAGTGTGTAGGAAATAATTGTGTAGTATAGTAAAGCGAATAATATTGTGACTTAAATTTCAAATGAATAAATGATTTAGTTAACCCTCCCTTGTTAGATAAAGTATTATACCCCAAGTCCCAAAACAAAGTAAATAAAGAGTATTCTAAATACAAAAACAAACTTATTTATGAAGTCGTTGAAGCGGAGGCAGCCGTCAAATCTATTCCAGACCCACACTTACAAAATGAAGCACGCGTACTTATAAATAATAAATTCAATAGAGCCATTAAATTAAACAATAGTCTACCTCTTGTTTCACGTGGTCAGTCTAGGTACTCTAGTGAATATAAAACCTTAAAACGCATGAAAACAAAATTAATCGATAACAATGCCCTTATCGTTAAGGCAGATAAAGGAAATACGCTAGTCATCATGGACACTGATTCATACAGTCATAAAGTTCATGATTTTATTTCTAACAATAACATTAATATATTAAACTCTGACCCCACTGATTTGTACGTTAAGGAACTTAACAATTGTATTAATAAATGTACCAATTTATTCAACGAAAACACACGACGTTACTTAAAGCCCATCAATGCTAAAGCCCCGATATTCACAGGACTACCTAAAATTCATAAACAAAACATACCTATCAGACCGCTCGTGAACTTTACCACTGCTCCTGGCTTCAAAACTGCAAAAGCACTAGTTCGGTTGATAAAAGATAATTTACAATTACGTAATTATCATGGTATTAAGAACAACAATGATTTTATTAATGATATTAAATCTGTTGAACTGCAACCTAACCACAAATTGGCGTCGTTCGACATAACTAATTTATACACGAACATCCCAATCATAAATACATTACAGATCCTGAGAAACAATTTATCTGACAATAGTTGCATGAACACACAGACAATAAATGAGTTAACTAATTTACTCGAGGTTATTTTGAAACAAAACTATTTCACTTTTAATGGTTCTTTTTACATTCAAAATGATGGCCTAGCAATGGGCTCACCCCTTTCCGGCCTACTGGCCGATATTTATTTAAATTATTATGAGAATACTCACTTGTTGAACAATAATATATATGCAAATAAAATAATATTTTATGCACGTTATGTAGACGATACGTTTTTAATCTTTGATGGTACTATAAGACAAATCGAATTATTTAAAAACTGCCTAAATAAAATAAATAGACACATCCAATTTACTCTTGAAACAGAGGTTGATAACAAGATAAACTTTCTAGATTTAACCATCACTCGACAGATGAATAAACTAAAGTTCAACATTTATAGGAAACCGACTACCACTGACACCACAATACACGCAGACTCTCATCATCCTCTTTCACATAAAATGGCAGCGTACAATAGTTTCATTCATAGATTATTAACGATTCCTTTGGATGATAATGACTTCCGTGATGAGCTAAATGTCATAAAATATATCGCGGTTGCCAATGGTTACAGTAGTTTAACCATTGACAAATTGTTGAGAAAACATGAAAAAAGAATGCTTAAACCCCGAATAAACAGCAACACGCAAAAAATTTTTATATCTACTAATTACACCAGCTTTATGCCTAAGGTTCTGTGTTCTATATTGAATAATAATAGTTTCACTATTTCATTCAGGACTAATAATAAGTTACTGGATATTCTCAAACCGAAAAAACACACGCCTCCAGAAGAAAAAACTGGCATATATAAGTTAACATGTAATGATTGCGAGTGCTTCTACATTGGACAGACTGGGAGAGGTTTTCTTAAACGATTTCGAGAACATTTACCCAAGAAAATAAGAAATATTGACAACATCAAATCAAATTACGCCCGACACTTGACTTCACACAATCATAATTACACAGATTTTAATTCCAATTTAATACCGTTACATGTGTGTAATAAGGGCCGTTTCATGAATGCCTTGGAGGAATTTGAAATTTACAGTGCATATGCAAACCCAATGAGTCGCGATATCGTGCTAAATGACCACCTGAACTTTGTATCCAACCGATTGTACGATACTGCCTTGAGTCTGCTTGCTGGGGCTACGATAAGGTAGCAACCGCTCAGTAGCAGAATGAACTTGAACGGGTGCGCACCCAAATCCGCGTACTGTTCATATGCATATTTTGATATTTTAACTTTTAACGATCTCGTATGAGTGACTGTTTTAATTTTTAATTTCTGATGATGGAGTATATGCTCCGAAACGCGTCATAGACGAAGCATAGGAAATCACACGGCGGATAATTAAGGTAATTAATTTATTATTCTAAATAATATGGTAGTAGATAGTAAATAATTCTAGGTGCGTTTCGTAAATGCTCCAAAGTAATTAATTAATTATAAAGAAAGTAAATCAGAATAAAGAGAATAATAATTGTTTAAATAATAAGGCTAAATAATTCTTGATTTAAACTAAATGTGTGAAGTGTAGCGTAGAAGTAAGAGAAAAGAATAATAATAATACAAGTAACGTAGATTAGTAAGCACCCCAGTTGTGGTGGCCAGTTAGAAGAAATAATGCGTGTTCAGGATTGTACTAAGCAGCCACCCTCTCTATTGTATAAACGGTAGCACTCCCTAAACAATGAATGCCACCGCGTGTGAAATAAAATGCAGCGTGTAAAGTGTCCCCTTCCGCATAGTTTGTCTAGTTATTGTTAAAGAGTTAAAAGAGAAGTATCCTCGTGAAATTCCGCTTCTCTCCAAGTAACTATAATCAAGAGTGTAGTATGAGACCCTCTTTGGATTATTTAAAAGTAAGTCTATGGTATATAATCAAGACAGAATTATATACCGGTGTATAATCAAGATAGAATTATATACATGTTAAGTAACGAGTCACAACGGCGCCGGCTGAAAAGGATAATGATGAGCCAAGAGAGCCAAGAGATCATTTATGAATGCTGAAAGCTAACCTGTAGTGTTAGAGTAAGCTGATGTCAGTCGGGCCACGATATTGTGAGTTGCTGAAATTAGGGAAATTAGTATTATAAGTTAGTACTGTAAGAAGTGAGATAAAGGGAATTTCACGAAAGCGAACATTTAAATGAGAACTAGATCATTTAAAGAGAATTTAAAACAAACGACCTGTGCAGTAATAATAATAAAAGAGAATAATAATAAATAATGATAATAATAAGAAATTTCACACTGTACTCCCCAAGCATTCTCTCGGTACGTATCTAACCAAATTTTCCGGAGTCGGTGTTGGTTAAGAGGCGGAGTATGTGACGATTTAAATTGTGACAATTAAAAAAAAAAAAATAAAGAAATAAAAAAATTTTAAGTTGCGAACAATTAACCATTTAAATCTCACAATGATAATAAAAAACATGTAGGTACTAAGTGTGAATGGAAGTAGTAATTAATAAGGGCAAAGAAACGGTAAAGAAAAGACATATTGTAAATAATTATTATTGTCGCATTTAAACCTTTGCTTGTTATCAGGCGCCTACCTGTTGATACCGGACTCGACATGTTTACCGAGTCTTCTGTAATTAAAATAATATAGAAAAATAATGTTAATAATTAAAGAATCTGAAGACACAGATAGTCACGAAAACAACTAATTTAAATGATGTATTTTTATCTAGCGATAGTTTGTATAAATAAAAAAGTTTTATTTAGAGAGAGACCGGGACTATATTCTCGCGGAATAAACACCCCACTATCTATTGTCCTGTACCAGTGGTAGCGTACGAAAAATCTCTCTCTCGCTATGACGACTCCAAGCAGTGCACACGCACGAGCGAAATGCTCTGTTAAAATGTTATGTGATTGGTTATTAGTTTGGATTAATTCTTATGTATTTTACTAACTGCTACAAAAGAGTGTAATATGTAACGTTAAGAGAAAGAAAAATAAAAAAACGTAACAAGAAGAAATATGTGACAACCAATAGTATGAGTGTTAATAACTATAACAGCTATCTTCTCCGATTGACGACTCTTCACAACATCCTGCCTGGAGACATGAATCATCAGAATTACAACTCTAGTAGACCCGACTGATAATGCAGTTCGAGACTTCTGAGAATCAACGAGTACCTGTGTAGAAGGCCCACTCTATCCTGCAGACGTTTAAGCCGTGAACAACTGAGACCAGACCTAGACGAGGACGACGCTCTTAGGATTCCCAAGATGTAACCATATGGAGGAGACTTCTACATCCCAAATTAAAGGTGACTCGATAGCACGTCTATCGAGGAATAATAATAATAGTAATTGTAACACAATACTCTCTTAAAGAGACTTTCAGAGACGATTGACTTTATAGGAATATAAAAATTTAAATCTAAGAATTTAATTGTAACTATTCAGGCTTCTTGCAATTGTAACAGTTTAGATTTTAACGTATAGTAGTATAATTAATACCATTCTTCAAATGGAATAATAATGAAACTCAAAAGTAAAAGTAAAAGTAAAAGTAACAGTCTTGCAAGCTAATATCTTGAATTGAATATAATTAATTTTTAAAGTTTAAAGACTAAATACCAAATGGTTACCCGGATCCGGGGAAAAGCTAAATATAAGTTGTTGTGATCCCACAGTCTATATAAAGCAATTTAAACAAGTTAATAATTTAATTAATAATGTAATGGGATCTGTTTTTGAGTAAATGTCATTTGTTTTATTTTAAATGTTTAATAAAGGGAAATCTTCTTGTTGCACACATATACTGAGTATATAAATCAACAGTTTTCCCTTCCATGATTCCTTTTATATTTACTGTGTGTTGTTCTGTTTAAATTTCAGCTCGCCCCGAATAAGGCAGCCTGAAGTAATTGGCCGAACCAATTACTTTGGGTTCCCTCTGTTATAACTCAAGAGAAGAGGTTATACAACCTTATACAAAAAAGGGAAACAATTCAAATCTTTCACTAATAAGGGTCTCTTGCCCTCCAATAATAACATTTTTGAACACCTTGGTTCATCACAAATAAGGGAAAAATTTACCCTCTGCCCTCCATATTCATCTACTCTTTCTTTCCATTCTTTTTCTAATTCATCAACACTAATTACTACTTCGTTACCACATATCACACTCTCTCTCTCTCTCACTATTTCACTATCTATTTTCAACGTATCACTCTCTGATACCACCCTTTTAATCACATTACCACTTTCAATATCATTGTTAACATTTGTTATCTTACTCTCTATTACCACATTTTTAATTATATTCTCATTTTCGACATTATTGTCATCATTTGTTAATTTTTTATTATCATTATTATTTTTACTTTTACTCTGTTCTCCTACTGACTCTACTATTCTCTCAATATCTTGTTTCAATTCGTTACAACTACTTTCGCATATCATTTTTATCTCATTAATGTCACTTCTGAGTTCGTCAAATTTACAGTTAAATTCACTTGTCATTTCATTCAATTTTATATCGTTATTGTCAAAACGATTAATTAATTCGTTAAATATGTTATTCTGTACTTCTAATTTACAGTTAAAGTCACTTTTCATTTCATTCAACGTTATCTCGTTACTGTTAAAACGTTGATGAAAGTCATTACTTTGTTTATTGAAATTGATTTTCATAAACTCAAATATGTCATCTAATGACAATTCCTTTTCTTTTGTCTTAATTGTTACGGGAGTGGAAATCGCTCCCGGCATACTAATTACAGACTCTTCTACATTATGGTCATCTATTGATATCGACTCTGTTTGAATACCGGAGTCGGTATTTATTTGACTCTCGGTCTGACTGTCAGAGAAGCTGACTTCATTATTGTCTGCCATTTTTATATTGTAAATTTACTACTTTTCTTAATTTACCGATACTGCTCTTAGACTTATTTCTACAACATCTTATATTTACTCTAATCTTAACTCATTGTCTTGCGTACTTTACGTAATTTTTTCGTATCGTTATTTAACCTTCAACCACACTTGTATTCGCTTTTAGGTGCCGATTTATAATTATTTTACAAATCGAGTCTCTGTTCACAGCGCCATCTGTGTTAACTCAAATTAATAAGAGACTTATACCATTTAAATATTTGCTTACCCAGGATAACTCACCTTCCAATCCAAAGTCCGTCGCACGAAAGGCGTAATATAAGCAGGGTCAAGGTTAACTCAGTAACATACTCAACTCGCATTTATGTAAAACAACTCAAATTTTATTAGACCATTATATTTATTATTTCCTTTTACTACTTTTAACTTTACTTGTTTCACAAATTTTTCTATTCAGACTTTTACTGTCATTTTATTAATTTTCTTTTCAAATCTACACCACAACAAAAGATTTACTCAGACATTATTACTTATGTTAATTCTTAATTTAAAGAAAGCTACCCAGTTTGCCCACACGCACACACATACAAATTACCCCCTTTTTATTTAAAATAATAATATATTTGAATGGATACAGTTACGTGTGCAGCTTCGTTTCTACCGACCGCATGGCGCGCCACCCAGAGTTCTCTAATTCGATGTTCAAAACATTGTGGTTTCACTTGTATTAAACTTCGCACTGATTTTACTGTATATATTATTAACTTATACTGCTTTACACATCTCTAGTACACTTGTTTGGTCGGCCGACCTTAATAGGCTCGAGCTAAGATTTTTTATGACCGCGCAGTCTGAATGTGTTATTCCACTGGGATGAAAACTGTTACTGTTCCATGCATTTCGTACACTGCACCTATTCACCGGTTTACACTATTTTATACTTTTTGATCACTTATACATACTGTTGTGGTCGGGTAAAATTTCCGGCCCGCTAGCCGGTCGTATTTATCCAGCTGCGGCCATGGTAATTAGTCGACTGGGATGAACTTTTTGTGACGATGTTACATGTAGACAGACATCACTGCCTTCCCGGCGAACAGATTTCATCGCCGCACACAGCCTTAGTTGTCCAAGTTTTTAGTGGCTGTACACCTGGCACACAGGATTTACGTGTGCTGTACGTCGACGATATTTCACTGCCTTTACTTTCGTTTATGTACAGTTAGGCGCTCCGCAGATGCAGGTGCTTGTGCATTTGTGAGTGGACGTCACACAACCGCAAAGTTCTCGGAAGTGTGCTACAGTTGACAACGCATTCTTTTCACATATTTCAACACAGTTACAGCGTACCTTTGCGTTGTTTAGACTGCGAGTTAGATTCAAACTGGGGACTAGCCACATATATGAAATGAATTTCAAGTATTTTAAAAATGAAAACCAAAATTAATGAAGTAAAAAAAACCTTCTAATTCGCCCCATTACAGTATGATGAATGTACGTTGATTGAGAATAATTTAACGAGTGTGAGGAATGAATTGCGGGGAGAGATTAATAAAAAAGTTACCGGTGTTACTGAAAGGGTAATCGTGACTAGGGACTTATACAACGAAATAGAGCTAGAAACCTTTAGTCATGAAAACAGGGTGATACATCCCATGCGGTTTTTAAATCAAACACAAGAGTATAATCATTTCAATAACAATAGCTGGGAAATACAACTAACTAAGATGTTTTAAGGGTAATTCAATAATATGGGCGGAGGCACACAGATTAGAATGGGACTGCTATGAAACTTTTGAAAGAGCATTTAAGGATAAATATTGGCCGGCAGAAGAACAGGAAAGTTTAAGAAGCCGTATTATGGGAGCGGGTAATTTCATGGGACATAACAATATAACAATGTATGTAACAAAACTGTACAACGAGGCTAAATACCTCGAGCCACCGATACCTTAAATCGTTCGTTAGATATGTAAGCAAGCACCTACTGAGAGAAGTACAAGTCACCTTGATGACAAAAGAGATAGAAAATCTGAACGAACTTGAGCAAATTTTGGATATATTACAGAGTATTAGGGATCGCGAAACAGGTAGGCGACCTATACACCATAATAACAGTAATAACAACACAGAGTTTAACCGACCCCGAAATAATTATCATGGAAACAATAATGATAATAATAATATGCATAGGTCTGGTTCCCAGCAAGCAGGTGAGTGGCGTTGTCCCAGATGCAAACGAGAGAACTACGCCTACAGACAGCAATGCTTCAAATGTAAATTACCGAAAGAAGATCAGAGGAGGCGAGAACACACAAAACAGTATGTACCAACAGACAGAGGAGTACCGAGTACCAGCAGAACGCCAAATCACAAACAGGGACTGCCGAGTGGGCACCAATGACCAAACATGAACAACAGTAGACCACAGCCGGAAAACTAAGACAAACAGTGGTAACCAGGACCCGACCACTGTTCAGAGAAGCGCATGAGGTCCAACCAGCAGAGGACGTCCAAAGCAACGTTATCAAAATGGACATAGTAGCGGACTTATTGGAGGAAGAAAACAATGCCACAACGGAGGTGACAGCGGGACTGACGGAAATACAGGTAACAATAGAGAATAAACATTTTAGAACACTGGTAGACACAGGGAGTGAAATTTCAGTCATAGCAGCAAACATTTTAAGTGAATTAAGAGAATTTAATAAGAATATTCCAGTTTTGCCTGTAGCAGGGGTTACAGTGATAGGAGTCACAGGAGTACGCAGCAAGCGTGTGACAAAACATACATTTGAGCTTTTTGATTAATGATGTAGATTTTGATAACACATTTTTGGTAGTTAAGGGATTGAGTCTAGACATTATTTTAGGTAACGATTTTTTACAAAGAAATAGATCGGTGATAAATTTTAAGGAGAAAGTGATAGAATTAGATGGGGGTGATCGGTCTGTGAGAGTTAATTTTGACAGGGTGATAGATAAAGTTAAAATAACTGGTGTAAAGTTACTACGAAAGCGAGTAGATGAGAATAATGTAGATACTAGAATTAATTTATGTAGAGAAGGTGAGTACATTGAGAATTTTGATAGTGAAATGAGCAATATTAATGATGCAGTGTGGGAGATAAGGGCGGATGAATTTTGTAGTGGAGGTGAGGTAGTAAGGAGTGGCCAGCGCGCGGCGTTGTGGCAGGTAATAGAGCAGTTTAAGGGAGTGTTTGCCGATGTTCCAGGGAGGGCAAGAAATTATGAATGTATGTTACAGATCAGGGAACACACACCGTTCATGCAACAAAGTTATCCCGTGCCTTACTCCAAAAGACGAGCGGTGCAAGAGGAATTGGATAAAATGTTGGAAGGAGGAATAATAGAGAGGTCAATATCGCACTACTCGAATCCATTAGTTGTAGTAATCAAGAAATATGGTAGAGTTAGGTTGTGTTTAGATGCGAGACGAATAAACCAGATCATCATACCAGACCGGGAGTCACCAGAATCGATTAACGAAATATTCCAAAAATTTAGCGGGGTGAAATACATGACATCGCTGGACCTTACTGCAGGATATTGGCAGGTACCATTGGCAGAGGTGAGTAGGAAGTACACCGCATTTCTATTCAATGGAAAAAATTATCAGTTCTGACGGTTACCATTCAGATTAAATACCAGTGTAGCTAGCTTCATCAAATGTCTAGACAAAATTTTAAGACCAAAAGACGTAGATTTCCTGACAGTTTATGTAGACGATATTTTGATTGCATCCCAAACTTTCGAGGACCATTTAGGTCATTTAAGGTATGTATTAACAAAGTTAGAGGCAGGAGGACTTACTGTAAACTGGGACAAGTCTAAATTTTTGCAAACCGAAATTAACTTTTTAGGTTTTATCATCACGTCAGAAGGAATCACAGCAAACCCGGACAAGGTCGAATCTATCATGCGCTTCCCTGAACCAAGGAACATAAAGCAACTTCAAAGTTTTCTAGGGCTGTGCAACTTACCGAAAATTTCAAAGGAACTATGCACACGTAACCGCAAGGTTAAGTGCTGTACTTCAAAAGAACAGACAATGGAAATGGGGAGACGTGGAGCGTGAAGCTTTTGAGGAAATTGAAAATAAATTTAGTAACATGATAATGATGAACCGTCCGGATTTTAAAAAAGTGTTTTACTTACAGACAGACGCCAGTAATGTAGCAGTAGGTGCAGAGCTTTACCAATAGGATAACGAGAAGGAGCACCTCACTATCGCCTTCGCGAGTAGATCATTGCTGCCCACCGAAAAGAACTACACAACAACTGAAAAAGAACTACTCAGCATCGTATTCGCAGTAGGAAAATTCAGGACTTACACCCTAGGAAACAAGACGATAATACGAACTGATCACAAGGCGTTATCCTTCCTGAACACTTGTAAGCTCACTCACAGCCGTTTAACCAGGTGGGTGCTTATTTTACAAGAGTACAATTTCGACTGGGAATACATCAAAGGGACAGAGAACAAGGTACCTGACGCTCTTTTCAGGGTAGATTTCGTGGACAACAAAACAGGTAGGAACTTAAAGGAAATCGAAATTTTTCAGATTAGTAGGGAAGATAGGATCTTTGGTGAAGAGTTGAAGGATATCAAAACCATGCAGAGAGCAGATGGTAAGTCAGGTAAAATAATAAACAGCTTAGAGACTGAATTAGATGAATCAGAATATAACCAAATTTTTCAAGTTTACAAAGGGTTCTTGTTTAAGAAAGTAATAGGGGGTGAGCGTGACTGGAGGTTAGTTATACCAGCGGGGTTGGAAGAGAAAATTATTTGGGATTGTCATGTAAGATATGGTCATTTTGGGGCAAAAAAGTGTGTCAATGTGTTGAAAGAATCATGTATTTTCAGAAATATGGAGAGACGAGTGCGAAAGCTGCTGAGAAGTTGTGATTTGTGTCAAAAGTCGAAGGTAGTCAACTATAGGGTTGAAGGTGAGTTGAATTTTATAAGGGTAGAAAGACCATTTGATTTAGTTGCTGTAGATTTGTTTGGACCGTTGCCGAAGGGAAGAGGCGGAGTTGTGTATATTTTTGTAATGCTTGACACTTTTTCGAAGTATGTTAAATTGTATAGCGTAAAGAGAGCTACCAGCCAGGTATTGAGTGAAAAGGTGACTAAAGACTACATGATTCACATGGGTAAGCCGAAGGTGATTTTGTCAGACCATGGGCCACAGTTCATCAGTGGAAGATGGCGCCAAACCCTAGGATGGGAAGGAATCCTCACGAAGCATACGGCTGTGTAC
Source organism: Magicicada septendecula (assembly GCA_034769895.1). NCBI lineage: Eukaryota > Metazoa > Arthropoda > Insecta > Hemiptera > Cicadidae > Magicicada > Magicicada septendecula. The sequence goes on from CM068368.1 coordinate 449,766,798, forward strand.
CATCCCCAGTCTAACCAGGCTGAGCATGTAATGAGAGAGATAGGCAGGATCTTCAGAGCCTATTGTCACGCTAAACACAGCGAGTGGCCGTTGTATGTCCGAAAGGTAGAGACTTGGCTTAACAGTACCACCCACGAGTCCACCGGCTATACACCTCATGAATTGGTAAAGGGAACACGCCCCCAAGGATTTTGGAAAAGGTGTTTGACTACCCACCTGAGAGCGACACAACGGATGTGAGCATTAAAATCCAGTTGGCCAATGAGAACTTATTAAGCAAGGGTGAGCAAAGAAAACGTAGACACGACGCAAGAGGTAAGTGGGTAAAATACGAAATAGGGCAATTGGTATTGGTAAGAAGGCATGACTTATCGAGCGCTCAAGACAAAAAGATTAAGAAATTCTTCCTGCTTTACGAAGGACCATATGAGGTAGTAGAAATCAAGATGAAAAATTCGTATGTGTTGCAGAACAGGGAGACTAGGGAGATAGTAGGAACACACAATGCTACAAATCTAAAATTGTACTGGTCATCTTAGGAATTTAAAATGGGTTTGTATATTAGAGAATGTATGAGTTTTAATTTGATGTTTATTTTTACAGAAGGGACTCTCCCCCATTTTCGGGGCGATCACAGACTCACCACCTCTGATCGTGGATTTTGGCATTCTGGAGGCGGACCATGGTTGGCGGTAGCCTCAGCAAGGGGGTGAATGTAACGATGGTCTTACTCCACAAATTGGTGCAAGTAGAAATTTAATTTTGTTGTTGAACGGGGAGGGGGACCCCTAGTATCGTGGAAAGGTAACATCGCAGTCTTTTCCACGGACAGTAGTTTTATTCTAGGAATCTATATATTAATACGTGAAGAGAAAACTTTGTACCCCTTTTTAAGCATATTGCACGCACGGAGGAGTGTGAGATTTGGCATAGTTAAAGTTTATATGGAGAAGGAGTGCAGAAAGCTAAAATTTATATATAATAAGTTTTACAAATACATTAAATTAAATAAAATAAAACATTCATTTGCACTTGAAAATTCATTTAAACGTTTTCAAACAATGGTAATTGTTAAAAATAAAATAATTTTGTTGCCAGGCAACAATAGTCTGTGGAGTATATGTCAAGGCAAAAAAGCGTTTATTTTATATTTTGCATATTAGATATCTGTGTTTTATATATTAATGTGCAGTTGAAAGTGAAATACAGCTTGCTTAATACTGACAGATTGACTGAATGAGCTGTGAATTTTGTGTGATTTCAAATGTTCCTTTTTCAATAGTCTGTGGAGTGTATGTCAAGGCAAAAAAGCGTTTATTTTATATTTTGTATATTAGATATCTGTGTTTTATATATTAATGTGCAGTTGAAAGTGAAATACAGCTTGCTTAATATACACCTGTTGCAAAAGGAAAATTTTGTAGCAGCAATTTGAATTGACTTACTCTCGCCTAATTATTATTGGTGGTTTCAAAAAAGTGAGTACATTTTATTATTTTTAAATTAAACCCCGTCTAATCTTAGTTTCAGTAATTTCACTACATGTTTTTTTTTTACATTCTGATATTCACACCTACTTACATTATGCCTCGACATAGAACATTGACGGGTCGGAGTTAGAGACAAAGAAGAAGGAAATATATTCGCGTGAAAGTCAAAATGATAATAGACCAAATGCAAATTTAAATAGTGTAAATAGTATACAAAATGATGAAATTATTTTGAGGGATACATTTAAATGCGCACTGGATGTCATTCCAAGAAATTTTAATACTTTTGATTGTGGATTAATGCATTTACAATGCAGGTTTTGCAATGCAAAACATTTCGAATCTGAGGTCACTTTAGGTGAAAGGACTGCATTCACTTCATGTTGTCATAAGGGTAAAGCAATATTACCGGCCTTAAGTCAAAATGAATACTTTAAATCATTGTATGATGGACTTACTTCAAATGAACCTTCAATAAAAAGAAAGTCAAAAAATTATTTTGAAAACATTCGTAAATACAATTCATCATTTGCTATGGTTAGCGCAGAAGCTAAAATTTCGGATACAGTTATGCGTGGAGTGTATCATTTTAAAATACATGATGTTTTTTATCACAGATCAGGTCCAATGACTGCTGGATATGGTCGCTCACCACGTTGTGCGCAATTATATTTTTATGATGTTGACACTGCTGTCAATTATAGATTACGTGAACACTATAATCAAACATGCAATAACAATATAATGCGCGATATCTCTCTTGAATTGGAACGCATTAATCCTTTCGTTCGGTCATTCATTGCAATGAAAGATCATTATCAGAGAGTTGAAAATCAAAATAAAGAAATTTGTATGCTCATTAAAGTAAATCGTGATTTAGATCTATGCCATTATAATGATGCAGTTCAAACTGATGTAGCAGTAATATTTAGTACAGTTGATGGTGAGCCACCCTTTGAACGAAATATGGTTTCGTTTTCAAAAGTTAATGGTACCATTAAAAATATCTGTTTTGGATTCATCATTGGACCCTTTAGCGTATCCATTACTTTTCCCAAATGGTGATACTGGGTGGCATATCAATATTTCTCATAATGTACCAACTACATCTAATTCAAGAGTGCCCAGAAATAAATTAACCATGCTTCAGTATGCAGCCTATCGACTTGCAATTAGAGAGGATTTTAGCATGTTGCACCATTCACAAAAATTATTTCTGCAGTGGATAGTTGATATGTATGTGAGAATAGAGGGCACAAGGTTACATTTCATTCGACAAAATCAAACAAGTCTTAGGTCTGAAGTTTACAACAATTTAACAGATTATTTAGAATTGAACCCCAATGCCAATAATGTTGGCCGTAGAGTAATTTTACCATCTTCATTCAATGGATCTCCAAGAAATATGTATCAGAATTATTTAGATGCAATGTCAATTGTACAACATTTCGGAAAGCCTTCTTTGTTTATTACAATGACTTGCAATCCAAGTTGGCCTGAAATAGTTAGCAATATTGGTGTAGGTGAGTCAGCTAATTTTCGACCTGATATTGTTGTGCGTGTATTCAAGTCCAAACTGAAAGCATTAATTGAGGGCCTTACACTAAAAAAAACTTCGGTAAAGTTGAAGCACTCATTTATACAATTGAGTTTCAAAAGAGAGGATTGCCTCATGCTCACATTTTACTCTCTTTAAATGAGCAAGATAAAATTGTTAACGCTACCGATATTGATAAAGTTGTATCTGTGGAGGAGATTCCTAACATTCAAACACATCCTACATTACATGAATATGTTGTAAAACACATGATGCATGGTCCATGCGGTGTACTTAATCCAAATTCTGTATGTATGAGAGATGGAAAATGCACAAAAGATTATCCAAAACGATTTAATGAATCATTAAACGATTTACATGTGAATCATTAAATGGATATCAATTATACAGAAGGCGTGATAATGGTATTAATGCTGCAGTTCGCGGTAGTTGCCTCGACAATCGTTATGTTGTACCATACAATCCGTATTTACTTGCCAAATTTAATTGCCATATAAATGTTGAAGTATGCACTACAGTTAAAAGTGTTAAATACATTTATAAATACCTGTATAAAGGCTATGACAGTGCATCTGTTGAATTAGGTTCAGAGAGAAATGAACCAGGTCAAGAAATACAAATTGATGAAGTTAAAAATTTTTTAAATGGCCATTATGTCGGATCAACTGAAGCTGTATGGCACATCTATGAATTACCAATGCATTTTCAATCACATGTCATCATTAGACTTGACATTCATTTACCGCGTAGACAGAATGTTTACTTTCGAGAAGGGCAAGAACGTCAAGCAATTGAAAATGCAAGACAAACAAAATTATTAGCATTTTTTGAATTGAATCGATCAGATCCATCAGCGCATGAATATAAGTATATTGAAATTCCTTTGCATTATGTGTGGGAAGATTCCCGAAAAAAATGGAAGAAGAGAAGGTGTGGAGGTGATAAAATCATTACACGCATATACGAGGTGCTATCAGAAAGTTCCCGGACTAGGTCTAATAAATTCTTTTTGCTTACATAGGCCATTAATGGCTCCCATCTCCTTCAAAGTAGTCTCCCTGCGAATTGATATAACGAATCCAGCGTTGTTTCCATGCCTGGAAAGTGTCAAAAAAAGTCTTTTGCTGAAGGCTGTCAAGCATCTCCTGCGTTTTTTTCTTAATGTCTTCTACAGTGTCAAAACGGTGACCTTTCATGTGAATTTTTATTTTTGGGAACAGAAAAAAATCAGGGGGGCTAAATCTGGTGAATATGGAGGGTGTGGGATGGCGGCCATATTGTTTTTGGTCAAAAACTCTGTTGTTTTCGGTGAAGCGTGAGCAGGTGCATTGTCGTGATGCAACAGCCAGTTTTGGTCTTCCCACAATTTGGGCCTTTTTCGTCCCACATTTTGTCTCAGCCGCCTCAAAACGTCACAATAAAAATCTGAGTTCACTGTAACACCAGCTGGCACGAACTCACGATGGACAATGCCTTTGATGTCGAAAAACACAATGAGCATGGTTTTTGCTGCACTTCTGACTTGCCGTGCTTTTTTTGGTCTTGGTGATTGTGGACTTTTCCACTGTGACGACTGCTGTTTTGTTTCTGGATCATAACCATAAAACCAGCTTTTGTCACCGGTTATGACCCTGGAGATGAAGGTAGGGTCATTTTCAGACGTTTCTCTGAGTTCACTGCACACATCAACACGGCGCTGTTTCTGATCCACAGACAAAAGCCGAGGGACGAATTTCGCAGCAACACGACCCATGCCTAAATTTTCAGTTAGAATTTCTTGACAGCTTCCATAGCTTATTCCGGCACTTGTACACAACTCATGGATTGTTTGACAACGGTCTTCGTGAATGAGTTGTTGAATTTTTTCAACATTTTCATCCGTTTTGCTCGTGGAAGGTCGTCCTGAATGGTGATCATCTTCAAGTGACATTCTGCTGGCCTTGAAACGCGCGTACCACTCAAAAACCTGTGTTCTGTGTAGGGAATGTTCTTCAAAAGCTTCTCGAAGCATTGCAAAAGTTTCAGTAGGCAATTTACCAAGTTTAAAACAAAACTTAATGCACGCGCGTTGCTCGAATTTATCAGCCATCATAAAATTAGCAAATGAATGTTAACACACGATTACAAAACACAACGCGTAGATCGAACACAACCTCACAATGCAACGAAACTCGGCAGACTGACTCATTACGTATTACGGAATCGGACACTGGGACGCCAGGTTGTACAGTCACGTCAAACAGCCGTGCCAAGTACAGTCCGGGAACTTTCCGATAGCACCTCGTATGTAGTATCACCAAAAGACATCGAACTTTTCCATTTACGATTGCTTTTATTACATGTCTGTGGTCCAAAATCATTTGAGGATGTTAGAACATATAATGGAATTATACACACTTCTTTTGTTGAAGCGTGTCATGCTCGCGGCATTGCTTCAAATGATAATGAATGGCGCGAATGTTTAAATGAAGCAAAAGAATTACATTCACCAAAACAAATGCGAAATTTATTTGGTTACATTTGTGCATTAAATGTGCCAGCCAATGCATTGGCGTTATGGAATGAATTTAAAGTATATCTTAGTGAAGATTTTTTGAGAGATTACAACGAAGAAGTATCCTTTAACACAGCTCTATTAGAAATTGAAGATATTTTGAATGTTCATAATTTGTCATGTCAAGAACTTGGTTTACCATTTCCCACGTATTCGCAGAGAACAGACGAAGCAAATGCTATTGATCCAATAGAACAAGAGTTTCTGTTTTGTGAGCATTATGAAACTGCAAATATTGAACAGCGTAATCTAATTGATCGTGTGATTCGTGAAGTTTTGCACCATGATACTGGATCTAATGTTTTTTGTTTAACCGCTCATGCAGGTTGTGGAAAAACATTCACACAAACAGCAATCATTCACAAATTAAATTCGCTTAATCTTAGTTGCATTGCAACAGCGTTCAGTGGCATAGCTTCAACTCTATTACTTGGAGGTAGAACTTTACACAATGTGTTTAAATTGCCTATACCCATTTTGGAAAATTCTGTAGCGAATATTACCACAAATAGTAGCTATGGACGTTACATAAATTCATCATCATTGATAATTATTGATGAAATTTCTATGTGCCCACTGCAAGTGTTGAAAATCATAGATAGATTATTGCAGGATCTATGCGATGAAAATGATAAACATAAACCATTTGGAGTGAAACGATACTTCTGTGCGGTGATTTTCGGCAAATCTTACCAGTTGTCCCACATGGATCACGTGCAACTTTAATTGAAAATTGTGTCACGAGTTGGCATAAATTTGTTTATTTTCATAAAGTAACGTTTACTCAAAATATGAGAGCCTTACCATGTGAAATAGAATTTGTCGAATTCTTGAAAAAAATTCGTAATGATGAAGCCCCACAATTCCCTCAGTTTGGTAAAAATATTATTGAAATACCTCAGCAATTAATAGGAGATGAAAATAATATTATTAATGAGGTGTATGGAAATATTTCCGAAAACATACTCTCAGATAACATATTGAAGTCAGTTATTTTAGCACCTAAAAATGATGATTGTACTTTTATTAATACTGATATACTTAATCGAATACCAGGTGAACAGAAAACATATCATAGCTACGATAAAATAATTTGTGATGATGACAATGAAATCAATAACTATCCAGTAGAGTTTTTGAATTCTTTGACTATTAGTGGTTTGCCACCACATAAGTTAGTATTGAAAGTTAATTGCATCGTTTTACTGATCAGAAACTTAAATACAAAGGAAGCATTAGTCAATGGAACAAGAATGCGCATCAAGTGTATGCATCGTAATGCTATTGATTGCGAAGTTTTAACTGGAACCGCACACAATAAGAGATTTTGATTCCACGTATAAATTTAACATATTCCAGTACTGTTTTACCATTTAACTTTCAAAGAACTCAATTTTCAATTATACCTGCATTTGCGATGACAATAAATAAGTCTCAAGGACAAACATTCGAAAAAATTTGAATTTTATTGAGTCAGCCAGTTTTTACACATGGTCAATTGTACGTCGCAGCAAGTAGAGTTCGATCATTCGATGGTTTGAGATTTTATATTTCCGAATATAATGGCCAAGGGCATTTAGCAAATGATGAAAGAGTTTTTACAAAAAACATCGTTTACACAGAAGTTCTGAATCATTAAATTCACTTTCAAACTATTTTAAGTTCAATGGACAACATTTATTTTTTTAACCGCCCGGTTTTTTGATTTAATGAAAAATATATGAAAAAATACGAGGCACGTATTTTTTATTTCATTTTTTATTTTGTATTAATTTTTTTATTTAAATTTTATATAATTCGAAAAAGATAGGCAAAATAACTGTGTAGCCTTGGCGAAACCTGGTCAGTATGGCAATAAAAAAACCCAAGGAAATGTCAAAAAACGCGTTATTGCTTTTTAAATATGGCTTAGCCAAGCTAAACCTCATTTTTCCTATCTTTCATATTTTTCAAATAACTCGAAAATTAATGCATAGAAAAAAAAATTAAAAAATTATATAAGCTTTGTAGCAGATAATCTTCAAACTGTTTTCAAATTTTGTACCTTACCAAAAATGAAATGTAATCCACTGGAATTGAAAACAATGTATCTTATACTTCTATGAATGTCAAGTCTCATTTTTATTAGCGTTTATTTGATTCAATAATAACATGAAAAAATTAAAACTGACAATGAATTATATCAAAAAATAAATACGAATACAAGCTATAATTGTGTTTTTTTTCAACTGTTACTAACATTAAATTTTAAATTTCATAGGTATTGCAGGGAATTAAGGCAAACAACACACGCTAATGACGTATTTGTACACGCTCGCAGCTGACATAATAGAACAAAATTCAAAAAAATTATATGCAATGATTATAGAGGTATACTCTTTGACAAAAGAACCTCAATAACGTTCAAACTTAAAAATTTAATGAATTACGGTCGAATTTCGACCACTGGGCTACCACTAGTTATGGATTAAAACAACCAAAATTTTTGTAACATAAATCATTAACTCATTAAGGAGTTATTTTTCTTTATAACATAGAAATATAATTAATATAATTTAGAAATTTAAGATGATCCATTGTTGTACTTGTTATCTTGTAGTGAGAAGGTATTGTTGAAAAGTGAAAGCTGGAACTTGCAAAAGCGTCTATATTCAAATTTGATTATGTAAAATAAATAAGAAATGCAACCGTTTTTTGGAGAAAATAAAAGACAAAATTTAAAATTTTTGAATTATAACTATATTATTAAAGTGACAACCTTCAGTGGTGTATATGGAAGAAGAACATAGTGATACTATGGTGATGCCTTAAGACTGCTTTATGAACAGTGATAATATGATATTAATGTTTGTAATGTCTATTAGTTTTATAATGAGGATTTTATATGTGTTAGTAAATATGTATAAATTGATAATTTTGGGGGTAGTTACAAATGTAGCTATATACGACACTAAGTGTCAAACCATTGCGATTCCGTACATTTCAGGCGATCACGGCCTTACCAACCCAGATCGTGGTTTTTGGACGACAACCAACTGTGGGCAGAAATTGTCAAACCTGACCATAGTTGGTTGCCTTTGAAATTGGTTAAACGTAGAAATTTAATGGGGTTTTAAAAAGGGGAATCTAAGATTATTTTTGAGCATAGGCTATTTCACCTCAGTAGGGGTGGTAGACCTTAGGGGCATATATTATAAGAATAAAAAGTAGGGGTACTTACCTTGAAGTTTTTGTAAAGCTGAAGCAAGGATGGGAGAGAGAGAAAAGAAAAAAGTGCTCACTCCTTCTGCCTCAGTCCTTGTGGAGGCAACTGAACACAACAGTTCAGGGGGGAAAATAGTGTGTGTGGAGGAGTAAAAGGGGATAAGTATTATTAACAGCGCCGATCACTTACTGTTAATAATAATAATAATAGTAATTTTTTTTATAAAAGAGAAAATGTTTCAGAAAGAGGGAGATATAGATGATTTTATTTGAGTAAATTTTGATTATGTGTATAAAGATTTGTGTTTCTTCTTGGTAATGGGAAAGGATTAATTATTATCGATTGGAATCGAAAAATTTTATAAATGTAAATGGTAGTGAAATAAGAGAATGGAACATCAGTATAATAATTCTTGTACTAGGTGTAATAATCCTAGGTGTTATAAGTTACAGAAAACCCAGTGCTTCTTAACACAAACCAGCACATAGCTAAGGGGAAACAGATCAGTTAGGGGTATGGTATTATACCAAGCCACTATTTTGATATTTTTGATTTATTGTTTCAGTGTCTGGTGATGTTGTGACGGCAGTCCTGAGCTGGCCAGCACGTCAGAGCAGAAGCGTTAGGCGCCTAATTGGCCTTATGGTGTTGGGATCTCTCTGGAGAAGTCCAGTAAGGTCATGCAGGTACTGTCACCATCATTGGACCAAGGGTGAGTTATTATAATTTTTTAATTTTTTGTTTATAAACAGTAAGGGGGTTGTGGCGACATATCCTAGCTGATCCCTTTAGGAAGTATGTGTGTGTCAATGAAAGTTTTTATGCTTCGTCATAAAACCTCTCATTGAGGGGTTTTTGTAACAGTACAATTCTGGCCCGACTGCATTTTGGAGAATAATCGATATAAATTGTATTTTATTTCAAAGTCACATATCAGAAACTAGTAAAGTTTTATAAAGATTTGCAACTGCGCAATATCGAGTGTACAGGATTGGCGTCAAGGTCGAGCGTATACGTCCATAACAACAACAACATTTTGTTAGCCGAATGTGTCAACAGGCTGCACCTATGTATACGTCATACGAAGGTATGCTGCTACGCAATTTCTGCGCTAAGACGTGGATCTCTACACAAAGAAATTGGTGACGCAGTTCCTCCCCACCTCAGTATTGCCACATTATAATTCGGCCTCAGTCAAATTAGATCAGCATCGCCGGCCGGCTGTGTATAAAAATTTTCTAAAACCAAGTCTCGGATGTCCGTTAATACAATGTAAAAGTGCAGTAATTAAATAAAATACAATAACAGTGCAACGTAAAACATAAACAAAAGTTTTCGTAAAAGTTTTAACACCTAGAGTGCAAGTTTAGCGACGAGACGTCCGGAGGACTAAATTACAGCTAAGTGACAAAATGTGGTCGATACAAAACTTTTAATATTTAATATTTCATTCACAAATAATAAAATGAGCTCAATTTGGGGAAAATTAAAAAAGAAATTGTACTAAGAATGCGAGCGTGAGTGAATGAGAGAATGTATAACAAAATAACAAGTGCTGGGTTGTGAAATTACTTTTATAATTATGATATCATAAAAAATATAATTGAATATGTTATTTTGGAGGGCTATTGAAATGTTTAAGGGGATTTTTTGATTTAAACAATGTAACTGTGTCTCATGACGTAACACCTCACGGTGTATAGCAGCGTGCTTGTTTTCGCACGGTAGAGTCACATGTTTTGTAAGTAATATGTTATTAAAAGGTAATGTCATTTGGTAAACATTTCAAGCAAGCGTAAATTATTTCAGATAACACATTCCGCTATCTTCTGGTTCGTTTAACTGAATTCTGCCCTTCAAGGTAAGTAAATCTAATGTTCTTGTATATCACAAGATGGCGCCTGAACAAAAGTTGAATAAAATTATTGATATTCCATATTTAAAATTATGGCAATAAAATTAATATAACAATGTTCTGGTTCACTTATCAGTATAGAGTTATTCAATACATTTAATATCTATTTCTCTGGTTAGTGTACTTTAATTGATATTACTTTTTTTGATTTTAATACTTGTCATTTACATTTATTATTTGTTTGTGACTTTTTCATCATCATTTGAGTTTAATATTTCTCCTTTTATTTTCTTTATTATTTGTTTGTGTCTTTTCCATATACCTTCTCATTTTATTTTCTTTTATTGGGTCAGTTACTTGGGTTGGGTCATAGTCATTTGCCTCGTCATAGTCATTTTATTTTCATTCATTTAATATAGTTGATTCATTGTAGTTTTTTCCCTGGTATTGGGGTGGCTTTTTGTGTTGTAACAATATGTGTTATTGCCAATACTTTTACTGTTATAATGATTTTAACTCCTTTTATTAGGTTTCCAGTTGTAAATGAAATCTCACTATTTGTATATCTTGACTATATGACCATTGTAATGAGTATTGCTTACCCCTTTAGATACAGAAAGTATACTTCCAACAAAAAATTATTTATCATTACAGAAAGAAAACCATTTGCTAAGGTTTACTCGAAGCAGGGTCCCCTGGTGTACAGGTTATTTTCTGGAGACCCTACTTTCACTTTAAATATAGCCATCAACATTTTGTTTACACCCATTTATTCTTAAACATCTTAAAAGAATTTTTTATTTTTTATATTTTTTACACCTGTTGTATATGATCACAGTCTCTCTGTGATCATATACAAATAAATTTATTTTCAAATTTATTTGTAATATTTTGAACAGCTTTTTCTTCAATAGTAGTCTTCACTGTAGGTAAATCGTTGAAATAAAAAAAAAGTTCCCAAATTTCTTTTTTTTCTTTTCACTTAAATCTGTTTTGCAAAATAATTTTTGAAAGTGCAACAGAATGTTTGGCATAAATTACACTTAGTAATTCAGTAAGTCCACTGTAAGCCATGATAACTCCTATACATCCAAAGAGAGACAGTAAATGAAAACCCTCTAGTGTAACGACAATCCTTCTTATCTCTGAATAAGGAGGAGCAGACAAAACAAAATCAGGTGCCTTCATATATAGTGGTAAATCAAAAGTGATGAATATAGTTTTTGAGTTAGATTCTTTAGCTTGTTCTAAAGCCATTAACATGCAAGTGTATATAGTGTTATGTTCATTTGGCGGCGCCGTCACAAAGGGGGTTGATATAACTCTTGTTACTTCATGAGATTGCCATTGAGTTTTCTTTTTCATGTAACCCTGCCATCCAGGAAAGCTTTGTAATTCTAAAAATTTTCCTAGCATCCATGCGACATTGGATGGCGTAGGAAAATCTGTATATTTTTTTAAATTGTAAATTTCATCTAAATTAGTAGAGACAAAATTGTTTAACTGAGATATCGGTGGATGTATATAAGTTTGTACTTGCATAACACCCTGTTTTTTGAGAAGCGCCGTCTTCTTTAACTTAGTGCATTTCATGACGGCTTCTGTAGCATTTTCAACCAAATGCGATGGTGTAACACACTTTATCCCAGCCATGTTATGAAATGTATCAAAATCATCTATTGTACTGACATTGCAATCACTATTGTCAAAGACGAACTGCATATGTGCATCAGAGTTTATAATGGGTTTTTATACCATTATTAAAGAAGTTTCAAGCACTTTCACATCGTGATGTGATGAACAAATTACAATTTGCGAAACAAATTACAATTTGCGAAGCAAATTAATTGAAGTTTTTGAGCCTATCTTTTTAGAAATGAATGAACCTACATCAAATAAAATAGGCGAATTAAAAGTTTGCGGTTTAATTGATGCTATAATACAATGAGCGATTGTAGAACATTTTTTCTTTAGACCATCAATATTTTTACATTTTTTTGTTTTTTAATATCAAGTTTTCTAAGAGATATTTCAAAGATTCTGGTATCAATTCTTAGCTGTCATTTAAAAATCCATAACTATTAGGATAAGTGTCATTATTGAAAACTGTAGTTGCAATATCATCTCTCAAAATTTCAGCTGCTTTTTTAATTATGTGAAGTCTTTCTTCTTTTTCCTTTTGATACCAACTATCACTTAAAATTTATGTCCAATACTTCTGAAGCATACTATAGAAATGTTTCTTTTGTTACTTGTTATAATAATATTATCACCATAACGTTTAATAAATTTTCTTTTAACCCTCCGGAGGTAAGGTGAATTTCTGTGGCAGAAAAGGTACGGTTGGGTCGGATCCGACCCAGAAGATTTTAAATTGTTTTAGAAATGATTAGGGGTTTAATCAAGCACACAAAATATCAGAAACAAATTATATATTTTTACAAATAAAAAGAATTTTTAAAATACTGAATGACTTTAAATTAACAAAATCAATAAAAACAAAAACAAAACTCGTATTGGTTTTACAAATGAAACATATAATAAATTTTATATTTACAAAATTACAATAATAATTATAAACATAATAGTAATAAGTAATAATACATTTTTTAAAGTGCTTAAACAAGAACTGCAAACCACTATTTTATGTTCACCACATAAGCATAAATTACATTTGGAGCAAAACGCGTTACCTTTCCTGTCTTTTCCAACGCAGAAGCCACACCTCTTTCGTTTTTGAGAAGTAGAAGCAGGTGGTGGAATCTCCTTGACTTCTTCTTCCATGCCCAGAACGCAGCTTATTGTTGATCACAACTCCTTTGGAAGGTGTTGATTTTGAGCTCGTTGCTTCATCATAGGTTCTGTGAGAGTGAAAGCTAACTTTTTCAGGAATCCCGTCCTTGCAGAGTTTGAATAAGAAGGCTCATTGCAGTTCCATTTCCATATAATAAATGCATTCATGGCACTTATGTCCAGGATTCCGAAAAAGTACCTCATAGGCCATGTATTGGTTGATCTCTTAGTGGTTTTGTCGTGGCAAAGTTTGTCTAATACATCAACTCCACCTTTAGTCAAGTTATAAAATTCTATCATTTCTGGCACCTTTGAATGTTCATTCTCATCTCGTGAAAAATGCATTGATGAGAGTAAAAGCACTTTTTTATTCTTTTTTGGAGTGTAAGATAGAAGTGTCTTGTCATCCTGATAAAGAAATTTGGAAGACATAACTGGAGCATTTTCAAACATGGGAAGAGGTACTTGAGGTTTATTTTTCCTTAAAGTTCCCAACAATGTCAGCTCTTTCTTTCCTAGCTCTTCAACTAGCTCATAAGAACAAAACCAATTATCAACTGTGATATTCCTCTTAGTTAGAATTATTCACAGTCAGACTATCATCGTCCACGCACTCTTCAGCGTCGAATAAATCTTCAGCCAAACATTTTCAGGCTGGAGCATTTCATCATCAGGCTCCGAAACATTTTCTTCAAATTCTTGTTCAGACTCTGACTCCTCTTCTTGGCACCTCAGTTCCTCAAGAACTTCTTCTGGAGTTGTAAAAATCCACTTACGATCCATCTCAAATATCTAGAACAAAAAAACAGCAACAAATGAAAAAAGTTGTTAATAATAAATCCAAAACATATGAGGTAAGGTCGGGTCGGATGTGACCCAGCTTCTGGACGCAACACGCAAATTCAGGAATAAAACAACATACTCACTTACCTAAGTCTGACTGTCCTATCTGGCGTCTAGCCAACAACTGGCTCATAGGGTACCTGGCCCTTGGAGTGAACCGCACTGATAGCGCATGCGTAGTACAGAAAATCTTGACGCCTGGGTCGGATCCGACCCTGACCTTACCTCCGGAGGGTTAATTATTGGTCCACCGTGACTTCATATTTCTTTATTTATAATTTATTTTATTTATTTATCAGTATTAATTTCACAACTTTTTTTTCTCTGTACTTACATTTAACAATTTGTAATATTACTTATTACTTGAATTTACTCGTATTTCTTTATACAATACTTGTGTCAATTATTTATTTGACTTTATTTATATTCTGGGCACCATTTACTTGTAATGATAATTAACATATATCTAGCAATACGTTGGAAGCGACATTAATTATAGAACGATTCCAACGGTACTTAACATAAACCGAGCCACACGTTGGCAGCGCCATTAATTATACGACGATACTCTTAGACACTTACTTTTGCACATATGCTATTACTCATTTGTGCACACTTACCACGTCTCGAAGGTATACTCTTCTTCTGCAGTATTTACCTTGATGTTTCCCAGCTAGGTCGCAGGCTTTGGTAGTTGATTGAGGGTGGATAAGCACGTGAATATCGTAATACAAGCAAAGAGTACAGAGGATTTATTACTGGTTGTGAAATTAGTACGACTTTGTTAATAGAATTATATTCATTTTGTTTATTAATTAAAAAATGCAAATTGTCATGTTATTAATTATTGTGTGGGTTAACTAATATTGACCCTCATATTCACTTATACGAATATCGTATAATTATAACGTGGTTAAAATCTTATCTCTTATATTCTAAGACATATACACAAACATAAGACATTTATATGACCTGGAATATTTACACAGACATGTAATACATAACACATATATTATTATAATGCGTGTTTGTACAGTAGCGCAGTAATTTTTGCATTTATAGGTTGGCTAATCTGCGCTTTTAATTTGCTCAATTCATGTCCGTATATCTGGACAGTTCGTAACATACGTTCGCTAGCGGCGGTCGGCCTTGCGCCCGCTGCTATTCTGTCACATTTTTCTGCGCTCATTAGCCAATCTTATATTCAAAAGTGACACCTAACCTTTTCAATTCTGTATATGTGAATAATTTTCAATAAATGTATTAACTACAGTCCACTCTCTCTTCATCATTTCTGCATCCTGGCGAATTAATTACAACAGTAAATGAACAATTCACGAACACTTCATACTTAACATTTTTTGGTCGCTCCGGGCCGGATTCCCGGATACATCAATCACCTATTTATTATTTTTCTGCCCCAATTTCTGGCCATCACGGGCGACTCAGCATATCCGCTGATACGACCGTGGCATGATTCAACCAGCATTTCGCTCGTCACCTTTGAGCCTCCTGACGACATCATTGCAAGAGCTTACACCTGCTAGCTTCAGTACGTCAGTCAAAGCAGTCATCTCTCCGAGCTGTGTCTTTGCCATCTTCTCCACGGCCTCGACGCTTCAGGACATCTCCCACAAGGTATCACCTCACTAACATCATTTCAAGGTGCGTACAATGGCTGAAGAAGGCCTCAAAGTGTTAGTCAGAAAGAGAGGCGGCTTAAAGTCCGCAATAGTGCGTATACAATCAGCTGTCAGTAACTTTGATAGAAACTCTAATACAAAACACTTTTTAACAGTCAGACTTGAAAGTTTGAAAAGCTTTGCAACGAAATACGATGAGGTACAGTCCGAAATCGAACTTATTTGCAAAGACATAAACGCTGCTCAAGAAGACCGAGTTGAGGTCGAAGAAATGTTATATTCCACAGAAGCTAATATTTTACAATTAATTGATACCTTTAATGTTCAGACTGTACCTCCCGTATTAACGGGCCATATGCAATTAAAACCGATAAGTTTGCCCTGCTTCACAGGCAATATCTTGGAATGGCAGCATTTTTATTCAATTTTTTTGGACTTGTTGCATGCAAGATCCGATCTAACGTCAGTGCAGAAACTACATTATTTGCATTCTTCTCTAAAAAATGAGCCGTTAGACTTAATTAAATCACTACCTATTTGTAATGAAAACTACTCGATAGCGTTGAGTTTGCTGTCCGCAAGGTATAACAACAAGTTCATACTAGCAAAGTACTACATTCAAAATTTACTTGAAGTCAAGTCAACAATTAAAGACTCTGTCCAAAGTTTGGCAGAATTCACAAATACAATAACGTCTTCCGTTAATTCACTGGTGGCAATGCAACTGTCAGTGAATTCATTCGAGCTTATCACTATACAATTATCAGCAAAACTCGACCATACTACTTTTAAATTATGGAAGGAGTCTATAGACCCTGATAATCTTCCTAACTTTCAAGATTTCACTCATTTTTTAAATGCACGTAGACAGCTGTTAGAAAATACACTGCCTATCGATGCCGGACAGCAACTCAACAAGCTAAGTTTAAGATTCAATAATAAATCTGACAAACATAAATCACGAAACGCTGCTGGCAGTACTACATTTAAGAGTTATCACTCAGCGTCAAGTAATTATTCATGTTTGTGTTGTAAATCTAATCATCCAATTTACATGTGTGATAAATTTCGTGCACTAAGCACCGCTGAGCGAGGACAATTTATATCAAATCACAAATGTTGTACCAATTGTCTTAGATCAGATCATTTTGTATCTAATTGTTAGATTAAGCAGGCATGTAAGATCTGTTCAAAACGACACCATACATTGTTGCACATAAACAATGTGCTGAAGCCAATCTCTGCCAGCAGCAGTAATTACTGTTCACTCAAATTACAATCCACGAATAATATTCTTTTATCAACAGCAATTGTGTTTGTCATTGACCAGGCTGGCAACAGACAAACCGCAAGAGTTCTCTTGGATGCGGGTTCACAAATAAATTTTTGTACGGAATCATTTGCCAAGAAATTACGGCTTAACTTGACTAAATCCAACATACCGATTACAGGTATAAATAATACCGCATGTCATGCCACTAATCTCGCGTCTACACGCATTATTTCTCGTTATCAAAGATATAGCTTCGAGGCAAAATGTGCTGTCTTATCTGCATTAACCCATAATCTGCCAGCACAATCTTTTGACATAAATCAATTTAACATTCCAGACAACATTTTTCTTGCCGATCCAAATTTCAACATGTCATCCGAAATCGACATACTGTAGGAAATTCTACCTAGATTTAATTTTAGCCAACAAATACGTACGCGGTTCTCATTTTCCTATTATACAGGAAACAAAGTTAGGCTACATTTTGGCAGGCAATTTGCCCAAACATTGCCGTTATAAGGGTCCTGCTGTTTCGTTCCTAGCTAGGAACAACGACGGTCAAATTTTGCAGTCTCTCGAAAAATTCTGGGAGGTAGAAACTATCCCTGATAATACACCTGGTAACGAGTCAGCTTGTGAGGAGCATTTCGTGGGGTCTACTTATCGCAATCAAGAGGGTAGGTTCGTTGTTTCACTACCATTTAAGTCCGACCATCTCCAGTTGGGGGAATCTTATACCAATGCTGAAGCAAGATTTTTGAATTTAGAATGCCGATTCAGGCGTGATTCTAAGCTTGCACGCGATTATGCAAACTTTATTAATGAGTATAAGGATCTTGGCCACACGACGCTTATCGATAATTGCTCTATCAATTCTGGGGTGTCAAATACTTACTATCTGCCTCACCATGCCGTTTTTAAGCAGTCTAGCTCGACCACAAAACTGTGCGTTGTTTTTGACGGTTCGTCCAAAACTACCAATGGTCTTTCTCTCAATGACATATTGTTGGTAGGCCCGAATGTTCAACAAGACCTTTTTTCTATTCTTTTACGTTTCCGCATGCATAACTATGTTCTCATCGCCGACATCGAGAAGATGTATCGACAAATTCTCGTAGCTGAAAAGGACTGTCACTATCAACGTATTCTGTAGCGTGACTCTCCCCTCGAACAATTTAAACACTTTGCATTGCGAACTGTAACCTACGGCACGGCTAGTGCTTCGTTTTTGGCCACTCGCTGTCTTGTTCAAATTGGTAAGGACCATGAAGCTTCTTTTCCTGATGCGGCGTTAGCTATAACAAATGATTTCTATTTCAACGATTTGCTAACCGGTGCAGACACCATCTCTGATCTGACCAAGTTGAAATCTGACTTAGGTACGTTATTGAGTCAATACGGTCTCACGCTGCATAAATGGGCATCTAATCAACCCAGGGTGGTCTCAAGTCATGACAATTTATCACTCCCCTTAAACAAACAGGGCAATGTGCGTACCCTGGGCATTCTCTGGAATAACACTGCAGATTCATTCCTGTTTGACATTAAATCATTCCCCGTTGAATCAAGCATCTCCAAGAGGAGAATTCTATCGATTATCGCAGGCATATACGATCCACTTGGACTGATTGGTCCCATTGTTTTCTTGTACAAACAGTTTATGCAGCAACTCTGGCTTTGCAATCTTGGTTGGGATGAACCGATCTCCGGGCAATTACGTTTGGCTTGGCATTCATTGTGCGACAAGTTGTGTCTGATTAGCAAAATTGTTGTCCCACGTTCTATTCGTTGCAAGTTTGAGGCAAATATAGTTGAATTACATGGTTTTTCGGATGCTACTGAAAAGGGGTTTGGGTGCTGTATTTATATTAGAGTCATTTATCAAGATTCATCGGCCTCTTGTCATCTCCTGTGTTCTAAATCTCGCGTGGCTCCCCTATGACAGGTGTCATTACCTCGCATCGAACACTGTGCTTGCTTGTTGTTATCGCGACTCGTATCTAAGGTCCTTCCTGCGCTTTATTCGTTTATTAATAGTGTTCATTTATATTCTGACTCCATGGTGTCTACTGGATTCATGCCCAGTCCACGAGGTGGAAAACCTACGTCGCTAATCGTGTTGCCGAGATTCAGCGTCTTACGCAAGCCTATACATGGCATCACATCAATTCTAGACACAATCCTGCTGATATTATCTCTAGGGGGTGTCGCCCTGACGTTTTGCGCGATTGTTCGCTTTGGTGGCACGGTCCCGCTTGTTTGTCTCAATCTTCCGAGTCCAATCCTTTTCCACCCTTTTTACCTTCTAATCCGTCGTCTTCTGAAGTCACTGCGGAAGAGAAACAAACCCCCAACCTTTCTCTAATGTCTACCCTGGCTATCGACCTTTCTAAGGACTTTTCTTCGTTGCACCATCTGACACGCGTATACGCTTACTGTTTTCGGTTCATCAAAAATATTAGACTCTGCAGTGCTGACAAAATAACGGGTGCTCTTACCCCCGTCGAAATTCATCATGCTCTTAATTTCTTCATAAAACAATCTCAGTCGATCCACTTTGCTGCCGAGATTAATTGTCTTCATAATGGGTCTTCGGTCTCTATCAGGAGTAAGTTGTCTTCTCTCGACCTGTTTCTTGATGAGTCTGGAGTAATACGCGTTGGCGGGCGATTACAGCAGTCGCAATTACCTTACGACACTAAGCATCCTATTGTCTTGCATCCATCGGCTCATATTACTCGCCTTATTATTGAACGCGAACACATTCGTCTGCTTCACGCTGGTGCTCAACTCGTGCATCACTCACTTCGTCAACGTTGGTGGATTATTAATGCCAGGTTAGTCATTCACTCCATCATTCGTAAATGTGTCAAGTGTCTCAGGTTTAGTGCCAAACAGCAGGTTCAGAGGCTTGGTATTTTACCATCTCCTAGAGTCACTCCATCGCGGCCGTTTCTATTCTGCGCGGTTGATTATGGTGGTCCCTTCATGATTCGTCATGGCGGGCAGAAATCCAGAACTCTCTCTAAGGCATACGTGTCTTTGTTCATTTGCTTAGCAACCAGGGCCATTCATTTGGAATTGGTTTCCGACCTTACAGCCAGTGCGTTTATAGCTGCCTTACGTCGTTTTATGTCCCGCAGGGGCATACCCAGTCAGTTATATTCTGATAATGGCACAAACTTTAGGAAGGCCCGCAATGTTTTACATGACCTCTACAATCTTGGCATAATAAGGATGCCACCTCATCAATCAAATCATTCACGGCCTCTCAGGGTATTTCATGGTCATTTATTCCGCCCTCGTCACCTCATTTTGGTGGTCTTTGGGAGAGCGGCATAAAGAGTTTAAAGTTTCATTTGCGCCGCGTGGTAGGCAAGTCTATACTCACCTTCAAGGAGATTACGACAGTTTTGTCTCAGATAGAGGCATGTCTAAACTCTCGCCCTTTATTTGCCATCTCATTGGATGTAAATGATCCGGTGCCACTTACACCTGGCCATTTTTTGATTTGCGCACCATTAACGGCGATACCGGACCCAGACTTATCTCATGTTCCTATCTCTCGTCTTGGACGTTGGCAACTTCTCCAGAAGTTTGTCCAAGTCATTTGGAAGGCTTGGTCTCACGACTATTTACACCAATTACAACTGTAGCGGGTCAATTTTTGGGTATTTTTTTTTATTTTTAACCGTATGGGGCATTTATATATTTTTATTTATTTCATTTTCGGGCGGGTTGTATAAAATATTGTAAGACTGTATTATTGTGCAACGTATTTGTCCGTATAACAGAAACGATGTTAAGAAACAGTTTGAAACAAAGGCATAGACGCAGTTGTTGTTGTGTAATGCGGCTGAAGAATTTGCACCTCCACAAATTTCTAAGAACTATGCGAGAGTGTGGCATTGCGCTCCCATGCGCACACCAAGCAGGGGCGCCTACCCAAGCGTTGGCAAAAAACCAAGATGGCTAGAGAGTGGAATTATTCAACGTTCCTTTGGTTTCACTAAGGAAGTGTTGCTTAGGCCAAGCCCACTTAAATGACGTCAGCCAATGCCTAGAGAAGATCATATGCGACATTGACTCAAAAAACAACATGCATAGCATGGGCCGAAGCTTCGGCGACGACGCCCAAGGCAGTGAGTTCCCGTGTTGAAAACTGTGGAGAGGGAAGGTAGAACAAACTTCTGCCCAGTGCCTCTTACCAACAGACCGCATGCGGTCCATCTAAATTTTGTTAACAGTTTCTTTTAAGGTCGGCCGACCTCACAGTTAAAATTTGGAACGTTAATCAACAGTGTACAAGTGAAATAACAACAGTAATGAGTGAGCCTAAATGAATTAATAGTTTCGTTTCTCTTTCGGACACCTGAACGAGGACTTAGTACGGGCGCGATGACCGCGTGGTCGACGTGGGGGCATTATTATAGAAAAATGTGTTAAGGGGTTCTTTGTTTCTTTCAAATATGAATGAATGTGAGAGTGTGCAAAGCTGGGCTGTGGTTGTGTCTGTGTGAGTTTTATAATTGTGTTTTGTGTAATATACAACAAGGTAAGCTGTAGTTAATAAGTGTGATTATGATAGTGTTGCACAACTTTGAAAATATGTATCCAAATGAATCTTCATGAGTTTACAATCATTCAAGAGTAAATAATAATAAATATTAATTCTCTTCATATATGAGTTGTGTCAGTGCTTTGCGTAACCCATAGACCATGTTTGTATCTAGGTACATGTGATCGAACCTTGTGACCCTGAAAGAGCTATCGTACCGGTAAGTAAGAGTTAATTTGAAATTTGGTTATAATAATAATAAATGTGATTGATTAGTACGTCACAATTGGCGCCACGGAACAGGCACGAATTGAATTAATTATAATTAATTAATTGAATTCCGCATCGACAGAGATACAAACATGTTCTAGGTTAGCATAGCGACCTAGCATTATATTACAAAATTTAAGTAATGACACCATTTATTTAATTAATCCATTTAAGCAATTTATTTAATTTAAGCATATCAATAATACAAAATGTCAAATAACGAAAATAACGTAAATAAAATGAGTGTCGAAGTTTTCGACGACTCAAACATTAGTAACTTTGAAGCACGCTCGACTCCAAGTGTGAGTCAGAATGAAATAGAAATAAGTGAAACAGAATCAAGAATTATGGATGAAGGAATTCATTCAACCCCAATTCAAAATAAAAACTCAGATAACAATAATATGATGAAATATTTATGTAGCATGGTATGTAGTATGAAAGAGAGTTCAGACAAGCAGCAGGCGATGTTAGAGTGAAAATTCAGTGAACAGAAGAGTGATTCTGACGCTAAATTCAATGTATTAAAAAATGATTCTGACGCTAAATTCAATGTATTAAAAAATGACTCTGAAGCTAAATTCAATATATTAAAAAACCAGAATAAGGAATTAAAAAACGAGATTCAAGAATTAAATAAATGTTTAGAAAGTACTAATGAAACAATAATAACCAGCTTGAATAAATTAGAACAGAGTGTTGAGCGAATGGGAGTACATGTGATGAGTACAGAGAAAAATAAAACAAATGAAAATTGTAGTGAGAGATGTACGAATATGATACCAGATAAAGAGTTAACAAATAATGACAATAAGGTCGAAAATAATGTACGTAATACCGAGAACATTAATGTGTTTGAAGAGTTAGTATCAGAGACTGATACGGAAAAAATAAATAATGAGAGTATTAATGAAAGTGTAGAATGTAGTGATTATGAGATGTTAATGTGTGTCAGTGAGTTGGAGAGAGAGAGGAGAAATAATGTTGTAGTACAGGTGGGGACAGAGGGCAAATTTTCCCTTTATTATTTATGATGATTTAATGTGGTCACAAGAGTTTTTGAAGGGCAAGGGTCCCGTATTAGTAGAAGATTGGAGTTGTTTATTTTATTTGTATGATATTATACCCTCTGTGTGGAATGATTTTATAAGTATGAGATGGTGTTATGATGAGAGAGAATTAGAAGTATATAATTTAAAGAGAGATTATGGTGAGTTGGAAGAAGTATTAGAAGAGTATTTAAATAAGAATGATTTGATTTTTAATACAAAAGTAACTGACCCGATATTGAAGAAATTTACTAACGGAGGCTTAACAGATATACTTAATGTTGACTTGTTGCAAGATTATTTTGATAAAATGGATGAATTTGATTTTTGTGGTTATGACACACAAAATAGCAATCTGTGTGTCAATAAAATCGAAAAGTGTTATTTAAAACAAAGATTGACCTTTGACGATGGAGGCTAAACTATAAACAATCAATGGACAATTTTAAATATATTGTTTTATGGTTTTTTGACCTCGCAAACTTGAACATTGAAGTGTGATATGACTAAATAAATAAGGATGCAGATTTGTAAATAAATGTTTAGTAAATTTATTTGTGTGTATTGTAGAATGTTAAGTAAACAAGGTGTGTGTAGATGATTGTTGTAATAATAAGATTAATTTTTGCAATTTAAACAAATAACCGAATTAATTTTGAAAACAGTAATTGGCTAATTGTAAATGTTTAATTAATTTAATTAAAATAATTTGAAATTTTTTAAATGTTTTGATTAATTCAAAGATTATATAATTGAATTTTCTGATGAATTTAAATGGTTTAACGAGAAGTGAAGTTGGTAATTAAATGATGAATTGTTGATTTGAAATAACTTTTTGTTAAATGTTTCAGAGGTTACTTGGAGTAGTGGTGTATGGTGTATATAGTTGTGTATGTCAGTATATGAATTATGGACAGTAAGTATAAAATTTTTATGATACAAGTCAAATATAATAAAATGTACACAAATGTTTAACTTAATGGAACGAATTTTAACTTCAATAATGAAAATAACTTGAGATAATGATTTAAAGGGTAATAATAACTGAGATATGATGAAAAGTAAATATTAATAATGAATTTGAAAATTTTAAGTAATCTAATTGTAGAAAGTTATGAAGGATGATTAATGATTGATGATGGATGAAGATGTCACATTAGAATGTTGTATATAAAAATTCTATTAATTAGCTAGTAAGTGGCTACTGCGGGGGTGGCCTGTGCTCTCGCAAGTAGCGAAATGGGTTGGGGGTAACAGTGAGTGTTACCCCCATCGGAGGCCAAAATGGCGATAAATGTGCGGCACACCTTATTCATGTAAAGTAAAAAATTTTACACACATTGCTAAATGACCGTGTCGCACATAATAGTATTGATGTATAACAGGCAGTGAAATGAAGTTTAGATTTCCCCGACTTTTCGGGCGGTTACTGCCTTACCAGCACTAACCGTGGTTTTGGCTAGCGGCCAGCTATGGTCATATCAAGTCCCTTGACCATAGCTGACTTGAAATTGGTACAGATTTGAAATTCAATGGGGGGAGAACTTAGGGGAAATCTTCCCGGAACTATGGAACAGCGGCTGCCACTCTGCCCGCCTTGGGGTAGCAAGACAGGTGGTAGATCCGTCTTAAGGGTGTATGATTATATAACAAGAACATGATGATGTTCAATAATTTTAAAACTTAATAGTGGAAGCAGAGACACGGAGAGGTAAACCCTGCTCCAAAATATACAGTCTCTGTCGAAGCGAAAAGGCGCCACAGCCTTACATAATTTGAAATAGTGTGTGTGGATGGGAGGTGGCTCAAATGAGCCACGAATTTAAATGTTATGACATAAAAAGTTTTTGCGAATTTGAATTTGAATCCAATCAAAAATGCTTGTGCTCTGTCCACATAATTATATGCTCAGACTCGTAATATAAAGTGTTCATACTATAATTCTAAAGGTATCATTTTATTGTTGTATGTTAGGTATAGGCATTGATAAGAATATGTGTTTTCATGATATGTGTATGCTTCAAATTAAGCCAATAATTAGACGCCTGGCAGGCAATTAACATAATAGAAGTGAGTAGAAATAAATATGTACATTCCATGTAGTTTGTTCATTTTGAGATATGTTTTCATTAAGTTAGGGTATCAGCTGATCAGCAATAACATGTCACTGGTATACTAGTTATAAATGTTTAAGTAATTGATGTTCAATGTAATGTTTGATGTATTACAGATGTTTTGAAGTAATGATAAAAATAATTTGCTACAATGAGAAATAAAGTAACGATTTGTGAAATCTAATAAAAGATAGTTTTTTGGGTGATGAATATTTTATGGGACATGTATATCTGTCCAAGTTGAAATCAAAGTTGAAGTTGAAATAGTAGAGATGAATATGATGTAATGTTGTTTTTGAGTTAATGTAATGTAACAGAATTTTGTGAAATATAGATGTTGACACAGGAGTAATGGAGAATAATTGTAGAGTTCTGAATGATATATTTATGTTTATAATTAATGAGGTTATTTTGTGTATTTGTAGTGAGGTAATGAGATTGAGATTTTTGGGGATGGCAATTTTGTATTAGGGGGTAGTGTATTTGGGGAGTCCGCAACAAGGGTTGGGACGGGATAGGGATAGATTTTAGTGGGGAAGGGGCCGCCTTAGGTAGAATCCAGGCCGCCAAATAAGGGAATTGAGTTTTGGGTAGGGGAAACACGTATCCTATGTACAAAGGGTTAGAGAGTATTTTTTTATATAAAGAGAGAAGGTGGCGTTTTGAGTTAAATGATAGGTTGGGGTTTAGAGTGTCTTGATTAGTAGAGATTTTGATAGAGATGGGTGTCATGTTACTAAAAGTTGTTAGAAGTTAGAGTCAAAGGGAGAAAGTTCATATATGCATTGAGATCTAATACAGTAAATGAGAATAAATGAGTTACATCACCCACAGTAAAGTATAGCGAGATTGTTAAATGAAGAGTAGGATTGTTAAGCATAAAGAGAGAAATTTATGATAAAAGATATAAAAGCTTTTATTTTAAACCAGTGACAGAATTTTGATAAAATTTGAAAATAATGTAAAATTAAGAATTGTTTGTTTTAAATAAATTAAATATCAAGCTGATGATCATTTATATTAATATTTTGTAATTTTAAATATTTTATGTTACTATGTTTTGTATTTCAAGATGGGATATTACAGATGTCAAATGTGTTTTAGATAGAAATAGTGCCTAACATATATTATGTAGGTCAAGGGTTTTGGACTTGACCTAGTTTCGATCAGCTGATGAGGTCATACACCTACTAAGCTTGTATAGTAGGAAGCCAATTTTAATTTGTTTGTTTAATTAATTCAAACCAATATTTGAATAATTCTAATAAATATGTTATTTAATAAATAAATTTAACAAATATTTAATGAATAAATTTAAATTTTTTGAATTTTAAAATTTTTGAAAATTTTAATTTTTTGAGAAGAAAAAAAAACTTGATTTTTCGCCTGCCAGCGAATGAATGTTTTAGATAATGATTCTTTTATTATGTGTGCATTAACCATGTTTATTTTATTGTATTGCATTGTATTGGTAGACTATAAGTGGTTCTCATGTTAGAGTAAGGATGTGTTTAGATTAGTAGAAATGTCTAGGTTAAGTCATGTGAAACAAAAATTTAGAAAAACAAGGAAGAGAATTTTTTGATAAAATATTATTTTTTTTTGAATTTCGGATTTTTTAAATTTTTAATAAATTTGAAAAGAAATTTTTTATTTTTAATGTGTTATGGTAACATGTGATGTTAGTGTGTGTGAGCCCAGTATCTGCTAAAGGCAGCCCAGCTTGCAAAAAGGGGAAACATATCGGCGGAGGAGCAGGGATAATTTTAGCCAGGGATTGAGGATTTTTGGGGGTAGCATGTTAGAAGGCGAGGCGCGCTGTGGTGCGAGTCTGTTCGATTTCTCGGTGTTGGGATCTCTTACGGAGAAGTCCAGTGATCTCGTTCAGATGAGTCCATGGTCGCTGAGCCAGGGGGGTCGTGTACCCATGAGATTAAGAACAGGGGGTTGTTGGCACCAGTGCCTCACCGGTCCTCTTCGGGGTTTATCGATGAGATTTCTTCTGTCGTGGACAGCAGAATTCTCATCGAGGGGGTATTGTAGCGGGTCAATTTTTGGGTATTTTTTTTTATTTTTAACCGTATGGGGCATTTATATATTTTTATTTATTTCATTTTCGGGCGGGTTTGTATAAAATATTGTAAGACTGTATTATTGTGCAACGTATTTGTCCGTATAACAGAAACGATGTTAAGAAACAGTTTGAAACAAAGGCATAGACGCAGTTGTTGTTGTGTAATGCGGCTGAAGAATTTGCACCTCCACAAATTTCTCTAAGAACTATGCGAGAGTGTGGCATTGCGCTCCCATGCGCACACCAAGCAGGGGCGCCTACCCAAGCGTTGGCAAAAAACCAAGATGGCTAGAGAGTGGAATTATTCAGCGTTCCTTAGGTTTCACTAAGGAAGTGTTGCTTAGGCCAAGCCCACTTAAATGACGTCAGCCAATGCCTAGAGAAGATCATATGCGACATTGACTCAAAAAACAACATGCATAGCATGGGCCGAAGCTTCGGCGACGACGCCCAAGGCAGTGAGTTCCCGTGTTGAAAACTGTGGAGAGGGAAGGTAGAACAAACTTCTGCCCAGTGCCTCTTACCAACAGACCGCATGCGGTCCATCTAAATTTTGTTAACAGTTTCTTTTAAGGTCGGCCGACCTCACAGTTAAAATTTGGAACGTTAATCAACAGTGTACAAGTGAAATAACAACAGTAATGAGTGAGCCTAAATGAATTAATAGTTTCGTTTCTCTTTCGGACACCTGAACGAGGACTTAGTACGGGCGCGATGACCGCGTGGTCGACGTGGGGGCATTATTATAGAAAAATGTGTTAAGGGGTTCTTTGTTTCTTTCAAATATGAATGAATGTGAGAGTGTGCAAAGCTGGGCTGTGGTTGTGTCTGTGTGAGTTTTATAATTGTGTTTTGTGTAATATACAACAAGGTAAGCTGTAGTTAATAAGTGTGATTATGATAGTGTTGCACAACTTTGAAAATATGTATCCAAATGAATCTTCATGAGTTTACAATCATTCAAGAGTAAATAATAATAAATATTAATTCTCTTCATATATGAGTTGTGTCAGTGCTTTGCGTAACCCATAGACCATGTTTGTATCTAGGTACATGTGATCGAACCTTGTGACCCTGAAAGAGCTATCGTACCGGTAAGTAAGAGTTAATTTGAAATTTGGTTATAATAATAATAAATGTGATTGATTAGTACGTCACACAACAACGTCACAAATGGAAATTCGCAAAGGATAATGTTTCCATTGGGGACCTAGTTTTACTTATTGAGGATAACCTACCTCCATTAGCCTGGAAATTTGGTGTAATTACCGCCACATTTCCCGGCCCAGACAACTTAATTAGAGTCGTAGACATTCGCATGCCTACTGGTGTTTTGCGGAGACCAGTACATAAGCTATGTCTGTTGCCAGTGCGGGACGAGACTTGACGCAAGGTTATTATGATCATTTAGCACAATGCTATTTTACTCGGCCATTGGCTTTATTACTTTATTATATGACCATTTGGTCAACTTAATTGTGATATGTATCATCACAACATTTTCATGACAATTTGCACCATTGCGTGTTTCTATACTAAATTTGCATGTGACTTGTAAGTTCATAACCATGCACTGTGCTATCATCTCTATACTCATCATAGTTTCATGGTGGTATATTTGCTATTTTGTATTTATATGTTAATATTTTGTGTGGCATACTATGTCCTACACATTTACATTTTGATGGTATTGGGTATGTGTCATGTTATCGGTGGTATTGTTTTATAAAAATTTGTTACATAATATTCGCATGGTTTGCAGTTATACAACCATTTATGCATTTCTTGCACAGTTGTTAATGTGTGTGATTTATTGTTCTATGAATGTATTTCTCAATTGTTCAACTCATGTATTACATTTGTAACCACAGTGTCGTATTTGTTACTTATGCTATTGCGCTTATTCATATTTGTAATTAACTAAATTGGTGTTTATTGTATTTATTATATAACTGCATTTATGTAAAACATAATGTTTTTTGCGTCTACTGTCTGTAACCACGCCACGCCTAGATTTTATTTTTATATTGTATTTTTATATGGTAATTTGTATTTTGTGATTATGCATTGCACAATTATTATTCCTGCTTAATTATGACATACATGTCATTACATATGTGCTCGCAATCAGTCAGCTATCTATAGCTTGTTCTCACACAACAATATATTGTAAATTCCTGAAACTTCAGGTATAGCATGACTCGTTCAACTTTATGACGCCATGCTAGATTTACGTCTAAACATGTATAATTTGTGACAATTTATTTGTTCATTGTATGCAATACTCTGTACAGGTCTACTGGCCTCAACTATTTCATGGTAACCATCTATGACTTGCATAGGGTTACAATTTATCAGGCCATCATGTGATGAGTTTCCGATCATTCATTATTAAACATTGTCAAATTATGTATTTTCATGTTTTATATCGTTCAATATTGGTATACATACAATATATTTGGGCAATACATTGCCAGCGCTTACATTTTCAATCATGCATAAAATCACTTTGCACGCCAACCTTGGCCTACTAAACGCTTATCTTTATTAAAGCTTATCTTTACTCAAGCTTATCGCTAAACAATTAGTGTACAACTTTTATCTAAGATTACAACTCAAGGTTCAATGCAGCCTATTGAGATTAACTTTCATTATTAAGAACTCTGTATTTTATATAATAAGTTACTAAAATGTATTAAAAAATCTATTGATTTTTGCGGGCAGTTATGTACAGTAGCGCGGTAATTTTTGCATTTATAGGTTGGCTAATCTGCGCTTTTAATTTGCTCAATTCATGTCCGTACATCTGGACAGTTCGTAACATACGTTCGCTAGCGGCGGTCGGCCTTGCGCCCGCTGCTATTCTGTCACATTTTTCTTCTTTGTCGCGACAATTAATGTAGGCCTTAGGCCCAAGACTTTATATATGGCCTTCTAGGCCTTTTCATTAAATTACTTATTCAATGTAACATTACGACTTGTATTTACGATGCGCTCATTAGCCAATCTTATATTCAAAAGTGACACCTAACCATTTCAATTCTGTATATGTGAATAATTTTCAATAAATGTATTAACTACAGTCCACTCTCTCTTCATCATTTCTGCATCCTGGCGAATTAATTACAACAGTAAATGAACAATTCACGAACACTTCATACTTAACAGTGTTTAACACGTACGAAATTGAATATTAATCTTGTCTTAGCAATTGTGGTTTTTATTATGTACCACTTAATTAAAAAATTAAATAATTAAACATTTATAAAATTTCTAATAGAGACCATTCTATTACTTTACTTAATTATATTACTAATGTCTCAATTAATTACAAATCTCCAATTAAAGTAACTCTCATACTTGATTTTACTTATCTAATAAAATATAAGAATATAATAAAATATGGTTTCTATACTGACCATTTATTTATGAGATTAAGAAATTTATATTCTTTGTTATCAATTATTATTCTTTGAACATTTATTAATTACTTATTATGAAAAATAAAAATATAATAAAGTTTATGTAAACTTGTATATGGAATCTAGAGTAGACTGGGTCGAAAAAAATAAATATTTTTTTTTCGTAACGCTTTAGTGCGGAAAAGTTGCCTATTGTAATAAGAAGAAAAACGGCGTAAAAAAAATTAAAATCGGTTAACATCTTCCGTTCGCGCATCGTACTTATGTTTATGAAAAAATGCAAAAATCATGATATTTTTGTAAATTTTTTAAATTAGTTAAAACTTTTAAAATAAACACGCTTTAGTTTTTTATGCTTGTTTTATGGTTTAAAAAACCTAAATAAATTAAATTCTGATCAATAATCTAATTTTTTCCATTCGCGCAACGTCTTAGAAGAAACAGAAATTTACCAATATTTTGCAATTTTCACTGTGCAACTCTTCGCTCGTTTCGCTAGAACAAAACGACCCAGAACTCACCACGTGGAGGTGGTTGCACGGCGAGTTCCACCCACACCCTACCCAACCAACCATCCAATTGTTGGGTGTGGTATTTACATTATATTCACAACTATTTACAAAGATTTTTCATAGACTAGGATTCTTTGGCTTACTGTGTTTTTTACTTTTTCTTTTTTATATCTACTACACATTTAAAGTCTGATTTTTTAGAGAAATGAGGCATAACCGATCTAGACTTAAGTGTTGCTCGGATATAGCCATCTCTAGCTTCATGTCCACATAATTTATTCGAGGCCTCTGTCACAAGTTTGACGCACCTCTCCACAGCCTGGGTGTGACAGGGAAACTTTTGTATTTCTCTGATGGTCTTAGTGTCAGAATTGATGAGTGATTTAATATCATCTTCACTTAGGTCCCGCAGCATTGGGGGAGGATACAAAACACCACGGAATTCCAATTAATAATTTCAGTGTAACCGGAAGCTTGAAAGTTTATCTTCGGTGGTACAAAATTTCTAACAGTCTTCTTCTTAGGGACGGTTTGTCTTGCTTTTAAGATCCTTCTGTAACCAAGCTCCCGAATATGTTCTCTTTCATCGACAACCATTGCCAACAGAATATTCTCTGGGTGCGCAAAGAACGCATTTCGTTCTATTACTGGATCGACAACTTGAAGTAATTCGTCGGATAAATAACGTGATGTTTGGATTGCTTGAAAGACATGTTTTGGTCCGTCAGTAAAATATTTGCTCTTTTTGATGGCAAACCACACAGGCATGTATGATTTTAAGATGAAGCCAACTATTTCTTTTAAGTTTCCGGATGGATCTTATCCAAATCTACGTACGATTTCACGTACTGTCTGTTAACGATCTGAGAAAGCGTGTGTCGCTCGCTGGGGTTTTATACTCCTGCCGTCGGTCAATTCCTGTTGAAAACTGTTTGGACAAAGTTGAACAAGTCGGCGCGTCGATTTAATTACTAAATACAACCTGCGCGTCTTTCTATGAAGCACACACTTTTTTATAAATATTATTTTACAAATCGTTAGGTACATTATTAAACTTAACCTATGCAAATTATGAACATTAAGGTGTGTAAACTATGGAAGTTATGGCAAAATTTCACACGGTGGCTGAACGGTTCCCACGATCATGGACCACCTAATGTCTAATTGTAGCGCCAGGCGCAAGCTTTATCTTTACATATGTCGCTGATTCGTGTGACTTCTGGTTTTCATTCAGCACTTAAAAAACTGTGTAAAATTTTCCACAAGCGTATGCATAATTCAACTTGTTCTTTATTTACACACTAACACTAACACACACACATAAACTGATACACACGCGGCTGCCTGTCGCTATGACATCACCCTTGCCAGTCGGTGCGTGGTTCTTCTCCCCTCGCTGCGTTTAAAAACCAACTAGGCATGCAATTCCATATGCATGCTCACTTACAATTATTTTAAAATTAATTAATACGTTTGTTTCTTTTATTTCTTTCTTATACCTAACACTTAATTATTACATTATTTACATCTTTTACATCTCATACGTGTATTCGTATGTTATCATACCTCAGTCAGGGGTTGATACATAGACTTATGCTAAACGTATCGTTGCATAAATTCCCCTGCTGGGTAAAATAAAATTTGAATTTTATTCAAATTTTATTTCTTTGCTCAGAAATTATTCATTTTATTTTTTTTTATTAAACTCACACTTAGTGGTTATAAGGGTTCTTAAAATTTTTTCAATCTTTACCTGGGTGGATTACGTCCCTCCCCATGGATTTATAAGTTGACTTTGGATTTTATTTATCCATAGAATTTACGGAATGCTGATGCATGGTACTTCCCAATAGTTTTTCTTCTTGTCGGATCGTAGACGATAAAGGTGTGTCGTCCTTTCCTTCTTTGCAATAAGTAGGGTCCCTCGTACAGTCTGAATAGTTTCTTTGCTGTATTGTCGATTCGTTTTCCCACTGGATTGCTTTTTAGTAGCACTCTTTCTCCTTCATGGAATGTGATGAGTTTGTGCGTTCTGTTGAACCTCTCGATCCTCTTCTCTCCAAGTTTTTTCATCCTCGTCTTCGCATTGTCGTACTTGTGAATCAATGGAATTTGCAGGTTTTGGTTTGGAGGTTTATCAATGTTTTTCGACCAGAATCTAGTAGGTCTTTTATTCATTTCCAGTTCCACCGGTGTATATCCCGTAGCTTCACTGTATGTAGTATTTATGGCTTGTTCGAAAAATGATAAGTACTCTGCCCATCGGTTATGTTGTTCATTACAGTAGATGCGTAAATGTTTTCCTAACTCTTTGTTTACCCTTTCAGCAAGGTTTCCTGACCTTGACGTTGTGGTAAAACAAATTTATTTTGATGAATGTTTTTATTTGGGGTTCTGGGGTGCTAACTGCCCGTTTATTTGTGTTTAAAATTTGCAATAACTTTTGTTTAATATTTTATTATTATTGATTTATTTATTTCAATTCAACCTAACGTTGAATCCAACTTAAATAAATCCGGTTGATGCACTTGAGATTATTTATCGAAGTAATTTTCTACTTCGGTTAGTTTATTTATACGGTTGGTCTTCCGTCGACTCGTTGAAATGGTGATGTATGTTCCGCACTGAAAACACAAATATTTTCCATGAACAATCACTTAATTGTGGTGAGTCTTGTCAATCTTGCAGGGTCGATATCACAATCCAACTTGTATATGGACTTACCGTGTTTGTATTCGCCACTGCTTGTCGAGCTGACCAATGAAATTCGTTCACCTGTTTCAAACTTAGTCTTTTGAAATAAACTAACTGACTCCGCTTTCTTGCGTCAAATAATATTTTATTCAGTTAATGTGCTCTGTTTAAATGATCTGAAGTATCATTTATAATTTAAATTCAGAGTAAGTAACATGAGACATTGTGTTTTATAAAATTTGCCTCAGGGTGGCAGAACTGTTTACAAAGTTAGCTTATCTAAATGCTTTTTTGGTTAAAATAATTTGATACCTGCGTGTGTTCTTTGAGCTGACAGAATACCAAATCATTGAATAGAACTATTATTCTACCGTTATTAGGCAGTTTGATGTTGACTACAATTCAGTCATCACTTATAATTAACATACAAAATAATAACCATGTGTCTGCTCTGGACATTTCAGGTTAGCAGAATTATTAAACTCAATTGACAATAAATGGTTTAATGAAAGTTGGTTAATGTTAAAATACTTCTGGATAAAATAATTAAAAAGTGAACAATAATATAATAGGTTGAAGCAGTGTTATTGAGTGAAACAGGGTCAAATAATCTTTTATTTGCTAGGTATAAGTGTTAGGTATAAGAAAGAAATAAAAGAAACAAACGTATTAATTAATTTTAAAATAACCATGCAATTATGTTTGGTTCTACATAAAGATAATTGCATGGCTGTAAGTAATTATGTAGCTTAACAACCTTGGTTATTATTCATAGTAAGTATAAACATTGAAATGGTTATAATAGCAGAGTCTTTTCCTAAATTATAAAACATAAATAACATTGAAATCTTTTATTAGCTTGCGTTAATTGATCATCCAGTTGACAAATCTCAGTCATTGGTGAATACTGGTTATTTTGATTTATATGTAATAATTGACAACTGTCATTATGTGTGGTTAAGTCACATGAAATATTCGTATATAACAATTAATTGGATGTTTAATAAATTCATAAAAAGTAGAATATTCAAAATAATCTGAGGATTGTCATCATTATTGTTGATTAAATAATATCATGAATACATCTTAACCTAGGATCATTGTTTGAATATGTTTCGATTATATCGTTTCTCATTTCTTAACTAATAATGTAAAAATCACTGTACTCCCTTTTATTTATAATTTAAATCCCGGAATTGCTCTGGATTATACACTGAGCAATCCTTGTTACGCACTGTTACACTTAACACCTTCGATACTAAAGTATTTATGCTATCACAATTTGAGGTTAGGTTGCACTGTTTACATCGGTGATGCGCACAAATCATATGAACAGCTGATTTTTTGCTCCGGGTTGTAGCCGTCTGTTTCCTTCTGAAGTTGATTAAAAAGTGACGAGAACGTACACCTCTCACTGCCATTCCGTTTTGCAATCATCCAAAATTTTGTTAATTTCTTGGATTTGATTGGTTGACGATCTTTAATTTGATGCACATACCCCCCCTGGCGAATTATTTCAATTGTTGGGTTTGGCGTGGGGTATTTGGTGTCAAGAGTATAAATGTTTGCTCGATTTGACACGAATTCCTTATAATTTTAATAACTTTTTTAATATGGCTTAGATTTTAAATCTGAGCATATCACTGGATTGGTAACACTCGGCTCTTTATTTTGAGTCCACTCATGGTGTGCTATGGTCCATTATCAAGGAAGTTAATGTTTGTGATTATCACGATCACTATACACTATTATTTATATTTTAATTTTGATTAACACTATTTAATGGCACTCATACCCACTTGAGGGCATGCCTTCCAAGTTCTCTTACACTCCTTAGTTGCTAGTTACTTAAATCTACTGACAAAATACATTACTTACGCTACCATTGTCTCAGCCTATGTCCCTATATTTGTATTTACATATTTTACATAATAGAAAGTATTTATGTACTTTCTGTACGGCTCCAGTTGACCATAATAAATGGTTTAAACTACTGTGAACCTTTGCTGGCTGGAATATTATGTATTCCTTGTCATTTCTTGTTAATAAAGTGGCCTCTATTTTGCATTATGAGATGCATACTTATTGTCACTCTTGTTTGGTATTTTTAGCTTTTTTTCATTATTATTTAGTTACAATAGTTGAATAATAATAGTATCTTTGTAATGGGCTTGGTGTTTTTAGTACACTAGTCTGTTCCATGTTGTATATGATTAAATAACATTACTTACACCTGGTGTCACATGACAGGTGTTCTTAATTACTATTATAATACATTATGTCCTTTCTTATAATCTTCTTATACTATTACAGTAGTGGTATTACACTCTACTTGTGGTATAGACATTAACCTTTTGTTTCTGTTTGGTTTTATAATATGGTTTTATTCAGGTTTTACTTAGTGAATTCCATTTTGGTTGGTTTTGGTTCACTTTATTTACTTATATTCTTATTTAAAACTTATCTTGGGTATCTTATATTGGTACCTGTAGAAAGATTATTATTTCTACTTGGTTTAAGACATAAAACATTTTGGTTTGGGTAGGTTTTTCCTACTGATAGTTGTGAATTTAGGTGAATAGTACCTGCATCTTAGGTTATGTGATTTTATCATTTGTACCAACAATGTGTATGTTAGGTTGATACAAATTTGTATTCTTTTAACCTTATTTTCTCAAGTTCGGTTTTATTAATGATAACTAATAACTCTCTAGTTTTTTCCTTTTCTTGTCTTACATGATTGTTAGACTATTTGACTAATATTTGCTATTATTATGAGACAGATTTAATACTTCTTTATGTTACATTGGTGCTGTGCATAACATGTTACTATGCTTTTATTTACAGCTTCTATTCAATTAACAGTATTGTTACTTTCATTCTTTTTATAACATATCTTGTCCTACTCATTTATAACATTATTTGTTGTATATTGGTCATCTCAGTTAGTCAGTTCTTGTCCATCTCTTCAATCTGCAAGTTGTTTAGTTATTGCATATACGGGTAAGATGTTGATCTATAGTTGACTGGCTCTTGGAATCTATATTTTATGCCATGGTTTGTAGCGGGTCATTTTTGGGTGTTTTTATTTTCCACAGTGTGGGATAATTATATTTTTATTTCCTTTCAATTTGGTCGGACTTGTAAAAATGTATTATTGTGCAACGTTATGTCCATTACTTCAGAACTCATGGCCAGTAGAACAGTTTGAAACAAAGCAGTAAGACGCAGTTGTTGTCGAGGAATGCGGCAAAGAATTCACGCCACCCTAAAAATTCGCAGAACTCTGTACATGTGTTTCGACGCCCGTACGCAACCCAGCCGGGCGGGGCTCAGGAGTGACGCCGTGAAAAACACCAAAGTTGAGGCAAACATGGCGATGGGACGAAAAGTTAGTAGCTCCAAGTGACCGGCTACCGGAAGTCGCATTAAACTCTGCCAACTGTTGGGGACATCAGCAGAGCCAAGTCCAATATTAAGCTCTGGTCACACACATATATCAGCTCCATTCCATATATAAAATGGTTACCCAACAGCAAATGAGCAATGAGCGACGAAAGCAGGGTGGCAGTGAACACAGCTTCCCTCCAGAAAAAGGAACAAGTACCTGTTACGTTCTCGGTGACGGTCGACATTAGTCAGAGACGCTAAGCAGCAGATTGTACAACAGCGTGTAGATGTAGTTAGTGAGCCGCGGGCCCCGGTCGGTCGAAACTTTCTAAATATGAATAACTCAGTGTAATACCGACGTATTACCGACCGGGACCCAAGGAAATAAGGAGGTTATACAGGAGAAGTGTAGTGAACTGCGGGCAAATTATTCAAAGTGACGCGAACTAACGAACGAAGCAACGTGTACCCGGGTGGTGTCTCGAGATATATACAGTTTTAAAGTAAAATGGGGTGTTTCAATTAAATGGTTCTAAATCGGGTGAATGTGTGTGTGAGCAGCTGGGCTGACCTGTATAGGGTAAGAAATATCTAAATGTAAGGCATATCTGTATCTATTTCAGAATTTGTTTCTCTCATGTTTGTGTCATAATGCTTTTGATCCGTCTTAACAGTAATTAAAACTATTTGCTTCACTATAATTATGTGTTAGTCTAAGTTATTTCGTCATTGCCATTTCCTCATTTCTGTGTTGAAGGAATTCGTCTAACGAAATCGGGGGTTTTCTGAAAATTCTATTACAGTCAGATCGCGGGATTTTTTGTAAGGGCAAGAGTATATAAGTTTTCGATATTTTACTTTCTAGAAAAAATATCGTGGCGACCTTGGGCAGTTTTCAAAAGATAAGTTTTACGGGGAACATGACGGTAAGTGAAATTCTGGCAGCGGTAAGTATTATTTTATAAAGAGTGGAATGTAGTAAATATCAGGGTAAAAAGTGAGTAACTTCACAGCGACGCCCCTGCCAGGATGTTCGTATATAAATTTTATAGGAACTAGACCTATTTTAATACACAGAAAATAGGATGTGGTAATGACGAATGTATAAAAATTATATCGTATATATTTACGTAGGTTAGGTTTGTGATAGTAAGGTATACAGTTGTGTTAGGCGTTCTGATTTTACAATAACAGTCGTTTTTTATATATAAAAAGAAATAGAAATAAAATTTAAATATGGGGGAAGTACGAGATAACGAAATAATAAGAATGATGCAAATGCTTTTTAACCAACAATTTAGTTACCTTGACGAAAAATTTAGCGAACAGAAAAATGATTTGAATGAATTGAAAAAAGAAATTCAGGAACAAAGCTGTATTTATGATAAGAAATTGAGTGATCTAGAGACGCGGTTAGGCGAAATAGGATTAGAAAATGAGAAAGTAATAAACAAATTAAAATCAAACAAAGATGACAGAGTAAGTAGTAGTGGAAAGGATAATTTAAATAATGAGTTGACAAGTAATAACAATGATAATACAAATAAAAATGTGGTGTTAGAAAATGATGGTGTAGATGTTGAGAGTGATAACGTAATTGTAGAAAGAGTAGAAGTTGATAATGAAATGTTAATGTATGTTGATGAACTAGAGAGAGAAAGTAGAAAGAATTTACAGGTAGAGTGGATGCAGGGGGTAGATTTTTCCCGTAATGTTGTAGTGGGGGGTGAAGAAATGGCTTCACGTGAGTATTTGGAAGAGTATAAGTTTGCAGATAAATTTCCCTTGGTTTTTTATGCACTTCATAGGTGGTGCCAAAATGATGAAGTAATGTCCCCTGCATATTTTGAGAGAGAGTGTGTAGCTTGGTATGATGGTGAGAAATGTTTTGAGAGAGAGAGAAAGAGAGAAACAGAGATATTTAAAGTAAAGAGAAATTATGAAGAATTCGTAGAAAAGTTAGACATAGAGAGAAATAATAATAAAAAGAATGAGTGCTTATCGTACAGTGAAACGGAGATAACAGTAGATAAGGTTAACGATGATAATATAACTCACCTGATTTTAACAGAATATAATAACAGCGACAGGACCATACTCGAGCGTGACCAGGTATATGACGATATTGTAGAAGAATATGACAAGACAGGTAATCATTATGTTCATAATCATGAGATTATGTATGTAACTGTAAATGACTGGTATAATCATAAGATTAGACTATTATTTGACGATATGGGGTAATTGTGTATTGTTTATTGTTCATGAACATTTATTGATATGAATAATGTGGTATTGAAGTGCATTGTCTTATGGAACGATTTGTGGGTAATGATAACAAATAATCAATTGGACTGTATATTTTTTTTGTGTGTTAATGTCATTAGGTTAACTGTATGTATGTATTACATTATAGTGTACTATGTGTTATGTAAACAATGTGTATGTACAGTAGAAAGTGATAACGTTAATTATCAATTAAATTGAATTTGCAATTAACCAGTATAAATTAACAATAATTATAAAATTTGAAGACTAATTAAGCGATGAAAATAATTGTGAACTGTTAAATAATTGAAAAATAATTATTTAATTAAGGTCGTGTAAAAGAAAGTTTGAGAATGAAGTTAAATGATTTTATGAAATTAAGATTCTATGAGGATTGGTAGAGGATTAAACAGATAATACGTTCAAATTGAGGTATAGTATTGTAAGGAGAGAAGTGATGAATTTTCTAGGGCTATATCAAGGTAAAATGTTGAAAATAGATTTTGGGTGATAAGAAAATAAGACGGGTGAGTTAAGTAGAATTAAAGTAAATGGGAGTTAAAGAGAATAAGAATTTTGAAATACAGGTAACACACAGAGATAGTGTTAGATATTTAGGGACACAGTGGTAGTGAGTATATGTAGAGATGAGTAATGTGAATGAGATTTAAACATATTTGTTGATGATATTTTGTAGTAAGGATGAGGTGGTAAGGTGTGATCAACGTGCGGCGTTGTGGCGAGAATAGAGTAGTTCGCGTGAGTGTTTGCCGATATTTTGGAGGGGCATTGGCTCGAATAGGTATAGCCAGGTAGGGAACACACATCCTAGTACAACGATGAGCAGTGCCAGAGGTAAGTGGAATTAGTGAAAGGTATTTATAAATGAGAGATTGGTGTCATAAGTTGTTAACAGTGGTTGTTAGTAAGAAAGGGAGTAATATTAAAATGTCTATTCAAGTGAAAGTATAGATAATACAGGTGTCACCCAGATTAAGCAATGATTGCAATGCGAAGAGTTAGATAGAAAATTCACAGTAGAAAGGTACTCAGAAATATAATGTAACAGGAAGGTTAATAATAAATTTGAATTGCATAGAATCAAATGATAAATAATTGATGGTTAATTAATAACAGTTCAGTTGAAATTAAAATGTAATGTTTATAATTTGTAGGGTATGTAGATTTTTACCAAGGTTAAATGTGATTGGGTTATTTTAATGTAATAATAGCAATGTCAATTATATGTGTATACAGATCAAGTAATACAGTCAATGAGAATAAATAGTTCAAATCACCCACAGTAGAATAAAGTAAGATTGTCAAATAGAGAGAGAGATTTATGATAAAGAATATAAAATTTTTATTTTTTCGAAGCCAGTGACAAACTTTTGGTAGAATTGAAAATAATGTCAAGTTAAGAGTTGTCTATTATAAATAATTTAAATGTCAATTTGATGATCATTTATATTAATATTTTGTTCATTTTAAATATTTTATTTTATTGTTTTGTGTTTCACGTTAGACTGTTACAGATATTGTCTGTATTTTCAGACAGAAGTTGTGCATAACATATGTAGGTCAAGGGTCTTGGACTTGACCTAGTTTCGATCAGCTGATGGGGTCATACACCTACTAAGCTTGTATCGTAGGAAGCCAATTTTAATTTGTTTATTTGATTAATTCAAACCAATATTTGAATAATTTTAATAAATGTTATTTAATAAATAAATTTAATAAATATTTAATGAATACATTTTTTTTTTAATTTTAAAATTTTTGAAAATTTTAATTTTTGTTTGAAAAAAAAAAAAAAAACTTGATTTTTCGCCTGCCAGCGAATGAATATTTTAGGTAATGATTATTTTATTATGTGTGCATTAACCATGTTTATTTTATTGTATTGCATTGTATTGGTAGGCTATAAGTGGTTCTCATGTTAGAGTAAGGATGTGTTTAGATTAGTAGAAATGTCTAGGTTAAGTCATGTGAAACAAAAATTTAGAAAAACAAGGAAGAGAATTTTTTGATAAAATATTATTTTTTTTTGAATTTCGGATTTTTTAAATTTTTAATAAATTTGAAAAGAAATTTTTTATTTTCAATGTGTTATGGTAACATGTGATGTTAGTGTGTGTGAGCCCAGTATCTGCTAAAGGCAGCCCAGCTTGCAAAAAGGGGAAACATATCGGCGGAGGAGCAGGGATAATTTTAGCCAGGGATTGAGGATTTTTGGGGGTAGCATGTTAGAAGGCGAGGCGCGCTGTGGTGCGAGTCTGTTCGATTTCTCGGTGTTGGGATCTCTTACGGAGAAGTCCAGTGATCTCGTTCAGATGAGTCCATGGTCGCTGAGCCAGGGGGGTCGTGTACCCATGAGATTAAGAACAGGGGGTTGTTGGCACCAGTTCCTCACCGGTCCTCTTCGGGGTTTATCGATGAGATTTCTTCTGTCGTGGACAGCAGAATTCTCATCGAGGGGGTATTGTAGCGGGTCATTTTTGGGTGTTTTTATTTTCCACAGTGTGGGATAATTATATTTTTATTTACTTTCAATTTGGTCGGACTTGTAAAAATGTATTATTGTGCAACGTTATGTCCATTACTACAGAACTCATGGCCAGTAGAACAGTTTGAAACAAAGCAGTAAGACGCAGTTGTTGTCGAGGAATGCGGCAAAGAATTCGCGCCACCCTAAAAATTCGCAGAACTCTGTACATGTGTTTCGACGCCCGTACGCAACCCAGCCGGGCGGGGCTCGGGAGTGACGCCGTGAAAAACACCAAAGTTGAGGCAAACATGGCGATGGGACGAAAAGTTAGTAGCTCCAAGTGACCGGCTACCGGAAGTCGCATTAAACTCTGCCTACTGTTGGGGACATCAGCAGAGCCAAGTCCAATATTAAGCTCTGGTCACACACATATATCAGCTCCATTCCATATATAAAATGGTTACCCAACAGCAAATGAGCAATGAGCGACGAAAGCAGGGTGGCAGTGAACACAGCTTCCCTCCAGAAAAAGGAACAAGTACCTGTTACGTTCTTGGTGACGGTCGACATTAGTCAGAGACGC
The DNA here is from genome assembly GCA_034769895.1 of Magicicada septendecula. NCBI lineage: Eukaryota > Metazoa > Arthropoda > Insecta > Hemiptera > Cicadidae > Magicicada > Magicicada septendecula. Next base: position 449,809,434 of record CM068368.1, read on the forward strand.
TAAGCAGCAGATTGTACAACAGCGTGTAGATGTAGTTAGTGAGCCGCGGGCCCCGGTCGGTCGAAACTTTCTAAATATGAATAACTCAGTGTAATACCGACGTATTACCGACCGGGACCCAAGGAAATAAGGAGGTTATACAGGAGAAGTGTAGTGAACTGCGGGCAAATTATTCAAAGTGATGCGAACTAACGAACGAAGCAACGTGTACCCGGGTGGTGTCTCGAGATATATACAGTTTTAAAGTAAAATGGGGTGTTTCAATTAAATGGTTCTAAATCGGGTGAATGTGTGTGTGAGCAGCTGGGCTGACCTGTATAGGGTAAGAAATATCTAAATGTAAGGCATATCTGTATCTATTTCAGAATTTGTTTCTCTCATGTTTGTGTCATAATGCTTTTGATCCGTCTTAACAGTAATTAAAACTATTTGCTTCACTATAATTATGTGTTAGTCTAAGTTATTTCGTCATTGCCATTTCCTCATTTCTGTGTTGAAGGAATTCGTCTAACGAAATCGGGGGTTTTCTGAAAATTCTATTACAGTCAGATCGCGGGATTTTTTGTAAGGGCAAGAGTATATAAGTTTTCGATATTTTACTTTGTAGAAAAAATATCGTGGCGACCTTGGGCAGTTTTCAAAAGATAAGTTTTACGGGGAACATGACGGTAAGTGAAATTCTGGCAGCGGTAAGTATTATTTTATAAAGAGTGGAATGTAGTAAATATCAGGGTAAAAAGTGAGTAACTTCACAGGTTGTTAGGTGTCTTTCTCGTAGTATATTCCTTGTCTTCATTGGTTCTTCACTGACCGAAAACTATTGGGTTGTTGGTTCCTGTGGTACAATCCTTGTGTGGTGCATCTTCTTTTCCTTATAATGTCATTTCACTTGCTAGTTACCATTAGTTCATTAACTCTTATTGTTGTGAGTTTATCCTTGGTGATGGGTAGCTCATGTAGTTTTATGCTTGGCATTGTAGATAAATTACTTGGTTTGTCTTTTTGACTCAATTATTGACATGTGTAAATATTTTAGGTTACTGAAATCTTTGGGCTCATACGTCATGTTACAACATTAACACTGGTTGTATGCCATGCTGAGTTAGCGTTTCTGCCCATGCTTTATTTTGGAATTGTTTACCTTGGTCACTCAATATCTTTTTGATTTGAGCATACTTCGGTATGTATTTGCGTAGTATGACATTCAGTACACTTTTAGTGGTGGGTCTTCGAATAGTGTAGAGTCAAACTGCCTTGGTGAACACATCTATACATACAAGTATGTGTTTTGTACCCCTGTGAATAGCTCTCGGAAATGGGCCCAGGAAGTCTACTGTTACTAATTCTCCCTTTTCCTGTGTCTTGATATTTTGCATATCTACATAGGTGTGAAGATTCGGATGTCGTGCTGTTTGACATTCGTAGCATCCTTTTAAGATTGCTTTTATTCTTCTAAACATATTATTCAAAATGAAGTCTTCCTTTAAAGCTAAATGACAATTTAAAGCAGACGCATGTGCTAAACTTTGATGACATGGTATAATTAGTGTTTTTAGCATCTCTGGTGATAGGACTATTTTCCAGTCATAATTGACGAGTTTGTACAATATACTATTTTTTATTGTATATCTACTAGATAGTGGTGATAACTTCATGTGACTTATTTGAAGATCTTTGTTTTGTTCATTTGCTATATTGTTTAACAAATATTTAACTCTATCATCTGTTTGATATTGGATGATGCACACCGTGAGGACCAAAATGCTGATTGGAATCCAGGCACGGTGGACCAAAAAATGGATGGTCCCGGTCCGAGTGGACCGAAACTGATGAATGAAAGTAACGTTCCACAAGTGTGGACAGGAAGAATTAATTAGTTGGGCCCAAGTGGGCGAAAATTATGTTTCTTGAATTAAATATTCTGTTGGCTGGTCTTCCATTGTGATTGAAGATGATGTGTAGAATGAATTAAAATTACATTAAGAAATAAAAAGAAGTGGACTGTATACGAATAGTTTTAATATTGTGACTGATTACATTACAGCTGTAAAAATTGAAGTAGGCTGGCTAATGCTGCATATTGAATTAATATAAATTTAGTTACTCATGAAGAGGGCCTAGTCGGCCATAATAGAAAATAATAAGGCCTAAAGCCTACATTTAATGTCGACACTGACAGCGAAAGCTGAGCTCGGCTCGGTATGACCGCCGCGAGCGTTTGATACGCACTGTGCAAGGTACAATCACGCGAACGTTGATGTGATATATAAATCAGATTAGCCAACCTAGAAAAATAAAATCATCGCGCTACCGTCCATAAACTGCCCGTCAAAAATCAAAAAGATTTTTTAATACATTTTTAATAAATTAGAATACATTTACAATTTAATTTAAAATAGTGCAGTTCTTAGTAACGAGAATCAGCTTCAAGGCTAAGTTGAACCTTGAGTTGAGATTAGATAACGGCAATCGGCCGCTAGTTTAGAGATAAGCATGCAGATAGGCGACTGTAGGCCAAGGTTTGGCAAACAGCTGTTTCATGTACCAATAAGTCTGGTTAACCACTATTACTGACACAAGTGTGCACAGTATGTAACATTATAAAACATGAAAGGAAAATACATAATATGCAAGTCATAGAGTTACCTTAATGCTAGCTAAGGTCCGTAGACCTGTACAGAGAGTTCATTACATGAACAAAATTGTTGTTGAACATGTTGCAGTCGCATGTTTTATTGTATATGCAGGAGGGCGACATGTATCGACCTAGACATGCTATTCCTGAAGTTTCAGGAATTTACAATATGTAACAATGTGTGGGCAAGCTAGATGCTGAATGTAGCCCAGATATGACATGTATGTCATAATTTTAAATAAAGAATTGTGCATGCTTACCTACAAAAATGAATAAAATATGAAGTACAATGTGAATAAATTAGACGAGACAGTTACAGACGGCAGGCGCTTACAATAGTTTTTACATCGACACAATTTATGTGAATACAACAACAATAACTTGAATAATTACAAGATAAATAATTGTAATGTCAAACAACAATAGAATACCGAAATTACAGAAACAATTTAACAATTTAAGACATTCCCAAAATAGTACATATTTATCAGAAACCATATAAAGAAATGAATGCATGGTTACTTAACAGCAAAACATGCGAATATTATGCAATAACATTTCATAAATAAGACCACCCAAAGACATGCAATACACCCCATAACATCAATGAAAATGTGTGACATAGTATGCCACAATAATTAACATACAATACAAATATTAAGATATCACCAGAACTGTAATAATCAGAAGCGTGCCATGACGCAAAGTTGACAAAAAAATATTGTGACAATCTATCACAATTATGTTGACCAAATGGTCGTAATAAATAATAAGCCAATGGCGGAATAAAGCCGCATTGCGCTATAACCATAATGTCAAATCTCGTCTCGCGCTGGCAATAGACACAATTTATGTATTGGTCTCCGCAAAACACCCGTAGGCGTGCGAATGTCCACGACGCGAACCAAGTTATCTGGGCCGGGAAATGTGGCGATGATCACGCCAAATTTCCAGGCTAATGGAGGCAAGTTATCCTCAATGATCGAGGCTAAGTCACCAATGGAAACATTATCTTTGGCAAACCTCCACTTGTGACGCTGTTGCAGCTGGTGCAAATAATCGCGAGACCACGCCCTCCAAATGTCCCGGACAAACCTCTGAATCAGCTGCCAACGACCAAGACGAGAAACAGGAACGTGAGAAAGGTCTGGGTCAGGAATCGCAGTTAGGGGCGCGCAAATCAAAAAATGGCCAGGTGTAAGTGGCACCGGGTCGTTAACATCCGAGGAAATAGCAAATAAAGGTCGAGAGTTCAGACATGCCTCTATCTGAGACAAAACGGTCGTGAACTCTTCGAAGTTTAATATAGATTTGCCTACCACGCGCCGCAGATGAAATTTCAAACTCTTGATGCCGCTCTCCCAAAGGCCACCGAAATGAGGTGAGGAGGGCGGAATAAATGACCATGATATCCCCTGAGAGGATGTGAATGACTTAATCGAGGTGATGGCATCCTTATTGTGCCAAAGTTGTAAATGTCATGTAAGATGGTGCGGGCCTTCCTGAAGTTCGTGCCGTTGTCGGAGTACAGCTGACTGGGTATACCCCGACGTGCCATAAAACGACGTAAAGCAGCTATAAATGCGCTGGCAGTAAGGTCGGACACCAATTCCAGGTGAATGGCCCTAGTTGCTAAGCAAACAAACAGAGACACGTACGCCTTAGTAAGAGTTCTAGACTTCTGCCCGCCATGACGAATCATGAAGGGACCACCATAATCAACCGCGCAAAATAGAAACGGCCTTGAAGGAGTGACTCTAGGGGATGGCAAAATGCCAAGCCTCTGGACCTGCTGTGTGGCGCTGAACCGGATAAACTTGAGACACTTACGCATAATGGAACGGATGACTAGCCGGGCATTAACAATCCACCAACGCTGACGCAGTGAATGATGCACGAGCTGAGCACCAGCGTGAAGTAAACGAATGTGTTCGCGTTCGATGATAAGGCGTGTGACATGCGCCGATGGGGGTAGTACGATAGGATGTTTCGAATCGTAAGGTAACTGGGAATGCTGCAATCGTCCGCCCACGCGTATCACTCCAGAGTCGTCAAGAAACGGGTTGAGAGAAGCCAACTTGCTTCTGATGGAAACAGAAGATCCGTTCCGAAGACAACTAATTTCGCCTGGGAAGTGGATCGATTGAGATTGTTTTATGAAGAAATTGAGAGACTGATGAATTTCTGCAGGGGTCAGATCGCCCGAAAGTTTGTCCGCAGATGAGTGTCTAACATTTCTGATGAAACGAAAACAGTAAGCGTATACACGTGTCAGCCGGTGTAACGAGGAAAAGTCCAACGATAAGTCAACAGCCAGGGTAGACATTAGCGAACGGTTATGTGTAGTTTTCTCTTCCGCGGTGACTTCCGAAGATGATGGAGTGGCCGGTACGAAAGATGGGAAAGGATTAGACTCTGACGATTGAGACAGACAGCCAGGACCGTGCCACCAAAGCGAGCAATCGCGCAAAACGTCCGGGAAACACCCCCTAGATATAATATCAGCAGGATTGCGTCGCGAATCAATGTGATGCCAGGTATAAGTTTGCGTGCGACGCTGTATTTCAGCAACCCGATTAGCGACGTATGTTTTCCAACGCGTAGACTGCGCATGAATCCAGTAAAGAGCCACCATAGAATCGGAATACAAATGTACATCATCAATAAACGAATGAAGAGCAGGAATAATTTTAGATACGAGTCGCGACAATAACAAACAAGCGCAGAGCTCGATGCGAGGTAATGACACTTGGCGTAGGGGAGCCACGCGAGATTTTGAACACAAGAGACGACAGGAAGCAGTAGAATCTTGATAAATGACTCGGATATACACACAACAGCCGAACCCTCTCTCGGACGCATCCGAAAAACCATGCAACTGAACTGTAACCGCCTCACGGTTGCAACGAATAGATCGCGGGACCACTATTTTACCAATCAGACTTAATTTGTTACACAAAGAATGCCAATCCGAAAGTGACTGACCGGAGATCGGTTCATCCCAACCAAGCTTATAAAGACAGAGTAAGTATATGAGTATGCATAAGTATGCACATAAGTATATGTAGTAAGTGTTTGACGCTACTAAATTGATAGCGCCATGATCGATGAGTGTCATGTGCCCAAGATTCATGTATTCCCTGATAAAGTCTGCGTAGTCGCGAGCGAGCTTGGGATCGCGCCTGAATCGACGCTCCAAGCTTAAAAATCTTGATTCGGCACTTGTGTAAGATTCCCCCAAGTGGGGATTATCAGATTTGAATGGGAGCGACACTATAAATCTACCCTCGGGGTTGCGCTGAGTTGAGCGCACAAAATGCTCTTCGCAAGCCGACTCGCTATTAGGGGTATCGCCGGGGATCGTTTCTGCCTCCCAAAATCTCTCGAGAGATTGCAGGATTTGGCTGTCATTGTTCCTTGCCAAGAACGAAACAGCAGGACCCTGGGTGTGGCAGTGTTTGGGCAGATTGCCGGCCAAAATGTAACCCAGTTTTGTCTCCTGAATGATAGGGAAGTTGGGTCCGCGTGTGTACTTATTAGCTAATATTAAATCCAGATAAAATTGTGCCCCCAATAGTATGTCGATCTGTGAAGATATATTAAAATCTGGGTCGGCGAGAAAAATTTTATTTGGAATGTGGAACTGGTTGATGTCAAACGAGATTGAAGGCAGATTATGAGTTAAGTTAGATAGGACGGCACATTTGGCCTCGAAACTATGTCTCTGATAGCGAGACATAATACGCACAGAAACAATGTCAGTAGCGCAACACGCTGTGTTGCTTATTCCTGTAATTGGAATATTAGATCGGGTTAGTTTAAGGTGCAACCTTTTCGCAAATGATTTCGTACAAAAATTGATCTGGGACCCGGCGTCAAGAAGTGCCCGAGCCTTATGCCTATTGCCAGCCTGATCAATGACATATACAACCGCAGTGGATAAAAGTACATTGTTTTTACACTGTAATTTGAATGAGCAATAGTTACTGCTGGCAGCTGCTGATTTCGGCACGTAATTAGCGTGCAGCAAGGTGTGGTGACCCTTTGAACAAATTTTACAAACCTGTTTACTTTTACAATTTGTTATCAAATGACCTGCTCTAAGGCAGTAATACAACATTTATGATTTGCAACCAATTGCCCCCGCTCAGCGGCACTTAATATGCGAAAATTATTACACATGTAAAGCGGGTGGTCAGATTTACAGCACACACATGAATAATGCCTTGCCGCTGCGTGATAACTCTTAAAGGTACTGCTGCCAGCAGTATTTCTTAAGCTACATTTCTCAAATTTATTGTTTGGTTTTACACTAGGTTTGTTGAATTGCTGTCCGGATTCAATTGGCATTGTATTTTCTAAAAGTTGTCGGCGCAAATTCAAAAAATGCGTAAAGTCTTGAAAACTGGGCAAGTTGTCAGGGTCTATGGACTCCTTCCAACGTTTTAAAGTAATAGGGTCAAGTTTGGTGGAGAGCAACTGTATGGTAATAAACTCAAATAGGTTTACGGACAGCTTCATTGCCGCCAGTGAATTAACGGAAGACGTTATAGTATTCGTAAACTCCGCCAAGCTTTGAACTGAGTCCTTTATTGTGGACTTAACCTGAAGTAGGTTCTGTACATAATATTTGGCTAATATAAATGGATTATTGTACCTCTCGGACAGCAAGTTCAACGCTATTACATAATTTTCTTGACAAATTGGTAATGATTTAATTAAGTCTAATGGTTCACACTTCACCGATGAATGCAAGTAATGCAGTTTCTGTACTGGCGTTAAATCTGATCTTGAATGCACTAGATCATTGAAAATTGAATAGAAATGTTGCCACTCAAGTATGTTGCCTGAGAAGCAGGGCAAACTTATCAGCTTTAAATGCACAGGCGTCGATAGTACAGGAGGCACAGTCTGAGTATTAAAAGTGTCAAGGAGTTGTAAAATGTTTGCCTCAGTTGAGTATATCGTTTCCTCAACCTCGACTCGGTCTGCCTGAGCAGTGCTCACGTCTTTACTGATAAGCTCTATCTCAGACTGTACTTCGTCGTACTTCGAGGCTAAGCTCTTAAGACTTTCTAATCTTACAGTCAGAAAATGTTTTGTAGTTAAATTAATATCAAACGAATTTACCGCGGATTGTATCCGCACTATCGCGGACTTTAATCCGCCTCTCTTTCTGGTCAGCACCTTGAGGCCTTCTTCAGACATTTTTTTACGCACCTTTTTACTGTTGCTGGTGGTACCTGGTTGGCGACTTCCCGCAGCGTCGGCTCCTTGGTGATGATGGTGAACAGCTGGCAAAGATGACCACTTTGAGGCACTGCAGCCGGCAGGAACTTGCTATTACGTTGTTCGAAGATGACGAGCGAAATGGCAACGCAAATCACGCCACGGTCACATTAGCTGACGTGCTAATCCGCCCGTGATGGCCAGAAAAAGATGTAAAAGATGTTAAATGGAAATCCAGGTCCGGAGTGACCAAAAAATGGATGATGCGCACCGTGAGGACCAAAATGCTGATTGGAATCCAGGCACGGTGGACCAAAAAATGGATGGTCCCGGTCCGAGTGGACCGAAACTGATGAATGAAAGTAACGTTCCACAAGTGTGGACAGGAAGAATTAATTAGTTGGGCCCAAGTGGGCGAAAATTATGTTTCTTGAATTAAATATTCTGTTGGCTGGTCTTCCATTTTGATTGAAGATGATGTGTAGAATGAATTAAAATTACATTAAGAAATAAAAAGAAGTGGACTGTATACGAATAGTTTTAATATTGTGACTGATTACATTACAGCTGTAAAAATTGAAGTAGGCTGGCTAATGCTGCATATTGAATTAATATAAATTTAGTTACTCATGAAGAGGGCCTAGTCGGCCATAATAGAAAATAATAAGGCCTAAAGCCTACATTTAATGTCGACACTGACAGCGAAAGCTGAGCTCGGCTCGGTATGATCGCCGCGAGCATTTGATACGCACTGTGCAAGGTACAATCACGCGAACGTTGATGCGATATATAAATCAGATTAGCCAACCTAGAAAAATAAAATCATCGCACTACCGTCCAGATATGTTATGTTTGATATTCGAACATCGTTCCACTTATTTAAATTATTTATTGTTCCCCCTAACATAGGACAATAGGTGTTAGACACAACATTTCCTGTTGTGTACTGTTTAGGGTGTCACGCAAATCATGTGTGTGTAGGTCTTTATTAAGCCTGTCCGTGCTGGCGTTTTGTTATCCTTCTGTAGCATACAGTTTTCTTGTCGGTTGGCGTTCTACGATCACCCCCTTCCTCTTTGGACGTTGACGAGTGTGTCGGCCTAATTTTATTTTCATAATTATTTTTACTATTATGATTATTATTTGTGTTAATATTTTGTACATTGGCATTGTACGGTTTTACGTGTTTTTTCAACGTAAATGGATGTACGTACGCTCCTTTATTCGGAGTCAGGTTACCTTTTTCATAGGGTTGTTTATATTCTTTCCACTTCTCTTTCTGTATGTCCTCTTCTTTATTTTCGAACTGCGGCGATTTGTGGTGTATTGGATTTTGCGTAGAGTACTGCTGCTGCTGCGGCCGGTTGTCTCTCCTTTCGTACTCTTTATTAACAAACTGTGATGATTGCGTCACAAGGCTAAGAAGTTCCTCAATGGTTTTAACTCCTTGGATATATACAGCGAGTCCAATGTGTCTGTCAAAATGGTAGCTTAGTTTTAATACTAATTCGTGCTCCGTGAAACTTGGTCTAAGATGCTTACACCGTTCAACGAGTTGTGTAATGTTCTCATCCATGGATCGTTTGCTGTTGACGTAATACCGCCCATACTCCAGCTGGTCTCGTACCTCTCTCTGGGTATGTATATTCCAGTACTGATTTTCGAAGGATGCCTTGAACTGTTCATAAGTTTCTGTTTGGTCCCGAACAATCGTATACCATTTGGATGCTGTTTCCGGGAAATGTCGACTTACAAAATCTATACGGTCTCTGTCGCTTAGGTTGCTCCCTATTGTTGCCATTTCTCGTTCACACTTTTGTAAAAATTCTATGGGGTTCTCCCATTTGTTACCTTTAAAACTGATCTTCTCTCGATCTATAGCACTTGGTCATCTCTTGACTTACGCTCGTAGTTTTTCTACCTCCTCTTGCAGTCCATCTTTCATGTTGTTAATTTCCATGGAGTGGTGTGTAGTTTTTCTAGTGACCTCCTCCACGGCTATTTCTACTGTCTCGGTCCTCACAGTGAGTTCCCTTGTTTTGTTGGTGTTGTCCAGGATGCGCTCATTTAAGTCCTTGTGTTTGAGATCTTGCTCCTGCTTCGTAATTTAAAATTTTTCATTCCACTGTTCAGCCAGTTATCTAGTGTGTTCTTTTGTTTCACGTGTTGTATATTCACGCTGTTCTCTGAACTTGCTATCGATCTTTACAGCTTGTTCATTAAGTGACTGTTGAACACGCTGTTCGACGGCTTCAACTCGTGCAGTAAGCTCTGTTTTCAAAGTGTTACTGATGAGTTCTATCTTCTCTTGTAATCTCGTATTATTACTATCAATCTTAGTTTCTAACCTTTCATTATTGCTATCTATTTTACTTTCTAACTGAGTTTTTAATTCTTCAATAGTGATTTCTAATCTATTACGACTATCTTCTCCTTGAGTTTCTAATTTCTCTAATTGATTTTTTAACTCATCATTGCTACTTTCTAATTTAGTTTTAAGTTCTGCACTACTACTTTCTAATTGAGTTTTTAGTTCTGCACTATTCGTTTTCAACTCTTCTTGCAGTCGTTTAAACATCGTTTCGAAGTCCATTGTTGGTTGCTTCGTCATTGTAGACTACGGTGTCCTAACTGATTCGTTATATTAATTATATTTTTAATTATTGGTTCACCGTGACTTTATATTTCTTTAATTATAATTTATTTTATTTATTTATCAGTATTAATTTCACAACTTTTTTTTCTCTGTACTTACGTGTAACAATTTGTAATATTACTTATTACTTGAATTTACTCTTATTTCTTTATACAATACTTGTGTCAATTATTTATTTGACTTTATTTATATTCTGGGCGCCATTTACTTGTAATGATAATTAACATATATCTAGCAATACGTTGGAAGCGACATTAATTATAGAACGATTCCAACGGTACTTAACATATACCGAGCCACACGTTGGCAGCGCCATTAATTATACGACGATACTCTTAGACACTTACTTTTGCACATATGCTATTACTCATTTGTGCGCACTTACCCACGTCTCGAAGGTATACTCTTCTTCTGCAGTATTTAGCTTGATGTTTCCCAGCTAGGTCGCAGGCTTTGGTAGTTGATTGAGGGTGGATAAGCATGTGAATATCGTAATACAAGCAAAGAGTACAGAGGATTTAGTACTGGTTGTGAAATTAGTACGACTTTGTTAATAGAATTATATTCATTTTGTTTATTAATTAAAAAATGCAAATTGTCATGTTATTAATTATTGTGTGGGTTAACTAATATTGACCCTTATATTCACTTATACGAATATCGTATAATTATAACGTGGTTAAAATCGCATCTCTTATATTCTAAGACGTATATGACCTGGAATATTTACACAGACATGTAATACATAACACATATTATTATAATGCGTGTTTAACACGTACGAAATTGAATATTAATCTTGTCTTAGCAATTGTGGTTTTTATTATGTACCACTTAATTAAAAAATTAAATAATTAAACATTTATAAAATTGCTAATAGAGACCATTCTATTACTTTACTTAATTATATTACTAATGTCTCAATTAATTAAAAATCTCCAATTAAAGTAACTCTCATACTTGATTTTACTTATCTAATAAAATATAAGAATATAATAAAATATGGTTTCTATACTGACCATTTATTTATGAGATTAATAAATTTATATTCTTTGTTATCAATTATTATTCTTTGAACATTTATTAATTATTTATTATGAAAAATAAAAATATAATAAAGTTTATGTAAACTTGTATATGGAATCTAGAGCCTTCTTTTGATAGACCTCAGGGTCATTTATAATATTAAATAAATGTCTGACTTCACCTGCATATTTCTGCAACCATTTAACTGCGTCGTTACCATCATCTGGACTCTCGAATTTGGGATCCTCTTCGGGTATCACCTTCTCTGTCTCTGCGTCGTTGAAATTACTCTCTCCGTCTAATGGATGCTGAGTTCTGACGTGGACCTCTGGTCGTGATGATGTACGGCTGGATGTAGCTGCATGTGGCTGTCCCTGCGTCCTCTAGTATTTTGCTCTGGTTCCTCTCCTCTCCTTGTCTTGTCCCTCGTGGATGTCTCGAAGTTCTACGTGGACTTCTTGAAGTTCATCGACGATGTTACGACTCCTCGTAGATTATGATATTATAGTCTTTTTAATAAATCGTGTATCCCTATTACTTTCACCGACGTACTGCCGGTTCCATCGCACTTCAAGTTACGTAATACGGTTTAAAACATTACTTAACTTTGTAAAATTCGCGGTTGCGAGATGCGTGGATTTCACGTACTGTCTGTTAACGATCTGAGAAAGCGTGTGTCGCTCGCTGGGGTTTTATACTCCTGCCGTCGTTCAATTCCTGTTGAAAACTGTTTGGACAAAGTTGAACTAGTCGGTGTGTCGATTTAATTACTAATTACAACCTGCGCGTCTTTCTATGAAGCACACACTTTTTTATAAATATTATTTTACAGATCGTTAGGTACATTATTAAACTTAACCTATGCAAATTATGAACATTAAGGTGTGTAAACTATGGAAGTTATGGCAAAATTTCACACGGTGGCTGAACGGTTCCCACGATCATGGACCACTTAATGTCTAATTGTAGCGCCAGGCGCCAGCTTTATTTTTACATATGTCTCTGATTCGTGTGGCTTCTGGTTTTCATTCAGCACTTAAAAAGCTGTGTAAAATTTTCCACAATCGTATGCATAATTCATCTTGTTCTTTATTTACACACTAACCCTAACACACACACACACACACACACACACACAAACTGATACACACGCGGCTGCCTGTCACTATGACATCACCCTTGCCAGTCGGTCCGTGGTTCTTCTCCCCTCGCTGCATTTAAAAACCAACTAGGCTTGCAATTACATATGCATGCTCACTTAAAATTATTTTAAAATTAATTAATACGTTTGTTTCTTTTATTTCTTTCTTATACCTAACGCTTAATTATTACATTATTTACATCTTTTACATCTCATACGTGTATTCGTATGTTATCATACCTCAGTCAGGGGTTGATACATAGACTTATGCTAAACGTATCGTTGCAATATATATATATATATATATATATATATATATATAACATGACATAAGATAGCAACAAAACTCACTAATAATTAACGGAAGAAAAAATGAAGCTGAAGGAAAACAAAGGGAAATAACATGAAGATTGATAGCACAACACTACTAACGAAAAAATGACTAAGACAATGACAAAGACTAAACCCAATAGATTGGATAAGGTGAGAGAAACAAAAAACCAATGATACAACCCAAAATATGACTACAATCATGATAGCCCAAAAAGTAACTAAAATAATATGTAAAATAAATGTACAAAATCAGATAGGGCCATAAATGATATGTAAACTATATGAAATATAAATATAAACTAGATATAATATGTTATTAAAAGAAAAGAAAAAGAAAGATAAATGTAAAACCCCAGATAGGAAGATATGAATAAAAAATACCCTGTTAAGTAATAAGTTAGCAAAAGTAAATAAAATAAAATCAAACTTAGCAACAATAATTATGAGTACAGAGGTGACAAGTGATTATAGAATAAGAAACTGTTAATGACAGACAATATAAATAATATAGCAAACCAAGTGATAGTTAGTTTAAACATACAAACACTATTTTAAAAAAAAAGTGAAGTGTAGGACTATATAATTATAAACTATTAACCACAGACTATATAAATAATATAGCAAACCAAGTGATAGTTATTTTAAATAAATAAACACTATTTTAAAAAAAGGTGAAGTGTAAGTGACTATAGAGTGAGATACTATTAACAAAAGACTATATAAATAATATAGCAACCCCAGTTAGAGTAGTGTGCTAGCTAGTAAGCAGAATATAAGACTTATTGTGTTATTAATTTAAGGAACGTTATAAAGTAATAGGAAATAATAAACACTTAGAAAATAAGATAAAAGTGATATGTTAGAGTGGAAACGGGGAGAATTAGACACTATATCTTATTAAAGGAGTTCATATATGACGAATAGTAAATAGTTAATGTTCAGATTGTTATAAGGAGTTCTTTTGTTAGTAAATAAACAAAGTAGTGTTAGTAAAATTAAATGACAAGTTATGTTAAAGCAAAAAAAACCATTAATAATTAAAAAGCTTAGTTACAGGCATGGACCTATAAAGCAGAATAAGATAAAATATAATATGTGTGATGGTTAAAAGCATCAAATGGTTTGAATTAAGTTAGTTTGTTTCTTTAGTAATGTTTAATAACCTAATTAATAAAATAAATAATATATAAAATATTGTAAAGAGAATAGGATAGAGGTATTATGAAATCTAGGCATTAGGCTTAGCACTGATGAACAGAATTTTGTACATTTCAAGATAAAACAATAGCAAAAAATAAATTAAAGTGTATAATTTATTTAGGTATCAAAGTAAAAGTGTAAGGTAAAAAACTGGCTACATAATGTTTAGTTTAAAGGTATTTAACTAAAGAAATATCAAATTGGAAAAATAAGAAATCTGTTATAAATTGACCAAATGTAACCATGAGTGGTATCAAATTAATCTGTAAGAAAAAAAGCAAAACTATGGTGTTATTGTATTTAATATTACAAATAGCATAAGAAAGTTATAATAATTTAAAAGATTTTAATAATTTTTGAATAGAAAAAACGTTAGTTAATATAACAATGTTATAAGTTATTAGCCAATGGGAATTAGTGTTACACAGAGAGTTCCCATGACAACAAAAGCTTGTTACATAGTAAAACCGTTGAAAATTATTATTCCATTATTGACTATCATAGAGGGTGGATGCATGAAGCCCAATGAAGATATAAAAGTAAAGAAATCAACAAATTGTGTTTAAACAGTGATTAAGAAGACACAATCAATAATTCTAATATAACTAATGATGAGATGTCCACTAATTCAACATAAGAATTAATAAATATTATATAAAAAATTTTGCTGAAGAAGACCTAATTCAGAAATAACAAATTACCGAAGGAAGAATAGAAGAAAACCTAACTAAACCTTGGAATCAACGTGAACCAGCAAGACTGAGGGAATCTGAACACCAAAATAGGACCATTAAGACTAATTGAACCTGGAACTCACAGAACCATACCAGAAGGGACCAGCGGAAGTATTCCAGAGGAGTGTTGCCCAAGATGAGCCGAAATGAAGGAGTGTTAAGTATATTTTAAACTGCTTCACCGAAAATAAAACACTAGAAAAATCAACATTAACGGAACAAATTTGTTTCACTTCACCAATCACTTAAATAACTTTTTAGAACTGAATTTTATTTAATAAACACCTCTGATAGAACAAATATATCACTGAATTTTGAATTTATATAAATTTTTTTCAAAAACGTGAACTTACTAAGCAAAAAATAACCTATTAAACACTAGTTCCCATAGTGGTAACTTACTTTCAATACTTAAATATATCACATGTTATATATTAGTTATAAGGTATATTATAAGATTTTGTGCTTTTATTAGTCTGTAAACCAATATTTTCTGTAGTCCAAAGAACTTTCCCCTGAGATATTAAACAAACGAAGAAACATACGCCATTACAGAGCGTCTACACGAGAACTGAATGAGCAGACAGCCAACTACGAAAAAGTAAACATGCCGGCACAATGACAAATATTATATTATTTCAGAAATTGTAATTGACCACAATATACGAAACTGTTAATAAATTATCATACCTATTCTCAACTGTATGTTTGATTTATTCAAAAGATTAATACAAAGGTTTGGGGTAAATAAAAATTAGAATACATTAGTTGACGAAGTCAATTCGCCAAGCAGTGCTGACCAACCAGGCGGCGAGGCAGAAAATTCAAATTGAACGGTGAGCAGACGGTCGACTTTAGTAAGTATTAAAAATAGTAAAGAAGATCAATTACAAATATAAGACAACAAATAGGATTGAACTAACGTAATAATTAACACAATTGTCAGTATTACTACCAATTGGCGATAACCACGCAGGGCTGTACAAACGCAATTACCATTTTATTACAAATTCGCAAACAGAGTAGTACATTCAAAACACGCAAACACTACTTCTATTACAATATATATATATATATTGCGATGTACAAGGTCGTGTAGAATAAATTAGTTGATAAATAGATATGGAAATATTTTGGCTTTAATTCACAATTTTCTTAATTTTAGATTCCACAGAATTTACTACAGTTTATGTTACCACCACAAAAATGAATAGACAGTTTTTAATAAAAATAAAATAAATTAATTGTTCTGTTTAAATAAATAAATTATTACTTCTTTTGTAAATAAAAATTAATTAACAGTTTCTGTTGACCTTCAGTTTATACTTAAAATAATTCCTAGACTCTAATAACATATATCTTAATTCCTATAAATTTCTCTGTCTTTTTAGTTTATAATTGTTTTATTGGTTTATTTAGTTTATATAAATGTATACACTTTCCTGATCTGATGAATGATGGTGTGTTTCTCCTTGTTTACTGATGAATGTCTACAGATGCTCCTTTCAGGTATTGGTCAGGATACTGCCGCTCCTCCTGTGGTTCTCCTTCAGGATCTCCTCCTGTTTTCAAGCTCTCAGGGTTGTTTTACGGGTTGGGTACTTCTGTGAACAATGTTAAATTATTAATGAATATTTAATTATATAACCTGGCGACTTGATGTGTTCATAAATGCCTAAACGGGCGATCTTGAACTATTACTGAATTAGCACTCAATTATTCAGTCACGCACTTTACTACAGTAAAACCTGTCTTTAGCGGCCACCCTTGGATCACCATAAAATGTGGCCACTCAGAAAAATGGCCATTTAATAAAGGGCTTGGCGGGGATAATAACAATACAATATAGTATATTAAATGCAGATTATCTACTATATCATTTTATTATGTACTTGCAGTTGTATTTCCTTATTTACAATATTTAACAGTGAAATTCCTTATATTCAAACACATTGGTAAGATTATACTTTAAAAAAATAGTGTTTTAATGTAATATGTTTTGCACTATCAGTTTTCTTTTTAATTGCTAATTTTCGACCAAACAAAATTTACTAGTGTTCCACAGCATTCTACATTCCTTATCGAGAGTAACGCAGATATCTTTTATCCAAATAGTGCAGATTTTAATTGACCATTTCAAAAAGTTTTATTGTAAATACAGAAGTTTTTCTGACTTACCTTTGTAATCTTCCGGAAACCGATCCTCCCAATTGCCCTCGAGATGGTCACAGCGTTGTAGATTCTCCATTTCCACGTTTTTATCATATGGCAGTCCAGCAACTGTAGCAAGTGTCTGAAGTTCTTGCAAAAATTTTATGTAATGGTTGTGCCTTCAGGTTAGTGTCACTAACTTGAATGCCACATTTTGTAAAACACTTTTTATCGTGGTAACAGCAACTTCATTCCAGGCTGTCTTGATCCAGGATACCACATCAGGGACAGTGATTTTTCTTTGCTAGGTCAAATGCTGAATTGCTGTCATCCATATGGGACACAATGAATCAAAGAACTCTTTTCCGATAAAACGTTTAAATGTCTGAATTATTCCTTGGTCCAGTGGCTGAAGATGAGATGTAGAGTTTGGTAGAGTAAATAACAGTTTGACATTAGACAGTGATGAAACTGGATAAAATGTCGCATTATCCAATAATAAAATTACACGGTGATTTTTGTTATGCATTTTTTTATTAAATTCTTGTAACCAGTCTTAAAAAATTCTGGATGTCATCCACGCTTTTTTTTTTACCATGCCAACTAATGCCCAGTAATGTTGTCTCCAAATTCTTGAAACACCCCGGTTTTAATGAGTTTCCGATAAAAAACAGCTGCTCTTTTTCACCAGCAGCACTACAACATAACATAATCATTAGTCTTTCTTTAGCCATTTTTCCACCTTTACACGCTTCATTTTCTAGTGTTAATGATTTATTTGGTATACCTCTAAAATATAATCCAGTCTCATCAATGTTGTGAATGTCACTTAATTCTTTTTCTGCCAGAATACTTGGTAACCTGCCTTTTATTCATTGACTTCGTTAACAGATATATCCGCCCCTTCAACCGAAATTGTTTTGAATGATATGTTGTGCCGCTTTCTAAAACACTCCAACCACCAATTGCTAGCTCCGAAATTTTTGACTTTAATTTCTGTAGCAATTTCGGATGCTTTCTCCCGTAACATACTTCTATTAACCAGGAGTTTTTCTGACCGAACACATTTAAACCACTCGTAAAGAATTTCGTTTACTTGTATACACTTTGATTGTCTCTTTCTTTTTATTCCCCGATTCATACTGGATTCCCACTCTTTTAAAATATGGTCTTTATTTTTTATTATGTTGTTAATCTGTATTCTTCCTCATTTAAAAACGGCAAGTTTCCTCACTGAAACGCCCTTATCGCTTTCAAAAATAACATTTTGCTAAGCCTCTAAATTCAAACACACTCTTCCTTTGTTACTCATTTTTGACATACTGTTACAGTATTAAACTAATGTTATTGTTTAACTACTGTTAAATTACACTACAACTTACAAGAACACCTCGTAAGCACACGCGGATCGTTTACGCCAATTCAATGTTATAAAGGTTTCAACAGTTCAGAACGTTCACATATAACTGATTGCTGACTACTGTGTCAACATTGTGGAAACTTCAGTACTGTATTGTGCACAAATAACATTTTGTAAATTTAAATTTACACAGATATATATGGCTAGGTTGTTACAGTACATTAGGTATAAACATTACTTGAGTAAACACCGACTCTGCTGTTGTCAGTGTAAATTCCTGTTGTCAGCTACAAGTTCCATAAAATTTAATGGTTCCATTTGTCTGTATTGCTTATCCTCATAAATAAGCTGTAATTCGTTTTTCAGTCGTTGGAAATCGGTAAACAGATTAGGGTAGCACACCTTTAAGTTACTTAATGCATCTGTGGGAAAGTTTTCAGAATACGTTACGAACTTTGAAGTATCCATTAATGTAACAAACTGAAGCTTTTCCATATCATTAAAACATGTGGCTATTTGTACTGAAAGGTAATCTAAAATTTCATAATACAGAATTTTGTATTTTTCAAAAAGTTGATCTCGTGTGAGTGTAATTCTTTTCTGCCACTCATGGTATTCAGTTGGAACTGTTGTTTTTGAAGCAGCTAAATCGAAAATTTTCATAAATGCATCATCAGTTCTTTTGCTATTTATGAGTGTTTGCGTATTTTTAACTTGCGAGATACAGAAATTAATGTCAAATGACTTTTTTTGTAGCACATCGAAGAGAGCATCCATGGCTCCAAAAATATCGTTAAAAACGACAACCAAAAGTGTAAATTCAAAATCATTAAATTTATTTAAGAAGCCATCACTCTGCCTAATTGATGTTTGATCATAATTTTAATCGTTCACAATTTCAGTGAATACTTCTTTTAATGAATCCCATTCGTTATATATAGTAGGCTATATACCTTCAGTTCTTGTGAATGCACATGGGTGCTACAGTCCACCATCAGGAAAAAATAGTGTGTTTGGAAAAGGAGCAGGCCGTTACAAGCCAGGGGCACAGATAACGCATCTGTGCACAAGGTAAATGCTTGATCCAGTTTACCCGGCAGGTGGTTTACCTAATTGTAACTGGGTTAAAGGGGGGTATAATAAAAATGATGAAGTAGGAGAAGTAACTGAGAAACCAGTGAGAGTTAATGACCATAACAGCAGTAAAGTCAAGTTTACTTTGCTCTAAATAGAGAGTTTGTGGTTGATGACCCCATTTACTGTTCTGTAATGGTTACTATGTGCTTTATGATTCAATGATTAGTGATGAACATTCACTTATGAGAATAAATGATTTTAAATGCTAGACTCGATGTTGTAATGATTTTATAAGCCACAAGGACATTTTATGACTTAAATTGGATAATTTTGTGTATTTGTGTACTTGTACTCAGTGTACCTAGAGTAAGGTCGTTCACCTGGTAATCAGACATCAGCTGATGACTGGTGTTAAATATATAGTATGTTTCATGTAATTAATTCATAGGTTTTTTATTAATTAATTTAATTTATTAATTTTGTTTCCTTTTATTAATTGTCAGAATATATATTTCTGGAAATTAAATACATTTATTTCTTAAAAAAAAAAAAAATTTTTTTAAAGTGCAGATTGTATTGTGTTTTCATGTTCACTATATGAGGTGATGTTATGGTGATAATGTATCAGCTGATTAGTAGTGTTTATATTATATGTTTGTAACCAAGTGTAGTTGTAGTTGAATTAATGATAGTAAAAAGTTGTTTAGGTTATAACAGTTATCTACAAATGATTATAAAGGTTTATAATGGTAATTAAATTCATTTAAAGGCGGAGAATTTTGAAAGTAAATTGGAAAGTTTGATTTAAAGGTCATGGAAGAAATGATGAAGTAAATAAATGCAAAATGAAGTTAGAAATTAACTGACTGGTTTTGAATAATACCATTAAAATGATTAATTAAAAGAGATGATGTAAAGTAACTTAATGTGAATTTTTGGTAATGAGCTTAGATTTATTTTAATAAATGAATGAAATTTAAATAATTTAATTTTGATTTGGAATGATGAAAGGGAAACAGTTAAAATATTCAGTCAATGGAAATTAAAAGATAAAGAGAATAATGCTAATGAATGGTAGATTATGTTAGTTTAAAGTTGATAATATTTGTTTGAGGTTAGGTTGTGTAGAATCTAAGGTGTTATGTTAACGATAGTAGGGCACATGTGTATGCACCCAGTACTTTGCTAAAGACAATCCAGTATGTATAAGGGGAGATATATCAGTTGAGGATTTGGGTTGGTATAAGGCCAGTTATTGATTTTTAGTGAATGTTACAAGGTTAGGTGATACTGTGGTGGGTGCCTGTCTGATGTTACGGTATTGGGATCTCGAACAGAGAAGTCCAGTAGAGTCATTCAGGTGCAGCCATAGTCGACGAACTAGGGTGGTAGATTACCCATGATTCGTTAAGGAATTAAGGGGGGTTGTTGGCACCATATCCTCACTGGTCCTCTTAGGTTTTAGCAATGAGTTTTTCTGTTTTGGCAGAAAACCACTCATTGGGGGGATATTGTAATGGTACAGAATTAAGGGGGTTTCGTTTATTAAATTCAATGGTAAAAAAGTGGGTTACCCACACGGGGCCTCAGTCTTTAACAATCAGCGTTCGCTTGTGGAACACCCAGTTGCACGTTTGTTCTGTCCGCCCCTCAACATGTGACAATTCCAGGTGCTCTGGAATGTGAAAGCGTGCGCATCTGCCCGCACGAACAGATGAATTGTCACGAACTTTTTGCGAGTCTCAGAGCGCAAGCTTATGGTATACAAACTCGCTCTCAAGGAGGTACCACGTGATGCCTGCTCAGCCTATCAGGAGCAAGTAGCCACACTGAAGGAGGACATTTGGCCATCTTGAAAAAGGTCTGTCGTCATATAACTTCGGAACTGGCCGGTTCAGTGTAAAGGCTCGTGAGCCGAACATTTATTAAAAGTATCCAAATGTGAGTTAAACTAGAAATTTGAAATGGTCTAAATTGTGAGACATTAATTAATCATCAAGGGTATCAAAATTAAACCGGGAGAACGAAATTAGAACAACCAAGTGACAAAAAATATACGGAGTGCAAAACATGGTCGGCAGTAACAACGTCAGTTAAGTAACAGTGTAATTCAAAATTAATTATGAAACTTTAAAAATCCAAAAAGCGCTTTAAACTTAAAAGGCATGAAAGTGTGGGTGTAAGCAAATGCTAGGTTGCCTTTCTATAATTTAATTAATTATTTACTTTGTAATGTATCTTGGTTGTAACGAGTTATTATGTCACTCGTTGGATGCGTCTTTATAACAGGAACGAAAAGCCCCACTGTTGGGATCGTCACGTTGTAAAATAGCATGTTGCCCGTATATTTAATTATTATTAATGTGTTTTTTACTTCGTAAGTATTTTAGTGTGCAGCGAGCCGGTTTATACTTTGTCTCAATACTTACTAGATGACCGTATTTCTCGTCGCTCAGTTCAAATTTTTCCGCTTCGCCGTCTGATTGGCTCATGCTGTCTGGCCGAGTTGAATTCATCAACTGTCGTATGTTTATTGTTTGTGTCCCAAATTCTTATATTACCCTTTTTATATGAATCAAACATACAGCAATTGAGAAATATTAAAATTTATTGAACCCTTCTTTATATTAACTGGTCGATTACAGTTGATAAATGGTACTGTACATATATTTCTTATAATTCCGGCGTTTACAAATTGCTCAGTTGGCAGCGTCCGGCTTCGTTCAGTATTCATACGTAAAATGCCATCATGGCGTACAGGTTAATGTTTTAAAAAATAATAATTTTTCTCAGGGAATAAGTTCTTTGGACTACAGAAGTTGGATTACAGACTAATAAATGCACATAAATTATAATATTCCTTATATCTAATACACAATAGTTGATATTTTAAAACATGAAAAGTAAGTTATTGGCAATGAGAATTAGTGCAAGCTTGGTTAAGTTCTTGTTAGCAATTTATGTTTCTAAAACTATTTCAATATAAAATCAAAATTCAGTGATTGATATATTTTATCGAAAGTGATTTTATAATCAAGTTCAGTTCAAAAGTTAATTTTGTGATCTGTGAAGTGAAAATAAGATAGTTCGTTTAGTGTGGGTAATTGAAAGTTTGAGTTGGGGTGAAGTATTTAATTTATACTCATCGATTCCTGGACGTAGCTTCTCTTGCGAACCTCTCTTCTTCTGGAACACGTCTAAAAGTCCTTTCTTCTTTGGATTAGCTGAGATTCCCGTTCAAATGGTTGAAATCCAATGTCCAGCTTCCATCAGTTCTTGTAGATGATCTTCTTCTTCAGGTTGAGTTAGGTCCCTTCAGTTCTTCCTCCAGAATTGGTCGGGTATTAAATTAATTTACTTCCTTCCAAGTTTTGGCCATGATATTTGTTGTATAAATGTTTTAATTACTGGTCATCTCATCAATGGTTCAGTTAAATCTTCTTCTTACACTTCTTCTTTCAAAATTTGGAAAATTTTAAAGCTTTTAAAATTAATTTGGATTCGAGGGCTTCATACATCCACCCTCTATGCTGGTCAATAATGAAGTAATTAGATTTCAACGGTCACTCTATGTAACAACCATGAGTTGCCATAGTTACCCTTCAAATTATACTAGTTCTCATTGGTCAACATCTTATAACATTGTTATAATCTAACGTTTTATTTATGTTCAAATATGTAAAAATCCTTTAAATTACGATTACTTCCTTATGCTAGTATTAATATTAATTATACTAACATCATTGTTCTGCTTTTTACTAAAGATTATTTTGATATCCCTCATGGTTATTTTTGATTAGTTAATAACATTTTTCTTATTTTCTTATTGATATTTCTTTTGTAATTATTTTTAAACTGAATAATATTTATACATTTTTATATCTGATACACTTACTTACTTAATTAAACATTTTATGTACTCTAATTGACTCTTGGTTATTGTTTTCTTTTTAAACTTATAAAATTCTCTCCTTCATGCTAGGCTTAAAACCTAGGTTTCACAATACTCCTATTCAACCTTCTTTATAATTCATAAACTTTATTTATTGGTTCATTGAACATTTTTTTTATAGAAACAGATAAACAAAAAAACATTGGTGCTTTCAACAACACAACCTTTATAATTAAAATATTTCTTACCAGGTTCAATCCTGAAATTAAACTTCTAACTATTTTTGGTTTCTTACTTCTATCTCCCCTATCTTCTAAGTTAATTAATTCTATGGTTTTTTACAATAATGAAACTCTTATAATAATAATTTTTAACAGTACCTTACACAATATAACTCACTTACAAATTCCTTCACTAAAATGTAGTGTCTGCTTCTCCTATCTTCCACTCTAATAATTTAACTTTTACCTTATTTTTGTAATTCTTACTTACTATCACTTAAATTAATAATGGTACAATTAGTTTCTTACTTTTTAGATAATATTCTATTAAAGATTGTTTCGCTATATTACTATAGTCTGCGTCTTATAGTATTTTATACTGTGTATACCTACACTGCACTTTTCCTTTCATATGAGGTTTCTTTATTTATCGTCACTTTCACTTGATATTTCACATATTGTTTGTTTATTTAGTTTAGTATCACTGTGTGGTTATTGGTAATTAATATTTGTTTCATTTTCATTTCACATTGGTCACTTTTGGTTTTGAATGATTGTCTTTATTCAGCTCAATTATAACTTACTTGTTTTTTGACTAGTTTATATTTTAATAGGGTATTTTTTATTTCTAACTTCCTATCTTATATTTATAAATTCATGTTTCTTTGCTTTTCATTTAACATACATAATATCTCTAGTTTATTTTTTATAGTTTATATTTGACATCTTATTTATGCCCTATCTGTTTTAGTGCATTTACTTTACATATTATTTGTCAGTTATATCTTGTGGTTACATTGATCATGGTCATACTTTGGGTTACATTTTGTTTCTCGTTCCTTCCTTCTTGTCTCTATTTTCTTGTTTTCTCGAATCTATTGGGTCATGTCATAGTCAGTTTCTTAGTCAATTGTTATTTCGTAGTTGGGTCATTAATCTTCAAATTATAAGTTTTTTAACATTTCTTCCTACCGTCAGCTTTCTCTTTTATTAATCATTAGTGATATTTTGCGCTATCTTATGTCATGTTGCATAATGCATCGCCGCCAAAATTGATTACAGTGGAACTTGGTTATAACGTCATTGAAGGGACCAAAAAAATAATGACGTTATGTCCGAGTGATATTATAAAAGAGTTGTTATAAAAGACCCTTTTTAATCACTAGTAAGGAAGGAGAAATAAAAAAAAAGATCTTTGCATTATTAACATTATTCGTGATATTTATTCTAAAGTTTACAAACTGCATTTCATTTATACAAACAGCATGAAGAATATTTTAAAAGATCAAAAAGAAAGTACATGTAACTTACATTTAGGCTTACTGTCGAAAGTAATCTGTAATTTTGTTTTGAACACTCCTTTCTGAAAAATAAATTCTTTCTGTTGTGCTGTGGAGATGCTGCGCTGCATTGAATGTGTCATCAGACGTCTCTCTAAAGCAGTAAAATCATGAAAGAGTTTCGGCGGCTCTCATTGCTTCCTGTACTGTCGGACAAACGATGTCGGCATCCTCCTCTTGCTCAGCATCTTCTTCAACACTATCTTCTGCTTCTATGTTTTTTACTTCCGCGATAATTTCTGCGTCACTCAACACTTGGAATGTTTCTACTTGGTCATCCACTGATGCATAGGAATCAAGTTCCTTTCCAAATTCATTTACGTCGAATTTCTTAATCCACTCCGAGAGCAGCAAGTCGTCGTCTTCATCATCATCGGGTAAATTTTCATGTACAAGTTGTGCTTTACTAAGCATTTTGCTTCTGTGTTACACTCTTCCAAGAGTCGTCTAGGAATTGTATTGCATCTAAGAGTGAAATTGTGGCAGGCTGCACCGTGTCCATACAGAAAATAATTTTTTTTTAAAGTTGCTTGCGGTAGTGACGCTTTAGGCTTCTAATGACGCCTTGGTCCATAGGTTGCAGGACACTCGTACAGTTGGCCGGTAAGAAGACCAGATTAATGTTTGTCAAATTTAACTTTGGATGGGCTGCACAGTTGTCAACTAGAAGTAGAATTTTTCTGTTTTTCGATGACAGTTCTTTATCCCACTTTCTTAGTTCATCTTCAAAAATACTAGAAGTCATCCACGCTTTTTTGTTGGCAGTGTAACTTACAGGAAGTTTTTTGATGTTTTTAAAACATCTAGGATGCAAACTTTTCCCGATAACTAAAAGTTTCCTTTTTTCGGTTCCCGTCATGTTCGCACAAACAAAAACTGTAACTCTTTGTTTAGAGAGCTTCCCACCAACGCACTTTTCATTTTTAAATTTGAAAGTCTTATCTGGAGTTAATTTATAAAAAATTCCGGCTTCATCTCCATTAAAGATGTCTTCATCTTTATATGATCGTCTAATTTCTGGCCAAGTGTTACGCACCCAATCGCCTGTAACGTTCAGATCTACGCATTTTGCCTCACCACAAATTTTTGCAAAGGAAATCAAGTGTCGGGCCTTAAATCGATCTAGCCATCCGTTGGAGCACGTAAAATGGCTGGCGCCGGCAGTTCTGTTACAGTGCTTATCGCTTGCATACAATGTATGTCTGTAGCCATGGGCTAGCGCGCGCGCACATATATACGTTTATATGAAATTTAGAGTAAAATATCTGAGAAATTTTTGACGCTATAACAGAGTAGTACAATATTTAGTGACGTTAAAACCAGGAATTTTTATAATGGTAAAGATATCAGTTTGACCGGACTTATGACAAAATAACGCTACACCCGAGTTGACGTAACAGCCGAGGCCGTAATAAACAAGTTCCACTGTATTTCAAAAATAAAGATTGTTTTTTCTGAAATCAAAAACATAGTTTATTAAATCAAGTTGTTATTATTATGGAATTCATCCATCGTTATCTTCTTCTTTAGTTTCTCTTTATTAATTCATGGTTCATGATACTGGAAATGATATTATTCTCCTACTTTACTCTTTTATTATGAGTGTTATCCCTTGTATGTTTTATCTCCCTAAAATTTTCTTCTCTCCCATCCATATAAATTGGTACTAGCCAGAGGGCACGTGTGGCTCTATTACTCTGCTATCCATTTATACACATTTTGAGTTCAGAGGTCATGCCTATCTGCTCAATAAAATCAAATGATTGTTGGACGTATCTCAACATAAAATCATCATATAATAATACTAATAATAATAATAGTCGTCTAATTTCGACTCATATAATATAAATATAATAAAACACTCTTGAGATTACTTATTCTGTTTTTTCTTCATATCATAACTTTCTCTTCTCATTGATTTATTTAGATTCCTTCTGTACGTCTGTGGCGATGTTCAATACACATTTTGCATTGTTTCTTTAATTTATTTCATATGATAGTTATTTTGTTTGTTATCACTTCTCTTCTCATTTATAATTAATATTAGCATTGTAGCTGTTTTTTGGTTTACTTATACCTTTTTCATCATTGATTGTCCATTTAGTACGTCATTGTCATTCTTTATTTGACTGTCTGGTCGGTTCTTTTTTAACATGTTAATTCTTTATGATTCCCTTTCACAATAGGGTTATTTAATGATGTTAAGTAACGTCATCACTTTTGTTAAATGTTAGTATTTTATTTCAGTTTTTTCCTGATGCTTTATCATAAATATTTTTTTTCTCCCCTTTTTTTCAAATTTAACTCGTTGCACTTAATTAGTTTCACACACTTGGTTGTAAGTTGTTCTTACTTTTTTGGAATTTAGATAATGTTTTATTCTTACAATTCTTTTAACTTTCTTCCACTTCCTCATAATATTTCTTCAAAGAAGACTGGTTGTAAGTCCCTTTGATCCTTTTGGTAGTTATTTCACTTATGATATATGTGTTATTATTGTTATTTTTAACAATGATATAGGGGCCGTTCTAAGTAATAATAATTTCTTCGTGATACCTTCTCTAGAACTAGGTAACTCTCTGTTCCGTATTAGCACCTTTTCTCCCTCTTGATATTGTATTGCTTTAGGTTGGATTTTGAGATATTTTTCCTTCTTTTTTCTACTTGTTCCGCTATCTTGCTGTAGAATCTTGCATTATCGAACTGGTATTCAGGGTTGGTGGGGAAATTAATAAGTTCTTCAATTGCTCGAGGTGGTGGTTTTCCATACATTATGGTGTAAGGGATTCGTTTGTTTTTTCTTATGTGTTAGTTTAATCTTCTCCTTCTTTCTTCCCTTACTAATGCTGTGTCGGTTATCTCTAACATCAGTCCCTTTTTCGCAGTAATGTTCGCCTTTGGTTTACCCATGGTCCATAGGTTGATCTGCACTTGTCGTTCGGACTACTCTGGTGTTCATAACTAATTCTGTCCTTGTGGTATAGGTCTCTGTTTCCTTGTACAACAACTCTTCTAATACTATATGTCTATTAGTATTCATTATTACATCAACCACTTTATCGTTTCTTCCAATGGACAGATATTTCAATGGTACATTTATTATTTGTTGTTTCATTGATAATTTAGTATACCTTTCTAATTTTGGTATATTCCATTTACTTATTGAGTTTTTCACGTGGCTACTTGTGGTTTCATAGTAAGTTATTTCTAAAATTTTGGTTGACCTCCTCCTATAATCTTGTACATTTATGATTTCTTCATGGTCGGTAAGGTAGACTAAACACATTTATTAATCCATTCTTCATCATCTCCAATTCTTCTCTTGTATTTATTAATCTGTTTCTACATATTTTTCTTACTTTCTTGGTCTTCATTTCCAGGTATTTATTACTCTCTTTGTTGCTGTTATTTTTATTCTTAGATAATGGTATTCTTTTGTATTCTGTAATTTATATTTCCTTCCTACGATCTTCTATTTTCTTATTTCCCGGTTTCCTGTTCTCATTCAATGTTTCTTTAATACCTTCAGAAACTCTGGCTAGTGTTTCATTCACCTTCTTGAAATCATTATTTTATGTTTCCTTGATCTGATCGGTTTTGTAATTTGTTTCTTCCCATCTCTGATTCATCTCCGTTTTTGTCTGCTTTGCTTCTTTACGATACGCTATTAATTGTCGTTGTATAGTTTCATTGTTACTATCGATTTTATGGTTCAGTGTTTCTATATCTTTTTTCATTTGTCTCAATGTTTCGCTGGTTTTTTCATTGTTTTTATCTATTTTTTCACTTATCAATTTATTCTCCTCCTTCATTTCCTGTCTTAACGTCTCGTTATTTCCATTAATGGTTTGCCTTAAATCTTCCTTAGTTCTGTCCAGTTTTTCCTCCCGTTTCTTAAAATTGTCATTTACTGACTCAAATTTCTTATTCAATTCTTCCTAGTCTTCCATTCTCTGTTCTCCCATTTGTTTCAAAGTTTCCATTAATCTTTCGAATCTCAATTCTTCTATGGTCCTGTTTGGTTCCTTCGTCATTTTAGTTGGTTCGGTCGGGGTTAATACTTCTTCCACATCTTCCACCGATGTTATCTCCCTTTCTTCCATTCTGCCGTCTTCCTCGGTCTCCTTTTCTAACATCTCTGCTTCCTTTCCCGCCTTCTTCTCGCGTTGCTTAGCCTGGTATCTGGTGTCGTGCTTTGGCTGTTCCATTTTCTGCAGCCGCCGCTAGAATCTATAGGGTTTAATTGTATAATTTCTTAATTATTCTAGCCCTACTAGTTGGCGCGCCACTTTGTAAAAAGACATATTGCCCGTATATTTAATTATTATTAATGTGTTTTTTACTTCGTAAGTATTTTAGTGTGCAGCGAGCCGGTTTATACTTTGTCTCAATACTTACTAGTCGACCATATTTCTCGTCGCTCAGTTCAAATTTTTCCGCCTCACTGTCTGATTGGCTCACGCTGTCTGGCCGAGTCAAATTAGTCAACTGTCGTATGTTTATTGTTTGTGTCCCAAATTCTTATATTACCCTTTTTATATGAATCAAACATACAGCAATTGAGTAATATTAAAATTTATTGAACCCTTCTTTATATTAACTGGTCAATTACAGTTGATAAATGGTACTGAACATATATTTCTTATAATTCCAGCGTTTAAAAATTGCTCGGTTGGCAGCGTCCGGCTTCGTTCAGTATTCATACGTAAAATGCCATCATGGCGTACAGGTTAATGTTTTAAAAAATAATAATTTTTCTCAGGGAATAAGTTCTTTGGACTACAAAAGTTGGATTACAGACTAATAAATGCACATAAATTATAATATTCCTTATATCTAATATACAATAGTTGATATTCTAAAACATAAAAAGTAAGTTATTGGCAATGAGAATTAGTGCAAGCTTGGTTAAGTTCTTGTTAGCAATTTATGTTTCTAAAACTATTTCAATATAAAATCAAAATTCAGTGATTGATATATTTTATCGAAAGTGATTTTATAATCAAGTTCAGTTCAAAAGTTAATTTTGTGATCTGTGAAGTGAAAATAAGATAGTTCGTTTAGTGTGGGTAATTGAAAGTTTGAGTTGGGGTGAAGTATTTAATTTATACTCATCGATTCCTGGACGTAGCTTCTCTTGCGAACCTCTTCTTCTTCTGGAACACGTCTAAAAGTCCTTTCTTCTTTGGATTAGCTGAGATTCCCGTTCAAATGGTTGAAATCCAATGTCCAACTTCCATCAGTTCTTGCAGATGATCTTCTTCTTCAGGTTGAGTTAGGTCCCTTCAGTTCTTCCTCCAGAATTGGTCGGGTATTAAATTAATTTACTTCCTTCCAAGTTTTGGCCATGATATTTGTTGTATAAATGTTTTAATTACTGGTCATCTCATCAATGGTTCAGTTAAATCTTCTTCTTACACTTCTTCTTTCAAAATTTGGAAAATTTTAAAGCTTTTAAAATTAATTTGGATTCCAAGGCTTCATACATCCACCCTCTATGCTGGTCAATAATGAAGTAATTAGATTTCAACGGTCACTCTATGTAACAACCATGAGTTGCCATAGTTACCCTTCAAATTATACTAGTTCTCATAGGTCAACATCTTATAACATTGTTATAATCTAACGTTTTATTTATGTTCAAATATGTAAAAATCCTTTAAATTTTGATTACTTCCTTATGCTAGTATTAATATTAATTATATTAACATCATTGTTCTGCTTTTTTATTAAAGATTATTTTGATATCCATCATGGTTATTTTTGATTAGTTAATAACACTTTTCTTATTTTCTTATTGATATTTCTTTTGTAATTATTTTTAAACTGAATAATATTTATACATTTTTATATCTGATACACTTACTTACTTAATTAAACATTTTATATACTCTAATTGACTCTTGGTTATTGTTTTCTTTTTAAACTTATAAAATTCTCTCCTTCATGCTAGGCTTAAAACCTAGGTTTCACAATACTCCTATTCAACCTTCTTTATAATTCATAAACTTTATTTATTGGTTCATTGAACATTTTTTTATAGAAACAGATAAACAAAAAAACATTGGTGCTTTCAACAACACAACCTTTATAATTAAAATATTTCTTACCAGGTTCAATCCTGAAATTAAACTTCTATCTATTTTTGGTTTCTTATTTCTATCTCCCCTATCTTCTAAGTTAATTAATTCTATGGTTTTTTACAATAATGAAACTCTTATAATAATAATTTCTAACAGTACCTTACACAATATAACTCACTTACAAATTCCTTCACTAAAATATAGTGTCTGCTTCTCCTATCTTCCACTCTAATAATTTAACTTTTACCTTATTTTTGTAATTCTTACTTACTATCACTTAAATTAATAATGGTACAATTAGTTTCTTTCTTTTTAGATAATATTCTTTTAAAGATTGTTTTGCTATATTACTATAGTCTGCATCTTATAGTATTTTATACTGTATACACCTACTACTACTACTACTACTACTACTCTCCAGCACTACAGCCCATGGTGAGCCCTGGCTTCTGCTACGACCCGTCTCCACTCATCTCTGTCCATTGCCCTCAGTCTTCAGTTCCTAATGCCCATCTTTCTCAGATCGTCTCATGAATGGTTGCTCTTGGCACGCAGGCAGAAAAGACTGGTTGGAAAAAAAGGATAGGTTACATTAGATGGATTTCTACCTGACAAAAAAACCGGCTCGTGGAAGTGTTCACTACAGTGGTTGGCGCATGACAAGGTGTTCAAGCCGGATGCATGAATTGAATTTACAAAAGCCATAGTGCCAACCTCGGAAAATTAAAAATTGACCGGTTCGATATTCGAAATATTGAACACTAAGAAATGATCGTTATTATTCAAATAACCAGTTCTGAATTTCCCGTTCGCTGATTCGAACACCTGGACCCTGACGAGTGAAATTTTAGGTTGGCAGATAACAACATGGCGGCTACAGAGCCTAAATGCATAGTAAATAAACAAAATCTATTTATCAATTTATGTAAAGGTAAGTACTAGTAAACAAGTGACGTCCGAACGAGGGACAAAGTTTATTTATCCAATTATAAGTATTAGTACACTACCATAACTATGACTCAGTTTATTCTTTAAATGTTTTATTGTTGATAATTAGCAAGACTATTATTATCAAATTATAAACAAAATTTTGAAGTTATGACGACGTCCTGGATTTTGTTGTCTATGACGTGTCCATTCTTATAAATTAACTATATGTAACACTACCGACTCGGATCACAAATTATTATTGATAAAAATTATAAATGTTTACCTGATGGCTTAAACTAGTTTTTGCTGAGCTTTGTCACAGGCTTTGCAAATCACCTCTTGAGGCAGACAACAAAAACACAGAAACAATATCCTAAATGAAGAGACACAATTTAAATCACACATACTGTTTGAACATATTACACCACACACACAAAACAACAATCTTTTGAATGACAGAGCTGTTACCAAAAGCAGGACGGACAGCGCTCCTAGCAGCAGCCTCAGATGAAGCCCTAATGGAGGAAAAACTACCCAGTTTAGGCCATCAGGTCGAAATTTATAATTTTTATCAATAATAATTTGTGACCCAACTCGGTAGTGTTATGTATAGTTAGTTATGATGACTTTGACATCATAATAAATTACCAAGTTTTACATTTATGTTCTTGTTTTACAAATGATTCAAACACTTTTTTTAGTAAAATAAGAATTAATTTGCCACACTAGTATATATTTATTGCTGGGGAGTCATCTGTATGTTATTGTCAAAGAGGTCTAAACATTTTTTAACCCAAGAAAACTGTGCTAAAATAATTATGTCAGACATCACTCTAGCATATTCTATTCTGTGTTCAGTTGTTCACCTAAATGAAACCTGTAGAGAATTCTTTTAAGGGAGATTAAAAGAATCACAATAATTTGTGAAATTATGTATAACTAGGGAAGATATACACACTAGCTTTACAGATGCTAACAGTGACCCCAGGATTGTTTTTTTACAGGAAACTTGTATTATAGGTTCTGGGGCCTTTCAAAAATTCTAACCATTACACAACATATTAGAAAAACAAGATTATATCACGACTCTTTCAGTTATTGTTATTTTACGTTAGTCAAGTGTTTTTGACTCCCTTTATTATTCAAGTTTTACGTTCTTCTAGTCAGACTTATATAAAATATTTAACCTCATTTTGCTTATATGTTGTTGCTTAGTAATATTTTCTTTGAGTTTACGTTAACATGGAGGTTTTTTCAGTTAGGTCACATGTTAATGTCTTAACTTTTCTTTAATGTTCTTTTGTTTCAAGTATTTTTCATTTTTTAATAATCCACCAAACACTTCTTTATTTTCAAATGTCTTGAAATCCTTTAATCTTTCCTCATTTTATTTCATATTTTTAATATTTCTTCTCATCAATAAAGAAGAAAATTTCTGTTACATGTTCGTCACACACAAAATTGCAGTTTGGGTTTTGTGATGCACAATAATTTAAAAGAAATCTCACTCCAAAAAGTTACAAGATGCTAACTCTGGAGAAAATACAAAATGATTGTAAATCTGGCACATAATGATTGCAATTAGGGTTTGCAATCCTGCAATGTGGGATTCCGCATTCCCACGGGATCCCACATGCTTTTGAGACCTGCGGGATCCGCGCAACATTTTTTGAACAATAAATTTGTACTTATACATCCATCCATCGATGTAGCTCGGATGTCACTAGCGCGCTTCACGTGTCGCGACAGTTTCGCATGTACCTCTCTCTTCCCCCGTGCCTGTATCGAACAAATGAATCGATTGAGCGAGTAGTTTCTTTCAGTCATTTGCTCGCCGGCGCCGGTCTAGTCAATCATTCAAACAAATCTCGCTCGTTCGTTGTTTATTTTCGAACATAAAGTACCTAGTCGTAAAGTGATTTGTGTTACTTGTTATGTAAGTAATAAAAACTTTATATTTTATACTTATTTAACTATTAGTTTACAAGTTTTATTGTACTATAATATTGGTGTAGTCTGTAGTATATTTTCGCAAATTCATACGCTTAACCTAACACACATAACCCCATCTTTCTTCAACTTGTGTTCCTATTTTTTTATTAAATTAATTTTACGTAAGGATACAAATGTTACGCAATTTTTTTTAAATTTTGACGTCTTATTCTACAGGTACAAATAGCCAAACATGTCAAACGAAGCAGGTAAACGTGAGAAAGATATTTCGAATTATTTCGTAAATACAGGTGAAAGTGCGAGATGTTCTATGAGCAATAACATTTTGAAAATAAGTCAACAATCGACGAAAGGTTTGAAGTCTAAACATTGCATAGATTTAGAAACTTCTAGAACTCAAGCATCCGTACAACCATGACCATCAACTTCAAAAGATGACTCAATAAAAATGGTTGATCGTCGATGTGATGTCGAAGATCCAAATATACCAAAGAAAAAGGCCAAAACAATTAATAGTATTGATACCTATTTAATCAAAGAGCACTCTAAAGAGTATATGATATCTAGAATGGTGGCAAAAGACGGCCTATCTTTCAATTGTCTCTGCACTTCTGAAGATTTAAGATATTTATTTTCGAAAAGCGGGTTTAGTCTACCTACATCTCCTAATACTATAAAATCGATTGTTGAAAATTTCTCAGAAACAGTTAAAGCTGACATCATTAAGAAACTACAAAATCTTAAAATACGTGGACAAAAATTTTCTTTGGCTTTCGATGAATGGGCGTCTATAAAAAATCGAAGATATTTGAACGTGAATATACATCATATAGGGACACATTTTAATCTCAGGTTGATTCGAATCCACGGCTCTTGCAATGCAGAACATTGCATCGATTTAGTCAAAATACGTTTAGAGAAATTTGGTCTCCATCTTGATACTGATATTATCGGAATTTCTACTGATGGTGCGAGTGTCATGAAGAAAGTTGGCAGATTGATGCCTTGCTACCAACAACTATGTTTCGCACATGGTACTCAACTTGCAGTTGTTGATACTTTATACAAACAAACAAAAATGTACCTAGCAAGGAATCGGAATCGGAAGTATGCCATTTACTTCAAAATGAGGAAGTAGCCGCACCTGATTACTCAGATGATGATGATGATACAAGCGATGATGAGACAAGTGAGGAGCAGGTCTTAACTATTACTCATTTAGAGCAGTCTCCCGCAGAACTGATACCCAGTTACAAAGATCTTATTAATAAAGTGTGAAAGGTTGTAAAGATTTAAAAAAATCTCCAACTAAAGATGCTTGCTTGCAGAAATACGTACGAGAAGACCTCAGAAAAGAACTGAGCTTAATCCTAGACTGAAAGACCAGGTGGAGTAGCCTGTATAATATGTTGGAGCGTTTTCACGTTCTCAAAGGGTGCATAAGCAAAGCTTTAATTGACGAAGGAACTGAGATAAAATTCTCCGACAAAGAATGGACCAAGCTCAAGGAATTGACTCTTAGTTTGCAGCCTGTTAAACTGAGCGTTTAAGTCTTGTGCAGAAGAGATTCGACGCTTTTAACGGCTGATACAACTCTTCGATTCATATTGGAAAAGTTGG
This sequence comes from Magicicada septendecula, assembly GCA_034769895.1. Taxonomy (NCBI): domain Eukaryota; kingdom Metazoa; phylum Arthropoda; class Insecta; order Hemiptera; family Cicadidae; genus Magicicada; species Magicicada septendecula. The sequence goes on from CM068368.1 coordinate 449,845,015, forward strand.
ATAAGCATCAAGGTGAGGTGAGCGCTGATCTAGCCACTACTCTTCGAGTAAGAATCAAAGAGCGTCGGATCGTTTTGTCTGGAATAATTCTCTACCTTCATAATCCAAAGAAGTACGCGAGCTATCTAAACACCCCAGATGACACATTTCCAGTTCCTAAAAATAGTTGTGTTCGTCTCGAAATTAAAAAGATTTGTGAGAGAATGTTGACTTTGGACAAAAATATAGATGATAAGGCTGATAAGTCTGAAAGTTCAGAAGATGAAGAAAGTAACATAGAAGTAAATTTATTGCTTCAAGAAGAATTAGAAATGCAATTAAATAAAGAAAAAAAGGATACTTGCAGTGTAAATATGGATGAAAGAGGTAAAAATTTTGAAAAAATATTAAGACTGAGATGACTGAATATGAATGTAGTGGAATAAAAGGCAAATACTTATCCCTTGTTCATGATTATTTGAACACTATAACTCCTACAAGCGTAGAAGCAGAAAGGGCTTTTTCTGCAGCCCGATATATCTGCAGTTCTATAAGAAGTAGGCTGGGGGACAAAACATTGTTTTCTGCGCTCTTATTTTCAGAAAAAGATATAACTTTTTTTATTTTTGTTGTAAAGATATTTTGTGATTTAGTTTTATGTAACTCACGTAACTTAATACGTACCTATTATATGTTACCGGTATGGAACTATTTTGTTTAGTTGATTGGAGATTATACAGCGTTTTGATTTATTTTAGACTGTTTAATAGGACCAGGAAGACTAATAATTTTCGATGTTAAGTAAATAATAGTTACAAACGATCTCTTAAGTAAATTAGTTACAATAAGTTTATAACTTCATATTATATAAAAATGATTCTTTGTTTGAATTTTTGTTTATTTGTCACATACAAAGAAAGGTTTATGTTGGATTTGATTAAATAAAAATAATAAAAGATTATGGCTCTCTTATTACCTTTAAATTTGCATGAATGAAAAATTTTATGGAAATACTGCGGGATCCCGCGGGAATGGCTAATTTCCCGCGGGAAATAAAGTCTGCGGAATTGCAAACCCGAATTGCAATGCTGTGTATGTGCTGTTTGTAAGCACGCGCGTGGATGCTTAGTAAAACTAGTTTCTGTCGCACCTTAATTGCAGTCTTTAATGACCTCAAAATATTATAACTGGTAACTGTTCCTGCAGAAGCATTTTTCTTTTCAAAATAACATACGGCGTAAGTTTTCTTCTATCTGCAGTTACTCCTAGCATCACAGTAATGTGTGACTTTTCGTTGCCTGTAGATTTAATTATAACTGATTTTGCACCCTTTCTGTCCACAGTAACATTTGACAGCATATTGAAAAACATTGGTCAGCATTTGCCATTTGGCCAAGCAGGTAATTGTGGGCTCAGTTTTATAATATATCGCTGACAAGCAATCAATTTGTTAGTATAATCTGCAGGTAGGCATTGCGCAAGCATGGTGTGATGTCTGACACACAGACCCAAATGCCGCATCATGTGTTTACAACAGCCGAAGTTTGCTTTAAATTGAGTTACTGGAATTTTCAACTCATGCGCCACTCCAGTGCCTTCATTCTAATAACTTCCAGGGAACGTATTGGATATTCTTGGTTTCATTCCTCATTTTCTCGTAAATGTATTCGGAAACAAGTCTATCGAGATTATTAAATTTTCCAGTTTTAGGTTCTCTGAATGCTTTTCTTGATGCACTGGCACTCTTAAAACTTTTCTTCATCTACTCGCCAACGCCGTACATTACATTCAGAAACACCAAACTGTTCAGAAGCCTGCAGGTTGTTTGTTTGTTTTGCCTAGTGTATTACTCTTAATTTGAAATTCATATCATAGCTTCTTCTCTCTCCCATGTTGATATGATACTCAGAGGACGTCCTCTGTTCAACATGTAACGGGACAGAATTGGGTGATGGGTTTTAGTTCAATTGTAAATGCGACGCACAGGAGTTACCCACACAGGGCCTCAATTTTAACAATATACATTCCTTGTCGGGGCACCCAGTTGCACGTTTGGTCTGTCCGCCCCGCAATAGGCTACATTTCCAGGTGCTAATGTATGTGCACAAGTGCGCGTATGCTTGCCCGCACAGATAAATTGGCATGTACAAGGCTCGCCAGTCAGCCAGAGGGAATATACAGTACCTCGTGGTCACTAATTACTGTGTCACGTGACGCCAGATCGACCTATCACAGGGCAAGTTGGTCAGCAGGAGAACATTTTGGCCATCTTGAAGACGCTTAACTTTAAGCGTGAGTCGACTAACACCATCAGACCGCGCGGTCGTACAAAACATTGCTCGAGTAAATTAGGGTCGGCCGACCAGTAAATCATGTGATTTAACTTAATGCAACGAGAAATCATGTCATAGTGATCAATCAGACGTAATCTGCAAGTACTAACAGTTTAAACTTATTTTCGGAGTGTGTTAGGGAAATCGGAAGTTAACAGTGATGGTGTAACCACGTGTAGACGGCGATAAAAGGATGAGTACATAATATAAGCAGTTGACCAGATAAAAACATTTCAATTTTAAATGAATTAAATACCGAAACCAATTATGAAAATTTAAATATAAAGCGCTTTATAATATAAAATGTGAGTGTGAAAGAAGAAAGAATGAGCAAAATGCTGGGTTGCCTTTAATTAATTCATAAAATAACTAATTTAATTTAATTATAAGAAGTAAGAGATAGAAGTTTGTTGTTTTGGTCAGATGGGGTTGTTACCTCAGTATGTAATTTTGTTCATTTGAAATGTAGAGAACAGAGAAGGAGGAAGCATGTTTTATTGAATCATAAAAAAGAGAATGATAAAAAGATTAATAAATCAAGTTGAATTAGTTAACTGTAAATGAGCATAGTTATTACAATACGAAATCCTAAATATCGCTTATAAGCCTCTAGTTCGTGTGAAGAACCCTGGGAACCCAGAGAAGGTAAGCGATGAGTTTTTATTCATTATTATGTGGTAGAGTGATTGTACTATTACATTTGGCTCCCGAACTTGGACTGTTTATAAAAGCAATTTTATATAAACCACACCTACAAGTGGATATAAGCGTGATTTGGGAGTACATATAAATTACGTGAAGGTTATGTGATGTGTATACTATAGTTAAGTAATACGTATAACAATAAATTAATGCTGAGTACATATAAGATTAAAATTTTGTAGGATTAGAATCTAATAAATAATATAAAAAATGAATACAAATGAAAATAGTAACATTGAAGTCAGCTTCACTGACAGTCAAATAAATAGCGACTTAAGCGAAACTGAATCGAGAATAATGGAAGGGGTAACGAGTCAATTGACACCGACCCCAGTTAAGAAAGAGAATAATAGTGATATGATAAGTATGATGCAGTTACTCTTAAATAAATTTGATGAACAAAAGAGTGATTCTGATGTTAAGTTCAATGAAATAAATAGTAATTTTAATGCTAAATTTAATGAACAAAGAATAAAATGCGAAAGTAGTTTCAATGAAATTAAGAATAATTTTGATGAAAAGTTTGATAAAATAAATAATCGTTTTGATACAAACGAAAGCAATTTTGATGAGATTAGAAATGAAATAAATCAATAAACGTTTTGAAAGAATCAATGAGATATTTGAAACTAAATGTAACGATTTAGTACAAAGTATAGAGAGGATGGGAGTGTGGAGAATAAATACAGGTGAGTGCAGAGTAAACAAAAATAATGAAGAAATAATTAACGAGGTAGGTGATAGTTATAGAAATATGTTGACAGGTAGTAGTGATGAGAATATAGTAGTAGTTGAAAAGGTAAGTGAGAATAACAATGATATAATTAAAAATGTGGTGCTAGAGAGTAAGGTGGTTAATACTGAGAGTGATAATGAAGATTTTGTTGAAGTAGAGTTTAGTAACGAAGTGTTAGCGAGTGCTGAAAAGATTGGGAGAGTGGAGTGTGGAAGAGAGTTTAGGTGGGCAAAGGGCAGATTTTCTCCGAGTATATTGTGAAATGGAATTTTCACAAGTGTTGAATGAGGACAAAGGTTCCTCCAGAAGTTATGTGGAAGACAAGGTGTCTTCAAATAGTCCCCTAATTTTTTGTAAACCTGGAAAAGCCGGGAAGTGGTATAGTAAGTTTGTTGTGCCCTTTGCATGGAGTGAAGTAGGTCAGTGGTGTTGTGACAGGTATTGTGATGAAATTGATTATGAGAGACAGAGAATGATAGAGGTATTTAAGTTAAGTAGAAGTTATAAAGAGTTGATAGAGAGGTTAGAATTGGAGAGAATAGACGATATGAAATACTTACCGGTTGTAGTAGGGGTTGATGATTATTTTGATGTTACCACTGTAGATGATGAGCACTTACCTTGTATTGTCATGGATATAGTAGACGAAGATGATATAACTTACCTGATGTTAACCAAAAATACTAAGCGAGACTGGATTAAAATTACCAATGTAGACGGGTTTTATGAATTAATAGGAGGCAATAATGTTGTCAAATACTATGTTGATATAATTAATGAAAATGGTCATTACAATAATAATTATAATGTAATGAGTATAAATAAAGATGAAAATTGTTATGTGAAAGTAAGACTAATTTACGATGATGGTGGTTAGAGATAAACAGTGAATGAACATGTAAGTATTTTAGTTTATGGTAATTACGTGGCTAACTTATGTAATGAGGTGTGGTAAACGATAAAATAAAATGACGAAAATTGTAGATAAATTTATAGGGAGATTAATGGTGTTTGTGTTGTAAAATGTATTTTATGTAAACAAGGTATGTACGCAGTAGTAATTGATTTTAATAATAATATTTTATCAAACTAAACAAATAAACAGAAGTAATGAGGAAGTTTATAAAACAACTGAATTGTAATTGTTTTAGAAAAAGGTGATTAAAGTAACTTGGTGTTTTAAAAACTGATTGAGTTAAATAATTTGAAATGTTGTATAAATAAATTTTGATAATGAATTTAAAGGATGTTTCTGAGATTTGAACTGTAAAATAAATAGTAAATGAATAAATGTAAAATGTGTTTAGTTGTGGAGTCATATAGTTGTTATAATGTTTCAGAAGGTACATATGGTTTTGTACGTTATATTTGTGGTGAGAATTGTTTATAGTTTGAGTCTATGACAAGTGATGAGGTGTTCATTTGATGGAGTGGTTGACCATATGTAAGTATGAATTTGATAATGACTTGGAAGTAAAGTAAAAGAGTCTTAAAATGGTATTAAATGAGTTTGAAAGAAGTTAACTTAGGTAAAATATTATTTTGAAATGTGATGTAAATGAAGGTTGATAATAGATTTGAATTTTGTGAAGAATTTAATGGTACAATAAATAATAAATAATTAAAGGTTCAATTAAAATTAAAATGTTTGTAAATTTTATTCAGATGCAAATTAGATGTTTATTTTAAATGGAATGTTTATGTTCTTTATGAACGTTGTAATACGGCTTTGTAGCTCCCGTGTTATTTTGCCACACGTTGGATGCGTCAATTTTGTAACGACCCTCTTTCCTCTAATTTCTGCAAGCGTGTGAAAGTGTCAGAGTGTAATTGGTATATGGTGTCTTACCAATCCGTTGTCGCTCAGTAACGTAACTTACGCTGATTGAGTCCGTCGCGAACGTACGAATAACCAGGTATCGAAGTCCTTACCTGAGGTTCACTAGGGGTGTATAAATCCCGGGTGGCGCCAAATTGTTTATTTTAAACAATTAAAAAATTTAGTATTATCGGCGAGTCAGCTCAGGCGGTGGGGAGAATTCAAACTTGTTCCCGCCACTTATCGATTTTTACAATCAAGCCAGCAGTTTGCTGTGTTTACTGCTTGAGCGCTTGCCGTCAATTCATAGCTGTTCGCTACAATGTACAACATTTATAATACACTTTCCTAATGAAAATAAAACACATTAGTTACACACAGTATTGGTTTAATAGTTAATGGTTATTACTTATTCAGTGACACAGGTTATATTTGGGTTTTTATATTATTTTGCACCGGCAATTAATCTAAGACAATTTTCTCTGGGTTTTGACGAATCGATTCTGAACGTAACAGATACACCGTAATGGCGTCTGTCGGAGTAGTATACAAAATATTTTCGTTCGATCGTCTGGATTCTTGAGATTACGATAAAAGGATTAGATGCAATTACAATAATAAAAATACACAACCTTACATTATTTCTACTTAAATAATATAACGTGTAGCTATAATTTGTATTTTGGAGTGTAGTAAAAGTGTTTCAAAAGTTCGTAAACTAACAGCAGGCTAATTTTATAAGTTGACAAATTTTCAGTGTCTTAGTTTTTTATTTAATCTTTGAAAGAGAATAAATTCAGTTTAGTGATAGTTCATAGTACAGTGAGAAATATTTAAAGTGCGTTTTTTCGGAAATTTGGGTAATTTAAATGCTACTTAACACCTTAGTAGACTGGGTGTATGCAGTTGGTCTGGTAAAAAGGACTTGAGCTGCAATCGTATTCAAATTTCAATTGTTTGGGCTTCTGGCATCTTTTTCAATTTAATCGGAGCAATTTATTCATTTCTTTTTGATTTAAATGGTCTTCGACATCCGTTAAATGGTTTCAGTCATCGTCTGCTTCCTTCTCGTTCATTTGTGGTAATTTGGTTTACTTTTATAACATTTTAAATTAAATATTTGGTAGTTCAAATTTTGGCTTCTGTTCTCCAAGAGCGTCGCTTTACGAGTAACGATATTCAACGGTAATTCCATCCCTAATGGCAGTTGCCATGGTTACTAATTAAATCTGATTGGTTAATCTGGCTATAAATCCATTGTTATCAAAATTTGAATTCTTTTCAAAATCCTTGTATATATTCTGATTGCTTTCATTCCGTAACCTTCCTTCCTAAGTATTAATTATTATCACTGTTATTTGTATTTTCTTCCAAAGATTATTTTGGTATCCCACAAGATTGGGTTATTACATGTTTTATAATTTTACAATTATTTTAATATTTCCTAATTACATTTCTCTTTTAATTTAAGTCCTTATTCTAATATTTTGCTTTTAATAAGATTTACAATTTATCCTTGGTTGATTATTCGCCTTGGATTTGTTAATTACTTTGTTATTTTCATACAATTTGTATTTGTTGGTGTTTGACAGTTAGGCATTTCTTAAGCCTAATTAGCCATTACTGATTTTTACTTATTTCATATACATTACATCTCATTTTAGCCTAATGCTTTATTTTGTTCTTATAACTGGTTTTGTTACCTATTGATATGTTTTGGTTCTGTTTTTGTGTTATTTGTATGTTACTACTATTTTATACATCATGTATTGCTAATTATTTACTAACTGGTTTTCTCGTTTTCTAAGTCATATATTGCTTTACTTTCTTATTTATTTACTCCGCCAATGTCAACAATATGGCTATTATTTACTATTTTTTATCACATAAAATACAACATTTAGGTCTATGGTTGGTATAATTACCCCAGCCATATCCTATTCATAAATTTGCTTAAACAATTATTTAACAATTTTAGTAGGTAATATTGGTGTACGATTCATTCAATTTTATTTTATTTTTTGGGTGATAAACAACCTCACCTCTTTTGAACTTGCAATTACAATAATAAAAATACACAACCTTACATTATTTCTACTTAAATAATATAACGTGTAGCTATAATTTGTATTTTGGAGTGTAGTAAAAGTGTTTCAAAAGTTCGTAAACTAACAGCAGGCTAATTTTATAAGTTGACAAATTTTCAGTGTCTTAGTTTTTTATTTAATCTTTGAAAGAGAATAAATTCAGTTTAGTGATAGTTCATAGTACAGTGAGAAATATTTAAAGTGCGTTTTTTCGGAAATTTGGGTAATTTAAATGCTACTTAACACCTTAGTAGACTGGGTGTATGCAGTTGGTCTGGTAAAAAGGACTTGAGCTGCAATCGTATTCAAATTTCAATTGTTTGGGCTTCTGGCATCTTTTTCAATTTAATCGGAGCAATTTATTCATTTCTTTTTGATTTAAATGGTCTTCGACATCCGTTAAATGGTTTCAGTCATCGTCTGCTTCCTTCTCGTTCATTTGTGGTAATTTGGTTTACTTTTATAACATTTTAAATTAAATATTTGGTAGTTCAAATTTTGGCTTCTGTTCTCCAAGAGCGTCGCTTTACGAGTAACGATATTCAACGGTAATTCCATCCCTAACGGCAGTTGCCATGGTTACTAATTAAATCTGATTGGTTAATCTGGCTATAAATCCATTGTTATCAAAATTTGAATTCTTTTCAAAATCCTTGTATATCTTCTGATTGCTTTCATTCCGTAACCTTCCTTCCTAAGTATTAATTATTATTACTGTTATTTGTATTTTCTTCCAAAGATTATTTTGGTATCCCACAAGATTGGGTTATTACATGTTTTATAATTTTACAATTATTTTAATATTTCCTAATTATATTTCTCTTTTAATTTAAGTCCTTATTCTAATATTTTGCTTTTAATAAGATTTACAATTTATCCTTGGTTGATTATTCGCCTTGGATTTGTTAATTACTTTGTTATTTTCATACAATTTGTATTTGTTGGTGTTTGACAGTTAGGCATTTCTTAAGCCTAATTAGCCATTACTGATTTTTACTTATTTCATATACATTACATCTCATTTTAGCCTAATGCTTTATTTTGTTCTTATAACTGGTTTTGTTACCTATTGATGTGTTTTGGTTCTGTTTTTGTGTTATTTGTATGTTACTACTATTTTATACATCATGTATTGCTAATTATTTACTAACTGGTTTTCTCGTTTTCTAAGTCATATATTGCTTTACTTTCTTATTTATTTACTCCGCCAATGTCAACAATATGGCTATTATTTACTATTTTTTATCACATACAACATTTAGGTCTATGGTTGGTATAATTACCCCAGCCATATCCTATTCATAAATTTGCTTAAACAAGTATTTAACAATTTTAGTAGGTAATATTGGTGTACGATTCATTCAATTTTATTTTATTTTTTGGGTGATAAACAACCTCACCTCTTTTGAACTTACTTCAATAATTATCCCTTATAACATGGGTGTTTATTGATTGTTTTAAACTTCTTATTTTATAAATAATCTTTCCCTTCACTCCATGGTAACACTATCTGTTTACTCTTTCATGGGATTCTCACTTTTAAATACTATTATATACTTTTAAACTTTACAATAAGATTATTTTCTAATCAATACAGTTAACACCACTCTTCAGTGTTCATTACTTCTTAATTAATTGTTTATTTTAAATACTATTCTTAACAACTTTCTTAAAAATTAATATTGTTCACTATTAAACCATTAGTGTTTGTTATTTTTACTAAGTGTTTATCTTAGCTTTCACTATTTTTCCTCTTGCTATCATTGACAATATTTTTATTTACTCATCACCTTCACTTATAAAATATCTTGTGTTTATTATAATTTATTTAGTGTTTTTTCTCTATCATTTTACTTTAGGGTTTTTTCACTTTCACTATGGGCACTTCTTAAACTTTTTATTTAAGTGTTTATTAATGGATAATCCCTATCATTACTTTTCTTTGTCACTTAGTTATTTTCAGTTCATTTTTCACTATCTCTCTCTTTCTTTACACATATTATTTATACTTACTAAGTTCATGTCTTTCTCTATTTCTTACTTACATACACTTCTAATTCTTGGGTTAGTGTATTTTTATTTATCGGGTTTTACTAATTATTAATTACATTTGTCACTTATTCAATACTAATATTTATCTTTTATATTGGTTCTTTACTGGTTTCGTTTCCTTTATGATATTTGATTGTATCATTTCTCCTTTCTCTATTCTCTACTACTTGTCTGTGTTTTGTCACCTTGTTTCATTTTATTTCTTTATAGTTGGTTTGTTCCATTTTTATTTTCATTTTCCTTCTCCTTCACTTCTCATCTTGTTTCCTTTTATTTTGGTTCTTATCTGGCCAATCTCTGGGGTTGGGTCAAAGTCGTTTGTCTGTCAGTCTAGTCTGTGAGTTTCTTTAATAATCACTTTTAGTTTATAATTCTTCCTCCTTCTTTCTTAATTACATTTTATCTCCTTATTCTCTTCATTATTTATTTATTAAAATATATTACTTTTTAGCATTTCTTACGTACTTATAGTTATCAAATATGATCTGAATTTGGCGATGTTATATAATGCCCTTCCACCAAAATTGATCATTTTATAAAACGTGATTCTAAGTTTGATGAAATTATCAATTGTATTGTATCATTTTCTTCTCAAATTCTCCTGCTTCTTGTTCACTTTTATGTTTAATTCTGTATCTTCTACTTCCTTTCTTCTGAGTCTTTTCTTCATTATTTTCTCTTATTATGATCTGGCTTATTGATTTTTTATTATAAATTATTCCCTATAAATCTTATTTTCCCTAACTATCCCTACTTTGTAGCTGAAATCGATTCGGATGGGCTCTATTGGCTTACCTAACTCCGTCGTTCAAAACTACTCTTTTTCTGAAATCAGGGGAACATCATCCCTGCTCAGTTAAATGATTGCTGGACTTACTCAACAGTCAATCTTAATTAATGAATCTTCAATACAGTAATCTTGTGACTACTACTACTACTACTACTACTACTACTACTACTACTACTACTACTACTACTACTACTACTACTACTACTACTAATAATAATAATATTTGTTGGGAATCTTTTACTTTTGTATTTCATTATTGCTCAGTTCGAGTCATATATTTTTCATCCTTCTTTATTGATACCATTTAATAATACTTGAAGCGTTGATTTTTATTGATACAATTAACATTTTTATTCATTTTTAATTACTCTTTTTTTCAACTCATTTTGTATTATAACTCTTAGAATATTTATTTCGTATTTTGATCATTGGTTTGTTTAATTTACTTCCCATATTTTTCTAAATAGTTGTGGAAGTTGATCATTTTGAGTTTTTTTTTCATAATTTTTTTAATATCATAGTAAGTTAGTGTTTCTTACTAGTTTGGAATTTTTGTAGCTTATTCCTTTATAGTATGTTTTACTTCTTTGCCTCATATGTTGGCTAAAGATTATTGTAAGTTGATCTTACTTTGTAGGAATTTTTTGTAACTTTATTCCTTCATTTTATATTTTGTCGCATAAATATGTTGGCTAAATCTTTGCGTAAGTTGGCCTTACATAACTTTTTGAATTTTGAAATTCAACTTACGACTTTTTTCTTTATTATCTATTTGCAAACTTATTTGTTTGTTTTGTTATGTCTCTTTTATTTTATTCAAATTACTTCGGTTGGTTAATTACCTTTGGTTTTTTCAGTCATGGCTGACTGTCATAATATTTCTTAATTGATGCTTGATTGGATACCCCCTTTATTTTCTTAGTGATGGGTTTAGTGATTTTATAAGTGTTATTGCCCTTGTCTCTTGTGATAGTGTATGGTCCTACGTATAATAATAGTAACTTTTTTGTAATGCCTTCTATTGAGCTGGGTAATTCTCTGTTTTTTATTAGCACACTTTCTCCTATCTGGTATTTGATAGTATTTTGCTGGTTCTTAGAATATTTATTCTTTTGTTGCTCTACTTTCTCTGCGATTCTGTTGTAAAATTTTCTTTTTTTCGAATTGATATTCTGTGTTTGTGGGAAATTGAATCAGATCATTTATCTCTCTAGGCGGTGGCCACTCGAACATCATTGTGTATGGTGTGGCTTCAATGAAGTTGTGGTAAGCCAGGTTTATAAATTCTTTTGTGGTAAGCCAGGTTTATAAATTCTTCAGTGGATTTTAGGTAATTGTGCCATTCCTTTTGTTTATCATGGCAGTAGGTCCTTAGGATTCGACCCACTTCTCTAAGTACTCTCTCAGCTGGGTTACTGCTGGGGTGATAAACGGATGTTTTGTAGGTTTTAATACCATGTTCCCAGAGTTTGCTTTTCCATTGAGTTCCTTTAAATTGAGTCCCATGGTCGGTTATGATTGCCATAGGTTTCCCTACTTCTGGTATAAATTTGGTTAATATGATCTCAATAATTTTCTTAGTGGTAGCACGATTAATGGAGTATAACTTAGTATATTTGGTGAAGTGATCGAACATGATTACAATGAATCGAACTCTGTGTCTTCCTCCACTGCGAGGAAACGGACCACAAATATCAAGGAATACCCTTTCTAATTTTTGACTTGATATTATTGGTATCATCATACCCTCTTTTTTCGAATTGTTGCACTTTACCATTTGGCAAATATTACATTTTTGTATCGTTTTGCTCACCTTTCGATAAATATTCTTTATATAAACTTGTTCCTCTAATGCTTTTATTACTTTCATGGCACCCATATGGCCGTACCGAATGTGGTAGTCCAATATCAGTTGTTCTTCTACAGTAGACGGGATTACTAGTTTCCACTCTCCAAGGTTAGGGTTGTTTTTAATGAATAACAGGTTATTGTGTACTTTATAATACTGTACAATGGGTTCTTCTTCTTTTGATATTCTCTCCCGGATACTCATTATTTTTGGGTCCATATCTTGATGTCTTCTTATTTCCAGCGTTATTTTTTCCAGATCCGTTCCATCCTTGATAATGTTATACACCTTAACTAACTGTTCTTTCTCTCCCTCGAAAGTTTGTTGCTGGATGTTGATACGGGATAATATGTCAGCAGCTGTGTTTTTCTTCCCTGGTATGTATTCCCAGTTAATATGGTATTCTTGTAGTAACAAAATCCATCGGGTTAATCTTCCATGACTGAGCTTACACTGCTTAAGGAATGATATGGATCTATGGTCGCTTCTCACGGTTATTGTATATCCTAGGATATAAGTCCTGAATTTGTTGCAGGTGAACACAACACTAAGTAGTTCTTTCTCCGTGACGTGATAGTTCCTTTCACATCCATTTAAGATCCTACTTGCAAAGCTTATGACCATATGTTGCCCCTTCTCATCTTCCTGATATAATACAGCACCTACACTCACATCGCTCGCATCACAGTTCATGAAGAATGGCTTGTTGAAGTCTGGATGGTGTAAAATAACGGTGTTTAAATACTTTTCTTTTATTTGTTTAAATATTTCCTCTTGTTCGGCCCCCCATGTCCATTTATCTTTAGTTGATAATTGTTTTTTAAATTGTACTGTTAACTTGGAATAATTGTCCTGGAATTTCCGATAATAATTGCAGATTCCAAGGAAAGACTGTAGCTGTTTTTTGTTTTTAGGTGTGGGGAATCGTTGTATCGCTTCAACCTTTTCTGATGAAGGGGAGATGCCTTCTGCCTTCCTCTGTTAGATTAAATCCTAAAAATTGTACCTTGCGGGCTATAAACTTTGACTTATCCAGCTGAAGGGTTATGTGGTTATCTGATAACTTTTTTAATACCGTCTCCACTCTAGCACAGTGTTCTTGCCAATTTGATGATGTTATCAGCAGGTCATCTACGTATACGGTGGTAAAATTCAGCACATCTTGTCCCAATATCTGATCCATACACTTAACAAACACTGCGACCGAATTTATCAGTCCAAATGGCAGTCTTTTGAACTGATAGTTCCTCCCATCGAACAGAAACGCTAAGTATTTTCTACTGTTCGGATGTAGCTCCACCTGCCAATATCCACATACTGTATCCCATGTGCTGATGTATTTTGTACTGTGGAACTTCTTTAGAATCTCTTCAATTTCACCTGAGGATGTTCTGTCATTTATGATCATTTTATTGATCTCTCTTGCATCGAGGCATATTCTCACTTTCCCGTCCTTTTTCGGTATCGCCACTATTGGACTGGTATATGGTGATGACTCAATTCTATTATATCGTCTTCCATCATTTGGTTGATCTCTGCCCTCACTGCATTCCTTTGCGAGTATGCGATAGGGTAAGATTTTTTCTTAAAATCAACGGGTTCTTTAAATATGATTTACATTGGTAGTCCTTTACCTTGCCCGGGGCGTCTTTCTCTATTCTCTACTACTTGTCTGTGTTTTGTCACCTTGTTTCATTTTATTTCCTTTATAGTTGGTTTGTTCCATTTTTATTTTCATTTTTCTTCTCCTTCACTTCTCATCTTGTTTCCTTTTATTTTGGTTCTTATCTGGCCAATCTCTGGGGTTGGGTCAAAGTCGTTTGTCTGTCAGTCTAGTCTGCGAGTTTCTTTAATAATCACTTTTAGTTTATAATTCTTCCTCCTTCTTTCTTAATTACATTTTATCTCCTTATTCTCTTCATTATTTATTTATTAAAATATATTACTTTTTAGCATTTCTTACGTACTTATAGTTATCAAATATGATCTGAATTTGGCGATGTTATATAATGCCCTTCCACCAAAATTGATCATTTTATAAAACGTGATTCTAAGTTTGATGAAATTATCAATTGCATTGTACCATTTTCTTCTCAAATTCTCCTGCTTCTTGTTCACATTTATGTTTAATTCTGTATCTTCTACTTCCTTTCTTCTGAGTCTTTTCTTCATTATTTTCTCTTATTATGATCTGGCTTATTGATTTTTTATTATAAATTATTCCCTATAAATCTTATTTTCCCTAACTATCCCTACTTTGTAGCTGAAATCGATTCGGATGGGCTCTATTGGCTTACCTAACTCCGTCGTTCAAAACTACTCTTTCTCTGAGATCAGGGGAACATCATCCCTGCTCAGTTAAATGATTGCTGGACTTACTCAACAGTCAATCTTAATTAATGAATCTTCAATACAGTCATCTTGTGACTACTACTACTACTACTACTACTACTACTACTAATAATAATAATATATTTGTTGGGAATCTTTTACTTTTGTATTTCATTATTGCTCAGTTCGAGTCATATATTTTTCATCCTTCTTTATTGATACCATTTAATAATACTTGAAGCGTTGATTTTTATTGATACAATTAACATTTTTATTCATTTTTAATTACTCTTTGTTTCAACTCATTTCGTATTATAACTCTTAGAATATTTATTTCGTGTTTTGATCATTGGTTTGTTTAATTTACTTCCCATATTTTTCTAAATAGTTGTGGAAGTTGATCATTTTGAGTTTTTTTTTCATAATTTTTTTAATATCATAGTAAGTTAGTGTTTCTTACTAGTTTGGAATTTTTGTAGCTTATTCCTTTATAGTATGTTTTACTTCTTTGCCTCATATGTTGGCTAAAGATTATTGTAATTGATCTTACTTTGTAGGAATTTTTTGTAACTTTATTCCTTCATTTTATATTTTGTCTCATATGTTGGCTAAATCTTTGCGTAAGTTGGCCTTACATATCTTTTTGAATTTTGAAATTCAACTTACGACTTTTTTCTTTATTATCTATTTGCAAACTTATTCGTTTGTTTTGTTATGTCTCTTTTATTTTATTCAAATTACTTCGGTTGGTTAATTACCTTTGGTTTTTTCAGTCATGGCTGACTGTCATAATATTTCTTAATTGATGCTTGATTGGATACCCCCTTTATTTTCTTAGTGATGGGTTTAGTGATTTTATAAGTGTTATTGCCCTTGTCTCTTGTGATAGTGTACCGTCCCACGTATAATAATAGTAACTTTTTTGTAATGCCTTCTATTGAGCTGGGTAATTCTCTGTTTTTTATTAGCACACTTTCTCCTATCTGGTATTTGATAGTATTTTGCTGGTTCTTAGAATATTTATTCTTTTGTTGCTCTACTTTCTCTGCGATTCTGTTGTAAAATTTTCTTTTTTCAAATTGATATTCTGTGTTTGTGGGAAATTGAATCAGATCATTTATCTCTCTAGGCGGTGGCCACTCGAACATCATTGTGTATGGTGTGGCTTCAATGAAGTTGTGGTAAGCCAGGTTTATAAATTCTTCAGTGGATTTTAGGTAATTGTGCCATTCCTTTTGTTTATCATGGCAGTAGGTCCTTAGGATTCGACCCACTTCTCTAAGTACTCTCTCAGCTGGGTTACTGCTGGGGTGATAAACGGATGTTTTGTAGGTTTTAATACCATGTTCCCAGAGTTTGCTTTTCCATTGAGTTCCTTTAAATTGAGTCCCATGATCGGTTATGATTGGCATAGGTTTCCCTACTTCTGGTATAAATTTGGTTAATATGATCTCAATAATTTTCTTAGTGGTAGCACGATTAATGGAGTATAACTTAGTATATTTGGTGAAGTGATCGAACATGATTACAATGAATCGAACTCTGTGTCTTCCTCCACTGCGAGGAAACGGACCACAAATATCAAGGAATACCCTTTCTAATTTTTGACTTGATATTATTGGTATCATCATACCCTCTTTTTTCGAATTGTTGCACTTTACCATTTGGCAAATATTACATTTTTGTATCGTTTTGATCACCTTTCGATAAATATTCTTTATATAAACTTGTTCCTCTAATGCTTTTATTACTTTCATGGCACCCATATGGCCGTACCGAATGTGGTAGTCCAATATCAGTTGTTCTTCTACAGTAGACGGGATTACTAGTTTCCACTCTCCAAGGTTAGGGTTGTTTTTAATGAATAACAGGTTATTGTGTACTTTATAATACTGTACAATGGGTTCTTCTTCTTTTGATATTCTCTCCCGGATACTCATTATTTTTGGGTCCATATCTTGATGTCTTCTTATTTCCAGCGTTATTTTTTCCAGATCCGTTCCATCCTTGATAATGTTATACACCTTAACTAACTGTTCTTTCTCTCCCTCGAAAGTTTGTTGCTGGATGTTGATACGGGATAATATGTCAGCAGCTGTGTTTTTCTTCCCTGGTATGTATTCCCATTTAATATGGTATTCTTGTAGTAACAAAATCCATCGGGTTAATCTTCCATGACTGAGCTTACACTGCTTAAGGAATGATATGGATCTATGGTCGCTTCTCACGGTTATTGTATATCCTAGGATATAAGTCCTGAATTTGTTGCAGGTGAACACAACACTAAGTAGTTCTTTCTCCGTGACGTGATAGTTCCTTTCACATCCATTTAAGATCCTACTTGCAAAGCTTATGACCATATGTTGCCCCTTCTCATCTTCCTGATATAATACAGCACCTACACTCACATCGCTCGCATCACAGTTCATGAAGAATGGCTTGTTGAAGTCTGGATGGTGTAAAATAACGGTGTTTAAATACTTTTCTTTTATTTGTTTAAATATTTCCTCTTGTTCGGCCCCCCATGTCCATTTATCTTTAGTTGATAATTGTTTTTTAAATTGTACTGTTAACTTGGAATAATTGTCCTGGAATTTCCGATAATAATTGCAGATTCCAAGGAAAGACTGTAGCTGTTTTTTGTTTTTAGGTGTGGGGAATCGTTGTATCGCTTCAACCTTTTCTGATGAAGGGGAGATGCCTTCTGCCTTCCTCTGTTAGATTAAATCCTAAAAATTGTACCTTGCGGGCTATAAAATTTGACTTATCCAGCTTAAGGGTTATGTGGTTATCTGATAACTTTTTTAATACCGTCTCCACTCTAGCACAGTGTTCTTGCCAATTTGATGATGTTATCAGCAGGTCATCTACGTATACGGTGGTAAAATTCAGCACATCTTGTCCCAATATCTGATCCATACACTTAACAAACACTGCGACCGAATTTATCAGTCCAAATGGCAGTCTTTTGAACTGATAGTTCCTCCCATCGAACAGAAACGCTAAGTATTTTCTACTGTTCGGATGTAGCTCCACCTGCCAATATCCACATACTGTATCCCATGTGCTGATGTATTTTGTACTGTGGAACTTCTTTAGAATCTCTTCAATTTCACCTGAGGACGTTCTGTCATTTATGATCATTTTATTGATCTCTCTTGCATCGAGGCATATTCTCACTTTCCCGTCCTTTTTCGGTATCGCCACTATTGGACTGGTATATGGTGATGACTCAATTCTATTATATCGTCTTCCATCATTTGGTTGATCTCTGCCCTCACTGCATTCCTTTGCGAGTATGCGATAGGGTAAGATTTTTTCTTAAAATCAACGGGTTCTTTAAATATGATTTACATTGGTAGTCCTTTACCTTGCCCGGGGCGTCTTTCTCTATTCTCTACTACTTGTCTGTGTTTTGTCACCTTGTTTCATTTTATTTCCTTTATAGTTGGTTTGTTCCATTTTTATTTTCATTTTTCTTCTCCTTCACTTCTCATCTTGTTTCCTTTTATTTTGGTTCTTATCTGGCCAATCTCTGGGGTTGGGTCAAAGTCGTTTGTCTGTCAGTCTAGTCTGCGAGTTTCTTTAATAATCACTTTTAGTTTATAATTCTTCCTCCTTCTTTCTTAATTACATTTTATCTCCTTATTCTCTTCATTATTTATTTATTAAAATATATTACTTTTTAGCATTTCTTACGTACTTATAGTTATCAAATATGATCTGAATTTGGCGATGTTATATAATGCCCTTCCACCAAAATTGATCATTTTATAAAACGTGATTCTAAATTTGATGAAATTATCAATTGTATTGTACCATTTTCTTCTCAAATTCTCCTGCTTCTTGTTCACTTTTATGTTTAATTCTGTATCTTCTACTTCCTTTCTTCTGAGTCTCTTCTTCATTATTTTCTCTTATTATGATCTGGCTTATTGATTTTTTATTATAAATTATTCCCTATAAATCTTATTTTCCCTAACTATCCCTACTTTGTAGCTGAAATCGATTCGGATGGGCTCTATTGGCTTACCTAACTCCGTCGTTCAAAACTACTCTTTCTCTGAGATCAGGGGAACATCATCCCTGCTCAGTTAAATGATTGCTGGACTTACTCAACAGTCAATCTTAATTAATGAATCTTCAATACAGTCATCTTGTGACTACTACTACTACTACTACTACTACTACTACTACTACTACTAATAATAATAATAATAATATATTTGTTGGGAATCTTTTACTTTTGTATTTCATTATTGCTCAGTTCGAGTCATATATTTTTCATCCTTCTTTATTGATACCATTTAATAATACTTGAAGCGTTGATTTTTATTGATACAATTAACATTTTTATTCATTTTTAATTACTCTTTGTTTCAACTCATTTCGTATTATAACTCTTAGAATATTTATTTCGTGTTTTGATCATTGGTTTGTTTAATTTACTTCCCATATTTTTCTAAATAGTTGTGGAAGTTGATCATTTTGAGTTTTTTTTTCATAATTTTTTTAATATCATAGTAAGTTAGTGTTTCTTACTAGTTTGGAATTTTTGTAGCTTATTCCTTTATAGTATGTTTTACTTCTTTGCCTCATATGTTGGCTAAAGATTATTGTAATTGATCTTACTTTGTAGGAACTTTTTGTAACTTTATTCCTTCATTTTATATTTTGTCTCATATGTTGGCTAAATCTTTGCGTAAGTTGGCCTTACATATCTTTTTGAATTTTGAAATTCAACTTACGACTTTTTTCTTTATTATCTATTTGCAAACTTATTCGTTTGTTTTGTTATGTCTCTTTTATTTTATTCAAATTACTTCGGTTGGTTAATTACCTTTGGTTTTTTCAGTCATGGCTGACTGTCATAATATTTCTTAATTGATGCTTGATTGGATACCCCCTTTATTTTCTTAGTGATGGGTTTAGTGATTTTATAAGTGTTATTGCCCTCGTCTCTTGTGATAGTGTACAGTCCCACGTATAATAATAGTAACTTTTTTGTAATGCCTTCTATTGAGCTGGGTAATTCTCTGTTTTTTATTAGCACACTTTCTCCTATCTGGTATTTGATAGTATTTTGCTGGTTCTTAGAATATTTATTCTTTTGTTGCTCTACTTTCTCTGCGATTCTGTTGTAAAATTTTCTTTTTTCGAATTGATATTCTGTGTTTGTGGGAAATTGAATCAGATCATTTATCTCTCTAGGCGGTGGCCACTCGAACATCATTGTGTATGGTGTGGCTTCAATGAAGTTGTGGTAAGCCAGGTTTATAAATTCTTCAGTGGATTTTAGGTAATTGTGCCATTCCTTTTGTTTATCATGGCAGTAGGTCCTTAGGATTCGACCCACTTCTCTAAGTACTCTCTCAGCTGGGTTACTGCTGGGGTGATAAACGGATGTTTTGTAGGTTTTAATACCATGTTCCCAGAGTTTGCTTTTCCATTGAGTTCCTTTAAATTGAGTCCCATGGTCGGTTATGATTGCCATAGGTTTCCCTACTTCTGGTATAAATTTGGTTAATATGATCTCAATAATTTTCTTAGTGGTAGCACGATTAATTGAGTATAACTTAGTATATTTGGTGAAGTGATCGAACATGATTACAATGAATCGAAATCTGTGTCTTCCTCCACTGCGAGGAAACGGACCACAAATATCAAGGAATACCCTTTCTAATTTTTGACTTGATATTATTGGTATCATCATACCCTCTTTTTTCGAATTGTTGCACTTTACCATTTGGCAAATATTACATTTTTGTATCGTTTTGCTCACCTTTCGATAAATATTCTTTATATAAACTTGTTCCTCTAATGCTTTTATTACTTTCATGGCACCCATATGGCCGTACCGAATGTGGTAGTCCAATATCAGTTGTTCTTCTACAGTAGACGGGATTACTAGTTTCCACTCTCCAAGGTTAGGGTTGTTTTTAATGAATAACAGGTTATTGTGTACTTTATAATACTGTACAATGGGTTCTTCTTCTTTTGATATTCTCTCCCGGATACTCATTATTTTTGGGTCCATATCTTGATGTCTTCTTATTTCCAGCGTTATTTTTTCCAGATCCGTTCCATCCTTGATAATGTTATACACCTTAACTAACTGTTCTTTCTCTCCCTCGAAAGTTTGTTGCTGGATGTTGATACGGGATAATATGTCAGCAGCTGTGTTTTTCTTCCCTGGTATGTATTCCCATTTAATATGGTATTCTTGTAGTAACAAAATCCATCGGGTTAATCTTCCATGACTGAGCTTACACTGCTTAAGGAATGATATGGATCTATGGTCGCTTCTCACGGTTATTGTATATCCTAGGATATAAGTCCTGAATTTGTTGCAGGTGAACACAACACTAAGTAGTTCTTTCTCCGTGACGTGATAGTTCCTTTCACATCCATTTAAGATCCTACTTGCAAAGCTTATGACCATATGTTGCCCCTTCTCATCTTCCTGATATAATACAGCACCTACACTCACATCGCTCGCATCACAGTTCATGAAGAATGGCTTGTTGAAGTCTGGATGGTGTAAAATAACGGTGTTTAAATACTTTTCTTTTATTTGTTTAAATATTTCCTCTTGTTCGGCCCCCCATGTCCATTTATCTTTAGTTGATAATTGTTTTTTAAATTGTACTGTTAACTTGGAATAATTGTCCTGGAATTTCCGATAATAATTGCAGATTCCAAGGAAAGACTGTAGCTGTTTTTTGTTTTTAGGTGTGGGGAATCGTTGTATCGCTTCAACCTTTTCTGATGAAGGGGAGATGCCTTCTGCCTTCCTCTGTTAGATTAAATCCTAAAAATTGTACCTTGCGGGCTATAAAATTTGACTTATCCAGCTTAAGGGTTATGTGGTTATCTGATAACTTTTTTAATACCGTCTCCACTCTAGCACAGTGTTCTTGCCAATTTGATGATGTTATCAGCAGGTCATCTACGTATACGGTGGTAAAATTCAGCACATCTTGTCCCAATATCTGATCCATACACTTAACAAACACTGCGACCGAATTTATCAGTCCAAATGGCAGTCTTTTGAACTGATAGTTCCTCCCATCGAACAGAAACGCTAAGTATTTTCTACTGTTCGGATGTAGCTCCACCTGCCAATATCCACATACTGTATCCCATGTGCTGATGTATTTTGTACTGTGGAACTTCTTTAGAATCTCTTCAATTTCACCTGAGGACGTTCTGTCATTTATGATCATTTTATTGATCTCTCTTGCATCGAGGCATATTCTCACTTTCCCGTCCTTTTTCGGTATCGCCACTATTGGACTGGTATATGGTGATGACTCAATTCTATTATATCGTCTTCCATCATTTGGTTGATCTCTGCCCTCACTGCATTCCTTTGCGAGTATGCGATAGGGTAAGATTTTTTCTTAAAATCAACGGGTTCTTTAAATATGATTTACATTGGTAGTCCTTTACCTTGCCCGGGGCGTCTTTCTCTATTCTCTACTACTTGTCTGTGTTTTGTCACCTTGTTTCATTTTATTTCCTTTATAGTTGGTTTGTTCCATTTTTATTTTCATTTTTCTTCTCCTTCACTTCTCATCTTGTTTCCTTTTATTTTGGTTCTTATCTGGCCAATCTCTGGGGTTGGGTCAAAGTCGTTTGTCTGTCAGTCTAGTCTGCGAGTTTCTTTAATAATCACTTTTAGTTTATAATTCTTCCTCCTTCTTTCTTAATTACATTTTATCTCCTTATTCTCTTCATTATTTATTTATTAAAATATATTACTTTTTAGCATTTCTTACGTACTTATAGTTATCAAATATGATCTGAATTTGGCGATGTTATATAATGCCCTTCCACCAAAATTGATCATTTTATAAAACGTGATTCTAAATTTGATGAAATTATCAATTGTATTGTACCATTTTCTTCTCAAATTCTCCTGCTTCTTGTTCACTTTTATGTTTAATTCTGTATCTTCTACTTCCTTTCTTCTGAGTCTCTTCTTCATTATTTTCTCTTATTATGATCTGGCTTATTGATTTTTTATTATAAATTATTCCCTATAAATCTTATTTTCCCTAACTATCCCTACTTTGTAGCTGAAATCGATTCGGATGGGCTCTATTGGCTTACCTAACTCCGTCGTTCAAAACTACTCTTTCTCTGAGATCAGGGGAACATCATCCCTGCTCAGTTAAATGATTGCTGGACTTACTCAACAGTCAATCTTAATTAATGAATCTTCAATACAGTCATCTTGTGACTACTACTACTACTACTACTACTACTACTACTACTACTACTAATAATAATAATAATAATATATTTGTTGGGAATCTTTTACTTTTGTATTTCATTATTGCTCAGTTCGAGTCATATATTTTTCATCCTTCTTTATTGATACCATTTAATAATACTTGAAGCGTTGATTTTTATTGATACAATTAACATTTTTATTCATTTTTAATTACTCTTTGTTTCAACTCATTTCGTATTATAACTCTTAGAATATTTATTTCGTGTTTTGATCATTGGTTTGTTTAATTTACTTCCCATATTTTTCTAAATAGTTGTGGAAGTTGATCATTTTGAGTTTTTTTTTCATAATTTTTTTAATATCATAGTAAGTTAGTGTTTCTTACTAGTTTGGAATTTTTGTAGCTTATTCCTTTATAGTATGTTTTACTTCTTTGCCTCATATGTTGGCTAAAGATTATTGTAATTGATCTTACTTTGTAGGAACTTTTTGTAACTTTATTCCTTCATTTTATATTTTGTCTCATATGTTGGCTAAATCTTTGCGTAAGTTGGCCTTACATATCTTTTTGAATTTTGAAATTCAACTTACGACTTTTTTCTTTATTATCTATTTGCAAACTTATTCGTTTGTTTTGTTATGTCTCTTTTATTTTATTCAAATTACTTCGGTTGGTTAATTACCTTTGGTTTTTTCAGTCATGGCTGACTGTCATAATATTTCTTAATTGATGCTTGATTGGATACCCCCTTTATTTTCTTAGTGATGGGTTTAGTGATTTTATAAGTGTTATTGCCCTCGTCTCTTGTGATAGTGTACAGTCCCACGTATAATAATAGTAACTTTTTTGTAATGCCTTCTATTGAGCTGGGTAATTCTCTGTTTTTTATTAGCACACTTTCTCCTATCTGGTATTTGATAGTATTTTGCTGGTTCTTAGAATATTTATTCTTTTGTTGCTCTACTTTCTCTGCGATTCTGTTGTAAAATTTTCTTTTTTCGAATTGATATTCTGTGTTTGTGGGAAATTGAATCAGATCATTTATCTCTCTAGGCGGTGGCCACTCGAACATCATTGTGTATGGTGTGGCTTCAATGAAGTTGTGGTAAGCCAGGTTTATAAATTCTTCAGTGGATTTTAGGTAATTGTGCCATTCCTTTTGTTTATCATGGCAGTAGGTCCTTAGGATTCGACCCACTTCTCTAAGTACTCTCTCAGCTGGGTTACTGCTGGGGTGATAAACGGATGTTTTGTAGGTTTTAATACCATGTTCCCAGAGTTTGCTTTTCCATTGAGTTCCTTTAAATTGAGTCCCATGGTCGGTTATGATTGCCATAGGTTTCCCTACTTCTGGTATAAATTTGGTTAATATGATCTCAATAATTTTCTTAGTGGTAGCACGATTAATTGAGTATAACTTAGTATATTTGGTGAAGTGATCGAACATGATTACAATGAATCGAAATCTGTGTCTTCCTCCACTGCGAGGAAACGGACCACAAATATCAAGGAATACCCTTTCTAATTTTTGACTTGATATTATTGGTATCATCATACCCTCTTTTTTCGAATTGTTGCACTTTACCATTTGGCAAATATTACATTTTTGTATCGTTTTGCTCACCTTTCGATAAATATTCTTTATATAAACTTGTTCCTCTAATGCTTTTATTACTTTCATGGCACCCATATGGCCGTACCGAATGTGGTAGTCCAATATCAGTTGTTCTTCTACAGTAGACGGGATTACTAGTTTCCACTCTCCAAGGTTAGGGTTGTTTTTAATGAATAACAGGTTATTGTGTACTTTATAATACTGTACAATGGGTTCTTCTTCTTTTGATATTCTCTCCCGGATACTCATTATTTTTGGGTCCATATCTTGATGTCTTCTTATTTCCAGCGTTATTTTTTCCAGATCCGTTCCATCCTTGATAATGTTATACACCTTAACTAACTGTTCTTTCTCTCCCTCGAAAGTTTGTTGCTGGATGTTGATACGGGATAATATGTCAGCAGCTGTGTTTTTCTTCCCTGGTATGTATTCCCAGTTAATATGGTATTCTTGTAGTAACAAAATCCATCGGGTTAATCTTCCATGACTGAGCTTACACTGCTTAAGGAATGATATGGATCTATGGTCGCTTCTCACGGTTATTGTATATCCTAGGATATAAGTCCTGAATTTGTTGCAGGTGAACACAACACTAAGTAGTTCTTTCTCCGTGACGTGATAGTTCCTTTCACATCCATTTAAGATCCTACTTGCAAAGCTTATGACCATATGTTGCCCCTTCTCATCTTCCTGATATAATACAGCACCTACACTCACATCGCTCGCATCACAGTTCATGAAGAATGGCTTGTTGAAGTCTGGATGGTGTAAAATAACGGTGTTTAAATACTTTTCTTTTATTTGTTTAAATATTTCCTCTTGTTCGGCCCCCCATGTCCATTTATCTTTAGTTGATAATTGTTTTTTAAATTGTACTGTTAACTTGGAATAATTGTCCTGGAATTTCCGATAATAATTGCAGATTCCAAGGAAAGACTGTAGCTGTTTTTTGTTTTTAGGTGTGGGGAATCGTTGTATCGCTTCAACCTTTTCTGATGAAGGGGAGATGCCTTCTGCCTTCCTCTGTTAGATTAAATCCTAAAAATTGTACCTTGCGGGCTATAAACTTTGACTTATCCAGCTTAAGGGTTATGTGGTTATCTGATAACTTTTTTAATACCGTCTCCACTCTAGCACAGTGTTCTTGCCAATTTGATGATGTTATCAGCAGGTCATCTACGTATACGGTGGTAAAATTCAGCACATCTTGTCCCAATATCTGATCCATACACTTAACAAACACTGCGACCGAATTTATCAGTCCAAATGTCAGTCTTTTGAACTGATAGTTCCTCCCATCGAACAGAAACGCTAAGTATTTTCTACTGTTCGGATGTAGCTCCACCTGCCAATATCCACATACTGTATCCCATGTGCTGATGTATTTTGTACTGTGGAACTTCTTTAGAATCTCTTCAATTTCACCTGAGGATGTTCTGTCATTTATGATCATTTTATTGATCTCTCTTGCATCGAGGCATATTCTCACTTTCCCGTCCTTTTTCGGTATCGCCACTATTGGACTGGTATATGGTGATGACTCAATTCTATTATATCGTCTTCCATCATTTGGTTGATCTCTGCCCTCACTGCATTCCTTTGCGAGTATGCGATAGGGTAAGATTTTTTCTTAAAATCAACGGGTTCTTTAAATATGATTTACATTGGTAGTCCTTTACCTTGCCCGGGGCGTCTTTCTCTATTCTCTACTACTTGTCTGTGTTTTGTCACCTTGTTTCATTTTATTTCCTTTATAGTTGGTTTGTTCCATTTTTATTTTCATTTTTCTTCTCCTTCACTTCTCATCTTGTTTCCTTTTATTTTGGTTCTTATCTGGCCAATCTCTGGGGTTGGGTCAAAGTCGTTTGTCTGTCAGTCTAGTCTGCGAGTTTCTTTAATAATCACTTTTAGTTTATAATTCTTCCTCCTTCTTTCTTAATTACATTTTATCTCCTTATTCTCTTCATTATTTATTTATTAAAATATATTACTTTTTAGCATTTCTTACGTACTTATAGTTATCAAATATGATCTGAATTTGGCGATGTTATATAATGCCCTTCCACCAAAATTGATCATTTTATAAAACGTGATTCTAAATTTGATGAAATTATCAATTGTATTGTACCATTTTCTTCTCAAATTCTCCTGCTTCTTGTTCACTTTTATGTTTAATTCTGTATCTTCTACTTCCTTTCTTCTGAGTCTTTTCTTCATTATTTTCTCTTATTATGATCTGGCTTATTGATTTTTTATTATAAATTATTCCCTATAAATCTTATTTTCCCTAACTATCCCTACTTTGTAGCTGAAATCGATTCGGATGGGCTCTATTGGCTTACCTAACTCCGTCGTTCAAAACTACTCTTTTTCTGAGATCAGGGGAACATCATCCCTGCTCAGTTAAATGATTGCTGGACTTACTCAACAGTCAATCTTAATTAATGAATCTTCAATACAGTCATCTTGTGACTACTACTACTACTACTACTACTACTACTACTACTAATAATAATAATAATAATATTTGTTGGGAATCTTTTACTTTTGTATTTCATTATTGCTCAGTTCGAGTCATATATTTTTCATCCTTCTTTATTGATACCATTTAATAATACTTGAAGCGTTGATTTTTATTGATACAATTAACATTTTTATTCATTTTTAATTACTCTTTGTTTCAACTCATTTCGTATTATAACTCTTAGAATATTTATTTCGTATTTTGATCATTGGTTTGTTTAATTTACTTCCCATATTTTTCTAAATAGTTGTGGAAGTTGATCATTTTGAGTTTTTTTTTCATAATTTTTTTAATATCATAGTAAGTTAGTGTTTCTTACTAGTTTGGAATTTTTGTAGCTTATTCCTTTATAGTATGTTTTACTTCTTTGCCTCATATGTTGGCTAAAGATTATTGTAATTGATCTTACTTTGTAGGAATTTTTTGTAACTTTATTCCTTCATTTTATATTTTGTCTCATATGTTGGCTAAATCTTTGCGTAAGTTGGCCTTACATATCTTTTTGAATTTTGAAATTCAACTTACGACTTTTTTCTTTATTATCTATTTGCAAACTTATTCGTTTGTTTTGTTATGTCTCTTTTATTTTATTCAAATTACTTCGGTTGGTTAATTACCTTTGGTTTTTTCAGTCATGGCTGACTGTCATAATATTTCTTAATTGATGCTTGATTGGATACCCCCTTTATTTTCTTAGTGATGGGTTTAGTGATTTTATAAGTGTTATTGCCCTTGTCTCTTGTGATAGTGTACGGTCCCACGTATAATAATAGTAACTTTTTTGTAATGCCTTCTATTGAGCTGGGTAATTCTCCGTTTTTTATTAGCACACTTTCTCCTATCTGGTATTTGATAGTATTTTGCTGGTTCTTAGAATATTTATTCTTATGTTGCTCTACTTTCTCTGCGATTCTGTTGTAAAATTTTCTTTTTTCGAATTGATATTCTGTGTTTGTGGGAAATTGAATCAGATCATTTATCTCTCTAGGCGGTGGCCACTCGAACATCATTGTGTATGGTGTGGCTTCAATGAAGTTGTGGTAAGCCAGGTTTATAAATTCTTCAGTGGATTTTAGGTAATTGTGCCATTCCTTTTGTTTATCATGGCAGTAGGTCCTTAGGATTCGACCCACTTCTCTAAGTACTCTCTCAGCTGGGTTACTGCTGGGGTGATAAATGGATGTTTTGTAGGTTTTAATACCATGTTCCCAGAGTTTGCTTTTCCATTGAGTTCCTTTAAATTGAGTCCCATGATCGGTTATGATTGCCATAGGTTTCCCTACTTCTGGTATAAATTTGGTTAATATGATCTCAATAATTTTCTTAGTGGTAGCACGATTAATGGAGTATAACTTAGTATATTTGGTGAAGTGATCGAACATGATTACAATGAATCGAAATCTGTGTCTTCCTCCACTGCGAGGAAACGGACCACAAATATCAAGGAATACCCTTTCTAATTTTTGACTTGATATTATTGGTATCATCATACCCTCTTTTTTCGAATTGTTGCACTTTACCATTTGGCAAATATTACATTTTTGTATCGTTTTGCTCACCTTTCGATAAATATTCTTTATATAAACTTGTTCCTCTAATGCTTTTATTACTTTCATGGCACCCATATGGCCGTACCGAATGTGGTAGTCCAATATCAGTTGTTCTTCTACAGTAGACGGGATTACTAGTTTCCACTCTCCAAGGTTAGGGTTGTTTTTAATGAATAACAGGTTATTGTGTACTTTATAATACTGTACAATGGGTTCTTCTTCTTTTGATATTCTCTCCCGGATACTCATTATTTTTGGGTCCATATCTTGATGTCTTCTTATTTCCAGCGTTATTTTTTCCAGATCCGTTCCATCCTTGATAATGTTATACACCTTAACTAACTGTTCTTTCTCTCCCTCGAAAGTTTGTTGCTGGATGTTGATACGGGATAATATGTCAGCAGCTGTGTTTTTCTTCCCTGGTATGTATTCCCAGTTAATATGGTATTCTTGTAGTAACAAAATCCATCGGGTTAATCTTCCATGACTGAGCTTACACTGCTTAAGGAATGATATGGATCTATGGTCGCTTCTCACGGTTATTGTATATCCTAGGATATAAGTCCTGAATTTGTTGCAGGTGAACACAACACTAAGTAGTTCTTTCTCCGTGACGTGATAGTTCCTTTCACATCCATTTAAGATCCTACTTGCAAAGCTTATGACCATATGTTGCCCCTTCTCATCTTCCTGATATAATACAGCACCTACACTCACATCGCTCGCATCACAGTTCATGAAGAATGGCTTGTTGAAGTCTGGATGGTGTAAAATAGCAGTGTTTAAATACTTTTCTTTTATTTGTTTAAATATTTCCTCTTGTTCGGCCCTTCATGTCCATTTATCTTTAGTTGATAATTGTTTTTTAAATTGTACTGTTAACTTGGAATAATTGTCCTGGAATTTCCGATAATAATTGCAGATTCCAAGGAAAGACTGTAGCTGTTTTTTGTTTTTAGGTGTGGGGAATCGTTGTATCGCTTCAACCTTTTCTGATGAAGGGGAGATGCCTTCTGCCTTCCTCTGTTAGATTAAATCCTAAAAATTGTACCTTGCGGGCTATAAACTTTGACTTATCCAGCTTAAGGGTTATGTGGTTATCTGATAACTTTTTTAATACCGTCTCCACTCTAGCACAGTGTTCTTGCCAATTTGATGATGTTATCAGCAGGTCATCTACGTATACGGTGGTAAAATTCAGCACATCTTGTCCCAATATCTGATCCATACACTTAACAAACACTGCGACCGAATTTATCAGTCCAAATGTCAGTCTTTTGAACTGATAGTTCCTCCCATCGAACAGAAACGCTAAGTATTTTCTACTGTTCGGATGTAGCTCCACCTGCCAATATCCACATACTGTATCCCATGTGCTGATGTATTTTGTACTGTGGAACTTCTTTAGAATCTCTTCAATTTCACCTGAGGATGTTCTGTCATTTATGATCATTTTATTGATCTCTCTTGCATCGAGGCATATTCTCACTTTCCCGTCCTTTTTCGGTATCGCCACTATTGGACTGGTATATGGTGATGACTCAATTCTATTATATCGTCTTCCATCATTTGGTTGATCTCTGCCCTCACTGCATTCCTTTGCGAGTATGCGATAGGGTAAGATTTTTTCTTAAAATCAACGGGTTCTTTAAATATGATTTACATTGGTAGTCCTTTACCTTGCCCGGGGCGTCTTTCTCTATTCTCTACTACTTGTCTGTGTTTTGTCACCTTGTTTCATTTTATTTCCTTTATAGTTGGTTTGTTCCATTTTTATTTTCATTTTTCTTCTCCTTCACTTCTCATCTTGTTTCCTTTTATTTTGGTTCTTATCTGGCCAATCTCTGGGGTTGGGTCAAAGTCGTTTGTCTGTCAGTCTAGTCTGCGAGTTTCTTTAATAATCACTTTTAGTTTATAATTCTTCCTCCTTCTTTCTTAATTACATTTTATCTCCTTATTCTCTTCATTATTTATTTATTAAAATATATTACTTTTTAGCATTTCTTACGTACTTATAGTTATCAAATATGATCTGAATTTGGCGATGTTATATAATGCCCTTCCACCAAAATTGATCATTTTATAAAACGTGATTCTAAATTTGATGAAATTATCAATTGTATTGTACCATTTTCTTCTCAAATTCTCCTGCTTCTTGTTCACTTTTATGTTTAATTCTGTATCTTCTACTTCCTTTCTTCTGAGTCTTTTCTTCATTATTTTCTCTTATTATGATCTGGCTTATTGATTTTTTATTATAAATTATTCCCTATAAATCTTATTTTCCCTAACTATCCCTACTTTGTAGCTGAAATCGATTCGGATGGGCTCTATTGGCTTACCTAACTCCGTCGTTCAAAACTACTCTTTTTCTGAGATCAGGGGAACATCATCCCTGCTCAGTTAAATGATTGCTGGACTTACTCAACAGTCAATCTTAATTAATGAATCTTCAATACAGTCATCTTGTGACTACTACTACTACTACTACTACTACTACTAATAATAATAATAATATTTGTTGGGAATCTTTTACTTTTGTATTTCATTATTGCTCAGTTCGAGTCATATATTTTTCATCCTTCTTTATTGATACCATTTAATAATACTTGAAGCGTTGATTTTTATTGATACAATTAACATTTTTATTCATTTTTAATTACTCTTTGTTTCAACTCATTTCGTATTATAACTCTTAGAATATTTATTTCGTATTTTGATCATTGGTTTGTTTAATTTACTTCCCATATTTTTCTAAATAGTTGTGGAAGTTGATCATTTTGAGTTTTTTTTTCATAATTTTTTTAATATCATAGTAAGTTAGTGTTTCTTACTAGTTTGGAATTTTTGTAGCTTATTCCTTTATAGTATGTTTTACTTCTTTGCCTCATATGTTGGCTAAAGATTATTGTAATTGATCTTACTTTGTAGGAATTTTTTGTAACTTTATTCCTTCATTTTATATTTTGTCTCATATGTTGGCTAAATCTTTGCGTAAGTTGGCCTTACATATCTTTTTGAATTTTGAAATTCAACTTACGACTTTTTTCTTTATTATCTATTTGCAAACTTATTCGTTTGTTTTGTTATGTCTCTTTTATTTTATTCAAATTACTTCGGTTGGTTAATTACCTTTGGTTTTTTCAGTCATGGCTGACTGTCATAATATTTCTTAATTGATGCTTGATTGGATACCCCCTTTATTTTCTTAGTGATGGGTTTAGTGATTTTATAAGTGTTATTGCCCTTGTCTCTTGTGATAGTGTACGGTCCCACGTATAATAATAGTAACTTTTTTGTAATGCCTTCTATTGAGCTGGGTAATTCTCTGTTTTTTATTAGCACACTTTCTCCTATCTGGTATTTGATAGTATTTTGCTGGTTCTTAGAATATTTATTCTTATGTTGCTCTACTTTCTCTGCGATTCTGTTGTAAAATTTTCTTTTTTCGAATTGATATTCTGTGTTTGTGGGAAATTGAATCAGTTCATTTATCTCTCTAGGCGGTGGCCACTCGAACATCATTGTGTATGGTGTGGCTTCAATGAAGTTGTGGTAAGCCAGGTTTATAAATTCTTCAGTGGATTTTAGGTAATTGTGCCATTCCTTTTGTTTATCATGGCAGTAGGTCCTTAGGATTCGACCCACTTCTCTAAGTACTCTCTCAGCTGGGTTACTGCTGGGGTGATAAATGGATGTTTTGTAGGTTTTAATACCATGATCCCAGAGTTTGCTTTTCCATTGAGTTCCTTTAAATTGAGTCCCATGATCGGTTATGATTGCCATAGGTTTCCCTACTTCTGGTATAAATTTGGTTAATATGATCTCAATAATTTTCTTAGTGGTAGCACGATAATGGAGTATAACTTAGTATATTTGGTGAAGTGATCGAACATGATTACAATGAATCGAAATCTGTGTCTTCCTCCACTGCGAGGAAACGGACCACAAATATCAAGGAATACCCTTTCTAATTTTTGACTTGATATTATTGGTATCATCATACCCTCTTTTTTCGAATTGTTGCACTTTACCATTTGGCAAATATTACATTTTTGTATCGTTTTGCTCACCTTTCGATAAATATTCTTTATATAAACTTGTTCCTCTAATGCTTTTATTACTTTCATGGCACCCATATGGCCGTACCGAATGTGGTAGTCCAATATCAGTTGTTCTTCTACAGTAGACGGGATTACTAGTTTCCACTCTCCAAGGTTAGGGTTGTTTTTAATGAATAACAGGTTATTGTGTACTTTATAATACTGTACAATGGGTTCTTCTTCTTTTGATATTCTCTCCCGGATACTCATTATTTTTGGGTCCATATCTTGATGTCTTCTTATTTCCAGCATTATTTTTTCCAGATCCGTTCCATCCTTGATAATGTTATACACCTTAACTAACTGTTCTTTCTCTCCCTCGAAAGTTTGTTGCTGGATGTTGATACGGGATAATATGTCAGCAGCTGTGTTTTTCTTCCCTGGTATGTATTCCCAGTTAATATGGTATTCTTGTAGTAACAAAATCCATCGGGTTAATCTTCCATGACTGAGCTTACACTGCTTAAGGAATGATATGGATCTATGGTCGCTTCTCACGGTTATTGTATATCCTAGGATATAAGTCCTGAATTTGTTGCAGGTGAACACAACACTAAGTAGTTCTTTCTCCGTGACGTGATAGTTCCTTTCACATCCATTTAAGATCCTACTTGCAAAGCTTATGACCATATGTTGCCCCTTCTCATCTTCCTGATATAATACAGCACCTACACTCACATCGCTCGCATCACAGTTCATGAAGAATGGCTTGTTGAAGTCTGGATGGTGTAAAATAGCAGTGTTTAAATACTTTTCTTTTATTTGTTTAAATATTTCCTCTTGTTCGGCCCTTCATGTCCATTTATCTTTAGTTGATAATTGTTTTTTAAATTGTACTGTTAACTTGGAATAATTGTCCTGGAATTTCCGATAATAATTGCAGATTCCAAGGAAAGACTGTAGCTGTTTTTTGTTTTTAGGTGTGGGGAATCGTTGTATCGCTTCAACCTTTTCTGATGAAGGGGAGATGCCTTCTGCCTTCCTCTGTTAGATTAAATCCTAAAAATTGTACCTTGCGGGCTATAAACTTTGACTTATCCAGCTTAAGGGTTATGTGGTTATCTGATAACTTTTTTAATACCGTCTCCACTCTAGCACAGTGTTCTTGCCAATTTGATGATGTTATCAGCAGGTCATCTACGTATACGGTGGTAAAATTCAGCACATCTTGTCCCAATATCTGATCCATACACTTAACAAACACTGCGACCGAATTTATCAGTCCAAATGTCAGTCTTTTGAACTGATAGTTCCTCCCATCGAACAGAAACGCTAAGTATTTTCTACTGTTCGGATGTAGCTCCACCTGCCAATATCCACATACTGTATCCCATGTGCTGATGTATTTTGTACTGTGGAACTTCTTTAGAATCTCTTCAATTTCACCTGAGGATGTTCTGTCATTTATGATCATTTTATTGATCTCTCTTGCATCGAGGCATATTCTCACTTTCCCGTCCTTTTTCGGTATCGCCACTATTGGACTGGTATATGGTGATGACTCAATTCTATTATATCGTCTTCCATCATTTGGTTGATCTCTGCCCTCACTGCATTCCTTTGCGAGTATGCGATAGGGTAAGATTTTTTCTTAAAATCAACGGGTTCTTTAAATATGATTTACATTGGTAGTCCTTTACCTTGCCCGGGGCGTCTTTCTCTATTCTCTACTACTTGTCTGTGTTTTGTCACCTTGTTTCATTTTATTTCCTTTATAGTTGGTTTGTTCCATTTTTATTTTCATTTTTCTTCTCCTTCACTTCTCATCTTGTTTCCTTTTATTTTGGTTCTTATCTGGCCAATCTCTGGGGTTGGGTCAAAGTCGTTTGTCTGTCAGTCTAGTCTGCGAGTTTCTTTAATAATCACTTTTAGTTTATAATTCTTCCTCCTTCTTTCTTAATTACATTTTATCTCCTTATTCTCTTCATTATTTATTTATTAAAATATATTACTTTTTAGCATTTCTTACGTACTTATAGTTATCAAATATGATCTGAATTTGGCGATGTTATATAATGCCCTTCCACCAAAATTGATCATTTTATAAAACGTGATTCTAAATTTGATGAAATTATCAATTGTATTGTACCATTTTCTTCTCAAATTCTCCTGCTTCTTGTTCACTTTTATGTTTAATTCTGTATCTTCTACTTCCTTTCTTCTGAGTCTTTTCTTCATTATTTTCTCTTATTATGATCTGGCTTATTGATTTTTTATTATAAATTATTCCCTATAAATCTTATTTTCCCTAACTATCCCTACTTTGTAGCTGAAATCGATTCGGATGGGCTCTATTGGCTTACCTAACTCCGTCGTTCAAAACTACTCTTTTTCTGAGATCAGGGGAACATCATCCCTGCTCAGTTAAATGATTGCTTGACTTACTCAACAGTCAATCTTAATTAATGAATCTTCAATACAGTCATCTTGTGACTACTACTACTACTACTACTACTACTACTATTAATAATAATAATAATAATATTTGTTGGGAATCTTTTACTTTTGTATTTCATTATTGCTCAGTTCAAGTCATATATTTTTCATCCTTCTTTATTGATACCATTTAATAATACTTGAAGCGTTGATTTTTATTGATACAATTAACATTTTTATTCATTTTTAATTACTCTTTGTTTCAACTCATTTCGTATTATAACTCTTAGAATATTTATTTCGTATTTTGATCATTGGTTTGTTTAATTTACTTCCCATATTTTTCTAAATAGTTGTGGAAGTTGATCATTTTGAGTTTTTTTTTCATAATTTTTTTTGATATCATAGTAAATTAGTGTTTCTTACTAGTTTGGAATTTTTGTAGCTTATTCCTTTATAGTATGTTTTACTTCTTTGCCTCATATGTTGGCTAAAGATTATTGTAAGTTGATCTTACTTTGTAGGAATTTTTTGTAACTTTATTCCTGCATTTTATATTTTGTCTCATATGTTGGCTAAATCTTTGTGTAAGTTGGCCTTACATATCTTTTTGAATTTTGAAATTCAACTTACGACTTTTTTCTTTATTATCTATTTGCAAACTTATTCGTTTGTTTTGTTATGTCTCTTTTATTTTATTCAAATTACTTCGGTTGGTTAATTACCTTTGGTTTTTTCAGTCATGGGTGACTGTCATAATATTTCTTAATTGATGCTTGATTGGATACCCCCTTTATTTTCTTAGTGATGGGTTGAGTGATTTTATAAGTGTTATTGCCCTTGTCTCTTGTGATAGTGTACGGTCCCACGTATGATAATAGTAACTTTTTTGTAATGCCTTCTATTGAGCTGGGTAATTCTCTGTTTTTTATTAGCACACTTTCTCCTATCTGGTATTTGATAGTATTTTGCTGGTTCTTAGAATATTTATTCTTTTGTTGCTCTACTTTCTCTGCGATTCTGTTGTAAAATTTTCTTTTTTCGAATTGATATTCTGTGTTTGTGGGAAATTGAATCAGATCATTTATCTCTCTAGGCGGTGGCCACTCGAACATCATTGTGTATGGTGTGGCTTCAATGAAGTTGTGGTAAGCCAGGTTTATAATTCTTCAGTGGATTTTAGGTAATTGTGCCATTCCTTTTGTTTATCATGGCAGTAGGTCCTTAGGATTCGACCCACTTCTCTAAGTACTCTCTCAGCTGGGTTACTGCTGGGGTGATAAACGGATGTTTTGTAGGTTTTAATACCATGTTCCCAGAGTTTGCTTTTCCATTGAGTTCCTTTAAATTGAGTCCCATGATCGGTTATGATTGCCATAGGTTTCCCTACTTCTGGTATAAATTTGGTTAATATGATCTCAATAATTTTCTTAGTGGTAGCACGATTAATGGAGTATAACTTAGTATATTTGGTGAAGTGATCGAACATGATTACAATGAATCGAACTCTGTGTCTTCCTCCACTGCGAGGAAACGGACCACAAATATCAAGGAATACCCTTTCTAATTTTTGACTTGATATTATTGGTATCATCATACCCTCTTTTTTCGAATTGTTGCACTTTACCATTTGGCAAATATTACATTTTTGTATCGTTTTGCTCACCTTTCGATAAATATTCTTTATATAAACTTGTTCCTCTAATGCTTTTATTACTTTCATGGCACCCATATGGCCGTACCGAATGTGGTAGTCCAATATCAGTTGTTCTTCTACAGTAGACGGGATTACTAGTTTCCACTCTCCAAGGTTAGGGTTGTTTTTAATGAATAACAGGTTATTGTGTACTTTATAATACTGTACAATGGGTTCTTCTTCTTTTGATATTCTCTCCCGGATACTCATTATTTTTGGGTCCATATCTTGATGTCTTCTTATTTCCAGCGTTATTTTTTCCAGATCCGTTCCATCCTTGATAATGTTATACACCTTAACTAACTGTTCTTTCTCTCCCTCGAAAGTTTGTTGCTGGATGTTGATACGGGATAATATGTCAGCAGCTGTGTTTTTCTTCCCTGGTATGTATTCCCAGTTAATATGGTATTCTTGTAGTAACAAAATCCATCGGGTTAATCTTCCATGACTGAGCTTACACTGCTTAAGGAATGATATGGATCTATGGTCGCTTCTCACGGTTATTGTATATCCTAGGATATAAGTCCTGAATTTGTTGCAGGTGAACACAACACTAAGTAGTTCTTTCTCCGTGACGTGATAGTTCCTTTCACATCCATTTAAGATCCTACTTGCAAAGCTTATGACCATATGTTGCCCCTTCTCATCTTCCTGATATAATACAGCACCTACACTCACATCGCTCGCATCACAGTTCATGAAGAATGGCTTGTTGAAGTCTGGATGGTGTAAAATAGCAGTGTTTAAATACTTTTCTTTTATTTGTTTAAATATTTCCTCTTGTTCGGCCCTTCATGTCCATTTATCTTTAGTTGATAATTGTTTTTTAAATTGTACTGTTAACTTGGAATAATTGTCCTGGAATTTCCGATAATAATTGCAGATTCCAAGGAAAGACTGTAGCTGTTTTTTGTTTTTAGGTGTGGGGAATCGTTGTATCGCTTCAACCTTTTCTGATGAAGGGGAGATGCCTTCTGCCTTCCTCTGTTAGATTAAATCCTAAAAATTGTACCTTGCGGGCTATAAACTTTGACTTATCCAGCTTAAGGGTTATGTGGTTATCTGATAACTTTTTTAATACCGTCTCCACTCTAGCACAGTGTTCTTGCCAATTTGATGATGTTATCAGCAGGTCATCTACGTATACGGTGGTAAAATTCAGCACATCTTGTCCCAATATCTGATCCATACACTTAACAAACACTGCGACCGAATTTATCAGTCCAAATGGCAGTCTTTTGAACTGATAGTTCCTCCCATCGAACAGAAACGCTAAGTATTTTCTACTGTTCGGATGTAGCTCCACCTGCCAATATCCACATACTGTATCCCATGTGCTGATGTATTTTGTACTGTGGAACTTCTTTAGAATCTCTTCAATTTCACCGGAGGATGTTCTGTCATTTATGATCATTTTATTGATCTCTCTTGCATCGAGGCATATTCTCACTTTCCCGTCCTTTTTTGGTATCGCCACTATTGGACTGGTATATGGTGATGACTCAATTCTATTATATCGTCTTCCATCATTTGGTTGATCTCTGCCCTCACTGCATTCCTTTGCGAGTATGCGATAGGGTAAGATTTTTTCTTAAAATCAACGGGTTCTTTAAATATGATTTACATTGGTAGTCCTTTACCTTGCCCGGGGCGTCTTTCTCTATTCTCTACTACTTGTCTGTGTTTTGTCACCTTGTTTCATTTTATTTCCTTTATAGTTGGTTTGTTCCATTTTTATTTTCATTTTTCTTCTCCTTCACTTCTCATCTTGTTTCCTTTTATTTTGGTTCTTATCTGGCCAATCTCTGGGGTTGGGTCAAAGTCGTTTGTCTGTCAGTCTAGTCTGCGAGTTTCTTTAATAATCACTTTTAGTTTATAATTCTTCCTCCTTCTTTCTTAATTACATTTTATCTCCTTATTCTCTTCATTATTTATTTATTAAAATATATTACTTTTTAGCATTTCTTACGTACTTATAGTTATCAAATATGATCTGAATTTGGCGATGTTATATAATGCCCTTCCACCAAAATTGATCATTTTATAAAACGTGATTCTAAATTTGATGAAATTATCAATTGTATTGTACCATTTTCTTCTCAAATTCTCCTGCTTCTTGTTCACTTTTATGTTTAATTCTGTATCTTCTACTTCCTTTCTTCTGAGTCTTTTCTTCATTATTTTCTCTTATTATGATCTGGCTTATTGATTTTTTATTATAAATTATTCCCTATAAATCTTATTTTCCCTAACTATCCCTACTTTGTAGCTGAAATCGATTCGGATGGGCTCTATTGGCTTACCTAACTCCGTCGTTCAAAACTACTCTTTTTCTGAGATCAGGGGAACATCATCCCTGCTCAGTTAAATGATTGCTGGACTTACTCAACAGTCAATCTTAATTAATGAATCTTCAATACAGTCATCTTGTGACTACTACTACTACTACTACTACTACTACTACTACTACTACTAATAATAATAATAATAATATTTGTTGGGAATCTTTTACTTTTGTATTTCATTATTGCTCAGTTCAAGTCATATATTTTTCATCCTTCTTTATTGATACCATTTAATAATACTTGAAGCGTTGATTTTTATTGATACAATTAACATTTTTATTCATTTTTAATTACTCTTTGTTTCAACTCATTTCGTATTATAACTCTTAGAATATTTATTTCGTATTTTGATCATTGGTTTGTTTAATTTACTTCCCATATTTTTCTAAATAGTTGTGGAAGTTGATCATTTTGAGTTTTTTTTTCATAATTTTTTTAATATCATAGTAAGTTAGCGTTTCTTACTAGTTTGGAATTTTTGTAGCTTATTCCTTTATAGTATGTTTTACTTCTTTGCCTCATATGTTGGCTAAAGATTATTGTAAGTTGATCTTACTTTGTAGGAATTTTTTGTAACTTTATTCCTGCATTTTATATTTTGTCTCATATGTTGGCTAAATCTTTGTGTAAGTTGGCCTTACATATCTTTTTGAATTTTGAAATTCAACTTACGACTTTTTTCTTTATTATCTATTTGCAAACTTATTCGTTTGTTTTGGTATGTCTCTTTTATTTTATTCAAATTGCTTCGGTTGGTTAATTACCTTTGGTTTTGTCAGTCATGGCTGACTGTCATAATATTTCTTAATTGATGCTTGATTGGATACCCCCTTTATTTTCTTAGTGATGGGTTTAGTGATTTTATAAGTGTTATTGCCCTTGTCTCTTGTGATAGTGTACGGTCCCACGTATAATAATAGTAACTTTTTTGTAATGCCTTCTATTGAGCTGGGTAATTCTCTGTTTTTTATTAGCACACTTTCTCCTATCTGGTATTTGATAGTATTTTGCTGGTTCTTAGAATATTTATTCTTTTGTTGCTCTACTTGCTCTGCGATTCTGTTGTAAAATTTTCTTTTTTCGAATTGATATTCTGTGTTTGTGGGAAATTGAATCAGATCATTTATCTCTCTAGGCGGTGGCCACTCGAACATCATTGTGTATGGTGTGGCTTCAATGAAGTTGTGGTAAGCCAGGTTTATAATTCTTCAGTGGATTTTAGGTAATTGTGCCATTCCTTTTGTTTATCATGGCAGTAGGTCCTTAGGATTCGACCCACTTCTCTAAGTACTCTCTCAGCTGGGTTACTGCTGGGGTGATAAACGGATGTTTTGTAGGTTTTAATACCATGTTCCCAGAGTTTGCTTTTCCATTGAGTTCCTTTAAATTGTGTCCCATGATCGGTTATGATTGCCATAGGTTTCCCTACTTCTGGTATAAATTTGGTTAATATGATCTCAATAATTTTCTTAGTGGTAGCACGATTAATGGAGTATAACTTAGTATATTTGGTGAAGTGATCGAACATGATTACAATGAATCGAACTCTGTGTCTTCCTCCACTGCGAGGAAACGGACCACAAATATCAAGGAATACCCTTTCTAATTTTTGACTTGATATTATTGGTATCATCATACCCTCTTTTTTCGAATTGTTGCACTTTACCATTTGGCAAATATTACATTTTTGTATCGTTTTGCTCACCTTTCGATAAATATTCTTTATATAAACTTGTTCCTCTAATGCTTTTATTACTTTCATGGCACCCATATGGCCGTACCGAATGTGGTAGTCCAATATCAGTTGTTCTTCTACAGTAGACGGGATTACTAGTTTCCACTCTCCAAGGTTAGGGTTGTTTTTAATGAATAACAGGTTATTGTGTACTTTATAATACTGTACAATGGGTTCTTCTTCTTTTGATATTCTCTCCCGGATACTCATTATTTTTGGGTCCATATCTTGATGTCTTCTTATTTCCAGCGTTATTTTTTCCAGATCCGTTCCATCCTTGATAATGTTATACACCTTAACTAACTGTTCTTTCTCTCCCTCGAAAGTTTGTTGCTGGATGTTGATACGGGATAATATGTCAGCAGCTGTGTTTTTCTTCCCTGGTATGTATTCCCAGTTAATATGGTATTCTTGTAGTAACAAAATCCATCGGGTTAATCTTCCATGACTGAGCTTACACTGCTTAAGGAATGATATGGATCTATGGTCGCTTCTCACGGTTATTGTATATCCTAGGATATAAGTCCTGAATTTGTTGCAGGTGAACACAACACTAAGTAGTTCTTTCTCCGTGACGTGATAGTTCCTTTCACATCCATTTAAGATCCTACTTGCAAAGCTTATGACCATATGTTGCCCCTTCTCATCTTCCTGATATAATACAGCACCTACACTCACATCGCTCGCATCACAGTTCATGAAGAATGGCTTGTTGAAGTCTGGATGGTGTAAAATAACGGTGTTTAAATACTTTTCTTTTATTTGTTTAAATATTTCCTCTT
This sequence comes from Magicicada septendecula, assembly GCA_034769895.1. Lineage (NCBI taxonomy): Eukaryota > Metazoa > Arthropoda > Insecta > Hemiptera > Cicadidae > Magicicada > Magicicada septendecula. The sequence continues at coordinate 449,886,659 of CM068368.1, forward strand.
GTTCGGCCCCCCATGTCCATTTATCTTTAGTTGATAATTGTTTTTTAAATTGTACTGTTAACTTGGAATAATTGTCCTGGAATTTCCGATAATAATTGCAGATTCCAAGGAAAGACTGTAGCTGTTTTTTGTTTTTAGGTGTGGGGAATCGTTGTATCGCTTCAACCTTTTCTGATGAAGGGGAGATGCCTTCTGCCTTCCTCTGTTAGATTAAATCCTAAAAATTGTACCTTGTGGGCTATAAACTTTGACTTATCCAGCTTAAGTGTTATGTGGTTATCTGATAACTTTTTTAATACCGTCTCCACTCTAGCACAGTGTTCTTGCCAATTTGATGATGTTATCAGCAGGTCATCTACGTATACGGTGGTAAAATTCAGCACAGCTTGTCCCAATATCTGATCCATACACTTAACAAACACTGCGACCGAATTTATCAGTCCAAATGGCAGTCTTTTGAACTGATAGTTCCCCCCATCGAACAGAAACGCTAAGTATTTTCTACTGTTCGGATGTAGCTCCACCTGCCAATATCCACATACTGTATCCCATGTGCTGATGTATTTTGTACCGTGGAACTTCTTTAGAATCTCTTCAATTTCACCTGAGGATGTTCTGTCATTTATGATCATTTTATTGATCTCTCTTGCATCGAGGCATATTCTCACTTTCCCGTCCTTTTTCGGTATCGCCACTATTGGACTGGTATATGGTGATGACTCAATTCTATTATATCGTCTTCCATCATTTGGTTGATCTCTGCCCTCACTGCATTCCTTTGCGAGTATGCGATAGGGTAAGATTTTTTCTTAAAATCAACGGGTTCTTTAAATATGATTTACATTGGTAGTCCTTTACCTTGCCCGGGGCGTCTTTCTCTATTCTCTACTACTTGTCTGTGTTTTGTCACCTTGTTTCATTTTATTTCCTTTATAGTTGGTTTGTTCCATTTTTATTTTCATTTTTCTTCTCCTTCACTTCTCATCTTGTTTCCTTTTATTTTGGTTCTTATCTGGCCAATCTCTGGGGTTGGGTCAAAGTCGTTTGTCTGTCAGTCTAGTCTGCGAGTTTCTTTAATAATCACTTTTAGTTTATAATTCTTCCTCCTTCTTTCTTAATTACATTTTATCTCCTTATTCTCTTCATTATTTATTTATTAAAATATATTACTTTTTAGCATTTCTTACGTACTTATAGTTATCAAATATGATCTGAATTTGGCGATGTTATATAATGCCCTTCCACCAAAATTGATCATTTTATAAAACGTGATTCTAAGTTTGATGAAATTATCAATTGTATTGTACCATTTTCTTCTCAAATTCTCCTGCTTCTTGTTCACTTTTATGTTTAATTCTGTATCTTCTACTTCCTTTCTTCTGAGTCTTTTCTTCATTATTTTCTCTTATTATGATCTGGCTTATTGATTTTTTATTATAAATTATTACCTATAAATCTTATTTTCCCTAACTATCCCTACTTTGTAGCTGAAATCGATTTGGATGGGCTCTATTTGCTTACCTAACTCCGTCGTTCAAAACTACTCTTTTTCTGAGATCAGGCGAACATCATCCCTGCTCAGTTACATGATTGCTGGACTTACTCAACAGTCAATCTTAATTAATGAATCTTCAATACAGTCATCTTGTGACTACTACTACTACTAATAATAATAATAATAATAATAATAATATTTGTTGGGAAACTTTTACTTTTGTATTTCATTATTGCTCAGTTCGAGTCATATATTTTTCATCCTTCTTTATTGATACCATTTAATAATACTTGAAGCGTTGATTTTTATTGATACAATTAACATTTTTATTCATTTTTAATTACTCTTTGTTTCAACTCATTTCGTATTATAACTCTTAGAATATTTATTTCGTATTTTGATCATTGGTTTGTTTAATTTACTTCCCATATTTTTCGAAATAGTTGTGGAAGTTGATCATTTTGAGTTTTTTTCATAATTTTTTTAATATCATAGTAAGTTAGTGTTTCTTACTAGTTTGGAATTTTTGTAGCTTATTCCTTTATAGTATGTTTTACTTCTTTGCCTCATATGTTGGCTAAAGATTATTGTAATTGATCTTACTTTGTAGGAATTTTTTGTAACTTTATTCCTTCATTTTATATTTTGTCTCATATGTTGGCTAAATCTTTGCGTAAGTTGGCCTTACATATCTTTTTGAATTTTGAAATTCAACTTACGACTTTTTTCTTTATTATCTATTTGCAAACTTATTCGTTTGTTTTGTTATGTCTCTTTTATTTTATTCAAATTACTTCGGTTGGTTAATTACCTTTGGTTTTTTCAGTCATTGCTGACTGTCATAATATTTCTTAATTGATGCTTGATTGGATACCCCCTTTATTTTCTTAGTGATGGGTTTAGTGATTTTATAAGTGTTATTGCCCTTGTCTCTTGTGATAGTGTACGGTCCCACGTATAATAATAGTAACTTTTTTGTAATGCCTTCTATTGAGCTGGGTAATTCTCTGTTTTTTATTAGCACACTTTCTCCTATCTGGTATTTGATAGTATTTTGCTGGTTCTTAAAATATTTATTCTTTTGTTGCTCTACTTTCTCTGCGATTCTGTTGTAAAATTTTCTTTTTTCGAATTGATATTCTGTGTTTGTGGGAAATTGAATCAGATCATTTATCTCTCTAGGCGGTGGCCACTCGAACATCATTGTGTATGGTGTGGCTTCAATGAAGTTGTGGTAAGCCAGGTTTATAAATTCTTCAGTGGATTTTAGGTAATTGTGCCATTCCTTTTGTTTATCATGGCAGTAAGTCCTTAGGATTCGACCCACTTCTCTAAGTACTCTCTCAGCTGGGTTACTGCTGGGGTGATAAACGGATGTTTTGTAGGTTTTAATACCATGTTCCCAGAGTTTGCTTTTCCATTGAGTTCCTTTAAATTGAGTCCCATGATCGGTTATGATTGCCATAGGTTTCCCTACTTCTGGTATAAATTTGGTTAATATGATCTCAATAATTTTCTTAGTGGTAGCACGATTAATGGAGTATAACTTAGTATATTTGGTGAAGTGATCGAACATGATTACAATGAATCGAAATCTGTGTCTTCCTCCACTGCGAGGAAACGGACCACAAATATCAAGGAATACCCTTTCTAATTTTTGACTTGATATTATTGGTATCATCATACCCTCTTTTTTCGAATTGTCGCACTTTACTATTTGGCAAATATTACATTTTTGTATCGTTTTGCTCACCTTTCGATAAATATTCTTTATATAAACTTGTTCCTCTAATGCTTTTATTACTTTCATGGCACCCATATGGCCGTACCGAATGTGGTAGTCCAATATCAGTTGTTCTTCTACAGTAGACGGGATTACTAGTTTCCACTCTCCAAGGTTAGGGTTGTTTTTAATGAATAACAGGTTATTGTGTACTTTATAATACTGTACAATGGGTTCTTCTTCTTTTGATATTCTCTCCCGGATACTCATTATTTTTGGGTCCATATCTTGATGTCTTCTTATTTCCAGCGTTATTTTTTCCAGATCCGTTCTATCCTTGATAATGTTATACACCTTAACTAACTGTTCTTTCTCTCCCTCGAAAGTTTGTTGCTGGATGTTGATACGGGATAATATGTCAGCAGCTGTGTTTTTCTTCCCTGGTATGTATTCCCAGTTAATATGGTATTCTTGTAGTAACAAAATCCATCGGGTTAATCTTCCATGACTGAGCTTACACTGCTTAAGGAATGATATGGATCTATGGTCGCTTCTCACGGTTATTGTATATCCTAGGATATAAGTCCTGAATTTGTTGCAGGTGAACACAACACTAAGTAGTTCTTTCTCCGTGACGTGATAGTTCCTTTCACATCCATTTAAGATCCTACTTGCAAAGCTTATGACCATATGTTGCCCCTTCTCATCTTCCTGATATAATACAGCACCTACACTCACATCGCTCGCATCACAGTTCATGAAGAATGGCTTGTTGAAGTCTGGATGGTGTAAAATAACGGTGTTTAAATATTTTTTTTTTATTTGTATAAATATTTCCTCTTGTTCGGCCCCCCATGTCCATTTATCTTTAGTTGATAATTGTTTTTTAAATTGTACTGTTAACTTGGAATAATTGTCCTGGAATTTCCGATAATAATTGCAGATTCCAAGGAAAGACTGTAGCTGTTTTTTGTTTTTAGGTGTGGGGAATCGTTGTATCGCTTCAACCTTTTCTGATGAAGGGGAGATGCCTTCTGCCTTCCTCTGTTAGATTAAATCCTAAAAATTGTACCTTAGGGGCTATAAACTTTGACTTATCCAGCTTAAGGGTTATGTGGTTATCTGATAACTTTTTAATACCGTCTCCACTCTAGCACAGTGTTCTTGCCAATTTGATGATGTTATCAGCAGGTCATCTACGTATACGGTGGTAAAATTCAGCACATCTTGTCCCAATATCTGATCCATACACTTAACAAACACTGCGACCGAATTTATCAGTCCAAATGGCAGTCTTTTGAACTGATAGTTCCTCCCATCGAACAGAAACGCTAAGTATTTTCTACTGTTCGGATGTAGCTCCACCTGCCAATATCCACATACTGTATCCCATGTGCTGATGTATTTTGTACTGTGGAACTTCTTTAGAATCTCTTCAATTTCACCTGAGGATGTTCTGTCATTTATGATCATTTTATTGATCTCTCTTGCATCGAGGCATATTCTCACTTTCCCGTCCTTTTTCGGTATCGCCACTATTGGACTGGTATATGGTGATGACTCAATTCTATTATATCGTCTTCCATCATTTGGTTGATCTCTGCCCTCACTGCATTCCTTTGCGAGTATGCGATAGGGTAAGATTTTTTCTTAAAATCAACGGGTTCTTTAAATATGATTTACATTGGTAGTGCTTTACCTTGCCCGGGGCGTCTTTCTCTATTCTCTACTACTTGTCTGTGTTTTGTCACCTTGTTTCATTTTATTTCCTTTATAGTTGGTTTGTTCCATTTTTATTTTCATTTTTCTTCTCCTTCACTTCTCATCTTGTTTCCTTTTATTTTGGTTCTTATCTGGCCAATCTCTGGGGTTGGGTCAAAGTCGTTTGTCTGTCAGTCTAGTCTGCGAGTTTCTTTAATAATCACTTTTAGTTTATAATTCTTCCTCCTTCTTTCTTAATTACATTTTATCTCCTTATTCTCTTCATTATTTATTTATTAAAATATATTACTTTTTAGCATTTCTTACGTACTTATAGTTATCAAATATGATCTGAATTTGGCGATGTTATATAATGCCCTTCCACCAAAATTGATCATTTTATAAAACGTGATTCTAAGTTTGATGAAATTATCAATTGTATTGCACCATTTTCTTCTCAAATTCTCCTGCTTCTTGTTCACTTTTATGTTTAATTCTGTATCTTCTACTTCCTTTCTTCTGAGTCTTTCCTTCATTATTTTCTCTTATTATGATCTGGCTTATTGATTTTTTATTATAAATTATTCCCTATAAATCTTATTTTCCCTAACTATCCCTACTTTGTAGCTGAAATCGATTCGGATGGGCTCTATTGGCTTACCTAACTCCGTCGTTCAAAACTACTCTTTTTCTGAGATCAGGGGAACATCATCCCTGCTCAGTTAAATGATTGCTGGACTTACTCAACAGTCAATCTTAATTAATGAATCTTCAATACAGTCATCTTGTGACTACTACTACTACTACTACTACTACTAATAATAATAATATTTGTTGGGAATCTTTTACTTTTGTATTTCATTATTGCTCAGTTCGAGTCATATATTTTTCATCCTTCTTTATTGATACCATTTAATAATACTTGAAGCGTTGATTTTTATTGATACAATTAACATTTTTATTCATTTTTAATTACTCTTTGTTTCAACTCATTTCGTATTATAACTCTTAGAATATTTATTTTGTATTTTGATCATTGGTTTGTTTAATTTACTTCCCATATTTTTCTAAATAGTTGTGGAAGTTGATCATTTTGAGTTTTTTTTTCATAATTTTTTTAATATCATAGTAAGTTAGTGTTTCTTACTAGTTTGGAATTTTTGTAGCTTATTCCTTTATAGTATGTTTTACTTCTTTGCCTCATATGTTGGCTAAAGATTATTGTAATTGATCTTACTTTGTAGGAATTTTTTGTAACTTTATTCCTTCATTTTATATTTTCCTCATATGTTGGCTAAATCTTTGCGTAAGTTGGCCTTACATATCTTTTTGAATTCTGAAATTCAACTTACGACTTTTTTCTTTATTATGTATTTGCAAACTTATTCGTTTGTTTTGTTATGTCTCTTTTATTTTATTCAAATTACTTCGGTTGGTTAATTACCTTTGGTTTTTTCAGTCATGGCTGACTGTCATAATATTTCTTAATTGATGCTTGATTGGATACCCCCTTTATTTTCTTAGTGATGGGTTTAGTGATTTTATAAGTGTTATTGCCCTTGTCTCTTGTGATAGTGTACGGTCCCACGTATAATAATAGTAACTTTTTTGTAATGCCTTCTATTGAGCTGGGTAATTCTCTGTTTTTTATTAGCACACTTTCTCCTATCTGGTATTTGATAGTATTTTGCTGGTTCTTAGAATATTTATTCTTTTGTTGCTCTACTTTCTCTGCGATTCTGTTGTAAAATTTTCTTTTTTCGAATTGATATTCTGTGTTTGTGGGAAATTGAATCAGATCATTTATCTCTCTAGGCGGTGGCCACTCGAACATCATTGTGTATGGTGTGGCTTCAATGAAGTTGTGGTAAGCCAGGTTTATAAATTCTTCAGTGGATTTTAGGTAATTGTGCCATTCCTTTTGTTTATCATGGCAGTAGGTCCTTAGGATTCGACCCACTTCTCTAAGTACTCTCTCAGCTGGGTTACTGCTGGGGTGATAAACGGATGGTTTGTAGGTTTTAATACCATGTTCCCAGAGTTTGCTTTTCCATTGAGTTCCTTTAAATTGAGTCCCATGATCGGTTATGATTGCCATAGGTTTCCCTACTTCTGGTATAAATTTGGTTAATATGATCTCAATAATTTTCTTAGTGGTAGCACGATTAATGGAGTATAACTTAGTATATTTGGTGAAGTGATCGAACATGATTACAATGAATCGAAATCTGTGTCTTCCTCCACTGCGAGGAAACGGACCACAAATATCAAGGAATACCCTTTCTAATTTTTGACTTGATATTATTGGTATCATCATACCCTCTTTTTTCGAATTGTTGCACTTTACCATTTGGCAAATATTACATTTTTGTATCGTTTTGCTCACCTTTCGATAAATATTCTTTATATAAACTTGTTCCTCTAATGCTTTTATTACTTTCATGGCACCCATATGGCCGTACCGAATGTGGTAGTCCAATATCAGTTGTTCTTCTACAGTAGACGGGATTACTAGTTTCCACTCTCCAAGGTTAGGGTTGTTTTTAATGAATAACAGGTTATTGTGTACTTTATAATACTGTACAATGGGTTCTTCTTCTTTTGATATTCTCTCCCGGATACTCATTATTTTTGGGTCCATATCTTGATGTCTTCTTATTTCCAGCGTTATTTTTTCCAGATCCGTTCCATCCTTGATAATGTTATACACCTTAACTAACTGTTCTTTCTCTCCCTCGTAAGTTTGTTGCTGGATGTTGATACGGGATAATATGTCAGCAGCTGTGTTTTTCTTCCCTGGTATGTATTCCCAGTTAATATGGTATTCTTGTAGTAACAAAATCCATCGGGTTAATCTTCCATGACTGAGCTTACACTGTTTAAGGAATGATATGGATCTATGGTCGCTTCTCACGGTTATTGTATATCCTAGGATATAAGTCCTGAATTTGTTGCAGGTGAACACAATACTAAGTAGTTCTTTCTCCGTGACGTGATAGTTCCTTTCACATCCATTTAAGATCCTACTTGCAAAGCTTATGACCATATGTTGCCCCTTCTCATCTTCCTGATATAATACAGCACCTACACTCACATCGCTCGCATCACAGTTCATGAAGAATGGCTTGTTGAAGTCTGGATGGTGTAAAATAACGGTGTTTAAATATTTTTTTTTTATTTGTATAAATATTTCCTCTTGTTCGGCCCCCCATGTCCATTTATCTTTAGTTGATAATTGTTTTTTAAATTGTACTGTTAACTTGGAATAATTGTCCTGGAATTTCCTATAATAATTGCAGATTCCAAGGAAAGACTGTAGCTGTTTTTTGTTTTTAGGTGTGGGGAATCGTTGTATCGCTTCAACCTTTTCTGATGAAGGGGAGATGCCTTCTGCCTTCCTCTGTTAGATTAAATCCTAAAAATTGTACCTTAGGGGCTATAAACTTTGACTTATCCAGCTTAAGGGTTATGTGGTTATCTGATAACTTTTTTAATACCGTCTCCACTCTAGCACAGTGTTCTTGCCAATTTGATGATGTTATCAGCAGGTCATCTACGTATACGGTGGTAAAATTCAGCACATCTTGTCCCAATATCTGATCCATACACTTAACAAACACTGCGACCGAATTTATCAGTCCAAATGGCAGTCTTTTGAACTGATAGTTCCTCCCATCGAACAGAAACGCTAAGTATTTTCTACTGTTCGGATGTAGCTCCACCTGCCAATATCCACATACTGTATCCCATGTGCTGATGTATTTTGTACCGTGGAACTTCTTTAGAATCTCTTCAATTTCACCTGAGGATGTTCTGTCATTTATGATCATTTTATTGATCTCTCTTGCATCGAGGCATATTCTCACTTTCCCGTCCTTTTTCGGTATCGCCACTATTGGACTGGTATATGGTGATGACTCAATTCTATTATATCGTCTTCCATCATTTGGTTGATCTCTGCCCTCACTGCATTCCTTTGCGAGTATGCGATAGGGTAAGATTTTTTCTTAAAATCAACGGGTTCTTTAAATATGATTTACATTGGTAGTCCTTTACCTTGCCCGGGGCGTCTTTCTCTATTCTCTACTACTTGTCTGTGTTTTGTCACCTTGTTTCATTTTATTTCCTTTATAGTTGGTTTGTTCCATTTTTATTTTCATTTTTCTTCTCCTTCACTTCTCAGCTTGTTTCCTTTTATTTTGGTTCTTATCTGGCCAATCTCTGGGGTTGGGTCAAAGTCGTTTGTCTGTCAGTCTAGTCTGCGAGTTTCTTTAATAATCACTTTTAGTTTATAATTCTTCCTCCTTCTTTCTTAATTACATTTTATCTCCTTATTCTCTTCATTATTTATTTATTAAAATATATTACTTTTTAGCATTTCTTACGTACTTATAGTTATCAAATATGATCTGAATTTGGCGATGTTATATAATGCCCTTCCACCAAAATTGATCATTTTATAAAACGTGATTCTAAATTTGATGAAATTATCAATTGTATTGTACCATTTTCTTCTCAAATTCTCCTGCTTCTTGTTCACTTTTATGTTTAATTCTGTATCTTCTACTTCCTTTCTTCTGAGTCTTTTCTTCATTATTTTCTCTTATTATGATCTGGCTTATTGATTTTTTATTATAAATTATTCCCTATAAATCTTATTTTTCCTAACTATCCCTACTTTGTAGCTGAAATCGATTCGGATGGGCTCTATTGGCTTACCTAACTCCGTCGTTCAAAACTACTCTTTTTCTGAGATCAGGGGAACATCATCCCTGCTCAGTTAAATGATTGCTGGACTTACTCAACAGTCAATCTTAATTAATGAATCTTCAATACAGTCATCTTGTGTCTACTACTACTACTACTACTACTAATAATAATAATAATAATATTTGTTGGGAATCTTTTACTTTTGTATTTCATTATTGCTCAGTTCGAGTCATATATTTTTCATCCTTCTTTATTGATACCATTTAATAATACTTGAAGCGTTGATTTTTATTGATACAATTAACATTTTTATTCATTTTTAATTACTCTTTGTTTCAACTCATTTCGTATTATAACTCTTAGAATATTTATTTTGTATTTTGATCATTGGTTTGTTTAATTTACTTCCCATATTTTTCTAAATAGTTGTGGAAGTTGATCATTTTGAGTTTTTTTTTCATAATTTTTTTAATATCATAGTAAGTTAGTGTTTCTTACTAGTTTGGAATTTTTGTAGCTTATTCCTTTATAGTATGTTTTACTTCTTTGCCTCATTTGTTGGCTAAAGATTATTGTAATTGATCTTACTTTGTAGGAATTTTTTGTAACTTTATTCCTTCATTTTATATTTTGTCTCATATGTTGGCTAAATCTTTGCGTAAGTTGGCCTTACATATCTTTTTGAATTTTGAAATTCAACTTACGACTTTTTTCTTTATTATCTATTTGCAAACTTATTCGTTTGTTTTGTTATGTCTCTTTTATTTTATTCAAATTACTTCGGTTGGTTAATTACCTTTGGTTTTTTCAGTCATGGCTGACTGTCATAATATTTCTTAATTGATGCTTGATTGGATACCCCCTTTATTTTCTTAGTGATGGGTTTAGTGATTTTATAAGTGTTATTGCCCTTGTCTCTTGTGATAGTGTACGGTCCCACGTATAATAATAGTAACTTTTTTGTAATGCCTTCTATTGAGCTGGGTAATTCTCTGTTTTTTATTAGCACACTTTCTCCTATCTGGTATTTGAAGTATTTTGCTGGTTCTTAGAATATTTATTCTTTTGTTGCTCTACTTTCTCTGCGATTCTGTTGTAAAATTTTCTTTTTTCAAATTGATATTCTGTGTTTGTGGGAAATTGAATCAGATCATTTATCTCTCTAGGCGGTGGCCACTCGAACATCATTGTGTATGGTGTGGCTTCAATGAAGTTGTGGTAAGCCAGGTTTATAAATTCTTCAGTGGATTTTAGGTAATTGTGCCATTCCTTTTGTTTATCATGGCAGTAGGTCCTTAGGATTCGACCCACTTCTCTAAGTACTCTCTCAGCTGGGTTACTGCTGGGGTGATAAACGGATGTTTTGTAGGTTTTAATACCATGTTCCCAGAGTTTGCTTTTCCATTGAGTTCCTTTAAATTGAGTCCCATGATCGGTTATGATTGCCATAGGTTTCCCTACTTCTGGTATAAATTTGGTTAATATGATCTCAATAATTTTCTTAGTGGTAGCACGATTAATGGAGTATAACTTAGTATATTTGGTGAAGTGATCGAACATGATTACAATGAATCGAAATCTGTGTCTTCCTCCACTGCGAGGAAACGGACCACAAATATCAAGGAATACCCTTTCTAATTTTTGACTTGATATTATTGGTATCATCATACCCTCTTTTTTCGAATTGTCGCACTTTACTATTTGGCAAATATTACATTTTTGTATCGTTTTGCTCACCTTTCGATAAATATTCTTTATATAAACTTGTTCCTCTAATGCTTTTATTACTTTCATGGCACCCATATGGCCGTACCGAATGTGGTAGTCCAATATCAGTTGTTCTTCTACAGTAGACGGGATTACTAGTTTCCACTCTCCAAGGTTAGGGTTGTTTTTAATGAATAACAGGTTATTGTGTACTTTATAATACTGTACAATGGGTTCTTCTTCTTTTGATATTCTCTCCCGGATACTCATTATTTTTGGGTCCATATCTTGATGTCTTCTTATTTCCAGCGTTATTTTTTCCAGATCCGTTCTATCCTTGATAATGTTATACACCTTAACTAACTGCTCTTTCTCTCCCTCGAAAGTTTGTTGCTGGATGTTGATACGGGATAATATGTCAGCAGCTGTGTTTTTCTTCCCTGGTATGTATTCCCAGTTAATATGGTATTCTTGTAGTAACAAAATCCATCGGGTTAATCTTCCATGACTGAGCTTACACTGCTTAAGGAATGATATGGATCTATGGTCGCTTCTCACGGTTATTGTATATCCTAGGATATAAGTCCTGAATTTGTTGCAGGTGAACACAACACTAAGTAGTTCTTTCTCCGTGACGTGATAGTTCCTTTCACATCCATTTAAGATCCTACTTGCAAAGCTTATGACCATATGTTGCCCCTTCTCATCTTCCTGATATAATACAGCACCTACACTCACATCGCTCGCATCACAGTTCATGAAGAATGGCTTGTTGAAGTCTGGATGGTGTAAAATAACGGTGTTTAAATATTTTTTTTTTATTTGTATAAATATTTCCTCTTGTTCGGCCCCCCATGTCCATTTATCTTTAGTTGATAATTGTTTTTTAAATTGTACTGTTAACTTGGAATAATTGTCCTGGAATTTCCTATAATAATTGCAGATTCCAAGGAAAGACTGTAGCTGTTTTTTGTTTTTAGGTGTGGGGAATCGTTGTATCGCTTCAACCTTTTCTGATGAAGGGGAGATGCCTTCTGCCTTCCTCTGTTAGATTAAATCCTAAAAATTGTACCTTAGGGGCTATAAACTTTGACTTATCCAGCTTAAGGGTTATGTGGTTATCTGATAACTTTTTTAATACCGTCTCCACTCTAGCACAGTGTTCTTGCCAATTTGATGATGTTATCAGCAGGTCATCTACGTATACGGTGGTAAAATTCAGCACATCTTGTCCCAATATCTGATCCATACACTTAACAAACACTGCGACCGAATTTATCAGTCCAAATGGCAGTCTTTTGAACTGATAGTTCCTCCCATCGAACAGAAACGCTAAGTATTTTCTACTGTTCGGATGTAGCTCCACCTGCCAATATCCACATACTGTATCCCATGTGCTGATGTATTTTGTACCGTGGAACTTCTTTAGAATCTCTTCAATTTCACCTGAGGATGTTCTGTCATTTATGATCATTTTATTGATCTCTCTTGCATCGAGGCATATTCTCACTTTCCCGTCCTTTTTCGGTATCGCCACTATTGGACTGGTATATGGTGATGACTCAATTCTATTATATCGTCTTCCATCATTTGGTTGATCTCTGCCCTCACTGCATTCCTTTGCGAGTATGCGATAGGGTAAGATTTTTTCTTAAAATCAACGGGTTCTTTAAATATGATTTACATTGGTAGTCCTTTACCTTGCCCGGGGCGTCTTTCTCTATTCTCTACTACTTGTCTGTGTTTTGTCACCTTGTTTCATTTTATTTCCTTTATAGTTGGTTTGTTCCATTTTTATTTTCATTTTTCTTCTCCTTCACTTCTCAGCTTGTTTCCTTTTATTTTGGTTCTTATCTGGCCAATCTCTGGGGTTGGGTCAAAGTCGTTTGTCTGTCAGTCTAGTCTGCGAGTTTCTTTAATAATCACTTTTAGTTTATAATTCTTCCTCCTTCTTTCTTAATTACATTTTATCTCCTTATTCTCTTCATTATTTATTTATTAAAATATATTACTTTTTAGCATTTCTTACGTACTTATAGTTATCAAATATGATCTGAATTTGGCGATGTTATATAATGCCCTTCCACCAAAATTGATCATTTTATAAAACGTGATTCTAAATTTGATGAAATTATCAATTGTATTGTACCATTTTCTTCTCAAATTCTCCTGCTTCTTGTTCACTTTTATGTTTAATTCTGTATCTTCTACTTCCTTTCTTCTGAGTCTTTTCTTCATTATTTTCTCTTATTATGATCTGGCTTATTGATTTTTTATTATAAATTATTCCCTATAAATCTTATTTTTCCTAACTATCCCTACTTTGTAGCTGAAATCGATTCGGATGGGCTCTATTGGCTTACCTAACTCCGTCGTTCAAAACTACTCTTTTTCTGAGATCAGGGGAACATCATCCCTGCTCAGTTAAATGATTGCTGGACTTACTCAACAGTCAATCTTAATTAATGAATCTTCAATACAGTCATCTTGTGACTATTACTACTACTACTACTACTACTACTAATAATAATAATAATAATAATAATATTTGTTGGGAATCTTTTACTTTTGTATTTCATTATTGCTCAGTTCGAGTCATATATTTTTCATCCTTCTTTATTGATACCATTTAATAATACTTGAAGCGTTGATTTTTATTGATACACTTAACATTTTTATTAATTTTTAATTACTCTTTGTTTCAACTCTTTTCGTATTATAACTCTTAGAATATTTATTTCGTATTTTGATCATTGGTTTGTTTAATTTACTTCCCATATTTTTCTAAATAGTTGTGGAAGTTGATCATTTTGAGTTTTTTTTTCATAATTTTTTTAATATCATAGTAAGTTAGTGTTTCTTACTAGTTTGGAATTTTTGTAGCTTATTCCTTTATAGTATGTTTTACTTCTTTGCCTCATATGTTGGCTAAAGATTATTGTAAGTTGATCTTACTTTGTAGGAATTTTTTGTAACTTTATTCCTGCATTTTATATTTTGTCTCATATGTTGGCTAAATCTTTGCGTAAGTTGGCCTTACATATCTTTTTGAATTTTGAAATTCAACTTACGACTTTTTTCTTTATTATCTATTTGCAAACTTATTCGTTTGTTTTGTTATGTCTCTTTTATTTTATTCAAATTACTTCGGTTGGTTAATTACCTTTGGTTTTTTCAGTCATGGCTGACTGTCATAATATTTCTTAATTGATGCTTGATTGGATACCCCCTTTATTTTCTTAGTGATGGGTTTAGTGATTTTATAAGTGTTATTGCCCTTGTCTCTTGTGATAGTGTACCGTCCCACGTATAATAATAGTAACTTTTTTGTAATGCCTTCTATTGAGCTGGGTAATTCTCTGTTTTTTATTAGCACACTTTCTCCTATCTGGTATTTGATAGTATTTTGCTGGTTCTTAGAATATTTATTCTTTTGTTGCTCTACTTTCTCTGCGATTCTGTTGTAAAATTTTCTTTTTTCGAATTGATATTCTGTGTTTGTGGGAAATTGAATCAGATCATTTATCTCTCTAGGCGGTGGCCACTCGAACATCATTGTGTATGGTGTGGCTTCAATGAAGTTGTGGTAAGCCAGGTTTATAAATTCTTCAGTGGATTTTAGGTAATTGTGCCATTCCTTTTGTTTATCATGGCAGTAGGTCCTTAGGATTCGACCCACTTCTCTAAGTACTCTCTCAGCTGGGTTACTGCTGGGGTGATAAACGGATGTTTTGTAGGTTTTAATACCATGTTCCCAGAGTTTGCTTTTCCATTGAGTTCCTTTAAATTGAGTCCCATGATCGGTTATGATTGCCATAGGTTTCCCTACTTCTGGTATAAATTTGGTTAATATAATCTCAATAATTTTCTTAGTGGTAGCACGATTAATGGAGTATAACTTAGTATATTTGGTGAAGTGATCGAACATGATTACAATGAATCAAAATCTGTGTCTTCCTCCACTGCGAGGAAACGGACCACAAATATCAAGGAATACCCTTTCTAATTTTTGACTTGATATTATTGGTATCATCATACCCTCTTTTTTCGAATTGTTGCACTTTACCATTTGGCAAATATTACATTTTTGTATCGTTTTGCTCACCTTTCGATAAATATTCTTTGTATAAACTTGTTCCTCTAATGCTTTTATTACTTTCATGGCACCCATATGGCCGTACCGAATGTGGTAGTCCAATATCAGTTGTTCTTCTACAGTAGACGGGATTACTAGTTTCCACTCTCCAAGGTTAGGGTTGTTTTATAATGAATAACAGGTTATTGTGTACTTTATAATACTGTACAATGGGTTCTTCTTCTTTTGATATTCTCTCCCGGATACTCATTATTTTTGGGTCCATATCTTGATGTCTTCTTATTTCCAGCGTTATTTTTTCCAGATCCGTTCTATCCTTGATAATGTTATACACCTTAACTAACTGTTCTTTCTCTCCCTCGAAAGTTTGTTGCTGGATGTTGATACGGGATAATATGTCAGCAGCTGTGTTTTTCTTCCCTGGTATGTATTCCCAGTTAATATGGTATTCTTGTAGTAACAAAATCCATCGGGTTAATCTTCCATGACTGAGCTTACACTGCTTAAGGAATGATATGGATCTATGGTCGCTTCTCACGGTTATTGTATATCCTAGGATATAAGTCCTGAATTTGTTGCAGGTGAACACAACACTAAGTAGTTCTTTCTCCGTGACGTGATAGTTCCTTTCACATCCATTTAAGATCCTACTTGCAAAGCTTATGACCATATGTTGCCCCTTCTCATCTTCCTGATATAATACAGCACCTACACTCACATCGCTCGCATCACAGTTCATGAAGAATGGCTTGTTGAAGTCTGGATGGTGTAAAATAACGGTGTTTAAATATTTTTTTTTTATTTGTATAAATATTTCCTCTTGTCCCAATATCTGATCCATACACTTAACAAACACTGCGACCGAATTTATCAGTCCAAATGTCAGTCTTTTGAACTGATAGTTCCTCCCATCGAACAGAAACGCTAAGTATTTTCTACTGTTCGGATGTAGCTCCACCTGCCAATATCCACATACTGTATCCCATGTGCTGATGTATTTTGTACTGTGGAACTTCTTTAGAATCTCTTCAATTTCACCTGAGGATGTTCTGTCATTTATGATCATTTTATTGATCTCTCTTGCATCGAGGCATATTCTCACTTTCCCGTCCTTTTTCGGTATCGCCACTATTGGACTGGTATATGGTGATGACTCAATTCTATTATATCGTCTTCCATCATTTGGTTGATCTCTGCCCTCACTGCATTCCTTTGCGAGTATGCGATAGGGTAAGATTTTTTCTTAAAATCAACGGGTTCTTTAAATATGATTTACATTGGTAGTCCTTTACCTTGCCCGGGGCGTCTTTCTCTATTCTCTACTACTTGTCTGTGTTTTGTCACCTTGTTTCATTTTATTTCCTTTATAGTTGGTTTGTTCCATTTTTATTTTCATTTTTCTTCTCCTTCACTTCTCATCTTGTTTCCTTTTATTTTGGTTCTTATCTGGCCAATCTCTGGGGTTGGGTCAAAGTCGTTTGTCTGTCAGTCTAGTCTGCGAGTTTCTTTAATAATCACTTTTAGTTTATAATTCTTCCTCCTTCTTTCTTAATTACATTTTATCTCCTTATTCTCTTCATTATTTATTTATTAAAATATATTACTTTTTAGCATTTCTTACGTACTTATAGTTATCAAATATGATCTGAATTTGGCGATGTTATATAATGCCCTTCCACCAAAATTGATCATTTTATAAAACGTGATTCTAAATTTGATGAAATTATCAATTGTATTGTACCATTTTCTTCTCAAATTCTCCTGCTTCTTGTTCACTTTTATGTTTAATTCTGTATCTTCTACTTCCTTTCTTCTGAGTCTTTTCTTCATTATTTTCTCTTATTATGATCTGGCTTATTGATTTTTTATTATAAATTATTCCCTATAAATCTTATTTTCCCTAACTATCCCTACTTTGTAGCTGAAATCGATTCGGATGGGCTCTATTGGCTTACCTAACTCCGTCGTTCAAAACTACTCTTTTTCTGAGATCAGGGGAACATCATCCCTGCTCAGTTAAATGATTGCTGGACTTACTCAACAGTCAATCTTAATTAATGAATCTTCAATACAGTCATCTTGTGACTACTACTACTACTACTACTACTACTACTACTACTACTAATAATAATAATAATAATATTTGTTGGGAATCTTTTACTTTTGTATTTCATTATTGCTCAGTTCAAGTCATATATTTTTCATCCTTCTTTATTGATACCATTTAATAATACTTGAAGCGTTGATTTTTATTGATACAATTAACATTTTTATTCATTTTTAATTACTCTTTGTTTCAACTCATTTCGTATTATAACTCTTAGAATATTTATTTCGTATTTTGATCATTGGTTTGTTTAATTTACTTCCCATATTTTTCTAAATAGTTGTGGAAGTTGATCATTTTGTGTTTTTTTTTCATAATTTTTTTAATATCATAGTAAGTTAGCGTTTCTTACTAGTTTGGAATTTTTGTAGCTTATTCCTTTATAGTATGTTTTACTTCTTTGCCTCATATGTTGGCTAAAGATTATTGTAAGTTGATCTTACTTTGTAGGAATTTTTTGTAACTTTATTCCTGCATTTTATATTTTGTCTCATATGTTGGCTAAATCTTTGTGTAAGTTGGCCTTACATATCTTTTTGAATTTTGAAATTCAACTTACGACTTTTTTCTTTATTATCTATTTGCAAACTTATTCGTTTGTTTTGGTATGTCTCTTTTATTTTATTCAAATTGCTTCGGTTGGTTAATTACCTTTGGTTTTGTCAGTCATGGCTGACTGTCATAATATTTCTTAATTGATGCTTGATTGGATACCCCCTTTATTTTCTTAGTGATGGGTTTAGTGATTTTATAAGTGTTATTGCCCTTGTCTCTTGTGATAGTGTACGGTCCCACATATAATAATAGTAACTTTTTTGTAATGCCTTCTATTGAGCTGGGTAATTCTCTGTTTTTTATTAGCACACTTTCTCCTATCTGGTATTTGATAGTATTTTGCTGGTTCTTAGAATATTTATTCTTTTGTTGCTCTACTTGCTCTGCGATTCTGTTGTAAAATTTTCTTTTTTCGAATTGATATTCTGTGTTTGTGGGAAATTGAATCAGATCATTTATCTCTCTAGGCGGTGGCCACTCGAACATCATTGTGTATGGTGTGGCTTCAATGAAGTTGTGGTAAGCCAGGTTTATAATTCTTCAGTGGATTTTAGGTAATTGTGCCATTCCTTTTGTTTATCATGGCAGTAGGTCCTTAGGATTCGACCCACTTCTCTAAGTACTCTCTCAGCTGGGTTACTGCTGGGGTGATAAACGGATGTTTTGTAGGTTTTAATACCATGTTCCCAGAGTTTGCTTTTCCATTGAGTTCCTTTAAATTGTGTCCCATGATCGGTTATGATTGCCATAGGTTTCCCTACTTCTGGTATAAATTTGGTTAATATGATCTCAATAATTTTCTTAGTGGTAGCACGATTAATGGAGTATAACTTAGTATATTTGGTGAAGTGATCGAACATGATTACAATGAATCGAACTCTGTGTCTTCCTCCACTGCGAGGAAACGGACCACAAATATCAAGGAATACCCTTTCTAATTTTTGACTTGATATTATTGGTATCATCATACCCTCTTTTTTCGAATTGTTGCACTTTACCATTTGGCAAATATTACATTTTTGTATCGTTTTGCTCACCTTTCGATAAATATTCTTTATATAAACTTGTTCCTCTAATGCTTTTATTACTTTCATGGCACCCATATGGCCGTACCGAATGTGGTAGTCCAATATCAGTTGTTCTTCTACAGTAGACGGGATTACTAGTTTCCACTCTCCAAGGTTAGGGTTGTTTTTAATGAATAACAGGTTATTGTGTACTTTATAATACTGTACAATGGGTTCTTCTTCTTTTGATATTCTCTCCCGGATACTCATTATTTTTGGGTCCATATCTTGATGTCTTCTTATTTCCAGCGTTATTTTTTCCAGATCCGTTCCATCCTTGATAATGTTATACACCTTAACTAACTGTTCTTTCTCTCCCTCGAAAGTTTGTTGCTGGATGTTGATACGGGATAATATGTCAGCAGCTGTGTTTTTCTTCCCTGGTATGTATTCCCAGTTAATATGGTATTCTTGTAGTAACAAAATCCATCGGGTTAATCTTCCATGACTGAGCTTACACTGCTTAAGGAATGATATGGATCTATGGTCGCTTCTCACGGTTATTGTATATCCTAGGATATAAGTCCTGAATTTGTTGCAGGTGAACACAACACTAAGTAGTTCTTTCTCCGTGACGTGATAGTTCCTTTCACATCCATTTAAGATCCTACTTGCAAAGCTTATGACCATATGTTGCCCCTTCTCATCTTCCTGATATAATACAGCACCTACACTCACATCGCTCGCATCACAGTTCATGAAGAATGGCTTGTTGAAGTCTGGATGGTGTAAAATAACGGTGTTTAAATACTTTTCTTTTATTTGTTTAAATATTTCCTCTTGTTCGGCCCCCCATGTCCATTTATCTTTAGTTGATAATTGTTTTTTAAATTGTACTGTTAACTTGGAATAATTGTCCTGGAATTTCCGATAATAATTGCAGATTCCAAGGAAAGACTGTAGCTGTTTTTTGTTTTTAGGTGTGGGGAATCGTTGTATCGCTTCAACCTTTTCTGATGAAGGGGAGATGCCTTCTGCCTTCCTCTGTTAGATTAAATCCTAAAAATTGTACCTTGTGGGCTATAAACTTTGACTTATCCAGCTTAAGGGTTATGTGGTTATCTGATAACTTTTTTAATACCGTCTCCACTCTAGCACAGTGTTCTTGCCAATTTGATGATGTTATCAGCAGGTCATCTACGTATACGGTGGTAAAATTCAGCACAGCTTGTCCCAATATCTGATCCATACACTTAACAAACACTGCGACCGAATTTATCAGTCCAAATGGCAGTCTTTTGAACTGATAGTTCCCCCCATCGAACAGAAACGCTAAGTATTTTCTACTGTTCGGATGTAGCTCCACCTGCCAATATCCACATACTGTATCCCATGTGCTGATGTATTTTGTACCGTGGAACTTCTTTAGAATCTCTTCAATTTCACCTGAGGATGTTCTGTCATTTATGATCATTTTATTGATCTCTCTTGCATCGAGGCATATTCTCACTTTCCCGTCCTTTTTCGGTATCGCCACTATTGGACTGGTATATGGTGATGACTCAATTCTATTATATCGTCTTCCATCATTTGGTTGATCTCTGCCCTCACTGCATTCCTTTGCGAGTATGCGATAGGGTAAGATTTTTTCTTAAAATCAACGGGTTCTTTAAATATGATTTACATTGGTAGTCCTTTACCTTGCCCGGGGCGTCTTTCTCTATTCTCTACTACTTGTCTGTGTTTTGTCACCTTGTTTCATTTTATTTCCTTTATAGTTGGTTTGTTCCATTTTTATTTTCATTTTTCTTCTCCTTCACTTCTCATCTTGTTTCCTTTTATTTTGGTTCTTATCTGGCCAATCTCTGGGGTTGGGTCAAAGTCGTTTGTCTGTCAGTCTAGTCTGCGAGTTTCTTTAATAATCACTTTTAGTTTATAATTCTTCCTCCTTCTTTCTTAATTACATTTTATCTCCTTATTCTCTTCATTATTTATTTATTAAAATATATTACTTTTTAGCATTTCTTACGTACTTATAGTTATCAAATATGATCTGAATTTGGCGATGTTATATAATGCCCTTCCACCAAAATTGATCATTTTATAAAACGTGATTCTAAGTTTGATGAAATTATCAATTGTATTGTACCATTTTCTTCTCAAATTCTCCTGCTTCTTGTTCACTTTTATGTTTAATTCTGTATCTTCTACTTCCTTTCTTCTGAGTCTTTTCTTCATTATTTTCTCTTATTATGATCTGGCTTATTGATTTTTTATTATAAATTATTACCTATAAATCTTATTTTCCCTAACTATCCCTACTTTGTAGCTGAAATCGATTTGGATGGGCTCTATTTGCTTACCTAACTCCGTCGTTCAAAACTACTCTTTTTCTGAGATCAGGCGAACATCATCCCTGCTCAGTTACATGATTGCTGGACTTACTCAACAGTCAATCTTAATTAATGAATCTTCAATACAGTCATCTTGTGACTACTACTACTACTACTAATAATAATAATAATAATAATATTTGTTGGGAAACTTTTACTTTTGTATTTCATTATTGCTCAGTTCGAGTCATATATTTTTCATCCTTCTTTATTGATACCATTTAATAATACTTGAAGCGTTGATTTTTATTGATACAATTAACATTTTTATTCATTTTTAATTACTCTTTGTTTCAACTCATTTCGTATTATAACTCTTAGAATATTTATTTCGTATTTTGATCATTGGTTTGTTTAATTTACTTCCCATATTTTTCGAAATAGTTGTGGAAGTTGATCATTTTGAGTTTTTTTCATAATTTTTTTAATATCATAGTAAGTTAGTGTTTCTTACTAGTTTGGAATTTTTGTAGCTTATTCCTTTATAGTATGTTTTACTTCTTTGCCTCATATGTTGGCTAAAGATTATTGTAATTGATCTTACTTTGTAGGAATTTTTTGTAACTTTATTCCTTCATTTTATATTTTGTCTCATATGTTGGCTAAATCTTTGCGTAAGTTGGCCTTACATATCTTTTTGAATTTTGAAATTCAACTTACGACTTTTTTCTTTATTATCTATTTGCAAACTTATTCGTTTGTTTTGTTATGTCTCTTTTATTTTATTCAAATTACTTCGGTTGGTTAATTACCTTTGGTTTTTTCAGTCATTGCTGACTGTCATAATATTTCTTAATTGATGCTTGATTGGATACCCCCTTTATTTTCTTAGTGATGGGTTTAGTGATTTTATAAGTGTTATTGCCCTTGTCTCTTGTGATAGTGTACGGTCCCACGTATAATAATAGTAACTTTTTTGTAATGCCTTCTATTGAGCTGGGTAATTCTCTGTTTTTTATTAGCACACTTTCTCCTATCTGGTATTTGATAGTATTTTGCTGGTTCTTAAAATATTTATTCTTTTGTTGCTCTACTTTCTCTGCGATTCTGTTGTAAAATTTTCTTTTTTCGAATTGATATTCTGTGTTTGTGGGAAATTGAATCAGATCATTTATCTCTCTAGGCGGTGGCCACTCGAACATCATTGTGTATGGTGTGGCTTCAATGAAGTTGTGGTAAGCCAGGTTTATAAATTCTTCAGTGGATTTTAGGTAATTGTGCCATTCCTTTTGTTTATCATGGCAGTAAGTCCTTAGGATTCGACCCACTTCTCTAAGTACTCTCTCAGCTGGGTTACTGCTGGGGTGATAAACGGATGTTTTGTAGGTTTTAATACCATGTTCCCAGAGTTTGCTTTTCCATTGAGTTCCTTTAAATTGAGTCCCATGATCGGTTATGATTGCCATAGGTTTCCCTACTTCTGGTATAAATTTGGTTAATATGATCTCAATAATTTTCTTAGTGGTAGCACGATTAATGGAGTATAACTTAGTATATTTGGTGAAGTGATCGAACATGATTACAATGAATCGAAATCTGTGTCTTCCTCCACTGCGAGGAAACGGACCACAAATATCAAGGAATACCCTTTCTAATTTTTGACTTGATATTATTGGTATCATCATACCCTCTTTTTTCGAATTGTCGCACTTTACTATTTGGCAAATATTACATTTTTGTATCGTTTTGCTCACCTTTCGATAAATATTCTTTATATAAACTTGTTCCTCTAATGCTTTTATTACTTTCATGGCACCCATATGGCCGTACCGAATGTGGTAGTCCAATATCAGTTGTTCTTCTACAGTAGACGGGATTACTAGTTTCCACTCTCCAAGGTTAGGGTTGTTTTTAATGAATAACAGGTTATTGTGTACTTTATAATACTGTACAATGGGTTCTTCTTCTTTTGATATTCTCTCCCGGATACTCATTATTTTTGGGTCCATATCTTGATGTCTTCTTATTTCCAGCGTTATTTTTTCCAGATCCGTTCCATCCTTGATAATGTTATACACCTTAACTAACTGTTCTTTCTCTCCCTCGAAAGTTTGTTGCTGGATGTTGATACGGGATAATATGTCAGCAGCTGTGTTTTTCTTCCCTGGTATGTATTCCCAGTTAATATGGTATTCTTGTAGTAACAAAATCCATCGGGTTAATCTTCCATGACTGAGCTTACACTGCTTAAGGAATGATATGGATCTATGGTCGCTTCTCACGGTTATTGTATATCCTAGGATATAAGTCCTGAATTTGTTGCAGGTGAACACAACACTAAGTAGTTCTTTCTCCGTGACGTGATAGTTCCTTTCACATCCATTTAAGATCCTACTTGCAAAGCTTATGACCATATGTTGCCCCTTCTCATCTTCCTGATATAATACAGCACCTACACTCACATCGCTCGCATCACAGTTCATGAAGAATGGCTTGTTGAAGTCTGGATGGTGTAAAATAACGGTGTTTAAATATTTTTTTTTTATTTGTATAAATATTTCCTCTTGTTCGGCCCCCCATGTCCATTTATCTTTAGTTGATAATTGTTTTTTAAATTGTACTGTTAACTTGGAATAATTGTCCTGGAATTTCCGATAATAATTGCAGATTCCAAGGAAAGACTGTAGCTGTTTTTTGTTTTTAGGTGTGGGGAATCGTTGTATCGCTTCAACCTTTTCTGATGAAGGGGAGATGCCTTCTGCCTTCCTCTGTTAGATTAAATCCTAAAAATTGTACCTTAGGGGCTATAAACTTTGACTTATCCAGCTTAAGGGTTATGTGGTTATCTGATAACTTTTTAATACCGTCTCCACTCTAGCACAGTGTTCTTGCCAATTTGATGATGTTATCAGCAGGTCATCTACGTATACGGTGGTAAAATTCAGCACATCTTGTCCCAATATCTGATCCATACACTTAACAAACACTGCGACCGAATTTATCAGTCCAAATGGCAGTCTTTTGAACTGATAGTTCCTCCCATCGAACAGAAACGCTAAGTATTTTCTACTGTTCGGATGTAGCTCCACCTGCCAATATCCACATACTGTATCCCATGTGCTGATGTATTTTGTACTGTGGAACTTCTTTAGAATCTCTTCAATTTCACCTGAGGATGTTCTGTCATTTATGATCATTTTATTGATCTCTCTTGCATCGAGGCATATTCTCACTTTCCCGTCCTTTTTCGGTATCGCCACTATTGGACTGGTATATGGTGATGACTCAATTCTATTATATCGTCTTCCATCATTTGGTTGATCTCTGCCCTCACTGCATTCCTTTGCGAGTATGCGATAGGGTAAGATTTTTTCTTAAAATCAACGGGTTCTTTAAATATGATTTACATTGGTAGTGCTTTACCTTGCCCGGGGCGTCTTTCTCTATTCTCTACTACTTGTCTGTGTTTTGTCACCTTGTTTCATTTTATTTCCTTTATAGTTGGTTTGTTCCATTTTTATTTTCATTTTTCTTCTCCTTCACTTCTCATCTTGTTTCCTTTTATTTTGGTTCTTATCTGGCCAATCTCTGGGGTTGGGTCAAAGTCGTTTGTCTGTCAGTCTAGTCTGCGAGTTTCTTTAATAATCACTTTTAGTTTATAATTCTTCCTCCTTCTTTCTTAATTACATTTTATCTCCTTATTCTCTTCATTATTTATTTATTAAAATATATTACTTTTTAGCATTTCTTACGTACTTATAGTTATCAAATATGATCTGAATTTGGCGATGTTATATAATGCCCTTCCACCAAAATTGATCATTTTATAAAACGTGATTCTAAGTTTGATGAAATTATCAATTGTATTGCACCATTTTCTTCTCAAATTCTCCTGCTTCTTGTTCACTTTTATGTTTAATTCTGTATCTTCTACTTCCTTTCTTCTGAGTCTTTCCTTCATTATTTTCTCTTATTATGATCTGGCTTATTGATTTTTTATTATAAATTATTCCCTATAAATCTTATTTTCCCTAACTATCCCTACTTTGTAGCTGAAATCGATTTGGATGGGCTCTATTTGCTTACCTAACTCCGTCGTTCAAAACTACTCTTTTTCTGAGATCAGGCGAACATCATCCCTGCTCAGTTACATGATTGCTGGACTTACTCAACAGTCAATCTTAATTAATGAATCTTCAATACAGTCATCTTGTGACTACTACTACTACTACTAATAATAATAATAATAATAATATTTGTTGGGAAACTTTTACTTTTGTATTTCATTATTGCTCAGTTCGAGTCATATATTTTTCATCCTTCTTTATTGATACCATTTAATAATACTTGAAGCGTTGATTTTTATTGATACAATTAACATTTTTATTCATTTTTAATTACTCTTTGTTTCAACTCATTTCGTATTATAACTCTTAGAATATTTATTTCGTATTTTGATCATTGGTTTGTTTAATTTACTTCCCATATTTTTCGAAATAGTTGTGGAAGTTGATCATTTTGAGTTTTTTTCATAATTTTTTTAATATCATAGTAAGTTAGTGTTTCTTACTAGTTTGGAATTTTTGTAGCTTATTCCTTTATAGTATGTTTTACTTCTTTGCCTCATATGTTGGCTAAAGATTATTGTAATTGATCTTACTTTGTAGGAATTTTTTGTAACTTTATTCCTTCATTTTATATTTTGTCTCATATGTTGGCTAAATCTTTGCGTAAGTTGGCCTTACATATCTTTTTGAATTTTGAAATTCAACTTACGACTTTTTTCTTTATTATCTATTTGCAAACTTATTCGTTTGTTTTGTTATGTCTCTTTTATTTTATTCAAATTACTTCGGTTGGTTAATTACCTTTGGTTTTTTCAGTCATTGCTGACTGTCATAATATTTCTTAATTGATGCTTGATTGGATACCCCCTTTATTTTCTTAGTGATGGGTTTAGTGATTTTATAAGTGTTATTGCCCTTGTCTCTTGTGATAGTGTACGGTCCCACGTATAATAATAGTAACTTTTTTGTAATGCCTTCTATTGAGCTGGGTAATTCTCTGTTTTTTATTAGCACACTTTCTCCTATCTGGTATTTGATAGTATTTTGCTGGTTCTTAAAATATTTATTCTTTTGTTGCTCTACTTTCTCTGCGATTCTGTTGTAAAATTTTCTTTTTTCGAATTGATATTCTGTGTTTGTGGGAAATTGAATCAGATCATTTATCTCTCTAGGCGGTGGCCACTCGAACATCATTGTGTATGGTGTGGCTTCAATGAAGTTGTGGTAAGCCAGGTTTATAAATTCTTCAGTGGATTTTAGGTAATTGTGCCATTCCTTTTGTTTATCATGGCAGTAAGTCCTTAGGATTCGACCCACTTCTCTAAGTACTCTCTCAGCTGGGTTACTGCTGGGGTGATAAACGGATGTTTTGTAGGTTTTAATACCATGTTCCCAGAGTTTGCTTTTCCATTGAGTTCCTTTAAATTGAGTCCCATGATCGGTTATGATTGCCATAGGTTTCCCTACTTCTGGTATAAATTTGGTTAATATGATCTCAATAATTTTCTTAGTGGTAGCACGATTAATGGAGTATAACTTAGTATATTTGGTGAAGTGATCGAACATGATTACAATGAATCGAAATCTGTGTCTTCCTCCACTGCGAGGAAACGGACCACAAATATCAAGGAATACCCTTTCTAATTTTTGACTTGATATTATTGGTATCATCATACCCTCTTTTTTCGAATTGTCGCACTTTACTATTTGGCAAATATTACATTTTTGTATCGTTTTGCTCACCTTTCGATAAATATTCTTTATATAAACTTGTTCCTCTAATGCTTTTATTACTTTCATGGCACCCATATGGCCGTACCGAATGTGGTAGTCCAATATCAGTTGTTCTTCTACAGTAGACGGGATTACTAGTTTCCACTCTCCAAGGTTAGGGTTGTTTTTAATGAATAACAGGTTATTGTGTACTTTATAATACTGTACAATGGGTTCTTCTTCTTTTGATATTCTCTCCCGGATACTCATTATTTTTGGGTCCATATCTTGATGTCTTCTTATTTCCAGCGTTATTTTTTCCAGATCCGTTCCATCCTTGATAATGTTATACACCTTAACTAACTGTTCTTTCTCTCCCTCGAAAGTTTGTTGCTGGATGTTGATACGGGATAATATGTCAGCAGCTGTGTTTTTCTTCCCTGGTATGTATTCCCAGTTAATATGGTATTCTTGTAGTAACAAAATCCATCGGGTTAATCTTCCATGACTGAGCTTACACTGCTTAAGGAATGATATGGATCTATGGTCGCTTCTCACGGTTATTGTATATCCTAGGATATAAGTCCTGAATTTGTTGCAGGTGAACACAACACTAAGTAGTTCTTTCTCCGTGACGTGATAGTTCCTTTCACATCCATTTAAGATCCTACTTGCAAAGCTTATGACCATATGTTGCCCCTTCTCATCTTCCTGATATAATACAGCACCTACACTCACATCGCTCGCATCACAGTTCATGAAGAATGGCTTGTTGAAGTCTGGATGGTGTAAAATAACGGTGTTTAAATATTTTTTTTTTATTTGTATAAATATTTCCTCTTGTTCGGCCCCCCATGTCCATTTATCTTTAGTTGATAATTGTTTTTTAAATTGTACTGTTAACTTGGAATAATTGTCCTGGAATTTCCGATAATAATTGCAGATTCCAAGGAAAGACTGTAGCTGTTTTTTGTTTTTAGGTGTGGGGAATCGTTGTATCGCTTCAACCTTTTCTGATGAAGGGGAGATGCCTTCTGCCTTCCTCTGTTAGATTAAATCCTAAAAATTGTACCTTAGGGGCTATAAACTTTGACTTATCCAGCTTAAGGGTTATGTGGTTATCTGATAACTTTTTAATACCGTCTCCACTCTAGCACAGTGTTCTTGCCAATTTGATGATGTTATCAGCAGGTCATCTACGTATACGGTGGTAAAATTCAGCACATCTTGTCCCAATATCTGATCCATACACTTAACAAACACTGCGACCGAATTTATCAGTCCAAATGGCAGTCTTTTGAACTGATAGTTCCTCCCATCGAACAGAAACGCTAAGTATTTTCTACTGTTCGGATGTAGCTCCACCTGCCAATATCCACATACTGTATCCCATGTGCTGATGTATTTTGTACTGTGGAACTTCTTTAGAATCTCTTCAATTTCACCTGAGGATGTTCTGTCATTTATGATCATTTTATTGATCTCTCTTGCATCGAGGCATATTCTCACTTTCCCGTCCTTTTTCGGTATCGCCACTATTGGACTGGTATATGGTGATGACTCAATTCTATTATATCGTCTTCCATCATTTGGTTGATCTCTGCCCTCACTGCATTCCTTTGCGAGTATGCGATAGGGTAAGATTTTTTCTTAAAATCAACGGGTTCTTTAAATATGATTTACATTGGTAGTGCTTTACCTTGCCCGGGGCGTCTTTCTCTATTCTCTACTACTTGTCTGTGTTTTGTCACCTTGTTTCATTTTATTTCCTTTATAGTTGGTTTGTTCCATTTTTATTTTCATTTTTCTTCTCCTTCACTTCTCATCTTGTTTCCTTTTATTTTGGTTCTTATCTGGCCAATCTCTGGGGTTGGGTCAAAGTCGTTTGTCTGTCAGTCTAGTCTGCGAGTTTCTTTAATAATCACTTTTAGTTTATAATTCTTCCTCCTTCTTTCTTAATTACATTTTATCTCCTTATTCTCTTCATTATTTATTTATTAAAATATATTACTTTTTAGCATTTCTTACGTACTTATAGTTATCAAATATGATCTGAATTTGGCGATGTTATATAATGCCCTTCCACCAAAATTGATCATTTTATAAAACGTGATTCTAAGTTTGATGAAATTATCAATTGTATTGCACCATTTTCTTCTCAAATTCTCCTGCTTCTTGTTCACTTTTATGTTTAATTCTGTATCTTCTACTTCCTTTCTTCTGAGTCTTTCCTTCATTATTTTCTCTTATTATGATCTGGCTTATTGATTTTTTATTATAAATTATTCCCTATAAATCTTATTTTCCCTAACTATCCCTACTTTGTAGCTGAAATCGATTCGGATGGGCTCTATTGGCTTACCTAACTCCGTCGTTCAAAACTACTCTTTTTCTGAGATCAGGGGAACATCATCCCTGCTCAGTTAAATGATTGCTGGACTTACTCAACAGTCAATCTTAATTAATGAATCTTCAATACAGTCATCTTGTGACTACTACTACTACTACTACTACTAATAATAATAATAATATTTGTTGGGAATCTTTTACTTTTGTATTTCATTATTGCTCAGTTCGAGTCATATATTTTTCATCCTTCTTTATTGATACCATTTAATAATACTTGAAGCGTTGATTTTTATTGATACAATTAACATTTTTATTCATTTTTAATTACTCTTTGTTTCAACTCATTTCGTATTATAACTCTTAGAATATTTATTTTGTATTTTGATCATTGGTTTGTTTAATTTACTTCCCATATTTTTCTAAATAGTTGTGGAAGTTGATCATTTTGAGTTTTTTTTTCATAATTTTTTTAATATCATAGTAAGTTAGTGTTTCTTACTAGTTTGGAATTTTTGTAGCTTATTCCTTTATAGTATGTTTTACTTCTTTGCCTCATATGTTGGCTAAAGATTATTGTAATTGATCTTACTTTGTAGGAATTTTTTGTAACTTTATTCCTTCATTTTATATTTTGTCTCATATGTTGGCTAAATCTTTGCGTAAGTTGGCCTTACATATCTTTTTGAATTTTGAAATTCAACTTACGACTTTTTTCTTTATTATGTATTTGCAAACTTATTCGTTTGTTTTGTTATGTCTCTTTTATTTTATTCAAATTACTTCGGTTGGTTAATTACCTTTGGTTTTTTCAGTCATGGCTGACTGTCATAATATTTCTTAATTGATGCTTGATTGGATACCCCCTTTATTTTCTTAGTGATGGGTTTAGTGATTTTATAAGTGTTATTGCCCTTGTCTCTTGTGATAGTGTACGGTCCCACGTATAATAATAGTAACTTTTTTGTAATGCCTTCTATTGAGCTGGGTAATTCTCTGTTTTTTATTAGCACACTTTCTCCTATCTGGTATTTGATAGTATTTTGCTGGTTCTTAGAATATTTATTCTTTTGTTGCTCTACTTTCTCTGCGATTCTGTTGTAAAATTTTCTTTTTTCGAATTGATATTCTGTGTTTGTGGGAAATTGAATCAGATCATTTATCTCTCTAGGCGGTGGCCACTCGAACATCATTGTGTATGGTGTGGCTTCAATGAAGTTGTGGTAAGCCAGGTTTATAAATTCTTCAGTGGATTTTAGGTAATTGTGCCATTCCTTTTGTTTATCATGGCAGTAGGTCCTTAGGATTCGACCCACTTCTCTAAGTACTCTCTCAGCTGGGTTACTGCTGGGGTGATAAACGGATGGTTTGTAGGTTTTAATACCATGTTCCCAGAGTTTGCTTTTCCATTGAGTTCCTTTAAATTGAGTCCCATGATCGGTTATGATTGCCATAGGTTTCCCTACTTCTGGTATAAATTTGGTTAATATGATCTCAATAATTTTCTTAGTGGTAGCACGATTAATGGAGTATAACTTAGTATATTTGGTGAAGTGATCGAACATGATTACAATGAATCGAAATCTGTGTCTTCCTCCACTGCGAGGAAACGGACCACAAATATCAAGGAATACCCTTTCTAATTTTTGACTTGATATTATTGGTATCATCATACCCTCTTTTTTCGAATTGTTGCACTTTACCATTTGGCAAATATTACATTTTTGTATCGTTTTGCTCACCTTTCGATAAATATTCTTTATATAAACTTGTTCCTCTAATGCTTTTATTACTTTCATGGCACCCATATGGCCGTACCGAATGTGGTAGTCCAATATCAGTTGTTCTTCTACAGTAGACGGGATTACTAGTTTCCACTCTCCAAGGTTAGGGTTGTTTTTAATGAATAACAGGTTATTGTGTACTTTATAATACTGTACAATGGGTTCTTCTTCTTTTGATATTCTCTCCCGGATACTCATTATTTTTGGGTCCATATCTTGATGTCTTCTTATTTCCAGCGTTATTTTTTCCAGATCCGTTCCATCCTTGATAATGTTATACACCTTAACTAACTGTTCTTTCTCTCCCTCGTAAGTTTGTTGCTGGATGTTGATACGGGATAATATGTCAGCAGCTGTGTTTTTCTTCCCTGGTATGTATTCCCAGTTAATATGGTATTCTTGTAGTAACAAAATCCATCGGGTTAATCTTCCATGACTGAGCTTACACTGTTTAAGGAATGATATGGATCTATGGTCGCTTCTCACGGTTATTGTATATCCTAGGATATAAGTCCTGAATTTGTTGCAGGTGAACACAACACTAAGTAGTTCTTTCTCCGTGACGTGATAGTTCCTTTCACATCCATTTAAGATCCTACTTGCAAAGCTTATGACCATATGTTGCCCCTTCTCATCTTCCTGATATAATACAGCACCTACACTCACATCGCTCGCATCACAGTTCATGAAGAATGGCTTGTTGAAGTCTGGATGGTGTAAAATAACGGTGTTTAAATATTTTTTTTTTATTTGTATAAATATTTCCTCTTGTTCGGCCCCCCATGTCCATTTATCTTTAGTTGATAATTGTTTTTTAAATTGTACTGTTAACTTGGAATAATTGTCCTGGAATTTCCTATAATAATTGCAGATTCCAAGGAAAGACTGTAGCTGTTTTTTGTTTTTAGGTGTGGGGAATCGTTGTATCGCTTCAACCTTTTCTGATGAAGGGGAGATGCCTTCTGCCTTCCTCTGTTAGATTAAATCCTAAAAATTGTACCTTAGGGGCTATAAACTTTGACTTATCCAGCTTAAGGGTTATGTGGTTATCTGATAACTTTTTTAATACCGTCTCCACTCTAGCACAGTGTTCTTGCCAATTTGATGATGTTATCAGCAGGTCATCTACGTATACGGTGGTAAAATTCAGCACATCTTGTCCCAATATCTGATCCATACACTTAACAAACACTGCGACCGAATTTATCAGTCCAAATGGCAGTCTTTTGAACTGATAGTTCCTCCCATCGAACAGAAACGCTAAGTATTTTCTACTGTTCGGATGTAGCTCCACCTGCCAATATCCACATACTGTATCCCATGTGCTGATGTATTTTGTACCGTGGAACTTCTTTAGAATCTCTTCAATTTCACCTGAGGATGTTCTGTCATTTATGATCATTTTATTGATCTCTCTTGCATCGAGGCATATTCTCACTTTCCCGTCCTTTTTCGGTATCGCCACTATTGGACTGGTATATGGTGATGACTCAATTCTATTATATCGTCTTCCATCATTTGGTTGATCTCTGCCCTCACTGCATTCCTTTGCGAGTATGCGATAGGGTAAGATTTTTTCTTAAAATCAACGGGTTCTTTAAATATGATTTACATTGGTAGTCCTTTACCTTGCCCGGGGCGTCTTTCTCTATTCTCTACTACTTGTCTGTGTTTTGTCACCTTGTTTCATTTTATTTCCTTTATAGTTGGTTTGTTCCATTTTTATTTTCATTTTTCTTCTCCTTCACTTCTCAGCTTGTTTCCTTTTATTTTGGTTCTTATCTGGCCAATCTCTGGGGTTGGGTCAAAGTCGTTTGTCTGTCAGTCTAGTCTGCGAGTTTCTTTAATAATCACTTTTAGTTTATAATTCTTCCTCCTTCTTTCTTAATTACATTTTATCTCCTTATTCTCTTCATTATTTATTTATTAAAATATATTACTTTTTAGCATTTCTTACGTACTTATAGTTATCAAATATGATCTGAATTTGGCGATGTTATATAATGCCCTTCCACCAAAATTGATCATTTTATAAAACGTGATTCTAAATTTGATGAAATT
The DNA here is from genome assembly GCA_034769895.1 of Magicicada septendecula. NCBI lineage: Eukaryota > Metazoa > Arthropoda > Insecta > Hemiptera > Cicadidae > Magicicada > Magicicada septendecula. Next base: position 449,920,064 of record CM068368.1, read on the forward strand.
ATCAATTGTATTGTACCATTTTCTTCTCAAATTCTCCTGCTTCTTGTTCACTTTTATGTTTAATTCTGTATCTTCTACTTCCTTTCTTCTGAGTCTTTTCTTCATTATTTTCTCTTATTATGATCTGGCTTATTGATTTTTTATTATAAATTATTCCCTATAAATCTTATTTTTCCTAACTATCCCTACTTTGTAGCTGAAATCGATTCGGATGGGCTCTATTGGCTTACCTAACTCCGTCGTTCAAAACTACTCTTTTTCTGAGATCAGGGGAACATCATCCCTGCTCAGTTAAATGATTGCTGGACTTACTCAACAGTCAATCTTAATTAATGAATCTTCAATACAGTCATCTTGTGTCTACTACTACTACTACTACTACTACTACTAATAATAATAATAATATTTGTTGGGAATCTTTTACTTTTGTATTTCATTATTGCTCAGTTCGAGTCATATATTTTTCATCCTTCTTTATTGATACCATTTAATAATACTTGAAGCGTTGATTTTTATTGATACAATTAACATTTTTATTCATTTTTAATTACTCTTTGTTTCAACTCATTTCGTATTATAACTCTTAGAATATTTATTTTGTATTTTGATCATTGGTTTGTTTAATTTACTTCCCATATTTTTCTAAATAGTTGTGGAAGTTGATCATTTTGAGTTTTTTTTTCATAATTTTTTTAATATCATAGTAAGTTAGTGTTTCTTACTAGTTTGGAATTTTTGTAGCTTATTCCTTTATAGTATGTTTTACTTCTTTGCCTCATATGTTGGCTAAAGATTATTGTAATTGATCTTACTTTGTAGGAATTTTTTGTAACTTTATTCCTTCATTTTATATTTTGTCTCATATGTTGGCTAAATCTTTGCGTAAGTTGGCCTTACATATCTTTTTGAATTTTGAAATTCAACTTACGACTTTTTTCTTTATTATCTATTTGCAAACTTATTCGTTTGTTTTGTTATGTCTCTTTTATTTTATTCAAATTACTTCGGTTGGTTAATTACCTTTGGTTTTTTCAGTCATGGCTGACTGTCATAATATTTCTTAATTGATGCTTGATTGGATACCCCCTTTATTTTCTTAGTGATGGGTTTAGTGATTTTATAAGTGTTATTGCCCTTGTCTCTTGTGATAGTGTACGGTCCCACGTATAATAATAGTAACTTTTTTGTAATGCCTTCTATTGAGCTGGGTAATTCTCTGTTTTTTATTAGCACACTTTCTCCTATCTGGTATTTGATAGTATTTTGCTGGTTCTTAGAATATTTATTCTTTTGTTGCTCTACTTTCTCTGCGATTCTGTTGTAAAATTTTCTTTTTTCAAATTGATATTCTGTGTTTGTGGGAAATTGAATCAGATCATTTATCTCTCTAGGCGGTGGCCACTCGAACATCATTGTGTATGGTGTGGCTTCAATGAAGTTGTGGTAAGCCAGGTTTATAAATTCTTCAGTGGATTTTAGGTAATTGTGCCATTCCTTTTGTTTATCATGGCAGTAGGTCCTTAGGATTCGACCCACTTCTCTAAGTACTCTCTCAGCTGGGTTACTGCTGGGGTGATAAACGGATGTTTTGTAGGTTTTAATACCATGTTCCCAGAGTTTGCTTTTCCATTGAGTTCCTTTAAATTGAGTCCCATGATCGGTTATGATTGCCATAGGTTTCCCTACTTCTGGTATAAATTTGGTTAATATGATCTCAATAATTTTCTTAGTGGTAGCACGATTAATGGAGTATAACTTAGTATATTTGGTGAAGTGATCGAACATGATTACAATGAATCGAAATCTATGTCTTCCTCCACTGCGAGGAAACGGACCACAAATATCAAGGAATACCCTTTCTAATTTTTGACTTGATATTATTGGTATCATCATACCCTCTTTTTTCGAATTGTCGCACTTTACTATTTGGCAAATATTACATTTTTGTATCGTTTTGCTCACCTTTCGATAAATATTCTTTATATAAACTTGTTCCTCTAATGCTTTTATTACTTTCATGGCACCCATATGGCCGTACCGAATGTGGTAGTCCAATATCAGTTGTTCTTCTACAGTAGACGGGATTACTAGTTTCCACTCTCCAAGGTTAGGGTTGTTTTTAATGAATAACAGGTTATTGTGTACTTTATAATACTGTACAATGGGTTCTTCTTCTTTTGATATTCTCTCCCGGATACTCATTATTTTTGGGTCCATATCTTGATGTCTTCTTATTTCCAGCGTTATTTTTTCCAGATCCGTTCTATCCTTGATAATGTTATACACCTTAACTAACTGCTCTTTCTCTCCCTCGAAAGTTTGTTGCTGGATGTTGATACGGGATAATATGTCAGCAGCTGTGTTTTTCTTCCCTGGTATGTATTCCCAGTTAATATGGTATTCTTGTAGTAACAAAATCCATCGGGTTAATCTTCCATGACTGAGCTTACACTGCTTAAGGAATGATATGGATCTATGGTCGCTTCTCACGGTTATTGTATATCCTAGGATATAAGTCCTGAATTTGTTGCAGGTGAACACAACACTAAGTAGTTCTTTCTCCGTGACGTGATAGTTCCTTTCACATCCATTTAAGATCCTACTCGCAAAGCTTATGACCATATGTTGCCCCTTCTCATCTTCCTGATATAATACAGCACCTACACTCACATCGCTCGCATCACAGTTCATGAAGAATGGCTTGTTGAAGTCTGGATGGTGTAAAATAACGGTGTTTAAATATTTTTTTTTTATTTGTATAAATATTTCCTCTTGTTCGGCCCCCCATGTCCATTTATCTTTAGTTGATAATTCTTTTTTAAATTGTACTGTTAACTTGGAATAATTGTCCTGGAATTTCCGATAATAATTGCAGATTCCAAGGAAAGACTGTAGCTGTTTTTTGTTTTTAGGTGTGGGGAATCGTTGTATCGCTTCAACCTTTTCTGATGAAGGGGAGATGCCTTCTGCCTTCCTCTGTTAGATTAAATCCTAAAAATTGTACCTTAGGGGCTATAAACTTTGACTTATCCAGCTTAAGGGTTATGTGGTTATCTGATAACTTTTTAATACCGTCTCCACTCTAGCACAGTGTTCTTGCCAATTTGATGATGTTATCAGCAGGTCATCTACGTATACGGTGGTAAAATTCAGCACATCTTGTCCCAATATCTGATCCATACACTTAACAAACACTGCGACCGAATTTATCAGTCCAAATGGCAGTCTTTTGAACTGATAGTTCCTCCCATCGAACAGAAACGCTAAGTATTTTCTACTGTTCGGATGTAGCTCCACCTGCCAATATCCACATACTGTATCCCATGTGCTGATGTATTTTGTACTGTGGAACTTCTTTAGAATCTCTTCAATTTCACCTGAGGATGTTCTGTCATTTATGATCATTTTATTGATCTCTCTTGCATCGAGGCATATTCTCACTTTCCCGTCCTTTTTCGGTATCGCCACTATTGGACTGGTATATGGTGATGACTCAATTCTATTATATCGTCTTCCATCATTTGGTTGATTTCTGCCCTCACTGCATTCCTTTGCGAGTATGCGATAGGGTAAGATTTTTTCTTAAAATCAACGGGTTCTTTAAATATGATTTACATTGGTAGTGCTTTACCTTGCCCGGGGCGTCTTTCTCTATTCTCTACTACTTGTCTGTGTTTTGTCACCTTGTTTCATTTTATTTCCTTTATAGTTGGTTTGTTCCATTTTTATTTTCATTTTTCTTCTCCTTCACTTCTCATCTTGTTTCCTTTTATTTTGGTTCTTATCTGGCCAATCTCTGGGGTTGGGTCAAAGTCGTTTGTCTGTCAGTCTAGTCTGCGAGTTTCTTTAATAATCACTTTTAGTTTATAATTCTTCCTCCTTCTTTCTTAATTACATTTTATCTCCTTATTCTCTTCATTATTTATTTATTAAAATATATTACTTTTTAGCATTTCTTACGTACTTATAGTTATCAAATATGATCTGAATTTGGCGATGTTATATAATGCCCTTCCACCAAAATTGATCATTTTATAAAACGTGATTCTAAGTTTGATGAAATTATCAATTGTATTGCACCATTTTCTTCTCAAATTCTCCTGCTTCTTGTTCACTTTTATGTTTAATTCTGTATCTTCTACTTCCTTTCTTCTGAGTCTTTCCTTCATTATTTTCTCTTATTATGATCTGGCTTATTGATTTTTTATTATAAATTATTCCCTATAAATCTTATTTTCCCTAACTATCCCTACTTTGTAGCTGAAATCGATTCGGATGGGCTCTATTGGCTTACCTAACTCCGTCGTTCAAAACTACTCTTTTTCTGAGATCAGGGGAACATCATCCCTGCTCAGTTAAATGATTGCTGGACTTACTCAACAGTCAATCTTAATTAATGAATCTTCAATACAGTCATCTTGTGACTATTACTACTACTACTACTACTACTACTAATAATAATAATAATAATAATAATATTTGTTGGGAATCTTTTACTTTTGTATTTCATTATTGCTCAGTTCGAGTCATATATTTTTCATCCTTCTTTATTGATACCATTTAATAATACTTGAAGCGTTGATTTTTATTGATACACTTAACATTTTTATTAATTTTTAATTACTCTTTGTTTCAACTCTTTTCGTATTATAACTCTTAGAATATTTATTTCGTATTTTGATCATTGGTTTGTTTAATTTACTTCCCATATTTTTCTAAATAGTTGTGGAAGTTGATCATTTTGAGTTTTTTTTTCATAATTTTTTTAATATCATAGTAAGTTAGTGTTTCTTACTAGTTTGGAATTTTTGTAGCTTATTCCTTTATAGTATGTTTTACTTCTTTGCCTCATATGTTGGCTAAAGATTATTGTAAGTTGATCTTACTTTGTAGGAATTTTTTGTAACTTTATTCCTGCATTTTATATTTTGTCTCATATGTTGGCTAAATCTTTGCGTAAGTTGGCCTTACATATCTTTTTGAATTTTGAAATTCAACTTACGACTTTTTTCTTTATTATCTATTTGCAAACTTATTCGTTTGTTTTGTTATGTCTCTTTTATTTTATTCAAATTACTTCGGTTGGTTAATTACCTTTGGTTTTTTCAGTCATGGCTGACTGTCATAATATTTCTTAATTGATGCTTGATTGGATACCCCCTTTATTTTCTTAGTGATGGGTTTAGTGATTTTATAAGTGTTATTGCCCTTGTCTCTTGTGATAGTGTACCGTCCCACGTATAATAATAGTAACTTTTTTGTAATGCCTTCTATTGAGCTGGGTAATTCTCTGTTTTTTATTAGCACACTTTCTCCTATCTGGTATTTGATAGTATTTTGCTGGTTCTTAGAATATTTATTCTTTTGTTGCTCTACTTTCTCTGCGATTCTGTTGTAAAATTTTCTTTTTTCGAATTGATATTCTGTGTTTGTGGGAAATTGAATCAGATCATTTATCTCTCTAGGCGGTGGCCACTCGAACATCATTGTGTATGGTGTGGCTTCAATGAAGTTGTGGTAAGCCAGGTTTATAAATTCTTCAGTGGATTTTAGGTAATTGTGCCATTCCTTTTGTTTATCATGGCAGTAGGTCCTTAGGATTCGACCCACTTCTCTAAGTACTCTCTCAGCTGGGTTACTGCTGGGGTGATAAACGGATGTTTTGTAGGTTTTAATACCATGTTCCCAGAGTTTGCTTTTCCATTGAGTTCCTTTAAATTGAGTCCCATGATCGGTTATGATTGCCATAGGTTTCCCTACTTCTGGTATAAATTTGGTTAATATAATCTCAATAATTTTCTTAGTGGTAGCACGATTAATGGAGTATAACTTAGTATATTTGGTGAAGTGATCGAACATGATTACAATGAATCAAAATCTGTGTCTTCCTCCACTGCGAGGAAACGGACCACAAATATCAAGGAATACCCTTTCTAATTTTTGACTTGATATTATTGGTATCATCATACCCTCTTTTTTCGAATTGTTGCACTTTACCATTTGGCAAATATTACATTTTTGTATCGTTTTGCTCACCTTTCGATAAATATTCTTTGTATAAACTTGTTCCTCTAATGCTTTTATTACTTTCATGGCACCCATATGGCCGTACCGAATGTGGTAGTCCAATATCAGTTGTTCTTCTACAGTAGACGGGATTACTAGTTTCCACTCTCCAAGGTTAGGGTTGTTTTATAATGAATAACAGGTTATTGTGTACTTTATAATACTGTACAATGGGTTCTTCTTCTTTTGATATTCTCTCCCGGATACTCATTATTTTTGGGTCCATATCTTGATGTCTTCTTATTTCCAGCGTTATTTTTTCCAGATCCGTTCTATCCTTGATAATGTTATACACCTTAACTAACTGTTCTTTCTCTCCCTCGAAAGTTTGTTGCTGGATGTTGATACGGGATAATATGTCAGCAGCTGTGTTTTTCTTCCCTGGTATGTATTCCCAGTTAATATGGTATTCTTGTAGTAACAAAATCCATCGGGTTAATCTTCCATGACTGAGCTTACACTGCTTAAGGAATGATATGGATCTATGGTCGCTTCTCACGGTTATTGTATATCCTAGGATATAAGTCCTGAATTTGTTGCAGGTGAACACAACACTAAGTAGTTCTTTCTCCGTGACGTGATAGTTCCTTTCACATCCATTTAAGATCCTACTTGCAAAGCTTATGACCATATGTTGCCCCTTCTCATCTTCCTGATATAATACAGCACCTACACTCACATCGCTCGCATCACAGTTCATGAAGAATGGCTTGTTGAAGTCTGGATGGTGTAAAATAACGGTGTTTAAATATTTTTTTTTTATTTGTATAAATATTTCCTCTTGTTCGGCCCCCCATGTCCATTTATCTTTAGTTGATAATTGTTTTTTAAATTGTACTGTTAACTTGGAATAATTGTCCTGGAATTTCCGATAATAATTGCAGATTCCAAGGAAAGACTGTAGCTGTTTTTTGTTTTTAGGTGTGGGGAATCGTTGTATCGCTTCAACCTTTTCTGATGAAGGGGAGATGCCTTCTGCCTACCTCTGTTAGATTAAATCCTAAAAATTGTACCTTGCGGGCTATAAACTTTGACTTATCCAGCTTAAGGGTTATGTGGTTATCTGATAACTTTTTTAATACCGTCTCCACTCTAGCACAGTGTTCTTGCCAATTTGATGATGTTATCAGCAGGTCATCTACGTATACGGTGGTAAAATTCAGCACAGCTTGTCCCAATATCTGATCCATACACTTAACAAACACTGCGACCGAATTTATCAGTCCAAATGGCAGTCTTTTGAACTGATAGTTCCTCCCATCGAACAGAAACGCTAAGTATTTTCTACTGTTCGGATGTAGCTCCACCTGCCAATATCCACATACTGTATCCCATGTGCTGATGTATTTTGTACTGTGGAACTTCTTTAGAATCTCTTCAATTTCACCTGAGGATGTTCTGTCATTTATGATCATTTTATTGATCTCTCTTGCATCGAGGCATATTCTCACTTTCCCGTCCTTTTTCGGTATCGCCACTATTGGACTGGTATATGGTGATGACTCAATTCTATTATATCGTCTTCCATCATTTGGTTGATCTCTGCCCTCACTGCATTCCTTTGCGAGTATGCGATAGGGTAAGATTTTTTCTTAAAATCAACGGGTTCTTTAAATATGATTTACATTGGTAGTCCTTTACCTTGCCCGGGGCGTCTTTCTCTATTCTCTACTACTTGTCTGTGTTTTGTCACCTTGTTTCATTTTATTTCCTTTATAGTTGGTTTGTTCCATTTTTATTTTCATTTTTCTTCTCCTTCACTTCTCATCTTGTTTCCTTTTATTTTGGTTCTTATCTGGCCAATCTCTGGGGTTGGGTCAAAGTCGTTTGTCTGTCAGTCTAGTCTGCGAGTTTCTTTAATAATCACTTTTAGTTTATAATTCTTCCTCCTTCTTTCTTAATTACATTTTATCTCCTTATTCTCTTCATTATTTATTTATTAAAATATATTACTTTTTAGCATTTCTTACGTACTTATAGTTATCAAATATGATCTGAATTTGGCGATGTTATATAATGCCCTTCCACCAAAATTGGTCATTTTATAAAACGTGATTCTAAGTTTGATGAAATTATCAATTGTATTGTACCATTTTCTTCTCAAATTCTCCTGCTTCTTGTTCACTTTTATGTTTAATTCTGTATCTTCTACTTCCTTTCTTCTGAGTCTTTTCTTCATTATTTTCTCTTATTATGATCTGGGTTATTGATTTTTTATTATAAATTATTCCCTATAAATCTTATTTTCCCTAACTATCCCTACTTTGTAGCTGAAATCGATTCGGATGGGCTCTATTGGCTTACCTAACTCCGTCGTTCAAAACTACTCTTTTTCTGAGATCACGGGAACATCATCCCTGCTCAGTTAAATGATTGCTGGACTTACTCAACAGTCAATCTTAATTAATGAATCTTCAATACAGTCATCTTGTGACTACTACTACTACTACTACTACTAATAATAATAATAATATTTGTTGGGAATCTTTTACTTTTGTATTTCATTATTGCTCAGTTCGAGTCATATATTTTTCATCCTTCTTTATTGATACCATTTAATAATACTTGAAGCGTTGATTTTTATTGATACAATTAACATTTTTATTCATTTTTAATTACTCTTTGTTTCAACTCATTTCGTATTATAACTCTTAGAATATTTATTTTGTATTTTGATCATTGGTTTGTTTAATTTACTTCCCATATTTTTCTAAATAGTTGTGGAAGTTGATCATTTTGAGTTTTTTTTTCATAATTTTTTTAATATCATAGTAAGTTAGTGTTTCTTACTAGTTTGGAATTTTTGTAGCTTATTCCTTTATAGTATGTTTTACTTCTTTGCCTCATATGTTGGCTAAAGATTATTGTAATTGATCTTACTTTGTAGGAATTTTTTGTAACTTTATTCCTTCATTTTATATTTTCCTCATATGTTGGCTAAATCTTTGCGTAAGTTGGCCTTACATATCTTTTTGAATTCTGAAATTCAACTTACGATTTTTTTCTTTATTATGTATTTGCAAACTTATTCGTTTGTTTTGTTATGTCTCTTTTATTTTATTCAAATTACTTCGGTTGGTTAATTACCTTTGGTTTTTTCAGTCATGGCTGACTGTCATAATATTTCTTAATTGATGCTTGATTGGATACCCCCTTTATTTTCTTAGTGATGGGTTTAGTGATTTTATAAGTGTTATTGCCCTTGTCTCTTGTGATAGTGTACGGTCCCACGTATAATAATAGTAACTTTTTTGTAATGCCTTCTATTGAGCTGGGTAATTCTCTGTTTTTTATTAGCACACTTTCTCCTATCTGGTATTTGATAGTATTTTGCTGGTTCTTAGAATATTTATTCTTTTGTTGCTCTACTTTCTCTGCGATTCTGTTGTAAAATTTTCTTTTTTCGAATTGATATTCTGTGTTTGTGGGAAATTGAATCAGATCATTTATCTCTCTAGGCGGTGGCCACTCGAACATCATTGTGTATGGTGTGGCTTCAATGAAGTTGTGGTAAGCCAGGTTTATAAATTCTTCAGTGGATTTTAGGTAATTGTGCCATTCCTTTTGTTTATCATGGCAGTAGGTCCTTAGGATTCGACCCACTTCTCTAAGTACTCTCTCAGCTGGGTTACTGCTGGGGTGATAAACGGATGGTTTGTAGGTTTTAATACCATGTTCCCAGAGTTTGCTTTTCCATTGAGTTCCTTTAAATTGAGTCCCATGATCGGTTATGATTGCCATAGGTTTCCCTACTTCTGGTATAAATTTGGTTAATATGATCTCAATAATTTTCTTAGTGGTAGCACGATTAATGGAGTATAACTTAGTATATTTGGTGAAGTGATCGAACATGATTACAATGAATCGAAATCTGTGTCTTCCTCCACTGCGAGGAAACGGACCACAAATATCAAGGAATACCCTTTCTAATTTTTGACTTGATATTATTGGTATCATCATACCCTCTTTTTTCGAATTGTTGCACTTTACCATTTGGCAAATATTACATTTTTGTATCGTTTTGCTCACCTTTCGATAAATATTCTTTATATAAACTTGTTCCTCTAATGCTTTTATTACTTTCATGGCACCCATATGGCCGTACCGAATGTGGTAGTCCAATATCAGTTGTTCTTCTACAGTAGACGGGATTACTAGTTTCCACTCTCCAAGGTTAGGGTTGTTTTTAATGAATAACAGGTTATTGTGTACTTTATAATACTGTACAATGGGTTCTTCTTCTTTTGATATTCTCTCCCGGATACTCATTATTTTTGGGTCCATATCTTGATGTCTTCTTATTTCCAGCGTTATTTTTTCCAGATCCGTTCCATCCTTGATAATGTTATACACCTTAACTAACTGTTCTTTCTCTCCCTCGTAAGTTTGTTGCTGGATGTTGATACGGGATAATATGTCAGCAGCTGTGTTTTTCTTCCCTGGTATGTATTCCCAGTTAATATGGTATTCTTGTAGTAACAAAATCCATCGGGTTAATCTTCCATGACTGAGCTTACACTGTTTAAGGAATGATATGGATCTATGGTCGCTTCTCACGGTTATTGTATATCCTAGGATATAAGTCCTGAATTTGTTGCAGGTGAACACAACACTAAGTAGTTCTTTCTCCGTGACGTGATAGTTCCTTTCACATCCATTTAAGATCCTACTTGCAAAGCTTATGACCATATGTTGCCCCTTCTCATCTTCCTGATATAATACAGCACCTACACTCACATCGCTCGCATCACAGTTCATGAAGAATGGCTTGTTGAAGTCTGGATGGTGTAAAATAACGGTGTTTAAATATTTTTTTTTTATTTGTATAAATATTTCCTCTTGTTCGGCCCCCCATGTCCATTTATCTTTAGTTGATAATTGTTTTTTAAATTGTACTGTTAACTTGGAATAATTGTCCTGGAATTTCCGATAATAATTGCAGATTCCAAGGAAAGACTGTAGCTGTTTTTTGTTTTTAGGTGTGGGGAATCGTTGTATCGCTTCAACCTTTTCTGATGAAGGGGAGATGCCTTCTGCCTTCCTCTGTTAGATTAAATCCTAAAAATTGTACCTTAGGGGCTATAAACTTTGACTTATCCAGCTTAAGGGTTATGTGGTTATCTGATAACTTTTTAATACCGTCTCCACTCTAGCACAGTGTTCTTGCCAATTTGATGATGTTATCAGCAGGTCATCTACGTATACGGTGGTAAAATTCAGCACATCTTGTCCCAATATCTGATCCATACACTTAACAAACACTGCGACCGAATTTATCAGTCCAAATGGCAGTCTTTTGAACTGATAGTTCCTCCCATCGAACAGAAACGCTAAGTATTTTCTACTGTTCGGATGTAGCTCCACCTGCCAATATCCACATACTGTATCCCATGTGCTGATGTATTTTGTACTGTGGAACTTCTTTAGAATCTCTTCAATTTCACCTGAGGATGTTCTGTCATTTATGATCATTTTATTGATCTCTCTTGCATCGAGGCATATTCTCACTTTCCCGTCCTTTTTCGGTATCGCCACTATTGGACTGGTATATGGTGATGACTCAATTCTATTATATCGTCTTCCATCATTTGGTTGATCTCTGCCCTCACTGCATTCCTTTGCGAGTATGCGATAGGGTAAGATTTTTTCTTAAAATCAACGGGTTCTTTAAATATGATTTACATTGGTAGTGCTTTACCTTGCCCGGGGCGTCTTTCTCTATTCTCTACTACTTGTCTGTGTTTTGTCACCTTGTTTCATTTTATTTCCTTTATAGTTGGTTTGTTCCATTTTTATTTTCATTTTTCTTCTCCTTCACTTCTCATCTTGTTTCCTTTTATTTTGGTTCTTATCTGGCCAATCTCTGGGGTTGGGTCAAAGTCGTTTGTCTGTCAGTCTAGTCTGCGAGTTTCTTTAATAATCACTTTTAGTTTATAATTCTTCCTCCTTCTTTCTTAATTACATTTTATCTCCTTATTCTCTTCATTATTTATTTATTAAAATATATTACTTTTTAGCATTTCTTACGTACTTATAGTTATCAAATATGATCTGAATTTGGCGATGTTATATAATGCCCTTCCACCAAAATTGATCATTTTATAAAACGTGATTCTAAGTTTGATGAAATTATCAATTGTATTGCACCATTTTCTTCTCAAATTCTCCTGCTTCTTGTTCACTTTTATGTTTAATTCTGTATCTTCTACTTCCTTTCTTCTGAGTCTTTCCTTCATTATTTTCTCTTATTATGATCTGGCTTATTGATTTTTTATTATAAATTATTCCCTATAAATCTTATTTTCCCTAACTATCCCTACTTTGTAGCTGAAATCGATGCGGATGGGCTCTATTGGCTTACCTAACTCCGTCGTTCAAAACTACTCTTTTTCTGAGATCAGGGGAACATCATCCCTGCTCAGTTAAATGATTGCTGGACTTACTCAACAGTCAATCTTAATTAATGAATCTTCAATACAGTCATCTTGTGACTATTACTACTACTACTACTACTACTACTAATAATAATAATAATAATAATAATATTTGTTGGGAATCTTTTACTTTTGTATTTCATTATTGCTCAGTTCGAGTCATATATTTTTCATCCTTCTTTATTGATACCATTTAATAATACTTGAAGCGTTGATTTTTATTGATACACTTAACATTTTTATTAATTTTTAATTACTCTTTGTTTCAACTCTTTTCGTATTATAACTCTTAGAATATTTATTTCGTATTTTGATAATTGGTTTGTTTAATTTACTTCCCATATTTTTCTAAATAGTTGTGGAAGTTGATCATTTTGAGTTTTTTTTTCATAATTTTTTTAATATCATAGTAAGTTAGTGTTTCTTACTAGTTTGGAATTTTTGTAGCTTATTCCTTTATAGTATGTTTTACTTCTTTGCCTCATATGTTGGCTAAAGATTATTGTAAGTTGATCTTACTTTGTAGGAATTTTTTGTAACTTTATTCCTGCATTTTATATTTTGTCTCATATGTTGGCTAAATCTTTGCGTAAGTTGGCCTTACATATCTTTTTGAATTTTGAAATTCAACTTACGACTTTTTTCTTTATTATCTATTTGCAAACTTATTCGTTTGTTTTGTTATGTCTCTTTTATTTTATTCAAATTACTTCGGTTGGTTAATTACCTTTGGTTTTTTCAGTCATGGCTGACTGTCATAATATTTCTTAATTGATGCTTGATTGGATACCCCCTTTATTTTCTTAGTGATGGGTTTAGTGATTTTATAAGTGTTATTGCCCTTGTCTCTTGTGATAGTGTACCGTCCCACGTATAATAATAGTAACTTTTTTGTAATGCCTTCTATTGAGCTGGGTAATTCTCTGTTTTTTATTAGCACACTTTCTCCTATCTGGTATTTGATAGTATTTTGCTGGTTCTTAGAATATTTATTCTTTTGTTGCTCTACTTTCTCTGCGATTCTGTTGTAAAATTTTCTTTTTTCGAATTGATATTCTGTGTTTGTGGGAAATTGAATCAGATCATTTATCTCTCTAGGCGGTGGCCACTCGAACATCATTGTGTATGGTGTGGCTTCAATGAAGTTGTGGTAAGCCAGGTTTATAAATTCTTCAGTGGATTTTAGGTAATTGTGCCATTCCTTTTGTTTATCATGGCAGTAGGTCCTTAGGATTCGACCCACTTCTCTAAGTACTCTCTCAGCTGGGTTACTGCTGGGGTGATAAACGGATGTTTTGTAGGTTTTAATACCATGTTCCCAGAGTTTGCTTTTCCATTGAGTTCCTTTAAATTGAGTCCCATGATCGGTTATGATTGCCATAGGTTTCCCTACTTCTGGTATAAATTTGGTTAATATAATCTCAATAATTTTCTTAGTGGTAGCACGATTAATGGAGTATAACTTAGTATATTTGGTGAAGTGATCGAACATGATTACAATGAATCAAAATCTGTGTCTTCCTCCACTGCGAGGAAACGGACCACAAATATCAAGGAATACCCTTTCTAATTTTTGACTTGATATTATTGGTATCATCATACCCTCTTTTTTCGAATTGTTGCACTTTACCATTTGGCAAATATTACATTTTTGTATCGTTTTGCTCACCTTTCGATAAATATTCTTTGTATAAACTTGTTCCTCTAATGCTTTTATTACTTTCATGGCACCCATATGGCCGTACCGAATGTGGTAGTCCAATATCAGTTGTTCTTCTACAGTAGACGGGATTACTAGTTTCCACTCTCCAAGGTTAGGGTTGTTTTATAATGAATAACAGGTTATTGTGTACTTTATAATACTGTACAATGGGTTCTTCTTCTTTTGATATTCTCTCCCGGATACTCATTATTTTTGGGTCCATATCTTGATGTCTTCTTATTTCCAGCGTTATTTTTTCCAGATCCGTTCTATCCTTGATAATGTTATACACCTTAACTAACTGTTCTTTCTCTCCCTCGAAAGTTTGTTGCTGGATGTTGATACGGGATAATATGTCAGCAGCTGTGTTTTTCTTCCCTGGTATGTATTCCCAGTTAATATGGTATTCTTGTAGTAACAAAATCCATCGGGTTAATCTTCCATGACTGAGCTTACACTGCTTAAGGAATGATATGGATCTATGGTCGCTTCTCACGGTTATTGTATATCCTAGGATATAAGTCCTGAATTTGTTGCAGGTGAACACAACACTAAGTAGTTCTTTCTCCGTGACGTGATAGTTCCTTTCACATCCATTTAAGATCCTACTTGCAAAGCTTATGACCATATGTTGCCCCTTCTCATCTTCCTGATATAATACAGCACCTACACTCACATCGCTCGCATCACAGTTCATGAAGAATGGCTTGTTGAAGTCTGGATGGTGTAAAATAACGGTGTTTAAATATTTTTTTTTTATTTGTATAAATATTTCCTCTTGTTCGGCCCCCCATGTCCATTTATCTTTAGTTGATAATTGTTTTTTAAATTGTACTGTTAACTTGGAATAATTGTCCTGGAATTTCCGATAATAATTGCAGATTCCAAGGAAAGACTGTAGCTGTTTTTTGTTTTTAGGTGTGGGGAATCGTTGTATCGCTTCAACCTTTTCTGATGAAGGGGAGATGCCTTCTGCCTACCTCTGTTAGATTAAATCCTAAAAATTGTACCTTGCGGGCTATAAACTTTGACTTATCCAGCTTAAGGGTTATGTGGTTATCTGATAACTTTTTTAATACCGTCTCCACTCTAGCACAGTGTTCTTGCCAATTTGATGATGTTATCAGCAGGTCATCTACGTATACGGTGGTAAAATTCAGCACAGCTTGTCCCAATATCTGATCCATACACTTAACAAACACTGCGACCGAATTTATCAGTCCAAATGGCAGTCTTTTGAACTGATAGTTCCTCCCATCGAACAGAAACGCTAAGTATTTTCTACTGTTCGGATGTAGCTCCACCTGCCAATATCCACATACTGTATCCCATGTGCTGATGTATTTTGTACTGTGGAACTTCTTTAGAATCTCTTCAATTTCACCTGAGGATGTTCTGTCATTTATGATCATTTTATTGATCTCTCTTGCATCGAGGCATATTCTCACTTTCCCGTCCTTTTTCGGTATCGCCACTATTGGACTGGTATATGGTGATGACTCAATTCTATTATATCGTCTTCCATCATTTGGTTGATCTCTGCCCTCACTGCATTCCTTTGCGAGTATGCGATAGGGTAAGATTTTTTCTTAAAATCAACGGGTTCTTTAAATATGATTTACATTGGTAGTCCTTTACCTTGCCCGGGGCGTCTTTCTCTATTCTCTACTACTTGTCTGTGTTTTGTCACCTTGTTTCATTTTATTTCCTTTATAGTTGGTTTGTTCCATTTTTATTTTCATTTTTCTTCTCCTTCACTTCTCATCTTGTTTCCTTTTATTTTGGTTCTTATCTGGCCAATCTCTGGGGTTGGGTCAAAGTCGTTTGTCTGTCAGTCTAGTCTGCGAGTTTCTTTAATAATCACTTTTAGTTTATAATTCTTCCTCCTTCTTTCTTAATTACATTTTATCTCCTTATTCTCTTCATTATTTATTTATTAAAATATATTACTTTTTAGCATTTCTTACGTACTTATAGTTATCAAATATGATCTGAATTTGGCGATGTTATATAATGCCCTTCCACCAAAATTGGTCATTTTATAAAACGTGATTCTAAGTTTGATGAAATTATCAATTGTATTGTACCATTTTCTTCTCAAATTCTCCTGCTTCTTGTTCACTTTTATGTTTAATTCTGTATCTTCTACTTCCTTTCTTCTGAGTCTTTTCTTCATTATTTTCTCTTATTATGATCTGGGTTATTGATTTTTTATTATAAATTATTCCCTATAAATCTTATTTTCCCTAACTATCCCTACTTTGTAGCTGAAATCGATTCGGATGGGCTCTATTGGCTTACCTAACTCCGTCGTTCAAAACTACTCTTTTTCTGAGATCACGGGAACATCATCCCTGCTCAGTTAAATGATTGCTGGACTTACTCAACAGTCAATCTTAATTAATGAATCTTCAATACAGTCATCTTGTGACTACTACTACTACTACTACTACTAATAATAATAATAATATTTGTTGGGAATCTTTTACTTTTGTATTTCATTATTGCTCAGTTCGAGTCATATATTTTTCATCCTTCTTTATTGATACCATTTAATAATACTTGAAGCGTTGATTTTTATTGATACAATTAACATTTTTATTCATTTTTAATTACTCTTTGTTTCAACTCATTTCGTATTATAACTCTTAGAATATTTATTTTGTATTTTGATCATTGGTTTGTTTAATTTACTTCCCATATTTTTCTAAATAGTTGTGGAAGTTGATCATTTTGAGTTTTTTTTTCATAATTTTTTTAATATCATAGTAAGTTAGTGTTTCTTACTAGTTTGGAATTTTTGTAGCTTATTCCTTTATAGTATGTTTTACTTCTTTGCCTCATATGTTGGCTAAAGATTATTGTAATTGATCTTACTTTGTAGGAATTTTTTGTAACTTTATTCCTTCATTTTATATTTTCCTCATATGTTGGCTAAATCTTTGCGTAAGTTGGCCTTACATATCTTTTTGAATTCTGAAATTCAACTTACGACTTTTTTCTTTATTATGTATTTGCAAACTTATTCGTTTGTTTTGTTATGTCTCTTTTATTTTATTCAAATTACTTCGGTTGGTTAATTACCTTTGGTTTTTTCAGTCATGGCTGACTGTCATAATATTTCTTAATTGATGCTTGATTGGATACCCCCTTTATTTTCTTAGTGATGGGTTTAGTGATTTTATAAGTGTTATTGCCCTTGTCTCTTGTGATAGTGTACGGTCCCACGTATAATAATAGTAACTTTTTTGTAATGCCTTCTATTGAGCTGGGTAATTCTCTGTTTTTTATTAGCACACTTTCTCCTATCTGGTATTTGATAGTATTTTGCTGGTTCTTAGAATATTTATTCTTTTGTTGCTCTACTTTCTCTGCGATTCTGTTGTAAAATTTTCTTTTTTCGAATTGATATTCTGTGTTTGTGGGAAATTGAATCAGATCATTTATCTCTCTAGGCGGTGGCCACTCGAACATCATTGTGTATGGTGTGGCTTCAATGAAGTTGTGGTAAGCCAGGTTTATAAATTCTTCAGTGGATTTTAGGTAATTGTGCCATTCCTTTTGTTTATCATGGCAGTAGGTCCTTAGGATTCGACCCACTTCTCTAAGTACTCTCTCAGCTGGGTTACTGCTGGGGTGATAAACGGATGGTTTGTAGGTTTTAATACCATGTTCCCAGAGTTTGCTTTTCCATTGAGTTCCTTTAAATTGAGTCCCATGATCGGTTATGATTGCCATAGGTTTCCCTACTTCTGGTATAAATTTGGTTAATATGATCTCAATAATTTTCTTAGTGGTAGCACGATTAATGGAGTATAACTTAGTATATTTGGTGAAGTGATCGAACATGATTACAATGAATCGAAATCTGTGTCTTCCTCCACTGCGAGGAAACGGACCACAAATATCAAGGAATACCCTTTCTAATTTTTGACTTGATATTATTGGTATCATCATACCCTCTTTTTTCGAATTGTTGCACTTTACCATTTGGCAAATATTACATTTTTGTATCGTTTTGCTCACCTTTCGATAAATATTCTTTATATAAACTTGTTCCTCTAATGCTTTTATTACTTTCATGGCACCCATATGGCCGTACCGAATGTGGTAGTCCAATATCAGTTGTTCTTCTACAGTAGACGGGATTACTAGTTTCCACTCTCCAAGGTTAGGGTTGTTTTTAATGAATAACAGGTTATTGTGTACTTTATAATACTGTACAATGGGTTCTTCTTCTTTTGATATTCTCTCCCGGATACTCATTATTTTTGGGTCCATATCTTGATGTCTTCTTATTTCCAGCGTTATTTTTTCCAGATCCGTTCTATCCTTGATAATGTTATACACCTTAACTAACTGTTCTTTCTCTCCCTCGAAAGTTTGTTGCTGGATGTTCATACGGGATAATATGTCAGCAGCTGTGTTTTTCTTCCCTGGTATGTATTCCCAGTTAATATGGTATTCTTGTAGTAACAAAATCCATCGGGTTAATCTTCCATGACTGAGCTTACACTGCTTAAGGAATGATATGGATCTATGGTCGCTTCTCACGGTTATTGTATATCCTAGGATATAAGTCCTGAATTTGTTGCAGGTGAACACAACACTAAGTAGTTCTTTCTCCGTGACGTGATAGTTCCTTTCACATCCATTTAAGATCCTACTTGCAAAGCTTATGACCATATGTTGCCCCTTCTCATCTTCCTGATATAATACAGCACCTACACTCACATCGCTCGCATCACAGTTCATGAAGAATGGCTTGTTGAAGTCTGGATGGTGTAAAATAACGGTGTTTAAATATTTTTTTTTTATTTGTATAAATATTTCCTCTTGTTCGGCCCCCCATGTCCATTTATCTTTAGTTGATAATTGTTTTTTAAATTGTACTGTTAACTTGGAATAATTGTCCTGGAATTTCCTATAATAATTGCAGATTCCAAGGAAAGACTGTAGCTGTTTTTTGTTTTTAGGTGTGGGGAATCGTTGTATCGCTTCAACCTTTTCTGATGAAGGGGAGATGCCTTCTGCCTTCCTCTGTTAGATTAAATCCTAAAAATTGTACCTTAGGGGCTATAAACTTTGACTTATCCAGCTTAAGGGTTATGTGGTTATCTGATAACTTTTTTAATACCGTCTCCACTCTAGCACAGTGTTCTTGCCAATTTGATGATGTTATCAGCAGGTCATCTACGTATACGGTGGTAAAATTCAGCACATCTTGTCCCAATATCTGATCCATACACTTAACAAACACTGCGACCGAATTTATCAGTCCAAATGGCAGTCTTTTGAACTGATAGTTCCTCCCATCGAACAGAAACGCTAAGTATTTTCTACTGTTCGGATGTAGCTCCACCTGCCAATATCCACATACTGTATCCCATGTGCTGATGTATTTTGTACCGTGGAACTTCTTTAGAATCTCTTCAATTTCACCTGAGGATGTTCTGTCATTTATGATCATTTTATTGATCTCTCTTGCATCGAGGCATATTCTCACTTTCCCGTCCTTTTTCGGTATCGCCACTATTGGACTGGTATATGGTGATGACTCAATTCTATTATATCGTCTTCCATCATTTGGTTGATCTCTGCCCTCACTGCATTCCTTTGCGAGTATGCGATAGGGTAAGATTTTTTCTTAAAATCAACGGGTTCTTTAAATATGATTTACATTGGTAGTCCTTTACCTTGCCCGGGGCGTCTTTCTCTATTCTCTACTACTTGTCTGTGTTTTGTCACCTTGTTTCATTTTATTTCCTTTATAGTTGGTTTGTTCCATTTTTATTTTCATTTTTCTTCTCCTTCACTTCTCAGCTTGTTTCCTTTTATTTTGGTTCTTATCTGGCCAATCTCTGGGGTTGGGTCAAAGTCGTTTGTCTGTCAGTCTAGTCTGCGAGTTTCTTTAATAATCACTTTTAGTTTATAATTCTTCCTCCTTCTTTCTTAATTACATTTTATCTCCTTATTCTCTTCATTATTTATTTATTAAAATATATTACTTTTTAGCATTTCTTACGTACTTATAGTTATCAAATATGATCTGAATTTGGCGATGTTATATAATGCCCTTCCACCAAAATTGATCATTTTATAAAACGTGATTCTAAATTTGATGAAATTATCAATTGTATTGTACCATTTTCTTCTCAAATTCTCCTGCTTCTTGTTCACTTTTATGTTTAATTCTGTATCTTCTACTTCCTTTCTTCTGAGTCTTTTCTTCATTATTTTCTCTTATTATGATCTGGCTTATTGATTTTTTATTATAAATTATTCCCTATAAATCTTATTTTTCCTAACTATCCCTACTTTGTAGCTGAAATCGATTCGGATGGGCTCTATTGGCTTACCTAACTCCGTCGTTCAAAACTACTCTTTTTCTGAGATCAGGGGAACATCATCCCTGCTCAGTTAAATGATTGCTGGACTTACTCAACAGTCAATCTTAATTAATGAATCTTCAATACAGTCATCTTGTGTCTACTACTACTACTACTACTACTACTACTACTAATAATAATAATAATATTTGTTGGGAATCTTTTACTTTTGTATTTCATTATTGCTCAGTTCGAGTCATATATTTTTCATCCTTCTTTATTGATACCATTTAATAATACTTGAAGCGTTGATTTTTATTGATACAATTAACATTTTTATTCATTTTTAATTACTCTTTGTTTCAACTCATATCGTATTATAACTCTTAGAATATTTATTTTGTATTTTGATCATTGGTTTGTTTAATTTACTTCCCATATTTTTCTAAATAGTTGTGGAAGTTGATCATTTTGAGTTTTTTTTTCATAATTTTTTTAATATCATAGTAAGTTAGTGTTTCTTACTAGTTTGGAATTTTTGTAGCTTATTCCTTTATAGTATGTTTTACTTCTTTGCCTCATATGTTGGCTAAAGATTATTGTAATTGATCTTACTTTGTAGGAATTTTTTGTAACTTTATTCCTTCATTTTATATTTTGTCTCATATGTTGGCTAAATCTTTGCATAAGTTGGCCTTACATATCTTTTTGAATTTTGAAATTCAACTTACGACTTTTTTCTTTATTATCTATTTGCAAACTTATTCGTTTGTTTTGTTATGTCTCTTTTATTTTATTCAAATTACTTCGGTTGGTTAATTACCTTTGGTTTTTTCAGTCATGGCTGACTGTCATAATATTTCTTAATTGATGCTTGATTGGATACCCCCTTTTATTTCTTAGTGATGGGTTTAGTGATTTTATAAGTGTTATTGCCCTTGTCTCTTGTGATAGTGTACGGTCCCACGTATAATAATAGTAACTTTTTTGTAATGCCTTCTATTGAGCTGGGTAATTCTCTGTTTTTTATTAGCACACTTTCTCCTATCTGGTA
This sequence comes from Magicicada septendecula, assembly GCA_034769895.1. Lineage (NCBI taxonomy): Eukaryota > Metazoa > Arthropoda > Insecta > Hemiptera > Cicadidae > Magicicada > Magicicada septendecula. Next base: position 449,941,649 of record CM068368.1, read on the forward strand.
TTTGATAGTATTTTGCTGGTTCTTAGAATATTTATTCTTTTGTTGCTCTACTTTCTCTGCGATTCTGTTGTAAAATTTTCTTTTTTCAAATTGATATTCTGTGTTTGTGGGAAATTGAATCAGATCATTTATCTCTCTAGGCGGTGGCCACTCGAACATCATTGTGTATGGTGTGGCTTCAATGAAGTTGTGGTAAGCCAGGTTTATAAATTCTTCAGTGGATTTTAGGTAATTGTGCCATTCCTTTTGTTTATCATGGCAGTAGGTCCTTAGGATTCGACCCACTTCTCTAAGTACTCTCTCAGCTGGGTTACTGCTGGGGTGATAAACGGATGTTTTGTAGGTTTTAATACCATGTTCCCAGAGTTTGCTTTTCCATTGAGTTCCTTTAAATTGAGTCCCATGATCGGTTATGATTGCCATAGGTTTCCCTACTTCTGGTATAAATTTGGTTAATATGATCTCAATAATTTTCTTAGTGGTAGCACGATTAATGGAGTATAACTTAGTATATTTGGTGAAGTGATCGAACATGATTACAATGAATCGAAATCTGTGTCTTCCTCCACTGCGAGGAAACGGACCACAAATATCAAGGAATACCCTTTCTAATTTTTGACTTGATATTATTGGTATCATCATACCCTCTTTTTTCGAATTGTCGCACTTTACTATTTGGCAAATATTACATTTTTGTATCGTTTTGCTCACCTTTCGATAAATATTCTTTATATAAACTTGTTCCTCTAATGCTTTTATTACTTTCATGGCACCCATATGGCCGTACCGAATGTGGTAGTCCAATATCAGTTGTTCTTCTACAGTAGACGGGATTACTAGTTTCCACTCTCCAAGGTTAGGGTTGTTTTTAATGAATAACAGGTTATTGTGTACTTTATAATACTGTACAATGGGTTCTTCTTCTTTTGATATTCTCTCCCGGATACTCATTATTTTTGGGTCCATATCTTGATGTCTTCTTATTTCCAGCGTTATTTTTTCCAGATCCGTTCCATCCTTGATAATGTTATACACCTTAACTAACTGTTCTTTCTCTCCCTCGTAAGTTTGTTGCTGGATGTTGATACGGGATAATATGTCAGCAGCTGTGTTTTTCTTCCCTGGTATGTATTCCCAGTTAATATGGTATTCTTGTAGTAACAAAATCCATCGGGTTAATCTTCCATGACTGAGCTTACACTGTTTAAGGAATGATATGGATCTATGGTCGCTTCTCACGGTTATTGTATATCCTAGGATATAAGTCCTGAATTTGTTGCAGGTGAACACAACACTAAGTAGTTCTTTCTCCGTGACGTGATAGTTCCTTTCACATCCATTTAAGATCCTACTTGCAAAGCTTATGACCATATGTTGCCCCTTCTCATCTTCCTGATATAATACAGCACCTACACTCACATCGCTCGCATCACAGTTCATGAAGAATGGCTTGTTGAAGTCTGGATGGTGTAAAATAACGGTGTTTAAATATTTTTTTTTTATTTGTATAAATATTTCCTCTTGTTCGGCCCCCCATGTCCATTTATCTTTAGTTGATAATTGTTTTTTAAATTGTACTGTTAACTTGGAATAATTGTCCTGGAATTTCCGATAATAATTGCAGATTCCAAGGAAAGACTGTAGCTGTTTTTTGTTTTTAGGTGTGGGGAATCGTTGTATCGCTTCAACCTTTTCTGATGAAGGGGAGATGCCTTCTGCCTTCCTCTGTTAGATTAAATCCTAAAAATTGTACCTTAGGGGCTATAAACTTTGACTTATCCAGCTTAAGGGTTATGTGGTTATCTGATAACTTTTTTAATACCGTCTCCACTCTAGCACAGTGTTCTTGCCAATTTGATGATGTTATCAGCAGGTCATCTACGTATACGGTGGTAAAATTCAGCACATCTTGTCCCAATATCTGATCCATACACTTAACAAACACTGCGACCGAATTTATCAGTCCAAATGGCAGTCTTTTGAACTGATAGTTCCTCCCATCGAACAGAAACGCTAAGTATTTTCTACTGTTCGGATGTAGCTCCACCTGCCAATATCCACATACTGTATCCCATGTGCTGATGTATTTTGTACCGTGGAACTTCTTTAGAATCTCTTCAATTTCACCTGAGGATGTTCTGTCATTTATGATCATTTTATTGATCTCTCTTGCATCGAGGCATATTCTCACTTTCCCGTCCTTTTTCGGTATCGCCACTATTGGACTGGTATATGGTGATGACTCAATTCTATTATATCGTCTTCCATCATTTGGTTGATCTCTGCCCTCACTGCATTCCTTTGCGAGTATGCGATAGGGTAAGATTTTTTCTTAAAATCAACGGGTTCTTTAAATATGATTTACATTGGTAGTCCTTTACCTTGCCCGGGGCGTCTTTCTCTATTCTCTACTACTTGTCTGTGTTTTGTCACCTTGTTTCATTTTATTTCCTTTATAGTTGGTTTGTTCCATTTTTATTTTCATTTTTCTTCTCCTTCACTTCTCAGCTTGTTTCCTTTTATTTTGGTTCTTATCTGGCCAATCTCTGGGGTTGGGTCAAAGTCGTTTGTCTGTCAGTCTAGTCTGCGAGTTTCTTTAATAATCACTTTTAGTTTATAATTCTTCCTCCTTCTTTCTTAATTACATTTTATCTCCTTATTCTCTTCATTATTTATTTATTAAAATATATTACTTTTTAGCATTTCTTACGTACTTATAGTTATCAAATATGATCTGAATTTGGCGATGTTATATAATGCCCTTCCACCAAAATTGATCATTTTATAAAACGTGATTCTAAATTTGATGAAATTATCAATTGTATTGTACCATTTTCTTCTCAAATTCTCCTGCTTCTTGTTCACTTTTATGTTTAATTCTGTATCTTCTACTTCCTTTCTTCTGAGTCTTTTCTTCATTATTTTCTCTTATTATGATCTGGCTTATTGATTTTTTATTATAAATTATTCCCTATAAATCTTATTTTTCCTAACTATCCCTACTTTGTAGCTGAAATCGATTCGGATGGGCTCTATTGGCTTACCTAACTCCGTCGTTCAAAACTACTCTTTTTCTGAGATCAGGGGAACATCATCCCTGCTCAGTTAAATGATTGCTGGACTTACTCAACAGTCAATCTTAATTAATGAATCTTCAATACAGTCATCTTGTGTCTACTACTACTACTACTACTACTACTACTAATAATAATAATAATAATAATATTTGTTGGGAATCTTTTACTTTTGTATTTCATTATTGCTCAGTTCGAGTCATATATTTTTCATCCTTCTTTATTGATACCATTTAATAATACTTGAAGCGTTGATTTTTATTGATACAATTAACATTTTTATTCATTTTTAATTACTCTTTGTTTCAACTCATTTCGTATTATAACTCTTAGAATATTTATTTTGTATTTTGATCATTGGTTTGTTTAATTTACTTCCCATATTTTTCTAAATAGTTGTGGAAGTTGATCATTTTGAGTTTTTTTTTCATAATTTTTTTAATATCATAGTAAGTTAGTGTTTCTTACTAGTTTGGAATTTTTGTAGCTTATTCCTTTATAGTATGTTTTACTTCTTTGCCTCATATGTTGGCTAAAGATTATTGTAATTGATCTTACTTTGTAGGAATTTTTTGTAACTTTATTCCTTCATTTTATATTTTGTCTCATATGTTGGCTAAATCTTTGCGTAAGTTGGCCTTACATATCTTTTTGAATTTTGAAATTCAACTTACGACTTTTTTCTTTATTATCTATTTGCAAACTTATTCGTTTGTTTTGTTATGTCTCTTTTATTTTATTCAAATTACTTCGGTTGGTTAATTACCTTTGGTTTTTTCAGTCATGGCTGACTGTCATAATATTTCTTAATTGATGCTTGATTGGATACCCCCTTTATTTTCTTAGTGATGGGTTTAGTGATTTTATAAGTGTTATTGCCCTTGTCTCTTGTGATAGTGTACGGTCCCACGTATAATAATAGTAACTTTTTTGTAATGCCTTCTATTGAGCTGGGTAATTCTCTGTTTTTTATTAGCACACTTTCTCCTATCTGGTATTTGATAGTATTTTGCTGGTTCTTAGAATATTTATTCTTTTGTTGCTCTACTTTCTCTGCGATTCTGCTGTAAAATTTTCTTTTTTCAAATTGATATTCTGTGTTTGTGGGAAATTGAATCAGATCATTTATCTCTCTAGGCGGTGGCCACTCGAACATCATTGTGTATGGTGTGGCTTCAATGAAGTTGTGGTAAGCCAGGTTTATAAATTCTTCAGTGGATTTTAGGTAATTGTGCCATTCCTTTTGTTTATCATGGCAGTAGGTCCTTAGGATTCGACCCACTTCTCTAAGTACTCTCTCAGCTGGGTTACTGCTGGGGTGATAAACGGATGTTTTGTAGGTTTTAATACCATGTTCCCAGAGTTTGCTTTTCCATTGAGTTCCTTTAAATTGAGTCCCATGATCGGTTATGATTGCCATAGGTTTCCCTACTTCTGGTATAAATTTGGTTAATATGATCTCAATAATTTTCTTAGTGGTAGCACGATTAATGGAGTATAACTTAGTATATTTGGTGAAGTGATCGAACATGATTACAATGAATCGAAATCTGTGTCTTCCTCCACTGCGAGGAAACGGACCACAAATATCAAGGAATACCCTTTCTAATTTTTGACTTGATATTATTGGTATCATCATACCCTCTTTTTTCGAATTGTCGCACTTTACTATTTGGCAAATATTACATTTTTGTATCGTTTTGCTCACCTTTCGATAAATATTCTTTATATAAACTTGTTCCTCTAATGCTTTTATTACTTTCATGGCACCCATATGGCCGTACCGAATGTGGTAGTCCAATATCAGTTGTTCTTCTACAGTAGACGGGATTACTAGTTTCCACTCTCCAAGGTTAGGGTTGTTTTTAATGAATAACAGGTTATTGTGTACTTTATAATACTGTACAATGGGTTCTTCTTCTTTTGATATTCTCTCCCGGATACTCATTATTTTTGGGTCCATATCTTGATGTCTTCTTATTTCCAGCGTTATTTTTTCCAGATCCGTTCTATCCTTGATAATGTTATACACCTTAACTAACTGTTCTTTCTCTCCCTCGAAAGTTTGTTGCTGGATGTTGATACGGGATAATATGTCAGCAGCTGTGTTTTTCTTCCCTGGTATGTATTCCCAGTTAATATGGTATTCTTGTAGTAACAAAATCCATCGGGTTAATCTTCCATGACTGAGCTTACACTGCTTAAGGAATGATATGGATCTATGGTCGCTTCTCACGGTTATTGTATATCCTAGGATATAAGTCCTGAATTTGTTGCAGGTGAACACAACACTAAGTAGTTCTTTCTCCGTGACGTGATAGTTCCTTTCACATCCATTTAAGATCCTACTCGCAAAGCTTATGACCATATGTTGCCCCTTCTCATCTTCCTGATATAATACAGCACCTACACTCACATCGCTCGCATCACAGTTCATGAAGAATGGCTTGTTGAAGTCTGGATGGTGTAAAATAACGGTGTTTAAATACTTTTCTTTTATTTGTTTAAATATTTCCTCTTGTTCGGCCCCCCATGTCAATTTATCTTTAGTTGATAATTGTTTTTTAAATTGTACTGTTAACTTGGAATAATTGTCCTGGAATTTCCGATAATAATTGCAGATTCCAAGGAAAGACTGTAGCTGTTTTTTGTTTTTAGGTGTGGGGAATCGTTGTATCGCTTCAACCTTTTCTGATGAAGGGGAGATGCCTTCTGCCTTCCTCTGTTAGATTAAATCCTAAAAATTGTACCTTGCGGGCTATAAACTTTGACTTATCCAGCTTAAGGGTTATGTGGTTATCTGATAACTTTTTTAATACCGTCTCCACTCTAGCACAGTGTTCTTGCCAATTTGATGATGTTATCAGCAGGTCATCTACGTATACGGTGGTAAAATTCAGCACAGCTTGTCCCAATATCTGATCCATACACTTAACAAACACTGCGACCGAATTTATCAGTCCAAATGGCAGTCTTTTGAACTGATAGTTCCTCCCATCGAACAGAAACGCTAAGTATTTTCTACTGTTCGGATGTAGCTCCACCTGCCAATATCCACATACTGTATCCCATGTGCTGATGTATTTTGTACCGTGGAACTTCTTTAGAATCTCTTCAATTTCACCTGAGGATGTTCTGTCATTTATGATCATTTTATTGATCTCTCTTGCATCGAGGCATATTCTCACTTTCCCGTCCTTTTTCGGTATCGCCACTATTGGACTGGTATATGGTGATGACTCAATTCTATTATATCGTCTTCCATCATTTGGTTGATCTCTGCCCTCACTGCATTCCTTTGCGAGTATGCGATAGGGTAAGATTTTTTCTTAAAATCAACGGGTTCTTTAAATATGATTTACATTGGTAGTCCTTTACCTTGCCCGGGGCGTCTTTCTCTATTCTCTACTACTTGTCTGTGTTTTGTCACCTTGTTTCATTTTATTTCCTTTATAGTTGGTTTGTTCCATTTTTATTTTCATTTTTCTTCTCCTTCACTTCTCATCTTGTTTCCTTTTATTTTGGTTCTTATCTGGCCAATCTCTGGGGTGGGTCAAAGTCGTTTGTCTGTCAGTCTAGTCTGCGAGTTTCTTTAATAATCACTTTTAGTTTATAATTCTTCCTCCTTCTTTCTTAATTACATTTTATCTCCTTATTCTCTTCATTATTTATTTATTAAAATATATTACTTTTTAGCATTTCTTACGTACTTATAGTTATCAAATATGATCTGAATTTGGCGATGTTATATAATGCCCTTCCACCAAAATTGATCATTTTATAAAACGTGATTCTAAGTTTGATGAAATTATCAATTGTATTGTACCATTTTCTTCTCAAATTCTCCTGCTTCTTGTTCACTGTTATGTTTAATTCTGTATCTTCTACTTCCTTTCTTCTGAGTCTTTTCTTCATTATTTTCTCTTATTATGATGTGGCTTATTGATTTTTTATTATAAATTATTCCCTATAAATCTTATTTTCCCTAACTATCCCTACTTTGTAGCTGAAATCGATTCGGATGGGCTCTATTGGCTTACCTAACTCCGTCGTTCAAAACTACTCTTTTTCTGAGATCACGGGAACATCATCCCTGCTCAGTTAAATGATTGCTGGACTTACTCAACAGTCAATCTTAATTAATGAATCTTCAATACAGTCATCTTGTGACTACTACTACTACTACTACTACTACTAATAATAATAATAATATTTGTTGGGAATCTTTTACTTTTGTATTTCATTATTGCTCAGTTCGAGTCATATATTTTTCATCCTTCTTTATTGATACCATTTAATAATACTTGAAGCGTTGATTTTTATTGATACAATTAACATTTTTATTCATTTTTAATTACTCTTTGTTTCAACTCATTTCGTATTATAACTCTTAGAATATTTATTTTGTATTTTGATCATTGGTTTGTTTAATTTACTTCCCATATTTTTCTAAATAGTTGTGGAAGTTGATCATTTTGAGTTTTTTTTTCATAATTTTTTTAATATCATAGTAAGTTAGTGTTTCTTACTAGTTTGGAATTTTTGTAGCTTATTCCTTTATAGTATGTTTTACTTCTTTGCCTCATATGTTGGCTAAAGATTATTGTAATTGATCTTACTTTGTAGGAATTTTTTGTAACTTTATTCCTTCATTTTATATTTTGTCTCATATGTTGGCTAAATCTTTGCGTAAGTTGGCCTTACATATCTTTTTGAATTTTGAAATTCAACTTACGACTTTTTTCTTTATTATCTATTTGCAAACTTATTCGTTTGTTTTGTTATGTCTCTTTTATTTTATTCAAATTACTTCGGTTGGTTAATTACCTTTGGTTTTTTCAGTCATGGCTGACTGTCATAATATTTCTTAATTGATGCTTGATTGGATACCCCCTTTATTTTCTTAGTGATGGGTTTAGTGATTTTATAAGTGTTATTGCCCTTGTCTCTTGTGATAGTGTACGGTCCCACGTATAATAATAGTAACTTTTTTGTAATGCCTTCTATTGAGCTGGGTAATTCTCTGTTTTTTATTAGCACACTTTCTCCTATCTGGTATTTGATAGTATTTTGCTGGTTCTTAGAATATTTATTCTTTTGTTGCTCTACTTTCTCTGCGATTCTGCTGTAAAATTTTCTTTTTTCAAATTGATATTCTGTGTTTGTGGGAAATTGAATCAGATCATTTATCTCTCTAGGCGGTGGCCACTCGAACATCATTGTGTATGGTGTGGCTTCAATGAAGTTGTGGTAAGCCAGGTTTATAAATTCTTCAGTGGATTTTAGGTAATTGTGCCATTCCTTTTGTTTATCATGGCAGTAGGTCCTTAGGATTCGACCCACTTCTCTAAGTACTCTCTCAGCTGGGTTACTGCTGGGGTGATAAACGGATGTTTTGTAGGTTTTAATACCATGTTCCCAGAGTTTGCTTTTCCATTGAGTTCCTTTAAATTGAGTCCCATGATCGGTTATGATTGCCATAGGTTTCCCTACTTCTGGTATAAATTTGGTTAATATGATCTCAATAATTTTCTTAGTGGTAGCACGATTAATGGAGTATAACTTAGTATATTTGGTGAAGTGATCGAACATGATTACAATGAATCGAAATCTGTGTCTTCCTCCACTGCGAGGAAACGGACCACAAATATCAAGGAATACCCTTTCTAATTTTTGACTTGATATTATTGGTATCATCATACCCTCTTTTTTCGAATTGTCGCACTTTACTATTTGGCAAATATTACATTTTTGTATCGTTTTGCTCACCTTTCGATAAATATTCTTTATATAAACTTGTTCCTCTAATGCTTTTATTACTTTCATGGCACCCATATGGCCGTACCGAATGTGGTAGTCCAATATCAGTTGTTCTTCTACAGTAGACGGGATTACTAGTTTCCACTCTCCAAGGTTAGGGTTGTTTTTAATGAATAACAGGTTATTGTGTACTTTATAATACTGTACAATGGGTTCTTCTTCTTTTGATATTCTCTCCCGGATACTCATTATTTTTGGGTCCATATCTTGATGTCTTCTTATTTCCAGCGTTATTTTTTCCAGATCCGTTCTATCCTTGATAATGTTATACACCTTAACTAACTGTTCTTTCTCTCCCTCGAAAGTTTGTTGCTGGATGTTGATACGGGATAATATGTCAGCAGCTGTGTTTTTCTTCCCTGGTATGTATTCCCAGTTAATATGGTATTCTTGTAGTAACAAAATCCATCGGGTTAATCTTCCATGACTGAGCTTACACTGCTTAAGGAATGATATGGATCTATGGTCGCTTCTCACGGTTATTGTATATCCTAGGATATAAGTCCTGAATTTGTTGCAGGTGAACACAACACTAAGTAGTTCTTTCTCCGTGACGTGATAGTTCCTTTCACATCCATTTAAGATCCTACTCGCAAAGCTTATGACCATATGTTGCCCCTTCTCATCTTCCTGATATAATACAGCACCTACACTCACATCGCTCGCATCACAGTTCATGAAGAATGGCTTGTTGAAGTCTGGATGGTGTAAAATAACGGTGTTTAAATACTTTTCTTTTATTTGTTTAAATATTTCCTCTTGTTCGGCCCCCCATGTCAATTTATCTTTAGTTGATAATTGTTTTTTAAATTGTACTGTTAACTTGGAATAATTGTCCTGGAATTTCCGATAATAATTGCAGATTCCAAGGAAAGACTGTAGCTGTTTTTTGTTTTTAGGTGTGGGGAATCGTTGTATCGCTTCAACCTTTTCTGATGAAGGGGAGATGCCTTCTGCCTTCCTCTGTTAGATTAAATCCTAAAAATTGTACCTTGCGGGCTATAAACTTTGACTTATCCAGCTTAAGGGTTATGTGGTTATCTGATAACTTTTTTAATACCGTCTCCACTCTAGCACAGTGTTCTTGCCAATTTGATGATGTTATCAGCAGGTCATCTACGTATACGGTGGTAAAATTCAGCACAGCTTGTCCCAATATCTGATCCATACACTTAACAAACACTGCGACCGAATTTATCAGTCCAAATGGCAGTCTTTTGAACTGATAGTTCCTCCCATCGAACAGAAACGCTAAGTATTTTCTACTGTTCGGATGTAGCTCCACCTGCCAATATCCACATACTGTATCCCATGTGCTGATGTATTTTGTACCGTGGAACTTCTTTAGAATCTCTTCAATTTCACCTGAGGATGTTCTGTCATTTATGATCATTTTATTGATCTCTCTTGCATCGAGGCATATTCTCACTTTCCCGTCCTTTTTCGGTATCGCCACTATTGGACTGGTATATGGTGATGACTCAATTCTATTATATCGTCTTCCATCATTTGGTTGATCTCTGCCCTCACTGCATTCCTTTGCGAGTATGCGATAGGGTAAGATTTTTTCTTAAAATCAACGGGTTCTTTAAATATGATTTACATTGGTAGTCCTTTACCTTGCCCGGGGCGTCTTTCTCTATTCTCTACTACTTGTCTGTGTTTTGTCACCTTGTTTCATTTTATTTCCTTTATAGTTGGTTTGTTCCATTTTTATTTTCATTTTTCTTCTCCTTCACTTCTCATCTTGTTTCCTTTTATTTTGGTTCTTATCTGGCCAATCTCTGGGGTGGGTCAAAGTCGTTTGTCTGTCAGTCTAGTCTGCGAGTTTCTTTAATAATCACTTTTAGTTTATAATTCTTCCTCCTTCTTTCTTAATTACATTTTATCTCCTTATTCTCTTCATTATTTATTTATTAAAATATATTACTTTTTAGCATTTCTTACGTACTTATAGTTATCAAATATGATCTGAATTTGGCGATGTTATATAATGCCCTTCCACCAAAATTGATCATTTTATAAAACGTGATTCTAAGTTTGATGAAATTATCAATTGTATTGTACCATTTTCTTCTCAAATTCTCCTGCTTCTTGTTCACTGTTATGTTTAATTCTGTATCTTCTACTTCCTTTCTTCTGAGTCTTTTCTTCATTATTTTCTCTTATTATGATGTGGCTTATTGATTTTTTATTATAAATTATTCCCTATAAATCTTATTTTCCCTAACTATCCCTACTTTGTAGCTGAAATCGATTCGGATGGGCTCTATTGGCTTACCTAACTCCGTCGTTCAAAACTACTCTTTTTCTGAGATCACGGGAACATCATCCCTGCTCAGTTAAATGATTGCTGGACTTACTCAACAGTCAATCTTAATTAATGAATCTTCAATACAGTCATCTTGTGACTACTACTACTACTACTACTACTACTACTAATAATAATAATAATATTTGTTGGGAATCTTTTACTTTTGTATTTCATTATTGCTCAGTTCGAGTCATATATTTTTCATCCTTCTTTATTGATACCATTTAATAATACTTGAAGCGTTGATTTTTATTGATACAATTAACATTTTTATTCATTTTTAATTACTCTTTGTTTCAACTCATTTCGTATTATAACTCTTAGAATATTTATTTTGTATTTTGATCATTGGTTTGTTTAATTTACTTCCCATATTTTTCTAAATAGTTGTGGAAGTTGATCATTTTGAGTTTTTTTTTCATAATTTTTTTAATATCATAGTAAGTTAGTGTTTCTTACTAGTTTGGAATTTTTGTAGCTTATTCCTTTATAGTATGTTTTACTTCTTTGCCTCATATGTTGGCTAAAGATTATTGTAATTGATCTTACTTTGTAGGAATTTTTTGTAACTTTATTCCTTCATTTTATATTTTCCTCATATGTTGGCTAAATCTTTGCGTAAGTTGGCCTTACATATCTTTTTGAATTCTGAAATTCAACTTACGACTTTTTTCTTTATTATGTATTTGCAAACTTATTCGTTTGTTTTGTTATGTCTCTTTTATTTTATTCAAATTACTTCGGTTGGTTAATTACCTTTGGTTTTTTCAGTCATGGCTGACTGTCATAATATTTCTTAATTGATGCTTGATTGGATACCCCCTTTATTTTCTTAGTGATGGGTTTAGTGATTTTATAAGTGTTATTGCCCTTGTCTCTTGTGATAGTGTACGGTCCCACGTATAATAATAGTAACTTTTTTGTAATGCCTTCTATTGAGCTGGGTAATTCTCTGTTTTTTATTAGCACACTTTCTCCTATCTGGTATTTGATAGTATTTTGCTGGTTCTTAGAATATTTATTCTTTTGTTGCTCTACTTTCTCTGCGATTCTGTTGTAAAATTTTCTTTTTTCGAATTGATATTCTGTGTTTGTGGGAAATTGAATCAGATCATTTATCTCTCTAGGCGGTGGCCACTCGAACATCATTGTGTATGGTGTGGCTTCAATGAAGTTGTGGTAAGCCAGGTTTATAAATTCTTCAGTGGATTTTAGGTAATTGTGCCATTCCTTTTGTTTATCATGGCAGTAGGTCCTTAGGATTCGACCCACTTCTCTAAGTACTCTCTCAGCTGGGTTACTGCTGGGGTGATAAACGGATGGTTTGTAGGTTTTAATACCATGTTCCCAGAGTTTGCTTTTCCATTGAGTTCCTTTAAATTGAGTCCCATGATCGGTTATGATTGCCATAGGTTTCCCTACTTCTGGTATAAATTTGGTTAATATGATCTCAATAATTTTCTTAGTGGTAGCACGATTAATGGAGTATAACTTAGTATATTTGGTGAAGTGATCGAACATGATTACAATGAATCGAAATCTGTGTCTTCCTCCACTGCGAGGAAACGGACCACAAATATCAAGGAATACCCTTTCTAATTTTTGACTTGATATTATTGGTATCATCATACCCTCTTTTTTCGAATTGTTGCACTTTACCATTTGGCAAATATTACATTTTTGTATCGTTTTGCTCACCTTTCGATAAATATTCTTTATATAAACTTGTTCCTCTAATGCTTTTATTACTTTCATGGCACCCATATGGCCGTACCGAATGTGGTAGTCCAATATCAGTTGTTCTTCTACAGTAGACGGGATTACTAGTTTCCACTCTCCAAGGTTAGGGTTGTTTTTAATGAATAACAGGTTATTGTGTACTTTATAATACTGTACAATGGGTTCTTCTTCTTTTGATATTCTCTCCCGGATACTCATTATTTTTGGGTCCATATCTTGATGTCTTCTTATTTCCAGCGTTATTTTTTCCAGATCCGTTCCATCCTTGATAATGTTATACACCTTAACTAACTGTTCTTTCTCTCCCTCGTAAGTTTGTTGCTGGATGTTGATACGGGATAATATGTCAGCAGCTGTGTTTTTCTTCCCTGGTATGTATTCCCAGTTAATATGGTATTCTTGTAGTAACAAAATCCATCGGGTTAATCTTCCATGACTGAGCTTACACTGTTTAAGGAATGATATGGATCTATGGTCGCTTCTCACGGTTATTGTATATCCTAGGATATAAGTCCTGAATTTGTTGCAGGTGAACACAACACTAAGTAGTTCTTTCTCCGTGACGTGATAGTTCCTTTCACATCCATTTAAGATCCTACTTGCAAAGCTTATGACCATATGTTGCCCCTTCTCATCTTCCTGATATAATACAGCACCTACACTCACATCGCTCGCATCACAGTTCATGAAGAATGGCTTGTTGAAGTCTGGATGGTGTAAAATAACGGTGTTTAAATATTTTTTTTTTATTTGTATAAATATTTCCTCTTGTTCGGCCCCCCATGTCCATTTATCTTTAGTTGATAATTGTTTTTTAAATTGTACTGTTAACTTGGAATAATTGTCCTGGAATTTCCTATAATAATTGCAGATTCCAAGGAAAGACTGTAGCTGTTTTTTGTTTTTAGGTGTGGGGAATCGTTGTATCGCTTCAACCTTTTCTGATGAAGGGGAGATGCCTTCTGCCTTCCTCTGTTAGATTAAATCCTAAAAATTGTACCTTAGGGGCTATAAACTTTGACTTATCCAGCTTAAGGGTTATGTGGTTATCTGATAACTTTTTTAATACCGTCTCCACTCTAGCACAGTGTTCTTGCCAATTTGATGATGTTATCAGCAGGTCATCTACGTATACGGTGGTAAAATTCAGCACATCTTGTCCCAATATCTGATCCATACACTTAACAAACACTGCGACCGAATTTATCAGTCCAAATGGCAGTCTTTTGAACTGATAGTTCCTCCCATCGAACAGAAACGCTAAGTATTTTCTACTGTTCGGATGTAGCTCCACCTGCCAATATCCACATACTGTATCCCATGTGCTGATGTATTTTGTACCGTGGAACTTCTTTAGAATCTCTTCAATTTCACCTGAGGATGTTCTGTCATTTATGATCATTTTATTGATCTCTCTTGCATCGAGGCATATTCTCACTTTCCCGTCCTTTTTCGGTATCGCCACTATTGGACTGGTATATGGTGATGACTCAATTCTATTATATCGTCTTCCATCATTTGGTTGATCTCTGCCCTCACTGCATTCCTTTGCGAGTATGCGATAGGGTAAGATTTTTTCTTAAAATCAACGGGTTCTTTAAATATGATTTACATTGGTAGTCCTTTACCTTGCCCGGGGCGTCTTTCTCTATTCTCTACTACTTGTCTGTGTTTTGTCACCTTGTTTCATTTTATTTCCTTTATAGTTGGTTTGTTCCATTTTTATTTTCATTTTTCTTCTCCTTCACTTCTCAGCTTGTTTCCTTTTATTTTGGTTCTTATCTGGCCAATCTCTGGGGTTGGGTCAAAGTCGTTTGTCTGTCAGTCTAGTCTGCGAGTTTCTTTAATAATCACTTTTAGTTTATAATTCTTCCTCCTTCTTTCTTAATTACATTTTATCTCCTTATTCTCTTCATTATTTATTTATTAAAATATATTACTTTTTAGCATTTCTTACGTACTTATAGTTATCAAATATGATCTGAATTTGGCGATGTTATATAATGCCCTTCCACCAAAATTGATCATTTTATAAAACGTGATTCTAAATTTGATGAAATTATCAATTGTATTGTACCATTTTCTTCTCAAATTCTCCTGCTTCTTGTTCACTTTTATGTTTAATTCTGTATCTTCTACTTCCTTTCTTCTGAGTCTTTTCTTCATTATTTTCTCTTATTATGATCTGGCTTATTGATTTTTTATTATAAATTATTCCCTATAAATCTTATTTTTCCTAACTATCCCTACTTTGTAGCTGAAATCGATTCGGATGGGCTCTATTGGCTTACCTAACTCCGTCGTTCAAAACTACTCTTTTTCTGAGATCAGGGGAACATCATCCCTGCTCAGTTAAATGATTGCTGGACTTACTCAACAGTCAATCTTAATTAATGAATCTTCAATACAGTCATCTTGTGTCTACTACTACTACTACTACTACTACTACTACTACTAATAATAATAATAATATTTGTTGGGAATCTTTTACTTTTGTATTTCATTATTGCTCAGTTCGAGTCATATATTTTTCATCCTTCTTTATTGATACCATTTAATAATACTTGAAGCGTTGATTTTTATTGATACAATTAACATTTTTATTCATTTTTAATTACTCTTTGTTTCAACTCATATCGTATTATAACTCTTAGAATATTTATTTTGTATTTTGATCATTGGTTTGTTTAATTTACTTCCCATATTTTTCTAAATAGTTGTGGAAGTTGATCATTTTGAGTTTTTTTTTCATAATTTTTTTAATATCATAGTAAGTTAGTGTTTCTTACTAGTTTGGAATTTTTGTAGCTTATTCCTTTATAGTATGTTTTACTTCTTTGCCTCATATGTTGGCTAAAGATTATTGTAATTGATCTTACTTTGTAGGAATTTTTTGTAACTTTATTCCTTCATTTTATATTTTGTCTCATATGTTGGCTAAATCTTTGCATAAGTTGGCCTTACATATCTTTTTGAATTTTGAAATTCAACTTACGACTTTTTTCTTTATTATCTATTTGCAAACTTATTCGTTTGTTTTGTTATGTCTCTTTTATTTTATTCAAATTACTTCGGTTGGTTAATTACCTTTGGTTTTTTCAGTCATGGCTGACTGTCATAATATTTCTTAATTGATGCTTGATTGGATACCCCCTTTTATTTCTTAGTGATGGGTTTAGTGATTTTATAAGTGTTATTGCCCTTGTCTCTTGTGATAGTGTACGGTCCCACGTATAATAATAGTAACTTTTTTGTAATGCCTTCTATTGAGCTGGGTAATTCTCTGTTTTTTATTAGCACACTTTCTCCTATCTGGTATTTGATAGTATTTTGCTGGTTCTTAGAATATTTATTCTTTTGTTGCTCTACTTTCTCTGCGATTCTGTTGTAAAATTTTCTTTTTTCAAATTGATATTCTGTGTTTGTGGGAAATTGAATCAGATCATTTATCTCTCTAGGCGGTGGCCACTCGAACATCATTGTGTATGGTGTGGCTTCAATGAAGTTGTGGTAAGCCAGGTTTATAAATTCTTCAGTGGATTTTAGGTAATTGTGCCATTCCTTTTGTTTATCATGGCAGTAGGTCCTTAGGATTCGACCCACTTCTCTAAGTACTCTCTCAGCTGGGTTACTGCTGGGGTGATAAACGGATGTTTTGTAGGTTTTAATACCATGTTCCCAGAGTTTGCTTTTCCATTGAGTTCCTTTAAATTGAGTCCCATGATCGGTTATGATTGCCATAGGTTTCCCTACTTCTGGTATAAATTTGGTTAATATGATCTCAATAATTTTCTTAGTGGTAGCACGATTAATGGAGTATAACTTAGTATATTTGGTGAAGTGATCGAACATGATTACAATGAATCGAAATCTGTGTCTTCCTCCACTGCGAGGAAACGGACCACAAATATCAAGGAATACCCTTTCTAATTTTTGACTTGATATTATTGGTATCATCATACCCTCTTTTTTCGAATTGTCGCACTTTACTATTTGGCAAATATTACATTTTTGTATCGTTTTGCTCACCTTTCGATAAATATTCTTTATATAAACTTGTTCCTCTAATGCTTTTATTACTTTCATGGCACCCATATGGCCGTACCGAATGTGGTAGTCCAATATCAGTTGTTCTTCTACAGTAGACGGGATTACTAGTTTCCACTCTCCAAGGTTAGGGTTGTTTTTAATGAATAACAGGTTATTGTGTACTTTATAATACTGTACAATGGGTTCTTCTTCTTTTGATATTCTCTCCCGGATACTCATTATTTTTGGGTCCATATCTTGATGTCTTCTTATTTCCAGCGTTATTTTTTCCAGATCCGTTCTATCCTTGATAATGTTATACACCTTAACTAACTGTTCTTTCTCTCCCTCGAAAGTTTGTTGCTGGATGTTGATACGGGATAATATGTCAGCAGCTGTGTTTTTCTTCCCTGGTATGTATTCCCAGTTAATATGGTATTCTTGTAGTAACAAAATCCATCGGGTTAATCTTCCATGACTGAGCTTACACTGCTTAAGGAATGATATGGATCTATGGTCGCTTCTCACGGTTATTGTATATCCTAGGATATAAGTCCTGAATTTGTTGCAGGTGAACACAACACTAAGTAGTTCTTTCTCCGTGACGTGATAGTTCCTTTCACATCCATTTAAGATCCTACTTGCAAAGCTTATGACCATATGTTGCCCCTTCTCATCTTCCTGATATAATACAGCACCTACACTCACATCGCTCGCATCACAGTTCATGAAGAATGGCTTGTTGAAGTCTGGATGGTGTAAAATAACGGTGTTTAAATACTTTTCTTTTATTTGTTTAAATATTTCCTCTTGTTCGGCCCCCCATGTCCATTTATCTTTAGTTGATAATTGTTTTTTAAATTGTACTGTTAACTTGGAATAATTGTCCTGGAATTTCCGATAATAATTGCAGATTCCAAGGAAAGACTGTAGCTGTTTTTTGTTTTTAGGTGTGGGGAATCGTTGTATCGCTTCAACCTTTTCTGATGAAGGGGAGATGCCTTCTGCCTTCCTCTGTTAGATTAAATCCTAAAAATTGTACCTTGCGGGCTATAAACTTTGACTTATCCAGCTTAAGGGTTATGTGGTTATCTGATAACTTTTTTAATACCGTCTCCACTCTAGCACAGTGTTCTTGCCAATTTGATGATGTTATCAGCAGGTCATCTACGTATACGGTGGTAAAATTCAGCACAGCTTGTCCCAATATCTGATCCATACACTTAACAAACACTGCGACCGAATTTATCAGTCCAAATGGCAGTCTTTTGAACTGATAGTTCCTCCCATCGAACAGAAACGCTAAGTATTTTCTACTGTTCGGATGTAGCTCCACCTGCCAATATCCACATACTGTATCCCATGTGCTGATGTATTTTGTACTGTGGAACTTCTTTAGAATCTCTTCAATTTCACCTGAGGATGTTCTGTCATTTATGATCATTTTATTGATCTCTCTTGCATCGAGGCATATTCTCACTTTCCCGTCCTTTTTCGGTATCGCCACTATTGGACTGGTATATGGTGATGACTCAATTCTATTATATCATCTTCCATCATTTGGTTGATCTCTGCCCTCACTGCATTCCTTTGCGAGTATGCGATAGGGTAAGATTTTTTCTTAAAATCAACGGGTTCTTTAAATATGATTTACATTGGTAGTCCTTTACCTTGCCCGGGGCGTCTTTCTCTATTCTCTACTACTTGTCTGTGTTTTGTCACCTTGTTTCATTTTATTTCCTTTATAGTTGGTTTGTTCCATTTTTATTTTCATTTTTCTTCTCCTTCACTTCTCATCTTGTTTCCTTTTATTTTGGTTCTTATCTGGCCAATCTCTGGGGTGGGTCAAAGTCGTTTGTCTGTCAGTCTAGTCTGCGAGTTTCTTTAATAATCACTTTTAGTTTATAATTCTTCCTCCTTCTTTCTTAATTACATTTTATCTCCTTATTCTCTTCATTATTTATTTATTAAAATATATTACTTTTTAGCATTTCTTACGTACCTATAGTTATCAAATATGATCTGAATTTGGCGATGTTATATAATGCCCTTCCACCAAAATTGATCATTTTATAAAACGTGATTCTAAGTTTGATGAAATTATCAATTGTATTGTACCATTTTCTTCTCAAATTCTCCTGCTTCTTGTTCACTTTTATGTTTAATTCTGTATCTTCTACTTCCTTTCTTCTGAGTCTTTTCTTCATTATTTTCTCTTATTATGATCTGGCTTATTGATTTTTTATTATAAATTATTCCCTATAAATCTTATTTTCCCTAACTATCCCTACTTTGTAGCTGAAATCGATTCGGATGGGCTCTATTGGCTTACCTAACTCCGTCGTTCAAAACTACTCTTTTTCTGAGATCACGGGAACATCATCCCTGCTCAGTTAAATGATTGCTGGACTTACTCAACAGTCAATCTTAATTAATGAATCTTCAATACAGTCATCTTGTGACTACTACTACTACTACTACTACTACTACTACTAATAATAATAATAATAATATTTGTTGGGAATCTTTTACTTTTGTATTTCATTATTGCTCAGTTCGAGTCATATATTTTTCATCCTTCTTTATTGATACCATTTAATAATACTTGAAGCGTTGATTTTTATTGATACAATTAACATTTTTATTCATTTTTAATTACTCTTTGTTTCAACTCATTTCGTATTATAACTCTTAGAATATTTATTTCGTATTTTGATCATTGGTTTGTTTAATTTACTTCCCATATTTTTCTAAATAGTTGTGGAAGTTGATCATTTTGAGTTTTTTTTCATAATTTTTTTAATATCATAGTAAGTTAGTGTTTCTTACTAGTTTGGAATTTTTGTAGCTTATTCCTTTATAGTATGTTTTACTTCTTTGCCTCATATGTTGGCTAAAGATTATTGTAATTGATCTTACTTTGTAGGAATTTTTTGTAACTTTATTCCTTCATTTTATATTTTGTCTCATATGTTGGCTAAATCTTTGCGTAAGTTGGCCTTACATATCTTTTTGAATTTTGAAATTCAACTTACGACTTTTTTCTTTATTATCTATTTGCAAACTTATTCGTTTGTTTTGTTATGTCTCTTTTATTTTATTCAAATTACTTCGGTTGGTTAATTACCTTTGGTTTTTTCAGTCATGGCTGACTGTCATAATATTTCTTAATTGATGCTTGATTGGATACCCCCTTTATTTTCTTAGTGATGGGTTTAGTGATTTTATAAGTGTTATTGCCATTGTCTCTTGTGATAGTGTACGGTCCCACGTATAATAATAGTAACTTTTTTGTAATGCCTTCTATTGAGCTGGGTAATTCTCTGTTTTTTATTAGCACACTTTCTCCTATCTGGTATTTGATAGTATTTTGCTGGTTCTTAGAATATTTATTCTTTTGTTGCTCTACTTTCTCTGCGATTCTGTTGTAAAATTTTCTTTTTTCGAATTGATATTCTGTGTTTGTGGGAAATTGAATCAGATCATTTATCTCTCTAGGCGGTGGCCACTCGAACATCATTGTGTATGGTGTGGCTTCAATGAAGTTGTTGTAAGCCAGGTTTATAAATTCTTCAGTGGATTTTAGGTAATTGTGCCATTTCTTTTGTTTATCATGGCAGTAGGTCCTTAGGATTCGACCCACTTCTCTAAGTACTCTCTCAGCTGGGTTACTGCTGGGGTGATAAACGGATGTTTTGTAGGTTTTAATACCATGTTCCCAGAGTTTGCTTTTCCATTGAGTTCCTTTAAATTGAGTCCCATGATCGGTTATGATTGCCATAGGTTTCCCTACTTCTGGTATAAATTTGGTTAATATGATCTCAATAATTTTCTTAGTGGTAGCACGATTAATGGAGTATAACTTAGTATATTTGGTGAAGTGATCGAACATGATTACAATGAATCGAACTCTGTGTCTTCCTCCACTGCGAGGAAACGGACCACAAATATCAAGGAATACCCTTTCTAATTTTTGACTTGATATTATTGGTATCATCATACCCTCTTTTTTCGAATTGTTGCACTTTACCATTTGGCAAATATTACATTTTTGTATCGTTTTGCTCACCTTTCGATAAATATTCTTTATATAAACTTGTTCCTCTAATGCTTTTATTACTTTCATGGCACCCATATGGCCGTACCGAATGTGGTAGTCCAATATCAGTTGTTCTTCTACAGTAGACGGGATTACTAGTTTCCACTCTCCAAGGTTAGGGTTGTTTTTAATGAATAACAGGTTATTGTGTACTTTATAATACTGTACAATGGGTTCTTCTTCTTTTGATATTCTCTCCCGGATACTCATTATTTTTGGGTCCATATCTTGATGTCTTCTTATTTCCAGCGTTATTTTTTCCAGATCCGTTCTATCCTTGATAATGTTATACACCTTAACTAACTGTTCTTTCTCTCCCTCGAAAGTTTGTTGCTGGATGTTCATACGGGATAATATGTCAGCAGCTGTGTTTTTCTTCCCTGGTATGTATTCCCAGTTAATATGGTATTCTTGTAGTAACAAAATCCATCGGGTTAATCTTCCATGACTGAGCTTACACTGCTTAAGGAATGATATGGATCTATGGTCGCTTCTCACGGTTATTGTATATCCTAGGATATAAGTCCTGAATTTGTTGCAGGTGAACACAACACTAAGTAGTTCTTTCTCCGTGACGTGATAGTTCCTTTCACATCCATTTAAGATCCTACTTGCAAAGCTTATGACCATATGTTGCCCCATATCATCTCATCTTCCTGATATAATACAGCACCTACACTCACATCGCTCGCATCACAGTTCATGAAGAATGGCTTGTTGAAGTCTGGATGGTGTAAAATAACGGTGTTTAAATACTTTTCTTTTATTTGTTTAAATATTTCCTCTTGTTCGGCCCCCCATGTCCATTTATCTGTAGTTGATAATTGTTTTTTAAATTGTACTGTTAACTTGGAATAATTGTCCTGGAATTTCCGATAATAATTGCAGATTCCAAGGAAAGACTGTAGCTGTTTTTTGTTTTTAGGTGTGGGGAATCGTTGTATCGCTTCAACCTTTTCTGATGAAGGGGAGATGCCTTCTGCCTTCCTCTGTTAGATTAAATCCTAAAAATTGTACCTTGCGGGCTATAAACTTTGACTTATCCAGCTTAAGGGTTATGTGGTTATCTGATAACTTTTTTAATACCGTCTCCACTCTAGCACAGTGTTCTTGCCAATTTGATGATGTTATCAGCAGGTCATCTACGTATACGGTGGTAAAATTCAGCACAGCTTGTCCCAATATCTGATCCATACACTTAACAAACACTGCGACCGAATTTATCAGTCCAAATGGCAGTCTTTTGAACTGATAGTTCCTCCCATCGAACAGAAACGCTAAGTATTTTCTACTGTTCGGATGTAGCTCCACCTGCCAATATCCACATACTGTATCCCATGTGCTGATGTATTTTGTACTGTGGAACTTCTTTAGAATCTCTTCAATTTCACCTGAGGATGTTCTGTCATTTATGATCATTTTATTGATCTCTCTTGCATCGAGGCATATTCTCACTTTCCCGTCCTTTTTCGGTATCGCCACTATTGGACTGGTATATGGTGATTGACTCAATTCTATTATATCGTCTTCCATCATTTGGTTGATCTCTGCCCTCACTGCATTCCTTTGCGAGTATGCGATAGGGTAAGATTTTTTCTTAAAATCAACGGGTTCTTTAAATATGATCTTACATTGGTAGTCCTTTACCTTGCCCGGGGCGTCTTTCTCTATTCTCTACTACTTGTCTGTGTTTTGTCACCTTGTTTCATTTTATTTCCTTTATAGTTGGTTTGTTCCATTTTTATTTTCATTTTTCTTCTCCTTCACTTCTCATCTTGTTTCCTTTTCTTTTGGTTCTTATCTGGCCAATCTCTGGGGTTGGGTCAAAGTCGTTTGTCTGTCAGTCTAGTCTGCGAGTTTCTTTAATAATCACTTTTAGTTTATAATTCTTCCTCCTTCTTTCTTAATTACATTTTATCTCCTTATTCTCTTCATTATTTATTTATTAAAATATATTACTTTTTAGCATTTCTTACGTACTTATAGTTATCAAATATGATCTGAATTTGGCGATGTTATATAATGCCCTTCCACCAAAATTGATCATTTTATAAAACGTGATTCTAAGTTTGATGAAATTATCAATTGTATTGTACCATTTTCTTCTCAAATTCTCCTGCTTCTTGTTCACTTTTATGTTTAATTCTGTATCTTCTACTTCCTTTCTTCTGAGTCTTTTCTTCATTATTTTCTCTTATTATGATCTGGCTTATTGATTTTTTATTATAAATTATTCCCTATAAATCTTATTTTCCCTAACTATCCCTACTTTGTAGCTGAAATCGATTCGGATGGGCTCTATTGGCTTACCTAACTCCGTCGTTCAAAACTACTCTTTTTCTGAGATCACGGGAACATCATCCCTGCTCAGTTAAATGATTGCTGGACTTACTCAACAGTCAATCTTAATTAATGAATCTTCAATACAGTCATCTTGTGACTACTACTACTACTACTACTACTAATAATAATAATAATATTTGTTGGGAATCTTTTACTTTTGTATTTCATTATTGCTCAGTTCGAGTCATATATTTTTCATCCTTCTTTATTGATACCATTTAATAATACTTGAAGCGTTGATTTTTATTGATACAATTAACATTTTTATTCATTTTTAATTACTCTTTGTTTCAACTCATTTCGTATTATAACTCTTAGAATATTTATTTCGTATTTTGATCATTGGTTTGTTTAATTTACTTCCCATATTTTTCGAAATAGTTGTGGAAGTTGATCATTTTGAGTTTTTTTTCATAATTTTTTTAATATCATAGTAAGTTAGTGTTTCTTACTAGTTTGGAATTTTTGTAGCTTATTCCTTTATAGTAGGTTTTACTTCTTTGCCTCATATGTTGGCTAAAGATTATTGTAATTGATCTTACTTTGTAGGAATTTTTTGTAACTTTATTCCTTCATTTTATATTTTGTCTCATATGTTGGCTAAATCTTTGCGTAAGTTGGCCTTACATAACTTTTTGAATTTTGAAATTCAACTTACGACTTTTTTCTTTATTATCTATTTGCAAACTTATTCGTTTGTTTTGTTATGTCTCTTTTATTTTATTCAAATTACTTCGGTTGGTTAATTACCTTTGGTTTTTTCAGTCATGGCTGACTGTCATAATATTTCTTAATTGATGCTTGATTGGATACCCCCTTTATTTTCTTAGTGATGGGTTTAGTGATTTTATAAGTGTTATTGCCCTTGTCTCTTGTGATAGTGTACGGTCCCACGTATAATAATAGTAACTTTTTTGTAATGCTTTCTATTGAGCTGGGTAATTCCCTGTTTTTTATTAGCACACTTTCTCCTATCTGGTATTTGATAGTATTTTGCTGGTTCTTAGAATATTTATTCTTTTGTTGCTCTACTTTCTCTGCGATTCTGTTGTAAAATTTTCTTTTTTCGAATTGATATTCTGTGTTTGTGGGAAATTGAATCAGATCATTTATCTCTGTAGGCGGTGGCCACTCGAACATCATTGTGTATGGTGTGGCTTCAATGAAGTTGTGGTAAGCCAGGTTTATAAATTCTTCAGTGGATTTTAGGTAATTGTGCCATTCCTTTTGTTTATCATGGCAGTAGGTCCTTAGGATTCGACCCACTTCTCTAAGTACTCTCTCAGCTGGGTTACTGCTGGGGTGATAAACGGATGTTTTGTAGGTTTTAATACCATGTTCCCAGAGTTTGCTTTTCCATTGAGTTCCTTTAAATTGAGTCCCATGATCGGTTATGATTGCCATAGGTTTCCCTACTTCTGGTATAAATTTGGTTAATATGATCTCAATAATTTTCTTAGTGGTAGCACGATTAATGGAGTATAACTTAGTATATTTGGTGAAGTGATCGAACATGATTACAATGAATCGAAATCTGTGTCTTCCTCCACTGCGAGGAAACGGACCACAAATATCAAGGAATACCCTTTCTAATTTTTGACTTGATATTATTGGTATCATCATACCCTTTTTTTCGAATTGTTGCACTTTACCATTTGGCAAATATTACATTTTTGTATCGTTTTGCTCACCTTTCGATAAATATTCTTTATATAAACTTGTTCCTCTAATGCTTTTATTACTTTCATGGCACCCATATGGCCGTACCAAATGTGGTAGTCCAATATCAGTTGTTCTTCTACAGTAGACGGGATTACTAGTTTCCACTCTCCAAGGTTAGGGTTGTTTTTAATGAATAACAGGTTATTGTGTACTTTATAATACTGTACAATGGGTTCTTCTTCTTTTGATATTCTCTCCCGGATACTCATTATTTTTGGGTCCATATCTTGATGTCTTCTTATTTCCAGCGTTATTTTTTCCAGATCCGTTCTATCCTTGATAATGTTATACACCTTAACTAACTGTTCTTTCTCTCCCTCGAAAGTTTGTTGCTGGATGTTCATACGGGATAATATGTCAGCAGCTGTGTTTTTCTTCCCTGGTATGTATTCCCAGTTAATATGGTATTCTTGTAGTAACAAAATCCATCGGGTTAATCTTCCATGACTGAGTTTACACTGCTTAAGGAATGATATGGATCTATGGTCGCTTCTCACGGTTATTGTATATCCTAGGATATAAGTCCTGAATTTGTTGCAGGTGAACACAACACTAAGTAGTTCTTTCTCCGTGACGTGATAGTTCCTTTCACATCCATTTAAGATCCTACTTGCAAAGCTTATGACCATATGTTGCCCCTTCTCATCTTCCTGATATAATACAGCACCTACACTCACATCGCTCGCATCACAGTTCATGAAGAATGGCTTGTTGAAGTCTGGATGGTGTAAAATAACGGTGTTTAAATACTTTTCTTTTATTTGTTTAAATATTTCCTCTTGTTCGGCCCCCCATGTCCATTTATCTGTAGTTGATAATTGTTTTTTAAATTGTACTGTTAACTTGGAATAATTGTCCTGGAATTTCCGATAATAATTGCAGATTCCAAGGAAAGACTGTAGCTGTTTTTTGTTTTTAGGTGTGGGGAATCGTTGTATCGCTTCAACCTTTTCTGATGAAGCGGAGATGCCTTCTGCCTACCTCTGTTAGATTAAATCCTAAAAATTGTACCTTGCGGGCTATAAACTTTGGCTTATCCAGCTTAAGGGTTATGTGGTTATCTGATAACTTTTTTAATACCGTCTCCACTCTAGCACAGTGTTCTTGCCAATTTGATGATGTTATCAGCAGGTCATCTACGTATACGGTGGTAAAATTCAGCACAGCTTGTCCCAATATCTGATCCATACACTTAACAAACACTGCGACCGAATTTATCAGTCCAAATGGCAGTCTTTTGAACTGATAGTTCCTCCCATCGAACAGAAACGCTAAGTATTTTCTACTGTTCGGATGTAGCTCCACCTGCCAATATCCACATACTGTATCCCATGTGCTGATGTATTTTGTACTGTGGAACTTCTTTAGAATCTCTTCAATTTCACCTGAGGATGTTCTGTCATTTATGATCATTTTATTGATCTCTCTTGCATCGAGGCATATTCTCACTTTCCCGTCCTTTTTCGGTATCGCCACTATTGGACTGGTATATGGTGATTGACTCAATTCTATTATATCGTCTTCCATCATTTGGTTGATCTCTGCCCTCACTGCATTCCTTTGCGAGTATGCGATAGGGTAAGATTTTTTCTTAAAATCAACGGGTTCTTTAAATATGATCTTACATTGGTAGTCCTTTACCTTGCCCGGGGCGTCTTTCTCTATTCTCTACTACTTGTCTGTGTTTTGTCACCTTTTTTCATTTTATTTCCTTTATAGTTGGTTTGTTCCATTTTTATTTTCATTTTTCTTCTCCTTCACTTCTCATCTTGTTTCCTTTTATTTTGGTTCTTATCTGGCCAATCTCTGGGGTTGGGTCAAAGTCGTTTGTCTGTCAGTCTAGTCTGTGAGTTTCTTTAATAATCACTTTTAGTTTATAATTCTTCCTCCTTCTTTCTTAATTACATTTTATCTCCTTATTCTCTTCATTATTTATTTATTAAAATATATTACTTTTTAGCATTTCTTACGTACTTATTGTTATCAAATATGATCTGAATTTGGCGATGTTATATAATGCCCTTCCACCAAAATTGATCATTTTATAAAACGTGATTCTAAGTTTGATGAAATTATCAATTGTATTGTACCATTTTCTTCTCAAATTCTCCTGCTTCTTGTTCACTTTTATGTTTAATTCTGTATCTTCTACTTTCCTTTCTTCTGAGTCTTTTCTCTTATTATGATCTGGCTTATTGATTTTTTATTATAAATTATTCCCTATAAATCTTATTTTCCCTAACTATCCCTACTTTGTAGCTGAAATCGATTCGGATGGGCTCTATTGGCTTACCTAACTCCGTTGTTCAAAACTACTCTTTTTCTGAGATCACGGGAACATCATCCCTGCTCAGTTAAATGATTGCTGGACTTACTCAACAGTCAATCTTAATTAATGAATCTTCAATACAGTCATCTTGTGACTACTACTACTACTACTACTACTAATAATAATAATAATATTTGTTGGGAATCTTTTACTTTTGTATTTCATTATTGCTCAGTTCGAGTCATATATTTTTCATCCTTCTTTATTGATACCATTTAATAATACATGAAGCGTTGATTTTTATTGATACAATTAACATTTTTATTCATTTTTAATTACTCTTTGTTTCAACTCATTTCGTATTATAACTCTTAGAATATTTATTTCGTATTTTGATCATTGGTTTGTTTAATTTACTTCCCATATTTTTCGAAATAGTTGTGGAAGTTGATCATTTTGAGTTTTTTTTCATAATTTTTTTAATATCATAGTAAGTTAGTGTTTCTTACTAGTTTGGAATTTTTGTAGCTTATTCCTTTATAGTAGGTTTTACTTCTTTGCCTCATATGTTGGCTAAAGATTATTGTAATTGATCTTACTTTGTAGGAATTTTTTGTAACTTTATTCCTTCATTTTATATTTTGTCTCATATGTTGGCTAAATCTTTGCGTAAGTTGGCCTTACATAACTTTTTGAATTTTGAAATTCAACTTACGACTTTTTTCTTTATTATCTATTTGCAAACTTATTCGTTTGTTTTGTTATGTCTCTTTTATTTTATTCAAATTACTTCGGTTGGTTAATTACCTTTGGTTTTTTCAGTCATGGCTGACTGTCATAATATTTCTTAATTGATGCTTGATTGGATACCCCCTTTATTTTCTTAGTGATGGGTTTAGTGATTTTATAAGTGTTATTGCCCTTGTCTCTTGTGATAGTGTACGGTCCCACGTATAATAATAGTAACTTTTTTGTAATGCTTTCTATTGAGCTGGGTAATTCTCTGTTTTTTATTAGCACACTTTCTCCTATCTGGTATTTGATAGTATTTTGCTGGTTCTTAGAATATTTATTCTTTTGTTGCTCTACTTTCTCTGCGATTCTGTTGTAAAATTTTCTTTTTTCGAATTGATATTCTGTGTTTGTGGGAAATTGAATCAGATCATTTATCTCTGTAGGCGGTGGCCACTCGAACATCATTGTGTATGGTGTGGCTTCAATGAAGTTGTGGTAAGCCAGGTTTATAAATTCTTCAGTGGATTTTAGGTAATTGTGCCATTCCTTTTGTTTATCATGGCAGTAGGTCCTTAGGATTCGACCCACTTCTCTAAGTACTCTCTCAGCTGGGTTACTGCTGGGGTGATAAACGGATGTTTTGTAGGTTTTAGTACCATGTTCCCAGAGTTTGCTTTTCCATTGAGTTCCTTTAAATTGAGTCCCATGATCGGTTATGATTGCCATAGGTTTCCCTACTTCTGGTATAAATTTGGTTAATATGATCTCAATAATTTTCTTAGTGGTAGCACGATTAATGGAGTATAACTTAGTATATTTGGTGAAGTGATCGAACATGATTACAATGAATCGAAATCTGTGTCTTCCTCCACTGCGAGGAAACGGACCACAAATATCAAGGAATACCCTTTCTAATTTTTGACTTGATATTATTGGTATCATCATACCCTCTTTTTTCGAATTGTTGCACTTTACCATTTGGCAAATATTACATTTTTGTATCGTTTTGCTCACCTTTCGATAAATATTCTTTATATAAACTTGTTCCTCTAATGCTTTTATTACTTTCATGGCACCCATATGGCCGTACCAAATGTGGTAGTCCAATATCAGTTGTTCTTCTACAGTAGACGGGATTACTAGTTTCCACTCTCCAAGGTTAGGGTTGTTTTTAATGAATAACAGGTTATTGTGTACTTTATAATACTGTACAATGGGTTCTTCTTCTTTTGATATTCTCTCCCGGATACTCATTATTTTTGGGTCCATATCTTGATGTCTTCTTATTTCCAGCGTTATTTTTTCCAGATCCGTTCTATCCTTGATAATGTTATACACCTTAACTAACTGTTCTTTCTCTCCCTCGAAAGTTTGTTGCTGGATGTTGATACGGGATAATATGTCAGCAGCTGTGTTTTTCTTCCCTGGTATGTATTCCCAGTTAATATGGTATTCTTGTAGTAACAAAATCCATCGGGTTAATCTTCCATGACTGAGCTTACACTGCTTAAGGAATGATATGGATCTATGGTCGCTTCTCACGGTTATTGTATATCCTAGGATATAAGTCCTGAATTTGTTGCAGGTGAACACAACACTAAGTAGTTCTTTCTCCGTGACGTGATAGTTCCTTTCACATCCATTTAAGATCCTACTTGCAAAGCTTATGACCATATGTTGCCCCATATCATCTCATCTTCCTGATATAATACAGCACCTACACTCACATCGCTCGCATCACAGTTCATGAAGAATGGCTTGTTGAAGTCTGGATGGTGTAAAATAACGGTGTTTAAATACTTTTCTTTTATTTGTTTAAATATTTCCTCTTGTTCGGCCCCCCATGTCCATTTATCTGTAGTTGATAATTGTTTTTTAAATTGTACTGTTAACTTGGAATAATTGTCCTGGAATTTCCGATAATAATTGCAGATTCCAAGGAAAGACTGTAGCTGTTTTTTGTTTTTAGGTGTGGGGAATCGTTGTATCGCTTCAACCTTTTCTGATGAAGCGGAGATGCCTTCTGCCTACCTCTGTTAGATTAAATCCTAAAAATTGTACCTTGCGGGCTATAAACTTTGACTTATCCAGCTTAAGGGTTATGTGGTTATCTGATAACTTTTTTAATACCGTCTCCACTCTAGCACAGTGTTCTTGCCAATTTGATGATGTTATCAGCAGGTCATCTACGTATACGGTGGTAAAATTCAGCACAGCTTGTCCCAATATCTGATCCATACACTTAACAAACACTGCGACCGAATTTATCAGTCCAAATGGCAGTTTTTTGAACTGATAGTTCCTCCCATCGAACAGAAACGCTAAGTATTTTCTACTGTTCGGATGTAGCTCCACCTGCCAATATCCACATACTGTATCCCATGTGCTGATGTATTTTGTACTGTGGAACTTCTTTAGAATCTCTTCAATTTCACCTGAGGATGTTCTGTCATTTATGATCATTTTATTGATCTCTCTTGCATCGAGGCATATTCTCACTTTCCCGTCCTTTTTCGGTATCGCCACTATTGGACTGGTATATGGTGATTGACTCAATTCTATTATATCGTCTTCCATCATTTGGTTGATCTCTGCCCTCACTGCATTCCTTTGCGAGTATGCGATAGGGTAAGATTTTTTCTTAAAATCAACGGGTTCTTTAAATATGATCTTACATTGGTAGTCCTTTACCTTGCCCGGGGCGTCTTTCTCTATTCTCTACTACTTGTCTGTGTTTTGTCACCTTGTTTCATTTTATTTCCTTTATAGTTGGTTTGTTCCATTTTTATTTTCATTTTTCTTCTCCTTCACTTCTCATCTTGTTTCCTTTTATTTTGGTTCTTATCTGGCCAATCTCTGGGGTTGGGTCAAAGTCGTTTGTCTGTCAGTCTAGTCTGCGAGTTTCTTTAATAATCACTTTTAGTTTATAATTCTTCCTCCTTCTTTCTTAATTACATTTTATCTCCTTATTCTCTTCATTATTTATTTATTAAAATATATTACTTTTTAGCATTTCTTACGTACTTATAGTTATCAAATATGATCTGAATTTGGCGATGTTATATAATGCCCTTCCACCAAAATTGATCATTTTATAAAACGTGATTCTAAGTTTGATGAAATTATCAATTGTATTGTACCATTTTCTTCTCAAATTCTCCTGCTTCTTGTTCACTTTTATGTTTAATTCTGTATCTTCTACTTCCTTTCTTCTGAGTCTTTTCTTCATTATTTTCTCTTATTATGATCTGGCTTATTGATTTTTTATTATAAATTATTCCCTATAAATCTTATTTTCCCTAACTATCCCTACTTTGTAGCTGAAATCGATTCGGATGGGCTCTATTGGCTTACCTAACTCCGTCGTTCAAAACTACTCTTTTTCTGAGATCACGGGAACATCATCCCTGCTCAGTTAAATGATTGCTGGACTTACTCAACAGTCAATCTTAATTAATGAATCTTCAATACAGTCATCTTGTGACTACTACTACTACTACTACTACTACTACTACTAATAATAATAATATTTGTTGGGAATATTTTACTTTTGTATTTCATTATTGCTCAGTTCGAGTCATATATTTTTCATCCTTCTTTATTGATACCATTTAATAATACTTGAAGCGTTGATTTTTATTGATACAATTAACATTTTTATTCATTTTTAATTACTCTTTGTTTCAACTCATTTCGTATTATAACTCTTAGAATATTTATTTCGTATTTTGATCATTGGTTTGTTTAATTTACTTCCCATATTTTTCGAAATAGTTGTGGAAGTTGATCATTTTGAGTTTTTTTTCATAATTTTTTTAATATCATAGTAAGTTAGTGTTTCTTACTAGTTTGGAATTTTTGTAGCTTATTCCTTTATAGTAGGTTTTACTTCTTTGCCTCATATGTTGGCTAAAGATTATTGTAATTGATCTTACTTTGTAGGAATTTTTTGTAACTTTATTCCTTCATTTTATATTTTGTCTCATATGTTGGCTAAATCTTTGCGTAAGTTGGCCTTACATAACTTTTTGAATTTTGAAATTCAACTTACGACTTTTTTCTTTATTATCTATTTGCAAACTTATTCGTTTGTTTTGTTATGTCTCTTTTATTTTATTCAAATTACTTCGGTTGGTTAATTACCTTTGGTTTTTTCAGTCATGGCTGACTGTCATAATATTTCTTAATTGATGCTTGATTGGATACCCCCTTTATTTTCTTAGTGATGGGTTTAGTGATTTTATAAGTGTTATTGCCCTTGTCTCTTGTGATAGTGTACGGTCCCACGTATAATAATAGTAACTTTTTTGTAATGCTTTCTATTGAGCTGGGTAATTCTCTGTTTTTTATTAGCACACTTTCTCCTATCTGGTATTTGATAGTATTTTGCTGGTTCTTAGAATATTTATTCTTTTGTTGCTCTACTTTCTCTGCGATTCTGTTGTAAAATTTTCTTTTTTCGAATTGATATTCTGTGTTTGTGGGAAATTGAATCAGATCATTTATCTCTGTAGGCGGTGGCCACTCGAACATCATTGTGTATGGTGTGGCTTCAATGAAGTTGTGGTAAGCCAGGTTTATAAATTCTTCAGTGGATTTTAGGTAATTGTGCCATTCCTTTTGTTTATCATGGCAGTAGGTCCTTAGGATTCGACCCACTTCTCTAAGTACTCTCTCAGCTGGGTTACTGCTGGGGTGATAAACGGATGTTTTGTAGGTTTTAGTACCATGTTCCCAGAGTTTGCTTTTCCATTGAGTTCCTTTAAATTGAGTCCCATGATCGGTTATGATTGCCATAGGTTTCCCTACTTCTGGTATAAATTTGGTTAATATGATCTCAATAATTTTCTTAGTGGTAGCACGATTAATGGAGTATAACTTAGTATATTTGGTGAAGTGATCGAACATGATTACAATGAATCGAAATCTGTGTCTTCCTCCACTGCGAGGAAACGGACCACAAATATCAAGGAATACCCTTTCTAATTTTTGACTTGATATTATTGGTATCATCATACCCTCTTTTTTCGAATTGTTGCACTTTACCATTTGGCAAATATTACATTTTTGTATCGTTTTGCTCACCTTTCGATAAATATTCTTTATATAAACTTGTTCCTCTAATGCTTTTATTACTTTCATGGCACCCATATGGCCGTACCAAATGTGGTAGTCCAATATCAGTTGTTCTTCTACAGTAGACGGGATTACTAGTTTCCACTCTCCAAGGTTAGGGTTGTTTTTAATGAATAACAGGTTATTGTGTACTTTATAATACTGTACAATGGGTTCTTCTTCTTTTGATATTCTCTCCCGGATACTCATTATTTTTGGGTCCATATCTTGATGTCTTCTTATTTCCAGCGTTATTTTTTCCAGATCCGTTCTATCCTTGATAATGTTATACACCTTAACTAACTGTTCTTTCTCTCCCTCGAAAGTTTGTTGCTGGATGTTCATACGGGATAATATGTCAGCAGCTGTGTTTTTCTTCCCTGGTATGTATTCCCAGTTAATATGGTATTCTTGTAGTAACAAAATCCATCGGGTTAATCTTCCATGACTGAGTTTACACTGCTTAAGGAATGATATGGATCTATGGTCGCTTCTCACGGTTATTGTATATCCTAGGATATAAGTCCTGAATTTGTTGCAGGTGAACACAACACTAAGTAGTTCTTTCTCCGTGACGTGATAGTTCCTTTCACATCCATTTAAGATCCTACTTGCAAAGCTTATGACCATATGTTGCCCCTTCTCATCTTCCTGATATAATACAGCACCTACACTCACATCGCTCGCATCACAGTTCATGAAGAATGGCTTGTTGAAGTCTGGATGGTGTAAAATAACGGTGTTTAAATACTTTTCTTTTATTTGTTTAAATATTTCCTCTTGTTCGGCCCCCCATGTCCATTTATCTGTAGTTGATAATTGTTTTTTAAATTGTACTGTTAACTTGGAATAATTGTCCTGGAATTTCCGATAATAATTGCAGATTCCAAGGAAAGACTGTAGCTGTTTTTTGTTTTTAGGTGTGGGGAATCGTTGTATCGCTTCAACCTTTTCTGATGAAGCGGAGATGCCTTCTGCCTACCTCTGTTAGATTAAATCCTAAAAATTGTACCTTGCGGGCTATAAACTTTGACTTATCCAGCTTAAGGGTTATGTGGTTATCTGATAACTTTTTTAATACCGTCTCCACTCTAGCACAGTGTTCTTGCCAATTTGATGATGTTATCAGCAGGTCATCTACGTATACGGTGGTAAAATTCAGCACAGCTTGTCCCAATATCTGATCCATACACTTAACAAACACTGCGACCGAATTTATCAGTCCAAATGGCAGTCTTTTGAACTGATAGTTCCTCCCATCGAACAGAAACGCTAAGTATTTTCTACTGTTCGGATGTAGCTCCACCTGCCAATATCCACATACTGTATCCCATGTGCTGATGTATTTTGTACTGTGGAACTTCTTTAGAATCTCTTCAATTTCACCTGAGGATGTTCTGTCATTTATGATCATTTTATTGATCTCTCTTGCATCGAGGCATATTCTCACTTTCCCGTCCTTTTTCGGTATCGCCACTATTGGACTGGTATATGGTGATTGACTCAATTCTATTATATCGTCTTCCATCATTTGGTTGATCTCTGCCCTCACTGCATTCCTTTGCGAGTATGCGATAGGGTAAGATTTTTTCTTAAAATCAACGGGTTCTTTAAATATGATCTTACATTGGTAGTCCTTTACCTTGCCCGGGGCGTCTTTCTCTATTCTCTACTACTTGTCTGTGTTTTGTCACCTTTTTTCATTTTATTTCCTTTATAGTTGGTTTGTTCCATTTTTATTTTCATTTTTCTTCTCCTTCACTTCTCATCTTGTTTCCTTTTATTTTGGTTCTTATCTGGCCAATCTCTGGGGTTGGGTCAAAGTCGTTTGTCTGTCAGTCTAGTCTGTGAGTTTCTTTAATAATCACTTTTAGTTTATAATTCTTCCTCCTTCTTTCTTAATTACATTTTATCTCCTTATTCTCTTCATTATTTATTTATTAAAATATATTACTTTTTAGCATTTCTTACGTACTTATTGTTATCAAATATGATCTGAATTTGGCGATGTTATATAATGCCCTTCCACCAAAATTGATCATTTTATAAAACGTGATTCTAAGTTTGATGAAATTATCAATTGTATTGTACCATTTTCTTCTCAAATTCTCCTGCTTCTTGTTCACTTTTATGTTTAATTCTGTATCTTCTACTTTCCTTTCTTCTGAGTCTTTTCTCTTATTATGATCTGGCTTATTGATTTTTTATTATAAATTATTCCCTATAAATCTTATTTTCCCTAACTATCCCTACTTTGTAGCTGAAATCGATTCGGATGGGCTCTATTGGCTTACCTAACTCCGTCGTTCAAAACTACTCTTTTTCTGAGATCAGGGGAACATCATCCCTGCTCAGTTAAATGATTGCTGGACTTACTCAACAGTCAATCTTAATTAATGAATCTTCAATACAGTCATCTTGTGACTACTACTACTACTACTACTACTACTAATAATAATAATATTTGTTGGGAATCTTTTACTTTTGTATTTCATTATTGCTCAGTTCGAGTCATATATTTTTCATCCTTCTTTATTGATACCATTTAATAATACTTGAAGCGTTGATTTTTATTGATACAATTAACATTTTTATTCATTTTTAATTACTCTTTGTTTCAACTCATTTCGTATTATAACTCTTAGAATATTTATTTCGTATTTTGATCATTGGTTTGTTTAATTTACTTCCCATATTTTTCTAAATAGTTGTGGAAGTTGATCATTTTGAGTTTTTTTTTCATAATTTTTTTAATATCATAGTAAGTTAGTGTTTCTTACTAGTTTGGAATTTTTGTAGCTTATTCCTTTATAGTATGTTTTACTTCTTTGCCTCATATGTTGGCTAAAGATTATTGTAAGTTGATCTTACTTTGTAGGAATTTTTTGTAACTTTATTCCTTCATTTTATATTTTGTCTCATATGTTGGCTAAATCTTTGCGTAAGTTGGCCTTACATATCTTTTTGAATTTTGAAATTCAACTTACGACTTTTTTCTTTATTATCTATTTGCAAACTTATTCGTTTGTTTTGTTATGTCTCTTTTATTTTATTCAAATTACTTCGGTTGGTTAATTACCTTTGGTTTTTTCAGTCATGGCTGACTGTCATAATATTTCTTAATTGATGCTTGATTGGATACCCCCTTTATTTTCTTAGTGATGGGTTTAGTGATTTTATAAGTGTTATTGCCCTTGTCTCTTGTGATAGTGTACGGTCCACGTATAATAATAGTAACTTTTTTGTAATGCCTTCTATTGAGCTGGGTAATTCTCTGTTTTTTATTAGCACACTTTCTCCTATCTGGTATTTGATAGTATTTTGCTGGTTCTTAGAATATTTATTCTTTTGTTGCTCTACTTTCTCTGCGATTCTGTTATAAAATTTTCTTTTTTCGAATTGATATTCTGTGTTTGTGGGAAATTGAATCAGATCATTTATCTCTCTAGGCGGTGGCCACTCGAACATCATTGTGTATGGTGTGGCTTCAATGAAGTTGTGGTAAGCCAGGTTTATAAATTCTTCAGTGGATTTTAGGTAATTGTGCAATTCCTTTTGTTTATCATGGCAGTAGGTCCTTAGGATTCGACCCACTTCTCTAAGTACTCTCTCAGCTGGGTTACTGCTGGGGTAATAAACGGATGTTTTGTAGGTTTTAATACCATGTTCCCAGAGTTTGCTTTTCCATTGAGTTCCTTTAAATTGAGTCCCATGATCGGTTATGATTGCCATAGGTTTCCCTACTTCTGGTATAAATTTGGTTAATATGATCTCAATAATTTTCTTAGTGGTAGCACGATTAATGGAGTATAACTTAGTATATTTGGTGAAGTGATCGAACATGATTACAATGAATCGAAATCTGTGTCTTCCTCCACTGCGAGGAAACGGACCACAAATATCAAGGAATACCCTTTCTAATTTTTGACTTGATATTATTGGTATCATCATACCCTCTTTTTTCGAATTGTTGCACTTTACCATTTGGCAAATATTACATTTTTGTATCGTTTTGCTCACCTTTCGATAAATATTCTTTATATAAACTTGTTCCTCTAATGCTTTTATTACTTTCATGGCACCCATATGGCCGTACCAAATGTGGTAGTCCAATATCAGTTGTTCTTCTACAGTAGACGGGATTACTAGTTTCCACTCTCCAAGGTTAGGGTTGTTTTTAATGAATAACAGGTTATTGTGTACTTTATAATACTGTACAATGGGTTCTTCTTCTTTTGATATTCTCTCCCGGATACTCATTATTTTTGGGTCCATATCTTGATGTCTTCTTATTTCCAGCGTTATTTTTTCCAGATCCGTTCTATCCTTGATAATGTTATACACCTTAACTAACTGTTCTTTCTCTCCCTCGAAAGTTTGTTGCTGGATGTTCATACGGGATAATATGTCAGCAGCTGTGTTTTTCTTCCCTGGTATGTATTCCCAGTTAATATGGTATTCTTGTAGTAACAAAATCCATCGGGTTAATCTTCCATGACTGAGTTTACACTGCTTAAGGAATGATATGGATCTATGGTCGCTTCTCACGGTTATTGTATATCCTAGGATATAAGTCCTGAATTTGTTGCAGGTGAACACAACACTAAGTAGTTCTTTCTCCGTGACGTGATAGTTCCTTTCACATCCATTTAAGATCCTACTTGCAAAGCTTATGACCATATGTTGCCCCTTCTCATCTTCCTGATATAATACAGCACCTACACTCACATCGCTCGCATCACAGTTCATGAAGAATGGCTTGTTGAAGTCTGGATGGTGTAAAATAACGGTGTTTAAATACTTTTCTTTTATTTGTTTAAATATTTCCTCTTGTTCGGCCCCCCATGTCCATTTATCTGTAGTTGATAATTGTTTTTTAAATTGTACTGTTAACTTGGAATAATTGTCCTGGAATTTCCGATAATAATTGCAGATTCCAAGGAAAGACTGTAGCTGTTTTTTGTTTTTAGGTGTGGGGAATCGTTGTATCGCTTCAACCTTTTCTGATGAAGCGGAGATGCCTTCTGCCTACCTCTGTTAGATTAAATCCTAAAAATTGTACCTTGCGGGCTATAAACTTTGGCTTATCCAGCTTAAGGGTTATGTGGTTATCTGATAACTTTTTTAATACCGTCTCCACTCTAGCACAGTGTTCTTGCCAATTTGATGATGTTATCAGCAGGTCATCTACGTATACGGTGGTAAAATTCAGCACAGCTTGTCCCAATATCTGATCCATACACTTAACAAACACTGCGACCGAATTTATCAGTCCAAATGGCAGTCTTTTGAACTGATAGTTCCTCCCATCGAACAGAAACGCTAAGTATTTTCTACTGTTCGGATGTAGCTCCACCTGCCAATATCCACATACTGTATCCCATGTGCTGATGTATTTTGTACTGTGGAACTTCTTTAGAATCTCTTCAATTTCACCTGAGGATGTTCTGTCATTTATGATCATTTTATTGATCTCTCTTGCATCGAGGCATATTCTCACTTTCCCGTCCTTTTTCGGTATCGCCACTATTGGACTGGTATATGGTGATTGACTCAATTCTATTATATCGTCTTCCATCATTTGGTTGATCTCTGCCCTCACTGCATTCCTTTGCGAGTATGCGATAGGGTAAGATTTTTTCTTAAAATCAACGGGTTCTTTAAATATGATCTTACATTGGTAGTCCTTTACCTTGCCCTGGGCGTCTTTCTCTATTCTCTACTACTTGTCTGTGTTTTGTCACCTTGTTTCATTTTATTTCCTTTATAGTTGGTTTGTTCCATTTTTATTTTCATTTTTCTTCTCCTTCACTTCTCATCTTGTTTCCTTTTATTTTGG
Organism: Magicicada septendecula; assembly: GCA_034769895.1. Classification (NCBI taxonomy): domain Eukaryota; kingdom Metazoa; phylum Arthropoda; class Insecta; order Hemiptera; family Cicadidae; genus Magicicada; species Magicicada septendecula. Next base: position 449,980,748 of record CM068368.1, read on the forward strand.
TTCTTATCTGGCCAATCTCTGGGGTTGGGTCAAAGTCGTTTGTCTGTCAGTCTAGTCTGCGAGTTTCTTTAATAATCACTTTTAGTTTATAATTCTTCCTCCTTCTTTCTTAATTACATTTTATCTCCTTATTCTCTTCATTATTTATTTATTAAAATATATTACTTTTTAGCATTTCTTACGTACTTATAGTTATCAAATATGATCTGAATTTGGCGATGTTATATAATGCCCTTCCACCAAAATTGATCATTTTATAAAACGTGATTCTAAGTTTGATGAAATTATCAATTGTATTGTACCATTTTCTTCTCAAATTCTCCTGCTTCTTGTTCACTTTTATGTTTAATTCTGTATCTTCTACTTCCTTTCTTCTGAGTCTTTTCTTCATTATTTTCTCTTATTATGATCTGGCTTATTGATTTTTTATTATAAGTTATTCCCTATAAATCTTATTTTCCCTAACTATCCCTACTTTGTAGCTGAAATCGATTCGGATGGGCTCTATTGGCTTACCTAACTCCGTCGTTCAAAACTACTCTTTTTCTGAGATCAGGGGAACATCATCCCTGCTCAGTTAAATGATTGCTGGACTTACTCAACAGTCAATCTTAATTAATGAATCTTCAATACAGTCATCTTGTGACTACTACTACTACTACTACTACTACTACTACTAATAATAATAATAATAATAATAATAATAATATTTGTTGGGAATCTTTTACTTTTGTATTTCATTATTGCTCAGTTCGAGTCATATATTTTTCATCCTTCTTTATTGATACCATTTAATAATACTTGAAGCGTTGATTTTTATTGATACAATTAACATTTTTATTCATTTTTAATTACTCTTTGTTTCAACTCATTTCGTATTATAACTCTTAGAATATTTATTTCGTATTTTGATCATTGGTTTGTTTAATTTACTTCCCATATTTTTCTAAATAGTTGTGGAAGTTGATCATTTTGAGTTTTTTTTTCATAATTTTTTTAATATCATAGTAAGTTAGTGTTTCTTACTAGTTTGGAATTTTTGTAGCTTATTCCTTTATAGTATGTTTTACTTCTTTGCCTCATATGTTGGCTAAAGATTATTGTAATTCATCTTACTTTGTAGGAATTTTTTGTAACTTTATTCCTTCATTTTATATTTTGTCTCATATGTTGGCTAAATCTTTGCGTAAGTTGGCCTTACATATCTTTTTGAATTTTGAAATTCAACTTACGACTTTTTTCTTTATTATCTATTTGCAAACTTATTCGTTTGTTTTGTTATGTCTCTTTTATTTTATTCAAATTACTTCGGTTGGTTAATTACCTTTGGTTTTTTCAGTCATGGCTGACTGTCATAATATTTCTTAATTGATGCTTGATTGGATACCCCCTTTATTTTCTTAGTGATGGGTTTAGTGATTTTATAAGTGTTATTGCCCTTGTCTCTTGTGATAGTGTACGGTCCACGTATAATAATAGTAACATTTTTGTAATGCCTTCTATTGAGCTGGGTAATTCTCTGTTTTTTATTAGCACACTTTCTCCTATCTGGTATTTGATAGTATTTTGCTGGTTCTTAGAATATTTATTCTTTTGTTGCTCTACTTTCTCTGCGATTCTGTTGTAAAATTTTCTTTTTTCGAATTGATATTCTGTGTTTGTGGGAAATTGAATCAGATCATTTATCTCTGTAGGCGGTGGCCACTCGAACATCATTTTGTATGGTGTGGCTTCAATGAAGTTGTGGTAAGCCAGGTTTATAAATTCTTCAGTGGATTTTAGGTAATTGTGCCATTCCTTTTGTTTATCATGGCAGTAGGTCCTTAGGATTCGACCCACTTCTCTAAGTACTCTCTCAGCTGGGTTACTGCTGGGGTGATAAACGGATGTTTTGTAGGTTTTAATACCATGTTCCCAGAGTTTGCTTTTCCATTGAGTTCCTTTAAATTGAGTCCCATGATCGGTTATGATTGCCATAGGTTTCCCTACTTCTGGTATAAATTTGGTTAATATGATCTCAATAATTTTCTTAGTGGTATCACGATTAATGGAGTATAACTTAGTATATTTGGTGAAGTGATCGAACATGATTACAATGAATCGAAATCTGTGTCTTCCTCCACTGCGAGGAAACGGACCACAAATATCAAGGAATACCCTTTCTAATTTTTGACTTGATGTTATTGGTATCATCATACCCTCTTTTTTCGAATTGTTGCACTTTACCATTTGGCAAATATTACATTTTTGTATCGTTTTGCTCACCTTTCGATAAATATTCTTTATATAAACTTGTTCCTCTAATGCTGTTATTACTTTCATGGCACCCATATGGCCGTACCGAATGTGGTAGTCCAATATCAGTTGTTCTTCTACAGTAGACGGGATTACTAGTTTCCACTCTCCAAGGTTAGGGTTGTTTTTAATGAATAACAGGTTATTGTGTACTTTATAATACTGTACAATGGGTTCTTCTTCTTTTGATATTCTTTCCCGGATACTCATTATTTTTGGGTCCATATCTTGATGTCTTCTTATTTCCAGCGTTATTTTTTCCAGATCCGTTCTATCCTTGATAATGTTTGTGACGGCAGCGGTATGCGAACATCTGCTCTCCGGTACCAGCGGTGGACACAGCGAGCCAATCCAACAACGTGCTCGGAGCGAGCCAATCAGCGATCCCGGTTAGTCAATAAAACCCGGGCCGGTAGAAAATTTTGCGCACTCTTCATCGCCACGCCATCGAACGCACTTCATCTCCTCTCCTCTCTCGTACGACATCGGGGCGGAGTCAGCCGGAAGGAACAGCCGAAGAATAGAAACGCCGCCGTTCTTGCGTCTTCGCACTCCCGTTCCGCGCCAGCGATGGATTTCGCTGGGCCGGCAGCCGACTCTACAACCGGTGCCGAAAGAAGAGGAGGACTGCAGTACGCCACGATCAGCGGGCGCAGCCGCCGAACATCTCAGCGCGGCACGACCAACATCAGCTTTCTCGCCACTCGGTCCTTTTTAGGGCCACCAAAATAACTAGAGTGTACGATTGGCGCCATTTGTCATGCGGCAAGCCTTTTGTCCGGTGACAAGTGGCGCCCAACGTGGGGCGACGATCATCTTGGGGATGCAAGATCCAGCCACGCCAGCGAGCTACCAGCCGGCACACCAATCAACATGGCGCCCAACAGACACCTCCACAATATCTGGAGAAGAGCAATAGGCTGGCTACCGGAGAGCATTCAAGACCCGGTGGAGTTGTGACGGCAGCGGTATGCGAACATCTGCTCTCCGGTACCAGCGGTGGACACAGCGAGCCAATCCAACAACGTGCTCGGAGCGAGCCAATCAGCGATCCCGGTTAGTCAATAAAACCCGGGCCGGTAGAAAATTTTGCGCACTCTTCATCGCCACGCCATCGAACGCACTTCATCTCCTCTCCTCTCTCGTACGACATCGGGGCGGAGTCAGCCGGAAGGAACAGCCGAAGAATAGAACCGCCGCCGTTCTTGCGTCTTCGCACTCCCGTTCCGCGCCAGCGATGGATTTCGCTGGGCCGGCAGCCGACTCTACAACCGGTGCCGAAAGAAGAGGAAGACTGCAGTACGCCACGATCAGCGGGCGCAGCCGCCGAACATCTCAGCGCGGCACGACCAACATCAGCTTTCTCGCCACTCGGTCCTTTTTAGGGCCACCAAAATAACTAGAGTGTACGATTGGCGCCATTTGTCATGCGGCAAGCCTTTTGTCCGGTGACATGTTATACACCTTAACTAACTGTTCTTTCTCTCCCTCGAAAGTTTGTTGCTGGATGTTGATGCGGGATAATATGTCAGCAGCTGTGTTTTTCTTCCCTGGTATGTATTCCCAGTTAATATGGTATTCTTGTAGTAACAAAATCCATCGGGTTAAACTTCCATGACTGAGCTTACACTGCTTAAGGAATGATATGGATCTATGGTCGCTTCTCACGGTTATTGTATATCCTAGGATATAAGTCCTGAATTTGTTGCAGGTGAACACAACACTAAGTAGTTCTTTCTCCGTGACGTGATAGTTCCTTTCACATCCATTTAAGGTCCTACTTGCAAAGCTTATGACCATATGTTGCCCCTTCTCATCTTCCTGATATAATACAGCACCTACACTCACATCGCTCGCATCACAGTTCATGAAGAATGGCTTGTTGAAGTCTGGACGGTGTAAAATAACGGTGTTTAAATACTTTTCTTTTATTTGTTTAAATATTTCCTCTTGTTCGGCCCCCCATGTCCATTTATCTTTAGTTGATAATTGTTTTTTAAATTGTACTGTTAACTTGGAATAATTGTCCTGGAATTTCCGATAATAATTGCAGATTCCAAGGAAAGACTGTAGCTGTTTTTTGTTTTTAGGTGTGGGGAATCGTTGTATCGCTTCAACCTTTTCTGATGAAGGGGAGATGCCTTCTGCCTTCCTCTGTTAGATTAAATCCTAAAAATTGTACCTTGCGGGCTATAAACTTTGACTTATCCAGCTTAAGGGTTATGTGGTTATCTGATAACTTTTTTAATACCGTCTCCACTCTAGCACAGTGTTCTTGCCAATTTGATGATGTTATCAGCAGGTCATCTACGTATACGGTGGTAAAATTCAGCACATCTTGTCCCAATATCTGATCCATACACTTAACAAACACTGCGACCGAATTTATCAGTCCAAATGTCAGTCTTTTGAACTGATAGTTCCTCCCATCGAACAGAAACGCTAAGTATTTTCTACTGTTCGGATGTAGCTCCACCTGCCAATATGCACATACTGTATCCCATGTGCTGATGTATTTTGTACTGTGGAACTTCTTTAGAATCTCTTCAATTTCACCTGAGGATGTTCTGTCATTTATGATCATTTTATTGATCTCTCTTGCATCGAGGCATATTCTCACTTTCCCGTCCTTTTTCGGTATCACCACTATTGGACTGGTATATGGTGATGACTCAATTCTATTATATCGTCTTCCATCATTTGGTTGATCTCTGCCCTCACTGCATTCCTTTGCAAGTATGCGATAGGGTAAGATTTTTTCTTAAAATCAACGGGTTCTTTAAATATGATTTACATTGGTAGTCCTTTACCTTGCCCGGGGCGTCTTTCTCTATTCTCTACTACTTGTCTGTGTTTTGTCACCTTGTTTCATTTTATTTCCTTTATAGTTGGTTTGTTCCATTTTTATTTTCATTTTTCTTCTCCTTCACTTCTCATCTTGTTTCCTTTTATTTTAGTTCTTATCTGGCCAATCTCTGGGGTTGGGTCAAAGTCGTTTGTCTGTCAGTCTAGTCTGCGAGTTTCTTTAATAATCACTTTTAGTTTATAATTCTTCCTCCTTCTTTCTTAATTACATTTTATCTCCTTATTCTCTTCATTATTTATTTATTAAAATATATTACTTTTTAGCATTTCTTACGTACTTATAGTTATCAAATATGATCTGAATTTGGCGATGTTATATAATGCCCTTCCACCAAAATTGATCATTTTATAAAACGTGATTCTAAGTTTGATGAAATTATCAATTGTATTGTACCATTTTCTTCTCAAATTCTCCTGCTTCTTGTTCACTTTTATGTTTAATTCTGTATCTTCTACTTCCTTTCTTCTGAGTCTTTTCTTCATTATTTTCTCTTATTATGATCTGGCTTATTGATTTTTTATTATAAATTATTCCCTATAAATCTTATTTTCCCTAACTATCCCTACTTTGTAGCTGAAATCGATTCGGATGGGCTCTATTGGCTTACCTAACTCCGTCGTTCAAAACTACTCTTTTTCTTAGATCAGGGGAACATCATCGCTGCTCAGTTAAATGATTGCTGGACTTACTCAACAGTCAATCTTAATTATTGAATCTTCAATACAGTCATCTTGTGACTACTACTACTACTACTACTACTACTAATAATAATAATAATAATATTTGTTGGGAATCTTTTACTTTTGTATTTCATTATTGCTCAGTTCGAGTCATATATTTTTCATCCTTCTTTATTAATACCATTTAATAATACTTGAAGCGTTGATTTTTATTGATACAATTAACATTTTTATTCATTTTTAATTACTCTTTGTTTCAACTCATTTCGTATTATAACTCTTAGAATATTTATTTCGTATTTTGATCATTGGTTTGTTTAATTTACTTCCCATATTTTTCTAAATAGTTGTGGAAGTTGATCATTTTGAGTTTTTTTTTCATAATTTTTTTAATATCATAGTAAGTTAGTGTTTCTTACTAGTTTGGAATTTTTGTAGCTTATTCCTTTATAGTATGTTTTACTTCTTTGCCTCATATGTTGGCTAAAGATTATTGTAATTGATCTTACTTTGTAGGAATTTTTTGTAACTTTATTCCTTCATTTTATATTTTGTCTCATATGTTGGCTAAATCTTTGCGTAAGTTGGCCTTACATAACTTTTTGAATTTTGAAATTCAACTTACGACTTTTTTCTTTATTATCTATTTGCAAACTTATTCGTTTGTTTTGTTATGTCTCTTTTATTTTATTCAAATTACTTCGGTTGGTTAATTACCTTTGGTTTTTTCAGTCATGGCTGACGGTCATAATATTTCTTAATTGATGCTTGATTGGATACCCCCTTTATTTTCTTAGTGATGGGTTTAGTGATTTTATAAGTGTTATTGCCCTTGTCTCTTGTGATAGTGTACGGTCCCACGTATAATAATAGTAACTTTTTTGTAATGCCTTTTATTGAGCTGGGTAATTCTGTTTTTTATTAGCACACTTTCTCCTATCTGGTATTTGATAGTATTTTGCTGGTTCTTAGAATATTTATTCTTTTGTTGCTCTACTTTCTCTGCGATTCTGTTGTAAAATTTTCTTTTTTCGAATTGATATTCTGTGTTTGTGGGAAATTGAATCAGATCATTTATCTCTCTAGGCGGTGGCCACTCGAACATCATTGTGTATGGTGTGGCTTCAATGAAGTTGTGGTAAGCCAGGTTTATAAATTCTTCAGTGGATTTTAGGTAATTGTGCCATTCCTTTTGTTTATCATGGCAGTAGGTCCTTAGGATTCGACCCACTTCTCTAAGTACTCTCTCAGCTGGGTTACTGCTGGGGTGATAAACGGATGTTTTGTAGGTTTTAATACCATGTTCCCAGAGTTTGCTTTTCCATTGAGTTCCTTTAAATTGAGTCCCATGATCGGTTATGATTGCCATAGGTTTCCCTACTTCTGGTATAAATTTGGTTAATATGATCTCAATAATTTTCTTAGTGGTATCACGATTAATGGAGTATAACTTAGTATATTTGGTGAAGTGATCGAACATGATTACAATGAATCGAAATCTGTGTCTTCCTCCACTGCGAGGAAACGGACCACAAATATCAAGGAATACCCTTTCTAATTTTTGACTTGATATTATTGGTATCATCATACCCTCTTTTTTCGAATTGTTGCACTTTACCATTTGGCAAATATTACATTTTTGTATCGTTTTGCTCACCTTTCGATAAATATTCTTTATATAAACTTGTTCCTCTAATGCTTTTATTACTTTCATGGCACCCATATGGCCGTACCGAATGTGGTAGTCCAATATCAGTTGTTCTTCTACAGTAGACGGGATTACTAGTTTCCACTCTCCAAGGTTAGGGTTGTTTTTAATGAATAACAGGTTATTGTGTACTTTATAATACTGTACAATGGGTTCTTCTTCTTTTGATATTCTCTCCCGGATACTCATTATTTTTGGGTCCATATCTTGATGTCTTCTTATTTCCAGCGTTATTTTTTCCAGATCCGTTCTATTCTTGATAATGTTATACACCTTAACTAACTGTTCTTTCTCTCCCTCGAAAGTTTGTTGCTGGATGTTGATACGGGATAATATGTCAGCAGCTGTGTTTTTCTTCCCTGGTATGTATTCCCAGTTAATATGGTATTCTTGTAGTAACAAAATCCATTGGGTTAATCTTCCATGACTGAGCTTATACTGCTTAAGGAATGATATGGATCTATGGTCGCTTCTCACGGTTATTGTATATCCTAGGATATAAGTCCTGAATTTGTTGCAGGTGAACACAACACTAAGTAGTTCTTTCTCCGTGACGTGATAGTTCCTTTCACATCCATTTAAGATCCTACTTGCAAAGCTTATGACCATATGTTGCCCCTTCTCATCTTCCTGATATAATACAGCACCTACACTCACATCGCTCGCATCACAGTTCATGAAGAATGGCTTGTTGAAGTCTGGATGGTGTAAAATAACGGTGTTTGAATACTTTTCTTTTATTTGTTTAAATATTTCCTCTTGTTCGGCCCCCCATGTCCATTTATCTGTAGTTGATAATTGTTTTTTAAATTGTACTGTTAACTTGGAATAATTGTCCTGGAATTTCCGATAATAATTGCAGATTCCAAGGAAAGACTGTAGCTGTTTTTTGTTTTTAGGTGTGGGGAATCGTTGTATCGCTTCAACCTTTTCTGATGAAGGGGAGATGCCTTCTGCCTTCCTCTGTTAGATTAAGTCCTAAAAATTGTACCTTGCGGGCTATAAACTTTGACTTATCCAGCTTAAGGGTTATGTGGTTATCTGATAACTTTTTTAATACCGTCTCCACTCTAGCACAGTGTTCTTGCCAATTTGATGATGTTATCAGCAGGTCATCTACGTATACGGTGGTAAAATTCAGCACAGCTTGTCCCAATATCTGGTCCATACACTTAACAAACACTGCGACCGAATTTATCAGTCCAAATGGCAGTCTTTTGAACTGATAGTTCCTCCCATCGAACAGAAACGCTAAGTATTTTCTACTCTTCGGATGTAGCTCCACCTGCCAATATGCACATACTGTATCCCATGTGCTGATGTATTTTGTACTGTGGAACTTCTTTAGAATCTCTTCAATTTCACCTGAGGATGTTCTGTCATTTATGATCATTTTATTGATCTCTCTTGCATCGAGGCATATTCTCACTTTCCCGTCCTTTTTCGGTATCGCCACTATTGGACTGGTATATGGTGATGACTCAATTCTATTATATCGTCTTCCATCATTTGGTTGATCTCTGCCCTCACTGCATTCCTTTGCAAGTATGCGATAGGGTAAGATTTTTTCTTAAAATCAACGGGTTCTTTAAATATGATTTACATTGGTAGTCCTTTACCTTGCCCGGGGCGTCTTTCTCTATTCTCTACTACTTGTCTGTGTTTTGTCACCTTGTTTCATTTTATTTCCTTTATAGTTGGTTTGTTCCATTTTTATTTTCATTTTTCTTCTCCTTCACTTCTCATCTTGTTTCCTTTTATTTTAGTTCTTATCTGGCCAATCTCTGGGGTTGGGTCAAAGTCGTTTGTCTGTCAGTCTAGTCTGCGAGTTTCTTTAATAATCACTTTTAGTTTATAATTCTTCCTCCTTCTTTCTTAATTACATTTTATCTCCTTATTCTCTTCATTATTTATTTATTAAAATATATTACTTTTTAGCATTTCTTACGTACTTATAGTTATCAAATATGATCTGAATTTGGCGATGTTATATAATGCCCTTCCACCAAAATTGATCATTTTATAAAACGTGATTCTAAGTTTGATGAAATTATCAATTGTATTGTACCATTTTCTTCTCAAATTCTCCTGCTTCTTGTTCACTTTTATGTTTAATTCTGTATCTTCTACTTCCTTTCTTCTGAGTCTTTTCTTCATTATTTTCTCTTATTATGATCTGGCTTATTGATTTTTTATTATAAATTATTCCCTATAAATCTTATTTTCCCTAACTATCCCTACTTTGTAGCTGAAATCGATTCGGATGGGCTCTATTGGCTTACCTAACTCCGTCGTTCAAAACTACTCTTTTTCTTAGATCAGGGGAACATCATCGCTGCTCAGTTAAATGATTGCTGGACTTACTCAACAGTCAATCTTAATTATTGAATCTTCAATACAGTCATCTTGTGACTACTACTACTACTACTACTACTACTACTAATAATAATAATAATAATATTTGTTGGGAATCTTTTACTTTTGTATTTCATTATTGCTCAGTTCGAGTCATATATTTTTCATCCTTCTTTATTAATACCATTTAATAATACTTGAAGCGTTGATTTTTATTGATACAATTAACATTTTTATTCATTTTTAATTACTCTTTGTTTCAACTCATTTCGTATTATAACTCTTAGAATATTTATTTCGTATTTTGATCATTGGTTTGTTTAATTTACTTCCCATATTTTTCTAAATAGTTGTGGAAGTTGATCATTTTGAGTTTTTTTTTCATAATTTTTTTAATATCATAGTAAGTTAGTGTTTCTTACTAGTTTGGAATTTTTGTAGCTTATTCCTTTATAGTATGTTTTACTTCTTTGCCTCATATGTTGGCTAAAGATTATTGTAATTGATCTTACTTTGTAGGAATTTTTTGTAACTTTATTCCTTCATTTTATATTTTGTCTCATATGTTGGCTAAATCTTTGCGTAAGTTGGCCTTACATAACTTTTTGAATTTTGAAATTCAACTTACGACTTTTTTCTTTATTATCTATTTGCAAACTTATTCGTTTGTTTTGTTATGTCTCTTTTATTTTATTCAAATTACTTCGGTTGGTTAATTACCTTTGGTTTTTTCAGTCATGGCTGACGGTCATAATATTTCTTAATTGATGCTTGATTGGATACCCCCTTTATTTTCTTAGTGATGGGTTTAGTGATTTTATAAGTGTTATTGCCCTTGTCTCTTGTGATAGTGTACGGTCCCACGTATAATAATAGTAACTTTTTTGTAATGCCTTTTATTGAGCTGGGTAATTCTGTTTTTTATTAGCACACTTTCTCCTATCTGGTATTTGATAGTATTTTGCTGGTTCTTAGAATATTTATTCTTTTGTTGCTCTACTTTCTCTGCGATTCTGTTGTAAAATTTTCTTTTTTCGAATTGATATTCTGTGTTTGTGGGAAATTGAATCAGATCATTTATCTCTCTAGGCGGTGGCCACTCGAACATCATTGTGTATGGTGTGGCTTCAATGAAGTTGTGGTAAGCCAGGTTTATAAATTCTTCAGTGGATTTTAGGTAATTGTGCCATTCCTTTTGTTTATCATGGCAGTAGGTCCTTAGGATTCGACCCACTTCTCTAAGTACTCTCTCAGCTGGGTTACTGCTGGGGTGATAAACGGATGTTTTGTAGGTTTTAATACCATGTTCCCAGAGTTTGCTTTTCCATTGAGTTCCTTTAAATTGAGTCCCATGATCGGTTATGATTGCCATAGGTTTCCCTACTTCTGGTATAAATTTGGTTAATATGATCTCAATAATTTTCTTAGTGGTATCACGATTAATGGAGTATAACTTAGTATATTTGGTGAAGTGATCGAACATGATTACAATGAATCGAAATCTGTGTCTTCCTCCACTGCGAGGAAACGGACCACAAATATCAAGGAATACCCTTTCTAATTTTTGACTTGATATTATTGGTATCATCATACCCTCTTTTTTCGAATTGTTGCACTTTACCATTTGGCAAATATTACATTTTTGTATCGTTTTGCTCACCTTTCGATAAATATTCTTTATATAAACTTGTTCCTCTAATGCTTTTATTACTTTCATGGCACCCATATGGCCGTACCGAATGTGGTAGTCCAATATCAGTTGTTCTTCTACAGTAGACGGGATTACTAGTTTCCACTCTCCAAGGTTAGGGTTGTTTTTAATGAATAACAGGTTATTGTGTACTTTATAATACTGTACAATGGGTTCTTCTTCTTTTGATATTCTCTCCCGGATACTCATTATTTTTGGGTCCATATCTTGATGTCTTCTTATTTCCAGCGTTATTTTTTCCAGATCCGTTCTATTCTTGATAATGTTATACACCTTAACTAACTGTTCTTTCTCTCCCTCGAAAGTTTGTTGCTGGATGTTGATACGGGATAATATGTCAGCAGCTGTGTTTTTCTTCCCTGGTATGTATTCCCAGTTAATATGGTATTCTTGTAGTAACAAAATCCATTGGGTTAATCTTCCATGACTGAGCTTATACTGCTTAAGGAATGATATGGATCTATGGTCGCTTCTCACGGTTATTGTATATCCTAGGATATAAGTCCTGAATTTGTTGCAGGTGAACACAACACTAAGTAGTTCTTTCTCCGTGACGTGATAGTTCCTTTCACATCCATTTAAGATCCTACTTGCAAAGCTTATGACCATATGTTGCCCCTTCTCATCTTCCTGATATAATACAGCACCTACACTCACATCGCTCGCATCACAGTTCATGAAGAATGGCTTGTTGAAGTCTGGATGGTGTAAAATAACGGTGTTTGAATACTTTTCTTTTATTTGTTTAAATATTTCCTCTTGTTCGGCCCCCCATGTCCATTTATCTGTAGTTGATAATTGTTTTTTAAATTGTACTGTTAACTTGGAATAATTGTCCTGGAATTTCCGATAATAATTGCAGATTCCAAGGAAAGACTGTAGCTGTTTTTTGTTTTTAGGTGTGGGGAATCGTTGTATCGCTTCAACCTTTTCTGATGAAGGGGAGATGCCTTCTGCCTTCCTCTGTTAGATTAAGTCCTAAAAATTGTACCTTGCGGGCTATAAACTTTGACTTATCCAGCTTAAGGGTTATGTGGTTATCTGATAACTTTTTTAATACCGTCTCCACTCTAGCACAGTGTTCTTGCCAATTTGATGATGTTATCAGCAGGTCATCTACGTATACGGTGGTAAAATTCAGCACAGCTTGTCCCAATATCTGGTCCATACACTTAACAAACACTGCGACCGAATTTATCAGTCCAAATGGCAGTCTTTTGAACTGATAGTTCCTCCCATCGAACAGAAACGCTAAGTATTTTCTACTCTTCGGATGTAGCTCCACCTGCCAATATGCACATACTGTATCCCATGTGCTGATGTATTTTGTACTGTGGAACTTCTTTAGAATCTCTTCAATTTCACCTGAGGATGTTCTGTCATTTATGATCATTTTATTGATCTCTCTTGCATCGAGGCATATTCTCACTTTCCCGTCCTTTTTCGGTATCGCCACTATTGGACTGGTATATGGTGATGACTCAATTCTATTATATCGTCTTCCATCATTTGGTTGATCTCTGCCCTCACTGCATTCCTTTGCAAGTATGCGATAGGGTAAGATTTTTTCTTAAAATCAACGGGTTCTTTAAATATGATTTACATTGGTAGTCCTTTACCTTGCCCGGGGCGTCTTTCTCTATTCTCTACTACTTGTCTGTGTTTTGTCACCTTGTTTCATTTTATTTCCTTTATAGTTGGTTTGTTCCATTTTTATTTTCATTTTTCTTCTCCTTCACTTCTCATCTTGTTTCCTTTTATTTTAGTTCTTATCTGGCCAATCTCTGGGGTTGGGTCAAAGTCGTTTGTCTGTCAGTCTAGTCTGCGAGTTTCTTTAATAATCACTTTTAGTTTATAATTCTTCCTCCTTCTTTCTTAATTACATTTTATCTCCTTATTCTCTTCATTATTTATTTATTAAAATATATTACTTTTTAGCATTTCTTACGTACTTATAGTTATCAAATATGATCTGAATTTGGCGATGTTATATAATGCCCTTCCACCAAAATTGATCATTTTATAAAACGTGATTCTAAGTTTGATGAAATTATCAATTGTATTGTACCATTTTCTTCTCAAATTCTCCTGCTTCTTGTTCACTTTTATGTTTAATTCTGTATCTTCTACTTCCTTTCTTCTGAGTCTTTTCTTCATTATTTTCTCTTATTATGATCTGGCTTATTGATTTTTTATTATAAATTATTCCCTATAAATCTTATTTTCCCTAACTATCCCTACTTTGTAGCTGAAATCGATTCGGATGGGCTCTATTGGCTTACCTAACTCCGTCGTTCAAAACTACTCTTTTTCTTAGATCAGGGGAACATCATCGCTGCTCAGTTAAATGATTGCTGGACTTACTCAACAGTCAATCTTAATTATTGAATCTTCAATACAGTCATCTTGTGACTACTACTACTACTACTACTACTACTACTAATAATAATAATAATAATATTTGTTGGGAATCTTTTACTTTTGTATTTCATTATTGCTCAGTTCGAGTCATATATTTTTCATCCTTCTTTATTAATACCATTTAATAATACTTGAAGCGTTGATTTTTATTGATACAATTAACATTTTTATTCATTTTTAATTACTCTTTGTTTCAACTCATTTCGTATTATAACTCTTAGAATATTTATTTCGTATTTTGATCATTGGTTTGTTTAATTTACTTCCCATATTTTTCTAAATAGTTGTGGAAGTTGATCATTTTGAGTTTTTTTTTCATAATTTTTTTAATATCATAGTAAGTTAGTGTTTCTTACTAGTTTGGAATTTTTGTAGCTTATTCCTTTATAGTATGTTTTACTTCTTTGCCTCATATGTTGGCTAAAGATTATTGTAATTGATCTTACTTTGTAGAAATTTTTTGTAACTTTATTCCTTCATTTTATATTTTGTCTCATATGTTGGCTAAATCTTTGCGTAAGTTGGCCTTACATAACTTTTTGAATTTTGAAATTCAACTTACGACTTTTTTCTTTATTATCTATTTGCAAACTTATTCGTTTGTTTTGTTATGTCTCTTTTATTTTATTCAAATTACTTTGGTTGGTTAATTACCTTTGGTTTTTTCAGTCATGGCTGACTGTCATAATATTTCTTAATTGATGCTTGATTGGATACCCCCTTTATTTTCTTAGTGATGGGTTTAGTGATTTTATAAGTGTTATTGCCCTTGTCTCTTGTGATAGTGTACGGTCCCACGTATAATAATAGTAACTTTTTTGTAATGCCTTTTATTGAGCTGGGTAATTCTCTGTTTTTTATTAGCACACTTTCTCCTATCTGGTATTTGATAGTATTTTGCTGGTTCTTAGAATATTTATTCTTTTGTTGCTCTACTTTCTCTGCGATTCTGTTGTAAAATTTTCTTTTTTCGAATTGATATTCTGTGTTTGTGGGAAATTGAATCAGATCATTTATCTCTGTAGGCGGTGGCCACTCGAACATCATTGTGTATGGTGTGGCTTCAATGAAGTTGTGGTAAGCCAGGTTTATAAATTCTTCAGTGGATTTTAGGTAATTGTGCCATTCCTTTTGTTTATCATGGCAGTAGGTCCTTAGGATTCGACCCACTTCTCTAAGTACTCTCTCAGCTGGGTTACTGCTGGGGTGATAAACGGATGTTTTGTAGGTTTTAATACCATGTTCCCAGAGTTTGCTTTTCCATTGAGTTCCTTTAAATTGAGTCCCATGATCGGTTATGATTGCCATAGGTTTCCCTACTTCTGGTATAAATTTGGTTAATATGATCTCAATAATTTTCTTAGTGGTATCACGATTAATGGAGTATAACTTAGTATATTTGGTGAAGTGATCGAACATGATTACAATGAATCGAAATCTGTGTCTTCCTCCACTGCGAGGAAACGGACCACAAATATCAAGGAATACCCTTTCTAATTTTTGACTTGATATTATTGGTATCATCATACCCTCTTTTTTCGAATTGTTGCACTTTACCATTTGGCAAATATTACATTTTTGTATCGTTTTGCTCACCTTTCGATAAATATTCTTTATATAAACTTGTTCCTCTAATGCTTTTATTACTTTCATGGCACCCATATGGCCGTACCGAATGTGGTAGTCCAATATCAGTTGTTCTTCTACAGTAGACGGGATTACTAGTTTCCACTCTCCAAGGTTAGGGTTGTTTTTAATGAATAACAGGTTATTGTGTACTTTATAATACTGTACAATGGGTTCTTCTTCTTTTGATATTCTCTCCCGGATACTCATTATTTTTGGGTCCATATCTTGATGTCTTCTTATTTCCAGCGTTATTTTTTCCAGATCCGTTCTATCCTTGATAATGTTATACACCTTAACTAACTGTTCTTTCTCTCCCTCGAAAGTTTGTTGCTGGATGTTGATACGGGATAATATGTCAGCAGCTGTGTTTTTCTTCCCTGGTATGTATTCCCAGTTAATATGGTATTCTTGTAGTAACAAAATCCATCGGGTTAATCTTCCATGACTGAGCTTACACTGCTTAAGGAATGATATGGATCTATGGTCGCTTCTCACGGTTATTGTATATCCTAGGATATAAGTCCTGAATTTGTTGCAGGTGAACACAACACTAAGTAGTTCTTTCTCCGTGACGTGATAGTTCCTTTCACATCCATTTAAGATCCTACTTGCAAAGCTTATGACCATATGTTGCCCCTTCTCATCTTCCTGATATAATACAGCACCTACACTCACATCGCTCGCATCACAGTTCATGAAGAATGGCTTGTTGAAGTCTGGACGGTGTAAAATAACGGTGTTTAAATACTTTTCTTTTATTTGTTTAAATATTTCCTTTTGTTCGGCCCCCCATGTCCATTTATCTTTAGTTGATAATTGTTTTTTAAATTGTACTGTTAACTTGGAATAATTGTCCTGGAATTTCCGATAATAATTGCAGATTCCAAGGAAAGACTGTAGCTGTTTTTTGTTTTTAGGTGTGGGGAAACGTTGTATCGCTTCAACCTTTTCTGAAGAAGGGGAGATGCCTTCTGCCTTCCTCTGTTAGATTAAATCCTAAAAATTGTACCTTGCGGGCTATAAACTTTGACTTATCCAGCTTAAGGGTTATGTGGTTATCTGATAACTTTTGTAATACCGTCTCCACTCTAGCACAGTGTTCTTGCCAATTTGATGATGTTATCAGCAGGTCATCTACGTATACGGTGGTAAAATTCAGCACATCTTGTCCCAATATCTGATCCATACACTTAACAAACACTGCGACCGAATTTATCAGTCCAAATGTCAGTCTTTTGAACTGATAGTTCCTCCCATCGAACAGAAACGCTAAGTATTTTCTACTGTTCGGATGTAGCTCCACCTGCCAATATGCACATACTGTATCCCATGTGCTGATGTATTTTGTACTGTGGAACTTCTTTAGAATCTCTTCAATTTCACCTGAGGATGTTCTGTCATTTATGATCATTTTATTGATCTCTCTTGCATCGAGGCATATTCTCACTTTCCCGTCCTTTTTCGGTATCGCCACTATTGGACTGGTATATGGTATGACTCAATTCTATTATATCGTCTTCCATCATTTGGTTGATCTCTGCCCTCACTGCATTCCTTTGCAAGTATGCGATAGGGTAAGATTTTTTCTTAAAATCAACGGGTTCTTTAAATATGATTTACATTGGTAGTCCTTTACCTTGCCCGGGGCGTCTTTCTCTATTCTCTACTACTTGTCTGTGTTTTGTCACCTTGTTTCATTTTATTTCCTTTATAGTTGGTTTGTTCCATTTTTATTTTCATTTTTCTTCTCCTTCACTTCTCATCTTGTTTCCTTTTATTTTAGTTCTTATCTGGCCAATCTCTGGGGTTGGGTCAAAGTCGTTTGTCTGTCAGTCTAGTCTGCGAGTTTCTTTAATAATCACTTTTAGTTTATAATTCTTCCTCCTTCTTTCTTAATTACATTTTATCTCCTTATTCTCTTCATTATTTATTTATTAAAATATATTACTTTTTAGCATTTCTTACGTACTTATAGTTATCAAATATGATCTGAATTTGGCGATGTTATATAATGCCCTTCCACCAAAATTGATCATTTTATAAAACGTGATTCTAAGTTTGATGAAATTATCAATTGTATTGTACCATTTTCTTCTCAAATTCTCCTGCTTCTTGTTCACTTTTATGTTTAATTCTGTATCTTCTACTTCCTTTCTTCTGAGTCTTTTCTTCATTATTTTCTCTTATTATGATCTGGCTTATTGATTTTTTATTATAAATTTTTCCCTATAAATCTTATTTTCCCTAACTATCCCTACTTTGTAGCTGAAATCGATTCGGATGGGCTCTATTGGCTTACCTAACTCCGTCGTTCAAAACTACTCTTTTTCTTAGATCAGGGGAACATCATCGCTGCTCAGTTAAATGATTGCTGGACTTACTCAACAGTCAATCTTAATTATTGAATCTTCAATACAGTCATCTTGTGACTACTACTACTACTACTACTACTAATAATAATAATAATAATAATATTTGTTGGGAATCTTTTACTTTTGTATTTCATTATTGCTCAGTTCGAGTCATATATTTTTCATCCTTCTTTATTAATACCATTTAATAATACTTGAAGCGTTGATTTTTATTGATACAATTAACATTTTTATTCATTTTTAATTACTCTTTGTTTCAACTCATTTCGTATTATAACTCTTAGAATATTTATTTCGTATTTTGATCATTGGTTTGTTTAATTTACTTCCCATATTTTTCTAAATAGTTGTGGAAGTTGATCATTTTGAGTTTTTTTTTCATAATTTTTTTAATATCATAGTAAGTTAGTGTTTCTTACTAGTTTGGAATTTTTGTAGCTTATTCCTTTATAGTATGTTTTACTTCTTTGCCTCATATGTTGGCTAAAGATTATTGTAATTGATCTTACTTTGTAGGAATTTTTTGTAACTTTATTCCTTCATTTTATATTTTGTCTCATATGTTGGCTAAATCTTTGCGTAAGTTGGCCTTACATAACTTTTTGAATTTTGAAATTCAACTTACGACTTTTTTCTTTATTATCTATTTGCAAACTTATTCGTTTGTTTTGTTATGTCTCTTTTATTTTATTCAAATTACTTTGGTTGGTTAATTACCTTTGGTTTTTTCAGTCATGGCTGACTGTCATAATATTTCTTAATTGATGCTTGATTGGATACCCCCTTTATTTTCTTAGTGATGGGTTTAGTGATTTTATAAGTGTTATTGCCCTTGTCTCTTGTGATAGTGTACGGTCCCACGTATAATAATAGTAACTTTTTTGTAATGCCTTTTATTGAGCTGGGTAATTCTCTGTTTTTTATTAGCACACTTTCTGCTATCTGGTATTTGATAGTATTTTGCTGGTTCTTAGAATATTTATTCTTTTGTTGCTCTACTTTCTCTGCGATTCTGTTGTAAAATTTTCTTTTTTCGAATTGATATTCTGTGTTTGTGGGAAATTGAATCAGATCATTTATCTCTGTAGGCGGTGGCCACTCGAACATCATTGTGTATGGTGCGGCTTCAATGAAGTTGTGGTAAGCCAGGTTTATAAATTCTTCAGTGGATTTTAGGTAATTGTGCCATTCCTTTTGTTTATCATGGCAGTAGGTCCTTAGGATTCGACCCACTTCTCTAAGTACTCTCTCAGCTGGGTTACTGCTGGGGTGATAAACGGATGTTTTGTAGGTTTTAATACCATGTTCCCAGAGTTTGCTTTTCCATTGAGTTCCTTTAAATTGAGTCCCATGATCGGTTATGATTGCCATAGGTTTCCCTACTTCTGGTATAAATTTGGTTAATATGATCTCAATAATTTTCTTAGTGGTATCACGATTAATGGAGTATAACTTAGTATATTTGGTGAAGTGATCGAACATGATTACAATGAATCGAAATCTGTGTCTTCCTCCACTGCGAGGAAACGGACCACAAATATCAAGGAATACCCTTTCTAATTTTTGACTTGATATTATTGGTATCATCATACCCTCTTTTTTCGAATTGTTGCACTTTACCATTTGGCAAATATTACATTTTTGTATCGTTTTGCTCACCTTTCGATAAATATTCTTTATATAAACTTGTTCCTCTAATGCTTTTATTACTTTCATGGCACCCATATGGCCGTACCGAATGTGGTAGTCCAATATCAGTTGTTCTTCTACAGTAGACGGGATTACTAGTTTCCACTCTCCAAGGTTAGGGTTGTTTTTAATGAATAACAGGTTATTGTGTACTTTATAATACTGTACAATGGGTTCTTCTTCTTTTGATATTCTCTCCCGGATACTCATTATTTTTGGGTCCATATCTTGATGTCTTCTTATTTCCAGCGTTATTTTTTCCAGATCCGTTCTATCCTTGATAATGTTATACACCTTAACTAACTGTTCTTTCTCTCCCTCGAAAGTTTGTTGCTGGATGTTGATACGGGATAATATGTCAGCAGCTGTGTTTTTCTTCCCTGGTATGTATTCCCAGTTAATATGGTATTCTTGTAGTAACAAAATCCATCGGGTTAATCTTCCATGACTGAGCTTACACTGCTTAAGGAATGATATGGATCTATGGTCGCTTCTCACGGTTATTGTATATCCTAGGATATAAGTCCTGAATTTGTTGCAGGTGAACACAACACTAAGTAGTTCTTTCTCCGTGACGTGATAGTTCCTTTCACATCCATTTAAGATCCTACTTGCAAAGCTTATGACCATATGTTGCCCCTTCTCATCTTCCTGATATAATACAGCACCTACATTCACATCGCTCGCATCACAGTTCATGAAGAATGGCTTGTTGAAGTCTGGACGGTGTAAAATAACGGTGTTTAAATACTTTTCTTTTATTTGTTTAAATATTTCCTCTTGTTCGGCCCCCCATGTCCATTTATCTTTAGTTGATAATTGTTTTTTAAATTGTACTGTTAACTTGGAATAATTGTCCTGGAATTTCCGATAATAATTGCAGATTCCAAGGAAAGACTGTAGCTGTTTTTTGTTTTTAGGTGTGGGGAATCGTTGTATCGCTTCAACCTTTTCTGATGAAGGGGAGATGCCTTCTGCCTTCCTCTGTTAGATTAAATCCTAAAAATTGTACCTTGCGGGCTATAAACTTTGACTTATCCAGCTTAAGGGTTATGTGGTTATCTGATAACTTTTTTAATACCGTCTCCACTCTAGCACAGTGTTCTTGCCAATTTGATGATGTTATCAGCAGGTCATCTACGTATACGGTGGTAAAATTCAGCACAGCTTGTCCCAATATCTGATCCATACACTTAACAAACACTGCGACCGAATTTATCAGTCCAAATGGCAGTCTTTTGAACTGATAGTTCCTCCCATCGAACAGAAACGCTAAGTATTTTCTACTGTTCGGATGTAGCTCCACCTGCCAATATCCACATACTGTATCCCATGTGCTGATGTATTTTGTACTGTGGAACTTCTTTAGAATCTCTTCAATTTCACCTGAGGATGTTCTGTCATTTATGATCATTTTATTGATCTCTCTTGCATCGAGGCATATTCTCACTTTCCCGTCCTTTTTCGGTATCGCCACTGTTGGACTGGTATATGGTGATGACTCAATTCTATTATATCGTCTTCCATCATTTGGTTGATCTCTGCCCTCACTGCATTCCTTTGCAAGTATGCGATAGGGTAAGATTTTTTCTTAAAATCAACGGGTTCTTTAAATATGATTTACATTGGTAGTCCTTTACCTTGCCCGGGGCGTCTTTCTCTATTCTCTACTACTTGTCTGTGTTTTGTCACCTTGTTTCATTTTATTTCCTTTATAGTTGGTTTGTTCCATTTTTATTTTCATTTTTCTTCTCCTTCACTTCTCATCTTGTTTCCTTTTATTTTAGTTCTTATCTGGCCAATCTCTGGGGTTGGGTCAAAGTCGTTTGTCTGTCAGTCTAGTCTGCGAGTTTCTTTAATAATCACTTTTAGTTTATAATTCTTCCTCCTTCTTTCTTAATTACATTTTATCTCCTTATTCTCTTCATTATTTATTTATTAAAATATATTACTTTTTAGCATTTCTTACGTACTTATAGTTATCAAATATGATCTGAATTTGGCGATGTTATATAATGCCCTTCCACCAAAATTGATCATTTTATAAAACGTGATTCTAAGTTTGATGAAATTATCAATTGTATTGTACCATTTTCTTCTCAAATTCTCCTGCTTCTTGTTCACTTTTATGTTTAATTCTGTATCTTCTACTTCCTTTCTTCTGAGTCTTTTCTTCATTATTTTCTCTTATTATGATCTGGCTTATTGATTTTTTATTATAAATTATTCCCTATAAATCTTATTTTCCCTAACTATCCCTACTTTGTAGCTGAAATCGATTCGGATGGGCTCTATTGGCTTACCTAACTCCGTCGTTCAAAACTACTCTTTTTCTTAGATCAGGGGAACATCATCGCTGCTCAGTTAAATGATTGCTGGACTTACTCAACAGTCAATCTTAATTATTGAATCTTCAATACAGTCATCTTGTGACTACTACTACTACTACTACTACTACTAATAATAATAATAATATTTGTTGGGAATCTTTTACTTTTGTATTTCATTATTGCTCAGTTCGAGTCATATATTTTTCATCCTTCTTTATTAATACCATTTAATAATACTTGAAGCGTTGATTTTTATTGATACAATTAACATTTTTATTCATTTTTAATTACTCTTTGTTTCAACTCATTTCGTATTATAACTCTTAGAATATTTATTTCGTATTTTGATCATTGGTTTGTTTAATTTACTTCCCATATTTTTCTAAATAGTTGTGGAAGTTGATCATTTTGAGTTTTTTTTTCATAATTTTTTTAATATCATAGTAAGTTAGTGTTTCTTACTAGTTTGGAATTTTTGTAGCTTATTCCTTTATAGTATGTTTTACTTCTTTGCCTCATATGTTGGCTAAAGATTATTGTAATTGATCTTACTTTGTAGGAATTTTTTGTAACTTTATTCCTTCATTTTATATTTTGTCTCATATGTTGGCTAAATCTTTGCGTAAGTTGGCCTTACATAACTTTTTGAATTTTGAAATTCAACTTACGACTTTTTTCTTTATTATCTATTTGCAAACTTATTCGTTTGTTTTGTTATGTCTCTTTTATTTTATTCAAATTACTTTGGTTGGTTAATTACCTTTGGTTTTTTCAGTCATGGCTGACTGTCATAATATTTCTTAATTGATGCTTGATTGGATACCCCCTTTATTTTCTTAGTGATGGGTTTAGTGATTTTATAAGTGTTATTGCTCTTGTCTCTTGTGATAGTGTACGGTCCCACGTATAATAATAGTAACTTTTTTGTAATGCCTTTTATTGAGCTGGGTAATTCTCTGTTTTTTATTAGCACACTTTCTGCTATCTGGTATTTGATAGTATTTTGCTGGTTCTTAGAATATTTATTCTTTTGTTGCTCTACTTTCTCTGCGATTCTGTTGTAAAATTTTCTTTTTTCGAATTGATATTCTGTGTTTGTGGGAAATTGAATCAGATCATTTATCTCTCTAGGCGGTGGCCACTCGAACATCATTGTGTATGGTGTGGCTTCAATGAAGTTGTGGTAAGCCAGGTTTATAAATTCTTCAGTGGATTTTAGGTAATTGTGCCATTCCTTTTGTTTATCATGGCAGTAGGTCCTTAGGATTCGACCCACTTCTCTAAGTACTCTCTCAGCTGGGTTACTGCTGGGGTGATAAACGGATGTTTTGTAGGTTTTAATACCATGTTCCCAGAGTTTGCTTTTCCATTGAGTTCCTTTAAATTGAGTCCCATGATCGGTTATGATTGCCATAGGTTTCCCTACTTCTGGTATAAATTTGGTTAATATGATCTCAATAATTTTCTTAGTGGTATCACGATTAATGGAGTATAACTTAGTATATTTGGTGAAGTGATCGAACATGATTACAATGAATCGAAATCTGTGTCTTCCTCCACTGCGAGGAAACGGACCACAAATATCAAGGAATACCCTTTCTAATTTTTGACTTGATATTATTGGTATCATCATACCCTCTTTTTTCGAATTGTTGCACTTTACCATTTGGCAAATATTACATTTTTGTATCGTTTTGCTCACCTTTCGATAAATATTCTTTATATAAACTTGTTCCTCTAATGCTTTTATTACTTTCATGGCACCCATATGGCCGTACCGAATGTGGTAGTCCAATATCAGTTGTTCTTCTACAGTAGACGGGATTACTAGTTTCCACTCTCCAAGGTTAGGGTTGTTTTTAATGAATAACAGGTTATTGTGTACTTTATAATACTGTACAATGGGTTCTTCTTCTTTTGATATTCTCTCCCGGATACTCATTATTTTTGGGTCCATATCTTGATGTCTTCTTATTTCCAGCGTTATTTTTTCCAGATCCGTTCTATCCTTGATAATGTTATACACCTTAACTAACTGTTCTTTCTCTCCCTCGAAAGTTTGTTGCTGGATGTTGATACGGGATAATATGTCAGCAGCTGTGTTTTTCTTCCCTGGTATGTATTCCCAGTTAATATGGTATTCTTGTAGTAACAAAATCCATCGGGTTAATCTTCCATGACTGAGCTTACACTGCTTAAGGAATGATATGGATCTATGGTCGCTTCTCACGGTTATTGTATATCCTAGGATATAAGTCCTGAATTTGTTGCAGGTGAACACAACACTAAGTAGTTCTTTCTCCGTGACGTGATAGTTCCTTTCACATCCATTTAAGATCCTACTTGCAAAGCTTATGACCATATGTTGCCCCTTCTCATCTTCCTGATATAATACAGCACCTACATTCACATCGCTCGCATCACAGTTCATGAAGAATGGCTTGTTGAAGTCTGGATGGTGTAAAATAACGGTGTTTAAATACTTTTCTTTTATTTGTTTAAATATTTCCTCTTGTTCGGCCCCCCATGTCCATTTATCTTTAGTTGATAATTGTTTTTTAAATTGTACTGTTACTTGGAATAATTGTCCTGGAATTTCCGATAATAATTGCAGATTCCAAGGAAAGACTGTAGCTGTTTTTTGTTTTTAGGTGTGGGGAATCGTTGTATCGCTTCAACCTTTTCTGATGAAGGGGAGATGCCTTCTGCCTTCCTCTGTTAGATTAAATCCTAAAAATTGTACCTTGCGGGCTATAAACTTTGACTTATCCAGCTTAAGGGTTATGTGGTTATCTGATAACTTTTTTAATACCGTCTCCACTCTAGCACAGTGTTCTTGCCAATTTGATGATGTTATCAGCAGGTCATCTACGTATACGGTGGTAAAATTCAGCACATCTTGTCCCAATATCTGATCCATACACTTAACAAACACTGCGACCGAATTTATCAGTCCAAATGTCAGTCTTTTGAACTGATAGTTCCTCCCATCGAACAGAAACGCTAAGTATTTTCTACTGTTCGGATGTAGCTCCACCTGCCAATATCCACATACTGTATCCCATGTGCTGATGTATTTTGTACTGTGGAACTTCTTTAGAATCTCTTCAATTTCACCTGAGGATGTTCTGTCATTTATGATCATTTTATTGATCTCTCTTGCATCGAGGCATATTCTCACTTTCCCGTCCTTTTTCGGTATCGCCACTGTTGGACTGGTATATGGTGATGACTCAATTCTATTATATCGTCTTCCATCATTTGGTTGATCTCTGCCCTCACTGCATTCCTTTGCAAGTATGCGATAGGGTAAGATTTTTTCTTAAAATCAACGGGTTCTTTAAATATGATTTACATTGGTAGTCCTTTACCTTGCCCGGGGCGTCTTTCTCTATTCTCTACTACTTGTCTGTGTTTTGTCACCTTGTTTCATTTTATTTCCTTTATAGTTGGTTTGTTCCATTTTTATTTTCATTTTTCTTCTCCTTCACTTCTCATCTTGTTTCCTTTTATTTTAGTTCTTATCTGGCCAATCTCTGGGGTTGGGTCAAAGTCGTTTGTCTGTCAGTCTAGTCTGAGAGTTTCTTTAATAATCACTTTTAGTTTATAATTCTTCCTCCTTCTTTCTTAATTACATTTTATCTCCTTATTCTCTTCATTATTTATTTATTAAAATATATTACTTTTTAGCATTTCTTACGTACTTATAGTTATCAAATATGATCTGAATTTGGCGATGTTATATAATGCCCTTCCACCAAAATTGATCATTTTATAAAACGTGATTCTAAGTTTGATGAAATTATCAATTGTATTGTACCATTTTCTTCTCAAATTCTCCTGCTTCTTGTTCACTTTTATGTTTAATTCTGTATCTTCTACTTCCTTTCTTCTGAGTCTTTTCTTCATTATTTTCTCTTATTATGATCTGGCTTATTGATTTTTTATTATAAATTATTCCCTATAAATCTTATTTTCCCTAACTATCCCTACTTTGTAGCTGAAATCGATTCGGATGGGCTCTATTGGCTTACCTAACTCCGTCGTTCAAAACTACTCTTTTTCTTAGATCAGGGGAACATCATCGCTGCTCAGTTAAATGATTGCTGGACTTACTCAACAGTCAATCTTAATTATTGAATCTTCAATACAGTCATCTTGTGACTACTACTACTACTACTACTACTACTAATAATAATAATAATATTTGTTGGGAATCTTTTACTTTTGTATTTCATTATTGCTCAGTTCGAGTCATATATTTTTCATCCTTCTTTATTAATACCATTTAATAATACTTGAAGCGTTGATTTTTATTGATACAATTAACATTTTTATTCATTTTTAATTACTCTTTGTTTCAACTCATTTCGTATTATAACTCTTAGAATATTTATTTCGTATTTTGATCATTGGTTTGTTTAATTTACTTCCCATATTTTTCTAAATAGTTGTGGAAGTTGATCATTTTGAGTTTTTTTTTCATAATTTTTTTAATATCATAGTAAGTTAGTGTTTCTTACTAGTTTGGAATTTTTGTAGCTTATTCCTTTATAGTATGTTTTACTTCTTTGCCTCATATGTTGGCTAAAGATTATTGTAATTCATCTTACTTTGTAGGAATTTTTTGTAACTTTATTCCTTCATTTTATATTTTGTCTCATATGTTGGCTAAATCTTTGCGTAAGTTGGCCTTACATAACTTTTTGAATTTTGAAATTCAACTTACGACTTTTTTCTTTATTATCTATTTGCAAACTTATTCGTTTGTTTTGTTATGTCTCTTTTATTTTATTCAAATTACTTTGGTTGGTTAATTACCTTTGGTTTTTTCAGTCATGGCTGACTGTCATAATATTTCTTAATTGATGCTTGATTGGATACCCCCTTTATTTTCTTAGTGATGGGTTTAGTGATTTTATAAGTGTTATTGCCCTTGTCTCTTGTGATAGTGTACGGTCCCACGTATAATAATAGTAACTTTTTTGTAATGCCTTTTATTGAGCTGGGTAATTCTCTGTTTTTTATTAGCACACTTTCTCCTATCTGGTATTTGATAGTATTTTGCTGGTTCTTAGAATATTTATTCTTTTGTTGCTCTACTTTCTCTGCGATTCTGTTGTAAAATTTTCTTTTTTCGAATTGATATTCTGTGTTTGTGGGAAATTGAATCAGATCATTTATCTCTCTAGGCGGTGGCCACTCGAACATCATTGTGTATGGTGTGGCTTCAATGAAGTTGTGGTAAGCCAGGTTTATAAATTCTTCAGTGGATTTTAGGTAATTGTGCCATTCCTTTTGTTTATCATGGCAGTAGGTCCTTAGGATTCGACCCACTTCTCTAAGTACTCTCTCAGCTGGGTTACTGCTGGGGTGATAAACGGATGTTTTGTAGGTTTTAATACCATGTTCCCAGAGTTTGCTTTTCCATTGAGTTCCTTTAAATTGAGTCCCATGATCGGTTATGATTGCCATAGGTTTCCCTACTTCTGGTATAAATTTGGTTAATATGATCTCAATAATTTTCTTAGTGGTATCACGATTAATGGAGTATAACTTAGTATATTTGGTGAAGTGATCGAACATGATTACAATGAATCGAAATCTGTGTCTTCCTCCACTGCGAGGAAACGGACCACAAATATCAAGGAATACCCTTTCTAATTTTTGACTTGATATTATTGGTATCATCATAGCCTCTTTTTTCGAATTGTTGCACTTTACCATTTGGCAAATATTACATTTTTGTATCGTTTTGCTCACCTTTCGATAAATATTCTTTATATAAACTTGTTCCTCTAATGCTTTTATTACTTTCATGGCACCCATATGGCCGTACCGAATGTGGTAGTCCAATATCAGTTGTTCTTCTACAGTAGACGGGATTACTAGTTTCCACTCTCCAAGGTTAGGGTTGTTTTTAATGAATAACAGGTTATTGTGTACTTTATAATACTGTACAATGGGTTCTTCTTCTTTTGATATTCTCTCCCGGATACTCATTATTTTTGGGTCCATATCTTGATGTCTTCTTATTTCCAGCGTTATTTTTTCCAGATCCGTTCTATCCTTGATAATGTTATACACCTTAACTAACTGTTCTTTCTCTCCCTCGAAAGTTTGTTGCTGGATGTTGATACGGGATAATATGTCAGCAGCTGTGTTTTTCTTCCCTGGTATGTATTCCCAGTTAATATGGTATTCTTGTAGTAACAAAATCCATCGGGTTAATCTTCCATGACTGAGCTTACACTGCTTAAGGAATGATATGGATCTATGGTCGCTTCTCACGGTTATTGTATATCCTAGGATATAAGTCCTGAATTTGTTGCAGGTGAACACAACACTAAGTAGTTCTTTCTCCGTGACGTGATAGTTCCTTTCACATCCATTTAAGATCCTACTTGCAAAGCTTATGACCATATGTTGCCCCTTCTCATCTTCCTGATATAATACAGCACCTACATTCACATCGCTCGCATCACAGTTCATGAAGAATGGCTTGTTGAAGTCTGGACGGTGTAAAATAACGGTGTTTAAATACTTTTCTTTTATTTGTTTAAATATTTCCTCTTGTTCGGCCCCCCATGTCCATTTATCTTTAGTTGATAATTGTTTTTTAAATTGTACTGTTAACTTGGAATAATTGTCCTGGAATTTCCGATAATAATTGCAGATTCCAAGGAAAGACTGTAGCTGTTTTTTGTTTTTAGGTGTGGGGAATCGTTGTATCGCTTCAACCTTTTCTGATGAAGGGGAGATGCCTTCTGCCTTCCTCTGTTAGATTAAATCCTAAAAATTGTACCTTGCGGGCTATAAACTTTGACTTATCCAGCTTAAGGGTTATGTGGTTATCTGATAACTTTTTTAATACCGTCTCCACTCTAGCACAGTGTTCTTGCCAATTTGATGATGTTATCAGCAGGTCATCTACGTATACGGTGGTAAAATTCAGCACATCTTGTCCCAATATCTGATCCATACACTTAACAAACACTGCGACCGAATTTATCAGTCCAAATGTCAGTCTTTTGAACTGATAGTTCCTCCCATCGAACAGAAACGCTAAGTATTTTCTACTGTTCGGATGTAGCTCCACCTGCCAATATCCACATACTGTATCCCATGTGCTGATGTATTTTGTACTGTGGAACTTCTTTAGAATCTCTTCAATTTCACCTGAGGATGTTCTGTCATTTATGATCATTTTATTGATCTCTCTTGCATCGAGGCATATTCTCACTTTCCCGTCCTTTTTCGGTATCGCCACTGTTGGACTGGTATATGGTGATGACTCAATTCTATTATATCGTCTTCCATCATTTGGTTGATCTCTGCCCTCACTGCATTCCTTTGCAAGTATGCGATAGGGTAAGATTTTTTCTTAAAATCAACGGGTTCTTTAAATATGATTTACATTGGTAGTCCTTTACCTTGCCCGGGGCGTCTTTCTCTATTCTCTACTACTTGTCTGTGTTTTGTCACCTTGTTTCATTTTATTTCCTTTATAGTTGGTTTGTTCCATTTTTATTTTCATTTTTCTTCTCCTTCACTTCTCATCTTGTTTCCTTTTATTTTAGTTCTTATCTGGCCAATCTCTGGGGTTGGGTCAAAGTCGTTTGTCTGTCAGTCTAGTCTGCGAGTTTCTTTAATAATCACTTTTAGTTTATAATTCTTCCTCCTTCTTTCTTAATTACATTTTATCTCCTTATTCTCTTCATTATTTATTTATTAAAATATATTACTTTTTAGCATTTCTTACGTACTTATAGTTATCAAATATGATCTGAATTTGGCGATGTTATATAATGCCCTTCCACCAAAATTGATCATTTTATAAAACGTGATTCTAAGTTTGATGAAATTATCAATTGTATTGTACCATTTTCTTCTCAAATTCTCCTGCTTCTTGTTCACTTTTATGTTTAATTCTGTATCTTCTACTTCCTTTCTTCTGAGTCTTTTCTTCATTATTTTCTCTTATTATGATCTGGCTTATTGATTTTTTATTATAAATTATTCCCTATAAATCTTATTTTCCCTAACTATCCCTACTTTGTAGCTGAAATCGATTCGGATGGGCTCTATTGGCTTACCTAACTCCGTCGTTCAAAACTACTCTTTTTCTTAGATCAGGGGAACATCATCGCTGCTCAGTTAAATGATTGCTGGACTTACTCAACAGTCAATCTTAATTATTGAATCTTCAATACAGTCATCTTGTGACTACTACTACTACTACTACTACTACTAATAATAATAATAATATTTGTTGGGAATCTTTTACTTTTGTATTTCATTATTGCTCAGTTCGAGTCATATATTTTTCATCCTTCTTTATTAATACCATTTAATAATACTTGAAGCGTTGATTTTTATTGATACAATTAACATTTTTATTCATTTTTAATTACTCTTTGTTTCAACTCATTTCGTATTATAACTCTTAGAATATTTATTTCGTATTTTGATCATTGGTTTGTTTAATTTACTTCCCATATTTTTCTAAATAGTTGTGGAAGTTGATCATTTTGAGTTTTTTTTTCATAATTTTTTTAATATCATAGTAAGTTAGTGTTTCTTACTAGTTTGGAATTTTTGTAGCTTATTCCTTTATAGTATGTTTTACTTCTTTGCCTCATATGTTGGCTAAAGATTATTGTAATTGATCTTACTTTGTAGGAATTTTTTGTAACTTTATTCCTTCATTTTATATTTTGTCTCATATGTTGGCTAAATCTTTGCGTAAGTTGGCCTTACATAACTTTTTGAATTTTGAAATTCAACTTACGACTTTTTTCTTTATTATCTATTTGCAAACTTATTCGTTTGTTTTGTTATGTCTCTTTTATTTTATTCAAATTACTTTGGTTGGTTAATTACCTTTGGTTTTTTCAGTCATGGCTGACTGTCATAATATTTCTTAATTGATGCTTGATTGGATACCCCCTTTATTTTCTTAGTGATGGGTTTAGTGATTTTATAAGTGTTATTGCCCTTGTCTCTTGTGATAGTGTACGGTCCCACGTATAATAATAGTAACTTTTTTGTAATGCCTTTTATTGAGCTGGGTAATTCTCTGTTTTTTATTAGCACACTTTCTCCTATCTGGTATTTGATAGTATTTTGCTGGTTCTTAGAATATTTATTCTTTTGTTGCTCTACTTTCTCTGCGATTCTGTTGTAAAATTTTCTTTTTTCGAATTGATATTCTGTGTTTGTGGGAAATTGAATCAGATCATTTATCTCTGTAGGCGGTGGCCACTCGAACATCATTGTGTATGGTGTGGCTTCAATGAAGTTGTGGTAAGCCAGGTTTATAAATTCTTCAGTGGATTTTAGGTAATTGTGCCATTCCTTTTGTTTATCATGGCAGTAGGTCCTTAGGATTCGACCCACTTCTCTAAGTACTCTCTCAGCTGGGTTACTGCTGGGGTGATAAACGGATGTTTTGTAGGTTTTAATACCATGTTCCCAGAGTTTGCTTTTCCATTGAGTTCCTTTAAATTGAGTCCCATGATCGGTTATGATTGCCATAGGTTTCCCTACTTCTGGTATAAATTTGGTTAATATGATCTCAATAATTTTCTTAGTGGTATCACGATTAATGGAGTATAACTTAGTATATTTGGTGAAGTGATCGAACATGATTACAATGAATCGAAATCTGTGTCTTCCTCCACTGCGAGGAAACGGACCACAAATATCAAGGAATACCCTTTCTAATTTTTGACTTGATATTATTGGTATCATCATACCCTCTTTTTTCGAATTGTTGCACTTTACCATTTGGCAAATATTACATTTTTGTATCGTTTTGCTCACCTTTCGATAAATATTCTTTATATAAACTTGTTCCTCTAATGCTTTTATTACTTTCATGGCACCCATATGGCCGTACCGAATGTGGTAGTCCAATATCAGTTGTTCTTCTACAGTAGACGGGATTACTAGTTTCCACTCTCCAAGGTTAGGGTTGTTTTTAATGAATAACAGGTTATTGTGTACTTTATAATACTGTACAATGGGTTCTTCTTCTTTTGATATTCTCTCCCGGATACTCATTATTTTTGGGTCCATATCTTGATGTCTTCTTATTTCCAGCGTTATTTTTTCCAGATCCGTTCTATTCTTGATAATGTTATACACCTTAACTAACTGTTCTTTCTCTCCCTCGAAAGTTTGTTGCTGGATGTTGATACGGGATAATATGTCAGCAGCTGTGTTTTTCTTCCCTGGTATGTATTCCCAGTTAATATGGTATTCTTGTAGTAACAAAATCCATTGGGTTAATCTTCCATGACTGAGCTTATACTGCTTAAGGAATGATATGGATCTATGGTCGCTTCTCACGGTTATTGTATATCCTAGGATATAAGTCCTGAATTTGTTGCAGGTGAACACAACACTAAGTAGTTCTTTCTCCGTGACGTGATAGTTCCTTTCACATCCATTTAAGATCCTACTTGCAAAGCTTATGACCATATGTTGCCCCTTCTCATCTTCCTGATATAATACAGCACCTACACTCACATCGCTCGCATCACAGTTCATGAAGAATGGCTTGTTGAAGTCTGGATGGTGTAAAATAACGGTGTTTAAATACTTTTCTTTTATTTGTTTAAATATTTCCTCTTGTTCGGCCCCCCATGTCCATTTATCTGTAGTTGATAATTGTTTTTTAAATTGTACTGTTAACTTGGAATAATTGTCCTGGAATTTCCGATAATAATTGCAGATTCCAAGGAAAGACTGTAGCTGTTTTTTGTTTTTAGGTGTGGGGAATCGTTGTATCGCTTCAACCTTTTCTGATGAAGGGGAGATGCCTTCTGCCTTCCTCTGTTAGATTAAATCCTAAAAATTGTACCTTGCGGGCTATAAACTTTGACTTATCCAGCTTAAGGGTTATGTGGTTATCTGATAACTTTTTTA
Source organism: Magicicada septendecula (assembly GCA_034769895.1). NCBI lineage: Eukaryota > Metazoa > Arthropoda > Insecta > Hemiptera > Cicadidae > Magicicada > Magicicada septendecula. The sequence continues at coordinate 450,013,736 of CM068368.1, forward strand.
ATACCGTCTCCACTCTAGCACAGTGTTCTTGCCAATTTGATGATGTTATCAGCAGGTCATCTACGTATACGGTGGTAAAATTCAGCCCAGCTTGTCCCAATATCTGATCCATACACTTAACAAACACTGCGACCGAATTTATCAGTCCAAATGGCAGTCTTTTGAACTGATAGTTCCTCCCATCGAACAGAAACGCTAAGTATTTTCTACTGTTCGGATGTAGCTCCACCTGCCAATATCCACATACTGTATCCCATGTGCTGATGTATTTTGTACTGTGGAACTTCTTTAGAATCTCTTCAATTTCACCTGAGGATGTTCTGTCATTTATGATCATTTTATTGATCTCTCTTGCATCGAGGCATATTCTCACTTTCCCGTCCTTTTTCGGTATCGCCACTATTGGACTGGTATATGGTGATTGACTCAATTCTATTATATCGTCTTCCATCATTTGGTTGATCTCTGCCCTCACTGCATTCCTTTGCGAGTATGCGATAGGGTAAGATTTTTTCTTAAAATCAACGGGTTCTTTAAATATGATCTTACATTGGTAGTCCTTTACCTTGCCCGGGGCGTCTTTCTCTATTCTCTACTACTTGTCTGTGTTTTGTCACCTTGTTTCATTTTATTTCCTTTATAGTTGGTTTGTTCCATTTTTATTTTCATTTTTCTTCTCCTTCACTTCTCATCTTGTTTCCTTTTATTTTGGTTCTTATCTGGCCAATCTCTGGGGTTGGGTCAAAGTCGTTTGTCTGTCAGTCTAGTCTGCGAGTTTCTTTAATAATCACTTTTAGTTTATAATTCTTCCTCCTTCTTTCTTAATTACATTTTATCTCCTTATTCTCTTCATTATTTATTTATTAAAATATATTACTTTTTAGCATTTCTTACGTACTTATAGTTATCAAATATGATCTGAATTTGGCGATGTTATATAATGCCCTTCCACCAAAATTGATCATTTTATTAAACGTGATTCTAAGTTTGATGAAATTATCAATTGTATTGTACCATTTTCTTCTCAAATACTCCTGCTTCTTGTTCACTTTTATGTTTAATTCTGTATCTTCTACTTCCTTTCTTCTGAGTCTTTTCTTCATTATTTTCTCTTATTATGATCTGGCTTATTGATTTTTTATTATAAATTATTCCCTATAAATCTTATTTTCCCTAACTATCCCTACTTTGTAGCTGAAATCGATTCGGATGGGCTCTATTGGCTTACCTAACTCCGTCGTTCAAAACTACTCTTTTTCTTAGATCAGGGGAACATCATCGCTGCTCAGTTAAATGATTGCTGGACTTACTCAACAGTCAATCTTAATTATTGAATCTTCAATACAGTCATCTTGTGACTACTACTACTACTACTACTACTACTACTAATAATAATAATAATATTTGTTGGGAATCTTTTACTTTTGTATTTCATTATTGCTCAGTTCGAGTCATATATTTTTCATCCTTCTTTATTAATACCATTTAATAATACTTGAAGCGTTGATTTTTATTGATACAATTAACATTTTTATTCATTTTTAATTACTCTTTGTTTCAACTCATTTCGTATTATAACTCTTAGAATATTTATTTCGTATTTTGATCATTGGTTTGTTTAATTTACTTCCCATATTTTTCTAAATAGTTGTGGAAGTTGATCATTTTGAGTTTTTTTTTCATAATTTTTTTAATATCATAGTAAGTTAGTGTTTCTTACTAGTTTGGAATTTTTGTAGCTTATTCCTTTATAGTATGTTTTACTTCTTTGCCTCATATGTTGGCTAAAGATTATTGTAATTGATCTTACTTTGTAGGAATTTTTTGTAACTTTACTCCTTCATTTTATATTTTGTCTCATATGTTGGCTAAATCTTTGCGTAAGTTGGCCTTACATAACTTTTTGAATTTTGAAATTCAACTTACGACTTTTTTCTTTATTATCTATTTGCAAACTTATTCGTTTGTTTTGTTATGTCTCTTTTATTTTATTCAAATTACTTTGGTTGGTTAATTACCTTTGGTTTTTTCAGTCATGGCTGACTGTCATAATATTTCTTAATTGATGCTTGATTGGATACCCCCTTTATTTTCGTAGTGATGGGTTTAGTGATTTTATAAGTGTTATTGCCCTTGTCTCTTGTGATAGTGTACGGTCCCACGTATAATAATAGTAACTTTTTTGTAATGCCTTTTATTGAGCTGGGTAATTCTCTGTTTTTTATTAGCACACTTTCTCCTATCTGGTATTTGATAGTATTTTGCTGGTTCTTAGAATATTTATTCTTTTGTTGCTCTACTTTCTCTGCGATTCTGTTGTAAAATTTTCTTTTTTCGAATTGATATTCTGTGTTTGTGGGAAATTGAATCAGATCATTTATCTCTGTAGGCGGTGGCCACTCGAACATCATTGTGTATGGTGTGGCTTCAATGAAGTTGTGGTAAGCCAGGTTTATAAATTCTTCAGTGGATTTTAGGTAATTGTGCCATTCCTTTTGTTTATCATGGCAGTAGGTCCTTAGGATTCGACCCACTTCTCTAAGTACTCTCTCAGCTGGGTTACTGCTGGGGTGATAAACGGATGTTTTGTAGGTTTTAATACCATGTTCCCAGAGTTTGCTTTTCCATTGAGTTCCTTTAAATTGAGTCCCATGATCGGTTATGATTGCCATAGGTTTCCCTACTTCTGGTATAAATTTGGTTAATATGATCTCAATAATTTTCTTAGTGGTATCACGATTAATGGAGTATAACTTAGTATATTTGGTGAAGTGATCGAACATGATTACAATGAATCGAAATCTGTGTCTTCCTCCACTGCGAGGAAACGGACCACAAATATCAAGGAATACCCTTTCTAATTTTTGACTTGATATTATTGGTATCATCATACCCTCTTTTTTCGAATTGTTGCACTTTACCATTTGGCAAATATTACATTTTTGTATCGTTTTGCTCACCTTTCGATAAATATTCTTTATATAAACTTGTTCCTCTAATGCTTTTATTACTTTCATGGCACCCATATGGCCGTACCGAATGTGGTAGTCCAATATCAGTTGTTCTTCTACAGTAGACGGGATTACTAGTTTCCACTCTCCAAGGTTAGGGTTGTTTTTAATGAATAACAGGTTATTGTGTACTTTATAATACTGTACAATGGGTTCTTCTTCTTTTGATATTCTCTCCCGGATACTCATTATTTTTGGGTCCATATCTTGATGTCTTCTTATTTCCAGCGTTATTTTTTCCAGATCCGTTCTATTCTTGATAATGTTATACACCTTAACTAACTGTTCTTTCTCTCCCTCGAAAGTTTGTTGCTGGATGTTGATACGGGATAATATGTCAGCAGCTGTGTTTTTCTTCCCTGGTATGTATTCCCAGTTAATATGGTATTCTTGTAGTAACAAAATCCATTGGGTTAATCTTCCATGACTGAGCTTATACTGCTTAAGGAATGATATGGATCTATGGTCGCTTCTCACGGTTATTGTATATCCTAGGATATAAGTCCTGAATTTGTTGCAGGTGAACACAACACTAAGTAGTTCTTTCTCCGTGACGTGATAGTTCCTTTCACATCCATTTAAGATCCTACTTGCAAAGCTTATGACCATATGTTGCCCCTTCTCATCTTCCTGATATAATACAGCACCTACACTCACATCGCTCGCATCACAGTTCATGAAGAATGGCTTGTTGAAGTCTGGATGGTGTAAAATAACGGTGTTTAAATACTTTTCTTTTATTTGTTTAAATATTTCCTCTTGTTCGGCCCCCCATGTCCATTTATCTGTAGTTGATAATTGTTTTTTAAATTGTACTGTTAACTTGGAATAATTGTCCTGGAATTTCCGATAATAATTGCAGATTCCAAGGAAAGACTGTAGCTGTTTTTTGTTTTTAGGTGTGGGGAATCGTTGTATCGCTTCAACCTTTTCTGATGAAGGGGAGATGCCTTCTGCCTTCCTCTGTTAGATTAAATCCTAAAAATTGTACCTTGCGGGCTATAAACTTTGACTTATCCAGCTTAAGGGTTATGTGGTTATCTGATAACTTTTTTAATACCGTCTCCACTCTAGCACAGTGTTCTTGCCAATTTGATGATGTTATCAGCAGGTCATCTACGTATACGGTGGTAAAATTCAGCCCAGCTTGTCCCAATATCTGATCCATACACTTAACAAACACTGCGACCGAATTTATCAGTCCAAATGGCAGTCTTTTGAACTGATAGTTCCTCCCATCGAACAGAAACGCTAAGTATTTTCTACTGTTCGGATGTAGCTCCACCTGCCAATATCCACATACTGTATCCCATGTGCTGATGTATTTTGTACTGTGGAACTTCTTTAGAATCTCTTCAATTTCACCTGAGGATGTTCTGTCATTTATGATCATTTTATTGATCTCTCTTGCATCGAGGCATATTCTCACTTTCCCGTCCTTTTTCGGTATCGCCACTATTGGACTGGTATATGGTGATTGACTCAATTCTATTATATCGTCTTCCATCATTTGGTTGATCTCTGCCCTCACTGCATTCCTTTGCGAGTATGCGATAGGGTAAGATTTTTTCTTAAAATCAACGGGTTCTTTAAATATGATCTTACATTGGTAGTCCTTTACCTTGCCCGGGGCGTCTTTCTCTATTCTCTACTACTTGTCTGTGTTTTGTCACCTTGTTTCATTTTATTTCCTTTATAGTTGGTTTGTTCCATTTTTATTTTCATTTTTCTTCTCCTTCACTTCTCATCTTGTTTCCTTTTATTTTGGTTCTTATCTGGCCAATCTCTGGGGTTGGGTCAAAGTCGTTTGTCTGTCAGTCTAGTCTGCGAGTTTCTTTAATAATCACTTTTAGTTTATAATTCTTCCTCCTTCTTTCTTAATTACATTTTATCTCCTTATTCTCTTCATTATTTATTTATTAAAATATATTACTTTTTAGCATTTCTTACGTACTTATAGTTATCAAATATGATCTGAATTTGGCGATGTTATATAATGCCCTTCCACCAAAATTGATCATTTTATAAAACGTGATTCTAAGTTTGATGAAATTATCAATTGTATTGTACCATTTTCTTCTCAAATACTCCTGCTTCTTGTTCACTTTTATGTTTAATTCTGTATCTTCTACTTCCTTTCTTCTGAGTCTTTTCTTCATTATTTTCTCTTATTATGATCTGGCTTATTGATTTTTTATTATAAATTATTCCCTATAAATCTTATTTTCCCTAACTATCCCTACTTTGTAGCTGAAATCGATTCGGATGGGCTCTATTGGCTTACCTAACTCCGTCGTTCAAAACTACTCTTTTTCTTAGATCAGGGGAACATCATCGCTGCTCAGTTAAATGATTGCTGGACTTACTCAACAGTCAATCTTAATTATTGAATCTTCAATACAGTCATCTTGTGACTACTACTACTACTACTACTACTACTAATAATAATAATAATATTTGTTGGGAATCTTTTACTTTTGTATTTCATTATTGCTCAGTTCGAGTCATATATTTTTCATCCTTCTTTATTAATACCATTTAATAATACTTGAAGCGTTGATTTTTATTGATACAATTAACATTTTTATTCATTTTTAATTACTCTTTGTTTCAACTCATTTCGTATTATAACTCTTAGAATATTTATTTCGTATTTTGATCATTGGTTTGTTTAATTTACTTCCCATATTTTTCTAAATAGTTGTGGAAGTTGATCATTTTGAGTTTTTTTTTTCATAATTTTTTTAATATCATAGTAAGTTAGTGTTTCTTACTAGTTTGGAATTTTTGTAGCTTATTCCTTTATAGTATGTTTTACTTCTTTGCCTCATATGTTGGCTAAAGATTATTGTAATTGATCTTACTTTGTAGGAATTTTTTGTAACTTTATTCCTTCATTTTATATTTTGTCTCATATGTTGGCTAAATCTTTGCGTAAGTTGGCCTTACATAACTTTTTGAATTTTGAAATTCAACTTACTTTTTTCTTTATTATCTATTTGCAAACTTATTCGTTTGTTTTGTTATGTCTCTTTTATTTTATTCAAATTACTTTGGTTGGTTAATTACCTTTGGTTTTTTCAGTCATGGCTGACTGTCATAATATTTCTTAATTGATGCTTGATTGGATACCCCCTTTATTTTCTTAGTGATGGGTTTAGTGATTTTATAAGTGTTATTGCCCTTGTCTCTTGTGATAGTGTACGGTCCCACGTATAATAATAGTAACTTTTTTGTAATGCCTTTTATTGAGCTGGGTAATTCTCTGTTTTTTATTAGCACACTTTCTCCTATCTTGTATTTGATAGTATTTTGCTGGTTCTTAGAATATTTATTCTTTTGTTGCTCTACTTTCTCTGCGATTCTGTTGTAAAATTTTCTTTTTTCGAATTGATATTCTGTGTTTGTGGGAAATTGAATCAGATCATTTATCTCTGTAGGCGGTGGCCACTCGAACATCATTGTGTATGGTGTGGCTTCAATGAAGTTGTGGTAAGCCAGGTTTATAAATTCTTCAGTGGATTTTAGGTAATTGTGCCATTCCTTTTGTTTATCATGGCAGTAGGTCCTTAGGATTCGACCCACTTCTCTAAGTACTCTCTCAGCTGGGTTACTGCTGGGGTGATAAACGGATGTTTTGTAGGTTTTAATACCATGTTCCCAGAGTTTGCTTTTCCATTGAGTTCCTTTAAATTGAGTCCCATGATCGGTTATGATTGCCATAGGTTTCCCTACTTCTGGTATAAATTTGGTTAATATGATCTCAATAATTTTCTTAGTGGTATCACGATTAATGGAGTATAACTTAGTATATTTGGTGAAGTGATCGAACATGATTACAATGAATCGAAATCTGTGTCTTCCTCCACTGCGAGGAAACGGACCACAAATATCAAGGAATACCCTTTCTAATTTTTGACTTGATATTATTGGTATCATCATACCCTCTTTTTTCGAATTGTTGCACTTTACCATTTGGCAAATATTACATTTTTGTATCGTTTTGCTCACCTTTCGATAAATATTCTTTATATAAACTTGTTCCTCTAATGCTTTTATTACTTTCATGGCACCCATATGGCCGTACCGAATGTGGTAGTCCAATATCAGTTGTTCTTCTACAGTAGACGGGATTACTAGTTTCCACTCTCCAAGGTTAGGGTTGTTTTTAATGAATAACAGGTTATTGTGTACTTTATAATACTGTACAATGGGTTCTTCTTCTTTTGATATTCTCTCCCGGATACTCATTATTTTTGGGTCCATATCTTGATGTCTTCTTATTTCCAGCGTTATTTTTTCCAGACCGTTCTATTCTTGATAATGTTATACACCTTAACTAACTGTTCTTTCTCTCCCTCGAAAGTTTGTTGCTGGATGTTGATACGGGATAATATGTCAGCAGCTGTGTTTTTCTTCCCTGGTATGTATTCCCAGTTAATATGGTATTCTTGTAGTAACAAAATCCATTGGGTTAATCTTCCATGACTGAGCTTATACTGCTTAAGGAATGATATGGATCTATGGTCGCTTCTCACGGTTATTGTATATCCTAGGATATAAGTCCTGAATTTGTTGCAGGTGAACACAACACTAAGTAGTTCTTTCTCCGTGACGTGATAGTTCCTTTCACATCCATTTAAGATCCTACTTGCAAAGCTTATGACCATATGTTGCCCCTTCTCATCTTCCTGATATAATACAGCACCTACACTCACATCGCTCGCATCACAGTTCATGAAGAATGGCTTGTTGAAGTCTGGATGGTGTAAAATAACGGTGTTTAAATACTTTTCTTTTATTTGTTTAAATATTTCCTCTTGTTCGGCCTCCCATGTCCATTTATCTGTAGTTGATAATTGTTTTTTAAATTGTACTGTTAACTTGGAATAATTGTCCTGGAATTTCCGATAATAATTGCAGATTCCAAGGAAAGACTGTAGCTGTTTTTTGTTTTTAGGTGTGGGGAATCGTTGTATCGCTTCAACCTTTTCTGATGAAGGGGAGATGCCTTCTGCCTTCCTCTGTTAGATTAAATCCTAAAAATTGTACCTTGCGGGCTATAAACTTTGACTTATCCAGCTTAAGGGTTATGTGGTTATCTGATAACTTTTTTAATACCGTCTCCACTCTAGCACAGTGTTCTTGCCAATTTGATGATGTTATCAGCAGGTCATCTACGTATACGGTGGTAAAATTCAGCACATCTTGTCCCAATATCTGATCCATACACTTAACAAACACTGCGACCGAATTTATCAGTCCAAATGGCAGTCTTTTGAACTGATAGTTCCTCCCATCGAACAGAAACGCTAAGTATTTTCTACTGTTCGGATGTAGCTCCACCTGCCAATATCCACATACTGTATCCCATGTGCTGATGTATTTTGTACTGTGGAACTTCTTTAGAATCTCTTCAATTTCACCTGAGGATGTTCTGTCATTTATGATCATTTTATTGATCTCTCTTGCATCGAGGCATATTCTCACTTTCCCGTCCTTTTTCGGTATCGCCACTATTGGACTGGTATATGGTGATTGACTCAATTCTATTATATCGTCTTCCATCATTTGGTTGATCTCTGCCCTCACTGCATTCCTTTGCGAGTATGCGATAGGGTAAGATTTTTTCTTAAAATCAACGGGTTCTTTAAATATGATCTTACATTGGTAGTCCTTTACCTTGCCCGGGGCGTCTTTCTCTATTCTCTACTACTTGTCTGTGTTTTGTCACCTTGTTTCATTTTATTTCCTTTATAGTTGGTTTGTTCCATTTTTATTTTCATTTTTCTTCTCCTTCACTTCTCATCTTGTTTCCTTTTATTTTGGTTCTTATCTGGCCAATCTCTGGGGTTGGGTCAAAGTCGTTTGTCTGTCAGTCTAGTCTGTGAGTTTCTTTAATAATCACTTTTAGTTTATAATTCTTCCTCCTTCTTTCTTAATTACATTTTATCTCCTTATTCTCTTCATTATTTATTTATTAAAATATATTACTTTTTAGCATTTCTTACGTACTTATAGTTATCAAATATGATCTGAATTTGGCGATGTTATATAATGCCCTTCCACTAAATTGATCATTTTATAAAACGTGATTCTAAGTTTGATGAAATTATCAATTGTATTGTATCATTTTCTTCTCAAATTCTCCTGCTTCTTGTTCACTTTTATGTTTAATTCTGTATCTTCTACTTCCTTTCTTCTGAGTCTTTTCTTCATTATTTTCTCTTATTATGATCTGGCTTATTGATTTTTTATTATAAATTATTCCCTATAAATCTTATTTTCCCTAACTATCCCTACTTTGTAGCTGAAATCGATTCGGATGGGCTCTATTGGCTTACCTAACTCCGTCGTTCAAAACTACTCTTTTTCTTAGATCAGGGGAACATCATCGCTGCTCAGTTAAATGATTGCTGGACTTACTCAACAGTCAATCTTAATTATTGAATCTTCAATACAGTCATCTTGTGACTACTACTACTACTACTACTACTACTACTAATAATAATAATATTTGTTGGGAATCTTTTACTTTTGTATTTCATTATTGCTCAGTTCGAGTCATATATTTTTCATCCTTCTTTATTAATACCATTTAATAATACTTGAAGCGTTGATTTTTATTGATACAATTAACATTTTTATTCATTTTTAATTACTCTTTGTTTCAACTCATTTCGTATTATAACTCTTAGAATATTTATTTCGTATTTTGATCATTGGTTTGTTTAATTTACTTCCCATATTTTTCTAAATAGTTGTGGAAGTTGATCATTTTGAGTTTTTTTTTCATAATTTTTTTAATATCATAGTAAGTTAGTGTTTCTTACTAGTTTGGAATTTTTGTAGCTTATTCCTTTATAGTATGTTTTACTTCTTTGCCTCATATGTTGGCTAAAGATTATTGTAATTGATCTTACTTTGTAGGAATTTTTTGTAACTTTATTCCTTCATTTTATATTTTGTCTCATATGTTGGCTAAATCTTTGCGTAAGTTGGCCTTACATAACTTTTTGAATTTTGAAATTCAACTTACGACTTTTTTCTTTATTATCTATTTGCAAACTTATTCGTTTGTTTTGTTATGTCTCTTTTATTTTATTCAAATTACTTTGGTTGGTTAATTACCTTTGGTTTTTTCAGTCATGGCTGACTGTCATAATATTTCTTAATTGATGCTTGATTGGATACCCCCTTTATTTTCTTAGTGATGGGTTTAGTGATTTTATAAGTGTTATTGCCCTTGTCTCTTGTGATAGTGTACGGTCCCACGTATAATAATAGTAACTTTTTTGTAATGCCTTTTATTGAGCTGGGTAATTCTCTGTTTTTTATTAGCACACTTTCTCCTATCTTGTATTTGATAGTATTTTGCTGGTTCTTAGAATATTTATTCTTTTGTTGCTCTACTTTCTCTGCGATTCTGTTGTAAAATTTTCTTTTTTCGAATTGATATTCTGTGTTTGTGGGAAATTGAATCAGATCATTTATCTCTCTAGGCGGTGGCCACTCGAACATCATTGTGTATGGTGTGGCTTCAATGAAGTTGTGGTAAGCCAGGTTTATAAATTCTTCAGTGGATTTTAGGTAATTGTGCCATTCCTTTTGTTTATCATGGCAGTAGGTCCTTAGGATTCGACCCACTTCTCTAAGTACTCTCTCAGCTGGGTTACTGCTGGGGTGATAAACGGATGTTTTGTAGGTTTTAATACCATGTTCCCAGAGTTTGCTTTTCCATTGAGTTCCTTTAAATTGAGTCCCATGATCGGTTATGATTGCCATAGGTTTCCCTACTTCTGGTATAAATTTGGTTAATATGATCTCAATAATTTTCTTAGTGGTATCACGATTAATGGAGTATAACTTAGTATATTTGGTGAAGTGATCGAACATGATTACAATGAATCGAAATCTGTGTCTTCCTCCACTGCGAGGAAACGGACCACAAATATCAAGGAATACCCTTTCTAATTTTTGACTTGATATTATTGGTATCATCATACCCTCTTTTTTCGAATTGTTGCACTTTACCATTTGGCAAATATTACATTTTTGTATCGTTTTGCTCACCTTTCGATAAATATTCTTTATATAAACTTGTTCCTCTAATGCTTTTATTACTTTCATGGCACCCATATGGCCGTACCGAATGTGGTAGTCCAATATCAGTTGTTCTTCTACAGTAGACGGGATTACTAGTTTCCACTCTCCAAGGTTAGGGTTGTTTTTAATGAATAACAGGTTATTGTGTACTTTATAATACTGTACAATGGGTTCTTCTTCTTTTGATATTCTCTCCCGGATACTCATTATTTTTGGGTCCATATCTTGATGTCTTCTTATTTCCAGCGTTATTTTTTCCAGACCGTTCTATTCTTGATAATGTTATACACCTTAACTAACTGTTCTTTCTCTCCCTCGAAAGTTTGTTGCTGGATGTTGATACGGGATAATATGTCAGCAGCTGTGTTTTTCTTCCCTGGTATGTATTCCCAGTTAATATGGTATTCTTGTAGTAACAAAATCCATTGGGTTAATCTTCCATGACTGAGCTTATACTGCTTAAGGAATGATATGGATCTATGGTCGCTTCTCACGGTTATTGTATATCCTAGGATATAAGTCCTGAATTTGTTGCAGGTGAACACAACACTAAGTAGTTCTTTCTCCGTGACGTGATAGTTCCTTTCACATCCATTTAAGATCCTACTTGCAAAGCTTATGACCATATGTTGCCCCTTCTCATCTTCCTGATATAATACAGCACCTACACTCACATCGCTCGCATCACAGTTCATGAAGAATGGCTTGTTGAAGTCTGGATGGTGTAAAATAACGGTGTTTAAATACTTTTCTTTTATTTGTTTAAATATTTCCTCTTGTTCGGCCTCCCATGTCCATTTATCTGTAGTTGATAATTGTTTTTTAAATTGTACTGTTAACTTGGAATAATTGTCCTGGAATTTCCAATAATAATTGCAGATTCCAAGGAAAGACTGTAGCTGTTTTTTGTTTTTAGGTGTGGGGAATCGTTGTATCGCTTCAACCTTTTCTGATGAAGGGGAGATGCCTTCTGCCTTCCTCTGTTAGATTAAATCCTAAAAATTGTACCTTGCGGGCTATAAACTTTGACTTATCCAGCTTAAGGGTTATGTGGTTATCTGATAACTTTTTTAATACCGTCTCCACTCTAGCACAGTGTTCTTGCCAATTTGATGATGTTATCAGCAGGTCATCTACGTATACGGTGGTAAAATTCAGCACATCTTGTCCCAATATCTGATCCATACACTTAACAAACACTGCGACCGAATTTATCAGTCCAAATGGCAGTCTTTTGAACTGATAGTTCCTCCCATCGAACAGAAACGCTAAGTATTTTCTACTGTTCGGATGTAGCTCCACCTGCCAATATCCACATACTGTATCCCATGTGCTGATGTATTTTGTACTGTGGAACTTCTTTAGAATCTCTTCAATTTCACCTGAGGATGTTCTGTCATTTATGATCATTTTATTGATCTCTCTTGCATCGAGGCATATTCTCACTTTCCCGTCCTTTTTCGGTATCGCCACTATTGGACTGGTATATGGTGATTGACTCAATTCTATTATATCGTCTTCCATCATTTGGTTGATCTCTGCCCTCACTGCATTCCTTTGCGAGTATGCGATAGGGTAAGATTTTTTCTTAAAATCAACGGGTTCTTTAAATATGATCTTACATTGGTAGTCCTTTACCTTGCCCGGGGCGTCTTTCTCTATTCTCTACTACTTGTCTGTGTTTTGTCACCTTGTTTCATTTTATTTCCTTTATAGTTGGTTTGTTCCATTTTTATTTTCATTTTTCTTCTCCTTCACTTCTCATCTTGTTTCCTTTTATTTTGGTTCTTATCTGGCCAATCTCTGGGGTTGGGTCAAAGTCGTTTGTCTGTCAGTCTAGTCTGTGAGTTTCTTTAATAATCACTTTTAGTTTATAATTCTTCCTCCTTCTTTCTTAATTACATTTTATCTCCTTATTCTCTTCATTATTTATTTATTAAAATATATTACTTTTTAGCATTTCTTACGTACTTATAGTTATCAAATATGATCTGAATTTGGCGATGTTATATAATGCCCTTCCACTAAATTGATCATTTTATAAAACGTGATTCTAAGTTTGATGAAATTATCAATTGTATTGTATCATTTTCTTCTCAAATTCTCCTGCTTCTTGTTCACTTTTATGTTTAATTCTGTATCTTCTACTTCCTTTCTTCTGAGTCTTTTCTTCATTATTTTCTCTTATTATGATCTGGCTTATTGATTTTTTATTATAAATTATTCCCTATAAATCTTATTTTCCCTAACTATCCCTACTTTGTAGCTGAAATCGATTCGGATGGGCTCTATTGGCTTACCTAACTCCGTCGTTCAAAACTACTCTTTTTCTTAGATCAGGGGAACATCATCGCTGCTCAGTTAAATGATTGCTGGACTTACTCAACAGTCAATCTTAATTATTGAATCTTCAATACAGTCATCTTGTGACTACTACTACTACTACTACTACTACTAATAATAATAATAATATTTGTTGGGAATCTTTTACTTTTGTATTTCATTATTGCTCAGTTCGAGTCATATATTTTTCATCCTTCTTTATTAATACCATTTAATAATACTTGAAGCGTTGATTTTTATTGATACAATTAACATTTTTATTCATTTTTAATTACTCTTTGTTTCAACTCATTTCGTATTATAACTCTTAGAATATTTATTTCGTATTTTGATCATTGGTTTGTTTAATTTACTTCCCATATTTTTCTAAATAGTTGTGGAAGTTGATCATTTTGAGTTTTTTTTTCATAATTTTTTTAATATCATAGTAAGTTAGTGTTTCTTACTAGTTTGGAATTTTTGTAGCTTATTCCTTTATAGTATGTTTTACTTCTTTGCCTCATATGTTGGCTAAAGATTATTGTAATTGATCTTACTTTGTAGGAATTTTTTGTAACTTTATTCCTTCATTTTATATTTTGTCTCATATGTTGGCTAAATCTTTGCGGAAGTTGGCCTTACATAACTTTTTGAATTTTGAAATTCAACTTACGACTTTTTTCTTTATTATCTATTTGCAAACTTATTCGTTTGTTTTGTTATGTCTCTTTTATTTTATTCAAATTACTTTGGTTGGTTAATTACCTTTGGTTTTTTCAGTCATGGCTGACTGTCATAATATTTCTTAATTGATGCTTGATTGGATACCCCCTTTATTTTCTTAGTGATGGGTTTAGTGATTTTATAAGTGTTATTGCCCTTGTCTCTTGTGATAGTGTACGGTCCCACGTATAATAATAGTAACTTTTTTGTAATGCCTTTTATTGAGCTGGGTAATTCTCTGTTTTTTATTAGCACACTTTCTCCTATCTTGTATTTGATAGTATTTTGCTGGTTCTTAGAATATTTATTCTTTTGTTGCTCTACTTTCTCTGCGATTCTGTTGTAAAATTTTCTTTTTTCGAATTGATATTCTGTGTTTGTGGGAAATTGAATCAGATCATTTATCTCTCTAGGCGGTGGCCACTCGAACATCATTGTGTATGGTGTGGCTTCAATGAAGTTGTGGTAAGCCAGGTTTATAAATTCTTCAGTGGATTTTAGGTAATTGTGCCATTCCTTTTGTTTATCATGGCAGTAGGTCCTTAGGATTCGACCCACTTCTCTAAGTACTCTCTCAGCTGGGTTACTGCTGGGGTGATAAACGGATGTTTTGTAGGTTTTAATACCATGTTCCCAGAGTTTGCTTTTCCATTGAGTTCCTTTAAATTGAGTCCCATGATCGGTTATGATTGCCATAGGTTTCCCTACTTCTGGTATAAATTTGGTTAATATGATCTCAATAATTTTCTTAGTGGTATCACGATTAATGGAGTATAACTTAGTATATTTGGTGAAGTGATCGAACATGATTACAATGAATCGAAATCTGTGTCTTCCTCCACTGCGAGGAAACGGACCACAAATATCAAGGAATACCCTTTCTAATTTTTGACTTGATATTATTGGTATCATCATACCCTCTTTTTTCGAATTGTTGCACTTTACCATTTGGCAAATATTACATTTTTGTATCGTTTTGCTCACCTTTCGATAAATATTCTTTATATAAACTTGTTCCTCTAATGCTTTTATTACTTTCATGGCACCCATATGGCCGTACCGAATGTGGTAGTCCAATATCAGTTGTTCTTCTACAGTAGACGGGATTACTAGTTTCCACTCTCCAAGGTTAGGGTTGTTTTTAATGAATAACAGGTTATTGTGTACTTTATAATACTGTACAATGGGTTCTTCTTCTTTTGATATTCTCTCCCGGATACTCATTATTTTTGGGTCCATATCTTGATGTCTTCTTATTTCCAGCGTTATTTTTTCCAGATCCGTTCTATTCTTGATAATGTTATACACCTTAACTAACTGTTCTTTCTCTCCCTCGAAAGTTTGTTGCTGGATGTTGATACGGGGTAATATGTCAGCAGCTTTGTTTTTCTTCCCTGTTATGTATTCCCAGTTAATATGGTATTCTTGTAGTAACAAAATCCATTGGGTTAATCTTCCATGACTGAGCTTATACTGCTTAAGGAATGATATGGATCTATGGTCGCTTCTCACGGTTATTGTATATCCTAGGATATAAGTCCTGAATTTGTTGCAGGTGAACACAACACTAAGTGGTTCTTTCTCCATGACGTGATAGTTCCTTTCACATCCATTTAAGATCCTACTTGCAAAGCTTATGACCATATGTTGCCCCTTCTCATCTTCCTGATATAATACAGCACCTACACTCACATCGCTCGCATCACAGTTCATGAAGAATGGCTTGTTGAAGTCTGGATGGTGTAAAATAACGGTGTTTAAATACTTTTCTTTTATTTGTTTAAATATTTCCTCTTGTTCGGCCTCCCATGTCCATTTATCTGTAGTTGATAATTGTTTTTTAAATTGTACTGTTAACTTGGAATAATTGTCCTGGAATTTCCGATAATAATTGCAGATTCCAAGGAAAGACTGTAGCTGTTTTTTGTTTTTAGGTGTGGGGAATCGGTGTATCGCTTCAACCTTTTCTGATGAAGGGGAGATGCCTTCTGCCTTCCTCTGTTAGATTAAATCCTAAAAATTGTACCTTGCGGGCTATACACTTTGACTTATCCAGCTTAAGGGTTATGTGGTTATCTGATAACTTTTTTAATACCGTCTCCACTCTAGCACAGTGTTCTTGCCAATTTGATGATGTTATCAGCAGGTCATCTACGTATACGGTGGTAAAATTCAGCACAGCTTGTCCCAATATCTGATCCATACACTTAACAAACACTGCGACCGAATTTATCAGTCCAAATGGCAGTCTTTTGAACTGATAGTTCCTCCCATCGAACAGAAACGCTAAGTATTTTCTACTGTTCGGATGTAGCTCCACCTGCCAATATCCACATACTGTATCCCATGTGCTGATGTATTTTGTACTGTGGAACTTCTTTAGAATCTCTTCAATTTCACCTGAGGATGTTCTGTCATTTATGATCATTTTATTGATCTCTCTTGCATCGAGGCATATTCTCACTTTCCCGTCCTTTTTCGGTATCGCCACTATTGGACTGGTATATGGTGATTGACTCAATTCTATTATATCGTCTTCCATCATTTGGTTGATCTCTGCCCTCACTGCATTCCTTTGCGAGTATGCGATAGGGTAAGATTTTTTCTTAAAATCAACGGGTTCTTTAAATATGATCTTACATTGGTAGTCCTTTACCTTGCCCGGGGCGTCTTTCTCTATTCTCTACTACTTGTCTGTGTTTTGTCACCTTGTTTCATTTTATTTCCTTTATAGTTGGTTTGTTCCATTTTTATTTTCATTTTTCTTCTCCTTCACTTCTCATCTTGTTTCCTTTTATTTTGGTTCTTATCTGGCCAATCTCTGGGGTTGGGTCAAAGTCGTTTGTCTGTCAGTCTAGTCTGTGAGTTTCTTTAATAATCACTTTTAGTTTATAATTCTTCCTCCTTCTTTCTTAATTACATTTTATCTCCTTATTCTCTTCATTATTTATTTATTAAAATATATTACTTTTTAGCATTTCTTACGTACTTATAGTTATCAAATATGATCTGAATTTGGCGATGTTATATAATGCCCTTCCACTAAATTGATCATTTTATAAAACGTGATTCTAAGTTTGATGAAATTATCAATTGTATTGTATCATTTTCTTCTCAAATTCTCCTGCTTCTTGTTCACTTTTATGTTTAATTCTGTATCTTCTACTTCCTTTCTTCTGAGCCTTTTCTTCATTATTTTCTCTTATTATGATCTGGCTTATTGATTTTTTATTATAAATTATTCCCTATAAATCTTATTTTCCCTAACTATCCCTACTTTGTAGCTGAAGTCGATTCGGATGGGCTCTATTGGCTTACCTAACTCCGTCGTTCAAAACTACTCTTTTTCTGAGATCAGGGTAACATCATCCCTGCTCAGTTAAATGATTGCTGGACTTACTCAACAGTCAATCTTAATTAATGAATCTTCAATACAGTCATCTTGTGACGACTACTACTACTACTACTACTACTACTACTACTACTACTAATAATAATAATATTTGTTGGGAAACTTTGACTTTTGTATTTCATTATTGCTCAGTTCGAGTCATATATTTTTCATCCTTCTTTATTGATACCATTTAATAATACTTGAAGCGTTGATTTTTATTGATACAATTAACATTTTTATTCATTTTTAATTACTCTTTGTTTCAACTCATTTCGTATTATAACTCTTAGAATATTTATTTCGTATTTTGATCATTGGTTTGTTTAATTTACTTCCCATATTTTTCTAAATAGTTGTGGAAGTTGATCATTTTGAGTTTTTTTTTCATAATTTTTTTAATATCATAGTAAGTTAGTGTTTCTTACTAGTTTGGAATTTTTGTAGCTTATTCCTTTATAGTATGTTTTACTTCTTTGCCTCATATGTTGGCTAAAGATTATTGTAAGTTGATCTTACTTTGTAGGAATTTTTTGTAACTTTATTCCTTCATTTTATATTTTGTCTCATATGTTGGCTAAATCTTTGCGTAAGTTGGCCTTACATAACTTTTTGAATTTTGAAATTCAACTTACGACTTTTCTCTTTATTATCTATTTGCAAACTTATTCGTTTGTTTTGTTATGTCTCTTTTATTTTATTCAAATTACTTCGGTTGGTTAATTACCTTTGGTTTTTTCAGTCATGGCTGACTGTCATAATATTTCTTAATTGATGCTTGATTGGATACCCCCTTTATTTTCTTAGTGATTTTATAAGTGTTATTGCCCTTGTCTCTTGTGATAGTGTACGGTCCCACGTATAATAATAGTAACTTTTTTGTAATGCCTTCTATTGAGCTGGGTAATTCTCTGTTTTTTATTAGCACACTTTCTCCTATCTGGTATTTGATAGTATTTTGCTGGTTCTTAGAATATTTATTCTTTTGTTGCTCTACTTTCTCTGCGATTCTGTTGTAAAATTTTCTTTTTTCGAATTGATATTCTGTGTTTGTGGGAAATTGAATCAGATCATTTATCTCTGTAGGCGGTGGCCACTCGAACATCATTGTGTATGGTGTGGCTTCAATGAAGTTGTGGTAAGCCAGGTTTATAAATTCTTCAGTGGATTTTAGGTAATTGTGCCATTCCTTTTGTTTATCATGGCAGTAGGTCCTTAGGATTCGACCCACTTCTCTAAGTACTCTCTCAGCTGGGTTACTGCTGGGGTGATAAACGGATGTTTTGTAGGTTTTAATACCATGTTCCCAGAGTTTGCTTTTCCATTGAGTTCCTTTAAATTGAGTCCCATGATCGGTTATGATTGCCATAGGTTTCCCTACTTCTGGTATAAATTTGGTTAATATGATCTCAATAATTTTCTTAGTGGTAGCACGATTAATGGAGTATAACTTAGTATATTTGGTGAAGTGATCGAACATGATTACAATGAATCGAAATCTGTGTCTTCCTCCACTGCGAGGAGACGGACCACAAATATCAAGGACTACCCTTTCTAATTTTTGACTTGATATTATTGGTATCATCATACCCTCTTTTTTCGAATTGTTGCACTTTACCATTTGGCAAATATTACATTTTTGTATCGTTTTGCTCACCTTTCGATAAATATTCTTTATATAAACTTGTTCCTCTAATGCTTTTATTACTTTCATGGCACCCATATGGCCGTACCGAATGTGGTAGTCCAATATCAGTTGTTCTTCTACAGTAGACGGGATTACTAGTTTCCACTCTCCAAGGTTAGGGTTGTTTTTAATGAATAACAGGTTATTGTGTACTTTATAATACTGTACAATGGGTTCTTCTTCTTTTGATATTCTCTCCCGGATACTCATTATTTTTGGTTCCATATCTTGATGTCTTCTTATTTCCAGCGTTATTTTTTCCAGATCCGTTCTATCCTTGATAAGGTTATACACCTTAACTAACTGTTCTTTCTCTCCCTGGAAAGTTTGTTGCTGGATGTTGATACGGGATAATATGTCAGCAGCTGTGTTTTTCTTCCCTGGTATGTATTCCCAGTTAATATGGTATTCTTGTAGTAACAAAATCCATCGGGTTAATCTTCCATGACTGAGCTTACACTGCTTAAGGAATGATATGGATCTATGGTCGCTTCTCACGGTTATTGTATATCCTAGGATATAAGTCCTGAATTTGTTGCAGGTGAACACAACACTAAGTAGTTCTTTCTCCGTGACGTGATAGTTCCTTTCACATCCATTTAAGATCCTACTTGCAAAGCTTATGACCATATGTTGCCCCTTCTCATCTTCCTGATATAATACAGCACCTACACTCACATCGCTCGCATCACAGTTCATGAAGAATGGCTTGTTGAAGTCTGGATGGTGTAAAATAACGGTGTTTAAATACTTTTCTTTTATTTGTTTAAATATTTCCTCTTGTTCGGCCCCCCATGTCCATTTATCTTTAGTTGATAATTGTTTTTTAAATTGTACTGTTAACTTGGAATAATTGTCCTGGAATTTCCGATAATAATTGCAGATTCCAAGGAAAGACTGTAGCTGTTTTTTGTTTTTAGGTGTGGGGAATCGTTGTATCGCTTCAACCTTTTCTGATGAAGGGGAGATGCCTTCTGCCTTCCTCTGTTAGATTAAATCCTAAAAATTGTACCTTGCGGGCTATAAACTTTGACTTATCCAGCTTAAGGGTTATGTCGTTATCTGATAACTTTTTTAATACCGTCTCCACTCTAGCACAGTGTTCTTGCCAATTTGATGATGTTATCAGCAGGTCATCTACGTATACGGTGGTAAAATTCAGCACAGCTTGTCCCAATATCTGATCCATACACTTAACAAACACTGCGACCGAATTTATCAGTCCAAATGGCAGTCTTTTGAACTGATAGTTCCTCCCATCGAACAGAAACGCTAAGTATTTTCTACTGTTCGGATGTAGCTCCACCTGCCAATATCCACATACTGTATCCCATGTGCTGATGTATTTTGTACTGTGGAACTTCTTTAGAATCTCTTCAATTTCACCTGAGGATGTTCTGTCATTTATGATCATTTTATTGATCTCTCTTGCATCGAGGCATATTCTCACTTTCCCGTCCTTTTTCGGTATCGCCACTATTGGACTGGTATATGGTGATTGACTCAATTCTATTATATCGTCTTCCATCATTTGGTTGATCTCTGCCCTCACTGCATTCCTTTGCGAGTATGCGATAGGGTAAGATTTTTTCTTAAAATCAACGGGTTCTTTAAATATGATCTTACATTGGTAGTCCTTTACCTTGCCCGGGGCGTCTTTCTCTATTCTCTACTACTTGTCTGTGTTTTGTCACCTTTTTTCATTTTATTTCCTTTATAGTTGGTTTGTTCCATTTTTATTTTCATTTTTCTTCTCCTTCACTTCTCATCTTGTTTCCTTTTATTTTGGTTCTTATCTGGCCAATCTCTGGGGTTGGGTCAAAGTCGTTTGTCTGTCAGTCTAGTCTGCGAGTTTCTTTAATAATCACTTTTAGTTTATAATTCTTCCTCCTTCTTTCTTAATTACATTTTATCTCCTTATTCTCTTCATTATTTATTTATTAAAATATATTACTTTTTAGCATTTCTTACGTACTTATAGTTATCAAATATGATCTGAATTTGGCGATGTTATATAATGCCCTTCCACCAAAATTGATCATTTTATAAAACGTGATTCTAAGTTTGATGAAATTATCAATTGTATTGTACCATTTTCTTCTCAAATTCTCCTGCTTCTTGTTCACTTTTATGTTTAATTCTGTATCTTCTACTTCCTTTCTTCTGAGTCTTTTCTTCATTATTTTCTCTTATTATGATCTGGCTTATTGATTTTTTATTATAAATTATTCCCTATAAATCTTATTTTCCCTAACTATCCCTACTTTGTAGCTGTAATCGATTCGGATGGGCTCTATTGGCTTACCTAACTCCGTCGTTCAAAACTACTCTTTTTCTGAGATCAGGGGAACATCATCCCTGCTCAGTTAAATGATTGCTGGACTTACTCAACAGTCAATCTTAATTAATGAATCTTCAATACAGTCATCTTGTGACTACTACTACTACTACTACTACTACTAATAATAATATTTGTTGGGAATCTTTTACTTTTGTATTTCATTATTGCTCAGTTCGAGTCATATATTTTTCATCCTTCTTTATTGATACCATTTAATAATACTTGAAGCGTTGATTTTTATTGATACAATTAACATTTTTTATTCATTTTTAATTACTCTTTGTTTCATCTCATTTCGTATTATAACTCTTAGAATATTTATTTCGTATTTTGATCATTGGTTTGTTTAATTTACTTCCCATATTTTTCTAAATAGTTGTGGAAAATTCAGCACATCTTGTCCCAATATCTGATCCATACACTTAACAAACACTGCGACCGAATTTATCAGTCCAAATGGCAGCCTTTTGAACTGATAGTTCCTCCCATCGAACAGAAACGCTAAGTATACTGTTTTCGGATGTAGCTCCACCTGCCAATATCCACATACTGTATCCCATGCGCTGATGTATTTTGTACCGTGGAACTTCTTTAGAATCTCTTCAATTTCACCTGGGGATGTTCTGTCATTTATGATCATTTTATTGATCTCTCTTGCATCGAGGCATATTCTCACTTTCCCGTCCTTTTTCGGTATCGCCACTATTGGACTGGTATATGGTGATTGACTCAATTCTATTATATCGTCTTCCATCATTTGGTTGATCTCTGCCCTCACTGCATTCCTTTGTGAGTATGCGATAGGGTAAGATTTTTTCTTAAAATCATCGGGTTCTTTAAATATGATCTTACATTGGTAGTCCTTTACCTTGCCCAGGGCGTCAGAAAAAATATGTCGATATTTATTGTAACTTAAATGTTTATGAGATCCTCTGCCTGGTGTACACTAATCTGTTGCTCTCGTCCTTCTCGTTGGAATTGTCTGATCTCCAGCTTGCTCGACCATAGTTCTTCATCATTCCATTCATTTTATACCCTTCCGTGTGATTGTTGGCAATAATAGTTCTGTATCATTGTGCAGCTGATTGTTATTGAAGGTAAGTTGCTACCGTTCACTATATCGGTTGTCCATATTCCTTGTTCAGTGTTTAGTGATACTTCTTGCCGCAGATCAATTATGGCAGAGTATTGTCTGAGTACATCACACCCAACAAGTATTGAGTATGGCAGGCCGCTGGCAACAAGAAATGACATAGTGAATGTTAAGCCTTTACTGTTAAGTTCCAAGGATACTTGTTTCCTGACTGTTTTGTTTTGTCTGGATAGTCACATTGTTTATTGGTAGAGTTGGTATTGGTATACTACTTTCCTGCTGTAATCTACTTAACTCCACTTGGTCGATCAAAGATATGTTAGATCCTGTGTCGATCATTAAGGTTGATATGATTCCATTTATTTGGGCACTTAAGTACACTATTTCACTGTTTCTGCTAGGCATCGGGTTATTATTTTCTTCAATCAACTCGTCTCTTATATTTTTTAAATAGTTCGTATGTATTATAGTGATCTTTTTGTCTGTTGTCTTAAATTCCCCAAGAGATTGTTAACTCTTTTAGTTCCTCTGAATGTTTTAGTTCTTCTTTTCCGTTTGTTAGCTTGGTCGGTAATCAGTAGATCAGTCCCCTATTCCAGTGTTCGCCTGCACTTGGTTTATCCATGGTCCATGATTACATGAGTTCCCTCCGTTGTTCGGACTGCTCTGGTGTGCATAACTATTTCTGTCCATGTGATATAAGTCTCTTCTATCTGGTACAGCCATTCTTCTAATACCATGTGTTCCTTGGCCTCAGTGCCGACCTCAATCACTTGATGATGTTTATTACTCAACGAAGTTAATCGTACCTCCGTCATTGATCTTCTCACTGATATTGGTTTATTTTGCATTTCTATCTCTGGTAATTTCCATTTTCCTATAGACTTTCTTACTTTGCCATACATTGTTTTGTTGTGAGGCCTTTCAACTTTGGGTATCTTCCATTTAAAGATAGGTTTGCTGAAGTTTTTATTCGCTGGTTGATTGTTAACCCCTTCTAGAATTTCCTTCAGAGTTCTCCTACCTTCCATAAAATTCATCATTTCAGCATGGTCGGTCATTGGTAAATTAAACACATTAATTAGTCCATGCTTCATCATCTCCAATTCTTCTCTAGTATTGATTAGTTTTCTTTGATGCATTTTCTGAGTCTTTATTTCCATGGTTTGGATATTCTCTTGGTTTTTGTTACTTTTATTCTGAGATGACAGTGTACTTGGGTCTTCTTTACTTTTTATTTTTTCATTAGTTCCTCCAAAAGTGCTGTTTAGTGTTTCATTCAGTAGTGTGAAACCCCTATCCATTGTTTCACTTAACTTTCTGATATTCTCTTCCATTCTGTCGAATTTCTCCTCCTGTTTCTTAAAATTTTCATTGGTTTCTTCCTTCTGTTTCTTAAAATTTTCATTAATCAATTCCCATAATTGTTGTAAATCCATTCCTCCTCTGGATTCCTCCCTGTCACCCGCCTGTGGTTCCCTTTCTTTGTCTTTGGTTGGTTCTGTTGTGGTTATTGTTGTCTCCACTTCTTCAATCGATGTTCCTTCCTCTTCTTCCCCTCTATTTTCTTCCATCTGTCCTTCGCCAATTTTTTCGTCACTCCTCTAGTATGCATCTTGATCTCCTTTCGTAATCGCCGCTAGAATTTCGTATTTCCCTTTCTTCTAGCCTCACCAGTTGGTCGCCAATTTTGTAACACGGCTTTGTAGCTCCCGTGTTATTTTGTCACACGTTCGATGCGTCAATTTTGTAACGACCCTCTTTCCTCTAATTTCTGCAAGAGTGTAAAAGTGTCGAGTGTAATTGGTGTATGGTGTCTTACCAACCCGTCGTCGCTCGGTAACGTAACTTACGCTGACCGAGTCCGTCGCGAACGTACGAATAACCAGGTATCGAAGTCCTTACCTGAGGTTCACTAGGGGTGTATAAATCCCGGGTGGCGCCAAATTGTTTTTTAAACAATTAAAAAATTTAGTATTATCGGCGAGCCAGCTCAGGCAGTGGGGAGAATTCAAACTTGTTCCCGCCACTTATCGATTTTTACAATCAAGCCAGCAGTTTGCTGTGTTTACTGCTTGAGCGCTTGCCGTCAATTCATAGCTGTTCACTACAATATACAACACTTATAATACACTTTCCTAATGAAAATAAAACACATTGGTTACACACAGTATTGGTTTATTAGTTAATGGTTATTACTTATTCAGTGACACAGGTTATATTTGGGTTTTTATATTATTTTGCACCGGCAATTAATCTAAGACAATTTTCTCTGGGTTTTGACGAATCGATTCTGAACGTAACAGATACACCATAATGGTGTCTGTCGGAGTAGTATACAAAATATTTTCGTTCGATTGTCTGGATTCTTGAGATTACGGTAAAAGGATTAGATGCAATTACAATAATAAAAATACACAACCTTATATTATTTCTACTGAAATAATATAACGTGTAGCTATAATTTGTTTTTTGGAGTGTAGTAAAAGTGTTTCAAAAGTTCGTAAACTAACAGCAGGTTAATTTTATAAGTTGACAAATTTTCAGTGTCTTAGTTTTTTATTTAATCTTTGAAAGAGAATAAATTCAGTTTAGTGATAGTTCATAGTACAGTGAGAAATATTTAAAGTGCGTTTTTTCGGAAATTTGGGTAATTTAAATGATACTTAACACCTTAGTAGACTGGGTGTATGCAGTTGGTCTGGTAAAAAGGACTTGAGCTGCAATCGTATTCAAATTTCAATTGTTTGGGCTTATGGCATCTTTTTCAATTTAATCATTTCTTTTTGATTTAAATGGTCTTCGATATCCGTTAAATGGTTTCAGTCATCGTCTGCTTCCTTCTCGTTCATTTGTGGTAATTTGGTTTACTTTTATAACATTTTAAATTAAATATTTGGTTGTTCAAAATTTGGCTTCTGTTCTCCAAGAGCGTCGCTTTACGAGTAACGATATTCAATGGTAATTCCGTCCCTAACGGCAGTTGCCATGGTTACTAATAAAATCTGATTGGTTAATCTGGCTATAAATCCATTGTTATCAAAATCTGAATTCTTTTCAAAATCCTTGTATATCTTCTGATTGCTTTCATTCCGTTATCTTCCTTCCTAAGTATTAATTATTATCACTGTTATTTGTATTTCCTTCCAAAGATTATTTTCGTATCCCACAAGATTGGGTTATTACATGTTTTATAATTATTTTAATATTTCCTAATTACATTTCTCTTTTAATTTAAGTCCTTATTCTAATATCTTGCTTTTAATAAGATTTACAATTTATCCTTGGTTGATTATTCGCCTTGGATTTGTTAATTACTTTATTTTCATACAATTTGTATTTGTTGGTGTTTGGCAGTTAGGCATTTCTTAAGCCTAATTAGCCATTACTGATTTTTACTTATTTCATATACATTACATCTCATTTTAGCCTAATGCTTTATTTTGTTCTTATAACTGGTTTTGTTACCTATTGATGTTTTGGTTCTGTTTTTGTGTTATTTGTATGTTACTACTATTTTATACATCATGTATTGCTAATTATTTACTAACTGGTTTTCTCGTTTTCTAAGTCATATATTGCTTTACTTTCTTACTTATTTACTCCGCCAATGTCAACAATATGGCTATTATTTACTATTTTTTATCACATAAAATACAACATTTAGGTCTATGGTTGGTATAATTACCCCAGCCATATCCTATTCATAAATTTGCTTAAACAATTATTTAACAATTAGTAGGTAATATTGGTGTACGATTCATTACATTTTATTTTATTTTTTGGGTGATAAACAACTCACCTCTTTTGAACTTACTTCAATAATTATCCCTTATAACATGGGTGTTTATTGATTGTTTTATACTTCTTATTTTATAAATAATCTTTCCCTTCACTCCATGGTAACACTATCTGTTTACTCTTTCATGGGATTCTCACTTTTAAATACTATTATATACTTTTAAACTTTACAATAAGATTTTCTAATCAATACAGTTAACATCACTTTTCAGTGTTCATTACTTCTTAATTAATTGTTTATTTTAAATACTATTCTTAACAACTTTCTTAAATATTAATATTGTTCACTATTAAACCATTAGTGTTTGTTATTTTTACTAAGTGTTTATCTTAGCTTTCACTATTTTTCCTATTGCTATCATTGACAATATTTTTATTTACTCATCACCTTCACTTTTAAAATATCTTGTGTTTATTATAATTTATTTAGTGTTTTTCTCTATCATTTTACTTTAGGGTTTTTTCACTTTCACTATGGGCACTTCTTAAACTTTTTATTTAAGTGTTTATTAATGGATAATCCCTATCATTACTTTTCTTTGTCACTTAGTTATTTTCAGTTCATTTCTCACTATCTCTCTCTTTCTTTACACATATTATTTATACTTACTAAGTTCATGTCTTTCTCTATTTCTTACTTACATATACTTCTAATTCTTGGGTTAGTGTATTTTTATTTATCGGGTTTTACTAATTATTAATTACATTTGTCACTTATTCAATACTAATATTAATCTTTTATATTGGTTCTTTACCAGTTTCGTTTCCTTTATGATATTTGATTGTATCATTTCTCCCTTCTCTATTCTCTACTACTTGTCTGTGTTTTGTCACCTTGTTTCATTTTATTGCCTTTATAGTTGGTTTGTTCCATTTTTCTTCTCCTTCACTTCTCATCGTGTTTCCTTTTATTTTGGTTCTTATCTGGCCAATCTCGGGTTGGGTCAAAGTCGTTTGTCTGTGAGTTTCTTTAATAATCACGTTTAGTTTATAATTCTTCCTCCTTCTTTCTTAATTACATTTTATCTCCTTATTCTCTTCATTATTTATTTATTAAAATATATTACTTTTTAGCATTTCTTACATACTTATAGTTATCAAATATGATCTGAATTTGGCGATGTTATAACGTTTATGTTGTATTATATTAGTGGGTAGGAATCTTAAATATGGAAAACATATATTATTTACTTGTGATTCCCCACTTTCGGGCGGTCACGGAATCACCTAACTCTGACCGTGGATTTGGATTATTGGTAGCAAGTGTGGTTAGGCAGATTGTACCCGAGCCATACTTATTATTTTCAAAATTGGTGAATTTAGAAATCAACCGGGGGGTAAATTTAGGGGAATCACCAAACTATGGAACAGCTGCTACCATCGTAGGGGTTGGTAGTGCTGTGTTAAGGGTTTATAAATAATATTTAGTAGGATTACTGGTGTCCTCGGACATCAGTAATGCCGAATTTTTTATAACGCTGAAGCAAGAACGGGGTAGGCAGCGTCTACACCCTAATTAAACTTCAGTTCTTGTGGATGCAAATGGGCGCTACAGTCCACCATCAGGAAATAATAGTGTGTATGGAAAAGATGTAACGGGACAGAATTGGGTGATAGGTTTTAATTTAATTGTGAATGCGACGCCAAGGAGTTACCCATATTGGGCCTCAGTCTTTGACAATAAACAATCCTTGTCGGGGCACCGAGTTGCACGTTCGGTCTGTCTGCCCTGCAATAAGCTACTTTTTCAGATGCTCTGGAATGTGTAAAAGCGCGCACGTTTGAATAATCACGAACTTTTTAGCGAGCCCCAGGTCATATGTTGCTCGGGCAACTACGGTAGACTCGCTCTCAGAAAGGAAACAAATTACTGCGTGACGTGATACCCTTTTAGCCAATCACAAAGCAAGTTGGCCAGCATGGGAACATTTTTGGCCATCTTGGACGCCGGGTGTTGGCGTCTGTCGTCTAACAGCCGTGGCTTCGGCCGGTTGAACATAAAAATCGCGAGCCGAAAACCTTTTAAAAATCTTCAAAATGTGTTAAAAAGTATAATTTTAAGTGATATAAATTGGAAAGAAATGTACAACACAAAAGGTAACAATTAAATTTGACTAATTCGACTGTGTGACAAAAAATGTAGTGGACAGTTTGAATGGACTAAAACATACGGAATGCGACACGTGATTGGAGGAGACGCCGACGGCCAAGTAACGATATCATAAACCAGTAAATATATAAAAGAAAGAAATTTTACAAAAGCGCTTTATAATATAAAAGTGTAACTTATAAATGTAAGTGTAAGAGAGCAAGAAAATGAGCAAGATGCTGGGTTGCCTTCCTACAATATAATCAATTTTTTACGTTAAGGTTTGGAAGTAGTTCTTAGAATGTTTACCATGTTCAAGTAGCCTAAATGTTGGTTTTGTATTTTCGAAGAGAAAGTAATTAAGATAAACAGTAATAGTTTTGAGAAGAAAATGAATACTAAGTAAATTTAAAAGAAAATTAAGACAAATGTTGAAATCAAATAATAAACAGAGTGGATTAATATAGTCAAAGAGCGTGTTTATTACGTAACGAACGCAGTAACCTCTCTTACAGACTGTTAGTTCGTGTAACCGGATCCTGGACCCCGAGAAGGTAAGAGCTAATGTAAAAAATACATTTATATGTCTTTTATTAAATGTAGAAAAAGATGAAAGTTATCAATGGCCCCCGAACTGGGACAGTTTATACAAATTATACTTCGTATAGGCTATGCCTACTCGCAGATGTAAGAGACGTTAGTGGGAGTTACATATGAATTAAAATTAAGTACAGAGAAATAAGAGTATATTATAATATAATTAATAGGTGTATTAGAAATAAATAAGTAAAAACTAAATAAGCAAAATGAGTACAAATGAAAATATTAACAATGAAGTCAGCTTCACTGACAACCAGACGGAAAGTCATATAAATAGTGATGTGAGCGAAACTGAGTCAAAAATAATGGAAAACGTTGAACACCAATCAACGCCAGTCCAAAGTAAAAAATCTGATACAGATGAGATGTTGAAACGTCTGTATAGTATGATAGAGACAAAATTTGATAAAGTAAGCAGTGAGTTCGATGAACAGAAAAACAAAATCAAAGAAATAAAAAATAATTTCAATGCTAAATTTGATGAAGTAAACAGTCGTTTTGACGTTAGTGACATTAAAATGAATGACTAGAATAGTAAATTTGATGAAATTAGAAACGAAATTAAACAACAGAATTTTAATTTTAATAAGCAAATGAATGAAATTGATACACATTGTGATGGTATTAAAGAGCAGATATTAGAATCAATAAGTAACAATTGCAAGGAGAAGATTAACAAAATGAATAAAAGGTTAGACAGTAAATTAAATCAGATAATGAATAAGAAGGTAAGTGACAGTGGTAGTAATATGACGAAAAATAGTGAAGAAATAATTAACAAGGTAAGTTACAGTTTTAAAAATGAATTAATAAGTAATAGTGATAAAATAGTTGGAAACGAGCTATTTAAGAGTGATATAGTGAAAACAAATAGTGATGATGAAGTGTTAGCGAGTGCTGATGAGGTTGTGAGAGAGTGTGAAGAGAGGTTAGGTGGGCAAAGGGCAGATTTTCCCCAAGTATATGGTGAAACAGAGTTTTCACAGTGTTTTATGAGGACAGAGTTTCCTCCAGTAGTTGTGTGGAAGACAAGGTGTCTTCAAATAGTCCCTTAAATTTTTGTGGAGTTCTTGGAAGAGCCAAGAAGTATAGTAAGTTTGTTGTGCCCTTTGTATGGAGTGAAATAGGTCAGTGGTGTTGTGACAGGTATTGTGATGAAAGTGATTATGAGAGAGAGAATGGTAGAGGTATTTAAGTTAAGTAGAAGTTATAAAGAGTTGATAGAGAGGTTAGAATTGGAGAAAATAGACAATATGAAATACTTACCGGTTGTAGTCGGGGTTGATGATTATTTTGATGATACCACTGTAGATGATAAACACTTACCTTATGATGTGATGGTTATAGTGGAGGAATATGATGATATCGCTTACCTTATGTTAACCAAAAATACTGACGGACACAGGGCGAAAATTACCAAGGTAAACTGGTTTTATGACTTAATGGAAGACAATAATGTCAAATACTATACTGATATAATTAATGATAATGGTCATTACAGTAATAATAATAATAATGTAATGAGTGTGAGTAAAGATGATAAATGTTATATAAAAGTAAGACTAATTTATGACGATGGGGGTTAAACAAACAAAGTGAATGAACATTCTATTATTTTAGTTTGTGGTGATGACCTGGCTAAATTAGGAAATGAGATGTGGTAAACAGAAAAATAATGACAAAAAATTGTAAATAAATTTATAGTGAGTTAATTGTGTTTGTGTTGTAAAAGGTATTTTATGTAAACAATGTGTGTATGTAGTAGAAATTGAGTTAATAATAATAATAATAATATTTTATCAGACTAAATAAATAATGAGAGGTTGTAATAAATGAACTGTAATTCTTTTGGAAGAAGGTAATTAAAATAACTTGTGTTTTAAATAATTGATTGAATTAAAGAATTTGAGATTAATTAATTAATAAATGTGGTAGAAATAAATTTTGATAATGAATTTAAACGATGTTTCTGAGATTTGAACTTTAAAATAAATAGTAAATGAATAAATGTAAAATGTGATTAGTTGTGGAGTCATATGATTGTTATAATGTTTCAGAAGATACATGGAGTTATGTATTATATATTTGTTGTAATGAATGTTTATAATTTTGTGTCTATGACAGGAATCATGTGTTTATTCAATTGAGTGATGTAATGTAAGTATGAAGTTTATAATGCAATTGAAGTAAAGTAAAATGTTTTAATAATGGAATTAAATGAGTTTAAAAGGTTTTAAATTAAATGATTAAATTAATTTGAGGTAGTTATGAATTTTCTAGTGTAATTTTCAAGGGTTAACTTAATGTAAAATGTGGAAAAAGTTGGAGTTTGGGTGATAATAATTATTTCAATAAGGCAGTTAAGACAGTCAAAGTTAATTTTAAATGGGTGTTAGACAAAATAAGAATTTTTGGGATATAAATAACACAGAAACGGGGTAGTAATAGGGACACAGTAGCGGGAGTGCATGTATGTAGAGAAAGTGAGTGATGTAATTGGAGAGTAAATAGAGGGTACATATATTTTGTAAAGAGGGTGGTGTGGTAAGGAGTCCTGAACGACAGGCGTTGTAGTGGGAGGTGAACAGTTTTAAATGGGGTTTGGCGGAGTTACCTGGAAAGGGCCAGGAACTGATAAGGGAATGAGTATACAGGAAGGGAACACACATCCTAGGTACAAAGAGGGTAGCAGGTATTTGGTTCTAAGAGGAGAATGATTTAGGGGAGTTAGAGAAATAGTGG
Organism: Magicicada septendecula; assembly: GCA_034769895.1. Classification (NCBI taxonomy): domain Eukaryota; kingdom Metazoa; phylum Arthropoda; class Insecta; order Hemiptera; family Cicadidae; genus Magicicada; species Magicicada septendecula. The sequence goes on from CM068368.1 coordinate 450,045,642, forward strand.
AGGTAAATATGTTTGAGAGATTGGTGTCACCCTATATAAATCCGTCAGTGGTTGTTAGTAGAAAGAAGGGGGGTAAGGTTATATTTAAATGCCCATTCGATAAATTAGATCATTGTGGATAACTGAGAATCACCCAAACCAATTGATGATGAAAATGATTAATAGAAATTCATAGTTGAAATGTAATAATAAGTGTAACAAGTTAATGAGTTAATAGAATTTAAAACTAAAATTAAGCTGTACGTTGTATAAAATTTTTGATAAATATGAATTTGAAATGTTATATATAATGAATGTTGATAATCAATTTGAATTTTGAAGAATTTAATGGTACAACAATAGGAATCTAAACATGTAATTGTATTGTATATCACATATATATATATATTGCGACAGTACAAATAAGTGATGTACTGAGCATTGAATATAAAAATTTAAATATACCTAATAAACTGTAAATAATTAATAATGTATTAGAAATAAGCATGTCAGGGATTGCAAGCTTGGCTCAGACAAAAATATGAACAGGTGTTTCGACCTGAATCGACGTGCACACACACACACAAATGTAACTGAAAGTGTGTACATCAGTATTTTGCTAGTGTGTGTGAACGCAGGTCTATGCAGGCGAGTTTACCGCCCCAAGATGAATAATTGCATAATTACTGTTTTTCCGTAATTATTCATAAACTATAATTAAGGAGTAAAATCCGAGAACACAATAAAATGTAATGAAATTTACTAAATACTGTGTACAAAAACCATGTGAAAGTGACACACCGTACGAGTGTAGTAGTGAAATAACTGTGTACAAATCGAAAGGGTTAAGTTGCAATGTCCAAAATTACAGTGAACATGTGTTGTGAAAATAGTTATAAGATGAGTATAAGAGTATACTTACAGGACTCTGCAATTCGCAGAAATATAAGAAATAGCGAAATTGACAAAGAGTGGGGGAACTGAACCCAGAGACAGTTTCTGACATGTCGATTTTGTACAACTGCAGGTGTTGACCAAGACATGGGTATAAATAGGACACACACACTACAGTGGTCCTCTTTCTTAAATCACCCACAGTGCAGCGGTGGCTTCTGCCCGTCCGCACAGAATATTTAAATTTTTGTAAATAGTTTCATCCTTCCAGTTACATACAGTTATGTAACTGGATTGTAAAACAAACAATTTTTAAGTAATAACAAAATTACATAAGAAGATCCACATAAGAAGATCAACTAACGTCCGAAACAGCACGAGGAGAAGTTCCACAGAGCGATACGACACTGGACAGAGAGAGAGTCGACGCTGGACAAGAGGAGAAGAGCGAAGCGACGCTGGACAAGAGAGAAACGACGCTGGACTCTAGAGGAGCGACGCTGGACAAGAGAGAGACGACGCTGGACAAAAGGAAGTGATGCTGAAGTTCGAGACGAGGACGATTACAGAGGGATCCAATGATTAACGACAATAAGGTGATAAACAACTTCTTTATCTCTTAATCGAACAATTAACTCAAAGACAATTAAAGACATTCTTGTTCTATTTAAAAGTAAGAGCCAATGTTTATTGTAAATTAGAATTAAAATCATAAATATTATTGAAGTAAGATTAACGTAAACAAGAGCTCAAATTAGTATTGCAATGAAAAGAATACAAAGCATTTAAGTAAAAATTAGCGTTTGATATAAATCAGTACTGAGAAACAAAAGATAAATTCAGTAACTATTGATATTTTTGAGTTACATTACAATATATAAGAAGATATTTAAATGTTAATATTTTGAAACACACTAATTGACTGAGTAGTCTGGAAATGAGATTTTTCTTTAATACAATAATTAGTAGAATAGCATATTTAGTCAGTAAGGATGTATATAGCATAAGCCTTACGGCATAGTAACAAAATAATAACGAATGTTTTAAATCGAAGTAAGTGCCATGTGCACAATTTTATTAATATCAAATAAATTTGAAATACCGTTACAAGTTACATAGAGTTCTTATTACAGATACACCTGAAACCCAAATTAAATTATTTTTATTGTTACATAAACTGTCGCTTCCAACGTGGAGCATCACAAATTTAAATTATATTATATTTGCAATGTTGTATTGATACATAATTTTGTCGCCCTGGACTTGGGGCACGACATGCCTAAATTTATGTACAAAGATTTGTTACATATATTTGGCGTCCAAGATCGTGGGGCTATTCAAATATTAATAGATTTGTATTTGTATTATTAGTATAGTTTAACAAATATACTGTGTTACATTTATTTAGCGCCCATGAACGTATGGCCCGATCCCCACCATTTAACTATTAAAATTTTTTATGTAGCTAAATGGTTGCTCTAAAATATAAGAGTGTGTTAAGTGAAAAATGTATTATATGTAATAATTATTTATATTAAACAGTAACTGAATGTGATGTTAATTGTTGTGCAGTAACACAGCTGGCGCCCACAAATAATATTGTTTGTCTATGTAACAGGTGTAACTGTAAATGAGTATTAATAATAACTATTAACAAAAATAAAGAAATAAATGAATAAGTAGGTTATCAATAATAATTGTTAAAGAATTACTACTAAATAAATATTTTAATAATACTTCCAACATGACGACTCCAGGAAATTTAGACGTAGAGGCATTCCAGACGATGATGCGTGCCTGGTCGATGAAATAAGCACAAAACAAATGGAAAATATAAATGCTAAAATAGACGAATTAAAAGAATCTAATAAGAAACAATTAGAAGAACAAACTGAAAATTTTAGACAAGACACCATAAAAATCGCAGAGAGCTAGAAGAGTTAAAAATTGGTAATCTCCAGTTGAAACAAGACACATGACAACATAGAAATCAAACAAAGTATAATCGACAGTAATGCACAGTTAACCAAAAAAATTGGTGACACCAACATACGTATTGATACTTTAGAGAATAATTTTAAACAAGCCTCGATAATTTTTTTCAAGCCGTGAGCAAGTTGTACGGATTGAAAATAAACAAAAAGAATTACGTCTCGAGTGGAGAAAAGATTTAAAAGAATCGCATAAACAAATAAATGATACTTTAACTACTATAACACGAGAGCATGATGATAAAATTCAAACTATTAATAATGTATCGCAAGCAAATACCAGTAAACTTAGAGAAATAGAAACACGTACTGTAGTTATTGAGAATAAAATTGAAGAAACTACGAAGGACCGTTCGGGAGACGTATCACATATGAAAGAAGAAATTCAAGAGGAAATGAACCAGCTACGAAGGGAGTTAAGAAGACGACAGAACCAAATGACCATATTTCCTACACCAAAGGAAGAAAGGAGCAGACTTAAGTTCTCAGGTGGTAAAGGAGAGAACAGTATGGAATTCCTAGCTAGAGTAGAGAAGGAAATAGAAAAAATTGGGAGTGCAATAAATGACGACGAGAAGATAGACTTCGTCACGCGATATCTTAGAGATTCAGCCAGCCAATGGTACTCTATTATTAGAGATAACGTCAGTACATATCAGCAGTTTCGTGAGGCATTCGAGAACCGATACTGGAATCTACATACCAAACGACAAGTACGGGATCAACTCGAATATGGAAAGTTCAATGCACAAGGACAGCAGAGTATTGAACAATACACAATTACGCAAATAGAACGTGTAAATCATCTTAAACCTAAATTCTCAGAATACGAAATTGTTTCAAAATTATCTTACCATTTTCAGTGAGATATCCAGTTAGCAGTTTATACGCAGGGAATTAAAACCATAGAAGAATTTTTAATCCTTGTAACACAGTCAGAGAATATCAATAAAGGTAAGAACACACAATACTGGGAACAAAAACACGCTAATCACCACCATAATTATCACAGAGATGACAAGTAAGCAATACAAAACACTATACCGCACCGTGATAATTACAAAATAAATTATTCGCCACCAATGTACAACACTACAACACGCACAGCTACAGAGACTGAACGAATAAATACAGCTAAACGACAAGGGGACGTTGTATGGTCGTCCAATCGTAAACAGTTTTCAAAACCAGCTGACAAACGCGTTGCCGCAGTACGAAGGTACGACGAGAAAAAATTTGAAGAGAGATAGCCAAGAAATGAATGAGATGGAGACAGTAACATTCCACAGCCGACCGTCTACATCAAAGGCGTCACAATGACTGAATAAACGGAAGCAAAATTATAAAATAAACAACATATACCCCTGCGATATTAGGGAGGAATTATTAAGCAATGAACAGGATATAAAACGAGACGCGCAGCAAACACAATGCCCTATTGTGACAGTGAGTATAAACAGGTGTAAAATACGGATGCTAGTTGACACCGGCAGCCAACTGTCAGTTCTTAACGCTGCATGGGTTCAACGCAATAAGAAATATTTTAAAAATGCTGCAAATTTGCCCGTAAATAATTTAAATATTACAACAGCTACCAATAAAAAAAGAAAGAGTTAAACAACAAGCATATGTAACTCTAACATATAAAAATCTAGAATTAGAACACCCCATGATAATTATGCATAAATTGATTTATGATGGAATTCTAGGTATCGATATACTAAATGCAATAAATGCTAAGATTAATGTTAATGATAATACAGTTGTGTGCAATTATAAAAATGTTCAATATGAATTAAATATGAACAGCGAGGAAAAAGAGTGCAAGGTAAGTGAAACACCTATTACTTTGTACAAGCCACAAATACAGTATGGTCCAACTTGACATGTGAATGCGGTAGATGAAGGGATGACGACACAGGAAGAGAAACTGCACGAATTAATAGAAGAATACAGTGATACATTTAGTGAAGTACCGACGCAGACGACAGTATACGAGCACTCTATAGTTGTGTCAGACCCTACGAAAGTCATTAGGAAGACATACCGTATCCCAATGCGATATGAGGAAGAGGTTGAACTGGAAATTCGGCGTATGATCGAAAGTGGAGTCATAGAGCGATCGAACAGCAACTTCCTGAATCCTCTAGTGGTAGTGAAGAAGAAAAATGGTGAAATACGTCTATGCCTTGACATGAGGGAGCTGAACAGCATTGTATTAAAGGAGTATGACTGTGCACCAACTGCAGATGAATTATTTACTAAGTGTGAAGGAGCAAGGTATCTGACGAAGCTAGATTTACGCTCAAGTTTCTGGCAGGTTCCAATTTGTGAAGAGAATAGAAAGTACACTGCTTTCCTGTATAAAAATAAATGCTACCAACACAGGGTAGTACCCTTCGGATTAAGCACGAGTTTGGCAGCCATCGTAAAGTGTCTAGAAAGAGCCCTAGGACATGAAGTGGAACCCTACACCATGATATTTGTAGATGATATCTTAGTTGTATCTAAAACATTAGACGAACATATAAAACATCTAAGCAAGATATTCCACAAGTTTAGGCAAGCGAACATATCCCTTAACCTAGACAAATGTGAATTTATCAAGTCCTCTATCCAATTTCTAGGTCACATTATTTCATCCTCTGGTATTCAACCCGATCCTATCAAAATTTCCAGTATAACTAATTTCCCTATACCCGGAAATCTCAAAGAGTTAAGAGCATTCTTAGGACTAACAGGATACTACAGAAGATTCTTACCGTTATATGCAAGGTATACGCAACTGCTCCTACAGCTGACTAAGAAAAAAAAAATGGAAATGGGAGAAGAAACATCAAGATGCCTTTAACCAAGTGAAAGAGTTGTTCATCGAAAATATTATGTTACATCATCCTCAACGAGAAGGAAAATTCGTAATATACTCCGATGCTAGTGACTACGCAGTAGGAAGTGTACTGTATCAACAAGATACTACGGGAGAGCACCGAGTTATTGCCTATGCCAGTAGAGTCTTCAAAGGAGCTGAAAAACACTACTTCACATCAGAAAAAGAAATACTTGCTATAGTATACGCTCTTAAGCAATTCAGATATTATGTTTATGGTACTCATTTTGAGATACATACTGACCACCAAGCATTATCATTTCTATTGAAATGCAAAGTAACAAATGCCCGATTATTAAGATGGATTTTAGCCATTAGCGAATACTCATTCACCATTAAATACTGTAAAGGTAAAGACAATATTATAGCTGATACACTAAGCCGATACATCAAAGAAGAATGTGAAGAAGTCTATGAGAGCGAAAAGAAAGAAGTACGATTGTTATCAATTAAATTCAAAGAGAATGATGAAGTAAAACAAATGCTGAAAAATGTAGCACAACAACAAGATTTGGACGTGACAATAAGGGAGATGAAGGACCAAGAACAGCTACCAAATCATTATAAGGTACTTAATGGAATTCTTTTCAGGTTAGTAAGACAAGACTGGAAGATAGTACTAACGAATGACATGTTACAAAAATTAATTCAACCAGCACATGAGAGTTTAGCACATGCTGCCGCTCTGAAATGTTACCTGAGTCTACGAGAAGATTTTACGATTAATAATATGTATCGAAAAATAAAGAAGGAAGTGAAGAAGTGTTATGAGTGTCAAACGGCGAAAGGACTGAATTTACACACATACGTAGAAATGCAGAGCATACAGAAAGAGACCAAGGGAGAGCTATTTGCAGTGGATTTTCTGGGACCACTACCACGATCAAGTCGAGGTGGAAGCACATATTGGTATGTATCGATGTGTTTTCCAAGGCAGTCCAGTCCGACTGTACCCAATTATGCGACCCACAACCAAAGTTGTTCTAAAGATACTACTGCAGAAATATATTCCATCATATGGAAAAATGAAGAAGGTAGTCAGTGATCAAGGTGTACAATTCCAAATTGAAAAATGGGAGAGGAAGTTAAGGGAAAATGGAATACAACCTGTACTCACATCCATAAGACATCCTCAAGGAAACCTTGCTGAGAGAGTTAACAAAGAATTAGGTAAATATTTACGAATATACTGCCATGATCAACACAATAAATGGGCAGAATATTTACCATTTCTTGAAAAAGCCATCAACGAAAATTATAGTGAAGCAACAGGATATACTCCAATGGAATTGGAAGAAGATAAGAAGCCAAACAGATTTTGGACTAAGTATATAAACAAACCTAATAACCAGAATGTACCTGTACCAATAAGTGTAAAAATTGAATACACAAAGCAATGGATAATAGAAAGAGATAACAAGAGAGTACAGAGATTTAATCTAACTCACAAGCTACAACAATTCAACGTGGGAGAAAGTGTACTACTCAAAGCTAATCCAGTGGGAAAACGGAGTGATAATACGGCAAAGAAATTCTTCAGACTTTATAATGGACTGTATACGTTAAGACAGCGAGTAGGACAACACACTTTCATCGTATATGATGAGATACAGAAGAAAGAAATTGGTAAATTCCACGCAACGTCATTTAGGAAGTTCTACACATAAAAACAACGAGGTCAATGAAACCAGTCAGATCAGCTGTTTGTTAAAGCCACCCTACTACAAGGTCACGAGCAGTGAGCGTGTCAAGAGGGGAGATAAGACATTTGTATACACTCCAATTAAGGGTGAAATGACGAATATTATTCTTTATTATTTGTTACATTTTTTTTTACAAGTGTAATAATAATAAAAAAAATGTAATAAATACATTTATTAAATTTTTTTTATTACCAAGCAGAGGGATAATGCGACAGTACAAATAAGTGATGTACTGAGCATTGAATATAAAAATTTTAATATACCTAATAAACTGTAAATAATTAATAATGTATTAGAAATAAGCATGTCAGGGATTGCAAGCTTGGCTCAGACAAAAATATGAACAGGTGTTTCAACCTGAATCGACGTGGACACACACACAAATGTAACTGAAAGTGTGTACATCAGTATTTTGCTAGTGTGTGTGAACGCAGGTCTATGCAGGCGAGTTTACCACCTCAAGATGAATAATAGCATAATTACTGTTTTCCGTAATTATTCATAAACTATAATTAAGGAGTAAAATCTAAAAACACAATAAAATGTAATAAAATTTACTAAATACTGTGTACAAAAACCACGTGAAAGTGACACACCGTACGAGTGTAGTAGTGAAATAACTGTGTACAAATCGAAAGGGTCAAGTTGCAATGTCCAAAATTACAGTGAACATGTGTTGTGAAAATAGTTATAAGATGAATATAAGAGTATACTTACAGGACTCTGCAATTAGCAGAAATATAAGAAATAGCGAAATTGACAAAGAGTGGGAGAACTGAACCTAGAGACAGTTTCTGACATGTCGATTTCGTACAACTGCAGGTGTTGACCAAGACATGGGTATAAATAGGACACACACGCTACAGTGGTCCTCTTTCTTAAATCACCCACAGTGCAGCGGGAGCTTCTGCCCGTCCGCACAGAATATTTAAATTTTTGTAAATAGTTTCATCCTTCCAGTTACATACAGTTATGTAACTGGATTGTAAAACAAACAATTTTTAAGTAATAACAAAATTACATAAGAAGATCAACTAACGTATGAAACAGCAGGAGGAGAAGTTCCAGAGAGCGATACGACACTGGACAGAGAGAGAGTCGACGCTGGACAAGAGGGAGGCGACGCTGGACAAGAGAGAAACAACGCTGGACTTTAGAGGAGCGACGCTGGACAAGAGAGAGACGACGCTGGACAAGAGGAAGTGATGCTGAAGTTCGAGACGAGGACGATTACAGAGGGATCCAATGATTGACGACAATAAGGTGATAAACAACTTATTTATCTCTTAATCGAACAATTAACTCAAAGACAATTAAAGACATTCTTGTTCTATTTAAAAGTAAGAGCCAATGTTTATTGTAAATTAGAATTAAAATCATAGATGTTATTGAAGTAAGATTAACGTAAACAAGAGCTCAAATTAGTATTGCAATGAAAAGAATACAAAGCATTTAAGTAAAAATTAGCGTTTGATATAAATCAGTACTGAGAAACAAAAGATAAATTCAGTAACTATTGATATTTTTGAGTTACATTACTATATATAAGAAGATATTTAAATGTTAATATTTTGAAACACACTAATTGACTGAGTAGTCTGGAAATGAGATTTTTCTTTAATACAATAATTAGTAGAATAGCATATTTAGTCAGTAAGGATGTATATAGCATAAGCCTTACGGCATAGTAACAAAATAATAACGAATGTTTTAAGTCGAAGTTAGTGCCATGTGCACAATTTTATTAATATCAAATAAATTTGAAATACCGTTACAAGTTACATAGAGTTCTTATTACAGATACACCTGAAACCCAAATTAAATTATATTTATTGTTACATAAATTGTCGCTTCCAACGTGGAGCATCACAAATTTAAATTATATTATATTTGCAATGTTGTATTGATACATAATTTTGTCGCCCTGGACTTGGGGCACGACATGCCTAAATTTATGTACAAAGATTTGTTACAATATATATATTTTACTTGTGATTCCCCACTTTCAGGCGGTCACGGAGTCACCGAACCCTGACCGTGGATTTGGATTATTGGTAGCAAGTGTGGTTGGGCAGATTGTATCCTAGCCATACTTATTATTTTCAAAATTGGTGAATTTAGAAATCAACCGGGGGGTAAATTTAGGGGAATCACCAAACTATGGAACAGTGGCTATCATCGTAGGGGGTGATAGTGCCGTGTTAAGGGTGTGTAAATAATATTTAGTAGGATTACTGGTGTCCTCGGACATCAGTAATGCCGAATTTTTTTTGTAACGCTGAACCAAGAACGGTATAGGCAGCGTCTATACCCTATATAAACTTCAGTTCTTGGGGATGGAAATGGGCGCTACAGTCCACCATCAGGAAACAATAGTGTGTGTGGAAAAGGAGCTGGCAGTTACGAGCCAGGGGCACAGATAACGCATCTGTGCACAAGGTAAATAACTAGACCAAGCTGGCAGGTTATTTACCAAGTTGTAACTGGTTATAAAGGGGGGAATTAATAGGAGGAAGTAGGAGGAGTAGCTGAGAAATCAGCGAGAGGTAACGACCACTGTAACAGCGGTCCAATCAAATTGACCTATTCTAAATAGAGAGTTGGCAATTGATGACCCAGTTCCTGTTCAGTAACGGTTACTATAACTATGATTCAATGATTAGTGATGAATATTCACTTATGAGAACAAACGATTTTAAGTGCTAGGTTCAATTGTAATGATTTTAATCTACAAGAACATTTATGATTATAATTATATAATTTTGTGTATTTGTGTTAGTTGTATTTAGTGTGCCTATAAAAAGGTCATTCACCTGTTAGTAAGACATCAGCTGATGACTGGTGTGGACTGTAGAATGCGTAATGTAATCAATTCATGTGTTCTTTTAGTAACTAATTTAATTTAATACTTTGTTTCCTTTTATTAATTATCAGAATATATGGTTATGGAATTTAAATGCATTTAATTATTGAAAAAAGAAAAAATTTTTTTTTTATTTTCTTGGTGAAGTACAGATTGTGTTTTCATGTTCAGGATATATTGATGATTGTGTGTATTGATAATGCATTAACTGATTAATAGTGTTCATATTATGTTTTGTAACCAAATGTATTGATAAGGGAATTTATGATAGAAATAAGTTGTTTATTTTATTTTGTTCATTATGATTGTTAGTATCTAGTTAAGAGGAGTTATAAAGTAAATTCATTTAAGGGATTTTGGAATTTTGAAAATTATGATTAAATTAATTAATTGAAAGAGATGATGCAAATTAATTTCAATGTGAATCTTTGGTAAGGGACTTAGATTTATTTCACTATTTGAACAAAATTTAAATAATTTAATTTGATTTGAAACAGCAACGTCAAGCAAACCAATAAAAGCTGAGAAATGGGAATGAATTTTGTTTAGAAGCAAATATAAAATATTTATGTGAATTTTATATTAATAATTAATGTGGAGATAGTGTGTTTAATTTGGTAATGAATATGTGTACGCACCCAGTATTTTGCTAAAGGCAATCCAGTATGTATGTAAGGGGAGATATATCGGTTGAGGATCTGGTATGGTATAAGGCTAGTTGTTAATTTTATTTGGAATGTTACAGGGTTAGGTGGTACTGTGGTGAGTGCCTGTCCGACTTTACGGTGTTGGGATCTCGAACAGAGAAGTCCAGTAATGTCGGTCAGATGCAGCCATAGTCGCCGAGCTAGGGGGGTATACTACCCATGATGTGTAAAAGAATTAAAGGGGGGTTGTTGGCACCATATCCTCGCTGATCCTCTTAGGGTTAGCAATGAGTTTTTCTGTTTCAGGATAAAACCTCTCATTGGGGGGGGGGTATTGTAACAGGACAGAATTGGGTGATAGGTTTTAATGTAATTGTGAATGCGACACCGAGGAGTTACCCATATTGGGCCTCAGTCTTTGACAATAAACAATCCTTGTCGGGGCACCGAGTTGCACGTTCGGTCTGTCTGCCCTGCAATAAGCTACTTTTTCAGATGCTCTGGAATGTGTCAAAGCGCGATAATGCTTGCTCGCACGTTTGAATAATCACGAACTTTTTAGCGAGCCCCAGGTCGTATGTTGCTCGGGCAACTACGGTAGACTCGCTCTCAGAAAGGAAACAAATTACTGTGTAACGTGATGCCCTTTTAGCCAATCACAAAGCAAGTTGGTCAGCATGGGAACATTTTTGGCCATCTTGGACGCCGGGTGTTGGTGTCTGTCGTCTAACAGCCATGGCTTCGGCCAGTTGAACATAAAAGGCTCGCGAGCCGAAAACCTTTTAAAAATCTTCAAAATGTGTTAAAAAGTATAATTTAAAGTGATATAAATTGGAAAGAAACGTACAACACAAAAGGTAACAATTAAATTTGACTAATTCGACTGTGTGACAAAATATGTAGTGGACAGTTTGAACGGACTAAAACATACGGAGTGCGACACGTGATTGGAGGAGACGCCGACGGCCAAGTAACGATATCATAAACCAGTAAATATATAAAAGAAAGAAATTTTACAAAAGTGCTTTATAATATAAAAATGTAACTTATAAATGTGAGTGAGAGAGCAAGAAAATGAGTAAGATGCTGGGTTGCCTTCCTATAATATAATTAATTTTTTACGTTAAGGTTTGGAAGTAGTTCTTAGAATGTTTACCATGTTCAAGTAGCCTAAATGTTGGTTTTGTATTTTCGAAGAGAAAGTAATTAAGATAAACAGTAATAGTTTTGAGAAGAAAATGAATACCAAGTAAATTTAAAAGAAAATTAAAACAAATGTTGAAATTGAATAATAAACAGAGCTGATTAATATAGTCAAAGAGCGTGTTTATTACGTAACGAACCCAGTAACCTCTCTTACAGACTGTGAGTTCGTGTAACCGGATCCTGGACCCCGAGAAGGTAAGAGTTAATGTAAAAAATACATTTATATGTCTATTATTAATTGTAGAAAAAGATGAAAGTTATCAAAGGAGCTGGCCGTTACAAGCCAGGGGCACAGATAACGCATCTGTGCATAAGGTAAACGCTCGATCCGGTTTATCCAGCGGGTGGTTACCTAATTGTAACTGGGTATAAGGGGGGAATTAATAAAATGATGAAGTAGGAGAAGTAGCTGAGAAATCAGTGAGAGGTAACGACCACTGTAACAGCGGGACAATCAAGTTTACTTACTCTAAAGAGAGAGTTGGTGGTTGATGACCCAGTTCCTGTTCAGTAATGTTTACTATTAGCTATGATACGATGATTAGGGATGAGTAGTCACTTATGAGAACAAACGATTTTAAGTACTAGACTCTATGTTGAAATGATTGCATGATCATCAATGACATGCTATGAGTTAAATTGAATAATGTTGTGTATTTGTGTTATTTGTATTTGGTGTGCCTATAGAAAGGTCATTCACCTGACTATGAGGCATCAGCTGATGACTGGTGTGGACTGTATAATGTCATCAATTCATATGTTCTTTTCTTAATTAGTGTAATTTAATAATTTGTTTCTTTTATTAATTGTCAGAATATATGTTTCTGGAATTTAAAATCATTTAATTATTGAAAAAAAAATTAAATTTTTGGTGAAGTACAGATTGTGTTGTGTTTTCATGTTCACGATATATTGATGATTGTGTGTATTGATAAAGTATTAACTGATTCATAGTGTTCATATTATATGTTTTGTAACCAAATGTAGTGGTAATGGAATTTATGATACAGATAAGTTGTTTATTTTGTTTTGTGTATTATGATTGTTAGCATCTAGTTATGAGGATTTATAAAGAAAAGTAAATTAATTTAAAAGATTTTGGAATTTTGAAAATTGTGATTAAAATAATTGAAAGAGATGATGTAAAATATCTTGAAAGGGAATCTTTCAAGTTATGAATCTTATTTTTTATGATTCAATAAAACAGGCTTCCTCCTTCTCTGTTCTCTACATTTCAAATGAACAAAATTACATACTGAGGTAATAACCCCATCTGACCAAAACAAACTTCTGTCTCTTACTTCTTATAATTAAATTCAATTAGTTATTTTATTAATTAATTAAAGGCACCCAGCATTTTGCTCATTCTTTCACACTCACATTTTATATTTTACATTTTATACTATAAAGAGCTTTATATTTAAATTTTCATAATTGGTTTCGGTATTTAATTCATTTAAAATTGAAATGATTTTATCTGGTCAACTGCTTATATTATGTACTCATCCTTATATCACCGTCTCCACGTGGTTACACCATCACTGTTAACTCCCGATTTCCCTACCACACTCCGAAAATAAGTTTAAACTGTTAGTACTTGCAGATTACATCTGATTGATCACTATGACATGATTTCTCGTTGTATTAAGTTAAATCACATGATTAACTGGTCGGCCGACCCTAATTTACTCGAGCAATGTTTTGTACGACCGCGCAGTCTGATGGTGTTAGTCGACTCATGCTTAAAGTTAAGCGTCTTCAAGATGGCCAAAATGTTCTCCTGCTGACCAACTTGCCCTGTGATAGGTCGATCTGGCGTCACGTAACACAGTAATTAGTGACCACGAGGTACTGTATATTCCCTCTGGCTGACTGGCGAGCCTTGTACGTGCCAATTTATCTGTGCGGGCAAGCATATGCACACTTGTGCACATACCTTAGCACCTGGAAATGTAGCCTATTGCGGGGAGGACAGACCAAACGTGCCACTGGGTGCCCCGACAAGGAATGTCTATTGTTAAAATTGAGGCCCTGTGTGGGTAACTCCTGTGCGTCGCATTTACAATTGAACTAAAACCCATCACCCAATTCTGTCCCGTTACAATACCCCCCCCCAATAAGAGGTTTTCTGCCGAAACAGAAAAACTCTCATTGCTAAACCCTAAGAGGATCAGCGAGGATATGGCGCCAACAACCCCCCTTTATCCCTTAATACATCACGTGTAAACTACCCCCCTAGCTTGGCGACTACGGCTGCACCTCAACGACATTACTGGACTTCTCTGTTCGAGATCCCAACACCGTAAAGTTGGACAGGCACTCACCACAGTACCACCTAACCGTGGGACATTTCAACAAAATCAATAACTAGCCTTATACCATACCAGATCCTCAACCGATATATCTCCCCTTACATATATACTGGATTGCCTTTAGCAAAGTACTGGGTGCGTACACATACTCATTACTAAATTAAACACACTACCTCCAAATATTCATCATGAATGTAAAATTCACATAAACATTTTATTCTTGCTTTTAAACCAAACTCACTCCCATTTCTCAACTTTTAATTGTTTGCTTGACATTACTGTTTCAAATCAAATTAAATTATTTAAATTTCGTTCCAGTAGTGAAATAAATCTAAGTCCATTATCAAAGATTCATGTTTAAGTTAATTTACATCATCTCTTTCAATTAATTATTTTTTAATCACAATTTTCAAAATTCCAAAATCTTTTAAATGAATTTATTTTTCTTTATAAATCCTCATAACTAGATGCTAACAATCATAATAAACAAAATAAAATAAACAACTTATCTCTATCATAAATTCCATTACCACTACATTTGGTTACAAAACATATAATATGAACACTATTAATCAGTTAATGCATTATCAATACACACAATCATCAATATATCCTGAACATGAAAACACAATCTGTACTTCACCAAAAAATTAAATTTTTTTTTTTTTAAATAATTAAGTGAATTTAAATTCCAGAAACCTATATTCTGACAATTAATAAAAAGAAACAAAATATTAAATTAAATTAATTACTAAAAGAACATATGAATTGATTACATTAAACATTCTACCGTACACACCAGTCATCAGCTGATACCTCATTTTTAGGTGAATGACCTTTCTATAGGCACACCAAATACAAATACACAACATTATTCAATTTAACTCATAGCACGTCACTGATGATCATGCAATCATTTCAACATAGAGTCTAGTACTTAAAATCGTTTGTTCTCATAAGTGACTATTCATCACTAATCATCGTATCATAGCTAATAGTAAACATTACTGAACAGGAACTGGGTCATCAACCACCAACTCTCTCTTTAGAGTAAGTAAACTTGAGTGTCCCGCTGTTACAGTGGTCGTTACCTCTCACTGATTTCTCAGCTACTTCTCCTACTTCATCATTTTATTAATTCCCCCCTTATACCCAGTTACAATTAGGTAACCACCCGCCGGATAAACCGGATCGGGCGTTTACCTTGTGCACAGATGCGTTATCTGTGCCCCTGGCTTGTAACGGCCAGCTCCTTTTCCACACACACTATTATTTCCTGATGGTGGACTGTAGCGCCCATTTGCATCCACAAGAACTGAAGTTTAATTAGGGTGTAGACGCTGCCTATCCCATTCTTGCTTCAGCGTTATAAAAAATTCGGCATTACTGATGTCAGAGGACACCAGTAATCCTACTAAATATTATTTATAAACCCTTAACGCGGCACTACCAACCCCTACGAAGGTAGCCGCTGTTCCATAGTTTGGTGATTCCCCTAAATTTACCCCCCCCATTGATTTCTAAATTCACCAATTTTGAAAATAATAACAAGTATGGCTACGATACAAACTGCCTAACCACACTTACTACCAATAATCCAAATCCACAGTCAGGGTTCGGTGACTCCGTGACCGCCCGAAAGTGGGGAATCACAAGTAAAATACATGTTATGTGTTTAAAATGCCTATACACTAACATAGTAAACATAATACAACATAAACATTCCATTTCAAATAAACATCTCATTTGCATCTGAATCAAATTTACAAACATTTCAATTTTAATTTTAATTGAACCTTTAATTATTTATCATTTGTTGTACCATTAAATTCTTCACAAAATTCAAAATTATTATTAACATTCATTATATATAACATTTCCAATTCAGATTTTGAGATACGATTTCAAAATAACATCTTACCTAAGCTAACTTCTGAAACACTATTAAGTATTTGCAAATAATATCTTATTCTTACCTTAGGGTTCTATTCCAGAGTCGTACAAATGAAAACAGCTGCTGACAGATTACTTGGGTTTGAGTTACGAAATAATTACGCTAACACATGTTATGTAATGAATGGCGCTTATTTATTAATTAATTTCCCTCTTTACTCTCTGTAGAACAACGGGTTACACAAAAATCGCTTAATTACTTATTACATGAAAGTGATATTAAAAAGTTACTACAATTGTCTTTGCGTCATCCCCTTACAACATCAAGATTATGCAAACAATTCTACAATTAATTAATTTACTCAACCTATAAACCAGTAATTTACTTTGTAGGTACGTACCCCAAACTTACGCTCTCACTCACTCTCTCTCTCACCCTCACACTTCTATTTCATTTGGTTAGTATGCTACCCATTATATCTGTGAAATTTAAAAGTTTTGGCCAATTAGTTACTGATGGTACTTAACCGTTCCATGTGTCTCTCTGTGGGTTGTACAATCACTGTTTGTTCAACCTTACGGTTCACTCTGCGTTTAGTTGTTTTTCCTTTGGTACACTGGTTAATTCACGTCAAGGTTATGACCGTCCGTCACCACTGTTCAAATTATACGTGTATTATTTATTTAGTCGGCCGACGTAACTTTTCGCACTTAGATATTTTTTAGGTTGGCCGCGCGTTACACTGTTTGTACAATTTTTAATACTTGTTTTAATGCTTTAAACGATAGGCCGACTCTTAATTAACGGCCTATCTTGCACCCGAGGCCACTGTTTAGCTATCTGCACTGTATGCTGCTGCTGGCTGTCTGTTGTTCACTCTCTATGGTGACAAACTGCATACTGTCATTCACAAAGCCTGCTGCTTACTGGGGCAGTTACGCAATGCGTCTAGACAATTGTTTAGGCTAACAGTGTGTATTGCTGGTTACTGGGGCACCTCACAGGTGAAGTCTGACAATTGAAAATTAACTGAATTGATATAAAATAAAATTAAAACTGGGGTAGCACACAATTCTGTACCGTTACACTTCCTTCAAACTCATTTAATGCCATTATAAGACTCTTTTACTTTACTTCAATGTCATCATCAAATTCATACTTACATATGGTCAACCACTCCATCAAATGAACACATCATCACTTTCCCTAGACTCAAGCTATAAACAATTCTCACCACAAATATAACGTACAACCATATGTACCTTCTGAAACATTAACAACCATGACTCCACAACTAGACACAATCTACGTTTACTCATTTGCTATTTATTTTAAAGTTCAAATCTCAGAAACATCCTTTAAATTCATTATCAAAATTTATTTATACAACATTAATTAATCAATTAATTCATCTCAAATTATTTATTCAATCTTTTTTTTTAAAACACCCAGTTACTTTAATCACCTTTTTCCAAAACAATTACAATTCAGTTGTTTTATAAACTTCCTAATTACTTCTGTTATTTGTTTAGTTTGATAAAATATTATTATTAAAATCAATTACTACTGCATACATACCTTGTTTACATAAAATACATTTTACAACACAAACACCATTAATATATCTATAAATTTATCTACAATTTTCGTCATTTTATTTTATCGTTTACCACACCTCATTACATAAGTTAGCCAAGTAATTACCATAAACTAAAATACTTAAATGTTCATTCACTGT
Organism: Magicicada septendecula; assembly: GCA_034769895.1. Taxonomy (NCBI): domain Eukaryota; kingdom Metazoa; phylum Arthropoda; class Insecta; order Hemiptera; family Cicadidae; genus Magicicada; species Magicicada septendecula. The sequence goes on from CM068368.1 coordinate 450,063,756, forward strand.
TTATCTCTAACCACCAGCATCGTATATCAGTCTGACTTTCACATAGCAATTTTCATCTTTATTTATACTCATTACATTATAATTATTATTGTAATGACTATTTTCATTAATTATATCAACATAGTATTTGACAACATTATTACCTCCTATTACTTCATAAAACCCGTCTACATTGGTAATTGTAGTCCAGTCTCGCTTAGTATTTTTGGTTAAAATCAGATAAGTTATATCATTATATTCGTCTACTATATCCACGACAATACAAGGTAAGTGCTCATCATCTACAGTGGTATCATCAAAATAATCATCAACCCCTACTACAACCGGTAAGTATTTCATATCGTCTATTCTCTCCAATTCTAACCCCTCTATCAACTCTTTATAACTTCTACTTAACTTAAATACCTCTATCATTCTCTCTCTCTCTCTATCTCATAATCACTTTCATCACAATACCCGTCACAATACCACTGACCTACTTCACTCCATGCAAAGGGCACAACAAACTTACTATACCACTTCCTGGCTTTTCCAGGTTTACAAAAAATTAGGGGACTATATGAAGACACCTTGTCTTCCACATAACTTCTGGAGGAACCTTTGTCCTTATTCAACACTTGTGAAAATTCCATTTCACAATATACTCGGGGAAAATCTGCCCTTTGCCCACCTAACCTCTCTTCACACACTCTCCCAATCTTTTCAGCACTCGCTAACAGTTCGTTACTAAACTCTACTTCAACAAAATCTTTATTATCACTCTCAATATTAACCACCTTACTCTCTAGCACCACATTTTTAATTATATCATTGTTATTCTCACTTACCTTTTCAACTACTACTATATTCTCATCACTACTACCTGTCAACCTATTTGTAATATTATGTAATAGTACAATCACTCTACCACATAATAATTAATAAAAACTCATCGCTTACCTTCTCTGGGTTCCCAGGGTTCTTCACACGAACTAGAGGCCTATAAGCGTGATTTAGGGTTATGTATTGTAATAACTACGCTCATTTACAGTCAACTATTTCAACTTGATTTATTAATCTTTTTATCATTCTCTTTTTTATGATTCAATAAAACAGGCTTCCTCCTTCTCTGTTCTCTACATTTCAAATGAACAAAATTACATACTGAGGTAACAACCCCATCTGACCAAAACAACAAACTTTTATCTCTTACTTCTTATAATTAAATTCAATTAGTTATTTTATTAATTAATTAAAGGCAACCCAGCATTTTGCTCATTCTTTCGTTCTTTCACACTCACATTTTATACTATAAAGCGCTTTATATTTAAATTTTCATAATTGGTTTCGGTATTTAATTAATTTAAAATTGAAATGTTTTTATTCAACTGCTTATATTATGTACTCATCCTTTTATCACCGTCTCCACGTGGTTACACCATCACTGTTAACTCCCGATTTCCCTACCACACTCCGAAAATAAGTTTAAACTGTTAGTACTTGCAGATTACGTCTGATTGATCACTATGACATGATTTCTCGTTGTATTAAGTTAAATCACATGATTTACTGGTCGCCCGACCCTAATTTACTCGAGCAATGTTTTGTACGACCGCGCGGTCTGATGGTGTTAGTCGACTCACGCTTAAAGTTAAGCATCTTCAAGATGGCCAAAATGTTCTCCTGCTGACCAACTTGCCCTGTGATAGGTCGATCTGGCGTCACGTGACACAGTAATTAGTGACCACGAGGTACTGTATATTCCCTCTGGCTGACTGGCGAGCCTTGTACGTGCCAATTTATCTGTGCGGGCAAGCATACGTGCACTTGTGCATATACCTTAGCACCTGGAAATGTAGCCTATTGCGGGGTGGACAGACCAAACGTGCAACTGGGTGCTCCGACAAGGAATGTCTATTGTTAAAATTGAGGCCCTGTGTGGGTAACTCCTTGCGTCGCATTTACAATTGAACTAAAACCCCTCACCCAATTCTGTCCCGTTACAATTTGCGCTACACACATGGCAAGCCTGTGCAGCTGGTGAGCGTTACAAAATACGCTAGGCACTTACCACGAAATGTTTAAATGTTAGCTTGCGCATAAGATGTGTATGGTTTTTGGAAGAGCATTTTAAGGAAAAAATCAATGTCTTATATTTGGGCCAATACGGTACTTTATTAACATTAGCTGTTTATTTAAAATACAGCAATACAGTAAACCCCTGTTGGACACTCCTCACAAGGCCCCATAAAAACTGAATATTTAAGCAGGATATTAACAAGTAGCAATATATACATAGTGAAACTATGTTAACTTATAGTCACGTTTTCAATGCAGCTTAAATACTAATTCACACAAACTGACTGTTGTTAGAAGTAGAAGTACTGATAAATTGTCTTATGTGTATCACTGGTGTATAATCTACATTGAGTATTTCTGGAGTTACTACCTATATCCTATATATACAAAAGTTACATAAGCCTATATAAAATCCACAGGACGTCTCCCACTTTTTCATGCGCAGCAGAGATTAGATTCAAAAATGAATTACAGCAAATGTATAAATTAAAAAATGTCAGAAAAACACATATGAAGTCCCTGCTGACGTATCTGTAAACATCACAGGTGGCGTTCAACATCAATATCTAATTTTTCGCATCCGTTGGCTAAGCCAGTAGAGTACAACAACTTTCAATTATACCGTGCAAACATACAGAGAAACATAACTAACTGAAAACATTAAATGTTCCCACAGTCGGAGTAAAGTACATCCTGATGACTCGTGGGTCATCTGTCCAGCGACAAACAACACTGTCGGTGAGTGGTGACATAATCCAGCCCTCAGATACACCTCTACATAACTTACATAATTTTACAATAATATTCCTATGGTATTAATAAAATAGTGTATCAAGATTAGTGGAACAGAAGCTTTATTATTCAGATGAACTTTATTTACACTTATAAAAAAATTCACAGGTTGCTGGGATAATTTGCAACGTGGATAAACCACTCGCAGATAATCAGGAGTTTACTATATTTGAAAAGAATTTCATATGGTGAGGATTAAATAATAAAAACACACCTGTAATTATAGTTATGATTTCCATTTAATTGCGGTATTTCTGTCCACTGAAGGTAATACAGACATTCCTGCATTTATTATATTTACATTCACCAGAATATTATTTATTAGAACACATTAACTTATTTAAATAACAGGAATCTCTCTACTATTTAAAACAAAAAAATTTAATCTTCAAGTTATTTGTACACATTTAAAGTACAATTCTTACTGAAACATCTGTATAGTATTATTCTTGTTACCATATCTTAATAACTTTCAAGTTATTTCACTTATTAAATGATTAAAGACTTTAATAATTCACCATATGTTATTACAAATCAAATGCTAATACAATAATGTGCACATAAAATGAAATAAACATATGTAACATAATCTGAAACAGACTGATTAGCTATGAACCAATTTATTTTCAATCAGTGCATTTTATATACACTCTTTAAAAACTTGTCCTATTAATAATGTATATAAATAAACTTATAAAAATATAAATATTTTTTCACTCACTGACAATACCTGCACTTCAATAGACTTCAAAGTTTAGTTTCTTTGCAATTATTACTAGAGTTTGTGAAGTTAATTATAAAAGCACAGTTTGTAGCTATGTATTTATAGGCCATAACTAAAAACACTGCTTCATTACATTACCTTACAATATTGTCAATGTTATGACAAGGAAATGTCTTAAAATCAGAAACTAAAGTGTACAAAGAAATCTGGTTGCATGTATACAAATACACAGTTCACTGAGAAAAAGAACATACGTTTCATGATGGTATAGACAAAGTTTATACAATAGTTGTCTTTCTTTATATATAACAAATAAACATGGGAATTCATATTCTGTAGTGGTGGTTTTCTGTCCAATATCACTGCCCCTAATTTATGGATGAAATAACTCACATCCAATGTGTCCTGTATGTTTTTTTAATGGAAGCTGTAATTTATATATTACAAAATCAACGTTTGCCATTGTTGTAACTGAGGGCACGAAGAGGTTGTTTAAAATTGGCCGCTGCTTGTTGTTGAATCTGGTATGCTAAGGGGTGAATCTTGAATCCATAGAGCCTGTAAACAACATACATTTAATCCTCTACCCATAACATGTTATTAATTAACCTGGATACTATTTATCTTAAAACAAAGTAAATTACAAATACAATTATAACCTTGACAATGCATAACAATTATTAGGCCCACAGGATGAGGTATTATAGCAGTCCATAAAGTCCATATATGTCATTTAGGGAAGTTAGAGTTATAACACAAATCTCACATAATTTAGAGTTCTATTTTCAGTTCTCCCACTCCATAGTTTTGTTTCACCATAATTTACCTAACAACCATGCACTTTAATATGAATAAGTGTGTTTTACTTTTTCATTTACCTGATTTTTCCTTTTATTTCCCTGGCCTTAAAATTGACAATACTACTTGATATTTTAAATGTGATCAAACTAATAACTCTCTCTCATCTTGATGTTTCTCTGTTATCAGACATTCCTACCTATTATAATCATACTTTTTTGTTAGTATCTTTTTTGGTACGAATTCTCCTTTAAAAAGTTTAAGAAATGCATGCAATTTGCTTGTAATAGTTGTGACTTTATTGGTTGGCAAAGAATTCCTGCTTTCAGAAATGTTCAATTTCATTTGTCTTCTGAGTTACTAAAATTACTTTACAAGCGTTACACTTCAATGAGTCAGTAAATTCTTGCTGTATATCTTTATACATAGTTTTAGTGTACACATACATTGTGATGTGATTAATTAGAAAACATAAATGGTAATACAATATTATATTATTTAAGGTTTTTCTACTTGATTTCTATTCACTTTTTCAAATATGAAGACAGTTCTGCACAAAATGAGGGCATACAGAATTCCACGTTTGAAAACACTAATTAACTGTATGTTTAAATCCACTTGATGCTAATTCCTGATATACATGTTTCCTATTTCCTATATAAGCCTCAGTAATTGCTGAATAAAACTGATATTTATGGTACTATGTGAATAGTTTCAATAAACCCATATTTTTAAATCATAAAATTCATATAATATATGTTTAAGTATACTTCCAACAGACTAGATGGCACAGCAATCTCTTACAAAATAATAATTTCAGTGGTTAAAAATTCTGTAAGAATTGTATATGAATTAAGTATACTTTTGATTATGTAAGTACAAAGACACTATGTTTACAAGTAAAAAAATTCAACATGATAAAATTCTCTCCACAATAGGTGGCACACTGACGCCATCCACATAACTAATCAGAATTACCCTTTCAGCAAATTCACATTGTAACTATCCGCTTGGTGACCAAAACGAGATAGCGAACTGGTGGACTTAGTCCAGGCAAGGGTTAACTCAACAGCTAGGTGGATCCCTGTATTTAACAAGAAAAGAACATAACTAATGGCCATTATTTTCTTGATTGTACATTGTATTTATATGCATTAACTATCTGGAAAAAGACAAAACAACAACACTGGAATACTATGCATTGCTGTTGGACTGCTTAAAAGACAAAATCAAAAATAAATACATCAAAAGGAATCACAACGTTTAGTAAAGAAGAGAGTACTTTGTCATTATAATAACACACCAGATCACAAATCTGCAGTTTCTGAGCAAAAATTCCATAAATTCAAATTTCAGTCAGTTCCACATGTCCCCTACTCTCCAGGCCGGTCTCTACATAGTCTCCACACTTAACAACACTGTCAGACCTATGCCTATATGCTGTATAGACACGCATGTATTCTGTTCTGTCCGATACCTGTACATCATACGGGTGTCACCTTTACATAGATTTAAAGTGATTTTCCATATGAGACAAGAGAGCATAACTGAAATATAGTTATTTTGTTGTCTAACTGATGGCGCTGAATGCATGTATATAAAAAAGCAAGCATTTTGTGTGCTTTGCATAAAGTGTTTGGAGACTGTTGTTGGTTAGATTTTGCATTGATCAGCTCTTGCGTTTTGTGAGTTTGTATAAGTGAAAACTTATTACAAATGGCTGGGAATTATAATTATCATTAGCTAGAGATTTCAGAAATAATTAAAGAGACAAATTTACTTGAAAGTGATAGTGGATCTGAAGTAGACGATCTAACACAGACCCCAATTTTCTTACTAATTCTTCTGATGATGAGTCAGGTGTTATTTTTTTCACATGTTTACTTAAGAATACATAGGTTTATTGGTTTTATTACAAACATTTTTTAATCATGTTTAGTTTTTGTTTACTTGTGAATATTATTTACTCATCACTAGAAAGTAAGAATGTGTTTTAACAAAACCTAAGAATTTCTAATGCGTCCTAGACATTTTGACTTTTCTACTGGATTTTATGTTTTTGGTTTATTTTATTTACTTCTTGCACTTTATTTTTTCTTTTAAATTTACATTTACTCTGCATAAAAATTAAATGTAAGTTTTATGTACATGTGTTCAAAAACATTGTTTTTTTGAGGGGAATTGACTATGGCAGAGGCTATGACAAACTGACATTGACAGAGGTTAAGCTGTCAAATAATAAGTTATTTGACTGCAGTTTTGTTTTTTGCTTTATTCAGATAGAAGCCTGTGAGATAACAATACTTCATCACGCTCAAACATCCAGTGGCCATCACTTGAGATGGATAAAGAAACCAACTGGTCAGACTCACGTCTCAAATGGTTTGCTTTTCAAGAACAGTGTGGTATCATTTCAGGCCTTGATGCTGTTTGTACAGAATATGACTGCTTTTCTTTATTCTTTAGTCCAGATATTTTTAGACATGTGGAATCAGAAACAAACAGGTATGCTACAAGCTGGCTGAATGAGATGAAACAAAAAGGTATGAGAAAAAACATTCTATGTTTGAACATGGTCTGGAGTAAAACTTAAGGAGATTTATAATTTTTTGCTATAATACTTCACATGTGTCTTCTAGAATTACCAAAACTAAGGGATAATTGGTATACAGATGCACTTATTCAAACAAATTTTGCTAGTTCACTAATTAGTCGAGACTGATTTACGTACATAATTTTTTAGCAGACTGTACATGTTACCAAAGAAAGGTAAAGTAGACGACTGTGCTAATTATAGAACGATAGCCTTAATATCTCATGCTGCTAAGATTTTGCTGAACATAGTGAAGAACAGACTGGAAGGAAAGATTGATCACACTTTGGAGGAGGATCAGTTTGGATTTAGAGCGGGTAGAGGAACCAGAGAAGCAATCTTGGCTCTGCGGCAGATCTTGGAGAGGAGAAATGAAGTGAATAGGAAAACCTATTTAGTATTTGTGGATCTCGAGAAGGCGTTCGACAATGTTGATTGGAAGCTGTTGTTTCAAACTATGAAGAAGTCAGGACTTGACTGGAAAGTTAGAAGGGTAATCTTCAATATTTATAGGTTGCAAAGTACTGAAATAGACATAAATGGATGTAAAAAGGAAGCAATAATAAGAAGAGGGGTAAGACAAGGTTGCCCACTGTCACCGTACTTGTTTAATTTGTTTATAGAAGATGTTGTAACTAAGATGAAAAGGAGTTCTAGGGGAATTAAAATAAATGGGGAACAGATACACAGTATTCGCTTCGCAGATGATATTGTACTGATGGCTGACTCAGAAAAGGATATGACCTGAATGTTAGGTACGTTTAACAAAATTCTTCACGCTTGGAGATTGAGGATAAATGTTAAGAAAACTAAAATAATGGTTGTAAGTAAAAAAAGAGAAGACATTAAATCAACCATTATGTTGAACAACACAATACTGGAGCACGTTACTGAATTTTGTTACCTGGGTAGCATAGTTACAAGTGGGAATAAATGTCTGGCAGAGATTAAGAGGAGAGTAGCTCTGGCAAAACAAGCATTCCAGAGCAAAAGGAACTTATTAACAAGCAACCATATTAGTATTGAAACAAGGAAAAAGTTTGTTAAGGTATTTGTATGGAGTGTTTTAACTTACGGGTGTGAATCGTGGACCTTAGGGAAGGTGGAGAGTGACAGACTTCAGGCAATGGAGATGTGGATTTGGCGGAGAATGACAAAAACTAGTTGGACAGATAGGAAGACGAATGAACAGATCTTAGAGGAAATAAATGAGAATAGAACACTGCTTAGGAGTATAGAGGTGAGGAAGATTAAGTTGATAGGGCATGTGATCAGACATAGTGCTTTTTTAACTAACATCTTTGAGGGCAAAGTAGTGGGGAAGAAGCCCAAAGGAAGACCAAGAACTGTATACTTCTGCAGCACAATGAGTGTCATGAATAGTGGGTCCTATGAAGAAATGAAGAATATCGCAAGGGATTTCGTGGCTACAGCAACAAGGCATTGCCTTTAGGAGTTAATAATAAAAATAACTGTACATGTTATACACAAATGACAATAACGCATATACGAAATGGGGCAAAGAGGGTCCATGATCCTTTGCATAAAGTTCAACCTTCTGATTTTTTTGTTGAAATTTGTAAAAGTAATTTCAAACTTTTTGCAAACCAGACAATAGATGAGGGCATATGTCCTTGTCATGGCAGAGTTGGCTTTAGAATTTATCTGAAAAATAAACCCAATAAGTATGGTATGAAATTATATATTTTATGTGACTCTGTCACTGGCTGTTTTATACTGGGGCTGCAGTCAGTAGAGACAATTCAATCCAGTAACTGTTCCAAAGATTATGTAAAGATTATTTTGGTAAAGGTTATTGCTTTTATATAGACTGCTTTTATACTAGTCCACCTCTTCTAAAGTTTGTATGGGAACAAAAGAGTTATGGGGGATGGAACAGCAATGGAAAACTGTAAAGGTCTACCAAATGTTTCAGAAGGAAGCTCAAAAAAGGCCAAACAATTTTTTGATGAAACCAAGAACTTTTTGTTTGCAAGTTGAAATCTAACACGGATCTGCTCTGCTTATTGGCACATCACTTTCCTAGTAAAACCTCACCTACACCAGGAAAAGAACTCAGTAGTACTGAAAAGTATGCTCAGACAAACGGAAGAAGGAAGTGACAAGAGAATGAGAAAAGACAGCAGGTGGTGGTGTGCAGAATGTAAAGTGTGATTTTTTGTGCTAGTGTTTTGAAACTTTTCACATGATTGTCAATACAAATAATTTTTTTTTTATATAAGTTTCTTCATTTTTCATATTTAATATAATGTGCAGTGTAGAAAAGTGTGATACAAAAAAAATGACTTCATAAACAAATTTTTTAAATTTCTGAAATGTGTTTGTAACTAAATTTTTTGTTTTAACTAGAGAAAGAAGTATAAACGGTTATACATCAGATAAAAGAGGAAGAAAGGAACTAAAAGACAGTATAAAATAAGTTGACAAAATAGAATTCGCTACCAAGTTGTAATGTAACAATGAAATACATTAAAAAAACCCCAGGACACCTTGGATTAACACCCCATATGGTACAGATCTGAAAGTGTTAAAAAAACGTGAATTGAAATCTAATGATGAAAAACAACAGTCAAAGTATTAGATTTATTATAGTCAACCATAAAAATTACTTATTTTGTTTGTATATTTGTTTAAAAATGAAATGATTTTTAATGTGTTATCTGAGGTAATATAAATTATATGGAGGATATAATATATCTGACCATAACAAAAAATAAATAGTGTATTACAAAAGAAATTTGCATGTTTTGGTGAATGAATCTGATATCTTACATTTTCCTTTAAATAAAATTTTTTCACAAGGTAATAAAAATATACAAAATACAGGGTAAGTCAAAAAGTAAAGGCAAATTTTATTTTCCCTGCTGCAATGGATGGCAGCACTGACTGAACAATGACATATCATAACCTCAAAGTTTTTTGTTCTTTAGCTGTGTTGTTTCAGTGCTCAGCTCCATTCGTAGTGATTTCAGGGCATTTTATTATGAGTGCCCCGTTGTCCGTGTGCACCAAGGAAGAAATGAGGGGAGTGGTACATTTTCTGCACTCTGAAGGGACTAAACCTGTGGAGATTATTCGCAGAATGCAGCAGCAGTACGGTGAGAGCTGTCTTAGTGAACGCAAAATTTATGAGTGGATAAATCGCTTTAAAAATGGCCATGTATCTATCTGCGATGAAGAGCGTTCAGGTAGGCCATCCACTTCGAAGACGGACAAGAACATCGAGACAGTTGAGTGAATGATTCATGATGATCGCCGTGTCAAAATTGATGATAATGCGCATGCCTTGAACATTAGCCATGGTTCAGCAGTTGCAATCATCCACGAATCACTAAATTATCGCAAAGTGTGTGCTCGTTGGGTACCACATCGACTGACAGACCAGCACAAACAGAAACGTTTGGAAATTTTGAAATCACATTTAAGGCGTTTAGAAGAGGAGGGAGAAGAGTTTCTCAGTCGCATAGTAACCATTGATGAGACGTGGGTCCATCACTTCGAACCACAGAGTAAGCGGCAGAGTATGGTGTGGAAACATCCATCCTCGCCTACAGCAAAAAAGTTCAAAAGACAAGTTTCTGCAGGAAAGTTGATGATGACAGTGTTTGGGGATATGAAAGGTCCACTTTTAATTCATTACACTCCTAAAGGTCAAACAGTGAATAGTTGACAGCTACTGTGAGCTACTGCGAGATCTGAAACCCAAAATCAAAACAAAGAGGCGAGGAAAACTTTCAAAAGGTGTGCTTTTGCTTCAGGACATGCCCGTCCTCATACTGCGGGGAAAACGATCCAGTGCATTCAAGATCTTGGTTTTGAGCTGTTGGAGCATCCGCCGTACAGTCCTGACCTAGCTCCAAGTGATTTTTACCTTTTTGGTCCGATGAAGGAGCACCTGCATGAATCTAAGTTTTCGTCGGATGACGAGGTTGTGGAGGCGGTGCGCGAGTGGCTGTGCATGATGCCACAAATCTTCTTCCAGGACGGAATTACGAAGCTTGTCAAGAGATGGACCAAGTGCATAGAAGTTGAGGGAGATTATGTAGAGAAATGATGTTACTTGTCATCTTGTTTTCACAATAAAAAGTTCCTTTTTAAAAATTTGCCTTTACTTTTTGACTTACCCTCGTATAAATACTATATTTTTTATTTAAGTTTGTTTAAAAGATAAACCATTACCCTATCCTTATTCCTGGATAAACCATTCCTGGTAACATTATCCTATCCTCAAAGCAAGGAGCAAATATCCAACATTACAGATAAATCAGAAAATACTGCAAGATTATAACAAAAACATCTATACTTTAAATTGTTTTAAATACACACATATATGTGCTTAAACAAAATCTTTAATGCAATAATATTAATTTTGGACACATGCAGTCTGTAACGTAGCATTCTAAGAGCTAAAAAATTCTACTACTCTGAATTACATTTTTTCCTTAAACTCCAGTTCATTTTTACAGCATCTAGTAGACACATGCAGATCAGACGAACGCAAATAAGTAGACTAAAATATTAACTGTACGAGAAAAATTAAAAATCAAAAGAATTGGTAGGGGAAATATGTACTGCCAACTATTTTGAAAAATTGGAAGACTTGGTTTCTCACAAATTGGAAGATCTGGTACGAAGGAGTATGAGCTTCTGTGATGACAGAAGAAGTAACTGAAAAGATATATTGGCCATCATGAGGAAGTCCATGCTCAATGAAGTAAGCATTCATGGCAACGGGAGAAGTTTCTGAGAAGGAACAATTCTTTCACACAGAAAGTGTTAATAAAAACGATAGATATTCTGGAAATGCAGGCACTAGAAGAGCTTATCATTCTTAAGAGACTTCTTAATCACAATACTTTATCCAGAAGCATTGTGATTAATATAGGCATACCTCTTTATGTTTGGGTGGTAGGCTATGCCCCCCCAAACATAGTTTGTGTAGCAAGATTCTGAGTCATTCCTACAGACAATTTATCTGTAGTAGCTGCCTCTATAGTATAGATAAATCAAGGTATGTATATTATCTCCCATTAGTCGGTAGAGATAGGCTGATCCAGGCCCACATCTTTCTACATACCCTAACTTGGTAAATGTGTATACTGTTACTGAAGAAGGTAATTGTAGGTAAATTAGGAAGCCATGTTATACTCAACAGAGAAGCATTAGTAAGTGACACAGAATGTTTTCTGAAAATGAAAAAAGATGTCCACACAAACTGAATATAAAATCTAGACTTGACCGTTTGGGATGATCAGGTTTAAGGAGGAAGCATTGTCATGAAACATCATTTATTGAAAGTTACATGGTGACACTGGAAGCTGAAGAGCTGAGTTGTGGCTTGTTTTGGCGTATCTTCAGCCCGAACTGCAGATGGCACCCACCCATTGTAATCCTCAACCATTGTAGCCAGTGACCTCAATGCCAACCATCCGACCTAGAACAAGTAGGACTACCAGTACAGCAACTTCCTCCACCAGTTCATCGTAGACAATCTGGGCACTCGTATCATCTGCACAAAAAGTCCTACTCATGTCCCCTGTTCCGGTTTCTGACCATTCATTCTTAACTTTGTCACTGTCACAACATGGCCCATCACATCCAGCTCTCATCCGAACACAATTCTGACTTTATACCCGCCCGAGAGCTGCCAAGTTCACTCTGACCTCCCAACCATCTTGTTAGAAGGGTCAATTGGCTTCACTCGTAGTCCAGCCCAATGCCAGCCCCTCTCCCTAGTAGAGAGGCCCAACGCCTGGGAAGAGACAGTGATTTATCTTGGCATTCGGATCGATCTGTGTCTATTTTTCAACGCCTACGTGACGGAAACTCACATCAAGATGCGTGACATCGGAACCAAACTGTTTCCCATACTCTCCTGTAGCAACCTCCCACATATGCGTACAAAAGTTGTACTCTATCTGTTGTTTCTTACGTCAGTACTGATCTATACGGGTCCCAGTTGGTGGTCACTGTTGATGACCATAAAAAATTGGAACATCAGTCTAAAACCCTCCATTCCTTTTCAGGATCTCTATAGTTTTTCTAAGAAATGACGTAAGTCATGGAGGTCTCCGAGTTCCTACCCTATCCGAGTTCTGGCTTTGCCCAGACACTGGCTGAAACTCTTTCCACTGCAGCCACATCTTCCTCCCCCTACTTTAGAACCATCAGTACAACAGGACCTCTATCTCCAATTCCAGTTTCCACTCGAGTTTGGCAACCATCACATAGCATTCCTCTTTCTCATGAGTGTAACTTATCCCCAAGTATGTTAGAAAACATGTTGCTTCCTGTTATATACCATCGTTGCAACCACAGAGGTTCTCTGCCTCATGGGACTGACCGACACTTTAAGGAGTCTGCTAATTGTACCCTAGACGTGTGGTACCTGCTACCCAAATCAGTAACAAAGGCACTGCCATGACATTAAGTGTCAATGCAGTGCCATCTAGCTTGTAATCACATTTTCAGCATCCACTCCAATTATAGGTACCTGTCTTATTGATCAGCACAGTTTTCCTTTTGCTAATCAAGCCCAGTAATATGGGTGCTAAGACGTCCCAGTAATATAACACAACTGGAGTATCTCTATTCACTGCTTGGACATAGAAGTACGAACATCTAAAGTGCTAAGAGAAATAAACAGCCACTTGGCTAAGTTTGGTAATGAAGTACTGGAAGTTCGGAAAAACTGGAAGACCTGGTACATTAGGACTACTAATCTATGCTCGCAAATATTTGCTCAGACCACTAAATACACTTTTTATGAATGCAACTATATATAAGCTGCAAAAGTTACATGTACAATATATAACAGAAACAAAACTGTGTGCAAAATTTGAAGTTCCACAGTAACATGTTGTACATATGTGTAACTGTTGAAAAGTGTGCTTTTAGGTGAGATGTTCGCAAAGCTCTGTTAACATATAAGCATAGTTAAAGAGGTCCAGAAATAAAAAAATAAAATAAAATATATTAATTTTTATGTGATGTCAAAAGAATATTTAAAAACTTTCTACTGTTTTTGGATTCCACAACTGTTTTTTATTTAACAATTTTCGTCTTTGGAAACCTCCCATTTTTTCAGTCCATCCAAATTTTAGTGCAAAACATAATTACTTAAAAAATACGTAAGCATGTATCAAAAATTTCTGAAATCACCCCCAGTTATAGGAAAAATGGATTACTGCAGTTTTTAATATAATCAGAATGTCAACAGGTACTCAATGCAAATGCATAATTTTTTTTAATAAAAAACAAATGTAGGTAATATTATAAATATAATGTCAATATTAGCATTTATACTTCCTCACTTTTCATGCAGGCATTTTATAACAAAAATATAAGGTACTTGTTTTCTTTTGCAAATATGGTTAAATTTCTTCTACATGAAAATTTTGAAATTTTTTTTGAGATCCTTCTGTACAGTATTGCATAACCCCTAAAAATAATTTCATTATCTTTCACATGAGATGTTAATTTCCCCAATATGATAACAGTTTTCAAAATGTTTGCCAATAAATTAAGAAACCTTTTTAAACATTTTTCTTGCCTCCAGAAACGATTAAGACTATAAAATAGGTTATTTACCTTCTGTCGACGTTTCTTAAAATCCTTTTAGGATTACTCGAGTTTCGACACCATTTGGTGTCATCATCAGATCAGAATATGAATTAAGTTAAAACATTTCGATGTATATGCATCTCGTCAGATATTTAAAGATTAAAACAACACATAAAATTATATATAACAATAAATAAACTATATCACAATAAAATAACATTAATAAAAGAATATAAAAAACAACGCGGCCGCAACGAACCTGCACAGGAACGCACTCCACGGTAAAATTAATCAATGCCGGTTTGACCTCGGTTCAATTTTTCGATCTGATATCGCCAATCTCTCGTTCCATAAGATCGATTCTATTAAATAAAACATTATTGTTATATATTGCTTTTTCATTAAGGACACGATTGTGATCCTTCTTTATGGCTTTGTATATCTCGAATCTTTCAAGGGTGTCCAGCTTTAGTGACTTTTTACAATTATGTAGGATTTTGATAATTTAGATATCCTACATAATTGTAAAAAGTCACTAAAGCTGGACACCCTTGAAAGATTCGAGATATACAAAGCCATAAAGAAGGATCACAATCGTGTCCTTAATGAAAAAGCAATATATAACAATAATGTGTTATTTAATAGAATCGATCTTATGGAACGAGAGATTGGCGATATCAGATCGAAAAATTGAACCGAGGTCAAACCGGCATTGATTAATTTTACCGTGGAGTGCGTTCCTGTGCAGGTTCGTTGCGGCCGCGTTGTTTTTTATATTCTTTTATTAATGTTATTTTATTGTGATATAGTTTATTTATTGTTATATATAATTTTATGTGTTGTTTTAATCTTTAAATATCTGACGAGATGCATATACATCGAAATGTTTTAACTTAATTCATATTCTGATCTGATGATGACACCAAATGGTGTCGAAACTCGAGTAATCCTAAAAGGATTTTAAGAAACGTCGACAGAAGGTAAATAACCTATTTTATAGTTAAGAAACCTACTTCTCTAAAAATTTCAAAAAAGAGCATATTTTCTAATTTCCAATATTTTCTACAACACTGACTGCACTCCAGGGCCATTTTCCTATATAAATGTTTTGGTTCTAGGAACCAAGAATATCAGTTATGTAAAATGTTTTTGACTGCTTTTCAAGGCATTTACCTATTTTTTGCACAGTTAATCCATACTGCACAACTAAAATACTAAAAATCACAACAATGAAGATGATGGGACTAGTAGTGTCTCATTTTAAGGCAGTTACACTAAATTACTGATTTTAATTAAAAATCAACACTCCAATTTTTTTTTTAATACTGTATTTGAATACCAAATTTTAAATTTGAAGTAATCATTTTTTAGTATTTTATAATGAATTTAACTACATTTTAATTAATAAAATACTACAAAAACTGTAATACAATTTTTTTATATGGTTTTCTCATGTTCTCATGTAGTTCTTTTATTTCATCCTATAGGGTCATAAAAAAAAGGCATATCAGATAATTTTCATGTATGTCTTGTTTTTTATTAAAACAATGTGCATGTAGATTTTCAATTTCTCAAAAATAGTACATAACACATAATTAAACACACACACACACACACACACACACACACACACACACACACACACACACACACACACACACACACACACACACACACACACACACACACACACACACACACACACACACTTTATATCATACATAAAAATAAAACAAATTAAAGGGAATTTTATAAGGAATAACTTTATTTTAGACTTTTCTTTTATTACTTTTTTTATTTCACTAAACTTGAAATAAAACTTGAAACTGTTATTCCCTGTGCATGTGCGTGTGTGTGTGATTTCTTCTAGGCTAGAGATAGTCTTTTATTTATTTACTTCCAATGAAATCAACCCTTCTAATACACAGCTTACTTACTCTAGCTACTCGAAGTTTTACTTCCTGCAAAACTGGAAGCAATTCTTGGAATCTTCTCTCTACTAGTAAGTTATTTGTTTTTCTGGATATCCTACTTCTGCATTTATTTAATCCCTCTGTGCGCACATCCACTGATGTTAAACCTAGTTGCTCATTTTCTAAAACAATTAGGATCATATTGTCTGATATCCAATGTTATTAAATTTCTTTGACCATCGGTGTTAATACCAAATTCATCCCATTCTAATGATCTGAAAACTTACCTACAACACAGTTACACAGCAGTGGATCATTCTGCTTTACACATGGTTTTTTGTAAATTACAGTGAACCCAGCTTATTAACTGAAGTTTTATTCTTTTATTTTAATACAATGTTTTCTGTTCTAGCCCTTATTCTTTCAGTCCATCCTTCACATCAAGATGTTAGTTGACAGCTGAGCTGAGGTACTGAAAGCTACTTTGTCTCAAAGTAATAATCTCTATATACATAATGCTGCATATATTACATAGACTTAAAAAAATATAATACTGCAGTATTATGCTAAAATTTTGGTACCACTGTCAGACTGAAATAAAATTAATACAATCTTAGTTCTTTGTTCCTTTTCCAATTCACACTCTTTTCTAATTCTAGTTTTTTTTTTATAAAACTCTTTTCTCTATATCAATGACATGAAGTTTCACTTTGTGCGAATACACTTAAGTTACAAAACTCCCCACTATATCAATAACGACAACCCAGCAATAGTTTAAAACTGTAACACAATCACTTACCTAGGTACAAACTGATTGGCTGGACGTTTGGGTCTGTATTCTGGATGAACCATAAACAGCATATGTGGAAAACCAGTACCAAAATATGCACCATCTGTGTGATGATGTCGAGATGACTTTGGTGTATATACATCCATACATTTTGGACAGTACGATTTTACCATTGCTTCACCTGGCACATCTGACAAACCTGTGAAAATGGATAAAATATCAAGAGAACAATTCACCCATATTTTTTTTATTTATTCAGGGTTCACACTGAAATTTTGAGTTTGATTTCCCTGACTCTCCATGACCAAATCCGCAAATTTTCCCTGACCAGTGTATGCGTTATTTTTTGCGTACAATACCAATTTTTCAATATATAAATTACCTATTAAAACATTATTTTAGCCTATTTACTTAGTTTAAAATATTAGTTTTAGTGAAATTTATTTTTATTTGTAAGCATGAAACATTCATACATTATCTTACTGAAAATTTACTTTAGTATGCTTAACATTATAATCGTCCACCATCAAGGATGAATTTAAATAAATATTTATTTTTTTTAGTAATCGGCCTCCACCTTCCCCATAGCCGTCCAACGCACTCCTTTTTATTTTTTCCAAAAAGTAAACAGTTGTATTTATACAAAAAACAATATCAAAATTAATTAGCTTAAATTAAAAAATTACAATAAATATACATTATTAGGTTAAAATATCACAAAAAACTGCATAAAAAATCTAAAGGAAACATACAAAGCAACAAAGAGATTGTATTATTCTTTAAAACTAAAACACTCTTTGATACAGGTAACCTAAAATTCCATACCTAATTTTAATAGACACATGAATACAAATTTAATTATCATAGCCTAGGTACATAAAGTCGACCGTGATCATAAAACTTCTAAATGGGGAGATTTAGCCTAACTTTTTCTTCTCAAGAATCTGAATTTTTGATTTTATATTGTCTTCTTCTTTCAAAGCTTGCAGTTTTAACATCTTTCTCTGCTCTTCAAGTTTCTTGATCTCTATGGATAATTTTCTTTTTTCAACCTTTTTCTTCTCTTCTTCTTTTTGGTTCTGTTTTGACTCTTTGAGATGTTCTTCATATCTCCTATGGGCAGCTCTTACATTTGTCAACATTGTTTGAGTGATAGGAACTTTAAGAATACTTTCATATCTTATAGCATTTTCCACTGTTCTTTGAACAAAAAGACTATGTTCTTGCAAATTCTCCACTAATAATGTTTTATTTACAGAAAACCCTCCTTCTACTGTTGCATTTCCACGCGAAAATATCAGTCCTAATTTAATAATTTGCCACAATTCTGAGTAACATTGATTCCCAAGTAATAAAGAAGAAACAAAAATCATCAAGTCTCTTGGAAGAACAATCACCATCCAAAAATACTTTGAATTGTAAGTGAAGGGTAGAATGAGCTTCACTGCAAAGTTGAGTGTATTGTGCTTTTGCTTTCTCAGCAACAGAATATGTGATTCGGTTATTGGTGTACAATGCCTCTACCAATAAACCAAATCTTTGTTTCCGTAGCTCTGGCTGATGAAAAATTATACTAGGATCCAATGATGAGAGCCCTTGGACAGGCTTGTACTTCAGAGGACATCTTTCTAATACCTTTTCTGTCATTTTGACTAGCACAGTCTGGCATTCAAGTTTGAATTTTAGGATATCACTTTCTTTTGAAGTGGCTTCTTTGAGAAGTTTTTTTGTATGAAATCCGAGATCAATACTTTTTACATCACGCAAATTTTCTTTGTCATGTAAATCTAATGAAAAAAGCTTAGTTGTTGTATTAGGCATTTTACTGGATTTAAGAAATCTCTTCATCAAATTTTGTACGAGACTTTGCAAATCTGTGAACAGGAATGGACCAAGTGGGTCTGAGGTTTGGAACTTTCATAAAAATGGTTCACATTCCAAGGAAAGCATTTTAAAAAAAGCCAGTTTGCATTTCAGAAATATATCTTTGGTTTGAACAAACACTTTTTAATGGTTTTGTATTAAGATATTTTTGGCTGTCAACAAGTTTCTTTATATCATCAAAAATACTTAAAACTCTGTCAATAGAAGGCACATTTTCAAGCCATCTGGTTGTGCAGTATTTTAAAGGAAAAATAGATTTTCCAGTAAGTTCAATGAAGTCAGCACGGCGGGCTGGTGAATCATTAAAGATGTAATAAACATCTCGCAAAAAGCTATCAACTTCCCACTTTGCCGTCTGTAACCCAGTTTTTATCACACCATTGACAACAAACACCAATATTAATTAGATGTTTTCCATCTGGATTTTCTTCTTTGATCTTTCCATCAAATTTTTTAATAAAACTCAAATTTACGTTGGGACCGTCCACTGACACTTGGAGAATGTTCTTAGGCTGTAATGGAGTTATTCCTGCAATGAAGTTGTCTAGAAGGTCTTGTGCTGTGGCTCTATCCAAAAAAACACTATTAAAATATTCAGTACGCACCCTACTTCTATTGACATCAAAAAACTTTACAAATATGTCCATCTGTCCTTTTTGAATGATCTTATTCAAAGATTCATCGAAAGAAATGATGAAATCATCACACTGACATAATCGGTCTTTCATTTCATTAGAAAAATAGGGAGCAAGTCCATGGTTAATAAGGTATTTACATTTGCTCGGCCCCATTTTAAAACTTGAAGCTACTGCATTATCCAGAAACATTAATTTAAATGTTTCTCCTATATCTGCACATGAGTTTAAAGACATTTATTTAGTTTTTAAGAGTGAACAATTATTTTTAGTCATAGTGAAACTATATTCTTTCAAAAAAATTACAGTTTAAAATATAAACTATAGGTACATACATATTCAGGTCCATTACAGAGCAGCAAAGAATTCATGCAGTTCTTCATGAAACTTGGATCATCTTCATACGTTTTGTGTGACTGGTCATAGTAAAAAAATTTCCCTGACTTTCTGAAAAATATACTTAATTTCCCTGACTTTCGGCATATCTTAAAATGTTTCCCTGACTTTCCAGGTCAGTATGAACCTTGTTATTATAAACACAATGTAATTTGACGTACAGTACAACAGAAGAAAGAAGAATACACACTAAAAATATGCAAAGATACACAATAAATCTTTATACAGGTACAACAAACTTAAAGCATGTTACAAGATTCAAATTTAATGAAGAGTGTACGACTGAAACCGAAACGTAAATGATAAGGATCTTTAATAAGTGAAAAAAGTTTAATATTTAAAATCTCCACTGTATGATTTTTAATTGTAGTGTTCAAATTTATGAAACGAAAAACCTATGAATTCATGGCGGACAACAAAATACACTGCTCAATGACTGAAGCAGATATTGAAAATAACAAATGATATTCAAAAAACAAGTAACAACTATTGATTATTTTGTTTACATGCACAATATTTATGCTAGAATATTTGTATTTATGTGACAATGACTACCCTAAACTTTGTTACTTGAAGTATTATTGGATGAGTGAAAATTTCTTACGTTCTGACGCTTTTTAGAAAAAAAAGTGGGTTCCCTCTTATTCTAAGAACTGCTCAGCATCTCTCTGGTATATTGCATATTGTTTTCCTAATAATTTCTTCTGTCATCTCACACCATACTTGTAACAAAACCTTTTAAGTTGAAGGTTGTCAAATTTATAAAATCACTTTTCTATATCATTCCAGATGTCCTCAATTGGATTACAATCAGAAGACCCAATGGGGACCAATACATTTTAGCTGTACTTTCACCAATTTGAAATGTCCTTCTTCTGACTGGTCTACATGGACAGACTTATTGTTCATTACAATCAATGTGGGACCTATCTCACTGACAACAGGCACACCATTAGGCTGCAGACCTTGTTTATATTGCAATGGGTGAGATTTGCATATAAAATAATCAATTTCACTCTTAACATATGATAGCATGTTTCAATGAGAACTAGTCATAGTAAAAGTTGCGTGTTGGAACATTGTATTGTAGACAGTAAGAATCATGTCAGAATTGTTAGATTAAGTTAATTTTTAACTGTATAAAAATATGAGTTTTTCATTCAAAAAATGTTATCACCCACAAGAAAAGCAATAAAATTATACTGGTTTATTTAGCATGCTTTACATTGCCCATATACAATTTCTTACAAGTAGAATGTTATCTGGACTGTAGCGTAAGGGTGAGGGAGCTGCTCTGACCAATCAGATGGGCTAATATATTGGTTGATTTGTTCCACGATGAGATGCAAGGCAGTCTACCGTAGAACTCAGAAGAAGCAGTCTTGTTACTCTCTATAATGTGTAATCATTACCTCTGATTCAGTACGATAGGTCTGTCAGGAGTTACGAACACTAACAGTAAAGTGCACGACTGAATAATCGAGTGCTAATTCGGTAACAGTTCCAAGATTGTCCGATTAGGTTTTTTTTATGAACACATCAAGTTGCCGGAGCTATATGATTAACTAATAATTAATAATTGAACATTGTCATAGAAGTACCCAACTCATACAACAACCCTGAGAGCTTGAAAACAGGAGGAGATCCTGAAGAAGAACCACAGGAGAAGCAGGGTGTATCCTGACGACTACCTGGAAGGAGCAGCTGTAGACATTCACCAGGAAACAAAGAGAAACACCGCATCATTCAACTTATTCAGGAAAATGAACCCATTTGTATTAAAACTAAATAAAACAATTATTAACTAATAAGTCAGAGAAAAGTATAGAAATTAACGTATATGTTATTAGTGTGTAGAAATTATTTTAAAGTAATACTAAAGGTCAACAGAAACTCTTCATTAATTTTATTTACCAAAGAAGCAGTAATTTATTTATTTATGTAAACAGAACTAACTTATTAATTTATTTTATTTGTATAAAAAAACAGTCTATTAATTTTGTTGTGTTAATTTACTGTAGTAAATTCTGTGCAGTCTAAATTTACGAAAATCTTTAATTAAAGCCAAACATTCCCATATCTAGATATCGACTTATATATTCTATGCGACCTTGTACACCGCGATATATACATATCAAATATTATTGTCTGACAAATGAACATAAGTTCTATGTGTCCACTAAGAATATTCGCTCCATTCTGTAATACAGCCTTCACCAAAAGGATGTGTTTGCAAACAACACTTACCAACCTTTCATTAGAGCACATCCACACTCAAAACCTGCCACCTGAAAGTTAATACTTTTCAGTCTGAGCATACAGATACCTATAGTCCTTCCAGTCTGGCCAATTTTGCTTACTTTCCTGGCGGTGTATTTTTTAACACTTTTTACATGTATGTATGTATTACACATTAAATAAAAATTAAAAATTACTTTAATAAAGTATTATATTATTATAAACACAATGTTATCATTATAACACAATAGTTAACACTATTTTTTATAAACTAAAAGAACTGGAACGCCCAGGATTTGTAATTGTGGTACAATTGGAAACACTCTGGCACATATAAAAAAGGCTTTACATTATTTTTGTTCAATACAACCCTCACTTTATTTAGAAAAATAACAATGAACGCATTCATGCTAACGACAAACGCACAATGTGAGAGGTTAGAAACAACACATTAATTTAAATAACTTTAAAGATAAGGGAAACTTTAAGATGGGATTTATATCAGAATACTCATAATAAAAACAGCTACCTGATGACAGTAGTTGTTCTAAAAATAAGTAACTGAATGTATGCGGTTTTTAATTAAAAAGGTTTTATAGCCCATGAAATCAGTCTTAAAATATTCAGGTTTTCTGAACAAGAATTATTCTGTTCCAAAGCCTTCTTGCACAGGAAAGTTTATTATCTATAGGAAAAGTAGAAGTAGGGGTTACTGAAGAACCAATGAAATTACAAGAAATCCATTGTAATTTCTTGTAATATTACAAGACTCTGACATACATCATTCTCTATGAATCGATAACGAGTGAACACTGTAGTGGTCCAGATATTTAGTCTGCAAATCGCGACAAACACAAGTTAGAAAATTCCTGTTGAGTTCCTGTGGCATCAGTATTGTTATGTCAGTCTATATGAAGACCTCGTCAACAAAGATCAAAGTCCAGGTCCCAGTAGGATGCATGAAGCCACCAATCCACCTAACTACACACAAACAATACTGAAAATAAACCAAGGTGGAACAACAAAAAAGTAAACCAGGAAAATGTACTGTATCCGCAATTAAAGAAAATAGAAATACAATGATCCGAAATACAATGATCCAAAGCAATAATGAAAATTATAGGAAACATAGTTGTAGAAATAACAGTGTTTATAAGATGTATAGTGTGAATGGCGTGTTCCCAGCTGATATGAGAGAGACACTGTGAAGGAACACAATTCAAAACAGCCCGGGTCACCACTCACACTTGATAGACAGCGTGTAAGAGACGTATCATTATCCCAATTAAACCAAACACTAAACCACAAAAAACTACTCACCAGAAGACAGAAACCACTAAGTCCGTATAGGCAAGCCTCTGAGTACAGGTTAGGTCAGGGTCACGTGACAAATAAAAACAACATACTGCGACAAAACATATATTAGGCATAGTAATAATTGAACAATATAGTCAGTTATCTGGAGCAAGGTTGTATATTTTAAAACAAAATTTTTAAATGATTTGTAATTCACAAAAATATTTATTTTACTTCAAAAATTGTCTCTGAATATCAGACTGATCTGTTTTGAAAAAAAATGTCAATTTGTTACTTGAACGTTGATTCCACGTATGTTGATTCGTCTCACTGCTGGTCCTGTGATTCGCCGCAATCTCCTCCTCTCTCGTCTCCTCCTTTCTGCACACTGCCGCTTTGCTGACACTCCTCAAGTACGCACGCACGCCGATACACCGATAACCAGTCTACTCTTATCTCAGGGCACAGAAATTGGGCTGTAATGTAATATTATTTATTTTTGGTGCTTTAAGCGTGCACCTTCCCGCGTCTTGAGGTGTCCTCGCGATAACACAGGAGTATCCCGGATGGATAAACCTTTCCTATGCGGAAATCTTCACTCACGTGAGACTAGCATTGTTTAAAATTTTAAATAGTTTATTTCTTTTTGGCTAATAGTGAGTTCGTACCCCGTCAAGGTATTAGCTAACGGTTAACTCGTCGGTAAATTGTCCTTGATCACTCTTACATAAGCACATTTCTGTTCGAAAAACTCGCACAGAGAGCACGTCCGTAATATTTGAGCTACAGGATGGAACTAACTAGATATTCATTGGCGGAGACCCAATCTTAATGCAAATTGGGGCCGCTGATTGGTTGAAACATCTATCACGTGATTGATGGATAAAACTGATACGACGACTTCTTGAAAAGATTTGCAGATTTATTCAGAAGCAGGTATAGATTTTATCTATGAATTTTCTGACATCTAAAAGATAAGGAATTTATAGAAGTTGCTTTTTACTAACCAAATCCCTATTAATATTACGTAACAAGTCTCTGAGACCCAGAAAATATAGCACTATTTAAGATGCTTGCGCTGCCCAAATCTCCATTCGGTACGTTCATTTAAATGGAGTTATTCATAAAAATATGAATGACACGCGCGCTCGCACATTTAACTCGCACATGACATGATCACAAATACATTTATGGGCATTTTGATACATAATAGTCTTTTACCCGATTCTTATTTCAATACTTACATCTACTTTACATACTCAAACAAAAATCAATTTTTATCTTGTCTACAACGTCATAAACCTGCTATAACAGCATGTAGTCCTTGCTACAATTTCCTTTACTGCAATGTTCTATTGCAGGAATATCCCCCCCTCAGATAAAAAAAAAAATTTGTTTACACAAACACATTTTTTTTTAAACCATAAAATAATAACATTTCCTTTTATTTTAAACATATAATCAAACTCAAAATAAATAAATAAATACTCCTTGTTAAACTAAAATATTTTCTTCCAATAAAATTTTGACATCTGTCAGTTCCAATATAAATAAACATAAGCACGAGGTTGATAATCTGCTATCACGGGGTAGAGAGATAAGCTAGTACTTACAGAAGAGATAAGCTAGTTCTGTACTGACAGAACTGTCATTGAACAGTTCATGACGTCATAATGCCTACTGTCCAGTCGCACACTTCTCTACATATTTACCCACATGGTTCAAACAAACATGAATTTACAAAAATTTACTTACTTTAACAATTACCTTATGACACTCATTCTTTAATATACCCAGATATACGTGAACATTAATTTTTGACATAGTATTTGCGTAATGACGACGCATGGAATTTGCCAATAGTCTTGTTAGTATTTTGATTTGTAACAATGTAGGTTTGTTTTCCCACCTGTTCACTTAACACAAATGGACCATTGTAAAGCCTATTGAACTTAGCTGTGGTATTATCAATACTGCTACTTACATTTAAAGCTTTTAGTAAAAGTAACTCGCCTACTCTGAACGATTTCAGCTTATGATCAGCATTAAATTTTTCTGACCGCTGTTCAGCAAATTTCCTTATCCTCTCCTTTTCATCCAAACGCTTAACTTCGCTTGGCGTTGGCAAATTTTGAGTGGCTACCCTTTTTCTATAATCACTCCAGACACGTTTTGGTTGGACATCTGACTGCAGTTCTGATGGCGTATATCCAGTCGTGGTATTGTAACACACATTTATGGCATTCTCGAAAAACTCCAGATACTCCGGCCACTTGCTTTGGTTATTATTACAATAAGTCCTGAATAAACGATCAAGTTCTCTATTCACCCTCTCAGCGAGATTCCCTTGGGGTCTACGAATGGCTGTTAGGACTGCTTGAATGCCCCTCTTCTCTAATTCGGCTTTCCATTTTTTATTCTGGAATTGCGTACCCTGATCAGACAGGATCTTCTTTACATGACCATATTTTGGGATGTACTTTTCCAAAATTATCCTCAGTACCGCATCTGTTGTGGGTCTACCCACCACATAAAGACTAACATTCTTAGTGAAGGCATCCGTACACACCACCAGATTTCTCATTCCCCTCGCCGCACGTGGTAATGGTCCAAGGAAATCGATGCATAGTAACTCATTTTTTCCATGCATAACGATGTTTCCGATCTCCGCGTATGTGTGTTGGTTAGGATGTTTGGCTGTCTGGCAGGTGTGGCAGGTACGAAGTACTGATTTAACTTTTCTGGCCATGTTCGTCCATATAAAGCTTCCCGCAGTGTGAGGTAGCATTTGTAAGTACCAGCATGAGCCAGACTTTCATGGCATGCCCATGTTAGGTCCTCTATGACAGTGTTCCGCAACCTTTTTTTACTCACGGCACACCCCAGACGGGCCTAGACTCAACAAGGCACACCAAAATGTCTGTCCCCACAAAATCATATGAATCTTAATATAATTACGAAATATTACGTCGTTAAGTAATCAATTTTTATTATTATTATTATTATCATCATCATTATTGTTATTATTATTATAAAACAGGAATAGACTCATGCATTTATTAACAATTTATTAACTTTAATTCACTGTAGAAAATACGAATTTTAAAGTAAATAACTACTCATACCTTCAATGTGATACTTGAGCCTGCTTAGCTGGACACAGACGGCTGATTCGTGGCGGAATCGTTGACAAACCATGCCTCATTTCTTCATCGATGGATTTGAGTCTCTCTCTCTTTGATGTTTTAATTTCAGTCAACGTCGAGAAGCCCAGTTCACACAAATATGTAGTTGAAAATGGTAATAACACATTAACTGCCATCTCGGAGATAGCCGGGTATTCACTGCTTATTGACAACCAAAATGTTTCCAAAGGCACTTCGAAAATTTTTAATTTCAATGTTCTGTCTGCTTTCAAATCTGCCAGTTCCTCTTGTAAGCCTAAGTTATTCGGAAGATGTTTCGAATCCATAATGAATGGATCACGAACCCAGTCAAAATCTTCAACACTCTCTCCAAAATATTTTTTGAAATTCTGCTGCAAGAGTACTAAATGTTCTTTAATTAAGTCCATCAACACGTTATTATCGTCAGCAAGGGGCCATACAGTTGGGAACATCTCACACGATCCACTTTCAATTGTCTGTATCCACAAATTTAACTTATTAATAAATCCTTGAATCTTATCCATACTAGTCAGAATATTTTCCTTTCTACCTTCCATTTTTCTGTTTAGTTCATTCAAGTGTACGAAAATATCGGAAAGATATGCCAACTTAGATACCCATTCATCATCTGCAAATAAATCCGCATACTCATGCCCCTCAATAGTCAAAAATGCAAGTACCTCCTCTTTACGTTCAAACATTCGCGTTAACACTTTACCTCGAGATAACCATCGTACTTTTGTATGTAGTAGAAGTGTAGTGGGCTCTGATCCCATTTCTTGACACAAAACGTTAAAAAGCCGCAAATTTAGGGGGCGCGATTTGATGAAGTTCACGACTTTTACTACTTCGCCCATCACAATTTTCAGAGGAGATGACAAAGACTTAGCAACAATGGCTTCGCGGTGAATGAGACAATGGTCGGTTCGTAAGTTAGGATTTACTTCGCGTACTTTACCCACGAATCCTTTCACTCGGCCTGTCATAGAAGCGGCTCCGTCTGTACAAACACTAACGCAATCCTCCCATGTTAATTCATTACGGACCACATATTCATTAGTCGTACGAAATATTTCTTCACCGGTTGCTCGCTCGGGTAGTTCTTTGCAAAAAAAGAAATTAGTTGCAATTACATCCCCATCAACATACCTTATGTAGGAAAGAAGTTGTGCGTGACCGCCAATATCGGTGGACTCGTCGATCTGAAGTGAGAACTTTCTACTGCTCTTTATTTTCTCCTTCATAATGTCTTCGATGTCACTGGACATGTCATTAACTCGGCGGCTGATTGTGTCAGCAGAGAGAGGAATTTCTGAAATTTCAGTACCAAGTTCTAAACCCAGGACTATTTTTACCATTTCTTTGCACGCGCGCATTAACAACGTTTCTGCTATTGTGTGTGGTTTTTTGGCCTTTACGATAAGTTCGGCTACCTTATAGCTAGCTTCCTGTACTTTTTGCGAAACACGTACCGACGTAGTCATGAGTGTCACTTGTTTTTTATTTTGTTCCAACAACCGACGAAAATAATTCACATCTTTACTTAACAGAGAGGAATGTTTTGTTGACAAATGTCGTTTCAATTTACTGGGAACCATAGCAGCATTACTGAGTTTTTCACCACACACAACACACTCGGGGATTGGGCATGTTTTGTCACCACACCAAAAAAACCCGTAAGATAAATAATTATCACTATATTGCCGGTGAACTACTTTCTGTTTCTTTTTTTTGGGCTCGATGGTTTCACTACTTGCACTCGAGGACGGACCACTCCGTACAAGGAACTTATCCATATCGAAAAAAAAAATAGTTTAATAACACTGTAATAGAAAGTAGTAAGACTGGTGTAGCAATCACAATATTCGCACTACTGCAGAGCACAGCTGTGATAGAACTGAACTGAAATACTGTAATTGTTGTCTGACAATGTGTGGGTCCTTCGGCGAAGGAAAAGACCAATAAAGTTTAAGAAGCGCCGACAAACAGGCACAAATATCAAAACAAGGCAATAGAGAGGGAAATTTTTGCTAATCCCCGCAATTTTAGTTAAAAGCACGTACAGCCAGCCGTACACAAAAGATGCGGTATTACAAAGAACTCTCTTGAATAGAGTTTAGAACATTTAGAGTTTTGAACGTAAACTCTATTGTATGGTTGGTGCGGGCCGCTAAAAGGCTTGCTAAAAGTCTTACACTTTCTTTGCGGTGAACACAAAGCTTACCGCCTGTAAAACATCAAACCGGCCCAATATTTCAGGCGAGAATACAAATAACTTAAGATAAGTTAAGCAAACTATAACAACAATATTAAGTAAATAAATTACATTTAATTTCTATGAAAATATAACAGTTATCAGCATGTATTAAAGAATAAACAAGCACCTTCTTACTTAAAATCGACAATTCATTTATTACAATAATAGGTAAAAGTTCGCGTCACACCTTTCACCTTGTGACGGCACACTATTGTTCCGCGGCACACCGGTTGCGGAACACTGCTCTATGAGATGGTCGGGAACCATAATTTTCCATTGTCCGTCAATCAGCTTGTACAAAATATTGTTAACAATCTGGAACTTTGGACTTTCTGTAATCTGTATGTCATTTATTATTTTTCTAATTTTGTCGTCACGTTGTTGTTCAACATTTACATTCCTTAAATAAGTTTTAATTGCATTTGGTAAAGCATACTTTATCGCCAAGATTTGTATTTCATTCTTATCTGCCGAATGAGTTTCCTGATGCACAGGTGGATAACGCCTCAAAGTATCCGCCAACTTGTTGTCGCTAGCTTTGCAGTACTTAATGCTAATCATATTCCTGCATAGCTATTATCCATCGTGACATTCGGGCATTTGCAAGTTTACACTTTAATAAAAATGACAAAGCTTGGTTATCCAATAAAATTTCAAAATGCTTACCTACTAAATAATACCTAAACTTACTAACACAATATACTATAGCTAAAATTTCTTTTTCGGCAGTAAAATAGTTTCGCTCAGCGCCTTTTAACGACCGATTTACATGGGCGATGACTTTAAGTTCACCATTCTTATTTCTTTGATATAAAATTCCACCGATGGCATAATCCGAAGCATCACAGTTTAGAACATATGTTCCTTCCTTCTCAGGGTGAAACACGTGTAGATTCTCTTTAAATAAGGCCTTCACAGCATTAAATGCCTCTTCATGTCCTGCCTCCCATCGCCATTTGGTGTTTTTTCGCAGTAGTTCCAATATTGGTTCTATTGTCTTCGCATACGCAGGTGCGAACCGACGGTAATACCCAGTAAGTCCTAGGAACGCTTTAATGTCCTTCGTTTTTTTAGGTGTAGGAAATCCCGTGATGGATTCTATCTTTTCAGGGTCCGTACTTACACCCTGCGCCGATATAATATGACCCAAAAATTTTATTTCGGACTTACTGAATTCGCATTTCTCATAGTTAAGTACCAAGTTGGCCTGACTGGAGTTTGGTGAACACAATATCCAGATGCTTCAAATGCTCCTCAAACGATTTAGATATGACTAGTATGTCATCAACGAAAACACTCACAAAGTCTTCCACCTCAGGCCCCAACGCTAATTCCAGGCATTTCACCATTGCAGCGAGGCTGGTTACCAGACTAAAGGGCACTACCTTGAACTGGGAGCATTTATTTCTATATAAAAATGCTGTGAACTTTCTGCTATCTTGAGCTAATGGGATTTGGATTTGCCAAAAACCACTTTTTAAATCCAACCGAGACATATATTGGACACCCTGGCACTTGGTAAATAGGTTTTCTGCTTTTGGAGCACAGTCAAAACATTTTTTTGTGATACTGTTTAGATTACGCATATCAAGACATATCCTAATCTGGTTATTTTTCTTTTTTACGATCACCATTGGGTTAAGGAAATTGCTGTTGGACCGTTCGATGATGTTCTCGTCCAACATCTTACCAATTTCCTCATTCACCAGTTTCTGATAGTGCAGTGGAATAGGATACGTCTTACGCACGAATTTATTTTCGTCCGTAACTTGGATGTTGTGCGTGTATACATGTGTAGTAGTGTGGGTGTTTTGAAATGTCTCCGTATGTCTCTTTATCAGCTGGTTTAATTTGTTCCGTTGACTCGCGGTTAATTGCTCTGTATTATTCATATATCTTTATAAAATCTTTATATAAAAATTTTTATATAAAATAAGCCAGAAATCAGAAACAGAGTGGGTATCGAAAGAGTATATAAGACGTAAAAAATAAGGTTATGTTGTGACTACATGTGGTAGAGTAAATAGTTCAAATAGAATATTTTTTATATATAATAAGGTTGTGTAATATTTACTACACGATAAAATTTTGAAAGAAATATTAAAACAAATTTTTTTTAAAATGGCAGATAATAACGAGAATGTCAGCTTAACTGACATTGAAAACGAAAGTCAAGTGAACATTGAATTAAGTGGAACTGAGTCAAAAATCATGAGTGAAGGAATTATTCACTCAACGCCAGTCCCGATTAACAGGGCTGAAGATAATGAAATAATGAAAATGATGCAAACACTTTTTAACGAACAGAAACGTGAAATTAGAGAAATCCAAAATAATTTTAACGTAAAATTTGATGAAGTAAAAAATGAGATCAAAAAACGAAATGAGAATTTTGATAAACAATTTGACGAGGGGAATAAAAGGTTAGACGAGAGATTAAGTCAGATAAGGAATAATAAGGTAAGTAGCGGTGACAATACGACGAAAAATAAGGGTAACATGGTGAGTAATAATGATAATTTAAATAATGGGTTTACAAGTAATAACAACGATAATAGAAGTAAAAATATGGTGTTAGAAAATGATTGTGTAGATGTTGATAGTGATAACGAAATTGTAGAAAGAGTAGAAGTTGATAATAAGATGTTTGTGTGTGATGAATCAGAGAGAGAGAGTAGAAAGGATTTACAGGTAGAGTGGATGCAGGTGGTAGATTTTTCCCGTAATGTTGTAGTAGGGGGTGAAGAAATGGCTTCACGTGAGTATTTGGAAGACGATAGGTCTGCAAATAAATTTCCCTGGGTTTTTTGTGCACTTCATAGGTGGTGCCGTAATGATGAGTTAGTGTCCCCTGCATATTTTGAGAGAGAGAGTGTAGCTTGACGTGATGGTGAGAAATGTTTTGAGAGAGAGAGAAAGAGAGAAATAGAGATATTTAAAGTAAAGAGAAATTATGAAGAATTCGTAGAAAGGTTAGGCGGAGAGAGAAGTAATAATAATAATAATGAGTACTTACCATATAGTGAAATGGAGATAGCAGTAGATGATGTTAACGATGATAATATAACTTACCTGATTTTAACAGAATATAATAACGGCGACAGGACTATACTCAAGCGTGACCAGGTACATGATAGAATAATATGGAATAATCATATTAATTTAAATGACATTGTAGAAGAATATGACAATAGAGATAATCATTATATTGATAATCAGGAGATAATGTATTTAATTGTAAATGACTGGCATAATCATAAGATTAGACTGTTATTCGATGATAAAGGGTAATTGTTTATTGTTTATGAACATTTAATTATATGAATAGTGTGGTTTTGAAGTGCATTGGCTTATGAAACGATTTGTGGTCAATGATAACAAATAATAAGTTGGACTGTATATTCTTTTATGTGTTGATGTCATTATGTTAAGTGTATTTGTGTACTACATTATGGTGTACTATGTGTTATGTAAACAAGGTGTATATGTAGTAGAAAGTGATAACATTAATTACCAATTAAATTAAATTTTCAAGTAATTAGTATAAATTAATAATAATTATAAAATTTTACAGACTAGATAAGCGATGAAAGTAATTGTGAACTTTTGAATAATTGAATTAAATAATTGAAAATTAATTACTTAATTAAGGTTGTACAAAAGAAAGTTTGATAATGAAGTTAAAAATGATTTTATGAAATTAAGATTCTATAATGATTGGTAGATGATTAAACAGATAGTAGGTTCAAATTGAGGTATATTACTATAAGGGGAGAAGTGATGAATTTTCTAGTGTTATATCAAGGTGAAATGTTGTAAAAAGGGTTTGGGTGATAATGAAATAAGGCAGGTGAGTTAAGCAGAGTTAATTTTAATGGGAGTTAGAAAGAATAAGAATTTTGAAATACTGGTAACACACAAAAATAGTGTTAGATGTTTAGAGACACAGTGGTTAGCGATTATATGTAGAGATGAGTAATGTGAATGGTAAATATATTTGTTGATGATGATATTTTGTAGTAAGGATGAGGTGGTAAGGTGTGTGATCAGCGTGCGGCATTGTGGCAAGTGATAGAGTAGTTTAAGGGAGTGTTTGCCGATATTTTGGAGGGGCAAAGGGTTAGGTATGTATATAGCCAGGTTGGGAACACACGTCCTAGTACAAAGATGAGCGGTGCCAGAGGTAAGTGGAATTAGTGAAGGTGTTGATAATTGAGAGATTGGTGTCATAATTTGTTAATAGTGGTTGTTAGCAAGAAAGGGAGTAAGATTAAAATGTCTATTCGATTGAAAGCATAGAGAATACAGGTGTCACCCAGACTAATCAAGGATTAAAATGTGAAGGGTTAAGTAGAAATTCACAATAGAAAGGTAATCGGAGATGAAATATAATGTAACATGAAGGTTAATAATAAATTTGAATTTTATAGAATTAAATGATAAATAATTGATGGTGAATTAATAAAAGTTCAATTGAAATTAAAATGTAATGTTTATAATTTTATATGCAAATTTAAAGATGTAGGGTGTGTAGATTTTGACCAAAGTTAAATGTGATCTGGTTATTTTAATGTAATAATTGCAATGTTAATTATGAATGTATTATGTTTATTATGTATTAGTTAAAGATGTTAATGAGTGTTAGAGTCAGAGGGGTAAAGATTATATATATAAATGTCAAGTTGTAAATCAAGTTAGTATAAATAATTAAATCACCCAAACTAATGGAGATTGAGAGTAGTAAAGAAAAAAAGAGTCATCGTAAAAATATAGAATTTTAATTAAAACAAGTGACAATTTTAATAGAATTTGAGAATAAAGTAAAGTTGTAAAATGTGTAATTTTGAGTAATTTAAATATCAATTTTATTGTTAATTATAATAATATTATGGTAATTTTTGAATGTCTTATTTTATTATGTTTGAAGGTAAAAATTTTAAAAATGATTAATGCATTTTCTGATGTAGCTTATGTATAACCTGTGTAGGTCAAGGTTCTTGACTTGACCCAGTTTGATCAGCTGATGGGTGATGTAAACTAAACCAGTTTTGGCAATGAAGGGATGCCACTTTTGATGTTTAATGGATTTAAATAATTTTAACTTTTTCCGAAATAAATCAAGAATAATATTTTGATAAATTTAATTTTTTTTTGAAAAAAAAAAAAAAATTTTGATTTTGTGCCTGCCATCTAATTGATGTTTTGAATTTTGATTATATTATTGTTTGTGTGTATTAATAGTGTTTTTTATTGAATTGTATTGTTTAAGATATGTGTCTAATCCAATGTTAGGATAAGGAAGGTCATGTTTTTAACAAATGTTCCATTTATTTGTTTTCTAAGTATCAATAATAACGAAGAGAATTAATCAATTCAGATAAAAAATTTTATTTTTGATTTTTAAGAAAATAGCTGTTTGATTTTAACCTAAATAAATTTTTGAAGGTAAGAATGAAATTGTGGCTAGGATGTAGTTATAAGTGTGTGTACAAGCCCAGTAACTGCTGAAGGCAGCCCAGAGTGCATGATAAGGGGGAACATATCGGTTGAGGATCTGGCATGATATAAGACCAGGGATTTGGATTTTTGGGGCGGCATGTTAGAAGGTGAGGTGCGCTGTGGTGCGTGTCTGTTCGATTTTATGGTGTTGGGATCTTGCACAGAGAAGTCCAGTAATCTCGTTCAGATGCGGCCATAGTCGCCGAACCAGGGGGGTTGTTTACCCATGAAGTATAAGAACCAAGGGGGGTTGGTTGTTGGCACCAGTTCCTCACTGGTCCTCTTAGGGGTTTTAACAATGAGATTTCTTCTGTTTCGACAGAAGACCTCTCATTGGGGGGGTATTGTAACGGGTCAAATAAAAGGATTGTTTATTTTTATTTATTTTTGGGGTTTCATTTTATTAAATTCTAAATTCATTTTCCATCTGTGTATAAGGCCACGTGCTTGAATAAAAGCAATGTGCGAATAAAGAAACAGTACGCAATAACTGTGGTGAAATAATTACAAAGGAATGTCGTGTTGTCAACTGTAGCACACTTCTTAGAACTCTGCGGCTGTGTGCCATCTGCGCCCAAACGCACTACACCAGCATGTGCGCAGACGACGCCACGGTAGTAAAGCAACATGGCTTGACGACAATATTTCTGCTCGCCTCGTGGTCTGAACTGGAGGAAATAAAACTAAGTTCAGCCTACTTTGTGACGTCGGCCAGTGCACACCAAATATCGTCCACGGCTACCACACAAAAAACACATGTGTTGAATGTGCCACAGCAGTGACGATCAAATAGAAGGCATTGTTTTCCGCCTGTTCGGACCGCATATCTAGTTGAGAGTGAACTTAGAGATGCTCTCCCCAGTTCTCTTACAGACGTTACCTGGCCAGGTAATTGCCCCAAGGGGCTCTTTCAAAATTTATGAGTATCAAGTAAAAAGTGAGTTTCAATTAGTAACGATGTGACAGTGTTGTTTGTTTTCGGACAAAGGACACCATAATTTGTTTTTTGGACATCGACGAACTTTACAAATGAGGGAACTCTAGGTTGAGAGGATGCCACGTGCCGGCAAGGGGTATATGTATTAATTGCAATTAAAATGGGGCGTATTTCTATTCAAAGGGGGATTTTAAAATTAGTATGAATGTGAGAGAGAGCAGGCTGGGCAGCTTTCCTAAATATAAAATGTTTTATGTTAGTTTGTAAGTGAATTTTGATGTTATGAAATCGATGTGCTTGATTATCGTCAATAATCAAGGAAATGATTTATACCCGTTTTTTAAAAAAATATGGAAAGAAATAATTAATTATGTTTATTTTTGTGGGAGTATGTTTGTAAAATTATAAATGAAAAAATGATTTGAAATTGATTGCATAACTACGCCTCATGGCGAAGCGCATGTAACTATGTGGACGTAAATGGGAGTAACAACAATTTAGTAAAAAATTAAACAGAAGTTTTTCTTTTCAATGTATATGTCGTCAGAATATTTATTTCGTACCCCCACACTGTTTCTGACCTCGCTTATGAACGAACGCTGGGACCCAAGGAAGAGCGGAATAGTGGTAAGTACGAAATATGAAACATTATTAATAAATAATAAAAAATAAATTAATGGGTTTTTATACAAATGGCTGCCCGAACTAAGGACCTTATATAAAATTTTTATATAAAATAAGCCAGAAATCAGAAACAGAGTGGGTATCGAAAGAGTATATAAGACGTAAAAAATAAGGTTATGTTGTGACTACATGTGGTAGAGTAAATAGTTCAAATAGAATATTTTTTATATATAATAAGGTTGTGTAATATTTACTACACGATAAAATTTTGAAAGAAATATTAAAACAAATTATTTTTAAAATGGCAGATAATAACGAGAATGTCAGCTTAACTGACATTGAAAACAAAAGTCAAGTGAACATTGAATTAAGTGGAACTGAGTCAAAAATCACGAGTGAAGGAATTATTCACTCAACGCCAGTCCCGATTAACAGGGCTGAAGATAATGAAATAATGAAAATGATGCAAACACTTTTTAACGAACAGAAACGTGAAATTAGAGAAATCCAAAATAATTTTAACGTAAAATTTGATGAAGTAAAAAATGAGATAAAAAAAAAATGAGAATTTTGATAAACAATTTGACGAGGGGAATAAAAGGTTAGACGAGAGATTAAGTCAGATAAGGAATAATAAGGTAAGTAGCGGTGACAATACGATGAAAAATAAGGGTAACATGGTGAGTAATAATGATAATTTAAATAATGGGTTTACAAGTAATAACAACGATAATAGAAGTAAAAATATGGTGTTAGAAAATGATTGTGTAGATGTTGATAGTAATAACGAAATTGTAGAAAGAGTAGAAGTTGATAATAAGATGTTTGTGTGTGATGAATCAGAGAGAGAGAGTAGAAAGGATTTACAGGTAGAGTGGATGCACGTGGTAGATTTTTCCCGTAATGTTGTAGTAGGGGGTGAAGAAATGGCTTCACGTGAGTATTTGGAAGACGATAGGTCTGCAAATAAATTTCCCTGGGTTTTTTGTGCACTTCATAGGTAGTGCCGTAATGATGAGTTAGTGTCCCCTGCATATTTTGAGAGAGAGAGTGTAGCTTGGCGTGATGGTGAGAAATGTTTTGAGAGAGAGAGAAAGAGAGAAATAGAGATATTTAAAGTAAAGAGAAATTATGAAGAATTCGTAGAAAGGTTAGGCGGAGAGAGAAGTAATAATAATAATGAGTACTTACCGTATAGTGAAATGGAGATAGCAGTAGATGATGTTAACGATGATAATATAACTTACCTGATTTTAACAGAATATAATAACGGCGACAGGACTATACTCAAGCGTGACCAGGTACATGATAGAATAATATGGAATAATCATATTAATTTAAATGACATTGTAGAAGAATATGACAATAGAGATAATCATTATATTGATAATCAGGAGATAATGTATTTAATTGTAAATGACTGGCATAATCATAAGATTAGACTGTTATTCGATGATAAAGGGTAATTGTTTATTGTTTATGAACATTTAATTATATGAATAGTGTGGTTTTGAAGTGCACTGGCTTATGAAACGATTTGTGGTTAATGATAACAAATAATAAGTTGGACTGTATATTCTTTTATGTGTTGATGTCATTATATTAAGTGTATTTGTGTACTACATTATGGTGTACTATGTGTTATGTAAACAAGGTGTATATATAGTAGAAAGTGATAACATTAATTACCAATTAAATTAAATTTTCAAGTAATTAGTATAAAATAATAATAATTATAAAATTTTACAGACTAGATAAGCGATGAAAGTAATTGTGAACTTTTGAATAGTTGAATTAAATAATTGAAAATTAATTACTTAATTAAGGTTGTACAAAAGAAAGTTTGATAATGAAGTTAAAAATGATTTTATGAAATTAAGATTCTATAATGATTAGTAGATGATTAAACAGATAGTAGGTTCAAATTGAGGTATATTACTATAAGGGGAGAAGTGATGAATTTTCTAGTGTTATATCAAGGTGAAATGTTGTAAAAAGGGTTTGGGTGATAATGAAATAAGGCAGGTGAGTTAAGCAGAGTTAATTTTAATGGGAGTTAGAAAGAATAAGAATTTTGAAATACTGGTAACACACAAAAATAGTGTTAGATGTTTAGAGACACAGTGGTTAGCGATTATATGTAGAGATGAGTAATGTGAATGGTAAATATATTTGTTGATGATGATATTTTGTAGTAAGGATGAGGTGGTAAGGTGTGATCAGCGTGCGGCGTGGCGAGAGACCAGCGTGCGGCGTTGTGGCAAGTGATAGAGTAGTTTAAGGGAGTGTTTGCCGATATTTTGGAGGGGCAAAGGGTTAGGTATGTATATAGCCAGGTTGGGAACACACGTCCTAGTACAAAGATGAGCGGTGCCAGAGGTAAGTGGAATTAGTGAAGGTGTTGATAATTGAGAGATTGGTGTCATAATTTGTTAATAGTGGTTGTTAGCAAGAAAGGGAGTAAGATTAAAATGTCTATTCGATTGAAAGCATAGAGAATACAGGTGTCACCCAGACTAATCAAGGATTAAAATGTGAAGGGTTAAGTAGAAATTCACAATAGAAAGGTAATCAGAGATGAAATATAATGTAACATGAAGGTTAATAATAAATTTGAATTTTATAGAATTAAATGATAAATAATTGATGGTGAATTAATAAAAGTTCAATTGAAATTAAAATGTAATGTTTATAATTTTATATGCAAATTTAAAGATGTAGGGTGTGTAGATTTTGACCAAAGTTAAATGTGATCTGGTTATTTTAATGTAATAATTGCAATGTTAATTATGAATGTATTATGTTTATTATGTATTAGTTAAAGATGTTAATGAGTGTTAGAGTCAGAGGGGTAAAGATTATATATATAAATGTCAAGTTGTAAATCAAGTTAGTATAAATAATTAAATCACCCAAACTAATGGAGATTGAGAGTAGTAAAGAAAAAAAGAGTCATCGTAAAAATATAGAATTTTAATTAAAACAAGTGACAATTTTAATAGAATTTGAGAATAAAGTAAAGTTGTAAAATGTGTAATTTTGAGTAATTTAAATATCAATTTTATTGTGAATTATAATAATATTATGGTAATTTTAAATGTCTTATTTTATTATGTTTGAAGGTAAAAATTTTAAAAATTAATGCATTTTCTGATGTAGCTTATGTATAACCTGTGTAGGTCAAGGTTCTTGACTTGACCCAGTTTGATCAGCTGATGGGTGATGTTGTAAACTAAACCAGTTTTGGCAATGAAGGGATGCCACTTTTGATGTTTAATGGATTTAAATAATTTTAACTTTTTCCGAAATAAATCAAGAATAATATTTTGATAAATTTAAATTTTTTTTTGAAAAAAAAAAAAAAAATTTTTGATTTTGTGCCTGCCATCTAATTGATGTTTTGAATTTTGATTATATTATTGTTTGTGTGTATTAATAGTGTTTTTTATTGAATTGTATTGTTTAAGATATGTGTCTAATCCAATGTTAAGATAAGGAAGGTCATGTTTTTAACAAATGTTCCATTTATTTGTTTTCTAAGTATCAATAATAACGAAGAGAATTAATCAATTCAGATAAAAGATTTTATTTTTGATTTTTAAGAAAATAGCTGTTTGATTTTAACCTAAATAAATTTTTGAAGGTAAGAATGAAATTGTGGCTAGGATGTAGTTATAAGTGTGTGTACAAGCCCAGTAACTGCTGAAGGCAGCCCAGAGTGCATGATAAGGGGGAACATATCAGTTGAGGATCTGGCATGATATAAGACCAGGGATTTGGATTTTTGGGGCGGCATGTTAGAAGGTGAGGTGCGCTGTGGTGCGTGTCTGTTCGATTTTA
This sequence comes from Magicicada septendecula, assembly GCA_034769895.1. Classification (NCBI taxonomy): domain Eukaryota; kingdom Metazoa; phylum Arthropoda; class Insecta; order Hemiptera; family Cicadidae; genus Magicicada; species Magicicada septendecula. The sequence goes on from CM068368.1 coordinate 450,103,781, forward strand.
TGGTGTTGGGATCTCGCACAGAGAAGTCCAGTAATCTCGTTCAGATGCGGCCATAGTTGCCGAACCAGGGGGGTTGTTTACCCATGAAGTATAAGAACCAAGGGGGGTTGTTGGCACCAGTTCCTCACCGGTCCTCTTAGGCGTTTTAACAATGAGATCTTCTGTTTCGACAGAAGACCTCTCATTGGGGGGGGTATTGTAACGGGTCAAATAAAAGGATTGTTTATTTTTATTTATTTTTGGGGTTTCATTTTATTAAATTCTAAATTCATTTTCCATCTGTGTATACGGCCACGTGTTTGAATAAAAGCAATGTGCGAATAAAGAAACAGTACGCAATAACTGTGGTGAAATAATTACAAAGGAATGTCGTCTTGTCAACTGTAGCACACTTCTTAGAACTTTGCGGCTGTGTGCCATCTGCGCCCAAACGCACTACACCAGCATGTGCGCAGACGACGCCACGGTAGTAAAGCAACATGGCTTGATGACAATATTTCTGTTCGCCTCGTGGTCTGAACTGGAGGAAATAAAACTAAGTTCAGCCTACTTTGTGACGTCGGCCAGTGCACACCAAATATCGTCCACGGCTACCACACAAAAAACATGTGTTGAATGTGCCACAGCAGTGACGATCAAATAGAAGGCATTGTTTTCCGCCTGTTCGGACCACAATCTAGTTGAGAGTGAACTTAGAGACGCTCTCCCCAGTTCTCTTACAGACGTTACCTGGCCAGGTAATTGCCCCAAGGGGCTCTTTCAAAATTTATGAGTATCAAGTAAAAAGTGAGTTTCAATTAGTAACAATGTGACAGTGTTGTTAGTTTTCGGACAAAGGACACCATAATTTGTTTTTTGGACATCGACGAACTTTACAAATGAGGGAACTCTAGGTTGAGAGGACGCCACGTGGCGGCAAGGGGTATATGTATTAATTGCAATTAAAATGGGGCGTATTTCTATTCAAAGGGGGTTTTTAAAATTAGTATGAATGTGAGAGAGAGCAGGCTGGGCAGCTTTCCTAAATATAAAATGTTTTATGTTAGTTTGTAAGTGTATTTTGATGTTATGAAATCGATGTACTTGATTATCGTCAATAATCAAGGAAATGATTTATACCCGTTTTTTAAAAAAATATGGAAAGAAATAATTAATTATGTTTATTTTTGTGAGAGTATGTTTGTAAAATTATAAATGAAAAAACGATTTGAAATTGATTGCATAACTACGCCTCATGGCGAAGCGCATGTAACTATGTGGACGTAAATGGGAGTAACAACAATTTAGTAAAAAATTAAACAGAAGTTTTTCTTTTCAATGTATATGTCGTCAGAATATTTATTTCGTACCCCCACACTGTTTCTGACCTTGCTTATGAACGAACGCTGGGACCCAAGGAAGAGCGGAATAGTGGTAAGTACGAAATATGAAACATTATTAATAAATAATAAAAAATAAATTAATGTGTTTTTATACAATATTAACAATGTTCATGTGAATATTCCTCAGCTCATAGAAATTTCTGTTATATTCTTTGGACAGCCACTGGAACCTTGAAAATATAAGTAGGCCCAAGTTACATATATTTACAAATGACTAATACTGTAATGTTCTCTTTACATTTATTACACAAAGACAGAAATTTAAATTTAAAATACCTGGCCAAATGAATTGTATAATTCATAAACAACATTTTACGTACATAACGCCATCCCACGTTAGAGCCCTCTCGATTTTTTATTCAAAAATTAACTCACACTTCCACCCAAGAGGTGAATGACACCGCAGGCTAGGCACGCCAAATTTATCTTCTTATATCGTCTTTTTCTTCTGAACGTGATTTCGCTACCGCACTGTTTGTTCACTGACTAATTTATTCGTTTCACAACATTTTACATGGATTTTTACTCGCAATCGCAAATTTAGATGCTCACTGCGTCATGGTGTCTTTTGGTGAGGAACCAGTTCCAGGTGTTGACACTTTTTACTGACCAGCATTCCGCCATAGCCACCCTGACCATACTACGTATGTTTGTATGTTCCTTATGATAGCATTACCACTTTTATATCTGGCTCACAATTAATTTATAAATTTTAATCATTTTACAATTTTTCCTCCTCTGAAATTAGCCATACATATTACATAATTTTGTCAGTTTTGTCGAAAAGCATATATATTCACCCATCACATCTGCTGGCTAAATCGATCTTGCGGGTACTTTGTACCAATACAACATTATTAAATAATAAGTATAATAACAGGCACATGTGTGAAACTAACTGTCCTAAAATAATAACTAAAGTGAATGGTGTGTATATTGAAATACTAATAGACAATGGTGCAGAATTATTGGTCACCAATATAACCTATCAAGAATACACAATTACAAACCATAGTAAATACTAAAGAAAAAATAAATAAACAAATTTACATTAACATAGCAAAAGATGAGTGGAGCTGGGAAATGTCTTGTGTTGTAGTGGATAATCTAATTTTTGAAGTCATCATTGGAACTGACCTACTACATTGCACCCAGGTTTTGTTTGAACAAATAATGGAAGGCAACATAAAAATAAAACATTACATTAAATTAAACAAAACTGTGAATAAAGATGCTATACATAAAACGAGGTTATTCGATAAGAAAACCTAATATAAACATCAAGAACACATACTATGATGACAATAATAATAAACAAACTAAACATGAACATGAAAACACCAATATTAAAATTATATCTATTAAATATGAGATCACACAGAAGTTAAATCAAAGACTTCGTAACCTGGGCACTGAACAGGACCAGGACCCTAGCATATTGAAGAGAAAAGATAATTTACAACGGCGAGATCACAGCGTTATAAAGTGCAGGAGAATGTTTACTCACAAACTTATGGACGATCGTTGGAAGATTATTGTACCTCAACATTCAGTTGAAGATACAATATCGGGCATGCCATAAAAGCTTGGCATATGCTGGTGACTACAGGTCACCTTGCCTTACGAGAGAACTTCATTTGGAACTCCATTATGAAAAAGATAGGGCAAGTGTACGTGTGTGTCATGATTGTTAAACGTCCAAATACTCTAACCAGCACACATATGTGGAGATGAACACAACTACCAAGGGTAAAGGTGAAATACTGTGTGTTGACTTACTAGGTCCATTCACAAAAGCCACTCACGAACTGAAACATTTAATAGTATGCAATGATGCCTTTACTAAGCTAGTAAAATTATATGCTAATCACATGACCCACAACTAAAGCAGTATTAAATGTAACTCCAAGAAATATATCCCTGAATATGGACAAGTCAACAGTGTGTAGAGTAACCAGGGTACACATTTCAAAATAAATTGTGGTCCGATACTCTGACACAGCATTGGATTCAACCTATTTTAATTTCTATTAGGTGACCTCAAGGTAATATAGCTTATAGAGTCAACAGGGAGTTAGGTAGGTTGTTCCGTTATACTGTCATGAACGGCATAATACTTGGCAGCAGTATAAACAATTCTTCTAACAATCTACTAATGAGAATTACAATACTCTCACCAGTTACATACCGATGGAGTTGGATTCTGGGAAGCAAACAAGTAGATTTTGGGATGGCCACATTAAGTGTATAAATACTGCCAATCTACCTGTTCCAATGCAGATTAAAGAGATTCCAAACAAATTAACATACAGTAGACGCCCTCTTAACCGGTCAGCTTGGGACCAGGGGGTCAGCCGGTTAACAAAATGGCCGGTTAAACCGAACAAAATCAAACACTTGTACAGTACTGTATCGTTAAAAGTTGTTTATTTTACAGACATAACATTAACACTGTATACAGTATTTCAGTTACACTTAAAAAAATCCGTGATTTTTTTGCTTTTTAAGTTTGAATGAATTTTTAAAAGCATGGTCACGCCACTTTCGCATAAACATGACATCGACACCAGACGCCTCACCTTGTTGTTCGACGTATCGCACTGCCAGCTGTAATGCTTCCAATGCGTCTTTGTGACTGACTTTTCCCTCGCTGTCTTCTTCTTTTTCTTCTATGATCCCATCTTCGTCAATATCAGTTTGCTGGCAGACAACACTTATGATTTCCTCATCAGCCAAAGTTTCGTTTTCAACCTCTTGATCACCATTTATCCATTCTTCGATATCTCTTTCTTTGCATTCTGCCATTATTTTTTGCAGATCACAGAGTAAACTTTGATTGTCGTTATCTGGGACACGTGTATTTTCTTCCGTTATCTGGTCAACGTAATTCTCGATGCCTGGCCAAGCTTTCCTCCATGATTTTATAAAAGCAGTGTGGGGAATTTCTTCAAACGCAGCTGCTATCATGTACACCACATCTTTGATGTTTATAGTCTTTACAGCGTCTACAAGTCCTGAGTTTTCATTTTCCATTTTACCCAAAATTTCAGATAACAATTTTCGCCTATACCGTCTTTTGAAACTTGCAATAACTCCCTGGTCCACAGGTTGTATGAGACTAGTTACGTTAGTTGGCAGAAATAAAACGCTGATGTCTTCCTCACATACTAATTTATCAACACTGGGGTGGGTCGGTGCATTGTCAATGACAAGTAGAGCTTTTACAGGCAATTTTAGATTGATTAAATGGCTTTTAACTTTTGGTATGAATTGCGTTATAAACCATTCTTTGAAAAGATGGGAGTTCATCCACGCAGATTTTTGAGATCTATAGTAAACCGGGAGGGCTTCCATATTAACATGTTTAAACACACGTGGTTTCTTCGATTTACCAATCACAAAAAGAGGAATCTTATGTGTACCCGCAGCATTGCTACAGAGAGCAACAGTCAATCTTTCTTTGTTAACTTTCATTCCCGGTGCTGATTTTTCATCTGCCATAGTGAAAGTTTGTTTTGGTAGAAGTTTGAAATTTAAGCCCGTTTCATCTAGGTTATATATCTGCTCTGGTTTAAGTTCTTTTTCGTTTATGATTTTTACGAGTTCTGTTGTAAATTCATCTACTGCTCCTGGATTAGCGGACAGCTTTTCCCCACACACATCAAGCACGTGTTCCATGCCGTTTTTTCCACCTCGATAACCACCCATCACTAGCAACAAATTCGGCCTGGTTTTCGAGTTTTTTGTGAAAACATAAGGCCTTTTCTTTTAATATTGGCCCACTAATCGGCGTACCTTTTCAGCGTTGTTGGACAAACCATACCCAAAGGGCATCATCAACAATCTCGTTGGTTGGTTTTCTAATTGTGCAACGGGACTTGAGTACTTTTTGTGATTCAACCTGCATACAGTAATCCTGAAGTGAATTTCTGTTTCTCCGCCAGTTGTTGACAGTACTTTTTCCCAAGCCTAATTCGTTACATATTAATTGTACCGATTCACCTTTGTCTAAACGTTCTAAGGCGTTAAGTTTATGCGCGATACTGATTTCTACACGTTTCCGTTTCTTGTCAACTCATGTTTGTAGCACACGAAAAAAATAATGAAACTGGTACTTACAGTAGTACAGTACAGTAATAATCGACACATCTTCACATTGACAAATCAACCACTAAACTGACTAAAGACGTTCAATAAAATAAACAAGTGCAAATCATGAAACTTTTGACATGCTGGTGAGCCGTGTCGGTGTAATTTCACATTTATGTTTACGCGGTACAATCGAAAGCCACTTGATTACTAAAAACATAAATAGATAATGTATAAGCATCTGTTGAATTAACGGATATCGAAAGCGTGGGAAACAGACGAGTCTGAGGGTCGGCTGGTTAAAGCGGTAATCGAAAGCCACTTGATTACTAAAAACAAATAGAAAATGTAGAAACAGCCGTTTAATTAACGGATATCGAAAGCATGGGAAACAGATGAGTCTGGACGGTTAAAGCGGCGGCCGGTTGATCTACTGTATTTGGAAGGCAGCCAACAAAAGAATGAGGAACTCAATGTTACATACAAACTTCAAACTTTTCGAGTTGAAGAATTAGTATTGCTGAAACCCATAAAGTTGGAAAAAATGGAAACAATACAGCGACTAAAATCCTTTGAATCTATAATGGATCATTTACCTTATGTGAGTACATAAGTTAAAACACATTTATTGTAGTGGATGAAAAACGAAATAAAATTATCGGCAAGTTTCATGCATCCTCACTTCAGAAATATTATCAGCACTAAAATATGTAACTTAATAATAAAGAAACCTAAGAAAACAATATTAAAATATAAATGTAGTAACTGAATGAATAAAAGCCTGACGGATCAGCTATTGATATTGTTACAACAGTCTACTGATGGTCGTATGGTACAGTGGAAAACAAAATACAAGACACCAATTAAGTCACTAATCACCAGCTTTAATTATCACAATTAAACAGTTTGTAATTAACAAGACAATCTCTTACAACAAATCAAATAAAAATTCTTCACACACAATAAAAAAATGTCAACTGATATAAAACACAATTGTATTACAATCGTACCACACAATTATAAAACATGTAACACTCCACCACAATACGTCGAACTGCACTGTAATAATTCGCAATTCAAACTAAACTGAACGTCTCCGAGTACTTGTATTTATATGCCGCTGAGGTTCCAGAATATTTGCTAACTGCGCGTCAAGAATGCTACTAGAAAACACCAGAACATAATTGGTTGCGGCCTTACACACAGTAGGCGCGGACCAATGAGCCCGGAACAGTCTCTCAACGCATGTCAAGAATCACGTACACCACAACATTACCGCCGTATTCCACTGGATCGTTTGAGAAACACATAGATTGTTCTATAATGTCGTAACACTGCTCTCTACTTAAGCCTGTTTGCCCCGAACTGGCAAACCATCTCTGAAGTAATACTCGGCCAGGCGATGCTACATAGCTGGTCTACTTGCGAAAGATAATTCTCCGGTTCTTCAAATTCAGCCTTGTATGACCCAAACATCAAGTTCCCAGGAATATGAGTCTTCCTCTCAACCACTAGTTTTGCGGGAATCACTCTCCTTGCGTCATGTACTGCATGTACTGATGACCTATATGCTATTAGCGGGTCCAAGTCTGATTGGTTCTCATCAACAACCTCTTATGTGACTTCATTTTCAGTAACGTTTTTCCTGGGTTCTTCCATTAACTCAGGAACAGGCAAGAGTCTTATCTCGACACCCATAGTTGGCTTTCCAATCAATCACTTCTTTTGTCGTTATACTTATTTGTACTTCCTCTGCTAGTTCTTCCTCCATTTCCGCTTGCAATATGGAGGGTTCCTCTTGACCAGCCATGTTGACTTTTTCTTCGGCCAATGGCACTTGCTTAATCGAATGGTTGGTAGACCCTGTCATTTTAGCCATGCAAAGCTTTATCTTCTCTTGGCCAACCCTAAGGACATTCTCTCTTAAGTCCACAAAGAATCTGTAGTCATTCATAATATCCGTGCCAAGAATCACTTTGTCGACAATGTCTGCAACGAGCGTTTGGTAGCTAAACTTGAGAAGACTCAGGCATACACGTACGTCTACCTTTCCTAGCACCTTGACGGGGCTTCCAGTCACAGTCTGTATTGTACAAGAGCTAATTTGAGGCTGGCGGTTGCTGACTAAGTCGGGGCACACAATGGACACTGTTGCACCTGTGTCAACTGTAAATGATGTTGGTTTACCTTCTGCAAATACATTAATGATCAAAGTTTCTACTGGTCTTATGTAACATGGAAACTGTGTGCTGTTCTGGGGCTTTACTTCTCCAACTGGTGCGATCACTCTCTTCTCTCGATATTTTCTTCTTCCAGCAGTCTACCTGTAGATGACCACATTTTCCACATTTGTTAGCTTCCTATTTGGAAAATCTAACAGCAGATGCAGATACAGAGTACTCGTTGTGGAAAGCAACGAGGAAGCTTAAAAGGTCGATCACTCAAGTACCACCTATTAGAAAAAGCGACGGTACGTGGGCTAGAGATAATAAAGAAAAAGCTGAAGCGTTTGCTGAACATCTAGCTGACATTTTTAAGCCAAACAATACCCAGTCTGATACAGAGTTAGATGAAGACACAAATCATGAAGAGGAGGACATTCAACTGGTCACTCCAAAAGAGGTAGCTAAGGAGATCAAGATACACTTGAACCCCGAAAATCACCTGGCTTTGACCTCATTACAGGTGAGATCTTAAAGCAGTTACCTAAGAAAGGGATTGTTATGCTTACATATTTATTCAATGCGGCACTTAGGCTAAAGCATGTTCCTAGTGTCTGGAAGGTGGCAGAAGTTATTATGCTACGTAAACCAGGCAAACCGCCAAATGAGGCCAAATCATATCGGGCCATACCACTGTTGCCAACTATATCAAAGCTTTTTGAAACACTTCTGTTGAAAAGGCTAAATCGAGTAATAGAGAGAAAAAAGCTGATACCAAATCATCAATTCGGGTTCAGACAAAAACATTCCACAATAGACCAAGTACATAGAATAACAGACACAATAGAAAAAGCACTAGAAAAAAAGCTAATCTGCTCGACAATCTTCCTCGATGTGGCTCAGGCCTTTGATAAAGTTTGGCATAAAGGTTTAATAAATAAACTTAATAAAATGCTACCAAAACAATATCCGGACTTGTTAAAATCATATATACCGGAAAGATTATTTAGAGTCAAACAGGAAGATGACTATTCTGAGCTAAGAGAAGTGAGGGCAGGTGTGCCCCAAGGGAGTGTTTTGGGGCCCATCCTCTACTTGTTGTTTACATGTGATCTGCCACAGCCAGAGAATGTGACTGTTGCTACTTTCACTGATGACACAGCTATAATGGCGATTGGTTCGACCTTAGGTGAAGCTACCAACATGCTTCAAGATGCTAGTGATCAGATACAGCAGTGGACTGGGAAATGGAAAATTAAGCTTAATGAACTGAAATCTGTCCATATCAATTTTACAAACAAAAGGATAGAGAACAGTCTTCTAATTACCATAAATGGTGTTGTAGTACCATGCGCAAACACTGCCAAATATTTGGGGATGACCCTAGATACAAAGCTACGATGGAAGGAGCACATCAGAAAAAAAAGGGCGGAGCTTGGTCTCAAATATAGACAACTGTATTGGCTCTTGGGACGAAATTCTCAGTTGTCAATACACAACAAAATTTTGATATATAACCAAATTCTGAAACCAATTTGGCTTTATGGAATTCAACTGTGGGGTTGTGCGAAAGAAACGAACATTAGATGTATTCAAACCTTCCAGAATAGTGCTACGGAACATGGTAAGTGCTCCATGGTACATCAGAAATAGTGATATACATCGAGACCTTAGGATCCCTGATGTCGCCAGTGAAATTAAAGGTTTGCTGCAAAGCACGAATCTAGACTACACCAGCATATCAATGTAGAAGCTATTCAACTGCTTGACAACACCAATACAGTGAGAAGGCTGAAGAGAACTAAAACTTTTGAATTAGTGTAGTGCAGTGTGTGCAGAAATCTAGAAAGTAATATATAGTACACCAGTGGGTGACTGTATAAGTAACTTAAATTATAACATTAGATGTAAATTGATGGTTGGTCTTTTAGACCAGTTTCAATAATAAAAAAAAAAAATTAAAAAAAAAAATTTTCCACATTTGTAACACTTCGATCTTCTGTCTTTTTCTCATCGTTCAAATCGTTGAGGCGCTCTTGAACTTCTGAATTGTTTGTCCGACAACATTGTTTTTCTGCACCCATCGTAACGGCAATGTGATACATGGATCTTCTGACTACAATGTGATGGCATAAACCCATAAATGTAGCGGGACGCTGACGTGGCAGCTTCAAACTCAGGGCGTGAACAAGAGTGTCTGAGCTATTTCGGTGTCTTGCCATTCGTAACACTTGCTGAAGTTCACAATCTCCGATGTCATCAATAAATGTCTGCAACGCAAACCTTATTCGAAAATCTTCTGGTGCTTCAGGATAGGCCAATCTAATCAGTCGGTCGATACTTGCTTCACACTCTTGAATGATCTTCCCGGAATGCTGTCGCCTTGCTCTCAACTGGGTGCAGTACACATCTTGCAAATGTTTATCACCATATCGTAATTCTAGAGCTTTTATCAACTTGGCATAGGTGTTCTGGCTGTCAGGTGGCACTTTCTGTAGTAATTCTGCCGCAGGTCCTTTTAATGCAAGAACAAGTGAAACAGCCTTGTCTTTCTCTATCCAATTATTTGCGCATGCAGCAGCTTCAAATTGGCGGAGGTACGTTGCCCAGTGACTGCTTCCGTCCAAGGTTGGAGCCTTGACATGAACTGTCCCAACCATAGGCAAGGTGACTTTCTCTATTGTCTTTTCTGTCTTTTATCATTGGTACAGTTTGTTCAAGAGTTTGTTTTGGTTGTCTTCATGAACTGCTCTCTTATGTTTGCCATTGAGATTTCTACTGCAGATATTTTATTTGACATGGTTTCTTCTATGACAGATATTTTTGTAGACATCGATTCTTCAATACTCAAAACAGACTTTTCTACTTCAGCTATTTTTAATGTCACTGATTCTTGTACTTCCGAGATTTTAGTAACTTGTTTATTAAGCTCACCTCATAGGAGGCCCAATTCTGCGGTACTATGTTCTTACATCTGTTTCTGCTCCTGTATTAATGCCTTGATGTCTTCTGTCTCCTGCGTACGTTCCTCCGTCTGTAACAGGAGCACCTGTAAATTTTCCATCATCTGACTGGCATCCATTGTTTACCGATTAATTAGAAATTACACAGCCTTGTACAAGTGTCCACTGTTTCCACTGTTAACGGTTCTATCCCACTTCTGACACCATTGGTACAGTGAAAAACAAAATACAAGACATCAATTAAGTCACTAATCACCAGCTTTAATTATCACAATTAAACAGTTTGTAATTAACAAGACAGTCTCTTACAACAAATCAAATAAAAATTGTTCACATTGTTCAGCAATAAAAAAATGTCAACTAATATAAAACACAATTGTATTACAATCGTACCGCACACTTATAAAACACGTAACACTCCGCCACAACACGTCCAACCACACTGTAATAATTTGCAACTCAAACTAAACTGAATGTCTCTGAGTACTTGTATTTATACCCCGCTGAGGTTCCAGAATATTTGCTACCTGCGCGTCAAGAATGCTACTAGAAAACACCAAAACATAATTACTTGGGGCCTTACACACTGCAGGCACGGACCGGTGAGTCCAGAACAATCTCGCAACACATGTCGAGAATCACGTACACCATAACATCACAGCCGTATTCCACTGGATCGTTCGAGAAACAAGTAGATTGTTCTGTAATGTCGTTAACACTATAAATAATTTTTCACAGTTTTAGTGAAAAGAAGTGCATACTCCACTTATCTAAACTCATATGTTATTATTGGCGGGAAGTATTGTGTTTGACAGATGAAAGGGTTGTTTATTTATGTTAGTGTTTCAGTATCTTTTTAGTAATGTTTTATGGAAAAATGTGAGTAAAAAAAAAGAAAAAAAATGTATTGACCCAGTCATGGTGTATATACAACAGACATTCTAACTGCATGTAGAATGTAGCAGACAATAAAGCATATGATACCATATAAAGGCGCTATATGAAAGTGCAGGTTTGAACATATATTAAAAACATACAAATTTACACTAAGTGGGGTTAATGGTAAAGTATGTGAATTTGCATAATTTTTCTCATAACCCTAGAAAGTTTGAGTCAACAATCAGAATGCTATTAAGCTGATAAATAATGGGAGCAGGATTAACTGACTTAGTCTAAACACATAGACATCAAAACCTCTTCATCAATGAGAAAGTTGAAGAGGCATTATTGGAAGGTCTTTATTACCTAAGTGATAACCAAATTGCCTTTCTGTTTCTGCTCGCATATTACATTTTTAAACAATCACTTGAAAAAGTATTTGGAATACTGGAAGATTAAAAGTTTGTTGAAGTTATTATGAACGAATTTCTTACAATTTTTGTTTATTACATGTTGCAATTATAAATTTTTCAGCAAAAATCACATGGAGCTGAAATAAATTTTACTTCTTTATAGTTACTAAAGTAGATTGCAGGTGTGACTGAAAACTTTCTACTGTTGACGGTTCTCAAAAGAAATAGTTTACTAAAAGTAACACTACAATTTATATTAAAAGTTTGTTGTATTCACAGAATTTTCTTCTTTTTTAAGTAACATATGTAACCTTTCACAATACTTCCAAACCATCCTCCCACACTATTTTGTAATTGCTCTCCTATAACTGATATTTTATAAAAGTTATTTATTGATAAGTTAGACTAACACTGACATTAAGTTGCCAGGTATTTCCTACTACTCCCTCCTACGTTTAAAATAATCAAACTACATAAGGATTCCAATTGTTTTTAGCATACAAACAATCATTTTATATTTCCAGCGGGTACACAAAAATGATCGATTACTGATTATCTTCAATATAAATGTCACAAAAATGAAAAAACTTTACAAAACAAATGACTGAAAATACAAATCCAATGGGCACAAAATCAACAGGCATTTACTATCACTAGCAAATCATTTCACTAAGCAGTGATTTTCTGCTATTATTATTTGAAAATGAGTTAAATTTTGTGTACACACTTCTACACAAATTCCTTGAAAAAAAAAACTTTTCTTTTCATTCTGCAAGTAACAGAGAACTGAATCTGACCTCAATTCACAGACAATTTCTTCAGAGGACTATCATAATGTAACGGTACGTTATGTAACACATCCTAATATTAGCTAGTGAGTCACAATTACTCACACGATAGGCATTTTGTTTACAATAACAAAGTGAATCAGTATTGGGGCTAGGCCAACGGCAAGGCGCCTCATGATCAAGTTGGACTGTAATGTAGAACATGATCAAGTTGGACTGTAATGTAGAAACAAAGGAAGCGGGCCGCAGTCTCACGCCAGCCACCAAACCATACAGATGCACTTTAGTAGTGCCTGCGGGGAGCCAAGTTAGGCCTACCGAATTTTTGCTCAAAAGTTTAGTGAAATGATAATAAAACGCATCAAATTTAGTCAAAATAAAAATGTGAATCACGAGTGAACTTTTGGAATTATTTTGTGGTTATGATTCATAGTGTAACACATTGTGTCTAATATTGGATATAAAAATTTTGTTTGGCAATTTATGTAATTTGAAAAATGGCAGACAACGAAAATGAACTTAGTCTAACTGACTCTGCCATAATGAGTGACTTTGGGGTACATTCAACCCCAGTGTCAACAAAAGAAGGGGAGGGATCAATTGACGAGGTCATGAATTATTTGCAAATGATAAAAAGGGGAAGAAGCGTTCTAATGCTAATGATGAAAAGTAGGATAAGCATTTTAATGAATTAAGTAATTCAAATAAGCTATTGCGTGAGCGCATTGATGCTATTGATAATCATTTTTGTAGCATTGATGAACAAGTTAATGACTTACTTAATGATATTAAAAAACAAACTGATGAGTTGAGAGAACGTGTGTGTGGTAGAGGATAAAATAAGTATTTTGGATTCTAACCAAACAGCAACTTTCACAATAGGTAACTACAGTAAGTTGTAGACTAGACAACTTTAAAACTGAAACTTGTAATAAGTATGATGGAATAGAGAGTAAGATGCAATGTTTAAATAGCACAATCGTGCAGTAGCAATCGTAGTAGTGAGTTAGAGTCGCAAGTGGTCATGTGTAAAATAAGTACAGTAAATGACTATGATAAGTTATTTAAGAGTGTTAGAAATGAGTTAGAGTCAACCATAAGTCAAAAACTTAGTAATATAAGTGAGCGGTTGGTAATTACCAGAGAAAGTAATAATGATTTTGATCAAGAATCTTTTAATTGTGACAGTAGGGTGGTACACCCCATGCAATTTTTTTAAACCGAGTGAGATTTTAACCAGTTTAGTAATAACAACTGGGAGGTAAAAATCCTAAAAATACTAAAATGTTTTAAGGGGAATTCCGCGGTTTGGACTGAAGCTCATAAAACAGATTGGGTGGATTACAAAAGTTTTAAAAAGGCATTTAGGGACAAATACTGGTTCGAGGAAGAACAAGAGGTGCTGCGTAGCAACATTATGGGGTCTGGTAGTTTTGAGACCAACGGTAATAACGTGACGATGTACGTGATGAAATTATATAATGAAGCAAAATATCTTGAGCCACCGTTGCCGTTTCGATCATTTGTGCGTCACGTAAGCACGCATTTGCCACGGGAAATACAAATTACACTAATGACACGTGATATTATGGAGTTAGAAAAAAATCTTAGATATATTCCAAAACATCAGAGACAGGGAGCTGGGTAGACGACAGAGTCAACTGGTGTCATACACAAACGTAATACACAACCATCTGAGGGGTCGACGACTGTACATAGAAGTGCACGAGGAGATCATAATAGAAGCGAAGGGTGGAGGTGTCCAGACTGTAGAATTGAGAACTATGCTTTTAGAACAGCTTGTTTTAGATGCGGTCGAGCAAGGAATTGCCAGAGGAGTGAACCAGTGTCAAACCTAAACGGTCAGCACCAGAGGAGAGAGGACAGCAGCAGAGGGGTACCTAGAGGCAGTGGACATGTAAACAGGGGTCGAGGCGGTCACTCTCAGGGTAATGCCGCTGATCAACAGAAGCGAGGTGGTCAGCAGGAAAACGAATAAGGACAATGGAGGAGAGGACCCAACCATTGTCGGGAAGTAGCGGGGTCCAAGGTACGAAGAGTTATCATAATCACCTGATTAAGACAAACATTTCAATGGAGCTGATGGAGGAAGATAACCCGGAGGTAGGCGAACCAGAAACGGGACTAACAGATCATTGTCACCACTGAAGGTAAGGAGATTAAAACACTAGTAGATACTGGTAGTGAAATTTCAGATATTTCAGAGAATGTGTTAGGGGAGTTAAGGGAATTAAATAGAAATATTCCATCTTTACCAGTTGCAGGGGTTACAATAGTGGGAGTTACTGGGGTTAGAAGTAAAAGGGTGACCAAGCAAGTTCAGTTAAATATGAAGATAAATGGGCCTGAATATGATAATACTTTCTTAGTGGTTCGAGGGTTAAATTTAGAGGTTATATTAGGTAATGTTTTTCTAAAACTACACAAAGCAACTATTGATTTTAACAAACGGGTGGTAGAATTGGATCATGAATTTAAACAAGTTAGGGTGAGTTTCGAACGGGTGATAGAAGAGGTGAAAATTGTGGGGATAAAAATAATACAAAAACAATTTGATGGTGGGGACACGGGAGATGAGAGTAAATATGTGTGGAGAGAATGAAGACAGAGCTAGATGAAAGTGAAGAGCGAGTGTTGGAGAACAGGGCACTTAGTTTTTTTTAGTGATGGTGGAGTTATAGGGACTCCGCAACGTGAGGAGTTGTGGGGAGTAGTTGAGACTTTTAAGGGGTTTTTTTCAGAGTTACCTGGTACAGCCAGGAATTATGAGTGTGAGTTAAAGGTAAGGGAACATACACCCTTTGTCCAGAGAAGTTATCCAGTGCCCTATTCGAAAAGGCGAGCTGTTCAGGAGGAGTTGGATAGAATGATGGCGGGGGATAATTGAGAGGTCGGTGTCACCATATTCGAATCCGTTAGATGTTGTGATAAAAAAGGATGGAAGAGTGAGATTATGTCTTGACGCCCGTCGAATAAACCAAATTATCATTCCTGACCGAGAGTCACCCGAACCGATTGATAAAATCTTTCAGAAATTTAGTGGGGTAAAGTACATGACATCCTTAGATTTAACCGCGGGTTATTGGCAGGTACTGTTAGCTCCGGAGAGTAGTAAGTATACTGCTTTTTTATTTAATGGAAAGAATTATCAATTTAAAAGATTACCATTTAGACTTAATGCTAGTGTCGCAAGTTTTATTAAATGTCTGGATGAAAGCAGCCCAATAATGTAGAATTTTTAACCGTATACGTGGATGATATCTTGATAACATCAAGCACTTTTCCAGAACACGTTGAACATTTGGAGTATGTATTGAATATATTACAAAGAGGTGGGCTAACTGTGAATTGGGAGAAATACAAATTTCTGCAGCAGGAAATACACTTCTTAGGTTTTATTATATCACCCAAAGGGATTGAGGTGAACCCAGAGAATGTAACAGTACAATAGGTCTGAATAGGAAATTTTGGGCATCTAACAAATATATTTTTATTGTAAATCTAATGTAATTGAATATGTGAGGGTAAAATTTTCCAACTATGATACAACGCAGTTTGCCAGGACGAGTTGGCGTCAAGGTTAAATGGTGTACGTGACCCACGACAGCGAATTTGCTAACAACGACCAGACCACTCCTAGAAACGTCATCATAATAATGCCAAACGTAATAACGGCACCGTAAAACAGAGACGTCACCGCCCAAAAACAATAGATTCGATGACGCAGTAACCCTTCCACTTGGGGAAAATATGCCATATTGTCTTCCTCAGTCGAAACAACACCGTCCGTGCGACTGCATGTGCTACAAATTGCTGGCCAGCAAATATACCAAAGTAGTTAAAAATGTAATTAAAGTGTGAAAAGTAAACTATTTACAACTAACAGCATATAAAAATGTAAACATAGAATCAGTGGAAGCAGTTTAAACAGAGAGACAGTTAACAATTCGGCAGAACAGCAGTTGAGAAATGAGGGACGTCTGACTCGATCGCCAAGTATCCAAATTCAGGAAAGTAACCATTTTCAAGATTTCAATCACATACCCTTTCAATTTGAGATCAAAATATTTTGTTAAAATGTACCGTCAATTATTTTGTGTGGGAGCATGAGTGTGTGCGTGTACCGGTACAGCTAATGGAAATCACAAGCATTGGTTTAGGTTACGTGATATAGAAAAACGTAACTATGAGAAAGAGTAAACTGCAGTATGTTTTAATTCATTTTATAGTAACTTAAGGTCAAAATATATATATTGTAATTGTGGCACACGTAAGGCTGAAGCAGCGAAAATATCGTGCAGCCATTTTGTTTTTGTTAAAGGAACGAGACTCCATCTTGTTTTATTTGTGTTTTTGTATTTTCAAATTTCGATAATTAAAACACCAGTTTGCAATAGTAATATCCGAGTATGTTATTTTTAAAAACCATTCAGTCTCTGGCTCGCTTAACGAACCTGGACCCGCATTTACTATATATTATGTTGGTAACATCAGCAACATGGCGCCTGAACCAGCATGTAGACAAAGTTGTAAGTGAATAAGATTTTTAAAATGGTATTTATGGTCAATGATAACAAATAATAAGTTGGATTGTATATGTTTGTGTGTTAATGTCCAGGTATTTGTGTATTACATTATGTTGTGTATTATATGTATTTTTATGTAAACCCTTCCACTTGGGGAAAATACGCCATATTGTCTTCCTCCGTCGAAACAACACCGTCCATGCGACTGCACGTGCTACAAATTGCTAGCCAGAAAATATACCAAAGTAGTTAAAAATGTAATTAAAGTGTGAAAAGTAAACTATTTACAACTAACAGTGTAACAGTACATAATGACCCAGTACCATAATTATGGGTTTTAAGGGTAAAATTTTATGTTTTATTGTTTAATCATTAAAATACAGAATGGTTAGGTCCATTGTCCCTATATACGGAGGAACAAAGCAAATTCAGCAAGAGTACCATACCAAGGTCACCGGTGGACGTGCTGGAGTCGGTAAAAGCCATGGCTGTGTTTGTGACGAATGACTGTAAATATGCATTGTGATTGGATAATAGCACTGTTCCGTCATAATAAAAAACAATGACGCACTGACTACAATACGTACAACGAGGCATTGTCCTGTATGACAAAGCTTGATGACGTAAAAAACACACACACAAGCGCAAATTTATATTTGCCTCTTTCTCAATTCAGCGTAGTTCTTCAAAGGATCAACAGCGATGTATCGCTGTGTGATCAGTTTTATAACAAAAGTTTATTACAACTAGACTCAAAATTGCTAGTATAATGGTGGAGCAATAAAGGCTCGAATTTAATAACAGTATGAACTATAACATGTAGAATCAGTGCTTATATTTACTTAATTAAAAACTCAGCAGAACTTGAGGCGAACACCGGCCAGCAACATGGGCGTCAACCAACAACAGCGAAGGAGCAACACCGACCAACACTAAGAGAAGTCCAATTTTACCATCTTTCTTTATTATTTTAATGAGCTCATTAATCAAGAATAATTAATTAAACGAAGGTACTTGTAACAGGGTGAATGTGTGTAAGAGTGAGTGAGTGAACACATGGCCATAAATATATATGCCAAGGGCATTGGTTTGTGTGTAACTTAAATACTAAGTAATAAATGATTAAAGCTGCAGCAATATAAAAGTTACAATGATATTGATTTAGAAACCAAAAAGGGGAGTATTAAGAATGATTTTGGCTATTAAACTAACCACCATTTTGTTTTGGTAATCTTATATGATGCCATTTTGACCGCATGGTCGTGTATGTAAAACATATCTGGGGAATTAAAATTTTGATAGTTACTCAATATAATACAGTGTTATCATTTGTGTCACCTTCTGTGTATCAAAAATCTCGCTGTTAATGAATCCTGGCCCCTTAGGTAAAAAGCATATTAAAAAGAAGAGTATGAATCCGGCAGTGACTGAAATTGGTAAGTACCCAGAAGTACCATATTATGGTACTGTTTATACATATCAATATCAGTATATGTGTGAAATAATTAATGTACAAGTAGGTAGTGTGACAAATGGCGCCCTTACTGTGGACATTATATAAAATTATTTTATATAAAACAGGCCAGATTTGAAAACAGAGAAGGTGATACAAGACGGAACATAACCTAGTACACAAGAGGTTATGTTGACGAAGTGAAGTAACTAGTAATTGCATAGTTAAGTATAAATAAAAGTAAATAGTCATTTAAATAATTAAATTAACGATGGCAGAAAATAAGAATAGTCTGGAAATGGACAATACAGACACGGAATCCATTTTAGTAGAAAAACATATTAGCTCAACACCTAGAGTAGGTGGAAATAAAATCTCGTTAGAAGATCTATTCACGTTAATTAGTGATAAATTCGAACAACAGAATATCAAATTTAGTACATTTAATGTAAAATTAGATAGTTTTGAGAATGAGCTCAAGAAGCAAAATACCTTACAAAACGTAAAATTAGATCAAGTAGAGGAGAAATTAGACAAGAGAATTAATGAGATACAGTTAGAAAATAAGAGTAGAGAAATAGACAGATTAGATAAAAACAAAGACAAGGTAAGTGGGGTAGAAAATTATGATAATATAAATAAAAGTATGATATTGGAAAATGATTATGTAAACAGGGGTAGTAATAATGAGGTTTTATGGGGAATAGAATATAGTAATGATGGAATGATAGTGTGTGTTAAAGGGTTAAAGACAGTGTGTAGAGAAAGTATAATTGTAAAAGAATTGCAGGGGTTAGATTTTTCCCTTAATGGTGTATTTGGGGGTGAAATACATGTTTTTAGGAAGGACAAGAGTGCCTTCGATGTAGGTTTTGGAGACAAAAGGTCTGCAAATAGTTGTCCCTGGATTTTTTGTGCACCTGATAGGTGGTGCGAGAATAAAGTTGTAGTGTCCCCTGCATATATTGGGAGTGAGAATGTGATTTGGGGTTATGATAGGAGTTATTGTGAAAGAGAGTTGTGTGATAATTGGGAGATAGAGTTATATAGAGTATGTAGAGATTATGAAGAGTTGATAGAAAGGTTGGGTGGAGAGAGAAGTGATAAATATAATGAATACTTACCTTGGGTTGAAGCTGATATGGCAGCAGTAGGAGATGATGTTGATAATAATAATGACTTGATAAAATACCTGATTATGACTAATTACACTAAGGGTGACTGGACCATACCGAATGTTGACAAGTTTTATGATATAGTAATGTGGAGTAATCCTGCAGAGTATTACTATGGTATAATGGACAAAATAAATTTAAATAGTTATTATATTACAAAAGATGATATAATGTACTTAATTAAAAATGAGTTATGTATACATAAGATAAGACTATTATTTGACGATGGAGGGTAAACATTTTATTGTGTTTATAAACATTTAATTATGTGGACAGTGTTTTAAGATGGACTGTTTATGACTGATTATGGTAAATGATTTAATGATTAGGTGGATTGTATATTTTTGTGTATTGATGTCTATGTATTTGTGTATTCTTGTAGTTGTGTATTTTATATATTTTTTATGTAAACATGTATTGTAGGATTTTAAATAACTGAAGATTTTAAATGATATTATGAGATTCAGATTCTAATGGTTAATAAATGAAGCAGGTAATATATTTGGATCTGGAGAGGTATTGTTGTTAGTAGGTAAGTGATGAATTTTCTAGTTATATATTAAGGTGAAATGTGGTAAAAGAGTTTGGGTAATAAGGATAAATAGAGGCACTGGAGTTAGTTAAATAGAGTTAATGGGAGTTAGGGAAAATAAAGTGTTGAGATGCTGATAATATATAAAGAGGTGTTAGATATTTTAGGGACACAGTGGTTAGTGATTATATGTAGAGGTGAGTAATGTGAATGGTAATTATATTTGTTGATGGTGATATTTTGTAATAAGGGTATTGGTGCAGGAGTCCGCAACGAAAGGTGTTGGGACAGGAAGGGACCGTTGTGTGCCGGAAAGGGTTATCTGAAAGGGTCAGGAACCAATGATGGAATGAGCATAGATAGGGAACACACATACTAGTACAAAAAATGAGCGGTGCCAGAGGTTTAAATGGGATTTGTGAAGGGGGTTATTATAGAGATATTGGTGTCAAAATATGTTAATGGTTAGTAGCGGTTGTTAGTAGAAAAAAGAGGTGAGTAAGGTTAGATTGACAATGCCAAAATAAGATATAGAGAAAATAATGAATAATAGAGAGTCACCCAAACGAGTAAGGATAGAAGGGTTAGAAAAGGAAAATTCATGGTAGGAAGGTGAGTAACAAAGGAAGGTAATTGTAACAGAAAGGTAAGGATAAATTTGAAATTGTTTTATAGAATCTCATATGATGAATGTTAAATAATAAAAGTTAATAGAGAGTGGATAATAGTAATGTGATAAACTTTTGGTACAAGTCATGTAAATGTAAATGGTTTAAAGTAAGATAAATGTAACAATGTTAATGTGTAGTGTCTAATGTTTTATGATGTTTTATTGTTATTGGTAATGACGTTAACAAGTGTCAAAGAATAGTAGCTTTTAAAAGTTGAAAGTCTAAAGGTACAAATGAAGTTGTGCAAAAATATAGTAGGATGCCATTTACAAAATCGATAGATGATTATAAGTTGAGTAATAAAATTTGAATAATAAACGTGTCTGCCATAATAGTTGTAGGTTGAGTTTGATAGAAATAATTAGGTGAAGGTGTTTTGGGGAATATTAGAGAACTGTTTATGTATTGTGTTATTTGTAGTTATATATACAGTTTGTTTTTCTTACAAGAAAAGCAATTGAGTTTGGTGGTGGTAAAAGAATATACATTTTAGAGTCTTGTTGTTGTTATGTTAAACTTTTGAATTAGAACAAACCAATGCCCCAAACACAAACCAATGCGTCTAAAAGGGAACATATCAGTTGTAGATATGGAAGTGTACTAGACCACTATTTTAAATTTTTGTATGCAATGTTTCAGAGTTTTGTGGTGTTGTGACCGCGGTCCTGTGCTAGCTGGAGCGTCAGAACAGGAGCGTAGAGTGCCTCATGGCCTTATGGTGTAGGGATCTCTACGGAGAAGTCCAGTAAGGTCAGAGGGTGCGACCAACATCATTGGACCAAGGGTAAGTGATGATAAATTTTTATATAGTAACATTACAGGGGGTTGTGGTGACGTATCTAGACTGATCCTTTTAGGAAAGTGTGAATGAGTCAATGAAAGTTTTTGTGTCTCGACACAAAATCCTTCATTGAGGGGGTTTGTAACAGTACATAATGACCCAGTACCATAATTATGGGTTTTAAGGGTAAAATTTTATGTTTTATTGTTTAATCATTAAAATACAGAATGGTTTGGTCCATTGTCCCTATATACGGAGGAACAAAGCAAATTCAGCAAGAGTACCATACCAAGGTCACCGGTGGACGTGCTGGAGTCGGCAAAAGCCATGGCTGTGTTTGTGACGAATGACTGTAAATATGCATTGTGATTGGATAATAGCACTGTTCCGTCATAATAAAAAACAATGACGCACTGACTACAATACGTACGAGGCGTTGTCCTGTATGACAAAGCTTGATGACGTAAAAAACACACACACAAGCGCAAATTTATATTTGCCTCTTTCTCAATTCAGCGTAGTTCTTCAAAGGATCAACAGCGATGTATCGCTGTGTGATCAGTTTTATAACAAAAGTTTATTACAACTAGACTCAAAATTGCTAGTATAATGGTGAAGCAATAAAGGCTCGAATTTAATAACAGTATGAACTATAACATGTAGAATCAGTGCTTATATTTACTTAATTAAAAACTCAGCAGAACTTGAGGCGAACACCGGCCAGCAACATGGGCGTCAACCAACAACAGCGAAGGAGCAACACCGACCAACACTAAGAGAAGTCCAATTTTACCATCTTTCTTTATTATTTTAATGAGCTCATTAATCAAGAATAATTAATTAAACGAAGGTACTTGTAACAGGGTGAATGTGTGTAAGAGTGAGTGAGTGAACACATGGCCATAAATATATATGCCGAGGGCATTGGTTTGTGAGTAACTTAAATACTAAGTAATAAATGATTAAAGCTGCAGCAATATAAAAGTTACAATGATATTGATTTAGAAACCAAAAAGGGGAGTATTAAGAATGATTTTGGCTATTAAACTAACCACCATTTTGTTTTGGTAATCTTATATGACGCCATTTTGACCGCATGGTCGTGTATGTAAAACATATCTGGGGAATTAAAATTTTGATAGTTACTCAATATAATACAGTGTTATCATTTGTGTCACCTTCTGTGTATAAAAAATCTCGCTGTTAATGAATCCTGGCCCCTTAGGTAAAAAGCATATTAAAAAGAAGAGTATGAATCCGGCAGTGACTGAAATTGGTAAGTACCCAGAAGTACCATATTATGGTACTGTTTATACATATCAATATCAGTATATGTGTGAAATAATTAATGTAAAAATAGGTAGTTCGACAACAGCATATAAAAATGTAACGTAGAATCAGTGGAAGCAGGTTAAACAGAGAGACAGTTAACAATTCGGCAGAACAGCAGTTGAGAAATGAGGGACGTCTGACTCGATCGCCAAGTATCCAAATTCAGGAAAGTAACCATTTTCAAGATTTCAATCACATACCCTTTCAATTTGAGCTCAAAATATTTTGTTAAAATGAACCGTCAATTATTTTGTGTGGGAGCATGAGTGTGTGCGTGTACCGGTACAGCTAATGAAAATCACAAGCATTGGTTTAGGTTACGTGATATAGAAAAACGTAACTATGAGAAAGAGTAAACTGCAGTATGTTTTAATTCATTTTATAGTAACTTAAGGTCAAAATATATATATTGTAATTGTGGCACATGTAAGGCTGAAGCAGCGAAAATATCGCGCAGCCATTTTGTTTTTGTTAAAGGAACGAGACTCCATCTTGTTTTATTTGTGTTTTTGTATTTTCAAATGTTTCAAATTTCGATAATTAAAACACCAGTTTGCAATAGTAATATCCGAGTATGTTATTTCTAAAAACCATTCAGTCTCTGGCTCGCTTAACGAACCTGAACCCGCATTTAATATATATTATGTTGGCAACATCAGCAACATGGCGCCTGAACCAGCGTGTAGACAAAGTTGTAAGTGAACAAGAGTTTTAAAAGGTAAGTCAAAGTAAGAAGAAAATAAAATATAAAGTCGGAGTTAGTTAACAAGAAATTAGAGTCGATAATGAGATTCCCAGAACCCAAGAATATAAAGCAATTGCAGAGTTTTTTAGGCCTATGTAACTTTTACAGGAATTTCCAAAAGAATTATGCCCAAATAACAGCGAAGTTGAGTGCAGTGTTGCAGAAAAACGAACCGTGGAGATGGGGAGAAGAAGAAAATACCACATTTCAAGAAATAAAAGATAAATTTATGAATATGATTATGATGAATCATCCTGATTTTGATAAAAAATTCTATTTACAGACCTAAAGCAACATAGCTTTAGGTGCTGAGTTATACCAAGAGGACGAGAACACACAGGACCATAGCTTATGCTAGCAGAACCCTGTTGGCGGCGGAATGGAACTACACCACTACGGAAAAGGAGCTGTTGAGCATCGTATTTGCAGTGAAGAAGTTTAGGACTTATCTGCTGGGGAATAACACGGTCATCCGTACGGACCATAAGCTGTCTTTCTTGAACACACGTAAGCTTACACACAGTCGACTAACCAGGTTGGTGTTAGCTATAACGGAAAATTTGAGCAATTGCTGATTTTACTATTGAGACGCCAGAACCGTAAGGCGGGATTATTTGAAAGAAAATTAACTTGTAAAAAATCTGTAGAGTAAAGCGGTAGGTTAATAACGCCGGCGCTGGGGCTGACGAATATAATGAATGTACTTTTAGGCTAAGTCACGTTTTGGGACACAACTGTCATAAAATGTATTATTTGCTAAGATAGTAAGGGTGTTTGCCACATGTTGTAAACTTAAGTGCATATAACAATAGATACCGTTAGATGAGAGAGAGAGCGTTGTGTGAGAGAGAGATAACGATAGACGCTAGTTTTTTAAGCACGTGGAACACAGAAAAACGTTGGGCGAATCAGAAAAAGCGTCATGTATTGCGCGGGAGGTTTTAGTTAAGCAGATTGGGCAAATTTGTATTTAGCGGTAGTTTAAACCTATAGGAACGTTTTGCTGTAGATCGTAGGTAAGGGACACTCAAGGCAAGTATATACTATGAACTTAGAGAGAAATAAGTTAGTCTTTTTTATATCGCCGGAATTACACGAAGAGACTCGCGTACGCTGTTTTGCGTTAATTGTATATTTTAATAAGTAATGTAAAGAATAAGTAAATTCACAGAAGTAACAGAGTACGGGAACGCGATATTTACTAATACTAAAGTTATAAATAAAGTTTCATAAACCGTAATAAGTAAATGAGTGGATGATCGGAGTTATAACAAGAAGAAGAAGTAATAATACATATGAAGTTCCATTAATTCAATACGTTGTGGTAAATCGCGGAAGAAGGCGAATGAGTTCGGAGTAAAGTCACGACGGTGTGAGATAGGCGAGCCACACGCGACGCGAACTGTGTTAAATGCACTTAAGGTCAATTCAAGAATCTTTGTGTCCAGTGTGTGTAATTATATGACATAGTTATATGTATAATCCATATGTCAAGTGTAGTGTACACCTGTGGTAAAGTGAATTAGTGCAGTTTTAACCAGGATTAACACACGACAACGGCTGCTGACGATTCACCGATTTACAACATCTTCAGGACTACGCAATTTGGAAGGAGTCTTACGCAAGTAACGAATAATGAACATTTAATTCTATGTTGTTTGATAAATATATATGTTTGTATTCAATATAGTGACTCAATCTGTCAGAAAAGGACTCATTGCTATTTAATAATATTCAATTTGTAAGATAAAACGATCCAATTCATATAAAGAAATTTTGTAATGTATAAATGCAAATGGTTCATTAAAAGTTATGTAATATACTTTAAATTGTGTTTATTATTACTGGCGCCCTGAGGTATAATCAAGAGTCGGTACACTGGAATAAGTGTTATAGACTATTAAATAAATTATTAATATTATTATTGATCAAGGTAGTTTGTAATCTTATTTCTCACATGCTCGTAGGCCAACATAATTTTCAAATAAATAATTTAACTCTTTTAAAAAGGCCTATCAAGAAGTGTATTACATTCTGTCGCCCGGAACGTGGGACAATTGAGTCACTATTAAATAAATTATAAATTAAGAACAAGTAGAAGTTAAGAATAGAAATAGCATAAAACATAGTTTATGATTACGCAAAGTAGGAGTAGGAGAGACAAAGACATACAAAACAACATTCACAACCTATACAGCAACATGAACACAAATACAGATACCCAAAACAACGATATGGAATTCGAAATGAATAATCAATTAGGCGATCCAGACACGCTCGCAGACATTTCAGAGGAGGATCAAGCGTCAGGGACGCGGGTACAAAATGATGAAAACGCAGACACAACAATTTACACCAACAGTAGTAACAGAAATTCGAGAACGACCGATAAGTCAGACACCACTAGAGACAGACAAAAACACTGATATACATATATTACAACAACAATTACTAAAACAGTCAGAAAAAAACAGAAAAACGACTGGCACTTCAAACAGAACAAACAATGAAACAGATCTCACAACAAATACAAAGACAATCAGAACAGCTTGCACAAACAAAAGCGCAGATAGAACAAAATGAAGTAAGATTAGAACAAGCATTACAACAAATGAAAAAACAAATCCATAAACAACACATAGAAATAAGAAAGAAGTCGCCATACAATTGGAACAAGAGAGAACAAACAACAAAAAACTGTTCCAAGACGG
This sequence comes from Magicicada septendecula, assembly GCA_034769895.1. NCBI lineage: Eukaryota > Metazoa > Arthropoda > Insecta > Hemiptera > Cicadidae > Magicicada > Magicicada septendecula. The sequence continues at coordinate 450,130,404 of CM068368.1, forward strand.
CCAAGTAGAGACGAACCACAAAATCCAAGACAATACTGATAAGATTACTGAGCTTAGTATGAATACTAAACAGCAATTCGTAGAGTTGGATGAATGGTATAGCAATAACATTCAAATTATAAACAAAAGATGCGAAGACAATACAGTAGCAATCAAGGAGTTACGAGCCGAAAAGCTGGAAGAAATGAAGAAGGTGAGCGAAAATATTGATTTAAGTCGGAAGAAACTGACCTGCAAATACGACAGATACAACGAGAAATTAAAAATAAAATAGCCTCAATTAATAACCAATCATGCAACCATAACATTACTCACAAACAAGTCAAAAATATCAAATACAATGGGACTGGAGACTTCCCGATGGAGTTTATGAAGGAGATGGAAGATATCTACATGGAGCATTACCAAGATCATGGCAACGTTGCATGGATCGGAAGGCACCTAGAAGGAGAGGCCGCAGTGTGGTGGAGATTGATCAAGAATAGCGTAACCAACTTCGCAGAGTTCAAGGAAGCCTTCATGAACAAATACTGGAGTGATATGATCCAAGAAAAGGTAAGAAACGAGCTCGAATTTGGACGTTATCAGATGGAGAGTGGTATGAGCATGATACAATACCTAGAACGGAAATTGTTAGAGAACAGACAATTAATTCCACCGATACCTGATCAGGAAAATTGCAAAACATTATTCTCAAGGGGTACAGATCTCCATTATTACTCGTGGGGTTACGACTATTAATGAGTTCGAACAAGTACTATCAGAATTCATGGATTTGAGGAGTGAAACAAGGACAATGATTCGGACACATTATGACAATCGAAGTGAACAAAAGCCATTGATGAGAGATGAAGAGGAGAGTGGAAGGAGGGTAGAACAAGGACGAGCACACGAAAGTGAAAACCGAACAGCTAATCAACATTACAATAGATGACCAAACAAGTTTAGAAATGAACCAGAACCGGTCCCTTCGACTAGCGGTAACCAACATAACAAGAGCGCCACTGCAGTGTCAAAAAACTAGGTCAGTTTTGTACAGATGAATTAGATTTAAGCACTATTAATAAGTATCTTTGTGACGATTTAATAGGGTTAAATAGCACAAAATAAAAAAAGGAAAAAATAATATAATCCTAAATAAAACTACATAATTTCCATAATTTCTCTCCCTATGAAATAAATAGAAAACTAAATAATATTAAACAAATAAATATGTAAACCACCTCCTGTTTCTTCAGCGAGTATTAAATTATAGAGAGACGTAATAAACCAGCAATTTAAAATAAGTAAAAATAATAATTAATAAATTAAGAACTATTTATCGCGCCGGTAAATAACAACACGCGCAGACAAGCACTTCGCTAAGCCAGCGATGCGCTCCAAAAATTAGTTGTAAATCAGACTCCGCAGCGAGAACAACACAGTTGAAAATGTAGTCAGTAACTACAAAATTATAGAGAATGAAAGAATATGTCATTCACTCTCTTAGTTTCTTTAAGCTAATGCTTAGTAAAGCTGATAGCAAATATTATCAGTAATTTCAATATGTTTAACATCTTTGATACGTTTTAAGTGTGTGTTTATGACATCTCTGCAGTTGATTTAATATCACGTCAACATGATAGAGATCACAGTATGTGTAACAGTTTAACTATAAGGAAAAAGTGCGGTAAATCGAAGTAAGAGAGTTCAAGTGAAAGTTTCTCACCACCGCCAGCACCAGAATCTGATCAACCTTGCAAAAAGAGAGAGAACCTCACCTTTCTTCAGACCTCCAGGATATACCAGAAGCCGCATAGCCACTGTTTACTACAGACAACCCCGATTCGCCGAGGATACTACATACAGGTGATACAGAAGTCAAACTTCTGTAGTTCAGAAATTACTTAATAAAAATATGAAAGACAATTGACACCAAAATAAAATTAATATAATTATACAAAAGACTGGCCGAATTAAATTACCACTGTAACTTTGTAATAAACAATATGATGTATTTAGCTTTAATGACTAATATGCTAACATGCTAATATTAATAAGTCCATTCTTCAAATGGCAGCAAAAGTAAATTGTTTAACTGTAATATAAAGAAAGGATATAGCTCGGATCCGAGGGTATGAATTACCAAAGTTTTATAAATAATTAACCACGTTGATTAATGAATACATTATGCAGTTATTATTTTTTTAATATAGTTAACTAATCAGTTGAACGAAATAGAGTAAACGAAAAGTAGGTTAAGTATATATATGTATGTTTTAACTATACAAATCACAAGCCTAATTAATTTTTAATAACAAGACAGTAACTCATTTTCTTTTATGCTAATTACCAGGTATGTAAATAAAGAGATGTCATGGACGTAAACAGGCGTGAATTAATTTGGCAACACGAATCTAATATTCCTTAATTCACAGGTTCCAGTTAAGTGTTTTGTTACGTTGTATTTTAATTAAAGATATATATTTTGTGAATATTATGGCAGCCTGTTTAATTGACCGGCGTCAATTAACCGGGCTCCCGAGGTTATAATGGTGATAGTATACAGAAGTTATAAAAGATAGTATACAGCCGTTATATCTTAATAACACTTTTGTAGATATAAGAGAAGATTTATTATGTAATGATGACATAAAAGTAAATTATAGTGTAAACAAGTGCCCGGAGACCAGTATATCATTAAATGGGGTGCCCATTTGTGCATTACTTGATACGGGAAGCCAAGTAAACGCTATATCTGAACAATGTTTTAAAAATAAGAAGGAATTGGGTAGCGTAGCAACCTTGAGACTTTCCAATACTGTCATCAAAGGAGAAACTGGAAATAAATCAAAAAGGGTGACGCAGCAGGTATGGTTAACAGCTAGAATCGGAGATGTGGAAGTTGACAGCGTATTCGTCATGATACCAGAGTTAGTAAAGGATTGTATCGTAGGTGTGGGGTTACTAGGAGAACATGGGTGCGTTATCGACTTACGCAACAAACAATTAATAATTCCAGAAAAGGGGGACCAAAAGGAAGCCACGGCAGAGATATTCCACGTAGAAATCGCGTCTGGGGAAGAAGATATCGAAGAAACAATCAAACAAAAGGTGTGATCAATCGGCAGAATCACCGAGGCCGAAAAGAGTGAACTACAGCAAGTCTTAATGGACAACAGAACAATATTCCGAAATACTCCCGGTAGGATTCAAGAGTACCAGCACAAATTTGAAGTTACAGATCGGACACCATATTGCCAGAAAGGGTGGCCGATTCCACTAAACTATCAGGATGCAGTTAAGGCTGAGATACAAAAGATGGAAGCACATGGTGTGATTGAAAGGGCGCAAACTCCATATATCAACGCAATGGTCACAGTGATCAAAAAGGACCAGATGGTCAGACTACGTTTGGATGCGCGCAAGCTGAATTCCGTTACCGTTCCTGACTACGAGGGAGCCATTCCGATAAACGAAATACTAACAAAATGTGGGAATATCAAAGTGATGTCCATGATAGACCTACGTAGTTCGTTCTGGCAGATCCCACTACATCAGGAATGTAGGGACTTCACAGGATTTTTATATGAAGGAAAGTGCTATTGATACACGGAGACGCCATTTTGACTTAAGACGAGTTTAGCTAGCTTGACGTGAGGACTAGACCACGTGCTATCGAAGGAAGTAAAGGAGTTTACCATTTTGTACATCGATGACTGTTTATGCATATCAAACAGTATCGCAGAACACTTACGGCACCTGAAGTTATTATTACAAAATCTAAGAAGAGCCAATTTAACTGTTAACTTTAATAAATCGCAGTTGTTCCAAAAGGAAATTGATTATTTGGGTTATCGATTAACGACCACAGGTATTACCACCGCACCAGACAAAATCAGGGCTATACAGGAATTTCAGACACCAAAAAATCAGAAACAACTCAAAGGATTCCTTGGTTTGACCAATTTTTACAACAGATTTACCAGCAGAAACGCCGAGGCTACCCAACCATTATTGAATCTCCTTAAAAAGAACAGTGCTTTCAAGTGGACAAGCGAGATGGACCGACACTTTGAGACAGTCAAGAAGCTATTTATCGAGGCAGTAATTCTCAAGCATCCTGACCCCAACAAGCGATTTTATTTACAAACCGATGCGAGCCGGTATGTGTTGGGAGGACAGTTATATCAGTTAGACGATAACAAGGATATCGTAGTGGTTGCGTTCACTAGCCGAGTGGTGAGAGGGGCACGGAACTACTTTACTACGGAGTTGGAACTGCTGAGTATCGTCCATTGTTTACAAAAGTTCAGAACGTACGTGCTAGGAAAGCCCTTGACCATCATCACCGATAACAAGGCGTTAAGTTTCATTAAGAAATGTCATCTGAATAACTCCCGTATAACAAGATGGACCCTCGCCATCCAAGAATATGACTTCGAGATTATGCATTGTAGAGGTCGAGATAACATTGTAGCCGACATCTTAAGCAGACATCCGGAGGACATAAATGAAGTGCAGACCATAGACCAAATTGATGAATTTGAAATTAATCTTGTTAGTGTACGCATCAATAAAGGAATTAAGAAACAACTGAAAAATATACATAGTTATCAATTAGCCGATACCAAACTGAAGAGGATTATTGAGTCCATTAAATCAAATGAACAACATAAACTTGCCAAAAAATACACTTGGCATAATGGAAAGCTATACCATAAGGATCAGGGAGTATGGAAATTAATGTTGCCGGAGGAGTTGTGCCACAGTGTGATCACGGAACTACACGAGGCATACAGTCACGTAGGGAACCGGAGGACGTATAAATTGTTTAAGGAGAATTTCACCGGAGATTCAATCAATAAAATCACTAAATTAATTACAAGAACCTGTATCACGTGTCAGAAGAATAAGGACCATTTTAAAAGGATGTTAGGAGAGACGCGACCGGTCATACCAAAGAAGAAAGGAGAACTGACCAGCGTCGACTATTATGGACCGCTGCCGATTTCTACAGGGAAGGTGAGATATATTTTAACTATAATTGACAATTTCACTAAATATGTCAAATTATATAGACTGAGACAAGTCACAACAAATGCCACTATTAAAAGAATTCAATTGTATTGTGAGGAGATAGGAAAACCAATAGCCATTCTATCAGATAACAGTACACAGTTCACAAGCAATAGATGGACGACCGCGTTGACAGACATGGGTATCAAGACAAAGTACACCGCAATTCGAAATCCCAATACACATCTGGCCGAGAGAATAAACAGACAATTAGGAAATATGTTCAGGGCAATGACCTCCGATAAGCACACCAAATGGGCGCAGTATCTTAAACTCATAGAGGCGTGCATTAACCAGACCTATCAGGAGACAATTGAGACTACACCTTTTGAAGCGCAGTGGGGAAGGAAACCAGAGCGGGATTGGATAAAATATATTGACCGAGATATGATACCTCCAGACCAACCCGTCAACTACCACAATATATACTTACGAATTAAGGAGAAGGGAGAGAAGAGAACAGACAAACTCAACAATACTCACCACATTACTAAGTTTCACCTAGGAGACCAGGTCTTGTTAAGGGCATATCCGATGTCTGATTTAGACAGAAAGATAATAGGAAAATTTTGTAACATATTCGAAGGCCCGTATAAAGTAATTAAAGAAATCGGAACAGCAACCTACCAATTGGAAGATCCACAAGGACCAGGACATATCCGCGGGAACTTCAATGTGCGACAGCTAAAGCCGTATTATGAGAAAGGAACCCAAAATTTACACACACCAAAACATCACATGAAAATTGAAAAACAAAATGTAATAGCACACATCCGAATATTGATGTAGTAGTCGTAAGTATCAAATTAAATGTAAGGGAAGTCAATGTAATAATGAATAATGAAAGTTAGTCATGTAAGAAGTTACGAATGTTTAGAAAAATAAGTAAATGAGAAATGTCACAAAATGTTAAAAAGGGAAATTGCTGTATGTAACAGATGTTATTGAAAGGGAAAGTAGGCCACCCATATTTAAAAGTAGTTTGACAAGTCAGGCATAGAGGGGTGGATAGTTTGTTTGTAAGCAAACCATAAACCAACGACCAACCCTGCTGTCTAGCATTCAGTAATAACTGAGTAATGTTGTACGTTGGAGGAACGAGACTCCATCTTGTTTTATTTGTGTTTTTGTATTTTCAAATGTTTCAAATTTCGATAATTAAAACACCAGTTTGCAATAGTAATATCTGAGTATGTTATTTCTAAAAACCATTCAGTCTCTGGCTCGCTTAACGAACCTGGACCCGCATTTAATATATATTATGTTGGCAACATCAGCAACATGGCGCCTGAACCAGCATGTAGACAAAGTTGTAAGTGAACAAGAGTTTTAGAAGGTAAGTCAAAGTAAGAAGAAAATAAAATATAAAGTCGGAGTTAGTTAACAAGAAATTAGAGTCGATAATGAGATTCCCAGAACCCAAGAATATAAAGCAATTGCAGAGTTTTTTAGGCCTATGTAACTTTTACAGGAATTTCCAAAAGAATTATGCCCAAATAACAGCGAAGTTGAGTGCAGTGTTGCAGAAAAACGAACCGTGGAGATGGGGAGAAGAAGAAAATACCACATTTCAAGAAATAAAAGATAAATTTATGAATATGATTATGATGAATCATCCTGATTTTGATAAAAAATTCTATTTACAGACCTAAAGCAACATAGCTTTAGGTGCGGAGTTATACCAAGAGGACGAGAACACACAGGACCATAGCTTATGCTAGCAGAACCCTGTTGGCGGCAGAATGGAACTACACCACTACGGAAAAGGAGCTGTTGAGCATCGTATTTGCAGTGAAGAAGTTTAGGACTTATCTGCTGGGGAATAACACGGTCATCCGTACGGACCATAAGGCGCTGTCTTTCTTGAACACACGTAAGCTTACACACAGTCGACTAACCAGGTTGGTGTTAGCTATAACGGAAAATTTGAGCAATTGCTAATTTTACTCAATCAACTATGCTGAAAGCAAAGAAATGGGTGTGTTTTAGAAAGCGGAGAGGTATTGAGACGCCAGAACCGTAAGGTGGGATTATTTGAAAGAAAATTAACTTGTAAAAAATCTGTAGAGTAAAGAGGTAGGTTAATAATGCCGGCGCTGGGGCTGACGAATATAATGAATGTACTTTTAGGCTAAGTCACGTTTTGGGACACAACTGTCATAAAATGTATTATTTGCTACGATAGTAAGGGTGTTTGCCAAACGTTGTAAACTTAAGTGCATATAACAATAGATACCGTTAGACGAGAGAGAGCATTGTGTGAGAGAGATAACGATAGACGCTAGTTTTTTAAGCACGTGGAACACAGAAAAACGTTGGGCGAATCAGAAAAAGCATCATGTATTGCGCGGGAGGTTTTAGTTAAGCAGATTGGGCAAATTTGTATTTAGAGGTAGTTTAAACCTATAGGAACGTTTTGCTGTAGATCGTAGGTAAGGGACACTCAAGGCATGTATATATTATGAACTTAGAGAGAAATAAGTTAGTCTTTTTTATATCGCCGGAATTACACGAAGAGACTCGTGTACGCTGTTTTGCGTTAATTGTATATTTTAATAAGTAATGTTAAGAATAAGTAAATTTGCAGAAGTAACAGAGTACAGGAATGCGATAATTACTAATACTAAAGTTATAAATAAAGTTTCATAAACCGTAATAAGTAAATGAGTGGATGATCGGAGTTATAACAAGAAGAAGAAGTAATAATACATATGACGTTCCATTAATTCAATACGTTGTGGTAAATCGCGGAAGAAGGCGAATGAGTTCGGAGTAAAGTCACGACAGTGTGAGATAGGCGAGCCACACGCGACACGAACTGTGTTAAATGCACTTAAGGTCAATTCAAGAATCTTTGTGTCCAGTGTGTGTAATTATACGACATAGTTATATGTATAATCCATATGTCAAGTGTAGTGTACACCTGTGGTAAAGTGAATTAGTGCAGTTTTAACCAGGATTAACACACGACAACGGCTGCTGACGATTCACCGATTTACAACATCTTCAGGACTACGCACTTTGGAAGGAGTCTTACGCAAGTAACAAATAATGAACATTTAATTCTATGTTGTTTGATAAATATATGTTTGTATTCAATATAGTGACTCAATCTGTCAGAAAAGGACTCATTGCTATTTAATAATATTCAATTTGTAAGATAAAACGATCCAATTCATATAAAGAAATTTTGTAATGTATAATGCAAATGGTTCATTAAAAGTTAAGTAATATACTTTAATTTGTGTTTATTATTACTGGCGCCCTGAGGTATAATCAAGAGTCGGTACACTGGAATAAGTGTTATAGACTATTAAATAAATTATTAATATTATTATTAATCAAGGTAGTTTGTAATCTTACTTCTCACATGCTCGTAGGCCAACATAATTTTCAAATAAATAATTTAACACTTTTAAAAAGGCCTATCAAGAAGTGTATTACATAGCTTTACAAGAATACAATTTCTCTTGCGAATATATAAATGGTGTGGACACCCTATCGAGAGTAGATTCTGATGGAAATAAAATGGGTAGGGATCTTAAAGAAATAGAAATTTTTTTACTCAGCCGGGAAGATAGGCTTTTTGGGGAAGAACTGACAGACCTTAAAACAATGCAACAATAAGATACAAAACTGAAAAAAAAATAATTACTAGCCTAGAGTCAGATCCAGATAATTCCCCATTTAATGGGTACTTTCAAGTGTATCAGGGGATTTTGTTTAAGAAAATAGAAGGGGGAGAGCGAGATTGGAAATTCGTTATACCAGAGGGACTAGTTGATAAAATCATATGGGACTGTCATATTAGATATGGGCATTTTGGGGTGAAGAAATGTACACACGTGTTAAAGGAATCATGCGTGTTTAAAAACATGGAGAGGAGGGTTAGAAAATTGCTCCGAGGGTGCGACTTGTGTCAAAAATCCAAAGTGACTAATTATCGGCAGGAGTGTGAATTAAATTTTATAAAAGTTGAAAAACCGTTTGATTTGGTCGCAGTAGATTTGTATGGTCCATTACCAAAGGAGCGAGGGGGAGTTATGTGCATATTGAGTTGTACATATACGTTTTCGAAATTTGTTAAGTTGTACAGCATAAAGAGGACAACTAGCAAGGTTTTAAGCGAGAAAAATAACACGGGATTATATGAACAAAGTAGGAAAACCTAAAGTGGTACTTTCAGATCATGGGCCCCAGTTCATTAGCGGGAAATGGCAACAGACTTTAGGGTGGGAAAGGTACCATAACTAAGCACACGGCAGTATATCACCTGCAGTCCAATCAGGCCGAAAGGGTAATGAGGGAGATCGGGAGGATATTTAGGACATATTGTCATGCTAATCACAGTGAGTGGCCTATGTTTGTAAGCAGAATTGAGGACTGGTTAAACTGCACTACCCAGAGTCTACTGGATTCATGCTATATGAGTTGATAAAGGGGATGGATACGCCCACAAAGAATATTGGAGCAGCTTTTCAACTATCCACCAAAAGGCAGTACAATAGATGTAGGGATAAAACTGAGACTAGCTAATGAGAATTTGTTAACTAAGGGAGAGAGAAAGACCGGCAGCACGACTCCAAAGGTAAGTGGATTAAATATGAAGTGAGTCAACTGGTACTGGTCAAGAGACACAATTTATAGAATGCGCAAGAGAAAGAAATCAAAAAATTCTTTTTGCTATATGAGGGTCCTCATGAGATAAATCAGATTAAAATGGACAATGCCTATGTGTTACAAAATCCAGTGACCAGGGAAATAGTGGGTACACATAATGCAACAAATTTGAAAATTTATTGGTCAAGATAAATTGTAGCAAATATATTATATGTTTTAACTGTTTCAGAAGGGGCTTTTCCCCCATTTTCGGGTGGTCACGGCCTCGCCAACCCTGACCACGGATTTTGGCTCTTTAGGGGTGGACCATGGTTGGAGTATACTTCGGGAGTGAGGCCAGACAGCTATGGTCCTCCTCTACGAAATTGGTGTAAGTAGAAATTTTTAATTTTGAAGAACAGGGGAGGGGAACCCCTAATAATCTTGGGTAGGCGTTACTGTCAGAAGTGCATCGCTTTGCACAACTCAGGTATCAACTAATTTTTGATTTCAAAAGTACTGTAAGGTAATTTTTAAGAGCAGACAAGTGTTGCAATTTCAAAAATTTTTGCTGTGTTCATTTTGTAAGAATTTTTTTCAGTGTAAAAAAAAATTATATATATATATATATTTTGCAACAATACATATATTTGCATATTTCCCCAGGGCGGTAGGTTTGTAAATATTTAGCATAGAAAAATATATGAAGAACAGTTTTTAACAATATTATGCAGGATAAGAATTGTCAGAAAGCGTACACCTGCCCCCGCGAGTGAATACAGCGCTTGTGTGTTTGTGTGTGTGAACGCAAGCTACGACAGGCACAGATGGGGTGATGCGTATGTCTGTAATCAGGTTTTAACTAGATAAGAATAAACTAATTAATACGTTTTAAACCTGTGAACAAAGACTCACCCCAATTATAAAAACACCATTACATTAAGGAATTTTTAACGAATATAGTGATGTAAAAGTATTGCAGAAATTTGCAATAATGAAGACGCCAGGTAATTTAATGTTAATTACTAGTGTAATTAAATAGTAATTAATATGTGTCTTATATGTGAGTGACCAGAAAAAAATACGCAAACAATGATATCGCTCATGCTACGAGTATGTTTACGAAATCGCAAAAATGAACCAAAAAGTGATTTGTAATTAAAAGGACGCTTTGCACGTAGTGACAATATCTAAGAGGTCGAAAACAGTCCTGAACTTGTCAGATTGCCGTCCAGTATAAATACCACCGGCAATTTTGGGGTGGTTTCAGAGACTCAAGATATCTTCACACGTCACGCTGCTGGTCTGCCGATCGATCAGGACATCTTTACCACACACACCAAGACTTATGGAGGAACTCTGGACCGTCACAAACAACAACCCGTAGAGACAGAGAACACAGCATCGACATAATCATCATCATCATCAAATCCTCAGGATTCAGGACACACACACACACACACACACACACTCTCTCTCTCTCTCTCCCTCTCTCTCTCTCTCTCTTTCTCTCGCAACGATAACGTCGGCAGTATGCAGGTGATGAATAAACAATTATATTTTTGTTTGTGAAAAGAACTCTTAAAAAGAAACTTACATATGAACAGTAAAGACTTAAAGTCTTAAATATAATTACTATACATAAATTTAAAGGGTAGTTAAAGAAAAGAATTTAATTTAACAAGAAAATTTAAAAATACTAATCTTTTGTTGTATATTAAAATTTGGGTGTGTCAGTAGAAATAAATAATAGGTTGGAAGTAAATGTTATATTTTTTATTTTGTTTATAGCAACAATTAATTTTATTATTGAGATTGAATATTATTTTTGTTTGTAAATGAGTTGCTATTATTTAAAATTTGAGTCAAAGTCAGACACATTGAAATAAAAAGGTTTACATAATTTGTTTAACATGTCTGTTTAGCTAGTAAGATTATATGGTTGTTTATTTTATATGTCATGAACAGCATAGAAGGTTACATTGTATTTGTGTAAACTTATAAAAGAAAATATTTTTATTTATCTAAGATTCGAATTTTTTAATATTTGCATATTTTCTATTAAGATTAATAAATCATAGAATGATTATTTTGAAACGGTTTTAATTAATTATTTCATGTCAACATCTCACTCCTCTTTGAAAATTATTTAATTATTGTGCAACTACATATACTTGACGCAACGAGAATAAACAAAAAAAAATCCTGCGACTTGGCCGGTGTAATACACTTGTAATGGTACAATTATGGTACAATTTTTAATCAACCTAAATATGGTATAAAAAACCATAAATATTGTATTCCTTCATTTGTAGTAATTTGGTCAAAATTAAATATACCTTAAATAAACATTTATAAATCTACAGTGAGTGGACTATATAAATATTTGCCAGGATTCTGACTGTTTCATAGCAAAAAACGTGAAAACCAGCAAAAAACTATGTTGTTTATTGAGATAAAAGCGACGATCCTTGATTACGCCAGCAACGAAGAATGTGTTGATGAAACTGTCAACAACCAAACAATAGACGAGTGACGTAGATTCACCCCACCTCGGAAATATGGAACAAAGACTCTGTGTCATTTCAACAGGGAACGTGATCGCAGCCGGCCGGCAACCCGTTCACGAAGAGTGAATTTTAACTTTCACACCACTAAAAGTGGTTAATTAACTATATTAAAACCAGTGCTGTAAATCTATAACTACAAAATGTGACCGGGAAGTGAAATCGGTAAACTCGCGGTACGCGAAGTTTTACCGTACAGACAGAGAACGAACCACCACTACAAATTTGGTGAGAACGTTCCAAACATTTTTTATCAAAATCAATATTCAATACATAATGACCAATTCTAATCAAAAATTTAAAATATGAGCTCATTAAAATAAAATTAAAATAATAAATTGTACCAGCGTGAGAGAGAGAGAGTGAAAGATAGAGAGTGATATAAATGCTGGGTTGTGCGACAAAGATATTCATATATTCAATCTATTACTATATAATCTTTATATAATACGTAATATTTACATATTTCATAAATACATGTCATGATTTTGGAGGGTAAAATTGTTTTGCAAACGCCCGTGGCGTAATATGTGGGTTCGAGTCATTTTTCAATATGTATTAATATTCAAGTTACATACTAATAAAAGTAATTTATATATGATATTTTGTGTATGTTTTATTTCAGGTAGGCTATTTCACAAACATGGTTAGTGTTGCACGAACCCTGGCCCGAAACGTAAATTTGTGTAATGTTGTCAAATTGTACAACATGGCGTCCGGTTGAAAAAGTGATAGTCATTTACTAGTACATACAAAAGTACAATTTTTATGGTAACTAATTAAACGATAAAAAGCCATTAGTTACAGATGGCGCCCGAACAGGGACGAATAGTTACAGATGGCGCGTGCCGTCCAGGGACTCGACATAAAACATAATTTTATGTAGAGTATACCTACCGGTTGTGAAATAACTACCTGAGATAATAGCGCTAAAGTACGTAACACGTGCGCAAGGTAAGGTTAAAATTTTAGGTTATAAACATATATGTTTTAGTAACATACAATTGTAAGTATGAGTAATAACGATAATATTGCAATAGAAATCAGTACCTCTGAGGTAAATTTAACTAGTAAAATGGATGTTCAGCCAACTCAAATTAGTCAGATTGACGAAGCAGATACACCTGTATCTGTTGTATATGTAGAAACCGAGAAGGTCTCTACGTCCATGTCAGTTAGTCCAGAAAATAAAACAGATGAAACTAGTGCCATGATGCAATTACTATTAAAATTAGACAAAAAACTAGATGAGCAAAAAAACGATTCTAATATTAAATTCACAAATTTGAATGACAAATTTGATAAACAATTTAAAGAATTACAGAATGAAATTAAAATAGGTCACGATAAGCTCATTAAGCAGTTTGACAAGGTCATTACAAAATTAGACGAGAATTTAAGTCAACTAGAAACCCAGAAGGTGCGGTAGTGAAAACAGTACGAAAAACGAAGTACTGACTAATAAAGTAAACAACAATGATAATGTGAATAATGAATTTACAGATAGTAAGAATATTACAAGTAGTAAGAATATAATATTAGAAAATGATAATGAAAGTATTATGAGTGATAATGAAGTGTTTGAGTGTATTGAGTCAGAAAGAGAGTTGGAAGAAAGTATTTTTGTACAAGGGATGCAGGGGGTAGAATTTTCTTTTGATGTTGTGTTAGGGGGTGAAGAAAAGTCTTCACGTATTTTTTATAAGGATAAGAGTTCCTTCAATTTATATTTGGGAGACGATAGGTCTACAAATAAAGTTTCTTGGTGTTTTTGTGTACCTAATAAGTGGTGCAATATGTTTAAGTTAGGGACCCCTGCATATTTGGAGAGAGAGAGAGAGAGAGAGAGAGAGAGAGAGAGAGAGAGAGAGTGTATTTTGGTGTTATGGAGAGAAATGTATTAAGAGAGAAAGTGTAGAGAGATATGGTGAGAGAAAGAAAGTAATAAAATTTTTTAAAGTTAATAGAAAGTAAAGAGAATTGGTAGAAAGGTTAGGCATAGATAAGGTGGATGAAAATAATGAATACTTACCTTATAGTAACAATGATATTGAAATAAAAATAAATGATGAGAATAATGGTATTAAGTACTTACCTGTGGTAGAAAATTATGATGACAATTACAAAATGAATAACCAAAGTATAACATATGATATTACTGAGATAGACGGTACCCTACTCGATCGTGACTTGAGATATTTGTTTGATAATTGTTTAATATATGAATATGATTATGTTTCTAATCATAAAATGTTTTTATTAAAAAATAAGATAAATAGACGTAAGATTCGGATGTTATTCAACGATGGAGGATAGACTGTTTTAATTGTGTAATGAACATTGAATATATGTGAAAAGTGGTATTGAATTGGACTGCTATGGACTGAGTTTGATAAATAACAAAATAATGAGTTGGATTGTATATTTTTCATTGTATTAAATGTATTTATGTCAATGTATTTATGTATTTTTGATGTTGTATTACAGATATATTTTGGGTACACCAGTTATTATGTATTTTAACAATTAACATGTTTTGTTTACATCAACAAGTAAAATTTTTTTAAAACAATTGAATAACAATTGAAGACTAATCATTCTTTATTACTCAATTAAAATAGTACAAAAGAAAGTTGTACTAAATTGTAACAGAAGTTAATTGTAATAGAAGTTTCTAATGAAGATAAATTATTATTTAAATTATAATGAAGGTAATTTCTAATGATTAATAAATGATTAAGTAAGAATCTATATATTTGAAAAGTGAGATGTACTGTTATGAGTAGATGAGAGATGAATTTTATAAGACAATAGTCAATGATTACAGTAAGGTAGAATGTTTAAACAGGGATAGAGCCTGGGTATAGATAGAAAGGTGAGTTATTTAATTGAAGTAACGGGAGGTAGATAGTTAAGAATTTTGAAGTAAATAATACAAAGAAAGTATTAGATATTTAGGGACACAGTAGTTAGTGATTATTTGTAGAGGTGAGTAAAGTCAAGGTTAAACATATATTTGTTGTTGATGATATTTTGTAGTGGGGGTGAGGTGATAAGGAGTAGCCAACGTATAATGTGGCAGGTATTAGCGTAGTTTAAGGGAGTGTTTGCCGAATTTTGGAAGGGCAAAATATTATGAATGTATATAGCCAGTTAGGGAACACCCATCTCTGTACAAAGACGAGCAGTGCCATAGGATTTAAATGAAATTAGTAAAGGTGTTTATAATTGAGATATTGGTGTCATGATAGGTAAATCTGGTTGTCAGTTAGAAGAAGGTGAGTAAGATTATAATAAGTAAAGGCGTAGTGAACATAGGAGTCATCCAGACTAAACAATGATTAGAAGGTGAAAGGTTAGGTAGTTAGTGAGGTAGAAAATTCAGAGTAGAGAGGTAATAAGAAATGAATAATGAAATAATAATATAATAGAATATAAATAATAAGTTGAAATAAATTTTAATAATATTATAATAATTGATGTCTAATTAATTAATTAATTGCAAATTTTATAATTTAAATGCAAATCTTAATCAAGATTAAAAATGAATAAATTATTTCAATGTATTAAATGTATCAATGTGTATTAATGTATCAATGTATTACATGTATATGGAAATAGTGTATGAAGGGGTAAATATAATTGGCGCTGTTAATGCTAACTATTACCTGTTAATAATAATAATAATAATAATAATAATAATAATAATAATTTTAATTTAACAATTCAATAAGATTTATGAATAAATAATACCATACAGATTTATTAATTATTTTCTTTTTCTATAATTTGTTTTTCTCTATGTTTGGGAGATTTATATGGGAATTTTCATATTTTCAATTATAATTTAATTCTTTTTATATCAATATGTTTCTTTTGTAATCATACTAATTATAAAATAGAAAGAGTTAAATATTATCGATAGGAATCGAAACAATTTATTAATTCAGGGTAGTCCATATTGAGAAGGGAAATTCTATATAATTCTTGTGGGTTACATTTTTTATAACTAGATTTTAGTAGTATATCAAGCAAACCCAGTGCTTATTAGCACAAACCAGCACCTAGCTAAGGGGGACCAGATCAGTTCAGGATAGAGTGATTTACCAAGCCACTATTGTAATATTTTTCATTTATTGTTTCAGTGTTTGGTGATATGACAGCGGTCCTGAGCTGGCCAGCGTGCCAGAGCAGGGGCGTTACGCGCCTAAGTGGCCTTATGGTGTTGGGATCTCGAAGGAGAAGTCCAGTAAGGTCATGTAGGTACTGTCATCATCATCAGACCACGGGTGAGTTATTGTTTCTTTTATATAAATTGTAAGGGGGTTGTGGCGACCTATCCTGGCTGATCCCTTTAGGAAGTATGAAAGGGTCAATGAAAGTTTTTATGCTTCGGCACAAAATCTTTCATTGAGGGGGTTTTGTAATGGTACAATTTTTAATCAACCTAAATATGGTATAAAAAACCATAAATATTGTATTCCTTCATTTATAGTAATTTGGTCAAAATTAAATAAACCTTAAATAAACATTTATAAATCTACAGTGAGTGGACTATATAAATATTTGCCAGGATTCTGACTGTTTCATAGCAAAAAACTGTATGTTGTTTATTGAGATAAAAGCGACGATCCTTGATTACGCCAGCAACGAAGAATGTGTTGATGAAACTGTCAACAACCAAACAATAGACGAGTGACGTAGATTCACCCCACCTCGGAAATATGGAACAAAGACTCTGTGTCATTTCAACAGGGAACGTGATCGCAGCCGGCCGGCAACCCGTTCACGAAGAGTGAATTTTAACTTTCACACCACTAAAAGTGGTTAATTAACTATATTAAAACCAGTGCTGTAAATCTATAACTACAAAATGTGACCGGGAAGTGAAATCGGTAAACTCGCGGTACGCGAAGTTTTACCGTACAGACAGAGAACGAACCACCACTACAAATTTGGTGAGAACGTTCCAAACATTTTTTATCAAAATCAATATTCAATACATAATGACCAATTCTAATCAAAAATTTAAAATATGAGCTCATTAAAATAAAATTAAAATAATAAATTGTACCAGCGTGAGAGAGAGAGAGTGAAAGATAGAGAGTGATATAAATGCTGGGTTGTGCGACAAAGATATTCATATATTCAATCTATTACTATATAATCTTTATATAATACGTAATATTTACATATTTCATAAATACATGTCATGATTTTGGAGGGTAAAATTGTTTTGCAAACGCCCGTGGCGTAATATGTGGGTTCGAGTCATTTTTCAATATGTATTAATATTCAAGTTACATACTAATAAAAGTAATTTATATATGATATTTTGTGTGTTTTATTTCAGGTAGGCTATTTCACAAACATGGTTCGTGTTGCACGAACCCTGGCCCGAAACGTAAATTTGTGTAATGTTGTCGAATTGTACAACATGGCGTCCGGTTGAAAAAGTGATAGTCATTTACTAGTACATACAAAAGTACAATTTTTATGGTAACTAATTAAACGATAAAAAGCTATTAGTTACACACTTCATAGTTGCGTTGAGTACATGGTAATGTATTTGTGTGAATTATTGAAATACTTGTAACGTTGCAATATATTGTGACAATACGAGCATAGGCTGTAATGCGCATATATAATATAAAATAAATATTTAATTTAATTTCAGTAATATACAATAGACGAGCAGGTGTGAGATTGGAAGCTGGCTTTCAAGCAGGAACCAACAGGTAAACATCACGCGATTCCTGCTGCATGTGTGTATACAAGTAAATAGTGTGTGTGCGTGAAGCCTGTTTGATCCTGAAAGTTTGCAATCTCACCCCCAAATCAATGCTAAATTAAGAATATATTTAATATTAAGCAAACCATAAATGTTAGCGACAAGGTAAAAGCTTCTAAAAATGTGTAAAAATCAGACACAAGTGCAGTGCGAATTTTACATAATTCGGACAATCAGTGGGAATCGAGTGCGATTTTTAAAGCATTATAATTACACTAGTGGTACGAGCATCATGATAATTGCACATCACATAGGTCATTAAATTAGACAATATTTTATCGCCGTGAAATCTGCATTAAACAGTGTGATTGGCAAAAAAGTGCAATTTGTGAAATAGGACGAGAGTGGGGGCTATCACGCCATGGTTCAACTGTCGACAGGCTAATTCCTGAATCGACAGCTGCAGTTTTCTTGGTGAATATAAATAGAAGCCCAGGAGAGCTAATCTCTCTCTTCTAACAGTGTTCATTAGTGGCGGAACGCTATGTCCATCAGAGACGCGGAATTTTAATTACTTCGGACAGAGTTAGACGATATGTCTAACACCAATAAGACTTTTTGTTAATCAGAACTTGTAAAGTAATATGATAAATATTTCGATTTAACATAATAATGGAAAACAGTAATTAAAAAGTAACGTAACAAACAAATCGTCAGAGGTCTACAAGTGATCTACATCTAGGAGCACTACTCCAGACCGAGGACGAGAGCACTACATGGCATAATTTCCAGACGTAAAGTACGAGTCACCGGACTTCTGAGAGGACCTGGAAGAAGAGGAAAGCATCCAGGACTTCCGAGAGGACCCGGAGGAATAGGAAAGGATCCAGGACTTCCGAGAGGACCCGAAGAACGAGGAAAGGATCCAGGACTTCATGACTATGCAGGATTCACAACATCAGGGACTCAGGACCAGGACAGGGTATGCTGAGGAACCGCTACAATTAAGGTGAAAGAAAGCCATGTATTCCTCATAACAAAAGACTTAATCAAAGATTGATAAACATTATCAAAAGAAAGACAATAATTTCAAAAAGTGTAATTTATAACTTATAGATGTAAATGTCTTGTATAAAAATTATAGCATAATTTTTGCAGTAATAATTTATTGAAAATACGTAAATTTAAATTGTAGAGTAATTATGAAAAGCATTGTAGAGAAATTATGAAAGCATAATTTTTGCAGTAATAATTTATAAAAAAATATTTAAATTAAAAATTGTAGAGAAGTTATGAAAGCACAAGTTTTGAATTGATAATGATTGAAAATATTTTAATATACATGTGAAAGAATCAATTAGATTTGTTCAAATAATGAACAAATAGTAACTTAGTTAAATATTTTTATATTGAAAGCACACATTCAGACTGAGTAATACAGACAGTATAACATTATGAAGAAATGTTTAATTAAAATTAATATTATTATAAAAATGAATAATATTATATAAGATTTATGTTTGTGACGAGATTACAGCAGACACAGAAATTTTGCAACCATATATAATGAATATCATATAACGAATTAATCATTATTTGTATATTATTTCCTGACATGTTTGTTTAAATTAATAAATGGGAACATTTTAAATTTCCTAAAAAGGCTACAATTATTATAATTACACCTGAACCCCTAATTATACACGTACACGTTGTTAGAAATGTTATTTACCGTTGTATAATTTTATCGCACATGAGCGTGCGCCCGACACTTACATTTAATAATTTTATACCGTTGTATAAAATTGTCGCTTCCAACGTGTGGCTCGATACATTTAGCAATGTGTACTGTTGTATAAAAACTGGCGCCCAACGTGGGGCTCCACAAATTTAAATGTTAAATTGTGTTTAGTTTGAGGAATAATATATTATTGTATGTTTCAGAAGGGACTCTCCCCCATTTTTGGGCGGTCACAACCTTACCAGTCCTGACCGTGGGTTTCGGCACTAGGAGGCGGACCATGGTTGGCAGAACTTCCTTCGGGTGGTGAAATGACGATGGTCCGGCTCCACCAAAATTGGTATAGGTAGAAATTTAGGCATCTCATTGAACGGGGAGGGGGACCCCTAAAGGTACGTGGTATAAAATTTTTTACACTCAAGGTGCAGCAGTTAGGTGTACCATATCACGTACCAGTACTGCCTTGGAGTGAATATAAATAATTGAGGAGACTATATTTTACAAGGCAGTACATTCACATAAAATTTCTAGTGTTATTGGTAAAAATTAAATTTAGCCAATGGCTGTAATTATGGTATAGTTTGGAAAAGACGAATTTTGTTGCAAAGGGGATGGGAGTGATGTAGACGGTGGGTTAGAATAAATGGGAGAATAAAAGGAATAAATATGATGTTAAAGGCAGTAATAAGGGAACGTGAATTCACGTAGCATGTCTATCTGGTCCCAATTCTCCTTGCGGCAAAACCCTGTCTTTTCGGGCGGCTACGAACTTACCACTCTTGATTAAGGATAAGAATTAGCCTCCAATGTAAATACTTATAAATCTATATAATTTGGAATGTTTATAATTTTAAAGTTTGTAGTACAAGTGAAAAGTGGACTTGCAGAAGTGTCTGGGTAAGAAAAAAAACAAACAAAAACTTGTTATTATACAAGATGTGTGGGTAATTTTGGGGGGGTTGTTTGGTGTTAATAGAAGTGAAATAATTATGGAAAGTAGAGACTGCAAAAGTAGAAGGGTTAAGTTAGTTATTAGTATGCTATTGCAGTGGTGTCATGTGCCACTGCAGATAGCGATGAGTGTTGGTGGTAACATCAAGGTATGTTACCATCATCGGAGGCCAAACTGGCGTAAAATACACTGCACAACTTTTAATATAATTTTATATTATATGTTGATTTATTGCCGTGCAGTGTATCATAATGATGAAGAGAACATGCCTGAAATAAAGATGATTTCCCCGCCTTTACGGGCGATTACTGCCTTACCAGCACTAATCATGGTTTTGGATGGCGGTCAGCTATGGGCAGCAATTGTAAACCTGACCATAGTTGGCTTGAAATTGGTATAGATTTGAAATTAAAGGGGGTTGACTTAGGGGAAATCCCCGGAACTATGGAACAGCGGCTATCACTCTGTTCGCGTGGGAACAGTAAACCAGGTGATAGACCCACTTTAAGGGCATATAAATTTGTAACTTTAGATATGATATCTAGTTTTTAAAAATGTAACGCAGAAGCAAGGACAAGGAGATGACAAAATTCCTCCAAAATTTCAGTCCTTGTGGACGCAACTGGACGCCACAGTCCAGGGAGGGTCATAGTGTGTGTGGATAAGGAGGTTACTCGGGGGAGTAACGAATTAAAAATTTGTTGTAACTTAATAATGATGACTCGCTACTGAGCTGACTAAATAATTTTGTTTTGATTTGAGAAATGGTACACTAGATGTTTCTTATATTGTTTATTATGTCTTATTGTGTTATTATTTTATTATGTTAAGGATAAGGATTATAAAATGTAATAATATTTTATAGAATAAGTTTCCAATGTGTTTAAAGCTTTTAAATAAATAATGAAATAAATTTAAGATAGTTAAAATTTTCAATGGGTTGTAAAAGATAGAAGTTGGGTGATAGTAATTGTTTAAGTAAGACATTTGAGTCAGTCCAAGTTGAGTATACATGGGTGTTAGAGAGAATAATATTATGGCGAGTAAAAGTAAGATAGAATTTGAATATTAATAGTGACACAGTAGCTATGGGGAAAATATGTAGAATAATGAGTGATATATTGAGGTAATAAATAAATGGAGATATTTTGTAAATGAAAGTGATGTAATGGGAGAGTAATTAGTTGATAGGGGAATTTTGTAAAGGGGGTGGTGTGATAGGGAGTCCTCAACGAAAAGCGTTGTGGCGGGAGGGGAACCGATTAGCGCCGGAAAGGGTTACCTAGGGGGAGTCCAGGAACCAAGATAAGGGAATGAGCAATGGGAGGGAAACACACATCCTGAGTACAAAGGGGTAGAGTATTTTTTTTTTATATAAGTGTAGAATAATGGGAATGGAGTTAGAAAATTATTGGTAGATATTTTGATAAAAGGGTTGGTAGATGTTTTGGCAGATGGGTGTCATACTAGTTAAAGAATTTGTAAATGAGTATTAGCGACATAAAAGGGGTAAGATTATAGGTAAATGCCAAGTTGATAAAGTGAATTATTATGAATAACTGAGAATCACCCAAATGAATAATAAATGAAATGTTACGTAAAATGAAGGTTGAAAAAAAAAAATATCTTTTTTGGGAAATGAATTCATAAAAGTTAAATTGAGATTAAAATGTAATTTTTATAATTTTATATGCAAATTTAAAGATGCAAAGTGTGTAAGTTTGGTCAAATGTAAATGCAAACTGTTTATTTTAGGGTAATAATAACAATATGAATTATGAATATACTATGTTTTATTGTGTTGTATTATGTTTGTTAGTGTTTAAGAGAATTTTATGAATTTAAATATTTTAGATGCAAATTGGGGATGAGAGAGATTTGTAATATTATAATGGGAAATGTTTATTTAATTTCTGATAGAATCAGAGGAATGTATTTTGAATTTTGGGATAAAAGTTAACAAGAGAAAGGAGACAGAATGAGATTATGGAATTTTAAAAGATGTATTCATATATATGTTAGAGGTTAAAAGAAAAAAAAAAAACCAGTGCTTAACGCAAACCAGCATCGCTAAGGGGAAACAGATCAGTTAGGGATGTAGTATGGTATAAGGCCACTAGTTGATATTCTGATTTGTTGTTTCAGTGTCTGGTGATGCTGTGGCGGCGGTCCTGAGCTGGCCAGCGCGTCAGAGCAGGGGCGTTAAGTATCTGTCTGACTTTATGGTGTTGGGATCTCGAGAAAGAAGTCCAGTAATGTCATTCAGGTGCGGTCACAGTCACTGGACCAAGGGTGAGTTGATTATATTTTTTTGTTTGTAAACCGTTAAGGGGGTTGTGGCAACATATCCTGACTGATCCCTTTAGCAAGTATGAGTGTGTCAATGAGTTTTTATGCTTCGGCATAAAACCTCTCATTGAGGGGGTATTGTAACGGGACATTTTGGCCTACCTGGGGTAAAATAAATAAATAAATTTGTATTTTTATAAAAGCAAATAGCATTCTTTACGATATAATAATAATTTGGGAAACGTAAATATAAAGTGACAAGAAAGGTAAATTTTATTGGTAGCGAAAGTGGCAGGAGTGATTGAAAATACTGTTCATAAAATTATAAAGACGCAATAGACAAACATACGAAATGTGTCAAGGTCAGCTCCAGATGCAAGTAAAGCAATTATTTTGAGCACCAGTGACTAACTGATTGTGTAACAGATTATATAACATATTACGTCAGAGACGATCCCAAAGCTGGAATGTAGGAGTGCTAGCCAAACTACTACTGGCGTAGTAATACGACAAACATAAGACAATGGAAATTTGATGAACAGCAGCAGCGGCTACACAAAATAGCGCCGTTCGTATAGGCAGTCGGCAAGAAACCGTTAAAAACTACGGACGCATGTAATCGTCGCGTCCGCCGGCTAGGCGAAGTTTTCGTCGCCCGCAGTACAATAAAATGTGATGCAAAACAACAGATATGTAATTAACAGTTTAAAAAAGTGATATAAAATAATACATAATACATAAATGAGGTGAATGACAGTTTTCTTTATTCAATAACAGTTTCGGCGATTATTAATTGAACAAATTATCAGTGAAAATAAAATGTGCATGTAGAGCAAAGCAACGTCTTCAAGACTCAAAATCAGCTAAGTAGCAAAGAAATAAAACAAATTTGAATAAAAGCGGAAATCAAAATTTAACATTATTATTATATTTTAAAAAAGAAATGAGATCTCTAAGGGCATAAAATAAATGTATGTGTGTATATGCGTGAGTGAAAGTAGATATATAAAGAAGGCTGGTTTGTGTTTTAAAATTTAGTTGTATTTAATTTCTTGATATTTTATTATTTGAAATTTTATACCATGTTTCAATTTTTCTATGTGAAGAGATAGTTTGTCAATGATCTTTTTAAAAGTAAATAATGATGAAAGAAAATAATTAAATGTTAATAAAACTTAATTATGGATAATAAGTAAAGCTTTCTTTATTTCAAACAGCCATAATTCTGTTCTCCTGGGTTCGCCGAAAGGAACATGGCCCTGGTAAGTAACAATTATATATAGTTGGCACACTTTAAAGATGGCGGCTGAACAAAAAAGACGCCAACAAGTGATTATGTGAAAGTAAATAATTAAAGTAAAATAAAACTTAACAACCCTAACTAATTCTTCGTATTGTTTAAATTAGCAGCCATCCTTACTATTTCTTTTATGAATTTGCTAACTGCTATAATTTTTATTGTTCGACTAACCTTTTCGTCATCACTGACATCTTCAGTCTTAAACAACAGGTTGTTTAAGACCTGAAGATGTCAGTGATGACGAAAAGCTTAGTCGAACAATAAAAATTATAGCAGTTAGCAAATTCATAAAAGAAATAACCCTAACTAATACTAGATTCAAGAAGTTTAAGTAAATTCAAACTAGTGTGGTTCCCAATATAAAAGCAGAATTAACCACTGCCAAGTATTAAAATTGCTATAAGGACACTGATATAGAATAAACATAATAAAGAGATAAAGGTGCAAAAATGCAACTAAAGAAAAATGTAATACTCAAGTATACTAAACACTAATCAAAGAAACTGCAATTAAAGTAAAATAAACCAATAATAACTAATGCTGATACAATCAGAAGTGGTAATGATAAATTCATTATACATAGGCCACAACAAAGATGTGTTACAAAACACTAATATTATAAATTAATTGAAAAACAATTAGTATGACAATAGGCCTAGAGTCTAGTCCAAGGAAAATGGATAATTCATAGTTATAACTAAATAACGATGTGAGAAAATTTATTGTACAGTACTGATAAGTTATCACAAAAGACACAAGTGAAGAAAAACAATGTAATTAGTATAATATTGTGACGGCAGCGGTATGCGAACATCTGCTCTCCGGTACCAGCGGTGGACGAGACGAGCCAATCCGGCATCAGCAGCCGCCGAGATGTGACCAACTGCGTGTTCAGAGCTAGCGAATCAGCGATCCCGGTTAGTTAATAAAACCCGGGCCGGCAGAAAATTTTGCGCATTCTTCATCGCCACACCATCGGACGCACTTCATCTCCTCTCCTCTCTCGGACGACATCGAGGCGGAGTCAGCCGGAAGGAACAGCCGAAGAATAGAACCGCCGCCGTTCTTGCGTCTTCGCACTCCCATTCCGCGCCAGCGATGGATTTCGCTGGGCCGGCAGCCGACTCTACAACTGGTGCCGAAAGAAGAGGAGGTCTGCAGTACGCCACGAACAGCGGGCGCAGCCGCCGAACATCTCAGCGCGGCACTACCAACATCACCGTTCTCGCCACTCGGTCCTTTTTAGGGCCACCAAAAACACTAGAGTGTACGATTGGCGCCATTTGTCATGCGGCAAGCCTTTTGTCCGGTGACAAGTGGCGCCCAACGTGGGGCAACGATCATCTTGCGGATGCAAGATCCAGCCAGGCCAGCGAGCTACCAGCCGGCACACCAATCAACATGGCGCCCAACAGATACCTCCACAACATCTGGAGAAGAGCAGTAGGCTGGCTACCGGAGAGCATTCAAGACCCGGTGGAGTTGTGACGGCAGCGGTATGCGAACATCTGCTCTCCGGTACCAGCGGTGGACGAGACGAGCCAATCCGGCATCAGCAGCCGCCAAGACGTGACCAACTGTGTGTTCAGAGCTAGCGAATCAGCGATCCCGGTTAGTTAATAAAACCCGGGCCGGCAGAAAATTTTGCGCATTCTTCATCGCCACACCATCGGACGCACTTCATCTCCTCTCCTCTCTCGGACGACATCGAGGCGGAGTCAGCCGGAAGGAACAGCCGAAGAATAGAACCGCCGCCGTTCTTGCGTCTTCGCACTCCCGTTACGCGCCAGTGATGGATTTCGCTGGGCCGGCAGCCGACTCTACAACCGGTGCCGAAAGAAGAGGAGGACTGCAGTACGCCACGAACAGCGGGCGCAGCCGCCGAACATCTCAGCGCGGCACTACCAACATCACCGTTCTCGCCACTCGGTCCTTTTTAGGGCCACCAAAAACACTAGAGTGTACGATTGGCGCCATTTGTCATGCGGCAAGGCTTTTGTCCGGTGACAATATATAAAATAAGAGATATAATTAGTTTGTAAGAAATGTGTTTTTTTCACCCCATAGCAGAACTATATGATAAGGGTATTCAAAATACTCGTGATAAAAAGATAAAAATGATAGTAGTCATGAAAATATTATCAGTGTAGTTATAAGTGAATTATTTAATTTATAAGAAAATAAATTAATTACAAGCCCGTGGGCGTACTAGGGAAACCAGAGAATTATAATCTCAACACCAGCTACTGACGCTGACTTGAGCGTCTATTTCGCCAAACGTTACCGAGAGCTCACGAAAATTATAACAATTAGCCAATCAGGGCCCACTATTAACTAAAAAGTGCGGAATCTCGATACAGGTAACATCACCAGTTCATCTCAAGCTTCGACCCAGACTCCACGTTGGTCAGAATAACCACAAAACATTGAATTGACAAGCCGACAGCTGATAAAAGCATATTAACCTCGAAACTCAAGGCTGAGGTTAGGTCGGGTACATGGGCAAGTGAAGTTTATTTTAAACAGTGACCTTTACCGGAGTGCATGCGCATAGGTAGTGAGTGAGAAGGGATTAATAAAAATTAATTCCATTTAAATAATAATAAAGAAAGAAAATTTGTGAAATCATGATACTACGAGATCAACGGTATACGCAAGTATCAGTGACCATGATTATTATTTTATATAAGTAATTAAACAAGTAAAGAACGCCATCAGCAAATTTAATTAATACAAATTAGATCAAATCTAACCCTACCTAGATTGAAAAGGGATTTTAACAACTGAAGTAAACAATAATGAAAGAGTTGACCATTGACAACTTTAACTTTCTAATTAATAACATTAATTGTAATATCTTTATAAAAGACATTGAATCGTCAATGAGGGAATAAAATGAACCCTGAACATATAGTATTTTAAGTATAATATTGTGTTTAACTGTAAGACTATAACTAGAGGTAACATACTCATTAACCATAGGAGTGGGTAAATTTTAAATACCTGTTAGTTGTTTATATCCAATATAAAGAAGCTAAATAATGAAATGATCACTGGATTTCCATTATAACACTGTTGTACGAAATTGTTAACATATTTAATGAAACATTAGTCATTTAAAATCAAGTAAGTTAGGTTACCATAAACCCAAATTAACCTATAATTCAAATAAAAACACTTGTTCAATGTTTATGTTGTATTAAAGAATTAATAATATTTTTTACTCTCCGCCTACTAATTAATATGGTAGTGCAATTAATTAATTAAAGTGTATCTTGCAGACTAAAAGAACCTGCTATATTTATCAAGTAAAGTAATGAAATTGTTTACATCCAGACTGGTTGTTTGTTAGGCGCAGTCTGGCCACCCTGAGTTTTTGTTTATTTTTAAAGAGTCCATACTCGATGTTAACATTTTTAAAGCAAATGAACAAGATTATTGTACAACGACAATTATTAACAATGAGTTCAAACAATAAAACATTAATTCACAAATGATAAACGAGTTTGACTGTTATTGTATTTGAATAAGACTTGCAGCTTAGGTGAGCGACAGCAATGGTTGGTAATAGAGGCGACGGCGAGAATTTGAATTAAATGATTCTCACTAGTAATACACCTCCACATTACTAGCATCCAAACATCACTAGTAAGTATTTTTATAACTATGATACTTATGTAATTTCAGTGAAGGGGCACACCTCTAGAGTCACCTCAGCGACAAGCAGAAGAGTCAACTTATTCAATTTAAACCATTCACCATCGAACTCACAACACATGACCACTATTATTAAATTAATAATAATCATGATATTTATACAATTTTAACGAGAGAGGATCTCGTCTATCTAACAATATGTACATGTAGATATGCATATTGGCCTGATGATTGTTAATTAATTGTAACGAATAAATGTATTATTCAACAAGATGTGAAGTAATTGTAAATCAACTAAACATTAAATCATTATATTGTATTGCTATTTTTGAAGCCTAGGAAAGACAGTTATAATAATGTGATGGAAATTGTATATAATGTATCAGTTGCCACTTTGTGTGTATGTAGTTATTAGATTCATATGTGTAAGTATGTTTTTAACACCGGATAAAAAGGGGATTCCCCAACTTTCGGGCGGTCACGGCCTCACCGAACCCTGACCGTGGAATTGGCTCATCTTTAACAGGCTATGGTCAGAGCATATTACGATACGCGCTGCCTAAGTCTGGACATAGCTTGTTATCATTGTAAAGGTGGACTTAGAAATTGAACCTTTTGAAAAATTTGGGGGAATCTCTAATAAACTATGGAACAGCGGCTATGCACAGAATGGGGTGGTAGACCGTCTTAAGGGCGTATAGTTAGTTCACTGTTGTTACTGATGTTTTGTACACCAGTAATACCAGACCTTGTGTAAGGCTGAAGCAAGACGGGCCCCATACGGGTATTAGAAAGTATCAGGATGGGTCTCACGGAGTATTTAAAATACTCAAATAATGTTCAGTTCTTGTGGAAGCAACTGGGCGAGACAGTCCAGCCATAAAAATACAATAGTGTAGTGGATAGGGGGTAGTAGCTACAACACTAGCTACGTATAAAATGTATGTTTATTATAACAATATTGTGTCTGTTGTGATCTGATTGGAATAAATTTTGGTAACTATTTGTATTGTAATATTAGTAAGCAAGCACTGAGTTAATCATGTTCGGACACTGAGGGTTATGTAGCAAATTTAAATGGGTAACAGGTTACTAACATCTTGTGAGATTTTGTTAATGGAACTTTTGTGAACATGTATAAATGTATGAAGTTATGATATAGAATTTGAATTTGTAGTATGTTGTGGACAATTAATTGCCTGATCAAAATCGATGGAATCTTTATTTGATATATGGCACATGTGTATTTCATTTGTAATTTGACATATGAGTTTGATATAACTATTTAGTTAAGTAAGGTGTGTATGATGTTATTTGGGGGGGTTAAACAACAAAAAAATTAAGATACCACAAATCAGTACTTTGGTCGATGCAAATCAGTACTTCTAGGAGGAACCCAAATCAGTACAAGGATATGGATTTATGAAAGACCATTTGATAATGTTTTGCCTTTGTTGTCACAGAATCTGTGTGGAACTGTGGAGGCGAACCTGTGCTGGCCAGCTCATCAGGGCAGGGTCGCCAAGTGCCTGTCTGGCTTTACAGTGTTGGGATCCTGATGAAGGAAGTCATACGGGTACGACCACAGCCACTGGATTAGGGGGGGTAAGTACCCAACCCTTAATCATGAAGTAAGGGGGGTCGTGGCGCCATATCCTCACTGATCCCCCTAGGTTTAGGCAATGAGAGTTTTTATGTTTATGGACATAAAACCTCTCATTGGGGGGGGGGGGGGTCTTGTAACAGTCCGTTATGTCAAAAACCTCCGCTCAACAGTCCCTGAAAGGACCAAGGCGTACCGCGCGGCTGTTGTAGTACGTTATGTAACACATCCTAATATTAGCTAGTGAGTCACAATTACTCACACGATAGGCATTTTGTTTACAATAACAAAGTGAATCAGTATTGGGGCTAGGCCGACGGCGAGGCGCCTCAAGATCAAGTTGTAAACAAGTGACGTCAGTCCACTGCCGTGACGTGGGGATATAACCGGAGAAAACTGGTTTTGAGTGCGTCGTCAAGCTGGACTGTAATGTAGAAACAAAGGAAGCGGGCCGCAGTCTCACGCCAGCCACCAAACCATACAGATGCATTTTAGTAGTGCCTGCGGGGAGCCAAGTTAGGCCTACTGAATTTTTGCTCAAAAGTTTAGTGAAATGATAATATAAACGCATCAAATTTACTCAAAACGAAAATGTGAATCACAAGTGAACTTTCGGAACATTTTTTTGGGGTTTCTTCATCAGGAAAGTGATTTTCGTCAGATGGCGCAACCTCCTTGAGACTCACCGGCGACGCAGATAAGTAACAAAAAGGGACACAATACATTTGGCAAAATTGTACAAAATTAACTTTCTTAAATAATATAATCGAAAAAAAAAACAGTATGAAATACTGCTAGAGAGAGAGAGAGAGAGAGAGAGAGAGAGAGAGAGAGAGAGAGAGAGAGAGAGAGAGAGAGAGAGAGAGAGAGAGAGAGAGAGAACAAGGGAGGGGGGAATATTAAAAATAAAGTATTGATTTGCAATGGAAAATTCTTTTATCTTGTTTTTGTATTAATTTGAATTACGTTATAAAGAAATGACAATGTTTTCTTTATTAAAATAAAACCAGCTTTTTCATTGTAATGGTTTAGTTTAGTTTATTACACCACTCTACCCATAACCTAATCTTTGTCTGAAAGTTCATCTACACGGCCTAGGAATCTTCCTGTGAGGGGGAGTTTTGTTTATTAGCTAAATTGTTTCTATGGGGAAAGTGATAAGGTTTCCACATTTCCTCCTACAAAAATGTGGTGGTGACCCTGGGACTTTTGGAATCTTCTGGCTGATTAAGGGTAAGTAAAAAAGAGTAGTAATCGGGGCTTCATTTCTTCTTTTTATTTTTATCCTAATTGATCGAATGGTTACAATAATTCTACTTTTCTGGAACATGAAAGACCTCTAATCCTCTTACCAGTGTGTAGGCTTGGCACAAAATTGTTCTGAATGGTAAAGAGAATGGCTGGTCACAATAATAACTGTGTCATCAGAACTGAAAATAAAATCTTATATTTTAATTCTCAAAACAGTTGTTCATGCAATAATGGAGTATTAACTGTTCCTTAAGCTACTCCGATTTGTCCTTCTTTGCTGATCTGTCTTAGGGTAAGCACAGATATGCATGGTACATTTTTAAAACTGTCCTACCTAAGTTTCGCATATATAGATATATATAATAACACAAAAAGTATCTTCAACTTACCTATTGGTAACATATTTTCAGCTTCACAGTAAACTCTTGGGCAATGACCAAAGTCTCCTGCTTGGTACTTTTCAATCATCTGTGCTATACCACGATTAGTAAGAATATATCGTGCATGGATGAGACCATACAGCATTTCTGCAGCTTGTTCTATTAGATCCGACTGATTTGGATTATCATCCAATTCATCATCTGTAAAACAATACATACAAGTACTCTGCAATTAAATATAAATAATTATCACACACACACACACACACACACACACACACACACACACACACACACACACACACACACACACACACACACACACACACACACACACACACACACACACACACAGACTTCAATTGTACAACCTTTCAATTTTCCTCCAATGTATTCAAATAATCATACTTTTTTTGCAAAGTCAAATAATATTTTGTTTCACTACTAATGGGTGTCCCATAATGTACGCAATATTTGAATTACGCGCCACTGTCGTCTTGTTAGGTTGGTAGCACTGCAACTGTTGTATTGTTGTTGCCATTTACTCGCCATTAGTCGTCATGGAGCGTTACACAAAAGAACAGCGCGTTATTGTGAAAACACATTATAAGAACGGTGAATGTTATGCGGAAACTGTACATAAATTGCATGGAATTTTTGGATGACGAAAAGCACCTAATCTGTCAACTGTGCAGAGATTGATAAAGAAATTTGAAGAAACAGCTTCGTTATTAGACGTTAAATCGTCGGGACGTCCTCGCGCCACCCGTTCTATTGAAAACGTCGCGGTAGTGGGAGATAGTGTCGATGTGAGTCCAGGGAAATCAATTCGCCGTCGATCACAACAACTGGCCATTCCAAGAAGCACAATGCAGCGAATTTTAAAAAACGATCTTCATCTGAATGCCTACAAAATCCAACTAACACAAGAACTCAAACCGTGTGACCATTTGAAGCGCCGAGAATTCGTCAGATGGATATTGGGTAAACGTGAAACGGACGGTGATTTTTCCCACAAAATCATCTTTAGCGATGAGGCACACTTCCAGCTCAACGGGTACATAAATAAACAAAATAGTCGGCTTTGGGGTACAGAGAACCCTCGTATCATTCACGAGAAGCCTTTGCATACACAAAGAGCAACTGTTTGGTGCGGGTTTTGGGCTGGTGGCGTGATTGTGCCGTATTTCTTTGAGAATGAGGCTGGAGATGCAGTAACAGTGACTGGCGAACGTTACTGGAACATGACAATGGAGTTTTTGTGGCCTCAATTGGAAGGTATGGAATTCGTAGATATGTGGTTTCAGCAGGACGGCGCAACCAGTCATACTGCCCGTG
Organism: Magicicada septendecula; assembly: GCA_034769895.1. Taxonomy (NCBI): domain Eukaryota; kingdom Metazoa; phylum Arthropoda; class Insecta; order Hemiptera; family Cicadidae; genus Magicicada; species Magicicada septendecula. The sequence continues at coordinate 450,162,870 of CM068368.1, forward strand.
AAACAATTGCTTTGTTATCTGAAAAGTTTCCTGCACGTCTTATTTCACGCAACGGCAATCAGAACTGGCCACCAAAGTCTTGTGATTTAACACCATGCGACTCCTTCCTTTGGAGATATGTGAAATCACGCGCTTATGTCCGCAATCCACGAACAATTTTTCAACTCAAGGAACAGATTCAACGAGTTATTGGTGAGATTGAGCCGGAATTGTGCAAGAAGGTCATCGAAAATTTCGATTGATGGACAACAGTGTGCCAGCAGAGTCGCGGGGGACATTTGTCTGATATTGTGTTCCACATTTAACCGCAGTAAGTGTACTTTGTATTAACATTAAAACATCTGATATTTTTCAATAAATAAAAGTTTTTACAACATTATGAAATCTTACGTACTTTATAGGACACCCTATATATAAACAGTCTACTTTCTTAATGCAGTGTGACAGCAAATATTTGACAGCAAAGAGAGTAAGAGAGACAGTTAGTGTGACGGAGAGAGAATGAGAGAGCGAGTGCAAGTGAGGGTGAGAGGGAGAGAGAATGAGAGGTAGAGGGAGAATGGTTGATAGAGAGGGTGTGATTGTGGATATTGTTACAACACAAATAAGCCACCCCAATACTAGGGATAAAAAAAAAATGAATCTACAATATAAAAAATAATTCGTATAATAAAATGTTTAAAATAAAATAAAGTGACAATGATGCGACAAACGACGACATGACCTAACCCAAGTGATTGACCAAATAAAAAGAACCAAAAGAAGAAGGGAAAAGACGAAACCAAATAAGAAAGTGATTGACCAAATAAAAAGAACCTAAAGAAGAAGGGAAAGACGAAACCAAATAAGAAGGAAGCCAATTGAAGGAAGAGAATGACTCCATACAACCAAATGAAATAAAACCAAATAAGAAGGGGAAAACCAAAATAAAATGAAACAAAATAAGATGAAAGGAAAGAAGAAGGAAAATGAACATGAAACAAACCAAGGGTAAAGGAAATAAAGTTAAACCAAATCATAAGACACAAACAAATAATATAGGATATGAAAAGGAGAAATGGTACACTCAAATGTAATATTGGAAACGAAACCGATAACTAACAAATGTAAAAAATAAGTATTATTATCGATTCAAAAATAAATGTAAATGATTTGATAAAACCCAATAAAGTAATATGAAAAATAAAAGTACACTAACCCAAGAATTAGAGTTAGATGTGATAAAAAACTCTATAAAGACATAAACTTGTTAATAGTATAGATAATATTTATAAAGAGAGAGGTAGTGAGATGGTGAGAAAATAAAATTAACTAAGTGACGAAGAAAAAGTAATTATAGGGATTACCCATTTATAAACACTTAAAATAAAACATTTAAGAAGTGTAAAAACCCCAAAATAATTAGGAAAAAGTGATAAACAAAAAACGTTTAATAAATAAGCTATAATAAACACTAAATGATTAATGGTGAGCCATATTAATAATTAAGAATGTTATTAATGATAGTATTAGATGTAAACACTTAATAATATGAAATGAACACTGAAGAGTGATGATGACAGTATTATTTAAAAAAAGAGTCTTATTGTTAAAGAAATTAAGTTTAATTATATACAATAGTATTTAAAAGGGAGAATCCCATGAAGGGTAAACAGTTGGTGTTACCATGGATAGAAGGTAGATATTATTTAAGAAATAAGAAAGTAAAAATGAAATCAATAAACACCCCAAGTTATAAAGGATAATCAATTAAGGAAGTTTAAATGGTGTGATGATGTTTATCACCCAAACAATAATAAAGAATGAAATGAATTGTAAACAAACTTTACCTAATAACTGTTAAAAAATTGTTTAATTAAAGTTATGAATAGGATATGGCTGGAGGAACTGTACAGACCATAGGCCTAAATGTTATGTTTTATGTGATAAAGAATAATAAGTAGTAGCCATATTGTTAACAAGGCAAAATAGATAAATAAGAAGTTGAAACAATACAGTTTTAATTACACTAGAAAATCAGTTATGTAGAAAATAAAAGAAACATAAAAATAAGATAAAAACAGATCCAAAACACACCAACAAATAAACCAATCAATAATAACAAAACAAAACACATTAGAATAAAATGAGATATAATTTGTATAAAATAAGTAAATATAATCAATGGCTACTAGGGCCTAAGAAATACCTAACTGTCAAAAACAAATAACTACAAATTGTATACAATCAACATGGAAATTAACAAATCCAAGGCGAATAACTAGCCAAGGATAATTTGTAAATCATATTAAAAGAAAAATGTTAGAATAAGGACTTAAATTAAAAGAGAAATGTATAATTAACAAATATTAACATAATTGTACAAACATTAATATTTTATAGAACCCAACCTTATGGGATATCAAAACAATCTTTGAAGGGAAATAATAACAGTAGTAATAATATTTAATACTCAGGAAGGAAGACAGAAGAATAAAAGCATTCAGAAGATATACAGTAATTCTGAATAAAAATTCAAATTTGATAACAATGGTTATAAGCCAAGATTAACCAATCAGGATTAATTTGTAACCATGACAACACACGTTGGTTACGAATTTTCCGTTAATTTATAGTACTCTATAAGTGACCCTCATGCAGATTAGACGCCAGATTTTGAATGGCCTAAATTTTCATTTAAAATGTATAAAAAGTAGTCAACATTCAAAAACATGAACAAGTAAGAAGAAGACGAGGAGCAAAAACATTTAACTGATGCAAAGGACCATTTTACCTGAGAATTAAATGAAAAAATTACTACAACTAACATGAAAAGGACGCAAGACATACTTAAGCCCCAAGATTATTGAAAACTGAATACGATTGCAGCCCAATTACCTTACGTCTGAACGACTGTTTATACCAAGTCGTCTGATTTGATAAGTATCACTGAGTTACCCAATTTCCTGAAATAAACTCACTTTAAATATTTCTCACAGTTATCTGAACTCTCACTATAACCTGAATATTCTCTTTCAAAGATTAATAAGAAAAATAAAACACTGAAAATTTGTTAACTCATAAAATAACCTGTTGATCAAATACGAACTTTTGAAACACACTTTACTTCACAGCAGGAACAAATTGTAGCTACACATTATATTATTTAAGTACGAATAATGTAAGGTAGTGTACTTTTTATTGTAATCATAATTAATATTTTTCTCATAATCAAAAGAACCTAGATTTTAAACGGAACAGATTGTAAACAAACTAAACTGTAGCCATCTTAGGCCGTATGAATCGTTCCAAAATCGATTTTGCCAAACCCTAGAGAGATTGTCTCATATCAATTGTCGGTGCAAAATTGTTGAATAACCAAATATAATTTTCTTGTCAAACTGAATAATTACCAATCAATAATTAAAGAAACTAGTACAGAGTGTAACCATTGTTTTTATTTCATAGGGAAGTGTATTGTATAATTTGGGCATTTTAGCGAACTTCCAGAATTGACGGCCAGCGCTCATGCTGCAACTCGACAAACTACCTGCTTGATTCAGTAGGTCGTACGAAGGCGGGAACAAATTCGAATACTCCCGGCTGTCATAGCTTAAAAAACTTTTGTCACGTTATTTATTAATTTAATTGTTTTAAATAAAAAATTTGGCGCCACCCGGGATTCATAAACCCCTATGGAAAAACAGGTAAGGTTTCCACTCGCGTTGTACTGGTAATTTGAAACATCACTGTGGACTTCATTAGCGCAAAACACTGAAGTAACGACACCAGTGTGAGGCGAACACACAACATATACTCTTTAACAGAGATGACATCTATCGTTACAATATATACATAAATTTACAATATTCTATAGTACTCTGGACTATAATTTACAACAATATGATTATAAGTATTATCTAATTTCACTTGACAGATAGGTTTACCATAAACTTGTGTTTGTAACATTATGTAAATTATCTGATATAAGTTCATAAAGTTCTACAGTTATTATATAATTTAGAATTTTCTAAATTAATGATTGTTTTTAATACCAGTAGTGAGTGAAACATGTTAAAAATTACTTTTAATAATTACATAATTTAACATCCCTTAATCTGTATTTAGCTATAATATATTTTACTATGATATATGTTGACTGGTTTATGTATAAACATTTTCCGTACCAATTCTAATATCTAATTGTTGATTATTCTTTTATAATTAATTATAAAATACCATTACATTATGAGTAATTTAAAATTTAGAATTAATATTAGGCAATTACCTGTATTAACTTCCGTCTTGTGACTTCTTTAGTTTTTTCCTTAAAACAACGCGTTTCGAGAATAAATTCTCATCATCAGGTTTTTTTAAAAATTATAAAAACATCAAATTCACCCAAAAGGGGTCGTCAACTATTTAAAATACACAAACACAAAAACACCACACATAATTAAACACCGACACAGTCACGGCACAGTCCGATGCGCATCGTCTCGCCGCCAACGACCAACTGTTGCACTTTGTCTTATACGACCGTTATCATTGCCCGCTGACCCATCGATATCGATGGCCGTGTTGTACAGCAGATTCGATCGGAACGAAACTTTGTCATTAAGTAGCTGGTCCGTTTGTAACTTAGAAGCCCTGTATATCTCATATTCCTCCACAGCGTTCATGTATGCACCCTTTTTACAATTATGAAGCAGTTTAAAGTTTGTGTGGAAGTCTGAGTACTTATGATTATACAGCATTAAATGCTGAGCGTAACTGGATCTAGTTTTCGAGATATCACTTTTGGGCAGGTGTTCTTTAAAACGTTCGGCTGACGGCCTGCCCGTTTGTCCTATATAGAATTTGTCACAGTCATCGCATTCAAGCTTGTACACTCCAGTTTTCTCTTCAGCCGGGATATGAGTTCTTTGTCCCAAACGTTTTTTGATGTTATTTGTGGTTTTAAAGGCCACTGCTATTTTACGTTTTTTCAGCTCATTCTTTACAATGACTGGTAGTACATTTGTGTACTCAGTTACTATAAATTTAGTATCTTCTTTAGATGGGCCGGTTAATCTGCTTTTACTATTGATTTTTACCAAGTGTTTTCTTATAAGCTTGTCTATGATTCCACTGTTATACCCATTAGCGATAGCTATACTTTTGATTATATTAGTCCCTTCCACTCTGTCTTTTTGCTCAAGGGGAATAGCAAGCATTCTATGAACGAACGCGTTGAAGGCTGCCATTTTTTGGGAATATGGATGGTACGAATCAGCATGAATAGTAATATTCGTGGTGGTGGGCTTTCTATAAATTTTGAATCTAAAACGGTCATTATATTTGCTGATAGTGAGATCAAGAAAGTTCAGGCAGCTATTATTCTCCATTTCTAGGGTAAATTGGATTTTCATGTTTATGCTGTTCATATATCCTTTCAAATTTTCTATTTGTCTACTCGTTCCATTGAATATCATAAAAGTGTCGTCAACGTAGCGTACGTAAAATTTAATTTTGTCTCGCTGTTTATTAAGACTAGACATTAAAAATGTATTCGCAAAGTGGTTCAAGTATAGGTCCGCTAAAATCCCCGATAAAGGTGACCCCATTGCCAGACCATCCTCCTGCATGAAATACTCATTATCATAAGAGAAATAATTTTGTTTGAGTATTGTTTTTAGCAGTTGCATAAGTTCATCAATTTCATTTCTACCTAACCTATTTGTATTAATTAAGCTATTTCTGAGAATTTTCATTGTCTCATCTACCGGCACATTGGTGTACAGATTAGTTACGTCAAATGAAGCCAACCTATAATGTGGTGCTGATTTAATAGTTTTAATTTTTTCAACGAGATCGTAGCTGTTTTTTATGCTGTAGTTATTTACTATGTTAATGTTCTCTTTTATGATTTTTACTAATCTTTTAGCCGTCCTATAACCAGGGGCAGTCATGTAATTTACAACCGGGCGTATTGGCATATCTTCTTTATGTATTTTGGGTAAACCCGTAAGTTCTGGGGCCCTGGCAATTATGGGTTTTAAATAAACGTCTAGTGCTTTCATTGAGGAGATTGGGGCATTTATTTTTAGCGTTGTTTAATTCCTTGACATAGGTGCTAGTGGGATCCTTGTGTAGCTTTTTAATATTATTGTTTTTTATGAACTCCTGTACCTTTTTGGTATATATATTTTTGTTAATAATAACTACCGTATTACCCTTATCAGCTGTCGTGACGATAGCGTTATCATGTCGAAGTTTTTCGTAAACATTCCGTGCAATACGCGCGTCACGTTTGTACTTATTTTGCAGGTTAGCGATGTGGGTATCCTTCTTAATAACTTTGTTTATTTTGCTATTTATGATGGCACGCGTTTCCTCCTGATGCGAAATATTATCAATAGTTTTTATGGCAGCTTCCGCGCATATTATTTCATGGATCATAAAGTTCTTATTAAACGAGGGAATGTTATACATCAAACCTTTGTTCAATAATGTCATTTCGTTATGTTCAAACTTAATTCCGGTGTAATTTGCAACCCGCTGATGAAATACGTGGCTATGTGCTACTGTATTATTATCGTCATTGTGTTGTTTTGTATACAGGTTTTGAAACTTTCTTAACTGTTTACGTTTAAGAGAACTGACGACTTTGTTTATCTGTCTATTGACAATGTCGAGAATGCCGTTTATTACTGCCGGGTGAAACTCGTTTAAAACTTCCAGGTGGGCTAGATAAAGCTTAGTATTTAGACCACTTTTTAAAATATAAAGTCGTTTGATCTCTTCCTTAATCCAGATTGATTTTATTTTTTCGGAACAATGTCTGCTGTTGATGTTGGAACTTATGTACTTCGGTGTGATGTTGTAGTGAAGGCATCTTTTGTTATTGTTGATGTTCTGCGATGCCTTAATCAATTTTAATTTGATGTTTTTAAATTTATAGACAATACGTGCCTGACTGGCTTCTAGATTCATTTTGTTTTAATTGTCTCCAAGTCACGTTACTAATATTTAGAATTAATATTAGGCAATTACCTGTATTAACTTCCGTCTTGTGACTTCTTTAGTTTTTTCCTTAAAACAACGCGTTTCGAGAATAAATTCTCATCATTAGGTTTTTTTAAAAATTATAAAAACATCAAATTCACCCAAAAGGGGTCGTCAACTATTTAAAATACACAAACACAAAAACACCACACATAATTAAACACTGACACAGTCACGGCACAGTCCGATGCGCATCGTCTCGCCGCCAACGACCAACTGTTGCACTTTGTCTTATACGACCGTTATCATTGCCCGCTGACCCATCGATATCGATGGCCGTGTTGTACAGCAGATTCGATCGGAACGAAACTTTGTCATTAAGTAGCTGGTCCGTTTGTAACTTAGAAGCCCTGTATATCTCATATTCCTCCACAGCGTTCATGTATGCACCCTTTTTACAATTATGAAGCAGTTTAAAGTTTGTGTGGAAGTCTGAGTACTTATGATTATACAGCATTAAATGCTGAGCGTAACTGGATCTAGTTTTCGAGATATCACTTTTGGGCAGGTGTTCTTTAAAACGTTCGGCTGACGGCCTGCCCGTTTGTCCTATATAGAATTTGTCACAGTCATCGCAATCAAGCTTGTACACTCCAGTTTTCTCTTCAGCCGGGATATGAGTTCTTTGTCCCAAACGTTTTTTGATGTTATTTGTGGTTTTAAAGGCCACTGCTATTTTACGTTTTTTCAGCTCATTCTTTACAATGACTGGTAGTACATTTGTGTACTCAGTTACTATAAATTTAGTATCTTCTTTAGATGGGCCGGTTAATCTGCTTTTACTATTGATTTTTATTGAGTGTTTTCTTATAAGCTTGTCTATGATTCCAATGTTATACCCATTAGCGATAGCTATACATTTGATTATATTAGTCTCTTCCACTCTGTCTTTTTGCTCAAGGGGAATAGCAAGCATTCTATGAACGAACGCGTTGAAGGCCGCCATTTTTTGGGAATATGGATGGTACGAATCAGCATGAATAGTAATATTCGTGGTGGTGGGCTTTCTATAAATTTTGAATCTAAAACGGTCATTATATTTGCTGATAGTGAGATCAAGAAAGTTCAGGCAGCTATTATTCTTCATTTCTAGGGTAAATTGGATTTTCATGTTTATGCTGTTCATATATCCTTTCAAATTTTCTATTTGTCTACTCGTTCCATTGAATATCATAAAAGTGTCGTCAACGTAGCGTACGTAAAATTTAATTTTGTCTCGCTGTTTATTAAGACTAGACATTAAAAATGTATTCTCAAAGTGGTTCAAGTATAGGTCCGCTAAAATCCCCGATAAAGGTGACCCCATTGCCAGACCATCCTCCTGCATGAAATACTCATTATCATAAGAGAAATAATTTTGTTTGAGTATTGTTTTTAGCAGTTGCATAAGTTCATCAATTTCATTTCTACCTAACCTATTTGTATTAATTAAGCTATTACTGAGAATTGTCATTGTCTCATCTACCGGCACATTGGTGTACAGATTAGTTACGTCAAATGAAGCCAACCTATAATGTGGTGCTGATTTAATAGTTTTAATTTTTTTAACGAGATCGTAGCTGTTTTTTATGCTGTAGTTATTTACTATGTCAATGTTCTCTTTTATGATTTTTACTAATCTTTTAGCCGTCCTATAACCAGGGGCAGTCGTGTAATTTACAACCGGGCGTATTGGCATATCTTCTTTATGTATTTTGGGTAAACCCGTAAGTTCTGGGGCCCTGGCATTTATGGGTTTTAAATAACGTCTAGTGCTTTCATTGAGGAGATTGGGGCATTTATTTATAGCGTTGTTTAATTCCTTGACATAGGCGCTAGTGGGATCCTTGTGTAGCTTTTTAATATTATTGTTTTTTATGAACTCCTGTACCTTATTGGTATATATATTTTTGTTAATAATAACTACCGTATTACCCTTATCAGCTGTCGTGACGATAGCGTTATCATGTCGAAGTTTTTCGTAAACATTCCGTGCAATACGCGCGTCACGTTTGTACTTATTTTGCAGGTTAGCGGTGTGGGTATCCTTCTTAATAACTTTGTTTATTTTGTTATTTATGATGGCACGCGTTTCCTCCTGATGCGAAATATTATCAATAGTTTTTATGGCAGCTTCCGCGCATATTATTTCACGGATCATAAAGTTCTTATTAAACGAGGGAATGTTATACATCAAACTTTTGTTCAATAATGTCATTTCGTTATGTTCAAACTTAATTCCGGTGTAATTTGCTACCCGCTGATGAAATACGTGGCTATGAACTACTGTATTATTATCGTCATTGTGTTGTTTTGTATACAGGTTTTGAAACTGTCTTAACTGTTTACGTTTAAGAGAACTGACGACTTTGTTTATCTGTCTATTGACAATGTCGAGAATGCCGTTTATTACTGCCGGGTGAAACTCGTTTAAAATTTCCAGGTGGGCTAGATAAAGCTTAGTATTTAGACCACTTTTTAAAATATAAAGTCGTTTGATCTCTTCCTTAATCCAGATTGATTTTATTTTTTCGGAACAATGTTTGCTGTTGATGTTGGAACTTATGTACTTCGGTGTGATGTTGTAGTGAAGGCATCTTTTGTTATACTTGATGTTCTGCGATGTCTTAATCAATTTTAATTTGATGTTTTTAAATTTATAGACAATACGTGCCTGACTGGCTTCTAGATTCATTTTGTTTTAATTGTCTCCAAGTCACGTTACTAATATTTAGAATTAATATTAGGCAATTACCTGTATTAACTTCCGTCTTGTGACTTCTTTAGTTTTTTCCTTAAAACAACGCGTTTCGAGAATAAATTCTCATCATCAGGTTTTTTTTAAAAATTATAAAAAAAAACAAATTCACCCAAAAGGGGTCGTCAACTATTTAAAATACACAAACACAAAAACACCACACATAATTAAACACCGACACAGTCACAGCACAGTCCGATGTGCATCGTCTCGCCGCCAACGACCAACTGTTGCACTTTGTCTTATACGACCGTTATCATTGCCCGCTGACCCATCGATATCGATGGCCGTGTTGTACAGCAGATTCGATCGGAACGAAACTTTGTCATTAAGTAGCAGGTCCGTTTGTAACTTAGAAGCCCTGTATATCTCATATTCCTCCACAGCGTTCATGTATGCACCCTTTTTACAATTATGAAGCAGTTTAAAGTTTGTGTGGAAGTCTGAGTACTTATGATTATACAGCATTAAATGCTGAGCGTAACTGGATCTAGTTTTCGAGATATCACTTTTGGGCAGGTGTTCTTTAAAACGTTCGGCTGATGGCCTGCCCGTTTGTCCTATATAGAATTTGTCACAGTCATCGCATTCATGCTTGTACACTCCCCCTTACACGACTGCCCCTGGTTATAGGACGGCTAAAAGATTAGTAAAAATCATAAAAGAGAACATTGACATAGTAAATAACTACAGCATAAAAAACAGCTACGATCTCGTTGAAAAAATTAAAACTATTAAATCAGCACCACATTATAGGTTGGCTTCATTTGACGTAACTAATCTGTACACCAATGTGCCGGTAGATGAGACAATGACAATTCTCAGAAATAGCTTAATTAATACAAATAGGTTAGGTAGAAATGAAATTCATGAACTTATGCAACTGCTAAAAACAATACTCAAACAAAATTATTTCTCTTATGATAATGAGTATTTCATGCAGGAGGATGGTCTGGCAATGGGGTCACCTTTATCGGGGATTTTAGCGGACCTATACTTGAACCACTTTGAGAATACATTTTTAATGTCTAGTCTTAATAAACAGCGAGACAAAATTAAATTTTACGTACGCTACGTTGACGACACTTTTATGATATTCAATGGAACGAGTAGACAAATAGAAAATTTGAAAGGATATATGAACAGCATAAACATGAAAATCCAATTTACCCTAGAAATGGAGAATAATAGCTGCCTGAACTTTCTTGATCTCACTATCAGCAAATATAATGACCGTTTTAGATTCAAAATTTATAGAAAGCCCACCACCACGAATACTACTATTCATGCTGATTCGTACCATCCATATTCCCAAAAAATGGCAGCCTTCAACGCGTTCGTTCATAGAATGCTTGCTATTCCCCTTGAGCAAAAAGACAGAGTGGAAGAGACTAATATAATCAAAAGTATAGCTATCGCTAATGGGTATAACAGTGGAATCATAGACAAGCTTATAAGAAAACACTCGGTAAAAATCAATAGTAAAAGCAGATTAACCGGCCCATCTAAAGAAGATACTAAATTTATAGTAACTGAGTACACAAATGTACTACCAGTCATTGTAAAGAATGAGCTGAAAAAACGTAAAATAGCAGTGGCCTTTAAAACCACAAATAACATCAAAAAACGTTTGGGACAAAGAACTCATATCCCGGCTGAAGAGAAAACTGGAGTGTACAAGCTTGAATGCGATGACTGTGACAAATTCTATATAGGACAAACGGGCAGGCCGTCAGCCGAACGTTTTAAAGAACACCTGCCCAAAAGTGATATCTCGAAAACTAGATCCAGTTACGCTCAGCATTTAATGCTGTATAATCATAAGTACTCAGACTTCCACACAAACTTTAAACTGCTTCATAATTGTAAAAAGGGTGCATACATGAACGCTGTGGAGGAATATGAGATATACAGGGCTTCTAAGTTACAAACGGACCAGCTACTTAATGACAAAGTTTCGTTCCGATCGAATCTGCTGTACAACACGGCCATCGATATCGATGGGTCAGCGGGCAATGATAACGGTCGTATAAGACAAAGTGCAACAGTTGGTCGTTGGCGGCGAGACGATGCGCATCGGACTGTGCCGTGACTGTGTCGGTGTTTAATTATGTGTGGTGTTTTTGTGTTTGTGTGTTTTAAATAGTTGACGACCCCTTTTGGGTGAATTTGATGTTTTTATAATTTTTAAAAAAACCTGATGATGAGAATTTATTCTCGAAACGCGTTGTTTTAAGGAAAAAACTAAAGAAGTCACAGGACGGAAGTTAATACAGGTAATTGCCTAATATTAATTCTAAATATTAGTAACGTGACTTGGAGACAATTAAAACAAAATGAATCTAGAAGCCAGTCAGGCACGTATTGTCTATAAATTTAAAAACATCAAATTAAAATTGATTAAGGCATCGCAGAACATCAAGTATAACAAAAGATGCCTTCACTACAACATCACACCGAAGTACATAAGTTCCAACATCAACAGCAGACATTGTTCCGAAAAAATAAAATCAATCTGGATTAAGGAAGAGATCAAACGACTTTATATTTTAAAAAGTGGTCTAAATACTAAGCTTTATCTAGCCCACCTGGAAGTTTTAAACGAGTTTCACCCGGCAGTAATAAACGGCATTCTCGACATTGTCAATAGACAGATAAACAAAGTCGCCAGTTCTCTTAAATGTAAACAGTTAAGAAAGTTTCAAAACCTGTATACAAAACAACACAATGACGATAATAATACAGTAGCACATAGCCACGTATTTCATCAGCGGGTTGCAAATTACACCGGAATTAAGTTTGAACATAACGAAATGACATTATTGAACAAAGGTTTGATGTATAACATTCCCTCGTTTAATAAGAACTTTATGATCCGTGAAATAATATGCGCGGAAGCTGCCATAAAAACTATTGATAATATTTCGCATCAGGAGGAAACACGTGCCATCATAAATAACAAAATAAACAAAGTTATTAAGAACGATACCCACATCGCTAACCTGCAAAATAAGTACAAACGTGACGCGCGTATTGCACGGAATGTTTACGAAAAACTTCGACATGATAACGCTATCGTCACGACAGCTGATAAGGGTAATACGGTAGTTATTATTAACAAAAATATATATACCAATAAGGTACAGGAGTTCATAAAAAACAATAATATTAAAAAGCTACACAAGGATCCCACTAGCGCCTATGTCAAGGAATTAAACAACGCTATAAATAAATGCCCCAATCTCCTCAATGAAAGCACTAGACGTTATTTAAAACCCATAAATGCCAGGGCCCCAGAACTTACGGGTTTACCCCAAATACATAAAGAAGATATACCAATACGCCCGGTTGTAAATTACACGACTGCCCCTGGTTATAGGACGGCTAAAAGATTAGTAAAAATCATAAAAGAGAACGTTGACATAGTAAATAACTACAGCATAAAAAACAGCTACGATCTCGTTGAAAAAATTAAAACTATTAAATCAGCACCACATTATAGGTTGGCTTCATTTGACGTAACTAATCTGTACACCAATGTGCCGGTAGATGAGACAATGACAATTCTCAGAAATAGCTTAATTAATACAAATAGGTTAGGTAGAAATGAAATTGATGAACTTATGCAACTGCTAAAAACAATACTCAAACAAAATTATTTCTCTTATGATAATGAGTATTTCATGCAGGAGGATGGTCTGGCAATGGGGTCACCTTTATCGGGGATTTTAGCGGACCTATACTTGAACCACTTTGAGAATACATTTTTAGTGTCTAGTCTTAATAAACAGCGAGACAAAATTAAATTTTACGTACGCTACGTTGACGACACTTTTATGATATTCAATGGAACGAGTAGACAAATAGAAAATTTGAAGGATATATGAACAGCATAAACATGAAAATCCAATTTACCCTAGAAATGGAGAATAATAGCTGCCTGAACTTTCTTGATCTCACTATCAGCAAATATAATGACCGTTTTAGATTCAAAATTTATAGAAAGCCCACCACCACGAATACTACTATTCATGCTGATTCGTACCATCCATATTCCCAAAAAATGGCAGCCTTCAACGTGTTCGTTCATAGAATGCTTGCTATTCCCCTTGAGCAAAAAGACAGAGTGGAAGAGACTAATATAATCAAAAGTATAGCTATCGCTAATGGGTATAACAGTGGAATCATAGACAAGCTTATAAGAAAACACTCGGTAAAAATCAATAGTAAAAGCAGATTAACCGGCCCATCTAAAGAAGATACTAAATTTATAGTAACTGAGTACACAAATGTACTACCAGTCATTGTAAAGAATGAGCTGAAACAACGTAAAATAGCAGTGGCCTTTAAAACCACAAATAACATCAAAAAACGTTTGGGACAAAGAACTCATATCCCGGCTGAAGAGAAAACTGGAGTGTACAAGCTTGAATGCGATGACTGTGACAAATTCTATATAGGACAAACGGGCAGGCCGTCAGCCGAACGTTTTAAAGAACACCTGCCCAAAAGTGATATCTCGAAAACTAGATCCAGTTACGCTCAGCATTTAATGCTGTATAATCATAAGTACTCAGACTTCCACACAAACTTTAAACTGCTTCATAATTGTAAAAAGGGTGCATACATGAACGCTGTGGAGGAATATGATATACAGGGCTACTAAGTTACAAACGGACCAGCTACTTAATGACAAAGTTTCGTTCCGATCGAATCTGCTGTACAACACGGCCATCGATATCGATGGGTCAGCGGGCAATGATAACGGTCGTATAAGACAAAGTGCAACAGTTGGTCGTTGGCGGCGAGACGATGCGCATCGGACTGTGCCGTGACTGTGTCGGTGTTTAATTATGTGTGGTGTTTTTGTGTTTGTGTGTTTTAAATAGTTGACGACCCCTTTTGGGTGAATTTGATGTTTTTATAATTTTTAAAAAAACCTGATGATGAGAATTTATTCTCGAAACGCGTTGTTTTAAGGAAAAAACTAAAGAAGTCACAGGACGGAAGTTAATACAGGTAATTGCCTAATATTAATTCTAAATATTAGTAACGTGACTTGGAGACAATTAAAACAAAATGAATCTAGAAGCCAGTCAGGCACGTATTGTCTATAAATTTAAAAACATCAAATTAAAATTGATTAAGGCATCGCAGAACATCAAGTATAACAAAAGATGCCTTCACTACAACATCACACCGAAGTACATAAGTTCCAACATCAACAGCAGACATTGTTCCGAAAAAATAAAATCAATCTGGATTAAGGAAGAGATCAAACGACTTTATATTTTAAAAAGTGGTCTAAATACTAAGCTTTATCTAGCCCACCTGGAAGTTTTAAACGAGTTTCACCCGGCAGTAATAAACGGCATTCTCGACATTGTCAATAGACAGATAAACAAAGTCGCCAGTTCTCTTAAATGTAAACAGTTAAGAAAGTTTCAAAACCTGTATACAAAACAACACAATGACGATAATAATACAGTAGCACATAGCCACGTATTTCATCAGCGGGTTGCAAATTACACCGGAATTAAGTTTGAACATAACGAAATGACATTATTGAACAAAGGTTTGATGTATAACATTCCCTCGTTTAATAAGAACTTTATGATCCGTGAAATAATATGCGCGGAAGCTGCCATAAAAACTATTGATAATATTTCGCATCAGGAGGAAACACGTGCCATCATAAATAACAAAATAAACAAAGTTATTAAGAACGATACCCACATCGCTAACCTGCAAAATAAGTACAAACGTGACGCGCGTATTGCACGGAATGTTTACGAAAAACTTCGACATGATAACGCTATCGTCACGACAGCTGATAAGGGTAATACGGTAGTTATTATTAACAAAAATATATATACCAATAAGGTACAGGAGTTCATAAAAAACAATAATATTAAAAAGCTACACAAGGATCCCACTAGCGCCTATGTCAAGGAATTAAACAACGCTATAAATAAATGCCCCAATCTCCTCAATGAAAGCACTAGACGTTATTTAAAACCCATAAATGCCAGGGCCCCAGAACTTACGGGTTTACCCCAAATACATAAAGAAGATATACCAATACGCCCGGTTGTAAATTACACGACTGCCCCTGGTTATAGGACGGCTAAAAGATTAGTAAAAATCATAAAAGAGAACGTTGACATAGTAAATAACTACAGCATAAAAAACAGCTACGATCTCGTTGAAAAAATTAAAACTATTAAATCAGCACCACATTATAGGTTGGCTTCATTTGACGTAACTAATCTGTACACCAATGTGCCGGTAGATGAGACAATGACAATTCTCAGAAATAGCTTAATTAATACAAATAGGTTAGGTAGAAATGAAATTGATGAACTTATGCAACTGCTAAAAACAATACTCAAACAAAATTATTTCTCTTATGATAATGAGTATTTCATGCAGGAGGATGGTCTGGCAATGGGGTCACCTTTATCGGGGATTTTAGCGGACCTATACTTGAACCACTTTGAGAATACATTTTTAGTGTCTAGTCTTAATAAACAGCGAGACAAAATTAAATTTTACGTACGCTACGTTGACGACACTTTTATGATATTCAATGGAACGAGTAGACAAATAGAAAATTTGAAGGATATATGAACAGCATAAACATGAAAATCCAATTTACCCTAGAAATGGAGAATAATAGCTGCCTGAACTTTCTTGATCTCACTATCAGCAAATATAATGACCGTTTTAGATTCAAAATTTATAGAAAGCCCACCACCACGAATACTACTATTCATGCTGATTCGTACCATCCATATTCCCAAAAAATGGCAGCCTTCAACGTGTTCGTTCATAGAATGCTTGCTATTCCCCTTGAGCAAAAAGACAGAGTGGAAGAGACTAATATAATCAAAAGTATAGCTATCGCTAATGGGTATAACAGTGGAATCATAGACAAGCTTATAAGAAAACACTCGGTAAAAATCAATAGTAAAAGCAGATTAACCGGCCCATCTAAAGAAGATACTAAATTTATAGTAACTGAGTACACAAATGTACTACCAGTCATTGTAAAGAATGAGCTGAAACAACGTAAAATAGCAGTGGCCTTTAAAACCACAAATAACATCAAAAAACGTTTGGGACAAAGAACTCATATCCCGGCTGAAGAGAAAACTGGAGTGTACAAGCTTGAATGCGATGACTGTGACAAATTCTATATAGGACAAACGGGCAGGCCGTCAGCCGAACGTTTTAAAGAACACCTGCCCAAAAGTGATATCTCGAAAACTAGATCCAGTTACGCTCAGCATTTAATGCTGTATAATCATAAGTACTCAGACTTCCACACAAACTTTAAACTGCTTCATAATTGTAAAAAGGGTGCATACATGAACGCTGTGGAGGAATATGATATACAGGGCTACTAAGTTACAAACGGACCAGCTACTTAATGACAAAGTTTCGTTCCGATCGAATCTGCTGTACAACACGGCCATCGATATCGATGGGTCAGCGGGCAATGATAACGGTCGTATAAGACAAAGTGCAACAGTTGGTCGTTGGTGGCGAGACGATGCGCATCGGACTGTGCCGTGACTGTGTCGGTGTTTAATTGTGTGGTGTTTTTGTGTTTGTGTATTTTAAATAGTTGACGACCCCTTTTGGGTGAATTTGATGTTTTTATAATTTTTAAAAAAACCTTTTGATGAGAATTTATTCTGGAAACGCGTTGTTTTAAGGAAAAAACTAAAGAAGTCACAAGACGGAAGTTAATACAGGTAATTGCCTAATATTAATTCTAAATATTAGTAACGTGACTTGGAGACAATTAAAACAAAATGAATCTAGAAGCCAGTCAGGCACGTATTGTCTATAAATTTAAAAACATCAAATTAAAATTGATTAAGGCATCGCAGAACATCAAGTATAACAAAAGATGCCTTCACTACAACATCACACCGAAGTACATAAGTTCCAACATCAACAGCAGACATTGTTCCGAAAAAATAAAATCAATCTGGATTAAGGAAGAGATCAAACGACTTTATATTTTAAAAAGTGGTCTAAATACTAAGCTTTATCTAGCCCACCTGGAAGTTTTAAACGAGTTTCACCCGGCAGTAATAAACGGCATTCTCGACATTGTCAATAGACAGATAAACAAAGTCGTCAGTTCTCTTAAATGTAAACAGTTAAGAAAGTTTCAAAACCTGTATACAAAACAACACAATGACGATAATAATACAGTAGCACATAGCCACGTATTTCATCAGCGGGTTGCAAATTACACCGGAATTAAGTTTGAACATAACGAAATGACATTATTGAACAAAGGTTTGATGTATAACATTCCCTCGTTTAATAAGAACTTTATGATCCGTGAAATAATATGCGCGGAAGCTGCCATAAAAACTATTGATAATATTTCGCATCAGGAGGAAACGCGTGCCATCATAAATAACAAAATAAACAAAGTTATTAAGAAGGATACCCACATCGCTAACCTGCAAAGTAAGTACAAACGTGACGCGCGTATTGCACGGAATGTTTACGAAAAACTTCGACATGATAACGCTATCGTCACGACAGCTGATAAGGGTAATACGGTAGTTATTATTAACAAAAATATATATACCAATAAGGTACAGGAGTTCATAAAAAACAAGAATATTAAAAAGCTACACAAGGATCCCACTAGCGCCTATGTCAAGGAATTAAACAACGCTATAAATAAATGCCCCAATCTCCTCAATGAAAGCACTAGACGTTATTTAAAACCCATAAATGCCAGGGCCCCAGAACTTACGGGTTTACCCAAAATACATAAAGAAGATATGCCAATACGCCCGGTTGTAAATTACACGACTGCCCCTGGTTATAGGACGGCTAAAAGATTAGTAAAAATCATAAAAGAGAACATTGACATAGTAAATAACTACAGCATAAAAAACAGCTACGATCTCGTTGAAAAAATTAAAACTATTAAATCAGCACCACATTATAGGTTGGCTTCATTTGACGTAACTAATCTGTACACCAATGTGCCGGTAGATGAGACAATGACAATTCTCAGAAATAGCTTAATTAATACAAATAGGTTAGGTAGAAATGAAATTGATGAACTTATGCAACTGCTAAAAACAATACTCAAACAAAATTATTTCTCTTATGATAATGAGTATTTCATGCAGGAGGATGGTCTGGCAATGGGGTCACCTTTATCGGGGATTTTAGCGGACCTATACTTGAACCACTTTGAGAATACATTTTTAATGTCTAGTCTTAATAAACAGCGAGACAAAATTAAATTTTACGTACGCTACGTTGACGACACTTTTATGATATTCAATGGAACGAGTAGACAAATAGAAAATTTGAAGGATATATGAACAGCATAAACATGAAAATCCAATTTACCCTAGAAATGGAGAATAATAGCTGCCTGAACTTTCTTGATCTCACTATCAGCAAATATAATGACCGTTTTAGATTCAAAATTTATAGAAAGCCCACCACCACGAATACTACTATTCATGCTGATTCGTACCATCCATATTCCCAAAAAATGGCAGCCTTCAACGTGTTCGTTCATAGAATGCTTGCTATTCCCCTTGAGCAAAAAGACAGAGTGGAAGAGACTAATATAATCAAAAGTATAGCTATCGCTAATGGGTATAACAGTGGAATCATAGACAAGCTTATAAGAAAACACTCGGTAAAAATCAATAGTAAAAGCAGATTAACCGGCCCATCTAAAGAAGATACTAAATTTATAGTAACTGAGTACACAAATGTACTACCAGTCATTGTAAAGAATGAGCTGAAACAACGTAAAATAGCAGTGGCCTTTAAAACCACAAATAACATCAAAAAACGTTTGGGACAAAGAACTCATATCCCGGCTGAAGAGAAAACTGGAGTGTACAAGCTTGAATGCGATGACTGTGACAAATTCTATATAGGACAAACGGGCAGGCCGTCAGCCGAACGTTTTAAAGAACACCTGCCCAAAAGTGATATCTCGAAAACTAGATCCAGTTACGCTCAGCATTTAATGCTGTATAATCATAAGTACTCAGACTTCCACACAAACTTTAAACTGCTTCATAATTGTAAAAAGGGTGCATACATGAACGCTGTGGAGGAATATGATATACAGGGCTACTAAGTTACAAACGGACCAGCTACTTAATGACAAAGTTTCGTTCCGATCGAATCTGCTGTACAACACGGCCATCGATATCGATGGGTCAGCGGGCAATGATAACGGTCGTATAAGACAAAGTGCAACAGTTGGTCGTTGGTGGCGAGACGATGCGCATCGGACTGTGCCGTGACTGTGTCGGTGTTTAATTGTGTGGTGTTTTTGTGTTTGTGTATTTTAAATAGTTGACGACCCCTTTTGGGTGAATTTGATGTTTTTATAATTTTTAAAAAAACCTTTTGATGAGAATTTATTCTGGAAACGCGTTGTTTTAAGGAAAAAACTAAAGAAGTCACAAGACGGAAGTTAATACAGGTAATTGCCTAATATTAATTCTAAATATTAGTAACGTGACTTGGAGACAATTAAAACAAAATGAATCTAGAAGCCAGTCAGGCACGTATTGTCTATAAATTTAAAAACATCAAATTAAAATTGATTAAGGCATCGCAGAACATCAAGTATAACAAAAGATGCCTTCACTACAACATCACACCGAAGTACATAAGTTCCAACATCAACAGCAGACATTGTTCCGAAAAAATAAAATCAATCTGGATTAAGGAAGAGATCAAACGACTTTATATTTTAAAAAGTGGTCTAAATACTAAGCTTTATCTAGCCCACCTGGAAGTTTTAAACGAGTTTCACCCGGCAGTAATAAACGGCATTCTCGACATTGTCAATAGACAGATAAACAAAGTCGTCAGTTCTCTTAAATGTAAACAGTTAAGAAAGTTTCAAAACCTGTATACAAAACAACACAATGACGATAATAATACAGTAGCACATAGCCACGTATTTCATCAGCGGGTTGCAAATTACACCGGAATTAAGTTTGAACATAACGAAATGACATTATTGAACAAAGGTTTGATGTATAACATTCCCTCGTTTAATAAGAACTTTATGATCCGTGAAATAATATGCGCGGAAGCTGCCATAAAAACTATTGATAATATTTCGCATCAGGAGGAAACGCGTGCCATCATAAATAACAAAATAAACAAAGTTATTAAGAAGGATACCCACATCGCTAACCTGCAAAGTAAGTACAAACGTGACGCGCGTATTGCACGGAATGTTTACGAAAAACTTCGACATGATAACGCTATCGTCACGACAGCTGATAAGGGTAATACGGTAGTTATTATTAACAAAAATATATATACCAATAAGGTACAGGAGTTCATAAAAAACAAGAATATTAAAAAGCTACACAAGGATCCCACTAGCGCCTATGTCAAGGAATTAAACAACGCTATAAATAAATGCCCCAATCTCCTCAATGAAAGCACTAGACGTTATTTAAAACCCATAAATGCCAGGGCCCCAGAACTTACGGGTTTACCCAAAATACATAAAGAAGATATGCCAATACGCCCGGTTGTAAATTACACGACTGCCCCTGGTTATAGGACGGCTAAAAGATTAGTAAAAATCATAAAAGAGAACATTGACATAGTAAATAACTACAGCATAAAAAACAGCTACGATCTCGTTGAAAAAATTAAAACTATTAAATCAGCACCACATTATAGGTTGGCTTCATTTGACGTAACTAATCTGTACACCAATGTGCCGGTAGATGAGACAATGACAATTCTCAGAAATAGCTTAATTAATACAAATAGGTTAGGTAGAAATGAAATTGATGAACTTATGCAACTGCTAAAAACAATACTCAAACAAAATTATTTCTCTTATGATAATGAGTATTTCATGCAGGAGGATGGTCTGGCAATGGGGTCACCTTTATCGGGGATTTTAGCGGACCTATACTTGAACCACTTTGAGAATACATTTTTAATGTCTAGTCTTAATAAACAGCGAGACAAAATTAAATTTTACGTACGCTACGTTGACGACACTTTTATGATATTCAATGGAACGAGTAGACAAATAGAAAATTTGAAAGGATATATGAACAGCATAAACATGAAAATCCAATTTACCCTAGAAATGGAGAATAATAGCTGCCTGAACTTTCTTGATCTCACTATCAGCAAATATAATGACCGTTTTAGATTCAAAATTTATAGAAAGCCCACCACCACGAATACTACTATTCATGCTGATTCGTACCATCCATATTCCCAAAAAATGGCAGCCTTCAACGCGTTCGTACATAGAATGCTTGCTATTCCCCTTGAGCAAAAAGACAGAGTGGAAGAGAGTAATATAATAAAAAGTGTAGCTATCGCTAATGGGTATAACAGTGGAATCATAGACAAGCTTATAGGAAAACACTCGGTAAAAATCAATAGTAAAAGCAGATTAACCGGCCCATCTAAAGAAGATACTAAATTTATAGTAACTGAGTACACAAATGTACTACCAGTCATTGTAAAGAATGAGCTGAAAAAACGTAAAATAGCAGTGGCCTTTAAAACCACAAATAACATCAAAAAACGTTTGGGACAAAGAACTCATATCCCGGCTGAAGAGAAAACTGGAGTGTACAAGCTTGAATGCGATGACTGTGACAAATTCTATATAGGACAAACGGGCAGGCCGTCAGCCGAACGTTTTAAAGAACACCTGCCCAAAAGTGATATCTCGAAAACTAGATCCAGTTACGCTCAGCATTTAATGCTGTATAATCATAAGTACTCAGACTTCCACACAAACTTTAAACTGCTTCATAATTGTAAAAAGGGTGCATACATGAACGCTGTGGAGGAATATGAGATATACAGGGCTTCTAAGTTACAAACGGACCAGCTACTTAATGACAAAGTTTCGTTCCGATCGAATCTGCTGTACAACACGGCCATCGATATCGATGGGTCAGCGGGCAATGATAACGGTCGTATAAGACAAAGTGCAACAGTTGGTCGTTGGCGGCGAGACGATGCGCATCGGACTGTGCCGTGACTGTGTCGGTGTTTGATTATGTGTGGTGTTTTTGTGTTTGTGTATTTTAAATAGTTGACAACCCCTTTTGGGTGAATTTGGTGTTTTTATAATTTTTAAAAAAACCTGATGATGAGAATTTATTCTCGAAACGCGTTGTTTTAAGGAAAAAACTAAAGAAGTCACAAGACGGAAGTTAATACAGGTAATTGCCTAATATTAATTCTAAATATTAGTAACGTGACTTGGAGACAATTAAAACAAAATGAATCTAGAAGCCAGTCAGGCACGTATTGTCTATAAATTTAAAAACATCAAATTAAAATTGATTAAGGCATCGCAGAACATCAAGTATAACAAAAGATGCCTTCACTACAACATCACACCGAAGTACATAAGTTCCAACATCAACAGCAGACATTGTTCCGAAAAAATAAAATCAATCTGGATTAAGGAAGAGATCAAACGACTTTATATTTTAAAAAGTGGTCTAAATACTAAGCTTTATCTAGCCAACCTGGAAGTTTTAAACGAGTTTCACCCGGCAGTAATAAACGGCATTCTCGACATTGTCAATAGACAGATAAACAAAGTCGTCAGTTCTCTTAAACGTAAACAGTTAAGAAAGTTTCAAAACCTGTATACAAAACAACACAATGACGATAATAATACAGTAGTACATAGCCACGTATTTCATCAGCGGGTTGCAAATTACACCGGAATTAAGTTTGAACATAACGAAATGACATTATTGAACAAAGGTTTGATGTATAACATTCCCTCGTTTAATAAGAACTTTATGATCCGTGAAATAATATGCGCGGAAGCTGCCATAAAAACTATTGATAATATTTCGCATCAGGAGGAAACGCGTGCCATCATAAATAACAAAATAAACAAAGTTATTAAGAAGGATACCCACATCGCTAACCTGCAAAATAAGTACAAACGTGACGCGCGTATTGCACAGAATGTTTACGAAACACTTCGACATGATAACGCTATCGTCACGACAGCTGATAAGGGTAATACGGTAGTTATTATTAAAAAAATATATATACCAATAAGGTACAGTAGTTCATAAAAAACAATAATATTAAAAAGCTACACAAGGATCCCACTAGCGCCTATGTCAAGGAATTAAACAACGCTATAAATAAATGCCCCAATCTCCTCAATGAAAGCACTAGACGTTATTTAAAACCCATAAATGCCAGGGCCCCAGAACTTACGGGTTTACCCAAAATACATAAAGAAGATATGCCAATACGCCCGGTTGTAAATTACACGACTGCCCCTGGTTATAGGACGGCTAAAAGATTAGTAAAAATCATAAAAGAGAACATTGACATAGTAAATAACTACAGCATAAAAAACAGCTACGATCTCGTTGAAAAAATTAAAACTATTAAATCAGCACCACATTATAGGTTGGCTTCATTTGACGTAACTAATCTGTACACCAATGTGCCGGTAGATGAGACAATGACAATTCTCAGAAATAGCTTAATTAATACAAATAGGTTAGGTAGAAATGAAATTCATGAACTTATGCAACTGCTAAAAACAATACTCAAACAAAATTATTTCTCTTATGATAATGAGTATTTCATGCAGGAGGATGGTCTGGCAATGGGGTCACCTTTATCGGGGATTTTAGCGGACCTATACTTGAACCACTTTGAGAATACATTTTTAATGTCTAGTCTTAATAAACAGCGAGACAAAATTAAATTTTACGTACGCTACGTTGACGACACTTTTATGATATTCAATGGAACGAGTAGACAAATAGAAAATTTGAAAGGATATATGAACAGCATAAACATGAAAATCCAATTTACCCTAGAAATGGAGAATAATAGCTGCCTGAACTTTCTTGATCTCACTATCAGCAAATATAATGACCGTTTTAGATTCAAAATTTATAGAAAGCCCACCACCACGAATATTACTATTCATGCTGATTCGTACCATCCATATTCCCAAAAAATGGCAGCCTTCAACGCGTTCGTTCATAGAATGCTTGCTATTCCCCTTGAGCAAAAAGACAGAGTGGAAGAGACTAATATAATCAAAAGTATAGCTATCGCTAATGGGTATAACAGTGGAATCATAGACAAGCTTATAAGAAAACACTCGGTAAAAATCAATAGTAAAAGCAGATTAACCGGCCCATCTAAAGAAGATACTAAATTTATAGTAACTGAGTACACAAATGTACTACCAGTCATTGTAAAGAATGAGCTGAATAAACGTAAAATAGCAGTGGCCTTTAAAACCACAAATAACATCAAAAAACGTTTGGGACAAAGAACTCATATCCCGGCTGAAGAGAAAACTGGAGTGTACAAGCTTGAATGCGATGACTGTGACAAATTCTATATAGGACAAACGGGCAGGCCGTCAGCCGAACGTTTTAAAGAACACCTGCCCAAAAGTGATATCTCGAAAACTAGATCCAGTTACGCTCAGCATTTAATGCTGTATAATCATAAGTACTCAGACTTCCACACAAACTTTAAACTGCTTCATAATTGTAAAAAGGGTGCATACATGAACGCTGTGGAGGAATATGAGATATACAGGGCTTCTAAGTTACAAACGGACCAGCTACTTAATGACAAAGTTTCGTTCCGATCGAATCTGCTGTACAACACGGCCATCGATATCGATGGGTCAGCGGGCAATGATAACGGTCGTATAAGACAAAGTGCAACAGTTGGTCGTTGGCGGCGAGACGATGCGCATCGGACTGTGCCGTTGTTTAATTATGTGTGGTGTTTTTGTGTTTGTGTATTTTAAATAGTTGACGACCCCTTTTGGGTGAATTTGATGTTTTTATAATTTTTAAAAAAACCTGATGATGAGAATTTATTCTCGAAACGCGTTGTTTTAAGGAAAAAACTAAAGAAGTCACAAGACGGAAGTTAATACAGGTAATTGCCTAATATTAATTCTAAATATTAGTAACGTGACTTGGAGACAATTAAAACAAAATGAATCTAGAAGCCAGTCAGGCACGTATTGTCTATAAATTTAAAAACATCAAATTGAAATTGATTAAGGCATCGCAGAACATCAAGTATAACAAAAGATGCCTTCACTACAACATCACACCGAAGTACATAAGTTCCAACATCAACAGCAGACATTGTTCCGAAAAAATAAAATCAATCTGGATTAAGGAAGAGATCAAACGACTTTATATTTTAAAAAGTGGTCTAAATACTAAGCTTTATCTAGCCCACCTGGAAGTTTTAAACGAGTTTCACCCGGCAGTAATAAACGGCATTCTCGACATTGTCAATAGACAGATAAACAAAGTCGTCAGTTCTCTTAAATGTAAACAGTTAAGAAAGTTTCAAAACCTGTATACAAAACAACACAATGACGATAATAATACAGTAGCACATAGCCACGTATTTCATCAGCGGGTTGCAAATTACACCGGAATTAAGTTTGAACATAACGAAATGACATTATTGAACAAAGGTTTGATGTATAACATTCCCTCGTTTAATAAGAACTTTATGATCCGTGAAATAATATGCGCGGAAGCTGCCATAAAAACTATTGATAATATTTCGCATCAGGAGGAAACGCGTGCCATCATAAATAACAAAATAAACAAAGTTATTAAGAAGGATACCCACATCGCTAACCTGCAAAGTAAGTACAAACGTGACGCGCGTATTGCACGGAATGTTTACGAAAAACTTCGACATGATAACGCTATCGTCACGACAGCTGATAAGGGTAATACGGTAGTTATTATTAACAAAAATATATATACCAATAAGGTACAGGAGTTCATAAAAAACAATAATATTAAAAAGCTACACAAGGATCCCACTAGCGCCTATGTCAAGGAATTAAACAACGCTATAAATAAATGCCCCAATCTCCTCAATGAAAGCACTAGACGTTATTTAAAACCCATAAATGCCAGGGCCCCAGAACTTACGGGTTTACCCAAAATACATAAAGAAGATATGCCAATACGCCCGGTTGTAAATTACACGACTGCCCCTGGTTATAGGACGGCTAAAAGATTAGTAAAAATCATAAAAGAGAACATTGACATAGTAAATAACTACAGCATAAAAAACAGCTACGATCTCGTTGAAAAAATTAAAACTATTAAATCAGCACCACATTATAGGTTGGCTTCATTTGACGTAACTAATCTGTACACCAATGTGCCGGTAGATGAGACAATGACAATTCTCAGAAATAGCTTAATTAATACAAATAGGTTAGGTAGAAATGAAATTGATGAACTTATGCAACTGCTAAAAACAATACTCAAACAAAATTATTTCTCTTATGATAATGAGTATTTCATGCAGGAGGATGGTCTGGCAATGGGGTCACCTTTATCGGGGATTTTAGCGGACCTATACTTGAACCACTTTGAGAATACATTTTTAATGTCTAGTCTTAATAAACAGCGAGACAAAATTAAATTTTACGTACGCTACGTTGACGACACTTTTATGATATTCAATGGAACGAGTAGACAAATAGAAAATTTGAAAGGATATATGAACAGCATAAACATGAAAATCCAATTTACCCTAGAAATGGAGAATAATAGCTGCCTGAACTTTCTTGATCTCACTATCAGCAAATATAATGACCGTTTTAGATTCAAAATTTATAGAAAGCCCACCACCACGAATACTACTATTCATGCTGATTCGTACCATCCATATTCCCAAAAAATGGCAGCCTTCAACGCGTTCGTACATAGAATGCTTGCTATTCCCCTTGAGCAAAAAGACAGAGTGGAAGAGAGTAATATAATAAAAAGTGTAGCTATCGCTAATGGGTATAACAGTGGAATCATAGACAAGCTTATAGGAAAACACTCGGTAAAAATCAATAGTAAAAGCAGATTAACCGGCCCATCTAAAGAAGATACTAAATTTATAGTAACTGAGTACACAAATGTACTACCAGTCATTGTAAAGAATGAGCTGAAAAAACGTAAAATAGCAGTGGCCTTTAAAACCACAAATAACATCAAAAAACGTTTGGGACAAAGAACTCATATCCCGGCTGAAGAGAAAACTGGAGTGTACAAGCTTGAATGCGATGACTGTGACAAATTCTATATAGGACAAACGGGCAGGCCGTCAGCCGAACGTTTTAAAGAACACCTGCCCAAAAGTGATATCTCGAAAACTAGATCCAGTTACGCTCAGCATTTAATGCTGTATAATCATAAGTACTCAGACTTCCACACAAACTTTAAACTGCTTCATAATTGTAAAAAGGGTGCATACATGAACGCTGTGGAGGAATATGAGATATACAGGGCTTCTAAGTTACAAACGGACCAGCTACTTAATGACAAAGTTTCGTTCCGATCGAATCTGCTGTACAACACGGCCATCGATATCGATGGGTCAGCGGGCAATGATAACGGTCGTATAAGACAAAGTGCAACAGTTGGTCGTTGGCGGCGAGACGATGCGCATCGGACTGTGCCATGACTGTGTCGGTGTTTGATTATGTGTGGTGTTTTTGTGTTTGTGTATTTTAAATAGTTGACAACCCCTTTTGGGTGAATTTGGTGTTTTTATAATTTTTAAAAAAACCTGATGATGAGAATTTATTCTCGAAACGCGTTGTTTTAAGGAAAAAACTAAAGAAGTCACAAGACGGAAGTTAATACAGGTAATTGCCTAATATTAATTCTAAATATTAGTAACGTGACTTGGAGACAATTAAAACAAAATGAATCTAGAAGCCAGTCAGGCACGTATTGTCTATAAATTTAAAAACATCAAATTAAAATTGATTAAGGCATCGCAGAACATCAAGTATAACAAAAGATGCCTTCACTACAACATCACACCGAAGTACATAAGTTCCAACATCAACAGCAGACATTGTTCCGAAAAAATAAAATCAATCTGGATTAAGGAAGAGATCAAACGACTTTATATTTTAAAAAGTGGTCTAAATACTAAGCTTTATCTAGCCAACCTGGAAGTTTTAAACGAGTTTCACCCGGCAGTAATAAACGGCATTCTCGACATTGTCAATAGACAGATAAACAAAGTCGTCAGTTCTCTTAAACGTAAACAGTTAAGAAAGTTTCAAAACCTGTATACAAAACAACACAATGACGATAATAATACAGTAGCACATAGCCACGTATTTCATCAGCGGGTTGCAAATTACACCGGAATTAAGTTTGAACATAACGAAATGACATTATTGAACAAAGGTTTGATGTATAACATTCCCTCGTTTAATAAGAACTTTATGATCCGTGAAATAATATGCGCGGAAGCTGCCATAAAAACTATTGATAATATTTCGCATCAGGAGGAAACGCGTGCCATCATAAATAACAAAATAAACAAAGTTATTAAGAAGGATACCCACATCGCTAACCTGCAAAATAAGTACAAACGTGACGCGCGTATTGCACAGAATGTTTACGAAACACTTCGACATGATAACGCTATCGTCACGACAGCTGATAAGGGTAATACGGTAGTTATTATTAAAAAAATATATATACCAATAAGGTACAGTAGTTCATAAAAAACAATAATATTAAAAAGCTACACAAGGATCCCACTAGCGCGTATGTCAAGGAATTAAACAACGCTATAAATAAATGCCCCAATCTCCTCAATGAAAGCACTAGACGTTATTTAAAACCCATAAATGCCAGGGCCCCAGAACTTACGGGTTTACCCAAAATACATAAAGAAGATATGCCAATACGCCCGGTTGTAAATTACACGACTGCCCCTGGTTATAGGACGGCTAAAAGATTAGTAAAAATCATAAAAGAGAACATTGACATAGTAAATAACTACAGCATAAAAAACAGCTACGATCTCGTTGAAAAAATTAAAACTATTAAATCAGCACCACATTATAGGTTGGCTTCATTTGACGTAACTAATCTGTACACCAATGTGCCGGTAGATGAGACAATGACAATTCTCAGAAATAGCTTAATTAATACAAATAGGTTAGGTAGAAATGAAATTCATGAACTTATGCAACTGCTAAAAACAATACTCAAACAAAATTATTTCTCTTATGATAATGAGTATTTCATGCAGGAGGATGGTCTGGCAATGGGGTCACCTTTATCGGGGATTTTAGCGGACCTATACTTGAACCACTTTGAGAATACATTTTTAATGTCTAGTCTTAATAAACAGCGAGACAAAATTAAATTTTACGTACGCTACGTTGACGACACTTTTATGATATTCAATGGAACGAGTAGACAAATAGAAAATTTGAAAGGATATATGAACAGCATAAACATGAAAATCCAATTTACCCTAGAAATGGAGAATAATAGCTGCCTGAACTTTCTTGATCTCACTATCAGCAAATATAATGACCGTTTTAGATTCAAAATTTATAGAAAGCCCACCACCACGAATATTACTATTCATGCTGATTCGTACCATCCATATTCCCAAAAAATGGCAGCCTTCAACGCGTTCGTTCATAGAATGCTTGCTATTCCCCTTGAGCAAAAAGACAGAGTGGAAGAGACTAATATAATCAAAAGTATAGCTATCGCTAATGGGTATAACAGTGGAATCATAGACAAGCTTATAAGAAAACACTCGGTAAAAATCAATAGTAAAAGCAGATTAACCGGCCCATCTAAAGAAGATACTAAATTTATAGTAACTGAGTACACAAATGTACTACCAGTCATTGTAAAGAATGAGCTGAATAAACGTAAAATAGCAGTGGCCTTTAAAACCACAAATAACATCAAAAAACGTTTGGGACAAAGAACTCATATCCCGGCTGAAGAGAAAACTGGAGTGTACAAGCTTGAATGCGATGACTGTGACAAATTCTATATAGGACAAACGGGCAGGCCGTCAGCCGAACGTTTTAAAGAACACCTGCCCAAAAGTGATATCTCGAAAACTAGATCCAGTTACGCTCAGCATTTAATGCTGTATAATCATAAGTACTCAGACTTCCACACAAACTTTAAACTGCTTCATAATTGTAAAAAGGGTGCATACATGAACGCTGTGGAGGAATATGAGATATACAGGGCTTCTAAGTTACAAACGGACCAGCTACTTAATGACAAAGTTTCGTTCCGATCGAATCTGCTGTACAACACGGCCATCGATATCGATGGGTCAGCGGGCAATGATAACGGTCGTATAAGACAAAGTGCAACAGTTGGTCGTTGGCGGCGAGACGATGCGCATCGGACTGTGCCGTTGTTTAATTATGTGTGGTGTTTTTGTGTTTGTGTATTTTAAATAGTTGACGACCCCTTTTGGGTGAATTTGATGTTTTTATAATTTTTAAAAAAACCTGATGATGAGAATTTATTCTCGAAACGCGTTGTTTTAAGGAAAAAACTAAAGAAGTCACAAGACGGAAGTTAATACAGGTAATTGCCTAATATTAATTCTAAATATTAGTAACGTGACTTGGAGACAATTAAAACAAAATGAATCTAGAAGCCAGTCAGGCACGTATTGTCTATAAATTTAAAAACATCAAATTGAAATTGATTAAGGCATCGCAGAACATCAAGTATAACAAAAGATGCCTTCACTACAACATCACACCGAAGTACATAAGTTCCAACATCAACAGCAGACATTGTTCCGAAAAAATAAAATCAATCTGGATTAAGGAAGAGATCAAACGACTTTATATTTTAAAAAGTGGTCTAAATACTAAGCTTTATCTAGCCCACCTGGAAGTTTTAAACGAGTTTCACCCGGCAGTAATAAACGGCATTCTCGACATTGTCAATAGACAGATAAACAAAGTCGTCAGTTCTCTTAAATGTAAACAGTTAAGAAAGTTTCAAAACCTGTATACAAAACAACACAATGACGATAATAATACAGTAGCACATAGCCACGTATTTCATCAGCGGGTTGCAAATTACACCGGAATTAAGTTTGAACATAACGAAATGACATTATTGAACAAAGGTTTGATGTATAACATTCCCTCGTTTAATAAGAACTTTATGATCCGTGAAATAATATGCGCGGAAGCTGCCATAAAAACTATTGATAATATTTCGCATCAGGAGGAAACGCGTGCCATCATAAATAACAAAATAAACAAAGTTATTAAGAAGGATACCCACATCGCTAACCTGCAAAGTAAGTACAAACGTGACGCGCGTATTGCACGGAATGTTTACGAAAAACTTCGACATGATAACGCTATCGTCACGACAGCTGATAAGGGTAATACGGTAGTTATTATTAACAAAAATATATATACCAATAAGGTACAGGAGTTCATAAAAAACAATAATATTAAAAAGCTACACAAGGATCCCACTAGCGCCTATGTCAAGGAATTAAACAACGCTATAAATAAATGCCCCAATCTCCTCAATGAAAGCACTAGACGTTATTTAAAACCCATAAATGCCAGGGCCCCAGAACTTACGGGTTTACCCAAAATACATAAAGAAGATATGCCAATACGCCCGGTTGTAAATTACACGACTGCCCCTGGTTATAGGACGGCTAAAAGATTAGTAAAAATCATAAAAGAGAACATTGACATAGTAAATAACTACAGCATAAAAAACAGCTACGATCTCGTTGAAAAAATTAAAACTATTAAATCAGCACCACATTATAGGTTGGCTTCATTTGACGTAACTAATCTGTACACCAATGTGCCGGTAGATGAGACAATGACAATTCTCAGAAATAGCTTAATTAATACAAATAGGTTAGGTAGAAATGAAATTGATGAACTTATGCAACTGCTAAAAACAATACTCAAACAAAATTATTTCTCTTATGATAATGAGTATTTCATGCAGGAGGATGGTCTGGCAATGGGGTCACCTTTATCGGGGATTTTAGCGGACCTATACTTGAACCACTTTGAGAATACATTTTTAATGTCTAGTCTTAATAAACAGCGAGACAAAATTAAATTTTACGTACGCTACGTTGACGACACTTTTATGATATTCAATGGAACGAGTAGACAAATAGAAAATTTGAAAGGATATATGAACAGCATAAACATGAAAATCCAATTTACCCTAGAAATGGAGAATAATAGCTGCCTGAACTTTCTTGATCTCACTATCAGCAAATATAATGACCGTTTTAGATTCAAAATTTATAGAAAGCCCACCACCACGAATACTACTATTCATGCTGATTCGTACCATCCATATTCCCAAAAAATGGCAGCCTTCAACGCGTTCGTACATAGAATGCTTGCTATTCCCCTTGAGCAAAAAGACAGAGTGGAAGAGAGTAATATAATAAAAAGTGTAGCTATCGCTAATGGGTATAACAGTGGAATCATAGACAAGCTTATAGGAAAACACTCGGTAAAAATCAATAGTAAAAGCAGATTAACCGGCCCATCTAAAGAAGATACTAAATTTATAGTAACTGAGTACACAAATGTACTACCAGTCATTGTAAAGAATGAGCTGAAAAAACGTAAAATAGCAGTGGCCTTTAAAACCACAAATAACATCAAAAAACGTTTGGGACAAAGAACTCATATCCCGGCTGAAGAGAAAACTGGAGTGTACAAGCTTGAATGCGATGACTGTGACAAATTCTATATAGGACAAACGGGCAGGCCGTCAGCCGAACGTTTTAAAGAACACCTGCCCAAAAGTGATATCTCGAAAACTAGATCCAGTTACGCTCAGCATTTAATGCTGTATAATCATAAGTACTCAGACTTCCACACAAACTTTAAACTGCTTCATAATTGTAAAAAGGGTGCATACATGAACGCTGTGGAGGAATATGAGATATACAGGGCTTCTAAGTTACAAACGGACCAGCTACTTAATGACAAAGTTTCGTTCCGATCGAATCTGCTGTACAACACGGCCATCGATATCGATGGGTCAGCGGGCAATGATAACGGTCGTATAAGACAAAGTGCAACAGTTGGTCGTTGGCGGCGAGACGATGCGCATCGGACTGTGCCGTTGTTTAATTATGTGTGGTGTTTTTGTGTTTGTGTATTTTAAATAGTTGACGACCCCTTTTGGGTGAATTTGATGTTTTTATAATTTTTAAAAAAACCTGATGATGAGAATTTATTCTCGAAACGCGTTGTTTTAAGGAAAAAACTAAAGAAGTCACAAGACGGAAGTTAATACAGGTAATTGCCTAATATTAATTCTAAATATTAGTAACGTGACTTGGAGACAATTAAAACAAAATGAATCTAGAAGCCAGTCAGGCACGTATTGTCTATAAATTTAAAAACATCAAATTGAAATTGATTAAGGCATCGCAGAACATCAAGTATAACAAAAGATGCCTTCACTACAACATCACACCGAAGTACATAAGTTCCAACATCAACAGCAGACATTGTTCCGAAAAAATAAAATCAATCTGGATTAAGGAAGAGATCAAACGACTTTATATTTTAAAAAGTGGTCTAAATACTAAGCTTTATCTAGCCCACCTGGAAGTTTTAAACGAGTTTCACCCGGCAGTAATAAACGGCATTCTCGACATTGTCAATAGACAGATAAACAAAGTCGTCAGTTCTCTTAAATGTAAACAGTTAAGAAAGTTTCAAAACCTGTATACAAAACAACACAATGACGATAATAATACAGTAGCACATAGCCACGTATTTCATCAGCGGGTTGCAAATTACACCGGAATTAAGTTTGAACATAACGAAATGACATTATTGAACAAAGGTTTGATGTATAACATTCCCTCGTTTAATAAGAACTTTATGATCCGTGAAATAATATGCGCGGAAGCTGCCATAAAAACTATTGATAATATTTCGCATCAGGAGGAAACGCGTGCCATCATAAATAACAAAATAAACAAAGTTATTAAGAAGGATACCCACATCGCTAACCTGCAAAGTAAGTACAAACGTGACGCGCGTATTGCACGGAATGTTTACGAAAAACTTCGACATGATAACGCTATCGTCACGACAGCTGATAAGGGTAATACGGTAGTTATTATTAACAAAAATATATATACCAATAAGGTACAGGAGTTCATAAAAAACAATAATATTAAAAAGCTACACAAGGATCCCACTAGCGCCTATGTCAAGGAATTAAAAACGCTATAAATAAATGCCCCAATCTCCTCAATGAAAGCACTAGACGTTATTTAAAACCCATAAATGCCAGGGCCCCAGAACTTACGGGTTTACCCAAAATACATAAAGAAGATATGCCAATACGCCCGGTTGTAAATTACACGACTGCCCCTGGTTATAGGACGGCTAAAAGATTAGTAAAAATCATAAAAGAGAACATTGACATAGTAAATAACTACAGCATAAAAAACAGCTACGATCTCGTTGAAAAAATTAAAACTATTAAATCAGCACCACATTATAGGTTGGCTTCATTTGACGTAACTAATCTGTACACCAATGTGCCGGTAGATGAGACAATGACAATTCTCAGAAATAGCTTAATTAATACAAATAGGTTAGGTAGAAATGAAATTGATGAACTTATGCAACTGCTAAAAACAATACTCAAACAAAATTATTTCTCTTATGATAATGAGTATTTCATGCAGGAGGATGGTCTGGCAATGGGGTCACCTTTATCGGGGATTTTAGCGGACCTATACTTGAACCACTTTGAGAATACATTTTTAATGTCTAGTCTTAATAAACAGCGAGACAAAATTAAATTTTACGTACGCTACGTTGACGACACTTTTATGATATTCAATGGAACGAGTAGACAAATAGAAAATTTGAAAGGATATATGAACAGCATAAACATGAAAATCCAATTTACCCTAGAAATGGAGAATAATAGCTGCCTGAACTTTCTTGATCTCACTATCAGCAAATATAATGACCGTTTTAGATTCAAAATTTATAGAAAGCCCACCACCACGAATACTACTATTCATGCTGATTCGTACCATCCATATTCCCAAAAAATGGCAGCCTTCAACGCGTTCGTACATAGAATGCTTGCTATTCCCCTTGAGCAAAAAGACAGAGTGGAAGAGAGTAATATAATAAAAAGTGTAGCTATCGCTAATGGGTATAACAGTGGAATCATAGACAAGCTTATAGGAAAACACTCGGTAAAAATCAATAGTAAAAGCAGATTAACCGGCCCATCTAAAGAAGATACTAAATTTATAGTAACTGAGTACACAAATGTACTACCAGTCATTGTAAAGAATGAGCTGAAAAAACGTAAAATAGCAGTGGCCTTTAAAACCACAAATAACATCAAAAAACGTTTGGGACAAAGAACTCATATCCCGGCTGAAGAGAAAACTGGAGTGTACAAGCTTGAATGCGATGACTGTGACAAATTCTATATAGGACAAACGGGCAGGCCGTCAGCCGAACGTTTTAAAGAACACCTGCCCAAAAGTGATATCTCGAAAACTAGATCCAGTTACGCTCAGCATTTAATGCTGTATAATCATAAGTACTCAGACTTCCACACAAACTTTAAACTGCTTCATAATTGTAAAAAGGGTGCATACATGAACGCTGTGGAGGAATATGAGATATACAGGGCTTCTAAGTTACAAACGGACCAGCTACTTAATGACAAAGTTTCGTTCCGATCGAATCTGCTGTACAACACGGCCATCGATATCGATGGGTCAGCGGGCAATGATAACGGTCGTATAAGACAAAGTGCAACAGTTGGTCGTTGGCGGCGAGACGATGCGCATCGGACTGTGCCGTGACTGTGTCGGTGTTTGATTATGTGTGGTGTTTTTGTGTTTGTGTATTTTAAATAGTTGACAACCCCTTTTGGGTGAATTTGGTGTTTTTATAATTTTAAAAAAACCTGATGATGAGAATTTATTCTCGAAACGCGTTGTTTTAAGGAAAAAACTAAAGAAGTCACAAGACGGAAGTTAATACAGGTAATTGCCTAATATTAATTCTAAATATTAGTAACGTGACTTGGAGACAATTAAAACAAAATGAATCTAGAAGCCAGTCAGGCACGTATTGTCTATAAATTTAAAAACATCAAATTAAAATTGATTAAGGCATCGCAGAACATCAAGTATAACAAAAGATGCCTTCACTACAACATCACACCGAAGTACATAAGTTCCAACATCAACAGCAGACATTGTTCCGAAAAAAGAAAATCAATCTGGATTAAGGAAGAGATCAAACGACTTTATATTTTAAAAAGTGGTCTAAATACTAAGCTTTATCTAGCCAACCTGGAAGTTTTAAACGAGTTTCACCCGGCAGTAATAAACGGCATTCTCGACATTGTCAATAGACAGATAAACAAAGTCGTCAGTTCTCTTAAACGTAAACAGTTAAGAAAGTTTCAAAACCTGTATACAAAACAACACAATGACGATAATAATACAGTAGCACATAGCCACGTATTTCATCAGCGGGTTGCAAATTACACCGGAATTAAGTTTGAACATAACGAAATGACATTATTGAACAAAGGTTTGATGTATAACATTCCCTCGTTTAATAAGAACTTTATGATCCGTGAAATAATATGCACGGAAGCTGCCATAAAAACTATTGATAATATTTCGCATCAGGAGGAAACGCGTGCCATCATAAATAACAAAATAAACAAAGTTATTAAGAAGGATACCCACATCGCTAACCTGCAAAATAAGTACAAACGTGACGCGCGTATTGCACAGAATGTTTACGAAACACTTCGACATGATAACGCTATCGTCACGACAGCTGATAAGGGTAATACGGTAGTTATTATTAAAAAAATATATATACCAATAAGGTACAGTAGTTCATAAAAAACAATAATATTAAAAAGCTACACAAGGATCCCACTAGCGCGTATGTCAAGGAATTAAACAACGCTATAAATAAATGCCCCAATCTCCTCAATGAAAGCACTAGACGTTATTTAAAACCCATAAATGCCAGGGCCCCAGAACTTACGGGTTTACCCAAAATACATAAAGAAGATATGCCAATACGCCCGGTTGTAAATTACACGACTGCCCCTGGTTATAGGACGGCTAAAAGATTAGTAAAAATCATAAAAGAGAACATTGACATAGTAAATAACTACAGCATAAAAAACAGCTACGATCTCGTTGAAAAAATTAAAACTATTAAATCAGCACCACATTATAGGTTGGCTTCATTTGACGTAACTAATCTGTACACCAATGTGCCGGTAGATGAGACAATGACAATTCTCAGAAATAGCTTAATTAATACAAATAGGTTAGGTAGAAATGAAATTCATGAACTTATGCAACTGCTAAAAACAATACTCAAACAAAATTATTTCTCTTATGATAATGAGTATTTCATGCAGGAGGATGGTCTGGCAATGGGGTCACCTTTATCGGGGATTTTAGCGGACCTATACTTGAACCACTTTGAGAATACATTTTTAATGTCTAGTCTTAATAAACAGCGAGACAAAATTAAATTTTACGTACGCTACGTTGACGACACTTTTATGATATTCAATGGAACGAGTAGACAAATAGAAAATTTGAAAGGATATATGAACAGCATAAACATGAAAATCCAATTTACCCTAGAAATGGAGAATAATAGCTGCCTGAACTTTCTTGATCTCACTATCAGCAAATATAATGACCGTTTTAGATTCAAAATTTATAGAAAGCCCACCACCACGAATATTACTATTCATGCTGATTCGTACCATCCATATTCCCAAAAAATGGCAGCCTTCAACGCGTTCGTTCATAGAATGCTTGCTATTCCCCTTGAGCAAAAAGACAGAGTGGAAGAGACTAATATAATCAAAAGTATAGCTATCGCTAATGGGTATAACAGTGGAATCATAGACAAGCTTATAAGAAAACACTCGGTAAAAATCAATAGTAAAAGCAGATTAACCGGCCCATCTAAAGAAGATACTAAATTTATAGTAACTGAGTACACAAATGTACTACCAGTCATTGTAAAGAATGAGCTGAATAAACGTAAAATAGCAGTGGCCTTTAAAACCACAAATAACATCAAAAAACGTTTGGGACAAAGAACTCATATCCCGGCTGAAGAGAAAACTGGAGTGTACAAGCTTGAATGCGATGACTGTGACAAATTCTATATAGGACAAACGGGCAGGCCGTCAGCCGAACGTTTTAAAGAACACCTGCCCAAAAGTGATATCTCGAAAACTAGATCCAGTTACGCTCAGCATTTAATGCTGTATAATCATAAGTACTCAGACTTCCACACAAACTTTAAACTGCTTCATAATTGTAAAAAGGGTGCATACATGAACGCTGTGGAGGAATATGAGATATACAGGGCTTCTAAGTTACAAACGGACCAGCTACTTAATGACAAAGTTTCGTTCCGATCGAATCTGCTGTACAACACGGCCATCGATATCGATGGGTCAGCGGGCAATGATAACGGTCGTATAAGACAAAGTGCAACAGTTGGTCGTTGGCGGCGAGACGATGCGCATCGGACTGTGCCGTTGTTTAATTATGTGTGGTGTTTTTGTGTTTGTGTATTTTAAATAGTTGACGACCCCTTTTGGGTGAATTTGATGTTTTTATAATTTTTAAAAAAACCTGATGATGAGAATTTATTCTCGAAACGCGTTGTTTTAAGGAAAAAACTAAAGAAGTCACAAGACGGAAGTTAATACAGGTAATTGCCTAATATTAATTCTAAATATTAGTAACGTGACTTGGAGACAATTAAAACAAAATGAATCTAGAAGCCAGTCAGGCACGTATTGTCTATAAATTTAAAAACATCAAATTAAAATTGATTAAGGCATCGCAGAACATCAAGTATAACAAAAGATGCCTTCACTACAACATCACACCGAAGTACATAAGTTCCAACATCAACAGCAGACATTGTTCCGAAAAAATAAAATCAATCTGGATTAAGGAAGAGATCAAACGACTTTATATTTTAAAAAGTGGTATAAATACTAAGCTTTATCTAGCCCACCTGGAAGTTTTAAACGAGTTTCACCCGGCAGTAATAAACGGCATTCTCGACATTGTCAATAGACAGATAAACAAAGTCGTCAGTTCTCTTAAATGTAAACAGTTAAGAAAGTTTCAAAACCTGTATACAAAACAACACAATGACGATAATAATACAGTAGCACATAGCCACGTATTTCATCAGCGGGTTGCAAATTACACCGGAATTAAGTTTGAACATAACGAAATGACATTATTGAACAAAGGTTTGATGTATAACATTCCCTCGTTTAATAAGAACTTTATGATCCGTGAAATAATATGCGCGGAAGCTGCCATAAAAACTATTGATAATATTTCGCATCAGGAGGAAACGCGTGCCATCATAAATAACAAAATAAACAAAGTTATTAAGAAGGATACCCACATCGCTAACCTGCAAAGTAAGTACAAACGTGACGCGCGTATTGCACGGAATGTTTACGAAAAACTTCGACATGATAACGCTATCGTCACGACAGCTGATAAGGGTAATACGGTAGTTATTATTAACAAACATATATATACCAATAAGGTACAGGAGTTCATAAAAAACAATAATATTAAAAAGCTACACAAGGATCCCACTAGCGCCTATGTCAAGGAATTAAACAACGCTATAAATAAATGCCCCAATCTCCTCAATGAAAGCACTAGACGTTATTTAAAACCCATAAATGCCAGGGCCCCAGAACTTACGGGTTTACCCAAAATACATAAAGAAGATATGCCAATACGCCCGGTTGTAAATTACACGACTGCCCCTGGTTATAGGACGGCTAAAAGATTAGTAAAAATCATAAAAGAGAACATTGACATAGTAAATAACTACAGCATAAAAAACAGCTACGATCTCGTTGAAAAAATTAAAACTATTAAATCAGCACCACATTATAGGTTGGCTTCATTTGACGTAACTAATCTGTACACCAATGTGCCGGTAGATGAGACAATGACAATTCTCAGAAATAGCTTAATTAATACAAATAGGTTAGGTAGAAATGAAATTGATGAACTTATGCAACTGCTAAAAACAATACTCAAACAAAATTATTTCTCTTATGATAATGAGTATTTCATGCAGGAGGATGGTCTGGCAATGGGGTCACCTTTATCGGGGATTTTAGCGGACCTATACTTGAACCACTTTGAGAATACATTTTTAATGTCTAGTCTTAATAAACAGCGAGACAAAATTAAATTTTACGTACGCTACGTTGACGACACTTTTATGATATTCAATGGAACGAGTAGACAAATAGAAAATTTGAAAGGATATATGAACAGCATAAACATGAAAATCCAATTTACCCTAGAAATGGAGAATAATAGCTGCCTGAACTTTCTTGATCTCACTATCAGCAAATATAATGACCGTTTTAGATTCAAAATTTATAGAAAGCCCAACACCACGAATACTACTATTCGTATATGCTGATTCGTACCATCCATATTCCCAAAAAATGGCAGCCTTCAACGCGTTCGTACATAGAATGCTTGCTATTCCCCTTGAGCAAAAAGACAGAGTGGAAGAGAGTAATATAATAAAAAGTATAGCTATCGCTAATGGGTATAACAGTGGAATCATAGACAAGCTTATAGGAAAACACTCGGTAAAAATCAATAGTAAAAGCAGATTAACCGGCCCATCTAAAGAAGATACTAAATTTATAGTAACTGAGTACACAAATGTACTACCAGTCATTGTAAAGAATGAGCTGAAAAAACGTAAAATAGCAGTGGCCTTTAAAACCACAAATAACATCAAAAAACGTTTGGGACAAAGAACTCATATCCCGGCTGAAGAGAAAACTGGAGTGTACAAGCTTGAATGCGATGACTGTGACAAATTCTATATAGGACAAACGGGCAGGCCGTCAGCCGAACGTTTTAAAGAACACCTGCCCAAAAGTGATATCTCGAAAACTAGATCCAGTTACGCTCAGCATTTAATGCTGTATAATCATAAGTACTCAGACTTCCACACAAACTTTAAACTGCTTCATAATTGTAAAAAGGGTGCATACATGAACGCTGTGGAGGAATATGAGATATACAGGGCTTCTAAGTTACAAACGGACCAACTACTTAATGACAAAGTTTCGTTCCGATCGAATCTGCTGTACAACACGGCCATCGATATCGATGGGTCAGCGGGCAATGATAACGGTCGTATAAGACAAAGTGCAACAGTTGGTCGTTGGCGGCGAGACGATGCGCATCGGACTGTGCCGTTGTTTAATTATGTGTGGTGTTTTTGTGTTTGTGTATTTTAAATAGTTGACGACCCCTTTTGGGTGAATTTGATGTTTTTATAATTTTTAAAAAAACCTGATGATGAGAATTTATTCTCGAAACGCGTTGTTTTAAGGAAAAAACTAAAGAAGTCACAAGACGGAAGTTAATACAGGTAATTGCCTAATATTAATTCTAAATATTAG
The DNA here is from genome assembly GCA_034769895.1 of Magicicada septendecula. Classification (NCBI taxonomy): domain Eukaryota; kingdom Metazoa; phylum Arthropoda; class Insecta; order Hemiptera; family Cicadidae; genus Magicicada; species Magicicada septendecula. Next base: position 450,205,077 of record CM068368.1, read on the forward strand.
TAACGTGACTTGGAGACAATTAAAACAAAATGAATCTAGAAGCCAGTCAGGCACGTATTGTCTATAAATTTAAAAACATCAAATTAAAATTGATTAAGGCATCGCAGAACATCAAGTATAACAAAAGATGCCTTCACTACAACATCACACCGAAGTACATAAGTTCCAACATCAACAGCAGACATTGTTCCGAAAAAATAAAATCAATCTGGATTAAGGAAGAGATCAAACGACTTTATATTTTAAAAAGTGGTATAAATACTAAGCTTTATCTAGCCCACCTGGAAGTTTTAAACGAGTTTCACCCGGCAGTAATAAACGGCATTCTCGACATTGTCAATAGACAGATAAACAAAGTCGTCAGTTCTCTTAAATGTAAACAGTTAAGAAAGTTTCAAAACCTGTATACAAAACAACACAATGACGATAATAATACAGTAGCACATAGCCACGTATTTCATCAGCGGGTTGCAAATTACACCGGAATTAAGTTTGAACATAACGAAATGACATTATTGAACAAAGGTTTGATGTATAACATTCCCTCGTTTAATAAGAACTTTATGATCCGTGAAATAATATGCGCGGAAGCTGCCATAAAAACTATTGATAATATTTCGCATCAGGAGGAAACGCGTGCCATCATAAATAACAAAATAAACAAAGTTATTAAGAAGGATACCCACATCGCTAACCTGCAAAGTAAGTACAAACGTGACGCGCGTATTGCACGGAATGTTTACGAAAAACTTCGACATGATAACGCTATCGTCACGACAGCTGATAAGGGTAATACGGTAGTTATTATTAACAAACATATATATACCAATAAGGTACAGGAGTTCATAAAAAACAATAATATTAAAAAGCTACACAAGGATCCCACTAGCGCCTATGTCAAGGAATTAAACAACGCTATAAATAAATGCCCCAATCTCCTCAATGAAAGCACTAGACGTTATTTAAAACCCATAAATGCCAGGGCCCCAGAACTTACGGGTTTACCCAAAATACATAAAGAAGATATGCCAATACGCCCGGTTGTAAATTACACGACTGCCCCTGGTTATAGGACGGCTAAAAGATTAGTAAAAATCATAAAAGAGAACATTGACATAGTAAATAACTACAGCATAAAAAACAGCTACGATCTCGTTGAAAAAATTAAAACTATTAAATCAGCACCACATTATAGGTTGGCTTCATTTGACGTAACTAATCTGTACACCAATGTGCCGGTAGATGAGACAATGACAATTCTCAGAAATAGCTTAATTAATACAAATAGGTTAGGTAGAAATGAAATTGATGAACTTATGCAACTGCTAAAAACAATACTCAAACAAAATTATTTCTCTTATGATAATGAGTATTTCATGCAGGAGGATGGTCTGGCAATGGGGTCACCTTTATCGGGGATTTTAGCGGACCTATACTTGAACCACTTTGAGAATACATTTTTAATGTCTAGTCTTAATAAACAGCGAGACAAAATTAAATTTTACGTACGCTACGTTGACGACACTTTTATGATATTCAATGGAACGAGTAGACAAATAGAAAATTTGAAAGGATATATGAACAGCATAAACATGAAAATCCAATTTACCCTAGAAATGGAGAATAATAGCTGCCTGAACTTTCTTGATCTCACTATCAGCAAATATAATGACCGTTTTAGATTCAAAATTTACAGAAAGCCCAACACCACGAATACTACTATTCGTATATGCTGATTCGTACCATCCATATTCCCAAAAAATGGCAGCCTTCAACGCGTTCGTACATAGAATGCTTGCTATTCCCCTTGAGCAAAAAGACAGAGTGGAAGAGAGTAATATAATAAAAAGTATAGCTATCGCTAATGGGTATAACAGTGGAATCATAGACAAGCTTATAGGAAAACACTCGGTAAAAATCAATAGTAAAAGCAGATTAACCGGCCCATCTAAAGAAGATACTAAATTTATAGTAACTGAGTACACAAATGTACTACCAGTCATTGTAAAGAATGAGCTGAAAAAACGTAAAATAGCAGTGGCCTTTAAAACCACAAATAACATCAAAAAACGTTTGGGACAAAGAACTCATATCCCGGCTGAAGAGAAAACTGGAGTGTACAAGCTTGAATGCGATGACTGTGACAAATTCTATATAGGACAAACGGGCAGGCCGTCAGCCGAACGTTTTAAAGAACACCTGCCCAAAAGTGATATCTCGAAAACTAGATCCAGTTACGCTCAGCATTTAATGCTGTATAATCATAAGTACTCAGACTTCCACACAAACTTTAAACTGCTTCATAATTGTAAAAAGGGTGCATACATGAACGCTGTGGAGGAATATGAGATATACAGGGCTTCTAAGTTACAAACGGACCAACTACTTAATGACAAAGTTTCGTTCCGATCGAATCTGCTGTACAACACGGCCATCGATATCGATGGGTCAGCGGGCAATGATAACGGTCGTATAAGACAAAGTGCAACAGTTGGTCGTTGGCGGCGAGACGATGCGCATCGGACTGTGCCGTTGTTTAATTATGTGTGGTGTTTTTGTGTTTGTGTATTTTAAATAGTTGACGACCCCTTTTGGGTGAATTTGATGTTTTTATAATTTTTAAAAAAACCTGATGATGAGAATTTATTCTCGAAACGCGTTGTTTTAAGGAAAAAACTAAAGAAGTCACAAGACGGAAGTTAATACAGGTAATTGCCTAATATTAATTCTAAATATTAGTAACGTGACTTGGAGACAATTAAAACAAAATGAATCTAGAAGCCAGTCAGGCACGTATTGTCTATAAATTTAAAAACATCAAATTAAAATTGATTAAGGCATCGCAGAACATCAAGTATAACAAAAGATGCCTTCACTACAACATCACACCGAAGTACATAAGTTCCAACATCAACAGCAGACATTGTTCCGAAAAAATAAAATCAATCTGGATTAAGGAAGAGATCAAACGACTTTATATTTTAAAAAGTGGTATAAATACTAAGCTTTATCTAGCCCACCTGGAAGTTTTAAACGAGTTTCACCCGGCAGTAATAAACGGCATTCTCGACATTGTCAATAGACAGATAAACAAAGTCGTCAGTTCTCTTAAATGTAAACAGTTAAGAAAGTTTCAAAACCTGTATACAAAACAACACAATGACGATAATAATACAGTAGCACATAGCCACGTATTTCATCAGCGGGTTGCAAATTACACCGGAATTAAGTTTGAACATAACGAAATGACATTATTGAACAAAGGTTTGATGTATAACATTCCCTCGTTTAATAAGAACTTTATGATCCGTGAAATAATATGCGCGGAAGCTGCCATAAAAACTATTGATAATATTTCGCATCAGGAGGAAACGTGTGCCATCATAAATAACAAAATAAACAAAGTTATTAAGAAGGATACCCACATCGCTAACCTGCAAAGTAAGTACAAACGTGACGCGCGTATTGCACGGAATGTTTACGAAAAACTTCGACATGATAACGCTATCGTCACGACAGCTGATAAGGGTAATACGGTAGTTATTATTAACAAAAATATATATACCAATAAGGTACAGGAGTTCATAAAAAACAATAATATTAAAAAGCTACACAAGGATCCCACTAGCGCCTATGTCAAGGAATTAAACAACGCTATAAATAAATGCCCCAATCTCCTCAATGAAAGCACTAGACGTTATTTAAAACCCATAAATGCCAGGGCCCCAGAACTTACGGGTTTACCCAAAATACATAAAGAAGATATGCCAATACGCCCGGTTGTAAATTACACGACTGCCCCTGGTTATAGGACGGCTAAAAGATTAGTAAAAATCATAAAAGAGAACATTGACATAGTAAATAACTACAGCATAAAAAACAGCTACGATCTCGTTGAAAAAATTAAAACTATTAAATCAGCACCACATTATAGGTTGGCTTCATTTGACGTAACTAATCTGTACACCAATGTGCCGGTAGATGAGACAATGACAATTCTCAGAAATAGCTTAATTAATACAAATAGGTTAGGTAGAAATGAAATTGATGAACTTATGCAACTGCTAAAAACAATACTCAAACAAAATTATTTCTCTTATGATAATGAGTATTTCATGCAGGAGGATGGTCTGGCAATGGGGTCACCTTTATCGGGGATTTTAGCGGACCTATACTTGAACCACTTTGAGAATACATTTTTAATGTCTAGTCTTAATAAACAGCGAGACAAAATTAAATTTTACGTACGCTACGTTGACGACACTTTTATGATATTCAATGGAACGAGTAGACAAATAGAAAATTTGAAAGGATATATGAACAGCATAAACTTGAAAATCCAATTTACCCTAGAAATGGAGAATAATAGCTGCCTGAACTTTCTTGATCTCACTATCAGCAAATATAATGACCGTTTTAGATTCAAAATTTATAGAAAGCCCAACACCACGAATACTACTATTCGTATATGCTGATTCGTACCATCCATATTCCCAAAAAATGGCAGCCTTCAACGCGTTCGTACATAGAATGCTTGCTATTTCCCTTGAGCAAAAAGACAGAGTGGAAGAGAGTAATATAATAAAAAGTATAGCTATCGCTAATGGGTATAACAGTGGAATCATAGACAAGCTTATAGGAAAACACTCGGTAAAAATCAATAGTAAAAGCAGATTAACCGGCCCATCTAAAGAAGATACTAAATTTATAGTAACTGAGTACACAAATGTACTACCAGTCATTGTAAAGAATGAGCTGAAAAAACGTAAAATAGCAGTGGCCTTTAAAACCACAAATAACATCAAAAAACGTTTGGGACAAAGAACTCATATCCCGGCTGAAGAGAAAACTGGAGTGTACAAGCTTGAATGCGATGACTGTGACAAATTCTATATAGGACAAACGGGCAGGCCGTCAGCCGAACGTTTTAAAGAACACCTGCCCAAAAGTGATATCTCGAAAACTAGATCCAGTTACGCTCAGCATTTAATGCTGTATAATCATAAGTACTCAGACTTCCACACAAACTTTAAACTGCTTCATAATTGTAAAAAGGGTGCATACATGAACGCTGTGGAGGAATATGAGATATACAGGGCTTCTAAGTTACAAACGGACCAACTACTTAATGACAAAGTTTCGTTCCGATCGAATCTGCTGTACAACACGGCCATCGATATCGATGGGTCAGCGGGCAATGATAACGGTCGTATAAGACAAAGTGCAACAGTTGGTCGTTGGCGGCGAGACGATGCGCATCGGACTGTGCCGTTGTTTAATTATGTGTGGTGTTTTTGTGTTTGTGTATTTTAAATAGTTGACGACCCCTTTTGGGTGAATTTGATGTTTTTATAATTTTTAAAAAAACCTGATGATGAGAATTTATTCTCGAAACGCGTTGTTTTAAGGAAAAAACTAAAGAAGTCACAAGACGGAAGTTAATACAGGTAATTGCCTAATATTAATTCTAAATATTAGTAACGTGACTTGGAGACAATTAAAACAAAATGAATCTAGAAGCCAGTCAGGCACGTATTGTCTATAAATTTAAAAACATCAAATTAAAATTGATTAAGGCATCGCAGAACATCAAGTATAACAAAAGATGCCTTCACTACAACATCACACCGAAGTACATAAGTTCCAACATCAACAGCAGACATTGTTCCGAAAAAATAAAATCAATCTGGATTAAGGAAGAGATCAAACGACTTTATATTTTAAAAAGTGGTATAAATACTAAGCTTTATCTAGCCCACCTGGAAGTTTTAAACGAGTTTCACCCGGCAGTAATAAACGGCATTCTCGACATTGTCAATAGACAGATAAACAAAGTCGTCAGTTCTCTTAAATGTAAACAGTTAAGAAAGTTTCAAAACCTGTATACAAAACAACACAATGACGATAATAATACAGTAGCACATAGCCACGTATTTCATCAGCGGGTTGCAAATTACACCGGAATTAAGTTTGAACATAACGAAATGACATTATTGAACAAAGGTTCGATGTATAACATTCCCTCGTTTAATAAGAACTTTATGATCCGTGAAATAATATGCGCGGAAGCTGCCATAAAAACTATTGATAATATTTCGCATCAGGAGGAAACGCGTGCCATCATAAATAACAAAATAAACAAAGTTATTAAGAAGGATACCCACATCGCTAACCTGCAAAGTAAGTACAAACGTGACGCGCGTATTGCACGGAATGTTTACGAAAAACTTCGACATGATAACGCTATCGTCACGACAGCTGATAAGGGTAATACGGTAGTTATTATTAACAAAAATATATATACCAATAAGGTACAGGAGTTCATAAAAAACAATAATATTAAAAAGCTACACAAGGATCCCACTAGCGCCTATGTCAAGGAATTAAACAACGCTATAAATAAATGCCCCAATCTCCTCAATGAAAGCACTAGACGTTATTTAAAACCCATAAATGCCAGGGCCCCAGAACTTACGGGTTTACCCAAAATACATAAAGAAGATATGCCAATACGCCCGGTTGTAAATTACACGACTGCCCCTGGTTATAGGACGGCTAAAAGATTAGTAAAAATCATAAAAGAGAACATTGACATAGTAAATAACTACAGCATAAAAAACAGCTACGATCTCGTTGAAAAAATTAAAACTATTAAATCAGCACCACATTATAGGTTGGCTTCATTTGACGTAACTAATCTGTACACCAATGTGCCGGTAGATGAGACAATGACAATTCTCAGAAATAGCTTAATTAATACAAATAGGTTAGGTAGAAATGAAATTGATGAACTTATGCAACTGCTAAAAACAATACTCAAACAAAATTATTTCTCTTATGATAATGAGTATTTCATGCAGGAGGATGGTCTGGCAATGGGGTCACCTTTATCGGGGATTTTAGCGGACCTATACTTGAACCACTTTGAGAATACATTTTTAATGTCTAGTCTTAATAAACAGCGAGACAAAATTAAATTTTACGTACGCTACGTTGACGACACTTTTATGATATTCAATGGAACGAGTAGACAAATAGAAAATTTGAAAGGATATATGAACAGCATAAACATGAAAATCCAATTTACCCTAGAAATGGAGAATAATAGCTGCCTGAACTTTCTTGATCTCACTATCAGCAAATATAATGACCGTTTTAGATTCAAAATTTATAGAAAGCCCAACACCACGAATACTACTATTCGTATATGCTGATTCGTACCATCCATATTCCCAAAAAATGGCAGCCTTCAACGCGTTCGTACATAGAATGCTTGCTATTCCCCTTGAGCAAAAAGACAGAGTGGAAGAGAGTAATATAATAAAAAGTATAGCTATCGCTAATGGGTATAACAGTGGAATCATAGACAAGCTTATAGGAAAACACTCGGTAAAAATCAATAGTAAAAGCAGATTAACCGGCCCATCTAAAGAAGATACTAAATTTATAGTAACTGAGTACACAAATGTACTACCAGTCATTGTAAAGAATGAGCTGAAAAAACGTAAAATAGCAGTGGCCTTTAAAACCACAAATAACATCAAAAAACGTTTGGGACAAAGAACTCATATCCCGGCTGAAGAGAAAACTGGAGTGTACAAGCTTGAATGCGATGACTGTGACAAATTCTATATAGGACAAACGGGCAGGCCGTCAGCCGAACGTTTTAAAGAACACCTGCCCAAAAGTGATATCTCGAAAACTAGATCCAGTTACGCTCAGCATTTAATGCTGTATAATCATAAGTACTCAGACTTCCACACAAACTTTAAACTGCTTCATAATTGTAAAAAGGGTGCATACATGAACGCTGTGGAGGAATATGAGATATACAGGGCTTCTAAGTTACAAACGGACCAGCTACTTAATGACAAAGTTTCGTTCCGATCGAATCTGCTGTACAACACGGCCATCGATATCGATGGGTCAGCGGGCAATGATAACGGTCGTATAAGACAAAGTGCAACAGTTGGTCGTTGGCGGCGAGACGATGCGCATCGGACTGTGCCGTGACTGTGTCGGTGTTTGATTATGTGTGGTGTTTTTGTGTTTGTGTATTTTAAATAGTTGACAACCCCTTTTGGGTGAATTTGGTGTTTTTATAATTTGAAAAAAACCTGATGATGAGAATTTATTCTCGAAACGCGTTGTTTTAAGGAAAAAACTAAAGAAGTCACAAGACGGAAGTTAATACAGGTAATTGCCTAATATTAATTCTAAATATTAGTAACGTGACTTGGAGACAATTAAAACAAAATGAATCTAGAAGCCAGTCAGGCACGTATTGTCTATAAATTTAAAAACATCAAATTAAAATTGATTAAGGCATCGCAGAACATCAAGTATAACAAAAGATGCCTTCACTACAACATCACACCGAAGTACATAAGTTCCAACATCAACAGCAGACATTGTTCCGAAAAAATAAAATCAATCTGGATTAAGGAAGAGATCAAACGACTTTATATTTTAAAAAGTGGTCTAAATACTAAGCTTTATCTAGCCCACCTGGAAGTTTTAAACGAGTTTCACCCGGCAGTAATAAACGGCATTCTCGACATTGTCAATAGACAGATAAACAAAGTCGTCAGTTCTCTTAAACGTAAACAGTTAAGAAAGTTTCAAAACCTGTATACAAACCAACACAATGACGATAATAATACAGTAGCACATAGCCACGTATTTCATCAGCGGGTTGCAAATTACACCGGAATTAAGTTTGAACATAACGAAATGACATTATTGAACAAAGGTTTAATGTATAACATTCCCTCGTTTAATAAGAACTTTATGATCCGTGAAATAATATGCGCGGAAGCTGCCATAAAAACTATTGATAATATTTCGCATCAGGAGGAAACGCGTGCCATCATAAATAACAAAATAAACAAAGTTATTAAGAAGGATACCCACATCGCTAACCTGCAAAGTAAGTACAAACGTGACGCGCGTATTGCACGGAATGTTTACGAAAAACTTCGACATGATAACGCTATCATCACGACAGCTGATAAGGGTAATACGGTAGTTATTATTAACAAAAATATATATACCAATAAGGTACAGGAGTTCATAAAAAACAATAATATTAAAAAGCTACACAAGGATCCCACTAGCGCCTATGTCAAGGAATTAAACAACGCTATAAATAAATGCCCCAATCTCCTCAATGAAAGCACTAGACGTTATTTAAAACCCATAAATGCCAGGGCCCCAGAACTTACGGGTTTACCCAAAATACATAAAGAAGATATGCCAATACGCCCGGTTGTAAATTACACGACTGCCCCTGGTTATAGGACGGCTAAAAGATTAGTAAAAATCATAAAAGAGAACATTGACATAGTAAATAACTACAGCATAAAAAACAGCTACGATCTCGTTGAAAAAATTAAAACTATTAAATCAGCACCACATTATAGGTTGGCTCCATTTGACGTAACTAATCTGTACACCAATGTGCCGGTAGATGAGACAATGACAATTCTCAGAAATAGCTTAATTAATACAAATAGGTTAGGTAGAAATGAAATTGATGAACTTATGCAACTGCTAAAAACAATACTCAAACAAAATTATTTCTCTTATGATAATGAGTATTTCATGCAGGAGGATGGTCTGGCAATGGGGTCACCTTTATCGGGGATTTTAGCGGACCTATACTTGAACCACTTTGAGAATACATTTTTAATGTCTAGTCTTAATAAACAGCGAGACAAAATTAAATTTTACGTACGCTACGTTGTCGACACTTTTATGATATTCAATGGAACGAGTAGACAAATAGAAAATTTGAAGGATATATGAACAGCATAAACATGAAAATCCAATTTACCCTAGAAATGGAGAATAATAGCTGCCTGAACTTTCTTGATCTCACTATCAGCAAATATAATGACCGTTTTAGATTCAAAATTTATAGAAAGCCCACCACCACGAATACTAATATTCATGCTGATTCGTACCAACCATATTCCCAAAAAATGGCAGCCTTCAACACGTTCGTTCATAGAATGCTTGCTATTCCCCTTGAGCAAAAAGACAGAGTGGAAGAGACTAATATAATCAAAAGTATAGCTATCGCTAATGGGTATAACAGTGGAATCATAGACAAGCTTATAAGAAAACACTCGGTAAAAATCAATAGTAAAAGCAGATTAACCGGCCCATCTAAAGAAGATACTAAATTTATAGTAACTGAGTACACAAATGTTCTACCAGTCATTGTAAAGAATGAGCTGAAAAAACGTAAAATAGCAGTGGCTTTTAAAACCACAAATAACATCAAAAAACGTTTGGGACAAAGAACTCATATCCCGGCTGAAGAGAAAACTGGAGTGTACAAGCTTGAATGCGATGACTGTGACAAATTCTATATAGGACAAACGGGCAGGCCGTCAGCCGAACGTTTTAAAGAACACCTGCCCAAAAGTGATATCTCGAAAACTAGATCCAGTTACGCTCAGCATTTAATGCTGTATAATCATAAGTACTCAGACTTCCACACAAACTTTAAACTGCTTCATAATTGTAAAAAGGGTGCATACATGAACGCTGTGGAGGAATATGAGATATACAGGGCTTCTAAGTTACAAACGGACCAGCTACTTAATGACAAAGTTTCGTTCCGATCGAATCTGCTGTACAACACGGCCATCGATATCGATGGGTCAGCGGGCAATGATAACGGTCGTATAAGACAAAGTGCAACAGTTGGTCGTTGGCGGCGAGACGATGCGCATCGGACTGTGCCGTGACTGTGTCGGTGTTTAATTATGTGTGGTGTTTTTGTGTTTGTGTATTTTAAATAGTTGACGACCCCTTTTGGGTGAATTTGATGTTTTTATAATTTTTAAAAAAACCTGATGATGAGAATTTATTCTCGAAACGCGTTGTTTTAAGGAAAAAACTAAAGAAGTCACAAGACGGAAGTTAATACAGGTAATTGCCTAATATTAATTCTAAATATTAGTAACGTGACTTGGAGACAATTAAAACAAAATGAATCTAGAAGCCAGTCAGGCACGTATTGTCTATAAATTTAAAAACATCAAATTAAAATTGATTAAGGCATCGCAGAACATCAAGTATAACAAAAGATGCCTTCACTACAACATCACACCGAAGTACATAAGTTCCAACATCAACAGCAGACATTGTTCCGAAAAAATAAAATCAATCTGGATTAAGGAAGAGATCAAACGACTTTATATTTTAAAAAGTGGTCTAAATACTAAGCTTTATCTAGCCCACCAGGAAGTTTTAAACGAGTTTCACCCGGCAGTAATAAACGGCATTCTCGACATTGTCAATAGACAGATAAACAAAGTCGTCAGTTCTCTTAAATGTAAACAGTTAAAAAAGATTCAAAACCTGTATACAAAACAACACAATGACGATAATAATACAGTAGCACATAGCCACGTATTTCGTCAGCGGGTTGCAAATTACACCGGAATTAAGTTTGAACATAACGAAATGACATTATTGAACAAAGGTTTGATGTATAACATTCCCTCGTTTAATAAGAACTTTATGATCCGTGAAATAATATGCGCGGAAGCTGCCATAAAAACTATTGATAATATTTCGCATCAGGAGGAAACGCGTGCCATCATAAATAACAAAATAAACAAAGTTATTAAGAAGGATACCCACATCGCTAACCTGCAAAGTAAGTACAAACGTGACGCGCGTATTGCACGGAATGTTTACGAAAAACTTCGACATGATAACGCTATCGTCACGACAGCTGATAAGGGTAATACGGTAGTTATTATTAACAAAAATATATATACCAATAAGGTACAGGAGTTCATAAAAAACAATAATATTAAAAAGCTACACAAGGATCCCACTAGCGCCTATGTCAAGGAATTAAACAACGCTATAAATAAATGCCCCAATCTCCTCAATGAAAGCACTAGACGTTATTTAAAACCCATAAATGCCAGGGCCCCAGAACTTACGGGTTTACCCAAAATACATAAAGAAGATATGCCAATACGCCCGGTTGTAAATTACACGACTGCCCCTGGTTATAGGACGGCTAAAAGATTAGTAAAAATCATAAAAGAGAACATTGACATAGTAAATAACTACAGCATAAAAAACAGCTACGATCTCGTTGAAAAAATTAAAACTATTAAATCAGCACCACATTATAGGTTGGCTTCATTTGACGTAACTAATCTGTACACCAATGTGCCGGTAGATGAGACAATGACAATTCTCAGAAATAGCTTAATTAATACAAATAGGTTAGGTAGAAATGAAATTGATGAACTTATGCAACTGCTAAAAACAATACTCAAACAAAATTATTTCTCTTATGATAATGAGTATTTCATGCAGGAGGATGGTCTGGCAATGGGGTCACCTTTATCGGGGATTTTAGCGGACCTATACTTGAACCACTTTGAGAATACATTTTTAATGTCTAGTCTTAATAAACAGCGAGACAAAATTAAATTTTACGTACGCTACGTTGACGACACTTTTATGATATTCAATGGAACGAGTAGACAAATAGAAAATTTGAAAGGATATATGAACAGCATAAACATGAAAATCCAATTTACCCTAGAAATGGAGAATAATAGCTGCCTGAACTTTCTTGATCTCACTATCAGCAAATATAATGACCGTTTTAGATTCAAAATTTATAGAAAGCCCACCACCACGAATACTACTATTCATGCTGTTTCGTACCATCCATATTCCCAAAAAATGGCAGCCTTCAACGCGTTCGTACATAGAATGCTTGCTATTCCCCTTGAGCAAAAAGACAGAGTGGAAGAGACTAATATAATCAAAAGTATAGCTATCGCTAATGGGTATAACAGTGGAATCATAGACAAGCTTAAAAGAAAACACTCGGTAAAAATCAATAGTAAAAGCAGATTAACCGGCCCATCTAAAGAAGATACTAAATTTATAGTAACTGAGTACACAAATGTACTACCAGTCATTGTAAAGAATGAGCTGAAAAAACGTAAAATAGCAGTGGCCTTTAAAACCACAAATAACATCAAAAAACGTTTGGGACAAAGAACTCATATCCCGGCTGAAGAGAAAACTGGAGTGTACAAGCTTGAATGCGATGACTGTGACAAATTCTATATAGGACAAACGGGCAGGCCGTCAGCCGAACGTTTTAAAGAACACCTGCCCAAAAGTGATATCTCGAAAACTAGATCCAGTTACGCTCAGCATTTAATGCTGTATAATCGTAAGTACTCAGACTTCCACACAAACTTTAAACTGCTTCATAATTGTAAAAAGGGTGCATACATGAACGCTGTGGAGGAATATGAGATATACAGGGCTTCTAAGTTACAAACGGACCAGCTACTTAATGACAAAGTTTCGTTCCGATCGAATCTGCTGTGCAACACGGCCATCGATATCGATGGGTCAGCGGGCAATGATAACGGTCGTATAAGACAAAGTGCAACAGTTGGTCGTTGGCGGCGAGACGATGCGCATCGGACTGTGCCGTGACTGTGTCGGTGTTTAATTATGTGTGGTGTTTTTGTGTTTGTGTATTTTAAATAGTTGACGACCCCTTTTGGGTGAATTTGATGTTTTTATAATTTTTAAAAAAACCTGATGATGGGAATTTATTCTCGAAACGCGTTGTTTTAAGGAAAAAACTAAAGAAGTCACAAGACGGAAGTTAATACAGGTAATTGCCTAATATTAATTCTAAATATTAGTAACGTGACTTGGAGACAATTAAAACAAAATGAATCTAGAAGCCAGTCAGGCACGTATTGTCTATAAATTTAAAAACATCAAATTAAAATTGATTAAGGCATCGCAGAACATCAAGTATAACAAAAGATGCCTTCACTACAACATCACACCGAAGTACATAAGTTCCAACATCAACAGCAGACATTGTTCCGAAAAAATAAAATCAATCTGGATTAAGGAAGAGATCAAACGACTTTATATTTTAAAAAGTGGTCTAAATACTAAGCTTTATCTAGCCCACCTGGAAGTTTTAAACGAGTTTCACCCGGCAGTAATAAACGGCATTCTCGACATTGTCAATAGACAGATAAACAAAGTCGTCAGTTCTCTTAAACGTAAACAGTTAAGAAAGTTTCAAAACCTGTATACAAACCAACACAATGACGATAATAATACAGTAGCACATAGCCACGTATTTCATCAGCGGGTTGCAAATTACACCGGAATTAAGTTTGAACATAACGAAATGACATTATTGAACAAAGGTTTAATGTATAACATTCCCTCGTTTAATAAGAACTTTATGATCCGTGAAATAATATGCGCGGAAGCTGCCATAAAAACTATTGATAATATTTCGCATCAGGAGGAAACGCGTGCCATCATAAATAACAAAATAAACAAAGTTATTAAGAAGGATACCCACATCGCTAACCTGCAAAGTAAGTACAAACGTGACGCGCGTATTGCACGGAATGTTTACGAAAAACTTCGACATGATAACGCTATCATCACGACAGCTGATAAGGGTAATACGGTAGTTATTATTAACAAAAATATATATACCAATAAGGTACAGGAGTTCATAAAAAACAATAATATTAAAAAGCTACACAAGGATCCCACTAGCGCCTATGTCAAGGAATTAAACAACGCTATAAATAAATGCCCCAATCTCCTCAATGAAAGCACTAGACGTTATTTAAAACCCATAAATGCCAGGGCCCCAGAACTTACGGGTTTACCCAAAATACATAAAGAAGATATGCCAATACGCCCGGTTGTAAATTACACGACTGCCCCTGGTTATAGGACGGCTAAAAGATTAGTAAAAATCATAAAAGAGAACATTGACATAGTAAATAACTACAGCATAAAAAACAGCTACGATCTCGTTGAAAAAATTAAAACTATTAAATCAGCACCACATTATAGGTTGGCTCCATTTGACGTAACTAATCTGTACACCAATGTGCCGGTAGATGAGACAATGACAATTCTCAGAAATAGCTTAATTAATACAAATAGGTTAGGTAGAAATGAAATTGATGAACTTATGCAACTGCTAAAAACAATACTCAAACAAAATTATTTCTCTTATGATAATGAGTATTTCATGCAGGAGGATGGTCTGGCAATGGGGTCACCTTTATCGGGGATTTTAGCGGACCTATACTTGAACCACTTTGAGAATACATTTTTAATGTCTAGTCTTAATAAACAGCGAGACAAAATTAAATTTTACGTACGCTACGTTGTCGACACTTTTATGATATTCAATGGAACGAGTAGACAAATAGAAAATTTGAAGGATATATGAACAGCATAAACATGAAAATCCAATTTACCCTAGAAATGGAGAATAATAGCTGCCTGAACTTTCTTGATCTCACTATCAGCAAATATAATGACCGTTTTAGATTCAAAATTTATAGAAAGCCCACCACCACGAATACTAATATTCATGCTGATTCGTACCAACCATATTCCCAAAAAATGGCAGCCTTCAACACGTTCGTTCATAGAATGCTTGCTATTCCCCTTGAGCAAAAAGACAGAGTGGAAGAGACTAATATAATCAAAAGTATAGCTATCGCTAATGGGTATAACAGTGGAATCATAGACAAGCTTATAAGAAAACACTCGGTAAAAATCAATAGTAAAAGCAGATTAACCGGCCCATCTAAAGAAGATACTAAATTTATAGTAACTGAGTACACAAATGTTCTACCAGTCATTGTAAAGAATGAGCTGAAAAAACGTAAAATAGCAGTGGCTTTTAAAACCACAAATAACATCAAAAAACGTTTGGGACAAAGAACTCATATCCCGGCTGAAGAGAAAACTGGAGTGTACAAGCTTGAATGCGATGACTGTGACAAATTCTATATAGGACAAACGGGCAGGCCGTCAGCCGAACGTTTTAAAGAACACCTGCCCAAAAGTGATATCTCGAAAACTAGATCCAGTTACGCTCAGCATTTAATGCTGTATAATCATAAGTACTCAGACTTCCACACAAACTTTAAACTGCTTCATAATTGTAAAAAGGGTGCATACATGAACGCTGTGGAGGAATATGAGATATACAGGGCTTCTAAGTTACAAACGGACCAGCTACTTAATGACAAAGTTTCGTTCCGATCGAATCTGCTGTACAACACGGCCATCGATATCGATGGGTCAGCGGGCAATGATAACGGTCGTATAAGACAAAGTGCAACAGTTGGTCGTTGGCGGCGAGACGATGCGCATCGGACTGTGCCGTGACTGTGTCGGTGTTTAATTATGTGTGGTGTTTTTGTGTTTGTGTATTTTAAATAGTTGACGACCCCTTTTGGGTGAATTTGATGTTTTTATAATTTTTAAAAAAACCTGATGATGAGAATTTATTCTCGAAACGCGTTGTTTTAAGGAAAAAACTAAAGAAGTCACAAGACGGAAGTTAATACAGGTAATTGCCTAATATTAATTCTAAATATTAGTAACGTGACTTGGAGACAATTAAAACAAAATGAATCTAGAAGCCAGTCAGGCACGTATTGTCTATAAATTTAAAAACATCAAATTAAAATTGATTAAGGCATCGCAGAACATCAAGTATAACAAAAGATGCCTTCACTACAACATCACACCGAAGTACATAAGTTCCAACATCAACAGCAGACATTGTTCCGAAAAAATAAAATCAATCTGGATTAAGGAAGAGATCAAACGACTTTATATTTTAAAAAGTGGTCTAAATACTAAGCTTTATCTAGCCCACCAGGAAGTTTTAAACGAGTTTCACCCGGCAGTAATAAACGGCATTCTCGACATTGTCAATAGACAGATAAACAAAGTCGTCAGTTCTCTTAAATGTAAACAGTTAAAAAAGATTCAAAACCTGTATACAAAACAACACAATGACGATAATAATACAGTAGCACATAGCCACGTATTTCGTCAGCGGGTTGCAAATTACACCGGAATTAAGTTTGAACATAACGAAATGACATTATTGAACAAAGGTTTGATGTATAACATTCCCTCGTTTAATAAGAACTTTATGATCCGTGAAATAATATGCGCGGAAGCTGCCATAAAAACTATTGATAATATTTCGCATCAGGAGGAAACGCGTGCCATCATAAATAACAAAATAAACAAAGTTATTAAGAAGGATACCCACATCGCTAACCTGCAAAGTAAGTACAAACGTGACGCGCGTATTGCACGGAATGTTTACGAAAAACTTCGACATGATAACGCTATCGTCACGACAGCTGATAAGGGTAATACGGTAGTTATTATTAACAAAAATATATATACCAATAAGGTACAGGAGTTCATAAAAAACAATAATATTAAAAAGCTACACAAGGATCCCACTAGCGCCTATGTCAAGGAATTAAACAACGCTATAAATAAATGCCCCAATCTCCTCAATGAAAGCACTAGACGTTATTTAAAACCCATAAATGCCAGGGCCCCAGAACTTACGGGTTTACCCAAAATACATAAAGAAGATATGCCAATACGCCCGGTTGTAAATTACACGACTGCCCCTGGTTATAGGACGGCTAAAAGATTAGTAAAAATCATAAAAGAGAACATTGACATAGTAAATAACTACAGCATAAAAAACAGCTACGATCTCGTTGAAAAAATTAAAACTATTAAATCAGCACCACATTATAGGTTGGCTTCATTTGACGTAACTAATCTGTACACCAATGTGCCGGTAGATGAGACAATGACAATTCTCAGAAATAGCTTAATTAATACAAATAGGTTAGGTAGAAATGAAATTGATGAACTTATGCAACTGCTAAAAACAATACTCAAACAAAATTATTTCTCTTATGATAATGAGTATTTCATGCAGGAGGATGGTCTGGCAATGGGGTCCCCTTTATCGGGGATTTTAGCGGACCTATACTTGAACCACTTTGAGAATACATTTTTAATGTCTAGTCTTAATAAACAGCGAGACAAAATTAAATTTTACGTACGCTACGTTGACGACACTTTTATGATATTCAATGGAACGAGTAGACAAATAGAAAATTTGAAAGGATATATGAACAGCATAAACATGAAAATCCAATTTACCCTAGAAATGGAGAATAATAGCTGCCTGAACTTTCTTGATCTCACTATCAGCAAATATAATGACCGTTTTAGATTCAAAATTTATAGAAAGCCCACCACCACGAATACTACTATTCATGCTGTTTCGTACCATCCATATTCCCAAAAAATGGCAGCCTTCAACGCGTTCGTACATAGAATGCTTGCTATTCCCCTTGAGCAAAAAGACAGAGTGGAAGAGACTAATATAATCAAAAGTATAGCTATCGCTAATGGGTATAACAGTGGAATCATAGACAAGCTTAAAAGAAAACACTCGGTAAAAATCAATAGTAAAAGCAGATTAACCGGCCCATCTAAAGAAGATACTAAATTTATAGTAACTGAGTACACAAATGTACTACCAGTCATTGTAAAGAATGAGCTGAAAAAACGTAAAATAGCAGTGGCCTTTAAAACCTCAAATAACATCAAAAAACGTTTGGGACAAAGAACTCATATCCCGGCTGAAGAGAAAACTGGAGTGTACAAGCTTGAATGCGATGACTGTGACAAATTCTATATAGGACAAACGGGCAGGCCGTCAGCCGAACGTTTTAAAGAACACCTGCCCAAAAGTGATATCTCGAAAACTAGATCCAGTTACGCTCAGCATTTAATGCTGTATAATCATAAGTACTCAGACTTCCACACAAACTTTAAACTGCTTCATAATTGTAAAAAGGGTGCATACATGAACGCTGTGGAGGAATATGAGATATACAGGGCTTCTAAGTTACAAACGGACCAGCTACTTAATGACAAAGTTTCGTTCCGATCGAATCTGCTGTGCAACACGGCCATCGATATCGATGGGTCAGCGGGCAATGATAACGGTCGTATAAGACAAAGTGCAACAGTTGGTCGTTGGCGGCGAGACGATGCGCATTGGACTGTGCCGTGACTGTGTCGGTGTTTAATTATGTGTGGTGTTTTTGTGTTTGTGTATTTTAAATAGTTGACGACCCCTTTTGGGTGAATTTGATGTTTTTATAATTTTTAAAAAAACCTGATGATGGGAATTTATTCTCGAAACGCGTTGTTTTAAGGAAAAAACTAAAGAAGTCACAAGACGGAAGTTAATACAGGTAATTGCCTAATATTAATTCTAAATATTAGTAACGTGACTTGGAGACAATTAAAACAAAATGAATCTAGAAGCCAGTCAGGCACGTATTGTCTATAAATTTAAAAACATCAAATTAAAATTGATTAAGGCATCGCAGAACATCAAGTATAACAAAAGATGCCTTCACTACAACATCACACCGAAGTACATAAGTTCCAACATCAACAGCAGACATTGTTCCGAAAAAATAAAATCTATCTGGATTAAGGAAGAGATCAAACGACTTTATATTTTAAAAAGTGGTCTAAATACTAAGCTTTATCTAAACCCACCTGGAAGTTTTAAACGAGTTTCACCCGGCAGTAATAAACGGCATTCTCGACATTGTCAATAGACAGATAAACAAAGTCGTCAGTTCTCTTAAACGTAAACAGTTAAGAAAGTTTCAAAACCTGTATACAAAACAACACAATGACGATAATAATACAGTAGCACATAGCCACGTATTTCATCAGCGGGTTGCAAATTACACCGGAATTAAGTTTGAACATAACGAAATGACATTATTGAACAAAGGTTTGATGTATAACATTCCCTCGTTTAATAAGAACTTTATGATCCGTGAAATAATATGCGCGGAAGCTGCCATAAAAACTATTGATAATATTTCGCATCAGGAGGAAACGCGTGCCATCATAAATAACAAAATAAACAAAGTTATTAAGAAGGATACCCACATCGCTAACCTGCAAAGTAAGTACAAACGTGACGCGCGTATTGCACGGAATGTTTACGAAAAACTTCGACATGATAACGCTATCGTCACGACAGCTGATAAGGGTAATACGGTAGTTATTATTAACAAAAATATATATACCAATAAGGTACAGGAGTTCATAAAAAACAATAATATTAAAAAGCTACACAAGGATCCCACTAGCGCCTATGTCAAGGAATTAAACAACGCTATAAATAAATGCCCCAATCTCCTCAATGAAAGCACTAGACGTTATTTAAAACCCATAAATGCCAGGGCCCCAGAACTTACGGGTTTACCCAAAATACATAAAGAAGATATGCCAATACGCCCGGTTGTAAATTACACGACTGCCCCTGGTTATAGGACGGCTAAAAGATTAGTAAAAATCATAAAAGAGAACATTGACATAGTAAATAACTACAGCATAAAAAACAGCTACGATCTCGTTGAAAAAATTAAAACTATTAAATCAGCACCACATTATAGGTTGGCTTCATTTGACGTAACTAATCTGTACACCAATGTGCCGGTAGATGAGACAATGACAATTCTCAGAAATAGCTTAATTAATACAAATAGGTTAGGTAGAAATGAAATTGATGAACTTATGCAACTGCTAAAAACAATACTCAAACAAAATTATTTCTCTTATGATAATGAGTATTTCATGCAGGAGGATGGTCTGGCAATGGGGTCCCCTTTATCGGGGATTTTAGCGGACCTATACTTGAACCACTTTGAGAATACATTTTTAATGTCTAGTCTTAATAAACAGCGAGACAAAATTAAATTTTACGTACGCTACGTTGACGACACTTTTATGATATTCAATGGAACGAGTAGACAAATAGAAAATTTGAAAGGATATATGAACAGCATAAACATGAAAATCCAATTTACCCTAGAAATGGAGAATAATAGCTGCCTGAACTTTCTTGATCTCACTATCAGCAAATATAATGACCGTTTTAGATTCAAAATTTATAGAAAGCCCACCACCACGAATACTACTATTCATGCTGTTTCGTACCATCCATATTCCCAAAAAATGGCAGCCTTCAACGCGTTCGTACATAGAATGCTTGCTATTCCCCTTGAGCAAAAAGACAGAGTGGAAGAGACTAATATAATCAAAAGTATAGCTATCGCTAATGGGTATAACAGTGGAATCATAGACAAGCTTAAAAGAAAACACTCGGTAAAAATCAATAGTAAAAGCAGATTAACCGGCCCATCTAAAGAAGATACTAAATTTATAGTAACTGAGTACACAAATGTACTACCAGTCATTGTAAAGAATGAGCTGAAAAAACGTAAAATAGCAGTGGCCTTTAAAACCTCAAATAACATCAAAAAACGTTTGGGACAAAGAACTCATATCCCGGCTGAAGAGAAAACTGGAGTGTACAAGCTTGAATGCGATGACTGTGACAAATTCTATATAGGACAAACGGGCAGGCCGTCAGCCGAACGTTTTAAAGAACACCTGCCCAAAAGTGATATCTCGAAAACTAGATCCAGTTACGCTCAGCATTTAATGCTGTATAATCATAAGTACTCAGACTTCCACACAAACTTTAAACTGCTTCATAATTGTAAAAAGGGTGCATACATGAACGCTGTGGAGGAATATGAGATATACAGGGCTTCTAAGTTACAAACGGACCAGCTACTTAATGACAAAGTTTCGTTCCGATCGAATCTGCTGTGCAACACGGCCATCGATATCGATGGGTCAGCGGGCAATGATAACGGTCGTATAAGACAAAGTGCAACAGTTGGTCGTTGGCGGCGAGACGATGCGCATTGGACTGTGCCGTGACTGTGTCGGTGTTTAATTATGTGTGGTGTTTTTGTGTTTGTGTATTTTAAATAGTTGACGACCCCTTTTGGGTGAATTTGATGTTTTTATAATTTTTAAAAAAACCTGATGATGGGAATTTATTCTCGAAACGCGTTGTTTTAAGGAAAAAACTAAAGAAGTCACAAGACGGAAGTTAATACAGGTAATTGCCTAATATTAATTCTAAATATTAGTAACGTGACTTGGAGACAATTAAAACAAAATGAATCTAGAAGCCAGTCAGGCACGTATTGTCTATAAATTTAAAAACATCAAATTAAAATTGATTAAGGCATCGCAGAACATCAAGTATAACAAAAGATGCCTTCACTACAACATCACACCGAAGTACATAAGTTCCAACATCAACAGCAGACATTGTTCCGAAAAAATAAAATCTATCTGGATTAAGGAAGAGATCAAACGACTTTATATTTTAAAAAGTGGTCTAAATACTAAGCTTTATCTAAACCCACCTGGAAGTTTTAAACGAGTTTCACCCGGCAGTAATAAACGGCATTCTCGACATTGTCAATAGACAGATAAACAAAGTCGTCAGTTCTCTTAAACGTAAACAGTTAAGAAAGTTTCAAAACCTGTATACAAAACAACACAATGACGATAATAATACAGTAGCACATAGCCACGTATTTCATCAGCGGGTTGCAAATTACACCGGAATTAAGTTTGAACATAACGAAATGACATTATTGAACAAAGGTTTGATGTATAACATTCCCTCGTTTAATAAGAACTTTATGATCCGTGAAATAATATGCGCGGAAGCTGCCATAAAAACTATTGATAATATTTCGCATCAGGAGGAAACGCGTGCCATCATAAATAACAAAATAAACAAAGTTATTAAGAAGGATACCCACATCGCTAACCTGCAAAGTAAGTACAAACGTGACGCGCGTATTGCACGGAATGTTTACGAAAAACTTCGACATGATAACGCTATCGTCACGACAGCTGATAAGGGTAATACGGTAGTTATTATTAACAAAAATATATATACCAATAAGGTACAGGAGTTCATAAAAAACAATAATATTAAAAAGCTACACAAGGATCCCACTAGCGCCTATGTCAAGGAATTAAACAACGCTATAAATAAATGCCCCAATCTCCTCAATGAAAGCACTAGACGTTATTTAAAACCCATAAATGCCAGGGCCCCAGAACTTACGGGTTTACCCAAAATACATAAAGAAGATATGCCAATACGCCCGGTTGTAAATTACACGACTGCCCCTGGTTATAGGACGGCTAAAAGATTAGTAAAAATCATAAAAGAGAACATTGACATAGTAAATAACTACAGCATAAAAAACAGCTACGATCTCGTTGAAAAAATTAAAACTATTAAATCAGCACCACATTATAGGTTGGCTTCATTTGACGTAACTAATCTGTACACCAATGTGCCGGTAGATGAGACAATGACAATTCTCAGAAATAGCTTAATTAATACAAATAGGTTAGGTAGAAATGAAATTGATGAACTTATGCAACTGCTAAAAACAATACTCAAACAAAATTATTTCTCTTATGATAATGAGTATTTCATGCAGGAGGATGGTCTGGCAATGGGGTCACCTTTATCGGGGATTTTAGCGGACCTATACTTGAACCACTTTGAGAATACATTTTTAATGTCTAGTCTTAATAAACAGCGAGACAAAATTAAATTTTACGTACGCTACGTTGACGACACTTTTATGATATTCAATGGAACGAGTAGACAAATAGAAAATTTGAAAGGATATATGAACAGCATAAACATGAAAATCCAATTTACCCTAGAAATGGAGAATAATAGCTGCCTGAACTTTCTTGATCTCACTATCAGCAAATATAATGACCGTTTTAGATTCAAAATTTATAGAAAGCCCACCACCACGAATACTACTATTCATGCTGTTTCGTACCATCCATATTCCCAAAAAATGGCAGCCTTCAACGCGTTCGTACATAGAATGCTTGCTATTCCCCTTGAGCAAAAAGACAGAGTGGAAGAGACTAATATAATCAAAAGTATAGCTATCGCTAATGGGTATAACAGTGGAATCATAGACAAGCTTAAAAGAAAACACTCGGTAAAAATCAATAGTAAAAGCAGATTAACCGGCCCATCTAAAGAAGATACTAAATTTATAGTAACTGAGTACACAAATGTACTACCAGTCATTGTAAAGAATGAGCTGAAAAAACGTAAAATAGCAGTGGCCTTTAAAACCACAAATAACATCAAAAAACGTTTGGGACAAAGAACTCATATCCCGGCTGAAGAGAAAACTGGAGTGTACAAGCTTGAATGCGATGACTGTGACAAATTCTATATAGGACAAACGGGCAGGCCGTCAGCCGAACGTTTTAAAGAACACCTGCCCAAAAGTGATATCTCGAAAACTAGATCCAGTTACGCTCAGCATTTAATGCTGTATAATCGTAAGTACTCAGACTTCCACACAAACTTTAAACTGCTTCATAATTGTAAAAAGGGTGCATACATGAACGCTGTGGAGGAATATGAGATATACAGGGCTTCTAAGTTACAAACGGACCAGCTACTTAATGACAAAGTTTCGTTCCGATCGAATCTGCTGTGCAACACGGCCATCGATATCGATGGGTCAGCGGGCAATGATAACGGTCGTATAAGACAAAGTGCAACAGTTGGTCGTTGGCGGCGAGACGATGCGCATCGGACTGTGCCGTGACTGTGTCGGTGTTTAATTATGTGTGGTGTTTTTGTGTTTGTGTATTTTAAATAGTTGACGACCCCTTTTGGGTGAATTTGATGTTTTTATAATTTTTAAAAAAACCTGATGATGGGAATTTATTCTCGAAACGCGTTGTTTTAAGGAAAAAACTAAAGAAGTCACAAGACGGAAGTTAATACAGGTAATTGCCTAATATTAATTCTAAATATTAGTAACGTGACTTGGAGACAATTAAAACAAAATGAATCTAGAAGCCAGTCAGGCACGTATTGTCTATAAATTTAAAAACATCAAATTAAAATTGATTAAGGCATCGCAGAACATCAAGTATAACAAAAGATGCCTTCACTACAACATCACACCGAAGTACATAAGTTCCAACATCAACAGCAGACATTGTTCCGAAAAAATAAAATCTATCTGGATTAAGGAAGAGATCAAACGACTTTATATTTTAAAAAGTGGTCTAAATACTAAGCTTTATCTAAACCCACCTGGAAGTTTTAAACGAGTTTCACCCGGCAGTAATAAACGGCATTCTCGACATTGTCAATAGACAGATAAACAAAGTCGTCAGTTCTCTTAAACGTAAACAGTTAAGAAAGTTTCAAAACCTGTATACAAAACAACACAATGACGATAATAATACAGTAGCACATAGCCACGTATTTCATCAGCGGGTTGCAAATTACACCGGAATTAAGTTTGAACATAACGAAATGACATTATTGAACAAAGGTTTGATGTATAACATTCCCTCGTTTAATAAGAACTTTATGATCCGTGAAATAATATGCGCGGAAGCTGCCATAAAAACTATTGATAATATTTCGCATCAGGAGGAAACGCGTGCCATCATAAATAACAAAATAAACAAAGTTATTAAGAAGGATACCCACATCGCTAACCTGCAAAGTAAGTACAAACGTGACGCGCGTATTGCACGGAATGTTTACGAAAAACTTCGACATGATAACGCTATCGTCACGACAGCTGATAAGGGTAATACGGTAGTTATTATTAACAAAAATATATATACCAATAAGGTACAGGAGTTCATAAAAAACAATAATATTAAAAAGCTACACAAGGATCCCACTAGCGCCTATGTCAAGGAATTAAACAACGCTATAAATAAATGCCCCAATCTCCTCAATGAAAGCACTAGACGTTATTTAAAACCCATAAATGCCAGGGCCCCAGAACTTACGGGTTTACCCAAAATACATAAAGAAGATATGCCAATACGCCCGGTTGTAAATTACACGACTGCCCCTGGTTATAGGACGGCTAAAAGATTAGTAAAAATCATAAAAGAGAACATTGACATAGTAAATAACTACAGCATAAAAAACAGCTACGATCTCGTTGAAAAAATTAAAACTATTAAATCAGCACCACATTATAGGTTGGCTTCATTTGACGTAACTAATCTGTACACCAATGTGCCGGTAGATGAGACAATGACAATTCTCAGAAATAGCTTAATTAATACAAATAGGTTAGGTAGAAATGAAATTGATGAACTTATGCAACTGCTAAAAACAATACTCAAACAAAATTATTTCTCTTATGATAATGAGTATTTCATGCAGGAGGATGGTCTGGCAATGGGGTCACCTTTATCGGGGATTTTAGCGGACCTATACTTGAACCACTTTGAGAATACATTTTTAATGTCTAGTCTTAATAAACAGCGAGACAAAATTAAATTTTACGTACGCTACGTTGACGACACTTTTATGATATTCAATGGAACGAGTAGACAAATAGAAAATTTGAAAGGATATATGAACAGCATAAACATGAAAATCCAATTTACCCTAGAAATGGAGAATAATAGCTGCCTGAACTTTCTTGATCTCACTATCAGCAAATATAATGACCGTTTTAGATTCAAAATTTATAGAAAGCCCACCACCACGAATACTACTATTCATGCTGTTTCGTACCATCCATATTCCCAAAAAATGGCAGCCTTCAACGCGTTCGTACATAGAATGCTTGCTATTCCCCTTGAGCAAAAAGACAGAGTGGAAGAGACTAATATAATCAAAAGTATAGCTATCGCTAATGGGTATAACAGTGGAATCATAGACAAGCTTAAAAGAAAACACTCGGTAAAAATCAATAGTAAAAGCAGATTAACCGGCCCATCTAAAGAAGATACTAAATTTATAGTAACTGAGTACACAAATGTACTACCAGTCATTGTAAAGAATGAGCTGAAAAAACGTAAAATAGCAGTGGCCTTTAAAACCACAAATAACATCAAAAAACGTTTGGGACAAAGAACTCATATCCCGGCTGAAGAGAAAACTGGAGTGTACAAGCTTGAATGCGATGACTGTGACAAATTCTATATAGGACAAACGGGCAGGCCGTCAGCCGAACGTTTTAAAGAACACCTGCCCAAAAGTGATATCTCGAAAACTAGATCCAGTTACGCTCAGCATTTAATGCTGTATAATCGTAAGTACTCAGACTTCCACACAAACTTTAAACTGCTTCATAATTGTAAAAAGGGTGCATACATGAACGCTGTGGAGGAATATGAGATATACAGGGCTTCTAAGTTACAAACGGACCAGCTACTTAATGACAAAGTTTCGTTCCGATCGAATCTGCTGTGCAACACGGCCATCGATATCGATGGGTCAGCGGGCAATGATAACGGTCGTATAAGACAAAGTGCAACAGTTGGTCGTTGGCGGCGAGACGATGCGCATCGGACTGTGCCGTGACTGTGTCGGTGTTTAATTATGTGTGGTGTTTTTGTGTTTGTGTATTTTAAATAGTTGACGACCCCTTTTGGGTGAATTTGATGTTTTTATAATTTTTAAAAAAACCTGATGATGGGAATTTATTCTCGAAACGCGTTGTTTTAAGGAAAAAACTAAAGAAGTCACAAGACGGAAGTTAATACAGGTAATTGCCTAATATTAATTCTAAATATTAGTAACGTGACTTGGAGACAATTAAAACAAAATGAATCTAGAAGCCAGTCAGGCACGTATTGTCTATAAATTTAAAAACATCAAATTAAAATTGATTAAGGCATCGCAGAACATCAAGTATAACAAAAGATGCCTTCACTACAACATCACACCGAAGTACATAAGTTCCAACATCAACAGCAGACATTGTTCCGAAAAAATAAAATCTATCTGGATTAAGGAAGAGATCAAACGACTTTATATTTTAAAAAGTGGTCTAAATACTAAGCTTTATCTAAACCCACCTGGAAGTTTTAAACGAGTTTCACCCGGCAGTAATAAACGGCATTCTCGACATTGTCAATAGACAGATAAACAAAGTCGTCAGTTCTCTTAAACGTAAACAGTTAAGAAAGTTTCAAAACCTGTATACAAAACAACACAATGACGATAATAATACAGTAGCACATAGCCACGTATTTCATCAGCGGGTTGCAAATTACACCGGAATTAAGTTTGAACATAACGAAATGACATTATTGAACAAAGGTTTGATGTATAACATTCCCTCGTTTAATAAGAACTTTATGATCCGTGAAATAATATGCGCGGAAGCTGCCATAAAAACTATTGATAATATTTCGCATCAGGAGGAAACGCGTGCCATCATAAATAACAAAATAAACAAAGTTATTAAGAAGGATACCCACATCGCTAACCTGCAAAGTAAGTACAAACGTGACGCGCGTATTGCACGGAATGTTTACGAAAAACTTCGACATGATAACGCTATCGTCACGACAGCTGATAAGGGTAATACGGTAGTTATTATTAACAAAAATATATATACCAATAAGGTACAGGAGTTCATAAAAAACAATAATATTAAAAAGCTACACAAGGATCCCACTAGCGCCTATGTCAAGGAATTAAACAACGCTATAAATAAATGCCCCAATCTCCTCAATGAAAGCACTAGACGTTATTTAAAACCCATAAATGCCAGGGCCCCAGAACTTACGGGTTTACCCAAAATACATAAAGAAGATATGCCAATACGCCCGGTTGTAAATTACACGACTGCCCCTGGTTATAGGACGGCTAAAAGATTAGTAAAAATCATAAAAGAGAACATTGACATAGTAAATAACTACAGCATAAAAAACAGCTACGATCTCGTTGAAAAAATTAAAACTATTAAATCAGCACCACATTATAGGTTGGCTTCATTTGACGTAACTAATCTGTACACCAATGTGCCGGTAGATGAGACAATGACAATTCTCAGAAATAGCTTAATTAATACAAATAGGTTAGGTAGAAATGAAATTGATGAACTTATGCAACTGCTAAAAACAATACTCAAACAAAATTATTTCTCTTATGATAATGAGTATTTCATGCAGGAGGATGGTCTGGCAATGGGGTCACCTTTATCGGGGATTTTAGCGGACCTATACTTGAACCACTTTGAGAATACATTTTTAATGTCTAGTCTTAATAAACAGCGAGACAAAATTAAATTTTACGTACGCTACGTTGACGACACTTTTATGATATTCAATGGAACGAGTAGACAAATAGAAAATTTGAAAGGATATATGAACAGCATAAACATGAAAATCCAATTTACCCTAGAAATGGAGAATAATAGCTGCCTGAACTTTCTTGATCTCACTATCAGCAAATATAATGACCGTTTTAGATTCAAAATTTATAGAAAGCCCACCACCACGAATACTACTATTCATGCTGTTTCGTACCATCCATATTCCCAAAAAATGGCAGCCTTCAACGCGTTCGTACATAGAATGCTTGCTATTCCCCTTGAGCAAAAAGACAGAGTGGAAGAGACTAATATAATCAAAAGTATAGCTATCGCTAATGGGTATAACAGTGGAATCATAGACAAGCTTAAAAGAAAACACTCGGTAAAAATCAATAGTAAAAGCAGATTAACCGGCCCATCTAAAGAAGATACTAAATTTATAGTAACTGAGTACACAAATGTACTACCAGTCATTGTAAAGAATGAGCTGAAAAAACGTAAAATAGCAGTGGCCTTTAAAACCACAAATAACATCAAAAAACGTTTGGGACAAAGAACTCATATCCCGGCTGAAGAGAAAACTGGAGTGTACAAGCTTGAATGCGATGACTGTGACAAATTCTATATAGGACAAACGGGCAGGCCGTCAGCCGAACGTTTTAAAGAACACCTGCCCAAAAGTGATATCTCGAAAACTAGATCCAGTTACGCTCAGCATTTAATGCTGTATAATCGTAAGTACTCAGACTTCCACACAAACTTTAAACTGCTTCATAATTGTAAAAAGGGTGCATACATGAACGCTGTGGAGGAATATGAGATATACAGGGCTTCTAAGTTACAAACGGACCAGCTACTTAATGACAAAGTTTCGTTCCGATCGAATCTGCTGTGCAACACGGCCATCGATATCGATGGGTCAGCGGGCAATGATAACGGTCGTATAAGACAAAGTGCAACAGTTGGTCGTTGGCGGCGAGACGATGCGCATCGGACTGTGCCGTGACTGTGTCGGTGTTTAATTATGTGTGGTGTTTTTGTGTTTGTGTATTTTAAATAGTTGACGACCCCTTTTGGGTGAATTTGATGTTTTTATAATTTTTAAAAAAACCTGATGATGGGAATTTATTCTCGAAACGCGTTGTTTTAAGGAAAAAACTAAAGAAGTCACAAGACGGAAGTTAATACAGGTAATTGCCTAATATTAATTCTAAATATTAGTAACGTGACTTGGAGACAATTAAAACAAAATGAATCTAGAAGCCAGTCAGGCACGTATTGTCTATAAATTTAAAAACATCAAATTAAAATTGATTAAGGCATCGCAGAACATCAAGTATAACAAAAGATGCCTTCACTACAACATCACACCAAAGTACATAAGTTCCAACATCAACAGCAGACATTGTTCCGAAAAAATAAAATCAATCTGGATTAAGGAAGAGATCAAACGACTTTATATTTTAAAAAGTGGTCTAAATACTAAGCTTTATCTAGCCCACCAGGAAGTTTTAAACGAGTTTCACCCGGCAGTAATAAACGGCATTCTCGACATTGTCAATAGACAGATAAACAAAGTCGTCAGTTCTCTTAAATGTAAACAGTTAAGAAAGATTCAAAACCTGTATACAAAACAACACAATGACGATAATAATACAGTAGCACATAGCCACGTATTTCATCAGCGGGTTGCAAATTACACCGGAATTAAGTTTGAACATAACGAAATGACATTATTGAACAAAGGTTTGATGTATAACATTCCCTCGTTTAATAAGAACTTTATGATCCGTGAAATAATATGCGCGGAAGCTGCCATAAAAACTATTAATAATATTTCGCATCAGGAGGAAACGCGTGCCATCATAAATAACAAAATAAACAAAGTTATTAAGAAGGATACCCACATCGCTAACCTGCAAAGTAAGTACAAACGTGACGCGCGTATTGCACGGAATGTTTACGAAAAACTTCGACATGATAACGCTATCGTCACGACAGCTGATAAGGGTAATACGGTAGTTATTATTAACAAAAATATATATACCAATAAGGTACAGGAGTTCATAAAAAACAATAATATTAAAAAGCTACACAAGGATCCCACTAGCGCCTATGTCAAGGAATTAAACAACGCTATAAATAAATGCCCCAATCTCCTCAATGAAAGCACTAGACGTTATTTAAAACCCATAAATGCCAGGGCCCCAGAACTTACGGGTTTACCCAAAATACATAAAGAAGATATGCCAATATGCCCGGTTGTAAATTACACGACTGCCCCTGGTTATAGGACGGCTAAAAGATTAGTAAAAATCATAAAAAGAGAACATTGACATAGTAAATAACTACAGCATAAAAAACAGCTACGATCTCGTTGAAAAAATTAAAACTATTAAATCAGCACCACATTATAGGTTGGCTTCATTTGACGTAACTAATCTGTACACCAATGTGCCGGTAGATGAGACAATGACAATTCTCAGAAATAGCTTAATTAATACAAATAGGTTAGGTAGAAATGAAATTGATGAACTTATGCAACTGCTAAAAACAATACTCAAACAAAATTATTTCTCTTATGATAATGAGTATTTCATGCAGGAGGATGGTCTGGCAATGGGGTCACCTTTATCGGGGATTTTAGCGGACCTATACTTGAACCACTTTGAGAATACATTTTTAATGTCTAGTCTTAATAAACAGCGAGACAAAATTAAATTTTACGTACGCTACGTTGACGACACTTTTATGATATTCAATGGAACGAGTAGACAAATAGAAAATTTGAAAGGATATATGAACAGCATAAACATGAAAATCCAATTTACCCTAGAAATGGAGAATAATAGCTGCCTGAACTTTCTTGATCTCACTATCAGCAAATATAATGACCGTTTTAGATTCAAAATTTATAGAAAGCCCACCACCACGAATATTACTATTCATGCTGATTCGTACCATCCATATTCCCAAAAAATGGCAGCCTTCAACGCGTTCGTACATAGAATGCTTGCTATTCCCCTTGAGCAAAAAGACAGAGTGGAAGAGACTAATATAATCAAAAGTATAGCTATCGCTAATGGGTATAACAGTGGAATCATAGACAAGCTTAAAAGAAAACACTCGGTAAAAATCAATAGTAAAAGCAGATTAACCGGCCCATCTAAAGAAGATACTAAATTTATAGTAACTGAGTACACAAATGTACTACCAGTCATTGTAAAGAATGAGCTGAAAAAACGTAAAATAGCAGTGGCCTTTAAAACCACAAATAACATCAAAAAACGTTTGGGACAAAGAACTCATATCCCGGCTGAAGAGAAAACTGGAGTGTACAAGCTTGAATGCGATGACTGTGACAAATTCTATATAGGACAAACGGGCAGGCCGTCAGCCGAACGTTTTAAAGAACACCTGCCCAAAAGTGATATCTCGAAAACTAGATCCAGTTACGCTCAGCATTTAATGCTGTATAATCGTAAGTACTCAGACTTCCACACAAACTTTAAACTGCTTCATAATTGTAAAAAGGGTGCATACATGAACGCTGTGGAGGAATATGAGATATACAGGGCTTCTAAGTTACAAACGGACCAGCTACTTAATGACAAAGTTTCGTTCCGATCGAATCTGCTGTGCAACACGGCCATCGATATCGATGGGTCAGCGGGCAATGATAACGGTCGTATAAGACAAAGTGCAACAGTTGGTCGTTGGCGGCGAGACGATGCGCATCGGACTGTGCCGTGACTGTGTCGGTGTTTAATTATGTGTGGTGTTTCTGTGTTTGTGTATTTTAAATAGTTGACGACCCCTTTTGGGTGAATTTGATGTTTTTATAATTTTTAAAAAAACCTGATGATGGGAATTTATTCTCGAAACGCGTTGTTTTAAGGAAAAAACTAAAGAAGTCACAAGACGGAAGTTAATACAGGTAATTGCCTAATATTAATTCTAAATATTAGTAACGTGACTTGGAGACAATTAAAACAAAATGAATCTAGAAGCCAGTCAGGCACGTATTGTCTATAAATTTAAAAACATCAAATTAAAATTGATTAAGGCATCGCAGAACATCAAGTATAACAAAAGATGCCTTCACTACAACATCACACCGAAGTACAT
The DNA here is from genome assembly GCA_034769895.1 of Magicicada septendecula. Taxonomy (NCBI): domain Eukaryota; kingdom Metazoa; phylum Arthropoda; class Insecta; order Hemiptera; family Cicadidae; genus Magicicada; species Magicicada septendecula. The sequence goes on from CM068368.1 coordinate 450,238,181, forward strand.
AAGTTCCAACATCAACAGCAGACATTGTTCCGAAAAAATAAAATCTATCTGGATTAAGGAAGAGATCAAACGACTTTATATTTTAAAAAGTGGTCTAAATACTAAGCTTTATCTAAACCCACCTGGAAGTTTTAAACGAGTTTCACCCGGCAGTAATAAACGGCATTCTCGACATTGTCAATAGACAGATAAACAAAGTCGTCAGTTCTCTTAAACGTAAACAGTTAAGAAAGTTTCAAAACCTGTATACAAAACAACACAATGACGATAATAATACAGTAGCACATAGCCACGTATTTCATCAGCGGGTTGCAAATTACACCGGAATTAAGTTTGAACATAACGAAATGACATTATTGAACAAAGGTTTGATGTATAACATTCCCTCGTTTAATAAGAACTTTATGATCCGTGAAATAATATGCGCGGAAGCTGCCATAAAAACTATTGATAATATTTCGCATCAGGAGGAAACGCGTGCCATCATAAATAACAAAATAAACAAAGTTATTAAGAAGGATACCCACATCGCTAACCTGCAAAGTAAGTACAAACGTGACGCGCGTATTGCACGGAATGTTTACGAAAAACTTCGACATGATAACGCTATCGTCACGACAGCTGATAAGGGTAATACGGTAGTTATTATTAACAAAAATATATATACCAATAAGGTACAGGAGTTCATAAAAAACAATAATATTAAAAAGCTACACAAGGATCCCACTAGCGCCTATGTCAAGGAATTAAACAACGCTATAAATAAATGCCCCAATCTCCTCAATGAAAGCACTAGACGTTATTTAAAACCCATAAATGCCAGGGCCCCAGAACTTACGGGTTTACCCAAAATACATAAAGAAGATATGCCAATACGCCCGGTTGTAAATTACACGACTGCCCCTGGTTATAGGACGGCTAAAAGATTAGTAAAAATCATAAAAGAGAACATTGACATAGTAAATAACTACAGCATAAAAAACAGCTACGATCTCGTTGAAAAAATTAAAACTATTAAATCAGCACCACATTATAGGTTGGCTTCATTTGACGTAACTAATCTGTACACCAATGTGCCGGTAGATGAGACAATGACAATTCTCAGAAATAGCTTAATTAATACAAATAGGTTAGGTAGAAATGAAATTGATGAACTTATGCAACTGCTAAAAACAATACTCAAACAAAATTATTTCTCTTATGATAATGAGTATTTCATGCAGGAGGATGGTCTGGCAATGGGGTCACCTTTATCGGGGATTTTAGCGGACCTATACTTGAACCACTTTGAGAATACATTTTTAATGTCTAGTCTTAATAAACAGCGAGACAAAATTAAATTTTACGTACGCTACGTTGACGACACTTTTATGATATTCAATGGAACGAGTAGACAAATAGAAAATTTGAAAGGATATATGAACAGCATAAACATGAAAATCCAATTTACCCTAGAAATGGAGAATAATAGCTGCCTGAACTTTCTTGATCTCACTATCAGCAAATATAATGACCGTTTTAGATTCAAAATTTATAGAAAGCCCACCACCACGAATACTACTATTCATGCTGTTTCGTACCATCCATATTCCCAAAAAATGGCAGCCTTCAACGCGTTCGTACATAGAATGCTTGCTATTCCCCTTGAGCAAAAAGACAGAGTGGAAGAGACTAATATAATCAAAAGTATAGCTATCGCTAATGGGTATAACAGTGGAATCATAGACAAGCTTAAAAGAAAACACTCGGTAAAAATCAATAGTAAAAGCAGATTAACCGGCCCATCTAAAGAAGATACTAAATTTATAGTAACTGAGTACACAAATGTACTACCAGTCATTGTAAAGAATGAGCTGAAAAAACGTAAAATAGCAGTGGCCTTTAAAACCACAAATAACATCAAAAAACGTTTGGGACAAAGAACTCATATCCCGGCTGAAGAGAAAACTGGAGTGTACAAGCTTGAATGCGATGACTGTGACAAATTCTATATAGGACAAACGGGCAGGCCGTCAGCCGAACGTTTTAAAGAACACCTGCCCAAAAGTGATATCTCGAAAACTAGATCCAGTTACGCTCAGCATTTAATGCTGTATAATCGTAAGTACTCAGACTTCCACACAAACTTTAAACTGCTTCATAATTGTAAAAAGGGTGCATACATGAACGCTGTGGAGGAATATGAGATATACAGGGCTTCTAAGTTACAAACGGACCAGCTACTTAATGACAAAGTTTCGTTCCGATCGAATCTGCTGTGCAACACGGCCATCGATATCGATGGGTCAGCGGGCAATGATAACGGTCGTATAAGACAAAGTGCAACAGTTGGTCGTTGGCGGCGAGACGATGCGCATCGGACTGTGCCGTGACTGTGTCGGTGTTTAATTATGTGTGGTGTTTTTGTGTTTGTGTATTTTAAATAGTTGACGACCCCTTTTGGGTGAATTTGATGTTTTTATAATTTTTAAAAAAACCTGATGATGGGAATTTATTCTCGAAACGCGTTGTTTTAAGGAAAAAACTAAAGAAGTCACAAGACGGAAGTTAATACAGGTAATTGCCTAATATTAATTCTAAATATTAGTAACGTGACTTGGAGACAATTAAAACAAAATGAATCTAGAAGCCAGTCAGGCACGTATTGTCTATAAATTTAAAAACATCAAATTAAAATTGATTAAGGCATCGCAGAACATCAAGTATAACAAAAGATGCCTTCACTACAACATCACACCAAAGTACATAAGTTCCAACATCAACAGCAGACATTGTTCCGAAAAAATAAAATCAATCTGGATTAAGGAAGAGATCAAACGACTTTATATTTTAAAAAGTGGTCTAAATACTAAGCTTTATCTAGCCCACCAGGAAGTTTTAAACGAGTTTCACCCGGCAGTAATAAACGGCATTCTCGACATTGTCAATAGACAGATAAACAAAGTCGTCAGTTCTCTTAAATGTAAACAGTTAAGAAAGATTCAAAACCTGTATACAAAACAACACAATGACGATAATAATACAGTAGCACATAGCCACGTATTTCATCAGCGGGTTGCAAATTACACCGGAATTAAGTTTGAACATAACGAAATGACATTATTGAACAAAGGTTTGATGTATAACATTCCCTCGTTTAATAAGAACTTTATGATCCGTGAAATAATATGCGCGGAAGCTGCCATAAAAACTATTAATAATATTTCGCATCAGGAGGAAACGCGTGCCATCATAAATAACAAAATAAACAAAGTTATTAAGAAGGATACCCACATCGCTAACCTGCAAAGTAAGTACAAACGTGACGCGCGTATTGCACGGAATGTTTACGAAAAACTTCGACATGATAACGCTATCGTCACGACAGCTGATAAGGGTAATACGGTAGTTATTATTAACAAAAATATATATACCAATAAGGTACAGGAGTTCATAAAAAACAATAATATTAAAAAGCTACACAAGGATCCCACTAGCGCCTATGTCAAGGAATTAAACAACGCTATAAATAAATGCCCCAATCTCCTCAATGAAAGCACTAGACGTTATTTAAAACCCATAAATGCCAGGGCCCCAGAACTTACGGGTTTACCCAAAATACATAAAGAAGATATGCCAATATGCCCGGTTGTAAATTACACGACTGCCCCTGGTTATAGGACGGCTAAAAGATTAGTAAAAATCATAAAAAGAGAACATTGACATAGTAAATAACTACAGCATAAAAAACAGCTACGATCTCGTTGAAAAAATTAAAACTATTAAATCAGCACCACATTATAGGTTGGCTTCATTTGACGTAACTAATCTGTACACCAATGTGCCGGTAGATGAGACAATGACAATTCTCAGAAATAGCTTAATTAATACAAATAGGTTAGGTAGAAATGAAATTGATGAACTTATGCAACTGCTAAAAACAATACTCAAACAAAATTATTTCTCTTATGATAATGAGTATTTCATGCAGGAGGATGGTCTGGCAATGGGGTCACCTTTATCGGGGATTTTAGCGGACCTATACTTGAACCACTTTGAGAATACATTTTTAATGTCTAGTCTTAATAAACAGCGAGACAAAATTAAATTTTACGTACGCTACGTTGACGACACTTTTATGATATTCAATGGAACGAGTAGACAAATAGAAAATTTGAAAGGATATATGAACAGCATAAACATGAAAATCCAATTTACCCTAGAAATGGAGAATAATAGCTGCCTGAACTTTCTTGATCTCACTATCAGCAAATATAATGACCGTTTTAGATTCAAAATTTATAGAAAGCCCACCACCACGAATACTACTATTCATGCTGTTTCGTACCATCCATATTCCCAAAAAATGGCAGCCTTCAACGCGTTCGTACATAGAATGCTTGCTATTCCCCTTGAGCAAAAAGACAGAGTGGAAGAGACTAATATAATCAAAAGTATAGCTATCGCTAATGGGTATAACAGTGGAATCATAGACAAACTTAAAAGAAAACACTCGGTAAAAATCAATAGTAAAAGCAGATTAACCGGCCCATCTAAAGAAGATACTAAATTTATAGTAACTGAGTACACAAATGTACTACCAGTCATTGTAAAGAATGAGCTGAAAAAACGTAAAATAGCAGTGGCCTTTAAAACCACAAATAACATCAAAAAACGTTTGGGACAAAGAACTCATATCCCGGCTGAAGAGAAAACTGGAGTGTACAAGCTTGAATGCGATGACTGTGACAAATTCTATATAGGACAAACGGGCAGGCCGTCAGCCGAACGTTTTAAAGAACACCTGCCCAAAAGTGATATCTCGAAAACTAGATCCAGTTACGCTCAGCATTTAATGCTGTATAATCGTAAGTACTCAGACTTCCACACAAACTTTAAACTGCTTCATAATTGTAAAAAGGGTGCATACATGAACGCTGTGGAGGAATATGAGATATACAGGGCTTCTAAGTTACAAACGGACCAGCTACTTAATGACAAAGTTTCGTTCCGATCGAATCTGCTGTGCAACACGGCCATCGATATCGATGGGTCAGCGGGCAATGATAACGGTCGTATAAGACAAAGTGCAACAGTTGGTCGTTGGCGGCGAGACGATGCGCATCGGACTGTGCCGTGACTGTGTCGGTGTTTAATTATGTGTGGTGTTTTTGTGTTTGTGTATTTTAAATAGTTGACGAGCCCTTTTGGGTGAATTTGATGTTTTTATAATTTTTAAAAAAACCTGATGATGGGAATTTATTCTCGAAACGCGTTGTTTTAAGGAAAAAACTAAAGAAGTCACAAGACGGAAGTTAATACAGGTAATTGCCTAATATTAATTCTAAATATTAGTAACGTGACTTGGAGACAATTAAAACAAAATGAATCTAGAAGCCAGTCAGGCACGTATTGTCTATAAATTTAAAAACATCAAATTAAAATTGATTAAGGCATCGCAGAACATCAAGTATAACAAAAGATGCCTTCACTACAACATCACACCAAAGTACATAAGTTCCAACATCAACAGCAGACATTGTTCCGAAAAAATAAAATCAATCTGGATTAAGGAAGAGATCAAACGACTTTATATTTTAAAAAGTGGTCTAAATACTAAGCTTTATCTAGCCCACCAGGAAGTTTTAAACGAGTTTCACCCGGCAGTAATAAACGGCATTCTCGACATTGTCAATAGACAGATAAACAAAGTCGTCAGTTCTCTTAAATGTAAACAGTTAAGAAAGATTCAAAACCTGTATACAAAACAACACAATGACGATAATAATACAGTAGCACATAGCCACGTATTTCATCAGCGGGTTGCAAATTACACCGGAATTAAGTTTGAACATAACGAAATGACATTATTGAACAAAGGTTTGATGTATAACATTCCCTCGTTTAATAAGAACTTTATGATCCGTGAAATAATATGCGCGGAAGCTGCCATAAAAACTATTGATAATATTTCGCATCAGGAGGAAACGCGTGCCATCATAAATAACAAAATAAACAAAGTTATTAAGAAGGATACCCACATCGCTAACCTGCAAAGTAAGTACAAACGTGACGCGCGTATTGCACGGAATGTTTACGAAAAACTTCGACATGATAACGCTATCGTCACGACAGCTGATAAGGGTAATACGGTAGTTATTATTAACAAAAATATATATACCAATAAGGTACAGGAGTTCATAAAAAACAATAATATTAAAAAGCTACACAAGGATCCCACTAGCGCCTATGTCAAGGAATTAAACAACGCTATAAATAAATGCCCCAATCTCCTCAATGAAAGCACTAGACGTTATTTAAAACCCATAAATGCCAGGGCCCCAGAACTTACGGGTTTACCCAAAATACATAAAGAAGATATGCCAATATGCCCGGTTGTAAATTACACGACTGCCCCTGGTTATAGGACGGCTAAAAGATTAGTAAAAATCATAAAAAGAGAACATTGACATAGTAAATAACTACAGCATAAAAAACAGCTACGATCTCGTTGAAAAAATTAAAACTATTAAATCAGCACCACATTATAGGTTGGCTTCATTTGACGTAACTAATCTGTACACCAATGTGCCGGTAGATGAGACAATGACAATTCTCAGAAATAGCTTAATTAATACAAATAGGTTAGGTAGAAATGAAATTGATGAACTTATGCAACTGCTAAAAACAATACTCAAACAAAATTATTTCTCTTATGATAATGAGTATTTCATGCAGGAGGATGGTCTGGCAATGGGGTCACCTTTATCGGGGATTTTAGCGGACCTATACTTGAACCACTTTGAGAATACATTTTTAATGTCTAGTCTTAATAAACAGCGAGACAAAATTAAATTTTACGTACGCTACGTTGACGACACTTTTATGATATTCAATGGAACGAGTAGACAAATAGAAAATTTGAAAGGATATATGAACAGCATAAACATGAAAATCCAATTTACCCTAGAAATGGAGAATAATAGCTGCCTGAACTTTCTTGATCTCACTATCAGCAAATATAATGACCGTTTTAGATTCAAAATTTATAGAAAGCCCACCACCACGAATACTACTATTCATGCTGTTTCGTACCATCCATATTCCCAAAAAATGGCAGCCTTCAACGCGTTCGTACATAGAATGCTTGCTATTCCCCTTGAGCAAAAAGACAGAGTGGAAGAGACTAATATAATCAAAAGTATAGCTATCGCTAATGGGTATAACAGTGGAATCATAGACAAGCTTAAAAGAAAACACTCGGTAAAAATCAATAGTAAAAGCAGATTAACCGGCCCATCTAAAGAAGATACTAAATTTATAGTAACTGAGTACACAAATGTACTACCAGTCATTGTAAAGAATGAGCTGAAAAAACGTAAAATAGCAGTGGCCTTTAAAACCACAAATAACATCAAAAAACGTTTGGGACAAAGAACTCATATCCCGGCTGAAGAGAAAACTGGAGTGTACAAGCTTGAATGCGATGACTGTGACAAATTCTATATAGGACAAACGGGCAGGCCGTCAGCCGAACGTTTTAAAGAACACCTGCCCAAAAGTGATATCTCGAAAACTAGATCCAGTTACGCTCAGCATTTAATGCTGTATAATCGTAAGTACTCAGACTTCCACACAAACTTTAAACTGCTTCATAATTGTAAAAAGGGTGCATACATGAACGCTGTGGAGGAATATGAGATATACAGGGCTTCTAAGTTACAAACGGACCAGCTACTTAATGACAAAGTTTCGTTCCGATCGAATCTGCTGTGCAACACGGCCATCGATATCGATGGGTCAGCGGGCAATGATAACGGTCGTATAAGACAAAGTGCAACAGTTGGTCGTTGGCGGCGAGACGATGCGCATCGGACTGTGCCGTGACTGTGTCGGTGTTTAATTATGTGTGGTGTTTCTGTGTTTGTGTATTTTAAATAGTTGACGACCCCTTTTGGGTGAATTTGATGTTTTTATAATTTTTAAAAAAACCTGATGATGGGAATTTATTCTCGAAACGCGTTGTTTTAAGGAAAAAACTAAAGAAGTCACAAGACGGAAGTTAATACAGGTAATTGCCTAATATTAATTCTAAATATTAGTAACGTGACTTGGAGACAATTAAAACAAAATGAATCTAGAAGCCAGTCAGGCACGTATTGTCTATAAATTTAAAAACATCAAATTAAAATTGATTAAGGCATCGCAGAACATCAAGTATAACAAAAGATGCCTTCACTACAACATCACACCGAAGTACATAAGTTCCAACATCAACAGCAGACATTGTTCCGAAAAAATAAAATCTATCTGGATTAAGGAAGAGATCAAACGACTTTATATTTTAAAAAGTGGTCTAAATACTAAGCTTTATCTAAACCCACCTGGAAGTTTTAAACGAGTTTCACCCGGCAGTAATAAACGGCATTCTCGACATTGTCAATAGACAGATAAACAAAGTCGTCAGTTCTCTTAAACGTAAACAGTTAAGAAAGTTTCAAATCCTGTATACAAAACAACACAATGACGATAATAATACAGTAGCACATAGCCACGTATTTCATCAGCGGGTTGCAAATTACACCGGAATTAAGTTTGAACATAACGAAATGACATTATTGAACAAAGGTTTGATGTATAACATTCCCTCGTTTAATAAGAACTTTATGATCCGTGAAATAATATGCGCGGAAGCTGCCATAAAAACTATTGATAATATTTCGCATCAGGAGGAAACGCGTGCCATCATAAATAACAAAATAAACAAAGTTATTAAGAAGGATACCCACATCGCTAACCTGCAAAGTAAGTACAAACGTGACGCGCGTATTGCACGGAATGTTTACGAAAAACTTCGACATGATAACGCTATCGTCACGACAGCTGATAAGGGTAATACGGTAGTTATTATTAACAAAAATATATATACCAATAAGGTACAGGAGTTCATAAAAAACAATAATATTAAAAAGCTACACAAGGATCCCACTAGCGCCTATGTCAAGGAATTAAACAACGCTATAAATAAATGCCCCAATCTCCTCAATGAAAGCACTAGACGTTATTTAAAACCCATAAATGCCAGGGCCCCAGAACTTACGGGTTTACCCAAAATACATAAAGAAGATATGCCAATACGCCCGGTTGTAAATTACACGACTGCCCCTGGTTATAGGACGGCTAAAAGATTAGTAAAAATCATAAAAGAGAACATTGACATAGTAAATAACTACAGCATAAAAAACAGCTACGATCTCGTTGAAAAAATTAAAACTATTAAATCAGCACCACATTATAGGTTGGCTTCATTTGACGTAACTAATCTGTACACCAATGTGCCGGTAGATGAGACAATGACAATTCTCAGAAATAGCTTAATTAATACAAATAGGTTAGGTAGAAATGAAATTGATGAACTTATGCAACTGCTAAAAACAATACTCAAACAAAATTATTTCTCTTATGATAATGAGTATTTCATGCAGGAGGATGGTCTGGCAATGGGGTCACCTTTATCGGGGATTTTAGCGGACCTATACTTGAACCACTTTGAGAATACATTTTTAATGTCTAGTCTTAATAAACAGCGAGACAAAATTAAATTTTACGTACGCTACGTTGACGACACTTTTATGATATTCAATGGAACGAGTAGACAAATAGAAAATTTGAAAGGATATATGAACAGCATAAACATGAAAATCCAATTTACCCTAGAAATGGAGAATAATAGCTGCCTGAACTTTCTTGATCTCACTATCAGCAAATATAATGACCGTTTTAGATTCAAAATTTATAGAAAGCCCACCACCACGAATACTACTATTCATGCTGTTTCGTACCATCCATATTCCCAAAAAATGGCAGCCTTCAACGCGTTCGTACATAGAATGCTTGCTATTCCCCTTGAGCAAAAAGACAGAGTGGAAGAGACTAATATAATCAAAAGTATAGCTATCGCTAATGGGTATAACAGTGGAATCATAGACAAGCTTAAAAGAAAACACTCGGTAAAAATCAATAGTAAAAGCAGATTAACCGGCCCATCTAAAGAAGATACTAAATTTATAGTAACTGAGTACACAAATGTACTACCAGTCATTGTAAAGAATGAGCTGAAAAAACGTAAAATAGCAGTGGCCTTTAAAACCACAAATAACATCAAAAAACGTTTGGGACAAAGAACTCATATCCCGGCTGAAGAGAAAACTGGAGTGTACAAGCTTGAATGCGATGACTGTGACAAATTCTATATAGGACAAACGGGCAGGCCGTCAGCCGAACGTTTTAAAGAACACCTGCCCAAAAGTGATATCTCGAAAACTAGATCCAGTTACGCTCAGCATTTAATGCTGTATAATCGTAAGTACTCAGACTTCCACACAAACTTTAAACTGCTTCATAATTGTAAAAAGGGTGCATACATGAACGCTGTGGAGGAATATGAGATATACAGGGCTTCTAAGTTACAAACGGACCAGCTACTTAATGACAAAGTTTCGTTCCGATCGAATCTGCTGTGCAACACGGCCATCGATATCGATGGGTCAGCGGGCAATGATAACGGTCGTATAAGACAAAGTGCAACAGTTGGTCGTTGGCGGCGAGACGATGCGCATCGGACTGTGCCGTGACTGTGTCGGTGTTTAATTATGTGTGGTGTTTTTGTGTTTGTGTATTTTAAATAGTTGACGACCCCTTTTGGGTGAATTTGATGTTTTTATAATTTTTAAAAAAACCTGATGATGGGAATTTATTCTCGAAACGCGTTGTTTTAAGGAAAAAACTAAAGAAGTCACAAGACGGAAGTTAATACAGGTAATTGCCTAATATTAATTCTAAATATTAGTAACGTGACTTGGAGACAATTAAAACAAAATGAATCTAGAAGCCAGTCAGGCACGTATTGTCTATAAATTTAAAAACATCAAATTAAAATTGATTAAGGCATCGCAGAACATCAAGTATAACAAAAGATGCCTTCACTACAACATCACACCGAAGTACATAAGTTCCAACATCAACAGCAGACATTGTTCCGAAAAAATAAAATCTATCTGGATTAAGGAAGAGATCAAACGACTTTATATTTTAAAAAGTGGTCTAAATACTAAGCTTTATCTAAACCCACCTGGAAGTTTTAAACGAGTTTCACCCGGCAGTAATAAACGGCATTCTCGACATTGTCAATAGACAGATAAACAAAGTCGTCAGTTCTCTTAAACGTAAACAGTTAAGAAAGTTTCAAAACCTGTATACAAAACAACACAATGACGATAATAATACAGTAGCACATAGCCACGTATTTCATCAGCGGGTTGCAAATTACACCGGAATTAAGTTTGAACATAACGAAATGACATTATTGAACAAAGGTTTGATGTATAACATTCCCTCGTTTAATAAGAACTTTATGATCCGTGAAATAATATGCGCGGAAGCTGCCATAAAAACTATTGATAATATTTCGCATCAGGAGGAAACGCGTGCCATCATAAATAACAAAATAAACAAAGTTATTAAGAAGGATACCCACATCGCTAACCTGCAAAGTAAGTACAAACGTGACGCGCGTATTGCACGGAATGTTTACGAAAAACTTCGACATGATAACGCTATCGTCACGACAGCTGATAAGGGTAATACGGTAGTTATTATTAACAAAAATATATATACCAATAAGGTACAGGAGTTCATAAAAAACAATAATATTAAAAAGCTACACAAGGATCCCACTAGCGCCTATGTCAAGGAATTAAACAACGCTATAAATAAATGCCCCAATCTCCTCAATGAAAGCACTAGACGTTATTTAAAACCCATAAATGCCAGGGCCCCAGAACTTACGGGTTTACCCAAAATACATAAAGAAGATATGCCAATACGCCCGGTTGTAAATTACACGACTGCCCCTGGTTATAGGACGGCTAAAAGATTAGTAAAAATCATAAAAGAGAACATTGACATAGTAAATAACTACAGCATAAAAAACAGCTACGATCTCGTTGAAAAAATTAAAACTATTAAATCAGCACCACATTATAGGTTGGCTTCATTTGACGTAACTAATCTGTACACCAATGTGCCGGTAGATGAGACAATGACAATTCTCAGAAATAGCTTAATTAATACAAATAGGTTAGGTAGAAATGAAATTGATGAACTTATGCAACTGCTAAAAACAATACTCAAACAAAATTATTTCTCTTATGATAATGAGTATTTCATGCAGGAGGATGGTCTGGCAATGGGGTCACCTTTATCGGGGATTTTAGCGGACCTATACTTGAACCACTTTGAGAATACATTTTTAATGTCTAGTCTTAATAAACAGCGAGACAAAATTAAATTTTACGTACGCTACGTTGACGACACTTTTATGATATTCAATGGAACGAGTAGACAAATAGAAAATTTGAAAGGATATATGAACAGCATAAACATGAAAATCCAATTTACCCTAGAAATGGAGAATAATAGCTGCCTGAACTTTCTTGATCTCACTATCAGCAAATATAATGACCGTTTTAGATTCAAAATTTATAGAAAGCCCACCACCACGAATACTACTATTCATGCTGTTTCGTACCATCCATATTCCCAAAAAATGGCAGCCTTCAACGCGTTCGTACATAGAATGCTTGCTATTCCCCTTGAGCAAAAAGACAGAGTGGAAGAGACTAATATAATCAAAAGTATAGCTATCGCTAATGGGTATAACAGTGGAATCATAGACAAGCTTAAAAGAAAACACTCGGTAAAAATCAATAGTAAAAGCAGATTAACCGGCCCATCTAAAGAAGATACTAAATTTATAGTAACTGAGTACACAAATGTACTACCAGTCATTGTAAAGAATGAGCTGAAAAAACGTAAAATAGCAGTGGCCTTTAAAACCACAAATAACATCAAAAAACGTTTGGGACAAAGAACTCATATCCCGGCTGAAGAGAAAACTGGAGTGTACAAGCTTGAATGCGATGACTGTGACAAATTCTATATAGGACAAACGGGCAGGCCGTCAGCCGAACGTTTTAAAGAACACCTGCCCAAAAGTGATATCTCGAAAACTAGATCCAGTTACGCTCAGCATTTAATGCTGTATAATCGTAAGTACTCAGACTTCCACACAAACTTTAAACTGCTTCATAATTGTAAAAAGGGTGCATACATGAACGCTGTGGAGGAATATGAGATATACAGGGCTTCTAAGTTACAAACGGACCAGCTACTTAATGACAAAGTTTCGTTCCGATCGAATCTGCTGTGCAACACGGCCATCGATATCGATGGGTCAGCGGGCAATGATAACGGTCGTATAAGACAAAGTGCAACAGTTGGTCGTTGGCGGCGAGACGATGCGCATCGGACTGTGCCGTGACTGTGTCGGTGTTTAATTATGTGTGGTGTTTTTGTGTTTGTGTATTTTAAATAGTTGACGACCCCTTTTGGGTGAATTTGATGTTTTTATAATTTTTAAAAAAACCTGATGATGGGAATTTATTCTCGAAACGCGTTGTTTTAAGGAAAAAACTAAAGAAGTCACAAGACGGAAGTTAATACAGGTAATTGCCTAATATTAATTCTAAATATTAGTAACGTGACTTGGAGACAATTAAAACAAAATGAATCTAGAAGCCAGTCAGGCACGTATTGTCTATAAATTTAAAAACATCAAATTAAAATTGATTAAGGCATCGCAGAACATCAAGTATAACAAAAGATGCCTTCACTACAACATCACACCGAAGTACATAAGTTCCAACATCAACAGCAGACATTGTTCCGAAAAAATAAAATCTATCTGGATTAAGGAAGAGATCAAACGACTTTATATTTTAAAAAGTGGTCTAAATACTAAGCTTTATCTAAACCCACCTGGAAGTTTTAAACGAGTTTCACCCGGCAGTAATAAACGGCATTCTCGACATTGTCAATAGACAGATAAACAAAGTCGTCAGTTCTCTTAAACGTAAACAGTTAAGAAAGTTTCAAAACCTGTATACAAAACAACACAATGACGATAATAATACAGTAGCACATAGCCACGTATTTCATCAGCGGGTTGCAAATTACACCGGAATTAAGTTTGAACATAACGAAATGACATTATTGAACAAAGGTTTGATGTATAACATTCCCTCGTTTAATAAGAACTTTATGATCCGTGAAATAATATGCGCGGAAGCTGCCATAAAAACTATTGATAATATTTCGCATCAGGAGGAAACGCGTGCCATCATAAATAACAAAATAAACAAAGTTATTAAGAAGGATACCCACATCGCTAACCTGCAAAGTAAGTACAAACGTGACGCGCGTATTGCACGGAATGTTTACGAAAAACTTCGACATGATAACGCTATCGTCACGACAGCTGATAAGGGTAATACGGTAGTTATTATTAACAAAAATATATATACCAATAAGGTACAGGAGTTCATAAAAAACAATAATATTAAAAAGCTACACAAGGATCCCACTAGCGCCTATGTCAAGGAATTAAACAACGCTATAAATAAATGCCCCAATCTCCTCAATGAAAGCACTAGACGTTATTTAAAACCCATAAATGCCAGGGCCCCAGAACTTACGGGTTTACCCAAAATACATAAAGAAGATATGCCAATACGCCCGGTTGTAAATTACACGACTGCCCCTGGTTATAGGACGGCTAAAAGATTAGTAAAAATCATAAAAGAGAACATTGACATAGTAAATAACTACAGCATAAAAAACAGCTACGATCTCGTTGAAAAAATTAAAACTATTAAATCAGCACCACATTATAGGTTGGCTTCATTTGACGTAACTAATCTGTACACCAATGTGCCGGTAGATGAGACAATGACAATTCTCAGAAATAGCTTAATTAATACAAATAGGTTAGGTAGAAATGAAATTGATGAACTTATGCAACTGCTAAAAACAATACTCAAACAAAATTATTTCTCTTATGATAATGAGTATTTCATGCAGGAGGATGGTCTGGCAATGGGGTCACCTTTATCGGGGATTTTAGCGGACCTATACTTGAACCACTTTGAGAATACATTTTTAATGTCTAGTCTTAATAAACAGCGAGACAAAATTAAATTTTACGTACGCTACGTTGACGACACTTTTATGATATTCAATGGAACGAGTAGACAAATAGAAAATTTGAAAGGATATATGAACAGCATAAACATGAAAATCCAATTTACCCTAGAAATGGAGAATAATAGCTGCCTGAACTTTCTTGATCTCACTATCAGCAAATATAATGACCGTTTTAGATTCAAAATTTATAGAAAGCCCACCACCACGAATACTACTATTCATGCTGTTTCGTACCATCCATATTCCCAAAAAATGGCAGCCTTCAACGCGTTCGTACATAGAATGCTTGCTATTCCCCTTGAGCAAAAAGACAGAGTGGAAGAGACTAATATAATCAAAAGTATAGCTATCGCTAATGGGTATAACAGTGGAATCATAGACAAGCTTAAAAGAAAACACTCGGTAAAAATCAATAGTAAAAGCAGATTAACCGGCCCATCTAAAGAAGATACTAAATTTATAGTAACTGAGTACACAAATGTACTACCAGTCATTGTAAAGAATGAGCTGAAAAAACGTAAAATAGCAGTGGCCTTTAAAACCACAAATAACATCAAAAAACGTTTGGGACAAAGAACTCATATCCCGGCTGAAGAGAAAACTGGAGTGTACAAGCTTGAATGCGATGACTGTGACAAATTCTATATAGGACAAACGGGCAGGCCGTCAGCCGAACGTTTTAAAGAACACCTGCCCAAAAGTGATATCTCGAAAACTAGATCCAGTTACGCTCAGCATTTAATGCTGTATAATCGTAAGTACTCAGACTTCCACACAAACTTTAAACTGCTTCATAATTGTAAAAAGGGTGCATACATGAACGCTGTGGAGGAATATGAGATATACAGGGCTTCTAAGTTACAAACGGACCAGCTACTTAATGACAAAGTTTCGTTCCGATCGAATCTGCTGTGCAACACGGCCATCGATATCGATGGGTCAGCGGGCAATGATAACGGTCGTATAAGACAAAGTGCAACAGTTGGTCGTTGGCGGCGAGACGATGCGCATCGGACTGTGCCGTGACTGTGTCGGTGTTTAATTATGTGTGGTGTTTTTGTGTTTGTGTATTTTAAATAGTTGACGACCCCTTTTGGGTGAATTTGATGTTTTTATAATTTTTAAAAAAACCTGATGATGGGAATTTATTCTCGAAACGCGTTGTTTTAAGGAAAAAACTAAAGAAGTCACAAGACGGAAGTTAATACAGGTAATTGCCTAATATTAATTCTAAATATTAGTAACGTGACTTGGAGACAATTAAAACAAAATGAATCTAGAAGCCAGTCAGGCACGTATTGTCTATAAATTTAAAAACATCAAATTAAAATTGATTAAGGCATCGCAGAACATCAAGTATAACAAAAGATGCCTTCACTACAACATCACACCAAAGTACATAAGTTCCAACATCAACAGCAGACATTGTTCCGAAAAAATAAAATCAATCTGGATTAAGGAAGAGATCAAACGACTTTATATTTTAAAAAGTGGTCTAAATACTAAGCTTTATCTAGCCCACCAGGAAGTTTTAAACGAGTTTCACCCGGCAGTAATAAACGGCATTCTCGACATTGTCAATAGACAGATAAACAAAGTCGTCAGTTCTCTTAAATGTAAACAGTTAAGAAAGATTCAAAACCTGTATACAAAACAACACAATGACGATAATAATACAGTAGCACATAGCCACGTATTTCATCAGCGGGTTGCAAATTACACCGGAATTAAGTTTGAACATAACGAAATGACATTATTGAACAAAGGTTTGATGTATAACATTCCCTCGTTTAATAAGAACTTTATGATCCGTGAAATAATATGCGCGGAAGCTGCCATAAAAACTATTAATAATATTTCGCATCAGGAGGAAACGCGTGCCATCATAAATAACAAAATAAACAAAGTTATTAAGAAGGATACCCACATCGCTAACCTGCAAAGTAAGTACAAACGTGACGCGCGTATTGCACGGAATGTTTACGAAAAACTTCGACATGATAACGCTATCGTCACGACAGCTGATAAGGGTAATACGGTAGTTATTATTAACAAAAATATATATACCAATAAGGTACAGGAGTTCATAAAAAACAATAATATTAAAAAGCTACACAAGGATCCCACTAGCGCCTATGTCAAGGAATTAAACAACGCTATAAATAAATGCCCCAATCTCCTCAATGAAAGCACTAGACGTTATTTAAAACCCATAAATGCCAGGGCCCCAGAACTTACGGGTTTACCCAAAATACATAAAGAAGATATGCCAATATGCCCGGTTGTAAATTACACGACTGCCCCTGGTTATAGGACGGCTAAAAGATTAGTAAAAATCATAAAAAGAGAACATTGACATAGTAAATAACTACAGCATAAAAAACAGCTACGATCTCGTTGAAAAAATTAAAACTATTAAATCAGCACCACATTATAGGTTGGCTTCATTTGACGTAACTAATCTGTACACCAATGTGCCGGTAGATGAGACAATGACAATTCTCAGAAATAGCTTAATTAATACAAATAGGTTAGGTAGAAATGAAATTGATGAACTTATGCAACTGCTAAAAACAATACTCAAACAAAATTATTTCTCTTATGATAATGAGTATTTCATGCAGGAGGATGGTCTGGCAATGGGGTCACCTTTATCGGGGATTTTAGCGGACCTATACTTGAACCACTTTGAGAATACATTTTTAATGTCTAGTCTTAATAAACAGCGAGACAAAATTAAATTTTACGTACGCTACGTTGACGACACTTTTATGATATTCAATGGAACGAGTAGACAAATAGAAAATTTGAAAGGATATATGAACAGCATAAACATGAAAATCCAATTTACCCTAGAAATGGAGAATAATAGCTGCCTGAACTTTCTTGATCTCACTATCAGCAAATATAATGACCGTTTTAGATTCAAAATTTATAGAAAGCCCACCACCACGAATACTACTATTCATGCTGTTTCGTACCATCCATATTCCCAAAAAATGGCAGCCTTCAACGCGTTCGTACATAGAATGCTTGCTATTCCCCTTGAGCAAAAAGACAGAGTGGAAGAGACTAATATAATCAAAAGTATAGCTATCGCTAATGGGTATAACAGTGGAATCATAGACAAGCTTAAAAGAAAACACTCGGTAAAAATCAATAGTAAAAGCAGATTAACCGGCCCATCTAAAGAAGATACTAAATTTATAGTAACTGAGTACACAAATGTACTACCAGTCATTGTAAAGAATGAGCTGAAAAAACGTAAAATAGCAGTGGCCTTTAAAACCACAAATAACATCAAAAAACGTTTGGGACAAAGAACTCATATCCCGGCTGAAGAGAAAACTGGAGTGTACAAGCTTGAATGCGATGACTGTGACAAATTCTATATAGGACAAACGGGCAGGCCGTCAGCCGAACGTTTTAAAGAACACCTGCCCAAAAGTGATATCTCGAAAACTAGATCCAGTTACGCTCAGCATTTAATGCTGTATAATCGTAAGTACTCAGACTTCCACACAAACTTTAAACTGCTTCATAATTGTAAAAAGGGTGCATACATGAACGCTGTGGAGGAATATGAGATATACAGGGCTTCTAAGTTACAAACGGACCAGCTACTTAATGACAAAGTTTCGTTCCGATCGAATCTGCTGTGCAACACGGCCATCGATATCGATGGGTCAGCGGGCAATGATAACGGTCGTATAAGACAAAGTGCAACAGTTGGTCGTTGGCGGCGAGACGATGCGCATCGGACTGTGCCGTGACTGTGTCGGTGTTTAATTATGTGTGGTGTTTCTGTGTTTGTGTATTTTAAATAGTTGACGACCCCTTTTGGGTGAATTTGATGTTTTTATAATTTTTAAAAAAACCTGATGATGGGAATTTATTCTCGAAACGCGTTGTTTTAAGGAAAAAACTAAAGAAGTCACAAGACGGAAGTTAATACAGGTAATTGCCTAATATTAATTCTAAATATTAGTAACGTGACTTGGAGACAATTAAAACAAAATGAATCTAGAAGCCAGTCAGGCACGTATTGTCTATAAATTTAAAAACATCAAATTAAAATTGATTAAGGCATCGCAGAACATCAAGTATAACAAAAGATGCCTTCACTACAACATCACACCGAAGTACATAAGTTCCAACATCAACAGCAGACATTGTTCCGAAAAAATAAAATCTATCTGGATTAAGGAAGAGATCAAACGACTTTATATTTTAAAAAGTGGTCTAAATACTAAGCTTTATCTAAACCCACCTGGAAGTTTTAAACGAGTTTCACCCGGCAGTAATAAACGGCATTCTCGACATTGTCAATAGACAGATAAACAAAGTCGTCAGTTCTCTTAAACGTAAACAGTTAAGAAAGTTTCAAAACCTGTATACAAAACAACACAATGACGATAATAATACAGTAGCACATAGCCACGTATTTCATCAGCGGGTTGCAAATTACACCGGAATTAAGTTTGAACATAACGAAATGACATTATTGAACAAAGGTTTGATGTATAACATTCCCTCGTTTAATAAGAACTTTATGATCCGTGAAATAATATGCGCGGAAGCTGCCATAAAAACTATTGATAATATTTCGCATCAGGAGGAAACGCGTGCCATCATAAATAACAAAATAAACAAAGTTATTAAGAAGGATACCCACATCGCTAACCTGCAAAGTAAGTACAAACGTGACGCGCGTATTGCACGGAATGTTTACGAAAAACTTCGACATGATAACGCTATCGTCACGACAGCTGATAAGGGTAATACGGTAGTTATTATTAACAAAAATATATATACCAATAAGGTACAGGAGTTCATAAAAAACAATAATATTAAAAAGCTACACAAGGATCCCACTAGCGCCTATGTCAAGGAATTAAACAACGCTATAAATAAATGCCCCAATCTCCTCAATGAAAGCACTAGACGTTATTTAAAACCCATAAATGCCAGGGCCCCAGAACTTACGGGTTTACCCAAAATACATAAAGAAGATATGCCAATACGCCCGGTTGTAAATTACACGACTGCCCCTGGTTATAGGACGGCTAAAAGATTAGTAAAAATCATAAAAGAGAACATTGACATAGTAAATAACTACAGCATAAAAAACAGCTACGATCTCGTTGAAAAAATTAAAACTATTAAATCAGCACCACATTATAGGTTGGCTTCATTTGACGTAACTAATCTGTACACCAATGTGCCGGTAGATGAGACAATGACAATTCTCAGAAATAGCTTAATTAATACAAATAGGTTAGGTAGAAATGAAATTGATGAACTTATGCAACTGCTAAAAACAATACTCAAACAAAATTATTTCTCTTATGATAATGAGTATTTCATGCAGGAGGATGGTCTGGCAATGGGGTCACCTTTATCGGGGATTTTAGCGGACCTATACTTGAACCACTTTGAGAATACATTTTTAATGTCTAGTCTTAATAAACAGCGAGACAAAATTAAATTTTACGTACGCTACGTTGACGACACTTTTATGATATTCAATGGAACGAGTAGACAAATAGAAAATTTGAAAGGATATATGAACAGCATAAACATGAAAATCCAATTTACCCTAGAAATGGAGAATAATAGCTGCCTGAACTTTCTTGATCTCACTATCAGCAAATATAATGACCGTTTTAGATTCAAAATTTATAGAAAGCCCACCACCACGAATACTACTATTCATGCTGTTTCGTACCATCCATATTCCCAAAAAATGGCAGCCTTCAACGCGTTCGTACATAGAATGCTTGCTATTCCCCTTGAGCAAAAAGACAGAGTGGAAGAGACTAATATAATCAAAAGTATAGCTATCGCTAATGGGTATAACAGTGGAATCATAGACAAGCTTAAAAGAAAACACTCGGTAAAAATCAATAGTAAAAGCAGATTAACCGGCCCATCTAAAGAAGATACTAAATTTATAGTAACTGAGTACACAAATGTACTACCAGTCATTGTAAAGAATGAGCTGAAAAAACGTAAAATAGCAGTGGCCTTTAAAACCACAAATAACATCAAAAAACGTTTGGGACAAAGAACTCATATCCCGGCTGAAGAGAAAACTGGAGTGTACAAGCTTGAATGCGATGACTGTGACAAATTCTATATAGGACAAACGGGCAGGCCGTCAGCCGAACGTTTTAAAGAACACCTGCCCAAAAGTGATATCTCGAAAACTAGATCCAGTTACGCTCAGCATTTAATGCTGTATAATCGTAAGTACTCAGACTTCCACACAAACTTTAAACTGCTTCATAATTGTAAAAAGGGTGCATACATGAACGCTGTGGAGGAATATGAGATATACAGGGCTTCTAAGTTACAAACGGACCAGCTACTTAATGACAAAGTTTCGTTCCGATCGAATCTGCTGTGCAACACGGCCATCGATATCGATGGGTCAGCGGGCAATGATAACGGTCGTATAAGACAAAGTGCAACAGTTGGTCGTTGGCGGCGAGACGATGCGCATCGGACTGTGCCGTGACTGTGTCGGTGTTTAATTATGTGTGGTGTTTTTGTGTTTGTGTATTTTAAATAGTTGACGACCCCTTTTGGGTGAATTTGATGTTTTTATAATTTTTAAAAAAACCTGATGATGGGAATTTATTCTCGAAACGCGTTGTTTTAAGGAAAAAACTAAAGAAGTCACAAGACGGAAGTTAATACAGGTAATTGCCTAATATTAATTCTAAATATTAGTAACGTGACTTGGAGACAATTAAAACAAAATGAATCTAGAAGCCAGTCAGGCACGTATTGTCTATAAATTTAAAAACATCAAATTAAAATTGATTAAGGCATCGCAGAACATCAAGTATAACAAAAGATGCCTTCACTACAACATCACACCAAAGTACATAAGTTCCAACATCAACAGCAGACATTGTTCCGAAAAAATAAAATCAATCTGGATTAAGGAAGAGATCAAACGACTTTATATTTTAAAAAGTGGTCTAAATACTAAGCTTTATCTAGCCCACCAGGAAGTTTTAAACGAGTTTCACCCGGCAGTAATAAACGGCATTCTCGACATTGTCAATAGACAGATAAACAAAGTCGTCAGTTCTCTTAAATGTAAACAGTTAAGAAAGATTCAAAACCTGTATACAAAACAACACAATGACGATAATAATACAGTAGCACATAGCCACGTATTTCATCAGCGGGTTGCAAATTACACCGGAATTAAGTTTGAACATAACGAAATGACATTATTGAACAAAGGTTTGATGTATAACATTCCCTCGTTTAATAAGAACTTTATGATCCGTGAAATAATATGCGCGGAAGCTGCCATAAAAACTATTAATAATATTTCGCATCAGGAGGAAACGCGTGCCATCATAAATAACAAAATAAACAAAGTTATTAAGAAGGATACCCACATCGCTAACCTGCAAAGTAAGTACAAACGTGACGCGCGTATTGCACGGAATGTTTACGAAAAACTTCGACATGATAACGCTATCGTCACGACAGCTGATAAGGGTAATACGGTAGTTATTATTAACAAAAATATATATACCAATAAGGTACAGGAGTTCATAAAAAACAATAATATTAAAAAGCTACACAAGGATCCCACTAGCGCCTATGTCAAGGAATTAAACAACGCTATAAATAAATGCCCCAATCTCCTCAATGAAAGCACTAGACGTTATTTAAAACCCATAAATGCCAGGGCCCCAGAACTTACGGGTTTACCCAAAATACATAAAGAAGATATGCCAATATGCCCGGTTGTAAATTACACGACTGCCCCTGGTTATAGGACGGCTAAAAGATTAGTAAAAATCATAAAAAGAGAACATTGACATAGTAAATAACTACAGCATAAAAAACAGCTACGATCTCGTTGAAAAAATTAAAACTATTAAATCAGCACCACATTATAGGTTGGCTTCATTTGACGTAACTAATCTGTACACCAATGTGCCGGTAGATGAGACAATGACAATTCTCAGAAATAGCTTAATTAATACAAATAGGTTAGGTAGAAATGAAATTGATGAACTTATGCAACTGCTAAAAACAATACTCAAACAAAATTATTTCTCTTATGATAATGAGTATTTCATGCAGGAGGATGGTCTGGCAATGGGGTCACCTTTATCGGGGATTTTAGCGGACCTATACTTGAACCACTTTGAGAATACATTTTTAATGTCTAGTCTTAATAAACAGCGAGACAAAATTAAATTTTACGTACGCTACGTTGACGACACTTTTATGATATTCAATGGAACGAGTAGACAAATAGAAAATTTGAAAGGATATATGAACAGCATAAACATGAAAATCCAATTTACCCTAGAAATGGAGAATAATAGCTGCCTGAACTTTCTTGATCTCACTATCAGCAAATATAATGACCGTTTTAGATTCAAAATTTATAGAAAGCCCACCACCACGAATACTACTATTCATGCTGTTTCGTACCATCCATATTCCCAAAAAATGGCAGCCTTCAACGCGTTCGTACATAGAATGCTTGCTATTCCCCTTGAGCAAAAAGACAGAGTGGAAGAGACTAATATAATCAAAAGTATAGCTATCGCTAATGGGTATAACAGTGGAATCATAGACAAGCTTAAAAGAAAACACTCGGTAAAAATCAATAGTAAAAGCAGATTAACCGGCCCATCTAAAGAAGATACTAAATTTATAGTAACTGAGTACACAAATGTACTACCAGTCATTGTAAAGAATGAGCTGAAAAAACGTAAAATAGCAGTGGCCTTTAAAACCACAAATAACATCAAAAAACGTTTGGGACAAAGAACTCATATCCCGGCTGAAGAGAAAACTGGAGTGTACAAGCTTGAATGCGATGACTGTGACAAATTCTATATAGGACAAACGGGCAGGCCGTCAGCCGAACGTTTTAAAGAACACCTGCCCAAAAGTGATATCTCGAAAACTAGATCCAGTTACGCTCAGCATTTAATGCTGTATAATCGTAAGTACTCAGACTTCCACACAAACTTTAAACTGCTTCATAATTGTAAAAAGGGTGCATACATGAACGCTGTGGAGGAATATGAGATATACAGGGCTTCTAAGTTACAAACGGACCAGCTACTTAATGACAAAGTTTCGTTCCGATCGAATCTGCTGTGCAACACGGCCATCGATATCGATGGGTCAGCGGGCAATGATAACGGTCGTATAAGACAAAGTGCAACAGTTGGTCGTTGGCGGCGAGACGATGCGCATCGGACTGTGCCGTGACTGTGTCGGTGTTTAATTATGTGTGGTGTTTCTGTGTTTGTGTATTTTAAATAGTTGACGACCCCTTTTGGGTGAATTTGATGTTTTTATAATTTTTAAAAAAACCTGATGATGGGAATTTATTCTCGAAACGCGTTGTTTTAAGGAAAAAACTAAAGAAGTCACAAGACGGAAGTTAATACAGGTAATTGCCTAATATTAATTCTAAATATTAGTAACGTGACTTGGAGACAATTAAAACAAAATGAATCTAGAAGCCAGTCAGGCACGTATTGTCTATAAATTTAAAAACATCAAATTAAAATTGATTAAGGCATCGCAGAACATCAAGTATAACAAAAGATGCCTTCACTACAACATCACACCGAAGTACATAAGTTCCAACATCAACAGCAGACATTGTTCCGAAAAAATAAAATCAATCTGGATTAAGGAAGAGATCAAACGACTTTATATTTTAAAAAGTGGTCTAAATACTAAGCTTTATCTAGCCCACCTGGAAGTTTTAAACGAGTTTCACCCGGCAGTAATAAACGGCATTCTCGACATTGTCAATAGACAGATAAACAAAGTCGTCAGTTCTCTTAAACGTAAACAGTTAAGAAAGTTTCAAAACCTGTATACAAAACAACACAATGACGATAATAATACAGTAGCACATAGCCACGTATTTCATCAGCGGGTTGCAAATTACACCGGAATTAAGTTTGAACATAACGAAATGACATTATTGAACAAAGGTTTGATGTATAACATTCCCTCGTTTAATAAGAACTTTATGATCCGTGAAATAATATGCGCGGAAGCTGCCATAAAAACTATTGATAATATTTCGCATCAGGAGGAAACGCGTGCCATCATAAATAACAAAATAAACAAAGTTATTAAGAAGGATACCCACATCGCTAACCTGCAAAGTAAGTACAAACGTGACGCGCGTATTGCACGGAATGTTTACGAAAAACTTCGACATGATAACGCTATCGTCACGACAGCTGATAAGGGTAATACGGTAGTTATTATTAACAAAAATATATATACCAATAAGGTACAGGAGTTCATAAAAAACAATAATATTAAAAAGCTACACAAGGATCCCACTAGCGCCTATGTCAAGGAATTAAACAACGCTATAAATAAATGCCCCAATCTCCTCAATGAAAGCACTAGACGTTATTTAAAACCCATAAATGCCAGGGCCCCAGAACTTACGGGTTTAACCAAAATACATAAAGAAGATATGCCAATACGCCCGGTTGTAAATTACACGACTGCCCCTGGTTATAGGACGGCTAAAAGATTAGTAAAAATCATAAAAGAGAACATTGACATAGTAAATAACTACAGCATAAAAAACAGCTACGATCTCGTTGAAAAAATTAAAACTATTAAATCAGCACCACATTATAGGTTGGCTTCATTTGACGTAACTAATCTGTACACCAATGTGCCGGTAGATGAGACAATGACAATTCTCAGAAATAGCTTAATTAATACAAATAGGTTAGGTAGAAATGAAATTGATGAACTTATGCAACTGCTAAAAACAATACTCAAACAAAATTATTTCTCTTATGATAATGAGTATTTCATGCAGGAGGATGGTCTGGCAATGGGGTCACCTTTATCGGGGATTTTAGCGGACCTATACTTGAACCACTTTGAGAATACATTTTTAATGTCTAGTCTTAATAAACAGCGAGACAAAATTAAATTTTACGTACGCTACGTTGACGACACTTTTATGATATTCAATGGAACGAGTAGACAAATAGAAAATTTGAAAGGATATATGAACAGCATAAACATGAAAATCCAATTTACCCTAGAAATGGAGAATAATAGCTGCCTGAACTTTCTTGATCTCACTATCAGCAAATATAATGACCGTTTTAGATTCAAAATTTATAGAAAGCCCACCACCACGAATACTACTATTCATGCTGTTTCGTACCATCCATATTCCCAAAAAATGGCAGCCTTCAACGCGTTCGTACATAGAATGCTTGCTATTCCCCTTGAGCAAAAAGACAGAGTGGAAGAGACTAATATAATCAAAAGTATAGCTATCGCTAATGGGTATAACAGTGGAATCATAGACAAGCTTAAAAGAAAACACTCGGTAAAAATCAATAGTAAAAGCAGATTAACCGGCACATCTAAAGAAGATACTAAATTTATAGTAACTGAGTACACAAATGTACTACCAGTCATTGTAAAGAATGAGCTGAAAAAACGTAAAATAGCAGTGGCCTTTAAAACCACAAATAACATCAAAAAACGTTTGGGACAAAGAACTCATATCCCGGCTGAAGAGAAAACTGGAGTGTACAAGCTTGAATGCGATGACTGTGACAAATTCTATATAGGACAAACGGGCAGGCCGTCAGCCGAACGTTTTAAAGAACACCTGCCCAAAAGTGATATCTCGAAAACTAGATCCAGTTACGCTCAGCATTTAATGCTGTATAATCGTAAGTACTCAGACTTCCACACAAACTTTAAACTGCTTCATAATTGTAAAAAGGGTGCATACATGAACGCTGTGGAGGAATATGAGATATACAGGGCTTCTAAGTTACAAACGGACCAGCTACTTAATGACAAAGTTTCGTTCCGATCGAATCTGCTGTGCAACACGGCCATCGATATCGATGGGTCAGCGGGCAATGATAACGGTCGTATAAGACAAAGTGCAACAGTTGGTCGTTGGCGGCGAGACGATGCGCATCGGACTGTGCCGTGACTGTGTCGGTGTTTAATTATGTGTGGTGTTTTTGTGTTTGTGTATTTTAAATAGTTGACGACCCCTTTTGGGTGAATTTGATGTTTTTATAATTTTTAAAAAAACCTGATGATGGGAATTTATTCTCGAAACGCGTTGTTTTAAGGAAAAAACTAAAGAAGTCACAAGACGGAAGTTAATACAGGTAATTGCCTAATATTAATTCTAAATATTAGTAACGTGACTTGGAGACAATTAAAACAAAATGAATCTAGAAGCCAGTCAGGCACGTATTGTCTATAAATTTAAAAACATCAAATTAAAATTGATTAAGGCATCGCAGAACATCAAGTATAACAAAAGATACCTTCACTACAACATCACACCAAAGTACATAAGTTCCAACATCAACAGCAGACATTGTTCCGAAAAAATAAAATCAATCTGGATTAAGGAAGAGATCAAACGACTTTATATTTTAAAAAGTGGTCTAAATACTAAGCTTTATCTAGCCCACCAGGAAGTTTTAAACGAGTTTCACCCGGCAGTAATAAACGGCATTCTCGACATTGTCAATAGACAGATAAACAAAGTAGTCAGTTCTCTTAAATGTAAACAGTTAAGAAAGATTCAAAACCTGTATACAAAACAACACAATGACGATAATAATACAGTAGCACATAGCCACGTATTTCATCAGCGGGTTGCAAATTACACCGGAATTAAGTTTGAACATAACGAAATGACATTATTGAACAAAGGTTTGATGTATAACATTCCCTCGTTTAATAAGAACTTTATGATCCGTGAAATAATATGCGCGGAAGCTGCCATAAAAACTATTGATAATATTTCGCATCAGGAGGAAACGCGTGCCATCATAAATAACAAAATAAACAAAGTTATTAAGAAGGATACCCACATCGCTAACCTGCAAAGTAAGTACAAACGTGACGCGCGTATTGCACGGAATGTTTACGAAAAACTTCGACATGATAACGCTATCGTCACGACAGCTGATAAGGGTAATACGGTAGTTATTATTAACAAAAATATATATACCAATAAGGTACAGGAGTTCATAAAAAACAATAATATTAAAAAGCTACACAAGGATCCCACTAGCGCCTATGTCAAGGAATTAAACAACGCTATAAATAAATGCCCCAATCTCCTCAATGAAAGCACTAGACGTTATTTAAAACCCATAAATGCCAGGGCCCCAGAACTTACGGGTTTACCCAAAATACATAAAGAAGATATGCCAATACGCCCGGTTGTAAATTACACGACTGCCCCTGGTTATAGGACGGCTAAAAGATTAGTAAAAATCATAAAAGAGAACATTGACATAGTAAATAACTACAGCATAAAAAACAGCTACGATCTCGTTGAAAAAATTAAAACTATTAAATCAGCACCACATTATAGGTTGGCTTCATTTGACGTAACTAATCTGTACACCAATGTGCCGGTAGATGAGACAATGACAATTCTCAGAAATAGCTTAATTAATACAAATAGGTTAGGTAGAAATGAAATTGATGAACTTATGCAACTGCTAAAAACAATACTCAAACAAAATTATTTCTCTTATGATAATGAGTATTTCATGCAGGAGGATGGTCTGGCAATGGGGTCACCTTTATCGGGGATTTTAGCGGACCTATACTTGAACCACTTTGAGAATACATTTTTAATGTCTAGTCTTAATAAACAGCGAGACAAAATTAAATTTTACGTACGCTACGTTGACGACACTTTTATGATATTCAATGGAACGAGTAGACAAATAGAAAATTTGAAAGGATATATGAACAGCATAAACATGAAAATCCAATTTACCCTAGAAATGGAGAATAATAGCTGCCTGAACTTTCTTGATCTCACTATCAGCAAATATAATGACCGTTTTAGATTCAAAATTTATAGAAAGCCCACCACCACGAATACTACTATTCATGCTGTTTCGTACCATCCATATTCCCAAAAAATGGCAGCCTTCAACGCGTTCGTACATAGAATGCTTGCTATTCCCCTTGAGCAAAAAGACAGAGTGGAAGAGACTAATATAATCAAAAGTATAGCTATCGCTAATGGGTATAACAGTGGAATCATAGACAAGCTTAAAAGAAAACACTCGGTAAAAATCAATAGTAAAAGCAGATTAACCGGCCCATCTAAAGAAGATACTAAATTTATAGTAACTGAGTACACAAATGTACTACCAGTCATTGTAAAGAATGAGCTGAAAAAACGTAAAATAGCAGTGGCCTTTAAAACCACAAATAACATCAAAAAACGTTTGGGACAAAGAACTCATATCCCGGCTGAAGAGAAAACTGGAGTGTACAAGCTTGAATGCGATGACTGTGACAAATTCTATATAGGACAAACGGGCAGGCCGTCAGCCGAACGTTTTAAAGAACACCTGCCCAAAAGTGATATCTCGAAAACTAGATCCAGTTACGCTCAGCATTTAATGCTGTATAATCGTAAGTACTCAGACTTCCACACAAACTTTAAACTGCTTCATAATTGTAAAAAGGGTGCATACATGAACGCTGTGGAGGAATATGAGATATACAGGGCTTCTAAGTTACAAACGGACCAGCTACTTAATGACAAAGTTTCGTTCCGATCGAATCTGCTGTGCAACATGGCCATCGATATCGATGGGTCACCGGGCAATGATAACGGTCGTATAAGACAAAGTGCAACAGTTGGTCGTTGGCGGCGAGACGATGCGCATCGGACTGTGCCGTGACTGTGTCGGTGTTTAATTATGTGTGGTGTTTTTGTGTTTGTGTATTTTAAATAGTTGACGACCCCTTTTGGGTGAATTTGATGTTTTTATAATTTTTAAAAAAACCTGATGATGGGAATTTATTCTCGAAACGCGTTGTTTTAAGGAAAAAACTAAAGAAGTCACAAGACGGAAGTTAATACAGGTAATTGCCTAATATTAATTCTAAATATTAGTAACGTGACTTGGAGACAATTAAAACAAAATGAATCTAGAAGCCAGTCAGGCACGTATTGTCTATAAATTTAAAAACATCAAATTAAAATTGATTAAGGCATCGCAGAACATCAAGTATAACAAAAGATGCCTTCACTACAACATCACACCGAAGTACATAAGTTCCAACATCAACAGCAGACATTGTTCCGAAAAAATAAAATCAATCTGGATTAAGGAAGAGATCAAACGACTTTATATTTTAAAAAGTGGTCTAAATACTAAGCTTTATCTAGCCCACCTGGAAGTTTTAAACGAGTTTCACCCGGCAGTAATAAACGGCATTCTCGACATTGTCAATAGACAGATAAACAAAGTCGTCAGTTCTCTTAAACGTAAACAGTTAAGAAAGTTTCAAAACCTGTATACAAAACAACACAATGACGATAATAATACAGTAGCACATAGCCACGTATTTCATCAGCGGGTTGCAAATTACACCGGAATTAAGTTTGAACATAACGAAATGACATTATTGAACAAAGGTTTGATGTATAACATTCCCTCGTTTAATAAGAACTTTATGATCCGTGAAATAATATGCGCGGAAGCTGCCATAAAAACTATTGATAATATTTCGCATCAGGAGGAAACGCGTGCCATCATAAATAACAAAATAAACAAAGTTATTAAGAAGGATACCCACATCGCTAACCTGCAAAGTAAGTACAAACGTGACGCGCGTATTGCACGGAATGTTTACGAAAAACTTCGACATGATAACGCTATCGTCACGACAGCTGATAAGGGTAATACGGTAGTTATTATTAACAAAAATATATATACCAATAAGGTACAGGAGTTCATAAAAAACAATAATATTAAAAAGCTACACAAGGATCCCACTAGCGCCTATGTCAAGGAATTAAACAACGCTATAAATAAATGCCCCAATCTCCTCAATGAAAGCACTAGACGTTATTTAAAACCCATAAATGCCAGGGCCCCAGAACTTACGGGTTTACCCAAAATACATAAAGAAGATATGCCAATACGCCCGGTTGTAAATTACACGACTGCCCCTGGTTATAGGACGGCTAAAAGATTAGTAAAAATCATAAAAGAGAACATTGACATAGTAAATAACTACAGCATAAAAAACAGCTACGATCTCGTTGAAAAAATTAAAACTATTAAATCAGCACCACATTATAGGTTGGCTTCATTTGACGTAACTAATCTGTACACCAATGTGCCGGTAGATGAGACAATGACAATTCTCAGAAATAGCTTAATTAATACAAATAGGTTAGGTAGAAATGAAATTGATGAACTTATGCAACTGCTAAAAACAATACTCAAACAAAATTATTTCTCTTATGATAATGAGTATTTCATGCAGGAGGATGGTCTGGCAATGGGGTCACCTTTATCGGGGATTTTAGCGGACCTATACTTGAACCACTTTGAGAATACATTTTTAATGTCTAGTCTTAATAAACAGCGAGACAAAATTAAATTTTACGTACGCTACGTTGACGACACTTTTATGATATTCAATGGAACGAGTAGACAAATAGAAAATTTGAAAGGATATATGAACAGCATAAACATGAAAATCCAATTTACCCTAGAAATGGAGAATAATAGCTGCCTGAACTTTCTTGATCTCACTATCAGCAAATATAATGACCGTTTTAGATTCAAAATTTATAGAAAGCCCACCACCACGAATACTACTATTCATGCTGATTCGTACCATCCATATTCCCAAAAAATGGCAGCCTTCAACGCGTTCGTACATAGAATGCTTGCTATTCCCCTTGAGCAAAAAGACAGAGTGGAAGAGACTAATATAATCAAAAGTATAGCTATCGCTAATGGGTATAACAGTGGAATCATAGACAAGCTTATAAGAAAACACTCGGTAAAAATCAATAGTAAAAGCAGATTAACCGGCCCATCTAAAGAAGATACTAAATTTATAGTAACTGAGTACACAAATGTACTACCAGTCATTGTAAAGAATGAGCTGAAAAAACGTAAAATAGCAGTGGCCTTTAAAACCACAAATAACATCAAAAAACGTTTGGGACAAAGAACTCATATCCCGGCTGAAGAGAAAACTGGAGTGTACAAGCTTGAATGCGATGACTGTGACAAATTCTATATAGGACAAACGGGCAGGCCGTCAGCCGAACGTTTTAAAGAACACCTGCCCAAAAGTGATATCTCGAAAACTAGATCCAGTTACGCTCAGCATTTAATGCTGTATAATCATAAGTACTCAGACTTCCACACAAACTTTAAACTGCTTCATAATTGTAAAAAGGGTGCATACATGAACGCTGTGGAGGAATATGAGATATACAGGGCTTCTAAGTTACAAACGGACCAGCTACTTAATGACAAAGTTTCGTTCCGATCGAATCTGCTGTACAACACGGCCATCGATATCGATGGGTCAGCGGGCAATGATAACGGTCGTATAAGACAAAGTGCAACAGTTGGTCGTTGGCGGCGAGACGATGCGCATCGGACTGTGCCGTGACTGTGTCGGTGTTTAATTATGTGTGGTGTTTTTGTGTTTGTGTATTTTAAATAGTTGACGACCCCTTTTGGGTGAATTTGATGTTTTTATAATTTTTAAAAAAACCTGATGATGGGAATTTATTCTCGAAACGCGTTGTTTTAAGGAAAAAACTAAAGAAGTCACAAGACGGAAGTTAATACAGGTAATTGCCTAATATTAATTCTAAATATTAGTAACGTGACTTGGAGACAATTAAAACAAAATGAATCTAGAAGCCAGTCAGGCACGTATTGTCTATAAATTTAAAAACATCAAATTAAAATTGATTAAGGCATCGCAGAACATCAAGTATAACAAAAGATGCCTTCACTACAACATCACACCGAAGTACATAAGTTCCAACATCAACAGCAGACATTGTTCCGAAAAAATAAAATCAATCTGGATTAAGGAAGAGATCAAACGACTTTATATTTTAAAAAGTGGTCTAAATACTAAGCTTTATCTAGCCCACCTGGAAGTTTTAAACGAGTTTCACCCGGCAGTAATAAACGGCATTCTCGACATTGTCAATAGACAGATAAACAAAGTCGTCAGTTCTCTTAAACGTAAACAGTTAAGAAAGTTTCAAAACCTGTATACAAAACAACACAATGACGATAATAATACAGTAGCACATAGCCACGTATTTCATCAGCGGGTTGCAAATTACACCGGAATTAAGTTTGAACATAACGAAATGACATTATTGAACAAAGGTTTGATGTATAACATTCCCTCGTTTAATAAGAACTTTATGATCCGTGAAATAATATGCGCGGAAGCTGCCATAAAAACTATTGATAATATTTCGCATCAGGAGGAAACGCGTGCCATCATAAATAACAAAATAAACAAAGTTATTAAGAAGGATACCCACATCGCTAACCTGCAAAGTAAGTACAAACGTGACGCGCGTATTGCACGGAATGTTTACGAAAAACTTCGACATGATAACGCTATCGTCACGACAGCTGATAAGGGTAATACGGTAGTTATTATTAACAAAAATATATATACCAATAAGGTACAGGAGTTCATAAAAAACAATAATATTAAAAAGCTACACAAGGATCCCACTAGCGCCTATGTCAAGGAATTAAACAACGCTATAAATAAATGCCCCAATCTCCTCAATGAAAGCACTAGACGTTATTTAAAACCCATAAATGCCAGGGCCCCAGAACTTACGGGTTTACCCAAAATACATAAAGAAGATATGCCAATACGCCCGGTTGTAAATTACACGACTGCCCCTGGTTATAGGACGGCTAAAAGATTAGTAAAAATCATAAAAGAGAACATTGACATAGTAAATAACTACAGCATAAAAAACAGCTACGATCTCGTTGAAAAAATTAAAACTATTAAATCAGCACCACATTATAGGTTGGCTTCATTTGACGTAACTAATCTGTACACCAATGTGCCGGTAGATGAGACAATGACAATTCTCAGAAATAGCTTAATTAATACAAATAGGTTAGGTAGAAATGAAATTGATGAACTTATGCAACTGCTAAAAACAATACTCAAACAAAATTATTTCTCTTATGATAATGAGTATTTCATGCAGGAGGATGGTCTGGCAATGGGGTCACCTTTATCGGGGATTTTAGCGGACCTATACTTGAACCACTTTGAGAATACATTTTTAATGTCTAGTCTTAATAAACAGCGAGACAAAATTAAATTTTACGTACGCTACGTTGACGACACTTTTATGATATTCAATGGAACGAGTAGACAAATAGAAAATTTGAAAGGATATATGAACAGCATAAACATGAAAATCCAATTTACCCTAGAAATGGAGAATAATAGCTGCCTGAACTTTCTTGATCTCACTATCAGCAAATATAATGACCGTTTTAGATTCAAAATTTATAGAAAGCCCACCACCACGAATACTACTATTCATGCTGATTCGTACCATCCATATTCCCAAAAAATGGCAGCCTTCAACGCGTTCGTACATAGAATGCTTGCTATTCCCCTTGAGCAAAAAGACAGAGTGGAAGAGACTAATATAATCAAAAGTATAGCTATCGCTAATGGGTATAACAGTGGAATCATAGACAAGCTTATAAGAAAACACTCGGTAAAAATCAATAGTAAAAGCAGATTAACCGGCCCATCTAAAGAAGATACTAAATTTATAGTAACTGAGTACACAAATGTACTACCAGTCATTGTAAAGAATGAGCTGAAAAAACGTAAAATAGCAGTGGCCTTTAAAACCACAAATAACATCAAAAAACGTTTGGGACAAAGAACTCATATCCCGGCTGAAGAGAAAACTGGAGTGTACAAGCTTGAATGCGATGACTGTGACAAATTCTATATAGGACAAACGGGCAGGCCGTCAGCCGAACGTTTTAAAGAACACCTGCCCAAAAGTGATATCTCGAAAACTAGATCCAGTTACGCTCAGCATTTAATGCTGTATAATCATAAGTACTCAGACTTCCACACAAACTTTAAACTGCTTCATAATTGTAAAAAGGGTGCATACATGAACGCTGTGGAGGAATATGAGATATACAGGGCTTCTAAGTTACAAACGGACCAGCTACTTAATGACAAAGTTTCGTTCCGATCGAATCTGCTGTACAACACGGCCATCGATATCGATGGGTCAGCGGGCAATGATAACGGTCGTATAAGACAAAGTGCAACAGTTGGTCGTTGGCGGCGAGACGATGCGCATCGGACTGTGCCGTGACTGTGTCGGTGTTTAATTATGTGTGGTGTTTTTGTGTTTGTGTATTTTAAATAGTTGACGACCCCTTTTGGGTGAATTTGATGTTTTTATAATTTTTAAAAAAACCTGATGATGGGAATTTATTCTCGAAACGCGTTGTTTTAAGGAAAAAACTAAAGAAGTCACAAGACGGAAGTTAATACAGGTAATTGCCTAATATTAATTCTAAATATTAGTAACGTGACTTGGAGACAATTAAAACAAAATGAATCTAGAAGCCAGTCAGGCACGTATTGTCTATAAATTTAAAAACATCAAATTAAAATTGATTAAGGCATCGCAGAACATCAAGTATAACAAAAGATGCCTTCACTACAACATCACACCGAAGTACATAAGTTCCAACATCAACAGCAGACATTGTTCCGAAAAAATAAAATCAATCTGGATTAAGGAAGAGATCAAACGACTTTATATTTTAAAAAGTGGTCTAAATACTAAGCTTTATCTAGCCCACCTGGAAGTTTTAAACGAGTTTCACCCGGCAGTAATAAACGGCATTCTCGACATTGTCAATAGACAGATAAACAAAGTCGTCAGTTCTCTTAAACGTAAACAGTTAAGAAAGTTTCAAAACCTGTATACAAAACAACACAATGACGATAATAATACAGTAGCACATAGCCACGTATTTCATCAGCGGGTTGCAAATTACACCGGAATTAAGTTTGAACATAACGAAATGACATTATTGAACAAAGGTTTGATGTATAACATTCCCTCGTTTAATAAGAACTTTATGATCCGTGAAATAATATGCGCGGAAGCTGCCATAAAAACTATTGATAATATTTCGCATCAGGAGGAAACGCGTGCCATCATAAATAACAAAATAAACAAAGTTATTAAGAAGGATACCCACATCGCTAACCTGCAAAGTAAGTACAAACGTGACGCGCGTATTGCACGGAATGTTTACGAAAAACTTCGACATGATAACGCTATCGTCACGACAGCTGATAAGGGTAATACGGTAGTTATTATTAACAAAAATATATATACCAATAAGGTACAGGAGTTCATAAAAAACAATAATATTAAAAAGCTACACAAGGATCCCACTAGCGCCTATGTCAAGGAATTAAACAACGCTATAAATAAATGCCCCAATCTCCTCAATGAAAGCACTAGACGTTATTTAAAACCCATAAATGCCAGGGCCCCAGAACTTACGGGTTTACCCAAAATACATAAAGAAGATATGCCAATACGCCCGGTTGTAAATTACACGACTGCCCCTGGTTATAGGACGGCTAAAAGATTAGTAAAAATCATAAAAGAGAACATTGACATAGTAAATAACTACAGCATAAAAAACAGCTACGATCTCGTTGAAAAAATTAAAACTATTAAATCAGCACCACATTATAGGTTGGCTTCATTTGACGTAACTAATCTGTACACCAATGTGCCGGTAGATGAGACAATGACAATTCTCAGAAATAGCTTAATTAATACAAATAGGTTAGGTAGAAATGAAATTGATGAACTTATGCAACTGCTAAAAACAATACTCAAACAAAATTATTTCTCTTATGATAATGAGTATTTCATGCAGGAGGATGGTCTGGCAATGGGGTCACCTTTATCGGGGATTTTAGCGGACCTATACTTGAACCACTTTGAGAATACATTTTTAATGTCTAGTCTTAATAAACAGCGAGACAAAATTAAATTTTACGTACGCTAAGTTGACGACACTTTTATGATATTCAATGGAACGAGTAGACAAATAGAAAATTTGAAAGGATATATGAACAGCATAAACATGAAAATCCAATTTACCCTAGAAATGGAGAATAATAGCTGCCTGAACTTTCTTGATCTCACTATCAGCAAATATAATGACCGTTTTAGATTCAAAATTTATAGAAAGCCCACCACCACGAATACTACTATTCATGCTGATTCGTACCATCCATATTCCCAAAAAATGGCAGCCTTCAACGCGTTCGTACATAGAATGCTTGCTATTCCCCTTGAGCAAAAAGACAGAGTGGAAGAGACTAATATAATCAAAAGTATAGCTATCGCTAATGGGTATAACAGTGGAATCATAGACAAGCTTATAAGAAAACACTCGGTAAAAATCAATAGTAAAAGCAGATTAACCGGCCCATCTAAAGAAGATACTAAATTTATAGTAACTGAGTACACAAATGTACTACCAGTCATTGTAAAGAATGAGCTGAAAAAACGTAAAATAGCAGTGGCCTTTAAAACCACAAATAACATCAAAAAACGTTTGGGACAAAGAACTCATATCCCGGCTGAAGAGAAAACTGGAGTGTACAAGCTTGAATGCGATGACTGTGACAAATTCTATATAGGACAAACGGGCAGGCCGTCAGCCGAACGTTTTAAAGAACACCTGCCCAAAAGTGATATCTCGAAAACTAGATCCAGTTACGCTCAGCATTTAATGCTGTATAATCATAAGTACTCAGACTTCCACACAAACTTTAAACTGCTTCATAATTGTAAAAAGGGTGCATACATGAACGCTGTGGAGGAATATGAGATATACAGGGCTTCTAAGTTACAAACGGACCAGCTACTTAATGACAAAGTTTCGTTCCGATCGAATCTGCTGTACAACACGGCCATCGATATCGATGGGTCAGCGGGCAATGATAACGGTCGTATAAGACAAAGTGCAACAGTTGGTCGTTGGCGGCGAGGCGATGCGCATCGGACTGTGCCGTGACTGTGTCGGTGTTTAATTATGTGTGGGGTTTTTGTGTTTGTGTATTTTAAATAGTTGACGACCCCTTTTGGGTGAATTTGATGTTTTTATAATTTTTAAAAAAACCTGATGATGGGAATTTATTCTCGAAACGCGTTGTTTTAAGGAAAAAACTAAAGAAGTCACAAGACGGAAGTTAATACAGGTAATTGCCTAATATTAATTCTAAATATTAGTAACGTGACTTGGAGACAATTAAAACAAAATGAATCTAGAAGCCAGTCAGGCACGTATTGTCTATAAATTTAAAAACATCAAATTAAAATTGATTAAGGCATCGCAGAACATCAAGTATAACAAAAGATGCCTTCACTACAACATCACACCGAAGTACATAAGTTCCAACATCAACAGCAGACATTGTTCCGAAAAAATAAAATCAATCTGGATTAAGGAAGAGATCAAACGACTTTATATTTTAAAAAGTGGTCTAAATACTAAGCTTTATCTAGCCCACCTGGAAGTTTTAAACGAGTTTCACCCGGCAGTAATAAACGGCATTCTCGACATTGTCAATAGACAGATAAACAAAGTCGTCAGTTCTCTTAAACGTAAACAGTTAAGAAAGTTTCAAAACCTGTATACAAAACAACACAATGACGATAATAATACAGTAGCACATAGCCACGTATTTCATCAGCGGGTTGCAAATTACACCGGAATTAAGTTTGAACATAACGAAATGACATTATTGAACAAAGGTTTGATGTATAACATTCCCTCGTTTAATAAGAACTTTATGATCCGTGAAATAATATGCGCGGAAGCTGCCATAAAAACTATTGATAATATTTCGCATCAGGAGGAAACGCGTGCCATCATAAATAACAAAATAAACAAAGTTATTAAGAAGGATACCCACATCGCTAACCTGCAAAGTAAGTACAAACGTGACGCGCGTATTGCACGGAATGTTTACGAAAAACTTCGACATGATAACGCTATCGTCACGACAGCTGATAAGGGTAATACGGTAGTTATTATTAACAAAAATATATATACCAATAAGGTACAGGAGTTCATAAAAAACAATAATATTAAAAAGCTACACAAGGATCCCACTAGCGCCTATGTCAAGGAATTAAACAACGCTATAAATAAATGCCCCAATCTCCTCAATGAAAGCACTAGACGTTATTTAAAACCCATAAATGCCAGGGCCCCAGAACTTACGGGTTTACCCAAAATACATAAAGAAGATATGCCAATACGCCCGGTTGTAAATTACACGACTGCCCCTGGTTATAGGACGGCTAAAAGATTAGTAAAAATCATAAAAGAGAACATTGACATAGTAAATAACTACAGCATAAAAAACAGCTACGATCTCGTTGAAAAAATTAAAACTATTAAATCAGCACCACATTATAGGTTGGCTTCATTTGACGTAACTAATCTGTACACCAATGTGCCGGTAGATGAGACAATGACAATTCTCAGAAATAGCTTAATTAATACAAATAGGTTAGGTAGAAATGAAATTGATGAACTTATGCAACTGCTAAAAACAATACTCAAACAAAATTATTTCTCTTATGATAATGAGTATTTCATGCAGGAGGATGGTCTGGCAATGGGGTCACCTTTATCGGGGATTTTAGCGGACCTATACTTGAACCACTTTGAGAATACATTTTTAATGTCTAGTCTTAATAAACAGCGAGACAAAATTAAATTTTACGTACGCTAAGTTGACGACACTTTTATGATATTCAATGGAACGAGTAGACAAATAGAAAATTTGAAAGGATATATGAACAGCATAAACATGAAAATCCAATTTACCCTAGAAATGGAGAATAATAGCTGCCTGAACTTTCTTGATCTCACTATCAGCAAATATAATGACCGTTTTAGATTCAAAATTTATAGAAAGCCCACCACCACGAATACTACTATTCATGCTGATTCGTACCATCCATATTCCCAAAAAATGGCAGCCTTCAACGCGTTCGTACATAGAATGCTTGCTATTCCCCTTGAGCAAAAAGACAGAGTGGAAGAGACTAATATAATCAAAAGTATAGCTATCGCTAATGGGTATAACAGTGGAATCATAGACAAGCTTATAAGAAAACACTCGGTAAAAATCAATAGTAAAAGCAGATTAACCGGCCCATCTAAAGAAGATACTAAATTTATAGTAACTGAGTACACAAATGTACTACCAGTCATTGTAAAGAATGAGCTGAAAAAACGTAAAATAGCAGTGGCCTTTAAAACCACAAATAACATCAAAAAACGTTTGGGACAAAGAACTCATATCCCGGCTGAAGAGAAAACTGGAGTGTACAAGCTTGAATGCGATGACTGTGACAAATTCTATATAGGACAAACGGGCAGGCCGTCAGCCGAACGTTTTAAAGAACACCTGCCCAAAAGTGATATCTCGAAAACTAGATCCAGTTACGCTCAGCATTTAATGCTGTATAATCATAAGTACTCAGACTTCCACACAAACTTTAAACTGCTTCATAATTGTAAAAAGGGTGCATACATGAACGCTGTGGAGGAATATGAGATATACAGGGCTTCTAAGTTACAAACGGACCAGCTACTTAATGACAAAGTTTCGTTCCGATCGAATCTGCTGTACAACACGGCCATCGATATCGATGGGTCAGCGGGCAATGATAACGGTCGTATAAGACAAAGTGCAACAGTTGGTCGTTGGCGGCGAGGCGATGCGCATCGGACTGTGCCGTGACTGTGTCGGTGTTTAATTATGTGTGGTGTTTTTGTGTTTGTGTATTTTAAATAGTTGACGACCCCTTTTGGGTGAATTTGATGTTTTTATAATTTTTAAAAAAACCTGATGATGGGAATTTATTCTCGAAACGCGTTGTTTTAAGGAAAAAACTAAAGAAGTCACAAGACGGAAGTTAATACAGGTAATTGCCTAATATTAATTCTAAATATTAGTAACGTGACTTGGAGACAATTAAAACAAAATGAATCTAGAAGCCAGTCAGGCACGTATTGTCTATAAATTTAAAAACATCAAATTAAAATTGATTAAGGCATCGCAGAACATCAAGTATAACAAAAGATGCCTTCACTACAACATCACACCGAAGTACATAAGTTCCAACATCAACAGCAGACATTGTTCCGAAAAAATAAAATCAATCTGGATTAAGGAAGAGATCAAACGACTTTATATTTTAAAAAGTGGTCTAAATACTAAGCTTTATCTAGCCCACCTGGAAGTTTTAAACGAGTTTCACCCGGCAGTAATAAACGGCATTCTCGACATTGTCAATAGACAGATAAACAAAGTCGTCAGTTCTCTTAAACGTAAACAGTTAAGAAAGTTTCAAAACCTGTATACAAACCAACACAATGACGATAATAATACAGTAGCACATAGCCACGTATTTCATCAGCGGGTTGCAAATTACACCGGAATTAAGTTTGAACATAACGAAATGACATTATTGAACAAAGGTTTGATGTATAACATTCCCTCGTTTAATAAGAACTTTATGATCCGTGAAATAATATGCGCGGAAGCTGCCATAAAAACTATTGATAATATTTCGCATCAGGAGGAAACGCGTGCCATCATAAATAACAAAATAAACAAAGTTATTAAGAAGGATACCCACATCGCTAACCTGCAAAGTAAGTACAAACGTGACGCGCGTATTACACGGAATGTTTACGAAAAACTTCGACATGATAACGCTATCGTCACGACAGCTGATAAGGGTAATACGGTAGTTATTATTAACAAAAATATATATACCAATAAGGTACAGGAGTTCATAAAAAACAATAATATTAAAAAGCTACACAAGGATCCCACTAGCGCCTATGTCAAGGAATTAAACAACGCTATAAATAAATGCCCCAATCTCCTCAATGAAAGCACTAGACGTTATTTAAAACCCATAAATGCCAGGGCCCCAGAACTTACGGGTTTACCCAAAATACATAAAGAAGATATGCCAATACGCCCGGTTGTAAATTACACGACTGCCCCTGGTTATAGGACGGCTAAAAGATTAGTAAAAATCATAAAAGAGAACATTGACATAGTAAATAACTACAGCATAAAAAACAGCTACGATCTCGTTGAAAAAATTAAAACTATTAAATCAGCACCACATTATAGGTTGGCTTCATTTGACGTAACTAATCTGTACACCAATGTGCCGGTAGATGAGACAATGACAATTCTCAGAAATAGCTTAATTAATACAAATAGGTTAGGTAGAAATGAAATTGATGAACTTATGCAACTGCTAAAAACAATACTCAAACAAAATTATTTCTCTTATGATAATGAGTATTTCATGCAGGAGGATGGTCTGGCAATGGGGTCACCTTTATCGGGGATTTTAGCGGACCTATACTTGAACCACTTTGAGAATACATTTTTAATGTCTAGTCTTAATAAACAGCGAGACAAAATTAAATTTTACGTACGCTACGTTGACGACACTTTTATGATATTCAATGGAACGAGTAGACAAATAGAAAATTTGAAAGGATATATGAACAGCATAAACATGAAAATCCAATTTACCCTAGAAATGGAGAATAATAGCTGCCTGAACTTTCTTGATGTCACTATCAGCAAATATAATGACCGTTTTAGATTCAAAATTTATAGAAAGCCCACCACCACGAATACTACTATTCATGCTGATTCGTACCATCCATATTCCCAAAAAAGTGCAGCCTTCAACGCGTTCGTACATAGAATGCTTGCTATTCCCCTTGAGCAAAAAGACAGAGTGGAAGAGACTAATATAATCAAAAGTATAGCTATCGCTAATGGGTATAACAGTGGAATCATAGACAAGCTTATAAGAAAACACACGGTAAAAATCAATAGTAAAAGCAGATTAACCGGCCCATCTAAAGAAGATACTAAATTTATAGTAACTGAGTACACAAATGTACTACCAGTCATTGTAAAGAATGAGCTGAAAAAACGTAAAATAGCAGTGGCCTTTAAAACCACAAATAACATCAAAAAACGTTAAGGACAAAGAACTCATATCCCGGCTGAAGAGAAAACTGGAGTGCACAAGCTTGAATGCGATGACTGTGACAAATTCTATATAGGACAAACGGGCAGGCCGTCAGCCGAACGTTTTAAAGAACACCTGCCCAAAAGTGATATCTCGAAAACTAGATCCAGTTACGCTCAGCATTTAATGCTGTATAATCATAAGTACTCAGACTTCCACACAAACTTTAAACTGCTTCATAATTGTAAAAAGGGTGCATACATGAACGCTGTGGAGGAATATGAGATATACAGGGCTTCTAAGTTACAAACGGACCAGCTACTTAATGACAAAGTTTCGTTCCGATCGAATCTGCTGTACAACACGGCCATCGATATCGATGGGTCAGCGGGCAATGATAACGGTCGTATAAGACAAAGTGCAACAGTTGGTCGTTGGCGGCGAGACGATGCGCATCGGACTGTGCCGTGACTGTGTCGGTGTTTAATTATGTGTGGTGTTTTTGTGTTTGTGTATTTTAAATAGTTGACGACCCCTTTTGGGTGAATTTGATGTTTTTATAATTTTTAAAAAAACCTGATGATGGGAATTTATTCTCGAAACGCGTTGTTTTAAGGAAAAAACTAAAGAAGTCACAAGACGGAAGTTAATACAGGTAATTGCCTAATATTAATTCTAAATATTAGTAACGTGACTTGGAGACAATTAAAACAAAATGAATCTAGAAGCCAGTCAGGCACGTATTGTCTATAAATTTAAAAACATCAAATTAAAATTGATTAAGGCATCGCAGAACATCAAGTATAACAAAAGATGCCTTCACTACAACATCACACCGAAGTACATAAGTTCCAACATCAACAGCAGACATTGTTCCGAAAAAATAAAATCAATCTGGATTAAGGAAGAGATCAAACGACTTTATATTTTAAAAAGTGGTCTAAATACTAAGCTTTATCTAGCCCACCTGGAAGTTTTAAACGAGTTTCACCCGGCAGTAATAAACGGCATTCTCGACATTGTCAATAGACAGATAAACAAAGTCGTCAGTTCTCTTAAACGTAAACAGTTAAGAAAGTTTCAAAACCTGTATACAAAACAACACAATGACGATAATAATACAGTAGCACATAGCCACGTATTTCATCAGCGGGTTGCAAATTACACCGGAATTAAGTTTGAACATAACGAAATGACATTATTGAACAAAGGTTTGATGTATAACATTCCCTCGTTTAATAAGAACTTTATGATCCGTGAAATAATATGCGCGGAAGCTGCCATAAAAACTATTGATAATATTTCGCATCAGGTGGAAACGCGTGCCATCATAAATAACAAAATAAACAAAGTTATTAAGAAGGATACCCACATCGCTAACCTGCAAAGTAAGTACAAACGTGACGCGCGTATTGCACGGAATGTTTACGAAAAACTTCGACATGATAACGCTATCGTCACGACAGCTGATAAGGGTAATACGGTAGTTATTATTAACAAAAATATATATACCAATAAGGTACAGGAGTTCATAAAAAACAATAATATTAAAAAGCTACACAAGGATCCCACTAGCG
The DNA here is from genome assembly GCA_034769895.1 of Magicicada septendecula. Classification (NCBI taxonomy): domain Eukaryota; kingdom Metazoa; phylum Arthropoda; class Insecta; order Hemiptera; family Cicadidae; genus Magicicada; species Magicicada septendecula. The sequence continues at coordinate 450,282,857 of CM068368.1, forward strand.
CCTATGTCAAGGAATTAAACAACGCTATAAATAAATGCCCCAATCTCCTCAATGAAAGCACTAGACGTTATTTAAAACCCATAAATGCCAGGGCCCCAGAACTTACGGGTTTACCCAAAATACATAAAGAAGATATGCCAATACGCCCGGTTGTAAATTACACGACTGCCCCTGGTTATAGGACGGCTAAAAGATTAGTAAAAATCATAAAAGAGAACATTGACATAGTAAATAACTACAGCATAAAAAACAGCTACGATCTCGTTGAAAAAATTAAAACTATTAAATCAGCACCACATTATAGGTTGGCTTCATTTGACGTAACTAATCTGTACACCAATGTGCCGGTAGATGAGACAATGACAATTCTCAGAAATAGCTTAATTAATACAAATAGGTTAGGTAGAAATGAAATTGATGAACTTATGCAACTGCTAAAAACAATACTCAAACAAAATTATTTCTCTTATGATAATGAGTATTTCATGCAGGAGGATGGTCTGGCAATGGGGTCACCTTTATCGGGGATTTTAGCGGACCTATACTTGAACCACTTTGAGAATACATTTTTAATGTCTAGTCTTAATAAACAGCGAGACAAAATTAAATTTTACGTACGCTACGTTGACGACACTTTTATGATATTCAATGGAACGAGTAGACAAATAGAAAATTTGAAAGGATATATGAACAGCATAAACATGAAAATCCAATTTACCCTAGAAATGGAGAATAATAGCTGCCTGAACTTTCTTGATCTCACTATCAGCAAATATAATGACCGTTTTAGATTCAAAATTTATAGAAAGCCCACCACCACGAATACTACTATTCATGCTGATTCGTACCATCCATATTCCCAAAAAATGGCAGCCTTCAACGCGTTCGTACATAGAATGCTTGCTATTCCCCTTGAGCAAAAAGACAGAGTGGAAGAGACTAATATAATCAAAAGTATAGCTATCGCTAATGGGTATAACAGTGGAATCATAGACAAGCTTATAAGAAAACACACGGTAAAAATCAATAGTAAAAGCAGATTAACCGGCCCATCTAAAGAAGATACTAAATTTATAGTAACTGAGTACACAAATGTACTACCAGTCATTGTAAAGAATGAGCTGAAAAAACGTAAAATAGCAGTGGCCTTTAAAACCACAAATAACATCAAAAAACGTTTGGGACAAAGAACTCATATCCCGGCTGAAGAGAAAACTGGAGTGTACAAGCTTGAATGCGATGACTGTGACAAATTCTATATAGGACAAACGGGCAGGCCGTCAGCCGAACGTTTTAAAGAACACCTGCCCAAAAGTGATATCTCGAAAACTAGATCCAGTTACGCTCAGCATTTAATGCTGTATAATCATAAGTACTCAGACTTCCACACAAACTTTAAACTGCTTCATAATTGTAAAAAGGGTGCATACATGAACGCTGTGGAGGAATATGAGATATACAGGGCTTCTAAGTTACAAACGGACCAGCTACTTAATGACAAAGTTTCGTTCCGATCGAATCTGCTGTACAACACGGCCATCGATATCGATGGGTCAGCGGGCAATGATAACGGTCGTATAAGACAAAGTGCAACAGTTGGTCGTTGGCGGCGAGACGATGCGCATCGGACTGTGCCGTGACTGTGTCGGTGTTTAATTATGTGTGGTGTTTTTGTGTTTGTGTATTTTAAATAGTTGACGACCCCTTTTGGGTGAATTTGATGTTTTTATAATTTTTAAAAAAACCTGATGATGGGAATTTATTCTCGAAACGCGTTGTTTTAAGGAAAAAACTAAAGAAGTCACAAGACGGAAGTTAATACAGGTAATTGCCTAATATTAATTCTAAATATTAGTAACGTGACTTGGAGACAATTAAAACAAAATGAATCTAGAAGCCAGTCAGGCACGTATTGTCTATAAATTTAAAAACATCAAATTAAAATTGATTAAGGCATCGCAGAACATCAAGTATAACAAAAGATGCCTTCACTACAACATCACACCGAAGTACATAAGTTCCAACATCAACAGCAAACATTGTTCCGAAAAAATAAAATCAATCTGGATTAAGGAAGAGATCAAACGACTTTATATTTTAAAAAGTGGTCTAAATACTAAGCTTTATCTAGCCCACCTGGAAGTTTTAAACGAGTTTCACCCGGCAGTAATAAACGGCATTCTCGACATTGTCAATAGACAGATAAACAAAGTCGTCAGTTCTCTTAAACGTAAACAGTTAAGAAAGTTTCAAAACCTGTATACAAACCAACACAATGACGATAATAATACAGTAGCACATAGCCACGTATTTCATCAGCGGGTTGCAAATTACACCGGAATTAAGTTTGAACATAACGAAATGACATTATTGAACAAAGGTTTGATGTATAACATTCCCTCCTTTAATAAGAACTTTATGATCCGTGAAATAATATGCGCGGAAGCTGCCATAAAAACTATTGATAATATTTCGCATCAGGTGGAAACGCGTGCCATCATAAATAACAAAATAAACAAAGTTATTAAGAAGGATACCCACATCGCTAACCTGCAAAGTAAGTACAAACGTGACGCGCGTATTGCACGGAATGTTTACGAAAAACTTCGACATGATAACGCTATCGTCACGACAGCTGATAAGGGTAATACGGTAGTTATTATTAACAAAAATATATATACCAATAAGGTACAGGAGTTCATAAAAAACAATAATATTAAAAAGCTACACAAGGATCCCACTAGCGCCTATGTCAAGGAATTAAACAACGCTATAAATAAATGCCCCAATCTCCTCAATGAAAGCACTAGACGTTATTTAAAACCCATAAATGCCAGGGCCCCAGAACTTACGGGTTTACCCAAAATACATAAAGAAGATATGCCAATACGCCCGGTTGTAAATTACACGACTGCCCCTGGTTATAGGACGGCTAAAAGATTAGTAAAAATCATAAAAGAGAACATTGACATAGTAAATAACTACAGCATAAAAAACAGCTACGATCTCGTTGAAAAAATTAAAACTATTAAATCAGCACCACATTATAGGTTGGCTTCATTTGACGTAACTAATCTGTACACCAATGTGCCGGTAGATGAGACAATGACAATTCTCAGAAATAGCTTAATTAATACAAATAGGTTAGGTAGAAATGAAATTGATGAACTTATGCAACTGCTAAAAACAATACTCAAACAAAATTATTTCTCTTATGATAATGAGTATTTCATGCAGGAGGATGGTCTGGCAATGGGGTCACCTTTATCGGGGATTTTAGCGGACCTATACTTGAACCACTTTGAGAATACATTTTTAATGTCTAGTCTTAATAAACAGCGAGACAAAATTAAATTTTACGTACGCTACGTTGACGACACTTTTATGATATTCAATGGAACGAGTAGACAAATAGAAAATTTGAAAGGATATATGAACAGCATAAACATGAAAATCCAATTTACCCTAGAAATGGAGAATAATAGCTGCCTGAACTTTCTTGATCTCACTATCAGCAAATATAATGACCGTTTTAGATTCAAAATTTATAGAAAGCCCACCACCACGAATACTACTATTCATGCTGATTCGTACCATCCATATTCCCAAAAAATGGCAGCCTTCAACGCGTTCGTACATAGAATGCTTGCTATTCCCCTTGAGCAAAAAGACAGAGTGGAAGAGACTAATATAATCAAAAGTATAGCTATCGCTAATGGGTATAACAGTGGGATCATAGACAAGCTTATAAGAAAACACTCGGTAAAAATCAATAGTAAAAGCAGATTAACCGGCCCATCTAAAGAAGATACTAAATTTATAGTAACTGAGTACACAAATGTACTACCAGTCATTGTAAAGAATGAGCTGAAAAAACGTAAAATAGCAGTGGCCTTTAAAACCACAAATAACATCAAAAAACGTTTGGGACAAAGAACTCATATCCCGGCTGAAGAGAAAACTGGAGTGTACAAGCTTGAATGCGATGACTGTGACAAATTCTATATAGGACAAACGGGCAGGCCGTCAGCCGAACGTTTTAAAGAACACCTGCCCAAAAGTGATACCTCGAAAACTAGATCCAGTTACGCTCAGCATTTAATGCTGTATAATCATAAGTACTCAGACTTCCACACAAACTTTAAACTGCTTCATAATTGTAAAAAGGGTGCATACATGAACGCTGTGGAGGAATATGAGATATACAGGGCTTCTAAGTTACAAACGGACCAGCTACTTAATGACAAAGTTTCGTTCCGATCGAATCTGCTGTACAACACGGCCATCGATATCGATGGGTCAGCGGGCAATGATAACGGTCGTATAAGACAAAGTGCAACAGTTGGTCGTTGGCGGCGAGACGATGCGCATCGGACTGTGCCGTGACTGTGTCGGTGTTTAATTATGTGTGGTGTTTTTGTGTTTGTGTATTTTAAATAGTTGACGACCCCTTTTGGGTGAATTTGATGTTTTTATAATTTTTAAAAAAACCTGATGATGGGAATTTATTCTCGAAACGCGTTGTTTTAAGGAAAAAACTAAAGAAGTCACAAGACGGAAGTTAATACAGGTAATTGCCTAATATTAATTCTAAATATTAGTAACGTGACTTGGAGACAATTAAAACAAAATGAATCTAGAAGCCAGTCAGGCACGTATTGTCTATAAATTTAAAAACATCAAATTAAAATTGATTAAGGCATCGCAGAACATCAAGTATAACAAAAGATGCCTTCACTACAACATCACACCGAAGTACATAAGTTCCAACATCAACAGCAGACATTGTTCCGAAAAAATAAAATCAATCTGGATTAAGGAAGAGATCAAACGACTTTATATTTTAAAAAGTGGTCTAAATACTAAGCTTTATCTAGCCCACCTGGAAGTTTTAAACGAGTTTCACCCGGCAGTAATAAACGGCATTCTCGACATTGTCAATAGACAGATAAACAAAGTCGTCAGTTCTCTTAAACGTAAACAGTTAAGAAAGTTTCAAAACCTGTATACAAAACAACACAATGACGATAATAATACAGTAGCACATAGCCACGTATTTCATCAGCGGGTTGCAAATTACACCGGAATTAAGTTTGAACATAACGAAATGACATTATTGAACAAAGGTTTGATGTATAACATTCCCTCGTTTAATAAGAACTTTATGATCCGTGAAATAATATGCGCGGAAGCTGCCATAAAAACTATTGATAATATTTCGCATCAGGTGGAAACGCGTGCCATCATAAATAACAAAATAAACAAAGTTATTAAGAAGGATACCCACATCGCTAACCTGCAAAGTAAGTACAAACGTGACGCGCGTATTGCACGGAATGTTTACGAAAAACTTCGACATGATAACGCTATCGTCACGACAGCTGATAAGGGTAATACGGTAGTTATTATTAACAAAAATATATATACCAATAAGGTACAGGAGTTCATAAAAAACAATAATATTAAAAAGCTACACAAGGATCCCACTAGCGCCTATGTCAAGGAATTAAACAACGCTATAAATAAATGCCCCAATCTCCTCAATGAAAGCACTAGACGTTATTTAAAACCCATAAATGCCAGGGCCCCAGAACTTACGGGTTTACCCAAAATACATAAAGAAGATATGCCAATACGCCCGGTTGTAAATTACACGACTGCCCCTGGTTATAGGACGGCTAAAAGATTAGTAAAAATCATAAAAGAGAACATTGACATAGTAAATAACTACAGCATAAAAAACAGCTACGATCTCGTTGAAAAAATTAAAACTATTAAATCAGCACCACATTATAGGTTGGCTTCATTTGACGTAACTAATCTGTACACCAATGTGCCGGTAGATGAGACAATGACAATTCTCAGAAATAGCTTAATTAATACAAATAGGTTAGGTAGAAATGAAATTGATGAACTTATGCAACTGCTAAAAACAATACTCAAACAAAATTATTTCTCTTATGATAATGAGTATTTCATGCAGGAGGATGGTCTGGCAATGGGGTCACCTTTATCGGGGATTTTAGCGGACCTATACTTGAACCACTTTGAGAATACATTTTTAATGTCTAGTCTTAATAAACAGCGAGACAAAATTAAATTTTACGTACGCTACGTTGACGACACTTTTATGATATTCAATGGAACGAGTAGACAAATAGAAAATTTGAAAGGATATATGAACAGCATAAACATGAAAATCCAATTTACCCTAGAAATGGAGAATAATAGCTGCCTGAACTTTCTTGATCTCACTATCAGCAAATATAATGACCGTTTTAGATTCAAAATTTATAGAAAGCCCACCACCACGAATACTACTATTCATGCTGATTCGTACCATCCATATTCCCAAAAAATGGCAGCCTTCAACGCGTTCGTACATAGAATGCTTGCTATTCCCCTTGAGCAAAAAGACAGAGTGGAAGAGACTAATATAATCAAAAGTATAGCTATCGCTAATGGGTATAACAGTGGAATCATAGACAAGCTTATAAGAAAACACACGGTAAAAATCAATAGTAAAAGCAGATTAACCGGCCCATCTAAAGAAGATACTAAATTTATAGTAACTGAGTACACAAATGTACTACCAGTCATTGTAAAGAATGAGCTGAAAAAACGTAAAATAGCAGTGGCCTTTAAAACCACAAATAACATCAAAAAATGTTTGGGACAAAGAACTCATATCCCGGCTGAAGAGAAAACTGGAGTGTACAAGCTTGAATGCGATGACTGTGACAAATTCTATATAGGACAAACGGGCAGGCCGTCAGCCGAACGTTTTAAAGAACACCTGCCCAAAAGTGATATCTCGAAAACTAGATCCAGTTACGCTCAGCATTTAATGCTGTATAATCATAAGTACTCAGACTTCCACACAAACTTTAAACTGCTTCATAATTGTAAAAAGGGTGCATACATGAACGCTGTGGAGGAATATGAGATATACAGGGCTTCTAAGTTACAAACGGACCAGCTACTTAATGACAAAGTTTCGTTCCGATCGAATCTGCTGTACAACACGGCCATCGATATCGATGGGTCAGCGGGCAATGATAACGGTCGTATAAGACAAAGTGCAACAGTTGGTCGTTGGCGGCGAGACGATGCGCATCGGACTGTGCCGTGACTGTGTCGGTGTTTAATTATGTGTGGTGTTTTTGTGTTTGTGTATTTTAAATAGTTGACGACCCCTTTTGGGTGAATTTGATGTTTTTATAATTTTTAAAAAAACCTGATGATGGGAATTTATTCTCGAAACGCGTTGTTTTAAGGAAAAAACTAAAGAAGTCACAAGACGGAAGTTAATACAGGTAATTGCCTAATATTAATTCTAAATATTAGTAACGTGACTTGGAGACAATTAAAACAAAATGAATCTAGAAGCCAGTCAGGCACGTATTGTCTATAAATTTAAAAACATCAAATTAAAATTGATTAAGGCATCGCAGAACATCAAGTATAACAAAAGATGCCTTCACTACAACATCACACCGAAGTACATAAGTTCCAACATCAACAGCAAACATTGTTCCGAAAAAATAAAATCAATCTGGATTAAGGAAGAGATCAAACGACTTTATATTTTAAAAAGTGGTCTAAATACTAAGCTTTATCTAGCCCACCTGGAAGTTTTAAACGAGTTTCACCCGGCAGTAATAAACGGCATTCTCGACATTGTCAATAGACAGATAAACAAAGTCGTCAGTTCTCTTAAACGTAAACAGTTAAGAAAGTTTCAAAACCTGTATACAAACCAACACAATGACGATAATAATACAGTAGCACATAGCCACGTATTTCATCAGCGGGTTGCAAATTACACCGGAATTAAGTTTGAACATAACGAAATGACATTATTGAACAAAGGTTTGATGTATAACATTCCCTCGTTTAATAAGAACTTTATGATCCGTGAAATAATATGCGCGGAAGCTGCCATAAAAACTATTGATAATATTTCGCATCAGGTGGAAACGCGTGCCATCATAAATAACAAAATAAACAAAGTTATTAAGAAGGATACCCACATCGCTAACCTGCAAAGTAAGTACAAACGTGACGCGCGTATTGCACGGAATGTTTACGAAAAACTTCGACATGATAACGCTATCGTCACGACAGCTGATAAGGGTAATACGGTAGTTATTATTAACAAAAATATATATACCAATAAGGTACAGGAGTTCATAAAAAACAATAATATTAAAAAGCTACACAAGGATCCCACTAGCGCCTATGTCAAGGAATTAAACAACGCTATAAATAAATGCCCCAATCTCCTCAATGAAAGCACTAGACGTTATTTAAAACCCATAAATGCCAGGGCCCCAGAACTTACGGGTTTACCCAAAATACATAAAGAAGATATGCCAATACGCCCGGTTGTAAATTACACGACTGCCCCTGGTTATAGGACGGCTAAAAGATTAGTAAAAATCATAAAAGAGAACATTGACATAGTAAATAACTACAGCATAAAAAACAGCTACGATCTCGTTGAAAAAATTAAAACTATTAAATCAGCACCACATTATAGGTTGGCTTCATTTGACGTAACTAATCTGTACACCAATGTGCCGGTAGATGAGACAATGACAATTCTCAGAAATAGCTTAATTAATACAAATAGGTTAGGTAGAAATGAAATTGATGAACTTATGCAACTGCTAAAAACAATACTCAAACAAAATTATTTCTCTTATGATAATGAGTATTTCATGCAGGAGGATGGTCTGGCAATGGGGTCACCTTTATCGGGGATTTTAGCGGACCTATACTTGAACCACTTTGAGAATACATTTTTAATGTCTAGTCTTAATAAACAGCGAGACAAAATTAAATTTTACGTACGCTACGTTGACGACACTTTTATGATATTCAATGGAACGAGTAGACAAATAGAAAATTTGAAAGGATATATGAACAGCATAAACATGAAAATCCAATTTACCCTAGAAATGGAGAATAATAGCTGCCTGAACTTTCTTGATCTCACTATCAGCAAATATAATGACCGTTTTAGATTCAAAATTTATAGAAAGCCCACCACCACGAATACTACTATTCATGCTGATTCCTACCATCCATATTCCCAAAAAATGGCAGCCTTCAATGCGTTCGTACATAGAATGCTTGCTATTCCCCTTGAGCAAAAAGACAGAGTGGAAGAGACTAATATAATCAAAAGTATAGCTATCGCTAATGGGTATAACAGTGGGATCATAGACAAGCTTATAAGAAAACACTCGGTAAAAATCAATAGTAAAAGCAGATTAACCGGCCCATCTAAAGAAGATACTAAATTTATAGTAACTGAGTACACAAATGTACTACCAGTCATTGTAAAGAATGAGCTGAAAAAACGTAAAATAGCAGTGGCCTTTAAAACCACAAATAACATCAAAAAACGTTTGGGACAAAGAACTCATATCCCGGCTGAAGAGAAAACTGGAGTGTACAAGCTTGAATGCGATGACTGTGACAAATTCTATATAGGACAAACGGGCAGGCCGTCAGCCGAACGTTTTAAAGAACACCTGCCCAAAAGTGATACCTCGAAAACTAGATCCAGTTACGCTCAGCATTTAATGCTGTATAATCATAAGTACTCAGACTTCCACACAAACTTTAAACTGCTTCATAATTGTAAAAAGGGTGCATACATGAACGCTGTGGAGGAATATGAGATATACAGGGCTTCTAAGTTACAAACGGACCAGCTACTTAATGACAAAGTTTCGTTCCGATCGAATCTGCTGTACAACACGGCCATCGATATCGATGGGTCAGCGGGCAATGATAACGGTCGTATAAGACAAAGTGCAACAGTTGGTCGTTGGCGGCGAGACGATGCGCATCGGACTGTGCCGTGACTGTGTCGGTGTTTAATTATGTGTGGTGTTTTTGTGTTTGTGTATTTTAAATAGTTGACGACCCCTTTTGGGTGAATTTGATGTTTTTATAATTTTTAAAAAAACCTGATGATGGGAATTTATTCTCGAAACGCGTTGTTTTAAGGAAAAAACTAAAGAAGTCACAAGACGGAAGTTAATACAGGTAATTGCCTAATATTAATTCTAAATATTAGTAACGTGACTTGGAGACAATTAAAACAAAATGAATCTAGAAGCCAGTCAGGCACGTATTGTCTATAAATTTAAAAACATCAAATTAAAATTGATTAAGGCATCGCAGAACATCAAGTATAACAAAAGATGCCTTCACTACAACATCACACCGAAGTACATAAGTTCCAACATCAACAGCAGACATTGTTCCGAAAAAATAAAATCAATCTGGATTAAGGAAGAGATCAAACGACTTTATATTTTAAAAAGTGGTCTAAATACTAAGCTTTATCTAGCCCACCTGGAAGTTTTAAACGAGTTTCACCCGGCAGTAATAAACGGCATTCTCGACATTGTCAATAGACAGATAAACAAAGTCGTCAGTTCTCTTAAACGTAAACAGTTAAGAAAGTTTCAAAACCTGTATACAAAACAACACAATGACGATAATAATACAGTAGCACATAGCCACGTATTTCATCAGCGGGTTGCAAATTACACCGGAATTAAGTTTGAACATAACGAAATGACATTATTGAACAAAGGTTTGATGTATAACATTCCCTCGTTTAATAAGAACTTTATGATCCGTGAAATAATATGCGCGGAAGCTGCCATAAAAACTATTGATAATATTTCGCATCAGGAGGAAACGCGTGCCATCATAAATAACAAAATAAACAAAGTTATTAAGAAGGATACCCACATCGCTAACCTGCAAAGTAAGTACAAACGTGACGCGCGTATTGCACGGAATGTTTACGAAAAACTTCGACATGATAACGCTATCGTCACGACAGCTGATAAGGGTAATACGGTAGTTATTATTAACAAAAATATATATACCAATAAGGTACAGGAGTTCATAAAAAACAATAATATTAAAAAGCTACACAAGGATCCCACTAGCGCCTATGTCAAGGAATTAAACAACGCTATAAATAAATGCCCCAATCTCCTCAATGAAAGCACTAGACGTTATTTAAAACCCATAAATGCCAGGGCCCCAGAACTTACGGGTTTACCCAAAATACATAAAGAAGATATGCCAATACGCCCGGTTGTAAATTACACGACTGCCCCTGGTTATAGGACGGCTAAAAGATTAGTAAAAATCATAAAAGAGAACATTGACATAGTAAATAACTACAGCATAAAAAACAGCTACGATCTCGTTGAAAAAATTAAAACTATTAAATCAGCACCACATTATAGGTTGGCTTCATTTGACGTAACTAATCTGTACACCAATGTGCCGGTAGATGAGACAATGACAATTCTCAGAAATAGCTTAATTAATACAAATAGGTTAGGTAGAAATGAAATTGATGAACTTATGCAACTGCTAAAAACAATACTCAAACAAAATTATTTCTCTTATGATAATGAGTATTTCATGCAGGAGGATGGTCTGGCAATGGGGTCACCTTTATCGGGGATTTTAGCGGACCTATACTTGAACCACTTTGAGAATACATTTTTAATGTCTAGTCTTAATAAACAGCGAGACAAAATTAAATTTTACGTACGCTACGTTGACGACACTTTTATGATATTCAATGGAACGAGTAGACAAATAGAAAATTTGAAAGGATATATGAACAGCATAAACATGAAAATCCAATTTACCCTAGAAATGGAGAATAATAGCTGCCTGAACTTTCTTGATCTCACTATCAGCAAATATAATGACCGTTTTAGATTCAAAATTTATAGAAAGCCCACCACCACGAATACTACTATTCATGCTGATTCGTACCATCCATATTCCCAAAAAAGTGCAGCCTTCAACGCGTTCGTACATAGAATGCTTGCTATTCCCCTTGAGCAAAAAGACAGAGTGGAAGAGACTAATATAATCAAAAGTATAGCTATCGCTAATGGGTATAACAGTGGAATCATAGACAAGCTTATAAGAAAACACACGGTAAAAATCAATAGTAAAAGCAGATTAACCGGCCCATCTAAAGAAGATACTAAATTTATAGTAACTGAGCACACAAATGTACTACCAGTCATTGTAAAGAATGAGCTGAAAAAACGTAAAATAGCAGTGGCCTTTAAAACCACAAATAACATCAAAAAACGTTTGGGACAAAGAACTCATATCCCGGCTGAAGAGAAAACTGGAGTGTACAAGCTTGAATGCGATGACTGTGACAAATTCTATATAGGACAAACGGGCAGGCCGTCAGCCGAACGTTTTAAAGAACACCTGCCCAAAAGTGATATCTCGAAAACTAGATCCAGTTACGCTCAGCATTTAATGCTGTATAATCATAAGTACTCAGACTTCCACACAAACTTTAAACTGCTTCATAATTGTAAAAAGGGTGCATACATGAACGCTGTGGAGGAATATGAGATATACAGGGCTTCTAAGTTACAAACGGACCAGCTACTTAATGACAAAGTTTCGTTCCGATCGAATCTGCTGTACAACACGGCCATCGATATCGATGGGTCAGCGGGCAATGATAACGGTCGTATAAGACAAAGTGCAACAGTTGGTCGTTGGCGGCGAGACGATGCGCATCGGACTGTGCCGTGACTGTGTCGGTGTTTAATTATGTGTGGTGTTTTTGTGTTTGTGTATTTTAAATAGTTGACGACCCCTTTTGGGTGAATTTGATGTTTTTATAATTTTTAAAAAAACCTGATGATGGGAATTTATTCTCGAAACGCGTTGTTTTAAGGAAAAAACTAAAGAAGTCACAAGACGGAAGTTAATACAGGTAATTGCCTAATATTAATTCTAAATATTAGTAACGTGACTTGGAGACAATTAAAACAAAATGAATCTAGAAGCCAGTCAGGCACGTATTGTCTATAAATTTAAAAACATCAAATTAAAATTGATTAAGGCATCGCAGAACATCAAGTATAACAAAAGATGCCTTCACTACAACATCACACCGAAGTACATAAGTTCCAACATCAACAGCAGACATTGTTCCGAAAAAATAAAATCAATCTGGATTAAGGAAGAGATCAAACGACTTTATATTTTAAAAAGTGGTCTAAATACTAAGCTTTATCTAGCCCACCTGGAAGTTTTAAACGAGTTTCACCCGGCAGTAATAAACGGCATTCTCGACATTGTCAATAGACAGATAAACAAAGTCGTCAGTTCTCTTAAACGTAAACAGTTAAGAAAGTTTCAAAACCTGTATACAAAACAACACAATGACGATAATAATACAGTAGCACATAGCCACGTATTTCATCAGCGGGTTGCAAATTACACCGGAATTAAGTTTGAACATAACGAAATGACATTATTGAACAAAGGTTTGATGTATAACATTCCCTCGTTTAATAAGAACTTTATGATCCGTGAAATAATATGCGCGGAAGCTGCCATAAAAACTATTGATAATATTTCGCATCAGGTGGAAACGCGTGCCATCATAAATAACAAAATAAACAAAGTTATTAAGAAGGATACCCACATCGCTAACCTGCAAAGTAAGTACAAACGTGACGCGCGTATTGCACGGAATGTTTACGAAAAACTTCGACATGATAACGCTATCGTCACGACAGCTGATAAGGGTAATACGGTAGTTATTATTAACAAAAATATATATACCAATAAGGTACAGGAGTTCATAAAAAACAATAATATTAAAAAGCTACACAAGGATCCCACTAGCGCCTATGTCAAGGAATTAAACAACGCTATAAATAAATGCCCCAATCTCCTCAATGAAAGCACTAGACGTTATTTAAAACCCATAAATGCCAGGGCCCCAGAACTTACGGGTTTACCCAAAATACATAAAGAAGATATGCCAATACGCCCGGTTGTAAATTACACGACTGCCCCTGGTTATAGGACGGCTAAAAGATTAGTAAAAATCATAAAAGAGAACATTGACATAGTAAATAACTACAGCATAAAAAACAGCTACGATCTCGTTGAAAAAATTAAAACTATTAAATCAGCACCACATTATAGGTTGGCTTCATTTGACGTAACTAATCTGTACACCAATGTGCCGGTAGATGAGACAATGACAATTCTCAGAAATAGCTTAATTAATACAAATAGGTTAGGTAGAAATGAAATTGATGAACTTATGCAACTGCTAAAAACAATACTCAAACAAAATTATTTCTCTTATGATAATGAGTATTTCATGCAGGAGGATGGTCTGGCAATGGGGTCACCTTTATCGGGGATTTTAGCGGACCTATACTTGAACCACTTTGAGAATACATTTTTAATGTCTAGTCTTAATAAACAGCGAGACAAAATTAAATTTTACGTACGCTACGTTGACGACACTTTTATGATATTCAATGGAACGAGTAGACAAATAGAAAATTTGAAAGGATATATGAACAGCATAAACATGAAAATCCAATTTACCCTAGAAATGGAGAATAATAGCTGCCTGAACTTTCTTGATCTCACTATCAGCAAATATAATGACCGTTTTAGATTCAAAATTTATAGAAAGCCCACCACCACGAATACTACTATTCATGCTGATTCGTACCATCCATATTCCCAAAAAATGGCAGCCTTCAATGCGTTCGTACATAGAATGCTTGCTATTCCCCTTGAGCAAAAAGACAGAGTGGAAGAGACTAATATAATCAAAAGTATAGCTATCGCTAATGGGTATAACAGTGGGATCATAGACAAGCTTATAAGAAAACACTCGGTAAAAATCAATAGTAAAAGCAGATTAACCGGCCCATCTAAAGAAGATACTAAATTTATAGTAACTGAGTACACAAATGTACTACCAGTCATTGTAAAGAATGAGCTGAAAAAACGTAAAATAGCAGTGGCCTTTAAAACCACAAATAACATCAAAAAACGTTTGGGACAAAGAACTCATATCCCGGCTGAAGAGAAAACTGGAGTGTACAAGCTTGAATGCGATGACTGTGACAAATTCTATATAGGACAAACGGGCAGGCCGTCAGCCGAACGTTTTAAAGAACACCTGCCCAAAAGTGATACCTCGAAAACTAGATCCAGTTACGCTCAGCATTTAATGCTGTATAATCATAAGTACTCAGACTTCCACACAAACTTTAAACTGCTTCATAATTGTAAAAAGGGTGCATACATGAACGCTGTGGAGGAATATGAGATATACAGGGCTTCTAAGTTACAAACGGACCAGCTACTTAATGACAAAGTTTCGTTCCGATCGAATCTGCTGTACAACACGGCCATCGATATCGATGGGTCAGCGGGCAATGATAACGGTCGTATAAGACAAAGTGCAACAGTTGGTCGTTGGCGGCGAGACGATGCGCATCGGACTGTGCCGTGACTGTGTCGGTGTTTAATTATGTGTGGCGTTTTTGTGTTTGTGTATTTTAAATAGTTGACGACCCCTTTTGGGTGAATTTGATGTTTTTATAATTTTTAAAAAAACCTGATGATGGGAATTTATTCTCGAAACGCGTTGTTTTAAGGAAAAAACTAAAGAAGTCACAAGACGGAAGTTAATACAGGTAATTGCCTAATATTAATTCTAAATATTAGTAACGTGACTTGGAGACAATTAAAACAAAATGAATCTAGAAGCCAGTCAGGCACGTATTGTCTATAAATTTAAAAACATCAAATTAAAATTGATTAAGGCATCGCAGAACATCAAGTATAACAAAAGATGCCTTCACTACAACATCACACCGAAGTACATAAGTTCCAACATCAACAGCAGACATTGTTCCGAAAAAATAAAATCAATCTGGATTAAGGAAGAGATCAAACGACTTTATATTTTAAAAAGTGGTCTAAATACTAAGCTTTATCTAGCCCACCTGGAAGTTTTAAACGAGTTTCACCCGGCAGTAATAAACGGCATTCTCGACATTGTCAATAGACAGATAAACAAAGTCGTCAGTTCTCTTAAACGTAAACAGTTAAGAAAGTTTCAAAACCTGTATACAAAACAACACAATGACGATAATAATACAGTAGCACATAGCCACGTATTTCATCAGCGGGTTGCAAATTACACCGGAATTAAGTTTGAACATAACGAAATGACATTATTGAACAAAGGTTTGATGTATAACATTCCCTCGTTTAATAAGAACTTTATGATCCGTGAAATAATATGCGCGGAAGCTGCCATAAAAACTATTGATAATATTTCGCATCAGGAGGAAACGCGTGCCATCATAAATAACAAAATAAACAAAGTTATTAAGAAGGATACCCACATCGCTAACCTGCAAAGTAAGTACAAACGTGACGCGCGTATTGCACGGAATGTTTACGAAAAACTTCGACATGATAACGCTATCGTCACGACAGCTGATAAGGGTAATACGGTAGTTATTATTAACAAAAATATATATACCAATAAGGTACAGGAGTTCATAAAAAACAATAATATTAAAAAGCTACACAAGGATCCCACTAGCGCCTATGTCAAGGAATTAAACAACGCTATAAATAAATGCCCCAATCTCCTCAATGAAAGCACTAGACGTTATTTAAAACCCATAAATGCCAGGGCCCCAGAACTTACGGGTTTACCCAAAATACATAAAGAAGATATGACAATACGCCCGGTTGTAAATTACACGACTGCCCCTGGTTATAGGACGGCTAAAAGATTAGTAAAAATCATAAAAGAGAACATTGACATAGTAAATAACTACAGCATAAAAAACAGCTACGATCTCGTTGAAAAAATTAAAACTATTAAATCAGCACCACATTATAGGTTGGCTTCATTTGACGTAACTAATCTGTACACCAATGTGCCGGTAGATGAGACAATGACAATTCTCAGAAATAGCTTAATTAATACAAATAGGTTAGGTAGAAATGAAATTGATGAACTTATGCAACTGCTAAAAACAATACTCAAACAAAATTATTTCTCTTATGATAATGAGTATTTCATGCAGGAGGATGGTCTGGCAATGGGGTCACCTTTATCGGGGATTTTAGCGGACCTATACTTGAACCACTTTGAGAATACATTTTTAATGTCTAGTCTTAATAAACAGCGAGACAAAATTAAATTTTACGTACGCTACGTTGACGACACTTTTATGATATTCAATGGAACGAGTAGACAAATAGAAAATTTGAAAGGATATATGAACAGCATAAACATGAAAATCCAATTTACCCTAGAAATGGAGAATAATAGCTGCCTGAACTTTCTTGATCTCACTATCAGCAAATATAATGACCGTTTTAGATTCAAAATTTATAGAAAGCCCACCACCACGAATACTACTATTCATGCTGATTCGTACCATCCATATTCCCAAAAAATGGCAGCCTTCAACGCGTTCGTACATAGAATGCTTGCTATTCCCCTTGAGCAAAAAGACAGAGTGGAAGAGACTAATATAATCAAAAGTATAGCTATCGCTAATGGGTATAACAGTGGAATCATAGACAAGCTTATAAGAAAACACTCGGTAAAAATCAATAGTAAAAGCAGATTAACCGGCCCATCTAAAGAAGATACTAAATTTATAGTAACTGAGTACACAAATGTACTACCAGTCATTGTAAAGAATGAGCTGAAAAAACGTAAAATAGCAGTGGCCTTTAAAACCACAAATAACATCAAAAAACGTTTGGGACAAAGAACTCATATCCCGGCTGAAGAGAAAACTGGAGTGTACAAGCTTGAATGCGATGACTGTGACAAATTCTATATAGGACAAACGGGCAGGCCGTCAGCCGAACGTTTTAAAGAACACCTGCCCAAAAGTGATATCTCGAAAACTAGATCCAGTTACGCTCAGCATTTAATGCTGTATAATCATAAGTACTCAGACTTCCACACAAACTTTAAACTGCTTCATAATTGTAAAAAGGGTGCATACATGAACGCTGTGGAGGAATATGAGATATACAGGGCTTCTAAGTTACAAACGGACCAGCTACTTAATGACAAAGTTTCGTTCCGATCGAATCTGCTGTACAACACGGCCATCGATATCGATGGGTCAGCGGGCAATGATAACGGTCGTATAAGACAAAGTGCAACAGTTGGTCGTTGGCGGCGAGACGATGCGCATCGGACTGTGCCGTGACTGTGTCGGTGTTTAATTATGTGTGGTGTTTTTGTGTTTGTGTATTTTAAATAGTTGACGACCCCTTTTGGGTGAATTTGATGTTTTTATAATTTTTAAAAAAACCTGATGATGGGAATTTATCCTCGAAACGCGTTGTTTTAAGGAAAAAACTAAAGAAGTCACAAGACGGAAGTTAATACAGGTAATTGCCTAATATTAATTCTAAATATTAGTAACGTGACTTGGAGACAATTAAAACAAAATGAATCTAGAAGCCAGTCAGGCACGTATTGTCTATAAATTTAAAAACATCAAATTAAAATTGATTAAGGCATCGCAGAACATCAAGTATAACAAAAGATGCCTTCACTACAACATCACACCGAAGTACATAAGTTCCAACATCAACAGCAGACATTGTTCCGAAAAAATAAAATCAATCTGGATTAAGGAAGAGATCAAACGACTTTATATTTTAAAAAGTGGTCTAAATACTAAGCTTTATCTAGCCCACCTGGAAGTTTTAAACGAGTTTCACCCGGCAGTAATAAACGGCATTCTCGACATTGTCAATAGACAGATAAACAAAGTCGTCAGTTCTCTTAAACGTAAACAGTTAAGAAAGTTTCAAAACCTGTATACAAAACAACACAATGACGATAATAATACAGTAGCACATAGCCACGTATTTCATCAGCGGGTTGCAAATTACACCGGAATTAAGTTTGAACATAACGAAATGACATTATTGAACAAAGGTTTGATGTATAACATTCCCTCGTTTAATAAGAACTTTATGATCCGTGAAATAATATGCGCGGAAGCTGCCATAAAAACTATTGATAATATTTCGCATCAGGTGGAAACGCGTGCCATCATAAATAACAAAATAAACAAAGTTATTAAGAAGGATACCCACATCGCTAACCTGCAAAGTAAGTACAAACGTGACGCGCGTATTGCACGGAATGTTTACGAAAAACTTCGACATGATAACGCTATCGTCACGACAGCTGATAAGGGTAATACGGTAGTTATTATTAACAAAAATATATATACCAATAAGGTACAGGAGTTCATAAAAAACAATAATATTAAAAAGCTACACAAGGATCCCACTAGCGCCTATGTCAAGGAATTAAACAACGCTATAAATAAATGCCCCAATCTCCTCAATGAAAGCACTAGACGTTATTTAAAACCCATAAATGCCAGGGCCCCAGAACTTACGGGTTTACCCAAAATACATAAAGAAGATATGCCAATACGCCCGGTTGTAAATTACACGACTGCCCCTGGTTATAGGACGGCTAAAAGATTAGTAAAAATCATAAAAGAGAACATTGACATAGTAAATAACTACAGCATAAAAAACAGCTACGATCTCGTTGAAAAAATTAAAACTATTAAATCAGCACCACATTATAGGTTGGCTTCATTTGACGTAACTAATCTGTACACCAATGTGCCGGTAGATGAGACAATGACAATTCTCAGAAATAGCTTAATTAATACAAATAGGTTAGGTAGAAATGAAATTGATGAACTTATGCAACTGCTAAAAACAATACTCAAACAAAATTATTTCTCTTATGATAATGAGTATTTCATGCAGGAGGATGGTCTGGCAATGGGGTCACCTTTATCGGGGATTTTAGCGGACCTATACTTGAACCACTTTGAGAATACATTTTTAATGTCTAGTCTTAATAAACAGCGAGACAAAATTAAATTTTACGTACGCTACGTTGACGACACTTTTATGATATTCAATGGAACGAGTAGACAAATAGAAAATTTGAAAGGATATATGAACAGCATAAACATGAAAATCCAATTTACCCTAGAAATGGAGAATAATAGCTGCCTGAACTTTCTTGATCTCACTATCAGCAAATATAATGACCGTTTTAGATTCAAAATTTATAGAAAGCCCACCACCACGAATACTACTATTCATGCTGATTCGTACCATCCATATTCCCAAAAAATGGCAGCCTTCAACGCGTTCGTACATAGAATGCTTGCTATTCCCCTTGAGCAAAAAGACAGAGTGGAAGAGACTAATATAATCAAAAGTATAGCTATCGCTAATGGGTATAACAGTGGAATCATAGACAAGCTTATAAGAAAACACTCGGTAAAAATCAATAGTAAAAGCAGATTAACCGGCCCATCTAAAGAAGATACTAAATTTATAGTAACTGAGTACACAAATGTACTACCAGTCATTGTAAAGAATGAGCTGAAAAAACGTAAAATAGCAGTGGCCTTTAAAACCACAAATAACATCAAAAAACGTTTGGGACAAAGAACTCATATCCCGGCTGAAGAGAAAACTGGAGTGTACAAGCTTGAATGCGATGACTGTGACAAATTCTATATAGGACAAACGGGCAGGCCGTCAGCCGAACGTTTTAAAGAACACCTGCCCAAAAGTGATATCTCGAAAACTAGATCCAGTTACGCTCAGCATTTAATGCTGTATAATCATAAGTACTCAGACTTCCACACAAACTTTAAACTGCTTCATAATTGTAAAAAGGGTGCATACATGAACGCTGTGGAGGAATATGAGATATACAGGGCTTCTAAGTTACAAACGGACCAGCTACTTAATGACAAAGTTTCGTTCCGATCGAATCTGCTGTACAACACGGCCATCGATATCGATGGGTCAGCGGGCAATGATAACGGTCGTATAAGACAAAGTGCAACAGTTGGTCGTTGGCGGCGAGACGATGCGCATCGGACTGTGCCGTGACTGTGTCGGTGTTTAATTATGTGTGGTGTTTTTGTGTTTGTGTATTTTAAATAGTTGACGACCCCTTTTGGGTGAATTTGGTGTTTTTATAATTTTTAAAAAAACCTGATGATGAGAATTTATTCTCGAAACGCGTTGTTTTAAGGAAAAAACTAAAGAAGTCACAAGACGGAAGTTAATACAGGTAATTGCCTAATATTAATTCTAAATATTAGTAACGTGACTTGGAGACAATTAAAACAAAATGAATAATTTAAAATGTAATAGTGTATAAATACAGTCTGTGATATTATAATTTTCTTGTTTTCTTAAAGAAAACATTTGAAGATGTAAACAACTATCTCAACTCCTTCACATATACAATGTTACATATATACGCATGCACACACTCATATACATAAGCACGTTTCACTCAAATAATTGTTCTGTTGTACATTTTTTTTCCAGTCTCCAGATCGCTATTATGATTAACTTAAGAATTTTTTACCTTGTATAATCCACTATGCGATCTCAGTTTTTTACATACAACATGTTTCAGGGACTAAATCCCCATCTTCAGGTACAGTAAAAAATTTATTATTCCCCTAATACATAGGGGTCGTCGAAATGATTAAAATGTTTATACATAAAAACACACGCACAAAAATCACTGAATAAATTAACATATAACACAAACACATGAACACGTTAAAAGCGACTCAGTGCACCGGTCGACCTCCGATCGTCAACTAGCCCGTGTTCGTGCTTCATTGCTTATCATCAACGTGGTATCATATAATTTATTTCCATACACACAAAAAATGGCGCCATTTAATGCACTAGCACATAGACTAATAAGCGTACCAATGAATACGGAGGATTATAAGGAAGAATATAACATAATAAAACACATAGCCTTGAAAAATGGATATAACACAGAAATTTCAATCACTTTCTGCTACAGTCCGTTTCTTGATGTATATAATACTATAATACTTATAACTATTTTACCTCAAGATGTATTTTTTCTTTAGGGACATGTTTCGGGAGATCCTGTTCTCCCATCTTCAACCTTCGCCATCTTGCTTCTGGTGCAGTATTTGTGTGTTGGCTTCTGGATGTTATTATGGTGTCCATAATAACATCCAGAAGCCAACACACAAATACTGCACCAGAAGCAAGATGGCGAAGGTTGAAGATGGGAGAACAGGATCTCCCGAAACATGTCCCTAAAGAAAAAATACATCTTGAGGTAAAATAGTTATAAGTATTATAGTAACACAGAAACTGTGGATAAAATGATACATAAACAATTACGGAAAATAAATGGTGACAATAATAAAGTTAAAAATACAACACAATATGTCTCAGCATTATATACGAACATACTCCCCAACATAATAAAAAATGAATTTAAAAAATTATATATAAATGTTTCATTCAAGACCATAAATAATCTAAAAAATATACTTAAGCCACGAAAACCAATAACTTTGGAGGAATTTTCAGGAGTATATAGAATCCAGTGCAGTGAGTGCGATAAGTTCTATATCGGACAAACGGGGAGGAAATTTATCGAGAGATTTAAAGAACACTTACCAAAAAAGAAACCCCAAACCACCTCATCAAATTACGCACTCCACCTAATAAACGAAAACCATAATTACACCGGATTCAAAGAGAACATGGAGCCAATACATGTTTGTAATAAAGGTCATTTCCTGAATGCTTTAGAAGAGTTTGAAATATACAAGGCATCCAAAGTAAATAAAGAGCAGTTACTCAACGATCAGCTATCATTTAAATCCAATAAATTATATGATACCGCGTTGATGATAAGCAATGAAGCACGAACACGGGCTAGTTGACGATCGGAGGTCGACCGGTGCACTGAGTCGCTTTTAACGTGTTCATGTGTTTGTGTTATAAGTTAATTTATTCAGTGATTTTTGTGCGTGTGTTTTTATGTATAAACATTTTAATCATTTCGACGACCCCTATGTATTAGGGGAATAATAAATTTTTTACTGTACCTGAAGATGGGGATTTAGTCCCTGAAACATGTTGTATGTAAAAAACTGAGATCGCATAGTGGATTATACAAGGTAAAAAATTCTTAAGTTGTTCTGTTGTGTTTGACAATTCTTTTGTATTCATACACAGGTCCTGATGATGACAATAAACACTGTCGAAACATTGACACAAATAAGTTAAAATTTGTGTTATATTTTTGACCGATCCTCACAAACCCTTCACCAAAAATCCATTAATCGACAGTCACTACGAATTTAAGGATTATAATTTATAATTATGGATAGCCAACTAACTGAACCCATAAATATTACACGAGGACTAAAGCAAGGAGATGGGTTAGTCCCAACACTATTTAATATTGCATTGGAATATGTAATTAGAGGCTTATCAATAAATAGCTCCAATCTGTTAACAAATAAAACTGTACAGATAGCCGCATATGCAGATGACATTAACATCATGCCAAGATGGATCACGGCAGCTAAAGAAATATTTATAGAGCTTAAAAACAAAGCCAAGGAAGTTGGGCTAGCCATATTTAAGGATAAAACAAAAATGCTTATCCAAAGAAGAAGCGACCAGGTTCATAACAACACTGAGATAGAGGAGGACACAACTGAAGTGGTGGACAATTTCACGTATCTCGGAGTGAACCTAGCAAAGACTGGATCAGAGGAGCCGGAGATCCAAAGACGGACCACCATGGCTAACAAGACATACTTCGAATTGCTGCCATCATTTAGGTCTGGGGATGTGCACAGGGAAACAAAAATGAAAATATATAGGACTGTCATCAGACCGGTGCTATGCTACGGGTGTGAGGCATGGACAATAACACAGAAAACAGCCGACATAGTAGACACCTTTGAAAGGAAAACCCTCAGACGCATTATAGGCCCAATACAAGAAAATGGCTCATGGAGACTGAGATACAACAATGAATTTTATCAAATATATAAAGAGATACCAGTCTCAAAATTTATAAGAATACAAAGATTGTGTTGGGCCAGACATGTTATGAGAATGGAGGATGGCAGGAACCCCAAGAGGGCTTTGCTGGGTACATGGGAGGGAATGAGACCTAGAGGCAGACCGAGGAAGAGGTGGGAAGATGGCGTTGCAGAGGACGCGAGGGACATGGGGATAAGAAACTAGAGGAGGGTTGCAGTGGATAGAGTGGATTGGAGGCAGAGATTGGTGGAGGCCAGGGCTCGACTTGGGCTGTAGCGCCATAGGAGGAGGAATTTATAATTATAATATTTTATAATTTATATTATAAGCTTATTAGTCATCTTGCTTCATTTACCACAAGATGATTAACACATACTCCATAAATTCCAGGATATACATGGTATATCAGTTAAAAAATGTCCATACCTTGTAACATGACATAAGGTAGCACAAGATTTGCAAGTTTAAATGAATGAAGAAAAGCTATACGCCGAAAAGCTAATAAACATAATTGATAGAACAAGACCAATAAACTACTTCTGACACAGACAAAGGCAATGACTATGACAATACCCAATAGATTGGAAAAGTGATAAAGGAATATAGTCCAAATGCCCTATTTCAGAAAGAATTATAACAAATATTACCCATAATAAAAGTACAAAGTTGAGTTGTAAAATAAAAAATAGTAAGTAAACATTAGATAATTTAATATGAAAATCAAAGATAAGAACAAATATAGTAATAATAATAACGGACTAGTGTCGATAAAATAAAGATACAATGTTACAAAGTGAAATAAACTAGTGATAATCAAGAAAGAAAAGTGATGTGAGCATTAATGACTTGAAAGTAGAAAAAAAAATAAACCTGTGAATATTATAATAGCTAATAAACGATGAATAGGACCCAGAGATAATAAACAAACTATATGTTACAAGAAGTAATTATAGTTAGGAGTAACTGAATAGTTTTATAAAAAATAAAATATTTATCATCAGTACAAAAAATATCGGTATGGAGAACCATACATGACTTCCATATTCTAAGATTTATATTTAAAATCATTTTCGAAATGAAATTTTACCATAGAAACTACTTCTTTCTACTTACTGCTTCAGCCTTAACCACAGTTCTGTGGTCACTAACGTATACCACCTCACGTTATCGCACTCGATTTTCACTGATGATGGAAGTCGATGGCATTGCCGAAACGTCTGGTTTTGTAGAAAACATTGGACTATGGCCAAATATCCCGGGAAGGAATTTTAACAAAAACTACTTCTTTGTTGCCGATAACGTTGTACACATATATATATATATATATATATATAAAATATGCATAAAATTAATGGCTTGTATAAGTTAATGATTGATCTCCATTAAGTAGTGCTCAAGTTTCCAAAGTTTTAATATTATGATGTCCGTAATTAAAACATCAGAGCAGGTTTAGTGTGAATGAGGGTACACTGTGGACAAAAATTTTCAACATTTCCTATTGAGCGTTGCTTAGAGTAAAGCTGCGAATCTACAGTGTATGTTTCACAGAACAAACACGCGAAAAAGAAGGAGCGCTCCGATGTCACTCATGGACCCTCAGCATCTTGCAGAGGGTTCATTCCCTAAAGACGAAAA
Source organism: Magicicada septendecula (assembly GCA_034769895.1). Classification (NCBI taxonomy): domain Eukaryota; kingdom Metazoa; phylum Arthropoda; class Insecta; order Hemiptera; family Cicadidae; genus Magicicada; species Magicicada septendecula. Next base: position 450,308,318 of record CM068368.1, read on the forward strand.
GTCTGTCTATGAATCGTTCCTCTGTAAACACGTGCAGTTACACTGCTCAGCGATCCACAGGAAGCAAATTGATGTCCATTTTTTCGGCTTGCACGTGTTATGTTGGTGTGGGTTTCGGCACTTTCCATTTAAAAAGCGTGCAAATGTAAGAAAATAAACATGAATGAGGCCAGAAATAACGTGAATTGTGTGTGTGTGTGTGTGTGTGTGTGTCTCTTACCTGCCTTTTTATTGCTGTAGGCATAATAATAAAATGGAAACGTAAACATTACATAACTGAGGTATGCTTACCTGCCACGAACGATATATATTATTTTATACATGGAGGAGTTCAGTGACATACAAACGTACAGAAGAATTATATATATAAAGATATTAACTCATACATAATTTACATTAAAATGAAAACATTATAATTTTATTCCCTGGCAACAAAATTATTTTATTTTTAACAATTACCATTGTTTGAAAAAGTTTAAATGAATTTTCAAGTACCTTACTGTTGTTAAAACGTAAAAGGTTGCAGGTAAACTACCCCTTCCCCTTAACCGATCTTCACCAAAATCGAAAGTCCTTGAGATCTCTACAATTCAGGGACGTATGCAAAAAATTATTTGATTCTGTTTTAATTTGCAGCTGTTATCATTTGCCATAGAAAATACCCTTGTTAAAAAAACGTTGCAGGTAAACTACCCCTTTCCCTTAACCGATCTTCACCAAAAACAATAGGTCTTGAGAACTCTACAATTTAGGGCTGTATGCAAATAATTTTTGAATTCTGTTTGAATTTGCGGCTGTTATCGTTTGCCATAGGAAATACCCTTGTTAAAACATAAAAAGTTACAGGTAAACTACCCTTTTCCCTTAACCGATCTTCACCAAAAACAATAGGTCTTGAGAACTCTACAATTCAGGGCTGTATGCGAAACATTATTCGATTCTGTTTGAATTTGCGGATGTTATCGTTGCCAAAAAAAAAAAAAGTTTCCCTTGATAAAAAAAAACCGTTGCAGGTAAACTACCCCTTTCCCTCAACCGATCTTCACCAAAAACAATAGGTCGTGAGTACTCTACAAATCAGGGCTGTATGCAAAAAATAATTTGATTGTTTGAATTTGCGGCTGTTATCGTTTGTCGTAGAAAAAATTATCCCCGATAAAAAAACGTTGCAGGTAAACTACCCCTTCCCCATTAACCGATCTTCACCAAAATCAAACGGCCTTGAGTTCTCTACAATTCAGGGACGTATGCAAAAAATTATTTGATTCTGTTTGAATATGCGGCAGTTATCGTTCGTCATAGAAAAATATCGGTATGGAGAACCATACATGACTTCCATATTCTAAGATTTATATTTAAAATCATTTTCAGCCAAACAGCCAGGCTGTGTCTTACCTGCCTTTTTATTGCTGTATTAAATGAAAAATATTATATTACATTAAAATGAAAAAATTATAATTTTATTGCCTGGCAACAAAATTATTTTATTTTTAACAATTACCATTGTTTCAAAAAGTTTAAATAAATTTTCAAGTACTTTACTCTTGTTAAAACGTAAAAGGTTGCAGGTAAACTACCCCTTCCCCTTAACCGATCTTCACCAAAATCGAAAGTCATTGAGACCTCTACAATTCAGGGACGTATGCAAAAAATTATTTGATTCTGTTTGAATTTGCGGCTGTTATCGTTTGCCATAGAAAATACGCTTGATAAAAAAACGTTGCAGGTAAACTACCCCTTCCCCTTAACCGATATTCACCAAAAACAATAGGTCTTGAGTACTCTACAAATCAGGGCTGTATGCAAAACATTATTTGATTCTGTTTGAATTTGCAGCTGTTATCGTTTGCCATAGAAAATACCCTTGTTAAAAAAATGTTGCAGGTAAACTACCCCTTTCCCTCAACCGATCTTCACCAAAAACAATAGGTCTTGAGAACTCTACAATTTAGGGCTGTATGCAAATAATCTTTTGATTCTGTTTGAATTTGCGGCTGTTATCGTTTGCCATAGGAAATACCCTTGTTAAAACATAAAACGTTACAGGTAAACTACCCCTTTCCCTTAACCGATCTTCACCAAAAACAATAGGTCTTGAGTACTCTACAAATCAGGGCTGTATGCAAAACATTATTTGATTCTGTTTGAATTTGCGGCTGTTATCGTTTGCCATAGAAAATACCCTTGTTAAAAAAACGTTGCAGGTAAACTACCCCTTTCCCTCAACCGAACTTCACCAAAAACAATAGGTCTTGAGAACTCTACAATTTAGGGCTGTATGCAAATAATCTTTTGATTCTGTTTGAATTTGCGGCTGTTATCGTTTGCCATAGGAAATACCCTTGTTAAAACATAAAACGTTACAGGTAAACTACCCCTTTCCCTTAACCGATCTTCACCAAAATCAACAGATCTTGAGAACTCTACAATTCAGGGCTGTATGCGAAACATTATTTGATTCTGTTTGAATTTGCGGCTGTTATCGTTTGCCAAACAAACAAAATTACCCTTGCTAAAAAAAAAACCATTGCAGGTAAACTACCCCTTTCCCTCAACCGATCTTCACCAAAAACAATAGGTCGCGAGTACTCTGCAAATCAGGGCTGCATGCAAAAAATTATTTGATTCTGTTTGAATTTGCGGCAGTTATCGTTTGCCATAGAAAAAAAATCTACAGACACACAGACACAAGACAGACAGACACACAGACAGACACTTTTCGGAAAACGACTTTTTTTCATGTTTTGAGTGTAGTAGAATCAGAATCTGCAATAATCTCGAACACGATTTTTTTTGCCATCACCATACTTCCATTCCTTAAGGAATATGGAAGTAAAATTACCCTTGTTAAAACATAAAGCGTTGCAGGTAAACTACCCCTTTCCCTTAACCGATCTTCACCAAAAACAATAGGTCTTGAGAACTCTACAAATCAGGGCTGTATGCAAAAAATTATTTGATTCTGTTTGAATTTGCGGCTGTTATCGTTTGCCATAGAAAAAAATCTACAGACACACAGACAGACAGACAGACAGACACACACTTTTCGAAAAACGACTTTTTTTCATGTTTGAGTGTGGTACAATCAGTATCTGCAATATTCTCAAACACGATTTTTTTTGCCATCACCATACTTCCATATTCCTTAAGGAAATGGACTCCATTTCCTTAAGGAATATGGAAGTAAATATCGGTATGGAGAACCATACATGACTTCCATGTTCTAAGATTTATATTTAAAATCATACTCGAAATGAAATATTACCATAGAAACTACTTCTTTCTACTTATTGCTTCAGCCTTAACCACGGTACTGTGGTCACTAACGTATACCACCTTACGTTTTCGCACTCGATTTTCACTGATGATGGCAGTCGATGGACTACCGAAAAGTCTGGTTTTGCAGAAAACATTGGATTACGGCTAAACAGCCCAGGAAGGAATTTTAACAAAGAACTACTTCTTTGGTGCCGATAACGTAGTACACATATAAAAAATTCTCCCCTCCCCAATCAACTATAATTTTCATTAATAGAAAATTACCCCCACCCCGTTCACCTAACCTCTTCATTTATAGATATTTCATCTACGTTCTACAGTGGATTATTATGAGCTTCTTATTAGGATACATTATTTATCAAAATTAAGTACTTATTCTTGTTAAAACATAAAACGTTGTAGGTAAACTACCCCTTTCTCTTAACCGATCTTCACCAAAATCAATAGACCTTCAGTCCTCTACAATTCAGAGAAGCATGCAAAAAAATATTTGATTCTGTTTGAATGTGCGGCAGTTATCGTTCGTCAAGGAAACATTTCTCTTGTTACAACATAAAATGTTGCAGGTAAACTACCCCTTTCCCTTAACCGATCTTCACGAAAAATTACCTCGTCTACAATTCAGGAACTAATGCAAAAAATTACTTGATTCTCTTTGAATTTATGGCTGGTCTTTCGTAAAAAAAATTACCCTTCTTAAAATATAAAATGTTGCTGGTAAACTACCCCATTCCTTTAACCGATCTTCAACAAAATCAACAGACCTTGAGTTCTCTTTAATTCAAAAAGGTATGCAAAAACGTCGTCGATTCTGTTTGAATTTGCGGCAATTATCGTTCATCATATAAAAAATTACCCTTGTTAAAACATAAAATGTTGCAGGTAAACTACCCCTTTCCCTTAACCGATCTTCACCAACACCAATAGGTCTTGAGAACTCTACAATACAGGGCTGTATGCAAAATATTATTTGATTCTGTTTTAATTTGCGGCTGTTATCGTTTGCCATAGAAAAAAATTACCCCCGATAAAAAAATGTTGCAGGTAAACTACCCCTTCCCCTTAACCGATCTTCACCAAAAGCAACAGGTCTCGAGTACTCCACAATTCAGGGCGGTATGCAAAAAATTATTTGATTCTGTTTGAATTTGCGGCTCTTATCGTTTGCCATAAGAAATACCCTTGTTAAAATATAAAACGTTGCAGGTAAACTACCCCTTTCCCTTAACCGATCTTCAACAAAATCAACAGACCTTGAGCTCCGTATAATTCAAAAAGGTATGCAAAAGAGTAGTTGATTCTGTTTGAATTTACGTCAGTTATCGTTCGTCATAGAAAAATTACCCATGTTAAAACATAGAATGTTGCAGGTAAACTACCTTATTCCCTTAACCGATCTTCACCAAAACCAAACGGTATTGAGAACTTTACAATTCAGGGCTTAATGCAAAACATTATTTGATTTTGTTTGAATTTACGACTCTTATCATTTGCCATAAAAAATACCCTTTTAAAACATAAAACGTTGCAGGTAAACTACCCCTTTCCCTTAACCGATCTTCACCAAAAACAATAGGTCTTGAGTACTCTACAAATTAGGGCTGCATGCAAAAAATTATTTGATTCTGTTTGAATTTCCGGCTCTTATCGTTTGCCATAGAAAATACCCTTTTAAAACATAAAACGTTGCAGGTAAACTACCCCTTTCCTACAACCGATCTTCACCAAAAACAATAGGTCATGAGAACTCTACCATTCAGCACTGTATGCAAAAAATTATTTGATTCTGTTTACATTTGCGGCTTTTATCGTTTGCCAAAAAAAATACACTTGTTAAAAATATAAAATGTTGCAGGTAAACTTTCCCTTACCCTTAACCGATCTTCACCGAATCCAATAGGTCTTGAGAACTCTACAAATCAGGGCTGTGTGCAAAAGAGTAGTTGATTCTGTTTGAATTTGCGGCTGTTATCGTTTGCCATAGAAAAAAATTACCCTTGGTTAAAAAAAAAAGTTGCAGATAAACTACCTCTTTCCCTTAACCGATCTCCACCAAAAACAATAGGTCTTGAGTAGTCTACAAATCAGGGCTGTATGCAAAAAATTATTTGATTCTGTTTGAATTTGCGGCTGTTATCGTTTGCCATAGAAAAAAAATCTACAGACAGACACACACACAGACACTTTTCAAAATATCGGTATGGAGAACCATACATGACTTCCATATTCTAAGATTTATATTTAAAATCATTTTCAGCCAAACAGCCAGGCTGTGTCTTACCTGCCTTTTTATTGCTGTATTAAATGAAAAATATTATATTACATTAAAATGAAAAAATTATAATTTTATTGCCTGGCAACAAAATTATTTTATTTTTAACAATTACCATTGTTTCAAAAAGTTTAAATAAATTTTCAAGTACTTTACTCTTGTTAAAACGTAAAAGGTTGCAGGTAAACTACCCCTTCCCCTTAACCGATCTTCACCAAAATCGAAAGTCATTGAGACCTCTACAATTCAGGGACGTATGCAAAAAACCGTTTGATTCTGTTTGAATTTGCGGCTGTTATCGTTTGCCATAGAAAATACCCTTGTTAAAAAAACGTTGCAGGTAAACTACCCCTTTCCCTCAACCGATCTTCACCAAAAACAATAGGTCTTGAGAACTCTACAATTTAGGGCTGTATGCAAATAATCTTTTGATTCTGTTTGAATTTGCGGCTGTTATCGTTTGCCATAGGAAATACCCTTGTTAAAACATAAAACGTTACAGGTAAACTACCCCTTTCCCTTAACCAATCTTCACCAAAATCAACAGATCTTGAGAACTCTACAATTCAGGGCTGTATGCGAAACATTATTTGATTCTGTTTGAATTTGCGGCTGTTATCGTTTGCCAAACAAACAAAATTACCCTTGCTAAAAAAAAAACCGTTGCAGGTAAACTACCCCTTTCCCTCAACCGATCTTCACCAAAAACAATAGGTCGCGAGTACTCTGCAAATCAGGGCTGTATGCAAAAAATTATTTGATTCTGTTTGAATTTGCGACAGTTATCGTTTGCCATAGAAAAAAAATCTACAGATAGACAGACAGACACACACACACAGACACTTTTCGGAAAATGACTTTTTTTCATGTTTTGAGTGTAGTAGAATCAGAATCTGCAATAATCTCGAACACGATTTTTTTTGCCATCACCATACTTCCATTCCTTAAGGAATATGGAAGTAAAATTACCCTTGATAAAAAACCGTTGCAGGTAAACTACCCCTTTCCCTTAACCGATCTTCACCAAAAACAATAGGTCTTGAGAACTCTAAAATTCAGGGCTGTATGTAAAATATTATATGATTTTGTTTGAATTTGCGGCTGTTATCGTTTGCCATACAAAATACCCTTTTAAAACATAAAACGTTGCTGGTAAACTACCCCTTTCCCTTAACCGATCTTCACCAAAACCAAAAGGCCTTGAGAACTCTACAATTCAGGGCAGTATGCAAAACATTATTTGATTATGTTTGAATTTGCGGCTGTTATCGTTTGCCATAGAAAATACCCTTGTTAAAACATAAAACGTTGCCGGTAAACTACCCCTTTCCCTTAACCGATCTTTACCAAAATGAACAAATCTTGAGAGCTCTACAATTCAGGGCTGTATGCGAAATATTATTTGATTCTGTTTGAATTTGCGGCTGTTTTCGTTTGCCAAACAAACAAAATTACCCTTGATAAAAAAAAAACCGTTGCAGGTAAACTACCCCTTTCCCTCAATCGATCTTCACCAAAAACAATAGGTCGCGAGTACTCTATAAATCAGGGCTGTGTGCAAAAAATTATTTGATTCCGTTTGAATTTGCGGCAGTTATCGTTTGCCATAGAAAAATCTACAGACAGACAGACAGACAGACAGACAGACACACAGACACTTTTCGGAAAACGACTTTTTTTCATGTTTTGAGTGTAGTACAATCAGAATCTGCAATAATCTCGAACACGATTTTTTTTGCCATCACCATACTTCCATTCCTTAAGGAATATGGAAGTAAAAATGACTTTTTTTCATGTTTTGAGTGTAGTACAATCAGAATCTGCAATAATCTCGAACACGATTTTTTTTGCCATCACCATACTTCCATTTTCTTAAGGAACATGGAAGTAAAAATGTTTGTTAAATATAAAATACTGATACTTCCTTAAATGTTTAAAGGAAGAATTATGTTGTGTTATAATGATAGTAAATAATCCAGTGTTATATTTTAGTTATTTGTGTTAATGGATTTATATTTAAAACTATTAAGATTAATGGCAAACACATAATCTGTTATACTAAGCATAGGCAAAGGGAATTATGTACTGTATACTGTAAGTATATTCAATAGGTAATACTAATACTCACCTAATTTTCAATTTATATTATGTTTTGTTATGATTATAATTAATCAGATGTAATATTACAACTAATGAGTAACTGGACCAGGGAAAAGATATGTTCAATATTGGATACTGGCATTGGCCTAAAATGTTTTTTAAAAAAAGATTTATGTTATATTGTATTATGGTAATTATGTTTAAAACACTTAAAATTAACAATATTAACATAATCAGTTGTAATGAATGAAGATAAAGAGAATTATTTATTCTAGGCATTAGGCCTATATTTGGGAACAAGAAAATTGTAAAATTTAATACAAAAACAATAACAATTAATGAAATAATGCATGTAATCCTGTTAGGTTTAACAGTAAAAGTATGGAAAACAAAAATAGATATAAAATAATTAGTTTAGGTTAATTTACAAAAAAAAAACAAATATTAAATGTATGGATTTGTTATTATTTGAAGAAAAGTAGTCATGTTGGATATCAAATTAATGTGTAAGGGAACAGCAATACAATGATGTGATTATATTTAGTATTACAGTTAGTATAAGGAAATTATGTTAACCGACAGAATCCACTGGAAAACCATACCAGCGGAGCAACCCGGATTGTGGCAGATACCGAAAACAGATAAACTAATTACAAACAAATTCTCGAGAAAAGGGACTGATTTTATGGGCACCAACACAGCAAACCATTTCCAAAAGAAGAAAGGATATTAATTAAGATTAAGACAATATAAATGAAGATATAATGAAACACTAACAAGGACATAAAATAAACTAATTTTTAAAATAAGACAATTAAGGGTAATTAAGATATCAAAATTCAAAGAGAAGTAAGAACAGCTTACCCAAGATATTTGAAACAACATAATTTTGAAGAGAACAAATATCAAAATTCAAAAAGAAGTAAGAACAGCTTACACAAGATATTTGAACAACATAATTTTGAAGAGAAAATAATCAAAATAATAAAAACCGAGATAAGCCACAAAAGTTAAAAGAAGTGAGGACAGCTTACATGAAATATTTGCATACCCTAGTTTTGAATGGAATAATAGTAAAAAATAACGTTTTTTTAGGACTACGAGAAGAGAACAAACAAGACAATTAACAGTAATATAATAAGACCAGACAATCAAGTAAGAAGGACAATGAATAACTTAATGACAATAATTATAATGAGAATAATTAAAATGATAACCATTGATACAGCTACAAGGTAGAATCTTTTAATTGGAAATGATAAAGGAGGGAAAGACATGGAAAACATCTATTGCAAGAAGGAAGATAAAAGAACTACAGAATATATATGTCAACATATATAACATCGCCACACATATGGATAAAGAACATTTGAATGAATCAATATGAAGGAAAATAATCTGTGAAATAAATTAGTGATAATCGATAAAGAAAAGTGATGTGAGCATTAATGTCTTGAAAGTAGCAAAAAATAAAATAAACCTGTGAGTATTATAACAGCTAATAAACGATGAATAGAACCCAGAGATAACAAACAAACTATATGTTACAAGAAGTAATTATAGTTAGGAGTAATTGAATAGTTTTATAAAAAATAAAATATTTATCATCAGTATAAAAAAAAAGTTTGTTATATATAAAATACTGAAATTCCTTAAATGTTTAAAGGAAGAATTATGTTGTGTTATAATGATAGTAAATAATCCAGTGTTATATTTTAGTTATTTGTGTTAATGGATTTATATTTAAAACTATTAAGATTAATGGCAAACACATAATCTGTTATACTAAGCATAGGCAAAGGGAATTATGTACTGTATACTGTAAGTATATTCAATAGGTAATACTAATACTCACCTAATGTTCAATTTATATTATGTTTTGTTATGATTATAATTAATCAGATGTAATATTACAACTAATGAGTAACGGGACCAGGGAAAACATATGTTCAATATTGGATACTGGCATTGGCCTAAAATGTTTTTTAAAAAAAGAGTTATGTTATATTGTATAATGATTATAGCTAATCAAATGTTATAGTTTAGTTAACTGTATTATGGTAATTATGTTTAAAACACTTACACTTAACAATATTAACATAATCAGTTGTAATGAATGAAGATAAAGAGAATTATTTGTTCTAGGCATTAGGCCTATATTTGGGAACAAGAAAATTGTAAAATTTAATACAAAAACAATAACAATTAATGAAATAATGCATGTAATCCTGTTAGGTTTAACAGTAAGAGTATGGAAAACAAAAATAGATATAAAATAATTAGTTTAGGTTAATTTACAAAAGAAAACCAAATATTAAATGTATGGATTTGTTATTATTTGAAGAAAAGTAGTCATGTTGGATATCAAATTAATGTGTAAGGGAGCAGCAATACAATGATGTGATTATATTTAGTATTACAGTTAGTATAAGGAAATTATGTTAATCTAAAAGATTTTTAGTAATTTTGTATAGAAGAACAATAGCCATATTTAACAATATTCCCAAATTGTCAACCAATGAGAATGCGTGTTTGAACCTTAGCAACCAAGATCTCTAGTAAATAAATTCATTAGTCTATTAACTTTTGATGAGTACAGATTGAAAAACTGCAGACCATTGGGGGGAAGAAAAAATATTTAATATATAAATGATTGATAGAATACTGGACCAGAATGATGAACAATAAATAATAACCACATTGATTAAATACCACAATAATAAAATCATTAATCCATTATTAATTTCTGAGGAGTACAGATTTGAAAAACTGCAGACCATTGGAGAGAAGAAAAAATATCTAATATATAAATGCTTGACGGAATACTGGACCAGAATGATGAACAATAAATAATAACCACATTGAAAATTTTAAATACCAAAAGAAGATAGGAGTATCTAATTGACCAAAGGAAAACGAGCAGTACCTAAAGTAATCCTATCCGGTCTGAAAATAAAGAGAATTGCTAAGTATACCTTAAGCCTAGTACGCACTGGGACTCTTTGAATCGACTCATGTCGCGATTCAGAATCCGCGCTGTGTAGATTCATTGTTCGAACTCAGCTCAGACGCTGCTCCGCGACAAAACACCGTGTCCACACCAAGATTCATGTTGCGATTCAGTCCTTTGCGAAAAATGACGGAGAAATTGCTCTCTCGGGAATTTCCCTAGCTCTTTATTGTATAATTAATAATAGAAACAAGCGCAATAAAAAACGACAAAAAAGATGGTGGGTTCGCAAATTATTTCATGGCGGGAATAATCTTTTGGACACTTTAAAAATGGAAGATGGCATGGGGTTTAGAAATTTTTTGAGAATGTCCCCAACCGATTTTGAAACCATTTTAACCAAAGTTGGTAATAAAATTTGTAAGAAAAGTACCAACTTTAGGGAATCTATCTCCCCGGCCAACAGATTAGCTGTCACTCTTAGATTCCTAGCTAGTGGAGACTCATACACAAGCCTCATGTACACCTTCAAGATTTACTGGTGAGGTTCCACTTTTCATATTTTTCATCTTTTTGTGTTCGCGCCGAAATTGTCCTTTCAATGTATGCAATTTTTTTTCAATTTCCGCCACGGATACACTATATTACCAGCCAAAGCCGTCAATGTTTTGCTTTTTAATTCACGATTTCTATAGTCTGTGAAGGACACATCCCACAAACAACGATGGGAATGCATCTCCTCTATAAACTGTAACGTTAAATCAATACTCCACAACATAATTGCAAAAATAAAATAAAAAACAATCATCGAAACGAATCGAAAAATGAGTGCGTAGCGGCGCGAGTCGCTAGCCTGTTCGGATTTACGTCTACACTGGCCAATGCTGCGCAACAATGAGTCAGTGAATCCCATATCGGATGGGATTCAAATGACGCAGAAAATACTAACCAGCAACACACCAGATTCACCGCGACAATGAGTCGGGGCAGCCCGGACGCAGGCGAGTCGCACGCGGGATTCACCCCAGACGCAAAGTCGATTCAAAGAGTCCCAGTGTGTACTAGGCTTAAAATACAACTGTAACAGTAACACGAAAAGATAATAAGTGAACTACACTGTTAGTACTAGTTATCACTCACTGATCACACACTTGAATTTTCTTTTATTTAATGAACACTTAGAACTGAAAAGTAATCTCACTGTTATAATAATTACTTATGTGAAGAAACTTTAAGATTAAATATTAGTTACAATCAGTTAACCTACAAACACAGTTTCATTAAATATAGGTTATAACTATAATTGTAACTATTTCATGACTTGTATGATATTTGTGTGTTGATTGTAAAATTTTGTACTTTTATTAGTATATTTAATGACATTTTCTTTAGCCTCAAGAACTTCATGACCTGAGATATTTATAAAAAGTAAACAAGAGAATTCCATATTGGAAACAGAATAGCCAACCGCGAATAATTAAACATGCCGGCACAAATTTCGTTATATAATTTGGAAGGATTTGTAATATATTAAGGAACATAAGAATTGATAATAAAAACATTATTGAACTTCTCACTGTATGTTTGATTTTTTTATAATCTTTACTATAATTTGGGTTTCATTTCTCACATAATAAACATTAAACGGGTGAGTTTAACTCTATGATTATTATAATGGCAGTAAAGAATTTAATTTCGTTACAAATTGAAGCAAACCAATGGAGGACATTAATTAATTAATATACCAGAGATTATAATCTCGTTACAAATTGGCGATCCCAAAACGAGGCTTTCACGGGAGACACTCGGAGATTATACAACCTGTAGAACACACTACAAAACAAAAAACCATGGGCACAGCATTTTTTTTGGAAAGTTATTTTGTCTCTAGGAAAAGACTCGTTCAGCTTTAAAATAAAAATATCACCATTTCTTATTTAACAAAGCTGGCATTTTTGAAACTCACCTACATTATAATATACTATTAAAAGTCTGAAAACCAATACACTGATAAAACTTTAAATGCAATAAGTTCATACAATACAGTGTATTTAAAATTAGTTTAAAACTGTTTAGAAAAATTTCATGATTTTAGATTGTGTTTATGGCACTCATTTTCTGTTGCTGAGTAAATCCCTGAAGACTTGTAATGACATTAAAAATGTTATCACATTTTGTGTCCTTCAGTAAATTCCTCAATTCTCAGATGTGTTATAATGTTTGTACTAAAGTAGGAAGAGGCTCATCAGAAGATCTGGCTGTTGATCTTTGTCTGAAGAATCTTGGCAAATTTTATTATTTGTCACTTCAGTTAAGTAGTCAGCATCCTTAAGCTCACCACATCTGGTGAGTTTACATCAATATTTACAAACTCCCCATAAGTTACTTGATAGCTGATGTCCTGTTAGTCTACTAAGAAATAGTCTTCAAGAACAAGTAAAATAACACTGATTATAACAACACATTCTTAGGGAAGTCGACTTCTCAGGAACCCTACTTCTTTGAAACATTTAGTGAGTTTCTTTCCTAATTTCTTTCTATACACTATACAGCATTTGACAGAGATCAATTTTAATTTTTTCTTGATTTTTTAAATTTTGCACACAATGTTTTACATAACTTGGCCTTACCAGAAATGTTTTAAAATTTGGATAACAGCTGAATGTTCTACTAGCTGAATCACTGACATCATATTGGGGAAAAAACAGAACATATACGTGTTCAAGATTAAGAACATTCTGTACAATTGTTCAAAACCAATAAAATTTTTCAATTCTGTATTTTAAATCTTTTATCAGTCATCAAAAGCAAATTTTCAAAAATCTCTCCTGTCATCAGCACTTTTTTATTGGCTTTATAATATGTCAATGTTAACATTTATGAAGACTGTCAATGTGTTGATTTACAACGGTCAACAAAGTTATTTACTACCTGCGATAGCAGCTACCAGAGCTGTAAACAGGGACCCCGTGCCCCATTTTCTCCTGCTGCATAAATTACTAGTACCTTTGAATTAAAATGTTTTATCAGGTACATAGTTATAAGCAAAGCCAGCTTTCTTAACATTAATAATGTTATGAGACTCAATACCACAAATAACTTTGGCTAGTGTACCTTCCCCTTAGCAGCGGCACAAACATTAACTGACACACTTTCAAAAACCACACATGGATCAAAAAGTTGTGGCATCACATTCTTTACAAACTGTCTCGCCATCCAAAGCTAATCTAAAAATTGGTTTTCCCTAATTTTTTAGCAAATTCCTCAGATTTAGCTCTCGTTAAATGACCACTCAATGGTATGTTTCTGTTGTACTTTTGAACACACAATTTCACTGCAAATTTATTAATTTCAAAGATTTTCCAGCACTCTCACTTTTTTTCTATCATATCCCTACAAATGAACTCCAAATTTTAAAAACTTGTCATTTTTCTTCGGTTTTAAGAATTTGTATACTTATTCACAGAAATATCATCCTTTCACAATTTTCAGCATATTTTTTCATCTCCTTTTCTCTAGCACTGAGTACCTGCATCTATTATGTCAAAAATGTCTCTTGTTAACTGAATTTAAAAACTCATTAACCTTACTGATAGATAAAACAAAGTTTCTTGTTACAACAAACAACAGTGCTTGATTGTGTTTGTATTTTTAAGATTAACATCATAAATCCAGATTAATAGTATAAATACAGATACTCTGCATACTGGATAAATGAACTCACAACACTTGCACGTTTCAACAAACAACTGAAGAAATTCTTTTGGCTGAAGAATAAATGTAGGTCAAGAGTTAAAAATTCCAAGAATTCTGTCACATAGTGTAGATCTATTCTGCATAGACAGGCAGAATGAAGGATAAACATAAATACTAGTTCTTAAATATATTGTTACGACGGTCTACTTATCGTTGCATGGTACAGTGGACAACAAAACACAAGATACCAATTAAGTCACTAATCACCAGCTTTAATTATCACAATTAAACAGTTCGTAATTAACAAGACAGTCTGTGACAACAAATCAAATAAAACTTGTTCACACACAATAAAATGTCACCTAATATAACCCACAATTGTATTACAATTGTCCCGCCCGATTATTAAACACAACACTTCACTAAAAACCACTTGAACGCACCAGTAATCATCGACAAAAACACTGAACTAAGGCCGCTGATGCCTTGTATTTATACCCCCGCTCACAGACCAGAACATTCCATAACTACACGTTATCTCTACATTCATAATTAATTGCGGCCTTGACACAGTCAACGAGGCTGGCGGCGTCCAGAAAAGTCTCACAAGCGCATGTTGAAATCACGTACACCACAACATTCAGCCGGATTCCAATGGATCATTCGAGAAACATGTAGATTGTTCTGTGATGTCGTAACACTGCCCCCTCCTTAAGCCTGTTTGTCCCGAACTGGCAAACTGTCTCTCAAGTAATACTCGGCAAGGCAATCTACATAGCTGGTCTACTTGCGAAAAATAATTCTTCGGTTCTTCTAATTCAGTCTTGTGTGATCCAAACGTCAAGTTCCCAGGAATATGAGTCTTCCGCTCAACTACCAGTTTTGCGGGAATCACTCCCATGCCGTCATGTACTGATGACCTACAGGCCATCAGCTGGTCCAAGGCTGATTGGTTCTTGTCAACAACCTCTTCCGTGACTTCATCTTCAGTAATGTTTTCTCCGGGTTCTTCCATTAACTCAGGAACAAGCAAGAGTCTTGTTTCGACACCCATAGTTGCCTTTCCAATCACTTCTTTTGTCGTTACACTTATTTGTACTTCCTTTGTTAGTTCTTCCTCCATTTCCGCTTGCAATTGGGAGGGTTACTCTTGACCAGACCTGTTGACTTTTTCTTTGACTAATGCCACTTGCTTAAGCAAATGGTTGGTAGACCCCGTCATTTTAGCCATGCAGAGCCTTATCTTCTCTTGGTCAACCCTCAGGACATTCTCTCTTAAGTCCACAATGAATCCGTAGGCATTCATAATGTCTGTGCCAAGAATCACTTCATCGACAATGTCTGCCACGACCATTTGGTGGCTAAACTCGAGAAGACCCAGGCGTACACGTACGTCTACCTTTCCTAGCACCTTGACGGGGCTTCCAGTCATAGTCTCTATTGTACAAGAGCTAATTAGAGGCTGGCGGTTGCTGAATAAGTCAGGGCGCACAATGGACACTATTGCGCCTGTGTCAACTGTAAATTATGTTGGTTTACCTTCGCAAATCCATTAACAATCAAATTTCCACTGGTCTTATATAGCGTGGAAACTGTGTGCTGTTCTGAGACTTTACTTCTCCAATTGGTGCGATCACTCTCTTCTCTTGGTATCTTCTTCTCCCAACAGTCTACCTGTAGATGACCACGTTTTCCACAGTTGTAACATTTCGGTATTCTGTCGTTTCCCCATCGTTCAAATTGTTCCAACTCTCTTGAACTTCTGAATTGTTTGTCCAACAACATTGTTTTTCTGCACCCATCGTAACGGCAATGTGATACTGGGATCTTCTGACTGCAATGTGATGGCACAAACCCATTAATGTAGAGGGACGCTGAGTTGGCAGCTTCAAACTCTAGGGGAGAACAAGAGCTTCTGAGCTAGTTCGGTGTCTTGCCATTCGTAACACTTGTTGAAGTTCACAATCTCCGATTCCATCAACAAATTTCTGCACTGCAAACATTATTCGAAAATCTTCTGGTGCTTCTGCATAGCTCAATCTAATCAGTCTGTCGATACTTGCTTCAACCTCTTGAAGGCTCTCCCAGGAATGTTGTCGCCTTTCTCTCAACTGGGTGCAGTACACATCTTGCAAATGTTCATCACCATACCGTAATACCAGAGCTTTTATCAATTCGGCATAGATGTTTTGGCTGTCAGGTGGCACTTTCTGTAGTAGTTCTGCCGCGGGTCCTTTTAATGAGAGAACGAGTGAAACTGCCTTGTCTTTCTCCATCCAATTATTTGCGCATGCAGCAGCTTCAAATTGGCGGAGGTACGTTGCCCAGTGACTGCTTCCGTCAAAGGTTGGAGCTTTGACATGAACTGTCCCTACTGCAGGCAAAGTAACTGTCTCTATTAACTTATTTCCTGCGTCTTTTTCTGTCTTTATCATTGGTACAGTCTGTTCACAAAGTTGTTTTGGTTGTATCTTCAGGCACTGCTCAACTTCACTATTAATTTGTTCTCTTATGTTTGCCATTGAGTTTTCTACTACAGATATTTTATTTGACACAGATTCTTCTATGACAGATATTTTGTAGACATCGATTCTTCAACAATTGAGACAGATTTTCCTACTTCAGCTATTTTTAATGTCATTGATTCTTGTACCTCCAATATTTTAGTAGTTTGCTTATTAAGCTCACCTTGTAGGAGACCCAACTCTGCAGCGGTTTGTTGTCTGCTTTTGCTCCTGTATTAACTCCTTGATCTTCTGTTTCACGCTTCCGTTCTTCTTTTTGTCTTTCTTCTGTTCCTAGCATTAGTGCTTTCTGACGTTCCTCAGCCTCTTCTCTTCCCTGCCTGCATTTTTCTGCTTCTTCCACTTCCTGTCTGTGTTTCTCATCCTGCCATTTTTCTGCTTCTTCTCTTTCTTGTCTTCATTCTTCTTTTTGTCATCTTTCTGCGTCTTCCGCCTCCTGTCGGCATCTTTTCTCTGCTTCCTCTGCGTCCTGTCGTCGTCGTTCCTCTATCCGCAACAGCAGCGCCTGGAAATTTTCCATCATCTGAGTGGCATCCATTGTTTAACGATTAATTACAAATTACACTCATCTTGTACAAAGTGTCCACTGTTTCCACTGTTAACGGTTCTATCCCACTTCTGACACCACTGTTATGACGGTCTACTTATCTTCGTATTGTACAGTGGAAAACAAAATACAAGACACCAACTAAGTTAGTAATCACCAGCTTTAATTATGACAATTAAACAAACAGTTCGTAATTAACAAGACAGTCTCTTACAACAAATCAAATAAAACTTGTTCGCACCCAATAAAATGTCACCTAATATAACACACAATTGTATTACAATTGTCCCACCTGATTATTAAACACAACACTTCACTAATAACCACATGAACACACCAGTAATCACCGACAAAATACTGAACTAAGGCCACTGACCCCTTGTATTTATACCCCCCCCCCGCTCACAGACCAGAACATTCCATAACTACGCGTTATCTCTACACTACGACATAATTAACTGCGGCCTTGACACGGTCAGCAATGCTGGCGGTGTCCAGAAAAGTCTCGCAAGCCCATGTTGAAATCACGTATGCCACAACATTCAGCCGGATTCCAATGGATCATTCGAGAAACACGTAGATTGTTCTGTGATGTCGTAACAATATTCTGAAGTATAATTTGATAGTAAACTTATATTCACCAAGTAAAAAATGAAGAATATGTATAATTTTTACTGAAATGCACAATTATTTGAATTTGTCAAAAACATTAAAAATAAACTTCAAATTAACATGCCTCTTGAACATTATTGATATAGCAGAACGCACAGAGGTCCAAAAAAGGTCAAATTACAGTAGTTTGAATAAACCAAGTTTCACTATATAAATAACAGTAGGGAAGTTGTGGGAAATGTGAATCAAGAAGAGATTGTCTATACAAATCTATAGAAGTACATTGTTGCTGAACACTGTTGGACAGCAAGAAGAGGGCAGACATTCACTGAATCATCAGGGGTGGGAAGAACGTGATATAAAAAGGAGGGAAATGTAAAATAATAAACTCAAAAAACAAAGAACACTAAAATACTATGGTAACTAACACAGCATATACTTCATAACAGCAATGTATAATATAATCTTGTATATATGAACCCGTATGCATCTAAAATTTTCAATAAACTTTACAATTATACTGTCTTATCTACTCACATATATTGGCTATTACATTTAAAAAATACAATTTTCTAATTAGTACAAAGACATGCACAAAAAAAACAGACCCACCACCTCCACACCTGGCAGTGTATATTCATACCAGTTGAGAAGGATGTGTGTGTGCGTGCGTGCACACATACATTATCTATCATGTTACTGAAAAAAATTAATAAACATTAAAGTGGGCATGTGTATGTGAAACTATAAATAGTAAAATAAATTAATAAATATTAAAGTTGCTTACCATTTAGCACCAACGGTAAAATTTTGTTTAAACATTTTTCTGAAGGTTTACATATTTCAGAAAACCTAACAATAAATTTTATAATACTCTGACTGGACCTTGTATTCAGCATTTACACTTTCCTGCTGAAATTATCTGTTGACTCGACGTTGAAAATAATGATCACAATTCTAATTATATAAATTTCACTAAAACTGCAGTAAAAAGTGCAGTTTTATTAGTTAAGTTTGACCATGGTGTCAAATATATTATATATAGTTCCTTTCTATTGTGTTTCTTATACTAAATTATTTTAATGATGTTGAATTTTTAAGGGTTTCCCTGTTCTTCTACTATTTATCAACTGTAATGTTTGTTTTCTATACTTCTAATATTTATCTTCATTTAATTATTGCTAATGTTTGATCAGTGTCAATCTGTCAATCTACGGGAATAGTGGGGTCTGATTAATGTATCTTGCAGCAAGGTTGATTCAGTCTGTCACTACTAACCTGTTGAAGAGAAAGGATTCTGACCCCTTCTATTTTTTTTTCTTTTTGATTACTTCATATTTTGCATTGGGAATTAAATTTTAAGCATCAAGTTACAGCATGGAACACAGTTTCAAGCTATAAGATCCTGTTATTTTTGGAACTAATTATTCACAGATTTGCATGTTTAAGCTAACCAAGGTGAGACAGAAAATATTTTGTTTAAACCTATTTCTACTAAAAAATAAACTGTTACCCTAATTAGTTCATATCTGGACACTATAACTTTTATTATGCATATTAAAAAAAAGGCAATTTAGAATGCTTGTAATTCTGTTAGTTGTACACATGGTGAAACGTACATTGAAAAATTACTTAACTATTGGCATACCTGTTAGATTAGTTTTTCATTTAAAAAAAAAATCTGAATTTTATTAATTCGTGCATCCCTTAGGTTGAGTTTTCAAGTTGGATTTAATATAGTGTTTGATACTGTTAGAAAAAAACATAGAACATATCTTTTAAGACATGTGTATAAATGTCACCTGTAAACGTTTGTGGTTTTCGTTAAAAACAACACCATTTTCAGTTGAATACATGTCATTTTTCTTGAAACCAAAAGTTTTCCCTATACTATGATGACACGTCTTGGGTGGCTTGACTGACACAGAGCACATAAGTCTTGTCACACCCCTATTATATAGTAAGCCCCACCCACAATGTTATAAACAAGCACAACATTTTTAACAAAGTCATCCCCCACTGAAGATGCATCATAGTATGGGTGAAACTTTTGGTTTTAAAAAAATAAAATGGCATGTGTTAAACCAACAAACAGTGTTGTTACACATATAAAAAATTCATGTTTCATTCTGCCACAGAACATGTGCAAGTATTCCAGAAATTTGTTACAGCATTTTCTACTTCATTTAATTTTATTAACTTTGTTAACAGTTTACACAATACAACAGTTAGGTGCTTATTTAATTCAAATCTAGTACTTTAATTTATTTTTGTGTTTGTGTGCATTTAACATACAGTATTGTAATGAGTCTGTATCATGATTTTAAGTTATAAGGACTCATGTTTGAAGTAACGTGAGTAACATAAAACGAGATGCTTTAAGGTTTGTAAAGTTATATCAGTTTAGTGTTTCATAAAGCACCTAAAACATGTATAGTAGCTGATAATATCATGTGAAGATTTGGCAATAATTTATTAAAAAATACTGAACTTAGGAACACACTACAATAGCAGTTTATGTTTTTCATCGTAATGCTTGGTTATGTTAGGACTTGTTTGTTAAGTTTCGCATTCAGCACTGGGTTCAAATTAAGTACGTAACTTAGTCACAGTACCCTTCACGTTTCACTTTTAACATGCAAGCCCAGACTGTGACCTGATGTTGACATACTAATATTTATTGCATATTTCAGTACATTGCATGCATCATGCAGTGAGAACAATAAGTGACCACACTGAATGATTTCATTAACAAATCTTTTCTTTGTTAAATAAAACCTTAGACTTTACCAGTTACAGTCAATAACCTATCGTCAGCTGTATGAAAACTAAAACCCAGTGGTAACATCAAAAGTAACTGAATTATGTGCTTCAGGGTCAACACTTTGAACATTACCAAGAGGATACACAAAAAGGAGAAAACGCTTCTAATATCATAACATTTAACTTCTTGTCATTTTAGTTTTAAAATTTTCTATATAACTACTCATTTTACAGCTTCTCATCATACTTATTTAAAATTGTATTTTTATGTAAGTATTAACTCCTAGTAACCATAGTCAAATCATACCTAGTAACCATAGTCAAATCATATGGTTATATTTTTGGAATTATATATGAAGTGCAGCTATAATTTGTTCCATGGTTTAATATAGCTAAGGTATTTAGATAAGGTTATGGCAACACGTCCAGATATTGCTTTATTAGTATATGCTACATCTAGACAACTGGAGTACATCTTTATAACAAAAATAATTAATATAATATGAAATAACATTAAGTAATTTTTTCAATAATTTCTAGTTATAAACAAAATTTAATTTACAGAATTATGAATAAAAAGTATAATCAAAAGTGTTTCTGTTGTTGTTACTGCCTTATATGAAGCCAAAACAAAAATTACTTCATTAATGGCAAAGAAAATGTTGATATTACACTTCGAACACTTGTCAGCAAAGCACTACACAAACCTGGTTCCAAGTCTAATATCATATCCAGTGCCTGTCTATAATGTGGAACTTGCTCGTTCAATCCTGTCAAGTTAAATTTGTCTTGAATGTAATCTTCATCCACCTAAATACACACACACATCATGAAAGTAAAGCAAAGCTAAACTTATAAAATAAAGATATAAACACTGTTTTACTTTACATAACTTGGTTGTTGTTGTTGTTGTCTATCTTCAGGATAATAGTATTCACAATAAACTAACAAGAGTCCACACTAATGTTTTTGAAACATACAAAAAAAAAACAAAGCTTACATATCAAAACATCATACACACCAACTTTTTCTGAAGCTTGGGTTCTTCATTAAGAATTCATTCTATTAATCTTTAAACATGACAATATGATATACAAACATTAAGGAGAGTGCAGAACATATCAAGCAATTGGGTCTTGAAGACTGTCCTGCTAAAAGAGCCAATAGACTATTGTAGGGGAAGTTCTAAATGCTGGTCTGACTAGTTCATGTATCCAAGAAACTGGCCCTGTTGGCTTAATCCATTACAGTGACCTAGAAATAGAAGAATCTAGAATCTTTTATGGGACTCCCTAGGACCTGTGGCAACACAATATGACCATCAGGAGGGATATGCATAAGCACATTATTCATGAAAGGATTATCTGATACGCGAGGAGTTGAATGTAACATCTGAATTTATTTGCATGCTACACAGGTATTGATACTGGAATACCTAAAGGTCTGTTGTGCAAAGATTGCATCTCGATGCAACATCTGGATGTTGTGTTCGGTTGTTTGACTACTCCTTAGTTTTGTAATAGAACTATTGTCTAAGCTGCTCCCGGACATTGCATCTTACGTGGATATGTTCCACAAGTGTCAACTGCCCAAGAGCCAGTCGGTAGTTTGAAGTAACTTTGTCTGTTTCGTGTATTCTTAGATGTTAAATTCTTGTGACTTATTTTAATATGCCAGTTACTTTTCCATCAATTTGTAATAATAACTAACATAACTGAAATACAGGAAAATTTCCTAACATGTTGGATTGAATTATTCAACACTAAGAGAGAAAAACATTTCATTTTACTCTGAAAGCAAGTAATTATAAAGATCAGCAGAGAAAAGATGTAATTTGGGAAGAAGCTACTCAAAAACAAGTAAACTACTACAAAAAATATTTATTGCTATTATAAACTAACTTGTTTACCGTAAATGATATTAGTAATTAAAATAGACCCAGACTAAAAAATAAAAGTAGTTAATGTAGATAAAGTAGATATTACAAAATTTAATTACAATTAAGAAAACAATTACAAAATTAACATTTTTCTTGTTATTTTTAAGATTTATGACATCATTTAAAAAAATATAAAGTTCCACTGATTAAAAATTCAAAATCAAATTTAAATCTACCATGCTTGTGTCTGACATGTTACAACGGCATTGTTGTCTGACTTGTGATCAAGTAGATTAGTTTTTCACTTTTTGGTAGTAGCGCCTCAAATATTTCAGAAACTGAGGATATCAGACGCAAAGTGAGACAAACAAAAATCTGAACCAGTTTTTGGAGAAAATGGTACGCTTGAATGCAGATGCTAGAGCAGGAATTTCTACAAAGAGAATAGCAAGTAAGGAACATGAACAGTACTTACTCCAAATATGCATACATTATTCCAAGTTGGAAAACAGAAAACATGAGAAGCGAAAAATAATGCAAGACATTAGTGAAATATCTAAGACAGAGGTTAACTAAATTAACATGTTTTTTTTTTGTTTTTTACAGACGGTTTTGATGGAAAAATTTTCTTCACAGCAATTTACATTCTTCCAACAGTACACTATCCACATTTTCTTATGATAGTTGAGACTGCTCGTTAGTTGGGTTGTGGACACACACACACACACACACACAGTAGAGTCCTGCTAATCCAAAATAATTGGGACCACAGCCTTTTTGGATTACCAAATTTTCAGAGTAACCGGAATTGCTCTTAAAATACACATAAAATGCAAATCGAACGTATACGCGCATCAGTTATTTGTGCAGTGTAGGCCTAAGTTAGACGCACAGGTAACCTTGGTTGGTGATTAGGACGGGTGAGGGTAGTGGCAGATGACAGCGCCGGTACAACAGTCTAAAAGTGCAGTAAGTTTACTATTCCAGTAAGTGTTGCACAATTTGTAGTGCGTGCCAGTGCTATTTTCGTTAGTTTGATTGCTTGAAGAGTTTTAAGAGGCATATAAATGGCTACTAATCATACACATACTTCGTGTACATTAAAAGAGAAACTAGAAGACGTTTGGATAACGAGGAAAATGCCTCGAAATTAGCTGCTAAATTCAGCGTTGGAAATGCAACTATTATGGACTAGAAGAAAAACTGCTCTAAGATAGACCAGTTTCTGTGCATCATCTTCTGCTGACTGTATTGAAAATCACCAGACCTCAAAAGTTTCACAATTTAACACAGTCGACAAGGCATTTATTAATGGTTTCTCTGGAAAGAGAAAAAGGTACTCCGTTAAGTGGCCCACTTTCTAAGGAAAAGGCACTTCACCTTAATAAGCTAATGAATAGGGATGTGTCATTCAATGCCAGCACGGATGGCTAGATTGATGGAAAAACGGCATGGCATACGTGAGTTAGCTGTTACGGGTCAACAATTATCTGCTGATCATGCTGCAACAGCAACACACGTAACTGAATTTGCTGATGTGGTTATAACAGGAGACTATCCCCCTTACGAAGTGTATAACACCGACGAGACTGGCCTACATTTTAAGGCACTTCCAAAGAAAAGCCTAGCCTCCAAAAAAGAAGAATGTGCACCTGGCTTCAAAATGAGTAAGGAGCGTGTAACTGTTTTGGCACGTAGTAATGCTATGGGGACAGATAAATTACCCCTTATGGTTATTGGTAATTCGATAAAACAAAGGGCCTTCATAAATTTGAATACAAAGTCTCTCCCAGTGTACTATAGGAGCCAGAGAAGAGCATGGATAAATGCAACACTTTTTAAGAAGTGGTTCGAAACACAATTTGTTCCTGCTTTAGCATTTCAGTGAAACAAACGTGTCATCCTTCTGATGGAGAGTTAGTGTGTGGAGACATAAAGGCAATTTTCCTACCAGCAAATGTCACTCCTTTACTGCAGTCTATGGACCAAAATGTGTTGCAAAATGTTGAACTCTCTTATAAGGAAATACTCCTTAGAACACTCACTGAAGATGAAGATAATTCTCTTGTTCTAAAACTGAAGAAAGTGACCATTAAGGATGTTATTTACTAGGTGGCGGAGTCATGGGATCATTTGAATCCACAACTTTTAAGAAAATTTTGGCAAAATCTTTGGCCTAGTCTCACCTATGTTAACAGCCCCGATCAGGAAACTCAAAGAAACAATGTTCTTGAGCTCGTGCAACGTATTCTCAGAAGTGTAAAAACAAATGGAAATAATGTTGATGAGAAGATGTTAGAGGATGATGGAAGTGTTCACAGACCAAGACATCGTAAAAATGGTGACTCAAAAGTCTAACAATAACTCTGAATAGAGCGACAATGAAGCAGATGGCACCACCAAGCAGACAGTATCTCATAATGTGGGCGACGCTGCTGCCTTTGATGTGGCCCTACGCTATGCCAAGCAGCACGCTGCTGCTACTCTAGGAGACATCATGTTTTTAAGTCGCTGGTGCAATATCGCATCAACTTGCAGGTATTCGTCACTTCGCCAGAAAAATATAAGACTTTTTTAAAAGTAAAAGCTGAAAGATTAATACAGTAATTGTAACGAAAGTGTAGAACTGCATATATACACAATGATTTTTAACTTTTTTACTATTAGTTGTAAAAAAATACAGTCTGGTTTATGTTATAAAATGCATTTTTCCTTTTCTGTACCTTTTTATTTCACCGAAATGGGTTTCAAATTAACTGGACTTCCGGATTACAGGGTTTCAGATTAACAGGACTCTACTGTATATAATGTTACATAATGGATTCTATAATGTTGTGTCTTCGTCTTTTTTAATATCTGTATATATACACAGGAAACAGGAGCTGAAAATTTTAAGGAGACGCTGGTGTTCAATGGATACACCCCATCTGATTTAAACAACGCCATCAAACAAAAGAAGACGCAACCGGAGAAAGAAACACAGGAGTACATCAGCACCTTAACATTACCATATAGGGAGAATACTAAAGAAAAATCATATCAGGACAACATTCAACACGTACAAAAAAATCAACGTCTTTCTACAAAATCCGAAGGACCGCATACACTTAGAGGGACAAGGTGTATATCAAATACCATGCAAAAACCGCGACTGATCTTATATCGACCACTCTGGGAGAAATATCCGTCAACACATCCGCGAACAATTGGCAGTAGCAAAACAAGAAAACAACACATCCCTAACAAAACATGTCAAAGAAACAGGACACACTTTTGATTTCAAAAACACAAAAATCTTGGTACGAACTAACTATAAGAAAATCAGACAGTACAGACAAGCCATTAAAATCTACCACATGAGGGAGGGAGCGGTCGACAGAAATGAATACACTAAATTAGCGACAACTTGGAAATTCCTGACAGTTCACAAATTAACAAACAACATATGGCCACAACACACTAATCCCCATGCTCTAATTTATAAAGTAAAAATAATTACTTTTTATAATTTGTTTGAAAAAATTATTTTATTTAAAAATTTTATACAAAATTAATTTTTTAAAGGAAAGATTAATTCTAGTACACTTCGATTGTTACACTGAACTGTTTAATCAAAAAAATTTTGAACTCATAGCACTTATAGTTTTTGAGAAAAGTGTACCCAATTTATTTTGTACAATAAAGTAGGTAATATTGTAATGTTGCTTTTATTAAAACATACGTTTTTTTAACATATATTAGGCATATTTCAAAAGTGAAGCCAGTCAGCTATTAAGAAAGAAACAAACTAAGAGTAAAACTTTACGAGGGCCATTCGGAAAGTAAGGTCCAGTAGGCTACTAAAAATATTCTTTTCCCTAAACAAATATTTTGTTGGCAGTATATTGCAACAGTACAAATAGGTTAAGTACTGTGCATAGCACCAAGTAATTTAAATAAGTGATTAGAAGACATAAATAATGCATTTTGGTAATAATAATCATTCAGCCTGCAATATAAACTGTAATAGAACTTGCATCTTGAGACAGGGAGTAGAGCCAGCTGCTCTCTGCATGTGTGTACACACGTAAAAGGTTTGTGTGAGTGCGACTAGTTCATTCATGAAAAGCACCACCCTTTTCAGTAACGATATAAATTATTGTATTTAAATTAATTTATGCTTTCGAAAAACTAAAGACACCAAAATGTGTGGTTAAAAATAACAAACAAGTGTATAAAAAATAGTGAAAAACATACAAAATGTGTTAGTGTCGGAAGTTAAAAATCACTAGTAATTAGAGTAATTAAGATAAAGAAAAACGGTTTGTGCATGATGAACGCCTAGAAAATTACCGATCGAATGAATATAGGATAATGTGCTAAAGACTTCGCAATTCACGAAGACGAGCAAATTAAGTGTCATTAGAAAGCGTGGGGTAAGAGTGACGCTCTTAACAATTTCAAACATGCAGAATATTGTCGAGACACGACTTTTGGCGCTCTGGGTATAAATACGAGGACGCGCAAACATCGTTCTCTTTCTCGTCAGACCATCTTAGGGCCGGAGGCTCTGCTCAAGAACTACAACTTTTCTTCGTTCGACTACTGATTTAATCGGAGGCTATGTCCAACAACTAGAACTTCTAGATTTGATCGACTACCATGGCAGCCAAAGAATCTACTTATAAACAACAACCACAGTAGATCAACCACAAGCAGAGTACGAGAATCCAGCGTAGCAGAGTACGAGCATCCAATGATCCAGAGTACGAGCATCCAGCGGATGGGGGACGACTAGACTCCTAGAATACCCGACTCCAGGCCTTCCAGGACCGAAGAGGATCATCCGTATCCAGGACCGAAGAGGACACGCTTAAGATGTACCACACAAATAACAAGGTGACAAATAACCATGCATTTATAAGAAACCGAGACCGAACCAAAAGACTTTAAATATTAAAGAAAAAATGAGTAAACAATTCAATTCTAGTATGAGTCAAGTAACTGTATAGTTGTAGATATGTTTTTGTTTGTACATTAAGTACAGTAATATGAAAGACTGTGTAACGATAAGAGTTAGCAGTAACTGTAATTTAAAATATAATTGTTAGTAGTAAATGACGACTTGTCAGAGAAATTAATAGAAAGCAATGCATATGCCATAACAAAAAGAAATTAATATAAAAAAATTAAAAGAGTAGATAATCAGTAAGATAACTGAGCTAGCTGAGAGCAGCATAGAAAATTTATAACAATGTATTAACAATAAGATTTTATAATATGTTTTTGAATTATACGTAGTAGGTACGTAAAAATTCGAATCATTTGGAATCGTAAAATAAATAAGAAATTAACGTGTAATCTGAGATTGCAAATTATACGTAATAAAAATGTCAAAATAATAATGAGTTTCTAAACCGCAAAACAAATAAAAAAAGTGTTAATAAAAATTGAAATGATTTATAAACAAATCAAATAGCATTATTATTATTATTATTACAACCTTCATTCTTGCACACACACAAATTTAATGTAATGTAATGTACCTAAAGATATGTCACACATCAATTATTAAACACATTAAATTTGGTAGTGTTGCAATATATTACATTTAACCCTCATTCATTTTCCCCATAGTTGGCACCATTATATAACCACTTGTTATAATGATTGATAAGCTTCTTTGTACCTTCTTCAAAGACGTTTCCTGCCTGTTTTTTATCCATCTCTCCACAGCATTGTTGAGTTCGTCATTGTTTATTAATTTCTGTGAAGCCAACAAATTTTTCAGGTGCATAAGACGAAAGTCATGTCGTACCTAGTCTGGACCATAAGGGGGTGATCAAAAATATTCCATTTCAATTTCTGGAGTGTTCTACGTGTGGCCACAGCACTATGTGGTCGTGCATCGACATGAAGCAGGGCGGCGCCTGAAAATAGCAGGCCACGCCAGCGATTCTGTATCTGTTTTCCTAATGTTTGACAATACACTGTAGAAGTTATTGTTGTATAACAAGCCAGAAATTCCACAAGAACACCTCAGTGGTTCCAGAAAACTGTAGCCATAATTTTGATGCCACAAACGTTTCCTTGAAATTTTTTTTGTTTAGGTGATAAGCTATGCTTCCACTGCATCGATTATTGTTTGGTTTCTGTATTTACATATAAGATTCAAGTCTCTCTCCAGTGGCAATACATTTGAGGTATTCATCTCTGTCAGCACAGTACTGATCCAAAACATCAGTAGCTGTGCTTTGCTGAGCGTTTTTGGCAACCACTTAGCACAGATTTTGTGGTAATGAAGCTTTACTGTGACTATTTTGTATAGAACAGTTCATGATATTTCAAGAAAATTATCTCTTGACTCTTTTATTGTGAAATGTCTGTTTACACAAATGTTGCCATCGACACGTTGCGCAAGCTTGTCAGTGACAAGTGAAGGTCAACCACTATGGTCTTCATCATCAATGTTTGTGCAGCCACCAGAGAACTTCTGACATGATTTCCATACTTTACTAATACAGTGAAACTTGGATTAACTGTCACTCTTTTAACCGTCAGTGTCTGTTAACTGTCACTCTTTTAACATCAGTTTCTGTTAACTGTCACTCTTTTAACGTCAGTTTCTGTTAACTGTCAGTCCGTACTCTATGTACAGTATCCTCGCTTTACTGCTGAGCGGCAGAGGCGCCGGAGTGGCACACTACTGTTCTATTGATGAGTCACGTTCTTGGCCCGCCTAGCTATCGCACACGTGGTCAGTTTCAGTTGTGGCTGAGAAGCTGTTGTGCTCAGTGCTGTACATTATTTGTTGCGTAGTGGCTTAATTGTTTCGGCATACGATAGTGACATTCACACCAGTAAGTTTTGTTGTTAAGGTTTCTTTTCTTTTTTTGTTTTTGTGCAACAGCTAAAAAATGGGTGAAAAGCGTAAATGGGTCGTGTTAGATCTCAACCAGAAAATTGAGAGTATTAAATGTTTGAAAAAAGGTGAAACTCCCACTAGTACTGCTCTCATTTACAGCGTTGGAAGAACCACAGTGAATGACATTAAACGCGATGCTGAAAAAATAGAACATGTTTCAAAAATGCAAAACATCGATGGAGATCCTAAGACTTGTAAAACCATGAAATCAGCAAAATATGACCTACTGGACACTGTTATGTATCAATGGTTTATACAAGCACGGAGTCAAGGAAACCCACTTTCAGGCCCCGTAATAATGGCCAAGGCGGTTGAAATGAACAAAAAACTTGACGGAGATCCTAATTTTAAAGCAAGCATAGGATGGCTCGATAAGTTTAAGTGTCGCCATGGCATTCGGAAACTAGACATTAGTGGTGAAAAACTTAGTAGTGCAAATAGCACAGTTATTGCCGAGTACAGAGAACAATTTAAAGAGAAAGTGGCCAAATTAAACCTCGTTAGGGAACAAGTGTACAATTGCAATGAAACCGGGCTCAATTGGAAAGCTTTACCACAAAAGACATTGGCGTCACTTTCGGAGACATCAGCCCCGGGTTTTAAAGTCCAAAAAGATCAGATCACTTTAATGGTTTGTGCAAATAGCACCGGCAATCACAGGTTACCCCTGCTTGTGATTGGAAAAGCAAAAACACCTTGTGCATTCAAAAATTTTAATTTGAACGCATTGCCTGCTACCTATTACGCTCAAAAGAGTGCTTGGATATCTCAAGATATTTTTTCCGATTGGTTCCAAAAAGTGTTTGTGCCACAAGTTAGAGCTCATTTGGATGAAATGCAGTTACCACAGGAAGCATTGCTGCTAATGGACAATGCTCCAGCACATCCCACTTGCGGAATTAAAAGTGATGATGGCAAAATAACATGCCTCTTCCTTCTCGCAAACACAACACCACTAATCCAGCCTATGGACCACGGCATAATCGAAAACATGAAACGTCGTTATAGGAAAGCTTTTATTGGAAGTTTGATTTCATGTGATGATGAAATGTCTGTAAAAGAGTTTCGGAAAACGTACAACATAAAAGATGTAATTTTCAATGTTGCTGCTGCAGGGGATGATCTTCAAGTGTCAAATCTTAAAAATGGGTGGAATAAACTCTTGCCTGAAGCTAATGACGGTGAACCTAAGGAAACTGGGAATGTTAGTGTCGACGAAATTGTGCAACTGTGCAATAATGTACCGAATGCTGAAGACAACGCCAGCAGAAGTAACAGAGTGGTTGGGATGTGACAAATTGGATGGATGCTTTGACATTTTGAATGACGATGAAATTGTTTCCAGTGTGATTGACAACGAAGAAGAAGAAATTGACGAAGACGAGTGTTATATTTTGAATGAAAAAACTACGTTAAGCCATACAGAAGCAGAAACAATGTTATCAAAATGCATTGAGTCGTTTGAGGGGCAAGAAGAGGCAAACTCAATGCAGATACTTCTCCTATGTAAAGTACAGAACATTGCCGCTCAGAAGGCACGAGCCTCGAAGAAACAAAAGAAAATGACACACTATTTTAAAATTTGAATATGTATGTACGTCTAGAGCGTAAGTTCATGTAACAATATGTACAGTACATATGTTGTACTACATATACTGTACTTAATGTAAATTGTATATTGTTTGTTTCTGTAAAATAAAATACATATATGTACAGTGTATTTCAAGTTCGTAAAGTGCATTTTTTATCATTCGTTCATATGCAATGGACGGGGGTGGGTTGGTGTTTAAGGTTTTTCTGTTATCCGTCTATTCGATTAACCGTCACGGTTCCGGTCCCGACCCTGACGGTTAATCGAAGTTTCACTGTACTCATCACATTTTTGCCATTCGCCTCAGTAATTTAGTGATGAATTTCCACGGCACTTAATTTTTTCATGTG
Source organism: Magicicada septendecula (assembly GCA_034769895.1). Taxonomy (NCBI): domain Eukaryota; kingdom Metazoa; phylum Arthropoda; class Insecta; order Hemiptera; family Cicadidae; genus Magicicada; species Magicicada septendecula. The sequence goes on from CM068368.1 coordinate 450,339,786, forward strand.
CAAAAATTGCATACAGACGGACTTCACACTTCACATGATTTTCAATGAGTTATTCATAAAAATTAATAAGTAAAAATAAACGAACCTTCTGTGTACACGAAGCAAAAATAAAACATCTGTGTTCACTGGACTCCGCATGAAGTAAACTAACATACTGCACATGTCCAAACTCGATCATGTCACCTGCATAATCAGACCTTATTTTCCGAACAATCCTCATATTTCTTCCTCAATATTTGTACATGCCTATTTCAATTTGTTCTACAGAGTCACTACTGTTTTACAAGGACTTTTTATCAAGGAATAAACTTTTTCATACTCTCTACATAAAAATCTACCCACTTGGATTACAACCATGTTCAACTAGTCATTCTCCTCAAACCACTAAGGTCCTAGCACGTTTTTAAATGAAGAAAGATGTGGATGTCAGTAAGTCTGAGGTCTGGACCAAAAGCTTCCCAACTGAATATCTAGATTGTCTATACAATATGCACTACAGTGTGTAGGTGACTGTTGTTGCTGGCTCCACAAAATCCACAGAAATAGTTAATACTTTTTTGATACAAAAGAAGAAAAAATGGATATTTCATGTTGACTGAGTTTGCTTGAATTTTTGGACTTTGGTGAAGCTGAATGAAGCCACTGAAAGGATTGTTTTGACTTGACACAGAGGTAACAAATCCATGATTCATTGGTAATAATCACAATATACAGAAAAAAATCCATCTCCTTCTTTTTCATGACAGTCCACAAATGTTAAGTATAAATTAGTTGGCGTTTTCAGGCCCAATCTTGGGCACAGTTTGCAATAGCCTATGTTTCCAGCAACAATTCTGTACAGCATATACTACAATTTTGGAAATACATTTTCTCAGTTTTTACATTTAGCCTACTTGTTCAACAAGGTCATCAATTAGTAAACACTTAGGTTAGACTAGGTCTCCCCACTCCTCTTCATCATGACCATTTGTATAGCCTCCTTTAAACTCACAATGCCACTGCCTTACTTGTCCTTCATTCATTCCTGTAGTTCCACAAATTTGCAGAAATCACAGTAAATTCATAACATTAAGCACTTTTCCATTAAGAAACTTAACAACAGACTGCATTTCATAACTGATGAGATTGCTAATTCTCACAGCCATCTTTACTGACTGTTAGCAGAAAGCAAACAACAGACTGCTTACAAAATGGCCCATGGCTACCTAATGACCCTGATGAAACACTATGGCATGAGCAATACAACTCACTCTTGCCAATCACTTTTTATTAGTGACTGGTCCTTGCTTGTAAAATATGCCTGTAACACAAATTAAGCATAGTATATGTTTTATTCTTAAAAATCTATGTAAATTCTAACAGAATCTAAATCACATATGTAAGATCACAAGAAAACCACAGCCACAATTTAGGTCTTCAACCAATAAATATCATTTGCTTATGTTCTACAAACAACATAACTTTACAATTTTACTAATTTACAGTCCAAAATCATTTATCACGTTACTTACAAACTACCTTTGCTTTAAGGAGATGATGAATTAAAACAAGTAAAATGCCTTTAAAAACCACACAGCCTACTGGTGACTATTATACACTAACATTATTTCACATTATTCCCGTGTGAATACTAGTAATATTATTACTAAACTACGTTTCCTTGGAATTTCTCACTGGCCAAAATAATTACTAACTGATTTTCTTTATACAATAAACCAGTTTATTGTGTACTACTCTATAACTTTAGTGCTCCAAAATTACTGAAATATTACTTTCCAAAATTCATAAAATAATGCCATCCATGATTAAAAACAAATCAAACATTTATTGTTCTCTCTCTCTCTCTCTCTCTCTCTCTCTCTCTCTCTCTCTCTCTCTCTCTCTCTCTCTCTCACACACACACACACACACACACACACACACACACACACACACACACACACACACACACACACAGAGAATAATTTCACATTCCTTATCACATTACTATTCTGTCTGTAGGATGGTAGTAGACTTATAAAAATAATAATATTCACCTCACAAAAAAACTCATTTCCTCGAAGGCCGCAGAACCAAGAAATCCACGACACCTCCTCAGAACTGCTCATTTTCCTAACAAACACAAGGCAACCTGTTAAATTCAAAATTTTAATTAAATCTTTGATGACCCAAATACTTGGTACGTTTTTGTTAGTTTTGTACATTAAACCATCTTTCGGCTGGGTCTTAAAACCATTATAATTCTCATTAAATTTGTATACCCTGGTAATTTTTAAATATGGACAGATGGATGTGATTCTGTGTAAAAAGTTACCTGAATATTTTTACTGAACTATTTTTAAAAATGATACTTGTTAATTATTTCGACTTCATTTTACACTACATAAATTATTTACAAAAGAATTATACTGCATCATTAAAAATAATTATAAACTATATTATTACAATTAATCACATTTAGTATTACATTTTTTCATTATTACTACACTTTGGGAGGGCAGTATACAGAAATATTATATAGGATAATATTTTTAATGAAATTTATATTCCTTTAAATGCTTCTCTAAGCAATGCCACACAATTCTCAATGCAACTTTTTATATTAGTTAAAGAGTTGTTATATATGTTCAGTATGTTAAATGTGATCCAAGATACAGGGCCACCCAGAGGGGGGCAGCTGGAGCAATTTGCCCCAGGCCCCACTTTCTAGGGGCCCCAAAGAGGAAAAAAGAAACACGGGAAAATTCTGCCCAAGAGCTGGCTTCCCTGGCTTAAGTGTTTATCATTTCATTAAATATTGAATCTTTATATTTCCATTTTTATGGGGCCTCCTTCCATGACGTAAACAGTAATGATCCGGTGGGTCCCATAGGAACAGCTAAAAATATGTACTGTATTCTACCCCATAGAGGTTAGTTAATATCAATTTCTTCCTTTTCGGGCCCCCCTCTGAATTCTAATGGACAAATATAAAATGGGAATGAAAAAATTACGTAGCTTCAAATTTATAAATTAGTAGCTTCAAACTTTAAAGTAACAACTCAGCTAAAAAGAACTAGAGTGAGAAAAAAGAAATCACTTTCCGATGATTCAGGGGTGCCCGACCACACTTTTGATTCTGACGAATCACGATTTAAAGTTTTAAAGTTTTCCTATCTTCTATAAATCTTCTCACCTTGGAAATCAGATTCTTAGCAGAGAGAATGTGGGAACTGTCAACTGTATTTTGTCCAATAATTTCTCCAGATATCAATTCAAATGAGGCTCGGATAGAAACGACAGCAGAAGAACTAGCCAATTATTTGAAGTACCCCAATGATTTGAATAAAGACGATCTTTGTGATGAATTGAAGATTTATTACAAAATTGTTAAAGAATCTCTGATATGCATTAACGTAAACTTAAATTCCCGCTGTTAATTTGCTAAACATCATTTACAGAAAAGGATTTGAAAATATTTTGTCCCAGGTTTGTGTTTGTTTAAGGCTCTTAGCCCTTCTGCCAGTTGCAGTCGCAATAAGAGAATGGGCTTTTAGTAAAATGTCTCTAGTGAAAAATCGCCTAAGATCAACCATGGGTGAGGATAGGCTAAATCATTTATTAATTTTAAGCACAGAACATGAATTGGTAAAAACCACTAACTTTGATAATGTTATTGACGAACTTGGCAAAGTGAAGGGAAAGAAAATAAATATGTAAAGTAACCTTTCTAAACTAAGAAAGGGCAACACCAATCTTTTTTTTAATACCTTAAGTTTAAAAAAGTAAATATTATGAGAGTAGTTTAATTGTTATGAAGAAAATTATATAGTTTACATACTTAACTTTAGTTTACTTAAGCAAATGATGTAAGAACTGCAATAAGGTAGGTCTACCTCTTATGTATAGAATTTCAATCAAGTGGTTATTACTGTAAAGCATTTTGTCATTGATTTGATCATAAATAAAACATTACTGTATTTGCTTAGCTTAAATATTGAACAGAATACTTAATAAATAAACGTATTGTCTGATTCATCTGAATATCGAGTGTTTAATTTTCCTCTTATTTTCCTTCCTGAGGGGTGAAGGTGTGGCGTCATCATGGCTTTTGATGGTGGGTTGGGCGGGGGTAGAGGCCTGACCAAGGGGGCCCCCGAAAGAACTTTTCCCCCAGGCCCCCAAATGTCTCTGGGCGGCCCTGCCAAGATAACTTTAGGATGATTGTAACCAGATGATTATGATTTCATCTTGTACTGAAAAAAATATATAAGCTGCTTGGAGATTGTAACTTGCATTTACTTTGCAGGTTCAGGGGCGTATATTCTATGCTAGCTAGGCTAGCTGCGAAGCCCAAAGTTTAAAGCACAAAATAATCTATTAGGAATTTGCATAAAATTGTTCATTTTATCGAAGTCAGACGTGTTTCCCTCACGTGTTTACTTCTGTTTCGTAGTAGCGTAATTACTAATTATAGACAATACAACTTCGCATATAACGGCGCCTGAATCGCTGCAACTTGCTTTACTCAGGCTTCGCAAGTAACTTACGAAGCCTTTCCTCGTCACGATTCAATAGCGTTGCTATGACAACGGTGAGGGACTTGGTGGGGGCAGTGACGTTTATCGTAGGCTAGGCTTCGCTCCTTGGAGAGCTAGCCAACAGTGTGAGACAGTAGGCCGTGTGGCACGCAGAGCAGTGATTCATTTTAAAATTAGTTATAATTTTGTGAATGATATTTTGTGCTGTGCTTGAATAATAAATTAAGATGAGTGATATAGTTAATAAACTATTGACAAAGACACAATTTGCTCAGCTTCCGTATGAGGATAAGCTTCAAATTGTAAAGATAGGTAGGCCTCAGCCATCCCTTCTAGAACTTAAAAGTGAACATAAAGAAAAGAACAGAGTGTATAGTAATGTTTTAGTGAGGCCAACTACAAAAAATACCCTTGGTTAACTGGATCGAGTACAACTAATAAATTGTACTGCTGGGCGTGTTTGCTTTTTTGCACCGATACAAGTCCTTGGAATAAGACAGGATTTAGTAATTTAAATTATTTGGTAACGGCTTGTGATAAACATCAAAAATCACTTACTCATATACGAGCATTCAATACGTTACAGACATTCGGTTTTCAAAGAATCGATCATTCCCTTAATTTACAGAAAAAGATTGCTGACAGTCTACATAATGAAAATGTAAAGGAAAATAGAATTATTTTAAGAAGACTGATTGACGCAGTAATATTCCTAGGGAAGCAAGAATGTCCATTTAGGGGCCACAATGAGTCTAGCGATTCAACAAATAAAGGCATGTACATAGAACTTTTGGAATTTTTATCAACGTATGAGCAAACAATAGCGAACCATTTAAAAACCGCAACAATTTTTAGAGGAACGTCACCGGTAATACAAAATGATTTAATTGACGCAGCAGGTAGCGTAATTACAGACAAAATCAAATCAGAAATATCTAATGCAACATTCGTTGCAATATTACTTGATGAGACAACTGACGTAACCAATAAAAGTCAATTATCAACAGTTTTACGATTTGTCGATAATGAAGGAAACTGTCAGGAACGATTTTTGCACTTCACTGATGTCAGTTTAGACCAAACTGCACAAGGATTAAATATCACTATAATATTGACGACTCGGAACACAAAGTTTTTTATAAGTAAAAACGTAAAGTTTTACCTTACAGCCTAAACCGGCTTTCACCTATAGAAGGCTTCATCAGAGGCTGTCGTTAGTAGCGCTGCTCGTCTTGTTGTTGGCGACGAGAAAGTGTTTCGAAAGATTGAAGCTGTGTGTGTGTGGTGAGATGTGTTCGAATAATGCGTGCGATTTGAATTGTGTCTGTTCGTTTAGGATGTCGTTTTTATTTGTTTTTGTGTGTTTGTATATTTCTAATTGTTCTAGAGTGTCTAGTTTTCGGCCTTTTGTGTGTACGTGTAGTATGTTCATGTTATTGTCGATGTTTTTATATGTGTGGTTTGCGAAGGTAGATTCTGTAGTGGTGTGGAGTGCTTTTGTGTGTTCAATGTATCTCTGTTTGAAGCTACGTCCTGTCTGGCCTATGTAGAAATTACTGCAATTTGAACAATTTAGTTTATATACACCGGGTAGATCGAATTTGTTTTGTGCTTTGGGCATGCGTTTTGATAGTGTGTGTTCTGTTTTGTTAGTAGTTTTGTAAGCGATTCTGTATCCTGCTTTTTTGAATTTGTGGGCAATTTTTTCTGTTTGTTTGTTGATGTATGTTAGTGTTATGAATTTGTTGTTTTCTGTCTTTGTCTGTTGTTTGTTTTGTGTTTTGTGTAGGAGTTTACTGACTATTGTTCTGTCATAACCGTTAGATTCTGCTAGATATTTTATCGTGTTTAGTTCGTCTTTGTAGTCTATTTCATCTAAGGGGATGTTGTTAAGTCTATGTATCATGGTTCTAAAAGCAGCTAGTTTGTGTTGTATTGGGTGATTGGAGGTGTTGTGTATTAGTGTGTCAGTTGTAGTTGGTTTTCTGTATATACTGAATTTGTGCCTGTGTTCTAGTTTTGTGATGGAGAGGTCTAAGAAGTTTATGGTATTGTTGTGTTCGTATTCGGCAGTGAAGGTTATGTTTTTATGTATTTTGTTTATGTGCGTTAGTAACTGTTCACATTGTCTTTTGTTTCCCCTGTATAGTATTAGAATGTCATCAACGTATCTGTGCCAATATAGTATTTTATGTGAGTGTCTGTCATTGTTTGTGAGTATTTTTGTTTTTTCTAAGTGTTGGAGGAAGACTTCTGCTAGAATGCTGGATATGGGGGAGCCCATGGGTAGGCCATCGTTCTGTGTGTAGTATTTATTGTTATAAGTAAAGTAGTTTTGTTTTGTGATAATGTTCAGAGTTTCTGTTATTTCATTGATAAGTTCGTCTGGTGTGTTGTTCTGTTTGAGTTTGTTTTGTAGGATGGTGATTGTTTCAGAGATTGGGATGTTTGTGTACAGGTTTTTAATGTCAAAGGAGGCTAATGTGGCATTATGGGGGATGTGTATGTCTTTTATTTTTGTTACTAGGTCAGTGTTGTTTTTTACTGCAATGTTGTTGTCTATTTGTGTGTGTTGTCTAATAATTTTGTCTAGATATTTTGCCAGTTTGTGTGCAGGGGCATTACGGTAGTTGATAATGGGGCGGATCGGAATGTCTTCTTTATGGATTTTGGGAAGCGCTTGGAGTGTAGGTGCTGATGGTCGGATTTGTTTCATGTAGGGCTTTTGTTTATGTGTCATAATGTGTTTGGCTTTGTTGACTATTTGTTTTACTGAGTTTTGGTATCTGTCGGTGGGGTCGTGTTTTAGTTCTGTGATGTTGTTCTGTTCTATGAAGTCTTGTACTTTTTTGTGTAGGTTGTCTGTGGGGATAATTACAGTCGTGTTGCCTTTGTCAGCTTTTACAAATGTGATGTTGTGTTTGTGTGCCTTTTCCCTCAGTTTGATGGCTGTGTGTATTTCTGAGTTGTGGTTGTTGTTGTCTGGTGTCTTATGTACTCCTATTGTGTTGTTTATATTATGTCTTAATGTGTCTTGATGTTCTGGTGCTGTGTTTTGTATATTTGTTTCTGTGTCAATTATGAGCTTTGTTAGTGTTTGGTTGTTATGTTTGTAATGTATGTTATGTTTTAGGCCTTTATCAAGGAGTGTTTGTTCGTTTTTTGTGAGTGTGACGTTCGTGAGGTTTACTGTACGTGGGTAGAATTTGTGCGAGGGAATTATATCTGTTTTGATTGGTGTCAGGTTTTTTATTTTTCTGTCGTGTTTTGTCTGTATGATATGTATTTGTTTTTTTGTCCATTCATTTGTGTGATGTATTAGTTCAGTCATGTAATTGTGTCCGTATGTGTTGGCGATATGTAGGTGTAGTGTTAATGCTTTGCGGTGTTCCGAGTCGTCAATATTATAGTGATATTTAGTTAAGTAACGGACACGTCATGGACAACGAAATCCAAGAATGCACAAGGATTGTTCCAACATGTCACAGGTTGTGGATGAGTTAGAATGTTCAAAAAAACTTATAGCCCAAACTTTCGATGGAGCAGCTGTTATGGCCGGCCATGTGTCTGGACTACAAAACCTTGGTGAAAAATAAGTACCCATCAGCAACTTTTATTCATTGCTGTAGTCACAGGCTGAATTTGGTTTTGTCAAAGTCTACAAATTTTGTAGCAGAATGTAAACGGTTTTTCATCACTTTACCAGGAATACCTAGCTTTTTTTCACATTCTACAGTCCGCACAACTGCTCTAAAAAACTTTATGGAGAAGAAACTACTGAGAGTGGCACCAACAAGGTGGAATTTCTCATCAAGGCTTGTAAATACTGTCAAAGAATATAGAAGGCCTCTTATCATGTTCTTTTCATCAATAGAAGATGGACCCGGTGACTGGACAGGTGAAGAAGTGAATACTGCTTCAGGCTTTGTTTGTTTTTTACATTAATTCGACACTAGATTTCTTCTTCTTAGTTTCAGCAAAATATTTGCAATTTCTGATGTTCTTTTTGACATAATGCAAAAAAAATGTTTGGACATTTCTTACTGCATGAACAAAGTCAATGAATTCTATGATACTCTGCAGAAAATTAGAGATGAGGATTTTGATCTTGTATGGACAGAAGCTACAAGTAATTCTGAATATGAAGATAATGAAGATAAAGAATATGAACCAAGACACAAAAGACAGAGTAATGATGACCGTTCCAAATGGCAGCGTATTTTTAACGCAATTCTGGACACAGTGATGTCCCAGATAAAATTCAGGTTTGAGTCCCAAAAGGATCTTAAATTCGTGTCTGTATTGGATTCAAACAATTTTGATACATTTTGTAAAAGTTTCCCACAAAATCTGATGACAGAACTTAAAGAACCATATAGTTCATACTTTGACATTGTTCGCCTCAAAAATGAACTAAATGTGCTTTATACTCTAGATGAGTATAAGAAAAAATCAGTGAATGAGATTACTATTTATATGAAACTCAATAATTTGGACATAGTGTTTAGTGAAGTGTACAAACTAGCAGAATTAACATTGACATTTCCATCTACAACTGCAACTGTTGAAAGAAGTTTCTCCGCTCTAAAGAGGATTAAGACTTACCTCAGAGCCACACAAGGACAAGTCCGGTTAAGCAACTTGGCTGTTATATCTATTGAGAAAAACATTCTTCTTAATATGAAAAAGTGGTCAGAAGAAACATTTTATGAAAGTGTAATCCTGAAATTCACACAAAAGGAGAGAAGAATGGAGTTCTTGTTCAAATAAGTCTACACAGAGCCGTCGTCGAAGTAAGTCAAACTTTCTTCAGTATAATTATATATTATTTCCTCATGATGTAATGATATAGTTCTTGTTTTTTGTAATCTTTTATTTGTTTCACTACCGCCGTCCGGCCCTAGTGGCTTCTGCGGAACAAATGTATGCTATAAATAAATAAATGAAGTACTGAAGTTCTTTGCTTGCTTTTGTCTTTCTAATGATGCCATTTCATAATTATTGTTGAAGTATCAGTCATTATTATATAAGTTAGAATGCATTGGCATGGTGTCACAACAACACATCACTTCAAAAAGCTTGAAATATGAACGAGGGGGACCCCGTCCAGTGCATTTTCTTCAATTCTAAGGTGAGCTAGCCCAGGTCTCGAACTCAGCATACGCCACTGTGCAGGTTACTTATTTATTGCATATTTTATCATTGCAAAATATCATTAATAGAACATAAAATAACAGTTAACATAAGAACAATGTTTAAAAATATAGTGGGATAAATGCAGTTTGAACAAAATATATATTTCATATTATGAAGCCTAAAGGGGGGCCCATAGACTTGCAAATATGTAAGTCAGATTTGTTTGAGTTGCTGTACAAACAAAACAAAGCAAGGCCCTAAACATATCAGCAAATATGAGTAGAGCACTTCCTGCTAATTGTTGAGGTCTACAAAATTCTGTCCTACATGTACAGACATGTTAAACATTTTGTTTGAACATACATGATTTCTGAGAAACGATTGTGCAAACATTTTGAGCTCCTATATGTGAAGTTCCGTTGTAACTAATTTGTATAAACGTTATTCATTTAGGGACAATACTTGTTTAGCAGACACGTATCACCAACATCTCAAAGAGTATCAGCACCAGTGGCGTATGCAGAAATTAGTCTGGGGGGGGGGGCTTGAACCTTAGCAGTCCATATATTACCCTACTCTTCTACAACTTATAGTATAAGGTACAGTACACATACCAGTTAATGGTTAAAATTTATTAGTAGGCATATTATTTTAGTAGGTTTCACATTTTCTATATTAAAATTGTATTATTCGTGATTGGGAGACTTACGTCTCATTCTAATTTTAATCAACAATTTTAAAACAATACATTTTTTCTTTCTAAAATTAATATTTTTAATAGATTATTTATGTTTATTGTAATATTTAACAACACATTCATTTTACTTCAATTATACTATAATATTATACATTAATATCAGTAGCACTGGGAATAAAGTTTTGCAACATTGGTATTTAATAACTATATATTTCAAATGACTTGCTAATTAACTAATTGTGCCAATACGAAAAACAGTTTTTCATTAAACTGTTATACTTCTTACTGTTATACTACTATTTTACTAAGACTTTATTAATGAAAAATTACACAAGTGCATATTAGCTGAATTCTTACAAATTTAACAGCAGTATTTGAAAAATGAAAAAGAAACAATGTACAGTAAATAAGAATCAAGTTAACTATTAATTTACAATAGGTAAAGCATTTGTGTCCAAGCCAAGCAATTTGTAATTTAAAAAGCCAAGTCCATTCTCCTATTTCCTTGATTGGCAAATCGCTCAACAATATCTTCAGGATGTCGATTTCCCTGTGAATATTGCGCGAAGCTAACCCATTATGCCCTGTCTCCGATGTTGTAGACCTCAGCCATGTCTTCAACCACCTCACAGAAGGAGCGTTCTGGCTCAGCTGACGTTACTGGGAGTACACACAGTACTTCTTAAATTTGTCAAACAATGGGAAATATATCTGGATTGCAAGCTTGGAGAGAAGACAGAGCTGTGTCTGGAACATTCATATCTGCTTCATCCACCCATTTCTGCCTCAAGTTTAAGTTCGATCTTGGAAATGTCAGGGTAAATGTTAGAGGCAACAGATTGCTTGATCTCTTGAGTAGTAGCCTTAATGATGAAATGAGGCATAAATACTTGAAGATGACAAATTTTATCAAACTCAGGTCCGAAACGAGTTTTTAATTCAGCAACGCAATGATCAACAAAACGAATATATAAATTTAGCTCGTATAGTTGTTTCAACCCGCAATTCCTTGCCAGCATTTGCTCTATATGATTGATATGTGATAACAAGGATACTGGAATGATCGCATAATTGCACCTTTTTTTACAGGAAATTTGTGGTCAGCCATACTTTCAGTGTAATTTTTACAAATAACGGCATAGGTCTACTTCAGGTTACCATCAATTTGAGATTTATATTGTAATAATAAATTGCTATTGTCTGTTATTTTACGTAATAATGAAGACTCGTTTTGTGAAAGAACATTTGTGCCAGAACAGCCAGGAATTATAGTTTCACTATTTTCAGAGAATTCAGAAACAAGCCCGGAAACATTATTGTTGTTATTGCTACAAGCCTCACTAACACAAGCATCTTGCTGAGACGATGTAGAAGTTGACAAAGAACATGTAGGCCTTTCTGCTACACTATCACACTTCGCTAATTTAGTTTTTGTTACAAAGAAACCCAAAGTTCTGACTTTCCTTTTTGGTGCTTTTGTCTTGTCATCAAGTTTGGACTTATTAGTCTCATCTTAGATGTAACAAACAATCAAATAATCACTAATAAAACTACAAAAACGGCAGATTTAATAAACACCAATAAACACCGTACTGCCAAACAAACACAAACGCGACAATGGTGGATGATGACAGCAACGTGTGTACGAGTGGTGTAAGTATCTCCTGAACGACTACCTCCGATCACTGCAGAAAATAGAGAATATGTGGAAGCTTGTAGAGGCTACCTCTCGCCCGTGGCGCTCGTGCAGTGATTTTCTGTTCGCACGAGCATGCGTGAAATTCGAAATTTTGCACGCACGCTGTGAAGTGCGTGCATGCTTCGAAAGGCCTGCACGCCGCAGGCAGGCGTGCAGGATTTGGTAGGTAGGTTAGTTATGTTTATACGTTTGGAAAATACGATACATTTCAAATAAAATATTATTGTTTCTAGAAATTAATTTTTTTATAATAATATATATAACGATTCTATATTTAAGTAAAAAAATTATCCAAAGATTTCGTATAAATGTAAAGTGTTTTTAAAGTATTTTTTTTTTCATTATTACAGCGGCATTATTCAAGATATGAAATTAGGAACATTATTAAAATTGTTGTTTTATTTATCGACTGATACAAAAAAAGTGCAGAATTTAACTTAAGTACTAAATAATATTTTTATGAAAAAGGTTTATATACTTATTTAAGTTTCATAAAAACATTATTTAATACTTAAGTAAAAATTCTTAGGGTTCACTGGTAGTAGTGGCCGGTGGCACGTCACTGGTTGACGTACGTGTGGCCGCGCCTCCGCGCCATCAAATGCGAACGCGAGCGAAAGAAAACAGGTAGCTTACTGAATGTTACACTCTGCGTAATACACCGCTCAATGAACTATAAATTATAACTGAAGTAATAATTGTTATTATAAACTACTAATTTTGTTACTATTCATATCTCCGTCCAAATCCATCGAAATATGCAAATTTGTAATTTTAAACGAGACCTAAGTAAATTAAGGAAGTGCATATTACATTTTTGCGGCTGGGGGGGGGGCTTGAGCCCCCCCCTGCATACACCACTGATCAGCAGTTGCATTTTTTGTTGGAATCAACAGGTCACAGTGTGTAGTGGGCATACACAGTTGTTTCTACAAATGGTATAGAAGTGCCTATAGTAAACCAGTGCATAAGTAAACTGTAATCTCTTCTGTTATTTTTACTTCCATGTTCCATAAAGAAATGGAAGTATGGTGATGGTAAAAAGAATCGTGGTCGAGATTATTGCAGATTCTGATTGTACTACCCTCAAAACATGAAAAAGTCATTTTTCGAAAAGTGTCTGTGTGTGTGTGTGTCTGTCTGTAGTTTTTTTTTCTATGGCAAATGATAAGAGCCGCAAATTCAAACAGAATCAAATCATTTTTTGCATACAGACATGAATTGTAGAGTACTCAAGACCTATTGTTTTTGGTGAAGATCGGTTAAGGGAAAGGGGTAGTTAACCTGCAACGTCTTTTTTTATCAAGGGTATTTTTACTTCCATGTTCCATAAGGAAATGGAAGTATGGTGATGGTAAAAAAATTTGTGGTCGAGATTATTGCAGATTCTGATTGTACTACCCTCAAAACATGAAAAAAAGTCATTCTTCGAAAAGTGTCTGTGTGTCTATAGATTTTTTTTCTATGGCAAACGATAACAGCCGCAAATTCAAACAGAATCAAATAATTCTTTGCATACCGCCGTGATTTGTAGAGTACTCAAGACCTATTGTTTTTGGTGAAGATCGGTTAAGGGGAAGGGGTAGTTTACCTGCAACGTTTTTTTATCAAGCGTATTTTCTATGACGAACAGTAACTGCCACATATTCAAACAGAATCAAATAATTTTTTGCATACGTCACTAAATTGTAGAGCACTCAAGGCCTTTTGATTTTGGTGAAGATCGGTTAAGGGGAAGGGGTAGTTTACCTGCAACCTTTTACGTTTTAACAAGAGTAAAGTACTGTACTTGAAAATTCATTTAAACTTTTTCAAACAATGGTAATTGTTAAAAATAAAATAATTTTGTTGCCAGGCAATAAAATTATAATTTTTTCATTTTAATGTAAATCTGTACATAGTATAAAGTAAAGTCGGTCCGTTTTCTCTCTGTGTTTGAAATCGCTAATCCCAGGAAGTACTGAACGGATTTTATTCAAGTTTTCGCCAATAGATAGAGTGTCTATCGAGGAACATTTATGTGTATAATTAATACATATATGTTGTACATTAGCTTAGCTATCACGGTTTATGTCAAGTAAGTGGTATAGTTTACATCTTATATATAAAAATGAATGTTTCTTTGTTTGTCCCGTATGCGTTCCTATACCATTCATCCGATTGCGATGAAACTTCGGTGAGTTGTTGTGCGCACGTCCGGGAAGGTTTCTTCCACATCTCCTCCTAAACCACTGTACCGATTTCAACCAAACTTGGCACAAATATTTTACACAACGGGAGAACCAACATAGGATAGGTGTTTTTTCGATGGGGTCCTTTTGGGGGTTCTTTGGGGTCTTCCACATCGCCTCCTAAACCACTGGACCGATTTCAACCAAACTTGGCACAAATATTTTACGCAAAGGGAGAACCAACATAGGACAAGTGTTTTTTTCTATACGATCCTTTGGGGGGGTCCTTTGGGGTCTTCCACGTCTCCACCTAAACCATTGGACCGATTTCAACCAAACTTGGCACAAATATTTTACGCAACGGGAGAACCAACACAGGACAGGTGTTTTTTTCGATACGATCCTCTGGGGGGTCCTTTGCGGTCTTAAAAAACTATTAGATCTGGTTACTATGGCAACCCAATAGAATAGATTCTGTTCTAAATATATTATCGCATTAAATTGAAGACCACGCGAACGAAGTTGTGGGCAACAGCTATTTATTTTTAAGAAACCTACTTTAATTAAACTTTATTAATTAAACTAACATTTTCATTACGTACAACGTAAAACTCCGTAGCGAAGCACGGGTATTCTGCTAGTCATGTATAAGAGAAAATATATCGTGCATGGCAGGCAAGCATATCTCAGTTATGTACTGTTTACGTTTCCATTTTATTATTATCACTACCGCAATAAAAAGGCAGGGAAGACACACACACACACACACACACACACACACACACACACACACACACACACAATTCGCGTTATTTCTGGCCTCATTCATGTTTATTTTCTTACATTTGCACGGTTTTTAAATGGAAAGTGCCGAACCCATACCAACATAACCATTGCAAGCCGAAAAAGTGTCCAGCGTGGATAGCGATTTGCTTCCTGTGGATCGCTGGGCAGTGTAACTGCACGTGTTTACAGAGGAACGATTCATAGACAGACTTTTCGTCTTTAGGGAATGAACCCTCTGCAAGATGCTGAGGGTCCATGAGTGACTTCGGAGCGCTCCTTCTTTTCCGCGTGTTTGTTCTGTGAAACGTACACTGTAGATTCGCAGATTTATTCTAAGCAACGCTCAATAGGAAATGTTGAAAATTTTTGTCCACAGTGAACCCTCATACACACTAAACCTGCTCTGATGTTTTAATTACGGACATCATAATATTAAAACTTTGGAAACTTGAGCACTACTTAATGGAGATCAATCATTAACTTATACAAGCTATTAATTTTATGCATATTTTTTATATATATGTGTACAACGTTATCGGCAACAAAGAAGTAGTTTTTGTTAAAATTCCTTCCCGGGATATTTGGCCGTAGTCCAATGTTTTCTACAAAACCAGACGTTTCGGCAATGCCATTGACTTCCATCATCAGTGAAAATCGAGTGCGATAACGTGAGGTGGTATATGTTAGTGACCACAGTACTGTGGTTAAGGCTGAAGCAGTAAGTAGAAAGAAGTAGTTTCTATGGTAATATTTCATTTCAAAAATGATTTTAAAAAAAAATCTTAGAATATGGAAGTCATGTATGGTTCTCCATACCGATTTTTTTCTATGGCAAATGAAAACAGCCGCAAATTCAAACAGAATTAAATAATGTTTCGCATACAGCCCTGAATGGGGTCGAGGGAATTTGGAGAGGTAGTACCTTTGTTCCGGGTTGACTGGGCACTGGTCCTCACAAATTCCCAGAGTTGGATGATGCGACGTTAGCTCCCAAAGGAGCCCTTAGCCTATCTCCAGCCAAGACCGTACTGCGTGGTGAAGAGCCACATCCTACTAGAGGTGACCCCGTTGACGCAGAACAGTACAGATCTAGACCGGAAGGTCGATAAACATTCCTGGGGGAGGGCAGCAGTACCCACCAGTACCAAGGTAGGGCGTATAGGGAATGACCCTGGACCGGCTTAACTTTGGATTATCACAGGCGGCAATCAGATATTGATTTAACCGGCTATGATATTGCGACCGGGCAGAGAGCGCTCTTTAGCCAAAGCGAAGGCAACTTTCTAGGGGAAGAGCAGTCCGAAATGAAAGCTCCCGTTCCTCCAGGTTGGGGGTTGGGCGTGGGGCTAACAACCCCACACTGTAAAAGCAACATGTTATGAAAACTCAACAGCAGCCTCGGATGGTGGACGGATCAATTGGTATACAGAATCAGAAAAGTATAAGGATAAAGAGTTTGATAGTGGCGACATGGAATGTTCGAACGATGCTTAAACCTGGGAAAATGAAAGAAGTGACGGATCAGGTTTTGAAGTATCGATATGATATTGTTGGAATACAGGAACTAAGATGGCAAGGACAAGGTCGGATACATAAAGCTGAATACTCCTTGTTGTATAGTGGTCCGCAGAGAAGGACTGGGTAATATGGTACAGGATTTATAATATCAAAAAGAATGAGACAAAGTTTAATCGAGTTTGAAGCAGTGAATGAAAGAATATGCAGAGTGTGAATGAGAGGAAAATTTAGAAATATAACGATAGTTAATGTACATGCACCAACGGAGGAGAAAGATTGAATAATTAAAGAGCAATTTTATGACGAGTTGGAAAGAACGTGTGACAGAGTTCAGAGGTATGATATGCTGATTGTCCTGGGAGAGTTCAATGCGAAGGTAGGAAGAAAGGAGTGCCAGAAGGGAGTGTTGGGGAGGTATTCATTGCATGAGGAAAGTAATGACAATGGAATTTTATTGTGTCAATTTGCGGCCAGAAATAATGTTATAATCAAAAGTACCTGCTTTCCTCATAAAGCGATTCACCTGGGAACGTGGAAATCTGGTGTCCAGGGAGTGGTGAATCAAATTGATCATATATTAGTGAATAATCGATACTCCTCTTCAATAACTGATGTACGAAGCTGTAGAGGGCCAAACTGTGACTCAGATCACTACATGGTAAGGGCAGTTGTAGTTGAAAAGCTGGCCGTGGTAAGAAGGGATGAAGTGAGAAAAAGAATATGGTGGAACACAGATAGGTTGAAGACTTTGGAGGTGGTGCAGGACTACCAGATGGAATTAGAAAACAAACTGAGAGAAGATGAGGTACAGGGGGGGGAATTGATGACAGATGGGCATGAGTGGAGAGAGTGATAATGGAGACAGCGGAGAAATCCATTGGAGTGAAGAAAGATCAGAGGAATGAATGGTTCGATGATGACTGCAGATTAGCAATAGAAGAAAAGAACACTGCGAGGAATAAAATGCTCCAAAGGGAGACCCGAAGTAATTTTGAAAGGTATGTTGAACTACGAACGAGGGCACACAAAGTATGT
This sequence comes from Magicicada septendecula, assembly GCA_034769895.1. NCBI lineage: Eukaryota > Metazoa > Arthropoda > Insecta > Hemiptera > Cicadidae > Magicicada > Magicicada septendecula. Next base: position 450,357,348 of record CM068368.1, read on the forward strand.
AAGAAAAAGAAGAGGGACTGGATTCAAAAACAATTTCAAGAAATAGAAGAGTTAAACCAAAAAAATGAAGCCAAGAAGTTCCATCATGCCATTGATAAGATGAAGAAAAATTTTCAACCAAAAATATTTGCCTGCAAGAACACAGAAGGAAATATGATAACAGAGGAGCAGATGGTACTATAAAGATGGCATGAATATTTTGAGGAGATGTTGAATAATGACATGAGACGAGAAAGGAGAGAGGTTACAAGAGAAACCCCAGGCAGAGAGGAGGACATTGAGGTACCAACAGTAGAGGAAGTGGAGGATGTGGTATGTAAAATGAAAAATAATCGTGCTCCGGGGGAAGACAATATTGTTGCTGAGCTATTCAAATATGGAGGACACTCTGTAATAATGGAAATACATAAACTAATAACAGAAATATGGGAAACTGAAAGCATGCCGGAGAAATGGAAAACAGGAATAATATGCCCTATCTACAAAAAAGGAGATAAAATGAGGTGTGAAAATTATAGAGGAATAACATTACTCAACGTTGGCTACAAGATATTTTCGGGTGTTGAATGAGAGATTACAGAGATGTGCTGAAGAGATTATTGGAGAGTATCAGTGTGGATTTAGATGAAAGAGAAGTACAGTGGACCAATTGTTTGCTATCAGGCAGATGATGGAAAGGTTTTATGAACATGACACGGACCTGCATTTCTTATTTGTCGATTTCAAGCAGGCGTTCGACAACGTGAATAGGCAAGAATTATATAGAGTAATGAGGGAATTCGGCATAGTTAACAAACTAATAAGATTAGTCGAAATGACAATGAAGGATACAAGGGCAAAGGTTAAAGTGATTAATAGGATGACTAAAAGCTTCAGTTTCAGTAATGGAGTAAAACAGGGTGATGGTCTTTCTGTGGTACTGTTTAATTTGGCGTTACACAGTGTTATAAAGATGGTCAATCAAAAAGGGACAATATTTACAAAATCTAGCCAAATATTCGGCTATGCGGATGATATTGCAATTGTTGCAAGAAATGCAAACAAAGTTAGGGAGGTATACGAAGTGATGGAAGTAAAAGCAACAAAAATTGGGCTAAATGTGAATGAGAGCAGGACAAAGTATATGATAATGTCGAAGTCTGCGGATAGAAGAAAACCTCGTGACCTGGAAATAAATGGGAAGCGCTTTGGAAGCGTGTCAGGCTTTGAATATTTGGGCACTACAATATCGAATGATAATGACATAAAAAAATGCATTAAAGAGAGGATAAGGTATGCAAATAGAGAGTATTTTGCAAATATAAATATCTTTAGGGAGAGAAACCAAGCTAGAAATATATCATTCACTCATAAGATCTATAGTTGCCTATGGCTCAGAGGTGTGGATGATGACAGTGGAGGATGAGAAAAGTTTAAGAATTTTTGAACGCAATATCCTACGAAAAACATATGGCCCAGTGAGGGAAGGCAAGAATTGGAGAATACGAAGAATTGCAACAACTGATACATGGGAGGGACCTTGTGGGATTTATCAAGTCACAGAGGATAAGATGGTTGGGGCATGCGGAGAATATGAATAAGAGAATGATGCAGGGAAGACTCTATTGCGGAAGACGAAGGGGACGGCCAAGGATGAGATGATTGGATGAGGTGTTGAAGGATCTGATGAAGTTGGGAGTTCGAGGATGGAGAGAGAGAGTGGCGGATAGAGATGACTGGACGCGGATTGTTGAGAAGGCCAAGGCCCACCAAGGGCTGTAGGGTCGGAGAAGAAGATACATCCCTGAATTGTAAAGTTCTCAAGACCTATTGTTTTTGGTGAAGATCGGTTAAGGGAAAGGGGTAGTTTACCAGCAACGTTTTAACAAGGGTATTTTCTATGGCAAATGATAACAGCCGCAAATTCAAACATAATCAATTAATTTTTTGCATGCAATTCTGAATTGTAGAGTTCTCAAGACCTATTGTTTTTGGTGAAGATCGGTTAAGGGAAAGGGGTAGTTTACCAGCAACATTTTTTGTTTTAACAAGGGTATTTTCTATGGCAAACGATAAAAGCCGCAAATTCTAACAGAATCAAATACTGTTTTGCATACAGCCCTGAATTGTAGAGTTCTCAAGACCTATTGTTTTTGTTGAAGATCGGTTTAGGGAAAGGGGTAGTTTACCAGCAACATTTTTTGTTTTAACAAGGGTATTTTCTATGGTAAACGATAAAAGCCGCAAATTCTAACAGAATCAAATACTGTTTTGCATACAGCCCTGAATTGTAGAGTTCTCAAGACCTATTGTTTTTGTTGAAGATCGGTTTAGGGAAAGGGGTAGTTTACCTGCAACGTTTTATGTTTTAACATGGGTATATTTTCTATGATGAATGATAACTGCCGTAAATTCAATCAGAATCAAATAATGTTTTGCACACCTTCCTGAGCTATAGAGAACTCAATGTCTGTTGATTTTGGTGAAGATCGGTTAAGGGAAAGGGGTAGTTTACCTGCAACATTTTATGTTTTAACAACGGTAATTTTTTCTATGACGAACGATAACTGCCACACAGTCAAACAAAATCAAATATTTTTTTTGCACACGTTCATCAATTGTAGATAACTCAAGGTCTTTTGATTTTGTTGAAGATCGGTTAAGGGAAAGGGGTAGTTTACTGGCAACGTTTTATGTGATAACAAGGGTAATTTTTTCTATGACGAACGATAACTGCCATAAATTCAAACATAATCAAATAATGTTTTGCATAGTTCCCTACATTGTAGAGAACTCAAGGCCTGTTGATTTTGGTGAAGGTCGGTTAAGGGAAAGGGGTAGTTTACCTGCAACATTTTATGTTGTACCACGAGAAATATTTTCATGACGAACGATAACTGCCATAAATTCAAACAGAATCAATAATTTTTTACATATGTGCCTGAATTGTAGAGGACTCAAGGCCTATTGATTTCGGTGAAGATCGGCTAGGGGAAAGGGTAGTTTACCTGAAACATTTTTTGTTGTAACAAGAGTAAAGTACTTAATTTTGATAAATAAAGTATCCTGATAAGAAGATCTTAATAATCCACTGTAGAAATGTAGATGAAATATCTATAAATGAAGAGGCTAGTTGAACGGGGTGGGGATAATTACTTATATATGTACTACGTTATCGGCAACAAAGAAGTAGTTTGTTGTTAAAATTCCTTCCCGTCCTGTTTGGCCGTATACCAAAGTTTTCTGCAAAACCAGATGTTTCGGCAGTGCCATCGACTTCCATCATCAGTAAAAATCAAGTGCGATAACGTGAGGTGGTAGACGTTGGTAACCACAGTACTGTGGTTAAGGCTGAAGCAGTAATTAGAAAGAAGTAGTTTTTTATGGAAATATTTCATTTCAAAAATGATTTTAAATATAAATCTTAGAACATGGAAGTCATGTATGGTTCTCCATACCCATATTTTACTTCCATGTTCCATAAGGAAATGGAAGTATGGTGATGGCAAAAAAAAATCGTGGTTGAGATTATTGCAAATTCTGATTGTACTACCCTAAAAAATATCGGTATGGAGAACCATACATGACTTCCATGTTCTAAGGTTTATATTTAAAATCATTTACGAAATGAAATGTTTCCATAGAAACTACTTCTTTCCACTTATTGGTTCAGCCTTAACCACAGTACTGTGGTCACTAACGTATACCACCACACGTTATCGCACTCGATTTTCACTGATGATGGCAGTCGACGGCACTTTGAAACATCTGGTTTTGCAGAAAACATTGGACTACGGCCAAACAGCCCGGGAAGGAATTTTAACTACAAACTACTACTTTGTTGCCGATAACGTAGTACACATATAAAAATTATCCCCTCCCCCTTCAACTATAATTTTCATTTATAGAAAATTACCCCCACCCCGTTCAACTAGCCTCTTCATTTATAGATATTTCATCTACGTTTCTACTGTGGATTATTAACATCTTCTTATCAGGATACTTTATTTATCAAAATTAAGTACATTACTCTTGTTACAACATAAAATGTTGCAGGTAAACTACCCCTTTCCCATAACCGATCTTCAACAAAATCAACAGACCTTGAGTTATCTACAATTGAGTAAGGCATGCACAAAAGTATCTGATTCTGTTCAAATGTGCAGCAGTTATCGTTCGTCATAGAAACAATTTCTCTTGTTACAACATAAAATGTTGCAGGTAAACTACCCCTTTCCCTTAACCGATCTTCACCAAAATCAACAAGCCTTGCGTTCTCTACAATGTAGGTATGTATGCAAAAGATTCATTTTGTTTTATTTGTCTCCAAGTCACATTTATTAACTAATTAGAATTAATATTAGGCATTACCTGTATTAAGTTCCCGTCTTGTGACTTATTTGTTTTAATTTCTAAAACGACGCGTTTTGAGGATAAATCCTCATCTTCAGGTTTACATATTATAAAAACATCAAATTCACCCGAACAGGGTCGTCAATTACTTAAAACACATAAAAACACCACACATAATTTTACATTGATATAGTCTCGGCACAGTCCGATGAGCATCGTCTCGTTGCCAACGATTAACTGTTGTACTTTATCCTGTATGACCGTTATCATTGCCCGTGGACACATCGATATCAATGGCTGTGTTGTACAGTAGAGTAGATCGAAACGAAACTTTATCATTAAGTAGTTGGTCCGTTTGCAACTTAGAAGCCTTGTATATCTCATATTCCTCCACAGCGTTCATGTATGCACCTTTTTTGCAATTATGAAGCAGTTTAAAGTTTGTGTGGAAGTCCGAGTACTTATGATTATACAGCATTAAATGTTGAGCGTAACTAGATCTTGTTTTCAAGATATCACTTTTGGGTAGGTGTTCCTTAAAACGTTCGGCTGATTTTCTGCCCGTTTGTCCTATATAAAATTTGTCGCAGTCATCGCATTCAAGCTTGTATACTCTAGTTTTCTCTTCATCCGGGATGTGAGTTCTTTGTCCCAAACGTTTTTTGATGTTATTTGTGGTTTTGAAAGCCACTGTTATTTTACGTTTCTTTAACTCATTCTTTACAATGACTGGTAGTACATTCGTGTACTCAGTTACTATAAACTAAGTATCTTTTTTAGCTGGGCCGGTTAATCTGCTGTTACTATTGATTTTTACTGAGTGTTTTCTTACTAGCTTGTCTATGATTTCACCGTTATACCCATTAGCGATAGCTATACTTTTGATATTAGTTTCTTCTACTCTGTCTTTTTGCTCAAGGGGAATAGCAAGCATTCTATGAACAAACGCGTTGAAGGCTGCCATTTTTTGGGAATATGGATGGTACGATTCAGCATGAATAGTGATATTCGTAGTGGTGGGCTTTCTATAAATTTTGAATCTAAATTGGTCATTATATTTGCTAATAGTGAGATCAAGGAAGTTCAGGCAGTTATTGCTCTCCATTTCCAGGGTAAATTGGATTTTCATGTTTATACTGTTCATATATCCCATCAAATTTTCTATTTGTCAATGGAACGAGTAGACAAATAGAAAATTTGAAAGGATACCGGTACCTATATGAACAGTATTAACATGAAAATCCAATTTCCCCTTGTTATCACATAAAATGTTGCAGGTAAACTACCACTTTCCCTTAACTGATCTTCACCAAAATCAACAGGCCTTGAGTTCTCTACAATGTAGGGAAGTATGCAAAACATTATTTGATTATGTATCGTTCGTCATAGAAAAAATTACCCTTGTTATCACATAAAATGTTGCAGGTAAACTACCCCTTTCCCTTAACTGATCTTCACCAAAATCAATAGGCCATGAGTCCTCTTCAACTCAGGCACATATGTAAAAATTGATTAGCTTCTGTTTGAATTTACGGCAGTTATTGTTCTTCACGAAAAATGTTCTCTTGTCACAAAATAAAATGTTGCTGGTAAACTACCACATTCCCTTAACCGATCTTCAACAAAATCAACAGACCTTGAGTTATCTACAATTGAGGAAGGTATGCACAAAATTATTTGATTCTGTTTAAATGTGCGGCAGTTATCGTTCGTCATAGAAACAATTACTCTTGTTAAAACATAAAATGTGGCAGGTAAACTACCCCTTTCCCTTAACCGATCTTCACCAAAATCAACATTCAGTCTTTTACAATTGATAAATGTATACAAAAAATATTTGATTCTGTTTGAATGTGCGGCAGTTATCGTTCGTCATAGAAAAAATTACTGTTGTTAAAACATACAATTTTGCAGGTAAACTGCCCCTTTCCGATAACCGATCTTCACCAAAATCAACTGACATTGAGATAACTACAGCTCAGGAAAGTATGCAAAACATCATTTGATTCTTATTGAATTTGCGGCTGTTATGGTTTGCCACAGAAAATACCCTTGTAAAAACAAAAAATGTTGCAGGTAAACTAACCCTTTCCCTTACCGATCTTCACCAAAATCAACAGACATTGAGTTCTCTACAGCTCAGGAAGGTATGCAAAACATTATTTGATTCTGTCTGAATTTGCAGCTGTTACTGTTTGCCATAGAAAAAAAATCTACACACACACACACACACACACACACACACAGACGCTTTTCAAAAAAATAACTTTTTTTCTTGTTACTTCCATGTTCCTTAAGGAAATGGAAGTATGGTGATGGCAAAAAAAATCGTGTTCGAGATTATTGCAGATTCTGATTGTACTACACTCAAAACATGAAAAAAAGTCATTTTCCGAAAAGTGTGTGTGTGTGTGTGTGTGTGTGTGTGTGTGTGTGTGTGTGTGTGTGTGTGTGTACATTTTTTACTATGGCAAACGATAACAGCCGCAAATTCAAACAGAATCAAATAATGTTTTGCATACAGCCCTGAATTGTAGAGTTCTCAAACCTATTGTTTTTGGTGAAGATCGGTTAAGGGAAAAGGGTAGTTTACCAGCAACGTTTTTTTATCAAGGGTAATTTTTTTCTATGGCAAATGATAACAGCTGTAAATTCAAACAGAATCAAAAATGTTTTGCATACAGCCCTGAATTGTAGAGTTCTCAAGGCCTATTGTTTTTGGTAAAGATCGGTTAAGGGAAAGGAGTAGTTTACCTGCAACATTTTGTTTTAACAAGAGTATTTTCTACGGCAAACGATAACAGCTGCAAATTCACACAGAATCAAATAATGTTTTGCATACAGCCCTGAATTGTAGAGTTCTCAAGACCTATTGTTTTTGGTGAAGATCGGTTATGGGAAAGGGGTAATTTACCTGCAACGTTTTTTTATCAAGGGTAATTTTTTCTATGGCAAACGATAACTACCGTAAATTCACACAGAATCAAATACTTTTTTGCATACTTTCCGGAATTGTAGACAACTCAAGGCCTGTTGATTTTGGTGAAGATCGGATAAGAGATAGGGGTAGTTTACCTGCAACATTTTATGTTTTAACAACGGTAATTTTTCCTAAGACGAACGATAACAGCCGCACATTCAAACAGAATCAAATGTTTTTTGCATACATTTATCAATTGTAAAAGACTGAATGTTGATTTTGGTGAAGATCGGTTAAGGGAAAGGGGTAGTTTACCTGCCACATTTTATGTTTTTCAAGATTAATTGTTTCTATGACGAACGATAACTGCCGTAAATTCAAACATAATCAAATAATGTTTTGCATACTTCCCTACATTGTAGAGAACTCAAGGCCTCTTGATTTTGGTGAAGATCAGTTAAGGGACAGGGGTAGTTTACCTGCAACATTTTATGTGATAACAAGGGTAATTTTTTCTATGACGAACGATAACTGCCGTAAATTTAAACAGAATCAAATAATGTTTCGCATACAGCCCTGAATTGTAGAGTTCTCAAGATCTACTGCTTTTGGTGAAGATCAGTTAAGAAAAAGGTATAGTTTACCTGCAACGTTTTATGTGATAACAAGGTTAATTTTTTCTACGACGAACGATAACTGCCGTAAATTCAAACATAATCAAATACGTTTTTGCATACATCCTTAAATTGTAGAGAACTCAAGGCCTGTTGATTTTTGTGAAGATCGGTTAAGGGAAAGGGGTAGTTTACCAGCAACATTTTATGTTGTAACAAGAGAAATTGTTTCATGATGAACGATAACTGCCATAAATTCAATCAGAATCAAATAATTTATTATATATGTGCCTGAGTTATAGAAGACTGAAGGCCTTTTGATTTTGGTGAAGATCGGTTAAGGGAAAGGGGTAGTTTACTGGCGTTTTATGTGATAACAAAGGGTGATTTTTTCTATGACGAACGATAACTGCCGTAAATTCAAACATAATCAAATAATGTTTTGCATACTTCCCTACATTGTAGAGAACTCAAGGCCTGTTGATTTTGGTGAAGGTCGGTTAAGGGAAAGAGGTAGTTTCCCTGCAAAATTTTATGTTGTAACAAGAGAAATATTTTCATGACGAACTATAACTGACATAAATTCAAACATAATCAATAATTTTTTACATATGTGCCCGAGTTGTAGAGGACTCAAGGCCTATTGATTTTGGTGAAGATCGGCTAGGGGGAAAGGTTAGTTTACCTGAAACATTTTTTGTTGTAACAAGAGTAAAGTACTTAATTTTGATAAATAAAGTATCCTGATAAGAAGATCTTAATAATCCACTGTAGAAACGTAGATGAAATTGTGATGTCTCCCTTGTTAAGATATCACAAATGTCGGGAACCAGTTCAATTTGTTACCTGTTAATTGAACTAGCTGCCATTGTTAGTAAACCTTAATCACTAACAAATTATAACACTTTATTATTCAGGAATTAAGAAAGCATTGTATAAATTTATTCACTCGTTGGGTGTTAGCAAAAACATCTCTTTATTAACATATTTATCTCTGATACTTTACTTTACTTTTAAACTCAGATTCTAAAAATTTCTGCATTAAATATTTTGAAAATTTACTTCTTATTCTTTTTTTTTTTTTTTCAAAAGCATTCAGCTAGATATTGTTTTCAGTACCACGGATCCGGGTTTCAACTTAGTTATGTTTTTATTACAACTTCAACCAATTTATTAGAAGAATAATTTTGGTTGTAAATTTTAGAATTAATTTAATCTAAACCTCGTAATGTCATTACTACTTCATTACAGTGATTACAAAAATATATATATTAAACTTTAAATTATCAAAAGTTCTTTACTGTTCTTTTGTTACTGGTCTTGTTGTTTTACAATGAATTTTTGTGTTACAAATATTTGGTTTTGATATCACCTGAATGTAACATGTGTATGCTGTGGGGTCCATGATGGTCATCTTCAGTCCTCTTCTAGGGTGTGATCCACGGTTCATCTTGATGTTCCATGAGGCTGATTGTTTCTGGTAGTCTCTTCCTAGACGATTAGATTTCGGTACTAGAAGTTCATCCGGTTGCTGTTTGTGTTTTCTTCTTTTGGAGTCGGTTGATTACATTCTACTTGTAGTTACAGTTCTTATTTTGTCAGCACTAAAATCTGGTAAGTAACATTTTTCACCACTTACAGTTTGCTAAGAGATGTGTCGGCTAAGTTTCCTTTTTTTTTTATTATTCTTTACATATTTCTTCACGCACTACATTATAATTTTGTTTTTATTATTATTATGCTACATAGGTCAACTCAAATTCATTATAAACTTGATTAAATATTGTTTAACGGTATACACCTATGTGTATGTTCACAACACAGCAGCTACATCCTTACATCTCGGTGTCTATCGGGCGAATGCAAGCAATGTTTAGCGGCAAGGGTCAGTAGCTGGCGCGGTTTTACGCACTGAGTAAATAGTTTGTCCTTTTAAGTTATATTAATTATTTACTAATGAAGTCGTAATACATTATTTTGCCTTTTGGTTACGAATTAGCAATTTCTTTATCTATTTAGTATGTATTTTATTTAATTAAAGTAATTATTATTATTAGCTAAATCACACCGTTCTTAACGTGTTGGTACGGGACAATTTGCACGTTGTGGCATGAATCTAGGCATAGGTAAGGAGTGGATAATATACTCTTCCTTATATTAAAAGCAATTTTTATTTGTGCGATTTAAACCTTTTTTTTTTTAAATCGTCACATCCTCCTGCACTTAACGAGGAAGTTGGGGTGGTGGGGTAATAATTAAATCTAATAAACACAATTACATTTTTATCTTTCGTGAAATTCCCTTTCTCTCGTTTCTTAACTACTACCTTAATATTATTTACATATAAATAAACATTACTTATTTATCCATTTATTACTTTTAGTTAATTTCCATAACTTCACAATATAGTGGCCTGACTGATTACATTGCATACTCTATCTATATTGGTTAGCTTTCTGCGCTTTCTTTAACCCTTGTAAAGAACTTTCTTTAACCCTTGTAAAGAATTTTTTCAGTGCGGCGCCATTGTGACAGTTACGTATTTATCCCTATATCTCTTAATTCTACTACAGTAATCTAAAGTCAATCCCATACTTGACCTTAGATCCTATCTTAACACTAATTTCTTATTCTACTGAGATACGCGGAATTTCACAAAGGGGAATCTTTATTTACATTTAAACAATGAGCAGTTACAATCTAAGAGAGGTCAAACACTTTACTAGACGCATTGTATTATTCACTAGGGTGGTTTACCATTGTTTACTTCGGTACCAATTCAAGACAATAGGGGTGGCTTACTACAATATTTCCTGTACGAACGAGTTTGTCTCTTACTGGCAAGCTGGGGGAAATATTTTGAACAGGCCACGACTGGGTGTTTACACGATTCAAATGTACTTTTATTATTATTTTCTCTTTACTTATTTTACTTCTACATGTTACACTTTTATTTAAGCTATTATTAAACCTTTTTTATTTAAAGTACTTATTATTTATTTTATTTCAAACACTTATGAAACTTGAATTCATTTAAGCACGCACATATATCTCTTATTACATATAGATTCCTATATTAATTAATCAAAATAAACTTATCTCACAACAATTCAATTTTCTGTACTGTCACATATAATTAGTCAAAACAAAACGCTACTATCATTGTATAGTAGAGAGAAATTTCACATACGAAAAGTTCATTCCTTTAACAATAGCACAAAGGGTCAGCTTTTGGGGAGTCACATTGTTTGCATAGGGTGGTAACACAGGTAGGACAATTCAGAACAGGAAAGACTTGTGTCCAGGATTGTCTGTTAGGTTAGCGAGGGGAGGTTTTGAATGAGATGCGTGCATACAAAAGGGGAGAGTTTACATTCCTCAACACGTATTTAACATGAACTAGCTTGTTCATACCGACAGGTTTAGAATGGAATATTTACCAGCGATGTCTTGTTTATTACGGCAAAGTCACGATACTAATATTATTATATCATAATTAAAATTTTACCCATTTATTTTTTTTTGATTTGAGAGTGAATAAATTTATGTTTGTCAAAGTTACTGTTAAAGAATTATAACAATATACAATATAATTAATGGTGTATATTAATTATTAAAACAACAGCACAATACATAATTATTATTATTTTACAAAGTAGCAGTGGCGCAATTTTGAGCGTCACGATGCTCGCAACTATTTTAACTTAAGCAGAGTGGTGCAATTTTGTGGCATCTCCCTTGTTAAGATATCACAAATGTCGGGAACCAGTTCAATTTGTTACCTGTTAATTGAACTAGCTGCCGTTGTTAGTAAACCTTAATCACTAACAAATTATAACACTTTATTATTCAGGAATTAAGAAAGGATTGTATAAATTTATTCACTCGTTGGGTGTTAGCAAAAACATCTCTTTATTAACATATTTATCTCTGACACTTTACTTTACTTTTAAACTCAGATTCTAAAAATTTCTGCATTAATTATTTTGAAAATTTACTTCTTATTCTTTTTTTTTTTTCAAAAGCATTCAGCTAGATATTGTTTTCAGTACCACGGATCCGGGTTTCAACTTAGTTATGTTTTTATTACAACTTCAACCAATTTATTAGAAGAATAATTTTGGTTGTAAATTTTAGAATTAATTTACATCTAAACCTCGTAATGTCATTACTACTTCATTACAGTGATTACAAAAATATATATATTAAACTTTAAATTATCAAAAGTTCTTTACTGTTCTTTTGTTACTGGTCTTGTTGTTTTACAATGAATTTTTGTGTTACAAATATTTGGTTTTGATATCACCTGAATGTAACATGTGTATGCTGTGGGGTCCATGATGGTCATCTTCAGTCCTCTTCTAGGGTGTGATCCACGGTTCATCTTGATGTTCCATGAGGCTGATTGTTTCTGGTAGTCTCTTCCTAGACGATTAGATTTCGGTACTAGAAGTTCATCCGGTTGCTGTTTGTGTTTTCTTCTTTTGGAGTCGGTTGATTACATTCTACTTGTAGTTACAGTTCTTATTTTGTCAGCACTAAAATCTGGTAAGTAACATTTTTCACCACTTACAGTTTGCTAAGAGATGTGTCGGCTAAGGTTCCTTTTTTTTTATTATTCCTTACATATTTCTTCACGCACTACATTATAATTTTGTTTTTATTATTATTATTATTATGCTACATAGGTCAACTCAAATTCATTATAAACTTGATTAAATATTGTTTAACGGTATACACCTATGTGTATGTTCACAACAAAGCAGCTACATCCTTACATCTCGGTGTCTATCGGGCGAATGCAAGCAATGTTTAGCGGCAAGGGTCAGTAGCTGGCACGGTTTTACGCACTGAGAAAATAGTTCGTTCTTTTAAGTTATATTAATTATCTACTAATTAAGTCGTAATACATTATTTTACCTTTTGGTTACGAATTAGAAATTTCTTTATCTATTTAGTATGTATTTTATTTAATTAAAGTAATTATTATTATTAGCTAAATCACACTGTTCTTAACGTGTTGGTACGGGACAATTTGCACGTTGTGGCATGAATCTAGGCATAGGTAAGGGGTGGATAATACTCTTAATTATTGAAAGCAATTTTTATTTGTGCGATTTAAACCTTTTTTTTTTAAATCGTCACAAAATATCTATAAATGAAGAGGCTAGTTGAACGGGGTGGGGGTAATTTTCTATAAATGAAAATTATAGTTGAAGGGGGAGGGGATAATTTTTATATGTGTACTACGTTATCGACAACAAAGTAGTAGTTTGTTGTTAAAATTCCTTCCCGGGCTGTTTGGCCGTAGTCCAATGTTTTCTGCAAAACCAGACGTTTCAAAGTGCCGTCGACTGCCATCATCAGTGAAAATCGAGTGCGATAACGTGTGGTGGTATACGTTAGTGACCACAGTACTGTGGTTAAGGCTGAACCAATAAGTGGAAAGAAGTAGTTTCTATGGAAACATTTCATTTCGTAAATGATTTTAAATATAAATCTTAGAACATGAAGTCATGTATGGTTCTCCATACCGATATTTTACTTCCATGTTCCATAAGGAAATGGAAGTATGGTGATGACAAAAAAAAACTTGGTTGAGATTATTGCAGATTCTGATTGTACTACCCTCAAAACATGAAAAAGTCATTTTTTGAAAATTGTCAGTGTGTGTGTGTCTGTCTGTCTGTAGATTTTTTTCTATGGCAAACGATAACAGCCGCACATTCAAACGGAATCAAATAATGTTTTGCATGCATCCCTGAATTGTAGAGGACTGATGGCCTATTGATTTTGGTGAAGATCGGTTAAGGGAAAGGGGTAGTTTACCTGCAACGTTTTATGTTTTAACAAGGGTAATTGTTTCTATGACGCGTTCGTCATAGCTGCCGTAAATTCACACAGAATCAAATACTTTTTTGCACACCTTCCTGAATTATAGAGTAATCAAGGCCTGTTGATTTTGGTGAAGATCGGTTACGAGAAAAGGGTAGTTTACCAGAAACGTTTTATGTTTTAAAAGGGTAATTTTATTTTTATGATGAATGATAACTGCGCCATATTCAAAGAGAATCGAATAATTTTTGCATACGTTCCTGAAGTTGTAAGTGCTCAAGGACTGTTGATTTTTGTGAAGATCGGTTAAGGGAAAGGGGTAGCTTACCTGCCACCTTTAATGTTTTAACAAGAGTAATTGTTTCTATGTTTCTAATAGAGCCTAAAATGTGTTGACTGCACAAAGATGACTGTGCTGCTTTGGCCAGAATGTTGCGAACAAATTATGCAGTATGAAAAAAAATGCAAACACTTGTAGCAGAAAAAATAATTAATGATGCGCTATTTTATGGAGCACTGGAGAAATTGTCTGTTGCTTCTGCATCACAATTTAGTAGCTTAATGGAAAACACCAGCGTACATGAATATCAGCCCTTGCTACAAACATCACCATTCACATCTATGCTTGTCCTCACACCGGAAAATATTAAAATTAAAGTTTGTTCTTTTTTAATTTTTAATACCTATGTTCAACAGCCAACTATTACAATTAACAATTTGTAATGTATTAGATACTTTTTATTTCATCTTACCTTTCTATATTCATTCTTCAGTATTTCATAAATTGCCTTAAATGTCTCTGGGATAATAAGTGCCTGATGATGATTATCTCTCTTTCTTTGGCACTAATCGCGTGTCTCATTACAGTGTCTTTTTGTGAACTTAGTGGTTCCACCTTATTTAATAACACTTTGAAATGTGTGTCATGGATATGGTATTATACAGGAAAAGAGAAAAAATATTTAATGGAAAGTAATCGAACAGTATCAACCTTTAAATGTCAGGTAAAATCACAAAAAGAAGGAAGACCAATTGTTTCCTTTATCATGCAACTGTATACAAATTATCAAAAGAGGTCAGCCAAATATTGAAACAAAAACATGAATTTGGGATAAACTATAATGAAGAAAATAATGTAATACTTATTGAAAACCTAGAAAATATTAAGATAAATGAAAATACAAAGTAGACATCATTAAAGACATATTCACTAATATCACAGTGAGTAAAGTTATTAAGCTAATAAAAGATAATAATTTGGGAAATTACAAGTATAAAAAACAATCTGTAAAGGTACAGTAGAGTCTTGTTTATCCAACCTTCGTTTATTCGACATTCCGTATTATCTGATGTCCCACCGCAAAAAAAAAAACAACAAAACGCATTAATCAGCAACAAAAACTGCAAGTTGCGAGCGTGAGCGTAGTCTATTTTTTGTTGCTCCCGACTCTACCGCAGCTAATTAGTTACCCCGACTGTACAGTCTACACTATGACTCATGTGTCTGTCATTCGCCCCACCCTCACACACTCACTGTCACAACTCACTACTCAGTGCAGTGCAGTTTATCATTGTATGCGGATCGGTTTATCGTCTGTTACATGCGTATGTGTCTGTGTGTGTTAATTTGACAAACGTTGTTGTGTTGTTTAAAAGTTGAAATTTACGCAAGTATGGCAACGAAAAGAAAGAAAGTTGTTGTATCGATGGAATAAAAACTTGAGGCAATCAAGAGACTGGACAAGGGAGATGCAATGCAGAAGGTAGCTGACGACTTTGGCGTTGGACGGGTAACAGTAGGAGACTGGAAAAAACGAATAGAAATAGAAAAATGGTGTGCATCAAGAGTTACGGAAGGTGCATTAAAAGAAAAACTATGAAAAAATGTGACTATGAAAAAGTTAGTGAAGCTTTGTATGTTTGGTTTACACAGTTCAGGGACAAAGGTGTGACTATTACAGGGCCTATTTTACAGCAAAAGGCATTACATTTTCGTAATTAATTCAGTGAAGGGGACCCAGATTTCACAGCAAGTGTCGGCTGGCTCGACCGATGGATTTGTGGTGAAAAACTATCATCGAATTTTGAAGAAATGGAAGCATTCAAGTTAAGATTTCAGGAATTTATTGAAACTGAAAGCCTAACGGGTGATCAGATATTTAACTGAGATGAGTCAGGCCTTAATTACAAAATGTTACCTAGTAAGAGTCTTGCAGCCAGAACTGAAGCGGCAGCCCCTGGCTACAAGCGTAGTAAGGAAAGGCTGACAATTTTAGCATGCAGCAATGCTACAGCAAACCTCAAAATGGACCTTGCAATTATTGGAAAGTCCAAAAACCCTAGAGCCTTTAAAACAGTTTCAAAAAACGCTATTCCTGTAAAATACTACAGTCAGAAAAGCGCATGGATGAGCAGTGAAATTTTCAAAGACTGGTTTTTTAAGGAATTCATTCCTTCAACAGAGAAGTTTTTGAAAGAAAATAATTTACCCAGAAAAGCAGTTTTGTTGGTAGATAATGCTCTAACGCACCCTGATGCAGAGGAGCTTCAAGATGGTGACATTAAGGCAATGTTTCTGCCCCCCAGTGTAACCGCCATATGCCAACCTATGGATCAGGGCGTTTTGGAAACGATAAAAAGGAACTATTGCAGGAAGCTACTGTCCACAGTGATAGAAGAAATTGAAGAAGGACAAGACATGATTGAAAAATTGAAACGCATCAATGTAAAGGATGTTGCTTATTGGGTTGCAAGGGCCTGGGCTGACGTAAGGGCTCCAACAATTGCCAAATCATGGAAGAAGGTGCTAGGCGATGATGAAAGTATGGAAACGGAAAGCACAGATGAAACCGAAGAAACCATTCTACCTTTAGTGCAACGTATCCCTGGATGTGAGGATGCATCTTTGCAAGAAATCGAAGGTTGGATGAAGGATGATGATCAGTATGTAACTGATGAAGAAATTGTCGCTCTTGTCAATTGTGATGACAACGAAATTGAAGATCAAGATCAAGCACCAACTGTTGAGCCTCTCACAATTTCACATAACGGCGGAGTTAAGGCTCTAGAAACTGCAATTAAATACATTGAGCAACAACAAGAAGCTACAGGAATCGACATAATGATGCTGCAAAGATGACGAGACTTGGCAGCGAAGAAACGGCACTCGTCAGGAAAGCAGACTACGATCAAAAATTTCTTTAAATCATCACAGGACTGAATGTTTTAAGTGTATTTAACTTCAGACAATTCTGTAACTGTAAGTTAATTTTTTCTGTTGTTTTGTTGTAAAACATGATTATTAGGTTCGTAATGTGTAAAATTATAACATAGTTTGACGTTTAATAGGCTTTTTCTTAACACCTCCCTATTATCCGATATTTTCGCTTATGGGTCAATCTATATGAAATCAACCAATAATAAAATAATTAGCAGAATGATCACTGTTGCACACCACTATATAAAAATTATCCCGATTAATGCTTTCAAGCTTCACAGCTCATCGTCAGATCGGAATTGAAGCAAATCACCTGAAAACAAACCCTTCACCCCATCTCACCCCACCATGCTCACACACAACAAGCTATAATTCAAATGTCCCTTCCCCACCTCCTGAGCCCTGTCCCTCCATCTGGACAGTTACATATTTTTCTAGCAAATTCCTTGTGTTTCAGTGTTGTGTGTGTGTGTGTACATTCCTTTTAAACCTACCCGTCTTTCTCTCCACACACATGGGTCAGTCAATATCTAAGGTAAGAAAATAAATTACTTAGATTTAAACATAGAAATTAAAGATAATGAGAAGCTACAGTTTGGGATATTTAGGAAAGAATCATATTCTGATATAATTATACCAAGAGAGTCTTACCACCCTTATAGATATAAAATGGCGGCAATCAATTCATTTTGTTATAGAGCTCAGAAGTGTTTAAAAGAGACCAAATCAAAAGATAGGGAATTGTAAGGAATAATAATTATAACACCAACATAGTGGATAAAGTTATGAAAAGGGTTAACATACAAAAAACTAAAATAGAACCAGAACAAAAGAATTATGCACGGTCATTGACATACATAGGTTCACATACTAGAAAAATTATAAAATGTTTTAATAAATACGGAGTAGAGATAGCTATTAAAAAATGTGAAACGGTATTTGATAAGATAAGGAATAAAAATATATAAAAAAATCCCAGTATTACAGAAAAGCGGAATTTATATATTAAAATGTAGAGACTGCAACAAAGTGTACCTAGGTGAAACAGGACGAAAATTCGTATGCAGGTTGTCTGACCACAAACGTGGAGAAGGTAATACAATAACCAATTCGTTATATGCAAGACATTTCATAGAAGGCAACCATAAGTTTGTTAATCCTTTGGAAGACTACGAAATTGTAAAAGTAGTAAATAACACAGTTGAAAGGAAGCTTAAGGAGGAGTTAGACATATTGAAAGAAAGAGAAAAAGGGTTAGACAATTTAACTAATACTAAAATTAAATTTGATAATGAAGAAATATTTTATAACATAATTAAGAAGTAAATGATAGAGGACAGATAGATAAGCTTAAGAATTAAATTACATAGTACTAATTGGATGTTTTAAAATGAGGGTGTGTGACTGACCCATGAGTGAGGAATGCACACACACGCACACACACACACAAAGGAATTTGCTAGAAAAATATGTAACTGTCCAGATGGAGGGACAGGGCTCAGGGGGTGGGGAAGGGACATTTGAATTATAGCTTGTTGTGTGTGAGCAGGGTGGGGTGAGATGGGGTGAAGGGTTTGTTTTTAGGTGATTTGCTTCAATTCCGATCTGACGATGAGCTGTGAAGCTTGAAAGCGCTAATTGGGATAATTTTTATATAGTGGTGTGCAACAGTGACAATTCTGCTTGTGATTTCAACCACTAACACAACTTTCTTCATTAAAATAAAATAATTTGTTGCTGAAATATATTTGATTTTATTTTTAATTATACATTTTCTGTTTCTATACATATCTGGGAGTACAAAACGATTTTTTTCACATGTTTATCACTAACATTTTGGCTTCTAGCGGCCATTTTGTTTAGAAGGATCTGTCATTTATGGCATTTTCAAAGGTTAACGGTAAGTTAAATAACTATTTTATTTATTAAGATATCAACTTGAAATAAAAACCATCTTAATCTATATGAAACCATCTACAATTCATGTTATGACCAAAAATTTGTTAGGTTTTAAGGAAGTAACCTAAAACTTGAAAAAAAATTGTGTTTCGATTAGAATAAATTAACTATTTTAAAACAATTTTTTTCATAGAAGGGATGAAAACACTCATTAAATATTTTTTTCCCACAAAGATATAATTGACCACTAGATGCTATTAAAATTTGAGATCATTTACATCCATGCTTTAGGTTTTACGAGCCTTCAAATATTGAGATTTGGCTAAAATTGCTGATTTTCAAATTGGTATATCTCAAAAGGGACTGAACAAAAAATTCTGAAATTTTCTCAAAATATTCTTAAACACCATATAAAATTTCATCATTTGTGTTTTAACTACAAATTGTATTAAAAAGTTATAATTTTTGAAAAATTTAAATTTACGCAGCAGGTAAAAATCAATAATTAGCAATCTAAAAATGATATTGGCCTACTAAATTTTAATATTAGAATTAGATTTATAAATACCTAAACTGTTAACAAAGACTAAAAGCAATATATATATATATATATATATATATATATATTATAACTAATCAAACTTTTTTAACTTCGGGAAGCCCCAAATTCAGGGAGACATTTATAACTTTACTGTTATGGTGTGTGTGAACTGACCTACCTGTGATTTGAATTCGCAAGTAGATTAATTCAAAAGTACAAGCACAAAGTGAATCGTTATAATTATTGTGAATAGTTTTGTGATGTTGGTAGATTTTGGAGTACAGCAATAACAAAACAGTGTCGGGTATAAAATTGGGGTTTATTATTCTAATAGCACATAAAATGAAAAACTTATATCTAATGTAATTCTTACGTACTAAAGAGTAATGAGTAATTTGATCAATGTTTTTAGCATGAATATTAGCTTTCAAAAGGAAAGCTTATAAATACGAATTTATTCGAACTTGTTTATTATTACTTTCAAAGTTAATTATTTAAATAATTTAATTAATGATTTTTCAAGATTTTAATATTGATTTTACTATTTCAGGATGCTTTTTAAAATACTCTTAAATAAATTAGCCGTGAATCTTGTTCTACGTGCTTTTTATTTACTTTGTGATTGGTTTCACGTATACTGCAGTATAAGTTTCTTAAGTGATTTGATATTAAGATTTGTATAGCGCTTTTTATCTACTCTACTTCTTATCTATTTCTTCTTAATTAACTTATACTTGTTCTACAGATTATCACAATATTGAAGTTCTTATTAACTTAGAGTCTCTGTTTTTATAGGCATCTGAATGGAATTGACTTTACAATTGATTTTAACAAAAGAAAGAAAAATGGTCTTTTTATATATAAAGTATAAATGATTTTTGACTTTCCTGGTACTGAAGTTCTCGAAGATGTCCTCTGGGGTCCCTCGCTGTCCTAGTCCAATCAGCTAGTGGCGATGACTTCCGCTGCATCCTGGATTCCAACGAAGAGTTCAGGGATCCGCAACTCCGTTCCTTCAGCAAATGTTGATGGACTTAACGTCAGTGGATTAACTGCTGCAACTG
The DNA here is from genome assembly GCA_034769895.1 of Magicicada septendecula. Classification (NCBI taxonomy): domain Eukaryota; kingdom Metazoa; phylum Arthropoda; class Insecta; order Hemiptera; family Cicadidae; genus Magicicada; species Magicicada septendecula. Next base: position 450,377,770 of record CM068368.1, read on the forward strand.
CTTCAGGCCCTCGATCCGGATACTCTGCACTGTGTATGTGTGTACCTCGTCTCGGGTGTAGCTCTGCGTCGTCAGTTCTTCAGCTCGTACCACGATTTAGACGGCCTCGCTCTGTTGTAGTCTGGACGTGACTTCTCGTAGTATATTGTCGATCTCTTATATGTGTACGCCAACAGTTTGGGTGTATTGCGCAGTACGCTTATTTGTTGATGAATAAGAGTCTCGCACGTAGACGCCGTCACAGTCCAGTCGTTGTAGAAGAGTGTCTGAGTTATTCAGGAGTTGAAACTTTACAGAAGTGTGTGTGTTCACTGTTTGAGTCTTGACAGAAGAGAGTGTGTGTGTACTGGTTGATCGCCAACAGAAGAGAGTCTGTGTTGACAGCGTGAACGTTAACAGAAGAGTGAAGAGAGTTCAGCCCGAAACCAACGGTTGTTCAAAATTTTTAGAATGATCTGATTGGCTGAAACATTCTCCCTTCTACTTAAAATTTAGTCACCTCATTCCGTGAGAACGAAAAATAATTCCCACAGTCCGAGAATTATTATTATTTTTAATATTCTGGAATACACCGGAACCAATTGTTGGTCAGACGTCCGGATGCAATTTGCATTGCGATTATCTTGGCCGCAAGCCAAGTTATGCTTAATCTAACATATACAATTGATTCGTAATTTTTACAATTATAACATATCCAAATCTGAACTTCCTAGCTCACTTACTATGGAAGTTATTTAAATAAAATGAATTATCTCATTAACTCTTGAATTATATTTAATGAAATTCGCACACCGTATTCTTAATATTACGGTAAACACTTTAACTATTTTGGATTTTGCCTATATTTATTCGTTTCCGAAATATTAATGTTTTAAAGTTAGGGCGTGTCCCTAATTTATAACGGTGCGTGTGCGTGGTTACATAACGCCAACGGAACATATCCGCTGTGCGTTTACAATTGTTTGGAATGCTCGCTACAGCGCGAGATATGGTTCTATCGATTTAAATTTATTTTATACTTGATTTTTAAAACTTTCTACATATAACCCCAAATCTATGGGATTTGGTACGTTATAATATATATATTGCAACGAATCACAGGCTCATGATAGGCGGGGCAAGTTCACATATATTACACAGACAATGGACATTCATATTATATTGGTAGATGGTTAAGTTTGGTTGTTATAATTGTATTTAGTAAGGATAAGGGTTTAGTTTAGTAAAACTGTGCATTATTTATTCTTGTTATTCATGGACTGTGTTTGTGGAAATGTGCGCGCGTGCGCGAGTGGTAAACGTTTCCCGGGCGGTGCGTGAAGTATTTATCGTTGTGTTTGACATTGAACTGAACTTAGACATATGTATTGCTACAATCCCTATACATTTCTAACTATTGTTTACGTTCATGTATGATATTAGTATGTAGGCAGTTATGCATGAGATACGGGTAGTCTGATTACCGCTATGCATGCTGTTACAAAGTAAATGCACTCTACTGCATGAAAAGTGCATTGTCACTATGTAATAACCATGTGACTTCCATCCACCAATAGAATGCTGAGTGGTGGTTGGAAATTTTCTTAAGCCTGTCGTTGCACAGGTAGTTCTTCTACGCCATCTACCGCGAACGGGACGTGCACTCCTTGTACAAGATTCTACCGCTTGCAAGGTGTTGTAAAAACTATTCGTCGTTAGTGAAACGGGAAGACTCAGAACTGTGTGTGTAGTACATCTGCACACACTATTGTTTTAACGCATTGTGCGTATAATTACAGGCAGTTCTTCACTGCTGCTACCGCGAACGGTACATACAATCCTTGTACAAGATTCTACCGCTTGCAAGGATCTGTTAAGACTTTTCGGGGATAGTAACGCGTGTGACGCATAACAGTTGATATTATCTCTTTACACACGATATTAATATTGTAGTATTACGTATGTAAGAAGTGAGTGTAACTGTATCACTGTGCGAGATTTTCCGCAGTGTCAGTATCGTTAATAGTTACGCAATAGTAAGTTGTTCCATCAAGACGTGTCCGTGCTAGTGCAAGATTTCCTCATAGGGTGGTCTGCTGATCGCGGTAGACCTTGGTATTCGCGTGAACACTTGAAGATGCCGGAGTGGTATAAGTTCAATATACCGTTATTTGATTAAACTCACTGTCACATGAGATATTACTTGGTCATAAACTCTATATTAATTTTGCGAGTAATAAGATCCGTAGTACCGTTGTGTGTGCGAAGCGTCAGATTCATCGTGGGAATTGCAGGACACCAGCCCAGCTGTTATAGGACATCAGCCCAGCTGTTATAGGACCAGCCCAGCTGTTATAGGACACCAGCCCAGCTGTTATAGGACCAGCCCAGCTGTCAGGACACCAGCCCAGCTGTTATAGGACCCCAGCCCAGCTGTTATAGGACCAGCCCAGCTGTTACAGGACATCAGCCAAGCTGTTACAGGACGCCAGCCCAGCTGTAAACGTTCTGGGGAAACGTCTGTCATTTGTAAGCCGCATCTGACGAACCATCTACACCGCAAAGACCTGCCCGTCTCTTCAACAACATCATCGTGGGAATCTTCTTATGTAACGTATCACGTCTTGCGTATGAACATTATTTAACATTTAAAAGAAAGACTCTATATCAAACATTACATTCTGTCCATATCAAATATACCATATAAACTATAATTTGTGTTTTGTGCAATAAATAATCTTAAACCCTCCAATATAGACTTGTAATTTGAAATACACATACTATCATATCCTATGCGCCAATAGTTTAGTAATTTGTGTTGTCGCAATATATATATATTGTAACAACAAAACTGGCGCGTATCTGTAAAATGTACACCAGTTTTGTATGTGTATAATGTGTTAGTGTGTTCGTCTCGCACTGGGGTCATTACATTAATTTTTCGCTAACGATGTCCGTACCGTTGTGGTAATCACCAGTATAACACGGCAGTAACCTTACCTGTTTATAATTATAGGGGTGTGTTAATCGCGGGTGGCGCCAAATTGTTTATTAAAACAATTAAAATTACTGAATAAAGTGTTTTCAGCGGTGACGGTCGGGGCGTTCAAATAATTCCCGCTCGCGCCGCCTTCTGGATCGTATAGACAGCTGTGCAAATGACGACTTGAGTGCTGCTCGTCAAACCTAGTCTTCGTAAATAAACACAAGTAATATAACGCACTCCCTATGAAATAATAACAACGGTTACTCCCTGTAATAGTTATTTTTAATGGGTGATTATTAAAATGTTCAATTTGACAATTAGATTATAATAAATTCGCACTGACTTTTTACATGAAACACTTCCTCTCAAGGCTGACGAATCGATTAAGGAACGAGGTATTTACTCCAGCATGGCCGTGTAACATTTAGTTATTACAATTATTTTCGTTCCAAAATCGTGGGATTCTTTTGATTATGAGATAAGGAATTCCTATGATTACAATAAAAGTATTTTACCTTATTCTAAGTGTACATAAATAATATGGTGTGATGTTACAATCTGTGCTGTAGTGTGGTTAAATGTGTTTTGAAAGTTCGTGTTTAAACAATAGGTTAGATTTTATGTTAACAAATTTTCAGTGTATTTATTTTACTTCAATAATCTTTGAAAGAGAAATATTCGGTTTATAGTGAGATCAATTTACCTTTAGTAAAATTTAGAGTGATTAGGTTTTTGGAAATAGGTAATTCAATAGTACTTAACACATCAGCATGACTTGGTGTTTTCGTTCATTGGATCTGGGTAGGATTGGGCTGCAATAAGTTCTTTTTTCATTAATTTTTTGACTTCAATAGGTCTGGCGTCCTTTTCTTATAAAGTCTGGTCATAATTTTCTGTCAATTCTCCGTTGTACGGTCCTGGATCTTGCATGGATTGCTCTAATGGTCCGTCAACGTCTTATACAGTCATGGTTATGAACTTCGTTTACTGTTTTACGTTATTTTATTAGAAAATTGGTCTTCCAAACTTAGGCTTCTGTACTGCTTGACTGACGCTTTATGAGTAACGGTATTCAACGGTAATTTCGTCTTCAACCGTAGTTTCCATGGTAACGAACAAATTCTGATTGGCAGAGATTGATACAAAACCATTGTTATCAAAATTTGAATTCTTTTCAAAATCCTCGTATATCTTCTGACTGCTGTTATTCCTCTATCTTCCTTCCTGGTTATTAAATATTGTCACTATATTATGTATTTCCTTTCATAGATTATTTTGATACCCCACAAGTTTGGGTTATTTTAGATTTTATGTTTTTACAATTATGTTAATACTTGTTAATTAATTTCTTTTTGTATTCAAATGCTTATTATAATATTTTGTTTCACAAATGATTTACAATTTACTCTTGGTGATTCCTTCACCTCGGATTTGCTAATTTCTTTGTTAATTTGTTATAATTTGTATTTGTTTGTTTCTGACAGTTAGGCATTTTCATAGGCCTAAGTAGCCATTATGGTATTTGACTTATTTCATTTAAATTACATTTCGTTTCAGCCTAATGGGCTTTATTTTGTTATCATAATTGGTTGTGTCGTGTTTTGGGTCTGTTTATGTGTTATTATCTTGTCACTATTATTTTATACATAATTGTTTACTATTTGGTTCCCACGTTTTCTATTCATACATTTCTTAACTTTTATACTTATTTCCTTTGCCAATAATAACAATGTGGTGAAGTTGGAGTGGTGGGGTAATAATTAAATCTAATAAACACAATTACATTTTTATCTTTCGTGAAATTCCCTTTCTCTCGTTTCTTTACTACTACCTTAATATTATTTACATATAAATAAACATTACTTATTTATCCATTTATTACTTTTAGTTAATTTCCATAACTTCACAATATAGTGGCCCGACTGATTACATTGCATACTCTAACTATATTGGTTAGCTTTCTGCGCTTTCTTTAACCCTTGTAAAGAACTTTCTTTAACCCTTGTAAAGAATTTTTTCAGTGTGGCGCCATTGTGACTGTTACGTATTTATCCCTATATCTCTTAATTCTACTACAGTAATCTAAAGTCAATCCCATACTTGACCTTAGATCCTATCTTAACACTAATTTCTTATTCTACTGAGATACGCGGAATTTCACAAAGGGGAATCTTTATTTACATTTAAACAATGAGCAGTTACAATCTAAGAGAGGTCAAACACTTTACTAGACGCATTGTATTATTCACTAGGGTGGTTTACCATTGTTTACTTCGGTACCAATTCAAGACAATAGGGGTGGCTTACTACAATATTTCCTGTACGAACGAGTTTGTCTCTTACTGGCAAGCTGGGGAAAATATTTTGAACAGGCCACGACTGGGTGTTTACACGATTCAAATGTACTTTTATTATTATTTTCTCTTTACTTATTTTACTTCTACATGTTACACTTTTATTTAAGCTATTATTAAACCTTTTTTATTTAAAGTACTTATTATTTATTTTATTTCAAACACTTATGAAACTTGAATTCATTTAAGCACGCACATATATCTCTTATTACATATAGATTCCTATATTAATTAATCAAAATAAACTTATCTCACAACAATTCAATTTTCTGTACTGTCACATATAATTAGTCAAAACAAAACGCTACTATCATTGTATAGTAGAGAGAAATTTCACATACGAAAAGTTCATTCCTTTAACAATAGCACAAAGGGTCAGTTTTGGGGAGTCACATTGTTTGCATAGGGTGGTAACACAGGTAGGACAATTCAGAACAGGAAAGACTTGTGTCCAGGATTGTCTGTTAGGTTAGCGAGGGGAGGTTTTGAATGAGATGCGTGCATACAAAAGGGGAGAGTTTACAATCCTCAACACGTATTTAACATGAACTAGCTTGTTCATACTGACAGGTTTAGAATGGAATATTTACCAGCGATGACTTGTTTATTACGGCAAAGTCACGATACTAATATTATTATATCATAATTAAAATTTTACCCATTTATTTTTTTTGATTTCAGAGTGAATAAATTTATGTTTGTCAAAGTTATTGTTAAAGAATTATAACAATATACAATATAATTAATGGTGTATATTAATTATTAAAACAACAGCACAATACATAATTATTATTATTTTACAAAGTAGCAGTGGCGCAATTTTGAGCGTCACGATGCTCGCAACTATTTTAACTTAAGCAGAGTGGCGCAATTTTGTGACGTCTCCCTTGTTAAGATATCACAAATGTCAGGAACCAGTTCAATTTGTTACCTGTTAATTGAACGAGCTGCCGTTGTTAGTAAACCTTAATCACTAACAAATTATAACACTTTATTATTCAGGAATTAAGCAAGGATTGTATAAATTTATTCACTCGTTGGGTGTTAGCAAAAACATCTCTTTATTAACATATTTATCTCTGATACTTTACTTTACTTTTAAACTCAGATTCTAAAAATTTCTGCATTAAATATTTTGAAAATTTACTTCTTATTCTTTTTTTTTTTCAAAAGCATTCAGCTAGATATTGTTTTCAGTACCACGGATCCGGGTTTCAACTTGGTTATGTTTTTATTACAACTTCAACCAATTTATTAGAAGAATAATTTTGGTTGTAAATTTTAGAATTAATTTACATCTAAACCTCGTAATGTCATTACTACTTCATTACAGTGATTACAAAAATATATATATTAAACTTTAAATTATCAAAAGTTCTTTACTGTTCTTTTGTTACTGGTCTTGTTGTTTTACAATGAATTTTTGTGTTACAAATATTTGGTTTTGATATCACCTGAATGTAACATGTGTATGCTGTGGGGTCCATGATGGTCATCTTCAGTCCTCTTCTAGGGTGTGATCCACGGTTCATCTTGATGTTCCATGAGGCTGATTGTTTCTGGTAGTCTCTTCCTAGACGATTAGATTTCGGTACTAGAAGTTCATCCGGTTGCTGTTTGTGTTTTCTTCTTTTGGAGTCGGTTGATTACATTCTACTTGTAGTTACAGTTCTTATTTTGTCAGCACTAAAATCTGGTAAGTAACATTTTTCACCACTTACAGTTTGCTAAGAGATGTGTCGGCTAAGGTTCCTTTTTTTTTATTATTCCTTACATATTTCTTCACGCACTACATTATAATTTTGTTTTTATTATTATTATTATGCTACATAGGTCAACTCAAATTCATTATAAACTTGATTAAATATTGTTTAACGGTATACACCTATGTGTATGTTCACAACAAAGCAGCTACATCCTTACATCTCGGTGTCTATCGGGCGAATGCAAGCAATGTTTAGCGGCAAGGGTCAGTAGCTGGCGCGGTTTTACGCACTGAGAAAATAGTTCGTTCTTTTAAGTTATATTAATTATTTACTAATTAAGTCGTAATACATTATTTTACCTTTTGGTTACGAATTAGGAATTTCTTTATCTATTTAGTACGTATTTTATTTAATTAAAGTAATTATTATTATTAGGTAAATAACACTGTTCTTAACATGTTGGTACGGGACAATTTGCACGTTGTGGCATGAATCTAGGCATAGGTAAGGGGTGGATAATACTCTTACTTATTGAAAGCAATTTTTATTTGTGGAATTTAAACCTTTTTTTTTTTTTAAATCGTCACAAAATATCTATAAATGAAGAGGCTAGTTGAACGGGGTGGGGGTAATTTTCTATAAAAAAAATTATAGTTGAAGGGGGAGGGGATAATTTTTATATGTGTACTACGTTATCGGCAACAAAGTAGTAGTTGTTGTTAAAATTCCTTCCCGGGCTGTTTGGCCGTAGTCCAATGTTTTCTGCAAAACCAGACGTTTCAAAGTGCCGTCGACTGCCATCATCAGTGAAAATCGAGTGCGATAACGTGTGGTGGTATACGTTAGTGACCACAGTACTGTGGTTAAGGCTGAACCAATAAGTGGAAAGAAGTAGTTTCTATGGAAACATTTCATTTCGTAAATGATTTTAAATATAAATCTTAGAACATGAAGTCATGTATGTTCATTACACTCACCATTCACATCTACGCTTGTCCTCACACCGGAAAATATTAAAATTAAAGTTTGTTCTTTTTTAATTTTTAATACCTATGTTCAACAACCAACTATTACAATTAACAATTTGTAATGTATTAGATACTTTTTATTTCATCTTACCTTTCTATATTCATTCTTCAGTATTTCATAAATTGCCTTACATGTCTCTGGGATAATAAGTGCCTGATGATGATTATCTCTCTTTCTTTGGCACTAATCGCGTGTCTCATTACAGTGTCTTTTTGTGAACTTAGTGGTTCCACCTTATTTAATAACAGCTTGAAATGTGTGTCATGGATATGGTATTATACAGGAAAAGAGAAAAAATATTTAATGGAAAGTAATCGAACAGTATCAACCTTTAAATGTCAGGTAAAATCACAAAAAGAAGGAAGACCAATTGTTTCCTTTATCACGCAACTGTATACAAATTATCAAAAGAGGTCAGCCAAATATTGAAACAAAAACATGAATTTGGGATAAACTATAATGAAGAAAATAATGTAATACTTATTGAAAACCTAGAAAATATTAAGATAAATGAAAATACAAAGTAGACATCATTAAAGACATATTCACTAATATCACAGTGAGTAAAGTTATTAAGCTAATAAAAGATAATAATTTGGGAAATTACAAGTATAAAAAACAATTTGTAAAAGTACAGTAGAGTCTTGTTTATCCAACCTTCGTTTATTCGACATTCCGTATTATCTGATGTCCCACCACAAAAAAAAAAACAACAAAACGCATTAATCAGCAACAAAAACTGCAAGTTGCGAGCGTGAGCGTAGTCTATTTTTTGTTTCTCCTGACTCTACCGCAGCTAATTAGTTACCCTACTGTACAGTCTACACTATGACTCATGTGTCTGTCATTCGCCCCATCCTCACACACTCACTATCACAACTCACTAGTCAGTGCAGTGCAGTTTATCATTGTATGCGGATCGGTTTATCGTCTGTTACATGCGTATGTGTCTGTGTGTGTTAATTTGACAAACGTTGTTGTGTTGTTTAAAAGTTGAAATTTACGCAAGTATGGCGACGAAAAGAAAGAAAGTTGTTGTATCGATGGAATAAAAACTTGAGGCAATCAAGAGACTGGACAAGGGAGATGTAATGCAGAAGGTAGCTGACGACTTTGGCGTTGGACGGGTAACAGTAGGAGACTGGAAAAAAACGAATAGAAATAGAAAAATGGTGTGCATCAAGAGTTACGGAGGGTGCATTAAAAGAAAAACTATGAAAAAATGTGACTATGAAAAAGTTAGTGAAGCTTTGTATGTTTGGTTTACACAGTTCAGGGACAAAGGTGTGACTATTACAGGGCCTATTTTACAGCAAAAGGCATTACATTTTCGTAATTAATTCAGTGAAGGGGGCCCAGATTTCACAGCAAGTGTCGGCTGGCTTGACCGATGGATTTGTGGTAAAAAACTATCATCGAATTTTGAAGAAATGGAAGCATTCAAGTTAAGATTTCAGGAATTTATTGAAACTGAAAGCCTAACGGGTGATCAGATATTTAACTGAGATGAGTCAGGCCTTAATTACAAAATGTTACCTAGTAAGAGTCTTGCAGCCAGAACTGAAGCGGCAGCCCCTGGCTACAAGCGTAGTAAGGAAAGGCTGACAATTTTAGCATGCAGCAATGCTACAGCAAACCTCAAAATGGACCTTGCAATGATTGGAAAGTCCAAAAATCCTAGAGCCTTTAAAACAGTTTCAAAAAACGCTATTCCTGTAAAATACTACAGTCAGAAAAGCGCATGGATGAGCAGTGAAATTTTCAAAGACTGGTTTTTTAAGGAATTCATTCCTTCAACAGAGAAGTTTTTGAAAGAAAATAATTTACCCAGAAAAGCAGTTTTGTTGGTAGATAATGCTCTAACGCACCCTGATGCAGAGGAGCTTCAAGATGGTGACATTAAGGCAATGTTTCTGCCCCCCAATGTAACCGCCATATGCCAACCTATGGATCAGGGCGTTTTGGAAACGATAAAAAGGAACTATCGCAGGAAGCTACTGTCCACAGTGATAGAAGAAATTGAAGAAGGACAAGACATGATTGAAAAATTGAAACGCATCAATGTAAAGGATGTTGCTTATTGGGTTGCAAGGGCCTGGGCTGACGTAAGGGCTCCAACAATTGCCAAATCATGGAAGAAGGTGCTAGGCGATGATGAAAGTATGGAAACGGAAAGCACAGATGAAACCGAAGAACCATTCTACCTTTAGTGCAACGTATCCCTGGATGTGAGGATGCATCTTTGCAAGAAATCGAGTGTTGGATGAAGGATGATGATCAGTATGTAACTGATGAAGAAATTGTCGCTCTTGTCAATTGTGATGACAACGAAATTGAAGATCAAGATCAAGCACCAACTGTTGAGCCTCTCACAATTTCACATAACGGCGGAGTTAAGGCTCTAGAAACTGCAATTAAATACATTGAGCAACAACAAGAAGCTACAGGAATCGACATAATGATGCTGCAAAGATGACGAGACTTGGCAGCGAAGAAACGGCACTCGTCAGGAAAGCAGACTACGATCAAAAATTTCTTTAAATCATCACAGGACTGAATGTTTTAAGTGTATTTAACTTCAGACAATTCTGTAACTGTAAGTTAATTTTTTCTGTTGTTTTGTTGTAAAACATGATTATTAGGTTCGTAATGTGTAAAATTATAACATAGTTTGACGTTTAATAGGCTTTTTCTTAACACCTCCCTATTATCCGATATTTTCGCTTATGGGTCAATCTATATGAAATCAACCAATAATAAAATAATTAGCAGAATGATCACTGTTGCACACCACTATATAAAAATTATCCCGATTAATGCTTTCAAGCTTCACAGCTCATCGTCAGATCGGAATTGAAGCAAATCACCTGAAAACAAACCCTTCACCCCATCTCACCCCACCATGCTCACACACAACAAGCTATAATTCAAATGTCCCTTCCCCACCCCCTGAGCCCTGTCCCTCCATCTGGACAGTTACATATTTTTCTAGCAAATTCCTTGTGTTTCAGTGTTGTGTGTGTGTGTACATTCCTTTTAAACCTACCCGTCTTTCTCTCCACACACATGGGTCAGTCAATATCTAAGGTAAGAAAATAAATTACTTAGATTTAAACATAGAAATTAAAAGATAATGAGAAACTACAGTTTGGGATATTTAGGAAAGAATCATATTCTGATATAATTATACCAAGAGAGTCTTACCACCCTTATAGATATAAAATGGCGGCAATCAATTCATTTCGTTATAGAGCTCAGAAGTGTTTAAAAGAGACCAAATCAAAAGATAGGGAATTAAAAAATGATAAAGGGAATTGTAAGGAATAATAATTATAACACCAACATAATGGATAAAGTTATGAAAAGGGTTAACATACAAAAAACTAAAATAGAACCAGAACAAAAGAATTATGCACGGTCATTGACATACATAGGTTCACATACTAGAAAAATTATAAAATGTTTTAATAAATACGGAGTAGAGATAGCTATTAAAAAATGTGAAACGGTATTTGATAAGATAAGGAATAAAAATATATAAAAAAATCCCAGTATTACAGAAAAGCGGAATTTATATATTAAAATGTAGAGACTGCAACAAAGTGTACCTAGGTGAAACAGGACAAAAATTCGTATGCAGGTTGTCTGACCACAAACGTGGAGAAGGTAATAGAATAACCAATTCGTTATATGCAAGACATTTCATAGAAGGCAACCATAAGTTTGTTAATCCTTTGGAAGACTACGAAATTGTAAAAGTAGTAAATAACACAGTTGAAAGGAACCTTAAGGAGGAGTTAGAAATATTGAAAGAAAGAGAAAAAGGGTTAGACAATTTAACTAATACTAAAATTAAATTTGATAATGAAGAAATATTTTATAACATAATTAAGAAGTAAATGATAGAGGACAGATAGATAAGATTAAGAATTAAATTACATAGTACTAATTGGATGTTTTAAAATGAGGGTGTGTGACTGACCCATGAGTGTGGAGAGAAAGACGGGTAGGTTTAAAAGGAATGCACACACACGCACACACACACACACACACACAAAGGAATTTGCTAGAAAAATATGTAACTGTCCAGATGGAGGGACAGGGCTCAGGGGGTGGGGAAGGGACATTTGAATTATAGCTTGTTGTGTGTGAGCAGGGTGGGGTGAGATGGGGTGAAGGGTTTGTTTTCAGGTGATTTGCTTCAATTCCGATCTGACAATGAGCTGTGAAGCTTGAAAGCGCTAATCGGGATAATTTTATATAGTGGTGTGCAACAGTGACAATTCTGCTTGTGATTTCAACCACTAACACAACTTCCTTCATTAAAATAAAATAATTTGTTGCTGAAATATATTTGATTTTATTTTTAATTATACATTTTCTGTTTCTATACATATCTGGGAGTACAAAACGATTTTTTTCACATTTTTATCACTAACATTTTGGCTTCTAGCGGTCATTTTGTTTAGAAGGATCTGTCATTTATGGCATTTTCAAAGGTTAACGGTAAGTTAAATAACTATTTTATTTAATAAGATATCAACTTGAAATAAAAACCATCTTAATCTATATGAAACCATCTACAATTCATGTTATGACCAAAAATTTGTTAGGGTTTAAGGAAGTAACCTAAAACTTGAAAAAAAATCTTGTTTCGATTAGAATAAATTAACTATTTTAAAACAATTTTTTTCATAGAAGGGATGAAAACACTCATTAAATATTTTTTTCCCACAAAGATATAATTGACCACTAGATGCTATTAAAATTTGAGATCATTTACATCCATGCTTTAGGTTTTACGAGCCTTCAAATATTGAGATTTGGCTAAAATTGCTGATTTTCAAATTGGTATATCTCAAAAGGGACTGAACAAAAAAATCTGAAATTTTCTCAAAATATTCTTAATCACCATATAAAATTTCATCATTTGTGTTTTAACTACAAATTGTATTAAAAAGTTATAATTTTTGAAAAATTTAAATTTACGCAGCAGGTAAAAATCAATAGTTAGCAATCTAAAAATGATATTGGCCTACTAAATTTTAATATTAGAATTAGATGTATAAATACCTAAACTGTTAACAAAGACTAAAGCAAAATATATATATATATATATATATATATTATAACTAATCAAACTTTGTTAACTTCGGGAAGCCCCAAGTTCAGGGCGACATTTATAACTTTACTGTTATGGTGTGTGTGAACTGACCTACCTGCTGTGCGTTCTTGCGTCTTCTTCTTCCGACTAGGGCCGTAGGAATTTGTGATTTGAATTCGCAAGTAGATTAATTCAAAAGTACAAGCACAAAGTGAATCGTTATAATTATTGTGAATAGTTTTGTGATGTTGGTAGATTTTGGAGTACAGCAATAACAAAACAGTGTCGGGTATAAAATTGGGGTTTATTATTCTAATAGCACATAAAATGAAAAACTTATATCTAATGTAATTCTTACGTACTAAAGAGTAATGAGTAATTTGATCAATGTTTTTAGCATGAATATTAGCTTTCAAAAGGACAGCTTATAAATACGAATTTATTCGAACTTGTTTATTATTACTTTCAAAGTTATTTAAATAATTTAATTAATGATTTTTCAAGATTTTAATATTGATTTTACTATTTCAGGATGCTTTTTAAAATACTCTTAAATAAATTAGCCGTGAATCTTGTTCTACGTGCTTTTTATTTACTTTGTGATTGGTTTCACGTATACTGCAGTATAAGTTTCTTAAGTGATTTAATATTAAGATTTGTATAGCGCTTTTTATCTACTCTACTTCTTATCTATTTCTTCTTAATTAACTTATACTTGTTCTACAGATTATCACAATATTGAAGTTCTTATTAACTTAGAGTCTCTGTTTTTATAGGCATCTGAATGGAATTGACTTTACAATTGATTTTAACAAAAGAAAGAAAAATGGTCTTTTTATATATAAAGTATAAATGATTTTTGACTTTCCTGGTTCAAAATGTTTAGAATGATCTGATTGGCTGTAACATTCTCCCTTCTACTTAAAATTTAGTCACCTCATTCCGTGAGAATGAAAAATAGTTCCCACAGTCCGAGAATTATTATTATTTTTAATATTCTGGAATACACCGGAACCAATTGTTGGTCGGACGTCCGGTTGCAATTTGTATTGCGATTATCTTGGCCGCAAGCCAAGTTATACTTAATCTAACATACACATTTGATTCGTAATTTTTAGAATTATAACATATCCAAATCTGAACTTCCTAGCTCACTTACTATGGAAGTTATTTAAATAAAATGAATTATCTCATTAACTCTTTAATTATATTTAATGAAATTCGCGCACCGTATTCTTAATATTTCGGTAAACATTTTGGCAATTTTGGATTTTGCCTATATTTATTCATTTCCGAAATATTTATTTTTTAAAGTTAGGGCGTGTCCCTAATTTATAACGGTGCGTGTGCGTGGTTACATAACGCCGACGGAACATATCCGCTGTGCGTTTACAATTGTTTAGAATACTCGCTACAGCGTGAGATATGGTTCTATCGATTTAAATTTATTTTATACTTGATTTTTAAAACTTTCTACATATAACCCCAAATCTATGGGATTTGGTATGTTATATACACCCCCACCCATTAAAAAAAAAAGAATGTAGATTATAGTTTTTTTTTACATGTACATTCTTCATGTTTCACAAATATGCATTGTGCTATTTACATACAAAAACATATACTGATATAACTATCTTATTCGTACAAGCTTTATAAATATAACCTACTTCTAATACATTTAGATTATGTGTATAAAAATATTGTGAGACAATGTTTGTAGCATGGGTAGTACTTAATAGCGAGACAATTAGCCAGGTATTTTACACAGATGACAACAGACAATTTCGGCGCGTGCGTTCAGGAATGTGCTTCCGTTTGCTACCCCTGTTATCGCGTAGTAAACGCCGCTAGTTAGCCTCTGTGTTTAAAAACCAGCTGAGCGCGGCTCGTGTGCGCATTGTTGCTTTGTGAACGCGTTTCCTGTAACTGTCACCCGACTGTCTCACACCTCGCTTCGTGTGTTAGTTCTATCAATGCTACGAATGCTTGTTAATTATTTATAACTTGCCCACAATTATTATTACTTATATCTAATACTTTAATTTATCTTAAACAATTATTATTGATATGTAAATATTAGTATTCAAATTATTTCTAACTTTATATGATTTAAATTTACAGTGTTTCTATTATTTGGTATCATGCGCCTAAGATTTTTTTTTTTTATTATCTCATTCGTAATATTTTCTTAACGAAGCTGCGTGATACTTTCCTATAATTTTCCTCCTATCTAACGTTGTGACGATAAATGTGTGCGGTGCAAGTTGTTCGGCTAATAAGTAGGGCCCGTTGTACAACCGAAAAAACTTTGTTGCTACGTTTAAATCTCGTCGTCCAACCGGGTTTGCCTTTAGAAGAACTTTTTCGCCTACCACAACGTTCGTTAGTTTATGACTGTTGTTAAACCTTTCCCCACGCCTTCGTCCTTTCGCCGCTATTCTTTCTTTTACTAATAGATTTTTACACTGCACCGGAAGAGGTAAATTACTCGTTTTTGGCGTGTGCAAATACTCCTGCCAAAATCTTTCCGGCTTTAATCCAGAGTCTAACTCAGCTGGTGTGTATTCTGTCGTGTCATGGTAGCTTTCATTTATTGCTGCTTCGAAAAACGGTAAGAATTCGGGCCACTTGCTCTGATCTTTATGGCAATAAATTCGGAACATTTTCCCTATCTCTCGATTCACTCTTTCAGCAAGGTTCCCTTGCGGTCTTCTTATTGAAGTGAGGATTGCCTTGATGCCGTTTCTTTCCAAGGTCGCCACCCAGTGTTTATTCTGGAATTGTTTTCCCTGGTCGCTAACCACACTCTTAATTTGTCCATGTTCCGGAATATACTTATTAAGTATTATGTTTAATACGGACTTCGTGGTGGGTCTAGGTATCGCATATAGACTGACTTTCTTGGTAAAGACATCCACACATACCACAATATGTTTTAACATTCTGGTTGCCTTAGGTAGAGGTCCCAGGAAGGCGGTTGCGATCATCTGTCCCTTCCCTTCCGTTATTACATTGGCCATGGGAACATTAGTGTGTAAATTCGGTGCTTTTGCGGTTTGGCACGGAAGACACGTTTTTAATAGCCTTCGCACTCTTCGATACATATCGGTGATCGTAAAATCTTCTTTTAATATTTTTACACATTTTAACGGCGAAGCATGAGCCATTTTTAGGTGTAATTGTTGTGTTATACACTCTAGCATAGGTGGAGATAGTACCACCTTCCATTCGCCCTGTAGTAATTTATACAGTATGTTATTCTGTACCTGATAGTGTGGACTTTCTTGCGCTGCGATCACCTGCTTTTTAGCATGGAGTCTGGGGTCATTGTCCTGCTCGCGTCCTATGTTCTGTAGCATATCAGTTACTTCCGGCGCGACAGTGTATTGAATATCCAATACCTTCAACTCGTCGTCAGCTGCTTCGTAGACCTCTTCTCTTTCTACAGGTGGATATCTACTCAAGGTGTCAGCTGTGGTATTCTCTGATCCTTTACAGTATTTGATTGTGAACGAGTATTCTTGAATGGCTAACACCCATCGTGTTAGTCTGGAGTTGGCTAGCCGGTATTTTAATATGAAAGATAATGCTCGATTATCTGTATGAATTTCGAAATGGGTACCGTAAAGGTAATGTCTGAATTTTCTGAGAGCGTTTATAATGGCTAGTATTTCTTTTTCTGACGTACAATAATGCAATTCGGCACCTCTGAGCGTTCTATTAGCGTATGCAACAACATGAAGACCTCCTTGTTCGTCCTCCTGGTGCAACATGGCGTCAGTATACATTACGTACTTCCTGCCCTTTTGTGGATGGAATAACTGTAGGTTAGTTGTGAATAAACCCTTAACCCTCTCAAACGCATCGTTGTGTTCAGAACCCCATTTCCACTTTATATTTTTGCGTACCAGCTGTAGCAAGGGGACTGTGTATTCGGCGTATTTCCTGTGTATCCCGTGAGTCCTAGGAATGCTCGTAGTGCTTTGAGGTTCTTGGGCACAGGGAACTCCACGATACTCCTGAGCTTCTCTGGCTCCGTGCTGATGCCTGTGGCTGAGATTATGTGTCCCAGAAACTTCATTTGAGATTTTATGAACTCACACTTGTGTTGTTTGAGTGTGATGTTAGCTAGTCTCAATTTCTGGAAGACGCTCCTCAAATGTTCAAAGTGTTCCTCCAATGTGCGGGATATCACAAGGATGTCATCCACAAATATTACTGTGTAAGGGTCTACTTCCGGTCCTAGGGCTCTCTCGAGGCATCTTACGATCGCGGCGAGACTCGTACTAAGGACGAAGGGTTACCACTTTGTGTTGGTAGCATTTGTTATTAAAGATGAATGCTGTGTACTTTCGATCCTGTTCGCTCAACGGAACTTGCCAGAAGCTCGCTTTCAGATCCAACTTCGTGAGGTATCTAGCTCCTTTGCATTTTATGAAAAGATCTTCCGCTGTTGGCGCGCAGTCGAACTCCTTCTCTACCAAATTGTTCAGGTTTCGCATGTCCAGACAGAGTCGTATTTCTCCTGACTTCTTACGAACTACGAGCAGTGGATTGAGGAAGTTACTATTGCATCTCTCTATGATGTCTTCATCCAACATCCGCTGTATCTCTTGCTGGACTTCAGCTTGGTACTTTATGGGTACTTGGTAGAGTCTTCTTATGAACTTCTCGGGTTCTGCAATATTTATATGGTGTTGGTAGACTGTCGTGGTTGACAATCGCTCGGTTAAAATATCTTTATACTCTTCCTGAAGCGATGTCAACCTTCGTGCAGTTCGGGAATCTAAGGCCGGTTCCCCCTCTTCACCCCCTTCATATTTAATTAGATGCTTTGGCGGGCGCGTAATTTCAATTGGGACACCGTACTCTTGTGTTGGTGCGTGTGTGGTGTTTAGCTTAAAAATGTAATTATTGTCATTAATGCAACATTTAACAGACGTTCTCCTATGTCGACTTCCGCACGTATTTGCCGCAATACATCGACCCCCAATAATACATCGCATATTAGATTTTTAATCTCTACTACGCACACTTCAAACTGCACATTTTGTACTGCAATTGTTATATAATACAATTACAAATAATACAATAGTTATAAATACAATACTGCGTGTCAATTTTTTCTCTAGTGTCTGTAGCCGTGCGTATGTAGAATTGATTGATTGGAAGCGATGGGGCTGTACGGAAATATTTTTTATTTGCGCGTAAAAATCGTTCACTAATACTGGATATCACACTACCGGTGTCCAAAAGTATTTGTGTGGGAACGCCGTTAACGTGAGCCTGTAGTACTGGACATGCTGTGTTAGGGGGGCATTGTTGTTTTGTACTCGACTCCAACAATGGTTCTCTAACATCCGGTGGGAACACATTATTAACTGGCACACACATTTCATGAGAAAAATCACATTTCTTAGACCTAATATTTTTCTTATTACTAACAATCTTATTTCTAAATATTTTTGCAGTGTTTATTGCGCATCCTTTTTGGGTGCGCCCTGTGGCACGTTTTTTGTACGGGGATTCTGTTTCACTTTGGCAATAGGGTCTCTAACATTTTCTATTTCGCTAGTTTGTGCGGTCGTAGCAGTATCCGATACCGCGACTGTTTGTATGGCTCTCATTGGAGTTCCATCGTTGCCTTTGCTTATCAGTTTCTGCCTATTGAAACTCGCCTTCCCCTTATATTCAACGGTTTTATTTTGCGGTTTTGGCGATGCTGGTTGTGGAGCCGAACTAGTACTAGGCCTTGGATCAGTTTGGGTCTGATATTGCCCACGTCTATTTTGGCTATCATTATTTGGATTATAGTTCGGGCTATACCTCCACCCGCCGAAATCGAAAACGGTTTCACTTTGGGATATTAATATTAATAGCTCGTCAACCGTACGTATACCTTGCGTAAATGCGGCTACACGAGTATTATGATTAAAATGGTACGCTAATTTCGTGACTATATCGACCTCGGAAAACACTGGTGTTAAATGTTTAGCGCGTTCAACCTGCTGTATAATATAGTTTTCGGGCGTTGTACCCTGCTTCCGGTCATAACGTCCGTATTCTAATTCATTACGCAGGAGTCTTTGCGTGTGCGCATTCCAATATCGGTTTTCAAACATTTGTCTAAATTCCGTGTATGTGGTATTTTATCACATACAATGTTATACCATCGCCTGGCTGAATCACGCATCGCGTTAACTACCCATTGTATCCGGTCTTGGTCCTCTAATTGCGAACCTACCCTTGCCATTTCATTTTCGCACGTTAGCAAGAACTCGATTGGGTTTTCATTATTTTCACCGGTAAAATAGACTCGATTCTTTTCGTCTACCTGCCCTTGTACTAGAATATTTGGTGCAGATTTCTTCCGTACTTCCTGTCGCACTTTAGAAATCTCCTCGCTAAGCGTTTGCAATACATTTACTCTATTTGTATCGACATCGGAACGAACTTCTACAATCGATGCGTCTAATCTAGCAACTTGTCGTTGTGTTTCGCTTACGTCGGTTTGTATCCGTACTTCTAGATTATCGACTTTTTTAGCTACATCCGCGGTCTGTTTTTCACACTTGCTGATGTGTTCTTTAAATCGCCCCTCCATACGCGAAATCTGTTCAATAAACGATTTATGCATTGTGGTCTCAAAAACCTTAAAACGTTCATTTATTTTAGTCTCGACCATATGAATTTTTTCTCCAACTTCGGTAACTTTAGAGTCTAAGCTTCTCGCGCTTTCTTCGATTTTAGTAGCTATTTTGTTGTTTACTTGCTCGAATTTTGCATTGATTTTTGCATCGGTTTGTCTTATCTCCGCGTTTATATCCGCATTACTTTGTTCTAGTACCTCGTTTAAACTAGTTCTCTGCGCGACTATTTTAGCTGTTAATTCCGGGTTTGTTTTCTCAAATTTCGCGTTCATTTCTGCCGCGTTTTGTTTCATTTCTTGTAACAACTGTTTTAACAATTTTTCGGTCTCCATTATTACACAATATTCTTAACACTATTGCTGTACTAATTACCAATTCACAAAACTTTCTTTAGGGATTGTTTAAGTTGGACGCCAGCTGTTTTACTAATTAAAACAGCAAACTTGTTGCAATTTAATTTACTGCAGTTAAATTTTACAATTTAAAATTTAATCAAAATTAATTCCGGGCCCCACGTTCTGGGCGACATATATAACTAATCAAACTTTGTTAACTTCGGGAAGCCCCAAGTTCAGGGCGACATTTATTAACTTTAATGTTATGGTGTGTGTGAACTGACCTACCTGCTGTGCGTTCTTGCATCTTCTTCTTCCGACTAGGGCCGTAGAAATTTGTGATTTGAATTCACAAGTAGATTAATTCAAAAGTACAAGCACAAAGTGAATCGTTATAATTACTGTGAATAGTTTTGTGATGTTGGTAGATTTTGGAGTACAGCAATAACAAAACAGTGTCGGGTATAAAATTGGGGTTTATTATTCTAATAGCACATAAAATGAAAAACTTATATCTAATGTAATTCTTACGCACTAAAGAGTAATGAGTAATTTGATAAATGTTTTTAACATGAATATTAGCTTTCAAAAGGAAAGCTTATAAATACGAATTTATTCGAACATGTTTATTATTACTTTCAAAGTTAATTATTTAAATAATTTAATTAATGATTTTTCAAGATTTTAATATTGATTTTACTATTTCAGGATGCTTTTTAAAATACTCTTAAATAAATTAGCCGTGAATCTTGTTCTACGTGCTTTTTATTTACTTTGTGATTGGTTTCACGTATACTGCAGTATAAGTTTCTTAAGTGATTTGATATTAAGATTTGTATAGCGCTTTTTATCTACTCTACTTCTTATCTATTTCTTCTTAATTAACTTATACTTGTTCTACAGATTATCACAATATTGAAGTTCTTATTAACTTAGAGTCTCTGTTTTTATAGGCATCTGAATGGAATTGACTTTACAATTGATTTTAACAAAAGAAAGAAAAATGGTCTTTTTATATATAAAGTATAAATGATTTTTGACTTTCCTGGTACTGAAGTTCTCGAAGATGTCCTCTGGGATCCCTCGCTGTCCTAGTCCAATCAGCTAGTGGCGATGACTTCCGCTGCATCCTGGATTCCAACGAAGAGTTCAGGGATCAGCAACTCCGTTCCTTCAGCAAATGTTGATGGACTTAACGTCAGTGGATTAACTGCTGCAACTCCTTCAGGCCCTCGATCCGGATACTCTGCACTGTGTATGTGTGTACCTCGTCTCAGGTGTAGCTCTGCGTCGTCAGTTCTTCAGCTCGTACCACGATTTAGATGGCCTCGCTCTGTTGTAGTCTGGACGTGACTTCTCGTAGTATATTGTCGATCTCTTATATGTGTACGCCAACAGTTTGGGTGTATTGCGCAGTACGCTTATTTGTTGATGAATAAGAGTCTCGCACGTAGACGCCGTCACAGTCCAGTCGTTGTAGAAGAGTGTCTGAGTTATTCAGGAGTTGAAACTTTACAGAAGTGTGTGTGTTCACTGTTTGAGTCTTGACAGAAGAGAGTGTGTGTGTACTGGTTGATCGCCAACAGAATAGAGTCTGTGTTGACAGCGTGAACGTTAACAGAAGAGTGAAGAGAGTTCAGCCCGAAACCAACGGTTGTTCAAAATTTTTAGAATGATCTGATTGGCTGAAACATTCTCCCTTCTACTTAAAATTTAGTCACCTCATTCCGTGAGAACGAAAAATAATTCCCACAGTCCAAGAATTATTATTATTTTTAATATTCTGGAATACACCGGAACCAATTGTTGGTCAGACGTCCGGATGCAATTTGCATTGCGATTATCTTGGCCGCAAGCCAAGTTATGCTTAATCTAACATATACAATTGATTCGTAATTTTTACAATTATAACATATCCAAATCTGAACTTCCTAGCTCACTTACTATGGAAGTTATTTAAATAAAATGAATTATCTCATTAACTCTTTAATTATATTTAATGAAATTCGCACACCGTATTCTTAATATTACGGTAAACACTTTAACTATTTTGGATTTTGCCTATATTTATTCGTTTCCGAAATATTAATGTTTTAAAGTTAGGGCGTGTCCCT
This sequence comes from Magicicada septendecula, assembly GCA_034769895.1. Taxonomy (NCBI): domain Eukaryota; kingdom Metazoa; phylum Arthropoda; class Insecta; order Hemiptera; family Cicadidae; genus Magicicada; species Magicicada septendecula. The sequence continues at coordinate 450,400,030 of CM068368.1, forward strand.
AATTTATAACGGTGCGTGTGCGTGGTTACATAACGCCAACGGAACATATCCGCTGTGCATTTACAATTGTTTGGAATGCTCGCTACAGCGCGAGATATGGTTCTATCGATTTAAATTTATTTTATACTTGATTTTTAAAACTTTCTACATATAACCCCAAATCTATGGGATTTGGTACGTTATAATATATATATATATATATATTGTAACAACAAAACTGGCGCGTATCTGTAAAATGTACACCAGTTTTGTATGTGTATAATGTGTTAGTGCGTTCGTCTCGCACTGGGGTCATTACATTAATTTTTCGCTAACGATGTCCGTACCGTTGTGGTAATCACCAGTATAACACGGCAGTAACCTTACCTGTTTATAATTATAGGGGTGTGTTAATCCCGGGTGGCGCCAAATTGTTTATTAAAACAATTAAAATTACTGAATAAAGTGTTTTCAGCGGTGACGGTCGGGGCGTTCAAATAATTCCCGCTCGCGCCGCCTTCTGGATCGTATAGACAGCTGTGCAAATGACGACTTGAGTGCTGCTCGTCAAACCTAGTCTTCGTAAATAAACACAAGTAATATAACGCACTCCCTATGAAATAATAACAACGGTTACTCCCTGTAATAGTTATTTTTAATGGGTGATTATTAAAATGTTCAATTTGACAATTAGATTATAATAAATTCGCACCGACTTTTTACATGAAACACTTCCTCTCAAGGCTGACGAATCGATTAAGGAACGAGGTATTTACTCCAGCATGGCCGTGTAACGTTTAGTTATTACAATTATTTTCGTTCCAAAATCGTGGGATTCTTTTGATTATGAGATAAAGAATTCCTATGATTACAATAAAAGTATTTTACCTTATTCTAAGTGTACATAAATAATATGGTGTGATGTTACAATCTGTGCTGTAGTGTGGTTAAATGTGTTTTGAAAGTTCGTGTTTAAACAATAGGTTAGATTTTATGTTAACATATTTTCAGTGTATTTATTTTACTTCCATAATCTTTGAAAGAGAAATATTCGGTTTATAGTGAGATCAATTTACCTTTAGTAAAATTTAGAGTGATTAGGTTTTTGGAAATAGGTAATTCAATAGTACTTAACACATCAGCATGACTTGGTGTTTTCGTTCATTGGATCTGGGTAGGATTGGGCTGCAATAAGTTCTTTTTTCATTAATTTTTTGACTTCAATAGGTCTGGCGTCCTTTTCTTATAAAGTCTGGTCATAATTTTCTGTCAATTCTCCGTTGTATGGTCCTGGATCTTGCATGGATTGCTCTAATGGTCCGTCAACGTCTTATACAGTCATGGTTATGAACTTCGTTTACTGTTTTACGTTATTTTATTAGAAAATTGGTCTTCCAAACTTTGGCTTCTGTACTGTTAGACTGACGCTTTATGAGTAACGGTATTCACCAGCAATTTCGCCTTCACCGTCCGTTTCTATGGTAACGAAAGAATTCTGATTGGCTGATTTTGATATAAATCCATTGTTATCAAAATTTGAATTCTTTTCAAAATCCTCGTATATCTTCTGACTGCTGTTATTCCTCTATCTTCCTTCCTGATTATTAAATATTGTCACTATAGTATGTATTTCCTTTCATAGATTATTTTGATACCCCACAAGTTTGGGGTATTCAGGTTTTTATGTTTTTACAATTATGTTAATACTTGTTAATTACATTTCTTTTTGTATTCATATGCTTATTATAATATTTTGTTTCACAAATGATTTACAATTTATTCTTGGTGAATCCTTCACCTCGGATTTGCTAATTTCTTTGTTAATTTGTTATAATTTGTAGTCGTTTGTTTCTGACAGTTAGGCATTTTCATAGGCCTAAGTAGCCATTATGGTATTTGACTTATTTCATTTAAATTACATTTCGTTTCAGCCTAATGGGCTTTATTTTGTTATCATAATTGGTTGTGTCGTGTTTTGGGTCTGTTTATGTGTTATCTTGTCACTATTATTTTATACATAATTGTTTACTATTTGGTTTCCACGTTTTCTATTCATACATTTCTTAACTTTTATACTTATTTCCTTTGCCAATAATAACAATGTGGCTATTATTGACTACCTTTTGATCTTATTACATATAATAATTAGGCCTATGGTCTGTATAATTCTTACAGCCATATCCAATTCATAAACTTGCTTGAATAATTATTTAACTATTATTTGCTAATCTTTGTTTACAATTTATCTTATTTTATATTATTTTTTAGTGTGATAAACAACATCACTTTATGAACTTATAACGATCCCTTATAACATGGGAGTTTTTTGATTTGTTTTTAACTACTTCATTTTTAAACAATCTTTACTTTCCCTCCATGTTAACACTATCTGGTCTTCTTCCCTTCAATTATAATTGCATTTACTTAAATTTCATAATAATAACATTTTTCTTAACTAAATACTGTCTTATCAGTTTATACTGCCATTCTTAATTACTAATATTCTTCACTTTTTTATCTAGTGTTTCTTTTGGATTTATTAATTGTTAATGATTTTATCATTCACTATTTTTCACTACATTACCATTCTTTATTTTACACTAATTTAATTCAATCATCACCTTCACTTTTAAATTATTTATAGTTTACTATAATTTAATTAGTGTACCTTCTTTATTACTACACTCTGGGGCTTTTACACTTTCATTTTGCACTTCACAAATGTTTTTGTTTTTTAAGTGTTTCTGAATGGGTAATCCCTCTAATTACTATCTCACTACCGTACTATCTCTTTCATTACAATATTTCCTTAATAATATTAACAATTTTGTCCTTACATTTCTATTATTACATCTAACTCTAAATTGTGGGTTAGTTTGCTTTTTATATTTATCTTAAACTGGGTTTTTCTATAGATTATTATTGCCCATTGATGGATAATAATATTTACTTTTGTTATTATTTTCTTTTCATAGGTTAATTATTGGTCTTGTTTCCAATATTACATTTGAGTGCATTATTTCTCCTGCTCATATTCTTTATTACTTGTTTGTGTATCATCATTGGTTTTCATTTTTTTATTTATTTCCCTTCATTTTCATTATATTTGTTTAATACTTTAGTTTTCCACCTCCTCCTTTGGGTTCATTTAAACATGTTACATTGATTCATTCAATCCTATGAACTTGTTTCATTTTTGTTTAGTTTCGGTTTTTTCCCTTCTTCTTCTCTTCTTTGGTTTTATTCTCATTTGTTTTTCGTGGTTCCCTTCTTCTTTTGTTTCCTTTTGTTGGATCAATCACTTGGGTTGGGTCATTTCGTCGTTTGTCGAGTCACTGTCTTTATATTTTATTTATTTTAAACATTTTATTTAGTATGAAGTATTATTTTATATTCAAAATTATCTTTTTCATCCCTGGTATTGGGTTGGCTTATTTGTGTTGTAACAATATATATATATATATATATATATATATATATATATATATATTTCAATCACTTTCTGCTACAGTCCGTTTCTTGATGTATATAATACTATAATAGTTATAACTATTTTAAGTAAGCATTTAAGAGAAGCAAGATGGCGAAGGTTGAAGATGGGAGAACAGGATCTCCCGAAACATGTCCCTAAAGAAAAAATACATCTTGAGGTAAAATAGTTATAAGTATTATAGTAATATATATATATATCAAATTTAATATTTATAATGAATTTACCTCAAGATATACCTTTTTTTTTTTTCTTATTAGGAACATGTTTCGGGTACCATCTTGTACCCATCTCAGCCTTCCGGTTTTTGTGTCTGGTGAAGTACATGTGTTGGTTGACTATTATTATTGTGACTTCCTGTTGGCTTCTGGTACTTCAAATTGGTTTTATTGTGTGTGATTGTGGTGTATGTGTTAGTTTTTTGTGTATTTTCGATGTTGAGTGCTTTGAATATTGTGTCATGTTTTGTATTGATTTATATTTGTTCAGGTATTAGTTTGTTTTGTGTTTTATGTTTGTATATTTGTAAATTTTCCCAAATGTTCATTTTGGTGCTTTTGTGTGGTATATGTTTTATTAGTGTCACATTGGTTATGTCTGGGAATTCATGTCCTGTGTTTATTGCATGTGTGGCTAAATTGGATTTATATATTTCTGGTTTTTTGTATGCGTTTAGGTGTTCAAAATAACGTTTTTTCAGCTGTTTTTTTGTTTGTCCTATGTAACATTTATTGCAATCTTGGCATTCAATTTTGTATATAACGTTAGTTGTTGTATTATCTTTGCTGTGTGGGCTATTTAGTTTTTGTAAATTATTTTTATTAGTTTTGTATGCTATTTTTGTATCTGTGTTTTTAAATAGTTTTGTTAGTTTTGTCATTTTATTATTTATGTATGTGAATGTGGCCCATTTTTTGTTGTTGTTATTATTTATGTGTTGTTCATTTTGATTAATTCTTAATTGTTCAGTTTTTATTTTATATTTGATTTTATTTTCTATTTTGTTTACAGTATTTTTATTGTATCCATTTTCATAACCAATTTGGTATATTATATTTCTTTCTTTGTCAGTTTCTTGTTTGTTTAGGGGAATTTTGTACATTCTGTTAAATAGCGAATAGAATGCTGCCATTTTATGTTGTGGTGCGTGGTCAGAATGGTTAGGTATAATGATATTAGTAGAAGTTGGTTTTCTATATATTGCATATTGTATGTGGTTGTTGTATCTTGTGATGGTTAAATAGTTGATTTTGTTATGTTTTTCTTTTTCTTCTGTGAATTGTATTTTAGGATGTATGTTATTGATTTGTTTCAGTATGTTCTCTGCATTTGTGTTTTTGTTATTTGATACATATAGCCCATCATCTACATATCTTATCCATATGCCATTTGGATCATACGATTTTATAATATTTTGTATTTTGGTGTCTATGTGTTGTAGGAATATTTCTGCTATTATGCTTGATAATGGTGATCCCAATGTGACACTAATAAAACATACCACACAAAGGCACCATAATGAACATTTGGGAAAATTTACAAATATACAAACATAAAACACAAAACAAACTAATACCTGAACAAATACAAATCAATACAAAACATGACACAATATTCAAAGCACTCAACATTGAAAATACACAAAAAAACTAACACATACACCACAATCACACACAATAAAACCAATTTGAAGTACCAGAAGCCAACAGGAAGCCACAATAATAATAGTCAACCAACACACATGTACCGGTACTTCGCCAGACACAAAAACCGGAAGGCTGAGATGGGTACAGGATGGTACTCGAAACATGTTCCTAATAAGGAAAAAAAAAGGTATATCTTGAGGTAAATTCATTATAAATATTAAATGTATTATATACATCAAGAAACGGACTGTAGCAGAAAGTGTTTGAATACACACACACACACACACACAATGTGCAAAAAAAGCTATTTGCGATTAAGCTGTTGCAACAAAAAAATTGAAAGTCTTAAATAAAACTAGGCCTACTTACTTTTTATTGTAGTTTGGATTTTACTCAATCCTTATTGACTTCTGAACATATTTAAATCTTATATTAATAGAATATTTTTATAGTTCTTGTGTTTAGACTGATCCTTAGGCATGATAAAAAGTTCTTTTACTCTACTGTAATAATTACAATTATTGTCCAAAAGAAACCATTGTACTGTACAAATGAGTTATTTGTAGAGATAATTTTTCTGTTATGTTGTATCCACGACCAGTCATGGTTGTAAGTTCCAATGGTGATAATTTCCTCAAAACCTTTGTCACTTGTACCCACACTCTGTCACTCTTCGAAATCTTGAATGATGTTTGAGGGCCGTGTGGATGGTAAAAATGAATCTTCAAGTCACTGTTTTCCATACTCACATTTTCAACTTCACCAATCCACCAGTTCTGATCATAAATACAGGCTACAATGTCATTTACTTTGAAAGACCTAATTTCAAAATACGGTAAAATGGAAATACTATGTTCACTGTAAATGCCACTGTTTGAGTGAACATAACACCTTATGACGCTAGGATTTTGTGAAACAAACTTGTGATATGTTCTTGTTTCTGGTAATTTTTTACAGGTTTTAAACCTTTGGCTCAGTTTTGCTTCATTTCTTTCAACTTCTTCTAAAGGTACAAATATATAGGAAATACCTTTAATTTCTTCAGAGCAAAATTTGAACATTTCTTCTGCTGAAAGTATCTGGTCCGAATATGGTCTTCGCAAACTAGCCATTGAGACAACCCTCTTTGTAGCCCCTCCAATCCCGTCACAGCCATTCTTCCTGTGAGAAGTGGCAAAAAAATGCCATTCAGCTTCAAGACCGAAGTCTTTAGAGTGGTTGCAAATATTCAAAGTTTTTTTTTTTTTTTTTGTACTGGCTGCCAGCTTCATCTCTAAAAAAAAACTATTTTTGTAACTGAGGGGGCAACTTTTTTGACATCTTCAGTCAAATGATTTTGAAAACAGTGCACAGCCGCGGTACTATGGTCTAAACAGTCACTTATAACACAAAGGCTTCTGGAACAAACTTCACCATCATTTAAATAATAATATATAAAAGAGTGTAGGGTAACATGTGGGTTACACCAATGATAACTCTGAATTTCGTCTTGAACGACGAAGGTGAAATTCTCAGCAGTCGCCCAGAGTGATACAGACTTCCTCTGTCATCGTATCTTTAAGTTGTTTTAGTACTTTGACTGAACTTTTGAGATGAAGTGGTGTTTCTTTAAAAGCGTCAGCTTCTCTATCAGAGCTTTGAAAAATTCATCCACAGGTAAAACTTCAGTGATCAAGTTAGCTCTATCAGTGCTGATCCACTGTTTACATGATATTTGATCAGGCAGGTCTTCCAGTTCATTTTGAAGCATTTCCTTTAATATGTCAGGTCCTGGACATGATGTGCATTCATTAAACATACAAGCTTCATTTTCAGTACTACAGACCATAAAATGCAGTAGGTCTTCATACTCTACATTGATTTTTAAGCCTTCAGTCATGAGTTTTACGTTTTGGTGATATTTACACACACAGACATTGTGTGTACCTGAAGATCCTGGCAACACACACCATTTAGATCTTAAGGCACAAAATGAAGAACGTCCAATTATATATTGAGGATAACGTTGCTTGAATTGTACAAATAATTCATTTAGTGTTAATAAAAGCAACCTTTTTTGTTTATAAACTTTATTACCAATAGAAATACAATATTTCTTTCCTGGACAGACCCTGCTATTCTCATCCTCTTGGTAGAATTCTATCACAGCATTAACAACCTCCTCGCTCAAAGGATTACCTGCTTTTTTTTGTCAATTCAGGAAGAATTCCTTGAGATTTCACTAGATCCCTTGTAAGTCGTACCAAATAATCAGTTACTTTAAACTCATCACAAATTTTTTTTCTTGACCAAGACTTAGGTAGCAAACAAATTATTTTGATTCTTTCTTCTTTACTACCTAACGCACATTTTTCTTTAAGTTTCTCTATTAATTCATCATATTCGCGCCCAGTACTGGTACTGGTAGAGGGAGCTGTGACGTCAGTTAATTTTTCATCAAACGATTCCTCTAGTTTTCTTTTTATTGCATATGAAATTTTTTGTGTTTTCTTTTGCAGCGCAGAAACCCGTTGGAATTTATTTAGCTTGATTCTTTTGTGGCTGGGGAAATATGTAATTTGTAACAAACAGAGTTTATTTCATTTAAAGTTTCTTTTTTCAGAAAGTTCTACTGAATCAGTAAAAAGATCATTGTCATTTGTTGAGGGATTTTCTTCAAAAGTAAATATTTTTTTGTAACATAAAGGACAAAGCGATTTGCCCGGGACCAAATCAACTGCAATTTGTTTTGGCTTATCAAGATATTTGAGTTGAATTTATCTTGAGCTACTTTTTATCAACTTTTTATGACTCTGAAAAGGATCACTGTACACTCTTCCAAAAATATGGTTATATTTTCCTACATACTTATTTCTATGATATTGGCAAATTCAACTGAACTTTCACTAACTCTTAACTTTATCAATGTTTGTTCATTTGGAGGTAATCACTCACTTGAAAAATCTCTTTAGAAAATGGATGGTAACAAGTTTTATGACAAAATTCATTAACAAACAAACCAACAGAACACTCCATTATACTTCCTTGTTTAACACTATGGCGTCCCGGGTTCGATCCCAACCAGCTGCATGTGGGATCTGTGGCGGACAAAGCAGCGCTTGGGTAGGTTTTCTCTGGTCCCCCCTACCATTCATTCCCCTACCATTATAATTATAATAAATAAAAATCACAATTCTAAAAAACAAACTTCACTACTTATAAAACAAAGCTATGACTTATACACAACCACTCACAAGCACAGCTACTGAACAAATGAGCTACAGTAGTTTGATATCGTTTGCCTGTAGAGACTTGCCTGTCCTAACATGTTATGGAATGCTCAGCCAATGTGACCTTGGAGTCTCCTACTACAGAAGTAGATTGAACATTACTACTACTACTATTAAACATTTAATTTTTTAGTTTTATGACAGATATTTCATTTTACTAGCCATAACAAATAATTATATTATTTTGACAATTTTTGCTGTATTTTAACGCTCAGTGTCATTCACTCATTTGACAGCGTATTTTTTGGCATTTTATTTATTTTTAAAATATTACTTCTGGTTAAAACACAATGATGAAATTTTATATGTTGATTACTAGTTAATAGTAGAATATGTTGAGAAAATTTCAGATTTTTTTGTTCAGTCCCTTTTGAGAAATCACCAATTTGGAAATCAGCAATTTTAACCAAATCTCAATATCTGAAGGCTCGTAAAACCTAAAGGATGGATGTAAATGATCTCAAATTTTAATAGCATCTAGTGGTATATTATATCTTTGTGGGTAAAAAATATTTAAGGTGTGTTTTCATCCCTTCTATGAAAAAAACTGTTCTAAAATCGTTAATTTATTCTAATCAAAACACGATTTTCTAATCAAGTTTTAGGTTATTTCCTTAAAACCTAACAAATTTTTGGTCATAACATGAATTGTAGATGGTTTCATGTAGATTAAGATGGTTTTTATTTCAAGTTGATATCTTAATAAATAAAATAGTTATTTAACTTACCGTTAACCTTTGAAAACACCAAAAATGACAGATCATTCTAAACAAAATGGCCACTAGAAGCCAAAGTGTTAGTGATAAAATGTGAGAAAAAATCGTTTTGTACTCCCAGATATACTGTATATTATATAGAAACGGAAAATGTATAATTAAAAATAAAATAAATCAAAGCAACACCCATTGGTTGATTTGATATGGATCAAATCCACGTCTTATCCGACGTTCTGCCGGCCCGTTTATGTCAGATAAGCGAGACTCTACTGTATTAAAGGAATGTCTACACAACATAACTATTTTAGATTTAATAACAGGTATTACATAAAAAAAGGGTCTTCATCAAGACCATGGGGTCTTCATTACCACCTGCAGAAATATACATGAACGACTTTGAAAAGCAACTACTGAATTCTACTAGGCACAAAGAAAATATAAAATTATCGATTAGGTACGTTGACAACATATTGGAAATTTGGGGAAGGAAGTATAGAAGAAGTTGAATCGTTTTTAAATAAGGTCAACACTAATGATAAAGAGACAGGAGATAAGAAAATAAATTACTAAGATTTAAACATACAGATTAAAGATAATGGAAAACTATAATTCAATACACAGAGTGGTGTAAAAGTTACTTGACACTTGTTAAAAAAAAAATACTGAATTTATTTACACCACCAAAATGGGGTACCATAATTTTTGCCCATAATCTTGGCAGTATAAAATCGATACTTTTGTCTTGACAGGTTGGCGATACAACACACTTGTTTAGAATTGTTGGCACTTACATAGTGAGTGCGAGCTGATTATCTGTGTTATGTAGTTACGATGTTAACAAAAGAAGAAAGGATGTTCACTCTACAAACTTTTTATAAAAGTGGTGCCTACTGCATTTAATAATGAGTGGAATGAAGATTTCAATTCAAATCCACCATCTAGACAAGCTTTGAACGACGTACGAGATAAATTTGAACAACATGGATCTGTTATGGATGCACCAAGATCTGGCCACCCGAGAACAGCCCAAACAGAGGAAAATGAATTGTGCGTTTGTTTAGCTGTGACTCAAAGTCCACAAAAATCAACAAGAAGCTTCTGAGGTGCAGGATATTTCACAAAGGTCAGTGCAAAGAATTTTGCACAAGCAAAAATTTAAAGTTTACATTCCACGTTTACATCATGGGTTATTCGAAGATGATGCAAATCGACAACTTCAGTTTTGTGAATTGATGCTCAACCAATATAGGCCTAAACATGATCCACAGTTATTCAGTAAAATTATGTGGTCTGATTAGGCCACTATTAAGTTGAATGGGGACGTTAATAGACATATAACTGTATTTACTGGTATACTGATAATCAACTCTTTCGTTAGAGAAACGACTCAATCAACCAGCTGTGAGTGTTTAAGGGGGGCAATATCATCTTTTTGCGTACTCGGACCATACTTTTTTGAAGGAACAGTGACAGGAGATAATTATTTGGACATGCTTATAATTTATAATTATGTGGTACCCGGACTCATGAGACGCAAGTTGAAAACTTTTAAGAAATTTACTTTCAACATGATGGGACTCCACCACATTACGCCACTGCAGTATGCAATTATTTGAACGAAGCTTTTGGCAGAAGCGTGATTGGTCGACAGGAAGATATTAACATGCCTCCACGTTTGCCAGATATTACACCAATGGATTTTTTCATATGGGGTATCGTCAAGGACTCTGTTTATTCTAAAAAGCCTCAGACCATTGAACTGAAAGATTACATAGAGGAAGCATTCCATGATTTGGACAGTGATCGAATACTCTGCCATAGTATGTGTAATAGTATTCCAAAAAGACTTGAAAAATGTATTTCTGAAGACGGAAAGCAGTTTGAACATAAAAAATAATTGTAAGTAATAATAACTGTAAGTTGCCTAGCTATAAATAAATTCAGTATGCTTTTTTGAATTCCAGTGTCAAGTAACTTTTGCGCCACCCTGTACTTAGGAAAGAATCGTAGTCTGATATAATTATTTCAAAAGAATCTTACCACCCTTATAGATATAAAATAGCAATAAATGCATTTTGCTACATAACTCAAAGGCGATTAAAGGAAACAGAAACAAAAGATAAGGAGGTAAAATGATAAAGAGAAGTGTAAAGAACAACACTATAATACCAATACAGTGGGATAAAGTTATGGAAAATGTTAACAGGAAGAAAGCTAAAAATGAACCAAAACAAAAGAACAATTATACAATGTTTTAAAAAAATGAGAGTAGATATAGCAATTAAAAATATTTGAAACAGTATTTGATAAGATAAGGAATAAAAATATAGAGGAAATCCTAATCTTACAGAAAAGCGGAGTTTATAAATTAAAAGAAATTAATGTAACAGAGAGTACCTATGTGAGGCAGGACGGAAATTCAAATGCAGGTTGTCTGACCATAAACGAGAGCGTACAGTAATATAGAACAACAAATTCTTTATATGCAAGGCATTTCATAGACGAGAATAACAAATTTGTTAATCCAGTTGAAAACTATGAATTTTAAAAGTAGTTAATAATACAGTTGAACAAAAACTTAGACAGGAGTTAGAAATATTGAAAGAAAAGGAGAAAGTGTTGAGATAATTTAATGAATATTAGAACTAATTTTCGTACTTAAGAAATATTTTTAATATAATTAAAAAGTAAAAGGTAGTGGGCGGATAGAGAACATTAGCGATAGAAAGTAAATAGCACACATGAAATGTTTTTGAAATAAGGGCAACTAACTGAAAATAGTGAGTGACCGTACCAATAGGCGGTGATAGGACTGGATGAAAAGGGCATTTACCTACATTGTTATTTTCATTAGAATATTGAAAGGAAGAAGGAAATGCATACCAAAACTATGCTGAAAAGTAACTTATAATATAGTTAAAAGTAATGAATGAGAGAGGTTTTAAAACATCAGGTATAGAAAGGAATGTGTGCACGCACACGCACACGCACACACACACACACACACACACACACACACACACACACACAAAATGTACTAGAAAGAAATGTAAAAATACTGACACGGGTGACTGAACCTGCCAATAAGTTAATAGCCAGAAAGTAAGGGCATTTACCTTAAGGCTTGTTTATGAAAATGTGTACACACTGTATCACATGGGAGGTATAAAGGAGTTGTCTTGTTCCATTATTGCATATTTCCGATCTGCTGATGAGCTGTGAAGCTTGAAAGCGCTAACTGGAAAACAATTTTTTCTATAGTGGTGTGGAACAGTGTTATTTCTGTTTGTGATTATAACCATTAACACAACTTTATTAATTAAACATTCTGTTTACTAGTTTTTATATAAATGCTGTTTTAATTATTCATTTTCTGAGGCTTTACAACCCATTTGGGTTCTTGGCCTACTATCTCCATAAAAAAAAGAAAAAAGTAATTGGTTTTGTACTCTCACATTTTACAAAAGGCTTGGGAGAAATTTTGCACTTAATACCAAAGAAGTGACTGAAGCATTTTAAAACTAATTGCAGAAGATAGCTTAAGTTATTAGATATGTGATGTAATCAGCTACCTTAATGTTAGAGATATTAGAGTGCGTACCAGTCCTGATCTAAAATCATAAAAACTGAAGATGAAATAGATCTCCATAACAATGACTGGAAATAGGGAAATGTGTTAGCCTTTGAGTACACTATCTGTTGATAATTTGACATTCACACAGCTACGAAAATTACTCTGGAAGATTATTGTTTAAGATTACTCTTTTAAATTAATTGTTTTATATTTGTAATGCTGAAATGTAAGTGTAGTTATAAACTCTGTAAAGTGTAACTACAAAATGGACTCAAGAAGTGTGTCATCAGAAATCTTAATTATCATACATGTGTAAGTAGTGGACTGTTGTTGGACGGTCTGCAGTTGCCTACAATAGCTAATAGCTACGGTAATGTGTATGTTAGAAAAATGTATATTTCATGTATTGATGAAATGATTCTGTACAAAACAAAATTGTATGCACAGTTCATACACACATTGGTATTTGTTCATTAAAATAATTTAAAACAGAACATTTCCCAGAGTGTTTAGAAATTTACGCAACTCTGTATGTACTTTGTAACTACAGCTATATTGTAACTGCCACTTAATCGTTTTTCAAAAGGCTATCCGTGAGGCAAACATCAAACACACATTCAGGAAGCTGTGCATAATCATATGTTAGTTATTGCATATTCCTTCAGTAGGTTCTCATGACTGGTTAAGAGGTTGGGTAGGATAGGAGCCATTAGACATCGACACAACAAAGTGGTCATAACACGGCAAAAGTTATACCAACCCGCTACAAGGGACCACAGCGGGTATATACAACCACTTTAAGTTTTCTTACATTTTTAGACTCAAAAACAAAAACAAAAATGAGTGACTAAATACTATTTTTTTACTTGATTACAAGGTTGATGCAGTTGAAAAATAGACTTGGCCCCCCTGGGAAGAAAAATTAATTTTACCACGGTTGTTAAAGTGTTAAGAAACGCAAAGATGGTTTCAGAAGACTGGCATTTTTTTTTTTTTTTTGAGATATTTTATATAAACATTACATAAACATTCTGAAAGTATAAGGACAATAGAAGAGTTTAGAGTTATGCTTTGGGACCCGTTATGCCTCTTTTTTTTTTTTTTTTTTTTTTTTTTTTAAAGAAGTCATTGAAGACAATTGCAGAATTGTTCATTACAAAAACTCAGCATTGAATTAAATTTGAAAGGGGTTTAGTTGACTAGTGGATATATTGCTGGCCAATTGATCTAGAGGACCTGGGCATTATAAAGGTGTTTTTCAACCCCCTGCTTGATCAACTCAATTTGTGGATATAAGTATCTGTGGTGCCATATCGAAAATAATAGTATTGGTGGCCTGACCACTTTTCTATGCATGAGGTTGTCTGTCTTATATAATCTTCAGAAATACAAAAAGGAGTTCCTAATATAAATAGAATTCAATTTAATTTACATTATTTGTATTCATTGCAGCTGGACATGTGAAACCAAACCACTCAGAATTTGGCTTCAGCTCTAGCCTGGTTTAGGACTCGGGTTCGGGTTCAGTTCCTGCTGTGGGTAGAATATTATTACTTTTATGTCATTCTCCCGACATCAGCGAGTTGTATTCTTATATAGAAATACCTCTCCACTTAGCCATATGCAGCCAAAATCAAACTGTAGGTTCCATATACCTGTGACAGTCTTATACACGCACAACCACTGGTATATGCAGAGTGTCACCTATGCTCTATTAGAGCATGGCACTCTAAAAAGGGGTAGAAGATGACCACATTGTCTTAATGCTAATGTTGCTGCTGATAATTTTATACAGTAAAAATTAATATAAAAGTGAACAGTATTCAAAACAAAGATATATACTAAAAAAATGTAAAGGTTTTAAGGTACTTCCTGATAGCACTTCTATCCAATATACATGATGTCTGAATTATGTATGTGGTAAAAAGACTAAAATTCAATTTAATACAAAGTAACATTATTAAACAATTTTAATAATCCTGTAATTATATTTTTAACTGTTACAGCCCCAAGTTCTCCTAGATCCCGTTTAACATACTGAACATACATAACACAACTCTTAACTAACACAAAAGTTACAGGCTTACTGAGGATGTGTAGCATTGCTTAAGATTATTTAATGGAATATAAATTTCATTTAAAATATTGTCCTATATAATATTTCTACATACTGATTAATAATATCATGTAATGATATATTTTGCAATGATGAAAGCCTTCACTGCATCCTAATATTACACTGTTACTAAACTGACTTGATAAATGAGATGTTTGCAGATTATCGATTCTGGAAGAGGAGGATAAGCTACATGTAGTAATAAATATATAACATGCAAAATCAGTGCATGATCGTATCATAATCATCCACTGAGTGAATGATTTCAATAAAGAAACAAAAGTAAGGCTCTTTAAGAGTTCAAACCTGTTCCACATAACCTAGGCATCTATAATACAATATTAGAACACATTATTATTTTAATTATCTTGGAAACCATATTACTGATGGCTATTACAGATATGTCGATAGTGACTCAACAATTTCAGACAATGTGCAGAACTCTTCATAGAACTCCTACAAAACAAGATTAGGAAGGTCACGTCAAATAATCATGGTCAAATCAGTTCTCTTGTACGAATATGAAACCAGAAACAAAGGAAGATTAATTAAGGTGTCCCAAGTATCTTTATTTTTTTTTTTGGAAAGCTAAAAGGTTGTGCTCTATATGAGACTGAGAAATGTGAATACTCGAGAAGAAATAGCAAACAAAGAGTAACGTGGACAATGTAGAGAAAATGCCATGTACTGAATAAATATATATATATATATATATATATATTTTCAATACTGAAAACAGTGTTGAATAAGAAGATCTCAGAAGAAATGAAATAAGAGCCTTTGAAGTTGGAACAGTCACAGTACCTTCTCTTAAACTGTAAAAGAAGAACCAGTCTTCGTATTTTATTTTATTTTATTTTATTTTTTTTATGTATTCAGTAAAACATGAAAGTTGTTCTGAAACATTCAATAAACTGTTTTCTATTATTTGTTGCTAAACAGATACTAATAACATACGTATGCTACAATAAATAAGAACATATTATAATCTTAAATATATATTAGCAAGGAAAAAAATTCTATAGACTGCTAAGCAGATTACAAAACAGGGTCACTTCAACTTAACTAACACCATACGTTTGTTCTATCTGTTAAACACTTTGCCAAAAATACACTTTATTTTGATTTCCTCAAATACTCACAAAAAATCGGCAACTTTTTTGTACCAATTTCAAATCGCTTTTATGTGGGCAAAGGAGCTAACTGATTAGTTTCAGCATCTAAAGTACCACAAACCACTCCTTTGAGAAATCCCTCATCCAGAATTTAAAAACAATTAATTAAAAGAAAAGAAACAATTACGTTGTGTGTGTGACAAAATTATGAATTTTTTATTAACCTAATTTAAATTACCTTTTCCTAATCATTCAATAAGGTTCATACAAGAAAAACATGAAATCGTATAATCAACTAAAAAATATTTTATTACGAAATAAATTCTGCTTTCAGTTCCTGAGCTGAAATAAGACTTGGAACTAGGCTTGTATAATCCTAACCTTATCTACCCACTTTCAGTTTTTAAACGTAATTCCTAAGTGTACTGTCATTTAGAGAAAAACTAAGTATAGCGATAATCACATAGTCATTTAGTTAATGCTGGTGATCTCAAATTACACGTACATTTTCAAAAGAATGTCAACATCATCGACGCGACACTTCAATGTGATACCAATTTAGATAAAGACATTAAACTACAGAAACGCTGTAAAAGTAATATATTCAGACAGGTCCACCTACAAGCTACTTTTCTAAAACTATTCTTTTGTTACTACTTTAGCTTTCATATCTGAAAACAATTCACTCACCTTTTTCTACCTTGATTAGCCACGCTTGAGGTTCTTCAACAAGGAACCATTCGTCCTGAGCTCACTTGAATAAGCACCGGTAGTAATTGTTTCAAATGTTTTTCGTTCCGAATAAATATGTATACGAAACTATACGTTTCTGTCCCACAGTTCTATTTGTATGAAGTAATACAATTATTTCATCAGCGTAAAATGACAAAAACCATTAACTTCTGTGTAATTGGCATATTAGATATTATGTTGTGAATATATTTGTCCTTTATGATTATAATAATGAATTATCATAACAATAACCAGAAATATTAAATTTAATACATTTATTACAAATCAAACGTTAAAATAGTACAAATTCGGTGACATTAAAAAGTTCTTTATCCTATTAAAACATCGATATGTTTAGGTGAGTATGTTTTAATTCAATATAATATATAACGTAATTATCTTGTTGGTACATCCTCTTCGTTCACTTTTATAAATATTATATATATATATATTTATATATAAACTTCACTATGAACTTACTTTATGGTTTTATTTCCCAAACGTTTCAACGTGGTATACGTCTTCTTCAGTGGGAGTAAATACTGAATGTCTTTTGAATGTGAAAGTATTTACTCACACTGAGGAAGAGGCACAACACCTTGAAACGTTTGTGAAAGTGAGAACAAAAGTAAGTTCATTTGTGAAAGTTTTTTATATATAATAATATTAGTAAAAGTGAACAAAGAGGATGAATCAACAAGATATATATATATATATAATATATATATAACGTGTTTACTTTTAATCATGAATTATACAAAGAAACAACTTAGGAGCCACTCTCGGCGTATTTTTCAATAACAGATGTTAATCACTCCTACAAAATACAAAACGATATAAAACAAGAAGTCAATATTTTAAAGTTTATGTAAGAAATATAGTTTTGTACACATATTTTTGTCAAATTTTAGTTTAGAAGCCTATATTTTAATCGCCACCAAATGCATATATCGCACCGATTCTTTGTTTATTACGTAGTATTAGTCACAGAGTACGAATATATAGAGGAGAAAGCCAATGTTAAAATTTAGACTTAAATTTCTAGCGCTCGTGGTGACTGTGTTCTCAACTAAGTAGAACTAAATGATAATGCAGTACGATCACGTGACTCTAGTATACTGTATTATCTCTGCTGCATAGGCGGGAAACCTAAAAAAGGAAATGCTGCTAGACTTTATTTGAAATTACTTGTTATTCTGAGCAGATTGCTTTCTAAAAATTCCTAAAATGTTTACAGTTTCATCAGACACATTTTCATGTCATTATAATTACAGAATAATGTTAAAAAAAATTAACAATGTTTCAAGGTAGACATGTAAAATGTCTGAAAACTGAAAACATTTTAATCAAAATTTAGTAAGCAAATATATAAAAAGTGAATTAAGAAATTAGAAACTACTTTTACATTTACATTTACTTTTACATTTACAATCCTGATAAAATAAAAAACCTGACACCAATCAAAACAGATATAATTCCCTCGCACAAATTCTACCCACGTACAGTAAACCTCACGAACGTCACACTCACAAAAAACGAACAAACACTCCTTGATAAAGGCATAAAACATAACATACATTACAAACATAACAACCAAACACTAACAAAGCTCATAATTGACACAGAAACAAAAATACAAAACACAGCACCAGAACATCAAGACACATTAAGACATAATATAAACAACACAATAGGAGTACATAAGACACCAGACAACAACAGCCACAACTCAGAAATACACACAGCCATCAAACTGAGGGAAAAGGCACACAAACACAACATCACATTTGTAAAAGCTGACAAAGGCAACACGACTGTAATTATCCCCACAGACAACCTACACAAAAAAGTACAAAACTTCATGGAACAGAACAACATCACAGAACTAAAACACGACCCCACCGACAGATACCAAAACTCAGTAAAACAAATAGTCAACAAAGCAAAACACATTATGGCACATAAACAAAAGCCCTACATGAAACAAATCCGACCATCAGCACCTACACTCCAAGCGCTTCCCAAAATCCATAAAGAAGACATTCCGATCCGCCCCATTATCAACTACCGTAATGCCCCTGCACACAAACTGGCAAAATATCTAGACAAAATTATTAGAAAACACACACAAATAGACAACAACATTGCAGTAAAAAACAACACTGATCTAGTAACAAAAATAAAAGACATACACATCCCCCATAATGCCACATTAGCCTCCTTTGACATTAAAAACCTGTACACAAACATCCCAATCTCTGAAACAATCACCATCCTACAAAACAAACTCAAACAGAACAACACACCAGACGAACTTATCAATGAAATAACAGAAACTCTGAACATTATCACAAAACAAAACTACTTTACTTATAACAATAAATACTACACACAGAACGATGGCCTACCCATGGGCTCCCCCATATCCAGCATTCTAGCAGAAGTCTTCCTCCAACACTTAGAAAAAACAAAAATACTCACAAACAATGACAGACACTCACATAAAATACTATATTGGCACAGATACGTTGATGACATTCTAATACTATACAGGGGAAACAAAAGACAATGTGAACAGTTACTAACGCACATAAACAAAATACATAAAAACATAACCTTCACTGCCGAATACGAACACAACAATACCATAAACTTCTTAGACCTCTCCATCACAAAACTAGAACACAGGCACAAATTCAGTATATACAGAAAACCAACTACAACTGACACACTAATACACAACACCTCCAATCACCCAATACAACACAAACTAGCTGCTTTTAGAACCATGATACATAGACTTAACAACATCCCCTTAGATGAAATAGACTACAAAGACGAACTAAACACGATAAAATATCTAGCAGAATCTAACGGTTATGACAGAACAATAGTCAGTAAACTCCTACACAAAACACAAAACAAACAACAGACAAAGACAGAAAACAACAAATTCATAACACTAACATACATCAACAAACAAATTGAAAAAATTTCCCACAAATTCAAAAAAGCAGGATACAGAATCGCTTACAAAACTACTAAAAAAACAGAACGCACACTATCAAAACGCATGCCCAAAGCACAAAACAAATTCGATCTACCCGGTGTATACAAGCTAAATTGCTCAAATTGCAGTAAATTCTACATAGGCCAGACAGGACGTAGCTTCAAACAGAGATACATTGAACACACAAAAGCACTCCACACCACTACAGAATCTACCTTTGCAAACCACCTCATTGAAGCAAACCACACATATAAAAACATCGACAATAACATGAACATTCTACACGTACACACAAAAGGCCGAACACTAGACACTCTAGAACAATTAGAAATATACAAACACACAAAGACAAATAAAAACGACATCCTAAACGAACAGACACAATTCAAATCGCACGCATTATTCGAACACATCTCACCACACACACACAGCTTCGATCTTTCGAAAAACTATCCCGTCGCCAACAACAAGACGGACAACGCTACCTATGGCAGCCTCTGATGAAGCCTTCTAAAGGTGAAAGCCGGTTTAGGCTGTAAGGTAAAACTTTACGTTTTTACTTATAAAAAACTTAGTGTTCCGAGTCTTCAATACTATAGTGATATTTATTTACAATCCATTAATTGTACTAGTTACATCAACAAAGTAATTAGGTTTTTACATTTTTTAAGTACATGTGGCATCACAAAATATTCTGTGTATAAAAAGTTCATAAAAATTTATCTTTTAATGAACACACTTGTTTGCAAATAATTGAAAATGTACACTTTAATTGCCTTTAGTTTCAAGGATATTAGTCATTTGTTTTTGAAAACCACTGTGCATTCTATTGACATAAAGTCACAATTGGTTGATAAACACTTAGGTAAAAATCAAGAAAAAACAAATTTTGTGTATTTTTTATTTTTACACAAAAACATTATAAATTACAACATTATAAATTAATCTTCCTTTGTTTCTGGTTTCATATTCGTACAAGAGAACTGATTTGACCATGATTATTTGACGTGACCTTCCTAATCTTGTTTTGTAGGAGTTCTATGAAGAGTTATCTAAAAATGGAACTATTTCTTGTGAACTTACTGTTCTATGAAGAGTTCTGCACATTGTCTGAAATTGTTGAGTCACTAACGACATATCTGTAATAGCCATCAGTAATATGGTTTCCAAGATAATTAAAATAATAATGTGTTCTAATATTTTATTATAGATGCCTAGGTTATGTGGAACAGGTTTGAACTCTTAAAGGGCCTTACTTTTGTTTCTTTATTGAAATCATTTACTCAGTGGATGATTATGATACGATCATGCACTGATTTTGCATGTTATATATTTATTACTACATGTAGCTTATCCTCCTCTTCCAGAATCGATAATCTGCAAACATCTCATTTATCAAGTCAGTTTAGTAACAGTGTAATATTAGGATGCAGTGAAGCCTTTCATCATTGCAAAATATATCATTAAATGATATTATTAATCAGTATGTAGAAATATTATATAGGACAATATTTTAAATGAAATTTATATTCCATTAAATACTTCTTAAGCAATGCTACACATCCTCAGTAAGCTTGTAACTTTTGTGCTAGTTAAGAGTTGTGTTATGTATGTTCAGTATGTTAAACGGGATCTAGGAGAACTTAGGGCTGTAACAGTTAAAAATATAATTACAGGATTATTAAAATTGTTTAAAAATGTTACTTTGTATTAAATTGAATTTTAGTCTTTTTACCACGTACATAAATTCAGACATCATGTACAGTATATTGGATAGAAGTGCTATCAGTTGTGTTGAGTCTCTAGACGAAGAAAGAAGTGCGTGATCATAAGTTATTGCAATTTTTGTGTTTTTCATACCCTCTGATCTAAGGTAAGTCCTCACTTCATGTAATGATTACAAACTTAGTAAAACAAGCTAGGTTTTTGAAACATAGTTGTTTTAAAAGAGTGGTAACTTGGCTATAAAATTCAATATTAAGAAATGGTTCATCGCTGTTTGTTGACGTCTGACAACAAGCTTTTGTTAATGGCGTCCGGACGGGCACAACGGGCAGTAGGTGGCTAATATGCCCGCTGCTGTGGCCATTATGCCCGTCTGCACTATTTCTCTTTGTTTTTAATTCAATTATATTATAATTATAATTACTACAAGTTTTAAATATAATTATGTGTGATAAACAATTATTTGTAGCACTTCATGTTACCTAATATTGTATTAAATGTGAAAAAATTGATTCTATTAGAATAGTTTTAAATTTCATAATTTGTTGTGATTGTTTTAACTACATTTTAATTTTGTTTTGTTTTAGGAGCAATGGTTTACAATTACAAGCGCAAGGGAGAAAGGCAATCGTGGGATTCAGGTAACATGCAAAAAGCAATAGAGGCAGTGAAGGACGGCATGGCTTTCTTAACCGCTGCAACCACATATAATGTTCCTAGGAATACTTTGAAGAGGAGAGTGTTGAACCAAAATATGCGTGCTACAGGCAACAAAAAGGAATTTGGAGGTTTTAAGTCCGTATTTACTAGGGAATAAGAACAGGAAATCTACAACCATCTACTAATGTTGGAGACGAGATTTTTCAGTATGACTATTAAGGATCTGCAAAGTTCAGCATTTGAACTTGCTGAGAAGAACAACCTTCCTCATAATTTTAATAAAGATACCAGGATGGCTGGAAAAGGGTGGATCGCTGGTTTCCGGAAACGCCATCCAAAGTTAACGTTAAGGTCGCCTGAGCCAACTTCTTCAGCAAGAGCTAGTGGCTTTAACAAGGTTGCCACTAAGAAATTTTTTGACATCCTGATCGAGGAAAGAGGCAAACACAATTACCCAGCCCATCGAATTTTCAATGTTGACGAGACTAGGCTCACTACAGTCCAGTCTAAAAGCTCAAAAGTTCTATCTTTAAGGGGTAGACGACAGGTTGGGTCTCTCACCTCAGCCGAAAGAGGGGTTTTGTCTTCTTTGGTAATGTGTATGTCAGCTGGTGGCATCTACATCCCCCCTTTCATTATCTTTCCCCGGGTTCGGATGAAGGCTGAATTGACGGATGGAGCTCCTCCTGAGACTGCATTTACTTGCCACCCTACTGGATAGATGCAGACAGAGATTTTTGTACAATGGTTATGCATTTTCTAATGCATGCTAAACCCACAGAAGATGATCCAGTATTGTTGATATTAGATGGGCATAGCACTCATACTAAAAACATTGAGTTCATTAGGCTGGCCAGGGCTAATCATACAGCTGTGGTGTGCATACCACCTCACTGCAGCCATAAATTGCAGCCCTTGGACGTTTCTTTCATGGGACCCCTGAACACTTTTTACGTTCAAGCAATCGAACGGTTTTTAAGGAACAACCCCGGGCGAACAGTGATGCAATCTCACATGAGTCGTCTCTTTGGGGAAGCCTACATGAAGGCTGCTGTTCCACTCAATGCAGTGAATGGATTTAGCAAATGTGGCATTGAACCACTCAATGAACACATTTTCTCAGAAGAAGACTTTGCTGCAGCAGAAGTAACGGAAATACCACTTCCACCAGCTGCCATGGCATCAGCAGTAAATGCTATAGAGCCACCACCCACCGACAGGACTGCCGCTCCTTCATTGCAAGCTGGATCGTCGAGCAGTAATACCTCCGTCCTAGATAAAACTTATGATCCACAACCGGGGTCATCATTTTACATCCGCCCTGAGGATGTTTCCCCTGTGCCTCGTGTATCTGAAGCAAAATGTAAAAGCAATGTGCAGAAGAAAGGTTATGCAGCGTTGTTGTCAGGAAGTCCTTATAAAAATGATCTGTTAGCTGAGAAAGCTGCTAAGGAAGCAAAAGAAAAAGCTATGAAACGAAAAATAGCCGAAGAAAAAAAGAATGCTAAGACTATTAATAAAAAACCGAAGAAAAAAGCTAAGAAACCCCGGGTCAACACTGGTAAAAGAAAACTGTTTGAAGACATCGATTCAGAATGTTTATATTGTTGTGAAAAATTTTCAGCTTCAACTTCCAATGAACATTGGATCAAGTGCCAAGGATGTGGTTTGTGGGCCCATGAATTGTGTGCTGGTGTCGGGGAAGAGGACAATGGGTATTTATGCGAAACTTGAAGTTAAACTCGCTAAAAATGACTTTCCTTTAACAAAAAATTTATAATAGGTATTTTTGAGAAAAAAAAACATATTTTGTATTCAAAATGTTTAAAATTATATTTTTTTACTTTAAATAAATAAACATTTCCTTAAAATAAATTTTTTCTAATTTCAAACCCGTTTTCTCAATTTCTTTACCACTTTTCAGCTATGTGGCCATTATGCCCTACCTCTGTGGGCATAATGGCCACTTAGGTACTTTTCGGAAAATTGATTATTTAGGTATTTTCCCTTTTTCCAACCACAACAAAAAAATTCTTACATGTACTAGGATGGTTGATGTATATATTCTATGATTTTGAAGTTTCTGTATCGCTTGAAAGTCAGTTAAAAACTTCAGAAAACCTTAGCCTGGCCGTTATGCCCGCCCTTCCCCTACCTGTAATTTACGCACGAGTTTTCCTCTTTTAATTTTTATTAGTAAATCGAACAGCTTGTCTCTGAGGAGGTTCAAAATTGCACACAGCGTTTTATCTAAACGGCGAACTTTTTTACCTCTTAGGTAACAATATTTGAGCACTTTGTTAAAATTTTCAATTGTTAATTCGGTAGCAGTATGCCCAAGTCTTAAATCGCTCATTTTTTATGTAGTATTTTCTAAAGTATTCTGAGAAAGCTGTCAAGTCCTGGTCATCATTTAAAGTATTCATTGTTTCTAAAAGAAGTTTTTTAAAAGTTTCAATATCTAACTCGTATAGAAGTGTTTGCAGGAGTTTATGCACATAGTCGCGTTTCTCTTTTATTTTAATTTTCTGTATTACATTAGTTCTCCATGCTCGAAGGACATGCCATGTACAAACAATCCTTTGTTCTGGAGCGCCCACTATTTGTTTCCACGCTGAGAAAAAGGTCTCCTCCATGTCAGACATAAACACTTTTGGTGTAATGCTTCCTGCAATAGTTTTTATAGATTCGTAGAATTTTGAGACGATACATTCATCACCTCTATTTGTGAACATAAACGCAGTCGGAAAACCTTCCTTGTGTCATCCAGAGTAAATAATGTATATACAGTAATTGAAAATCGTAGCTGTTAATGCCGTGTGTGCTGTCTATGCAGATAGTGTCATGACCGTATTTTCGTAACATGGTCTTTGAGCCTCAGTCATAAATATTAATAAAAAATCTTCTTTTCTTAGGTCTGGACACTCTGGGTTTTCTACGCCCTGCAGCTTGTAAATAATCAAAGCAATGTGTTCTGAAGTAAACAAATCCTTCACCCAAGAGGTGATGCTAACTGGGTCAAATGGGTGTTTAATAGCTTCGTCATGTAAATTAAAACTATTTTCTATATTTACAATGTCTTTTTTATTTGTCAGATGTATTCTGTGAAGATCAAAATTAGATACTGAACCTCTAATTGATTTAAGAATTTCTTCATGTGGTTTTTTGCTTGCCAGTTGCAGTGCTATAGACTTTTTTTCTAATTATCTTGTTGGTACATCCTCTTCGTTCACTTTTTTAAATATTATATAGATATATATATATATATATATAAACTTTCACTATGAACTTACTTTATGGTTTTATTTCCCAAACGTGTCAACGTGGTGTACGTCTTCTTCAGTGGGAGTACTTTTTTTCTTCACGCGATAGCCGTATATGTTTAAGGTCGTTTTTGTGACCGACGTGTGTAGACACATAAAGTACACGTACTTTATTGTGCAAAATCTTCATTGTAATTTTGGCGGGACAGAATCCATTTATTTTACAAGATCTTGACATTTTTATGTGTCGTTTAGTATGGCCTCTTGATTTATGGTAGCCACACCTGTGACACTGATAATATGCCGTGGTCTCTGTTGAAAATCTTTTAATGTAGGAAGCTGTTGTTGTTTTTTCCATTTCATTCTTCCATGAATAAAATTCTTCAATCGAATCAAAATTATAGTGTTTTTGCCTTACTGGTAGGTCGTGGACCTTTTCGAAGTGCGTGTGAATATCGTCTGTACTTTTCTGTAGGCTACTGATGTATATGGACACACTGGACATTTCCTTTTTGTAGGTAAGGTTACTTCTCCAATTCTGTGAACTTTCCGTTGGTGATATTTAAGGTTTCTTTCCTTTCTGAATTTCGCGGTATATTTTGAACATTTAAAATACAGTGTCAGACAGGTTGCCTCGTTTTTTCGTGCGTTTTAAAGAAATGCCGGTTTAATTTACTTTGGTAAACAGTTTCAAATTCGCATTTAGAACATTTATATTTTTTTGAGTTATGATGCGATAAATGTACAAAATTCATGTGATGCTCCAAGTTTCTTTTAGCTGCAAAGTTCTTGTCACACAATACACATACGAATTTTTCTCGGGGATTGTCTAGAATAAGGTCGCCGCTCGAGTTTCTTTTGTGCACGGTTTTCATATGCCGTGTGCAATTACTTTTCTTGCTGAACTCTTTATCACAATACTGACACTTAAATGCCGCAGGCGGGTTCATCTGCAAATACAGGAATTAACTTGTATTTTGGAAAATGACATTGAATTTTCCATAGTATTTTTGAAGTTATATGTTAATGATGGATATTTTGAAGTGTAAACTTTATTTCTTTGGACATATGCCATCATAGCAATATTTTATATGACAATATAAAAACAGAAGGAAAGAATTGTTCATTTATGGTACAAGGAACGAAAATTTGTAAAATTAAAAATCCACGTTTTCAAAAAATAGTCAAATATTCAATAAATTTAAAATTCAAAGACTAATTGTATGGACAGTTGAACATTTCTATTTAACAGCTTACACTAGATATCCTCCGATCGAACGAATTGTTGCCGATATTAACAGGGGAGATGAGTGGATACACACGACCTAATGTCTAATGTCACTTTGGCGGCAAATAACACATAAAAATATGGCATTTTCGAGAATTTATTGTTATTATTTGATGTACACATAGCTTGATTAGCTTCCAAGTTACACTAGACTAATTAAGGTTCCAAAAGAATAATAAATAAATTTATAAAATGGAGAAAACAGTAACGTTTGTATTATTTAACTACAATCAATTATTCTTTTGATACTGTAGACCTACTATCTTGTAACTATTAGTACTTGCTGTACCTTAGATTATATGTTTTTCTTAAGTGTTTAATTTTAACACAAAAAGTATAAATCTCTTGTTTGAGGTACACCTCGGCCATCATTTTATTGAATAATTGACTTTATTTTGCCATCACATTGTCTTAACTTTTAGTCTACCGTACATCAAAATAAATTTCATTCGTATATATAAAATTCATTATTTATTTATTATTTTTAGAGCCGTAAGTTTATATAAGCTATATATAGCTTAGACATTTTCTTAGACATTGTGCATTATTTTTATCTAGAATAATTTAAAGTAAACCGGTTTAGGATACTGAGAATTGTATGAATGTACAGCATTTAACAGTCTATAAATGGGTACACTTTATTAAGAGGGCGAGAATGTATTTCATTCATTATCTGTGTATAGTCTATTACGTGAGGAATTTTCAGCCGATTTTGAGTCAGTGTCCGTGGATCCTTCTGATTTTTTTGCAATGTCTTCATAAAAGGTTATAGAATAAAGTTAAGCAAATATTTTGGCCCGCTCGTAAATTTAGGGGTTGTTTTCACCCCTTTTCGGGGTTTTAAAAAACAAAATTTAATTAACCCCGGGAACCGATAAAGAATCAAATTCAAGTTTTCAACCCTTTAGGAGTGGTTTTCAACCCTTTCAAGTCCAACCCTCGCGTCGGATGTATCCCTTGATGTCAAAATCGTAATCAGCACCGCCCAAAACCTGTAGGCCTAGGTACTCACTTTCGAGGCTCTGTCCTGCGTTCTCGAAAACTTTAATACTTACACCCCCGATTATAGCCTGCTTCAACCCTTTAAAAACTACCCTTAGCGTCAAATATAATTTTGGACGTCAGAATCGTAATCAGCACACCCCCCAAAACCTATAAGTACCTAATTTCAGGGCTTCAAATTCATCCTCGCGTCATTTCATATTTTCAACCATTTAGGGGTAATTTTCAACCCTTTAGGGGTGAGAGCGGGTCAAAAAATTTCCCTTAACTTTGTTCTAGAAACTTTTAGGAAGCGATAGCAATTGGAATCAAAAAATTACATGGACACTGACTCAAAATCGGCAGATAGGCCCTTTATCACGCCTACGTAATAGAGTATTAGTACAAATGCTTATCTATATCTATTGGTTTGTCTTAGCTTTAATAATACACGTGACGATTACATTAATCAAAAGAGAACCTAATCTACAATAATTGTAAAGTAATTGAACAAACTGATAATAAAAGCCACCCTTAACTGCATATAGACCTACCATGTTTTTTCTCTTACCTTGAAAACGTAACTGACGTGTAAATGTAGTAGAAACAACACTTAATATAAAACTACGAGAAACGTACTAGAAACTAAACTGAGAACAACTAACGTAATGTAAAAACGATAAACAGAAACCTTTTTAAACTGTGAAAAACCATTAAACGTTTCCACTTTACCAGCCAAAACAGAAAGAATCGCGCGCGTTATTCGAAACGACTCGGTTATTATCGACTGCAATCGCCTCTCCCTACGTTATCACCACTTTGCCGCTCGGCTCTGTCATTCTGCTGTGGCACTGAAAATCTAACCGAAGTCGACAACCTTGAATCGGTGCGTGGCATTTTCAACGTCAGGCAGATGAAGCCATACTACCATGGATGATTCATTGTATTAATAGGGAATTTGAAAATAAAGAGTATTAAAATTCCATAACAAGAAAAATGTTGTACGTAACCAAACTAATGTAAAAAAAAAAATTGTGTGTAAATCCATGTAATTTACTAAGAATGTAAATTAAAAGGGATAGTGATCGTTTAAGAAGCTATATGTCAACGTAGCTGGTAAGTGAGGGTTGTGAAAAATTGGTGTTATGTAATTTAGAATAGAGGAGGGGTGGCTGTATGGTGTCAACAAACCCAGGGAGAGAAAGTGAAGTGACAGCTAAGGGGACCGGTTTTGACTGAACTGTGAAAGTGTGTCACACAGAAACGTAAACAAACCCTTCATTGAATGTTTGTGCTGTAAGAGGCATACAAAAAGATGTCCCAAATTCTATAAGACAATTATGGAGAAATCATTTTGGGGGACTAACATAACGTTACAATAAGAATGAATAAGTGTATAAAAAGATAAGTGTTTGTAATGAGAATGAAATAATATAGAATATTAGTATCTGAACGGAATGAGATATTATTATTAATAAACTCTGAGATACTCTGCTCTGGCGTCCAATCGAATTAATGATTGATATAATAATGAGTGGATGTATTTAGTAACACAGATATTACAATCTAATTCATAAATATTATAAATCATTAGAATTACTGCCCAAACGAAGTGCTGTCTTCAAAATTGTTTAATTTAGCACTTTTAACAAAAGGAGTAATCAAGAGGTATTTATATTTGACGCCCAACGACGTGGAGCTACGTAGTTTTACTACGAAAGAGCTGGGTGAAGATTTAATTAAGGATATCCACACAGTCTATGGTCATATTTGTATAAAAAGAACGTATGAACTAGCCAAAGAATATTTCACGGGGGACCACTTATCCAAATTTACGAACGATTGGGCCGAACCTGCGAAATATGCCAAAAATGTAAGGATCACCACAGAAAGGGTATTGTTGAGACCAAGCCAATATTACCAATGTCCCAAGGAGACCTGGTCAGTATGGATTTTTACGGACCACTACCAACATCAACGGGCGGAGTAAAATATTTATTAATAATCATAGATAACTTTACGAAATATGTAAGATTATATCCCATGAAAAGGCAACGACTGCCACAACAATTAATACGTTACCGGTATATATGCAAGAAATGGGTAAACCAAAGGGTATATTAACAGATAATGGAGCCCAATTCACCAGTAATTCGTGGGTGAAGAATTTAATCCACCTTGGGGTTAAACCGAAGTAAACCGCTATGTCCAGAATTAGAAATCTATTTAAGTAATGTACCAGCCGTGGCGTTAATTGACACAGGTAGTCAAATCAACGCAATTTCTGTAGAGTGGTTCCATAAAAACAAGAACAGAATGGGAAAGCTAAATTTATTAAGACTGACAAGGGAAGGGAGCTGTGGGTAAAAAGTCTAAACAAATTACCAACAGGTATTGTTAGAGGTAAATTTCGGTGAAGTCGTGGTTGATAGCGTATTTATTATAGTGCCAGAATTAATACGAGATTGTATTATGGAAATTGAACTACTACAAAAAGGGGGGGTGCATCATTGACCTACAGAAGAACCAAATAACCTTTAATAATCATGTCACAAAAGGTGGGGTACCCAAGAGTTCCGAGATGCTAACTATAGAAGTACACCAGGAAGCGGAGCCCACCACAGCCATAATCCGAGCGAAACTGGAGGAAGTTACTGGAATTAATATTCAAACGAAGAAGGAGTTGGAAGAAGTGCTGTTACAAAATTATCAGATATTTCGGGAGCAACCAGGCAGGGCAAGTGTATATGAACATAGGTTTGTCGTGACTGGTAAGACACCGTACTGTATAAGAGGATGGCCAATACCTTTGAAATACAAGGAAGCGGTTGACCAGGAGGTGAAAAAATTTGAGGAATGCGGGGTAATAGAACGTGCGACCAGCCCATATATAAACCCTTTAGTGACAGTCAGTAGTGAGGTAAGGGGGCCCCTAGGCCTTCATGACGTCATATCAGCTGAAACGGAGGGGCTCCTAGGCCTTCATGACGATATATCAGCTTAATCTGAGGGCGCTCCTAGGCCATCTATCTCTGACGTCATCGTGACGTCACTGGCTATGACATTATAAGTGGGGGTAGTGGTGGTGTCCCACGTGACAGAGGTGGGCGTGACGAATTTGTGATTCGTACGTCGGCCATGTTGCCGGCGTCGTCCATGTTGTCGGCAGCGCTGTGGGTAGGGGGGGTAACAACTAGCTCTTGATAGCGATACGATTAAGAACAACCTACGGAAAAAATACGGTAATTTAAAACAGAGAATCCAACAAGAGGAATAAAAGCTAACAAGAAGTTACAAACCAATATTCGTACCAATAAAAACCATTTTGCAAGCTCAGGTAGTATACAAAGGCAAAACAAAAGAAAAGCCGATGACGTCAAGAGCGTACTTTCCGACGAAGAGGTAATAAGTAGTTTCCCCCACCAACAGGAAATTGCGGTTTAATAACAGAAGTCGTTACGAATTGATTGTCCTGTGTTGCATTACGCTTTGTACGAGAGAGTACAGGTGAAAGTGAAAGTGTATGATTGTGTCTTGTGTCTGTGTGCCACAACATGAATAGAGCTACACCAATCAACGAAGAACAACAACAGCAGCAGCAGCTACAGCTACAGCACCCGCAAGCGATACACCACGTGTATTTAGGACTGACGTACCCGCTGTCACAGAGAAGACACATAACAGCTGGACTGTTCGAAGAACGTGATCACGAAGTGTGCTTGTCGTTTACCAATGGTAGTAGCGATGCTCGAGCACCACATGTAGTATTTGATTTTATTGATTGGAATCTGCTGATGTTCTTACAGGAACGTATTACCAACAGTCTTCGACACCGTTCATCCGATGTGAAGTTAGTTTTATTCGAAGACAAGGAAAAAGAAGAAGAAGAAAGAATAAAAAGTGTTTTCGTAAAACAGGGTTGTGTTCATTTGAACGACAACAAGGACAATTCAGTCGTAATGAATGAAATCGAGTGGTCGTGTTTTGTTGGACTACTACCGATACTTAAAAAGCACGTGTTTCGTTTACTTTGCGAACAAGAAAATCTTAAAATGTACATCGATTGGGTATCGGACACAGGAAGACAATACACGTGTCCACCGGACGCGTTCTGTGACACTCTGATGTACAACCGTCTATATGGTGAACTCGTAATGTACGGGAAAGCGGAACCGATGTTGACATACAATATTCTAGCCGAATTAATGGAAAAGCTTGAAGAAGATGAAGAACGTTGAAAAACGGATGGACAATATACAAAACAGTTTGTACACGTTAAAATTGTAACAGTACTCGTCATGCCACCACGAGAAGTGGACGTTCAAAACGTTGTTGTCGATTTTCAAGCATTCCGAGGTGTGCGCAACGAGTACGTTGTCAAGGAGTTTGCTGCGGTAGACCTACACGGTGCTTCACAGTTGCGTTTTTCGCACCCCCTTACGAAATGTCGCGCCTCAACGACAAAACGATAAGAACCAACGAATGGATGGAAAGACGTTATCACCGATTGAGATGGGATGACGGTTACATTCCATACACGGATATGTCGCGCACGATCGCGCAAATCTCTTCAAATTTCACTACTAAAGGTTCAGAGAAAGCTGCTTTTCTACACGTGTATCACCACAATATTATCAACCTCAACGAAATGAACGCACCCACAGCGAATGACCGGGCACTAACACTGTCATCATTACATGTCCTATCGTGCAACATCGAAACAACAGCGAAACGTTTACCAGGTGTGCACTGCGTAGAGCGTTATTCTACAGTGAGTAGCTGGTAAACGTAAGAAAAAACAGAGTGATTTTTTCAGTGAACAACGCACGTAAAGTTGCAGGACAATTATGTAGAAAAATATATTTTAATGTATGTGTGTGTGTGAGAGAGAGACTTCTCCGGAAATATGTACAAAAAATAGAGTACACGCTTTACGCTAGTAGGTTGTATCAGATTTTAGAGTAATCAATATGTTTCTGATAAATTACTAACTGGATACATTATTGTTTAGCGCTGACGTAAAAAATAACAGCCGTCGCCTTTCTGTCGATTAGATCACCCTGTCGAAAAATAACCGAGTCGCCACCCCCGCCCACCTACCCGCTGAACAAAGCGTGAGAAATCATGTTGTATCCTGTTCACACGGTTAAAAATAACCGCTTACTGTGCGATGCCCCACCTACCCATCGAACCGTGAGAAATCAAGTCGTATCCTGTTCACACGGTTAAACTTTCTGTTGATTACATCACCCGTCTAAAAATAAATTAGCGTCGACGACATGTTCGAACAAGCACGAGTGCTGTCTAGACGTATAAAAATAACCGACTCCCCTCCTCCCCACCTACCCATCGAACCGTGAGAAATCAGCTCGTATCCTGTTCACACGGTTAAAAATAAGCGCTTACTGTGCGTTGAGTGGTTCCCCCTCTCCGGTTTCCACCTCCACAACTACCTCCCTATTTATTTCGCTGTGCACGAGCGTTATTCATTCAGTCCTTGAGAGACGCGCAAGAAAATATAAATTCCTTATTTTAAAATGGCATCATTCACTGCAAAGTTTGCAACCATTAGCGCAATTAAGTATAAAAAGTTTAAGAAATTGATAATCAGCGTAAAATATCCAATAGAAGAAATGCAGAATATAGACGGAAAGTACGGGAAAGCCGTACTCGTCACTCTCCAAGATTACAGAGACTCTAAACTAAAATATCGTGTATATCTACCAAAGAGATACGCAGGCGTTTTCGAAGATGACGAATTAAAAAATTTAGTACCGTGTTCACTGCAACTAATTGATCGTGGAGAAAAGGATAGAGCTTACATAGTAGACATTGTAGAGTAGGACCGAATGGACATCTTCATTTGTCGCGTACGATTACATATATATATATATTAACATGTACTTAGTTGTATTTCATTTAATTATACATAATATATTTTAACTTATATTATAATGTGATAACACATATTTCATTTGATTTAATTGTAATCAATTGTCAATGTACTTATGTCTAGAGAATAAAACAAGGCTTACGTGGTGTACATTTTAGAGTAAGTCCGGATAGACATCTTTAAAATTAACAAATATATTTGTACATATTTGTCATTGCATGCGTTTACAAATAGTATTTAAAATATAATGGGCTTACACTTATTTCAATTTGATTTAATTCTACACAATTGTGTATGCGTTTACATAATGTTATAATATAATGTGCTTACACATAATTCATTTGATATAATTGTATACAATTGTATTTTGTAATTGTCACTACTGTTGTAGCGTGACAGAAAATCCACTATTTATTAAGTCATATAAAATCATAAAGTTTAATTACACCACATATGTGAAAATAATATTGAATGAGATTTAAGGAAATCAAAGGAATGAACCACGATAAAATAAAAATCCTCATTACATTATATAAAAACCACTGTTTAAATATCAAAGAAAGTATTGAAAGCAACTCATATTATAAGATCAGTAATTTACCCAGGAAGCTAGGAGCAGTAAACAAATTAAATAACACCATATCAAGAAGAAAGAGAATCAGTTTAAGAGTGGTGAATACCAAAATACCCCAAAAATAAGAAGAAGGAAGAATAAAGTTTGTGATCAGGAAGAAAACAATACCCTGAAACCTTTAGAGAAGAACAAGGTCCGCATCAGTAAATAAATTAGATGCTCCAAACTAAACATCAGTCGAGATAACACAAAGTACCTTGGTTTACCCAAGAATGAAGAAGGAAGACAAGAAGACCAGAAGAATGAAGACTAGAAGAAGGACAAGAATGAAGACCAGAAGAAGGACAAGAATGAAGACAAGAAAGAAGATAAGAAGAAAGACAAGAAAGAAGACAGGAGGAGAGGAAGAAATAGTATGAAAGAAACACCGTTGTAAAACCTATTATTATTATTAGCTACCATCAACCCCAAACCCACAAAAACGATTAAAAAGAAAGTATAACATACCAAAATCGTATAAAAGTGTAATTATTTAGAAAACTAAAGTGCTGTATAGTATTATAAGAAGTGAACCGACTAAAGCTATTGTGTGATAAAGAAAATAAACAAGTCTTAACAGTCCATGATTACTAAAGTTCTGGTCTGAGATAATAAGACTCAAAATATCAGAACCAACAGTGAAAGTGAATTTGTGTAAGTGTTTTTTGGAAATGCAATAAACTTAAAGTTAGTGATACTATGACTTATCAATATGCTATATAACAACTTTAATATCCAATAATAAACAGCATAATAAAATAATAAAATGGAAGATTTCCAGTATTTTATTATTTTAATGTAACTCTTTATTTACAAGACATTTGTAAAAAATGCTAATAACTAGAGTATGGGTGGTCATGTTTACTGATGAAGGGGATCATAAATAATAATGGTTTAGACCAGAAAGGACTGGCATTAATTTAGTATTCATAGGTTTAAAATGTTTAAATAGACTGTTTGTTCACAGCCATAAAATCAATGTGTTTTTAAGAGTTATTAGAAAATAAGATTTATATTATGTGTTTAAAATGAATAATGTTTGCTAAATAACAGCATACATACCATTAATAATGTTTCAGTAGGTATGCTATGTTAACTCAGAAAGAGTTAAAAGTATATGTTCAAACCATGTCAGCAATATGTTCAATTGTGCAGATTGCTAAATAATGTTCATAATTATTTTGTATAACAGTAGTGTTAATTAAATACTACACTTCACAATAAGTTATAAACCATTTTATTTTCATGTAATAGTAACTATGTAAAGTCAGAGGAGGAAGTAGGATTAAATTTATTTAAGAAAGACAGAAATGTAAAATTCTAAACTCTAGGCCATTTGGTGAATTCACAGAAACAATATAAACCAGTATAATTCACTTATAAATCCTGTAAACTAGCAAGATTTAGATAAGGTAAATCAGTTAACCAATACTGGGAATGATCCTATGAGTTAAAATGATAATAAGGAAATATACCTTAAAATATTGTAAATTTTCAAAATATATAAATTAATTAATTTTAAAGAGCAATGTCAAATTCAGAGATTAACACAAAAAACCAGTTCAAAGGTTTAATTTATATGTATTTAAGGAAAGGAAGAGGAATATGACTAATTAAAATTTATTATAATAGTATTAATGATAATTAAAATGGAGGAAATTTGTATAAAGACGGAAATCCAATTTTGAGCCTATATTTCCAAAAAGGAAAGAAATTTGTTAATTTCCACAAAATGTCTACAGATATGGACTATAATATATCAATTTAAAGGGAATGAGATGATTAAACCAATAATAAGATTCATAATTCATGAAAGTGATGAATAAAATAAATAAATTCCATATATAATGTAATATTGTATCATGTGTATGGTTAATTGAAATATGTTAACAATACTTTTTCAAAGATTGACTGGGCCAGATTTTTGACCAAGTTAATTAGTCTTTTGTTGAATATCAAGCTGAATAGTTGTGTGAAAAAACATTCTTTAAAACCGAGTAGAAAATGGTACGACAAATTGCCATTAATGTTAGTGCATCGAGAGTTAGATGAATTGAACACTTTCTTAGCTAAATTTACCAAAACTTTAACGGCAATAGTGAGAAATAACACCTAACTTCATGATACGAGTGATATAAAACAGTAAAACAATATATTTGACACAATTCACGCTACAACGCATAATCACTTTTACAGACATCTAACCACCAGAAGTGAACACATACTAAATAACCTAATTAACACAAGTTTACATGGAACACTTCTTCAGAACACACCAAACAACCTAATAGACAAATTACACCAGTGCGGGAACATTTCAAACATTCATGAAGGTAATTTTGTTGTGATTTTCTGACACGACGAATTTGCAGTAACCTAGTCCAGATCGAGTAGCGGCCATCTTGAAATACAAACCTGCCTACCTCAACGAGCAGTGACGTCAGTCTCCAATGGTCTGACAAAACAATTTATTAAACATTATATATCAGAATTATTTAAATACTATTAAATAATAATTATT
Organism: Magicicada septendecula; assembly: GCA_034769895.1. Classification (NCBI taxonomy): domain Eukaryota; kingdom Metazoa; phylum Arthropoda; class Insecta; order Hemiptera; family Cicadidae; genus Magicicada; species Magicicada septendecula. The sequence goes on from CM068368.1 coordinate 450,436,621, forward strand.
GAATTTATTTTAATTGTTAATGTTGTACTTTCTCGTCATCCTTCTCTGACTATTAATGTAATCGCTCAAAGAACCTGTCCTTTATATAATACCTATAATAATTTTTATACTGTATGCACAATCTATAATTACCTGAGACGGAGTCGATAATTGTTCTCAATCGATAAAAAATCGATTATTTATTAAATTGTTCAATAAATCCATATATTTCAATTGTTTTTTATCTGTTATTATTTCACAGGCTAATTTAAGATTATTTATTACGGCTAAGGGACTTCAAGAAGAAGAAAATATTTTATTTGAGTGAGATATTGGACCAGCAAGAAAAATCACCGATCGATTGCTGACTGGAGTTAATCTATTTAACTCCAGACTTGGTTCAAATCTTCCAGAAGTGCTCGATAGTTAATAAATACCTGCCTGATTATCAAAATTTTTACAAAACCTTTAAAACAGCTTTATTTCTTATTTACACACATTTATTAACATAAACAAAATTATTTTTTATTATTGAAAATATTATTTTTTATAATATTTTCCATCTACTTTTTATTTTTGTAAGGACCGGCATACAGGGTCTTGTTACAAAGTGGCGTCCAACTTAGAGGGCTTGATAAGATAAGCCTGGCAGCGGTTATCCAGTCAGAAAGAAGGGCAACAACGACAAGGAAAATGGCAGAACTTACAGTAATGGAAATGTTCCAACAAATAATGAAGAAAATGGATGATATGGTCACAGAAATAAGGAATGATAGTAAACTGTTTAGGGAAAAATTAAGAGAGGAGAAGCCCGAAGAAATAAAAAATGATAGCAAACCAGAAACGGGAGAAATACCAAACGAAAAAACCTTGGAACAAATAGTAGTATTACCTGAAAAGAAAACTAATGGGAACAAAGAAAATACTAAAGATATAGAAGTGGAACCAAAGGAAAGGAGGAAAACACTTTCAAGGAAAGTAATGAAAACCAAGGAAGAAATAGAGACGATGAACCATGGTTTAATGGATGTCAATAATATTCCAATTACCGATCATGAAGAAATCAGGAATTCCAGAAATTATGGCAGGAGATTAAAAGTAATCTCAGAAATAATGTACCAACAGACAATAGTTTATCAATGGGAAAGGACCAGAGGTAAACGGAATATGACATGTGGACCAGATCAGTTTCAGTGCTGGACTGGACAGTGTATTTCAGAAAGATGGAAATATAACATTTTATCGGACTGTGACGATGGCACTGGTGAATCACCAGAGTGTGTTCCATTAGTGCGCCATCCAGGACTATTCCAGTGTACAATTACACAAAAAAGTATACCTTCAGGATGGATATGTGATGGTGAACCAGATTATGGGGCTACAGAGAAGCAAGTAATTGATAAACCAGATGAAGACCCTCACAGATATTTTTCAGGTCATACAGCATATGGACCAGAGACATATTGGTATATAAGACAATATGATAAGGGGAACAACATAAGCTTTGTAGCCAACAAAGGAATAACGGCTAGAAGGATGAAATACAAGGCAAAGGCTAAAAATGTCACGGGTACCGGAACAAGTATGAAGACTATGGTCATCCGGACCATGAGAATAACTGAAATGACAGACTATGGTTAAATCAAATACCACACACCTCCACTAAAAGGGACTGATGTCATGATAACTGACAACGGCAAAAACTGATGTCAAAGAAGAAGAAAATAATTACCAATAAGGAGAAATAATAATAAGAAAGAACGAAGAACCAAAACGGGGTTTTAAGAAAGAAAATTAATTAAGAAACTACACCTTACAAAGGAAATATGAGCAACTGTGCAACCTAATAAAAATAATCCACCTGGGTATAAAGGAAAAATAATAATAAGAAATACGTTTGAATAAAGACGAGAAAAGAGTCATACAATATTTATGAAACTAATATGATATGTTTACCACATAATATAGAAAACTATTACCATTATTTATGAAAAGTATCATGAGAAAGAAAAAGAATTTGGACTAAAACCATCAAAATTCTAAAACACATGTAAGCCCACCTTACATAAAAATTATTTGAAGAAAATTTTATGGCAATAATATAAGAAGAAGTTAGAATTTAAAACCATCAAAATTCTAAAACACATGTAAGCCCACCTTACATAAAAATTATTTAAGAAAACTTTATGGCAAGAATATAAGAGAAGAATTTAAAACCATCAAAATTCTAAAACACATGTAAGCCCACCTTACATAAAAATTATTTGAAGAAAATTTTATGGTAATAATATAAGAAGAAGTTAGAATTTAAAACCATCAAAATTCTAAAACACATGTAAGCCCACCTTACATAAAAATTATTTAAGAAAACTTTATGGCAAGAATATAAGAGAAGAATTTAAAACCAACCAAATTCTAAAACACATGTAAGCTCACCTTACATAAAAATTATTTGAAGAAAATTTTATGGCAATAATATAAGAAGAAGTTAGAATTTAAAACCAGCCAAATTCTAAAACACATGTAAGCCCACCTTACATAAAAATTATTTGAAGAAAATTTTATGGCAATAATATAAGAAGAAGTTAGAATTTAAAATCAACCAAATTCTAAAACACATGTAAGCCCACCTTACATACAAATTATTTAAGAAAACTTTATGGCAAGAATATAAGAGAAGAATTTAAAAATCATCAAAATTTTAAAGCAAGGTAAGACCATCTTACTAACCAGGAATTTGAAATAAACATTTTGGAAGAGAATAGAAAACAAAAAAGAATTTAGAAATCATAACTCAAAATTCCAAAAAACAATGTAAGACATTTACATAACAATTATTTGAAGAGAAAAATTTTGACAATAATACCAAGAGAATTTATGAATAACTCAAAATTCCAAAAACAATGTAATACTTTACATAACAACTATTTGAAGAAAACTTTATGGCAAGAATATAAAAAAGAATTTAGAATGAGAAATCATCTAAATTTAAAAAGATTGTAAGTTCACCTTACTAACCAAGAATTTGAGAAAAAACATTTTGAAGAGTAATTAAACTATAAAGTTTTACCTTAATCCGTCAATGTGATCGCTTAACTTTTCTTCTTTTCTTCTAACGCGTTTCGGATTGTTAATCCATCATCAGAGGTTAAAATAATTCGTCGGTTAAGACTTCGTTAAACATTAAAAGTTGCGTAAAAGACATTTAAAAATTACACTAAAAGAACATTTAAAAATATAGTCCACAATCACAGCGACGTAGCGGATGCGAGTGCGCACTCAATACCGGTCAGCGACGTACTGCCCCCGTCGCTGACCGGTATTGAGTGCGCACTCGCATCCGCTACGTCGCTGTGATTGTGGACTATATTTTTAAATGTTCTTTTAGTGTAATTTTTAAATGTCTTTTACGCAACTTTTAATGTTTAACGAAGTCTTAACCGACGAATTATTTTAACCTCTGATGATGGATTAACAATCCGAAACGCGTTAGAAGAAAAGAAGAAAAGTTAAGCGATCACATTGACGGATTAAGGTAAAACTTTATAGTTTAATTATAATAATTGTGACGCGGATACCAATACAATGACTTTAAAATTTTGAAGAGATAAATATAAAACAGAATTTAGATTGAAATAATATAAGTTCTAAAAAGAAAAGTAAGCACATATTACATACAATTATTTGAAAACTTTATGGAATAATATAAGAAGAGTGAATTTTGAATTGTGTATAAATCAAGTTTCCAAACCAAGAATAAGTACAACTTACCAACCAATTATTAATAAAACACTTTGTTGAGATAAACAGAAGAGATTTAATACCATATTTATGGTAAGCATAAAATATAATTACCATGGTAATAAAGGATCATAATGGGATGAATAAAGGAAACAGACTTTAGAATTAAAACAAATAATTCTGGACAGTATGATCATGTCTAATTTCAATATAAAGAGTAAAAACCTTTCCATAAAATGATGCCAAAGGAAATTAAAAAAAATATTTTTTTTTAATACGATTTGAGTTGATACGATTTGAGTTGATACAATTTGAGTGATTGAATATAATAAAATACAAAAACTTATGTGGAATTATGAGATGATAAAACTTTGAAGTGGTATGAAGAGAAATTATGACCTCATTATAAAATTAATAAAAAACATTCAATCGAAAGTATAATAACCATGACAGGAATAATGTGAGAATAATATCAAAGATATATGTAATTAAACGAATTAGTATAAAATGATTTATGAATTAAATGTCAATTATGATAATGACAGTTATAAAAAGTTCTAGAAAATAGAACAAGTGGAAATAATAAGAACAAAGAAACAGTCTAAACATGTCATAAAGATATGCTACAATAAACAATGCAGATTATAATAAAAAAACCAGAAGGTAATAAAGAATTTATAACCAAAAGATTTATATGATAAGAAAAGTTGAAAAATGTAATAATAGAAGAGCTTCCTACCATAATATCAAATGAAAGAAACATCCAGTTAACGAGTCAGAAGAACAACTGAGATAGGAATATTAAAATCTCTGAGAAATATAATAAGTAATAAGTGAAGTATCCCAAAGATATTTTTTAAATAGTAACAAATGTGTACTATTCTGAATAATTTTTTAATCTGTCTGTAGATAATTCCAGCAGTATTAATATGTTTTTTGAGCAGAGATGATTTGCCTCTGTACTCAAATATGTGTGAAGTATTGGACAGCAGAGGAAGTAGCGTACAGTGCCTCTCTGAACTGAACCAGCTCACAAAGTAGGGAACGATAGGGAGGAAATATCCCAAGGAGAAAATACTAAGAAGAAATATGAAAATGAAATAATAAATATGAAACTCAGATGACTATTACTATCAAGGAAGATCCAGTGAGAATGAGAATGATATAAACTCAAATATAAATAAGAAAATTTTTAAATTGGAAGGAAGTCCAGAATAATAACAAACCTAGAATAATTATCATAAGCAATTGTTTCAGACAAAGCAAGTATAGTCTGAAAAAATTACTTCTGGAGAAGGGCATTCTGTAGCGTGACAGAAAATCCACTATTTATTAAGTCATATAAAATCATAAAGTTTAATTACACCACATATGTGAAAATAATATTGAATGAGATTTAAGGAAGTCAAAGGAATGAACCACGATAAAATAAAAATCCTCATTACATTATATAAAAACCACTGTTTAAATATCAAAGAAAGTATTGAAAGCAACTCATATTATAAGATCAGTAATTTACCCAGGAAGCTAGGAGCAGTAAACAAATTAAATAACACCATATCAAGAAGAAAGAGAATCAGTTTAAGAGTGGTGAATACCAAAATACCCCAAAAATAAGAAGAAGGAAGAATAAAGTTTCCTGAAACCTTTAGAGAAGAACAAGGTCCGCATCAGTAAATAAATTAGATGCTCCAAACTAAACATCAGTCGAGATAACACAAAGTACCTTGGTTTACCCAAGAATGAAGAAGGAAGACAAGAAGACCAGAAGAATGAAGACTAGAAGAAGGACAAGAATGAAGACCAGAAGAAGGACAAGAATGAAGACAAGAAAGAAGATAAGAAGAAAGACAAGAAAGAAGACAGGAGGAGAGGAAGAAATAATATGAAAGAAACACCGTTGTAAAACCTATTATTATTATTAACTACCATCAACCCCAAACCCACAAAAACGATTAAAAAGAAAGTATAACATACCAAAATCCTATAAAAATGTAATTATTTAGAAAACTAAAGTGCTGTATAGTATTATAAGAAGTGAACCGACTAAAGCTATTGTGTGATAAAGAAAATAAACAAGTCTTAACAGTCCATGATTACTAAAGGTCTGGTCTGAGATAATAAGACTCAAAATATCAGAACCAACAGTGAAAGTGAATTTGTGTAAGTGTTTTTTGGAAATGCAATAAACTTAAAGTTAGTGATACTATGACTTATCAATATGCTATATAACAACTTTAATATCCAATAATAAACAGCATAATAAAATAATAAAATGGAAGATTTCCAGTATTTTATTATTTTAATGTAACTCTTTATTTACAAGACATTTGTAAAAAATGCTAATAACTAGAGTATGGGTGGTCATGTTACTGATGAAGGGGATCATAAATAATAATGGTTTAGACCAGAAAGGACTGGCATTAATTTAGTATTCATAGGTTTAAAATGTTTAAATAGACTGTTTGTTCACAGCCATAAAATCAATGTGTTTTTAAGAGTTATTAGAAAATAAGATTTATATTATGTGTTTAAAATGAATAATGTTTGCTAAATAACAGCATACATACCATTAATAATGTTTCAGTAGGTATGCTATGTTAACTCAGAAAGAGTTAAAAGTATATGTTCAAACCATGTCAGCAATATGTTCAATTGTGCAGATTGCTAAATAATGTTCATAATTATTTTGTATAACAGTAGTGTTAATTAAATACTACACTTCACAATAAGTTATAAACCATTTTATTTTCATGTAATAGTAACTATGTAAAGTCAGAGGAGGAAGTAGGATTAAATTTATTTGAGAAAGACAGAAATGTAAAATTCTAAACTCTAGGCCATTTGGTGAATTCACAGAAACAATATAAACCAGTATAATTCACTTATAAATCCTGTAAACTAGCAAGATTTAGATAAGGTAAATCAGTTAACCAATACTGGGAATGATCCTATGAGTTAAAATGATAATAAGGAAATATACCTTAAAATATTGTAAATTTTCAAAATATATAAATTAATTAATTTTAAAGAGCAATGTCAAATTCAGAGATTAACACAAAAAACCAGTTCAAAGGTTTAATTTATATGTATTTAAGGAAAGGAAGAGGAATATGACTAATTAAAATTTATTATAATAGTATTAATGAGAATTAAAATGGAGGAAATTTGTATAAAGACGGAAATCCAATTTTGAGCCTATATTTCCAAAAAGGAAAGAAATTTGTTAATTTCCACAAAATGTCTACAGATATGGACTATAATATATCAATTTAAAGGGAATGAGATGATTAAACCAATAATAAGATTCATAATTCATGAAAGTGATGAATAAAATAAATAAATTCCATATATAATGTAATATTGTATCATGTGTATGGTTAATTGAAATATGTTAACAATACTTTTTCAAAGATTAACTGGGCCAGATTTTGACCAAGTTAATTAGTCTTTTGTTGAATATCAAGCTGAATAGTTGTGTGAAAAAACGTTCTTTAAAACCGAGTAGAAAATGGTACGACAAATTGCCATTAATGTTAGTGCATCGAGAGTTAGATGAATTGAACACTTTCTTAGCTAAATTTACCAAAACTTTAACGGCAATAGTGAGAAATAACACCTAACTTCATGATACGAGTGATATAAAACAGTAAAACAATATATTTGACACAATTCACGCTACAACGCATAATCAATTTTACAGACATCTAACCACCAGAAGTGAACACATACTAAATAACCAAATTAACACAAGTTTACATGGAACACTTCTTCAGAACACACCAAACAACCTAATAGACAAATTACACCAGTGCGGGAACATTTCAAACATTCATGAAGGTAATTTTGTTGTGATTTTCTGACACGACGAATTTGCAGTAACCTAGTCCAGATCGAGTAGCGGCCATCTTGAAATACAAACCTGCCTACCTCATCGAGCAGTGACGTCAGTCTCCAATGGTCTGACAAAACAATTTATTAAACATTATATATCAGAATTATTTAAATACTATTAAATAATAATTATTGAATTTATTTTAATTGTTAATGTTATACTTTCTCGTCATCCTTCTCTGACTATTAATTTAATCGCTCAAAGAACCTGTCCTTTATATAATACCTATAATAATTTTTATACTGTATGCACAATTGATAATTACCTGAGACGGAGTCGATAATTGTTCTCAATCGATAAAAAATCGATTATTTATTAAATTGTTCAATAAATCCATATATTTCAATTGTTTTTTATCTGTTATTATTTCACAGGCTAATTTAAGATTATTTATTACGGCTAAGGGACTTCAAGAAGAAGAAAATATTTTATTTGAGTGAGATATTGGACCAGCAAGAAAAATCACCGATCGATTGCTGACTGGAGTTAATCTATTTAACTCCAGACTTGGTTCAAATCTTCCAGAAGTGCTCGATAGTTAATAAATACCTGCCTGATTATCAAAATTTTTACAAAACCTTAAAAACAACTTTATTTCTTCTTTACACACATTTATTAACATAAACAAAATTATTTTTTATTATTGAAAATATTATTTTTTATAATATTTTCCATCTACTTTTTATTTTTGTAAGGACCGGCATACAGGGTCTTGTTACACTGTGTGTGTTTATTTCATTTTTTTGTACATATTTGTCATGTCATAGTGCACTTGTAATTAGTTTTCACAGTAGATGTATTTCGTACACAATTGTCATATTGCACACGTTTACATTTTGTAATTTTCACTACTGTGTGCGTTTACATATTATGTATTTTAAATTGTAATATATTTTGATTACATGTATTTTAATTATTTTTAATTAAACAGTATTGCTTTAACATTTTTGTTGTTTTTTAATTTCAAAAGTCCTTCGAACATTAACACTATTCATCACTCAATATACAAGCTAGAACGAGTTACATAGAACTAATTTTAAAAAATCATTTGAAAATCAAACTCACCCTGTACGAGTTCCAGTTGAGTCTCGCGACGAACGATGTGCCGTTGAGAGCAGTTCGTACAGCTTATATACAGTATCTCAAGGATGTACGCGAAAGAGATGGTAACAACTAATGCACGCCCAACGACAAAAAAAGCTCCCACACACAAAGTCACGGACGCCCACTTAGCTTGGCTTGCGTTCTGTTTCACACACTAATTTATGTACGTCCCTCACTTCGTTCACACGCTACGATAACAGATGGACAGACAGACGGAGTCGATTACATCATCAGCAGCAGCTTGTGTTATTAAAAAAAAATTTATGTACGACTACGTTCACACGCTGCGATAACAGGTGGCCAGACAGACGGAGTCGATTACATTATCATAACAACTAATGCACACCCAACAACAACAAAAAACGTAACAGCTGCCACACACACACACACACACACACACACACACACACACACACACACACACACACACACACACACACACACACACACACACACACACACACACACACACACACACATTCACACGCTAATTTTTGTACGTCCCTAACTTCGTTCACACGCGACGATAACATGTGCTCAGACAGACGGAGGCAATTAATTATTACCATCAGCGGCTCGCTTTCTGTAATTACACAAGGTTTATGTACGTCTAATAAAGCCCCCGCCCTCACTACGTTCACACGCTGCGATAACAGATGGCCAGACAGTCGGAGTCGATTACATCATCAGCAGCAGCATGTATTCTGTTATTAAAAAAAAAAAATGCATACGACATGGACAAACAGCATCATGATGTAAGAAGTTATAAGTAACTGCACGTGTATAGGTCTCAGCGGAAGTCAACTGCCACTTGTCCCTATTATTCGTATTACATAACCACCAGCTCTAAAAAATAACTCCACATTTGAAGATCACAGCGGGAGTCGATTACATCATTTGTGGCGTCCTATTATTCAGATATTACATAAACAGTAATTATTTTCCATGAGTATTGTGTGTGTTTTATATAAGTGAATTGACGTTCAATTATGCAGTGCATATCATGTGTGTTTCTTACAACAACAAATGTACACGACACCACTTTCTTTTACGTTCGTTTGACATTGATTTTCAACTGAAGGACCGAGTCATTTTTTATTTTTACAATATATATATATATATATATACTTAGCACATAGACACGCAGTTCACAAGTTGCCAACAATGCAATACACGACAACGACGATATACGGACGGCGGCGGCGGCGCCGTATATATCCAAACCCGTACACTATAACACACGCACGAGTTGATAACGTGTACGCCGACGCTAAACCAGCACACATGCACAAGTTGGCAACGCCGATGACGACGCTTTTCCAACATGACCGCCCGGAAAACGCAGTATATATCCAAACACGTACACTATAACACATGCACGAGTTGGCAACGTGGGACAAGTTGGCAATGGCGACGACGACGACGCTTTACCAACATGGCCGCACTTCCGGAAAACCCCGTATATATCCAAACCCGTAAACTATAACACATGCACGAGTCGGCAACAACGTGCACGCCGACGCTTAACCAGCACACACGCACAAATCGACAACGTCGACACTGTTCCAACATGACCGCCATTTCCCCGACAACATGGACGACGACGACTTTTCCAACATGGACGCAGACCCCCCCACTCCGGACGGCGACCCCCCTTTCCCACAGCGCCGCAGACAACAAGGACGACGCCGACAACATGGCCGACGTACGAATCACAACTTCGTCACGCCCACCACTGACACGTGGGATACCACCACTACCTCCACTTATGATGTCATAGCCAGTGACGTCACGATGACGTCAGAGATAGATGGCCTAAGAGCCCCCTCAGATTCAGCTGATATGACGTCATGAAAGCCTGGGAGCCCCCTCATTTTCAGCTGATAAGACGTCATGAAGGGCTAGGAGCCCCCTTACCACACAACTACAGTCATTAAGAAAGATCAATCCATACGATTATGTCTCGACGCGCGGCGAATTAATTCAGTTACCATTCCAGACTATTAAGGGGCGGTCCTGATTAATGAAGTTTTGGCGAGCTGCGGGGACATAAATGTAATGAGTAGCATTGATTTAACCAGCAGCTTCTGGTAGATGCCACTAGCCGAGGTGTGTCGTGACTTCACAGGATTTCTATACAAAGGGCGATGTTGCCGCTACACCGTGACCCCATTTGGCCTCAAAACCAGCCTGGCGAGCCTAACCAGGGATTGGACCATATACTAACGGAGGAAGTAAAACGGTTTACGCTAATATACGAAGATGATTGCCTATGCGTATCCAGGAGCATAGAGGAGCATATAAAACACCTGAGTTTGCTACTAGAAAATCTGAGAAAGGCCAATCTCACTGTGAATATAAGAAAATCCCAGTTTTTCAGGAAAAAATCGATTATTTATGCTACGAACACTATCAACCAAAGGAATTAGCGCATCACCAGAGAAATTTGCAGCAATAATGAATTTTCCAGCAAAAAACGCATAACAGCTAAAAGGATTTTTAGGTTTACCTAATTTTTATAATAAATTTACTAGTCGGTACGCTGAAGCGACTCAACTGTTGTTACAGTTATTAAAAAAAGGAGCAAAATTCAGATGGACTTAGGAAACAGACCAACAGTTCGGACAGGTAAAACAGCTGTTCGTGAACACCGTAATGCTCAGGCATCCTAATCCCAGCAAGAGATTTTACTTACAGACCGATGCAAGCAAATATGCGTTAGGGGGGCAGTTATATCAGATCGACGATGATAACCAAATAGGAGTAATTGCTTTCACTAGTCGTGTATTTAGGGGAGCTGAACTAAATTATTTTACCACTGAGTTAGAACTATTAAGCTTGGTACACTGTCTGAAAAAGTTTAGAACATATGTGTTGGGACGGCCGCTTACAATAATAACCGATAACAAGGCACTAACATTTATGCAAAAATGCCAGCTGACAAACTCACGAATCACACGTTGGATATTAGCCATACAAGAATATGATTTCGACATTATACACTGTAAAGGCAAGGACAATATAGTCGCCGACATACTCAGTAGGTATCCCAAAAATTCACAGATGGACAGGCCCATGGATTATGATGAGGAATTGGAAATGAGTGCTATGGAAATAAAGATAAACCCTACGTTAAGGAAACAACTACAAAACATATCACGGTTCCAGAAAAACGATGAGAAACTGAATAAAATCATAAAGCAATTACAAAGTGATCCATGCAGTAAACTACACAAGATATATACGTGGTACAATAAAAATGTACCGTCAGGAGAAGCGGATATGAAGACTGGTACTTACGAAAGAGCTGGGTGAAGATTTAATTAAGGAGATCCACACATTCTATGGTCATATTGGTATAAAAAGAACGTATGAACTAGCCAAAGAATATTTCACGTGGGACCACTTATCCAAATTTACGAAACGATTGGGCGGAACCAGCGAAATATGCCAAAAATATAAGGATCACCACAGAAAGGGGATTGGTGAGACCAAGCCAATATTACCAATGTCCCAAGGAGGCCTGGACAGTATGGATTTTTACGGACCACTACCAACATCAACGGGCGGAGTAAAATATTTATTAATAATCATAGATAACTTTACGAAATATGTAAGATTATATCCCATGAAAAAGGCAACGACTGCCACCACAATTATTAATAAGTTACGGGTATATATGCAAGAAATGGGTAAACCAAAGGGTATATTAACAGATAATGGAGCCCAATTCACCAGTAAGTCGTGGGTGAAGAATTTAATCCACCTTGGGATTAAACCGAAGTACACCGCTATTGGGAACCCATGTACAAACTTAGCAGAAAGGGTAAACCGGCAGCTAGGGAATGTGTTTCGAATACTGGTAGGTGGACACCACACGAAATGGGCAAAATACAACAAGCTAGTAGAAAAATCTATAAATGAAACGTATCGCGATACTATTGAGATGACGCCACACCAAGCTCAGTGGGGTCAGCAACCGAGACGCGTTTGGGAGCGAAAAATCGATAAAGATTTAATGAAGGAAGAAAAGAAGATCAATCATGGAGAGATCTACCAGAAGATATGGAGGAAGGGTGAGAAGAGAGCACAAAAACATAATGGGGAGAAACAGCAGCTAAGGTTCAGTATCGGAGATCTAGTATTAATTCGAACCAACCCGATCTCCGACTTAACGAACAAGATTACTGCCAAGTTTTGTGAACTATATGAAGGCCCTTATAAGATCAAAGATATTAAGGGAGGTGCAACATACGTGGTAGCCGAGGTCGACAACCTTGGATCGGTGCGTGGCATTTTCAACGTCAGGCAGATGAAGCCATACTACCATGGATGATTCATTGTATTAATAGGGAAATTGAAAATAAAGAATATTAAAATTCCTTAACAAGAAAAATATTGTACGTAACCAAACTAATGTAAAAAAAAAAGTATGTGTAATTCCATGTAATGTACTAAGAATGTAAATTAAAGGGATAGTGATCGTTTAAGAAGCTATATGTCAACGTAGCTGGTAAGTGAGGGTTGTGAAAAGGTGGTGTTTTGTAATTTAGAATAGAGGAGGGGTGACTGTATGGTGTCAACAAACCCAGGGAGAGAAAGTGAAGTGACAGCTAAGGGGACCGGTTTTGACCGAACTGTGAAAGTGTGTCACACAGAAACGTAAACAAACCCTTCATTGAATGTTTGTGCTGTAAGAGGCATACAAAATGATGTCCCAAATTCTATAAGACAATTATGGAGAAATCATTTTGGGGGACAAATATAACGTTACGGTGGAACAAATAAATTAATTCAATATGTGTACAGTATAAATGAAAACTCAATTATTAATAGTAATTATTGAGATATGGTAGTATAAGAATTTGTAATATATATATATATTGTAACATAACCAGATGTTACATAACCTAAACATATACTATCAGGTTTAATAAATGCATAATGATAATATAAATAGATAAGGTAATGATAAGAATAACCAAGAAGAGAGGAATCATGGAGGAAGAAAGAAGCAGAAGTGCCACAAGAAACAGTAAACCCAAATACTGTTTGACACTACAACCAGAATATAACTGACACAAACTGATGGACAAATTTAAATTCACTTTAAGCTGTCAAGCGAGTCAGTGAATAATGTAAACAGAATATGATATGTTACTAAAAAAATGATTAAATAAGAATCTGAATAATGTGAGATCAGAATCAGCATTTGGCTGATAATAAATTAAATATGACTAGGAATTATTGAGGGAAAGAACTAAAATTAGCAATGGCCACAAAATGAAAATGAAGCTATATTTCAATCTCAAATATACCTATGACAAATAAACACATTTGTAAGAGGGAATCTTATACCAATAAGCTACCTCAGCAAAATTACCGAATTGTGAACTAATAAAAGCTTTTAAGGCAGAATTCCAGTATAAACGGTATGCCTTAACAAGGCCTAGACCAAACAATCATCAATGTGATGATTATTAGGAAGTAATATAAATGTAGGTCACCTACACTTAACAATTGTTATGCTCAAACATAGCAATAAGCATTATTAAAATGATATGATTTATAATTCAATTGTTAGTTAGTAGAATAGAGTAAATTAATGTGAAACGGAATATCATAGTATGTAAGAACAGTTCATTACAATGTCTAAAGTTAAGGTTTATTCATAATGTACAGTAATTAAACATCAGTACAGAATTAATAGTGTTCTCACATAAACGTTGGAGTGATAAAACGCGATGTAGAACACAAACAATATTAGTCAAAGTGTATAATCGCCGATTTTGATAAACAGACGACAGTGCGAAATAGTGTACCTGAACATTGTTTATGTAGCAATGTCAGTAAAAGTGAAACTAACTCGGTATCAAACTATATCAAATTAAAGAGGACAAAATATTCTTTAATTTGATGGCGATACAGCCCCAATCGCAACTATATTAAGTGCGTGAAAGGCGTTAGCATCATTTACAAAATATGTTTAAGAAATTTGATTATGAACACTAATAACATCGACAGCTGTCAATCATCTTAGCGTTTGGCGGTTGGGAAACCGTTTTTAACGGTTGAAAAGACAATACGTCACGTTCATCACACCTGTCTAAACCAATGACAAAATTGCTTAGTAATTAACAATGTTGCCTAGAGCCGATCAAGGTATCGGGTATAAAAAGAGCTGGAACTGATTTTCAGCAGACACTTCTTAATCTCATTCGGCGTGAAACGTGCGCTGACCATCTCAAAATTTTTAATAACTGATAGCGTCATCGCCATAATACATCAAAGGAAACAGTTTGACTACAACATACAACTACTTCAAGATATTCTACGAGGAACCATTGTGATTATGTGCAGTATTATTTCATTTTTGTGCGGGAGAAATAATGAACAGAAATAATTAAATACTATTATTTATGGTCCTTTAAGTTAGAAGTGGATCGAAATTCTCTGTTCTTGTGCGTGTGTAGTGAATAACGATAATCATTATAATCCGATTATCGAGGTGTTAATTGAAATTTTAATCGAAAGATTAAAACACCAGGTAACAGTGTAAACATTTTTTCATTTTTACTACGAGCGCCATAACCTGTACGTTTTAATACACTGATCTGTACTGACGCAAAAACACTGAAACATTTTTATGTTACACCATGTCTAAATTTATTTTATGAATTTGTCAATGTTAGTTAAGCTGAATGTTAGTTATAAGTGTTCTCAAAATATAACGTTGTAAATCATAAATCAAGCGTGACGAACGCATAACCTATGAAATAGGTTATTTTTATTTTTTATTTGTAATAGTAACATCAAAGATATTACTAGTCTATCTTATATAAGAAATTCATTAGCTATTGTGTAGGCATAAACTTTCTTTTTTGTGTCTCAAAGAACTTACACCTGAGATTTAAATAAAGATTAATGTTTAAAGTAAAAAGAAATATCTGGACTTAACCAGATTTATCGCTTATGCTCTGAGCAAGCCTTATAGGGCTTGTAACAACTTATTTACAATTGTATATCATTGTATGTTTTTAATTATATTTGTTTGAATTCTCTATCAAGGGTATGAATAAAAACCCATTATTAACAGCATAACTCGACTTAATTTATTTCTAAAAAGTAACTAAATAAAATATTCAGAAAAAATTCAAAACAACCTTCAGTTGTGATTAAATATTTTGAATTGCATTGCCATAAAGGTAATAAACAATTATTTTAATTTTTTTAAATCATTAATTAATTCTATTCATTGGTTTTCCACGGGATTTTCCCAAAATAAATCCGTGTGGCGCCCACGATTATACAAGGCAACTTAACCTTGTAGCCAAAGTGAGTTGGTTTTTTGTAAACCGTTTTGACAGTTTATTGAACTTCTAGAAAACACGACCAGGTACGTGAAAGTATATTATATTTATTCTATTGTCCAGACATTACTAGACATAACGTACTTAGACTATTATCGACCTGGAGGAGAAGTTTCACAGCTAGTATCAACAAGACGATCATCATCATCAAGCGACCAACTATTATAGTTTACTTTTAAACTTAAGCAAAGCTAGTATTTAAATAATATTAACACAATTATGTTATTTGTTTTATTTAAGGGAATTCTTTTCAGACAATTATAATTCTACAATTGTAAACACACTTTGAGTAACCTCGAATGTTACATATTAAATCGCTTTACAAAATTAGTAACCGTCAATGTTCAACAACTACAAACTTTAATATATTTCAAAATAATATTTTACAAATAATTAAATTTTATTTAAACCATCCCAGTTTTATTATATTACAATTAGACGCATCCAACGTGTGGCAGAATTACACACCACAGTTTACATTACGTTACAAATTGGCGCCCATTCTCGTTTACTTACAATATATGTAAGTAATATGTAAGGTAGCCATTTGAATAGTAGAAGGTTCGTCTTGCCGCGACAATCCGGCGTCGGCCGAAGTAGTGAATAATATATCCAAGGTACCTAATATGTCATAAACACATAAAATGTTCTGTGTATAAGGAACAGCAAAAAACGAGCGAGTATCGTTAGGAAAGCAGGTCGGTGTCTTTCGGAAGAAAAAAGATGACACCCCAATATTTATTGCAATTTTAGAAAGTAGCATCGTTTTTTTAACAGCATAACGGCTACGCGCGTAAATTATTCACCTGCACTGTTTCAGCCAATGGAGGATAGCGTCAGTCCAGCGGGCGAGAAAATAACGATACAGGAATTGAGAATTTCAAATTCACCGGGCAATATTTCAAAATCTGGCCAATGAAAGTGTCATCAACCCGGACGGTGGTGAGGGATTCAGTGAACAAACTATAAAAAGAGAGAAGCAAGTGAAAAAGAAAAGTTTTTTTTAAGTTTAAATTTCAAGACAAGCACGAGATATCTGCGTTACTCTGTACAAGTATTCAATAATATAATTATAACGGAACGTTATACTAGATTTGTTTAAAATGTATAGATTAGCTCGGTAAAAAAGTCGAGAAGGAACAAGTTAAGGTATAAAGAAGTATATTTTATTGGTGCGCGTAAATTACGTATTATGAAGATATTTCATATGTGCGCGTAAAGTTGAATAAAGAAAGTATATTTATTTTATGTGCGTGACGTTAAGTACAACGCGAGTGTGTGATAAAAAGTTAAGAAGTGGTAAATCAATTATGTTTTGTTGAAAGTGAAGTGCAATGAGCAACGTAGAACGACCAATCAGAGTCTTGGAATCCTGCAAAACAAGTAACAGTATACTATCTTAACAATTCACAACTCTAATATACAAAACATAGAAATTAATGTCTACCCTAAGTATAACTCATCGCATTCCCAAACAATTCCACACTTGTTCAGGTACTAACAATTCAATTTATGTGATATGACATGCTAGAAAGGGTATTTAGTAGCATTATTGTATAATCAAGTGAATGAAACAAAATATAATAAGAATAGCGTTCTAGTACGAGTCGAATACTTGCATATAATAATTATTAAGAAAATTCATGTTAGTTAAGAAAATATTATGCTATATGTTAATTAGAGTATTGAATATATATAGGTGTCAGGTGAATAAAATATAATATTGCGACTCGCTAAATCGAAGAATTCTTAAATAATGGTAATATTGAAGAATAGTAATCAAGTGAATATTAATACTTTGTAATTAATTATAAAATTGTGTATCAAGCATCTCAAATATATTAAATTAGAAAACATAATGTTTATGATCAAATTTCAGATGCCATATTTGTAATAAGAATGAAATAATATAGAATATTAGTATCTGAACGGAATGAGTTTCTATTTATTAATAAACCCTGAGATAATCTGCGCTGGCGCCCAACCGAATTAATGATTGATATAATAATGAGTGAATGTATTTAGTAACACAGATATTAAAATCTAATTCATAAATATTATAAATCATTATAATCACTGCCCAAACGAAGTGCTGTCTTCAAAATTGTTTAATTTAGCACTTCGAACAAAAGGGGTAATCAAGAGGTATTTATATTTGACGCCCAACGACGTGGAGCTTAAAGTTTAAATAATCCCGGTAGATGAGGTGAGATAGATAATAAGAAGTATATTTATAAAATTTTACAAAATAATTAATGTTAACACGAAGTAAGAGTAAAAAGTTAAGGAAATTTAATCAAATAAAAAATAGTGAAGTAAAAATGGCAAGTAACTATAATATAAATGGCAGTGAAGAAGTGGAATTTGAAGTTAATAATCAAATGGGGGAGACAGAAATATTTGAAGAAGTAACTGTGAATGAAGTCGTACCGTTTCCTTCAGAGGCGAGGGGACGAGCGGAAGAAAACACAAATAGAACAATGCAACACATAAACGCAAACATAGACATAGCCGCAATACTACAACAAATAACGGAACAACGGGCGGAAAATAATAAACAGTTATCACAAATAACGCAACAAATGACAAAACAACTGGCAGAAAACACCAGGCAGCTGGAAAAAAGAATTAATGATGTTAAGGAGAGTATTCAGGAAAATAACATCCAGATAAGGAAAGAAATGGAACACTACGTAATACAACGAGTAAACGAACACTGAGTACAGGTAGATCAAAAAATCAGCAAAATTAAACGCGAAAGCCAGGAGTTATCAACAAATTTAAACTCGGCAGCAAGAGAGGTGGTGAATGAAGAAATGGAAACATATCAAATGCAGGTGCGAGAAAACTTAGAGAAAGGCGAGCAAACAATCAACCAAACCCAAGAGACAGTCGTGCAAGAAATCAAAACAATAAATAAGAAGATAATTATTAATAACAAGAAACACGAAGAGCATATTAGTCAATACCGAGCGGAAGTTAGCCGTGAAGTAAATGAGGTAGGCGGACAATTAACACTAGTAAAAGAAGATATGAGAATGCGATTGCTTATGAAAGTGGTTTAAGTATGGTGCAGTACATGGAGCGATGTATCCTGCAGAACCGACAGTTAATACCACCAATTTCGGATCAACACTTAATCAGAAAGCTGGCACGCCATTACCACCACGAAATAGCGGTAGCCACAGTGACAAAGGGTGTTAAAATTATAGCCGAGTTCCAAGTGTTATTGACAGAATTCTCAGCGATGCGGAAGGTAAACAACGACCGTGTTTACAACCAAGTCGACCCAGATCAGGTAAAGAGAGAACAAAAGGAACGCACCAATCGTCCTTGGCAAAATAAGAGAATAGAAAGGCCGGCTGAATACCATTACGAAACAGGGCGGAACTACGGACAAAACAAGAATGAGCATGGAAGGCGAGAAGTAGACAGAGGAACGCAAGTACAGGTCAATGCCATCGCAAGTACCAGTGGGGCTCAAGGGCATTCGTCAACCACAAATACCCAATGTACAAGTCCAAAAAACTAGATAAATTCTACCGTAGTGATAAGTTATAAGTATTATTTAGTTGTAAAGAAATTAGCACTACATTTTTAAATATAAGAGATGATTTGTTAGAAGTAGATAAGGAAATGGAAATGATACAGAAATTTAAATGTCCAGAGTTAGAAATCTATTTAAATAATGTAACAGCCGTGGCGTTAATTGACACAGGTAATCAAATCAACGCATTTACTGCAGAGTGGTTCCATAAATACAAGAACAGCATGGGAAAGCAAAATTTATTAAGGCTGACAAGCACTGTCGTGAAGGGAGCTATGGGTAAAAAGTCTAAACAAATTACACAACAGGTATTGTTAGAGGTAAATTTCAGTGAAGTTGTACCGTAACTATGGAATTTCGTTACGGCAACTTACGAATTTGTTTAAGTCAAATTTATGGCAATAGAAGTTTTTGTTTGCAGTGGTGGCTGTAGTTACGTGATATATGGACACACGCACGCTATCTAGTTGCGGTGCGTAGCGTCTTGTGTTGCACTGCTTCGCCGGGAGGGGCCGGGCTTGTAGTTGCCTTATACACGTGTATGCGTGCTTCTGACCTGTGCCTTCAAACGGGAGAGACGTTTTTTCGCTCGGCTTCTGAAGAAAGTTTGGATCTTTTTTTAATACCGGGCGATTTATTTTATTATGGCCGGCTGAGTAAAAAAGGTGTGCCCTGGGGTGTCTGCGGCCCGTTCATCCGTTTCCCGAGTGTCAGACCAGGATAAAATGTGAGAATATAAAGGAATTTATTAGTGGCTAGTGTGCTGTGACCAATCTAAACAGGTATGTTTGGAGAACAATATTTTCTCAGGTGCCGTGGAAGTGTATTTTTTTGCAAGGAATATTATTAACTTATTCCTATGTGTGCATGTGGCACTAATTGAGTTTCTCGTCAAGTGAGTTAACTTAACACAAAGAAAAAAAAAAAGTTTGCTTCAATTCTTGATGTTTTTGTACTTTGCTTCATATCTGGTATACCCAGGCTATTTAAATGATTGCAATTTCATTTTCTGTACTCAAGTTTCCTTTTAAAATTCTGTTGAACTGGACTGGCATCTTATATTTCTTTTAATCGTGAGGACAGCTTCTTGTGCTGTTAGTGAAGTTATAGTAATACCTTCTCTGCAAAGCTTTTAAGATTTAAAAGTAACAAAAAAAACTTAAAAAAAAGAAATGTGTTAAGATACTACTGGGGATTTGGGATCTATTTAAACCTTGCAGTGGGAAGGATCTTCCCAGCGCTACTCGAGTGAAGAATGCCTGGTTCCTTTGTTTTCTCAGAGATAGTCTCTCAATATTTTTCTGAGTTCTCCATGTAACTATGTAACTGTTTGTGTGAAAATTGTTTAGTGAATGTAAGTAAAAGAAAATGATCAAATCATATGTATTGTGTGCACGACTTGGCATAACAGGTTGTGAATGGTCCATCACATTGGGTCAGATTAGGTTGTATCCATACACGTGTTGGGATTTAGAAGTTATTTTAATTCTCTTTGGGTTTCAAATTAAACGTTAAAATTTTTTGTATATTTATATCTTCATAAATCTAATGGAACTTTATAATGTTGGCTCAGTTTAAAACATGTTGAATTAATTAAATATTAATTAGTTGTTGAGTGATGAGCCTATATAAATAGTGTCTTGGATCTAGTCATTTGTATCCCCACATGTGTATGTATAAAACATTTTACATTTTTGAGACCTGGTTATTTAATTTTTTTTTCCATTAAATGTTAAATTATTATTTTGTTAAATATATTGAATAATATTATATTGTTCGGTATTGTTGGTAATATTGAATATATTTAATATTAAAGTTAAAAAAAAAAAAAATTAATTTGAGCACACATGGTGAATTTCTTACTCAAGAACATGATTACCAGATTATATTTTAACATTATACCTTCACTAATTATGTTGTTGTTGTTTTTAATTTTTGTTTATGGAGATGTTAGAGGGTGCATGTCGTTAGTGGAAATTAATTAAAATAGTAAAACCAGAGGTGTCCTGTAAAAAAAAAAAAAAAAATGTAGAAAGCTTATTGTTATTAGATGTATTAAATTTTAATAAATCTCTCGATTTATTTTTTATTATTTATCAATGTTAATAATAAATCAAACAGTATTAAATTATTAATAAACTATTGTTATTAGACGTATTAGATTTTGAGAACCTCTGGATTTATTTCTTTTTATTTACTAATGTTAATAATAATGTATTGCCAAAATATATTGAAATTATATTTTTGTAAAGGTTTAAAAATTACCGGAGAGGTTTTGTTGGTTGATTATTGTTATTTCATGTGAACACTTCTATATTCTGGGTACTATGAAGTACACACATTGTATATAAGATTGTAATGATTTTGAAAAGGAATTAGAGCACCAATAAATTTGTTGTTGTTGTTGAGTTTGGAAATTGAGGTCACCTCATTAATTCGATTGCCTAATGGTTCCCCAGCACGAGGCCTTTCTTCCACTAGGAGGCCTCCTCCTGGTTTTGAACAAGTGAGCCGGTCATCCAGGTAAGCTGTATAATTTACTTACACCTTTTTTTTTCGAGAGTTAATTTCTGAAGTAGGGTTGATATGTTGGGATGACAATGATGAGTGGCTCACAAATGGTAGCAGAGCGTGGTTGGACGTAGGCCTGGCCACCTCTGAACCAAAAATTGGAAATTGATACGGTGGCCTCAATACGTTAAGTGGACATGCACTGTCAGTTTGGTGGTGTTCTCATATCTCAAGAAATGTAATGAGATAATTTTACTGTAATTATGTGTTCACCATTTTTGTAAGAATTTGGTCTGTGGGAGCGGTTGCCGGACCGGGACACCTAGGGGTGAGCACAGGTTGGTGATTCCGGATTGTATCTTTGTGGTGTTCGCCGTTAAGTGTCTATTTGTTTGTTTGTTTTCGTGTTCTTGTCTTTGTCTTTGTTGGTCCTACAGCATATGGTCTTGGTCTTGGTCTTGGTCTTGGTCGTTGGTCCGCTGTCGGGTCGGGAACCCTGGGGTGCATTGATTGTTATTGCTTGTTTGTATTCAAGTACTTGTATTGTGAAACGATGTCAGAGGCGGGGCAGAGTAGTGGTCGGCGTGAGGGTCGCGGTCTGGTGCCCGAGTATTTTAATAAAGATGAGCTCCAGTTTGAGATACGCTTGCGGGGTGGGTTTCCCCAGAGGGATGTAGCGTCCTTGAGAAGACAACTGCGGGAGCTGCTGGTGGGGGATGTCCCCCTCCGGAGAGTCGAAATTGAGGATATGGGGGAGGAATTAGCCTTGTGTTCGGACAAGTGGACGGAGTTCTCCACCCTGATGGAGGACTCTGAATATATAGGGAGTTCCACCCGAGTTTGGCAGCGGGTGACCCAAAGAATGCTCCACTTGTCCGCTCGTCTCCGTAATTTGTTGTTGCAGGACGATCTGGAGGAGGAGGTTAGGCGGGCTGCGACGGACCTGCAGTCAAAAATTTGCCTGCCTGGGGAGGCTCCAGAGAGTCCTGGTAAGCCGAAGGAGATGCTCACGCGCCAGACCGTGGCCACTGAGCGGGTGGATATCCTGGGAGAAGCATGTAGTGCTCTGGTCGAGGAACGTCCCCTTATTTCGTTGGGCAGTCGCCCCCAGGGATTTCAGGGCGATCAGGTGGAAGTCCCTCGCGGGTTTGGTACCACCCTTGCCAGCGTCAAATATGAGTCATTGCCGAACCCTATCTATGACCTCCTGCGTCGGCTTCCCGTGGTCGACGGTCTGGATCTGGACCAGCTAGTAAAATTTTTTGAAGGGATTTTCGGCATTTATGACTTCCCTGGGGTGACTGGTTCCTCTCTTTTAAATATGATATATCCTTATTGTCGGGCGCCTCTACTGGATCGCGTGGTCTGGCATCTCGGCGCGGGCGGCGATTTTGATGCCTTCCACAGGGATGTTCTGGAGTTGTTTATGCCCGGGAGGCTGCGGGACCAGATGCGGCAAAGATTGTTTTATAGAGTTCAGGGGCACGGGGAAAAGCTAAACGTATTCATAAATTCTATCAAGAGTGCTGCCCGTGTGCTGCGTGTGGACGTGTCGGAGGCTGAGGTGGTGCGTGTCATCTTGGAGGGCCTCAATCCCCAGGAGAGGTCACGGTTGGTGTTCTTGGAGAGACCGCGAAGCTTCGCGGATCTCAGCAGAGCTTGTGTATTTGCCCGCACCATCCAGATGAATGATGAGACTCTCTCCGGCTCTTCCGAATTCTCTGTCCCCTGTTCCACATCTGGTCAACAGCGGCCACCTACCCGGGAGCAACGAGGCAACAACTTTGAAAGAAGAAACTATAGTTGTTATACCTGTGGTAAGATGGGGCACTTGGCCCGGAATTGCCAATTCAAACGGTCGGAGGTCCCGCGTGAGAACCGTCCATCAAAAAACGGCC
Organism: Magicicada septendecula; assembly: GCA_034769895.1. Lineage (NCBI taxonomy): Eukaryota > Metazoa > Arthropoda > Insecta > Hemiptera > Cicadidae > Magicicada > Magicicada septendecula. The sequence continues at coordinate 450,460,666 of CM068368.1, forward strand.
CGCGTGGGGGGGGATTGAGGGGGCGCCGGTCCCTCCCCACGCGTGGTGGCGTTAGCGCATCTCATGTTCCATTATGTGCGGTTGAAACTGGGCACTCATCCGGGAAGCCCTATCCTAAGTCGATTCGTCCCGGCCTCTCCGTGTGTCCCTATCTCGAGTTGGAGGTTGGAAAGGGCCGTATTACGGCCTTGGTGGACTCGGGATCGGCACGGTGTTTGATCTCCTCCCGGGTTTACCAGCAGTTGGTTAGGGAGTCTTTAATTAAGGCGAGTGCCCTTTCGTCGGTGGTGTGTTGGACGGCCTCGAGGGAGGTTTTGCCTACCTCAAAAGTGGTGTCCTTTAAAATTAAAATAAATTATTTTTCGTGGGTGTGGGAGTTTCTCGTCGCTCCGAATCTGAGCGTCGATTGTATTTTGGGTGCGGGCTTTATTAGGAAAAGTGGTCTGGTTCTCGATATCTAGGGGCACGTTTGTTTCTTCAAGTTTAACCGTGCCGTGCGCATTCCTTTTTTTGGATATCGGGATGAGTCGGGGGAGGGTCTTGAAGAACTTCAACCCCCGGCGGCTATTAATAATTTAAGCTTTCCCAACAGACCACTTACCGTCAATTGTGTGAGGAGTTCCCCGAGGTGCTGACGGCCGGTCTCGGCCTCACACATAATTTGGAGTATCGTATCCGCCTGTGTGACTCCTCGGTTGTCCGTTCGCACCCTTATAAATTCGCCCCTCCCAAAATGACCATTTTGCGTGAGAAGGTTGAGGAACTGTTAGACCAGGGTGTCATTGAACCTTCCACGTCGGCCTATGCCAGTCCAGCATTCTTGGTGCCTAAATCAGGAGGGAAGCATCGGCTGGTTATTGATTACCGCAAATTGAATCAAAATATAGAGGTTGAGTCGGTGCCCCTCCCGGACCTGCATTCGGCCTTTGACTGGTTTTCGCAGGCCCGCTATTTCACCATTTTTGACCTTAATACTGCCTACCACCAGATTCCCTTACACAAGGAGTCTCGGCCGTACACGGCCTTTTGTGTACCGTGGAACCTGTACCAATATAATAGAGTCCCCATGGGACTGGCCGTTGGTGCACAGACGTTAACACGTCTACTAGATACAGTGTTCCACGATGTTAAATTTCAGTACGTATTTAATTATCTTGATGATCTCCTTATTTATAGTACAACCTTAGAGGAACGCATGGATCATCTCCGAGAGGTGTTGTGTCGCCTGAGGCGCGCGGGGCTCACGGTAAACCCCGACAAGGTGAAATTTGCCCAGGAGGAAATTTCTTTCCTCGGTCACCTTGTGTCTCATAAAGGGGTCACGGTAGACCCAGAGAGGACTCAGGCAATTCGGGATTTTCCTCCTCCTAGGGACGCCAAAGGTGTGGCCCGCTTTGTGGGGATGGTTAATTTTTATCGGCGGTTCATCCCCGGGGCCGCTGAGATCGCTGCCCCCCTTAATTCCATAAGGAAAAAGGGTGCCAAATTTGTGTGGGGTGACGAGCAGCAGCGTGCCTTTGAGACCCTGAAGGAGTCCATTCTGTCGCCGTCCGTGCTTCGGATGCCTGACTTCACGAAGCCCTTTATTTTGCAATCGGACGCCAGCTCTGTGGCGGTCGGCGCCGTGCTCTCGCAGGATGTGGATGGTGCTCGGCAGCCAGTTGCCTTTGTATCTAGGACCCTCACCGACACTGAGTAGAAATCCTCTGTGTATGAGTTGGAGTGTTTGGCGGTAGGCTTCGCTCTGGACAAATTTAGGAGGTATTTGGAACATGCTGAGTTCCTTTTAGAGACCGACAACCAGGCTCTCTCTTGGCTTCTGGCGCATCCCCGTCAACTGGGTAAACTTGGCCGCTGGGTGGTAAAAATTTCATCTTTTAAGTTCAGGGCACAACATATACGGGGGACCCAAAATGTTGTTGCCGATGCTTTGTCACGGATGTACCATCTGCCCAGTGAGGAGCCAATAAATGAACCCTGCGCCTTACTCTTGGAGTTTCCCCTCGCCTTTACCGATGTTATCCCTCATCAGCTTGATGATGAGACGTTGCGTCCGATTATCGAAAAAATGAAATCAGGCGAGATGAAGGCTCCTTATCATCTGACCAAGGGCGTCCTCTGCTGCAAGGAACGTAGAGGACGGGTTCCTAAGGTAGTGCTGCCGAGCAAGCTTGTATCCATGGTCTTCCAGTATTATCACGATTCCCCGGTAGGAGGCCATTTAGGTGTTTCGAAGACCATCGCCGCGATTCGAAAGAGCTTCATCTGGAAAAGCATGGACCGGGACATCGCCACCCGGGTGAAGTGCTGTCATCTCTGTAGTCTGAGCAAGCCCGCTCAGAACACCAAGTTGGGGTTGCTGTGTTCTGAGGTGGCTGGCAGACCTATGGAGAAGGTTTTCATAGACAACGTGGGTCCTTTCCCACGTAGCAAGGCCGGGAATTCGTTCCTCCTTGTTTGTGTGGACGCCTTCTCTAAGTGTGTCTGGTTACTTCCCTTGCGTCAGGCAAGTGCTGCTACTACCATCATAGCCCTTCAGACCAGCATCTTTCAGCATTTCGGGCTTCCCTCCATCATTGTCTCAGACAATGGCCCCCAATTCATCTCGAGGCAGTTCCGAAACATGTGTTTCAGGCACGGCATTCGTCATGTAACCACTTCCCCTTATCACCCGCAACCTTCCCACGCTGAGCGATTCAATCGCAATCTTAGATCCGCCCTCATCGCTTACCACGCGGAACAGCAGGGCACGTGGGACTAGAATCTTCAGTGGTTACAAATGGCTTTTAACTCCTCTCTTCATGAGAGTCATAGAGCCGTGCCTTTTGAGGTCATGTTTGGTTTCTCCCCTGCTCATCCCCTTAGCAATTTGTGGAGATTGGAGGATCTTCTCCCGGATTTGCCTGACGGGGGGGTCTCTCACAGGTGGAAAGAGGTGAGGAGAGCTCTGCTCCGATCGCACGAGCGCGTGCGGGGTCGTTATAATGCGGGGAGAGTCCCCAACCCTTTCAAGGTGGGCCAGTTGGTGTATTGTAGGAGCCACCCGCTCAACTCTAAGGTGGAAGGTCGCGCCGCCAAGCTTTGTTTTCGATGGTTGGGACCTTTCCGCATTTCCGAGTTTGCATTTCCGGTTACTGCCAGCCTGGTGGGTCTAGAGGATGTTATGCAGGTGAGAGTGGCCCATGTGTCGCACTTGAAGGCGTGTGCTCAGGTGGAGGTTCAGTGAGTGTAGGATTGATATTTTTCTTCTCACCCCTGTTAGGATTAACTTGGGTCCTTGGGTTTGGTTTTCGGGGGGCTTCTCTGGAGGATTTGGGTTTTAATGTTTTACGTGTTAGTGTTTTATCTGTTTTTAAGGGGGGTTAAGTGGGGTTTTAGAGTTTTATCGGAATTTTAGCTCCTCTCCTTTCCTTTCCTCTTTCTATCTCTTTAGGTCGCGACCGCTCACACTCCAGGTATCTTCCACACTTACACACACCCAGCTACACACACACACACACACACCTTGTCCTTCTTTCCGGTTTCCTTTCGTTTTCAACTTCCGACTAGTTTTACCTTTTAATCGGTTTTAGTTCGTCCCCGCCTTTCCTCCAGTTGTGGCCGACCCAGTGTCGTCCAACCCGTTGGACTCGTTTTGTTGGGGGGTGTGCCGTAACTATGGAATTTCGTTACGGCAACTTACGAATTTGTTTAAGTCAAATTTATGGCAATAGAAGTTTTCGTTTGCAGTGGTGGCTGTAGTTACGTGATATATGGACACACGCACGCTATCTAGTTGCGGTGCGTCGCGTCTTGTGTTTCACTGCTTCGCCGTGAGGGGCCGGGCTGGTAGTTGCCTTATACACGTGTGTGCGTGCTTCTGACCTGTGCCTTCAAACGGGAGAGACGTTTTTTCGCTCGGCTTCTGAAGAAAGTTTGGATTTTTTTTTTAATACCGGGCGATTTATTTTATTATGGCCGGCTGAGTAAAAAAGGTGTGCCCTGGAGTGTCTGCGGCCCGTTCATCCGTTTCCCGAGTGTCAGACCAGGATAAAATGTGAGAATATAAAGGAATTTATTAGTGGCTAGTGTGCTGTGGCCAATCTAGACAGATATGTTTGGAGAACAATATTTTCTCAGGTGCTGTGGAAGTGTATTTTTTTGCAAGGAATATTATTAACTTATTCCTATATGTGCATGTGGCACTAATTGAGTTTCTCGTCAAGTGAGTTAACTTAACACAAAGAAAAAAAAAGTTTGCTTCAATTCTTGATGTTTTTGTACTTTGCTTCATATCTGGTATACCCAGGCTATTTAAATGATTGCAATTTCATTTTCTGTACTCAAGTTTCCTTTTAAAATTCTGTTGAACTGGACTGGCATCTTATATTTCTTTTAATCGTGAGGACAGCTTCTTGTGCTGTTAGTGAAGTTATAGTAATACCTTCTCTGCAAAGCTTTTAAGATTTAAAAGTAACAAAAAAAACTTAAAAAAAAGAAATGTGTTAAGATACTACTGGGGATTTGGGATCTATTTAAACCTTGCAGTGGGAAGGATCTTCCCAGCGCTACTCGAGTGAAGAATGCCTGGTTCCTTTGTTTTCTCAGAGATAGTCTCTCAATATTTTTCTGAGTTCTCCATGTAACTATGTAACTGTTTGTGTGAAAATTGTTTAGTGAATGTAAGTAAAAGAAAATGATCAAATCATATGTATTGTGTGCACCACTTGGCATAACAGGTTGTGAATGGTCCATCACATTGGGTCAGATTAGGTTGTATCCATACACGTGTTGGGATTTAGAAGTTATTTTAATTCTCTTTGAGTTTCAAATTAAACGTTAAAATTTTTTGTATATTTATATCTTCATAAATCTAATGGAACTTTATAATGTTGGCTCAGTTTAAAACATGTTGAATTAATTAAATATTAATTAGTTGTTGAGTGATGAGCCTATATAAATAGTGTCTTGGATCTAGTCATTTGTATCCCCACATGTGTATGTATAAAACATTTTACATTTTTGAGACCTGGTTATTTAATTTTTTTTATATTAAATTTTAAATTATTATTTTGTTAAATATATTGAATAATATTATATTGTTCGGTATTGTTGAGTAATATTTAATATATTTAATATTAAAGTTTAAAAAAAAAAAATTATTTTGAGCACACATGGTGAATTTCTTACTCAAGAACATGATTACCAGATTATATTTTAACATTATACCTTCACTAATTATGTTGGTGTTGTTTTTAATTTTTGTTTATGGAGATGTTAGAGGGTGCATGTCGTTAGTGGAAATTAATTAAAATAGTACAACCAGAGGTGTCCTGTAAAAAAAAAAAAAAATGTAGAAAGCTTATTGTTATTAGATGTATTAAATTTTAATAAATATCTCGATTTATTTTTTATTATTTATCAATGTTAATAATAAATCAAACAGTATTAAATTATTAATAAACTATTGTTATTAGACGTATTAGATTTTGAGAACCTCTGGATTTATTTCTTTTTATTTACTAATGTTAATAATAATGTATTGCCAAAATATATTGAAATTATATTTTTGTAAAGGTTTAAAAATTACCGGAGAGGTTTTGTTGGTTGATTATTGTTATTTCATGTGAACACTTCTATATTCTGGGTACTATGAAGTACACACATTGTATATAAGATTGTAATGATTTTGAAAAGGAATTAGAGCACCAATAAATTTGTTGTTGTTGTTGAGTTTGGAAATTGAGGTCACCTCATTAATTCGATTGCCTAATGGTTCCCCAGCACGAGGCCTTTCTTCCACTAGGAGGCCTCCTCCTGGTTTTGAACAAGTGAGCCGGTCATCCAGGTAAGCTGTATAATTTACTTACACCTTTTTTTTCGAGAGTTAATTTCTGAAGTAGGGTTGATATGTTGGGATGACAATGATGAGTGGCTCACAAATGGTAGCAGAGCGTGGTTGGACGTAGGCCTGGCCACCTCTGAACCAAAAATTGGAAATTGATACGGTGGCATCAATACGTTAAGTGGACATGCACTGTCAGTTTGGTGGTGTTCTTATATCTCAAGAAATGTAATGAGATAATTTTACTGTAATTATGTGTTCACCACTTTTGTAAGAATTTGGTCTGTGGGAGCGGTTGCCGGACCGGGACACCTAGGGGTGAGCACAGGTTGGTGATTCCGAATTGTATCTTTGTGGTGTTCGCCGTTAAGTGTCTATTTGTTTGTTTGTTTTCGTGTTCTTGTCTTTGTCTTTGTTGGTCCTACAGCATATGGTCTTGGTCTTGGTCTTGGTCTTGGTCGTTGGTCCGCTGTCGGGTCGGGAACCCTGGGGTGCATTGATTGTTATTGCTTGTTTGTATTCAAGTACTTGTATTGTGAAACGATGTCAGAGGCGGGGCAGAGTAGTGGTCGGCGTGAGGGTCGCGGTCTGGTGCCCGAGTATTTTAATAAAGATGAGCTCCAGTTTGAGATACGCTTGCGGGGTGGGTTTCCCCAGAGGGATGTAGCGTCCTTGAGAAGACAACTGCGGGAGCTGCTGGTGGGGGATGTCCCCCTCCGGAGAGTCGAAATTGAGGATATGGGGGAGGAATTAGCCTTGTGTTCGGACAAGTGGACGGAGTTCTCCACCCTGATGGAGGACTCTGAATATATAGGGAGTTCCACCCGAGTTTGGCAGCGGGTGACCCAAAGAATGCTCCACTTGTCCGCTCGTCTCCGTAATTTGTTGTTGCAGGACGATCTGGAGGAGGAGGTTAGGCGGGCTGCTACGGACCTGCAGTCAAAACTTTTCCTGCCTGGGGAGGCTCCAGAGAGTCCTGGTAAGCCGAAGGAGATGCTCACGCGGCAGACCGTGGCCACTGAGCGGGTGGATATCCTGGGAGAAGCATGTAGTGCTCTGGTCGAGGAACGTCCCCTTATTTCGTTGGGCAGTCGCCCCCAGGGATTTCAGGGCGATCAGGTGGAAGTCCCTCGCGGGTTTGGTACCACCCTTGCCAGCGTCAAATATGAGTCATTGCCGAACCCTAACTATGACCTCCTCCGTCGGTTTCCCGTTGTCGTCGGTCTGGATCTGGACCAGCTAGTAAAATTTTTTGAAGGGATTTTCGGCATTTATGACTTCCCTGGGGTGACTGGTTCCTCTCTTTTAAATATGATATATCCTTATTGTCGGGCGCCTCTACTGGATCGCGTGGTCTGGCATCTCGGCGCGGGCGGCGATTTTGATGCCTTCCACAGGGATGTTCTGGAGCTGTTTATGCCCGGGAGGCTGCGGGACCAGATGCGGCAAAGATTGTTTTATAGAGTTCAGGGGCACGGGGAAAAGCTAAACGTATTCATAAATTCTATCAAGAGTGCTGCCCGTGTGCTGCGTGTGGACGTGTCGGAGGCTGAGGTGGTGCGTGTCATCTTGGAGGGCCTCAATCCCCAGGAGAGGTCACGGTTGGTGTTCTTGGAGAGGCCGCGAAGCTTCGCGGATCTCAGCAGAGCTTGTGTATTTGCCCGCACCATCCAGATGAATGATGAGACTCGCTCCGGCTCTTCCGAATTCTCTGTCCCCTGTTCCACATCTGGTCAACAGCGGCCACCTACCCGGGAGCAACAAGGCAACAACTTTGAAAGAAGAAACTATAGTTGTTATACCTGTGGTAAGATGGGGCACTTGGCCCGGAATTGCCAATTCAAACGGTCGGAGGTCCCGAGTGAGAACCGTCCTTCAAAAAACGGCCCGCGTGGGGGGGATTGAGGGGGCGCCGGTCCCTCCCCACGCGTGGTGGCGTTAGCGCATCTTATGTTCCATTATGTGCGGTTGAAACTGGGCACTCATCCGGGAAGCCCTATCCTAAGTCGATTCGTCCCGGCCTCTCCGTGTGTCCCTATCTCGAGTTGGAGGTTGGAAAGGGCCGTATTACGGCCTTGGTGGACTCGGGATCGGCACGGTGTTTGATCTCCTCCCGAGTTTACCAGCAGTTTGTTAGGGAGTCTTTAATTAAGGCGAGTGCCCTTTCGTCGGTGGTGTGTTGGACGGCCTCGAGGGAGGTTTTGCCTACCTCAAAAGTGGTGTCCTTTAAAATTAAAATAAATTATTTTTCGTGGGTGTGGGTGTTTCTCGTCGCTCCGAATCTGAGCGTCGATTGTAATTTGGGTGCGGGCTTTATTAGGAAAAGTGGTCTGGTTCTCGATATCCAGGGGCACGTTTGTTTCTTCAAGTTTAACCGTGCCGTGCGCATTCCTTTTTTTGGATATCGGGATGAGTCGGGGGAGGGTCTTGAAGAACTTCAACCCCCGGCGGCTATTAATAATTTAAGCTTTCCCAACAGACCACTTACCGTCAATTGTGTGAGGAGTTCCCCGAGGTGCTGACGGCCGGTCTCGGCCTCACACATAATTTGGAGTATCGTATCCGCCTGTGTGACTCCTCGGTTGTCCGTTCGCACCCTTATAAATTCGCCCCTCCCAAAATGACCATTTTGCGTGTGAAGGTTGAGGAACTGTTAGACCAGGGTGTCATTGAACCTTCCACGTCGGCCTATGCCAGTCCAGCATTCTTGGTGCCTAAATCAGGAGGGAAGCATCGGCTGGTTATTGATTACCGCAAATTGAATCAAAATATAGAGGTTGAGTCGGTGCCCCTCCCGGACCTGCATTCGGCCTTTGACTGGTTTTCGCAGGCCCGCTATTTCACCATTTTTTACCTTAATTCTGCCTACCACCAGATTCCCTTACACAAGGAGTCTCGGCCGTACACGGCCTTTTGTGTACCGTGGAACCTGTACCAATATAATAGAGTCCCCATGGGACTGGCCGTTGGTGCACAGACGTTAACACGTCTACTAGATACAGTGTTCCACGATGTTAAATTTCAGTACGTATTTAATTATCTTGATGATCTCCTTATTTATAGTACAACCTTAGAGGAACGCATGGATCATCTTCGAGAGGTGTTGTGTCGCCTGAGGCGCGCGGGGCTCACGGTAAACCCCGACAAGGTGAAATTTGCCCAGGAGGAAATTTCTTTCCTCGGTCACCTTGTGTCTCATAAAGGGGTCACGGTAGACCCAGAGAGGACTCAGGCAATTCGGGATTTTCCTCCTCCTAGGGACGCCAAAGGGGTGGCCCGCTTTGTGGGGATGGTTAATTTTTATCGGCGGTTCATCCCCGGGGCCGCTGAGATCGCTGCCCCCCTTAATTCCATAAGGAAAAAGGGTGCCAAATTTGTGTGGGGTGACGAGCAGCAGCGTGCCTTTGAGACCCTGAAGGAGTCCATTCTGTCGCCGCCCGTGCTTCGGATGCCTGACTTCACGAAGCCCTTTATTTTGCAATCGGACGCCAGCTCTGTGGCGGTCGGCGCCGTGCTCTCGCAGGATGTGGATGGTGCTCGGCAGCCAGTTGCCTTTGTATCTAGGACCCTCACCGACACTGAGTAGAAATCCTCTGTGTATGAGTTGGAGTGTTTGGCGGTAGGCTTCGCTCTGGACAAATTTAGGAGGTATTTGGAACATGCTGAGTTCCTTTTAGAGACCGACAACCAGGCTCTCTCTTGGCTTCTGGCGCATCCCCGTCAACTGGGTAAACTTGGCCGCTGGGTGGTAAAAATTTCATCTTTTAAGTTCAGGGCACAACATATACGGGGGACCCAAAATGTTGTTGCCGATGCTTTGTCACGGATGTACCATCTGCCCAGTGAGGAGCCAATAAATGAACCCTGCGCCTTACTTTTGGAGTTTCCCCTCGCCTTTACCGATGTTATCCCTCATCAGCTTGATGATGAGACGTTGGGTCCGATTATCGAAAAAATGAAATCAGGCGAGATGAAGGCTTCTGATCATCTGACCAAGGGCGTCCTCTGCTGCAAGGAACGTAGAGGACGGGTTCCTAAGGTAGTGCTGCCGAGCAAGCTTGTACCCATGGTCTTCCAGTATTATCACGATTCCCCGGTAGGAGGCCATTTAGGTGTTTCGAAGACCATCGCCGCGATTCGAAAGAGCTTCATCTGGAAAAGCATGGACCGGGACATCGCCACCCGGGTGAAGTGCTGTCATCTCTGTAGTCTGAGCAAGCCCGCTCAGAACACCAAGTTGGGGTTGCTGTGTTCTGAGGTGGCTGGCAGACCTATGGAGAAGGTTTTCATTGACTACGTGGGTCCTTTCCCACGTAGCAAGGCCGGGAATTCGTTCCTCCTTGTTTGTGTGGACGCCTTCTCTAAGTATGTCTGGTTACTTCCCTTGCGTCAGGCAAGTGCTGCTACTACCATCATAGCCCTTCAGACCAGCATCTTTCAGCATTTCGGGCTTCCCTCCATCATTGTCTCAGACAATGGCCCCCAATTCATCTCGAGGCAGTTCCGAAACATGTGTTTCAGGCACGGCATTCGTCATGCAACCACTTCCCCTTATCACCCGCAACCTTCCCACGCTGAGCGATTCAATCGCAATCTTAGATCCGCCCTCATCGCTAACCACGCGGAACAGCAGGGCACGTGGGACTAGAATCTTCAGTGGTTACAAATGGCTTTTAACTCCTCTCTTCATGAGAGTCATAGAGCCGTGCCTTTTGAGGTCATGTTTGGTTTCTCCCCTGCTCATCCCCTTAGCAATTTGTGGAGATTGGAGGATCTTCTCCCGGTTTTGCCGGACGGGGGGGTCTCTCACAGGTGGAAAGAGGTGAGGAGAGCTCTGCTCCGATCGCTCGAGCGCGTGCGGGTTCGTTATAATGCGGGGAGAGTCCCCAACCCTTTCAAGGTGGGCCAGTTGGTGTATTGTAGGAGCCACCCGCTCAACTCTAAGGTGGAAGGTCGCGCCGCCAAGCTTTGTTTTCGATGGTTGGGACCTTTCCGCATTTCCGAGTTTGCATTTCCGGTTACTGCCAGCCTGGTGGGTCTAGAGGATGTTATGCAGGTGAGAGTGGCCCATGTGTCGCACTTGAAGGCGTGTGCTCAGGTGGAGGTTCAGTGAGTGTAGGATTGATATTTTTTTCCTCACCCCTGTTAGGATTAACTTGGGTCCTTGGGTTTGGTTTTCGGGGGGCTTCTCTGGAGGATTTGGGTTTTAATGTTTTACGTGTTAGTGTTTTATCTGTTTTTAAGGGGGGTTGAATGGGGTTTTAGTGTTTTATCGGAATTTTAGCTCCTCTCCTTTCCTTTCCTCTTTCTATCTCTTTAGGTCGCGACCGCTCACACTCCAGGTATCTTCCACACTTACACACACCCAGCTACACACACACACACACACACCTTGTCCTTCTTCCGGTTTCCTTTCGTTTTCAACTTCCGACTAGTTTTACCTTTTAATCGGTTTTAGTTCGTCCCCGCCTTTCCTCCAGTTGTGGCCGACCCAGTGTCGTCCAACCCGTTGGACTCGTTTTGTTGGGGGGTGTGCCGTAACTATGGAATTTCGTTACGGCAACTTACGAATTTGTTTAAGTCAAATTTATGGCAATAGAAGTTTTCGTTTGCAGTGGTGGCTGTAGTTACGTGATATATGGACACACGCACGCTATCTAGTTGCGGTGCGTCGCGTCTTGTGTTTCACTGCTTCGCCGTGAGGGGCCGGGCTGGTAGTTGCCTTATACACGTGTGTGCGTGCTTCTGACCTGTGCCTTCAAACGGGAGAGACGTTTTTTCGCTCGGCTTCTGAAGAAAGTTTGGATTTTTTTTTTAATACCGGGCGATTTATTTTATTATGGCCGGCTGAGTAAAAAAGGTGTGCCCTGGAGTGTCTGCGGCCCGTTCATCCGTTTCCCGAGTGTCAGACCAGGATAAAATGTGAGAATATAAAGGAATTTATTAGTGGCTAGTGTGCTGTGGCCAATCTAGACAGATATGTTTGGAGAACAATATTTTCTCAGGTGCTGTGGAAGTGTATTTTTTTGCAAGGAATATTATTAACTTATTCCTATATGTGCATGTGGCACTAATTGAGTTTCTCGTCAAGTGAGTTAACTTAACACAAAGAAAAAAAAAGTTTGCTTCAATTCTTGATGTTTTTGTACTTTGCTTCATATCTGGTATACCCAGGCTATTTAAATGATTGCAATTTCATTTTCTGTACTCAAGTTTCCTTTTAAAATTCTGTTGAACTGGACTGGCATCTTATATTTCTTTTAATCGTGAGGACAGCTTCTTGTGCTGTTAGTGAAGTTATAGTAATACCTTCTCTGCAAAACTTTTAAGATTTAAAAGTAACAAAAAAAAAACTTAAAAAAACGAAATGTGTTAAGATACTACTGGGAATTGGGATATATTTAAACCTTGCAGTGGGAAGGATCTTCCCAGCGCTACTCGAGTGAAGAATGCCTGGTTCCTTTGTTTTCTCAGAGATAGTCTCTCAATATTTTTCTGAGTTCTCCATGTAACTATGTAACTGTTTGTGTGAAAATTGTTTAGTGAATGTAAGTAAAAGAAAATGATCAAATCATATGTATTGTGTGCACGACTTGGCATAACAGATTGTGAATGGTCCATCACATTGGGTCAGATTAGGTTGTATCCATACACGTGTTGGGATTTAGAAGTTATTTTAATTCTCTTTGAGTTTCAAATTAAACGTTAAAATTGTTTGTATATTTATATCTTCATAAATCTAATGGAACTTTATAATGTTGGCTCAGTTTAAAACATGTTGAATTAATTAAATATTAATTAGTTGTTGAGTGATGAGCCTATATAAATAGTGTCTTGGATCTAGTCATTTGTATCCCCACATGTGTATGTATAAAACATTTTACATTTTTGAGACCTGGTTATTTAATTTTTTTTTTATTAAATTTTAAATTATTATTTTGTTAAATATATTGAATAATATTATATTGTTCGGTATTGTTGAGTAATATTGAATATATTTAATATTAAAGTTTAAAAAAAAAAAAAATTAATTTGAGCACACATGGTGAATTTCTTACTCAAGAACATGATTACCAGATTATATTTTAACATTATACCTTCACTAATTATGTTGGTGTTGTTTTTAATTTTTGTTTATGGAGATGTTAGAGGGTGCATGTCGTTAGTGGAAATTAATTAAAATAGTACAACCAGAGGTGTCCTGTAAAAAAAAAAAAAATGTAGAAAGCTTATTGTTATTAGATGTATTAAATTTTAATAAATCTCTCGATTTATTTTTTATTATTTATCAATGTTAATAATAAATCAAACAGTATTAAATTATTAATAAACTATTGTTATTAGACGTATTAGATTTTGAGAACCTCTGGATTTATTTCTTTTTATTTACTAATGTTAATAATAATGTATTGCCAAAATATATTGAAATTATATTTTTGTAAAGGTTTAAAAATTACCGGAGAGGTTTTGTTGGTTGATTATTGTTATTTCATGTGAACACTTCTATATTCTGGGTACTATGAAGTACACACATTGTATATAAGATTGTAATGATTTTGAAAAGGAATTAGAGCACCAATAAATTTGTTGTTGTTGTTGAGTTTGGAAATTGAGGTCACCTCATTAATTCGATTGCCTAATGGTTCCCCAGCACGAGGCCTTTCTTCCACTAGGAGGCCTCCTCCTGGTTTTGAACAAGTGAGCCGGTCATCCAGGTAAGCTGTATAATTTACTTACACCTTTTTTTTTCGAGAGTTAATTTCTGAAGTAGGGTTGATATGTTGGGATGACAATGATGAGTGGCTCACAAATGTTAGCAGAGCGTGGTTGGACGTAGGCCTGGCCACCTCTGAACCAAAAATTGGAAATTGATACGGTGGCCTCAATACGTTAAGTGGACATGCACTGTCAGTTTGGTGGTGTTCTCATATCTCAAGAAATGTAATGAGATAATTTTACTGTAATTATGTGTTCACCATTTTTGTAAGAATTTGGTCTGTGGGAGCGGTTGCCGGACCGGGACACCTAGGGGTGAGCACAGGTTGGTGATTCCGGATTGTATCTTTGTGGTGTTCGCCGTTAAGTGTCTATTTGTTTGTTTGTTTTCGTGTTCTTGTCTTTGTCTTTGTTGGTCCTACAGCATATGGTCTTGGTCTTGGTCTTGGTCTTGGTCGTTGGTCCGCTGTCGGGTCGGGAACCCTGGGGTGCATTGATTGTTATTGCTTGTTTGTATTCAAGTACTTGTATTGTGAAACGATGTCAGAGGCGGGGCAGAGTAGTGGTCGGCGTGAGGGTCGCGGTCTGGTGCCCGAGTATTTTAATAAAGATGAGCTCCAGTTTGAGATACGCTTGCGGGGTGGGTTTCCCCAGAGGGATGTAGCGTCCTTGAGAAGACAACTGCGGGAGCTGCTGGTGGGGGATGTCCCCCTCCGGAGAGTCGAAATTGAGGATATGGGGGAGGAATTAGCCTTGTGTTCGGACAAGTGGACGGAGTTCTCCACCCTGATGGAGGACTCTGAATATATAGGGAGTTCCACCCGAGTTTGGCAGCGGGTGACCCAAAGAATGCTCCACTTGTCCGCTCGTCTCCGTAATTTGTTGTTGCAGGACGATCTGGAGGAGGAGGTTAGGCGGGCTGCGACGGACCTGCAGTCAAAAATTTGCCTGCCTGGGGAGGCTCCAGAGAGTCCTGGTAAGCGGAAGGAGATGCTCACGCGCCAGACCGTGGCCACTGAGCGGGTGGATATCCTGGGAGAAGCATGTAGTGCTCTGGTCGAGGAACGTCCCCTTATTTCGTTGGGCAGTCGCCCCCAGGGATTTCAGGGCGATCAGGTGGAAGTCCCTCGCGGGTTTGGTACCACCCTTGCCAGCGTCAAATATGAGTCATTGCCGAACCCTATCTATGACCTCCTCCGTCGGTTTCCCGTGGTCGTCGGTCTGGATCTGGACCAGCTAGTAAAATTTTTTGAAGGGATTTTCGGCATTTATGACTTCCCTGGGGTGACTGGTTCCTCTCTTTTAAATATGATATATCCTTATTGTCGGGCGCCTCTACTGGATCGCGTGGTCTGGCATCTCGGCGCGGGCGGCGATTTTGATGCCTTCCACAGGGATGTTCTGGAGCTGTTTATGCCCGGGAGGCTGCGGGACCAGATGCGGCAAAGATTGTTTTATAGAGTTCAGGGGCACGGGGAAAAGCTAAACGTATTCATAAATTCTATCAAGAGTGCTGCCCGTGTGCTGCGTGTGGACGTGTCGGAGGCTGAGGTGGTGCGTGTCATCTTGGAGGGCCTCAATCCCCAGGAGACGTCACGGTTGGTGTTCTTGGAGAGACCGCGAAGCTTCGCGGATCTCAGCAGATCTTGTGTATTTGCCCGCACCATCCAGATGAATGATGAGACTCGCTCCGGCTCTTCCGAATTCTCTGTCCCCTGTTCCACATCTGGTCAACAGCGGCCACCTACCCGGGAGCAACAAGGCAACAACTTTGAAAGAAGAAACTATAGTTGTTATACCTGTGGTAAGATGGGGCACTTGGTCCGGAATTGCCAATTCAAACGGTCGGAGGTCCCGCGTGAGAACCGTCCTTCAAAAAACGGCCCGCGTGGGGGGGATTGAGGTGGCGCCGGTCCCTCCCCACGCGTGGTGGCGTTAGCGCTTCTCATGTTCCATTATGTGCGGTTGAAACTGGGCACTCATCCGGGAAGCCCTATCTTAAGTCGATTCGTCCCGGCCTCTCCGTGTGTCCCTATCTCGAGTTGGAGGTTGGAAAGGGCCGTATTACGGCCTTGGTGGACTCGGGATCGGCACGGTGTTTGATCTCCTCCCGAGTTTACCAGCAGTTGGTTAGGGAGTCTTTAATTAAGGCGAGTGCCCTTTCGTCGGTGGTGTGTTGGACGGCCTCGAGGGAGGTTTTGCCTACCTCAAAAGTGGTGTCCTTTAAAATTAAAATAAATTATTTTTCGTGGGTGTGGGTGTTTCTCGTCGCTCCGAATCTGAGCGTCGATTGTAATTTGGGTGCGGGCTTTATTAGGAAAAGTGGTCTGGTTCTCGATATCCAGGGGCACGTTTGTTTCTTCAAGTTTAACCGTGCCGTGCGCATTCCTTTTTTTGGATATCGGGATGAGTCGGGGGAGGGTCTTGAAGAACTTCACCCCCCGGCGGCTATTAATAATTTAAGCTTTCCCAACAGACCACTTACCGTCAATTGTGTGAGGAGTTCCCCGAGGTGCTGACTGCCGGTCTCGGCCTCACACATAATTTGGAGTATCGTATCCGCCTGTGTGACTCCTCGGTTGTCCGTTCGCACCCTTATAAATTCGCCCCTCCCAAAATGACCATTTTGCGTGAGAAGGTTGAGGAACTGTTAGACCAGGGTGTCATTGAACCTTCCACGTCGGCCTATGCCAGTCCAGCATTCTTGGTGCCTAAATCAGGAGGGAAGCATCGGCTGGTTATTGATTACCGCAAATTGAATCAAAATATAGAGGTTGAGTCGGTGCCCCTCCCGGACCTGCATTCGGCCTTTGACTGGTTTTCGCAGGCCCGCTATTTCACCATTTTTGACCTTAATTCTGCCTACCACCAGATTCCCTTACACAAGGAGTCTCGGCCGTACACGGCCTTTTGTGTACCGTGGAACCTGTACCAATATAATAGAGTCCCCATGGGACTGGCCGTTGGTGCACAGACGTTAACACGTCTACTAAATACAGTGTTCCACGATGTTAAATTTCAGTACGTATTTAATTATCTTGATGATCTCCTTATTTATAGTACAACCTTAGAGGAACGCATGGATCATCTTCGAGAGGTGTTGTGTCGCCTGAGGCGCGCGGGGCTCACGGTAAACCCCGACAAGGTGAAATTTGCCCAGGAGGAAATTTCTTTCCTCGGTCACCTTGTGTCTCATAAAGGGGTCACGGTAGACCCAGAGAGGACTCAGGCAATTCGGGATTTTCCTCCTCCTAGGGACGCCAAAGGGGTGGCCCGCTTTGTGGGGATGGTTAATTTTTATCGGCGGTTCATCCCCGGGGCCGCTGAGATCGCTGCCCCCCTTAATTCCATAAGGAAAAAGGGTGCCAAATTTGTGTGGGGTGACGAGCAGCAGCGTGCCTTTGAGACCCTGAAGGAGTCCATTCTGTCGCCGCCCGTGCTTCGGATGCCTGACTTCACGAAGCCCTTTATTTTGCAATCGGACGCCAGCTCTGTGGCGGTCGGCGCCGTGCTCTCGCAGGATGTGGATGGTGCTCGGCAGCCAGTTGCCTTTGTATCTAGGACCCTCACCGACACTGAGTAGAAATCCTCTGTGTATGAGTTGGAGTGTTTGGCGGTAGGCTTCGCTCTGGACAAATTTAGGAGGTATTTGGAACATGCTGAGTTCCTTTTAGAGACCGACAACCAGGCTCTCTCTTGGCTTCTGGCGCATCCCCGTCAACTGGGTAAACTTGGCCGCTGGGTGGTAAAAATTTCATCTTTTAAGTTCAGGGCACAACATATACGGGGGACCCAAAATGTTGTTGCCGATGCTTTGTCACGGATGTACCATCTGCCCAGTGAGGAGCCAATAAATGAACCCTGCGCCTTACTTTTGGAGTTTCCCCTCGCCTTTACCGATGTTATCCCTCATCAGCTTGATGATGAGACGTTGGGTCCGATTATCGAAAAAATGAAATCAGGCGAGATGAAGGCTTCTGATCATCTGACCAAGGGCGTCCTCTGCTGCAAGGAACGTAGAGGACGGGTTCCTAAGGTAGTGCTGCCGAGCAAGCTTGTACCCATGGTCTTCCAGTATTATCACGATTCCCCGGTAGGAGGCCATTTAGGTGTTTCGAAGACCATCGCCGCGATTCGAAAGAGCTTCATCTGGAAAAGCATGGACCGGGACATCGCCACCCGGGTGAAGTGCTGTCATCTCTGTAGTCTGAGCAAGCCCGCTCAGAACACCAAGTTGGGGTTGCTGTGTTCTGAGGTGGCTGGCAGACCTATGGAGAAGGTTTTCATTGACTACGTGGGTCCTTTCCCACGTAGCAAGGCCGGGAATTCGTTCCTCCTTGTTTGTGTGGACGCCTTCTCTAAGTATGTGTGGTTACTTCCCTTGCGTCAGGCAAGTGCTGCTACTACCATCATAGCCCTTCAGACCAGCATCTTTCAGCATTTCGGGCTTCCCTCCATCATTGTCTCAGACAATGGCCCCCAATTCATCTCGAGGCAGTTCCGAAACATGTGTTTCAGGCACGGCATTCGTCATGTAACCACTTCCCCTTATCACCCGCAACCTTCCCACGCTGAGCGATTCAATCGCAATCTTAGATCCGCCCTCATCGCTAACCACGCGGAACAGCAGGGCACGTGGGACTAGAATCTTCAGTGGTTACAAATGGCTTTTAACTCCTCTCTTCATGAGAGTCATAGAGCCGTGCCTTTTGAGGTCATGTTTGGTTTCTCCCCTGCTCATCCCCTTAGCAATTTGTGGAGATTGGAGGATCTTCTCCCGGTTTTGCCGGACGGGGGGGTCTCTCACAGGTGGAAAGAGGTGAGGAGAGCTCTGCTCCGATCGCTCGAGCGCGTGCGGGTTCGTTATAATGCGGGGAGAGTCCCCAACCCTTTCAAGGTGGGCCAGTTGGTGTATTGTAGGAGCCACCCGCTCAACTCTAAGGTGGAAGGTCGCGCCGCCAAGCTTTGTTTTCGATGGTTGGGACCTTTCCGCATTTCCGAGTTTGCATTTCCGGTTACTGCCAGCCTGGTGGGTCTAGAGGATGTTATGCAGGTGAGAGTGGCCCATGTGTCGCACTTGAAGGCGTGTGCTCAGGTGGAGGTTCAGTGAGTGTAGGATTGATATTTTTTTCCTCACCCCTGTTAGGATTAACTTGGGTCCTTGGGTTTGGTTTTCGGGGGGCTTCTCTGGAGGATTTGGGTTTTAATGTTTTACGTGTTAGTGTTTTATCTGTTTTTAAGGGGGGTTGAATGGGGTTTTAGTGTTTTATCGGAATTTTAGCTCCTCTCCTTTCCTTTCCTCTTTCTATCTCTTTAGGTCGCGACCGCTCACACTCCAGGTATCTTCCACACTTACAAACACCCAGCTACACACACACACACACACACACCTTGTCCTTCTTTCCGGTTTCCTTTCGTTTTCAACTTCCGACTAGTTTTACCTTTTAATCGGTTTTAGTTCGTCCCCGCCTTTCCTCCAGTTGTGGCCGACCCAGTGTCGTCCAACCCGTTGGACTCGTTTTGTTGGGGGGTGTGCCGTAACTATGGAATTTCGTTACGGCAACTTACGAATTTGTTTAAGTCAAATTTATGGCAATAGAAGTTTTCGTTTGCAGTGGTGGCTGTAGTTACGTGATATATGGACACACGCACGCTATCTAGTTGCGGTGCGTCGCGTCTTGTGTTTCACTGCTTCGCCGTGAGGGGCCGGGCTGGTAGTTGCCTTATACACGTGTGTGCGTGCTTCTGACCTGTGCCTTCAAACGGGAGAGACGTTTTTTCGCTCGGCTTCTGA
Organism: Magicicada septendecula; assembly: GCA_034769895.1. Taxonomy (NCBI): domain Eukaryota; kingdom Metazoa; phylum Arthropoda; class Insecta; order Hemiptera; family Cicadidae; genus Magicicada; species Magicicada septendecula. The sequence goes on from CM068368.1 coordinate 450,480,000, forward strand.
AGAAAGTTTGGATTTTTTTTTTAATACCGGGCGATTTATTTTATTATGGCCGGCTGAGTAAAAAAGGTGTGCCCTGGAGTGTCTGCGGCCCGTTCATCCGTTTCCCGAGTGTCAGACCAGGATAAAATGTGAGAATATAAAGGAATTTATTAGTGGCTAGTGTGCTGTGGCCAATCTAGACAGATATGTTTGGAGAACAATATTTTCTCAGGTGCTGTGGAAGTGTATTTTTTTGCAAGGAATATTATTAACTTATTCCTATATGTGCATGTGGCACTAATTGAGTTTCTCGTCAAGTGAGTTAACTTAACACAAAGAAAAAAAAAGTTTGCTTCAATTCTTGATGTTTTTGTACTTTGCTTCATATCTGGTATACCCAGGCTATTTAAATGATTGCAATTTCATTTTCTGTACTCAAGTTTCCTTTTAAAATTCTGTTGAACTGGACTGGCATCTTATATTTCTTTTAATCGTGAGGACAGCTTCTTGTGCTGTTAGTGAAGTTATAGTAATACCTTCTCTGCAAAACTTTTAAGATTTAAAAGTAACAAAAAAAAAACTTAAAAAAACGAAATGTGTTAAGATACTACTGGGAATTGGGATATATTTAAACCTTGCAGTGGGAAGGATCTTCCCAGCGCTACTCGAGTGAAGAATGCCTGGTTCCTTTGTTTTCTCAGAGATAGTCTCTCAATATTTTTCTGAGTTCTCCATGTAACTATGTAACTGTTTGTGTGAAAATTGTTTAGTGAATGTAAGTAAAAGAAAATGATCAAATCATATGTATTGTGTGCACGACTTGGCATAACAGATTGTGAATGGTCCATCACATTGGGTCAGATTAGGTTGTATCCATACACGTGTTGGGATTTAGAAGTTATTTTAATTCTCTTTGAGTTTCAAATTAAACGTTAACATTTTTTGTATATTTATATCTTCATAAATCTAATGGAACTTTATAATGTTGGCTCAGTTTAAAACATGTTGAATTAATTAAATATTAATTAGTTGTTGAGTGATGAGCCTATATAAATAGTGTCTTGGATCTAGTCATTTGTATCCCCACATGTGTATGTATAAAACATTTTACATTTTTGAGACCTGGTTATTTAATTTTTTTTTTTATTAAATTTTAAATTATTATTTTGTTAAATATATTGAATAATATTATATTGTTCGGTATTGTTGAGTAATATTGAATATATTTAATATTAAAGTTTAAAAAAAAAAAAAAATTAATTTGAGCACACATGGTGAATTTCTTACTCAAGAACATGATTACCAGATTATATTTTAACATTATACCTTCACTAATTATGTTGTTGTTGTTTTTAATTTTTGTTTATGGAGATGTTAGAGGGTGCATGTCGTTAGTGGAAATTAATTAAAATAGTACAACCAGAGGTGTCCTGTAAAAAAAAAAAAAATGTAGAAAGCTTATTGTTATTAGATGTATTAAATTTTAATAAATCTCTCGATTTATTTTTTATTATTTATCAATGTTAATAATAAATCAAACAGTATTAAATTATTAATAAACTATTGTTATTAGACGTATTAGATTTTGAGAACCTCTGGATTTATTTCTTTTTATTTACTAATGTTAATAATAATGTATTGCCAAAATATATTGAAATTATATTTTTGTAAAGGTTTAAAAATTACCGGAGAGGTTTTGTTGGTTGATTATTGTTATTTCATGTGAACACTTCTATATTCTGGGTACTATGAAGTACACACATTGTATATAAGATTGTAATGATTTTGAAAAGGAATTAGAGCACCAATAAATTTGTTGTTGTTGTTGAGTTTGGAAATTGAGGTCACCTCATTAATTCGATTGCCTAATGGTTCCCCAGCACGAGGCCTTTCTTCCACTAGGAGGCCTCCTCCTGGTTTTGAACAAGTGAGCCGGTCATCCAGGTAAGCTGTATAATTTACTTACACCTTTTTTTTTAGAGAGTTAATTTCTGAAGTAGGGTTGATATGTTGGGATGACAATGATGAGTGGCTCACAAATGGTAGCAGAGCGTGGTTGGACGTAGGCCTGGCCACCTCTGAACCAAAAATTGGAAATTGATACGGTGGCCTCAATACGTTAAGTGGACATGCACTGTCAGTTTGGTGGTGTTCTCATATCTCAAGAAATGTAATGAGATAATTTTACTGTAATTATGTGTTCACCATTTTTGTAAGAATTTGGTCTGTGGGAGCGGTTGCCGGACCGGGACACCTAGGGGTGAGCACAGGTGGGTGATTCCGGATTGTATCTTTGTGGTGTTCGCCGTTAAGTGTCTATTTGTTTGTTTGTTTTCGTGTTCTTGTCTTTGTCTTTGTTGGTCCTACAGCATATGGTCTTGGTCTTGGTCGTTGGTCCGCTGTCGGGTCGGGAACCCTGGGGTGCATTGATTGTTATTGCTTGTTTGTATTCAAGTACTTGTATTGTGAAACGATGTCAGAGGCGGGGCAGAGTAGTGGTCGGCGTGAGGGTCGCGGTCTGGTGCCCGAGTATTTTAATAAAGATGAGCTCCAGTTTGAGATACGCTTGCGGGGTGGGTTTCCCCAGAGGGATGTAGCGTCCTTGAGAAGACAACTGCGGGAGCTGCTGGTGGGGGATGTCCCCCTCCGGAGAGTCGAAATTGAGGATATGGGGGAGGAATTAGCCTTGTGTTCGGACAAGTGGACGGAGTTCTCCACCCTGATGGAGGACTCTGAATATATAGGGAGTTCCACCCGAGTTTGGCAGCGGGTGACCCAAAGAATGCTCCACTTGTCCGCTCGTCTCCGTAATTTGTTGTTGCAGGACGATCTGGAGGAGGAGGTTAGGCGGTCTGCGACGGACCTGCAGTCAAAAATTTGCCTGCCTGGGGAGGCTCCAGAGAGTCCTGGTAAGCCGAAGGAGATGCTCACGCGTCAGACCGTGGCCACTGAGCGGGTGGATATCCTGGGAGAAGCATGTAGTGCTCTGGTCGAGGAACGTCCCCTTATTTCGTTGGGCAGTCGCCCCCAGGGATTTCAGGGCGATCAGGTGGAAGTCCCTCGCGGGTTTGGTACCACCCTTGCCAGCGTCAAATATGAGTCATTGCCGAACCCTATCTATGACCTCCTCCGTCGGTTTCCCGTGGTCGTCGGTCTGGATCTGGACCAGCTAGTAAAATTTTTTGAAGGGATTTTCGGCATTTATGACTTCCCTGGGGTGACTGGTTCCTCTCTTTTAAATATGATATATCCTTATTGTCGGGCGCCTCTACTGGATCGCGTGGTCTGGCATCTCGGCGCGGGCGGCGATTTTGATGCCTTCCACAGGGATGTTCTGGAGCTGTTTATGCCCGGGAGGCTGCGGGACCAGATGCGGCAAAGATTGTTTTATAGAGTTCAGGGGCACGGGGAAAAGCTAAACGTATTCATAAATTCTATCAAGAGTGCTGCCCGTGTGCTGCGTGTGGACGTGTCGGAGGCTGAGGTGGTGCGTGTCATCTTGGAGGGCCTCAATCCCCAGGAGACGTCACGGTTGGTGTTCTTGGAGAGACCGCGAAGCTTCGCGGATCTCAGCAGAGCTTGTGTATTTGCCCGCACCATCCAGATGAATGATGAGACTCGCTCCGGCTCTTCCGAATTCTCTGTCCCCTGTTCCACATCTGGTCAACAGCGGCCACCTACCCGGGAGCAACAAGGCAACAACTTTGAAAGAAGAAACTATAGTTGTTATACCTGTGGTAAGATGGGGCACTTGGTCCGGAATTGCCAATTCAAACGGTCGGAGGTCCCGCGTGAGAACCGTCCTTCAAAAAACGGCCCGCGTGGGGGGGATTGAGGGGGCGCCGGTCCCTCCCCACGCGTGGTGGCGTTAGCGCTTCTCATGTTCCATTATGTGCGGTTGAAACTGGGCACTCATCCGGGAAGCCCTATCCTAAGTCGATTCGTCCCGGCCTCTCCGTGTGTCCCTATCTCGAGTTGGAGGTTGGAAAGGGCCGTATTACGGCCTTGGTGGACTCGGGATCGGCACGGTGTTTGATCTCCTCCCGAGTTTACCAGCAGTTGGTTAGGGAGTCTTTAATTAAGGCGAGTGCCCTTTCGTCGGTGGTGTGTTGGACGGCCTCGAGGGAGGTTTTGCCTACCTCAAAAGTGGTGTCCTTTAAAATTAAAATAAATTATTTTTCGTGGGTGTGGGTGTTTCTCGTCGCTCCGAATCTGAGCGTCGATTGTAATTTGGGTGCGGGCTTTATTAGGAAAAGTGGTCTGGTTCTCGATATCCAGGGGCACGTTTGTTTCTTCAAGTTTAACCGTGCCGTGCGCATTCCTTTTTTTGGATATCGGGATGAGTCGGGGGAGGGTCTTGAAGAACTTCAACCCCCGGCGGCTATTAATAATTTAAGCTTTCCCAACAGACCACTTACCGTCAATTGTGTGAGGAGTTCCCCGAGGTGCTGACGGCCGGTCTCGGCCTCACACATAATTTGGAGTATCGTATCCGCCTGTGTGACTCCTCGGTTGTCCGTTCGCACCCTTATAAATTCGCCCCTCCCAAAATGACCATTTTGCGTGAGAAGGTTGAGGAACTGTTAGACCAGGGTGTCATTGAACCTTCCACGTCGGCCTATGCCAGTCCAGCATTCTTGGTGCCTAAATCAGGAGGGAAGCATCGGCTGGTTATTGATTACCGCAAATTGAATCAAAATATAGAGGTTGAGTCGGTGCCCCTCCCGGACCTGCATTCGGCCTTTGACTGGTTTTCGCAGGCCCGCTATTTCACCATTTTTGACCTTAATTCTGCCTACCACCAGATTCCCTTACACAAGGAGTCTCGGCCGTACACGGCCTTTTGTGTACCGTGGAACCTGTACCAATATAATAGAGTCCCCATGGGACTGGCCGTTGGTGCACAGACGTTAACACGTCTACTAGATACAGTGTTCCACGATGTTAAATTTCAGTACGTATTTAATTATCTTGATGATCTCCTTATTTATAGTACAACCTTAGAGGAACGCATGGATCATCTTCGAGAGGTGTTGTGTCGCCTGAGGCGCGCGGGGCTCACGGTAAACCCCGACAAGGTGAAATTTGCCCAGGAGGAAATTTCTTTCCTCGGTCACCTTGTGTCTCATAAAGGGGTCACGGTAGACCCAGAGAGGACTCAGGCAATTCGGGATTTTCCTCCTCCTAGGGACGCCAAAGGGGTGGCCCGCTTTGTGGGGATGGTTAATTTTTATCGGCGGTTCATCCCCGGAGCCGCTGAGATCGCTGCCCCCCTTAATTCCATAAGGAAAAAGGGTGCCAAATTTGTGTGGGGTGACGAGCAGCAGCGTGCCTTTGAGACCCTGAAGGAGTCCATTCTGTCGCCGCCCCTGCTTCGGATGCCTGACTTCACGAAGCCCTTTATTTTGCAATCGGACGCCAGCTCTGTGGCGGTCGGCGCCGTGCTCTCGCAGGATGTGGATGGTGCTCGGCAGCCAGTTGCCTTTGTATCTAGGACCCTCACCGACACTGAGTAGAAATCCTCTGTGTATGAGTTGGAGTGTTTGGCGGTAGGCTTCGCTCTGGACAAATTTAGGAGGTATTTGGAACATGCTGAGTTCCTTTTAGAGACCGACAACCAGGCTCTCTCTTGGCTTCTGGCGCATCCCCGTCAACTGGGTAAACTTGGCCGCTGGGTGGTAAAAATTTCATCTTTTAAGTTCAGGGCACAACATATACGGGGGACCCAAAATGTTGTTGCCGATGCTTTGTCACGGATGTACCATCTGCCCAGTGAGGAGCCAATAAATGAACCCTGCGCCTTACTTTTGGAGTTTCCCCTCGCCTTTACCGATGTTATCCCTCATCAGCTTGATGATGAGACGTTGGGTCCGATTATCGAAAAAATGAAATCAGGCGAGATGAAGGCTTCTGATCATCTGACCAAGGGCGTCCTCTGCTGCAAGGAACGTAGAGGACGGGTTCCTAAGGTAGTGCTGCCGAGCAAGCTTGTACCCATGGTCTTCCAGTATTATCACGATTCCCCGGTAGGAGGCCATTTAGGTGTTTCGAAGACCATCGCCGCGATTCGAAAGAGCTTCATCTGGAAAAGCATGGACCGGGACATCGCCACCCGGGTGAAGTGCTGTCATCTCTGTAGTCTGAGCAAGCCCGCTCAGAACACCAAGTTGGGGTTGCTGTGTTCTGAGGTGGCTGGCAGACCTATGGAGAAGGTTTTCATTGACTACGTGGGTCCTTTCCCACGTAGCAAGGCCGGGAATTCGTTCCTCCTTGTTTGTGTGGACGCCTTCTCTAAGTATGTGTGGTTACTTCCCTTGCGTCAGGCAAGTGCTGCTACTACCATCATAGCCCTTCAGACCAGCATCTTTCAGCATTTCGGGCTTCCCTCCATCATTGTCTCAGACAATGGCCCCCAATTCATCTCGAGGCAGTTCCGAAACATGTGTTTCAGGCACGGCATTCGTCATGTAACCACTTCCCCTTATCACCCGCAACCTTCCCACGCTGAGCGATTCAATCGCAATCTTAGATCCGCCCTCATCGCTAACCACGCGGAACAGCAGGGCACGTGGGACTAGAATCTTCAGTGGTTACAAATGGCTTTTAACTCCTCTCTTCATGAGAGTCATAGAGCCGTGCCTTTTGAGGTCATGTTTGGTTTCTCCCCTGCTCATCCCCTTAGCAATTTGTGGAGATTGGAGGATCTTCTCCCGGTTTTGCCGGACGGGGGGGTCTCTCACAGGTGGAAAGAGGTGAGGAGAGCTCTGCTCCGATCGCTCGAGCGCGTGCGGGTTCGTTATAATGCGGGGAGAGTCCCCAACCCTTTCAAGGTGGGCCAGTTGGTGTATTGTAGGAGCCACCCGCTCAACTCTAAGGTGGAAGGTCGCGCCGCCAAGCTTTGTTTTCGATGGTTGGGACCTTTCCGCATTTCCGAGTTTGCATTTCCGGTTACTGCCAGCCTGGTGGGTCTAGAGGATGTTATGCAGGTGAGAGTGGCCCATGTGTCGCACTTGAAGGCGTGTGCTCAGGTGGAGGTTCAGTGAGTGTAGGATTGATATTTTTTTCCTCACCCCTGTTAGGATTAACTTGGGTCCTTGGGTTTGGTTTTCGGGGGGCTTCTCTGGAGGATTTGGGTTTTAATGTTTTACGTGTTAGTGTTTTATCTGTTTTTAAGGGGGGTTAAATGGGGTTTTAGTGTTTTATCGGAATTTTAGCTCCTCTCCTTTCCTTTCCTCTTTCTATCTCTTTAGGTCGCGACCGCTCACACTCCAGGTATCTTCCACACTTACACACACCCAGCTACACACACACACACACACACCTTGTCCTTCTTTCCGGTTTCCTTTCGTTTTCAACTTCCGACTAGTTTTACCTTTTAATCGGTTTTAGTTCGTCCCCGCCTTTCCTCCAGTTGTGGCCGACCCAGTGTCGTCCAACCCGTTGGACTCGTTTTGTTGGGGGGTGTGCCGTAACTATGGAATTTCGTTACGGCAACTTACGAATTTGTTTAAGTCAAATTTATGGCAATAGAAGTTTTCGTTTGCAGTGGTGGCTGTAGTTACGTGATATATGGACACACGCACGCTATCTAGTTGCGGTGCGTCGCGTCTTGTGTTTCACTGCTTCGCCGTGAGGGGCCGGGCTGGTAGTTGCCTTATACACGTGTGTGCGTGCTTCTGACCTGTGCCTTCAAACGGGAGAGACGTTTTTTCGCTCGGCTTCTGAAGAAAGTTTGGATTTTTTTTTTAATACCGGGCGATTTATTTTATTATGGCCGGCTGAGTAAAAAAGGTGTGCCCTGGAGTGTCTGCGGCCCGTTCATCCGTTTCCCGAGTGTCAGACCAGGATAAAATGTGAGAATATAAAGGAATTTATTAGTGGCTAGTGTGCTGTGGCCAATCTAGACAGATATGTTTGGAGAACAATATTTTCTCAGGTGCTGTGGAAGTGTATTTTTTTGCAAGGAATATTATTAACTTATTCCTATATGTGCATGTGGCACTAATTGAGTTTCTCGTCAAGTGAGTTAACTTAACACAAAGAAAAAAAAAGTTTGCTTCAATTCTTGATGTTTTTGTACTTTGCTTCATATCTGGTATACCCAGGCTATTTAAATGATTGCAATTTCATTTTCTGTACTCAAGTTTCCTTTTAAAATTCTGTTGAACTGGACTGGCATCTTATATTTCTTTTAATCGTGAGGACAGCTTCTTGTGCTGTTAGTGAAGTTATAGTAATACCTTCTCTGCAAAACTTTTAAGATTTAAAAGTAACAAAAAAAAACTTAAAAAAACGAAATGTGTTAAGATACTACTGGGAATTGGGATATATTTAAACCTTGCAGTGGGAAGGATCTTCCCAGCGCTACTCGAGTGAAGAATGCCTGGTTCCTTTGTTTTCTCAGAGATAGTCTCTCAATATTTTTCTGAGTTCTCCATGTAACTATGTAACTGTTTGTGTGAAAATCGTTTAGTGAATGTAAGTAAAAGAAAATGATCAAATCATATGTATTGTGTGCACGACTTGGCATAACAGATTGTGAATGGTCCATCACATTGGGTCAGATTAGGTTGTATCCATACACGTGTTGGGATTTAGAAGTTATTTTAATTCTCTTTGAGTTTCAAATTAAACGTTAACATTTTTTGTATATTTATATCTTCATAAATCTAATGGAACTTTATAATGTTGGCTCAGTTTAAAACATGTTGAATTAATTAAATATTAATTAGTTGTTGAGTGATGAGCCTATATAAATAGTGTCTTGGATCTAGTCATTTGTATCCCCACATGTGTATGTATAAAACATTTTACATTTTTGAGACCTGGTTATTTAATTTTTTTTTTTATTAAATTTTAAATTATTATTTTGTTAAATATATTGAATAATATTATATTGTTCGGTATTGTTGAGTAATATTGAATATATTTAATATTAAAGTTTAAAAAAAAAAAAAATTAATTTGAGCACACATGGTGAATTTCTTACTCAAGAACATGATTACCAGATTATATTTTAACATTATACCTTCACTAATTATGTTGTTGTTGTTTTTAATTTTTGTTTATGGAGATGTTAGAGGGTGCATGTCGTTAGTGGAAATTAATTAAAATAGTACAACCAGAGGTGTCCTGTAAAAAAAAAAAAAAAAAAAAAAAAAAAGTAGAAAGCTTATTGTTATTAGATGTATTAAATTTTAATATATCTCTCGATTTATTTTTTATTATTTATCAATGTTAATAATAAATCAAACAGTATTAAATTATTAATAAACTATTGTTATTAGACGTATTAGATTTTGAGAACCTCTGGATTTATTTCTTTTTATTTACTAATGTTAATAATAATGTATTGCCAAAATATATTGAAATTATATTTTTGTAAAGGTTTAAAAATTACCGGAGAGGTTTTGTTGGTTGATTATTGTTATTTCATGTGAACACTTCTATATTCTGGGTACTATGAAGTACACACATTGTATATAAGATTGTAATGATTTTGAAAAGGAATTAGAGCACCAATAAATTTGTTGTTGTTGTTGAGTTTGGAAATTGAGGTCACCTCATTAATTCGATTGCCTAATGGTTCCCCAGCACGAGGCCTTTCTTCCACTAGGAGGCCTCCTCCTGGTTTTGAACAAGTGAGCCGGTCATCCAGGTAAGCTGTATAATTTACTTACACCTTTTTTTTTCGAGAGTTAATTTCTGAAGTAGGGTTGATATGTTGGGATGACAATGATGAGTGGCTCACAAATGGTAGCAGAGCGTGGTTGGACGTAGGCCTGGCCACCTCTGAACCAAAAATTGGAAATTGATACGGTGGCCTCAATACGTTAAGTGGACATGCACTGTCAGTTTGGTGGTGTTCTCATATCTCAAGAAATGTAATGAGATAATTTTACTGTAATTATGTGTTCACCATTTTTGTAAGAATTTGGTCTGTGGGAGCGGTTGCCGGACCGGGACACCTAGGGGTGAGCACAGGTTGGTGATTCCGGATTGTATCTTTGTGGTGTTCGCCGTTAAGTGTCTATTTGTTTGTTTGTTTTCGTTTTCTTGTCTTTGTCTTTGTTGGTCCTACAGCATATGGTCTTGGTCTTGGTCTTGGTCTTGGTCGTTGGTCCGCTGTCGGGTCGGGAACCCTGGGGTGCATTGATTGTTATTGCTTGTTTGTATTCAAGTACTTGTATTGTGAAACGATGTCAGAGGCGGGGCAGAGTAGTGGTCGGCGTGAGGGTCGCGGTCTGGTGCCCGAGTATTTTAATAAAGATGAGCTCCAGTTTGAGATACGCTTGCGGGGTGGGTTTCCACAGAGGGATGTAGCGTCCTTGAGAAGACAACTGCGGGAGCTGCTGGTGGGGGATGTCCCCCTCCGGAGAGTCGAAATTGAGGATATGGGGGAGGAATTAGCCTTGTGTTCGGACAAGTGGACGGAGTTCTCCACCCTGATGGAGGACTCTGAATATATAGGGAGTTCCACCCGAGTTTGGCAGCGGGTGACCCAAAGAATGCTCCACTTGTCCGCTCGTCTCCGTAATTTGTTGTTGCAGGACGATCTGGAGGAGGAGGTTAGGCGGGCTGCGACGGACCTGCAGTCAAAAATTTGCCTGCCTGGGGAGGCTCCAGAGAGTCCTGGTAAGCCGAAGGAGATGCTCACGCGTCAGACCGTGGCCACTGAGCGGGTGGATATCCTGGGAGAAGCATGTAGTGCTCTGGTCGAGGAACGTCCCCTTATTTCGTTGGGCAGTCGCCCCCAGGGATTTCAGGGCGATCAGGTGGAAGTCCCTCGCGGGTTTGGTACCACCCTTGCCAGCGTCAAATATGAGTCATTGCCGAACCCTATCTATGACCTCCTCCGTCGGTTTCCCGTGGCCGTCGGTCTGGATCTGGACCAGCTAGTAAAATTTTTTGAAGGGATTTTCGGCATTTATGACTTCCCTGGGGTGACTGGTTCCTCTCTTTTAAATATGATATATCCTTATTGTCGGGCGCCTCTACTGGATCGCGTGGTCTGGCATCTCGGCGCGGGCGGCGATTTTGATGCCTTCCACAGGGATGTTCTGGAGCTGTTTATGCCCGGGAGGCTGCGGGACCAGATGCGGCAAAGATTGTTTTATAGAGTTCAGGGGCACGGGGAAAAGCTAAACGTATTCATAAATTCTATCAAGAGTGCTGCCCGTGTGCTGCGTGTGGACGTGTCGGAGGCTGAGGTGGTGCGTGTCATCTTGGAGTGCCTCAATCCCCAGGAGACGTCACGGTTGGTGTTCTTGGAGAGACCGCGAAGCTTCGCGGATCTCAGCAGAGCTTGTGTATTTGCCCGCACCATCCAGATGAATGATGAGACTCGCTCCGGCTCTTCCGAATTCTCTGTCCCCTGTTCCACATCTGGTCAACAGCGGCCACCTACCCGGGAGCAACAAGGCAACAACTTTGAAAGAAGAAACTATAGTTGTTATACCTGTGGTAAGATGGGGCACTTGGCCCGGAATTGCCAATTCAAACGGTCGGAGGTCCCGCGTGAGAACCGTCCTTCAAAAAACGGCCCGCGTGGGGGGGATTGAGGGGGCGCCGGTCCCTCCCCACGCGTGGTGGCGTTAGGGCTTCTCATGTTCCATTATGTGCGGTTGAAACTGGGCACTCATCCGGGAAGCCCTATCCTAAGTCGATTCGTCCCGGCCTCTCCGTGTGTCCCTATCTCGAGTTGGAGGTTGGAAAGGGCCGTATTACGGCCTTGGTGGACTCGGGATCGGCACGGTGTTTGATCTCCTCCCGAGTTTACCAGCAGTTGGTTAGGGAGTCTTTAATTAAGGCGAGTGCCCTTTCGTCGGTGGTGTGTTGGACGGCCTCGAGGGAGGTTTTGCCTACCTCAAAAGTGGTGTCCTTTAAAATTAAAATAAATTATTTTTCGTGGGTGTGGGTGTTTCTCGTCGCTCCGAATCTGAGCGTCGATTGTAATTTGGGTGCGGGCTTTATTAGGAAAAGTGGTCTGGTTCTCGATATCCAGGGGCACGTTTGTTTCTTCAAGTTTAACCGTGCCGTGCGCATTCCTTTCTTTGGATATCGGGATGAGTCGGGGGAGGGTCTTGAAGAACTTCAACCCCCGGCGGCTATTAATAATTTAAGCTTTCCCAACAGACCACTTACTGTCAATTGTGTGAGGAGTTCCCCGAGGTGCTGACGGCCGGTCTCGGCCTCACACATAATTTGGAGTATCGTATCCGCCTGTGTGACTCCTCGGTTGTCCGTTCGCACCCTTATAAATTCGCCCCTCCCAAAATGACCATTTTGCGTGAGAAGGTTGAGGAACTGTTAGACCAGGGTGTCATTGAACCTTCCACGTCGGCCTATGCCAGTCCAGCATTCTTGGTGCCTAAATCAGGAGGGAAGCATCGGCTGGTTATTGATTACCGCAAATTGAATCAAAATATAGAGGTTGAGTCGGTGCCCCTCCCGGACCTGCATTCGGCCTTTGACTGGTTTTCGCAGGCCCGCTATTTCACCATTTTTGACCTTAATTCTGCCTACCACCAGATTCCCTTACACAAGGAGTCTCGGCCGTACACGGCCTTTTGTGTACCGTGGAACCTGTACCAATATAATAGAGTCCCCATGGGACTGGCCGTTGGTGCACAGACGTTAACACGTCTACTAGATACAATGTTCCACGATGTTAAATTTCAGTACGTATTTAATTATCTTGATGATCTCCTTATTTATAGTACAACCTTAGAGAAACGCATGGATCATCTTCGAGAGGTGTTGTGTCGCCTGAGGCGCGCGGGGCTCACGGTAAACCCCGACAAGGTGAAATTTGCCCAGGAGGAAATTTCTTTCCTCGGTCACCTTGTGTCTCATAAAGGGGTCACGGTAGACCCAGAGAGGACTCAGGCAATTCGGGATTTTCCTCCTCCTAGGGACGCCAAAGGGGTGGCCGGCTTTGTGGGGATGGTTAATGTTTATCGGCGGTTCATCCCCGGGGCCGCTGAGATCGCTGCCCCCCTTAATTCCATAAGGAAAAAGGGTGCCAAATTTGTGTGGGGTGACGAGCAGCAGCGTGCCTTTGAGACCCTGAAGGAGTCCATTCTGTCGCCGCCCGTGCTTCGGATGCCTGACTTCACGAAGCCCTTTATTTTGCAATCGGACGCCAGCTCTGTGGCGGTCGGCGCCGTGCTCTCGCAGGATGTGGATGGTGCTCGGCAGCCAGTTGCCTTTGTATCTAGGACCCTCACCGACACTGAGTAGAAATCCTCTGTGTATGAGTTGGAGTGTTTGGCGGTAGGCTTCGCTCTGGACAAATTTAGGAGGTATTTGGAACATGCTGAGTTCCTTTTAGAGACCGAGAACCAGGCTCTCTCTTGGCTTCTGGCGCATCCCCGTCAACTGGGTAAACTTGGCCGCTGGGTGGTAAAAATTTCATCTTTTAAGTTCAGGGCACAACATATACGGGGGACCCAAAATGTTGTTGCCGATGCTTTGTCACGGATGTACCATCTGCCCAGTGAGGAGCCAATAAATGAACCCTGCGCCTTACTTTTGGAGTTTCCCCTCGCCTTTACCGATGTTATCCCTCATCAGCTTGATGATGAGACGTTGGGTCCGATTATCGAAAAAATGAAATCAGGCGAGATGAAGGCTTCTGATCATCTGACCAAGGGCGTCCTCTGCTGCAAGGAACGTAGAGGACGGGTTCCTAAGGTAGTGCTGCCGAGCAAGCTTGTACCCATGGTCTTCCAGTATTATCACGATTCCCCGGTAGGAGGCCATTTAGGTGTTTCGAAGACCATCGCCGCGATTCGAAAGAGCTTCATCTGGAAAAGCATGGACCGGGACATCGCCACCCGGGTGAAGTGCTGTCATCTCTGTAGTCTGAGCAAGCCCGCTCAGAACACCAAGTTGGGGTTGCTGTGTTCTGAGGTGGCTGGCAGACCTATGGAGAAGGTTTTCATTGACTACGTGGGTCCTTTCCCACGTAGCAAGGCCGGGAATTCGTTCCTCCTTGTTTGTGTGGACGCCTTCTCTAAGTATGTGTGGTTACTTCCCTTGCGTCAGGCAAGTGCTGCTACTACCATCATAGCCCTTCAGACCAGCATCTTTCAGCATTTCGGGCTTCCCTCCATCATTGTCTCAGACAATGGCCCCCAATTCATCTCGAGGCAGTTCCGAAACATGTGTTTCAGGCACGGCATTCGTCATGTAACCACTTCCCCTTATCACCCGCAACCTTCCCACGCTGAGCGATTCAATCGCAATCTTAGATCCGCCCTCATCGCTAACCACGCGGAACAGCAAGGCACGTGGGACTAGAATCTTCAGTGGTTACAAATGGCTTTTAACTCCTCTCTTCATGAGAGTCATAGAGCCGTGCCTTTTGAGGTTATTTAATATTAATTTAAAAAAAAAAAAAAAAATTAATTTGAGCACACATGGTGAATTTCTTACTCAAGAACATGATTACCAGATTATATTTTAACATTATACCTTCACTAATTATGTTGTTGTTGTTTTTAATTTTTGTTTATGGAGATGTTAGAGGGTGCATGTCGTTAGTGGAAATTAATTAAAATAGTACAACCAGAGGTGTCCTGTAAAAAAAAAAAAAAAAAAAATGTAGAAAGCTTATTGTTATTAGATGTATTAAATTTTAATAAATCTCTCGATTTATTTTTTATTATTTATCAATGTTAATAATAAATCAAACAGTATTAAATTATTAATAAACTATTGTTATTAGACGTATTAGATTTTGAGAACCTCTGGATTTATTTCTTTTTATTTACTAATGTTAATAATAATGTATTGCCAAAATATATTGAAATTATATTTTTGTAAAGGTTTAAAAATTACCGGAGAGGTTTTGTTGGTTGATTATTGTTATTTCATGTGAACACTTCTATATTCTGGGTACTATGAAGTACACACATTGTATATAAGATTGTAATGATTTTGAAAAGGAATTAGAGCACCAATAAATTTGTTGTTGTTGTTGAGTTTGGAAATTGAGGTCACCTCATTAATTCGATTGCCTAATGGTTCCCCAGCACGAGGCCTTTCTTCCACTAGGAGGCCTCCTCCTGGTTTTGAACAAGTGAGCCGGTCATCCAGGTAAGCTGTATAATTTACTTACACCTTTTTTTTTCGAGAGTTAATTTCTGAAGTAGGGTTGATATGTTGGGATGACAATGATGAGTGGCTCACAAATGGTAGCAGAGCGTGGTTGGACGTAGGCCTGGCCACCTCTGAACCAAAAATTGGAAATTGATACGGTGGCCTCAATACGTTAAGTGGACATGCACTGTCAGTTTGGTGGTGTTCTCATATCTCAAGAAATGTAATGAGATAATTTTACTGTAATTATGTGTTCACCATTTTTGTAAGAATTTGGTCTGTGGGAGCGGTTGCCGGACCGGGACACCTAGGGGTGAGCACAGGTTGGTGATTCCGGATTGTATCTTTGTGGTGTTCGCCGTTAAGTGTCTATTTGTTTGTTTGTTTTCGTGTTCTTGTCTTTGTCTTTGTTGGTCCTACAGCATATGGTCTTGGTCTTGGTCTTGGTCTTGGTCGTTGGTCCGCTGTCGGGTCGGGAACCCTGGGGTGCATTGATTGTTATTGCTTGTTTGTATTCAAGTACTTGTATTGTGAAACGATGTCAGAGGCGGGGCAGAGTAGTGGTCGGCGTGAGGGTCGCGGTCTGGTGCCCGAGTATTTTAATAAAGATGAGCTCCAGTTTGAGATACGCTTGCGGGGTGGGTTTCCCCAGAGGGATGTAGCGTCCTTGAGAAGACAACTGCGGGAGCTGCTGGTGGGGGATGTCCCCCTCCGGAGAGTCGAAATTGAGGATATGGCGGAGGAATTAGCCTTGTGTTCGGACAAGTGGACGGAGTTCTCCACCCTGATGGAGGACTCTGAATATATAGGGAGTTCCACCCGAGTTTGGCAGCGGGTGACCCAAAGAATGCTCCACTTGTCCGCTCGTCTCCGTAATTTGTTGTTGCAGGACGATCTGGAGGAGGAGGTTAGGCGGGCTGCGACGGACCTGCAGTCAAAAATTTGCCTGCCTGGGGAGGCTCCAGAGAGTCCTGGTAAGCCGAAGGAGATGCTCACGCGCCAGACCGTGGCCACTGAGCGGGTGGATATCCTGGGAGAAGCATGTAGTGCTCTGGTCGAGGAACGTCCCCTTATTTCGTTGGGCAGTCGCCCCCAGGGATTTCAGGGCGATCAGGTGGAAGTCCCTCGCGGGTTTGGTACCACCCTTGCCAGCGTCAAATATGAGTCATTGCCGAACCCTATCTATGACCTCCTCCGTCGGTTTCCCGTTGTCGTCGGTCTGGATCTGGACCAGCTAGTAAAATTTTTTGAAGGGATTTTCGGCATTTATGACTTCCCTGGGGTGACTGGTTCCTCTCTTTTAAATATGATATATCCTTATTGTCGGGCGCCTCTACTGGATCGCGTGGTCTGGCATCTCGGCGCGGGCGGCGATTTTGATGCCTTCCACAGGGATGTTCTGGAGCTGTTTATGCCCGGGAGGCTGCGGGACCAGATGCGGCAAAGATTGTTTTATAGAGTTCAGGGGCACGGGGAAAAGCTAAACGTATTCATAAATTCTATCAAGAGTGCTGCCCGTGTGCTGCGTGTGGACGTGTCGGAGGCTGAGGTGGTGCGTGTCATCTTGGAGGGCCTCAATCCCCAGGAGACGTCACGGTTGGTGTTCTTGGAGAGACCGCGAAGCTTCGCGGATCTCAGCAGAGCTTGTGTATTTGCCCGCACCATCCAGATGAATGATGAGACTCGCTCCGGCTCTTCCGAATTCTCTGTCCCCTGTTCCACATCTGGTCAACAGCGGCCACCTACCCGGGAGCAACAAGGCAACAACTTTGAAAGAAGAAACTATAGTTGTTATACCTGTGGTAAGATGGGGCACTTGGCCCGGAATTGCCAATTCAAACGGTCGGAGGTCCCGCGTGAGAACCGTCCTTCAAAAAACGGCCCGCGTGGGGGGGATTGAGGGGGCGCCGGTCCCTCCCCACGCGTGGTGGCGTTAGCGCTTCTCATGTTCCATTATGTGCGGTTGAAACTGGGCACTCATCCGGGAAGCCCTATCCTAAGTCGATTCGTCCCGGCCTCTCCGTGTGTCCCTATCTCGAGTTGGAGGTTGGAAAGGGCCGTATTACGGCCTTGGTGGACTCGGGATCGGCACGGTGTTTGATCTCCTCCCGAGTTTACCAGCAGTTGGTTAGGGAGTCTTTAATTAAGGCGAGTGCCCTTTCGTCGGTGGTGTGTTGGACGGCCTCGAGGGAGGTTTTGCCTACCTCAAAAGTGGTGTCCTTTAAAATTAAAATAAATTATTTTTCGTGGGTGTGGGAGTTTCTCGTCGCTCCGAATCTGAGCGTCGATTGTATTTTGGGTGCGGGCTTTATTAGGAAAAGTGGTCTGGTTCTCGATATCCAGGGGCACGTTTGTTTCTTCAAGTTTAACCGTGCCGTGCGCATTCCTTTTTTTGGATATCGGGATGAGTCGGGGGAGGGTCTTGAAGAACTTCAACCCCCGGCGGCTATTAATAATTTAAGCTTTCCCAACAGACCACTTACCGTCAATTGTGTGAGGAGTTCCCCGAGGTGCTGACGGCCGGTCTCGGCCTCACACATAATTTGGAGTATCGTATCCGCCTGTGTGACTCCTCGGTTGTCCGTTCGCACCCTTATAAATTCGCCCCTCCCAAAATGACCATTTTGCGTGAGAAGGTTGAGGAACTGTTAGACCAGGGTGTCATTGAACCTTCCACGTCGGCCTATGCCAGTCCAGCATTCTTGGTGCCTAAATCAGGAGGGAAGCATCGGCTGGTTATTGATTACCGCAAATTGAATCAAAATATAGAGGTTGAGTCGGTGCCCCTCCCGGACCTGCATTCGGCCTTTGACTGGTTTTCGCAGGCCCGCTATTTCACCATTTTTGACCTTAATTCTGCCTACCACTAGATTCCCTTATACAAGGAGTCTCGGCCGTACACGGCCTTTTGTGTACCGTGGAACCTGTACCAATATAATAGAGTCCCCATGGGACTGGCCGTTGGTGCACAGACGTTAACACGTCTACTAGATACAGTGTTCCACGATGTTAAATTTCAGTACGTATTTAATTATCTTGATGATCTCCTTATTTATAGTACAACCTTAGAGGAACGCATGGATCATCTCCGAGAGGTGTTGTGTCGCCTGAGGCGCGCGGGGCTCACGGTAAACCCCGACAAGGTGAAATTTGCCCAGGAGGAAATTTCTTTCCTCGGTCACCTTGTGTCTCATAAAGGGGTCACGGTAGACCCAGAGAGGACTCAGGCAATTCGGGATTTTCCTCCGCTGAGATCGCTGCCCCCCTTAATTCCATAAGGAAAAAGGGTGCCAAATTTGTGTGGGGTGACGAGCAGCAGCGTGCCTTTGAGACCCTGAAGGAGTCCATTCTGTCGCCGCCCGTGCTTCGGATGCCTGACTTCACGAAGCCCTTTATTTTGCAATCGGACGCCAGCTCTGTGGCGGTCGGCGCCGTGCTCTCGCAGGATGTGGATGGTGCTCGGCAGCCAGTTGCCTTTGTATCTAGGACCCTCACCGACACTGAGTAGAAATCCTCTGTGTATGAGTTGGAGTGTTTGGCGGTAGGCTTCGCTCTGGACAAATTTAGGAGGTATTTGGAACATGCTGAGTTCCTTTTAGAGACCGACAACCAGGCTCTCTCTTGGCTTCTGGCGCATCCCCGTCAACTGGGTAAACTTGGCCGCTGTGTGGTAAAAATTTCATCTTTTAAGTTCAGGGCACAACATATACGGGGGACCCAAAATGTTGTTGCCGATGCTTTGTCACGGATGTACCATCTGCCCAGTGAGGAGCCAATAAATGAACCCTGCGCCTTACTCTTGGAGTTTCCCCTCGCCTTTACCGATGTTATCCCTCATCAGCTTGATGATGAGACGTTGGGTCCGATTATCGAAAAAATGAAATCAGGCGAGATGAAGGCTCCTTATCATCTGACCAAGGGCGTCCTCTGCTGCAAGGAACGTAGAGGACGGTTTCCTAAGGTAGTGCTGCCGAGCAAGCTTGTACCCATGGTCTTCCAGTATTATCACGATTCCCCGGTAGGAGGCCATTTAGGTGTTTCGAAGACCATCGCCGCGATTCGAAAGAGCTTCATCTGGAAAAGCATGGACCGGGACATCGCCACCCGGGTGAAGTTCTGTCATCTCTGTAGTCTGAGCAAGCCCACTCAGAACACCAAGTTGGGGTTGCTGTGTTCTGAGGTGGCTGGCAGACCTATGGAGAAGGTTTTCATCGACTACGTGGGTCCTTTCCCACGTAGCAAGGCCCGGAATTCGTTCCTCCTTGTTTGTGTGGACGCCTTCTCTAAGTATGTCTGGTTACTTCCCTTGCGTCAGGCAAGTGCTGCTACTACCATCATAGCCCTTCAGACTAGCATCTTTCAGCATTTCTGGCTTCCCTCCATCATTGTCTCAGACAATGGCCCCCAATTCATCTCGAGGCAGTTCCGAAACTTGTGTTTCAGGCACGGCAGTCGTCATGTAACCACTTCCCCTTATCACCCGCAACCTTCCCACGCTGAGCGATTCAATCGCAATCTTAGATCCGCCCTCATCGCTTACCACGCGGAACAGCAGGACACGTGGGACCAGAATCTTCAGTGGTTACAAATGGCTTTTAACTCCTCTCTTCATGAGAGTCATAGAGCCGTGCCTTTTGAGGTCATGTTTGGTTTCTCCCCTACTCATCCCCTTAGCAATTTGTGGAGATTGGAGGATCTTCTCCCGGTTTTGCCGGACGGGGGGGTCTCTCACAGGTGGAAAGAGGTGAGGAGAGCTCTGCTCCGATCGCTCGAGCGCGTGCGGGGTCGTTATAATGCGGGGAGAGTCCCCAACCCTTTCAAGGTGGGCCAGTTGGTGTATTGTAGGAGCCACCCGCTCAACTCTAAGGTGGAAGGTCGCGCCGCCAAGCTTTGTTTTCGATGATTGGGACCTTTCCGCATTTCCGAGTTTGCATTTCCGGTTACTGCCAGCCTGGTGGGTCTAGAGGATGTTATGCAGGTGAGAGTGGCCCATGTGTCGCACTTGAAGGCGTGTGCTCAGGTGGAGGTTCAGTGAGTGTAGGATTGATATTTTTTTCCTCACCCCTGTTAGGATTAACTTGGGTCCTTGGGTTTGGTTTTCGGGGGGCTTCTCTGGAGGATTTGGGTTTTAATGTTTTACGTGTTAGTGTTTTATCTGTTTTTAAGGGGGGTTAAATGGGGTTTTAGTGTTTTATCGGAATTTTAGCTCCTCTCCTTTCCTTTCCTCTTTCTATCTCTTTAGGTCGCGACCGCTCACACTCCAGGTATCTTCCACACTTACACACACCCAGCTACACACACACACACACACACACACCTTGTCCTTCTTTCCGGTTTCCTTTCGTTTTCAACTTCCGACTAGTTTTACCTTTTAATCGGTTTTAGTTCGTCCCCGCCTTTCCTCCAGTTGTGGCCGACCCAGTGTCGTCCAACCCGTTGGACTCGTTTTGTTGTGGGGGTGTGCCGTAACTACGGAATTTCGTTACGGCAACTTACGAATTTGTTTAAGTCAAATTTATGGCAATAGAAGTTTTCGTTTGCAGTGGTGGCTGTAGTTACGTGATATATGGACACACGCACGCTATCTAGTTACGGTGCGTCGCGTCTTGTGTTTCACTGCTTCGCCGTGAGGGGCCGGGCTGGTAGTTGCCTTATACACGTGTGTGCGTGCTTCTGACCTGTGGCTTCAAACGGGAGAGACGTTTTTTCGCTCGGCTTCTGAAGAAAGTTTGGATTTTTTTTTTAATACCGGGCGATTTATTTTATTATGGCCGGCTGAGTAAAAAAGGTGTGCCCTGGAGTGTCTGCGGCCCGTTCATCCGTTTCCCGAGTGTCAGACCAGGATAAAATGTGAGAATATAAAGGAATTTATTAGTGGCTAGTGTGCTGTGGCCAATCTAGACAGATATGTTTGGAGAACAATATTTTCTCAGGTGCTGTGAAAGTGTATTTTTTTGCAAGGAATATTATTAACTTATTCCTATATGTGCATGTGGCACTAATTGAGTTTCTCGTCAAGTGAGTTAACTTAACACAAAGAAAAAAAAAAGTTTGCTTCAATTCTTGATGTTTTTGTACTTTGCTTCATATCTGGTATACCCAGGCTATTTAAATGATTGCAATTTCATTTTCTGTACTCAAGTTTCCTTTTAAAATTCTGTTGAACTGGACTGGCATCTTATATTTCTTTTAATCGTGAGGACAGCTTCTTGTGCTGTTAGTGAAGTTATAGTAATACCTTCTCTGCAAAACTTTTAAGATTTAAAAGTAACAAAAAAAAAACTTAAAAAAACGAAATGTGTTAAGATACTACTGGGAATTGGGATATATTTAAACCTTGCAGTGGGAAGGATCTTCCCAGCGCTACTCGAGTGAAGAATGCCTGGTTCCTTTGTTTTCTCAGAGATAGTCTCTCAATATTTTTCTGAGTTCTCCATGTAACTATGTAACTGTTTGTGTGAAAATTGTTTAGTGAATGTAAGTAAAAGAAAATGATCAAATCATATGTATTGTGTGCACGACTTGGCATAACAGATTGTGAATGGTCCATCACATTGGGTCAGATTAGGTTGTATCCATACACGTGTTGGGATTTAGAAGTTATTTTAATTCTCTTTGAGTTTCAAATTAAACGTTAACATTTTTTGTATATTTATATCTTCATAAATCTAATGGAACTTTATAATGTTGGCTCAGTTTAAAACATGTTGAATTAATTAAATATTCATTAGTTGTTGAGTGATGAGCCTATATAAATAGTGTCTTGGATCTAGTCATTTGTAGCCCCACATGTGTATGTATAAAACATTTTACATTTTTGAGACCTGGTTATTTAATTTTTTTTTCTATTAAATTTTAAATTATTATTTTGTTAAATATATTGAATAATATTATATTGTTCGGTATTGTTGAGTAATATTGAATATATTTAATATTAAAGTTTAAAAAAAAAAAAAAAATTAATTTGAGCACACATGGTGAATTTCTTACTCAAGAACATGATTACCAGATTATATTTTAACATTATACCTTCACTAATTATGTTGGTGTTGTTTTTAATTTTTGTTTATGGAGATGTTAGTGGGTGCATGTCGTTAGTGGAAATTAATTAAAATAGTACAACCAGAGGTGTCCTGTAAAAAAAAAAAAAAAAATGTAGAAAGCTTATTGTTATTAGATGTATTAAATTTTAATAAATCTCTCGATTTATTTTTTATTATTTATCAATGTTAATAATAAATCAAACAGTATTAAATTATTAATAAACTATTGTTATTAGACGTATTAGATTTTGAGAACCTCTGGATTTATTTCTTTTTATTTACTAATGTTAATAATAATGTATTGCCAAAATATATTGAAATTATATTTTTGTAAAGGTTTAAAAATTACCGGAGAGGTTTTGTTGGTTGATTATTGTTATTTCATGTGAACACTTCTATATTCTGGGTACTATGAAGTACACACATTGTATATAAGATTGTAATGATTTTGAAAAGGAATTAGAGCACCAATAAATTTGTTGTTGTTGTTGAGTTTGGAAATTGAGGTCACCTCATTAATTCGATTGCCTAATGGTTCCCCAGCACGAGGCCTTTCTTCCACTAGGAGGCCTCCTCCTGGTTTTGAACAAGTGAGCCGGTCATCCAGGTAAGCTGTATAATTTACTTACACCTTTTTTTTTCGAGAGTTAATTTCTGAAGTAGGGTTGATATGTTGGGATGACAATGATGAGTGGCTCACAAATGGTAGCAGAGCGTGGTTGGACGTAGGCCTGGCCACCTCTGAACCAAAAATTGGAAATTGATACGGTGGCATCAATACGTTAAGTGGACATGCACTGTCAGTTTGGTGGTGTTCTCATATCTCAAGAAATGTAATGAGATAATTTTACTGTAATTATGTGTTCACCATTTTTGTAAGAATTTGGTCTGTGGGAGCGGTTGCCGGACCGGGACACCTAGGGGTGAGCACAAGTTGGTGATTCCGGATTGTATCTTTGTGGTGTTCGCCGTTAAGTGTCTATTTGTTTGTTTGTTTTCGTGTTCTTGTCTTTGTCTTTGTTGGTCCTACAGCATATGGTCTTGGTCTTGGTCTTGGTCTTGGTCGTTGGTCCGCTGTCGGGTCGGGAACCCTGGGGTGCATTGATTGTTATTGCTTGTTTGTATTCAAGTACTTGTATTGTGAAACGATGTCAGAGGCGGGGCAGAGTAGTGGTCGGCGTGAGGGTCGCGGTCTGGTGCCCGAGTATTTTAATAAAGATGAGCTCCAGTTTGAGATACGCTTGCGGGGTGGGTTTCCCCAGAGGGATGTAGCGTCCTTGAGAAGACAACTGCGGGAGCTGCTGGTGGGGGATGTCCCCCTCCGGAGAGTCGAAATTGAGGATATGGGGGAGGAATTAGCCTTGTGTTCGGACAAGTGGACGGAGTTCTCCACCCTGATGGAGGACTCTGAATATATAGGGAGTTCCACCCGAGTTTGGCAGCGGGTGACCCAAAGAATGCTCCACTTGTCCGCTCGTCTCCGTAATTTGTTGTTGCAGGACGATCTGGAGGAGGAGGTTAGGCGGGCTGCGACGGACCTGCAGTCAAAAATTTGCCTGCCTGGGGAGGCTTCAGAGAGTCCTGGTAAGCCGAAGGAGATGCTCACGCGCCAGACCGTGGCCACTGAGCGGGTGGATATCCTGGGAGAAGCATGTAGTGCTCTGGTAGAGGAACGTCCCCTTATTTCGTTGGGCAGTCGCCCCCAGGGATTTCAGGGCGATCAGGTGGAAGTCCCTCGCGGGTTTGGTACCACCCTTGCCAGCGTCAAATATGAGTCATTGCCGAACCCTATCTATGACCTCCTCCGTCGGTTTCCCGTGGTCGTCGGTCTGGATCTGGACCAGCTAGTAAAATTTTTGAAGGGATTTTCGGCATTTATGACTTCCCTGGGGTGACTGGTTCCTCTCTTTTAAATATGATATATCCTTATTGTCGGGCGCCTCTACTGGATCGCGTGGTCTGGCATCTCGGCGCGGGCGGCAATTTTGATGCCTTTCACAGGGATGTTCTGGAGCTGTTTATGCCCGGGAGGCTGCGGGACCAGATGCGGCAAAGATTGTTTTATAGAGTTCAGGGGCACGGGGAAAAGCTAAACGTATTCATAAATTCTATCAAGAGTGCTGCCCGTGTGCTGCGTGTGGACGTGTCGGAGGCTGAGGTGGTGCGTGTCATATTGGAGGGCCTCAATCCCCAGGAGAGGTCACGGTTGGTGTTCTTGGAGAGACCGCGAAGCTTCGCGGATCTCAGCAGAGCTTGTGTATTTGCCCGCACCATCCAGATGAATGATGAGACTCGCTCCGGCTCTTCCGAATTCTCTGTCCCCTGTTCTACATCTGGTCAACAGCGGCCACCTACCCGGGAGCAACAAGGCAACAACTTTGAAAGAAGAATCTATAGTTGTTATACCTGTGGTAAGATGGGGCACTTGGCCCGGAATTGCCAATTCAAACGGTCGGAGGTCCCGCGTGAGAAGCGTCCTTCAAAAAACGGCCCGCGGGGGGGGGATTGAGGGGGCGCCGGTCCCTCCCCACGCGTGGTGGCGTTAGCGCATCTCATGTTCCATTATGTGCGGTTGAAACTAGGCACTCATCCGGGAAGCCCTATCCTAAGTCGATTCGTCCCGGCCTCTCCGTGTGTCCCTATCTCGAGTTGGAGGTTGGAAAGGGCCGTATTACGGCCTTGGTGGACTCGGGATCGGCACGGTGTTTGATCTCCTCCCGGGTTTACCAGCAGTTGGTTAGGGAGTCTTTAATTAAGGCGAGTGCCCTTTCGTCGGTGGTGTGTTGGACGGCCTCGAGGGAGGTTTTGCCTACCTCAAAAGTGGTGTCCTTTAAAATTAAAATAAATTATTTTTCGTGGGTGTGGGAGTTTCTCGTCGCTCCGAATCTGAGCGTCGATTGTATTTTGGGTGCGGGCTTTATTAGGAAAAGTGGTCTGGTTCTCGATATCCAGGGGCACGTTTGTTTCTTCAAGTTTAACCGTGCCGTGCGCATTCCTTTTTTTGGATATCGGGATGAGTCGGGGGAGGGTCTTGAAGAACTTCAACCCCCGGCGGCTATTAATAATTTAAGCCAGTCCCAACAGACCACTTACCGTCAATTGTGTGAGGAGTTCCCCGAGGTGCTGACGGCCGGTCTCGGCCTCACACATAATTTGGAGTATCGTATCCGCCTGTGTGACTCCTCGGTTGTCCGTTCGCACCCTTATAAATTCGCCCCTCTCAAAATGACCATTTTGCGTGAGAAGGTTCAGGAAATGTTAGACCAGGGTGTCATTGAACCTTCCACGTCGGCCTATGCCAGTCCAGCATTCTTGGTGCCTAAATCAGGAGGGAAGCATCGGCTGGTTATTGATTACCGCAAATTGAATCAAAATATAGAGGTTGAGTCGGTGCCCCTCCCGGACCTGCATTCGGCCTTTGACTGGTTTTCGCAGGCCCGCTATTTCACCATTTTTGACCTTAATTCTGCCTACCACCAGATTCCCTTACACAAGGAGTCTCGGCCGTACACGGCCTTTTGTGTACCGTGGAACCTGTACCAATATAATAGAGTCCCCATGGGACTGGCCGTTGGTGCACAGACGTTAACACGTCTACTAGATACAGTGTTCCACGATGTTAAATTTCAGTACGTATTTAATTATCTTGATGATCTCCTTATTTATAGTACAACCTTAGAGGAACGCATGGATCATCTCCGAGAGGTGTTGTGTCGCCTGAGGCGCGCGGGGCTCACGGTAAACCCCGACAAGGTGAAATTTGCCCAGGAGGAAATTTCTTTCCTCGGTCACCTTGTGTCTCATAAAGGGGTCACGGTAGACCCAGAGAGGACTCAAGCAATTCGGGATTTTCCTCCTCCTAGGGACGCAAATGGGGTGGCCCGCTTTGTGGGGATGGTTAATTTTTATCGGCGGTTCATCCCCGGGGCCGCTGAGATCGCTGCCCCCCTTAATTCCATAAGGAAAAAGGGTGCCAAATTTGTGTGGGGTGACGAGCAGCAGCGTGCCTTTGAGACCCTGAAGGAGTCCATCCTGTCGCCGCCCGTGCTTC
Source organism: Magicicada septendecula (assembly GCA_034769895.1). NCBI lineage: Eukaryota > Metazoa > Arthropoda > Insecta > Hemiptera > Cicadidae > Magicicada > Magicicada septendecula. The sequence continues at coordinate 450,506,178 of CM068368.1, forward strand.
GGATGCCTGACTTCACGAAGCCCTTTATTTTGCAATCGGACGCCAGCTCTGTGGCGGTCGGCGCCGTGCTCTCGCAGGAGGTGGATGGTGCTCGGCAGCCAGTTGCCTTTGTATCTAGGACCCTCACCGACACTGAGAAGAAATCCTCTGTGTATGAGTTGGAGTGTTTGGCGGTAGGCTTCGCTCTGGACAAATTTAGGAGGTATTTGGAACATGCTGAGTTCCTTTTAGAGACCGACAACCAGGCTCTCTCTTGGCTTCTGGCGCATCCCCGTCAACTGGGTAAACTTGGCCGCTGGGTGGTAAAAATTTCATCTTTTAAGTTCAGGGCACAACATATACGGGGGACCCAAAATGTTGTTGCCGATGCTTTGTCACGGATGTACCATCTGCCCAGTGAGGAGCCAATAAATGAACCCTGCGCCTTACTCTTGGAGTTTCCCCTCGCCTTTACCGATGTTATCCCTCATCAGCTTGATGATGAGACGTTGGGTCCGATTATCGAAAAAATGAAATCAGGCGAGATGAAGGCTCCTTATCATCTGACCAAGGGCGTCCTCTGCTGCAAGGAACGTAGAGGACGGGTTCCTAAGGTAGTGCTGCCGAGCAAGCTTGTACCCATGGTCTTCCAGTATTATCACGATTCCCCGGTAAGAGGCCATTTAGGTGTTTCGAAGACCATCGCCGCGATTCGAAAGAGCTTCATCTGGAAAAGCATGGACCGGGACATCGCCACCCGGGTGAAGTGCTGTCATCTCTGTAGTCTGAGCAAGCCCGCTCAGAACACCAAGTTGGGGTTGCTGTGTTCTGAGGTGGCTGGCAGACCTATGGAGAAGGTTTTCATCGACTACGTGGGTCCTTTCCCACGTAGCAAGGCCGGGAATTCGTTCCTCCTTGTTTGTGTGGACGCCTTCTCTAAGTATGTCTGGTTACTTCCCTTGCGTCAGGCAAGTGCTGCTACTACCATCATAGCCCTTCAGACCAGCATCTTTCAGTATTTCGGGCTTCCCTCCATCATTGTCTCAGACAATGGCCCCCAATTCATCTCGAGGCAGTTCCGAAACATGTGTTTCAGGCACGGCATTCGTCATGTAACCACTTCCCCTTATCACCCGCAACCTTCCCACGCTGAGCGATTCAATCGCAATCTTAGATCCGCCCTCATCGCTTACCACGCGGAACAGCAGGACACATGGGACCAGAATCTTCAGTGGTTACAAATGGCTTTTAACTCCTCTCTTCATGAGAGTCATAGAGCCGTGCCTTTTGAGGTCATGTTTGGTTTCTCCCCTGCTCATCCCCTTAGCAATTTGTTGAGATTGGAGGATCTTCTCCCGTATTTGCCGGACGGGGGGGTCTCTCACAGGTGGAAAGAGGTGAGGAGAGCTCTGCTCCAATCGCACGAGCGCGTGCGGGGTCGTTATAATGCGGGGAGAGTCCCCAACCCTTTCAAGGTGGGCCAGTTGGTGTATTGTAGGAGCCACCCGCTCAACTCTAAGGTGGAAGGTCGCGCCGCCAAGCTTTGTTTTCGATGGTTGGGACCTTTCCGCATTTCCGAGTTTGCATTTCCGGTTACTGCCAGCCTGGTGGGTCTAGAGGATGGTATGCAGGTGAGAGTGGCCCATGTGTCGCACTTGAAGGCGTGTGCTCAGGTGGAGGTTCAGTGAGTGTAGGATTGATATTTTTTTCCTCACCCCTGTTAGGATTAACTTGGGTCCTTGGGTTTGGTTTTCGGGGGGCTTCTCTGGAGGATTTGGGTTTTAATGTTTTACGTGTTAGTGTTTTATCTGTTTTTAAGGGGGGTTAAATGGGGTTTTAGTGTTTTATCGGAATTTTAGCTCCTCTCCTTTCCTTTCCTCTTTCTATCTCTTTAGGTCGCGACCGCTCACACTCCAGGTATCTTCCACACGTACACACACCCAGCTACACACACACACACACACACACACACACACACACACACACACACACACACACACACACACACACCTTGTCCTTCTTTCCGGTTTCCTTTCGTTTTCAACTTCCGTCTAGTTTTACCTTTTAATCGGTTTTAGTTCGTCCCCGCCTTTCCTCCAGTTGTGGCCGACCCAGTGTCGTCCAACCCGTTGGACTCGTTTTGTTGTGGGGGTGTGCCGTAACTATGGAATTTCGTTACGGCAACTTACGAATTTGTTTAAGTCAAATTTATGGAAATAGACGTTTTCGTTTGCAGTGGTGGCTGTAGTTACGTGATATATGGACACACGCACGCTATCTAGTTACGGTGCGTCGCGTCTTGTGTTTCACTGCTTCGCCGTGAGGGGCCTTATACACGTGTGTGCGTGCTTCTGACCTGTGCCTTCAAACGGGAGAGACCTTTTTTCGCTCGGCTTCTGAAGAAAGTTTGGATTTTTTTTTAATACCGGGCGATTTATTTTATTATGGCCGGCTGAGTAAATAAGGTGTGCCCTGGAGTGTCTGCGGCCCGTTCATCCGTTTCCCGAGTGTCAAACCAGGATAAAATGTGAGAATATAAAGGAATTTATTAGTGGCTAGTGTGCTGTGGCCAATCTAGACAGATATGTTTGGAGAACAATATTTTCTCAGGTGCTGTGGAAGTGTATTTTTTTGCAAGGAATATTATTAACTTATTCCTATATGTGCATGTGGCACTAATTGAGTTTCTCGTCAAGTGAGTTACCTTAACACAAAGAAAAAAAAATTTTGCTTCAATTCTTGATGTTTTTGTACTTTGCTTCATATCTGGTATACCCAGGCTATTTAAATGATTGCAATTTCATTTTCTGTACTCAAGTTTCCTTTTAAAATTCTGTTGAACTGGACTGGCATCTTATATTTCTTTTAATCGTGAGGACAGCTTCTTGTGCTGTTAGTGAAGTTATAGTAATACCTTCTTTGCAAAGCTTTTAAGATTTAAAAGTAACAAACAAACAAAAAACTTAAAAAAAAACGAAATGTATTAAGATACTACTGGGGATTTGGGATCTATTTAAACCTTGCAGTGGGAAGGATCTTCCCAGCGCTACTCGAGTGAAGAATGCCTGGTTCCTTTGTTTTCTCAAAGATAGTCTCTCAATATTTTTCTGTGTTCTCCATGTAACTATGTAACTGTTTGTGTGAAAATTGTTTAGTGAATGTAAGTCAAAGAAAATGATCAAATCATATGTATTGTGTGCACGACTTGGCATAACAGGTTGTGAATGGTCCATCACATTGGGTCAGACTAGGTTGTATCCATACACGTGTTGGGATTTAGAAGTTATTTTAATTCTCTTTGAGTTTCAAATTAAACGTTAACATTTTTTGTATATTTATATCTTCATAAATCTAATGGAACTTTATAATGTTGGCTCAGTTTAAAACATGTTGAATTAATTAAATATTAATTAGTTGTTGAGTGATGAGCCTATATAAATAGTGTCTCGGATCTAGTCATTTGTATCCCCACATGTGTATATATAAAACATTTTACATTTTTGAGACCTGGTTATTTAATTTTTTTTTTCTGTTAAATGTTAAATTATTATTTTGTTAAATATATTGAATAATATTATATTGTTCGGTATTGTTGAGTAATATTGAATATATTTAATACTAAAGTTAAAAAAAAAAAAAATTAATTTGAGCACACATGGTGAATTTCTTACTCAAGAACATGATTACCAGATTATATTTTAACATTATACCTTCACTAATTATGTTGTTGTTGTTTTTAATTTTTGTTTATGGAGATGTTAGAGGGTGCATGTCGTTAGTGGAAATTAATTAAAATAGTACAACCAGAGGTGTCATGTCAAAAAAAAAAAAAAAATGTAGAAAGCTTATTGTTATTAGATGTATTAAATTTTAATAAACCTCTCCATTTATTTTTTATTATTTATCAATGTTAATAATAAATCAAACAGTATTAAATTATTAATAAACTCTTGTTATTAGACGTATTAGATTTTGAGAACCTCTGGATTTATTTCTTTTTATTTACTAATGTTAATAATAATGTATTGCCAAAATATATTGAAATTATATTTTTGTAAAGGTTTAAAAATTACCGGAGAGGTTTTGTTGGTTGATTATTGTTATTGCATGTGAACACTTCTATATTCTGGGTACTATGAAGTACACACATTGTATATAAGATTGTAATGCTTTTGAAAAGGAATTAGAGCACAAATAAATTTGTTGTTGTTGCTGAGTTTGGAAATTGAGGTCACCTCATTAATTCGATTGCCTAATGGTTCCCCAGCACGAGGCCTTTTTTCCACTAGGAGGCCTCCTCCTGGTTTTGAACAAGTGAGCCGGTCATCCAGGTAAGCTGTATAATTTACTTAAACCTTTTTTTTTTAGAGAGTTAATTCCTGAAGTAGGGTTGATATGTTGGGATGACAATGATGAGTGGCTCAAAGTCGTGGTTGATAGCGTACTTATTATAGTGCCAGAATTAATACGAAATTGTATCACGGGAATTGAACTACTACAAGAAGTGGGGTGCATCACTGACCTACAGAAGAACCACATAACCTTTAATAATCATGTCACAAAAGGTGGGGTACCCAAGAGTTCCGAGATGCTACCTATGGAAGTACACCAGGAAGCGGAGCCCACCACAGCCATAATCCGAGCGAAACTGGAGGAAGTTACTGGAATTAATATTCAAACGAAGAAAGAGTTGGAAGAAGTGCTGTTACAAAATTATCAGATATTTCGGGAGCAACCAGGTAGGGCAAGTGGATATGAACATATGTTTGTCGTGACTGATAAGACACCGTACTGTATAAGAGGATGGCCAATACCTTTGAAATACAAGGAAGCGGTTGACCAGAAGGTGAAAAAATGGAGGAATGCGGAGTAATAGAACGTGCGACCAACCCATATATAAACCCTTTAGTGACAGTCATTAAGAAAGATCAATCCATAGATTATGTCTCGACGCGGGGCGAATTAATTCAGTTACCATTCCAGACTATGAAGGGGGGTCCCGATTAATGAAGTTTTGGCGAGCTGCGGGGACATAAATGTAATGAGTAGCATTGATTTAACCAGCAGCTTCTGGCAGATGCCACTAGCCGAGGAGTGTCGTGACTTCACAGGATTTCTATACAAAGGGCAATCTTGCCGCTACACCGTGACCCCATTTGGCCTCAAAACCAGCCTGGCGAGCCTAACCAGGGGATTGGACCATATACTAACGGAGGAAGTAAAACGGTTTACGCTAATACACGTAGATGATTGTCTATGCGTATCCAGGAGCATAGAGGAGCATATAAAACACCTGAGTTTGCTACTAGAAAATCTGAGAAAGGCCAACCTGACTGTAAATATAAGAAAATCCCAGTTTTCAAGAAAAAATCGATTATTTATGCTACGAACTATCAACCAAAGGAATTAGCGCATCACCAGAGAAATTTGCAGCAATAAAGAGTTGTCCACGAGCAAAAAACGCATAACAGCTAAAAGGGTTTTTAGGTTTAACTAATTTTTATAATAAATTTACTAGTCGGTACGCCGAAGCGACCCAACCGTTGTTACAGTTATTAAAAAAAGGAGCAAAATTCAGATGGACTGAGGAAACAGACCAACAGTTCGGACAGGTAAAACAGCTGTTCGTGAACACCGTAATGCTCAGGCATCCTAATCCCAGCAAGAGATTTTACTTACAGACCGATGCAAGCAAATATGCGTTAGGGGGGCAGTTATATCAGATCGACGATGATAACCAAATAGGAGTAATTGCTTTCACTAGTCGTGTATTTAGGGGAGCTGAACTAAATTATTTTACCACTGAGTTAGATCTATTAAGCGTGGTACACTGTGTGAAAAAGTTTAGAAAATATGTGTTGGGACGGCCGCTTACAATAATAACCGATAACAAGGCACTAACATTTATTCAAAAATGCCAGCTGACAAATTCACGAATCACACGTTGGATACTAGCCATACAAGAATATGATTTCGACATTATACACTGTAAAGGCAAGGAAATATAGTCGCCGACATACTCAGTAGGTATCCCGAAGATTCACAGATGGACAGGCCCATGGATTATGATGAGGAACTGGAAATCAGTGCTATGGAAATAAAGATAAACCCAAAGTTAAGGAAACAACTACAAAACATATCACGGTTCCAGAAAAACGAAGAGAAACTGAATAAAATCATAAAGCAATTACAAAGTGATCCGTGCAGTAAACTACACAAGATATATACGTGGTACAATAAAAATGTACCGTCAGGAGAAGCGGATATGGAGACTGGTACTTACGAAAGAGCTGGGTGAAGATTTAATTAAGGAGATCCACACATTCTATGGTCATATTGGTATAAAAAGAACGTATGAACTAGCCAAAGAATATTTCACGTGGGACCACTTATCCAAATTTATGAAACGATTGGTCCGAACCTGCGAAATATGCCAAAAATATAAGGATCACCACAGAAAGGGTATTGGTGAGACCAAGCCAATATTACCAATGTTCCAAGGAGACCTGGTCAGCATGGATTTTTACGGACCACTACCAACATCAACGGGCGGAGTAAAATATTTATTAATAATCATAGATAACTTTACGAAATATGTAAGATTATATCCCATGAAAAAGGCAACGACTGCCACAACAATTAATAAGTTACGGGTATATATGCAAGAAATGGGTAAACCAAAGGCTATATTAACAGATAATGGAGCCCAATTCACCAGTAAGTCGTGGGTGAAGAATTTAATCCACCTTGGGATAAAATCGAAGTACACCGCTATTCGGAACCCATGTACAAACTTATCGGAAAGGATAAACCGGCAGCTAGGGAATGTGTTTCGAATACTGGTAGGTGGACACCACACGAAATGGGCAAAATACAACAAGCTAGTAGAAAAATCTATAAATGAAACGTATCACGATACTATTGAGATGACGCCACTCCAAGCTCAGTGGGGTCAGCAACCGAGAAGAGTTTGGGAGCGATACATCGACAAAAAATTAATGAAGGAAGAAAAGAAGATCAATCATGGAGAGATCTACCAGAAGATAAGAAGGAAGGGTGAGAAGAGAACACAAAAACATAACGGGGAAAAACAGCAGCTAAAGTTCAGTATCGGAGATCTAGTATTAATTCGAACCAACCCGATCTCCGACTTAACGAACAAGATTACTGCCAAGTTTTTTGAACTATATGACGGCCCTTATAAGATCAAAGATATAAAGGGAGGTGCAACATACGTGGTAGCCGAGGTCGACAACCTTGATTCGGTGCGTGGCATTTTCAACGTCAGGCAGATGAAGCCATACTACCATGGATGATTCATTGTATTAATAGGGAATTTGAAAATAAAGAATATTAAAATTCCTTAACAAGAAAAATATTGTACGTAACCAAACTAACGTAAAAAAAAAGTGTGTGTAAATCCATGTAATTTACTAAGAATATAAATTGAAAGGGGTAGTGATCGTTTAAGAAGATATATGTCAACGTACCTGGTAAGTGAGGGTTGTGAAAAAGTGGTGTTATGTAATTTAGAATAGAGGAGGGGTGGCTGTATGGTGTCAACAAACCCAGGGAGAGAAAGTGAAGTGACAGCTAAGGGGACCGGTTTTGACCGAACTGTGAAAGTGTGTCACACAGAAACGTAAACAAACCCTTCATTGAATGTTTGTGCTATAAGAGGCATACAAAATGATGTCCCAAATTCTATAAGACAATTATGGAGAAATCATTTTGGGGGACAAATATAACGTTACGGTGGAACACATAAATTAATTCAATATGTGTACAGTATAATTGAAAACTCAATTATTAATAGTAATTATAGAGATATGGTAGTATAAGAATTTGTAATATACATATATGTAAGTAATATGTACGGTAGCGATTTGAATAGTACAAGGTTCGTCTTGCCGCGACAATCCGGCGTCGGCCGATGTAGTGAATAATATAGCCAAGGTACCTAGTATGTCATAAACACATAAAATGTTTTGTGTATAAGAAACAGCAAAAAACGAGCGAGTACCGATAGGAAAGCAGGTCGGTATCCTTCGGAAGACAAAAGATGACACCCCAATATTTATTTCAATTTTAGAAAGTAGCATCGTTTTTTTAACAGCATAACGGCTACGCGTGTAAATTATTCACCGGCACTGTTTCAGCCAATGGCGGATAGCGTCATTCCAGCGCGCGAGAAAATAACGATACAGGAATTGAGAATTTCAAATTCACCGGGGAATATTTCAAACCCTGGACAATGAAAGTGTCATGAACGAAGTCGGTGGTGGGGGAATCAGTGGACAAACTATAAAATGAGAGAAGCAAGTGCAAAAGAAAATTTTTTTTAAGTTTAAATTTCAAGACAAGCCCGGGAAATCTGCGTTACTCTGTACAAGTATTCAATAATATAATTATAACGGAACGTTATACTAGCTTTGTTTAAAATGTATAGATTAGCTTGGTAAAAAAAGTCGAGAAGGAACAAGTTAAGGTATAAAGAAGAATATTTTATTGATGCGCGTAAATTACGTATTATGAAGTTATTTCATATGTGCGCGTAAAATTGAATCAAGAAAGTATATTTATTTTATGTGCGTGACGTTAAGTACAACGCGAGTGTGTGATACAAAGTTAAGAAGTGGTAAATCAATTATGTTTGGTAAAAGTGAAGTGCAATGAGCAACGTAGAACGTCCAATCAGAGTCTTGGAATCCTGCAAACAAGTAACAGTATACTATCTTAACAATTCACAACTCTAATATACAAAACATAGAAATTAATGTCTACCATAAGTGTAACTCATCTCATTCTCAAAAAAACCCACACTTGTTCAGTTACTAACAATTCAATTTATGTGATATGACATGCTAGAAAGGGTATTTAGTAGAATTATTGTATAAACAAGTGAATGAAACAAAATATAATAAGAATAGCATTCTAGTACGAGTCGAATACTGGCATATAATAATTATTAAGAAAATTCATGTTATTTAAGAAAATATTATGCTATATGTTAATTAGAGTATTGAATATATATAGGTGTCAGGTGAATAAAATATAATATTGCGACTCGCTAAACCGAAGAATACTTAAATAATGGTAATCTTGAAGAATAGTAATCATGTGAATATTAATACTTTGTAATTAGTTGTAAAATTGTGTATCAAGCATCTCAATGATATTAAATTAGAAACCATAATGTTTATGATCAAATTTCAAATGCCATGTTTGTAATAAGAATGAAATAATATAGAATATTAGTATCTGAACGGAATGAGTTTCTATTTATTAATAAACCCTGGGGCGATTTTGTAACTTAATTCATTGTGTGAATAGTACATAATAATTGACATTACATGACACCAAATTCAATAATAAATAACAATGATAATACAATGGCAAAGACATAATAATTGACATGCATAACAATAGTGCAATGTGATCAAAGAAATTCAATAGTACATAACAATATGACTGACATACCAAATTCATGTAAGGATACATAATACATAATGATTTACGTTACATATTAATAGAATAATGATAATAAAATTCCATAACACATAATAACATGATAATGATACATAATAATACAATAATCAGGCAGACATAATAGTTGGCAGTACACAATAATAGGATAATGATCCCAAAAAATTCAAAAATACATAACCATAGAATAATACAATAGTAAAAAACATATAATTCATATGCATAATATTAGAATAATAATTCCCAAAAATTAAAAAATATATAACCATAGAATAATACAATAGTAAAAAACATATAATTAATATGCTAAATATTAGAATAATAATCCCCAAAAAATTCAAAAATTCCCCAAAACATGATAGTGATACCAAATAGTACAATAGACATAATAATAATGTAATAATCATAACAATGTAAAGCATGTGATCGCCCGGGGAATGTCCCGGTCGTGAAGCACGATAATGCGATAAAGTTCACATTACTGATACGTGTCGCATGAACTTTCATGCGATTAGTCTGAGGCCACTGGAAGTGGACATAATTTATGAATGGGTCGACGTAGGATACCATTTGCGGTGCGAACATCCGCGACGCGCACTATTGAATCCTGACCCGAATAGACATTCGTGACTACCCCGCGTTTCCAGTGAAGTGGGGGGGGGGATTGTCATCTAGAATAAGGACGAGTTGTCCGGTAGTCAAATTTTTTGACGGGATGCGCCATTTGTTGCGTTGTTGTAACTGGTGCAAATAATCCTTCGACCACCTGTTTCATATAGACTGGGTGAACCTTTGGAGCAGCTGCCATCTGCCCAGACGACCAATACTGACTTGGGAATAGTCAGGTTCCGGGAGTGCAGTAAGCGGAGAACCAACCAGGAAGTGCGCTGGAGTTAAAGGTTCGGGGTCATTAGAATCATTGGAGATGGCGAACAAGGGGCGTGAGTTAAGGCAGGACTCTATTTGAGTTAGGATAGTGTAATACTCCTCAAACGTAAGAATGGTTCCGCCGACAACGTGCCGCAAATGAAACTTGACGCTCTTGACTCCGCTTTCCCACAGGTCACCGAAATGGGGTGCTGAGGGGGAATAAAGGACCATTTTATGCCTTGGGAACTGGTAAAATCCTGGTTGGTCTGTTCAAATCCGTTAGATTGAAAAAGTTTGTATAATTCGTGAAGTGTGCTACTAGCACGACGAAAATTTGTACCATTGTCGGAGAATATCTGATCAGGGATACCTCTACGCGCTATAAACTGTTTTAAGGCTGCTATAAAGGCGTCTGATGTAAGATCTGAGACTAGTTCCAGGTGAATGGCCTTAGTGGTCATGCATATAAATAAAGCAATATAAGCCTTTGACGTCGATTTTGAACGCTGTCCGCCATGACGTATAAGTACGGGACCGGCATAGTCGACTGCAGAATGAGAAAATGGCTTAGCAGGCGTAACCCGGGAAGGGGGTAATTGTCCTAATAATTGGCTTGCGCCCCTAGCACGGAATCGAAAACAAGTGATACATTTATGTATTACTGACCGTATATAAGATTTATCATTAATTATCCAATATTTCTGCCGTAGAGAATACTGAGTCAATTGTACACCAGCGTGAAGTAGACGAAGATGCTCGCCTTCTATGATTAATTTGCTGAGATGAGAATGCGGGTGGAGTACGATTTGGTGTTTGCTGTCATAGGTAAGCTGGGAGTGCTGAAGACGTCCGCCCACGCGTAATATCCCCGCATTGTCCAGAAAGGGGTTAAGTGAAAGAATTTTACTATTATTAGGGATACAGCGTTGTGCCTCAAGTTCCTTAACTTCGATGTTAAAGTGCGATTGCTGGGACTGGCGAATAAAAACCAAAAGTGTACCATGTAACTCATGGGAAGTTAAAAAGGAAGTGTCTCTATCCGCTATGGGGAGCCTAGAGTTCCGAATGAGTCGACGGCAATACGAAAATACACGAAGGAGTTTTGAAAGCGATGAGTAGTTTTCAAAATAACTAGACGTAGGTGAAGCGACAATCAATGAGGTTTGGACCTGCTTACGCTGTTCCTGCTCAAGATCGGGATGAGTGCAGGGAGAATGGGCATCGAAGGCACTGGTGGGCCACGATGATGACTCATGGTCAGGGTTCTGCTTGGACTTGAGTTCCAGTGATTGACATCTGCGAATAGCTCCGTGAAGAGAATCGCCCAAGTGAGAATTGTATGACCTGCGAGGTAGGGATACCACAAATCTACCATCACTATTGCGGAAAGTATTGGATACAAAATGACCTTCGCAATCCGAGTCCTCAACGGAGGGAGCACGAACAGCAACGTCCTCAAACTTCCAGAAGTCCTTTAGTTGCGAGGAAATGGCATTATTATCTTCACATGCTATGAATGATGATACAGGTTTTGTCATATCGACATTAAAGGGCAAGTTACCCGCGAGAATAAATCCCAATTTTGTCTCCTGTATTATGGGAAAATGTGGGCTGCGGATGAATTTGACAGGTTCAATTAATTGTAAATAATACTGGGCACCGAGCAATATGTCAATTTGCGAAGAAAAGTTCAATTGCGGGTCAGCTAGGAATATGCCTTTTGGTATATTTAGAGATGAGATATCAAATGATTCCGCAGGGAGATTATTCGTGATGCTGGGAAGCACAGCGCAATGTACGTTCAAACTAAAATTCTTATAACGGGAATGCAACCTTACCCTAGTACTGAAGTCAGCTTGAGATAATGAATTGTTTATACCGGTGATGGGTAATTGAGATTTAGTTAGTTTTAGACCCATGCGACGTGCGAAACACATGGTACAAAAGTTAGCTTGCTATCCTGAGTCCAATAAAATCCTTACTGGGTGCTTCCTACCGGCATTGTCAGTTGTCATGCAGACAGCGGTGGATAATAAGATAGATTTATTTGTTTGCAGTTTCAGTGAAAATTGATTGTTGCCTCTACCCGAGGGGTTATTGCCTGACATGTGGATCATTGTGTGGTGGCGTTTAGCGCATGTCCTGCAAGCAAATTTGGAAGGACAGTGTGCGAGATCATGGCCTGGACTGTGACGATTTTAAAAGAGGAAAAAATGAAATAAAAGAAATTTAAAATAATTTAAAATCTTACATTAAAACTAAACATAAACCCCTAAAGAAAATGATAATGTAACCCCGCCATAATACCCAAAATAAATAGTTTTAAAACCAAAAAGAATTCTATAATAAAATTGCGATAACACCCCTTAATAATTAACCCGGCTTTAACCTGCCGAAACCGGAATCAACACGCATAATTACCCGTGAATAAGACTAATAATTGTATTTAATCGGAACTTGATAAAAAACATAATGATGTACAATAATAAAATAATAAGTAAGAGATACCGTACTATAATTAAATATAGTTAAATATGTCAGAGGATAAACGAGTAAATATTAATCGAATATGGAACTACTTTTATGCTGAATAGTAAGTGAAGCGAGATTACTACTCTCACCCCTTAACTAATAAACCACTTGCAATGGAGCGGTCGAAGCGTAAACAGCATACTGCCGAGATGCGGTATAATAATTATATTTTCAAAAGTAAATAAACTCACAGTTGAGATGTAGCGGCACTAAATATAAATTTAAACAACATGTGAACCGCGAATATAATCTACGAGTATAATTAAAGTAAATATGTAGTGAACAAGTGAGTGTGAATGAGAATTGAGCGTCTATGACATCTCTGGGAATCTAAACAATAAAGTGTATGTAATTAGAAATATGGTGAAATTATAATGTGAAACTCAATAACTAAATCAACATGTGACGTGATTACAAGTGAATAAAACTTTTGTGTAAAAGTCCAAAACAACAAGCGATTACTACAACTTATTAAAAAAGGAGAGAACCAGGACTCACCATGACTAAAATGACTTCCAAACTTCACCAACAACAGAAACCTGATCTTCAGAAGAAAACTACAAGACACCAGGACAACCGAGAGAGTCGCCGATTCGCCGAGGATGATACCCACAGGTGACACTGAACTTTGAATTCAGTGGTTCAAAACTTGAAGTATAATATTGTATGATAAACACTAAATAGATAAAAACTGAACGTTAAGTAAAACAAGAAAGACTGATTTAATTAAATTAAATGTAATTTCATGTTTAGCAATAACATGCGTTAATTTAAATAATTTTTGGTTAAATAAAGCAGTATTTAAGATAACACAAGAATAAATATTATAAATGTAATATCATATGCTGAAACGAAGTACTCGGATCCGAGGGTATTAATAAAAGAAAAACTATGTTAACTCAGTACTAAATTACTCTAATTCTCTTTGTACAAGAGGTACAAATGTTTTAGCTTTAATATGCTCATTGCTAAATTTATGTAATAAAGAGATGTCATGGTTATCCAAAAGGTGAGTGAATAAATCTACCAAATCCCTTGTCAATATCCCTCAATTCACGGGACCCTATTTAACATTTGTGTACTTAATAGTTCTTCATGATTTTGTTAAGATTATGGCAGCCTGTTTAATTGACCTGAGCCAATTAACCAGGTTCCCGAATTGTAACGTATTATAACACGTTACAGGACGTATGCAATTTAAGCAGAGTTTATGTTTGATTACAATATTTTTTCGTTCCAGGGGAGATATAGCCACGAATTGTGGGCATTCAGATAGGCGGTGTCTACCTCTGCACAGCTGACAGATGTTGTTGCTGATATGAGAATGGAATGTCAACCTAGTAATATCAACCGGTTTAATAGCTTTGCGATAGGGAGTCTTATCGCTAACGTGTATTTTGCTTACTGAGCTGGTCGCGCCGCCGACGTTTTACAATAATTGCCTTCTATTATTTAAAAATTTAATAAAGTTATTGAAATTAGGAAATCGCTCGTCGGACAGGCTTTCTTTCCAGAGCCGACATGTCTGATTATTGAGTTTTTGCGTTAAGTATTGAACGAAAATGATTTCAAAGGTATTTACCGGTAAATTCAATGAATTTAAAGCATTTATATTCGCGGTGATCTCGTCAATGAATTTAGAAATGCCAACCATGGACTCCTGCTGCATGGACTTCATGCCCAAGACATTCCCTATATGATAGGCTGAGACAATTAATTTGCTGTCATACCTGGCCCTTAATAGATCAATGGCTACCGCATAATTTTCATGGGTGGTTGGGAGAGATTTTACTACATTTAGAGCTTCGTCTCTTAGTGAAGATTGTAAATAGTGTAATTTCTGAATGTCCGTCAGGTCAGTTCTGACGTGTACTAGTTCCACAAACATATTATAATAATGCTGCCAATCAATAATGCTGCCAGAGAAGCAGGGCAATTTAATTGTCTCTAAATGTATAGGGGGGGGTTTTAATTGGCGTAACTTCAGCTTGAACAATGATTTTTTGTTCACTTCCTCTACTTGCTCTAATAAATGGTGTAACTTGCACTCAATATTACATAGATCATCCTCTGTTTGAACCCTGTCACTGACTGATGTGAAATCGGAATCATCAGCCTCAATTTGAGTCTAAATTTCGTCATACTTCGCGGACAATTCCATCAAATGGCGGAGTTTAATTTTTAAGGCATGGTGATCGCTTATGTCCGGATCAAAATTGTCAGCGAAGGTATTCACACGTGATATAGAAGCCTTAATTGTGCCCCGATTTTTAATTAGCGCCTTCACATCAGCCATGACTAAATGCAAGTGTGAGTCGACAACGATAGTTAAATATAGAGCAGGTGAACAATTGTTGTAATTTGAATAATTTACTAAATCCTGATATGATGCGGGAGCCTGTGATCGGTATGCAACTTAATCTATTACTTATTATAATAGGTACTTTATTTGTTTAAAAAATAGTTATGAAAGTTATAGAAAATATGAATCATTCACAATGACAATATACATTTAGCCTTATCACATCACTTAAGTTTCTTAATGCATTATTGTACAGCTGCGTAAATGAAAATTTAGATAAAAATACAAGTTTATGGCTACTTGACACTGATATCTGTTTATATAAAAATTATTAATGATGTTATATTAAATGTTATCAAATATGTGCTAAAATATTACTGACTTTGTAATTATACATAAGTAATTAATAATAAGTAATTATACATGAAAAATTATAAAAAATGAAAGTTTATAGTCACGGGGATGTTGAATCCCGGCGTGTTCAAGCTGGCTTCGATCCCGTTGTTTCAGTGGTGATCCTGTTCGGCAATCCTTAGAAGTTGGCGCAACTCTTGTTTCTGCTGGTCGGGTGACGCTTGAAGTTGTAGCTCTCCGTATAATTTTAAAGTTTTGGAATTTCGCTGCCGTAGGACAAATGATGATGTCTTGTAGTGTCTTGTTGTCTCAGAGTTGATGCTCTGCAGAATTTTGCGGATGTCAAGTATGAAGTTTTTTTTTTTTTGAGAATAATGAAGGCGTGCAACGGCCAGCAATCTAAAGGTTGAAAGTATTCGGGCTTGAACCAAACGTTGTTTAGGCCCATTAAATGAAATATATCTGAAATCTTAGTCCGAATCACGATTCGGATCCGGTCGTGGTGAACCAAAATGAGGCCCGTAGGACCAAAATGTGCGTCTTAGACGCTCTCGATGAAATCTTGAGTTGGTCTTAGAACGCTAGTTGTGCCGCTAGCTGGCAAATAAGTGAAATAATGAAGTGGACTGTATATGTTCTTGAGATATTGTTTATTGAAAATTATTTAGAAGATAGTTGCTGGCGCGTGCAGTTTAGCGCGGCTTAATGCCTGATAATTGAGATAGAAATTAAATACTGAAGTACATAAGCGTGCGTAAATCGGCTTGTATAGCCTAAATAACTATCGCATGATGATCATGCTAAAATTTAGAATAATGAGAATACTGTAGCCGCGGCTGGCGAACTGAGGCAAGTTGCCTGCTCGGAGTCTTGTAAGTAACTAAGTAAAAATTGACTGCTGCGAGCTTGGATGCAAGCCGGTAGCAGATCGCGTGGGGAGAAATGACGTAACTGCACGCGACCGCAATGCGGTGTTTTACAGTACAAAGTTTACATAAGTACAAAGTTTAACCAAGAAGTATATTTATAAAATTTTACAAAATAATTAATGTTAACACGAAGTAAGAGTAAAAATTTAAGGAATTTTAATCAAATTAAAAATAGTGAAGTAAAAGTGGCAAGTAACTAGAATATAAATGGTAGTGAAGAAGTGGAATTTGAAGTTAATAATCAAATGGGGGAGACAGAAATATTTGAAGAAGTAACTGTGAATGAAGTCGTACCGTTTCCTTCAGAGGCGAGGGGACGAGCGGAAGAAAACACAAATAGAACAATGCAACACACAAACGCAAACATAGACATAGCCGCAATACTACAACAAATAACGGAACGACGGGCGGAAAATAATAAACAATTATCACAACTAACGCAACAAATGACAAAACAACTAGCAGAAAACACCAGGCAGCTGGAAAAAAGAATTAATGATGTTAAGGAGAGTATTCAGGAAAATAACATCCAGATAAGGAAAGAAATGGAACACTACGTAATACAACGAGTAAACGAACACAGAGTACAGGTAGATCAACAAATCAGCGAGATTAAACGCGAAAGCCAGGAGTTATCAACAAAATTAAGGTCGGAAGCAAGAGAGGTGGTGAATGAAGAAATGGAAGGTGCGAGAAAACGTAGAGAAAGGCGAACAAACACGATCAACCAAACCCAAGAGACAGTCGCGCAAGAAATTAAAACAATAAATAAGAAGATAATTATTAATAACAAGAAACACGAAGAGCAAATTAGTCAATACCGAGCGGAAGTTAGCCGTGAAGTAAATGAGGTAGGCGGACAATTAACACTAGTAAAAGAAGATATGAGAATGCGGTTGCTTATGAAAGTGGTTTAAGTATGGTGCAGTACATGGAGCGATGTATCCTGCAGAACCGACAGTTAATACCACCAATTTCGGATCAACACTTAATCAGAAAGCTGGCATGCTATTACCATCACGAAATAGCGGTAGCCACAGTGACAAGGGGTGTTAAAAATATAGCCGAGTTCCAAGTGTTATTGACAGAATTCTCAGCGATGCGGAAGGTAAACAACGACCGTGTTTACAACCAAGTCGACCCAGATCAGGTAAAGAGGGAACAAAAGGAACGCACCAATCGTCCTTGGCAAAATAAGAGAATAGAAAGGCCGGCTGAATACCATTACGAAACAGGGCGGAACTACGGACAAAACAAGAATGAGCATTGACGGCGAGAGGTAAACAGATGAACGCAAGTACAGGTCAATGCCATCGCAAGTACCAGTGAGGCTCAAGGACAGTCGTCAACCCCAAATACCCAATGTACAAGTCCAAAAACTAGATAAATTCTACCGTAGGGATAAGTTATATGTATTATTTAGTTGTAAAGAAATTAGCACTACATTTTTAAATATAAGAGATGATTTGTTAGAAGCAGATAAGGAAATGGAAATGATACAGGAATTTATATGTCCAGAGTTAGAAATCTATTTAAATAATGTACCAGCCGTGGCGTTAATTGACACAGGTAGTCAAATCAACGCAATTTCTGCAGAGTGGTTCCATAAAAACAAGAACAGAATGGGAAAGCTAAATTTATTAAGACTGACAAGTACTGTCGTGAAGGGAGCTGTGGGTAAAAAGTTTAAACAAATTACACAACAGGTATTGTTAGAGGTAAATTTCAGTGAATTCGTGGTTGATAGCGTATTTATTATAGTGCCAGAATTAATACGAGACTGTATTATGGTAATTGAACTACTACAAGAAGGGGGGTGCATCATTGACCTACAGAAGAACCAAATAACCTTAAATAATCATGTCACAAAAGGTGGGGTACCCAAGAGTTCCGAGATGCTAACTATGGAAGTACACCAGGAAGCAGAGCCCACCACAGCCATAATCCGAGCGAAACTGGAGGAAATTACTGGAATTAATATTCAAACGAAGAAGGAGTTGGAAGAAGTGCTGTTACAAAATTATCAGATATTTCGGGAGCAACCAGGCAGGGCAAGTGGATATGAACATAGGTTTGTCGTGACTGATAAGACACCGTACTGTATAAGAGGATGGCCAATACCTTTGAAATACAAGGAAGCGGTTGACCAGGAGATGAAAAAAATGGAGGAATGCGGGGTAATAGAACGTGCGACCAGCCCATATATAAACCCTTTAGTGACAGTCATTAAGAAAGATCAATCCATACGATTATGTCTCGACGCGCGGCGAATTAATTCAGTTACCATTCCAGACTATGAAGGGGCGGTCCCGATTAATGAAGTTTTGGCGAGCTGCGGGGACATAAAAGTAATGAGTAGCATTGATTTAACCAGCAGCTTCTGGCAGATGCCACTAGCCGAGGAGTGTCGTGACTTCACAGGATTTCTATACAAAGGGCGATGTTACCGCTACACCGTGACCCCATTTGGCCTCAAAACCAGCCTGGCGAGCCTAGCCAGGGGATTGGACCATATATTAACGGAGGAAGTAAAACGGTTCACGATAATATACGTAGGTGATTGCCTATGAGTATCCAGGAGCATAGAGGAGCATATGAAACACCTGATTTTGCTACTAGAAAATCTGAGAAAGGCCAACCTTAATGTGAATATAAAAAAATCCCTTTTTTTCAGGAAAAAATCGATTATTTATGCTACGAACTATCAACCAAAGGAATTAGCGCATCACCAGAGAAAGTTGCAGCAATAATGAAATTTCCACGACCAAAAAACCCAAAACAGCGAAAGGATTTTTAGGTTTAACTAATTTTTATAATAAATTTACTAGTCGGTACGCCGAAGCGACCCAACCGTTGTTACAGTTATTAAAAAAAGGCGCAAAATTCAGATGGACTTAGGAAACAGACCAACAGTTCGAACAGGTAAAACAGCTGTTCGTGAACACCGTAATACTCAGGCATCCTAATCCCATCAAGAGATTTTACTTACAGACCGATGCAAGCAAATATGCGTTAGGGGGGCAGTTATATCAGATCGACGATGATAACCAAATAGGAGTAATTGCTTTCACTAGTCGTGTATTTAGGGGAGCTGAACTAAATTATTTTACCACTGAGTTAGAACTATTAAGCTTGGTACACTGTCTGAAAAAGTTTAGAACATATGTGTTGGGACGGCCGCTTACAATAATAACCGATAACAAGGCACTAACATTTATTCAAAAACGCCAGCTGACAAATTCACGAATCGCACGTTGGATACTAGCCATACAAGAATATGATTTCGACATTATACACTGTAAAGGCAAGGAAATATAGTCGCCGACATACTCAGTAGGTATCCCGAAGATTCACAGATGGACAGGCCCATGGATTATGATGAGGAATTGGAAACAGTGCTATGGAAATAAAGATAAACCCAAAGTTAAGGAGACAACTACAAAACATATCACGGTTCCAGAAAAACGATGAGAAACTGAATAAAATCATAAAGCAATTACAAAGTGATCCGTGCAGTAAAATACACAAGATATATACGTGGTACAATAAAAATTTACCGTCAGGAGAAGCGGATATGGAGACTGGTACTTACGAAAGAGCTGGGTGAAGATTTAATTAAGTAGATCCACACAGTCTATGGTCATATTGGTATAAAAAGAACGTATGAACTAGCCAAAGAATATTTCACGGGGGACCACTTATCCAAATTTACGAAACGATTGTTCCGAACCTGCGAAATATGCCAAAAATGTAAGGATCACCACAGAAGGGTATTGGTGAGACCAAGCCAATATTACCAATGTTCCAAGGAGACCTGGTCAGTATGGATTTTTACGGACCACTACCAACATCAACGGGCGGAGTAAAATATTTATTAATAATCATAGATAACTTTACGAAATATGTAAAATTATATCCCATGAAAAAAGCAACGACTGCCACAACAATTAATAAGTTACGCATATATATGCAAGAAATGGGTAAACCAAAGGATATATTAACAGATAATGGAGCCCAATTCACCAGTAAGTCGTGGGTGAAGAATTTAATCCACCTTGGGATTAAACCGAAGTACACCGCTATTCGGAACCCATGTACAAACTTATCGGAAAGGGTAAACCGGCAGCTAGGGAATGTGTTTCGAATACTGGTAGGTGGACACCACACGAAATGGGCAAAATACAACAAGCTAGTAGAAAAATCTATAAATGAAACGTATCACGATACTATTGAGATGACGCCACACCAAGCTCAGTGGGGTGAGGAACCGAGAAGAGCTTGGGAGCGATACATCGACAAAGAATTAATGAAGGAAGAAAAGAAGATCAATCATGGAGAGATCTACCAGAAGATAAGAAGGAAGGGTGAGAAGAGAACACAAAAACAATGGGGAGAAACAGCAGCTAAAGTTCAGTATCGGAGATCTAGTATTAATTCGAACCAACCCGATCTCCGACTTAACGAACAAGATTACTGCCAAGTTTTGTGCAATATATGACGGCCCTCATAAGATCAAAGATGTTAAGGGAGGTGCAACATACGTGGTAGCCGAGGTCGACAACCTTGAATCGGTGCGTGGCATTTTCAACGTCAGGCAGATGAAGCCATACTACCATGGATGATTCATTGTATTAATAGGGAAATTGAAAATAAAGAATATTAAAATTCCTTAACAAGAAAAATATTGTACGTAACCAAACTAATGTAAAAAAAAGTGTGTATAAATCCATGTAAGTTACTAAGAATGTAAATTGAAAGGGATAGTAATCGTTTAAGAAGCTATATGTCAACGTAGCTGGTAAGTGAGGGTTGTGAAAAGGTTGTGTTATGGATGTAATTTAGAATAATAGTCTTAATTTAGAATAGTGGAGGGGTGATTGTATGGTGTCAAGAAACCCAGGGAGAGAAAATGAAGTGACAGCTAAGGGGACCGGTTTTGACCGAACTGTGAAAGTGTGTCACACAGAAACGTAAACAAACCCTTCATTGAATGTTTGTGCTGTAAGAGGCATATAAAATGCTGTCCCAAATTCTATAAGACATTTATGGAGAAATCATTTTTCGGACAAATATAACGTTACGGTGGAACACATAAATTAATTCAATATATGTACAGTATAAATAAAAACTCAATTATTAATAGTAATTATAAAGATATGGTAGTATAAGAATTTGTAATATACATACATGTAAGTAATATGTAAGATAGCCATTTGAATAGTACAAGGTTCGGCTTGCCGCGACAATCCGGCCTCGACCGAAGTAGTGAATAATATACCCAAGGTACATAGTATGTCATAAACACATAAAATGTTTTGTGTATATGAAACAGCAAAAAACGAGCGAGTATCGTTAGGAAAGCAGCTCGGTGTCCTTCAGAAGACAAAAGATGACACCCCAATATTTATTGCAATTTTAGAAAGTAGCGTTGTTTTTTTAACAGCATAACGGCTACTCGCGTAAGTGAAAAAGAAAAATTTTTTTAAGTTTAAATTTCAAGACAAGCACGGGAAATCTGCGTTACTCTGTACAAGTATTCAATAATATAATTATAACGGAACGTTATACTAGCTTTGTTTAAAATGTATAGATTAGCTCAGTAAAAAAAGTCGGGAAGGAACAAGTTAAGTTATAAAGAAGAATATTTTATTGGTGCGCGTAAAGTACGTATTATGAAGATATTTCATATGTGCGCGTAAAGTTGAATCAAGAAAGTATATTTATTTTATGTGCGTGACGTTAAGTACAACGCGAGTGTGTGATACAAAGTTAAGAAGTGGTAAATCAATTATGTTTGGTGAAAGTGAAGTGCAATGAGCAACGTAGAACGTCCAATCAGAGTCTTGGAATCCTGCAAACAAGTAACAGTATACTATCTTAACAATTCACAACTCTAATATACAAAACATAGAAATTAATATCTACCATAAATATAACTCATCTCATTCTCAAAAAATCCCACACTTGTTCAGGTACTAACAATTCAGTTTATGTGATATGACATGCTAGAAAAGGTATTTAGTAGAATTATTGTATAAACAAGTGAATGAAACAAAATATAATAAGAATAGCATTCTAGTACGAGTCGAATACTTGCATATAATAATTATTAAGAAAATTCATGTTAGTTAAGAAAATATTATGCTATATGTTAATTAGAGTATTGAATATATATAGGTGTCAGTTGAATAAAATATAATATTGCGACTCGCTAAAACGAAGAATACTTAAATAATGGTAATATTGAAGAATAGTAATCAAGTGAATATTAATACTTTGTAATTAGTTGTAAAATTGTGTATCAAGCATCTCAATGATATTAAATTAGAAACCATAATGTTTATGATCAAATTTCAAATGCCATGTTTGTAATAAGAATGAAATAATATAGAATATTAGTATCTGAACGGAATGAGTTATTATTTATTAATAAACCCTGAGATACTCTGCTCTGGCGCCCAACCGAATTAATGATTGATATAATAATGAGTGGATGTATTCAGTAACACAGATATTAAAATCTAATTCATAAATATTATAAATCATTATAATTACTGCCCAAACGAAGTGCTGTCTTCAACATTGTTTAATTTAGCACTCCGAACAAAGGGGTAATCAAGAGGAATAGTATATATCTGTATGACCCAGGACACCCTTTCCCGGAAGTATGCGCTGGGACAATCGTGTCCTAGGACATATGTAGTATGTTCTGGGACAATCTTGTCCTAGGACATATGATGTATTTTCTGGGACAATCTTGTCCCAGGTATATGCACATATGTCCTGGGACAGGACATGGTCAGAGGTTGTGATAACGTTGTAAACATGACCTCCTGACCTAGTAAAAATGTAAATATTGTAGCATGACAGATAATCCACACAAATACATTACTCAATGATCATTAATAAAGCTCTAAGATATGGAATATCCAGATGAGAATTAATTAAAATGCACTGTTTAATAATATATTCACAAGAAAGGTTGAATAAAGAAAATTTCTGCAAACAATATAATATAATACAAATTTAAAAACCCAGAAGGCTAAAAATAATAATAACAAAATTACCCAGGTAAGATAGAAGCAGGCAATTAATATACCCCGTCACAGAAACCAGACCAGAAAAAACAAAGCTAAAGAAGAAACAAAACTAATCAAAACTCAAAGAAGAAAGAAGAATAATTAAAACTACTACTACTGAAGAATGAAGAAAGAAGAACTAATTAAAACTACTACTACTGAAGAAGGAAGAAAGAAGAACAATCAAAGCTACTGAAGACAGAAGAAAGAAGAATAATTAAAACTAGAGAAGAAAGAAGAATAATTAGAATTACTATTACTGAAGAAAGAAGAAAGAAGAACTAATTAAAACTACTATTACTGAAGACAGAAGAAGGAAGAATAATTAAAACTAGAGAAGAAAGAAGAATAACCAAAACTACTACTACTGAAGAATGAAGAAAGAAGAACAATCAAAGATAGAGAAGAAAGAAGAAGGAAGAATAATTAAAACTAGAGAAGAAAGAAGAACTAATTAAAACTACTACTACTGAAGAAAGAAGAAAGAAGAATAAACTAAATCTAATGAAGAAAGAAGAACAATCAGAGCTACTGAAGAAAGAAGAATAATTAAAACTAGAGAAGAAAGAAGAACTAATTAAAACTACTACTACTGAAGAAGGAAGAAAGAAGAATAATCATAAATACAGAAGAAAGAAGATAGAAGAACTAATTAAAACTACTACTACTGAAGAGAGAAGAAAGAAGAATAATTAAAATCAAGGAAGAAGGAAGACTAATTAAAACTATTACTACAGAAGAAAGAAGAAAGAAGACTAATTAAGACTACCAATACTGAAGAAAGAAGAAAGAAGAAAGAAGAACAATCAAAGCTACTGAAGAAAGAAGAAAGAAGAAAGAAGAAGAATTAAAACTAGAGAAGAAAGAAGAACAATCAAAGCAACTGAAGACAGAAGAAAGAAGAATAATTAAAACTACTACTACTGAAGAATGAAGAAAGAAGAACAATCAAAGCAACTGAAGACAGAAGAAAGAAGAAGAATTAAAACTACTACTACAGAAGAAAGAAGAAAGAAGACTAATTAAAACTACTGAAGACAGAAGAAACAAAACTCAAAGAAGAAAGATTAATAATTAAAACTACTACTACTGAAGAATGAAGAAAGAAGAACTAATTAAAACTACTACTACTGAAGAAGGAAGAAAGAAGAACAATCAAAGCTACTGAAGACAGAAGAAAGAAGAATAATTAAAACTAGAGAAGAAAGAAGAATAACCAAAACTACCACTACTGAAGAAAGAAGAAAGAAGAACAAACTAAATCTAATAAAGAAAGAAGAACAATCAAAGCTACTGAAGACAGAAGAAAGAAGAATAATTAAAACTACTGAAGAAGGAAGAAGGAAGAACTAATTAAAACTACTATTACTGAAGAAGGAAGAAAGAAGAACAATCTAAATCTTAGGAAGAAAGAAGAACAATCAAGGCTACTGAAGACAGAAGAAAGAAGAACAATCAAAGCTACTGAAGAATGAAGAAAGAAGAACAATCAAAGATACAGAAGACAGAAGAAGGAAGAATAATTAAAACTCAAAGAAGAAAGAAGAATAATCAAAACTAAATCTACAGAAGAAGGAAGAATAAAGAAGAACCAAACTCAAGAAGAAAGAAGAATAATTAAGACGACCTATATAAAACAAAACCCCATAGGGAAAGAACCCCCAAAAAAACCCCAAAATCAATGAATGCCCAAAGAGAAAGTATAACACCCTAAAAAACCATATCACTGTACAACTGACAAAAACTAAAAGTGTTAGTAGTATTAAATATTAGTGCATTCAAAAAGTTATTATTTAGTTTGTATAGACAAGTCTTCACAGTTCCCCCATGGTTGAATATTTCATATTAAAAGCTAGAAAAAGACTAGTAAATATATTGATAATTCACCATAGACAAGTGCAAGTGATCAAATTATAAATAATAAACTTTAAAAGGGTACATGAGTTGCAGTACATAGTAACAAACTTTAAGTTTTGTGAACAGTGCCTACTTTGATAATGAAGTAGTAATATTACTAAACAAAAGCTACTAAAGCGATATGAACATTCCATAGAATGGAATATAACTTAGGTAGCTAGGGGTATACTTTAAGAGGGGGTATAAATTTTATAAATGGGGAATTACAGAACTAACTGTTTATGATGAAGTTGTAGAAGGTATTAACAATTATATATGGATCCAAATGTGGGGTTCCAATTAAATATAGCATTTAGATAAGTAAGGGTTAGTCATAAGAGATATTAGTATTATAATTGTTATTTTATTGTTCATGTTAATTTAGGAATGCATTATCTAAAATTAGATATCATTCCAATGTTGTAGAAATACTTTTTATTATGTTATTAGGTGATATACCAAAACAATGTTATTAAGAACACCAGTTTTATATATCTGGGTGTTATATTTTAATTGTATAATCTATAATTACTGTTATGCCAGATCAGAGAACTAATTTTTAATCAAATATATCAGAGTCAGAAGTCAGAGAAGGAAATAAAATAATTACATTAGTAAAACATTCTGCAAATAGCCACAATTCAAATCTAGGCAATATAATAAAGTTAAAATGCAGAATAATTAATAAACCTAATCTTATAAACCAGTCAAACTGACAATATTTAGGCAAAGATACACCCAACATATTAAATACTATGTAAATAAGGCTTCCTAAAGATATGGTCATTCTATGAGTAAAATTATTTATTTGTATAATGAAATACCATTTGAAACTGAAATAGATTCACTAACGTTACCATAAGGGGAGTCATATACAACTGAATTATATGAAAAAACCATCATTAGTATACTAAATTGCAATAAAATAAGTGAGAATTGATAATTATACAAATTTCAGATTTCATAGAATAATAATTATATTAGTTAAAATGGCTATTATTTACATAGAAGACAGGGAAGTATAATTTTAGGCCTACCTCCCAAAAAAATATAAGAAATATGATTTTCTGATAAAACTTTGTAATACTAACTTAATTACTATCAAAATAAGTAGAATAGAATAGTGAAAACGAATATGTATTTTATATTTCAAACAGTTAACTAATAACGAATTTATTTTTTGAACATAAAGTATATTTTTAAAGTGTATCGGAAGTTATGGCAAATTTAAACAATATTGGGATATATTATATAGGCTAAGACTTTCATGAGACGAAGGAAATACAGACAGTTCATTATTATACCTCGAAGAGAGCACTTCTTGTGAATATTTGATTGAACCAACCTTTAATGGACGTTATGCTACAACGGAGTTCTGAATCATTTTATGTAAACTAAATTTTTAACTATTTTAATGAAAGTGAAGTGGTGAAGTTGACCCACGAACTACATAACACCTATAAACGAAATCACATATAACCAATTACATGAAATAACACTGAAATCGCATCAAACACCAAGTGAAAATTCGAGGTTAACTGACACACATAAACACCAGTTGATATACCTATTTAACAATATTTTTACACCAAGTGAACGTTTCCATCTAACACCAGTGACAATAAACTATACCCCAGAAGATCATATACCGTAGCGAAGAACATTTAACCGAAGAAGGGACATATTATCTCAACAAGTACGTTGTTTACATTAGAAGATTTCAACGCGCATGCTTCAGGCGGCCATTCTGATCCAGTTTCGTCACCTCAATTAGAGACGACTAACTGCTTTCTGGTTTGAACAAAATTATATATAAACTTTTATTATTAATAATTACCAGTATATTGTTTAAATTTAAGACCTTTTTTGAATTGTAAGTGTTATACTTTCATGTCCCTGACCTTCTCTGGCTTTTTATATAAATAACCGTTCAAAGAACCTGTTTAAATAATACAACTGTAAAACTTCTAATATCGACCGACCCTGAGCGAGTCGATATGGCTTGTAACCTCGATTAATTAATCGACCAACCTTATTATTGTATTTAATAAACGTATTTGTTTGTTTTTTGGTAAATTGGAGTTGATTTCTCTTATAAAAGGACATAATCATTAATTAACCAAGAAAAATAGATAATCTTTAAAGGCAGTATATGCGAAACTACAACATTTCAAGAGTAAGAAGAAGAGAGCCGTTTTCGCCTAACTTGAAGTTAATTGGATTATCTTTTTAACAAATTTACCGAACAGAAATTTATTACCAAATTAAACACCTTACTATTATAATTATAATTACGATCCACAACCTCAATTTATTCCTAAATATTAAGCACATAAATACCTCGAAAATAATTTTTCCGAAATTATTTTTTTTTATAAATATAAATTTTAAATTTATATTTCATTTCAATTTGCTACACAGCAAAATACACTTTATTTAATTGATGGTAATAACATCCCAATTACCAATAACAAAGACCAGGAACTTTACCAAATCGACGATTCCCAGAGCGGAACGTCACTACTACACATACACACCATAAAAATTATCCTGGATAATATTATACCAGAACACTCTACAATTACAATTATAGTATGGTTTTATTACCAAAGCGAAGATCAACAGTAAGAGCTTAGAAGACAAGAAGATATTAGCTACGTTACTACACACAATAGTGAGAGTACAATTCTCTTACATCAACTATTTATTTATTTTTATATTTAATATTTATCGTATTATTACAAAATTGGCGAGTCCAACTTGTGGGGCTCGATTACCGCAGAATACCAGAACAAGCAACACTTTATAAATTTAATTATAATTTGTAATAAATAAGTTATATTACAAATTTGGCGTCCAACTGAAGGGCTGTAATTAGGGGTTGAAATTACTGTAATTACTTACCCAATTCCTAATTCAGCTTGGCAGCGGTTAGTCAGCCAGGGAATCAGGGAAGATGATGCGTCGTGCCACATCAAAGAAGAGAGCGGCGGAGGCCGAGAAAGAACTCGATATGGAGGATAAGGAGGCGACCCCAGTGGAGGACGTGGAAAAAATACTAGAACGGGTAGAACATCAACAACCAGCACCACTAGAGAAACAACCCGAAATATCCACTCAAACAGGGGACGTCCATGTCCAAGACCAGGAGAAATCCAAAACAACAGAAGATCCGATTTTAGAGACAATGATGGAAATGTTCATGCAAATGAAAAAGGACATGGAAGAAAACAGCAAGAAGATGGAAGAAAGTTTGCATAAAAAAATGGATGACACCAACTATTCAACCAAGGAAGAATTGAAAAAGGACATAGGAGAGACCAGTAAGAAAATGGATTCCACCAAGGAAGATTTGAGTGATATAAATAAAAACATAGAAGAGTTGAAGAAGGACTACCAATGGTTAAGAGAAGAAATAAGGGAGGATAACCAACAATGGATTAAGGAAAGGAGAGAAGACAGATTAAAAAGAGAAGAAGAGGAGAGGACCAAAGAAATAAAATATGATAGCAAACCAGAACCAGAAGAAGTACCAAATGATATAAGGCAGGAACAAGTAATGGTAGTACCTGAAATTGAAACTAACCGAAACAAGGAAAATATTAAACAAAGGAAAAGGAGAATGTATCTAAGAAATGTAATGAAAACAAAGGAAGAAATGGAGATGATGAACCATGGTTTATTTGATGATGATAATATCCCTATTACCAACCATGAAGAAATCTTGAGTTCCAGGAATAATGGAAGTAGATTAAGGGTAATCTCAGAGATGATTTACCAGCAGACAGTAGTTTACCACTGGAAAAGGACCAGAGGTAAACTGAATAAAACATGGGGACTAGATCAGTTTCAGCGAAGGACTGGACAGTGTATTCCAGAAAGATGGAAGTATGACATTTTACCAGACTGTGATGACGGCACAGATGAATCACCAGAATGTGTTCCATTAGAGTACCATCCAGGACAGTTCCAGTGTACAGGTACACTAAAATGTATTCCTTCAGGGTGGATGTATGATGGTGAACCAGATTATGAGGCTTCAGATAAGCAAATAATTAATAATTCAAAAGAAGATCCTCACAGATATTTCTCATGCAATACCACATATGGACCAGAGACGTACTGGTATATAAAACACTATGATAGAGGGAGCCGAATAAGCTTAGCAGCCAACAAAGGAATAGCAGCTAGGAAAATGAAATACAAGACAAAGGCCAGAGATGTCACTAGTACCGGAACGATGATGAAGACTATGCTCATCCGGACAATGAGAGCAAATGAAGTGACAGACTACGGTTAAGTCTAATACCATACACCTCCACAAAAAGGGACTGATGTTATGATAACCGGCAACGGCAAAAAACTATGTCAAAGAAAAAGAAATTATGAGCAATTGTCCAACCTAATAAAAATCTTCAACCTGGGTATTTAAAAGAAAAATAATTATAAGAAGTACATTTGAAATAAAGAAAAGAAGAGAGCTAATACCATATTTAGGGTAATAATATATGTTAACCATATTTATGAAAAAATATTATGAGTAATTTAATGTATGGAAGAAATAATATTAAAGTAAAAATTCAAAAATGAAGTAATGACTACTTACTGCCTACCATTTAGGAAACAATTTATGAATCAAAGAGAAAATGAATTTTGAATTAAATCATCAAAATTCAAAAACCCAAGTAAAAACAATTTACTACCTTATTTTAAAAACAACTTTTAGAAATGAACAAGGAGAAAAAGAATTTGGATAAAACATTACAAACAATTATATATGGGACCAATTCTGAAAAAACTTTCCAGAATAAAGAAATGGCAATACAAACCACTGATACCATTTAAATGAATAAACTTATTGTGAAGTGAAATTAATGAGAATTTTATGTCAAATAAACAGAGATATTAAACATATGACATTAATAATAAAGAGTGCATTTGGATAAAAAGCAAGAGCAAAATAAAATTTTGATTAAGAAAGAAAAAACCATATATAAATAAATCCATAAGAAAAAGATGATCATATAATCAATGTCAATTATTAAAAAGACAATTAAAAGAGTAATTGAAAAAACATAATACTAGTGGAACGATTCACAAGAATTAAGAAAGGAACAAAAATATAATACAAAATATATGCTACCAATGACCAGAAGGAGATTGTGATAACAGTCAAAAAATGACAGAGAATTAAAAACTTTACACTGAATAAGGAGTGATAATTATATTATACCAGCTTCCAATCACAAGGAGAAATAAAATGCCAGCAGAGCTAACCATTGAGAAAAATAACTGAGATAGAGATTCACTAAGATAGAAATATAAATAGATCTGTTCGTATACGAAGTGAAATATCCAAAGATATTTAATTTTTTTTAATAGTCATAAGGTGGACTATTCTTATATAATTTTTATTAATGACTGTCTGAGATACGTCCAGCAGTATTATTATGTATTGGTCAGAGATGATTTACCTCTGTAATCAATAAATGACGTAGCATGGCCAGCAGAGTGTGAAGCCTACAGAGCCCCTCTGGACACTGCCCCAGCTAACGTGTTAGGGAATTTTAGGGAATAAATATCCCAAGGATAAAGAAACGAGTTAAGAAGAAAATGGAAAAATAAAAAATAACGAACCTCAGATGACTATTACTATCAGTAAGAATCCAGTTAATAATGAGATATAGATAAGCTCAAAAATATAGGAGAAAACATTTTTAGAAATGTGAAGGAAGTAAAAGAAATATAATTTATAATATAATGTCATAAGCAATTACTTCAGACAAACTAAGTATGATCTGAACTAATCACTTCTGGAAGAGAGCAATCTGTAGCATGACAGATAATCCACACAAATACATTACTCAATGATCATTAATAAAGCTCTAAGATATGGAATATCCAGATGAGAATTAATTAAAATGCACTGTTTAATAATATATTCACAAGAAAGGTTGAATAAAGAAAATTTCTGCAAACAATATAATATAATACAAATTTAAAAACCCAGAAGACTAAAAATAATAATAACAAAATTACCCAGGTAAGATAGAAGCAGGCAATTAATATACCCCGTCACAGAAACCAGACCAGAAAAAACAAAGCTAAAGAAGAAACAAAACTAATCAAAACTCAAAGAAGAAAGAAGAATAATTAAAACTACTACTACTGAAGAATGAAGAAAGAAGAACTAATTAAAACTACTACTACTGAAGAAGGAAGAAAGAAGAACAATCAAAGCTACTGAAGACAGAAGAAAGAAGAATAATTAAAACTAGAGAAGAAAGAAGAATAATTAGAACTACTATTACTGAAGAAAGAAGAAAGAAGAACTAATTAAAACTACTATTACTGAAGACAGAAGAAGGAAGAATAATTAAAACTAGAGAAGAAAGAAGAATAACCAAAACTACTACTACTGAAGAATGAAGAAAGAAGAACAATCAAAGATAGAGAAGAAAGAAGAAGGAAGAATAATTAAAACTAGAGAAGAAAGAAGAACTAATTAAAACTACTACTACTGAAGAAAGAAGAAAGAAGAATAAACTAAATCTAATGAAGAAAGAAGAACAATCACAGCTACTGAAGAAAGAAGAATAATTAAAACTAGAGAAGAAAGAAGAACTAATTAAAACTACTACTACTGAAGAAGGAAGAAAGAAGAATAATCATAAATACAGAAGAAAGAAGAAAGAAGAACTAATTAAAACTACTACTACTGAAGAGAGAAGAAAGAAGAATAATTAAAATCAAGGAAGAAAGAAGACTAATTAAAACTAAAGAAGAGAGAAGACTAACTAAATCTACTGAAGAAAGAAGAAGGAAGACTAATTAAAACTATTACTACAGAAGAAAGAAGACTAATTAAGACTACCAATACTGAAGAAAGAAGAAAGAAGAACAATCAAAGCTACTGAAGAAAAAAGAAAGAAGAAGAATTAAAACTAGAGAAGAAAGAAGAACAATCAAAGCAACTGAAGACAGAAGAAAGAAGAATAATTAAAACTACTACTACTGAAGAATGAAGAAAGAAGAACAATCAAAGCAACTGAAGACAGAAGAAAGAAGAAGAATTAAAACTACTACTACAGAAGAAAGAAGAAAGAAGACTAATTAAAACTACTGAAGACAGAAGAAACAAAACTCAAAGAAGAAAGAAGAATAATTAAAACTACTACTACTGAAGAATGAAGAAAGAAGAACTAATTAAAACTACTACTACTGAAGAAGGAAGAAAGAAGAACACTCAAAGCTACTGAAGACAGAAGAAAGAAGAATAATTAAAACTAGAGAAGAAAGAAGAATAACCAAAACTACCACTACTGAAGAAAGAAGAAAGAAGAACAAACTAAATCTAATAAAGAAAGAAGAACAATCAAAGCTACTGAAGACAGAAGAAAGAAGAATAATTAAAACTACTGAAGAAGGAAGAAGGAAGAACTAATTAAAACTACTATTACTGAAGAAGGAAGAAAGAAGAACAATCTAAATCTAAGGAAGAAAGAAGAACAATCAAGGCTACTGAAGACAGAAGAAAGAAGAACAATCAAAGCTACTGAAGAATGAAGAAAGAAGAACAATCAAAGATACAGAAGACAGAAGAAGGAAGAATAATTAAAACTCAAAGAAGAAAGAAGAATAATCAAAACTAAATCTACAGAAGAAGGAAGAATAAAGAAGAACCAAACTCAAGAAGAAAGAAGAATAGTTAAGACGACCCATATAAAACAAAAACCCCATAGGGAAAGAACCACCAAAAAAAACCCCAAAATCAATGAATGCCCAAAGAGAAAGTATAACACCCTAAAAAACCATATCACTGTACAACTGACAAAAACTAAAAGTGTTAGTAGTATTAAATATTAGTGCATTCAAAAAGTTATTATTTAGTTTGTATAGACAAGTCTTCACAGTTCCCCCATGGTTGAATATTTCATATTAAAAGCTAGAAAAAGACTAGTAAATATATTGATAATTCACCATAGACAAGTGCAAGTGATCAAATTATAAATAATAAACTTTAAAAGGGTACATGAGTTGCAGTACATAGTAACAAACTTTAAGTTTTGTGAACAGTGCCTACTTTGATAATGAAGTAGTAATATTACTAAATAAAAGCTACTAAAGCGATGTGAACATTCCATAGAATGGAATATAACTTAGGTAGCTAGGGGTATACTTTAAGAGGGGGTATAAATTTTATAAATGGGGAATTACAGAACTAACTGTTTATGATGAAGTTGTAGAAGGTATTAACAATTATATATGGATCCAAATGTGGGGTTCCAATTAAATATAGCATTTAGATAAGTAAGGGTTAGTCATAAGAGATATTAGTATTATAATTGTTATTTTATTGTTCATGTTAATTTAGGAATGCATTATCTAAAATTAGATATCATTCCAATGTTGTAGAAATACTTTTTATTATGTTATTAGGTGATATACCAAAACAATGTTATTAAGAACACCAGTTTTATATATCTGGGTGTTATATTTTAATTGTATAATCTATAATTACTGTTATGCCAGATCAGAGAACTAATTTTTAATCAAATATATCAGAGTCAGAAGTCAGAGAAGGAAATAAAATAATTACATTAGTAAAACATTCTGCAAATAGCCACAATTCAAATCTAGGCAATATAATAAAGTTAAAATGCAGAATAATTAATAAACCTAATCTTATAAACCAGTCAAACTGACAATATTTAGGCAAAGATACACCCAACATATTAAATACTATGTAAATAAGGCTTCCTAAAGATATGGTCATTCTATGAGTAAAATTATTTATTTGTATAATGAAATACCATTTGAAACTGAAATAGATTCACTAACGTTACCATAAGGGGAGTCATATACAACTGAATTATATGAAAAAACCATCATTAGTATACTAAATTGCAATAAAATAAGTGAGAATTGATAATTATACAAATTTCAGATTTCATAGAATAATAATTATATTAGTTAAAATGGCTATTATTTACATAGAAGACAGGGAAGTATAATTTTAGGCCTACCTCCCAAAAAAATATAAGAAATATGATTTTCTGATAAAACTTTGTAATACTAACTTAATTACTATCAAAATAAGTAGAATAGAATAGTGAAAACGAATATGTATTTTATATTTCAAACAGTTAACTAATAACGAATTTATTTTTTGAACATAAAGTATATTTTTAAAGTGTATCGGAAGTTATGGCAAATTTAAACAATATTGGGATATATTATATAGGCTAAGACTTTCATGAGACGAAGGAAATACAGACAGTTCATTATTATACCTCGAAGAGAGCACTTCTTGTGAATATTTGATTGAACCAACCTTTAATGGACGTTATGCTACAACGGAGTTCTGAATCATTTTATGTAAACTAAATTTTTAACTATTTTAATGAAAGTGAAGTGGTGAAGTTGACCCACGAACTACATAACACCTATAAACGAAATCACATATAACCAATTACATGAAATAACACTGAAATCGCATCAAACACCAAGTGAAAATTCGAGGTTAACTGACACACATAAACACCAGTTGATATACCTATTTAACAACATTTTTACACCAAGTGAACGTTTCCATCTAACACCAGTGACAATAAACTATACCCCAGAAGATCATATACCGTAGCGAAGAACATTTAACCGAAGAAGGGACATATTATCTCAACAAGTACGTTGTTTACATTAGAAGCTTTCAACGCGCATGCGTCAGGCGGCCATTCTGATCCAGTTCCGTCACCTCAATTAGAGACGACTAACTGCTTTCTGGTTTGAACAAAATTATATATAAACTTTTATTATTAATAATTACCAGTATATTGTTTAAATTTAAGACCTTTTTTGAATTGTAAGTGTTATACTTTCATGTCCCTGACCTTCTCTGGCTTTTTATATAAATAACCGTTCAAAGAACCTGTTTAAATAATACAACTGTAAAACTTCTAATATCGACCGACCCTGAGCGAGTCGATATGGCTTGTAACCTCGATTAATTAATCGACCAACCTTATTATTGTATTTAATAAACGTATTTGTTTGTTTTTTGGTAAATTGGAGTTGATTTCTCTTATAAAAGGACATAATCATTAATTAACCAAGAAAAATAGATAATCTTTAAAGGCAGTATATGCGAAACTACAACATTTCAAGAGTAAGAAGAAGAGAGCCGTTTTCGCCTAACTTGAAGTTAATTGGATTATCTTTTTAACAAATTTACCGAACAGAAATTTATTACCAAATTAAACACCTTACTATTATAATTATAATTACGATCCACAACCTCAATTTATTCCTAAATATTAAGCACATAAATACCTCGAAAATAATTTTTCCGAAATTATTTTTTTTTATAAATATAAATTTTAAATTTATATTTCATTTCAATTTGCTACACAGCAAAATACACTTTATTTAATTGATGGTAATAACATCCCAATTACCAATAACAAAGACCAGGAACTTTACCAAATCGACGATTCCCAGAGGGGAACGTCACTACTACACATACACACCATAAAAATTATCCTGGATAATATTATACCAGAACACTCTACAATTACAATTATAGTATGGTTTTATTACCAAAGCGAAGATCAACAGTAAGAGCTTAGAAGACAAGAAGATATTAGCTACGTTACTACACACAATAGTGAGAGTACAATTCTCTTACATCAACTATTTATTTATTTTTATATTTAATATTTATCGTATTATTACAAAATTGGCGAGTCCAACTTGTGGGGCTCGATTACCGCAGAATACCAGAACAAGCAACACTTTATAAATTTAATTATAATTTGTAATAAATAAGTTATATTACAATATACACAGACGGCGTTTGTTGACACGGACACGCGTAAACGTTGATGTAAACATAAACATTCCTCCGAGTTCGTTGACGTGTAAACTGTTTTTTTTCCTTTTTACAGTGTAGATAGTGTCGTCTTTACCTAAATATATTACATTTTATATGTAACGATTGTCATTCTATAGTAAACCGTGACCTTGAAACACACTGGCCTAGTAAAAATGTAAATATAAACAGACGGCGTTTGTTGACACGCGTAAACGTTGATGTAAACATAAACATTCCGAGTTCGTTGACGTGTAAACTGTTTTTTTCCTTTTTACAGTGTAGATAGCGTCGTCTTTACCTAAATATATTACATTTTATATGTAACGATTGTCATGGTATACAGATAAGATTGAATTAGCTTAGTCGGTAACCTGCAACTGTGTTATTCTAATAATAGATTATATGTAAGGTAAGTATCAATTGTTCAATCCCTAGTTAATTCATACTTTTTTTATTTTTTAAATAAATAATTACATTTATTTATTCATTATTTATACTTTTTTATTTTCACGTTTTAACATGAATTTGTTTTTAGATATGTTAGCCGATAATAACTTTTATATAATACACGTTAGCAGTTGGTTTATTAGTGTTCCAACGTGAATTCTGAAAGTAACATCCTAGTTAATAACATGTCGGTAGTTAAAAATTTACTGTATATAGTAAATGTTCAAATATTACTAATAAATTCTTTAGCCGATAATACAACAAAGATTGAAGTGGATAAATTTAAGCAATATTTATATGAATATGGTTATCTTCAAACAGATGATGAATCTTCGTTGCAAGCGGTAAATGAATCAGATATTACTAATGCGTTACTTATATTTCAAGAATACTATAAATTACCTACTGATGGTAAATTAAATAATGAAACTATAAATTTAATGTTAAAACCTAGATGCGGTAATAGTGATATTATTTTTGATTATCGAGTATCCAGTTTTAAATGGAACAATCCTGAAGTAACATGGCATTATTATTTAGCGAATCAAGAGGTATTAGAATTGACTAAACAAGCTTTTGCAGTATGGGAGGAAAAGTCTGGTATACGTTTTAAACATGATAGAGTAAATACAGATATTTTAATTTCTAATAAACGATTGAAACATATGATGCAAAAAGAATCGTGGCAATGTACGAGAACGTTTGACGGTAAAGGTGGAACATTAGCACATGCATATTTTCCTGATTATAATAATTCAAGGCGAGAAATTCATATTGATGAAGATGAAAAGTGGTCATATTCGACTGATAACGTTGTTCCTCTTGGCCACACAAGTTTTGTATGCAACGTTAATACATGAAATCGGTCATGTTATAGGTTTATCACATTCAGATGTATCAGATTCTGTAATGTATGCTTATTACAACGGTAAAATAAAGTTAGGTGATGATGATGTTTTAGCCATTCAAAATTTATATGGTAAGGCAGATAACACTTCTATAATATCTTTCATACTGGAGTCGCCATCTTCTTCGGTACCAAAGATACAAAACGAGCATCCTATAGATAGAAATAAAATCGATCTTTGTAATTTTAAAAATATTAATTTATTTTTAATTGCTGATAAACGATTATATATATTATATAAAAAATGGTTGTGGACATTAAATCCGGCAGAAATGATATATACCAAACCGCTCATAATAGAACATTGGTTAACGTTTCTTCCAAAAAACTTCACAAAATTTTAGCTGTATATCAACGACCATCTGGTGAGATAGTTATGTTTATAGATTCTTTGGTATTCATGTTCGATTTAATGAGTCTTAAATTAAGTCATGGTTATCCGAAGCATATCAAATCTTTATTTAACATACAACCGGATAATTTACATGCGGTATTCAACAGTTATACAGGTAAAACTTATATATTTCATGATGATAATTATTATAGAGAAGTCAATGAGTGTACGTTCACTACTAAATCATGGGGTTATATATCTGACACATTTCCTGGAATACCGCCTAAAATCGATTCATCATTTAGATTTTCTGATGGTAATTTATACTTTTTTAAGAACAATACTGTGTATGTCTTTAATGACTGTACGGGTGAGTTAGTTAGAACAGAAAAAAATAATCTATCGATATTCGGATTGAAATGTGTAAATGATTATGTACTATACAAATTAAAAGAATTAATATTACAATTGATAATTCAAAAGAAAGACCAATCGATATCAAATAATAATTGATAGTAATGTTGATGGAGAAGAATAAAAGTTCAGTTTCTAAGAGCATAATGATTTGAACGTATAGTTGTGAAGAATACGTAAAGCTGTTAACATGGAGAAAGGAAATATTCATGCTTTCAATTGGTGTATATATTGCATAGAATCTGCTGATTCAACGTTTAATGAAATATGTTATTTTGTAAATAATGAATTTTCTGAAGCAAATGTTACTATAATTGAAAATGAACAAATTATCAAGATACAATCCCCAACGATTTGCTTGTATGACGATATATTACAAAGGTTAGAAAAATATCGAAACCAATTAATAATCGATATTGATTTTGAAGAAGAATACAAAACTCTCCGTTGGAGGTAGTTAGTTAGTAGAGGCTCAACAAGTTGGATGCAATGTCAAAAATGGCGAAGTTGTGAGAAAAAATGAACCCCTGTAAGTTATTGCAAGATTTTTTTGAAGAAGCAGGATTTATTGTTAATGGTGATTTAGACAGTATTGTGTGTCGTGAGTGTGGATTTAAAACAAGAGGATCTTTATCTATTTCGCATATTCAATTTATGCACAAACTTTTTAATTCAGAATGTAAAATGGTATGTTATATATATGATAAATATAATAATTATGCACTATACAGTATATTATTGCATATTGATGATATAATGAATGCGAAAAAATGTATATCAGAAACTGAAGAAATCATGAAGTTAACATTTTGCTGTTGGCCTAAACGTTTACCACGAGTTGATAATTTAGTATCGGCAGGTTTTTTGTATACTGGTGTGGACGACGATGTAATGTGTATAGACTGTAAAGTTATACTTCACGATTGGCAAGACACAGACGATCCATGGTTTGAACACGCTAAGGCATCTCCAAATTGTTTACTTGTTAAATTACACGGAGTCATAAAAGATGGTTTCATTAAGTGACAAAAGTGGAAAATGTATTGAAGACTTTTTTAAAAATCAAAGATTTGTTGATGATTCGGATAATATTGTTTGTTCTAAATGTGGTTTTAAAACTACATGTTTTAATACTATTACGCATATTCAATTTATGCACAAACTTTTGTATCCAATATGTAAAACTGTGCGTTATATATCTTACAAATATGAAGACTATTTCAGATCAAAAAAGTGTGTTGCTAATTTTGTTAATATATTAAAGTGAAAATAAAATTTATAAAAAACAGAGTTGATGTGTTTTTGTTACATATTTGTTTAACCTTAGGATAACCTTTTTAGTTGTTGTACTTTGATACAAAGTAATCTCTGATAACTAAGGTCATAGATGTAAACAGTTTTTAATTAGTTGTTGCACTTTGAATAATGAGCATCAGACAGGCGATAAGTAGTGAATTGCATAAACAAGCGAGAAGGAATTTTCCTACACGCAATGTCGAACTGAAAGGTATTCACGATTTGTATCAAGCTGACCTTGTAGAAATGATTTCTTTTTCAAAGTTGAATAAAGGTTATAAATACATACTAACAGTGATAAATTGTTTTAGTAAATTTGCATTTGCAGTTCCGTTAAAATCAAAAACCTCACACGAAATTGTAAAAGCTCTAAGACCTATATTACATGTAAACAAAATGAAACATTTGCAAACTGATAAAGGAAATGAATTTTACAATTTACCGATTCAGCAATTATTTAATCATTACAATATAAATCATTATTCGACTTATTCAGATAAAAAAGCCTCTATTATTGAACGTTTTAATCGTACTTTAAAAAACCGTATGTGGAAGTGGTTTACTACCAGTGGAAAGTATACATGGATCGAAGTACTTCCTCAGTTATTGAAAAAATATAATAATACTGTACATAGAACTATAAGTATGAAACCTAAAGATGTTAATATAAATAATGAGAAAAGGGTATTAACACAAATAAATAAAAAACGAATACCTGTTAATAAGAAACCTGCAAAATACAAAGTTGGGGATAGAGTGAGAATTAGTAAATACAAACAAATCTTTACCAAAGGTTATTTACCAAATTGGACAAATGAAATATTTACAATTCATAATATTAAACAAACAGTACCTAGAACATATATTTTAAAAGATGATACAGGAACCGTATTAGATGGCGGATTTTACGAACAAGAAATTAGTAAAACAAAATACGACAATATATTTTTAATTGAAAAATATTAAAACGTAAAGGTAATAAACTACTTGTTCAGTGGTTAGGATACGATAAGTCGCATAACAGTTGGATTGATAAAAACCAAATCATTTGAATTATTTTTTTCAATCATGAAAATAGTACAGCAAACAAAAAAAATACGTATTTGTAATTTTGATAAATCTATGGAGAAAAAAGAAAGAGTCCATAGCGAGTTGTTACCAAATAATGTCAGGTCTCTTATCATTGGACCGAGTAATACTGGAAAACAAACCTAATGCTTAATCTTTTGTTCAGTCCTAATGGTTTATGTTTTGAGAACGTTTATGTTTTTTCAAAATCGTTGTATCAGTCAAAGTACAAATTTTTAGAAACAGTTTTATCAGGTATACCAACAATAAAATACTATAAATTTTCAGAAAATGATCAAGTCATTCATCCTGATGATACTGAACAAAATTCAGTTATTATATTTGATGATGTAGCATGTGAACAACAAGATAATATAAGAAATCATTTTACAATATGTAGACATAAAAATAATAATGTTATTTATATATGTCAAACGTATGTTCGAATTCCGAAACACTTGATTCGTGATAACGCGAATTTAATAATTATTTTTCAACAAGACGAACTAAATTTAAAACATATATACAGAGATCATGTTAATACTGATATGACATTTGAAATGTTTAAAGAACTTTGTTCTAAAGGATGGACAAGACG
The DNA here is from genome assembly GCA_034769895.1 of Magicicada septendecula. Lineage (NCBI taxonomy): Eukaryota > Metazoa > Arthropoda > Insecta > Hemiptera > Cicadidae > Magicicada > Magicicada septendecula. The sequence continues at coordinate 450,547,539 of CM068368.1, forward strand.
CAAAAAGGGTTTTTTTGTTATAGATAAAGAAAGTGATATGAATTGTGGCGGTCGTTATTGTTTTGATTTTGATATCTATATTACTAATTTGTAATCGAAATTTTTTTTATTACTTATCAATATGTCATCAAAGAAGTCACGTTCCCTTGACAAGCAAGAGAAGATCGTCAATTAAATTAAAAAAATAAGAAAAAATATTCGAAAGAAACATCAGACTCTAACACAAAATATTATTGATGAAGAACAGTTTGCACAAAAATCGTTGAAACCTATTATCACTCCGTTACAAAAGTTAGTACAAGAGAAAACAAATTCGTCATTGATTAAAAAAGAAGAACAACAATTAAATGTTGAAATGGACGATATTCAGTCGCGTTTACAAAACAAAAGGTTTTCAGAAGAGGCCGAAAACATCCCGATATCAAACAAACGAACAGTAGAAACGCCGTTACCATTACCGCGTGAAGAAGAAATAACGTATGAAACCTTACCCACGGTTGATGAATTGATGTCAACATCAGAAGGACGACAATCAATTGAACCTTTTATCGATATATGGTTTAAAGGTCCGTTAATAAGACACTATATGCGTAAATTTTTTGATGACAGTAATCATGATATTGATCACGTTTTTGGTCCATATTTTGGAGATAATAATATTTTAATGTTAGGTAAATACCCTTTCAAGACTGATGAAAGTGATATTATTACAATTAATAATGTTATGTACAAAGGTACACCTGGTTTGTACGATCTTATTTTTATGAAAAACCCCAACGCATATGTATATTCACAAGAAGATTTAGACGAATATTCGCGTATAATAAGTGAAACCGCAGCATATTTAAGTTTAAAGACAAACAGAGTTAAAAGTAGTACTAGTTACAAATATAAAAATGTAATTAAGCCTATTATTAATAAGCTTTTACAATCATCCACATCGAAAGTTAGAAGTAGCCGATTGCATAGTGATACAGAAGGTCGCAGTTTGTTAAATTTCAGTAACAATAAACCAGTTTTTGTGTACTGGAATAATGTAAATGAATTATGCGATAGATTAAAATTATTGATTGCTTCACAAAGTGCAGGTCATTCGGGTCATGAAAATGAAATATTATCAATTATTGAAGAGCTACAGGAGGCCGGTATAATAAAAGAAGATGGAGCAACGTTTGAAGCGATATTTTCAAAATGAGTATCGATAAATTCGGACACTATAGTGGTGACTTAGTGGCTAGTTTCAACGTTCAGCGTGGACCGCCTGGAGAAGATTTAAATTAACTGACGACGGAAATTTTAATATAAGTAATAAACGATTATGTAATGTGGGCGATCCTGAATTGGATGATGATGCCGTAAATGTAAAATATATGAGAACAAATTCGATTACTTTAACAGACGATTGTTACGATGTTAAAGTGAAAAAAGTTATTAATTTAGCCGATCCTGACGAACCTTGTGATGGTGTAAATAAAAATTATTTAGAAATTGTTACTAAATCATATTTAGCTGATAGAATACCTATTAAGCTGAAGAATAATCCAGTGTATTCATTCAAGAATAATCGTGTGGCCCAAATCGCATCACCTGTTTATAAATTTGATGCTGTTAATAAACTTTATGTTGATAATAAGTTACCTGATGAAAATACACAGACTAATTGTGATTTCAAGCAAAAAAGGTTAATTAATATAGCAGATCCTATTAATTTGCTTGATGCTATAAATAAACAGACTTTATTAACAAACATAACTAATACAAAATATGAATGTAAACAATATATAGATGATAAAATATATTATTCACGAAGTAAAGAGGAAAATAGTATAGATTTTAATGAAAGCAGATTGACTAATGTTGCTGATTCTAAAGATGATACAGACGTTATAAACCAAAAGACTTTAACAAGAGTTATGAATGCATTTAAATTAGATCTAGAAGACTATAAAGTTGACAGTAACTTAGTTAGAATATTATACAAATTATATAAGGAGTGCACTAAAGACAATCCTGTTAAAACTATAAACGAATTTCGCATTGTATATATAATACAAAGTTTATATGAAGCGTCATAAATGCATCTGTATCCAAACAAGATAGAAGGTGGTGGTCTGGTGATTAATATTTTTGGAAATGTTATAAACAAATCAATTGATTTATTACCTGTCAAACTTCATTTACCCGGTTATCAGTATTGTGGACCCGGTACAAATTTAGCGAAACGATTACAAAGAGGTGATCCAGGAATTAATAAGCTTGACGCTGCTTGTAAACAACACGATATTACATATTCAAAGTATTCAGATTCTATAAATCGCGCTAAGGCTGATAAGGAATTAGCTGAAAGAGCTTGGGAACGTGTTAAATCAAGTGACGCATCGTTCGGGGAGAAAGCTGCAGCGTGGTCAGTAACTAACATAATGAAAGCTAAAAGTAAATTTGGGGGGGGAATAAAAAAGAAAAAAGCTATGTCCAACACAGTTTATAATTATTTGAAACGTTTTGCTGGTAAAAGTGGAAAAGGTTTATATTTGAGACCGTATAAAAAAAAGGAGGAGTTCTAAAAAAAAAAAAGAAAAGAAAAACGAAACAACGACGGCGAAAATAATAAAGAGTATTCCTATACGTCCGCTTTCAATTCAAGATTTACTACTGTATGTTAAACAATTAAAGATTCCTAATTTCAGAGGAGTGTTTATGCGTGACACATTACCATTACACACTGGAATTTGGCAAAATGAAACCGGAATAGTTAATTTAGATAATAGTTATGGTCATGGTACTCACTGGGTATGTTATTTTAAACGTAAAAATAAAGTTAATTATCTTGATAGTTTTGGTAATTTAAGACCGCCTATCGAACTAATTAATTACTTTTATTCATCAAGTCAACGATCTATTGAAATCGTTTATAATTATACACGAAGACAAAATATGGATGCAGTCAACTGCGGTCATTTGTGTTTACAGTTTCTCAGTAATAATGTTTTGTCTAAGCGATAAAGGATCCGTATTAACATGTGATATTTTTCCACCAATCCAGTTAAGTGATGAAAAATGAGAACTAGGTTTAATTGACTTTATGACATATCATTCAATACCTAATATAGAGGAAGGAATTAACAATGTATTATATTATGGTATTGATAAGAAAATAGTATTGCCTACTGGTTCTTACGAAATTTCAGATATTGCAATGTTTATTAACGATTACTTAATTCAACATGATGAAAATGTAAAAATAATTATAAAAGCGAATAATAATACATTAAAAAGTGACATTTGTTCTAACGTTCAAATTGATTTTAGTAAACCCGATTCGTTAGCAACCATATTAGGATTTGAAACATGCATAATAAATCCAAATAAATGGTACAGTTCAACCTTACCGATAAGTATTGTTCGAGTAGAGAGCATCCGATTGATTTGTAATTTAATTAGTGGTTCGTTTAATAACGGAATTCCAGATCACATAATACACGAATTCTATCCTAGTGTTCCGCCAGGTTTTAAAATTGTTGAAAAACCAACCAACGTGATATATTTACCCGTAAACACATCTAGGATACATAATATTGTAGTAAGACTAGAAGATCAACAAGGAAGACTGATTAATTTTCGAAACGAAATAATAACGTTACGTTTGTATTTGAGAAAACAATAATAATGGGTCTTATTTTTTATTACGGAATCAATAAAACAACTGCAAATAAGCCAATTATAAGTAGTAAAGATATGAATATCGACCGGTTAACACCACAAAACCTTAAATTTCTACAGTCATTAGGATTAACAGTAATAAAGGATTATTTAAACAAAAAATGAATCTTAATATTCAAAACGTAAACGCTAGCATTCTAAACATTATATAGGATGTTGTGTATGAAGATGACTCGATAGTAGGATTAGCTTATCACACTCATCTACCGTACACCTCTACTACACTCAATAATAATGACGAAATTAGACTTCCAATTAATCAACAAGATGTGTACACATTACCGTGTGAAAGTTACCTTCATATAAAAATAGAATACACTAATAATAACGGTATACATGATCAAACTTTAAAATTATGTTCAAATGCTTTAGCATTTTTGTTTGATGAAATTATATACGAAATAAGTGGATCAGAAATTGATAGAGTTAAAAATGTTGGAATAACATCAACAATTAAGAATATGTTAACGATTAAACCACATGAAATTAACACTTTAGAAAATAGTGGATGGGCTTCAGATTTAATAAGTCATATGGCACCATCATCGAAAGATATTAGCTTCTGTATCCCATTAAAAAGGTTGTTCGGATTTGCTGAAGATTTTAAAAAGATTTTGTTAAATATAAAGCAAGAATTAGTTTTAATTAGAGCGTCCACTGATAATAATGCAGTAATTTTACCTGAATCAGTAGACACATACAAATTAAAAATAAAATATATATCATGGAGAATTCCGTATGTTTATGTTAATGACGTAGTAAAGGTAGATCTACCGAAGATAATACGAATTGATCGACCTTTATTAATGTCGTTTCGAAAATGGGAACTTTACGAGTATCCGTCTGTGCCAAAAGCAAACAAACTTACTTGGACTGTTAAAACGTCATCACAATCAGATAAACCTCGTTACGTTATTGTAGGTTTTCAGACTGACAGAATAAAAAATGGACATAAAAACCCAGTACATTTTGATCTTGCCTCATTCTATAATGCAAAGTTATATTTAAATTCAGAATACTATCCGTATGATAATTTTAATGGTGAAACGTCGATTCTACATGAGTATTATTCAATATTTCAGTCTTCGTATTATTACAAAAGTGAAAATGCACCAATGATAAATCGTTCAAACTTTCTAACGTATACACCTTTTTGTGTAATTGATTGTTCAAAACAAAATGAATCATTAAAAACTGGTTCAATAGACATCCGTCTGGATATTGAGACGTCAACAGACATACCGGAAAAAACTACTATCTACTGTCTCAATTTTTACGATACAATTATGCAATATACGCCTTTATCTGGTACTGTAAGAACAGTATTTAAAATATAATTACGTAGATAAAAAGTGTATCAGTTCTGCTGTTGCACGCAATGGAATACGTTATCGATTTTCAAGGTTTTCGCGATGATGGAAACAATTTCATTTTTAAAGAACTTTGTATTCAGTGTATACAAGATAACAAATTTTCTGGTGCTAGTGATCAGTATTTGTTTTTACCACCATTTAGTTACAAACATTTGTCAGAGAAGAAAAAAAACGTTAATAAATGGATTGAAACCAAATGTCTTGGACTTAGCTGGAAGTGCGGTCTTCAAGATTATAACGATCTACAGTTTATATTAAATAAATATGTGAACGGTAAATGTATTTATGTTAAAGGATCAGAAAAAAGTAGCATTAGAAAAAGAATTGAATTGTTATGTGAAAATAGTAGATATGGAAACACTCGATTGTCCATCCTTAAAAGTGTTAAAACAGCAGCAGTCTTCATATTCTATTCACTGTCCTTTCAAACATAATTTGTATTATTGTGCTTTAAATAATGTACATCATTTAACTAAGTGGATTATCGAATACTGGAACAAGAAATTGAAAGACAAAAATGTTGGGACTGTATGATTGCTTAACTGTGTAATTCGTATTTACGTAGTTGATCTTTTGATCTCCTACTTACGCGTGCGTACTTAGAACGTGACATTACTACGCTGATAAAACTGATATCAGTTCTGCTGTTGCACGCAATGGAATATGTTATCGACTTTCAAAGTTTTCGCGATGATGGAAATAATTATATTATTAAAGAACTGTGCGTGCAACCTATAGTAAACACTAAATTCGCTGGTGTTTGTAATCAATACTTATTCTTACATCCATTCGATTACAGACATCTATCAAAAAAGAAAAAAAAGTTAATGACTGGATTAACAATAATTATCTTGGACTTAGTTGGAATTGTGGATTAACAGAATATAGTGAACTTCCAGTAATATTAAATTCATATATATATGGAAAGTGTATTTATATAAAAGGACGTGAAAAAAAATAGCTTTACAAAAAGAATTGAACTGTCATGTAAAAATAGTGGATATTGAATCACTCAAGTGTCCGTCTCTAAGCGTTTTGAAGAAGCAGTCTTTAAATAGTATACGTTGTCCATATGATCACTCTTAAACAAACTGTGCATTAAGTAACGTGTTTTATATTACTAAATGGATAATTCAATATTGGAACTGTTTGTGTAATGAACATGATGAAGAAACTAAAAGAATAAATTGTTGGGACTGTATGATTGCTTAACTTTTTATTGTAATTAAGACATGTAAAATAAAGTTAAAAAAAAAATTTAAACATTTTCATTTTTTGATTTATTAATACTAAAAAACATATATTCAAAACATTATGATTTTTTCTATATAGTCTATATTACATATTACAAAAATTATAATTTTTACAGTCTACCATTCTATACAACATACATACATACATATACATACATTCATACATACATACATACATACATACATACATACATAAAAGTGATTTTTTTATTTATTTACATACAAAATATTATGAAAGAAGATTTTGAAAATTTCTTTCTATCATTTTTCCATACCATTCATAAATAATACATTTAGTCACATACTAAAAAACATACATACTTTTTTTATACCAGCATTTTTTTATTAATTTACATACAAAACATTGTTGTAATTGTGTATAGGTTACATACTACAACAAATATAAAATACCAACATATTTTACATACAAAAAAATTTGAAAATTTCTTTTTTATAGGAAACATTTTTTTTATCTTAACCAAAATATTAAGATCAGTTTTTATAAGTTTGTTTTAAAAAATTTGAAAATTTCTTTTTTTATAGGAAACATTTTTTTTTTTATCTTAACCAAAACATTAAGATAAGTTTTTATAAGTTTGTTTTTTAATATTTTTTATCTTAGTCAATTCGCGTGATTTTAATAATACAATTTTATGCAATTGCATATAAGTGGAATCTTTACTTTGCAATAAAAATTGACTTCTATAGGCAGCTTTAGTCCATCTGTCTTTTTTACTTATTACGTTTAAATCGTTAGTATCAGTTATATCAATTTTTATTAAGTATGCACCCTTTTCTCCGGGTGTTGTTAAAGTTTTAGTTGAATTATCTTTTTTAAAAGAAATATACTGATCATACAATTCATCAGTTTTTTCGTTTTTAGATGTATAACGTTTAACTGATTTAAATAATCTTTTAAATTCAACATCGCCATCGTCATCGTCATCGTCATTAACAATGTCAATGTTCATCGGATCTTCTTCTTCTTCTTCTTCTTCTTCTTCATCTTCAAACCTATACATCATTTTGTTTTTTATAATAGAATTGATAATAGAAAACGTTGTTCTTAATATATTTTTTCTTTAAAATGAACAATATTTGTATTCAAATAGTTATATATTTCATCAATATCGAATAAATAATTATTTAAAAGCATCAAGTCTTTTTGTGAATTAACAATTGTAGTTTCGAGAGCAAATTTTATTTTTTTGGTTATATCTCGTAATTGAATATATAGAGAAAAAACATTAACATTATCTTTTAAGATAATGTCTGGTTGAATTTTTTTCATCATATCTTCCCACTGACCGTAGGAAGATAGACCCAGATAATAAATTAATTTTAAAATGTCCTCTAACGACAAACATTCTTCATGACGAAGACTTCCTTCATGCTGAGCATCCATTACAATGATAAGATTTTAAATTTTCAAAATCTGTAACATACAAAAATAAATTTTCGTTAAATTACTAATTTGTGACTGGTAACCTAAGAATTATTATACAAAACTAAACAAAGACAAATTAAATGAAACAGAAAAAATAGAAATTAAATTTTAAATACTAAAATTGAACCTTTAATAACTAAGATAAAAAAAATAAAAGTAATAGAGAAACGTATAGAACACATTATATATTGAAAACGATATAGGAAAGACTTATAACAAAGACAAATTAATTTTTTGAATAGAGAAATGTAAAACAGATTATACCTTATAATAATACATATATTAAAAATAACATAGGAAGAACACATTAACTTATTTTACAGGTAACCAAGAATTACTGTACATGTTCTTGTGTAGAACATAACAAAAAATAAAAATAAGAATGTTACCTTAATGACGATCGCAGACTGTAGTAGCTGGTATGTTTCTGGATGCTGAACCACAATTTTCAATCGGTTTATATACACAGAAAATGCATTATCAGTTTCACACGTTCTCAATACGCGTAAGTAGGAGATTAAAAGATCAAGTAAATAACTTGTTTACCGTGTATTCGTTGTTTGTTAGCAGCAGTTCAAAAAGTTGTTTTCGCATTTTATTTACAACAGTTTAAAAAAATTAATATGTAAAAATACGAGATCAAGAGGTCAAGTAATTACCGATTATTCATTATCAGTCACGTCGCATTTTATTGACAACAGTTTAAAAAATTAATACGTAAAAATACGAGATCAAGAGGTCAAGTAATTACCGATTATTCATTATCAGTCACATTGCAATAACGTTGCACTTTTAAAATTTATTTTTAAACAACAGCACGGTATTGGTAGTAGTTCAAAATACATTGTTTACTGTTTTCCTGTTATCGGTCGGTTGACAGTATAAATAGCCATACAATAAAAAAGCAATTTATAGCAATAGATTGGTTTTTAACCAGCATAGGTCTCAATACATCGGATCTTTACAAAATTGTAAGTATAATCATAGATAACCTCTCTTTCTATTGTAATTTACATCAGTAAAATAACTTAGAATATTGTTCGTTTATAACAAATACATATTCCACACAAGAAGAACACGCCAACAAAAAAATATATGAACAATTATTTTTTATAAATATGGAACTGATATGAATATTTTTGTTTTAAATATATTCCTACAGATTATGAATAAAAATCTACCGTTTAAAAAACGACAAATTGTAAGAAATGCTGTCGAACAAGAACAGATGATAGATAATTCATCATCACAACCTGGCTCATCATACGAACGAACACCTTCAACACAACCCGGTCCATCGCGTGTACCAGATTTGGGTCAGTTACCTGGTCCATCGCACAGCAGACATCAAGATTTTAATAACGAAAACGATCCACAACCTGGTCCATCACATGTTCCAGATTTGGGTGGATTACACAGACAAACATGGTCAACACCACTATCATCTCCAGCATCATCATCATCATCATCTTCATCATCAATACCAAATTTTAGATTAAAATCAAAGATATTGCGGAAAGTATTCGCCCGTAAACACAGACAAACACGGCCAACACCACTATCATCTCCAGCATCATCATCATCTTCATCATCAATACGAAATTTTAGATTAAAATCTATTAGATTACAACAAATTGTAGAATCCAATAGCTTCATTGAGATAGAGAACGCCTTCAAAGGTAATTTAAAAACATATTTTTACAAAAATACAAGTAATAATTATAAGGATATTTGCTTGCTGTTAGTTTATATTAAATTAAATATAGTTACAATTTTAAGTAATATTATTTCAATGTTTGGTCCGGTAAAATTTAACATTATAGTTGAATGTACATATATAAATCCAGTTATTAATGAAACACAAGACAGAGCCTTTAAAAAAAAAAATATTCCGATTATAGAAAACGATAATTTTAACATAATAGTTAACAATGCGATTAAAGAAATTTGTTATGATGAAGACGTATATATGGGTAAAGGTTCCGGATGGAGTCTTCACCGTATAGACGGGATTTTATTACGTATAAATCGATTTAAACCATTAAGAGGAGCTTCATATATTGAACTTCCAAAATTTTTACAACATAAAAAATGTATAATAAATCCTAGAAATAAAGATAATTATTGTTTTAAATGGGCAATCCTCTCTCGTTATGTAACTGGACCTCACATTGAACGTGTTAATTTTCGTTATTTTGTTTTAGAAAATAAGTTTGATTTTAAACATATAGACTTTCCTACACCTTTAAACCAAATTTCTCGTTTCGAAAAAAATAATAACGTTTCTATTAACATTTATTCTATTGATGAAAAGAAATCAATTTTTCCTCTTAAAGTGTGTAAGGAAGAAAAGAACAATCATTTTGACCTTTTAGTATTAAATATGCCGAATAATGCTAATTATCATTATTGTTATATAAAGAATTTTTCCAAGTTAATAAGATCACAGTTAACAAAACATACAGAAAAAATTGAAATATGTAAACGTTGTTTTTCGTTTTTTACTAAAAAGTCAAAACAATTGAAAATTCATAATAGATATTGCGGAAAGTATTCGCCCGTAAAAATAGTATTACCAACTACTGATAACAACATATTACAATTTAATAAATTTCATTATCAATAGAGAGTTCCTATTGTAGTATATGCAGATTTCGAATGTATTTTGAAACCTGTTAGTACTTGTTTGCCCAACCCCGAAAACAAATTTACTGCAATTAATGAATTTCATATTCCGATGAGTTTTTGCGTATATTTTGTTATAGATAGCAATATCCCTGAAAGGATTAGAAACCAGCTGCCTTCGGAACCGTACTTATATCGTGGTAAAAATGCCGCGGAAAAATGTATGATATTTTTAGTTGAAAAAATTAATTTAATCGGTTCACTTATTAAACAAAATATTCCGTTACATATGACTCGAGATGATAAAATGAAATTTAAATCGGTCACACATTGCGAGATGTGTAACAAGGAATTTACATTATTATATCCTAAAGTTCGAGATCATTGTCATTTAACTGGTCAATTTCGTGCAACATTATGTTATACGTGTAACTTGAAACGACAACAACAGCAATTTGTACCTGTTTTCATACATGGTAGTTCTAATTATGATTCGTATTTTATAGTGCGTCAATTGGGTTATGATATAAAAAATATTCATGTAATTCCTGATACTAGAGAAAAGTACATTTCTTTTGCAAAAAAAAAAAAACACGTTCGGGTTTAAATATTAGATTTATTGACACTTATCGTTTTATGAATTATCCGTTGGTTGAGCTCAGTAATAATCTGCGTAAGGATAAATTTTTCTATACTGGAAAATTTTTTTCTGCAAACAGTATGCCACTAGTTACCAGGGAAGGTGTGTACCCTTATGAATATACGAATTCCTGGAAAAAATTGGAAGAACGTAGATTACCACCACAAGAATGTTTTTATAGTTCACTAAATGATTCAGAAATTGGAAATGTTGATAATGAACATGCTTGTAAAGTTTGGAATCATTTTAATATACAAACACTTGGAGAGTATAGCGATCTATATTTAAAAATTGATGTTTTAATATTATGTGATATTTTTGAAAATTTTAGATCTCTTTGTATGCAATCTTATAAACTAGACTGTGCACACTACTTTACAGTACTAGGTTTTGCTTTTGATGCGATGTTAAGTTATACAAAAATTAAACTAGAATTATTAACTGATTACGAAATGTACCTCCTATGTGAAAATGGGGTGAGGGGGGATTAAGTGTTTGCATAAAAAAAGGATCTGTTGCTAATAATAAATATATTCCAGAAACGTTTGATGTAACTAACCCAATTAAATATTTAACTTATTTAGACGCGAATAATCTGTACGGTTGGGCAATGAATAAATGTATGCCATATGCTGGTTTTACTTGGAAGGATCCTAACGATAATTTTAATATACTAGATATTGCAGACGATTCTCCTGTTGGTTATATTTTAGAAGTAGACGTCGAGTATCCTCATCACTTACATAATCATCATAGCGATTTACCGTTTTTACCAGTTAATGAATGCGTTAAAGGAACAAAACAACAAAAATTGTTAACAACATTAGAAAATAAAGAAAAGTATATATGTCATTACATTAATTTAAAACAAGCTGTTAAACACGGTATAAAAGTTATAAAAATTCATCGTATTTTAGAATTTTTGCAGAGCCCTTGGTTAAAAACGTACATTGACTTAAATACAGAAAAACGAAAACAAGCTAAAAATGATTTTGAAAAAGACTTTTTTAAATTATTAAACAATTCAGTGTTCGGTAAATGTATGGAGAACGTTAGGAAAAGAATTAACCTTAAACTTGTAAGTGATGAGAAAAAATTATTAAATTTAATTACACACCCGGTATTTAAAGACAGAATAATTTATAATAAATCGTTATGTGCGGTATTATCGGATAAAAAACATTTATTTTTAGATAAACCAATATATATCGGATTAAGAGTATTAGAAATAAGTAAAACGTTAATGTATGATTTTCATTATGATATAATGAAGAAAAAATACGGTGAAAAAATTTCGCTCTTGTATACTACAGATACAGATAGCTTTTTTTACGAAATTCATACAGAAGATTTTTTATAAAGATATATTAGAACCGGATTTAGTTACACACTTTGATACGTCAGATTATTCACCCAATCATCCGTGCTATTCAATTGGAAATAAAAAAATTATCGGTAAATTTAAAGAAGAATGTTCGGGTGTACCAATTAAAGAATTTATCGGCTTACGCTCTAAATTATATACATTTAAAACGGTAGATAACAAAGTTAAAAAGGAGCAAAAGGAATTAAAAAAACGTTATTAGCAAACATATAAGCTTTGAAAATTTCAAAAAGTGCGTCTATTCTAAAACTATAAATAACTATAGAATGATGAAATTATTCCGATCAAAAAAACATTTAGTTGAAACAAATACTTGTAACAAATTAGCTTTAAGTAATTTAGACAATAAAAGAATCCTTTGTGATAATAAAATAGATACACTACCGTACGGTCATTATTCATTAGCGTAATGATAAAACAAGTTTTTAAAACACAGTAACATTTTATTTTGTAAATAAAGTGAGTTTACCTATCTGGTAAAAATCAGTCTCTTGCTATCACATGTTAATTGATATGTAACATATTTTTTTTTAGAATCTTTTTATGTACATGTATTATATTGTAAACTGTTTTGTTAAGTATCCGAATAATAAAAATGATCTGTAACATATTTTTATGTATGTGTATGTTTTTAATACCTGAACAAAAAAAATGATTTTTAAAGATCTGTAACATTCTCATTTTATTTTTTATACATTCTATATATTTAATTACACAAAAATTCTAATACACAATAGTGTCTTGAAGTACTTACCGTTATATAAAAGTCACTTGAATGATATCACGACAATGTGTAGACACGTAACAACAAACACATGTATCAGGTCCATCCACAGTAGATTCATGTGCCCATGGACATTCAAGAAAATGTATAAACGCCTCACCACTTTGTCCTCTACGTTCCGGTGTAATCTCTTTCAGTCCGTCTGAATTATAAAATTCCAACACTTTACGACACTTTAGAAGTACCAACAATGTATCTCGCATAAATTCAATCTCTACTTTTGTTTTATTCACGATGAATCTTTCAAACATAGGATGAGATAAGACATCTTGCAGTGTTAAATTCTTCATTTTGACGGAATTATCAAAGTTAAAGTATTTTTAAAGATGACGCTATAGGTCAGTGTATTTCGAGGGTCTTGTTCACGTTGATTACAACGTTATCACAAGAACGTGTACGTGTCAACAAAAAACGCCGTCTGTTTATGTTTACATGTTTTTAATAGGTCAGTGTTAATCTTGAGGTCATGTTTACATTGATTACAAAAGGTTCAATGGAGTTATCTGCTGTAATCTTCATCAATGACGGGTTTTCGTTATATTACATTTCTTTTTATACGTTACACAAAACCTATCCTAAAATATTTTTACCACGGAAGTATGTGCCGGGACAATCTTGTCCCGTTTACGCATGTCAACAAACGCCGTCTGTTTATATTTACATTTTTACTAGGTCAGTGTGTTTCAAGGTCACGGTTTACTATAGAATGACAATCGTTACATATAAAATGTAATATATTTAGGTAAAGACGACGCTATCTACACTGTAAAAAAGAAAAAAAACAGTTTACACGTCAACGAACTCGGAGGAATGTTTATGTTTACATCAATGTTTACGCGTGTCCGTGTCAACAAACGCCGTCTGTTTATATTTACATTTTTAATAGGTCAGGAGGTCATGTTTACAACGTTATCACAACCTCTGACCATGTCCTGTCCCAGGACATATGTGCATATACCTGAGACAAGATTGTCCTAGAACAAACTTCATATGTCCTAGGACACGATTGTCCCAGCGCATACTTCCGGGAAAGGGTGTCCTGGGTCATACAGACATATACTACTAAGAGGTATTTATATTTGACGCCCAACGACGTGGAGCTTAAAGTTTAAATAAGCTCGGTAAAATGAGATGAGGTAGATAATAAGAAGTATATTTATAAAATTTTACAAAATAATTAATGTTAACACGAAGTAAGAGTAAAAAGTTAAGGAATTTTAATCAAATTAAAAATAGTGAAGTAAAAATGGCAAGTAACTATAATATAAATGGTAGTGAAGAAGTGGAATTTGAAGTTAATTATTAAATGGGGGAGACAGAAATATTTGAAGAAGTAACTGTGAATGAAGTCGTACCGGTTCCTTCAGAGGCGAGGGGACGAGCGGAAGAAAACACAAATAGAACAATGCAACACACAAACGCAAACATAGACATAGCCGCAATACTACAACAAATAACGGAACAACGGGCGGAAAATAATAAACAATTATCACAACTAACACAACAAATGACAAAACAACTGGCAGAAAACACCAGGCAACTGGGAAAAAGAATTAATGATGTTAAGGAGAGTATTCAGGAAAATAACGTCCAGATAAGGAAAGAATTGGAACACTACATAATACAACGAGTAAACGAACACATAGTACAGGTAGATCAACAAATCAGCGAGATTAAACACGAAAGCCAGGAGTTATCAACAAAATTAAGGTCGGAAGCAAGAGAGGTGGTGAATGAAGAAATGGAAACATTTCAAATGCAGGTGCGAGAAAACTTAGAGAAAGGCGAACAAACACGATCAACCAAACCCAAGAGACAGTCGCGCAAGAAATCAAAACAATAAATAAGAAGATAATTATTAATAACAAGAAACACGAAGAGCAAATTAGTCAATACCGAGCGGAAGTTAGCCGTGAACTAAATGAGGGAGGAGGACAATTTTAACGCTAGTAAAAGAAGATATGAGAATGCGGTTGCTTATGAAAGTGGTTTAAGTATGGTGCAGTACATGGAGCGATGTATCCTACAGAACCGACAGTTAATACCACCAATATCGGATAAACACTTAATCAGAAAGCTGGCACGCCATTACCACCACGAAATAGCGTTAGCCACAGTGACAAGGGGTGTTAAAAATATAGCCGAGTTCCAAGTGTTATTGACAGAATTCTGAGCGATGCGGAAGGTAAACAACGACCGTGTTTACAACCAAGTCGACCCAGATCAGGTAAAGAGAGAACAAAAGGAACGCACCAATCGTCCTTGGCAAAATAAGAGAATAGAAAGGCCAGCTGAATACCATTACGATATATTGACACAGGTAGTCAAATCAACGCAATTTCTGCAGAGTAGTTCCATAAAAACAAGAACAGAATGGGAAAGCTAAATTTATTAAGACTGACAAATACTGTCGTGAAGGGAGCTGTGGGTAAAAAGTCTAAACAAATTACACAACAGGTATTGTTACAGGTAAATTTCGGTGAAGTCGTGGTTGATAGCGTATTTATTATAGTGCCAGAATTAATACGAGACTGTATTATGGTAATTGAACTACTACAAGAAGGGGGGTGCATCATTGACCTACAGAAGAACCAAATAACCTTTAATAATCATGTCACAAAAGGTGGGGTACCGAAGAGTTCCGAGATGCTAACTACGGAAGTACACCAGGAAGCGGAGCCCACCACAGCCATAATCCGAGCGAAACTGGAGGAAGTTACTGGAATTAATATTCAAACGAAGAAGGAGTTGGAAGAAGTTCTGTTACAAAATTATCAGATATTTCGGGAGCAACCAGGCAGGGCAAGTGGATATGAACATAGGTTTGTCGTGACTGATAAGACACCGTACTGTATAAGAGGATGGCCAATACCTTTGAAATACAAGGAAGCGGTTGACCAGGAGGTGAAAAAAATGGAGGAATGCGGGGTAATAGAACGTGCGACCAGCCCATATATAAACCCTTTAGTGACAGTCATTAAGAAAGATCAATCCATACGATTATGTCTCGACGCACGGCGAATTAATTCAGTTACCATTCCAGACTATGAAGGGGCGGTCCCGAGTAATGAAGTTTTGGCGAGCTGCGGGGACATAAAAGTAATGAGTAGCATTGATTTAACCAGCAGCTTCTGGCACATGCCACTAGCCGAGGAGTGTCGTGACTTCACAGGATTTCTATACAAAGGGCGATGTTACCGCTACACCGTGACCCCATTTGGCCTCAAAAACAGCCTGGCGAGCCTAACCAGGGGATTGGACAATATACTAACGGAGGAAGTAAAACGGTTTACGATAATATACGTAGATGATTGCCTATGCGCATCCAGGAGCATAGAGGAGCATATAAAACACCTGAGTTGCTACTAGAATATCTGAGAAAAGCACACCTTACTGTGAATATAAGAAAATCCCAGTTTTTCAGGAAAAAATCGATTATTTATGCTACAAACTATCAACCAAAGGAATTAGCGCATCACCAGAGAAAGTTGCAGCAATAATGAATTTTCCACGACCAAAAAACCCAAAACAGCGAAAGGATTTTTAGGTTTAACTAATTTTTATAATAAATTTACTAGTCGGTACGCCGAAGCGACCCAACCGTTGTTACAGTTATTAAAAAAAGCAGCAAAATTCAGATGGACTTAGGAAACAGACCAACAGTTCGAACAGGTAAAACAGCTGTTCGTGAACACCGTAATGCTCAGGCATCCTAATCCCAGCAAGAGATTTTACTTACAGACCGATGCAAGCAAATATGCGTTAGGGGAGGAGTTATATCAGATCGACGATGATAACCAAATAGGAGTAATTGCTTTCACTAGTCGTGTATTTAGGGGAGCTGAACTAAATTATTTTACCACTGAGTTAGAACTATTAAGCGTGGTACACTGTCTGAAAAAGTTTAGAACATATGTGTTGAGACGGCCGCTTACAATAATAACCGATAACAAAGCACTAACATTTATTCAAAAATGCCAGCTGACAAATTCACGAATCACACGTTGGATACTAGCCATACAAGAATATGATTTCGACATTATACACTGTAAAGGCAAGAAAATATAGTCGCCGACATACTCAGTAGGTATCCCGAAGATTCACAGATGGACAGGCCCATGGATTATGATGAGGAATTGGAAATCAGTGCGATGGAAATAAAGATAAACCCAAAGTTACGGAAACAACTACAAAACATATCACGGTTCCAGGAAAACGATGAGAAACTAAATAAAATCATAAAGCAATTACAAAGTGATCCGTGCAGTAAACTACAGAAGATATATACGTGGTACAACCAAAAATTTACCGTCAGGAGAAGCGGATATGGAGACTGGTACTTACGAAAGAGCTGGGTGAAGATTTAATTAAGGAGATCCACACAGTCTATGGTCATATTGGTATAAAAAGAACGCATGAACTCGCCAAAGAATATTTCACGGAGGACCACGTATCCAAATTTACGAAACGATTGGTCCGAACCTGCGAAATATGCCAAAAATGTAAGGATCACCACAGAAAGGGTATTGGTGAGACCAAGCCAATATTACCAATGTTCCAAGGAGACCTGGTCAGTATGGATTTTTACGGACCACTACCAACATCAACGGGCGGAGTAAAATATTTATTAATAATCATAGATAACTTTACGAAATATGTAAGATTATATCCCATGAAAAAGGCAACGACTGCCACAACAATTAATAAGTTACGCATATATATGCAAGAAATGGGTAAACCAAAGGCTACATTAACAGATAATGGAGCCCAATTCACCAGTAAGTCGTGGGTGAAGAATTTAATCCACCTTGGGAATAAACCGAAGTACACCGCTATTCGGAACCCATGTACAAACTTATCGGAAAGGGTAAACCGGCAGCTAGGGAATGTGTTTCGAATACTGGTAGGTGGACACCACACGAAATGGGCAAAATACAACAAGCTAGTAGAAAAATCTATAAATGAAACGTATCACGATACTATTGAGATAACGCCACACAAAGCTCAGTGGGGTCAGCAACCGAGAAGAGTTTGGGAGCGATACATCGACAAAGAATTAATGAAGGAAGAAAAGAAGATCAACCATGGAGAGATCTACCGGAAGATAAGGAGGAAGGGTGAGAAGAGAACACAAAAACAGTGGGGAGAAACAGCAGCTAAAGTTCAGTATCGGAGATCTAGTATTAATTCGAACCAACCCGATCTCCGACTTAACGAACAAGATTACTGCCAAGTTTTGTGAACTATATGAAAGCCCTTATAAGATCAAAGATATTAAGGGAGGTGCAACATACGTGGTAGCCGAGGTCGACAACCTTGAATCGGTGCGTGGCATTTTCAACGTCAGGCAGATGAAGCCATTCTACCATGGATGATTCATTGTATTAATAGGGAATTTGAAAATAAAGAATATTAAAATTCCTTAACAAGAAAAATATTGTAAGTAACCAAACTAATGTAAAAAAAAAGTGTGTGTAAATCCCTGTAATGTACTAAGAATGTAAATTAAAAGGGATAGTGATCCTTTAAGAAGATATATGTCAACGTAGCTGGTACGTGAGGGTTGTGGAAAGGTGGTGTTATGTAATTTAGAATAGAGGAGGGGTGACTGTATGGTGTCAACAAGCCCAGGGAGAGAAAGTGAAGTGACAGATAAGGGGACCGGTTTTGACCGAACTGTGAAAGTGTGTCACACAGAAACATAAACCAACCCTTCATTGAATGTTTGTGCTGTAAGAGGCATATAAAATGCTGTCCCAAATTATAGAGATATGGTAGTATAAGAATTTGTAATATACATATATGTAAGTAATATGTAAGACAGCCATTTGAATAGTACAAGGTTCGGCTTGCCGCGACAATCCGGCCTCGGCCGAAGTAGTGAATAATATACCCAAGGTACATAGTATGTCATAAACACATAAAATGTTTTGTGTATAAGAAACAGCAAAAAACGAGCGAGTATCGTTAGGAAAGCAGGTCGGTGTCCTTCAGAAGACAAAAGATGACACCCCAATATTTATTGCAATTTTAGAAAGTAGCGTCGTTTTTTTATCAGCATAACGGCTACGCGCGTAAATTATTCACCCGCACTGTTTCCTGTTTCAGCCAATGGCGGATAGCGTCAGTCCAGCGAGCGAGAAAATAACGATACAGGAATGGAGAATTTCAAACTCACCGGGGAATATTTCAAACCCTGGCCAATGAAAGTGTCATCAACCAGGACGGTCGTGAGGGAATCATTGTACAAACTATAAAAAGAGAGAAGCAAGTGAAAAAGAAAATTTTTTTTAAGTTTAAATTTCAAGACAAGCACTTGAAATCTGCGTTACTTTGTACAAGTATTCAATAATATAATTATAACGGAACATTGTACTAGCTTTGTTTAAAAGTTATAGATTAGCTAGGTAAAATAAGTGGAGAAGGAACAAGTTAAGGTATAAAGAAGAATATTTTATTGGTGCGCGTAAAGTTCGTATTATGAAGATATTACATGTGTGCGCGTAAAGTTGAATCAAGAAAGTATATTTATTTTATGTGCGTGACGTTAAGTACAACGCGAGTGTGTGATACAAAGTTAAGAAGTGGTAAAACAATTATGTTTGGTGAAAGTGAAGTGCAATGAGCAACGTAGAACGTCCAATCAGAGTCTTGGAATCCTGCAAACAAGTAACAGTATACTATCTTAACAATTCACAACTCTAATATACATAACATAGAAATTAATGTCTACCATAAGTATAACTCATCTCATTCTCAAAAAATCCCATACTTGTTCAGGTACTAACAATTCAGTTTATGTGATATGACATGCTAGTAAGGGTATTTAGTAGAATTATTGTATAATCAAGTGAATGAAACAAAATATAATAAGAATAGCATTCTAGTACGAGTCGACTACTTCCATATAATAATTATTAAGAAAATTCATGTTAGATAAGAAAATATTATGCTATATGTTAATTAGAGTATTGAATATATATAGGTGTCAGGTGAATAATATATAATATTGCGACTCGCTAAACCGAAGAATACTTAAATAATGGTAATCTTGAAGAATAGTAAGCAAGTGAATATTAATATTTTGTAATTAGTTTTAAAATTGTGTAACAAGCATCTCAATGATATTAAATTAGAAACCATAATGTTTATGATCAAATTTCAGATGCCATGTTTGTAATAAGAATGAAATAATATAGAATATTAGTATGTGAACGGAATGAGTTATTATTTATTAATAAACCCTGAGATACTCTGCTCTGGCGTCCAACCGAATTAATGATTGATATAATAATGAGTGGATGTATTTAGTAACATAGATATTAAAATCTAATTCATAAATATTATAAATCATTATAATTACCGCCCAAACGAAGTGCTGTCTTCAACATTGTTTAATTTAGCACTCCGAACAAAGGGATAATCAAGAGTTATTTATATTTGACGCCCAACGACGTGGAGTTTAAAGTTTAAATAAGCTCGGTAGAATGAGATGAGGTAGATAATAAAAAGTATATTTATAAAATTTTACAAAATAATTAATGTTAACACGAAATAAGAGTAAAAAGTTAAGGAATTTTAATCAAATTAAAAATAGTGAAGTAAAAATGGCAAGTAACTATAATATAAATGGTAGTGAAGAAGTGGAATTTGAAGTTAATTATTAAATGGGGGAGACAGAAATATTTGAAGAAGTAACTGTGAATGAAGTCGTACCGGTTCCTTCAGAGTCGTGGGGACGAGCGGAAGAAAACACAAATAGAACAATGCAACACACAAACGCAAACATAGACATAGCCGCAATACTACAACAAATAACGGAACAACGGGCGGAAAATAATAAACAATTATCACAACTAACACAACAAATGACAAAAAAACTGGCAGAAAACACCAGGTAGCTGGAAAAAAGAATTAATGATATTAACAAGAGTATTCAGGAAAATAACATCCAGATAAGGAAAGAAATGGAACACTACGTAATACAACGAGTAAATTAACACAGAGTACAGGTAGAGCAACAAATCAGCGAGATTAAACGCGAAAGCCAGGAGTTATCAACAAAATTAATGTCGGAAGCAAGAGAGGTGGTGAATGAAGAAATGGAAACATTTCAAATGAAGGTGCGAGAAAACTTAGAGAAAGGCGAACAAACACGATCAACCAAACCCAAGAGACAGTCGCGCAAGAAATCAAAGGTAAACAGAGGAACGCAAGTATAGGTCAATGCCATCGCAAGTACCAGTGGGGCTCAAGGACAGTCGTCAACCCCAAATACCCAATGTACAAGTCCAAAAAACTAGATAAATTCTACCGTAGGGGTAAGTTATATGTATTATTTAGTTGTAAAGAAATTAGCACTACATTTTTAAATATAAGAGATGATTTGTTAGAAGTAGATAAGGAAATGGAAAGGATACAGAAATTTAAATGTACAGAGTTAGAAATCTATTTAAATAATGTACCAGCCGTGGCGTTAATTGACACAGGTAGTCAAATCAACGCAATTTCTGCAGAGTGGTTCCATAAAAACAAGAACAGAATGGGAAAGCTAAATTTATTAAGACTGACAAATACTGTCGTGATGGGAGCTGTGGGTAAAAAGTCTAAACAAATTACACAACAGGTATTGTTAGAGGTAAATTTCGGTGAAGTCGTGGTTGATAGCGTATTTATTATAGTGCCAGAATTAATACGAGATTGTATTATGGGAATTGAACTACTACAAGAAGGGGGGTGCATCACTGACCTACAGAAGAACCACATAACCGTTAATAATCATGTCACAAAAGGTGGGATACCGAAGAGTTCCGAGATGCTAACAATGGAAGTACACCAGGAAGCGGAGCCCACCACAGCCATAATCCAAGCGAAACTGGAGGAAGTTACTGGAATTAATATTCAAACGAAGAAGGAGTTGGAAGAAGTGCTGTTACAAAATTATCAGATTTTTCGGGAATAACAGGCACGGCAAGTGGATATGAACATAGGTTTGTCGTGACTGATAAGACACTGTACTGTATAAGAGGATGGCCAATACCTTTGAAATACAAGGAAGCGGTTGACCAGAAGGTGAAAAAGATGGAGGAATGCGGGGTATTAGAACGTGCGACCAGCCCATATATAAACCCTTTAGTGACAGTCATTAAGAAAGATCAATCCATACGATTATGTCTCGACGCGCGGCGAATTAATTCAGTTACCATTCCAGACTATGAAGGGTCGGTCCCGATTAATGAAGTTTTGGCGAGCTGCGGGGACATAAAAGTAATGAGTAGCATTGATTTAACCAGCAGCTTCTGGCAGATGCCACTAGCCGAGGAGTGTCGTGACTTCACAGGATTTCTATACAAAGGGCGATGTTACCGCTACACCGTGACCCCATTTGGCCTCAAAACCAGCCTGGCGAGCCTAACCAGGGGACTGGACCATATACTAACGGAGGAAGTAAAACGGTTTACGATAATATACGTAGATGATTGCCTATGTGTATCCAGGAGCATCGAGAAGCATATAAAACACCTGAGTTTGCTACTAGAATATCTGAGAAAAGCCAACCTCACTGTGAATATAAGAAAATCCCAGTTTTTCAGGAAAAAATCGATTATTTATGCTACGAACTATCAACCAAAGGAATCAGCGCATCACCAGAGAAAGTTGCAGCAATAATGAATTTTCCACGACCAGAAAACTCAAAACAGCTAAAAGGATTTTTAGGTTTAACTAATTTTTATAATAAATTTACTAGTCGGTACGCCGAAGCGACCCAACCGTTGTTACAGTTATTAAAAAAAGCAGCAAAATTCAGATGGACTTAGGAAACAGACCAACAGTTCGAACAGGTAAAACAGCTGTTCGTGAACACCGTAATGCTCAGGCATCCTAATCCCAGCAAGAGATTTTACTTGCAGACCGATGCAAGCAAATATGTGTTAGCGGGCAGTTCAGTGGCGTACCTAGGATAGGGCAAGTAGGGCACGTGCCCTGGGCGCCATTCAAAGGGGGGCGCAAAATTCGCAAATTATTAAACTTAAAAATCAAAACAAAAACAATATAATTCATATTCAAATAATCCCGCGATTCCCGCGAGTGGTGAGCTTTCGCGATCGAGCGAGAGGAAATGAGTGGTGCCACCGCGCCGGGCGGCGTAGGTAGATTGCTTAGCTTGCACTCGCTCGGCTATCGGCTCATATGACTGGCGTGGCGCAGTTGTTTGCATTTTGTTTGCATGTGTCGCGAGCGAGCGTGAAGCTACTTGATTTGATAATTTAAATTACCGTCGACGACAGTGCTTTGAACATAAATATTGGACTTATTTTTACGGTAGGTACCTACATACATTAATTTATTGAATTTCTATTTTCTACATTAGGTAGACATGACATAAACACTCGTAAGTGACATAACCTCGAATCGAACTGAGTTTATTTACAGTGAAATTCATTTGAATAGTAACATAACACATGTCTAATTCTAAACATAATTCTAATAGTAACATAACACATGTCTAATGTTTGTGAAAACCGTTGCGGCAATCAATTTTTCACTTTATAACTATCGTGGGGATAAGGTTGATTGTAAGTTTATTTATTGTTTCGGGTATCATCGCCGATCGTCTTTTAGTGTCAGCGCGAACGAAGACTGACACGCCATATTTTTTGTGTCGTATTTGTACTGTCACACGACAAGCTCTGTGTGTCGCTAAGAAATTTGCCGAGTCACTAGGTGGGAGAGTTGATAACACGTAAACACTTGATTTACTAGCCAAGTCAAAAGCATCCGTTCCGCAGTTTAATGTATTAATTATGCATGCAACAAAATAAGTCTGTTTCCCGCACTGTAATTGTTCTGTACGCCAAAAACATCACTTGACTGCCAACATTTCTTTACGTTAATGTTACTGTCTACCCACGTTTCGTCCAAATAAAATATATTATTGCAAGTTTTTCGCAAAGCTTTCAT
This sequence comes from Magicicada septendecula, assembly GCA_034769895.1. Classification (NCBI taxonomy): domain Eukaryota; kingdom Metazoa; phylum Arthropoda; class Insecta; order Hemiptera; family Cicadidae; genus Magicicada; species Magicicada septendecula. The sequence continues at coordinate 450,571,727 of CM068368.1, forward strand.
TTTTACAAGAAATTTATAACGCCACAACACTCTATCTGGTTTTTCGATTAAAACCTTTCTTTTGCTCTGACATTTCTGCCACCTAAATTCTATACTTTTCATAATGTTTATTAAAGAATCTCGGCCCCCAAAAAAATGTATTCGCTCTTTTACAACAGGAAGCAATTTTCTAGCGCTCGGTACTACTTTCTGGGTAACGTAAAATTCTTTTTACTTGTCGAATTACGCACTTATCCATATCGTCTACGAAAACTCTTCGGTCACCTTTCCTTGCGTCTCTTCTTTTCCTCGGCGTAGAAAATGTTTGTTCGGACCCTTGTTCTTTTAACATTTTCGATTCTTTACGGAGTTTTATGATGAAATTTTCAGATTTCCAGCACTAATCAGCAGCTCTTTTAGTAGCCTGACTGATAGGGTAACCGAGTGCTTTAGACTTGGATTCGTTGTCACATTTTTCAGTTACTCTGCTAATTATCTGTCGAGCTTCACTATGAACGACAAAACTCTTTTTCTTTGATGACACACTTTTCTGAGGCTCAGCCATAGTTGATACAAAAAATACCGAAATAAAAATAAAAAACAAATAAAAATACCGTAAATAAAATGTAAAAAAAACACTACCGTAATCAAAATTACTGTATAATTTAATAGTCACTTACTCTAAGCGATTGAAAATAATTTCTACATTCAGAGTAGTTTAAAACCGTTCAATAATAGTAATTACAACAAATTCGTATAACTGCACTTACGCGTTGGAGAGCCAGTCACATAACTAAAGTAAATGTTTTCAGTAATGTGCTACTACCGATGAAGGTCGGTGTACTGGATGACGTCAGCCATTAATCCTCCTGCCCCTCACTTCACCTGACAAACACATAAAGCTTGTCATGTGACAGTACTCGATTTCAATTAAGCAGCTGTTCAGAGTCGGTAATTGTCATTACATTACTGATACCAATAGGCAAATGCGAAGGCAGATATTTAGTTGAGGATAGAAAGACGAACGAAAGGCCTTTTGGCAAAGAATTTCGTCTTTGTTTTCGGGTCTCAGAGCTGCGCACACTCAGTTATTAATTCAATGATTTTTAGCCTTAGTAATACATTACAGTACAGTATACAGGTTGCTGCAATTATATAACAGTATGTTACAAATGATTTTGTAATAAAAACCTTTGTTTTTGTAAAGAGAAATAATAGTAGAATCAGTAACCCCGTATTATTAACGACTAACAATACAGAGCCGACAGATACAACTAGTACCGTATCGTCTGCAACAACTGGCACGGTACTATTAATGACCGACAATATAGAGCCAACAAGTACGGTAACTAGCATCGTATTGGCAACGACTAACGCTTCAGAAACGAGAACTACGACTAGTACCGAACCACCTGCAACACCTAACGCCGTATTATTAACGACTGCCGGTACAGATACCACAATTAGCACCGTAAAGCAACGACTAACACAAAAGAACTTTCAGATACGGCTAGTGCCCAATTACCTGTTATAACTATTACCGAATTATTAACGACCAACAGAACAGAACCGACAGTTACGACTGGTAACGACCCCGACAATATAGAACCGACAGTCGCTAATCCCGTATTATTAACGACCAACAGTACAGAACCGACATATACGACTGGTACCAGCGCTGTACTGTTAACGATCAAACCGACAGATACGACTGGTATCGAATCACGTACAAGAACTAGCACCGTATTACTGACGACCAACTCTACAGAACCGACAGGTACAACACCCGTACTATCATCGACTAACGCTACAGAAGCGACAAATACGACTAGTGCCAAACCGTCGGCATCTATTGTGACGACAGTCGCTCCTCGCATTGAACCGACTACCGAGACGAGTTCAAATGTGTTTGCTGGCACAGCATCGGTTACCAAGTCGATTAACGGTACGGCTACCGTGCCGACATTACAGACAAACTACACGAGGGGTCAAATCTAATATTAGCCAGATCCAGTGATAGTAGTTTAAAACACCGTTTTAGAAATAACACTAGGTTGTTGGTTTTAGTAGTAGTATGATTTTTGACGTAAGAACGAAATACAAAGATAGAGATAGGTTTTTTGTTTATTGACGTGTAGTTAAAAAACATACATTAATTTACAAATTATAGTGTGCGTGTACACACGCCGTCATTTGAATGTACCGGTCGCTATCGAGTACTCTGTGTCTTCGAGGTAGTATCCGTCCGGTTTTCTGGCCAGCTGCAACGGTCCCTGTTTCAACGGCGTACCGAATATATTCTTGATTTCCTCGGCCATGGCCCGGTAGCGTTGGGGTTGAAAGTTGCGCTCCTTGTCGTACGGCACACAACGTACGGTCCAGCCGTACAGTCGTGCCGCCATGTAGTATGCTATACACTGAGTGATTGGGTACATGCGTATCCTCGCGCGATACGCATCTCCGCCGGTACACCGACTCATCATGCGCGCCCTGTTGAGGCTGGGGTACGGGTCGATAAAGACGACCACCTCCTGGCGTAACATGTAGGCGATCATATGCTCGTTGATCGTAGCGTTGAAGAACTTCAACAACTCTTCGACGACCCGGTCCTTGTACTGTGGGTCGCACAGCGTCAATATGATAGTCCACAGTGGGTTGTCTATGGGGCCCCTGTCACCCAACACGTCGCCTCGGTGCAGCGCGTTCTCAAGGGCAGTTGTGCAGTCCGGCTATGGCCGGTGCCGATTTTGACTTGCCAGAAAATGTGCCTAAATCGCCGCGGCTGCAAACTTTCCAGCCGTACCTCTTGAGCCTGTCCAAGAGCGTGGTCTTACCGCAGCACGCTTGACCAGTGATCACTTTCATCGGCGTGTTGTTGTTGCCTGCGCCGGAATAGTCGGCACAAAGTGCAAACGGTGACGCCATCGGCTTCTCCAGCATGGCGATTTCGTGTTGGGTCATCGATTCGACTAGCAGCCACTGGTAGACTTCTTTGAAGTGGGCAACCAGGTCGGACGATACGTATCTCGTAACGGCGAACGTAGGATATTCCACTTTGTGGACCTTCTGCTGTTGTCGTTCAACACTGTTAAAGTACCGCGACAGTATGCGGAACGATGACCTGAGAAAGGGTACGCCGTCTTGGGTCACCACATACACCGGAGCTCGTTCCCTTTCCGTCACGATTAAAAGCGCTATTTGCTTAAAGTCTTTATAGCGGTCGCCGTACTTTATCAACGCCTCGTTAGTCCATGTCGCCATAAACGAGCAGATGGCGTACACCACACAGTCATATCGATCGGTTCTTAACAACTCCTTGTTAAACTCTTTCGCAGTCATGTAGTCGTGAACGTGCCGCATCTACAAGTCGGTGGGCGTGGTGCTGAAGTTGGTCCACTTGTCGAACGGACCGACAGCGTTCATCGGATCAAAGGTTTGAAAGTAGCGCACCAGTCGTGGTATGCCTCTGTCGCCACACGTGTCAAACTTAATGTACGCCGGCACAGACGACACGCGCGTCTAGTTGGCGACAAACAGATCCATGATCACGTCACGTCGTCTGGGCTCGTGTGCAAGCACTGGTTTTTCTCTCTATCTATGTGTCGGTCGATTATTCGCATAGACAGATCCAACAGGTCTTCGTGTTGATTTCCAAACATAGCTGTAAAGATAGCACTTTGCCAACGAGTGTAGTAAAATGGATGTTCAGACAGAGACTATTCTTTACAAGCGAAAACTCCAACCAATATACCAGTGGCTAGATCACCACATAGAGTTTCCACCGCTAGTCTATACACGAGTCGATCGGTTGGCTGTACCGCCCATCGACGTGCTGCGTATGGGCGGCAGTTATGCATGTTTCGCCGACCGGCCGTGGTTCAGAATGCGTGCGATGTTGTGCGAAGAGAATGTGTTGCCTTACGACTTGAACACGGAGAACTTTCAAGTACGTTACGGTGTGCTCCTATGGTCTCGTTTCAATCTGCACGCGTTCACCGACCTGCAAAATCCGGACACGGTATACGTGCTCGATCGTGAAACGTCGACCCGTTGGATAGTCCGACTACATTTCGGCGAGACGCAAGTCACGTTGACCGAACTAGCCGCATGACAGTGTTGTTTTTCTCTGAAACCTGGTAATAATAGTAGATGTAATACTGCGCCTCACCGCGACTACACCAGTATGGCTAGCTTGAGCTTTACGATTAAACTGGTGTTTACGGTGACCGTAATGCTGACACTGGTGTTGTTGGTGCTGATACCTGCACCGCTGAAACCGCTGTTGTTCGACACGTACATGCCACCGCAGTACTACGAGTTGGCTGCAAACGGCAAAGAGTACAGTTACTACACAGTGTACACGGGCGCTAGTAAATTGAACAAACGTAACTTGTTGGTGTGGTTCACCGGCGGTGGGTTCTTCTACAGCGATCGTAAGACCACGTACGGTATGTTGAACGAACTCAGCGCTAGTATGCCCGACTTTGACGTGCTGGTGTTTGACTATCCCGTGCGGTTCAGACACACTGTGCGCGAAGCGATGCTCGCGGTGAACAAAGTGTTGTCCGAGACGACGGTGGGACGTTACGACAATTACTACGCCGGCGGCATGTCTGCCGGTACGCTACTGATGGGTACGTTTCAGTCTAAAGAAACGACACCGGCTGTCGCCGACGAAATAAGAGTACCTGCCATAGGGATCAAATTCAAAGCTATGGTGGGTGTGTGCGGCTTGTACAGATCCGCGTTCGACAGCCGCTTGTTGAACCTAATGTTTAAGTGTTACGTTATGCGAGGTACACCGGCCGCCAAACTGTACAGTTGTTACGGTCTGACAGACACGCCGAAGCTGGTCATCAGCGCCACCACAGAGTATCTGTACTCGCAAACGTATGAGTTCGTCAAGTTAGAGCCGTGCGAGTCCAAAGTGTACACCAACGATCTGCTGACACACTCGTTTCCACTGCTAAACAACTGTCCCGAAGCGCAAGACACGGTTAAACTAATTACCGCGTTCATCACAAAATATAGTCACTAAGCTTGTATCGAGTTTGGGTGTCGTCACACGTTTCGCGTATAAAGGAGCTCAACATACCGGTATGTATCATTCTTTCGGTGGGTACGGTGCCGTCAACATATATTGTACCGGTGCTTAGATTTTTTACAGTTTTGCTAACACACGATAATATGGCAAGCAAGACCAGGAGAGAGTACTGCGAAGATTCTCGTTGGCGTATCGACAAGCTGTTTGAGTTGACAGAGGACATTGTAAATCGCAACATGAGTCTGACGATTTACGGGGAGAAGTTAACCTTCGACCAACTACAAAAGGTTATGATCGACCAACCTCCGTTCATCAAGACCAAAGAGGTGTCGTCTCGCGTCGACTTGACGAGCATCACGAAGCAAAACGTAGACGGCATCCGCAACTCGTTGGAGCAGATGATACCACGCACCAACGTCCCGTGTTTGATGCAGTGGGTGTGCGTTAAGAAATTCAAAGAAGTGGTCTTCTCCGACTCCGAAATGAAGGGTGGCAAACTGTTTCCACCACGCATGAGCATCGACGTGGGCACAGTGGCGCCAAACAGCAGTGTCCGGATCAACACCGGATACGTGTTTAAGATGCCGAGCAAAGGCGTAACGCTCGACGTGAAAGACGGCAAAATTGTAAAAATAGGATACCAGACGCAGCCATCGTTTGTCATCATACCGTACATTATTTGCGAACACGACGGATTCATACCCACCATATACGCCCGAGACCCGGAGGACACCGGATTGTTCACAATCAACTTTACCACACTGACCGGTATGGTTGGCAAACTGCGAGTGGTGTTCAAGGCGTACCGTGTGGTGTCTCCACGTAACCAAGTAGGCATCGTCGACTCGGAACAGTCGAGCTCGACAGTGTTTAAGCCCAAGGACCAGAATACCGGCCGTCTGGTGAATAATCCGAAGCCGAAAATTATCTACGAGTCGATGCGCTACGAAAAGGACGGCAACAAGGTGCTATTCAAGACATACAATTCGACGCAGAAGACACTGAAGGTGTTTACAAAACAGCAGCTGTGTATCGAGCGACTGACTACATTGATTGTAAGCCGCAAACGAGAATGGGACAACAGCCGGTTGGTGTCTTTGACAGGAATGTTTGTACCGTCGGGTGATACCGCCGACTACATAGTGCCCATGGTGGCGACAGGCTCCGAGTACAACACAAACACCCACTGTTTGACGTTTGTGGACTGCCGGCTCAATTTGTTCAGCACACGAGTTACCGACCGTAGCGACGTAAAAGTGTTGAACGGAGCGTTCTGCGACGCAGAGTCTTACACCGTAGTGTGTAAGGCTATACGGCAACTCATCTCCGCATTGAAGGGACTCAGTGTCGGCGTCGCTCACTGCAGGACGATCGCATCTCGTCGTCCTGATTTGCCGTTGGAACGGCTGATCAGATTGATGGATTTTCACAAGAGCGTGGTGGAAACCGACGACCTGCTAAAGGAAAAATGTTTCAAGTCCGACAAGGACATGTACGACAGTAAGCCGTCCCACGGAGATGCGTACAGTGTAATTCTGTATCGGGCGTTCTGCTGTCTGGTGGCCGTCTACTTTCCTGATCGGTTCACCGCCAAGCAGATTAAAGAGTTGAAACTCTGTAAAATCGGAAATAACACCGAGACCACCACAACAGTAACAGCGCCCGACACCAGTACTGGAACGACGACAGAACCCGTCACCGACAACACCGTTGCCGCAGACAAGAAGGAGGAGATCGGTACTGATAACACGTCGACCTGCTCTAGTACCGACACTATACCGATACTCGAGGCGGAATGCGACACTGATACTGAACACGACGTTGCCGCAACAGAGTCTTCTTTAAAACGCATGAACGACCAAACAGAACGAGACGACAACACTGCGAAGAAGCTAAAGTCTGAGTGTTCAGACTAAAAAATGTATGCGTGTATGTAACTTTAGCGTTATCACTATGTATTAATACATTGTTATTAGTTTAATAAATATCACAACACAACAAACACGACGTTTTCGTCTGCTAATAACCTACCTATTCCCGTATATTAATTATAGTAAAGAGACATTGTTGTCTGCGAATATGAGCGCATTACTGCCCATATCCGAGAGGGTGTACGAGTTGAATTTGTGTGCCGAACACGGTTACACGTATAGCAGTTTTAAACGGGCGGTACGTGTGTATCAGAGCGCAGACTACAAGTCTGCTCTGTTCTTGGTATACGCTACGTATAAACATACGTTGCCGAACCGCAAGACACCGTACCGCAACCATTTTACACTGTATCGTAATGCAGACACGGTGGTAGTAGTCAGATCTGAGACTACACTGCGGTTTCAAGATCACGACGCCGCGTTGCAGTACGACGTGATAAAACCGACAGAGTCGTACAGAGCTGCTACCGCGTGCGACTGGACCGTGTCTTTTGACAAGATACAATATTCAAACACGAGACCCTCGTTTCTCAGCTACACGTTGGTGTGTAGCGGCGAGTGGTGGTACTTTGAAAACGGCGTAATTTTGAACGGCATAACTGCCTACGAAAAAAGTATCACTTGCGGACACATGTTCATCTATTACGAACTACACCCCAAATATAATATTGTAACACCTCTGTCGCAAAACTATCGTACCAGCGCGCAGACACGGCTCTTGTCTATGGCCACTACGTCCTCATCGTTGCCGTCGTTCTTGGTGGGTCGTAGACGGCAACCGCCGGACCCGAATCCTCCGACTAGTAATACCCCCACTTCAACTATACCAAATAACCAAGCAGCAACTACTACTACTACTGCTACATCTGCCACCGCTCCGAACCCTAGTTGTAATCCACGAACACAGTTGTGCTCATTTCTGACCGCACCCACCGCTGTATCAGACTCGGGTTTCAACGTGATACAGGCTACAACGTTAAACTCAAACATTGCGCCTATAGTAAACACACTGGCTAGACCGATTATACAGACCAACGACTCGCAAGAAGTGCCCGACATGGACATTAAAACCGTAGTACCGTCCATGTTTTGGTTTGTACAACGCAGCAAGGAACTCGACGCTAGATGTATATCGTACATTCTGCCCAAAGATTTTAAAGCGACACAGGACATGGGGGGCAGTAGTTTTCTAAACAACGCGTACTACAATATGGGTCTGCCGGCAGTGTCGTTACCTCAACTCAGTAACGATGAACAGAGCTACTGACTGTAGATTTTTGAAAAAAAAAATATATACGACCACATCTGCATCAGCGTATAGTGACTTCTGATCCGTAGAATGTCAAGTCTGGCAGATTGATTATCTGATTATGATAGACCAGTTCACGGTTCGACATCTGCACCATCGAGTCTTCCGACTCGGTGTCGAACCAGTTACGCGCACATTGATCCGATCGACTCGGACAATAGTCTGTGTGTTCAAAGTGTTCGTACACAGTATGATACAGACGGGGTGTGATTGTTAGGATATCGCTGTTGTCATTACCGCGATTGGCCAGTGCCATCGAGTGGTATTTGAGCATGATCGCCATTTCCACAGGCGTTAGATCTTTGTTGTAGTCGTAAACAACGTTCGGTATCCGTTCGTCTATGGTTATAGGCGTTGCGTTTGTGTCGTCTCTCGACACGCGTATATTACTGTAACTGTACACCCGATGGACGACACGATGACGCCGACTCATGGTGTATATGTTGACACCCTTACACGGGACAATAGGATTCACAGCCGCCTTCGTCCCGACACATATCGGTCGTGTATCTTTTCCGTACTTTTTGACGAGATATTCGTCTGCGCGATTACTCACACCTATAGGATCGTAGTTCTTGATCGCGATACCGTCTACAAATAGACTCTCGTCGTAGTATAAGTTCGAAGACATCGCTGACAGCGAGCGGCAGCGTTACTACTACCTATAATATGATGTAAAATAAAATTCATAGTATCATTGAAGCACGTGCTTACACGCCGTGTGCATGGTGGTGGACGTTAGCTTCGGCTTGGGTTAGGAAAAGAAAATAAAAAAATATATGTACAAGTATAAAAACGTTTATTGTACGTATATCGTTACACAGGATTGATCAACTTTATAGACTCTAAAAATGCGTGATATTCTTTGGTCGTGCTGCAAGTCATTCGGTCTACACGTTGTCTCAGTATTTTAAAGTTGGACAACATCTCGTATATACAGCCCTTTACACCGACAATATCGTCGTCGAGTTCGCCTGGCTCTGGTAGTTGTATTATGGTGGTTTGATTGGTGGAGCCCACCATGTACTTGTACGGTCCGATACATTTCACATCTATTGTAGGCGGTTTCCACTTAATCGTCAGATCCTCTTGCACGATGATGAAGCCATCGTACTTGCTATCGTCAAAGTTCTTGGGCAAATACGTGTTGTAGAACGTCTGCACTGTCAAACGTTTGTCGCCAACAGTGACCTCAGACTCGGTCAGCACAGCGTGCAGATGGCGCAGTACCTCCGCGTTTGTCAACGGCTCGGTAGTGTAAATCTCCTCGTAGTAGGCGGCTGCGATGACTTCAACAATCACTATGCGATCGTCCATCAGTTCTACCTGCAAACACATACGTTCCATAAACGTTAAATCACCACGATAGGCTTCTGTGTATATCTCACTGGCGTCTGGCCATATGTAAGCGTGGCCGTTGACGCACATGAACTTGGCCTTTACGCCGTTCCACTTGTATGCCCACAAGTAGCGTTTCTGTGGATTGAAACAGTTCCACATTTGAACTTTCGGCACTACACACGAGAATATCTCGCCCAATGTCAACTTGTCGGGTGTCACTTGAATGCGGTTAAAGTAAGGTGACATTTTCTGCACCAACCGCTGTTCGTACTCTACGATCTGGTCGTACGTTGACGTGTGCGGATATTCAGCTTCACACATCAGCGTGTAGCGAACGCCGTCTTCAATCTCTTACTTGTTGTACGCCAGACGCATCTTACAGTGATCATGTTCGTCGTCGTACACGATGAGTCTGTGCACCGCTTTTTGTATAGACAGTGTAGGATCTATGTTGGTCGTCTCTTCGGTGGCCTTTGTCCTGCGTATCGGGTAGGAACGACCGTTCGAGTAGCCCAACACGTGTTTCTTTTCCGTCACGACTTTACGTTGTACCGTGCGCGAAGACAGTCTAGACCCGTTGGCAAAAATTAAAATTACATCACTCGCAATATTTTCCTTTTCCAACACCGCTTCGTATTCACACTTGTCGATATGTATAATTATAGAAATGGATTCTACCGTCAACACTGGTACCGTCAGTTCTGCTCAAACGAAAGACTCCACACCGTACTCAATCACAACGGTCAAAATAAATATCTCAGTCGAAGATATGGTCTACCCCACGCCTAAGGCTGGATCAAATGGCGATCCTTCTACGGTTATTCCGAAAAACTTTGTAGAGTTGACAAACGCGATATGTTTCAGACTGCACCAGTTTACCACAGCGGATCTGCTGGCGTACGGGATACGGTTCATCACCATACTGCTGTTCGCCTCCATCATTTTACCGTGCAGTCTGTTTCAGATACTCTTGTTTATATTGATTATATTATTGGCAATCATATACATAGTGGGTAAAAACGCATTCAACGCCGACAAGGCCAACGCGCCAGTGGACAAGCAACGTCTCGCAGAGTTTAGAAGTAGATTGACCTCTCTTGACGGTGTGTCGGGTCTGAAGCATCGAAAACCGGCGACAGCGACAGCACCAACAGCCGCTGGTACAAGCGCTGAACAGCCGATGGTACAGTAAACGTATAATCAACAATATATAGTGGTGGTAGTGGTAACACAAAGAAGTCTTATGCATAGTATTATCTCTCCAGAGTCTGCTTCTAATAACATGGACAACCGTTGTACAAACGCTGACTTTCTAACGTTCGGTGAACTGGTCTTGGTCACGTTAGGCAGCGTGCCAGCCACATACTACAATTGTTTGGCCAGATTCAAAAGCATCATCACACAGTTGCCCGAAGCTAATGCTGAAATTACCACATTCTCAGATTTTATACACACTTACGACTACATTAAAACCAAACTGGCTGCCTATCTGAGCGACCAAGAGTACAGGGTATTAAATGAGAACGAAGCGTATATCAAAAGCTTTGTATTTAATATATATGTACAATACTTTACATAAATTTTTACATCAAATATTTACGTATACATGGTAACAAAAAAATATCACTGACGAGTTGACGAGGGTTTGCTTTTTCTCTATACTGATCCTGTAACGTAGGTCGTGGGATAAAGTAAGCCGTTGTTGCCGCTGCTACTGCTAGTGTCTGTAGACGTGTTCGACGCGCCAAACTCGTTGCCGTCGTAGCTGTCTGTCGTGTCGTGTAGAAACCTTATGTCTGTAAACAGGCGCCTCTTGTAGTCATAGTACGGATTCTTCCTCTTGAAATATTCTCTAGCGTTGGACTGGTTGAGTTGTGTGCCGTACACTTTAAGGCGTTCCTCTAGTTCGGCTTCTGTAATGTGTTGGCCCTCGCATTTCACCGTTTCCATAGTGGTCTTTATGTGATCTACCAGTGCCGTATACTGTAGGCCCGGTATAATTTTCATATGCTTTAATTTGACATTGTAGTGGACGTTGAATTGCGATTCAAAGTCGTTGAACGTGGGTACAGTTCTGGCGTGCACTTTATCCTCGATGCTGCGCCGCACGGTGGCGATCAACGACCGTTGATCGATGACAAAACCCGGCTCTTCGGTGATGCCCGACTGTACGAGGAAGGCGTACAGCGAGTTGTTCTGATAGTAGACGCGCTGTTGGTAGGCCAGCACGTCCGGATTGGTGGTGTTCAATATCGGCCTGTTGTTTTTGTCTCTGTGATGGTAGTAGACGTTGAACACTATCCAGCCCATCGCTCGTGCACACGTCTCTTCTGGATCTTTCATTAAGCCGGAAAAGAATCTAGACTCGGCCACCATCATAAATAGACTGTCGTTTCGATACTTTTCCTCAGACTCGTTCACCTGTTGTCCGCTTAGTGTGACGGCGTGTACACGTTGGACAGTGGTGGGGTCGACGTTGTACATTTTCTTATCGCAGTCTTTAAACATGATGACTCCGTTAGTAGCGCCGTATATGAGTGACTGAAATTTTTGCATCTCGTAATTCTATGTGTAAAACACTTGTGCCGACTCGCCGTCGTTGCCGGTGACAGATTTCATGTGGTGCGGATTGATGACGCTCGCTTCGTTGATGATTGTCACGTTGGTTTTAGTGGTGATGTTGGCTCGTTCTACGGCCTGGCGTATGTCTTGGAATCGGGCGACACCCGGAGCGGTCAATAACACGATCAAGTCGCAAAAGAACGACTTGCCAGTGCCTTGCGGTCCAGTCAGGATCATCATCTTTTTCAATATGTTACGCGGCACGTAGATGGCGGACACCATGTTGATCAACTCGCGCGTAGTGTCCGGGTCAAAAGACGTAAACATACCTATCCGAATGGTCATTCTGGCCAACGCCTTTTCAAACTCGTTCAGCGTGTCACCGAACACAGTCTTCAGTGTCTGATCCAGTATGCGTTTGTAACAGTCTAGCGATGCTCGATATTCCACGTCTCTATACTGTTCCGGTATACGCTCCTTGTTGGTACACATTGGTAGTTTGTGTAGGCCAAACGCCTGTACCAACGGGCGAAACGAGAAACACTGGATCATACAGACGGAGATCAACACGCTGTAAAGACAAAAGTCTTTAGTGATTACACCGTCGAAGTCTGTGCCGCGCAACGACAACAATGTACCCATGTGATCAAACGCGTTGCTGTCGAATGTTACACGATCTAGTATCGGTTGAAACGTTGTCGCCCAGTCTTCGCTAGTCACGTCCGTCTTGTACTTGAAGACGCTGTCCACCAACTTGTTGTAGTTCAACAGCGTGTTAAGATCGTATTTGGTATACAAATACATTACCAAATAGACAAACTTGGGGTCCACGGGATAGTAGTCGACCAGAAAGTGGGCCGAATCGATATTCTCGTGGTTCTCAAAGAGCTCGAAGAATCGACACAACTTCAGGTCGTCGATGTTGTACACTTGAGGTATCTGTATCATGGCCGGTATGATTTGATAGTGTAGAAACAACTCCGTAATGTGGTCGTACGCAATGTCGGCAATACGTTTAGTCGTCTCGCTTAATGCCAGTATGTCTTTATTCTGTTCGTCGTACATGGTCAGCGGTCGCTCTGGCTCCCACACAGCGTAATTGCGGCTTTTGGTGAATCGTAACAGCGGCACCTTGGCCGTGTACAAACCGGTGACGCTATTGAACACGCCTACCGAATTTGCAAACATAAAGTCGCAAGTCGACCACATGTTGGGTTCTTCAAAGCGAGACGATTGGTTCTCGATGTAGCGTTTGGCAGAGTCGTTCACGCTCACCCACATCGATATACACGGTAGTGCGTTAATCGATATGCTCTTGTGATATCCCTCGTTGGTGTACACGTACCACGCCTGATTATAGTGTATTAAATACTTTAAACGCTCCATTACAGTGATATAAGCGTCCAAAGCTGCAAATTTCCTAGCCTCCTTGTCGGGGCCCTGCTTAGCCCGGTTGTACGCTGCAGACCACGACTCTACAGACTGCACTTTGAGCATGGTGCACATAATTTCGTTTATATGCGTCTCCACTGTGGTCTCCACCGACAGTTCGTAAATGTATATTAGACTCAGAAATTTCAACATATTTTCGTACGTATCGTTGTAACAGTTGAAAGTGTAGTCGTCGTATTTTTCAATTAGTCGTGCCACGGTGGGATCGGTTTCGAGTACATTTTTGTAAATGACCGTCAACAACCGTCTAAAGTCTTCGTCTTCAATGGGGCGCATAATCTTGTGCAGCGCCACCACATAATGTTGTAGATACAAGGCTCCCTTGTCTATCGCGGATATCTGTACAAAGCGATTATAATTTGGCGTACCGGTAGTGCTAACGGTCGGCGGTTCTTCGTTGAAGTGGGTCAAGTCGAACGTCTCTATGAAAGTCTTGAAATTTTTCGTGTTCAACAGAGCGACAATGCCTTCCGGTTCGTCTTGAACCATCGTATTTGCCCCGTTGTCGGGAACCGCTACCGATAGCGTACTGGGCACTGGCGACGACGCGTTAACGTGAGCAATGTACTCTTGTAGCGGCTTCAGGTAGTTGCCCATCTGGTTGAACCGAATGCCGGCGACCGCAGACAACTTTGGCGCGTTGAACTTTTGCACTGTAGACGGTTCGCCGATCAAGTACAGCGGACCGCATCGCGTGTCCATCTCAGCCATTACAAAGTCTTGATCGCGATCCAGCGTTGTCTTAAACTCGTAGCGATCGTAGTACGGGTTACTGCCCAACAACGGCACACTGGACTGGCCGATCAACAGCGGTCGGTACGGCTCGCCACTTGTCTTGGCCGAATAAGGCAGAGGCATGCGAGACGGCACCTCGATGATCACGCCGTGGTTCCTGTAATCGGCGTTCAAGCGCTCGCCCAGTTCCAGGTGCAGCGGCATAGACACAGACACGTTGGTGTACAAATGGTAGCCGCAGTCCTTCCTCCACACCACGCACGAGATCTTTCGTTTATCCGTGATTTGAGACAACATGGATTCCACCTTCGCGCGTATAGAGTTGACTAGCGCCTCGCTGAGGTGTTGCGATCCAAAGTTTCTGCGACACATGCAGTCCAAATCGAAGGCGCACATGCGTATGTAAGACTTCGTGTTGTCGACGGCCAACGTGTGGCCGACGTCTTTAAACGGTTCCAAGTCGACAGACGTCAAGACTGTAGGCTGCGCGGCGGCATTGAGCGTTCGGTTATTAATGTGTAATTGCGAAATGTCTTCGTCTCCGTGCCAAGTGTAGTACGCTTGCAGCGATCGTGAATAGATCACCGTTTTCGTCGTCGGAGTGCTGTTCGTATACACTTTAAACGGTTTTGCGTTCAGAAAGTTTGTCTCCAGCTCTCTGGTCACTGCACACGAATTGTTTGGCAAATCTGCAAACGGTCGTGGAAACGCATCGCTGTTGTCCCCGTTAGGCATTATCAGACCGTGTTCCGTAGGCGCTACGAAAATTCTTGCAGTAGGCGGCGGCGGTGTCAACGATACGGATCTGGCAGACAGCTGGTGGATTTCGTTACCGATGTCTGCCGCCGCATTTGTCCTTCCGTAAATTTGTGAGAACCTGTCATTGTCACACGCTTGGTCTCCGCCGTTACTGTGTTCGTAGGTCGCTAGGAAGTCGCTCGACGACCCGTTGTTGCAATGATGCGTGGGTTCACAAAATCCGGACGAGTCGTTGAACACGTCGTTTTTTTGTTGCTCCTGTAGACGGCGTTGAAACACGGTAAGACGCGGTAATGCCGACATCGTCTGTTGGTAAAATAGAGTTCAAGAAGGCGTTTCTTTATATACACTGCAGCAAGGGCTCATGGCGTCTATCAATCTCGCGGCACTGGTGATCACGTCTATTATTACACTCGCTATACTCGTATACGTTTGTGTCAAGAACAAAGAGGTGAATATCGGGAGTATCGTTGATCGCGCGGCGCAAGAGGCCGCTTTCAACAGTACCGTATTTATAATTCACGACAAATCTTCGGACACCGTATGTAACCGATTGATAACTGTGCGCCCATTCGACTGGATGATTTGGGCCTGCCGCAGCGAACTATATATACTGAACCCGGAGGGCGGCGTACAGTGTTCCGCCGGGCATACGCCGGCCGTCAAAGTGTACGCAGACCAGTTCGTCGAGACTTGTCTCACACTGTCGTACGACGCAATAATCGGCTCGTACGCGAAAAGAAACGGAGCCAAGATCAAGCACGTGCCGTACGAAATCGAAGGCACGACGTTCACTATACTCACGGCACTGAATATGCTGGCCAAAGACTGGATAACGTTCGACGTTGACGCTACGGCTAAACCGAACGAGTTACGAGACGTAGAGCACGGTAGAAACGAACGTTCCGTTCCGACGGGACGTACACTGACACCGCAACAAGTGATTAGTTATGCAGAGCCGCGAATCAAAAACTACTTGACGACCGCCGAATTGGACAACGTGTTCAAGCATCTCGCCAGACGTGAAAACAAATACGACAAGTTACTCGTGCAAGACAACTATCGTCCTAGCATCATCGAACGAGAGCCCAATTATACGCGACACCCCAATAATGCTTTGGTACTCTAGATATATAGTTACGTGTTGTTGTTAACTCTAAACATGGCCAGAGTTGTAAATAACACACACCAGGTACGCAACGCGACCAGACCCACGACTCGCAAGTCTAGAGCCATCAATTTGGCGTACAACTCTATACCGTTGCGAAGCGACGCCACCAAAAACTGTGTGTTACACAAGCACATGAACGGCTACCTGTTGATCGCACTGAACCGACACAACGAGCCTGTGCACGCGTGGCGAGACTGCGACGGCATCTTTCCCATCCGCAGTTCTCGGATCGAGACCAAGCGCATAGCGCGTCTGGTGAATCGTATCGCACCCAAAGTCTTGTATATGAACGACGGCGAACCGCTGAAAACGTTATTTTGTACTAACAGCACCTCTATAGCGTCGTGTATTGAACCGTATTCCGGTTCTCTGATAGATTTGTTGTTTAACATACGTGACGCCAAGAAAGCCGATGACGACTTTACCAACGACGTGACAGTCAGTTACCAAGACGTACTCCGTTTGGATCCGACTATATCGTACGAAGACTACTGTTTTATATACAATATACAGGAGTCATGACAACACACGCTCTCTTTAAGTATTTGGGTAATAACCAACAATAACAACTGTATAGTATATATATATTTTTTTATTTATTTCTCTACAAAGTCACTTTAATATCGCCGCATTTGGTGCATGTTTTAATCAAAGACTGTGCTTCGTCGCCACGTCGTAGCTGTTGCATTCGTGTCTCGTACGTATGGTCGCATTTTGTGACACTGTATTTGTAGGTGGTTCTCGTCTCTGGATACCAGTAGTGCGGTGAGAATACGGGACCCGGCAGATCCGTAGACGCCGTCTGAAGTAATACGCTCTTGCCGTCGGGCGAGTAGAAAATATTTAGACTCGAATTTTCTGTGTAACAAAAAAACATACACATCAACGCACATAAAACATTATGTAGTTTTAATCAAATGGTCGGCTGTAGTTTTTACGTACCAGTCAGCTTCATAGCGTACGGCTGTGAGTACGCCGAATGTGGGCGGCTGAGATCGGGTGTAGCGAAACAACAGGTTGTCGCACTTTACCAGGTCCACGTTCAACTGTAAGTGGTCGGCCAACGCGAACACGTACTCTTCGTAGCCGGTCTGTCGCAGTCGGTGTACTAGGTTGGAGAACAGTTCGTTGAACGGCGACAGTCGAGACTCGTCTGGCGGACAGTCGCTAGTGTACGCCGGACTCTCTACGCGTATGTCTGTGCCGATATAGAACTGGAGCGCGTCCGTGGTAGCGTCTGTAGAACGACTGCGGTAGACGAACGCGTCCGTCATATATATCAGACGGCTCACGTTGATACACATGAGCGGCAGCTTGGAGGCGTACGCTTGCAAGTAGCCGGCCGTACGGTCCCAACAGGCGAGCGACACCAGGGCACGGGTGTCCACTTTTACGGTGATACCGATCTGCTGGCGGTGCAGCGTTTCCAGACGGTAGCCGCATCGCGACTTGGGTATCGAGTCAGAAGCTTTGGCGGCCGC
Organism: Magicicada septendecula; assembly: GCA_034769895.1. NCBI lineage: Eukaryota > Metazoa > Arthropoda > Insecta > Hemiptera > Cicadidae > Magicicada > Magicicada septendecula. Next base: position 450,589,491 of record CM068368.1, read on the forward strand.
CACAGTGGCCTCGGTCAGACGTGCGCTACTCTTGAACGTGCGTCCGTCCGACAGAGCTTTACGTTTCACGCGCATCAACGCTTCGCAGTGCAACATCGTCGCTCTTTGTTTGAATATATATATAGTGTAAAGACTTCCACAGAGTGAGCTCGGTTGTCGTGAATCTTTTACCAACGTTTTATATATAGTAAATTGTATCGAGCCGACTATATTCTACCATGAGCCTTAACACGAGCAACGCCGGCAATGCCGCCGAAGAGTATTACAGTTATGTCAAGCGGACGGCTCACAGCAAAGTCAAGCCGGAGCCGCCGTTGAATCTGCATGACACCATAGCCGCGTTCGACGAACACTCGTCGTTCAAGAAACAGTTTATCGGCTTCAGCACCATGCTGACAGTGTTGTTCAGACAGAAGACCGTGCAACAGCGTAAAATCAACATGAACGAAATCAAGGCGAATCCCAAGTCGTTGAAATCCCGAGTAAGACAAACAGCAGTTTGATTCGCGTCGAGTTTGTGCCCGACGTGTTCAAACGGTGCAGGTCCAAGGCGGCCAAAAGCGCAATCGCCATGTTCTGTCTGCTCCCGTACAAAGAGACGATCCGCAGAGACGTGCTGTTCGCCGTACTGCAAGACACGTTTGACTCTGTCAACGACATTATCAAACTGGCCAAAGATAATATCAAGAACATCAAAGAGACGATCCAGGGTAGGACGTCTTGTTCGGACGAGATGCGCAAAACGTTGATCCAAGCTATTCTGGAGACGTCAGACGTGCTGCGTGACAAAGGCTACTCCAAATTAGCCATGGCCGTACAGCCCAAGATCTACGTGCTGGCCATCAAGTATTACATTGAAAAGAAGCCGTTCGCCACCATCTGTCCGTACGAGGCGTTGATAAACAAATACATTCAGACTTGTATCGCGTCCAAGTCGCAACCTTCGGAACGCGAAAAAATCGTCAACCAATTCAACGTGAACGCGTACGCCATCGTAGAGAACATGATCGACAGTCTGCCCGATGACAACGAGACCGTCAAGTCGGTGAAATTCGAAGAAGGTCGCACGTACTATGTGTTCGAAGGTCCGATAAACTTTCCACGCGACCTAACTTACACGTACAAAGAGTACAACGGCAAACACCATCAGATTGTCACTTACAAAGACTGTCTGTACGACGTGATCGGCACAGAAGACGAGTTATTCAGCAACAAGACGTGGGAAGAGCGGTTAGACTCGATCGAGTATACCGCCAAGATTATAATCCAAAAGAAGACCGGTGCCGAACTCAACGAGTACAACGGTAACGCCACACTGGCCACCGCTTGGATGGACGACAACAGATTTCATTGCAAACACTACACCTTCGTCAAGCGAGAACACAAAAAGGCAAACAACTCGTGAACGGAAAACACGCGGTGTCGTCTTGTAAATAGCAACGTTTACACTAAGTCGTAGATTTGTATACGGTGCTTTTGACCGGTTCGTATTTATATATTAGGTTATTTTTTTGCTTAAGAGAGAGAGACGAGCGTTTTCACCAAAAAACTAAACGCGATAATATTCACAAAGATAACACGAGCTCATATCGTTCACTATACAACCGAGTCTTAGTTGGACGTGTGATATGTAATATTTCTCTTATAGAGCGCAAGAATCACACTCGTCCAGACATCCGTTGTCCTCGCATCGTGCCCGTATAATGTTGAGAGACGGTCGCAGTTGTTTCGGCACGACGTAGTAGATGCCGGTCTTTAGGCCGCTCCTGTGTGTCCGCTTGATGAGATCGAACACCGTCTGGCTGGACAGATTCACGGTGAACATGGTAGACTGCGCGTGGTCGACGAACGGAGCCGACGCCGCGTACATGTTCACTTGAGTGTCGATGTCGTTGGGCAGTTGTAATTTGTACGCGTTGTCTCGCAGTTTACGGCACATCAGGCCGTACATCACCGTCTTGTTACGACCGTTTTCGCTTTCTCTGGACACCACCAGATCCATGGGTACGGTCACCGACTCGGAGACGCCAATAAACAAACTGGTAGTGGCTGTGGGCGCTTGTGACGTGAGCATAGAGTTGGCCATGCCGGCGCGCATCTGCAACATCAGTTCGGTCCAGTCGGAACGTAAGCGATGCTCGGGACGTTGTCTCAGTTTCCACTGCGGCACGCCAAACTGGAACGGTGATCCGACGTAGTTGTCGCACACGATGCCGTGAACGCGTGAATAGTCGCAGCTGGCTTGCACGGCGCCTTTGTACAGCGCCTCGGACACCATGGCGCACACGCGTACCGGATCGTCGGCAGCGTCCGCAAGCACTGCCGCGTCGTACACGCCTAACGGGTTGACACCGATTTCTCGGCGCTTTCGATCGCCCAACAGGTTGTTGAGCGCCACAGTGGCCATGTAGCCCAGCGTGTACGAGTATCTGGTTAGTTTGACGTCCTCATCGTCGCTGCCGCAGTCTTCGAATCGGACGCCGTATCGGCGTTCCATGTGCTCGCGGATCGATTCTTGCACCGCCGAGTGTTCGTGGTACATCGTCACGTTGGCGGTCATCAGAGTGCACGAAGACGAGTTCTCGCAGTCCGCGTAGTTGGTAATCTCGGCACACAGATTCAGAGTTTTTATCACGCCCAAGTGTTGTTGGTTGATGTAGCGGTTGACAGCGTCCACCCATACGATGTACGGACTGCCGCTCGTGCACAGCGATTCGACGATCCGTTTCATCAGTGCACGCGCGTCTGTGGCCGTCGTGTACAGTTTCATGTCGACCCACGACTTGTACACCGCCTCGTACTCGTCCGGCCGCAGATCGTGCAGCGAGACGCCTGCCACTCTTAGGTCGGCCGGGAACAGATACCACGCGAGATTCTTGTACACGCAGCTCATGAAGTAGTCGGACACCAACAGACCGATATGAACGTTCTCGCGGCGGTGTATCGAGTTGGGTTTCTTCACCTCTAATGCCGCGAACACCGTGTCGTTGTGCACGTGTATATAGACGGCCGTCCTCGGCTTACGTTCGTGAAGCGGCAGCAGATTGCACGAGTCCAGTCGTTTCACAAACGACGTGAAACCGGATCGGATGCGTCCTTTCTCGGCGCTACCGTGCAACGGCACTGTGGACGCGCCCAGACCCACGCCGACACCCATGTTCACAGTGCAGCACACGCGTTCCAGCTGACGTATCAGACCGGCGTTGTAGTCGGGTCGACACACCATCAGACGGCACGCCTCGCCGGGCACTATCGTCGTAGCGTCCGCGTTCTCCGCGTCCGCCAGTATGCTGGAGACGTGGAACATGCCCGTAGACAGCATATCGTAAAACACTTTGAGCTCTTCCAGGTCGTTTTTCACAAACAGCATGGCTATGCGTAGCATAGCGTATTGTATCGGCTCTCTTTTCAACAGATACCTGTTGACCAACACTTGTACGCCGGCCGCCGTAAAGATGTAGTCTCGACGAGCGTCGATCCATCCGAACGGTATGTCCGTGTGAACGCGATCGCCGAACCACTCACGAAACGACGTGAAAGTGACCGGATCAGACGCGGATCTGTAGTTTTGCACCGCCACAGTGTCTCGGGCTAGAGCGATGTAAATCACGTTCGTATCGGCGTCGTCCGGTTGCATGGTGACGGCTATCAACTCGTCCTTAGTCAGCTCGCTCAATTCGAGCCGTACACTGTAAGGCGTCTTCATTTTCTCTACTATATAAGTGCGCAGATGCTCTAAACTGATCGGTACAAACGCAGTACAAAAAAGAACAAAGTACAGTAGACGGCTGCGGCGTTAATCGAGAGCGGATCCGTTACTCATCAAATCACAATCGTGGACACTGGCTTTCGGCGTTAATCTCGTGTAGTTACGTTTCGAAAACGAGTACAGATCAGAACACCCGTTCCTGTCGATACAACGTTCGCGCGAATTCGGCACTTTACGCACCACGTCCAGTAGTGATTCGGGATGCAGGATCAGCTTGCGGTGTTTAAACGTGTTTACCATGAGCGCCATGAACTTTACTACCATGTCTGTGCCGCAATTGTTCTTGTCCAACACCACGGTGTACGCGCCTTTTGGTACATCGTTAGTATCGGCATCACCACTGTATTCTTGAACCGCGGCAAGTTGTTCATTATACGGGTGTAACTGCGATTCTTAATGCCTACATCGAGGTAGACGAACGAGACCGTATTGTCAGCGGCCGTGGGATCGGCGAACATTATATCCGTGTCGGGACACATGGCTATAGGCGTGTCGTACAGTACTCGGTCTTGGTCCGACGATGTGCTTTTCACACTAGTACAGACACACGGATCGGTACACCATGGCGCCGATACGATATGACGCGGCAACAGCTGAGCAACTTGATGCGGCAGGCTGGGCACGTTCGAATCTATTGTTATAATCATGACTCTGGTGTATATGTGTGTGATCTCTCTCTATGTATACGAAAGAAATATACACATTAATTAGAATTTTTTACGGTAGCCTGGTGTCATAGGCGTCGGTGGAAACACGTATTCGGGCACAGTCGTCTCGTCATCATTACCGCTACTGCCACCGGCTTCTTGTCGAGCGTCGTCTATAAACAACTCTTCGTCGTCGTCGTCGTCGAATGTCACCGGCTCCTCGTTGTTACCGTCTGTAAGCGGCGGTGTACGAGGTCCCAGTTCGGCCATCAGAGTGTCGATCCGATCGAACGTGGACTCGGTCGTTTCCGCGCCCTGTATATGGTAGTTGGATAGCGTGGTGTTGAAACTGGTGTGGTTGTTGATGGCTTGCGCCACGGTGTGGCCGCCGCCTTCCACCAGTACGGTGGTGATGTACTTGCGGAACGCGTTGAATCCCATCGTGTGACCGTCCGGATCGTTCTTGTCTGCCGAGCCGTCCACGTCTTTGATACGCACTCCGAACGAGGCCGCTATCTCCTTCAGTTTTCTGCGCATATGACTGATGGACGTGAGCAGTATGTAGTCGGCGGCTATCCGCTGCGCCTTGTACTGGGGCGACCGGTTGTTGGCCAAAGTGTCGGTGGCGGCGCGCACCGTTTTCTCGCGTTGCTCTTGTATCGTGTTCAGTACGGTTAACAGCAGATCGTTGGGCGAAATCACTCGCCTTTTGCCGCCGCCGCGAGACCCTTTGCTACGCACCACTACCGGTTCGTTGCGTCGTATACTGTCGATGTCGGTGGTCTTGAGCTGGTACAGTTCGGATACGCGCATGCTGGTGCAAGAGGACAACAACACCACCAGCGCGGTATCGTATTTGGCCAAGTCGCTAATGTCCTCTTCGACGTAGGCCTGCTTCAGTACGGTCGAGGCGGCGTCTATAATGCGACGCATCGCCTGCATGAACGGTTGCGACGAGACTCGCGAGACTTTACTTTCGCGCGCTCTGTTGTATTTGCGCAAGTCTATCGATATGTCGTTCGGGTACATGCGGCGCAACGTGGCCGCGATCTGCAACTTGTACAACGGCGTGAGCTTCTTACCGTTAGTCGTGACCAGCGAGTCCAACAAGCGGATAGGATCGGCGGTCAACGCCTGCTTGTTGATCGGCACTTTGTTTCGTTTCAACAGATTGACGTGCGACACTATCGACTCTACGGTGGCGCTCGACAACTTGCTAGGGTCGAACGACGACGCGGCACCGATATCAGTCAACGTTTTGTTGTATCTGGCGCTGTTGGACATGGCTGTGAAACATTATTAATACGGCCACCATTAAACGTGAACGACTTTGTGTCAGAAATCATTATCGCTGTGTCGTATAGACAGAGCGCGTGTACCGAAGCGGTCAGTGTGTAACGGACCGCTCACCGATAAACGTTCTTCACTGGTAAGTGTGTTACATACGTTTATGGTTGTGGTTGTGCGTGTTACTACTTAAGTCATCTCAATGTCGGCTAGGCTAGCCGTCACTGTCTATTGAAAATCGACCGTTTCTATACGTATTATTCGTAGATTCACTGTCGGCTAGGCTAGCCGACAACCACCAGCAGAAAATATTACAAGTCCTGCAGTCATGACGTCATTATGACATAATCGCACTACCGCTAGCGAAAAATATTACAAGTCCCACAGTCAACGAAACTACCTTGAGATTTACATTGTCGGCTAGGCTAGCCGACATTCACTTACTGCGTCGCTGTACAAACGACCGTTTCTATGTAATTTTATTGTCGGCTAGGCTAGCCGACAAACGACAACGGAAAATATTACAAGTCCCACAGTCAACGTCATACTTAACGTCGGCTACACTCTCTTTGAAACCATTGTACACTGTCGGCTAGGCTAGCCCCGACATTCACTCGCTACAAATCAACCGTTTCTATACACGTATTTGTAATATTTCATTGTCGGCTAGGCTAGCCGACAAACGACAACGGAAAATATTACAAGTTCCACAGTTAACGTCATACTTAACGTCGGCTACACTCTCTCTCTGAAACCATTGTATACTGGGCGACGTGTCGGCTAGCCTAGCCGACATCGGACTCGTAATTATTTTCGTTCACCGTGGGACTTGTAATATTTTTCGTTATGCGTCGGTATAGGATTACGTCATAATGACGTCATATTTTAAAGGACTTGTAATATTTCACGGTAACGTTCGTCGGCTAGCCTAGCCCACACCGAAGGACTCGTAATTATTTTCGTTCACCGTGGGACTTGTAATATTTTCCATTAACGTTCGTCGGCTAGCCTAGCCCACACCGAAGGACTCGTAATTATTTTCGTTCACCGTGGGATTTGTAATAATTTTCGTTGTGTCGGTATAGGATTTCGTCATATTTTAACTAACTTGTAATGTTTCTGACACGAAGTGCACGATTTGTAATATTTTCCGATAAAGTTTGTCGGTTATCCTAGCCGACAGTGACACTACGAATAATACGTATAGAAACGGTCGATAGAGTAAGCGATGTGTCAGCTAGAGATACTACAAGTCGGCTACATTCTTTCTCTGAAACCACGTCGAATTAGCAGTCGGCCTTTGTTAAGGATATATCCACATGGATGTACGTACATATATAACAAGTAAAAATATATATATAATATATATATTACTATATACTTAACATAGACATACTACTACTACTACTATACCGACACATAACGAAAATTATTACAAGTCCTACTACGGTCAACGAAAGTAATTACAAGTCCTTCGATACGACAGCTAGTTTGCCGTAGCAAACGGATCGACTCGGGCGAGTAGTCGACTGTCGCCAGCGCACAACATACGCGAACCGACGGCAAAACGTTTCGCCGTAAGGATAACACGGGGATCGATGGTGGAGTAGACGGCTGTCGCCAGCACCCGACATACGCGAACCGACGGCAAAACGTTTCGCCATAAGGATAACATGGGATCGATGATGGAGTAGACGACACGAAAATTTTGTCGCTCTTTTCTCGGACCAACCTCCGCCTCGGCTCTAGGGGTGGTGAACAGTACCCCCGTTTTATAAATCATTCACCCCTATTTCTGCTTCGACCTTGCTCGTTTTTCGTTCGCCGTCTACTCCGTCGTCGATTCCTGTGTTATTCTTACGGCGAAACGTTTTACTGCCGGTTCGCGTATGTCGTGTGCTGGCGACAGCCGACTCGCTGCCGAGTCGACCGCTTTCCTACGTCGAATTAGCAGTCGGCCTTTGTTAAGGATATACCCACATGGATGTACGTATATATATATCAAGTAAAAATATATATATAATATATATTACTATATACTTAACATAGATATACTACTTCTAATACTACTACTACTACTACTACTACTACTATACCGACACATAACGAAAATTATTACAAGTCCTACTACGGTCAACGAAAGTAATTACAAGTCCTTCGGTACGACAGCTAGTTTGCTGTAGCAAACGGATCGACTCGGGCGAGTAGTCGACTGTCGCCAGCGCACAACATACGCGAACCGACGGCAAAACGTTTCGCCGTAAGGATAACACGGGGATCGATGGTGGAGTAGACGGCTGTCGCCAGCACCCGACATACGCGAACCGACGGCAAAACGTTTCGCCATAAGGATAACATGGGATCGATGATGGAGTAGACGACACGAAAATTTTGTCGCTCTTTTCTCGGACCAACCTCCGCCTCGGCTCTGGGGGTGGTGAACAGCACCTTCCGTTTTATAAATCGTTCACCACTAATTCTGCTTCGACCTTGCTCGTTTTTCGTTCGCCGTCTACTCCGTCGTCGATTCCCGTGTTATTCTTACGGCGAAACATTTTACTGCCGGTTCGCGTATGTCGTTTGCTGGCGACAGCCGACTCGCTGCCGAGTCGACCGCTTTCCTACGTCGAATTAGCTGTCGGCCTTTGTTAAGGATATACCCACATGGATGTACGTACATATATATCAAGTAAAAAAAAATATATATAATATATATATTATTATATACTTAACATAGACATACTACTACTTTAGACAACCGAACGTGGTACAAGTCGACAGTGATCCAACAGATCTTCTTACGGAGTCTTACTACTCTGCTTCGGAAAACTAGCCGTCCGCCTTTGTTAACGATATACCCAACACATATGGACAACCGAACGTGGTACAGGTCGTCAGTGATCCAACAGATCTTCTTACATAGCCGCCTACTCTGTTTCGGCAAACTAGCCGTCCGCCTTTGTTAACGATATACCCAACACAGATGGACAACCGAACGTGGTACAGGTCGACAGTGATCCAACAGATCTTCTTACGTAGCCGCCTACTCTGCTTCGGCAAACTAGCCGTCCGCCTTTGTTAACGATATACCCACATGGATGTACACACATATATATGAAGTAAAAAAATATATATATATATAATATACATATATATTACTATATTCTTAACATAGACATACTACTACTTTGGACAACCGAATGTGGTACAGGTCGACAGTGATCCAACAGATCTTCTTACGTAGCCGCCTACTCTGCTTCGGCAAACTAGCCGTCCGTGTATGTTAAGGATACATATATGTATGTTATGTACATATATGTATGTTATGTACATATATATATCTTGATGTATTCTTAACGTAGACGGACTAGTAGTCGCAGTCGACGCGAACAAAAATATTCGGATCAGAATATCGGTGTCTACTTTTTTTGATAGAGACAAAGTCCGTGGAGAAAGAAAGACGGGACACGTTACTGCACACGGTCGACAGCGTTGTTGGTCAGTGTAGCCAGTTTGTTAGCAACCTCGTCCGATACACGGGACACTAGCGTGTCGTTCATCGACGTGATAAGAGTGTAGAGTATGCCCACTTTCAGCGTGTCTTTGTTCAAATGTTGGATCTTGCCGGAGAGCACGGCCTGCACGGTGGCTCTCGGCACGGGCAAGAATTGGCTCGCTTTCGCCATCACCGATTCTTTGGTGCGTTGGTCGCTGTAGTTGATCGAACCGTCGACCAACATTATTTCCACGGTCGTATAATCGGTACCGAGAAACCTTTTGACGGCCGTTTCGTCGAGAGCCAACGGTTTTGAACCCAAATCCAGCAGTCTCTCTATGTTCGTGTCGTCGCCACCTGCGTTATCGACACCGGACACTTTGAATATGGGATAGCCTTTGTTGCCTCGGTTCGTAAACGCGGTAGGCGGTCGGGGTTTGACGATCGCCGGTGTGCCGCTGCCGCCGCTCGTCGAGGCGTCGTTGATCTGCGAACGTTCCGAGCCTTCGACGGGCGCCATGCGAAAGTCGGGTAATTCTTGGTGGAGAAAAGTGATCTTGTCGTATATGCTGTCTCGCGGCAACGAAAGCACCGTGTTGGGGAGGTTCTGGATGGCGTAGTCCAACGGATTCGTTTCGGTCAGTTTGTCTCTGATGTCGTAGTAAGGATAACCGGGTTTCGTCAACTTTTGGAACCGGTCGATACGAGCCGGCGCTTTCTTCACCACCTGTCTCGGGTAGAGGCTTTGCGCCGCTAGCGGAAACATTTGAGTCGTTAAAATTTTACAAACACTACAAATAGTATGTGTACGATTACTATATATAAATACCGTGATAGAATGTAAGGCGCGTCAGTTATACATTTGACACCGCCATGGACGCTCTGATTATAGATTTTGAAGACGATCTGTTTATTTACGACAGGCGTGGCGTCGACAACGCCGCTCAACAGCAAGGCGGCGATGAAGACGACGGGGTTATGGCCGAGTGCGATGATGTACCGTTGTCTAAAGACGGTTATACACCGCATCGGCCGTCCGATGCGAACAAATCGTGGTGGTCTGAAGACAGCAGCAGCGACGACGAAGACGACGATATAATCATCACTATAGACCGAGAGTCGTACGCCAAACGTATGGAGATGAACAAGCTGAAGGAAGTGCTGGAACACAGCTACTATCCGACGCTGCCGATTCCGAGCGAGGATCGACAGTCGCCCTACTACCACGGCTACAAGAACGCGGCCAACAAGACGGGCGGCGGCGGCGCGGCCGTATACCAACTGCGGCCGGACGACATCGAGTTCAACAACGAGGTCGATCGGCTCATCGCGAAGTCCGTGAACCTGCGCACCACCGACGTGATCACCGTGTTTGTACGCAACACGTTGATTCTGGTGCCCACGGATGTGCCGATCTCGTCGCGGCTGGCCGACTGTATATGGCCGCCGGAGAAGACGCTCACCGCCAAGTTCGAGTTCAACAACATGCATCTGTTCAACAGAATGATGCCCGAGACCGATCGGACGGAGACTATGGCCTTCTTCGCCGCCCGTTACAAGAGGGTGCACGTGGGTACACAGCTACAGTACCGGCCGCCGCAGTCGACCCAGCATCAGTTGGCGCCGCCCGTGCCGCAGAACACCGCTTCGGGCCAGTACCTGTATGACGACTTCGCTCTGGTGATCGTGGTCGGCGGCAAAGTGGTGGACGCCGCCATACACGGAGTGAGAGGCAACATCAACGATCTGGTAGCCAAGTACAAGCCGCGACGGATCTACTGCAACACCATGCCCGACGACGCGCTGCACGTGTTCCTGCGCTACCCGTACCAGCCGTTCTACCAGTTTTCAGAATCTGATGGTGCCTTCTTTGTGGACACGACCAAAGTGGGCATGAGTACCGTACCGTTTTGTGACCGCTACGATCCGTTCTGCGCGTTTTGCAAAGCGCTGTTGACGGTGCGCGGCTTTTTCCAGCAGGATATTCCCAACACGCCTAGATTCGTGCAACGAATACGAGTGCCGACCTGCCAGCGGCGCGTTTCCAACGGAAGACGTCCTCAACTCTGGTGCAGAATACGAAAGCCTGAGTGCAGAGTCGAGCCGATTGTACGTCCGACCGATGACGGCGGTTTTGTCACGAAACGCTACGCCAACAGACGGCGAGGAAGCAGCGGTGGCAGCAGTTACGGCGTGGTGTTCAAATCAAACAGTCGCAGCCGCATACCGTTGAGACCCAGCCGCAGATCCGCGTTTAACCAGTCCGTCAAGAAGGAGTATGCGCGTCGAGTCGCCAGCACGCTGCCGCCCAGCGGTCCGAAAAAAAAAACACTTTCAAAACGCAGAGTCGTCGTATTGAAACATTACTAGATATATCTGTCTCAAACACCGCAACTAACTATTCATGTGTATCTGTATATATTGTAATATAAATTTTTCACTAGTATATATTGTAAATAAAAAATTTTTACTACATCTTATATGGTGTTTCGTGTATCTCACTCCGACCCCTCATCATCTTCAATTATTGCTTCTGAATCGAGCATCGCTTTAAAGTTGGGCAACGATTCTGCCGCTTCGAGTATCGCTTCCAAGTCAGCAGGCAACGATTCCGCCGCTTCGAATTCGATGAACTTGCATATCGAATCCGTGTCTGTATCGTTTCCGTCGGTACGCACCGACATTTGATCGGCCTGTACCGATGCCGGTGACACTAGATTCTCCTGAAACGTGAGTATTTTCGGCCGATACGTTTCAAACAGACCGCTTGCGTCTTCCATCGTCACATCGTCGTCACCGACAACAGTTTTGGCGGTGTCTTGAGCAGGTGTAGTCTTACCGAAGTAACCTTCCGCTTTGTGGACGACGCGATCGAACTGTTTGTTAAACACGTCTATGTCGAACGGTCGGCTCTCGTCGATTCGTTTAGGTCGTTTGTCGGCCGGCGGCGGTTGTTTGCGTCTATGTTTGGGCGTCGGTGTCCAATCCGGGTCGGAACCTGCATCCGACACCGTCGCTTCGAGCGTTCTTTTGGTGTTGGCCGGCAACGCGACCGCTTGACTAGTGCACGCCGCGTTCGCGTCATCAGCAACGGTTTCAAGTTGTTGTTGCTGGACGACGTTAATTTCAATGTCTTCGGGTGGTTGCATACTTGTCGGGTCTTCTTGTACGGGTATTTCAGCCGTCTGCACTTCTGCGTGCGCCACGATCGGCTTGGGCTTGGGTATTTTGACGCTGGAGAAATCCAAGACGTTCGCCTGCACTTTGGTCAGCACGTCGAGAATAATGTTTGTCACCGGCTCGTTATAGTCCATGGCCGCTTTACTGCCGGCGTAGTAGGCTCGCGCCTTTTCCAACGATTCCGACACCCGTTCGTACAGAGTTTTAATCATTTCATACACGACGAGACACGTTTTAGTCCGGTCGTTGAGCTCTGTGGACTCGGACAATTTTATACGCAAAGCGTTTAACTCTTTGTTCAGCGCGTCGATTTGTGCCGAGTACTGACTGACGTTTGTCAAACAATTGTTTCTAGCGGTGGTCAGCGACAAGAGTGTAGAGTCTCTAGCCGCAGTGATCTTTTCGATTTGCTCGTTTTTCTGATTCACACTCTGTTCCAACTCGGCGACTCGATCAGTCAGTCGATCCACCTGCGCCTGTTTGCTGACGTCGCTCTCAGTCAGCTGATTTATACGCGACTGTTTGCTGGCATCGCTCGCACTCAGTTGGTCGATGCGCGCCTGCCTGTCGGCGTCGTTCGCCTTGAGCGTTTCGATTTCCGCGTTTTTCTGATCGACGATCTGTTCCAACGTAGCGATTCGATGTTCCGCGTTCGTCTTGTAACACTCTAGCTCTCGACGTTTTGCCACTAGTTCGTCCGACAGGCGAGCGATACGCTCGCTGAACTGTTTCTGTCCGTCCTCGGCGGTGGCGTTCAGTTGGTTCGCCTTTTCCTTTAGCTTTTCTTGTAGCGTTTCGATTTGTTGTTTCATAGTTTCATGTTCCTGTCGCTGTTGCAACAACTTGTTTACACTGTCTTCCAAGTCGGTCCACGCGATCGACAATTTGACTCTCTGCGCAGGCAGACCGAACGCGCCATCAACGCCATCAGTTTGGCGGTGTGTTTACTGTTTTGCGTTTTTAGTGAGACGATTTCTTTGACGGTCTTGCGTTCGTATTCGTTGCGCATCGCGTTAGCGTTACCGGTGTCTCTCTAGTACAGATCCTTGACAAACACCAGCTCTTCGTTTAGCGCGTCTATTTTGCGCTGCCGTTTGCGCTGTTCGTCCAGCAACGGTGTAGACAGTGCGGCCAACACGTCGCTCACCTTGTTCTGCAGGTAGTCGCGAGCGATCGCGGTGTTGAAGCCGTATTGTTTCTCTATAAAGGTGACGATCTCGGGCACTTGCGGTATAAACTCTTGTAACACTTTGGACTTTATAACGCTAACCACCGGATCTTCTACACCACCGTACAGCCGCGGCGTCGGCGTAGGTGTCGCGTCCGTTATTGTCATTATAGGTGCATTCTGTTTCTCTGACCGTTAGTAATAATAATACTACTATCTAAAGCAAAAAAATCAACGTTTACGAGATGCATAACGCTATGTACGAGGCGATCTGAGAGGGCGTCAGATCTACGGTGCCGGTCGCGGCCAGCGTGTTCAGTTGTGGGTCTGAAAATTCGTACAGTTCCATGCACTGGTCCGGATTGCATATCGGTTTGGTGGTCGCGGATATGTCCGTCGGTGTGACTAGCGGTTGGGTAAAGGCGTCCAGTCTGTTTTGTACGGACGAGTCTGTGTACGGCCGCGTGTACGTTCGATACTTGTTAGCCAAGAACGACATCGGGTCGCGGTATTGAAACGTGTCGTTGGTGTCGCGGCCGCCGAACTTTGGTTTCAGCCTGTCGCGGTGGAGGCGGTACGCGTTGACGTTGTACTGTTGAAGTACTAACGTGAAGAAGACGTACAGTTCAGCGTCCGTTGTCAGTTTATCGTACGCGTCGCGATAATCGCTTTCCATCAGATGAAACGAGGAGCACACGAACGCGGCGGCCAACTTTGACTGCACGCTGGCGGCGATGTCGCGTATCAGAGCGACAGCGGTAGCCACCGAGTTCTGGTTCTTGTCGTCTTTGCCGCCTTTCGGCATGATGATGAGCACACTGTCTTCTTTAGCACAGTGTCGAGCGACCCAGTCTAGCACTTCGTTGGCGTACGGCAGTCGTATTTGGTATCGTTTACTTTGATAATGTTGCCGATCATCTGACGCAGTATCAGTAGCGCCACGCCTTGAGATTCTAGTCGGTCGGCGTGAAGAGCGTACGCCAGCACGTCTTGCAGCCGCAGTGTACGCGCGGCGTCAGCCACGTCTTGTTCCAGCGTGGACATGTCGCAAATTCGTTCTATGGTCAACGTAACACTGTCTCGACGCGGCAACCCCACGTCCAGATACAGTATAGAGCCGTCGGGCCGTATGTAGTGGCCGTCCTTGAAGGAAAACGTCAAGAATACGCTCATGTATTCGGGCGGTACTTTGTCCACTCGCCGCACGTCCAATCCGGGTCGGTATGTCAACAGCTTTTCCACAGCCACACTGTCATTACCGTGTCGTCGTGCGACGACTTTTTATGGTTGATACACTTGGAATCGGTACACTGTGGCTGTTTAGATTCGGCCATGTCGCAGCCGATTCGCGACACCGGCGTCAGACTCTAAACATCGTAGTTGGGGACAAACGACGTGTCATAACCGACACCTCTGTACCGGACCGTGTCTTCGTAGAACGCGGCCATGCTGACGATGTCGGCAAAGTCTGTGCGCTTGATGAGCAGAGCCAGTCGCGCTTGCCACCGTTCGTCGGTCTCTAACCGTTCGGCGTCCGACAGGTTAAGCATATATTTCGCGTTATGGTAAAAGTATGCGGAGAAAGTGACGCCCTCGGAGTACTGGTAAATCACGCGATTGTTGAACGCCATCAGTTCAAAAGCGAACAACGAAACACTGGTGGTAGGACGTAGCGGCAGTTTAAAGTCGTACGTAGGCGGTGGTTCGGGCGAATACGCCAGTATCGGTGTACGTACCGCCAATTGTAGAACGTCATTAACATCTACAGAGGTGCCGTTTATTAGCGCTGTAATTTTGTTCTTGACCGCGTGGCGTATAGTGTGTTCGTTGAGAATGTCGTTGTCGTCGTCTGCCGTGTTTTCGGTCAACAGTTGTACCACCGCGCCCAGTGATTTGCGGATCTTCACTTGGTACACGGGATCAATCTGACGGTGGCCGTATATAGCGGCCGTCTTCTTCTTCACTTTCGACCAGTTCGCGTCGAATCGTGAGTCCAACACTGGTGCGCCGCGAATCACGGACCACATCAGATCTTGGCGAGCCATCTCGTCGGCGGACGCAAATTCTGCGCGTAAGTTAAACATTATTGTAGTATACCGAGCGTATATACAATGTTGTCGACCACTAGACGCAGCGATTCGGCCGACGATGATCTACTATATAGACCCCATTATGAATCTTACATCTTAGAGTTCTGTAAAATCACCAACGCGCCGGAGTTTTATTTGCGCAATATTTCGAGTTTGGTCGAACTGTCGAAAGAAAGAGTCCAACATAGTGTCGGTGCTGATGTGCGAGCCGAGAAACACGGACGCCATCACGTGCGTGAAAAACTATTTGGACAGCAAACCGCAGCTGCCGCAGTCGTTTCTCACGCGTCTGTTGGCACTGTCCAACACGAAGATACGTCTGACACCGGCCAGGTTTGGCGCCTCGTCCCCCGACTCGTACGTGGCGAACGTGATACCGGGCAACACACAGCCGATGACGAAAATGACCAAAATGATTGTGCGAACGATGTCGGAAGCGTTGTCGCGCGACATCCAGTACAACCGCAAAGTGTACAGCCTGACAAACGGCGGCGTTCGCAACGTGCCCAACGCGGTGAAAATAAAGTTTACGCCCACGCTGATGTTTCAGTTGGTGCGCGCCCAGGTCGACTTGTATCGCACGATAGAAGAGGCGAACCGGCGTAATTACATCAAAATCAGCCCGTACATACAGTCGCGTGCGGCATCGACATCGACAAATACGTTGTTGCGATAAAATTGTTAATTTTTCCGGCAATATAGTGTTAATAATCGATATGGACGACAGCCTACTGCCGGCGGCGGACCTTTTGTCTAAACGACTGGCGATGTGCGATCGCGAACACCACCGGAAACGGCCGTCGCCTCTGCTGAAAGCGGTGTACATCGGTGGACCGAGCGCGGTCGGCAAGTCGACCACCATGAATAAGATCAAGGCTCGCTACCCGTGGGCTCGCGTCGCCAGCGTCAATTTCCAGAACCTGTTTGCATCGTACGGCGGCGACTCGGCTAGAGCGGTGCGACATCTAGTCTACTATCGCAACGACCCGATGATATACGAACACACCAACGAATGTACCGTGCTGTATCGAATCGTGCACAAGTACGTGCGCCAAACGGACGGCAAAGAGTTGACCGAAGGGGACGTACAGTCGTGTTACCACGAGTGCGTGAACGAGCTCACCAAACCGTCGGCCAGCACGATGATAATCATGCTAGACACTACGGAAGCGTTTCTACGGCGGTACGCGTATCGGCTGGTCTCCGACTACAACGGCATAGATTACGACGACGACAACGGCATACGGTACTTGTACTTTCAAGTAGCCGCGTACCTGGTGTTTCTGACCAAACGTCATCTGTACCCGTTTATGAGTGTGTTGATCGCCACAGACGACTACGACTCGACCGCATCGCCTCGCATGTTCGGTGAAGCGGACGACTACGGTCTGATACCGCTGTTGCATAGCCCAATAGACACCAAGAACGACATCGTATCGGACACGTTTGACTACGACACGGTGTCGAGGATAGTGGCGGACTGTCATATATCACGAGTCGTTGGAACTGTCTTGAAGACGCGGCACAAAAATAAACCCCAAATCGAGAGTGATATTTTTCAAGGTTACAGTCGATACCTTCGCCGAGTTTTTACCAGGTTTATAGCAGAACTTTACCAGATTCTTACACTTTTTAGATGTTTTGAAATGAACGTGGGGCGGGCGATAATTAGAAATCGTACAATCTTGCGCGTCAAAATCAAATTTGCGAATTTCAAAATCACGACCAAATCAGGTCATCTAGTGTAGAAAAAGCGACCAAATCAAGTGCAAAGAAGGCGTAGGCGTATGTTTTGTCGAGTCGACCGAATCGAGTGCAGAGAAGGCGAGTCGACGCGTGTTTCGGTTCTATCTGGTACGGGACCGGGAATTAGACCTCGACCAGGAACGGCGTCTGTTGGAACTCTTGGCTGCCGGTAATCGCGATCGGGATCTGCGTCCGCGTTTAGTGCTTACGCCGACTGTGGCCGCTCGCCGCTTGGTGCTCGGACTCCGGCTACGAGATCTGGACCGGGATCGTGATCGTGAGCGTCGTCCAACCATGATCGTCTTGTTATTATCGATGACAGTGTAGTTGTCGTCGTGTATAACTATATTACCGTCTACAATTTCGACGTCGTCTTCGGTGGTGTCGTGATACACGTACGTCAAGTTGGCAAACGGCGTTCGGTTTTGTCGTAAGAAGTGTATACTATATGACGGGTACAGATCGCTGTGCACTTCGTTGCTGCCAAACGCCACTTGGACATCGTTTACCGTCACCGTCGGCAGCCAACATTTCATAGTGCTGATCAGCCGGCGCTTACTGTGACCGTACACCGACCGGTTGATGTACACCAGAGCGGCGATCTCCGGCTCGGAACAAAACAACAGATGTCGGTTCGACCGTATCGTTTTGTGCGTGTGCAACGCTCTACGGTCGTGTCTGTAGTCGTAGCACTCGAACCGAACGACGCCGACTCCGTGCACGTATTTCAGTCCTCTACCGCCGTCGATAATGTCGTTCACTTCGTTTTAATATTCGTCACCATTTCAAAATCGCGCGGTCTGAGTTCGTATTCTTCTATAATATAGTTGTACACCGAAGTCAAAAACTCGGGGTACTCTTTCACACGCACGACCGTAGGTTCTGTCATTGCGGTCGGTATCGCTGCCGCCACTATTACTATAATTACCGGATGAACGGACATGTTCCAGATTCCGGGCATACCCGTATCTAACAGTAGTCACCACCGAACAACTTCACCGCGTCCGGACGGCGCGCGCCACCAAACAGTGAACGTTCGTCCGGACGCCGCAAAACAGTACGACAGATCGACGCAACCGTATCGACAGCCGGCTCAGTTTACCAATTTTAACACGAAAACTACCGACGAGGATGAAGATGAAGAAGAATCGAAGTCTTCGCTGACAAAGCATTGGGTCAACGTGCACGCAAACTTGTTTCAACCGATCGTACGTGAAAAACGTACACCATCGGCAGACAAGTCGAACACTCTGTTGTACGGGCACGCGACAGATCAACCTATAGTGCCTACGTACGCCGGCGAAATAGCGGATACTCGTGACGGTGAGGAGGAGGAAGAGGAGAAGGCTGCAGACAAAATCACGTCGAAAGACAAAGACACCGACGCGGACGAAGAAGTCGAGTCGATATTGGGCGAAAAGCGTCTAGAGCAACGGTACGACCAACGTCGCAGGTTAAAGCGACAGAGAAGCCTTAGCCGCATGTCGGTGGTGCGTGGCGGCCGTAAAACGCCGGCACGATTCGCTAAACGATGTCGATTGAACGACGGCGGAGCTTTTACTACCGAACCGGCGAATAATACAAAAAGCGTACTCTGCAGCATAATTAAATACGCCAAGTATCCGGTGTACATATCGTTAAATATCGCCTCTATATCTATTATGCTCTCGTGCATGGGCGTCGATATGTCTCAGTATACTAACTTGATTCGCGTGTCGACCTCGATGTTGAGACACGTCGCCGCTACAAACGGTATCGACGTGTTGCGACGTTTAACTGCCGGCGCATTGGCGAGCGCTTCAGAGCTGGGCTCGACTCTTACGTACACGGACTACCCGGTATTTTTTTCAATTACTTGCGTAAATATATAGTGCTGGATTTGTATGTAATCCGTTTGCGTCGTCAACATGCTTCCAGTAATCAAATCGGACCACTGGACCAAAAAGGAGGAGCAGTCGCAGACGGCGAATGTCCAGAAGCCGCTTCAAGTACCGGTCGTGTACGTGCCTTTACAACAACAGGGCGTTCCAGTGATGTATTCTACCGCGCCAGTGACTATACACCACGCGCCAAATGCTACGTACCACAATAATCCGGGACCGGACACGTATCTACCGTATTTGGAACGACCGCCGCCTACGTACTCGCCGACCGCTCCAAACGAACCTGCAAAATTTCAGATACAGCACGTGAGTAACGTCACACCGCCGGTAGTGACGCTGGACAATGTGCAGACACTAAACAACAACAACAATGACGACGACGACGGCGGCGATAAAAAAGAACCTGGAAAACAAACCCTATTGAGTAAATTTAAAGTGTCAAAACCGGCCAAGAAATGCGATACGAGTAATGCTAAGGTAAATAGTATAGTAGAACTGAATACCATCGACACGTCGAACATAATCGAAACTTTTGACACCATCGAAGACGGTCTGACCGACACTTTGCAACAAGAAAAGAACCGAAGTTCGGTGTCATACAATATGCTGAAATGTTGTAGAGTGAGTGTGCGCAGAGTCAAACACGTACTTATCGCGTTGGTCGCGTTCAGTGCCGTGTACACGGCAGGAATTCAGATGTACGAGCATCTGCCCGTCGGCGGACTTCTTTTGAATATCTTTTCAACGAATCAGTCGAACCATCAGTCTCCGGATCTAACCATTCTGAACCAGACTTCACTAGAAGGACAAGGAAATATTTGGTCCAACAGTACCGTCGCTCCTCCAGTCGTTGACAACTCGTCTATACGGCCGTCAACGCCCGTGATGATCCGAGTCGCGAGGGTACAGACTCGAGCGTTGCTATTACGCCCGGTCCTGTTACTAGCGTTCGCGTTGGTAACAAAACTACGGCGACTTCGATTCCCGGCACCGATACGCCTATACCCACTACGTCTATTAGTTTCGACGCCGCTGCGGCTAGTGCTTCTACCTTGGTTAGTGTTGTCGACACCACCGTGGCTAGTGTTGTTACCGTTACGGCTAGTGTTCCGACTACTACGACCGGCACTACCGTTACTCCTAACGCTACTACGCCTACTGGTTTCGACACCGCTGCGGTTAGTGCTTCTACTGTGGTTAGTGTTGTCGACACCACTATGGCTAGTGTTGTTATCACTCCTGAGACGATTCCTGCGACTAGCGCATCTAGTGATTCATCAAGTATTAATGCCGACACTCCAAAAAATAGCTCGATTGTTTCAAACGAGCGATCGTTAGATACTCCGATCAACGATCCTCCGAACCATAACGATGCCGATAGCGTAGATACTCCTACTAGTCCTGCATCGAGTGCTAATGCTGACAGATCGATCAATCGTTTGTTTGGTGCGCTATTAAACGCTCTGAAGCAACGCTAACGTAACGATCATGGGTACAACTGTATACCGCCGTATCTAACAAAAAGTAGTGATACGAATGAACCGACACAACTTAACAAATATGTATGGGTCAACTGTAGAGTTTGTGATAACGGAAATAATAACAAGACACTTGTTTAGTTTTATTTGCGTATATTTTTTTTCATTACAAAAAAACAAAACATCAAATTATATCGTGTAGACTCGACGAGTCCAATGAAATCTTCGACACCACCTCTATGTAGTTGGAACGTGCGCCCAGGTCCGAGCTCTTGTTCATCGTCTGCATCGCTCGCGTTCCTTCGATGTTGTGCTCTTCGCCGTGTCTGAATTTGGACAACAGCACTTTGGGTCGTTCTCCGGTGTATGCGACCAGTGGGCCGTGTGTGTCCGTAGACATGTTGGTTAGATTGCCGGTCGACATGAACAAAGCGCATTGGGTCATGTACAGTGTCATGGCTTTGATCTCGTCGTACTGTTTTGGATCGAAAATGTCTTGATTGAGTGAGTAGCAGTAGGTAAATTTTACAAAGCTACTGATAAACAACAGTGGATTTTCGATAAAGTATTTCAACTCTGAGCAAAAAATCAGACTGTACGTGTCGTCGGTGCCGTACCGATTCAGCAGAGAGTTCAATGTGATACTGTTGCTCGCCGTAGACGTTTTAAACACGTAAATCTCGTACACTTTGTCGCATACTTTGAATATCTTCACTTCGTTACTGATGACTGTCTCGTATTCTACATTCTTACTGTAGTTGATGTCCGAGAGTTGAGTCGCTGGAGATGATTGAAGTTTACTGACCGTGCTAAAGCGTCCGCCTCTTTCGCGCACTGTGGTCAGTTTTGTCTTGTTGGCGGTGGCCGACTGTTTCGACACCGCGGTGACGCTAAACTTTTTTACGCCGCAATAATGCGTTTTAAAGTATTTGTCGATGTCTTCGAGTCTCTTGAACGTTCGAGTTTCGTGTATAACAAACGGACGCATACATTCCTCTTCAGACAGCCGGTCGCAGTGTACACGTATCCACATAAAATCGTTGTCCGAGTACAGTATATTGTTCTTGACGTTGGGCGTGATACGATCCAAACATGTTTCCGTCTTATTTTTCTGATAGTGTCTGACGTTTAACGATTGCTGAATCTTGCCGGCCGTCATGTAGGCGACAATGTCTATGCCCAATGCTCGCGGAGTGGGTCCCATAAACTCGGATTCGCAGTCGAACAGTTTGTTGAGCAGTCGTTTGGCACCTGGTCTGGCAAAGAGTGCGGCGCATTCGTCCGTCGACATATTTTTACACACCATCATGTACTGAGCTATAGCTCGGGCTTGCGGCTCGACAGATTCGTCTTCACACGCTCGCATTATGCACGATGCGAGGTAGTCGATATCCGTGACCAAACTCGACTGTGTAGACGATGGAACAGAACGCGCCATAGTGGACATGCACGTCCAACGTTTTCACTTGAACAAAGCGGTCGTCTTCGTCTTCAGTCAGCCGGTGTTTGTAACGTCTGTGCAAATCTAGACTGATCACGTACGGAATGTACAGTTCAGCGCTCTTGGAATGTACTATAAAAGTATCGAGCACAATATTATGGCCGATCGCCTCAGTGGACATTATATCTAGAGTGATATCTGTAGAGCGCTGCTCCTAATGACGATACTCGGGCCTTGTCTCAGTTATATAAGAATTCGTTCGGGTTACATCTCATCTTCGTCTTCGTCGTCGTCGAAAGTTAACGACGCGACAGAAGGAGGCGGCTTCGGTGTCGGCGAGTATCTGTCGTAATAACGCTGTTGCCGGCGATTATCTAACGCGTTGTCTTTCTGCGCCTTGTCACCGTCGTTCAATAGACTGGTATATTCGGTTTCTATTATCGACATGAATTCGTTGGCGCTTATAGACCGCAGCGGTTTCGTCAACTCTTCGTTGTTGGAAATAATACTGGGAAGAGCCTGTTGTTGTTGTTTATGATGTTGCGGCGGAGACAGAGGAGGCGACAGTAATAAGGGGCGCGGCTGGTGTTCTTGAATATACCGGTCGACTATATCCGCGGCATCATTGTCGGTAGCTTCCGGCAGTTGTTCGCTAGCAAACGACACGCTATCAACAGTGTCCTCTTCCTCCTCTTCAGCGGCTTCTTCCACGTCCGTGTCCGTGTCGTGTCTGTCGTCTACCATGTCGTCGTCGTCATAGTCAAGAGTGCTTGTCGCGGACGCGTGTATTTCGGCGCGATGTAAACCGACCACCGCGTCTCGTTGATTCTGTCTGCTTGTCGCCGCTTCTGTACGTTTCTTTTCGCGTACCCTTTCGACACTCACCGTGTGTTCGGTAGTGTTCTTCACAGACGACGGAGTCGGTGCATCGGAGTTGTTGTTATCGTTTCTAGGCGACTTGAACGTGTCGGCAAAGTTGGTAAAATGTTTCGGTGCATTAATGTCCGGTATAGCCTGTTGTACAGAATTGATTTGTATCTTATTGGCTGCAAAGGGAACGTCGCTTCGTGCCGGTATCGAGGCGCCGGGTTTGATCGGTTCTACAGTTTTGGTTATTAGTTCGCGCAACGATTGTATAGACGTGCCTAACACGCTGGCGGCTATGTTTTTAGCCACGATCATGTATATGCTTGGCTGGAACGTACCTCCTTGTGCTTGCTCCTGTACCTCCAGACAAGCCAGCTCGTCCGCTTCTATGTTCGTCGACATGTTTTCCGGGTTAATGTAGGCGCGCAGTCGTGGCATTTTCTCTGTGACAAACGACAGGCCGAATTTTACCAACACTTTGCTGATGACGATGGGGAATTCGCGCATACTGAGTGCGTTATTTTTGTTGACTAGTTTGCGCAACGTTTGCGTGTCCACATTGTCCAAGTCGATGTTGCGTAGAATGTTTGACTTTAAACACGTCTCGTAGAGAGCGGCCTTTGTAAAAGCGTCGTCGAGTTCCATGATATTGCGGTCGTATTAATAGTAGTAACATATAAGTCTACATTACACGAGGGTGTTAGCAAATGGGACTGTCGTTAATGGTGTCCGCGTCATCATGGATTGGCGTATGCAGGTATTTGTCATGACCGCTTTCTGCATTATCGCGTTGTTGGTATCGACACTATATTACTATCGTTTCGATAAGAATATCGGACCGACCGTGGACCGTATGGCGATGAAACTGTACGAAAGCGGCGCTACACGAGCCTTGTTAAACGGTTCGGGTATCAATAATATTCCGACTCTGAACTTGGTCACTACAAATCCAGAAGTCGTCAAAGCGAACAACTGCGGTAAAGGTCCGGTATTTATCGGCGCTACCGGCAAAGACTCGGACTGTATACGTACGTGTGCCAACGACTCGGCAAAAGCCGTTCACGTCAATGACAGTGAAACGTTTACGTACCAATCGTCGATACTTAAACCGGGCGTACACTGTACACTTGGCCCTCGGCCGGAATGCAACATGAAAACCACGGTAGCCATGATGACCGTCAACTCGATTGTTTGTCGAACCAAGTACCCCCGTCTGATCGGCGGCAAATTGGGCGGCGATCTCGTTGCGTGCAACAACAGTCACATCAACGATCCGCAAAACGTGTTGTGGGACTATCTGGAGAACCGACGAGTCGACCCGTGGCGGTCCGCGATCCAAGACGAAGACGAACTCATGCCGGACGGCAACTACCGGTATCGATGCAAGTTCAACGGTACGGACGTGCGCGGCAACCATTACATGGAACACCCTCACAATCGGTTCCATCCGATCGCCAATTACTGCGCGGACCTCGTGTACCGGGCGCATCCCGGCGTGCGCACCGTGTTTGGTGACGACCGCCAGAGCTTCGTCTGCGACTGCGGCGACCCGGCAGAGACTCGGGTGAAAAAGCTCGTTCCTGGCGATCCGTCTAGCCAGTGTTCCGACGTGGCGTACGGTGTTACTCAGGACGTGAAACAACGGAAACGAATCACCGTGCCGTACAAGTGCGTGACATTGTACTCGCCACTAACAGATATCGGTCGCCACCCCGTGTGTCCCGAAGACATGTTGACACGACAAGGCAGGCAGATGGCGGCTGTGGAACTAGAATTCACCACAGACGAGTCCCAACTCATAGAGCATCCGCTGTACCAAGATTTTAGCAGTACTAATCCAGGAGTGTATACACCCAAGGAGCAACGAATTTACTGACAAAAGGAATAACGTTCAAAAGATATTTTATAATTTTAATTTACATACACATATTTATACCAAAAAAAATTATTTAATACGCGTCCAATTCAAACACAAACTGCGGTGGTGTCAACGGTGCTGATGCTGGTGCTGGTGCTGGCGGCGGTAGTCGTGGACTTGGCTTCTCGTCTTCGTCACTGCTGCTGCTGCTGCTGTCGCCAAACGGTATAAGCAGGGCGCGCTTTTTCGACGGTTGAGCTGGTTGCTTTGTCGGTTCCGGCGAGTTCAATTTTATAGATTCTAGTACGTCGTTTTTTTTCGGATAGGAAATGTATAAACGTTTCGGCCGCAGCTATACTGGCGGTGATGTCGTTCGGCAGTACGGTGACCGCTTTTGGTGCGGACGCAGCAGGCTCGGTTCTAGACGCTGTCGGCGGTTCGTACGTGCCCAGATGTGCGTCTAGATTCATCAGACACTCGTACAGAGGCACGGTGTTGGCCCACCTGATCAGTTCTCGTTTGACGAACCGGTCGTTGACACCGGCACGCATGGCGTACACAAAGTGTTTCACGGCCAACACCGTGTTGAATTTCGGTATTCGCTTGTTGGGCATTACGCCGGTGGATATGTATTCATAGTATATGGACACCGTGACTGTTATGTCGTACGGGTTAAATTGTTGATATCTGTTGACGGTGCCCAGTCCTCGTTTAATCTCTCCGCCCCCTTTCAAACCCATGTAGAGGACACTAGCTACAATTTTTGACACGTCTTTGAGCGTGTTGATGTATCGTTTTTCGTCAGCGCCTACCGCGCTAAAGAAGCCGGTGAACATGCTGGGCGTCAACATCGAATCGGTAAAGTCTGTGCCGCACATCGCTGCAAACGTGCGAAACACCATGTCATTATAGCCGACCCTATGTGCGCAGGCGTCGAATCCGATGGCTTGCATCGGTTTCGATCCACTGCCGCACACGATCCACAGACACGAGTCCAACACTTTGACACCGTTCTCGGCCACGTGGGTGTAGGCAGCGTTTATGTCGGATATTCTGTCGTCCGAGAATATATTTACACTGGCCGTATTCCGTCGGCACACCCCGAATGTCGTGTCATCGTCGTCTTCCGCCGTCTCTTGGATCGTGTCGGTTTCGTCTAGAGTCGACGCCACCAGACCACGTCGCTCCATGTCCGCGTACTGTAACTCTGTGCCCGTCTTTGTGCACAAATATTTGGGCGTGTGGTTGTAGCATATGGACAGCATGTCGGAGTCGCGTGTCAACAGTATGTTGAGATCCACGTCGCGGTCTCGTTGGAGATACATCTGCAGTTCCGATTCGCCGTGATCTAATGCGTGTACACGATAGCCGTGTTCGGCGCACAGTTTCGTGAACGTCGTACGTATCAGACTCACGTCCAGCGCGCATTCGGGTCGGGCCGTCGTCTTGTTGGCCACACGAGCGCCGTCCATGTAGACTATTACCTCGCGCGCACAGATACCCATGTACGTATGAATCCACATAATGGTGCGCACCAAGTACTCGTACGAGGTGTTGGCGATAGCCTCTTCGGCGTTGTGCTGGGGCATGTTGGTGTTGACCATACCCTTGTATCGGATCAACTCTCCGTCCACAGATATGATGTAAGACGTCGGCTTGTGATTGTACAGGCCGCGTCGAAAGTGTTCGATAATACGATCAGCGTGCAATATACCCATGGTCTGTTGTACACTAGTTATATAGTTATTTGTCTGGATTGTGAATCTGCGTATCACTTACGAGCGCGTGTAAGGCAATACGTTAACTGACCGCTCGACTGCTATTTTATAATTGAAAAAATGTCGTTGTTTAACTGTACCCCGTTGACACAGCCGCCGCGCCGTCAAGATACGACGTGCGTGTTTAGCTCGTTGGGCAACTGCAAGGAGCACGTGCCAAAGTACCTGTGCAATAATCACGCTCGCATATTCGGCTTGGTGTACAAACACGTACACTATACGGACGGCGACAACGAGATGGTTAGCCGTATAGTCACCTACACCAGTGCGGTTAACAATCTCAGCATACCGTTGTTCTTGGACGACGACGGCAAAGTGCTGTTGAACGAAGTCTACACGTTCGCTACCAACGTGGCACACAACTATCAGTACATCAACGCGGACGATCTGTCCAACATTATCGCTTGCAACTTGGGTTTGAGCGCGAAAGACGACGTCTGTAAACTGGGCGGCTGGCTGGAAGATCCCGACTCCGAGATAATTCTGCACGACGTTACGTCAGGCGAACTGCGCTACATCAACGACATTCCAAAGTTGCATCGCATTCTACTGCATTACACTATCCCGTCGTTGATCTGGAATGAAACCACCCAATCGCATGTGTATTTCGTCGACAATATCGCTCTGTCCCGGTGCCCGGTAACCGGCACGTACAAATTCATGCTGTTAAACAAACAGAGCGTGCTAAAGTATACCGACCACGCAAACTGTGTTGCCACGCCGTTGGTGTTGACCGGTAAACACAAGATCGCGTCCACGTCGCAAGATCGCGTGTTTCGGCAACTGAACAACCGCTACGTAAACTGTTAATACACACGTAAAGCATCAAAAAATTACATATCGTCTTGCAAATAATATTTGTTAACGTCAGGGTATGTATATATATAGGTATAACACGTATTAAAACCATTAGCAGCCCTTTAACTAGAGCGTGCGCACACATACGTTCAGATTCAACAATAATACGAAAATATTACACTCGGATTCAGTCGATGGAAGCTAACGCGGAAAAAACGGAGGCAGGAGTCGCCACAACCGGACTCAATAAACCAAAGGATTTCGAAGACCGAGTAAACATATGCGCAGACGACGACAACGATGATGGAACCAACAACAATAATATCGAGACGGATGGCCAGTTGGAAAGTATCTTGGATCCCAAGAACGCCGACTACAGCAACAGACTCGTCTACCCACCGAATCCAAAGTTTCTCCACTCGTACAACTGTTGGCACCAACACCAGTCTGTCGTGTGGACCAGTTTCGAGAACCATCCCGAGGCGGACGAAGGGAAATTCCATCAAGCCGAAGGAAAACTACAGGACATAGCGTTGCAAATGATCGCGTGCCTAATGTTCGCTCACCGTGGTGTTGGACACGTTAGCGTGTGAGGAGTTTAACCGCATTACGGCCACCGAGACGCTGGTCATGTTAGATGACCAGGTGGCTCGCGAAAACGTGCACCAAGAGGTATATAGTAGAATGTTGGACGTGTCGCACAAGGGTGCGTACTACCGGAGCCAAGAATTTTATGAGCTTCGGATGCACCGATTCCAACTCCTGGTTGAGGAGTACACCAAGGCCAACGTCGATTTGCGCACTATGCTGTACTTTATCACGGTCTGCGAGAACATTATGTTTGCGCCGATGTTTCAGTGCATCTGCTACTTGGCCACCACAGGGTACGCGCCAAAGCTGTGCGACGCCAACTTGCAAGTGATGCGCGACGAGTACATACACTACAAACACGTACGCGGTCTGTTGGCCGAGCTTAAAGTGAAACTGAGAAGACCCAAAGCGAGGTCCATACTGGGCGCTTTCGGGACGGCCATCACGGAACTGCTACAAGAGATCATCGGTGACTACGTATCTGCTGACGGCTTGTACTCGTACGACATCGCGTTGGCACACTTCAGACACGTGTGTCACGGCTTTATGCGCGAGAACGGACTCTACTACACGAAAGAGGAGGAACGGATTAATGAAAAACTATACGGCACGTCTCCGGCAGTCAGTTACATGTATCTGCCGCAGCACGAAATTAAAATCAATCTCAGGAGTCCAATTCGACGATCTACATGGTCGAAGGTGGCGACTTTGATATTTGCATGAGCGACGACGAAGAGCGCACGAGCAAATCAGAAAACATGACGAGAGCAAAGATCGATAGTGACTCGGCCGACCTGGTGTCGGATAGAGGTGTACGCAGCCCAACGACAGTCTTGTAAAAAGACCATTATAATTTATCAGGTATTCTGTAGAGTGTTGATATTATTTGAATAAAAACATTCTTGTCATACAAATAATAATGTCGATATTCCTTGTCCTGTAGTAATAGTGTTATTCTACAGACGCGCAGAGACCTGCTATCCGTTTGATCAGTCTTTTGTCTATGACAATCATGTGAAAACATCTGGCGTTGTAACAGATGTCGTTCAACTGGCCCGGCATGTTTGCCACATGAGTGTAACCGTCGGCGTGCAACCGTTCGAACACGGAACGCAAAGAGGTCTGTTCTATACGTTCGTCTAGACTGGTGTAATATTTCAATTTGTAGCCGCGATTCTTGACTATAGCTTTGTCGCTAGTGTCGGGCTTGGGAAAGTACGGAGTGGTATAAAATACGCCGGCCATTTGGCCTCGCGCAGACGTTTAATACCCTTTGAAATAGTTATCTATATGGGATACAATGAACGTGTACGACGTTCAGTCAAACAAGGCTCGATTCATTTACACTATATCTCTGACGCCGAAAAAGACTGACAGCCAGGCAGGTTCGAAATTGCCGGTACGTCTGGTGAACGGATTCTATTTTAGCAAGGAGACTAGATCTGACGAAAAGTTGATTTACACGGAACACGACATGACGTCTATACTGCGCACCGTACTGTGTATGCACGTCTTTAGGATCGCTCCTTGCGAGTCTATACAAGAGATCATCTACAGCGGTCTTGTCACGTTCCCGAACGACGGCGCCCATCTGACGGTCTACGAACCGGACCTGTCTATAGAGCGCATCAGTGATATAGTAGATTCTCTTTTGGAAAAAAGGGTTCTGTAGCGTTGTCGCCCGACCGCTGACCAACGTGTACTCAGAATACAAACACGCCTGGCGTTACCACACGTACGGCCAACCGGTAGCTCTACCGAGCGCTGTCGATTTTATTCGCCTGTACAGATTCGTAAACGCGTCCAACTACAGACTGAGCGCTGCCACTCAATTTGTTTTGCTTAACAGTGACGATCACAAGATACCGCTACAGGGTAGAGTCAAATATCTGCCGCTATGAGTGTGTCACTAGAGTCGTGGGAAGGTGTAGCCAACACTGTAGGCCGCTACTTTAGTAAATCAATGCCGCCCTACTACACGTCGCGATACTTGGAAATAGCTGTAGAGATTATAGGCGATCTGTTGGGCAAAACGTCCTACACATACGTAGAGACGTGTGTCTCGCTACCTGAGCCTATATGGCAAGAGAAGAACATCGTCTTATTTTCAGTGCCCATGATGTCGTTGTTCATCAACCAGCCGGTGGAACTGCCGCAGAACACGGTAAAGTATGTGGCCCGGTTTGATATATTCGACCGCATAGAAGTGGAGGACACGAAGAACAAGTCATACGATCAAGACGGTGTGGGATCGTTACACAAACGAAAGCGCAAGAATCGTAACAAGCGACTAGAATCGTACGACACTAGCAACGGCTACATTGTAAATTGGAACTCTACAATGATTGCCGGCAACGTGTCAGACGAGTTCGGTCTAAACGAATCAGACACTACGGTGCTGGTGCAATTGTTTCGCTTAGTGCTGATGATCGGTCACTGGTACCAACACGCGTCAGGCCGCACCACGTATCGAGACCACGAAAACTTTCACGAAATAGAAATGGCCGATACCGATCTGTACAATGCTCTAATGTCTGTTGATAGTGCAAAGACTGCCACAACGGATGAAAGCAGTAGTGGCAGCGACAATGAACCCGAATATGATGCTAGTGTATTTACTCGATTTCACTCGATTTGTAGAACGAATACGCCTTGAAAACAGTGTCATACGTTTTTCACAAAAAATAAAAATCCGAATTATTTAAATCACGCCCGGCGTCAGCGTCTAAACGTTCTTCGTACGATCCATCGTTGTAACCTCGACTCGACAAATCTCTATTGTGTTTCCTTTTTAGCAAACAAATCGTATAAACTATCCAAATTCATGTTGTCGTTATGTTCGACTGACATACGACGATATGTGGGCAGCGCGGTATAACTTTGAACCGCTGTTTGACCTCTCGTGGTGTTGTCGTCGTCTCACTCTTTATACTTTAACAAGACGGTACGATTCAACCACGGCTCTTGCAGCATACGTTGGTAGGCGAACAGTTCGCGATTGATGTAGCTGTCTTTAGCAAACGTTATACAGACGAGTGGTACGAAAAACACTAGAATCGCTATAACGTACAACATCGGGAAGAAGACAGCTTTGGCTATACTACATTACGTTGTTGTATTATACACCATGAGTGCGCCTCTACAGAAACAAAAATCACAATATCGACATCTAACCACTTGTAATATCGCCAGCTGAGTGAAATAATATTTTGGACTTGTATATGTCGGCCGCCACCCTAGTCGTGGTTTGAACTGAGCGCTATATATTATGGTGTGCAACACGGACAGTAGTCTAGTCTGTCTCTCGGCGTAGACTATAGCACATTCTATCGCGACATGGAGCCGTTATTCCTAACGCACAAGCTGACAGTCAACAATCTGCAGTCGATGTACAACGTGTACGATTTTCAGTTGCGAGAACACCTATTGACCACCGAAGACATTTACTTGTCACGATGCAAATTCTATCACACGCACAACAAGCAGCACTGTCCTCTGGTCACCACGGCCTACTGTGTCAAATGCAAAGTGGCCAACGAACGGTACATCAACTATCGATCTTTACTGTTCCACCAGACGGCGGCGCAAAACCGGCTGGCGCGATGTCGGCTGTCGGACCACTTCGACATGCATAGTGCAGTTACCGTTCGAGTGCGATTACACCACGGAAGCCACGTGCACTGCGTCGGGCAGCAGTGCGCCGCACTTTACCAAGCCAATGAAACACGCTCAGTTGATGCGCGAGCACATTTACAATACGCGTATGCCGGTGTTTTACTTTTGCAGCCAGCACACGCACGTGCACCGGCATGAACACAAGCCTTACAGCCGGCTGCAGTGCTGCATACAGACGCAAAAGTGTTGCGAATCCGCCACCCTGGTTACCGAGTTTGACTCGAGTTTTGTCATCACTACGGTAACTAAGAAATGGGCCAAGACCAAGGCGGCGGCGGCAGACGCCGCTGCTGACAAGACTAAACGTTCAGCCATCGAAAAGAAGCAGTATATGATTTTTGATCCCACCCTGTGGCGCGAACAGTCGATGAACAACTTTATCTCGCTGTTGCGCGCCGTGATCAACACGCCCGAGCTGGTGACGGAGCGTTACCGCCGCTTCGAGTCGTCCAACTTTAAGGTGTCCAACATTAAAAAATACAAGAGCGGTAAACAGTCGATCGTACACACGGCCATCACGGGGTTCGAGACGAAAGGCATCTACCAGACGGCCACTATATCGTGTACGCTGCCTAGCCGCACGGTGTTGATTCCGCAAAAGATCTACGACCTGATGGTGGGCGACTACGACTTGTCGCTGGTCGCTGTAAAACGCGACCCGTCCATCAAGCAGACGTGCATGTTTGTGTGCAAGGGTAAGCGCAACCCGGACCCAGACGTGGACACGCTGGTGATCTCGGACGCCATCGCCAAGCCATTGAACCAGGACCAAGACGGGGACAAGAACGGGGTGTACGTGCTGTCGAACCGCGCTCGCGGCGGTTACGACAGGCGAGAGTCGTTCCTGCATCGGGTGGCGCGGCTGGAAATGGCCACCGCCTATGCAACCGACAAGACGCTGATCGCTACGCCTCGCTTTTCGTTCTCCGAAAACAACCTGCTGGTGATCCATCGCAAGCACCCCGAACTGATTGAACGCAGCGAGTTTTACCGGCGCACGCATGGAAAAGGAACAAAGTGCCTTTTCCAATTCATTAGATATTGGTCAGGTTTTTGTAGAAGTTTTTGAATACACGTGCACGATTTAATAAGTTTCGTGTCTGTTTCAGTCACATGATCGATGCCGGGTGCGGCTATCTGCGCACGGAATACGAGGAATTTTGCCTGCTGCTGCTCGAGATTAACTCGAGAGACAAGACGACGTGTGTAACGTTGGACGATTTAGTGTTGAAAACGGACATTTTACCCGGCATAGTCAAGTTGGGCGCCAAGGGACACAACGAATCGCTGAACATGCAGTTTGACAACCTTCGCTACAACCGCACACTGTCTGAACAGAGGAAGGACATGATCGACCAGATGAATCGCTACATCTCGTCCAGCCAAGAGTTGAGGCACACGGGTCGTAACCAGTTTATCTCGCTGTACGCAGCACAAGACATGACGGTAATCATGGGTTGTGTGTACGTGAACAAGCGGTTCTACGCCGACTACAAACCCTTCGCCAGTGTGGGCACACTCATGTACAACGAAGGCTCGCTGGACGAGTTCATCGAAGATTTGAAATTATTATAATGTTTTGGTCAATAAAATCTTTCTATAAATATAAACCTTGTCATTTACTACAACCGATTTGTTACAACTGCTAGCCGACGATTCGATTGTCTAAAAAAACAGCGATTACGGTGTCATGACGGTGCATTTAAAAGTATGTCTTTATTAAGTCTTTTGTTTCTTGAAATCTTCCAAATCTTTACACAATTCAGTGTATGGAGTGGTAGCACCTGGAAGAGTTTGGGGTGTAACAACTATTTCCATCGGTAGAGCACTCGGCTCTGGTGACATGGGCGGTGGCAGTGTACTTCGACCCTTTTTGGCGCGTTACATCTCGTCACCTTGTTGAGTTTGGAGGATTTAGGTGGTGTGTTGGTAACTTGCTGTGTCTGTGACGCGTTCGGCTGTAGCACTACGATATTTTTGCCGATAGACTTGCTGGCAGTCACGGGCGACTCTGTAGGAAACAGCGTGTTGGACGATATAGCCTCTATGGGAGACATGGTTATGGAGACCAAGCCTTTAGCATCGCCCACGGTAGTTGTCACCCTCAGATCCGACACGTACATTGTAGTGTCTGTAGTGTGGCGCGTGGGATCGAACGAGGAGGGTTTGTTATAGTAGACACGGTTCCGGTTGCTAATCACGGCGTCCACTAGCAGGTCGTCTTCTACGGCCAACGTAGCTGCCATATCGTCCATCATGTACTGTATTGGCCAGGAATCGCTGATAAACGCGCCACGGTAGCGGTTCGGATGTTTGATATAGAGAGTGGCTAACAAGACCAGCGCACCGTTGGTCGCGTTCATGTCGCTCATCTCGGTGTGGTATTCCACAGCCTCGTACAAGCGCGTGGAAACCACCAGCCCGTTGGGTGAGGCGATACCCCGGCCGCGCGCGTCCATGTTGGTGGGCGCTGTGCGGAGATCGCACACGGCATAGTGGTCGGGCAGGTGATGACGGAATACCGCTTCGTGGTCGTGCACATTGAAGTTGCCCACAATCACGTAGTCCGCGTCCGCGTGGAAGCGCTTCAGCGTGTTTATCGCTTGCACTACGGCCGTGTAAGACTGATCATCGGTATAGCTGTTTTTATACGGTTGAGTAAAGTGGACGTAGTAGAACTCTTGCTTGTCCACCACGCGTAACAGGCGCACCACGTGCATGCGGCACTGATATGGGTCGTCCGACTTGTAGCACACCGCATCCGAGGTGGCACGGAACTTTGCCTTGTTGGCCGCCACGTACTCGTTGTTGTGCCACAGCTCGGCCATGCGTGACGACCACTGGTGGTGAGCGTTGTCCACGTACGGATCTTTGAACGAGCTGTATGCGTTCGGTACGGGATTCATAGCGCAAAAGGTTTCGCTGCGCTTGAGTTTGTCAATCATCACGTTGCTGCCCGACACCAGGTCAGCCCGATACCCGTTGGCCAAGCGTACAAACTGCGGTATCGGCAGGTTGGCCGCGTTATGGTGTACCAGTATATTGCAATACGTAGGCATATTCTCTGCGGCCGCCGCCACGTCAGTTTCCATCATCAGGTCTTCCCTTTGTTGCGGTTGCGAAGCAAACTGTTCGACGTCTCCGTACACTTCGTCCGGATTACCCTGGAAGTTGTCGTCGCCCATAAGAGATTCTCTGTCTCTCTTTACGGTCAGCGTAGATTGTGCCGTCTTTATCCACACCAAAAGTATGAACAGCACCAACGCTGTGATCGCGAATATCAAATTGAACAGTGTCTGCGGTTCCATGTCTAGACATGATAGTATAAGACCAGACGAAGCCACTATTTTCACCGGCTAAATTAAACTCGTTTACCCTGTGCAGTCGTTCATGTTTCGTCGCGTACGTTAGTATATAGTGGTGCAAAAGAAGCGGTCGCTCGTGATGGACCGTTACCGGCCGACAAACGGCGTTAGCATATTTACGTGTATAGTGGCCATAATGACACTGGGCCTACTGATACTCTACGCTGTATTCGTTATAACGCAAAACAAAGGCTTCTGTATAGGCGGTTGCAACAACATTCTGACCGACCGCGGTTCATCTGCTGAGCCTCGGTCGCAAAATGATCGATTCATTTTGGCCAAGGCGAGAGCCAACATCAGACCCATGACTACGGTGCACGACAACTTCAAAAAGTACAAGTTCGATTTCACTAAACCCACCAGCGTACACACGGGCTGGGACACGGACGAAAAAACTTTGTCCACAATGTGTAAAATGCTGACCGAAGGTTTGAGATACGCGCACGGCGTGTTCAAGGGGCGCTCCAGTCTAGAGAGGGCGCGAAACGCTCGTCTAGTGCTGGCCGTGACTGAAAACTTTATCATCCGGTACAAGCTCAAACTCGACGCCAAGACCAAACCGTTGACCGGAGCGCCGTGGGGCACCGACTGGAAAGTGTTCAGCATCGACAGTACGTGCATGCTGGCGCACTATCTGCTGCTGGGAGAGAGCGCGGCGTTGAAACGCGAAGCCGTCAACTTGATTCTTTCGTTGATCCAATCACCGATCAATCCGTTCGGTACGCCTACGAGCGAACGGTCCATCATTCTACGGCTGGTCGGCCCTTGGATACTGGCAAAGTATTTGAACGGAGAAGGAGACGCCGCTGCGGACACGGCCGACTACAAAAACGCAATGGATCAGGCCAAAGTGGTGGTGCGACACGTCAACACAGAAAGGGGTATACACATGGATCACAGTTTCTTCGAACGCAATTTGGGCGCGTTCTACAAGTACCTGGAGAGTATGTGCGACGACAAGGCGTTGTATTACTACGGATTCGACACGAAACTGGTGCAGACACCGGTTGCCGAGTGGAACGCGGTCAAGAGTATTCTCCTGCATCCGACCGTAAAGTTCGGCAACGTCGGTCTGCTGGGCAGAACTCAACAGTTGAAGTGCGACACGTACGATGAATCGAAGTACGGCATCCAGGTGATGCCGTTCAGCGGTTACATTAGATACTTTACAAAAGACAGACAGTTTAATGCGCGCGCTCAAATAAAGACTTTGGCGTATTACGAGAGCGACAAGAATGTCAACAATATGGGGCAGTACTGGGTACAGTACAGAAACGTACACAGCTCGGCCAGCACGGACGAGGTCAAGTTTCCGGACATCGGCTTCATCAACAAGGCCGCTCAGACACAACGAATCGCACTGCCGCTACTGAACGAGAATGTTGACACACAGACGTACATGCCGAAAAATGCAAAATCGTTTGTGGCCGCGTACAAACACTTTGGCGTGATGTACCAAGAGTATCAAATTGAAGAGTTTGGCGATTTCGTTGTGTACGAACTTATCGTCATAAACGCGAGGACCAAAGTGGTGGAGACGTGAAGTTAAAGATTGTCAACAAAGAGGCCGCAGAGCTAAACTATTGCGGCGCCAATCGCTCCAAGCACGTTGTGCCGGCAAACGGTACGAAGACGTACACCACCACCATGAACATGGTGAGCGGCGTGTTAGAGACTAAAGATCTGGCTGAATTCCCGAGCTTTCCGTACAAACTAGATTCGAGTGTAGTGATTAAAGACGTGGCGAGTATCAAATCGTACATGCTGTACGAAAACGATATGCCAGTCATCTGTACACCGTACGAGTGGGCTTACGAACTGCCCAACCTGGTGCACAACATAGACAATACGTACGAGGTATTTACGTTTGACACCAAAAATAATCAGTACACGAACGTTAAACACGCTACCGGTTCATCACGCTACACCAATGATCACGATATGGTCGCGTAATGTAGCCGGCAAACAGGTATCGGACCAACAAAAAGTCGCTCCGTCTGTGTTATTATATTTTTGTGTATGTCAAAATCAAAAAGTCAGCATCTGTCCAAAGCGTAGGCTATGTGCGCCACAGATTTGATCGTTGTGGGCACAACACAGTGCGTGTACTCGGGCGTCCAATTGAATACCGAGTCGTCGACCAAAACGGCTTTAGTAAAATACGTGTCTGCAAAGTAGTTGTATAAATACAGTAGATTCTTGCAAGATTTTCACCGCTCTGCGCGTTGCTCTGCACCAAGTCGAATCGAACGCCGTATTTCTCGAACTTGGCCACTTGTTTGTCCACGTGTAACGGTGATCCATGAGACCACAGCACCACAGTGTCGTACACGGTACGAGCGTGTTCCAACACAGACACTGCCCCGTCCAGCACGCGGTCCTCGTCGTCAATGAGCGTGCGGTCCAAGTCAATCACTACGACAGACGTGGTTTTAGTAATCAACATGTTTCTGGACCAGTCTATGGCCGTGCTAACGGCGTTGGACAGACCAAACACGGCGGTGCGCGCAACCACTGTGGCGCACACCGGCAACGGTTCGTCTGCAGTCCATATAACGTATCTCCGTGCGCGTTCACCTACCCGGTACATGGGCATCTTGTGTTCGAACGTGTACGAAGTAACGTTTGGCCGTACCCCGACGCCGATACACTTGTCGTAGTACGGTTCAAGCTCGACATTCATTTCGAACACACTACCGTCTTCACAGACTACACTGGCCGTAGTGTCTGTGTAAACAGTCAACTGTGTCGGCTGCATAATGTTGAAATGGTTCTGCAGATCTTTGACGTTGCACAAATGATTGTAGAAACTAGGATGTACCATTAGGTCGGGTAATGAATAGTAATTGTAACTCATGTTTACTAGGGAACGACAGTGTTTATTTCAGTAATGATACATGTACAGGTTCTATCGTGCATCAGCACAACACGCTGTGCTTCAGTCTTAGATCTATATCACAGTTTTAGTTCTATATATATATTGTGGGTCTGTAGTAGATCTACTCAAAGAATACCTCGTCAGACGGTGTCCACAAGACGGTGTTGTTGTCGTTGTGATTGTTGTCCTTCGATTCGTTGATTTTTATATGGCGAAACTGTTTATCGTACTCGATGCCGGTCGTCTCGTTAGAGTCTGAAAAGTATACGTACGTACAGACGCCCAGATAAGTTACAAACTCCGCGACTGACGGATTTACATTCGCCGTGTCCGCTTCTGTATCGACAGTAGGCCACGCTACTAAACGCAGCGTGTCGATTATTCGACGTTGTTCTTCAGTCAACTCGGCAGTGTAGAAGTACGACTTTTGAAACAGCTTGTGGTTGCCAGCCACAGGGTCTATCGAGCGTTCTTGTGTCTCGTATTGGTACAAGTAGTACTTGTAAAACGCGTAGAACATCTGGCCAAACAGATCGCCGTTGATCGAATCCTCACATTCGATGTTGCATTCGACGTGATTGTGCGCATCGAGATCGTGTCGAAAGGCGATGCGAAAGAGGTAGGACTTGCCGCAGTGTGTCAACGTGACGCCCCAAAACACTAGTCTACGGCTCTTGGTCGCCTTGATCAACGGCACGGCGCTGTCTGTAGGCGGTCTGATCTGGCTGACATTCCAACCGCGCATCGGCAGCTCAATGGCTCTGCTCAATACCAGTGTGGTTTTGTTGGTCCAATTGTATTTCGACCGACACACTCGCAGTTTGACCGATGCAGGCACGTTGCTCGCTGCGGTCACATCGTCGCCAGTGTCGCAGTCTACGCGTACAATCAGTTTGGTAGTAAACTCGGAACAATTGTCGAAATACCGGGTGGACATCTTTTGAGTGTCGTAAAATATAGTATACGTGTCTTCGTAGTAGTGTCTGATGATGTGCTGGATCGCGTTTTTGCCATCTTCTAAGCGTACTGCGTGTTTCAGACGAGGATTCAAAAACCAGATGTTTGAAGAAAACTCGTGTTCGTTTAACGAACCAAACAGACTGGCCAACGGTTCGTTGGCGTCGTTGGGTTCGTATTGTCTGGCAGCACGAGTTGTTGTGGCCAATTCTTACACTTCAAATACACGTCGGCCTTTTGCTGCTTCCCGTCTTCGCTGGCGTACCCGACAGGGCGATGTTGCTGATGCGCTAGCAGTGGCGGTAAATTCGATTTCTATGCCTGCGCGCTAGACGTCGCCGCTTCATCAGAGGCGGCGGTCGTAGTTGTAGCATTGGTGACGTTGTCTTTATCGCCGAAATGTGATGTAGGCTGTGTTATGTCTGCCGTGACATAATGTGCGTTTACGAACGATGTTGTGTATTTCATGACTTCGGTCTAATAACTATCACCACAGCCTATATGAGGCCGGTGTACGCGCTATCACGACGACACTAAACGACTGTGCCGGTGTATCGACTATATATAACCGATCGCTTTTACACGTGGTTATATAAATGATATTAATAGTCATCATGGATCTGTTTTTCCTAGCGCTGTTGGTCGTGCTGACACTCGTACTATTAGCAGCGTACGTATTAAACAACGTGCCGCAGACTAGTGACCTGCTGAAAGTGTTTACCATGTTGCGGCAACAGAATCCCTCTACAGTAGCGTTTTCGCTCGGCTACGATCGACAGCGAAACAAGTATCGTAACGTGTACACCAGGCCTGTGGCCGGCGCTACAAACGATCGGATAGAGGCTTACGTGTTGTGGGAACCGAACCCGGTCAACTCGGACGGCAAGTACGTGGTAGACAATGACCACGGTACAATCACTGACAAGTCGAACGGATTCGAAGTGTCCGGCGTGAACGCGGCTCGGTTGACGTGTCCCGAAGGTTACGAGGGAAGTCGGTGCCAACTGAGTCCGTTGTGCACCGATGAAGACTACGAGTCGGAGAAAACCAAGCTGTTGAGGTACACGCAGTTTAACGCGTTGAACCTGTACAAAAATACTATCGCTTGTATGGCGGCCGACTTGGTCGCACGAACCGAAACGACGCATCCGCGCATTCGGGTACAGTGTCTGCAGACCGGCGCGTACGAGTTACAGGTGTGTCCCGACAACAAACTGTTGGACACGGCTACGGTACAATGTCGCGAGTACGACATTTGTCAAGACCGCGGCAACGGCTACAAGCACAACTATCGTATAGACGGTTCGTCTGCTGCTTTACACGATGACGAGTACTACCTGTGTGCCGACAACAAGAGTGTGCTCAAAAAGTGTGAAGATCGCACAGTGTTTACTATGACTAACCAAGGATGCATAGTGCAGTCCGTCTGCTTCAACCGCGGCAAAGAGCAAATAGCTGTGGACGACAACAATTATATACAGTGTAGCGCGGATATAGGCCGTAAAGTGCACTGTGAACATGGTGTACAAAAGAAAGGCAACGTGTTGTCGTGTAAAATCAAAACGTGTAAACCGTACACCTTGCGTTACAACGACGGCACTCTGAACTACGTTTACGGTCAGAACGTGTGCGACGATCAAGACAAAGCCACGTTGACAGTGTGCGACATTACGCCGATCGGCAAGAGTTACACATACACATGGGCGGAACGGTTTCAATTGACTCTGGCCAACTGGCCTACGGCTGTGCTAGACGAGATGACACAGACGTGTGTCGCGCCCACTGACGACATTATCATGGACACTGCTACGATAGATCTGGCCTGGTCGTCGGCTATGAGCGCTGCGCACAAATTTAACATACGGAAACAGGAATACGTGTGCACAGACAAGTACCGTTGGGATTATATCGAAGGCGCTGTCGTACCTGCGCCGCCACAATCCGATATGTTTGTAGACGCGGCTGCTCCGTGTCAGTCGACTGCCGTGGCCAACAAAGGCACCGCGTGGTGGTCGCTCGCCAACAGCTATGCCGGCGCGCACACTGTAGTTACGTATCCACCGAATACAACGCCGCCGTTGGTGTACGCGGTGCGTCTGACAATCGACAGCGTCAAGAGGCATGACGACTTTTGGCCGGTGTACGTTGTAGACACGAAAAAATATACCGGCAGCGTGTGCACGTACGACAGCAAAACAAAAACGCACACGATAACCAGATACACCGATACTATACCGCCGTTGGGGTTCGCTCCCGTAGAAACGCCCAACGGCGACGACGATAGGTCAACCATACCGATCTCTCTGATCGGTTATACCGGGTTTCCTATGAACGTCCTCGACAACTACAAGACGTACATGTACTACTTTATAGCGTCTGGCAAAACTGGAAGTTTACACTTTTCACCGTCTGCACAACAGTCGGTAGACAAGCTTGTCTTGACGCCAAAGCCAGTTTCACGCAAACCCTCTTAAACATAACCGGCTCAACGACAAAGACACGTATTATTTTTTACAATATCGGCTATTATATCCGACAAGCCTCGGTCGAATTTCGTTAAAAATGTTGTGCGCCGGCGACGCTCTTTTCCCCGACCAACCTTCGCCGCAGCACTAAGGGTAGTGAACATCAACCCCGTTTTTGAACATATTCACCCCTATTTTCGATTTAACATCGCTTGTTTTTCGCTGTCGTCTACTCCGTCATCGATTCCCGTGTTATTCTTATGGCGAACGGTTTCGCCGTCGATTTCTCCATGTTGGCTGCTGGCGACAATTCACCCTCTTACGGAGTCGACCACCACTTTGTTACGGCAAACTAGCCGTCCGTGTATGTTAAGGATATACCCGACAGGTGTACGTATATATCTTACTATAGTCTTAACATAGACATACTACTACTACTACTACTACTACCACTACTTCGGACAACCAAACTCGTTACCGTCGACACCGGTCACCGTTGTTGTGCGCGGTACAAGCGTTCTGTTGATGGCGAGACTCGCGCTTGTACCTCGTCACTGCTCGTCCGTCTACGTTAAGGGGATCAGAACATATATATAATTTATTATATTCCTAACATAGACAGACTACTGCTTTGGACGACAAAACTCGCTACCGTCGACAGGTTATCATAATGTACGTATATAATATACAGCTTGATGTATTATTAACATAGACAGGCTACTACTGTGTACTTTGTCGCCTACACCATACATAGACTAGGCGATTTGTTGAATTCTGACCGGTTTACGCCTATAAAACACACAAATAAAGGTGCGCGTCTAGACTCATGGCGTTGGCACCCGTCTTTCTGTTACTTCTGATAGTACTCATGTGCTTCGTAGTGCTCTTTATACTATACAATATAAGAGACTTCAATGAGACAGACGTTCGTACGGCTAATCTGGTCGGCGGTTCACAATCGGAAATGTACAAACGCGACTGCGATGTGGAAACAGTGTACAGTGTTACCGACTCGCAATGCCAGGCCGTGTGCAAACAGCCGGGCATCTTTAGTTCACGCAACGGAGCGTGCATCAATGTGTTGGCGTTCACTACAGACGCCATGCTGAACAAATGCGATCCGAAAAGTGGCGTACTGGCGTATCTACTGGGAGATCCCCAGTTTGGCAACACGAAAATGCGTTGTTACAGTGTCGATCCCGGCATACAGCCGGACGATCCCCACGATAAAAACATTATATGCAACCACGGGAGTATAAACATCGACTACGTCAAGTCGTTTCCACAGCCGGCCGACTGTCAGTGTACCGATCCGACCAGAAGCGTTCTAGCGTTTGTGACCAACACCAAAGAGATGCGCAAGTACGGGGTGTGTGTCAGTGAAAAAATGATACCACTGTATCGATACAACGACTTGCTCTATGACAGTTCTGTAATTTAAACTCTAGTGTGTGTGGTTGAGAACGACAGTATGTATTTGGCAGAACCGTAACCGATTCAAAGATATACATGTTTTTTTTTCTCCACCACCGTTTTCTTAGTAGTTTTATTATTTATTATAGATAACACATATAAAGTCCACAGTAAATGTATCTACCGGACCATATATTGTCAGAGATCTTATTTATGTTCTCTAGATTGCTTGACTGAACATATCGTTGTCTAACACCGCGTTGTGTGTCGTGATATGCAGTTTCCTTCCGGACATACTGTATGCTGTGCGTATCGTATCCGCCGCCTGGCGTATGTATGCTAACGCCTCCTTGTCCTCGACCTTGTTTTGCTTTTTCGGTCGTCTGTTGGCAACACCGTACGACAGTACGTCGTATAAGTCATGAACCGAAGTGGCGTACTCGAATTGTCGATCTTCGACGGTATACACGGTC
The DNA here is from genome assembly GCA_034769895.1 of Magicicada septendecula. Lineage (NCBI taxonomy): Eukaryota > Metazoa > Arthropoda > Insecta > Hemiptera > Cicadidae > Magicicada > Magicicada septendecula. Next base: position 450,632,794 of record CM068368.1, read on the forward strand.
GGCCTGGGATACATCTGCATCAGTTCGTCGGAGAAGCTCGTGTGGCGTTGGTCGTACATACGTTTCAAATAATTCGACACTCGACTGTAGGACACGTTGAAGTTGATGACGAGTATCACGGAGACGCTGAGGTGTAACGGCGACTGCCAGTCCAATCTGGGTCGACTGTACTCGCTGGATTTGTGCGCTTTCTCAGCGGTTGTTGTAAGCGGATAGCAGTGGTAGCGTTTGGCAAAGTCGATCGGTGTGAACGTTCGAAACGGTGGAATATTCGCGTCTTTGGTGACCATCGGGTATCTGTGTCTGTAAACGTTTTCCGATATAACGTTGTGGAACTGGTACAGACCCTGTATCACGTGGCCGAACGACATCATCTTTATCAAGTAACGGACGTGGTTCTGGTGTTTCACGCTCAAATAGTGCGCGATGCACATGCTGCACGGCAGCATCTTGTCGATGTTGTACACTAGAGTGGGGAAATCCTTTACGTCGTCCGTGAATCCTGTGTACAGGGCGTATTGTAACAGTATCGACGCGTAGTGTAGAAACGACCAGTACAGCAAGCCCCACATGTCTGTGCTGTATTTGCTCGTCTGCACCAGCATCACTGTGGTGGACAGTTCGAACGTTGACTTTAGAAACGCTATAAACGCCGACAGACGGGTGCGGTACGCTTCCGGTATAGCGATACCTTCTATATACGCCTCGAACTCGCTCAACACGGGCACGAACGCGGCCACCACACGGTCAATGGTGTACGATTCGAGTTGCTGTTTAGCGTTGTCCAACAGCCACTCTATGTCGCTGTCGATGCGTTCGTTTCGCGACATCGTCCACGTTGTACGCGGTATAATAGCTATATTAATATACGCGATAAAAACGATGTGTGGAGTAGACGCGTGACCTATAAAAACGTGAAGCGACGTACGACCCGACAGTCACTCGGTCGGCTCAGATCGCCAGCAGCACAGTCTAAACGTTTACATAGTGTCTTGTGTTCATTTGTTCCGAGCGCATATATATATAGTATAACTATGGAGTCACAACCGCAACAGTCGCAGTACTACCAACAACCGTATTATCAACAACAATCGGCTTCGTCGGACCAGAAGCAGATGCCGCTTTTGTTGCCGCCGCCGACACCAGTCTCTCAACCGTATACAAATCCGCCGCAACAAATACCGTTGTCTCTACCCAACACGACACCGACACCGGCGGTGTCTCAACAGTATACAAATCAGCCGCAACAAATACCTACACCGGCGGTGTCTCAACAGTACACAAATCAGCCGCAGTAACAAATGCCGGTGTCTCTACACAACTCGACGCCGACAACGGCAGTGTCTCAACAGTATACAAATCAGCCGCCGCAGCAGCAGCAACAACAACAAATGCCGTTGACTCTACCCAACTCGTATGCACAGACGCCGGCTAGTAACCCACCGAAGCCCGATATGAACATGTACAACAGTCTGGTAAACAATTCTGTGTTTGGCGGTTTGAACGGCATGAATGGGCTTGTCGGTAGCGGAGGTGGAGAAAAGACCCGACAGCCGGTGGAAATTACACGGTTTGCCAACGAACCGGAAGAGGTTCAAAACAAATTGATAACGCAAGATTTAAAAGACGATTGGTCCCAGATTCAGAAATTCAACCTCTTGGATTCGGAACAAATGGACCAACTGTATATATACGCAGAGGCTTTTCAAAATGACAGAAAGTTTTCTCTGGTATACATGTTATTGCAGTATCGTCTTAAGTATAGTAAATACTTTGAAAAATACGAAAGTCTGGACGTGTGGTTAACGTTCTTAGCGCTAATGGTGCTCTACGGATCGGAACACGCGTTGAAACAAGCGTGCGATATAAACGGCTTCGTACAAATACCTCGAGTCTGCGAGTCTGCTTTTAAGTTGCGGATGTTTAATAGAAAACGTAAGGCAACGATTTCGGATACACCGACAGCTGTTCCAGTCGACAATGAAAACGAAGCGACTAAACGAGCACGACTGACTGAAACTGCAGAACAAAACGTTGCTGACGACCATCCGTTTCTTAAAGAATCGCTGTATTTATCTCACATGTCATTGTTCAAGCTGGGCGAGATGGCCAAGTACTGTGTACCGTCGGAATTCGCCATCATGTTCTGCAACGCCAACCTGGCAATTGTAAATGTGTTTATACAGGGCGACAACAAACTGCCGTACAGGGGAGTCCGTGTGGCGTTCAGCAAACCCGTGGTGTCGCTGATACGAAGTAGGACCTGCAAGACGTACAACTATCAGTCTTTAGAGTCGTACGGTTTGCTGACAGACTTTATGGCCGAAATCACTGGCGAGCAGACCGATCAAGAAGCGTTTAAGCTGAATTCATTAAAGGAGATGAAGATGGAAGACATGATAACACACGAATCACAATCCCAAGTAAAGTGGGACAATAATACTGGTTTTAACGTGGCGCTCATCACGAACTTCAGTTGTACACACACCACTGCAGGCGTCTTGAACAATAGGACCTACAGCTCAACCGTCTATCACATTCCGAAGAAATTTGTCGACGTAACGGACGATGAACTAGACGATATGTGCAGCAAGGCTACCAACCACAAGTCATACGAACGTCGTGTGAACCTACTAAACGAACACTACGACCGCATGGAAGGCTTGGTCAACGCCGATCATACCGAGATGACAACAGCCATAAACTGAAAACTATTTAGCGCATAAATATATTCAACGTTACTATACTTGTGATATAATATGTTATCATTTTATATATAGTGTTACTTTTTTGTCTATATAAATAAATCGTTACTGTTATACCGAATATCTTTGTTTTATACCTTTCAAATTTGCTTCGTCTCAAAGGAAGATAGTACTGAGTTTACAATATCCACTGCAACGTTTAGTGATACAGATGTAACCGCCATCATTTCCCTCCCCTACTAACGATGTATGTCGCTCTGTTAATAGTGTTGTGTACTACAGCAGTTATATTGTATACGATATGTAATGCTACAAAAGATAATAGTACAACCACTACCAGTACCGCCTACAGCAGAGGGACCTATATTAGAGACAATCTCTAAACGATTGTTTCCGTTTAAAAAGCGTTCGGACCGTGTTCTTGGTGAAATATTTAATAACCAACACACAAACATGGAGTTGGCTCATTTGAATGTGGGCACTGGGTTCAAGTCTTTTCTGACCGAATTGAAAAACTTAGCGGCGCGTCCAAAGCGACTGTCGAAGAGGCGTCTTCGCTGTTGAAGCGCGTCGATAGCGGTATTAAATCCACAGACGAGGCGATCAAAAGTCTCAAAGTTACCAAGAATTCACAAGGAGTCGTCTTGTTGGGCGACAAATACGTCGGAGTTATAAACAGGATATTACGAGAGCGCGACTTAAAGAAACTGGTCAGTGTGTCTAAACAAAATATACCGGTGACGGCCGCAGACAGTTCTGCGTTTAAAACCTTAGTGGGGGCCACCCCAGAACGAGGGCTGAAAAATGTAGACGATGTGGCTGCTGTTACAAAACGTGAACGACCTCACTTGGACGCGACCGTAAAGAATCTTAACAAAATATCCGATACGGCCAAACGGGATTTCAAAAAAGTGGAAAACAACTTGTACAAGCACTTTAAAAACGGTGTAGTCGTAGCACTGACTGTCGGTGTAGTGTACGTCGGCGCGGACTGGATATCTAAAGCCACCGAGGCCCGTAAAGGGTGCTTCATGGTGACCACCGTCAACGGAGTGACAACGTCCTGCAAAGTCGCTGCGTACACTTGTTCGACTGATGAGGACGCCGGCACGGGCAATAAGTGTACGGGGACGACGAACTATTACAACACCACATTGGTGCTCATGAACTTGGCGAACGCGCCAGACTATGACCCTAATAAAATCGCTATAGCCACGGCTACAGGCATCGCTGTGAACCAGTTGAACGCACAGTTGGCGAACATCATTGACAACCACTATCCGGCAGTGGTAACCGCCATCGAAAAGATGGGCGCCCAAAGACCGAAAACATTTTCGATATGCGATAATAAAAATAACGCTGTCGAAGGCGGTGTTGTGCCTCCTTGTCGCATGTGCGATCCTACAGCGAATCCGGTCAGTACATCGTTTATAGATCCTGCTCAGTACGGTGACAACATCACGTTTCAGTGCGTAACAAATCCGTCAATACTGGACACCATATCTGACACTGTTCTCAGCACCGGTAAGAATTTGTGGGACGGCGTGTCCACTGTAGTCTCCGGCTCTTTAAAACAAATCGGCATTATAGCCGCAATCATATTGGCAGTTCTCATACTGGTAATGTTTATAGTTCGCTTATTCACTAGAAAGCAACCAGAATACATGGACTTGGACAACATGTCAGTCCGTTCGCAGTCAGTAGTCATGTAGCAACAGTATTGTGTAACTTTGTGATTGATTTTTAATACTAGAGCAAAAAGAAAGAGACTCGTGTATATATAATAAACTTTTATTCAGACGTATTCCAAACGCTATGAACTGGACCATACAACGATTGTAACAAAGAAGTGTCTAGCCGATAAATATTCTTCAAGTCCTGCTTTACAAAGTGTACATTTTTGGCGGTAGTAGGTATAGGATCGTTTCTAAACACCACGTTCAGCTGGTAGTGTCGCAACGTGTTGATGATCTGTGCCCAGTTGCCGTTTAGGATAGGCGAATCTATACGGATCGGGTAGAGTTGGTTCGTGTGTATGAACCCGACCACTACGCCGACCACATTCTTGAGACTCTGCATCAACAATTCACAATCACGACTCACGTAACTGAAAAACTTCCATCTGCAATAGAAAACAAAGACATGTACATTGTACAACCACATACACTGGTGCAAACACACCGAGACAAGCATTATAATAGTGTTTCATCGTTACCTGTTGTTGAGATAGGCGAACCATACTGAGCAGGGCGGTAGAACGAACCAGTATTCCCCACTGTATCGACACTCTTTGTGGAATTTGTCCAGCACATAGTTGAACGTCGGCTTGTTTAGCTCACGACACTCCAGAATCAGTCTACTGTCACGTGTTATACTGGCAAACAGGTAGAACGACTCTATAATGTTGATGTGGTAGTGTCTCACCATGTTTATGAAAAGCTCTGGGTTCATGATTTTCGACGCCATAGAGGCGAGAATCAATAAATAATTGGTCATCGTCAAACACTTGTTGCCTGTAAAGATGTGTGCGTTTGCGCGGATACCGTATTTCTTGTTTATAGCCATGTCTTTTGGCAGTTTAATAAACGTCTTGGTACACTTGTTTAAGTAAGACTCTATGCTCTGCATCTCGTCAATCTGTTTAAAGTCGTTGACAAACAGGTGATATTGTCCTTTGACGTGGTACTTGGCAAACGCTAACATAAGTATATTTATACCCAAATCTCTGTTTGACACGCCGGACCCTCGGTGTAACGTGCTTGTCGCCAGATCGTAGAGAGGCCGTTTGACGCTGTAACCGCTCAGTACGGCCGCGTCATTTGTGGGGGTCGTTATGCTGCTTGCACCGTCTGTCTCGTTCAACGTACAACAAGTCGGATCCTTGTGTACGGCGTACAGAAAGGTTTGGACAGGAGAGTCGTGATTCGATATAAATGAAATCAAACCTAAAACAGATAAAACAAATCTATATTGAAACGGTACAAAAAATAAACAGTTGACAAAAATGCGTGAGGTAGCCACCGCCATCGCCATCATTTGGTACTGTAGTCGTACACCATAGTGTCGTCGTGCTTGTCACAAAACTCGTGCAGCATTATAGACTCTTTGCGTTGGGGCAACTGTGGCGTGGTTTGATCGAGCCGGTGTGGAATGTCAACACGGCGTTTCACTTCCATGTGTATCTCGTCCAGTGTCATGTGGCCGTCTTCGAACAACACACTCAAATCAAGTAGCGGTGCGTCCAACAGATCAGCGAAATACTGGTACACGTGGTACTGTGCCATTTGGTAGTTTCGTTCTTTAGCGTTGTACACGTCGTTGGCTCCGCCACGAGACAACAGCACCTGCATAACGAGTCGCAAGTCGCTGCACACTATGAACAGTATAGGGTCTGCGCATATATCCTTCATGTAGCTGACGGTCGTGAAAAGTGCGGTGCCCAACGCCAGGTTGTTGATGTAGAAGATCGGTCCTTCGTCGTCGGGTCCGGGCATCGGCTCTTCCCCGTACACGTTCATCAAGTAGTGGATGTAGTAAAAGATGAGATTCGAATACCGACATCGGTCCCACACGACAAACGCCTCCTTCGTGTCGTACAGAGCGTGAAACATCATGTACTCTAACGCGCGTAACGGATCGTGATTATAATTCGACCCACTGGTAATGTCCGGACAGTGTATATTTATTTTCATGTACATACGGTTCATGGAACGAGCTAACGTGCTTTTACCGGTCCCGTTCATGCCGTCTATGCTTATGCTGCGGTAGTCTCTCCAGTTGTTCAGCTTGTCGAGAATTTGGGCCGGCGTTGGACGGCGGTTTTGTCGTTTGACCCGTTTGGAGAGCGGATGGTACTGACACACAGACCACGGCGGATTATAGTTAACTATGCTTCTTTTGCCGTACCACGATATGTCGGTCTTGCGCTTGTTTTCAGTCTCGGCTATAGCGTTTGATGACGATGGCGATGGCGATGATGCAGTAATGCTACTAAACGATGACGAATGATCAGATATATTACCTTCTAGCGTGTCTGCGTCGGGGACGGTGGGTTGCGGTACTGTGTTAGCAACGAGATCCATGTTTGTGGCTGGCGATACAGTTCACTATACGTTCGGTACAATATAGTAAACGAGCGATGGAGTTGAACAAGAACGCGTATAATACGTCAAAGTATGCGTACGCTCGTCCGTATACGACTTCGATAACGGTTGGAGAATATCGACAGTTGATGACTGGCGGCGATGAAGAGTCGCAACAACGGTTCGTGGATATCTATATAGTCGGCGTGGCGGATGGCGTATCGCCGAAGGTACACGAAACAATGATTCCGGTCGACACGCCGCGTCGTTTATATATATTTTCCGACACGCGGTTGGATGAAAAAACACTGGCCACCGTCGACTCGCACTACAAAGAACGTCGGTACCCGTTGCTGTCGTTGGACACTCCGTGTGCGCGACTAGACGGCAACCGAGTGCCTACGCAAAACTTCTACACCGCGTTCGTCGGTGAAGACATGTTTGACGCGGCCGTGAATCGCCGACAGGACGCCATGTTTATCGAGTACAGGTACGTGCAACAGCGACACACGGTGGCAAATATTTACTACGACGAGTTTACAAACTACGTGTACCGACTCGCGTTACCTGCCGACAACGCTATGCTCGTGCTGATTATGCCGTCCAATTTTATACGAACAGGTCTGAAACAAGGCTACTTTCTATTCGACGACATTGATTTGATGGTACGAGTCTACTCTAAACACGTGCTGTCCGCAAAACAGACCTCACACACCGACGAAATGCTGGTGAACGACATTTGTACTGGTAATCGACGTATGACGGATATCGTACGCGCCTTCTACAGCCGTATGGGCGTGCACAACGTGTACACACCTAGTGACAACCAGATTGTCGGCTACGACAAGTATCTGACACTGGTCGTCGGCGACGTTTCAAATATTAATGTCTAAACGAACACTAGTGTTATTTTCTGGAGCCACTCTGTTTCAGCGTCTTGTAATATAGTATTTAGTAGCATACCCAAACAAATGATGATGGACACAAGTGATCCGCAGCCGTCATCTGGTGCAGACGAATCTATGGTACCGTTGGCCGACGTGGCTGCACACGGTGTGATTATACCGGTGCCTATGATCTGTGTAAACTGCAACGACCTACAAAAAGACCAGGCGATCAAAAACTATAGGGTCATACGTTACGACGTGTTGGAAGAGCTCATGAACAAAGGCAAACAAATAGAGACGGCCGGTTATATCGAACAATTGGAGATAAGCGAACGATTCGTCAAAGACATGATCGCTTTGAACAAGCAGAGTAAAGAAACTGAAAACATGTTGAACTGCATTACAATATTCGGAAACTTGGGTCGGTCCATAGACGTGGACGACACGTTCATAGACGCGTCCACCGAAGGCATCAGTTTCGATCCGATCCGTGTGTACGAGAACGACAAGACGGGACTACTCGTCGGTCACGCGCACACAACATGGCACGGTGTGTCTTTTTACTCACAGTTAAGAGACGACGAACAGCTCAAGGCGCGACTGCGCCAAGAGATGAACGAAACGGACTTAAACCAAATGTATTTCATGTTGGAATGCTTTGAGAGGTCGCTGTTGTTCCACAAGGAACGCGTGTGCAATCACACGATCAAAGTTACCAATTTGTGTCTGTTTTACATGCCGTTGATCGACAACTCGCAACCCATCGAGAACTTGTGCGACACAGATATAAAATGCAACATCATGGGTTACTTGATAGACGTTATTGTGCGCAGCCGGGTCATCACAAAGTGGCGACAGAACCCGTGTTCTAAGAACCTGCTTCTAGACTTTGTCCGTAACTACGACGGCCAGAACCATATGGTAGCGATGTGTAAACTGGAGACACCACGTGAACGTGCCGAGTACATATTGAAAATGCTCTCCGAATCACCAGTAACACAGAAAGCCGTAGCCAACCTGTCCTACAGCGAGTACGAGAAAGTACTCGAATATAGCGCCCACATCATAAACGGTAGCAGATATTATGTGTTTAAGAGTCAATTCATCCACGCTATAGTAGCTACATAAGGGTTTGCCTCATTAAACACGGTCAACAGCGACAGTGATTACACCGACTTATAAGACCAGTTACCAGTGTCATGACTTGATACCGTAGTATCTTCATTTATGCAAAGCTGAAAGGAGTAGAGACAAGACGTGTGTATTGTACGTATTTATTATTTATTAAAACAAAGTTACAATTACAAATTATACAGTTATCTTTACAATAAGTAGACTAGTTAATTTTTGTTCATCGCCGTGTCCTTTGTACTTTCCGTGTTAGTATCCGAGGTTCATCGTAGCCAAATTGATAGTGTCCGTCTGTAAAGACTTGATGATGGCGTCAAACTGCGTCGACTTGCCGATGGCTTTTATGAGATTTCCCAAGTTGGGGTCGTTGATAAAAGCGGTGAGGTTTTCCACAGACAAGTTGGCCGTTCCGTTACCGTCTTTCGGTGCGGCCGGTGGTTTGTACTCGCGTACGTTGGTGATGGGGCTACCGCTGAGCGGACCCAACTTGTTGCCATCTTTCAGCTCTACGCATATGGCGGGTGTAAACAGCCGAACGTCCGGTTCGTTTTCCAGTCCCAGGATCTGCGCCCTTCTATTAACCGTTTCATCTCTTATCAGAGATATCGTGGGTGGTGATGGTGGTACAGTCGTTGTGCCCGACTCGGGGGCGTTAGAGTCTTGTAGTCCGACTACACCCAGCACCAACGATGCAGGTCCAGAGTTCACAGTGTTCAATCTGTAGACGAGATCGCCGTTGTCGTTTTGGTAGGCCAGATAGATGGTACTGTTTTGCACACCGATGGCGGCCAACGTGTGGTTCGGCTTGTAGTGAATGTAAATTGGTGCGTCGTGCGAGAACATCGACTTTTGAATATAGCTGCCGTCAAACTTCGGCTCGTCCAACGACACATGTTTAATGTCTTTTAACGTCTCTGTGATCAGTTGCAGTCGTTCCGCATAACCTTCGGGTATGTCAAAGTTTTGTTTGTTAGTTGCGATTATGTCTATCACTCGCAGCTTGTTAGCCAGCAGTACGTCCAGCACAATATATTCTTTTCGCTTCAGCTGTGCCGAAGCAATCATTATGGCCGTGATATCTCGCTCGATGTTCGGTGTCGGTAACACAAACTGGGTGCCGTCGTATAGCAAGATGACTGACTCGCTGATCAGTACGGCAGCACGCTTAAAATTCTGTATTGGAATGCACACATGGTCAGGACGGTACGTGTCGATCTTGTCCACCGTACACTCTACGTCCTCCAGTCGCCATACAAGGTTACGATATAGAGTTGAAGGCAACGATATGCCCGTTTCCACAATAAATCGGATAGCTTCAACATCTGTAGACTCGCATCTACTCAGGTTACTGGCGAACATGTACGGAGACTTGGAGTACTCCACCAGTATGGCTCCGTTATGTAGACGAGAAGTCGTTTTCTGTTTCTTGGCGGCAGCGCCTCCGTTCTTTAGTCGATTGGTGACGACAAAATCACTCACCGTGACGGACCGTTGGTAAGTAGCCAGAAAATACTTCAGGTGTTCCCTCGAAAAGTGAAGGGTTGCGTTGACGCGTTCCAACGCGACAAACAACGCGTTCACCACACAGCTGTATACCGTTCGTTTCGATTTGAGCGGAAGCTTTTCAAAGTCTTTGTTAATTTTCGCTTCGGCGTTGCTCACCGTAGACGAGGACGTACTGTCAGTAACTGGGGCGCACAGTTTCATCCGCTTAGACGGTGTAGATTCACCAACCCTCTTCGGTGTAACGCCATTGGTTGAACCACTTCCAGAGCCACTTATCTTCAACTCCTCAATATAAGGGGCTATGACAGCGTCGTTGACTGTACTACCTCGAATGGTCACATCGACAGCTATTCGTAGTACCAACTGTACAAATTCCAACATGGTAACGTTAATCACAGCCTTCCGTTTGACTCCGCTCGCGGTCGGCGGTCCGTTCTTCCCGTTTAGAAACAGATTTGTCACCGCATGTCTCGCTTTCTTTGACTTCGGTGTGGCAGTCGGCAGAGGCGGTGGAGAGTCCGTGTCTTCGTCTTCGACAATATCATCAGTACTGTGCGACGCTGTCAGAGCATGTTGTTGATTACTGTCGTTCGGTTCATCATCATCATCATCAGCAGCAGCAGCAGCAGCACCATCAGTGGTTTCATTATGAGGGTATTCATTCAGCGCAGAGTCTGTAGTCTTAAACTCTTCAGACTTTTCGTTCTCGTACTCCATTTAGTTAAGAAATCTGTGACCGCGAGCGAGTGTGTGATTGTTGCAAAACGAAAGGGTTAAATAAATCACACCGTGTGGCAGCCGTATTTATACGTGCGCTGTCAAAATCACTTGCGAGACGACGGCGCTTCTCCCGTCTTGATGAACGATGACACGTCTACTGTGGTCTGGTCGGACTTGAACGCCAACACTGACGGGTGCCTCAGGGAGCGGTTACGATCGGTAATCTTGTCGGCTTTCACGCTGACTATGGTGCGATCTTTAAACAGTCCGGTACACGGGTCCACCATAAGTCGGATGTAGTTGCGTATAGAGTCTGAAAATCCACTGCCCACATTGCATACGTGTACAAACTCCGATGTTTCCGGCTTGTAGTAACCGCACTCCAACACGCCGTACCGTCCGTTCTTGTCCTTTAGCGCTCGATGCGCGTACAAATCGTACTCTTCCTTGTATTCGTGCAAGTGTAGTTTCTTCACCTTTAGCCAATCATCTCGTCCGTCCGGCATGTACACCGTGTTCAACGGTTTCACTATCAGACCTTCGACGTTGTTTTCTATCGCTCGTTGGAACGCTTCGCGCAGACTGTCCAGAGACGAGCACACGGTGTACGGTGTCAGTACAACGTTGCGCGACTCTTGTACGCAAGCGGACAACAATCGTTTCCTCTCGTGCAACGGTGTGGCGAACATGTGCTGCCCGTTGACATACTGAACGTCGAACACGCGGTAGCACTGGCGCAAAGTACTGCGCACTCCTGTATCGGAGATCGGCACCAGCTTATCGGTGACTGCGTCCACGTACATGCGTTCTCCGTCCAGTACACAGTCGGTGTAGCCGGGCTTCAGTGCCACCTCGTACGGAAATGCGGTCGGTTTCAGAGTGCGCGTGTAGAATGTAGCGGACGTGTTGTGATCTACCACGCACAATAGACGTTCCCCGTCGTACTTCTCTTCGTAAATTGCTGCGCAGGACAACGTGTTTTGACACAGAGCGACTATACTGACGTCTTCGAAACTGCGTATAGGTCGCGCCAGCATTGGTACGCTCGGGGTCAACTTTAACATATCTTTGACCTGTTGTGATAGAGACACGGAATGCATCGGCATCAATACCGGTATATTGTCTAGCAGAACGGTACGAGCGGCTGTAGTAGTCGATGTAGCTTGCACAAGGCCGGTCATATCTAGTAGTCGTGTATTGTTCTTGGTCGCTTTAAAGCCGCGTTTCTTTCCAGTCTCTTCATATGTAGACATTTTTGTAGCGAAACGCTACACTATAAGACGCCACGCGTTACTAGTGGCACACTAGCTCGTAGGATGTCAAGAGGCATACATATATATATATATATATATAGAGATGATTGGCACATCGTGACCACGCGCATAAATCGTCTTGTCTACTTCTGTTGCGTCTACATCATTTTTGCACATACACGGTGTCGTTACAAGCGCCTGCTGCTGCTGCCACCGCCATGTATGGAGAATACGTTCCTCAGTCGCCGACATACAGCCCTTCGTCGCCTGCCTGTCGGCCACCGTCTCCGTCACCGTGGTGCAATACAGCGCCGGCGTACATGGTGGTGCAGCAAGAGAACGTACAGTTTATAGACGCTAAAGAACACGAACGCATAGTCAACAATGCGCGCTACAAGGGACCCGATTTTACCAAACCTCTAAAGCTACAGCACAAAAAAAGACAACGAGCAGTGGCTTCGCGTAAACGTATCTACGGAGAAGAGTATTGTACGTTAACTGATTTTAATGTTGTCCCCCAATTTAAAATGATGAAACTCGACCGACCCCAGTACGAACTGTTGGCCACTAACGCTACAATAAATTCTACGACCACTACGTCCTCGTCTGCACCGGACAGCGACGTGGTGACGTACGACGTAGAAGTCAACGACGGCTCGACCGAAGAAGTTAAAAACAGAAGCGACAAGAGGTACGCCAACCCTACGCCCACCGTAAGACAATCGTCTGTGTTTAAATTGACAGCGGTGCAAATACCAAGAATATGCATGGAGTGTCTATCCACTCGGTGTTATTGTGAAAGCTACTAAAGTAATGATATCTTAGATGTATTATTAGTTTTAAGCAAAATGCGTAATATGTTATAGATTTGTATTGTGTTTAGGAGAAGAAATATACGCACAGCTTCTTAATAAACGTTTAGTTTATTTAACGATATACCCAAAAAACATACAGATTGTTATAGTCTAAATATTGATGTCGTTTTGATTATCACCGCGTCACATTCATCGCCGTAGCGGTGTTGAAGGTCCGAAGTCACACGGTCCTCTACAAGTTGGGCGGTCGAATCAGTCACCGTCGTGTCTACAATAGTTTACACCGCTACCAATGTAGTGTTTCTACTTATCGAATAAAACAACCGTTGGTGTTCGGCTTCTTCGATCATATTGCCGCTCATACGCGGCAGATAGACAATCACCTCTTCTTCAGCCGTTTTACACTCGCACTCTATACCGTCATCGTGGTGGTAGTTCGGTTCGTCTTCCGCCGCGTTATGATGCCGCTTGTACAGACCTATGCTTCTGGTGTACTTGATCACATCGACAATGTCGCGCACCCACAGACGCGTGGTCTCGTCTGTCGGCGTACGATCCACTACGATCAGACCGCTTTCGGTGTAGACGCAAGAGCCCAGCTTTAAGTGGACGTCGTCCAATGCATCGGGCGGCGCCCACAAGTCTTTGGGATCGCGTAAAATATCGCCGTCGGTGTTGGCGAATCTAACCACCAGTTTGTGTTCGCACATTGTGTTACTATATACAATTCGAGCGAGCGGAAAAAATTACTAAACCTACGAATCTGCGTTTTCGATTTCCATCGCTGTACCGTTTCTGTCTTTGCGCATAAATCCCTCTGCGATCTGCAGCGTTTCCCTCAGCAGCTCGTTCAACTTCGGTTTCAACAGCTGTTTGTCTTTGGGGTGCAGTTTCTTCAGCAGTCGTTTGATGTAGGCCGCGTTGTCATACACCGCGTCCTTTTGACGCATCGTCACGCGCAGTTTGTTCAAGACCGCGGTCGGCACGGCTCCACGTATCTCCCGTGTCAGCTCGGTCAATTTCGACTTGTTGGTCTCCGTTTTTACGTGTTCTTCGGCGAAGGCTATCCTCTTGTCTATGGCCGGTCTAGTGTTGACCGTGTACAGTTCGTTGTCCGCTATCTCCTGCAGATCCTTGATCAGAACGTACTCGTTCGGCACCTCTGTCGGCCCCAGTGTCTGTACGAACGACTCACGGTTAGACACTTCGTTGATATTTGGCATCATACCGGCGTGCAGCGTAACTTTTATTTCGGACGTGTTTATTATTTGCGCCAATTCTTGCTGTACGCACACCAACGGCGAGCCTCTGTCGTACAATGATCCGATAGTCTCGCCCAGCTCTACCAGATTGACGAACTTACCGTTTGGAGTACGAATGACGCCTTGGTTGAAAGCGCTCAACTCTGACTCTAGCCGAAACAACGCTTGGCGTATGGCTGTCTCTGCGTTCAACGCCTTAGTCTTTTGTTTGTGCAACGACTTCGCCTTGGTGCAATTCTTTTTAGCTAAAGTCACGGGATTGATTGACAGGCCTATACTATACGACTGTTCGTATTGCAGTCCGTAACTGAGTAACAGGTTCTTGGCGTCCGCGTACGCTCTACTATTGTCCCATACGTCGGAAACGATGTCTTGCACATTCGCGTACCAGTCGGTCAACAATTTCAAAACCTTTTTGATTTGTGGCACGATCAGGTTCAACTTGTTGAACAACTCTTCGCTGGCGTCGTACTCGGTAAAATACTGTTCGAAAATCTCCTGCTTCTCCGTCAACCACTGTTTGTACTTGGCGATGTTGTCGTTCAACGCGGCCATCATTCTCGAGACGTCCGCCTGTAGCCGATCGATGTCTAGAAATTCGCCGTTAAACGTAATGTTAGGCGATGGGTTGAAGTTCGCGCTGCGAACATCGTTCAGTCCGCTATAGTACAGCTTGGACCCGGCAACGGTGCACGTAGAACACACGAACGCCCGATCGTTGGAAGTGATCAGCGTATCGGGCTTACCATCGCCACTACCGCCGCCGCCGCCGTCTGCATCACCTTCTACTACTGCAGACGCCATACTAATACTACTATATAAAAGGACAGTGCGAGGGGACCAGGTACGCAATATACACACGCGTTGGCAAAACACATACAGTTTTACAGTATTTATATGAAAACATTCCATAACAGCGTTCAAAACATTAAGTCCGTGTCCGTCTCTTCTTCCACAGAGGCGACGGCGGCGACTGCGGACCTTATCGGTTCTCCGACGGTCGTACGTTTGGCCGCTCTAGCCCACGACTCGCCGTTGGGCCCGATCACGTTGCACACGTCCACGTAGTTGGGCGTGTAAGGGTCCACGTCTAACGTATCGACGGAGTTCAAGATACGTTTGACACCGGCACGACCCACGGACCGGTAGACGTGCGTAACGATGTTGTGCAAGGTAAAGTCCTGGTCGTGTACCCTCACTATGGGCGGCGCCAATCGAACGACGAACGCGGGTTCGGCGGCGGTGTTGGCGGCATTGCGCTCGGTTATGTTACTCAAAAGATTGTCGAGAAACACAGAAACAACTTCTACAACCACGTCGTAGTGGCGTCATTAAACCAATCCATGTCTACGACCACTTCGGGATACAGCACTTCGTACACCAGGTTCTGGAGCGGTGTGTAAAACAGCCACGAGGCTCGCTGCTCGTCGCTGCCCTCGTTCCTGGTCATGTGCATTTGATCGCATCGGTCCACGTTAGAGTCGATGAATGCTATACCGTTTATACGAGACCTAAAGTGGTGGTAGACGTACCAAGATTTCAGCGCTGAAAACACACTTTTAAAACATTCTAGGTATTCCGTCATGCCGGGTATGTTCGGGTGCGGACGCACGTTACCGAACAGTGCCACGTACAGCGCCATCAGTTTCCACAACAGATACCATTCCAGCACGTTGAGTGGAGAACGGTCGTTGAATTTAGCTCTCTTATCGTTCGACTGGTTTACCATGCCGGCCATCAAGTAGCCGATCATAGAGGGGCCATACGTATTCGCGTTCTTCGCATTGGTGTCGCGTTGCACTTTGGTCACAGGCCTGCCGGTAGCATTCAGTATGGACGTCTTCTTGGTGCACGACGTGCCGTCCACTGCGATGGTGTTTGTCCTGGCGGAAAATAGGGATGCGTTCACGTTTGCGGTACACGTATTTACGACTTCTAGTACGCTGGTCATGTTTACGGACGCCGATATACAGGCCTCGAACAAGTTTGCCGATACGAACACAAAGATTCGTACGATTAGATTGCTTTACCGAAAAGCACCTCACTTGGCGAGTAAACTAAAGTATACTGTGCGAGATGCGCTTCCCGAAGACTATTATATACCCGAGAGCATCAAACACGCGTGCAAAGTTATCGACGTGGATCTGACAGAGGAGCTGTGTCGCGCTCTGTCTTGCAATCCCACGACAGAGAACGGCATGTGCAAGTCGAACATGACGGCCAGCTACTACTACGTGGGCGACGACAGTTACGACGTGCAGTGTCAACCGGCGTGCTTTAACACGGTCGCCAAACAGACGTACAGCCAAGACGGCAGCCGCGTACCGGACACGCCCATGCTCAACTACCATTCGGGCAAGTGTCGTATAGTGCCTTCCACCGTGGTCTCGTATCTGGAGAAGACGATCTTCCGCAGCGACACCGTGTACGAGAACCGCAAAAACGACATGCCCACCGGGTTCAGTCGCACGCCGAGCGACGATCCGTACGGCTGCGGATTCGACTACAAGACCAACGCCACGTACTGCAAGTACTACGATCGCACGCTGCAAGAGGACGGCTCGTGCGGCCTGGAATGGTGGGAAGTGGGTCTTGACGCGGTGGTGGGCATGTCACTGATAAACACCGTCAAATCCAGCGTCCGTATGTTGTCCAACGACAGAAACCCGTTTGCACTGCCCACCAACCTGCCCGAACTGCCGGCTGCGCTGGAATCGAAGTACACGGTAGACGGTTGGAAACAGGACGTCAACCGTTCGTTCGTAGTGCCCGAACTCATCGACACCAAACCCAAAAGCGGTGGTGGCGGCGGCGGCGGCGGCGGCGGCGGCACCAACGCTGCACCACACGAGTCGGCCAGATTACAATACGAAGAGGAACAACAGTCGCGGATAGAGCGTATGAAAACGGCCATGTTGGGCATGCTGGAACAAGCGTTCACGGACCGATCGTTTTGGATACACTTGGGCGTGGGCGTAGTCAGTGAAGCGGTGTTGGACAATTTGAAATCGTTGTGTAAAAAGATTATCGAAAAACTTTCGTTGTCGCTGGTCAAACGGGTGCCGCAGATGGTGACCGACGTCGGCGTTAACGTGCTGAAGGCCGGCCTGAAGAGTACGTGTACGAAAATCGTGACCGGCGCGGTGATACGTATCGCCTCTAAAACGGCGATCGCGGTGGCCAAAATCACTGCGGCCGCCGTCAGCGTGGTCGGCTGGTTGCTGATCGCCGCCACACTGTTAGACATAATGTTCAGCTTCTGGGATCCGTACGGTTACAACAACATGTTTCCACCGACACTGCCGCACGATCTGATGGCCAACGGAGAGAGAGAGCGTTTCGCCAGGCGGCCGAATCGGCTACAGTGGACTACGAGTTCGACAATTTCGTGGCGCTCATATTGAGCGAGGAGGAGATGCTGAGCATACAAGTGGAATCGCTGCTGGACCGGCTGGTGTACTTGGACTCGCTCGTGGTAAACAGCGACGGTAGGCGCATAGTCAAGGGCGAGACTATAAACTTGAACGGAGAACGGGTGTCGCTCGTGATCGACGCGGCTCACAAACAGACCATGGTACAACGCGTGCGATTCGATCCCGAGTCGTACGCCGAGTACAACAGAGATTTCCTGACACGGGTACGTATCAACGAGTACGTCAACTACGGCGCGCTCGCCTGCATGACCGTTGCCGGCGTATGTACGTTCGCCGGCCTCTACTTGCTCGGCGTGCTGTTCACGTTGTTGACGCTGGTCGCCTTCGCGGTCGCTCGCCTACAACTGAACGACAACACGATACTCGCTTTATCAAGTTTCGCAGTGCCACTAGTGCCGGCCGGTAGTGCAAATTATGACCTGAAACAAAACAACAACGCATAATGTCCGCATCGCTTACCCACAATATTTTTTAATGCCAGCGTCGACAGACGACAACGGAAATCATTACAAGCCCTCGGGATGCACGGTTTTGCTGTGTAAAACCGATAAGCTTATACCGTGACGATCAGTACGAGACGGGCGCTCGACTGACGAACGTTCTTCACCCGGTGAGTACAATATATAAGCTTACTGTTATTGTTCTTGTTGTTGTGAGTGTGTGCGTGCAGTTGCGAACATACGATCGTTCAACGAAAAAATATTACAAGTCTTTCAGTGTCGGCTAGGCTAGCCGACAATGATTCTGAAAACATCACATATTGTCGGCTAGGCTAGCCGACATTCACTCGCTACAAATCGACCGTTTCTACACACGTATTTGTAATATTTCATATTGTCGGCTAGGCTAGCCGACGTTCATTTACTCCGTCGCTGTACAATCGGCCGTGTTTCTATGTAATTATATTGTCCGCTAGGCTAGCCGACAAACACCAGCAGAAAATATTACAAGTCCTACAGTCATAACATACGTCATAATGACGTCATATTTTAAAGGACTTGTAATATTTTCCGTTAACGTTCGTCGGCTAGCCTAGCCCACATCGGACTCGTAATAATTTTCGCGTTCACCGTGAGACTTGTAAAATTTTTCGTTAACGTTTGTCGGCTAGCCTAGCCCACATCGGACTCGTAATTATTTTCGCGTTCACCGTGGGACTTGTAAAATTTTTCGTTAACGTTCGTCGGCTAGCCTAGCCCACATCGAGGGACTCGTAATTATTATCGCGTTCAGTGTGGGACTTGTAATATTTTCCGTTAACGTTCGTCGGCTAGCCTAGCCCACATCGAAGAACTCGTAATTATTTTCGTTCACCGTGGGACTTGTAATAATTTTCGTTGTGTCGGTATAGGATGACGTCATATTTTAACTGACTTGTAATGTTTCTGACACGAAGTGCAGGACTAATATTTTTCGATGAGTCCTTCGTTGTGGGCTAGGCTAGCCGACACGCGGTCAGCGCACAACGTACGCGAAACGGCGGTAAATCGTTTCGCCATCAGAATAACACGGGATCGACGACGGAGTAGACGGCACGAAAATTTTGTCGCTCTTTTCTCGGACCAACCGTCGCCTCGGCTCTGGGGGTGGTGAACAGCACCCCCCGTTTTATAAATACTCCACCCCTATTTCTGCTTCGACCTTGCTCGTTTTTCGTTCGCCGTCTACTCCGTCGTCGCTTCCCGTGTTATTCTTACGGCGAACGGATTCACAGCCGTTTCGCGTACGCCGGGCGCTGGCGACAGCCGATTAGCAGTCGGCCTTTGTTAAGGATATACCCACATGGATGTACGTACATATATAACAAGTAAAAATATATATATAATATATATATATTACTATATACTTAACATAGACATACTACTACTACTACTACTACTACTACTATACCGACACACAACGAAAATTGTTACAAGTCCTACGGTCAATGAAATAATTACGAGTCCTTCGTTGTGGGCTAAGCTAGCCGACACGCGGTCAGCGCACAACGTACGCGAAACGTCGGTAAATCGTTTCGCCATAAGAATAACACGGGATCGACGACGGAGTAGACGGCACGAAAATTTTGTCGCTCTTTTCTCGGACCAACCGTCGCCTCGGCTCTGGGGGTGGTAAACAGCACCCCCCGTTTTATAAATACTCGACCCCTATTTCTGCTTTGACCTTGCTCGTTTTTCGTTCGCCGTCTACTCCGTCGTCGCTTCCCGTGTTATTCTTACG
Organism: Magicicada septendecula; assembly: GCA_034769895.1. Taxonomy (NCBI): domain Eukaryota; kingdom Metazoa; phylum Arthropoda; class Insecta; order Hemiptera; family Cicadidae; genus Magicicada; species Magicicada septendecula. The sequence continues at coordinate 450,652,809 of CM068368.1, forward strand.
GCGAACGGATTCACAGCCGTTTCGGTTACGCCGGGCGCTGGCGACAGCCGATTAGCAGTCTGCCTTTGTTAAGGATATACCCACATGGATGTACGTACATATATATAAAGTAAAAATATATATATATAATATATATATTACTATTTACTTAACATAGACATACTACAACTACTACTACTACTATACCGACACACAACGAAAATTGTTACAAGTCCTACGGTCAATGAAATAATTACGAGTCCTTCGTTGTGGGCTAGGCTAGCCGACACGCGGTCAGCGCACAACGTACGCGAAACGGCGGTAAATCGTTTCGCCATAAGAATAACACGGGATCGTCGACGGAGTAGACGGCACGAAAATTTTGTCGCTCTTTTCTCGGACCAACCGTCGCCTCGGCTCTGGGGGTGGTGAACAGCACCCCCCGTTTTATAAATACTCCACCCCTATTTCTGCTTCGACCTTGCTTGTTTTTCGTTCGCCGTCTACTCCGTCGTCGCTTCCCGTGTTATTCTTACGGCGAACGGATTCACAGCCGTTTCGCGTACGCCGGGCGCTGGCGACAGCCGATTAGCAGTCGGCCTTTGTTAAGGATATACCCACATGGTTGTACGTTCATATATAACAAGTAAAAATATATATATATTATACATATATTACTATATACTTAACATAGACATACTACTACTATTATACCGACACACAACGAAAATTGTTACAAGTCCTACGGTCAATGAAATAATTACGAGTCCTTCGTTGTGGGCTAGGCTAGCCGACACGCGGTCAGCGCACAACGTACGCGAAACGGCGGTAAATCGTTTCGCCATAAGAATAACACGGGATCGACGACGGAGTAGACGGCACGACAATTTTGTCGCTCTTTTCTCGGACCAACCGTCGCCTCGGCTCTGGGGGTGGTGAACAGCACCCCCCGTTTTATAAATACTCCACCCCTGTTTCTACTTCGACCTTGCTCGTTTTTCGTTCGCCGTCTACTCCGTCGTCGCTTCCCGTGTTATTCCTACGGCGAACGGATTCACAGCCGTTTCGCGTACGCCGGGCGCTGGCGACAGCCGATTAGCAGTCGGCCTTTGTTAAGGATATACCCACATGGATGTACGTACATATATAACAAGTAAAAATATATATATAATATATATATATTACTATATACTTAACATAGACATACTACTACTACTACTACTACTACTACTACACCGACACACAACGAAAATTGTTACAAGTCCTACGGTCAACGAAATAATTACGAGTCCTTCGTTGTGGGCTAAGCTAGCCGACACGAGGTCAGCGCACAACGTACGCAAAACGTCGGTAAATCGTTTCGCCATAAGAATAACACGGGATCGACGACGGAGTAGACGGCACGAAAATTTTGTCGCTCTTTTCTCGGACCAACCGTCGCCTCGGCTCTGGGGGTGGTGAACAGCACCCCCCGTTTTATAAATACTCCACCCCTATTTCTGCTTCGACCTTGCTTGTTTTTCGTTCGCCGTCTACTCCGTCGTCGCTTCCCGTGTTATTCTTACGGCGAACGGATTCACAGCCGTTTCGCGTACGCCGGGCGCTGGCGACAGCCGATTAGCAGTCGGCCTTTGTTAAGGATATACCCACATGGATGTACGTACATATATAACAAGTAAAAATATATATATAATATATATATATATTACTATATACTTAACATAGACATACTACTACTACTACTACTACTACTATACCGACACACAACGAAAATTGTTACAAGTCCTACGGTCAATGAAATAATTACGAGTCCTTCGTTGTGGGCTAGGCTAGCCGACACGCGGTCAGCGCACGACGTACGCGAAACGGCGGTAAATCATTTCGCCATAAGAATAACACGGGATCGACGACGGAGTAGACGGCACGAAAATTTTGTCGCTCTTTTCTCGGACCAACCGTCGCCTCGGCTCTGGGGGTGGTGAACAGCACCCCCGTTTTATAAATACTCCACCCCTATTTCTGCTTCGACCTTGCTCGTTTTTCGTTCGCCGTCTACTCCGTCGTCGCTTCCCGTGTTATTCTTACGGCGAACGGATTCACAGCCGTTTCGCTTACGCCGGGCGCTGGCGACAGCCGATTAGCAGTCGGCCTTTGTTAAGGATATACCCACATGGATGTACGTACATATATATCAAGTAAAAATATATATATAATATATATATTACTATATACTTAACATAGACATACTACTACTACTACTACTACTACTATACCGACACACAACGAAAATTGTTACAAGTCCTACGGTCAACGAAATAATTACGAGTCCTTCGTTGTGGGCTAGGCTAGCCGACACGCGGTCAGCGCACAACGTACGCGAAACGGCGGTAAATCGTTTCGCCATAAGAATAACACTTGATCGACGACGGAGTAGACGGCACGAAAATTTTGTCGCTCTTTTCTCGGACCAACCGTCGCCTCGGCTCTGAGGGTGGTGAACAGCACCCCCCGTTTTATAAATACTCCACCCCTATTTCTGCTTCGACCTTGCTCGTTTTTCGTTCGCCGTCTACTCCGTCGTCGCTTCCTGTGTTATTCTTACGGCGAACGGATTCACAGCCGTTTCGCGTACGCCGGGCGCTGGCGACAGCCGATTAGCAGTCGGCCTTTGTTAAGGATATACCCACATGGATGTACGTACATATATATCAAGTAAAAATATATATATATAATATATATATATTACTATATACTTAACATAGACATACTACTACTACTACTACTACTATACCGACACACAACGAAAATTGTTACAAGGCCTACGGTCTTAACATAGACATACTACTTTGGTCAACCAAACGTGGTACGGGTGATTCGATCGATCTTTTCACAGAGTCAACTGCTACTACTTCGCCAAACCAGTCGTCCGTCTTTGTTAACGATATACCCGACGTATATGTACGTATGCATATCTAACATAGACATACTACTACTACTACTACTACTTTGGACAACCAAACTCGGTTCCGATCGACCGACATTCACTCACGTCTGGTCTGTGGCAAAACATTTGTCGGCACAAGGCGTCCGCCTATGTTAAGAGTGTACCCCAACATATATGTACAATATATATCTTGACGTATTCTTAAAAAAGACATACTACTACTTCGGACAACTACAGTCGGTAACGGATTCGTCACCCGGGACAGTTGTTGTGCGCGGTACAAGCGTTCCGTGATCAGAACTCTTAACAGAGATAGACTAGTAGTACAGATTGCATACAACCGAGATAAACAGTGACAATCGTGGTGTATTTCGGTTACAGAATACTGGATCGACTACTATGACATTATATAAACGGCGGTGACGGTGGTACTGAGAACGTTTAAAGTTAAACTGTTGTGAGAGGAACGACGTTTTTTTAAACGAGTATGAATAACGCGAGTGCGACCATGAATACTGCCGGCGCGGTTAGTGAAACCGGTCTGTTATTGAATTTGATTGTGAATAACGTTGTAAACGCTAGCAACGTAGAAGCGTTTATGCAAATCGCTACTATGGACAAAGACTGGTGTTCGTTCGACACGAGAAGGAAGCTTTACAGCGATTATAGAACATTAATGGAACAACGTCAGAAGAACTATAGGTCAGAACGTTATGACCGTTATGGTTTGTCCAGATATCTATCGCAATTACGCGTAGCTTTCGACCTGGTCGTGCCTCTGATGCTTGAAAAAGGTTACGCCACAGCTGAAGATCTCGAAGGTCTGATGCATTTGCCGGAGCTGTTCAATCGTACGAGGAAAACGATCGCTTCCAAGACGCTAGAAAACGCACCTATACTACCCGTATTGAGTGCGGACGAAAGTGAAACATTTAGGTGTATCATGGAAGACGAGAGCGAGGAGTGGTTTTATTATCGTGGCCACAACAAACTTGAAATTTCACCACTGCGTTTACTGAATAAACACAAAATCGAAACGTTACGAGACTTTCCCGTACCGTGTTCGTTGGTTAAAGAAGCTCGTGTACTTTTCAGCGAATACATCACGACGACGGTGAACGAACCCGAATCGACACTGCCCGGCGGACATCCGAGGAAAAACCATTTCACCAATTACGGGGGTCTAGCGCGGTTCTACGAACGTGCGTGTCATTATCTAAGCATTTTATTTAAAATTAAACGTGTCCGCTGCTGTAACGTGATGCACCTGTTTCAACGTATCATGTGGCTGTTCGGCACGTACGATCTTCTCAGTATCCCTGAGATGTGGTCCTTTGCAGATAGCACATCACAAATTTTCGGTACGTGCGTCTTCAAATGCGACGACGAAGACTATCGTCTAGAATTGTGTGCAGACAGTGACGTTGTTTGGAATCCATACGAATACTACGAAGTAGTCTACGCGCCGCCGTTACAAGAGCGTATAAATCAACTTAAATTACCGCAAGTACCGCCGCCGCAATTATCGTTTAAAAATGGTATGTATGTGAGAATCAAAAACAATGACGGCGAGAACGGTGACGAAAGGAAACTTTATATCATACCTAAAGGAATAACGCAGGTACGACGGGTAAATAAAACCGTTTGGTCGACAGACGGAGGAAGCTGCCCAGTGATTATGAAAAATCCATAAAACGACATAAGAACTATTACGAGTCGGGTGAAAAATACGATGTGTGCAGATACCTATCGCAGCTACTAGTCATCGCTATACAGTCGCGTCTAACGTGTGCGCCGGAGATTAAAAGCATATGTATAGATAGAATACTGTATCCGGTGACGGCGACGACGACGGGAAGAGTATATAAACAGTGGTGACGGCGGTATTGAGATCATTCAGTGTTAAACTGTTGTGAGAGAAACACGCATAGTAAAGAAGATCAACAAGTGTAAATAACGAGAGTGCGAATATGTATACTACCGGCGCGGCTAGTGGAGATACAGAAACCAATACGTACTTGAAGTTTTTAGACGAACTCACGAAGGTTACCGTTTTGCCAAGAATCGCGAGTAACAAGACATCGACTGTGAATACTACCGGCGCGGCTAGTGGAGATACATCAATCAACAAGTACTTGAAGTTTTTAGACGGACTCGAGAAGGTTACCGCTTTGCCAAAAATCGCGAGTAACAAGACATCGACTGTGAATACTACCGACGTGGTCAGCGAACATAATACCAGTTTGGTGTTGAATTTAGTGGTAAACAACGTTGTAAACGCTAGCAATGTTGAAGCGTTTATGCAGCTCGCCACTATGGACAAAAAGTGTTGTTCGTTCGATACGAGAAGAAAGCTGCACAGTGAGTATGAAAAACTAATGAAGCTACGGAAGAACTACGCTGGAAAATACGATGTGTGCAGGTACCTGTCGCAGTTACGGGTAGCTTTCGACCTGGTCGTGCCTCTGATGCTTGAAAAAGGTTACGCTACAGCTAAAGACCTCGAAGGACTGATGCATTTGCCGGAGCTGTTCAATCGGACGAGGAAAACGATCGCTTCCAAGACGCTAGAAAACGCACCTATACCACCCGTATCGAGTGCGGACGAAATTGAAACATTTAGGGGTATCATGGAAGACGAGAGCGAGGAGTGGTTTTATTGTCGTGGCCACAACGAGCTCGAACTTTCAGTACTCTGTGTGGATGAAGAAAAAGGTGGCATATTACGAAAATGTCCCGTGCCGTATTCGTTGACTAAAAAATCTCGTGAAATTTTCAACGACTACATTGGCGACATGATGAACAGACCTGAATGGACGTTCTCCGGCATGCATCCGAGGAAAAACCATTTCAGTAATTCGGCACGCTTAAAGTGGTACTACAAATTATCGAATCGTTATCAAACGTTTTAATTTAAAATCAAACGTATCCGCTGTAACGATCCGATTAACGTGTTTCAACGAATCTGGTGGCTGTTTCTCACGTACGATCTACATGGTCCACAGGATATTTACGGCATTAGAGCTCTTGTAAGAACACTTGTCGGTGCAGACGCTATGACAATCGACTACAACCGTTGTTGTGTAGAACTATGTGCGGAGAGTGACGAGTGGGATCCACAGGAGTACTACGAAATAGTCTACGCGCCGTCGTTTCAAGAACGTATGGACGAACTCACGTTTCCGCTCATACCGCCGTCGGACTTATCGTTCGGAGGCGGCTTGTCTTTGAGAGTCAGAAACAATGACGGTTACAATAGGAAAATCTATGTCAATCCTAAAAGAGTATTGCGGCTTACACTGACTGGGGGAAGACGATAGCGAACTGGTATGAGTGCGCTTAATTATGATAAACCTAGTCTTGGGCCGCTGATGTCGCTTGATACAATCACTATATAGTGATAGACGTCGGATCGAAAACAGTAGGCTCCTACAATGTTTGACCGACCGGTCGTTAAGGATTTGGAGGTTGACAGTCTGCCGCCGCCGCCAAATTCGTCGCCGCCGCGCGTTTTTGGAAGTCTACACTGCTACGATGAAGACCACGAGTACGCGTTGGAAAAGCAAATCTACACGGAAGAGAAACTGAATGTGGAACAGAAACAAATCTATCGCTACATGTTCGACAACCCTACGGCCATGGTGTTAATACAGGCCGGCCCTGGTACGGGCAAGACGTTCACGATGCTGACGCTGGCGCACGCTTGGGAGGGGCCGGTACACGTTATCATATACAAGCACGACCTGCTGCACACGTTTCGAAACTGTGCTGTACAATTCACGGTGGCCCGATTCTGCATGCTCGTGTGGAACCTCTCTTTTCTCAGCTACATCGGTTTGGAACGCCAGTTGAGCGGCCGCATGAGTACGAGCCAGTTCATCAACGTCACCGTGGGTCTGTTGAGATACGCCAAACTGCCGAAGCATTTCAACGGCTCCATAGTGATACTGGACGAGTACACGGTGATACCCAAGCCGCTCCTGTTTGCAGTGTTGATGTTGCTGAAATACCACAAGATAGGCACCGTGTTGTCTGGCGACAAGAACCAGTTGCAGAACATACACAACTCAATGCACGCAGGCCAGTGTTCGTCGTACGACATTGCCTCCGCTTTCATCGACCGCGCGTTCACGTTGAACAAGAACGAACGGTGCGGTGACGCCGACTACAACCGTCTGGTAGACTACGTGTCGCGGTTCTCGTCAGACAAACACTTGGACAAGTTCGGGTACGCGCTGGCCGCTGCGCTGTTTCACCGTAAGTTTATGAGCGAATCGGCCATCACAGACACGCATCTGGCCAGCCACCACAGAGACCTCACCAACACCATTCACATGATGACCATCAACACGGCCGCCCCGGTGTCGTTTTACTTAATCAACGCGTCCGGTGTGCGAAACCTGTCGCGCGTACAAGGCGTATGCCAACCGAACGGACTCTACCTGCCCGCCGTCACGCTGGAGTACATGAAGAACGGTGCTCCGGACAAGTATCTGCCGTACGTGCCGTTGATAATCGGCTGCCGCTATTTTGTGTACAACTACTACGAGTACTCGCAGGCCACACTGGTGAGTGTGGATGAGGCGAACCAGACGGTGACTATGCGAAACGATGACGGCAAGTTGGTGATCGTACGCAAAGGGAACTGCAACAAGGACATGTTTGAGAAACACTGCCGGTTCCTGTTGAACGGCGGAAACGAGGACGGCAGCGATAAGTCGGGTCAGTTGTACAACTATCCGATTTACATGGTTACATGGCTAACGTCATGTCGATCCACATGTGCCAGGGTCGCACCGTACGCAACAACGTGGACATGATTCTGAACAACAGCACGTACCAAGGTTTCTACGTGAGCATGTCTCGCGTCACGAGTCCGCAGCAGATCACTCGAGTCATCGTGCCTGACATACCTTCTCACCTGGTCTCTACGGTGATCAACTTTCCGCAACTCTGTTCGCGGCCGGACGGTATGCTGACGGCCGACGAATTGGACTCGTGTCTGGGGCGCAACTATATGCACTACCCGATGCGAGACGCCGAACTCACGGCGCAAACGATGCATTGGCTCGGCAGATTCTTCGCGTCACGAGACGTGAACGAACGTCGTGCGATCAGAGATCAGCTATGTCAGGCTTTGTGTAGAGTCAACCCGGTGGTGTTGAAATGCGAGCCCATCAGACAGCAGCAGCAGCAGCAACAGGAACGCGACGATCTAACTTGTGCGGAAAACAACACCACCATGACTCTGATACTGCGCTACAAGTACATGATGTTGGCGTTGTCGCTGGTGGACGAGCGAGATTCGTACGTGTGGTTACACGAGTTCATGAAGTTGGATCCTCTGGTGACTCTGGTGTTGGTGGCAGACCCACAGAGACGTGTCGGCGCTGCCGACAACGGTTCTTCAGACGCACGATTCAACCTGATGCGGCGCATTTGCGGTGTCGCTGACAACGGGTACGAGCCGAACGAGGACACGTTGCACTACATCACACGCCACGCCAGATGGAAGTCGAAGAAACCTAACGGCGACGACGATCAACAGTGGTGCATTGACGAGAACGAAACGATGGGCACCGTGCTGGAGACGACCAAGTTTCGATGCGCTGTGTACTAAGAGCTGACCGCAGAGCGTCCGCTCACGATCGACTGGCTGATGAATCAACTTCGGCTGTTGGTCGGCGACTTGCCACGACGTGTCAGCAGTGTGTCGACAACGACGGCGGCCAAAGCGGCTAAACACAAACTGACGATGTTCACCACCACGTTGGACCAGCTGATGGCTCAGAGTACGGGAGACGACAACGCCACCGACTCCGAGTGTACACCGTCCAAGTTGAAGCGATTCACACGTAACAGAAGAGGAACGTGACAATCGAGCGCCCACAAACCGATGTATGCAAAATGTATAAATGTCAAAAAACTCGTACTGTATAATAAACGATCTATGTTTTGTTTAAAAGTACTGTATTTTATGCACACACCTGTCTATTCCTTTATACTACTACTACTAGTTGGGAAACCAACACTTGCAGTTACCTCAAGTGTCAGTCGGTGTCCAGACGACTAGTATCCGTACACATTGTGTTGAAAAAAAATTTACAGGCTTTGCACAAATGCAATGCACAGAGAAGAGCATTGAAAATGCTTCAATAAATTTAAAAATATATATATAGTTTTTCTTTATTTACCAATGTACATATTATAAGTTAAATGTAGTCGCATTCATAAGCGAAATTTTATATGTGTACTACGTTATTGACAACAAAGAAGTAAGTTTTTATGGAAACTCACCGGTTCCCATTTTCGATCATGAACCAGCGATCGGCCGCAAATGTGCGACACCTCTTTATAAACATTTTCAATGTTAAAATACGAATGTCTTTGTCCAGAAGACTCTACTATGCGTAGATGAAAGAATAGACGCTTATGGTGGGAAATATTGCGTGGTACACAATACAAGAGGTCGATGTTAAAACAAGTACAGTGACAATCATTTTGTAGGAAGTAGTAAGTGGTGGGGATACAAACTATATAAATGTAAGAAGTCGACCGTTCGATATAAACGCAGTTCTACTGTTCGTCCAGACGATTACTCTGTGTAGTGTTGTGTAGTAACAAAAAGAAAATGCTACTTTGCAACATCTTTTCAAAAAGTGACTCCTTAGAAGATCTAGACCCGTGCGTATTAATTTTAGACGAGGATGACGACGATAACGACGTGGAATTATATTGGGAAGGGGCCGACGAAGACGAATGGATTATGTGGATGGAAGAGGCCGACGATGATGAATGGATTATGTGGATGGAAAAGGTCGACGAAGACGAATATAACGCGTGGATAGAACAACATAGAGTGAAAAGTTTACCACGACTACGACGAGAAAAATAAGAAGAAAACTTGTATTGGACAGTTTTATCTAACTGCACAGCGATGGTTTTGCCGTTTATAGTTTTCGAAACGGTTAACTTTGCATTTGGACCGTAAATTCAGTGCAATATAGACGATTACTGTTTTTTATAGTATAGTAATGCACTGTTGTTACTCTGTGCATTATATTCAGTTTCCATAATACGTTTTCCCGGCTCCGACGAGTTGACTCGACCACAGTTCACGATTCGCAAACATGAAGACTGTCGTGCTGTGGTTGTGCGCGGTCTACTGTTGTATACTCAACGTAGAAGCAGGAGCGTCGTGTCCGGACGGTTGTAATTGTGAGGCGTACGAGAACACTTTATTCTGTCACACGTTTATCGATACAATGCCTCTGGTGACCGCTACCAACATGTCGAGCACATACTTGTACGTGACGTATAACAAACGTCTGACAAGAGTGGACCAGAATCGTCTAATCAGTTCGAACCTGACGTACGTGCACTTGGACAACAACCAAATCAGCCATATAGTCAATGATGCGTTCGTACATATTCGTAACACGAGCGTACTGTCCATCAGCAACAACAGACTGACCGCCATCACGAGTAAAGTGTTTGCGCCGCTGGTGAAATTGAAGTTTCTGGACTTGTCTCACAATCCGATCCACAGCATAGCTGACGACGCGCTCGAGGACCTCAAGACAATGTCGCTGTTGGACGTTTCCGACACTCTGTTGACGTCTCTGCGTTTTGTTGTCTCTATCGTTACTGCGAATCAAGACAACGCATACCTATTGAGAGTGAACGCCAGCAACAACCAGCATTTGAAACGATTAGACGAGGACACCGTCGTGATGAGCATGCGAATGGCCGAACTCATATTGCTGAACAATACAAATCTGGTCTGTCGCTGCAAAGCGACCAACGTCCAACACTTGTATCGTATGACAAAGTTCAACTACCGCTACAAGTGGCCCGTGTTTGTGCGCACCTGTTACAAGGCCCAACTGATGCGTACGATGAACTGGACCGGATACCACGACCCTCTGACACGACAATGGTACGAGTACGATGAGGACGACGAGTTGGATCACGCCACCACTGTCCCGATGCGCAGCGACAAAGCGAAAGCGCAGCAGGCGTTAATAGTCTCGTATCTGGTCAATCTGTACGAAACGAACGCTCTCTTGATCAACCTCTGTGTCGTTATACTGGTAGACGTCGTAGTACGCGTGCTGGCATATAGATGTGACTGTTGTTTCTGGAACAAACGGCGTACATCCGACCCAGAAACTGACGAAAATGGACCGGACGTTGACGACAGCCGTACTGTCGGCAACGGTGTGGCCAGATCTACCTACATTAGAATTCCGTCCGTTTCCATTTACCAGTTTATGGAACCTGGAGAAGGTGGCGCGGCGTGTTATCCGGAGCCCAGATCGCCTGAACAGTATCAACAGCAGCATCTGCATTACGCCACACCGGCGTTCCCGAGACCCGTGGTAGTGCTCACGGACAAGCACGAGTACGAGAATTGCAAACGGTTGAGTCCGCCACTACTGCCTCCGACGCCTAGCCAGCACGATCTGCCGATTATCAACGAAGAGTTGGAACCGATATACGAAAAGATGGACGACATCGGATGATGTACAATAAGCAGGTCGGGGGGATAGCGTATTTTATGAGCATACACAGAACAAACCGTTGCTCGGGTTTTTAGAAGCACACCCTTTATTCACCAACAAGTATTGCATTATTGTTATTATTATTATTATTTATGTAATAAAATGATCTCTTTGCATGCGATATCTAATAAACTCTATATTTTTTATACAGAATCGAATCTTGTAGTAGACAGATTTTGTTTTTTACTCAACTTATACTTCTGTCAAAAAAGTATCGCAGTGATGACGATTATAAAGTCTGTAGGAACGGATCTTGGTACGGTACATCGTACATGGACGTGGTGAGCTTCTGTTCGAAGCCGACAATGGATAAATCGTTTTTGGAATAGTAGACGCGCAGAAACATGACCCCCATCGGTACACGCTTGGCGCCGATCACGTAGATGGGCTCCGACCTGTACTTGGGTGCACGACGAGCGATGTCCGAGAGACGGTCCAGCACGGCGCAGTGTATAAACTGGTAACGTTGACGATCGAACGTGCACACATAGTAATGCAGTTCGTCGTGTGCGTAGACCGTGCAGACGGTACGTCGATCGGCCATGTCCAAATTAAAGTGGACGCGTTGAAATTCTTTCAACGACACGCTACCGGCCAGACGGTTGATTGTGTTGGTGAGAAAATCGTAGCACGTGGTCATGCTGAAGCGGTACGCCTGCGGTGGGTCGGCACACGAGTCCCGTTTATGGCGCACCACCACGCTGACCACGGGATCAAACAGATCGCTACGACTGTGATACGACCGCTCTAGCGAGTCCCACGTACATTCGGTTGGTAGTTGCCGTACGTTGTCGCCACCGATCCGCGTTATGTATGCGGCTCGTTTGTCGAACGGTAGATGCACCAGTATATTGTGGTCGACACGAAACACGTCCACTACGAATATCGCCATTGCCTTGTTGTGTACACCGTACCGCCACGAGCGTAAACGTTGGTCTCGGTCCAGCGGAAACACTATATCTTCGAACGTGGCGTTCGCTGTGAATCGTACGTCGCACAGAAAGCCTTGCAACAGGTCCCCGTAACAGTTGTAGCATCGGGTCTCTTGTTCGTTGCTGTTGATTACCACCCGATATCCTTGGTACAGCGGTTGCACTATGTAGTTCGATTCCAGATCGACGGGTCGTCGATCCATCTGACGACACGGCGGTCTCGTGATGTATCTGAACGATTTTGGGTTCAAGTTTCCGCCATAATAGAGGCTGGCGTCACTACGAGTGTCGTTGTCTGTGACGCCTAACGTATGGTAGTACTGGAGAAACTTTTTCGTGATGTTTCTCATGTCCGCGGAGTCAAACTCGTTGCGATTGCAGTGCAAATCGTCGGGCAACAAGAAGTGCTGTACGTTGTGCACAAACTGGGTGTAGTAGGCGGTGCGCAAGTTGTGCATCGCCACTCGTTCTCCCAATGTGAGCCGTTCAAACACGTTGTTGTCTCGTACGATATGCATTAGGCCTATTATGGTCAAATTACCAAGAGTGTCACATAGGTCGTATATATATGAGTCGCCGTGCTGCACAGGTCTCAGTTGTCTGGTGACAGTCACACGTGTTAGATTCAATGTCGGTGTGACGGCCGTTTTGTAAAATCTGTCTGGAGTCGGTGCACTGTTGCTGTCGCTGTCGGACCCTAGAAGACCGACTGCGTTCGCATCATCTTCCGAGGTCGGTAGTTTTAACGTTGTAATCTTGCGTGATTTGCTCACATTCTCCAGCAGGTAGAGTAGCGCGGCGCAGTGCACCGGGTGTATGGTGCGCACTATTTCCCATACACGGGTGCGCGACGGTTCGTAGTTGTCAAACACTTTTAACAGATCCGATACCAATAACGTAGACATGGTGTTCTTTGAAGCCTATTTACTGTCTTCGTATAACATGCAGATCGGCAAACGGTTAATGATCGACTGCAAGTGCTACGAAGACTACAGGGACGAACAGCAGTTTATCGAACGCATTATAAACGAACGCAAGTCTTATTTGGCGTGCATCACGTACGAGTCGCAGACTCGTAAACGTATCGGCCATAAGTCGGTACCCGTAATGTTGGGCAGCTACATCGACTACCGCATTCGCGGCAAGGAGGCGGTGGAAAAGAGTCGAGCTCAGTGGGGCGCGGTCGTACTGAAGGGTATGCTGAAGATTTATACCTCGTTTTCCACCTTTGACGCCCTGTCGATGCACGTTTGCGAGACGAACGAATGCAAGAGCATCGAATGGTTTACCTACGTGGACGGCGAAGGCATAGCGTTGCGTTACAGCAACAAGATGGTCGAGTGGACGTACAAGCACGAGTCGCACAACCACGTGCAGTCCAAAGAGTGGATAACGCTCATCAACCGGGCCAACCCGTTTGTAAAGAACCGTCAGATCCAGTCGTCCGAGTACATCGAGATGTTTAACAGAATCCTAGAGTATCCGTACGACATGAACGACTTGAAAAACCGACAGTTCCTGAACGGTGTGACAATCGTCAACAAGTACATTGACTACGATCTGACCAAGCGGAAGCGCAAAAGGGGAGCAGGCTGTATGAAAATGTCGACTGCGTTCGAGTCGGGCAACTTGTATACGGTGTTGAGTAAGAAAAACACGTACGAGACCGAAGAGTGGTGCAAAAGCTATCCACAGAACTATGACAATACGCTGCACGACGGGCGCAGCAACAAGACGGCTCATTTTCTGCAAAACGTGACCAGAGCGTTTTTCCCACGGATGCGTTCCACTTTTTCTGCATTCTGAACACCAAGGACTTGAAGTCTGCCGGTGAACAGAACGTGCTGGCCGACTTTGTCATCATGACCGAGGAGAGCGATCCGATGGACGCGTACAAGTATCTGGACAGCGTGTCTACGGGCAGGGGTAACCATATGATTCTTAACGGTTTCATAACCGACTGCCGGAGCGAGTGGACTTTCGAAGACCTTCTGGCCATGAAGCGGCAACTTCCACACGTCACCACCAAATACTATCGCCCGTACATTGTGTTCAGCACCAAGGCGTCGATACCGATAAAGTACTCGGATTGGTACGACGCGTATTTTTCACCGGCCGAGACGATAGAATACAATGTGCGTTATCCCGAGGCGTCCATGCTGTCGCTGACTGCGAAAGCGTTAAACGCCGACGGATTACGAAAAACTCCGCCAGCCAAGTCCACTGTGGCCATCAACAACATCAAAGGAAGCATAGCCATGGTGGCGTCCGATTTCCACAAAGCACTGATGAAAGAGTCGTTGGGTACCACCTGTTACATGGAGATTGACGACGCCAAGCGCAAAGCTATAACAGACAGCGCTATAATGTCGTATAACAACGACACGACCCACTTTGAGGCGTGCCGCAAGGAGATGGTCGCCACTTTCAAGTTTGGCGACATGAAACCGATGGCCGACACCAATGTGTCCAAGGCGATGCAGTCGCTGTTGCGACTGTACAACATGAATGATCTGCTGCACGAGTATCGTGTGAGCACCAGCAAGCCGTACGAAAGAGAACGAAACATTGACAGCGCACCTTTGGTGCACGACTACTTGCTCACCGTGTTTGGCGCCAATAATTACGAGAGTCCCGAAGTATGGAACTTGCAATTGTGGGCAGTGTTTGGTAACAAGCACGGCGCGTGTGTAGAGGACGGGGTGGTGATGGATCGCAAAACGGTCGAGGGGATACCGCCCATATGCTACAACGCGTGCATAACGGTAGACTTTACGTTCAAGACGACCAAACAGCCGGAAAGCGCCGTATTTGTGCCGGTACGCGAAAATATCGGTCGCATCAGTGAGAAAACGTTGATAGGCTGCTTGATCACGGAGGCGGAAGTGTACGTCAAGAACAGTCGGCACTGCAACATTGTTTTGGCTAAGATTGGCAACCACTATTACTATCTGCTGCACTTTCTGCCCAAGAAGAACAACACGTACACTGATCTGCGAGTGCGCTACATTCGTAACTCCAAAGTGATTACGGTGGTGATCACCGGTGTGCACTGCACCCGGGTGGGTGTCGGCACCAAAGTGGCGAATTCGTTTGGCCAGAAGAACATTTGCAGCATGCTGGACGACCTGTCCGACTGTTGGGGCGTCACCAGGGACGGCCGCAAGGTGCACGCTCAGATCATGTACAGCGACGTGTCCATCATCGGGCGCATAGCGTCGGGCCAGCTGTACTGTATGCTCACCTCGCCGGACGTGGCGTTCGGCCCGAACAAGGAGATCATCGCGCCCATAGACTTGGTCATCCACTCGCTGCACCCGTACACCAACATCAAAGTGTTTGACGTGAAGGTGGACACACTCACCAACATCAACCGGTTCGACGCGCAAGCGTTGGGCTCGGTCAGTCTGGCGTTGCGGCAGGAAAAAGTGCTGGAAAAGGCGCTGCAAGTCATCAGTTTGCACGGCTACGAAGTGAAAATACTGACATCCGAACAAGAGACTGAGCTTCGAAAACGAGACGATTACGAGAGCCGAGCGGCTGAGGAGGAGACGGCGGCGGCGGTGCCCGAATTAGTCGACTTTATGATGCGCGCTATAGACGCGTCAAAATCTCTTAAAACCATAGAGTAAGTATGGGGAAGCGTATGAGTGTGTGTGAGTCGTTTCGTCGGGTAGGCTAGCCGACAGACACGTTTCAAATCTTGCGGTCGGTTAGGTTAGTCGACAACGTATAGTCTCGATACCATCGTTTTAGCGGTAGGAGTAGACGATATGACGGCTAACCTAACCGACAGGTTCGATGTAATTATAGCTAGCCACCTTGTCGAAAAAAATACTTAGGCTAGGCGTTGTCTCAGACAGTATAATAGTTGTAGACTCTGCATCAGTGACAGCTGCTTGTTATTGGTGTCGGCGTTTAGACCGATTAGCGGCCTGTACATTATCATGTAGTTACTGTAGTATATCCACACTAAGACCACCATTGTGATTGCAGCCATGATGGAGACGAAACAGGAGAGTGTGACGGACCATATCCAAGCCGCGCTAAGCGAGCTCGCCGTTCTGGGCATAGTGAAGAAAGTGGACAGGACACGGCGCACAGTGACTCTGGACGTACCGCGACTATATAGCATCGGCTACAGCATCGTGTTCGAGTCTACGCGTCCCGTGTTTGTGCGAAACGAACACGTTGTCTACTTGTGGGATAGCATCGTGTACTTCGACGATACTATTCCTATGGAATCAATGTACTCATATTGTATGATGAAAATAAAATGCGTAGGACTGAGTCCGTGACAAAAGATTAAATGTATGTATATTATTCTCTACTCACGGTATTCCGTCTATATTCACTATACTTTATTTTTAAAGGCAACCACAGTTACCACCAGTATGGCTAAGTATAATATAATCAGTACGCATTTCACTATGGTGGACACGGACTTTTGAAACACAATTACCAGCAGAGAGATTGCCGATATACCCAGAACGATGGTCGGGTACAGTATCTCAGAGTTGTTTATCGATTTTATGAGATGTGAAAACTTGGAATCTTTGACTGCACTCGTATCAGAGACTGCAGCACCGCTACCGCCTCTCTCTTCGTCCGACAATACAGTGTCGAAATTTAACGCTTCGTCGTACGTCTGTTGGGGTGATTTGTAGTTTAATCTAGGCGCTTCGGTATGTACCGGATCCGGTTGACGTTTTGGCTTATTCTGATGCTGCTGCTGCTGCTGCTGCTGCTGCTGCTGCTGCTGCTGCCGCTGCTGCTGCTGCTGCTGTAGCGACTGTAACTGTCTATTAGTCCTACTCATTACGGGCCGTTGCGGTGCTTTTTGTTGTTCGTCCGCGTCTTCGTCTTCGAACATCATGTTGTCTTTGAGTCTTTTCGGATCGCTAAACGCCGAATTGGGCGAAGCTACTATGATATTATTTGGAGCAGATACTTCTGTCATAGTGTTTAAGATAGCTATGTTACTCACGCTACTATTATGTTGTATACTACTTTAATACGTTCGCTAAACCGGCCACCATGATGAACGAATCGTTGACACTGACAATCGTACTGATTCTAGTCACCCTGGTATTGATCGTGGCGTCCGTTGTTATGGCGGAGAAACGGATGAAACCGCTACAGTATCGAGAACAGCCTATACCGAAGTTTAACGTGCGAGTGCAATATAATCCGTACCCTACCACGGTGGACCTGGGCAACAGGTACGACTGCAACTCCAAGAGTCTGCACAAATGTCTGACGGACGATGTTACCACGTTGATGGGCTGCAAAGAGTTGACCGTACGTTGCTACCGTTTTAACGAGGATACGAATTTCCACGACAACGGTGTCGTGTCTGTCATTCCAAAGAACGTGGCGCCCAAAGAAGGGTACGCGCTGTCGATTGGAACAATAGCGGACAATTGCAACCCGTTCCACGGCGACTTGGTATTGATATCCAACACGGTCGAGTCCGAAGACTACATACTGGGTTGTCGGGGTAAGAATCCCGGCTACATCGGCAACGAGAACGTGTTAAACTCGTGCAACACCGTGCACATATGCGGCGGTAAAATAGACAACATCGACCAGCCGCTGGAGAAGATCAACTGCGTGTGTGACGTGACAGAGACGTCCGTACGCTACAGCGACGGCCTGTCCGTGTGTAAACCGATCACCGTACTCGAGGCGAACGAGAAATTCGACGACTGGTCGCACATCGTACCCTGGAGTTCGGACCGGTTGATCGACAAGCGAGTGTACAACGCCACGGTGCGCGACAACCTAAAGACCAACCGCCTGTTGGATCCGTGCGCCAACTCCTTGACAGACGCCACCCAACCGATACCGGGCGCGTACTATAACGAAATGTTAAAGACATGCTCTTACACGGATTACGGTTTGCCGGTACGTACCGGCGCGCTTGAACAGAACAAGGACACCGCCACGTCGAAGACTATAGACGGAGCGTTGCCGAGTGGTCGCCACAAGTATCTGCGTATGATCGACAACGTTGGCGGTAAACGTAAGGTTGTCAACGTACGGACTACGGTGAATCTGAACCTCGACACCGGTGGGCCGAGCGATCAAGAGACGGAAGCTAACATAACATTGCCGGCACCGTTGGGCATCGGCCAACGAGCCCAGTTCTCGCTGAGCACGGCCGATCAGATGCTGGGCGGTCGGTGTACGGGCGTGTGGCCCTACTACGACTGCGTGATGACCGAATACTTTTCTTGCAACGTGTTCGGTGTGCCGACATCCGGGTACCGTGCGCCTCCCGGCGCGTTTCTGTGGGCCACCGAGTACTGGGACAACGCCGAGCGCATGATGTCTTCAGGGATGGTCGGACAATACACCGGCCTGGTGTTGGACAACAAATATTTGGACGCCACCGGCGACACAACGCTCTACTACGGTATAAAGTTATGCCACAAAGACGAGGTAGAGTGCTACAACGGTATGCTTTCGTTCAACAACAAGGAGGATTACACGCGTCACCGTAACATCTTGACATGAACCGAAAGGAGTAAACATGGACTTAAATTGTTATACAGCGGTAGTATATAATACACCCCACAACTCGACTCGACTCATTATTACAGTCGTCACAGTTTTTTGAGGTATCTAGCTCCTGATACTACTTTCTCGTTTTTTACGATAACTACCCATCGACTGTAAGTCAAAAATCTTAAGCATCGATTCCCTGCGTCGAGCGTCTATTTCTTCAACACGTCGCACAGATGTTGGAACGTCGCCTCTTCCAGGTTCGGCCCGTACTTGCCGATAGCTTTGAGATCGTAGTTGGTCAGATCGTAAGTCGAACCTTTCTCTATAATCGTACTCGGACGTTTAGTCATTCTCACTTTAATGAAGTTGTTGTAGATCGTCTCGTGCATGGACGGGTCGGTCGGCCTGTTCGGATCGATCGGACGGTTTAGAATCTCAGCGATCAACGCGTAGTGTTGCGTTGACGTGGTAAACATCGGCTCGGCCAGATCGAAGCGCACGCCGTACGGCGCCAACGACTTGGAGATGAACATAAAGTCGGACGTGTGACAGCCCGAACTGTCGTTGGTCGTGTAGAAGCCGGCGTCCGCGATAGGCTACATGTATATGTCGGCGCCGAACACGATTTTACCCACATTAGACCAGATTTTTTATAACACATTGGAGTCGCCTGCGATTACGTAGTGCGTGACATTGTATTTGGCTATATACTGTTTGATATAATTCATGGCGCCGATAAAAGACTTTATGATCTGATCCGAGAACGTCTCGTACAAGTACGTGTAGTTGACGATCAGCGCGTTCTTGTCGTCGAAAACGAACGGCATCAGTGTCAGCTTGGACAGGCTGGTTTTTGTTCCGTTCACCTCTTTCAAGATGCAGTTTTTCGGGTATCTATCTTCGATATATTTTGATTTGGCCCACCACAGCATCCTGTGCCCGTTTTTCTGACCCATATACTTGTTCAACATTATTGCGTCGCCGTCACCGGACATGGCACAGTAGTAGGAGCCGGCATACAGAGTAGGCTTTTTCAGATGCGTGGTGTAGATCGGCCGCCAGTAGATGGGCTCGTCGTTGATGACCGTCTGCTTCCGTTTCACGTTCACAGTGTGCTGTCGGGTCTGCAGTTGGTACAGTGTAAAGCTGGTAAACTGGAGAATCTCCATTGTGCGGAGACCGGTGTGTAAAAGGCCACCAACAGAGGTGCCGTGTATTCGGACCAATTACCCAACAGATACTTGAACAGTCGCGTGAAATTCTCGGTGCTCACGATTCGCGTGTGCGTACGACCTGTGAATACCGACGGATCCGGCTGTATGGACACGGCACCGGGCGGCCCGAAGGTACCGTTCCGTCGCGCGATTTTAAAGTACCGTATGGTCGTGTTGAGCGCATAGTTACGCACTCTACAGTAGCCGATAAACATTTTCGCCCGACGCTCGTAGTCGGGCTCGTCCAACAGACACAGTTCAGTTACGATGCTGTTCACCGCCTTGTTTACGGGCGGTTCCAGTGTGCGTCGTCTGACAGACCTTTTCTTTGATGGTTCTGGCAGTATGCGTTGTATAATTTTGGCCGCTTCTTCGGCTGACACAGCGTCTAGCAACGCGTTTAGCCTGTTTTCGTCTATACGTCTCACGCCCGGCTTGTAGTCGGACGCCTGAACGTTTGCCATAGTTGTTAGCAGAGGTAGAACGGCCGTTGTAGACATACGCAGAAACACAAGTGTTCTGCCCAATTTTTACCACACGTTAAACACGACTGTATCGCTGTCGATCGGTGACACATGTTTGTCGATACTATATATACAGGAGGTTTGGACGAACGCGGCGTGCCCTAAACGGCAACTGGACAGATCATCACAACGTTGCGACACCACGGTGTTTGTACTTTTCTGACAAGCAAATATGTGACAATGACGCTATAGCCGACATTCAACGAAAAATGTAAAGTACACCGCAATCGTACTCCGTGCTAGCCGACACTGTCAAATAAATTTTAGCTGAAAACACCACATATTGTCGACTAGTCTAGCTGACATTCACTATTGTACAATCACTGTTTTGTAATTTTACTGCTAGACGACACACGCCGTTACGGACTTACCATCTGATGCGTGCAGGAACTCTAGTCTAAACAAGTGTACGACTAGTTTAAGCGAGGATTCAAGAGATAATGACAGTTTTTTGGCATAACAAATACAACTTTATTTAACATTAAAAATATAAAGTATACAAATCACTAGCATTAAAAGTATATTATATACAAATCACTTAGTTTATTTCCCATTCCTTTTGGTGTGACATCATGGCGTGTGTGTGTTTACTGGTGCACGCCATCGTCTTGTTAAGGTGTCGGTGGTACGGACACGACGGTGAATTGTAGATGCGACAAAGATCACTGAGGCGAGGAGCGTCTTCCAATGGCGTGAAAAGATGCCGCGGTATCCACAACTTGGTTATCAGTATGTTCATTTTTTGTTTATTGTTGACGATCACGGGCCGGTCCTTATTGAATAAGATGCTTATACAGTCGCGCAGCGACACTTCGTCAATGACGCCGTCATTCCACTCTATTCCGTGCACGTGTCTCACTGTAAAGGAGTTGCTCGGAACGCTCGGTATATCGCCAGGCGGAGATTTTACGACAATCCACGCAGGATGTGCTCCGGCACACTCCGCGGTGAACTCTTTTATAATTGTATCGTTATTCGACGAGATTAGCCATTGTATATAGATATATATAGGCGTGTTCAACGACTCTATGGACTTAATAGCTTTGCGAAACTCGCTGACGATAGATTGTTTCTGCGACGGCTGCTTGGGAGTCGAAGAGTTTCGGTGTCTGTATACACGGCGGTTCGATGCTGGCGGCGGTGGTTGTAGTGTTAGTTTTTCTTCTTTTTCACTACAAGTATTAAGCATTTGCCTATTCCGTAGTTCTAGTTGTAACTCTAGCAAACTACGGATCCGACGCATTAAGTACGGCATCGGCAACGGCTACTCCGTATTGTTGAATTCTTCTAACTGGTTCAGGAACTCGGCGGCTGCAGAAATCATATTGATCGATGCGATGCGATGCGCTACTGACTGTGCCTGAACGTATACTGACTCGCATCGCGACGGCCACCGGTATTTATACCCGTAAGCTTAGTGAAAAACAAACAGGAAATCGAATCAAATTGGGTCGATTTATTTCTTAACCACTGTCGGCAACACCAATACCGGACCTGATGTCGTTGTAGTGCCGCCCGTGAATCTTGCCGCGCTCGGCTGTTGGGCAATATTCAATGCGACCATCGTGGTTATAAGCACGATGAGCGACAACATGAACAGAAACGTCAAGTTCACAGTCAACGTGATGCCGTTCTCGCCCAGCTGGGAGCGTAGTATATCCTTAAACCGAGTGTCTCGGTCTTGTTTTACCGTGTTTTCATCGCTCATCGTGTTGTCGTCGTCTCACTCTTTATACTTTAACCGATTCAACCACGCCTCTGTAGCTATCTTTAACAAACGTAAACACTAGAATCGCTGGAGACGGAGTCAGCGTTCGAGCTAGCGATATTAGGCTTGACACCGCTACTGAATCCATAAAGCACTAGCGACAACTAAGAAGATTACAAGTCCGTCGAATTATGCAGTAACTATAGCCTATTCCCTGTCGTGAATGTCGGCTACACTAGCCGACGTGAGCGGTGAGAAATGCAAGCGATAAAAGCGAGACGCCGAGGCAATACTTGTGACGATCATAAAATTTCTCGACCAAACCGCGCGGAATCTCGCTCGAAGTAATGGCGGAGTGGTAAATGTTGACATTTACCAAGGCGCTTGGTAAGAGTCCGAAGTGGAATCATTTAAAATTATTTTTCGGGCTTTTACCAACTCACTATGGTAATTGTCAGGTTCTACCGGTAAATGTCAGGTTACACTGCTCTCCGGACTTTTACCGTAACACACATATATATATATATATATATATATGCATTTTTACATTTAATTTTATATCTTAATTCACACCTCACTGAGTGTTTTGTCTCTCTCTCCCATATCCACTGTCTGTGTGCTTTGTTATTTACTACATGGTTACATTGTTTACTTATACGTTTATACATTTACTTATACATTTATTATTCTTTGTCTTGTGTTGTCATGTTACATTTACTGTTAATTTTAATTATTTAAATTTTGAATTTTGCTGATTGCTTCTTTTTAGTATCTGATACAAAAACCTACTAAGAAGAAATATCAGACACAGCTAGGGAACCCGTGGTCGCCATCCACGTACTCACCAGGTGTGAGCCCTTGGGTTTATTACTCAATTAAACACTTTATACACACAATAGTGCGTTACTGGGGGGTCTTTCTAGGCCACTGTCACTATCTGGTTAGTCGTGCACTGCACTGGGCACCGTGCGACGAATGTAGACGCGAGGGGTCGACACCTCCTCGAGGGTTTGCTCCTCCTCTGGTTGCGCTGACGTCGGCCGGTACTCTCCTCGAAAATCTTCCTCAGGTGGGATTAAGCAGCACCGCCGGGTCAGTCTGATAAGTTGCTTGCATATGATGGCGCGTTGCCATATCACCAGTATTATGGTGAAACATGTGATTAGTCCGATGGTTCCATGTACGAACCACTGGAGTCTGACAGTCTCATGTTGAAGTCTCTCCGCCCCGAGTCTTTCCAGTTCTGCAGCTATGAGGTCAACAGTTACTTGGTCTGTCTTGCGCTGACGCAGCGTCGTCATTACTGCCTCTAAGTCCTTGACTTGGTTGGTTTGGTTATATGTTTGGAAGACCGTTTGTTCTCGGTCAGTGAGGATTGTTGGGAAGTCGGGTATGACGACGTGTTCAGGTCCAAGGTCATTTTGGTCCGTCCATGAGTATAAGGAAATAGCTCAAAGGAATCGGAATGAAGGTGACAATGCTTGGTATTATTTAGTATACCGGTACCTTTGATGACCTCTGTTCTCACAGTGTTGTTGGCTGGACAGTTCCAGGTGACTCTGGTAGGCTGCGGAAGACTGTAGGCCTATATCCACAGGTTCTCAGAAGGATCTCTGTTGAACACTGGCACCGTAAAGTCTAGTAGTACTTGTCTCGTACAGTGTGAGATGATCTTCTCCGTCTCGGCGAAGAACAGCGAGTACACACACGAAGTGTTACTCCTCCTGTAGAGTGGGTAATCTGCAGGACATACTTTAAAATACTGAGTACTTTCACATTGCAATAGGTGGTGTACTGTTGGCAGACCATAAATTTGACGATCTTTCGATAAAATTAAATAATCAGAGTCAACACTTAGTTTTACAAACTTTTGCAATCGTTTTTCATAATATGGTAACTGTTTTACATTTTACATTGTATAACTCAAAGTATCTATTTTCAGCTTTTAGTGGAATGTCTACTATTAGCTTAATCGTGTTTTCGATAGCTACTGCATGAACTTTCGCAATCTGGTAGTATACGTACATATCATTAACATTTGTTCCTGCCAAAAGGGTTGATCCAGCTGGTAATTCGGAATTTACTTCTTGTAAGATTTTAGCTAATTCATGCGGTTTTACAAAGATTGAACTAAGACGGGTTTTAGAAGTAGTATCTAAAGCAAGTTGAGTCTGGGTTATCTCTCTTTCTATAGTGTTTATAGATAACTCTATTTCTCTAAATAAGGATGATAATTTATTCGAATATTAAATTTCATTTTTTAGTTGGTCTATTTCTCCCCACAATGTAGCGTTCACTATAGTCACATTTAATAAGGCTTGTTTTGCTATTTCGGCGGTGAGTATGATAGCTTGCGTGTTCTCTTGGACATCTTGTCTTAGATCCTTTATGTATGAGAATAGTAGTTGGCTGTTGTGGACGACGTTCTCCTGGGTTTTGTCCAAGTGTTCCAGTTTCTTTGTTATCTCTTCGAGGTCGTTATTGTCCATTGTCCCGAACAACATCTTCATACCTGAGCCGATTATATTTATAGCACCTCTCGTGTTTCGTTTGGTATGTGGCATAAGAAGTTCAAAGTTACTTAACTTTTCTCTTATGTTGCTGGTTATTTCTCGGAATCTGACCAATTCAGCCCACGGAACAATTCTACTTATAACGGCATCGTTTTTGTATGTTTCAAAATGGTCATTCAATTTATCCATCTGTTGTAAAGCGGTATCGTATTTTTCGAAACTGGCAGTGATTATTAAAGTCCATTTGTCATCGCTTACTATCAGATCGCTTTCCTTAATAAAGACAATTCCCTTGTTTATTTTCATTATTTCGTGTAATGCGCATTTTCCCATAAGAAGGGTTATTATTGCCGCATGCCATGCCAAAGCTGTAAAGGAAACAATAATAATGTATCAGCGGTTGAATCATTTGCATATATACATTATGAACAAAATTATATCAAGTCTACATTTCTCTCTGTCGCGGACGTAAATTGTACGCCGGCGCGTCGGCATTTACTGGTGGATCTGGTGAAAGAGTTACATCGGGTTCATAATCTGAATCCCTAGCATGCTCACTGACTATGGTATCATCTTCACTGTCAGTGGCTTGTGCGTCGGTGTCTCGTGACTCCACTGTGATTGGTATCTGTCGGCCAGTTACTGGGATAATTAATTCATCTTCGCAGTTTGACTCGTTTTCAAGGCCGGTTATACCGGTAGGCGGCACTTCCGCGTGTGGGTCGTTTGGCGTATCAGCGCTGTGTTGCGGTTTCCGTCTTGTTGATTTTGGTTGTTTATCGCTTGTCGTGGCTTTCTTCAACCGGTTTACATGTATCACAGCAGTTGTATTTTTGTCCAAATATATTTTATAATTAAGTTCACTTATCTTTTCAGCAATTTCGTATGGTCCTGACCATGGTTTGCCAAATTTTCTCTTGGGAGTTTTCTTCACTGCTGGATTAAAGATAAACACTTTATCGCCCACTTCGTAATTAATTGTTCTACTTTTCTTATCATATCGCTGTTTGTTCACTTGTCTTGCGTTTTGTGTTGTTTTTATGGCAATTTCTCGGGCTTCCTTTAGTTTATTTGCTAATGACTGCATGTGGTCAGCTGTATATTCTGTATTTTCACTTACGTGTCGTACGTCTAAATCATCGTCTAAGGGTAAGTTCATTTTATCCCCGTAAAGTAGTTCATGCGGACTATAGCCTGTAATTGAATGTTTTGTACTACGGTACGCCATCATTGCGTAGGGTACGTATTCGTCCCAATCACTAGCATATCTATTGACATATTGACATCATATCGACAATTATTCTATGAAGTCTTTCAAGTAACCCATTTGTTTGCGGATGATAGGGGGTAGTTTGAATTTTCTTAATTTTTAACAATCTACATGTTTCCTTGAGTAAGGTTGATACAACGTTTCGACCTTTGTCAGTTAATAATTTCTTGGGTACTCCGTGTCTAGTAATAATACCTTTTACAAATACTTTGGCTACTGTTTCACTGGTTTGATCGGGTATGGCAAACGCTTCGCAATATCGTGTTAAATAGTCAATAAATGTTACAAGATATTTGTTTCCGTTTTTCATTGTTGGTAACGGCCCTACTATATCGAGTGACACAAGTGCAAACGGTTTTTCAGCTGGTTCAATAATACCCATTGGAGCAACTTTGTAGTCTGTAGTTTTTCGTTGATTGCATGCCAAACAATTAGTTATATAGTCGTGCACATCTGTCTTTATTGTAGGCCAATAATATCTTTCTTGTAGTAGGCTACAGCTAGAGTTCTTTTAATTCCTTGATGTCCAGAAAAAGGTGTATCGTGGTGTTGTTCTCTACTAACATTACTCGGTTAACTAGTGTTTTTGGTATTACTAATTGATTACTGCTGGGGGTACGTCTGTAGATTAGACCGTCGAGGTCTTTAAAGTATGGTTCGTCAATACTTTCCTTATTCGTTACTCTGTTTACAACGTCGGTACAGAACTGGTCATTCTGTTGTTCGTTCAGTATTACTTCTCGCGAAAGGTAGGGAATCGTTACTTTGTTTACGTGTCTGCTTAATGCATCACAATTACTATGCTTTTTACCAGGTTTACGTTGAACTTCGTACTCGAACTCGGACAGTCGTAATGCCCATCTAGTTAGTCGAGAAGAAGGATCTTTTAAACTAAGCATCCATCTCAAGGCGGCATGATCTGTTATGGCGATAAATTTTCGTCCGTACAAATAACATCTAAAGTATTTAGTGGCCCAAACTAAGGCTAGAAGTTCTCTTTCAGTTACAGAATAATTTCTTTCGGCTTTACTTAGCTGACGACTTGCGTATGCGACAGGATGTTCGTGACCATCTTGCACCTGAGACAAGACTGCACCTACGGCAGTAGCTGAAGCATCGGTTGCTAATCGAAATTCCAAAGAGTAATCAGGATATCGGAGAATCGGTTCGGTTTGTAATGCTTGCTTTAACGTAGTGAATGCTGTATTTTGAGCTTCGGTCCACTTGAACTCTACTGATTGTTTAGTTAGTTCGGTTAGTGGTTTTGCAAGAGCGGCAAAATTTGGAATGAACCTACGATAGTAGCCTACTAATCCCAGAAATGCTCTAACGTCACGCACAGTTTGCGGTTCGGGGTAACCCTTTACGGCTGATATTTTCTTGGGATCCGGTTTTACTCCCTCACTTGTTACAATGTGTCCCAAATATTCTACTTTTTCCTCACCAAAATCGCATTTGCTTATTTGCATGTACAGATTGGCTTTTTCTAATCTTTCAAATACTTTCTCGAGTCGGATCGCATGACTGACTATATCCGGGCTGAACACAATAATATCGTCAAGGTATACTAATGCTTCTATTCCGGTAATTCCTGTTAGCACGCTGTCCATCAAGCGTTGAAAAGTGGCGGGTGCATTCTTCAAACCAAACGGCATACGGTTGAACTCAAAATGG
The DNA here is from genome assembly GCA_034769895.1 of Magicicada septendecula. Taxonomy (NCBI): domain Eukaryota; kingdom Metazoa; phylum Arthropoda; class Insecta; order Hemiptera; family Cicadidae; genus Magicicada; species Magicicada septendecula. Next base: position 450,680,641 of record CM068368.1, read on the forward strand.
TAACCAGGAATTGAAAAGGCTGTTTTCTCTTTATCATCGTCATGCATCTGTACTTGGTGGTATCCACTCGCTAAGTCAATGGTTGTGAAATATTTACTTTTACCTAAACAATCTAATGTTTCCGTTATATTCGGCAGGGGATACGCATCGCCCTTCGTTACGGCATTGAGAGCTCGATAATCTACACAAAATCTATGTTTAAGAATTCCATCGGAACCTACCTTCTTAGGTACTACTACAACAGGAAAATTATACGGAGAGTCAGATGGTGATATGATGTTCTTTCTCAACATATCGTCTATCTCCTCTTGCACAGTTGACTTCAAGGCTTCAGGTAATCGGTACGGCTTTTTCTTAATCGGAGGCTGATCTCCAGTGTATATTCGATGGTTTACTCCAGTTAAACACCCTTTATTCCCTGTATCTTCCCCAAATAATTTCGCATATTTCATTAACACAGGATACAATACATCAAAATCTATTTTACTCAAATGACTCAATTTCTCACGTATGACTGGCTCCAAGCAGTCAACACTTACGCGCGCAATATTAATACTTTTTCTATGTTCTCTATTTTTATCTGTATGCTCACCTGCAGCACTAGCGGTGGCCGAGACATCGTCTCTAGGTTGCGGGTACTCTTCCGCCAACCCCAACAAAATACCTTTTTGCAGCTCTACTCTTCCTTTGCTGCAATTTACTACTTTTACTACGACACTTTTGTCGCGACTATTTACTTTACTTAAAACACGAGCCACGCATATGCCCTGTACGTCGAGCTCACGAGGTTCTACTAGGACAGTGGAAGGTAAGGTTTTACCTATCTGGTCACCTGAGCGACTGATTAGCTACCGCGAGTGATAAACTCACTCATTGGTGGCAGACTCTGAGAGACAGAATTAACTACTTTCCAAACAGGCTGTGATTTAGGGGTTATTAAAGCTGGCAAGTGCTCACAGGTTTCCAGGTGATCAGTCTGTAGCCCATGAGTTTTTCCGGTGAAGATTGTATTATCTCCACGAAGGCCTAACTCAACTTTACAACACCTATTTTGGCACTGCAAATATCCTTCTCCTAAATTCAACGAAATTTTGAGTCGTTTCATAATATCTAGTCCCAGTATCCCATCATACGCGGCTAAAAATTCTCCGCTTACTACCAAAAATATATGTCGGATTGTCATACAAGCCGTTTTACCAATTTGTATATCAACGTCTTGCTCACCGATAATAGATAACTTTTCCCCCGTTATTCCCTGAGCCGTTAAACTAGTTTCGTGTATGGCACGTCTACTAAGCCCTCTCTTAATTATTGAAACGCTGGATCCGGTATCGATAATGAACCTCCATACCTGATTATGCGCTGTAATATGAACAACTAAGTCAGTCGATGGAGTCTCATTACAGGAACAATTTTTTATTACTACTGAGTTTCCTAGTTCGACGAGTGTGTGCCTTCCCACGCCGAACGCCGAACTCTTTTCGTTTGGGGACTTCTGTTTCTTGCGACATTCACGCGCAAAGTGCCCAAACTCGTTACATGAGTAACATTTTACTTGGGACTTCTTATCTGACCTATTGGCATTTCTATTATTAGCCCCGTTACTGTAACGATTATTGTCATTTTTATTTATTCTGTTATCACGATCGCGGGTTGTCGTCGGAGTTCTATCTCCCTTATTATCACGAGAGCGACAGTTCCTGGCTATATGGCCTTGTCCCTGGCATTTGTAACACGTCACCGCGGTTAGGAAAATATTGTTATTACTAGACGGTGCTCGCTCATAGCGATGCTTATCAGATTCGGCGGCAGCGACTGTCAAGGCGATTTGTATTGCCTCCTGTAGTGTGTTCGGTAATCTATATTTGACTTGTTGGCCCGGTACACCATGCAGGCCGTTAATAAACGCGGCTAGCATACGCCGTTCACCCTCCGCATTGAGTATGCGCTGTTCGTTCGGGTTATCTACCTGTAAGATGGTCTTTTCGGCCAATACCCGACACCTGTCAGCAAAAGCTTCAACACCCTCGTCACGGCGCTGCCTAACGTTCTGCAATGCGGTGTAGTTATACTGATCAAGTTTCTTTATCTTAAACCGGTCAAGAAATAAGTTTACAAGTTCTTCATACCGCAAATCAGGCTTTCGAAAGTCTGGGTTGGAATTATAATACAGTGAGGCCGGTGAAACGGTTGACCAGAAGGTGAAAAAGATGGAGGAATGCAGGGTAATAGAACGTGCGACCAGCCCATACATAAACCTTTTAGTGACAGCCATTAAGAAAGATCAATCCATACGATTATGTCTCGACGCGCGGCGAATTAATTCAGTTACCATTCCAGACTATGAAGGGGCGGTCCCGATTAATGAAGTTTTGGCGAGCTGCGGGGACATAAAAGTAATGAGTAGCATTGATTTAACCAGCAGCAGGGCCCGCTTTAGCGGTTACGTCGCCCCGGACAAAAAGACAAATTGCCGCCCATTAATAATATATATATATATATTTTTTAAATCAAGGTACATATTTTTTATTTTCAATAAAAATCAAATCATTTTATTTAAATTTTAATAAAAGCATATATTTAGAAAGAAACATGTAACATAACATAATATTGACAATCAAGTAGTACAAAACAGTAGATTCTACTTTTTATGTTAAATAAAAGTCAACTCATTTTAAATTATAATCAACACATACATATATACATATTTATAAAGAAACATGTAACATAACATAAAATTGATAATCAAACAGTAGAAATTAATTAAGAAATATCTGTACCTAGCCACAAATTGTTAACCATATAATTTTTTACATTTTTAAATGCTATTAAAAATGTGTATTATTGCACAATCAATCAAAATGCCATTATTTTGAAAATAAAACAAGGTAACATCAACTACGCTAAAATCACAAAAAACTTTTTTTTCTCACTTTCAGTTCTGCAAACTTTTTTATTACATCTTTTAAATTTACTTGATCAGCAATTTCATGCTCAATTGCCAAAATGGTCAAACCATTAAGACGATTTTGTGTAGTAGTAGAACGTAAAAAGTTCTTAATTAATTTTAACTTATAGAAACTCCTTTCGCCACTTGCTACAGTTATTGGTATCGTTAGCAATATTCTTAAAGCAATAGTAAGGTTTGGGGCAAAATTTAACTTTGTAATTAAGCTCAGTACATTGCTTAGGCTTTCTTTTTTGCCCAAAAGCGCAGATACTGCTGAAATTTCCTCTGCTAATTCTACCCCATTTATGTCAACAGAATCACCATCAGTTAAAATACATTCTAAATTCTTACAGTGTTTTAGTAGCATTTATTTGGACATGGTATTTAAATCGTATATATTATATAAGAATTGAAAATAGTTACTATGATTACTAAGTTGTTCAAATCTAGCATCTAGTGCCTTTAGTGCTTGATCGATTGTAAAATAAAAAAAATCTATTTATATTTTTCTTTTGGATCTTCGATCGGTTGATCTCGTGCTTCGTATGAGAAGTTCCTTTTTATTCTTCTTACGCGGTGTCGTGTTATTGTTGATCCAAAATTAGCCTCCACGTCAATTTCGGTAGCAAGTTCTTTTGCATCAATAATAGTTTCATCGAAGGACGAATCCGATCGAAGATTCTTGAAAAATATTTTGCAGTTTCGTAAAAGATCAAGTGCAGAGGCTAGATCAAAACCTTTTTTTGCATCAACTTGCGTATTGGATTAATTCAATTTAGTATTGTATGCCAAATAACTAATGAACACAAAAACTTAAATTGTTTAATACAATTTAATAAACCCGAGGCCTCGTCTCTTATTAAATTATCAATTTCTTGGTTTTCGTAAATGCTTAGCAAGGCGTCGTATACATCTCCCAAATGGAATCTCAAAGGCTTTAAGGCCTCTATCCTACTCTCCCATCTAGTGTCACTCAATGGTTTCAAAGTTAAACCTTGAACACGTTTTAAAAGTATTGCCCATCGAAAAGTAGATGCCGAAAAAAATAAATATATTTTTGGACCATGTTGAAGAAATTAGCGGCTTCCAAGGATGCTTTTGCCATATCATTAACAACAAGATTGAGAGAGTGGCTACTACACGGAACATAGAATGCTCGCGAATTATATTGTTTAATTTTAGATTGCACTCCTGCTTTATCGCCCCTCATATTGGACCCGTTGTCGTATCCCTGCCCTCTGATATCCTGCAAATTTAAACCCAAGTCATTAAGTTCTCCAATTATAATATCAGTCATTTGTTTTCCTGTGGATCTTTCGACTGGTAAGAAGCCTAAAAAGCTTTCATTAATTTTAATTTCAACATCAGCGTCAAATTTATTGATTGAAACATATCTGATTACAAGAGTCATTTGCTCTACCTTACTAATGTCAGGAGTACAGTCTTAAATTATGGAAAAATATTTGGATTTTTTTATTTCATCAATAATATGAGACTTTACACTTTGATGCAGCAGATCTATTATCTCGTTTTGTATATTTTTCCCGAGATAGTGAGCTTTAGTCTCTTCTTTTTTGAGCACTCTACGGACGTGCTCTTCCATAATGGGATCAAATTCAAATAGCAACTCAACTATTTTTAAGAAATTACCGTTACTATACTCAAACAACTTGTCGCTTGTACCTTGAAAAGCCAGACAACTTTTACCAAGCATTTTAGTAATTGCTACGATTCTTAGAAGCACCTCGTTCCAATGGTTTGTTTCGGCATTAATAATTCTTTGAGCAGCCGCATCTATAGTTTTACAACACTTTAACCTTTGGTTCATTTCTAGCCATGATTTTTGGGCCTGAATATGATTTTTGGAAATTTCATGCTCTTTTAAAGTTTCGCCGAGGTGCTTCCAACTTTTAAAACCCTCCTTTAAAAGAGAACTAACTATACAGCCGAAAATTTTGCAACGGAAGCAGTAAACGCAGTTTTGTGAAAGAGAGTACACTAGCCAGTCTCGTAAAACTTGCTCTCCATTGCTTAAAATTCGTGTATAATAATTTTCGCTAAAATGTCGACCAGTGTCATTGGAAGGAAATTTGTAATTATGCAATGGTTTAGGTGGACCTTGTCTTACTAAAAAACATCTTTCGGCGTCTCCTAAAATTCTTGGCCACAATGATGCTGGATCTGTACTCAAAGTTTGTAGAACGCTTTCTGTGGGTGTCACGTTGGTGTCCAATTCGAGCCATCAAGCAGCCAGCCTCGGATGCTCGTATTAAGAAGTAAGTAAGTACGTTGGTGTCAATTTTTTCAATGCTTTCATCTGGTGATGGTAGAGTCAGAGTGTCGTCAGTTCCAATTGATTTAGAAACTTCGTCCATTTGTTTGTCATCATCATTCTCTGACGATTCCGTATTTTCTTTTATAACCGGACTTGATGTTGGATTCTCAGAGTCGTCATTTGTTATGGTACAACTCTTGATATAATTTTTTAATGCGCCAGCTTGTTTTTGCCTTTCGGCTTCCTTTTCCAGCCTTCTTTTTTTGTACTGGTAACCAGACAGTTTTCTTAGACCGTCAGACATTCTGGAAGAGGCACCCACATAACTCAAATTAAACATTGTAAACTATAAAATAATAATTAAAAATAAAGATTTATCCTTGTTCTAAATAAGCTAAAACCGTAATTAACATAACTTCAAAATTATATTCCGTCAACCGACATAAAAAATATTTATGCGCTACACTACACAAAATATTTTTCATATCCTGTGAACGTAAAGAAAGTCTAGTGTAATTATATATGTATTTTATAATAACAAATATTTCAGCAAATCATAAATAGTCATTAAAAACAATTTTATAATTCTTGATTTTGAGATTTTATTCTGTTCAATTATTCAAATATATTATTATAAAACGCGTTTTATCGAAGCAATGAACTTAACAAATGTCTTATATTATTGATTCAAATAATTATTTTCATAAAACAAAAATATAAATAATTATACCTATAGAATACATTCAAATTTGATACAATATTTTATTGATTCAATAAACAGCCTTTTTGGATAAATAAAATATTTATTTTATTTTAAACGCTTTCATTGTTTCGATTCGATAATCGATTTACGATAAACTAGTATCTATCAAACTAAACAACAGCTTAATATTATAGATAAACTTACCTTTCAAAATTAAGAAATCGCACTGAAGTAAATTTTATGAACTTACTTCGCTTCACTACCGACGTAATAGCAAGAATAATGCTATTGTGTAATGAAACCGCTCGAGGTTAGAGGTAATAAGCAAGTCTATGCATGTTCAAACACAAGTTGAAGCAGCGCTCTGCTCGCGTGCTATTCTGTTCAGAGAAGTATATGCATTGCATGTTCAAACAAGTTCAAGCAGCATCCTTTACAAATTCTGCGTTAATTTATTAATAAAATAAATTATTGTTTATAAAATGTTTCCTTTTCGGAATTATAAAAATTTACTAGATTTTTGTAAGTTTATAGTCAACTTTTATTGTTTAATGTGTTTAACATAGATTGCCGTAATAAATGTTTTAAAAAATGAATCACCGTCCAATCTTTCATATCTCTGAAATCTTTAAATATTGTGATATGTATCACAATCTCACGAAATTAAATTAATGCTGGGATTTTCCGTTCTCCCCTGAAACGGAAAAACGGTTATTTAATTAAACATACCGCTCTTTTATGACTGTTTTCTTTAGAATCAAGAATTGTAAATATTTTTAGCTTTTAGACATAAACAATATAAATACGCTACGCACTGTAAATTTTTAGCGAACGAAAAAATCGATATGTGAAATTTTCTATTAATTGGGTATTTAACACACCAATATTTTTCTCACACCTACAGCCAAAATACCGCCCCCAAATTTTGCCGCCCCGGTCAAATGTCCGGGTTGCCCGCCCCTAGAGCGGGCGCTGCACCCACACACACAGCATCGATCTTTCGAAATTCGATTTCGTCACCCACAACAAGACGGACAGCGCTACTTGCGGCAGCCTCTGAAGAAGCCTTTTAAAGGTGAAAACCGGTTAAGGCTGTAAGGTAAAACTTTTTCCTTTTACTTATAAAAAACCTAGTGTTCCGAGTCGTTAAAGTAATAGTGATATTTATTAAAAACAGCTTCGTCTCTTTGCACAGAATGAAGTATTCAGGACCAAAAAGTGGCTTCGTACTAGTTCGTACTCGAAATACGCTTGATACTACTTGTTCCCAAATTACTAGGTGTTCCTAAAATACTACTTTCCTCTGATACGCTTAGTATTTGTAGTACGCGATGTTCCTTGTGTATCGTTGATACCCCTAGTATTTGAAATACTCGTGTACTGGTTGTTCCTTCCGTACCAGCGATATTTTTGTACGCTTAGCATTTGGCCTTGGTGTACTCGTTTACTTGTTACTTGCGTACTTTGTGGTGGTGTGTGTGTGTGTAGTAGCATAGGGGGCGTGCCTCGACTCGGAACAGCGAGGCCGCGAATGGGCGTTTTCACACTTACCGACACGACACCAACCCGACATCGACCCTACAACGACACCGATCCGACACCGACACGATATCGAGAAGGTACTTTCACACTCAAGACGACAGATGTCGACATATCGGCCGTAGTGAGTGTAGTTTATACAAATGGCTGAATTCAACAGAAGATTGTATTTACTATATTTGTTATATTTAAGACGGAGAAGACGAAAAGTAGATAGGAAGTATTGGGTTCACCCGATTATTAAAATTCGCTGTGTAGAAAGCGCATACTACACCTTATTTGATAAGCTGGTTTTAGATCCTAACAAGTTTTTCAATTTTTTTCGAATGAGAAAAGAAACATTTGATTATATTTCAGTTAACTTGTCAGATATTATCAAAATATTTTTATTTCCTTCATCTGTCTTGTCCCACAAACAAGGCTTCGTCTCAACAAGTTCAATCAATGTCACTATGTCATATTTAAAAGTAGTCATTTTCTCAAAATATTCAACTACTGGCCTAAGTTAATGCGCTAGGCAGAGTGAACTGTCGGTGACAACAGAGCGCCGACACCAAGATGGGAGAGCTGCTGTCCGCCGACACGTCAGTGCCTGCACCGACCCGATACCGGCATGTCGGTGAGTGTGAAACGGTTCCATAATATTTTTTTTTTTTTTTTTTTACCTTTGTTAGGTCCGTCTTGTGACTTTTATCTTTAGAATAAAATTAGTGTGACGCGTTTCAGGTCATCTGACCCATCCTCAGACACTTGCTCGAAAAGAGGTCGTCATATATTAAAATTCAATTAAAATAAAAACCCACATATATAAATTCATTGTCAATAATTAATCTTCAAAAACATGAATAACACTGTTGTCGTGGTGCACCACGCGATTCTGAGTACTGATCGATACTGAGTAGTGTAACTTTTCAACGTTTTGTTTTTGCGAGCGCTAGTATTGCTGTATCATATAGCGGGTTGCTTTTGAAATTCAATTTATCATTCAATATGTTGTTCTTATATACAGGGTTGTTATGACCCCTGTATATTTCAAATTCTTCAAGTGCATTCATCCTGAGTCCTTTGTCACAAAAATGTAGGGGTATGAAGTTTGTGTCAAAACTTCTATATGAGTGATTATTATCTATCAAATGTCGAGCATAATTGGATTTAATATTATCTAGGGAGCCGATATTTTTACTAATTGATTTGTGAGGGGTATGTTCTTTAAATCTTTTTATAAATGGGCGCCCCGTTTGACCCACATAGTAACAATCACAATCGTCACATGTTAATTTATATATACCTGTTCTTGTCTTAGTGGGGACATGACGTTTATGTTGTATTAGATTTGATATTTGATTGCAGGTCTTGAAAACTATATTATATCCTATTTTATGAAAAGTAGGAGTTAGTATTTTTGGCATTATTTCTGTGAATATGGTAGAAACATATTTGGTTGTTGGTTGCATACTATGTGTTTGTCTCGATAATCTGGTTTTTTGTTTCTTGACAATATTATCTATAATATGATGATCATATCCATTTTTCGTGGCTATGTGTTTAATTATATCTAGCTCAGTGTTGTAATCATCTTTTTCAAGAGGAACGGATAGTAATCTGTATACAAGACTGTTGGGTGTTAGGCCCAAGTGGGCTTAAAAAATGTTTCTTGAAGTGAATAATCCTGTCGGCTGGTCAACCATGTTTGTTAAGAATAGTATGTAATACATGCATTGCTTCAGTGGGATGAAAATGATAAGATGTGGACTGTATTGAATTGATTTTAATGCCTTTCTTAAGTTACATTACAAGTGTTTAATTTATTGAAATCAGGTCGGCTAATGATGCGTGTTGCCAAGAGTATTATAAATTTTGAATTACATTGAAGCGGGCCTAGATGGCCATAAGTAAGAATGTGCGGCCTAAAGCCTACATTAAATGTCGACAATAAATGACAGCGAAAAAGTTCGGCGAACCGACCGCCGAAAGCGCTTGATACACACTGTACAAAGTTCTAACACGCAAAAATTGAAGCAAGGCAGTAAGCAGATTAGCCAACCTAGAAAGCGAAATTATCGCGCTACCGTACATACGCTGCCCGTCAAAATCAAATGATTTTTTAACATTTTTTAATAAATTATGATACATTTTACAATTTAATTTAAAAGGATACAGTTTCTTAATAATAAGAGTTGATTCAAGGCTAAGTTGAACCTTGAGTTATGAGATTAGATAACGGCAGTCCGTTACTAGTTTAGAGATAAGCATGCATAAGATAAGCCTAGAGATAGGCGTTTGTAAGCCAAGGTTGGCGAACAGCTGTTTCAGATATGAATAAAGTCTGGTTTGACCAATATTACTATCACATAGTGTGTGTCCACAGTATATAACATTACAAAACATGAAAAAAAATACACAGTTGTACAATGTTTAATGCATGATCGGAAGCTCATCACATGATGGACCGATAGTTGGTAACCCTATGCATGTCATAGATGGTTACTGTAAAATTAGTTGAGGCCCGTGGACCTGTACAGAGAGTTCATTACATGAACAAAATTGTTATTGAACATGTTGCAGTTACATGTTCAATCGTATATTCAGCAGGGCGGCATGTATTGACCTAGTCATGCTGTTCCTGAAGTTTCAGGAACTAACAATATGTAATAATGTATGAACAAGCTAGATGCTGATTGAATGCAAGCCCAAATATGACATGTATGTCATAATTTAAGTAAAAATAATTGTGCATGCTTACTTGCAAAATGAATACAATATAAAATACAATATAAAATAAATCTAGACGTGGCAGTTACATACGGCAGACGCAAAGCAATAGTTTTTACATAAATGCAATTTATGTGAATACAATAACAATAATTTAGATAATTACAATATGAATAATTGCAATGTCAAATAACAAATACAATACTGAAATTACAGAAACAATTTAACAATTTAAAGACATTCACAGAATAATACACATTTATTAGCAACAGTATAAAGAAATGAATGCATGATTGCTCAGCTGCAAGACATGCGAATATTATGTAACAACATTTTATAAAATGAGACCACCAAAAACATGAAATATACCCCATAACATCAAATGAAAATGTGTAAGACATAGTATGCCACACAAATTAACATACAATACAAATATTAAGATACCACCAAAACTGTGATAATTATAGAAGCGTGCAATGGCGCAAAATTGATAAGAAAATATTGTGATAATTCATCACAATTAGGTTGACCAAATGGTCGTAATAAGTAATAAGCCAGTGGCTAAATAAAAATAGCATTGTGCTAAGTAATCATAATGTCAAATCTCGTCTCGCGCTGGCAACAGACATAATTTATGCATTGGTCTCCGCAAAACACCCGTAGGCGTGCGAATGTCCACGACACGAACCAAGTTATCTGGGCCGGGAAATGTGGCGATAATTACGCCAAATTTCCAGGCTAATGGAGGTAAATTATCCTCAATAAGCAAAACTAAATCACCAATGGAAACATTATCCTTGGCAAACTTCCACTTGTGACTCTGCTGCAACTGGTGCAAATAATCGCGAGACCATGCCTTCCAAATGCCTTGGACAAACCTCTGAAGAAGTTGCCAACGCCCAAGACGAGAAACAGGAACGTGAGAAAGGTCTGGGTCCGGAATCGCCGTTAAGGGTGCGCAAATCAAAAAATGGCCAGGTGTAAGTGGCACCGGGTCGTTAACATCTGAAGAGATAGCAAATAAAGGTCGAGAGTTCAGACATGCCTCTATCTGAGACAAAACGGTCGTGAACTCTTCGAAGTTAAGTATAGATTTGCCTACCACGCGGCGCAGATGAAATTTCAAACTCTTTATGCCGCTCTCCCAAAGGCCACCGAAATGAGGTGAGGAGGGCGGAATAAATGACCATGATATCCCCTGAGAGGACGTGAATGACTTGATCGAAGAGATGGCATCCTTATTGTGCCAAAAGTTGTAAATATCATGTAAGATAGTGCGGGCCCTCCTGAAGTTTGTGCCATTGTCGGAGTACAGTTGACTGGGTATACCCCTACGGGCCATGAAACGACGTAATGCGGCTATAAAAGCGCTGGCCGTAAGGTCGGAAACCAATTCCAAGTGAATAGCCCTAGTCGCTAAGCAAACAAACAAAGATACGTATGATTTAGAAAGAGTTCTAGACTTCTGCCCGCCATGACGAATCATGAAGGGACCACCATAATCAACCGCGCAAAATAGAAACGGCCTAGAAGGAGTGACTCTAGGGGATGGCAAAATACCAAGTCTCTGAACCTGCTGTGTGGCACTAAACCTGATACACCTGACACACTTTCGAATAATGGAACGGATGACTAGCCGGGCATTAACAATCCACCAACGTTGACGCAGTGAATAATGCACGAGTTGAGCACCAGCGTGAAGTAAACGAATGTGTTCATGTTCAATGATAAGGCGTGTAATATGCGCCGATGGGGGTAATACAATAGGATGTTTAGAATCGTAGGGTAATTGGGAATGCTGCAATCGCCCGCCCACGCGTATCACTCCAGAGTCGTCAAGAAACGGGTCGAGAGAAGCCAACTTACTCCTAATGGAAACAGAAGATCCGTTACGAAGACAATTTCGGTTGTGAAGTGGATCGACTGAGACTGTTTTATGAAGAAGTTGAGAGACTGATGAATTTCTACAGGGGTCAGATCGCCCGCAAGTTTGTCCGCAGTTGAGTGCCTATTATTTCTGATGAACCGAAAACAGTAAGCGTATACACGCGTTAGCCGGTGCAACGAGGAAAAGTCCAAAGATAGGTCGACAGCCAGGGTAGACATTAGAGAAAGGTTATGTGTATTTTTCTCTTCCGCGGTGACTTCAGAAGACGACGGAGTGGCCGGTACGAAGGATGGGAAGGGATCAGACTCTGACGATTGAGACAGACAGCTAGGACCGTGCCACCAAAGCGAGCAATCGCGCAAAACGTCAGGGAGACACCCCCTAGATATAATATCAGCAGGATTGTGTCGCGAATCAATGTGATGCCAAGTATAAGTTTGCGTACGACGCTGAATTTCAGCAACCCGATTAGCGACGTATGTTTTCCAACGCGTAGACTGCGCATGAATCCAGTAAAGAGCCACCATAGAGTCAGAATACAAATGTACATTATCAATAAACGAATAAAGAGCAGGAATAATCTTAGATACGAGTCGCGATAATAACAAGCAAGCGCAGAGTTCGATGCGAGGTAATGACACCTGTCGTAGGGGAGCCACGCGAGATTTGGAACACAAGAGGTGACAGGAGGCAGTAGAATCTTGATAAATGACTCTGACATATATACAACAGCCAAACCCTCTTTCAGAAGCATCCGAAAAACCATGCAATTGAACTGTAGCTGCCTCACGCTTGCAACGAATAGATCGCGGGACCACAATTTTGCCAATCAGAACCAATTTGTCACACAAAGAATGCCAATCCGAACGTGACTGACCGGAAATCGGTTCATCCCAACCAAGCTTACAAAGCCAAAGTCGCTGCATGAAATGCTTATACAGAAAGACAACTGGACCGATTAAACCAAGGGGATCATATATTCCAGCAATAATCGAAAGAATTTTTCTCTTGGATATGCTTGAATCAACGGGAAATAGTTTGATGTCGAACAAAAATGAATCGGCAGTATTGTTCCAAAGAATGCCTAGGGTACGCACATTGTCCTGTTTATTTAGGGGTCGTGAAAAATTGTGATGATTTGCGACCGCTGTGGGTTCATTTGATGCCCATTTGTGCAACGTGAAACCATATTGACCCAGTAACGTACCTAGATCGGATTTCAGCTTGGTTAGATTAGGGATAGTGTCCGAACCGGTAAGTAGATCGTCGACATAAAAATCGTTTGTTATAGCTAACGCCGCTTGGGGAAAGGAAGCCTGATTGTCCCTAGCAATTTGTAGAAGACAACGAGTGGCCAAAAAAGAGGCGCTAGCCGTGCCGTAGGTTACCGTTCGCAGAGCGAAATGTTTAAGTGGTTCGAGGGGAGAATCACGCCACAAAATGCGTTGATAGTGACAATCCCCTTCAGCTACGCGAATCTGACGATACATCTTCTCGATGTCGGCAATGAGAACATACTTATGTATGCGGAAACGCAAAAGACTGGAAAAAAGGTCTTGTTGAACATTGGGGCCTACTAACAATATGTCATTTAACGAAAGGCCATTAGTAGTCTTGGACGAACCATCAAAAACAACGCGCAGTTTTGTGGTCAAGCTAGACTGTTTAAACACGGCATGGTGAGGCAAGTAGTAAATATTTGACGCTCCTCAATTCACTGGCAGCAAATTGATGACGCGCCATCATTGATGAGTGTCATGTGCCCAAGATCCATATATTCTTTGATAAAGTCCGCGTAGTCGCGAGCGAGCTTGGCATCTCGCCTAAATCGACGCTCTAAGCTTAAGAATCTTGATTCGGCACTCGTGTAAGATTCCCCCAAGTGGGGATTATCAGACTTAAATGGAAGTGACACTATAAATCTACCCTCGTGGTTGCGCTGAGTAGAGCGCACAAAATGCTCTTCACAGACCGACTCGCTATCAGGGGTATTGTCAGGGATAGTTTCTGCTTCCCAAAATCTCTCGAGAGATTGCAGAATTTGATTGTCGTTGTTCCTTGCTAGGAACGAAACAGCAGGACCCTCGTTGCGGCAGTGCTTGGGCAGGTTGCCAGCCAAAATGTAGCCCAGTTTTGTTTCCTGAATGATGGGAAAATTGGGGCCGCGCGTGTATTTATTGGCTAATATCAAATCCAGATAAAATTGTGCCCCTAATAGTATGTCGATTTGCGAAGATATATTAAAATCGGGGTCAGCCAGGAAAATTTTGTTTGGAATGCGGAACTGGCTGATATCAAACGAGGTTGAAGGCAGATTGTGAGTTAAGGTAGATAAGACGGCACATTTCGCCTCGAAACTATATCTCTGATAGCGAGAAATAATACGTATAGAAGCAATATCAGTTGCGCAACACGCTGTGCTGTTTATTCCTGTGATTGGAATATTAGATTTGGCTAATTTGAGCTGTAACCTTTTTGCAAATGATTTTGTACAGAAATTTATCTGTGAACCGGCGTCCAGGAGCACCCGAGCCCTATGCCTGTTGCCAGCCTGGTCAACGACAGATACAACCGCTGTGGATAAAAGAACATTATTCTTGCACTGTAATTTAAGCGAGCAATAATTGCTGCTGGCAGCTGTTGATTTCGGCACGTAATTTGCGTGCAACAATGTGTGGTGTCGTTTTGAACAGATTTTACACACCTGTTTACTCTTACAATTAGCTATCAGATGACCTGATCTAAGGCAGTTGCTACAACATTTATGATTTGCAACAAATTGCCCCCGCTCAGCGGTGCTTAATATACGAAAATTATTACATATGTAAAGCGGGTGGTTGGATTTACAACACACGCATGAATAATGATTTGCCGCTGTGTGATAGCTCTTAAATGTAGTGCTGCCAGCAGTATTTCTTGAGCTACACTTCTCATATTTATTGTTAGGTCTTACATTAAGTTTGTTGAATTGCTGTCCGGGTTCAATAGGCATTGTATTTTCTAACAGCTGTCTGCGTAAGTTTAAAAAATGCGTGAAGTCTTGAAAGCTAGGCAAATTGTCAGGGTCTATTGACTCCTTCCAAAGTTTGAAAGTAATAGGGTCAAGTTTGGTGGATAGTAACTGTATAGTGATAAATTCAAATGAATTCACTGACAGCTTCATTGCTGCCAGTGAATTAACGGAAGACGTTATTGTGTTAGCGAACTCCGCCAAACTTTGGACCGAGTCCTTTATTGTGGACTTGACCTGAAGTAGGTTTTGCACATAGTATTTAGCTAATATGAATGGGTTGTTATACCTTTCGGACAGCAAATTCAACGCTATTGTATAATTTTCTTTACAGATAGGTAATGACTTGATTAAATCTAACGGTTCACACTTCACAGAGGAATGTAAATAATGTAATTTTTGCACTGGTGTTAAATCAGATCTTGAATGCACTAAATCGGTAAAAATTGAATAAAAATGTTGCCATTCCAATATGTTGCCTGAGAAGCAGGGCAAACTTATCGGTTTTAATTGCATGGGCGTCGATAATACGGGAGGTACAGTCTGAGTATTAAATGTGTCAAGTAATTGCAAAATGTTTGCTTCAGTTGAATATATCATTTCTTCGACCTCAACTCGGTCTGCTTGAGCAACGCTCGTGTCCTTACTATGAGCTCTATTTCAAACTGCACCTCGTCGTACTTCGAGGCCAAGCTTTTGAGACTGTCCAGTCTTACAGTTAGAAAATGTTTTGTAGTTAAAGTTATATCAAATGAATTTACAGCAGATTGTATCCGCACTATTGCGGACTTTAAGCCGCCTCTCTTTCTGGTCAGCACCTTGAGGCCTTCCTCAGACATTTTACGCACCTTGTTTCACTGTTGTTGATGATACCTTGTTGGCGATGTCCTGCAGCGTCGGCTCCTTGGTGAAGATGGCAAACAGCTGGCAGAGATGACCACCTTGTGTAAAGCACTGTAGCTGGCAGGCACTTGCTAATATGTTGTCAGAAGGCTGCAAGATGACGAGCGAAATGCCGATGCAAATCACGCCACGGTCGTATTAGCTGACGTGCTAATTCGCCCGTGATGGCTAGAAATAGTGGTAGAAAATATTGGATGGAAAATCCAGGTCCGGAGTGACCAAAAAATGTTGGGTGTTAGGCCCAAGTGGGCTTAAAAAATGTTTCTTGAAGTGAATAATCCTGTCGGCTGGTCAACCATGTTTGTTAAGAATAGTATGTAATACATGCATTGCTTCAGTGGGATGAAAATGATAAGATGTGGACTGTATTGAATTGATTTTAATGCCTTTCTTAAGTTACATTACAAGTGTTTAATTTATTGAAATCAGGTCGGCTAATGATGCGTGTTGCCAAGAGTATTATAAATTTTGAATTACATTGAAGCGGGCCTAGATGGCCATAAGTAAGAATGTGCGGCCTAAAGCCTACATTAAATGTCGACAATAAATGACAGCGAAAAGGTTCGGCGAACCGACCGCCGAAAGCGCTTGATACACACTGTACAAAGTTCTAACACGCAAAAATTGAAGCAAGGCAGTAAGCAGATTAGCCAACCTAGAAAGCGAAATTATCGCGCTACCGTACAAAGACTATTGTAAGCAGCTAATTTTTGTGGATATGGCTGATGTGATTCAGCGTGGATGGTTATGTCAGTAGTAGTAGGTTTACGATATATTTTAAATTTCAGGTTATCTCTATTTTTGATGACTTTTAAGTCCAGAAAGCAAATTTCATTATCGGTCTCGGTTTCCATTGTAAATTGGATATTGTTATTTATTGCATTTAACATGCAAGTGTTCCCACTAGAGGTGAGCAAACTGTTATTTTAAAATACTAGGTATGAAAATACCGTTCCAAAAAAATAACAGGTACAAATACCTGTTATTATATCTATCTATATCTATACATAGTATAAAGTAAAGTCGGTCCATTTTCTCTCTATGTTTGAAATCGCTAATCTCTGGAAGTACTGAACGGATTTTATTCAAGTTTTCGCCAATAGATAGAGTGTCTATCGAGGAACATTTATGTGTATAATTAATACATATATGTTATACATTAGCTTAGCTATCACGGTTTATGTCAAGTAAGTGGTATAGTTTACAATTTGAACGCTGCCTACCGCAGGCGCTACTGAAGAGTGAAAGTCACAGTTTATCGTATAGTTTAGAATTTGACCGCTGGCGCTACTGTGTTTTGCTTTGTTACGTCGCATCATATGAGTTTTGTATCTTGCAGTGAGTGGTCGCGCTGAGCACGGTTTATCGTACAGTTTAGAATTTGATCGCTGGCGCTACAGTGTTTTGGCTTTGTTATGTCGCATCATATGAGTTTTGTATCTAGCAGTGAGTGGTCGCGCTGAGCAATAATATAGATTGTGACATAGTATAAAGTAAAGTCGGTCCGTTTTCTCTCTCTGTTTGAAATCGCTAATCTCAGGAAGTACTGAACGGATTTTATTCAAGTTTTTGGTTTGTCACGTCGCATCATATGAGTTTTGTATCTTGCAGTGAATGGTCGCGCTGAGAAAAAGACTGTGATAAAGTCGTTGGTTTTGTTTACTTTGCGATTTTATCATGCCTCGACGACATGCTAATATAGGATACAAGACGGCAAATGCTAAGAGACTACGCGTACTACGCAATAATGAAAGTTCGGATGAAAGAGAAGGCCGTTTAGAGACTCAAAGGGCAAACCAGTCTTTGCGGAGAGATAGGGAAACTTCCATGGAACGAAACGGTAGATTATCTCAACATCGTGAAAGAGATAGGTCCCGAAGAGAGAGAAACGTCTGTTGATAGAGAACAGCGTATGCTCAGAGATCGCACCGGACATGCACAACAATATCATAATATTGTTACAACACGTAATTCTAATAATTTATGGTTAGAATGTTCAGCAATAAATTACGATTCTACCATAGATTACAAAAATTATCCAATGGTTTCGATAGGTGCTATGACTATTGTCTGTCAATATTGTTCAGCGTTGAAATGGAAAGATGAATCTAAAGGAATGTGCTGTCTAAATGGTAAAGTTAAATTAAATGAAATTATTACACCTCCCGAACCATTGAATTCTCTAATTAAAGGTGAACATACTAAACACAAACATTTCATGCGCAATATACGTCATTACAATAATGCTTTCCAAATGACATCATTTAAAAGTCGTCAGGTTGTAGAACGTGGTTTTATGCCAACATTTAAAGTGCAAGGACAGGTTTACCATCTGGCTGGCAGTCTACTACCATGTCGAACTGACGAACACAAATTTCTGCAATTGTACTTCATTGCAGCTCCTGAAACGCAAGTGACAGCTCGATGTAACAAAATTCTCGAGAACGCTTGGATGGTGCTTTGGTCAGATCTTTGCAAGATATGTTGCACTCGCATAAGCTATACGTACAATCGTTCAAAACAGCCATTGAAAGTGTGCCTCCAGATGTACCGGATTACAATGTAGTCATTCACATTGTATGACTTTAAATTGTGTTCACTTAATCTATATATATATATATATATATATATATATATATATATATATATTACTATAATACTTATAACTATTTTACCTCAAGATGTATTTTTTTTTTAGGGACATGTTTCGGGAGATCCTGTTCTCCCATCTTCAACCTTCGCCATCTTGCTTCTGGTGCAGTATTTGTGTGTTGGCTTCTGGATGTTATTATGGTGGTTTGTTGGTCTTTGGTCCTTCAATGTTGCATTATTGTGTGTGGTTGTGGTATCTGTTTTTGTATTTTGTGTATTTTCGATGTTGAGTGCTTTGAATATTGTGTCATGTTTTGTATTGATTTGTATTTGTTCTGGTATTAATTTGTTTTGTGTTTTATGTTTGTAAATCTGTAAATTTTCCCAAATGTTCATTATGGTGCCTTTGTGTGGTATATGTTTTATTAGTGTTACATTGGTTATGTCTGGGAATTCATGTCCTGTGTTTATTGCATGTGTGGCTAAATTGGATTTATATATGTTTGGTTTTTTGTATGCATTTAGGTGTTCAAAATAACGTTTTTTCAGCTGTTTTTTTGTTTGTCCTATATAACATTTATTGCAATCTTGGCATTCAATTTTGTATATACCGTTGGTTGTCGTATTATCTTTGTTGTGTGAGTTATTTATATTTTGCAATTTATTTTTATTAGTTTTGTATGCTATTTTTATATCTGTGTTTTTAAATAGTTTTGTTAGTTTTGACATTTTATAATTTATATATGTGAATGTGGCCCATTTTTTGTTGTTGTTATTATTTATGTGTTGTTCAGTTTGATTAATTCTTAATTGTTCAGTTTTTATTTTGTATTTGATTTTATTTTCTATTTTGATCATAGTATTTTTATTGTATCCATTTGCATAACCAATTTGGTGTATTATATTTCTTTCTTTGTCAGTTTCTTGTTTGTTTAGGGGTATTTTGTACATTCTGTTAAATAACGAATAAAATGCTGCCATTTTATGTTGTGGTGGGTGGTCAGAATGGTTAGGTATAATGATGTTAGTGGAAGTTGGTTTTCTATATATTGCATATTGTATGTATTTGTTGTATCTTGTGATGGTTATGTCTAAATAGTTGATTTTGTTATGTTTTTCTTTTTCTTCTGTGAATTGTATTTTGGGATGTATGTTATTGATTTGTTTCAGTATGTTCTCTGCATTTGTGTTTTTGTTATTTGATACATATAGTCCATCATCTACATATCTTATCCATATGCCATCTGGGTCATGTGTTTTTATGATATTTTGTATTTTGGTGTCTATATGTTGTAGGAATATTTCTGCTATTATGCTTGATAATGGTGATCCCATTGCTAAACCTTCTTTCTGTTGATAAATTTTGCTATTAAATTCAAAGTAATTTTGTTTTAGTATTAGTTGGAGACTATTTTTTATTTCGGTTATATATTGTTTGTTTTCATTTTGTTCTATAAGTTTGTTTATTATTATGTCAATTGTTTCTTCTACTGGGATATTAGTGTACATGTTTGTTATGTCATATGATGTGAAAAATGTATTTTCATTTATATTTATTATTTTTAGTTTGTCTATTAATTCGTATGTATTTTTTATGTTATGATGGTTATTTGTTAGTTGGTTATTTTTTAGTTTTTGTGCTATTATTCTTGCTATTTTGTATGTAGGAGCTTTTTTGAAATTGATTAATGGACGTATTGGGTTGTTTAATTTGTGTATTTTTATTAGGCTGTTCATTTTAGGTGGTTCTGGATTATTGTTTATATATATGTCTATGTTTTTATTGTTGAAAATGTTTTTATTTGTTTTTATTAGTTTTATTGTTTGTTTAAGATAGTTTTCTGTTGGGTTTTTATCTAGTTGTACGCATTTATTATTGTTGATGAAGTCTTCGGTTTTTTTGATGTAGTCTGTTTTATCAATGATTACTGTTGCTTGACTTTTGTCTGCTTTAGTTATTATTAAATTATTGTTCTTTACTTTATTTCTAATTTCTTTTATTGTTTTATTGTTTTTCTTTTGTTTATCTTTGTTTTTCATTTCGCTAGTGATTATTTTTTTAATTATATGTGCTGCTTCTGTTCTTTTTTCTTCTTGTATATTGTCTTTTATTAGGTTAATGGCAAATTCTGTTTCTACTATTAAATTTTCTAGATTTTTGTTTGCATTTTGGGTTATGTTAGTTTTTGACATATTGTTTAAATATTCTGTTTCTTTTTTGTTAAATTCTGTATTGCTGAGGTTAATGGTTCGAGGGTAAAATGTGTGTTTATTTTTGTTTTGTTGTTTTAATGTGTTAAGTTTTTTGTTGATTGTATAAGTCTTTTTGTTTTTCTCAAATCTTATTTTATTTTCTATGTTATTGTATTTATTGTTCCAAGTGATTGGATGTAATAAATTTGTTAGCTCTAAGTGTAGTTTGTATATGTCTAGTGTTATGCTATTTTTCTTACTGTATAATTGATTAATTTCGTTTTGTATCCATAGCCTTTGTGCTTGTTTTATAGTTTTTTGTGCAGTCATATTTTTGTTGTTTGTGTTTATGTTGATGTATTTAGGTGTTAAATTATGTTTTTGGCATTGTCTATTGAAGTATATGTTTATGTTTGTGTTCATTAGTTGTTTTTTCGTGTTTGGAATTTGTTTAACAATTTGGTAATGTGGTTATATGGAATTGTGGTTATGTTGTTTGTGTACATGTTAATGTATATTTATGTGAGAGATGATTTGTTATCTGTTATTTGGTAGTTGATTTCACTTATTTGCTATTCACTTCACTATTTTTTCTTCACTATACACTTTTGTTTTTGCTTTGTTTTATAACCTCACTTTTCGTTTTTTCACTGTAGGCTTATTTACCTTGTATGGTTATATTATTTCATTCACTTTCTGCTACAGTCCGTTTCTTGATGTATATAATACTATAATACTTATAACTATTTTACCTCAAGATGTATTTTTTCTTTAGGGACATGTTTCGGGAGATCCTGTTCTCCCATCTTCAACCTTCGCCATCTTGCTTCTGGTGCAGTATTTGTGTGTTGGCTTCTGGATGTTATTATGGTGGTTTGTTGGTCTTTGGTCCTTCAATGTTGCATTATTGTGTGTGGTTGTGGTATCTGTTTTTGTATTTTGTGTATTTTCGATGTTGAGTGCTTTGAATATTGTGTCATGTTTTGTATTGATTTGTATTTGTTCTGGTATTAATTTGTTTTGTGTTTTATGTTTGTAAATCTGTAAATTTTCCCAAATGTTCATTATGGTGCCTTTGTGTGGTATATGTTTTATTAGTGTTACATTGGTTATGTCTGGGAATTCATGTCCTGTGTTTATTGCATGTGTGGCTAAATTGGATTTATATATGTTTGGTTTTTTGTATGCATTTAGGTGTTCAAAATAACGTTTTTTCAGCTGTTTTTTTGTTTGTCCTATATAACATTTATTGCAATCTTGGCATTCAATTTTGTATATACCGTTGGTTGTCGTATTATCTTTGTTGTGTGAGTTATTTATATTTTGCAATTTATTTTTATTAGTTTTGTATGCTATTTTTATATCTGTGTTTTTAAATAGTTTTGTTAGTTTTGACATTTTATAATTTATATATGTGAATGTGGCCCATTTTTTGTTGTTGTTATTATTTATGTGTTGTTCAGTTTGATTAATTCTTAATTGTTCAGTTTTTATTTTGTATTTGATTTTATTTTCTATTTTGATCATAGTATTTTTATTGTATCCATTTGCATAACCAATTTGGTGTATTATATTTCTTTCTTTGTCAGTTTCTTGTTTGTTTAGGGGTATTTTGTACATTCTGTTAAATAACGAATAAAATGCTGCCATTTTATGTTGTGGTGGGTGGTCAGAATGGTTAGGTATAATGATGTTAGTGGAAGTTGGTTTTCTATATATTGCATATTGTATGTATTTGTTGTATCTTGTGATGGTTATGTCTAAATAGTTGATTTTGTTATGTTTTTCTTTTTCTTCTGTGAATTGTATTTTGGGATGTATGTTATTGATTTGTTTCAGTATGTTCTCTGCATTTGTGTTTTTGTTATTTGATACATATAGTCCATCATCTACATATCTTATCCATATGCCATCTGGGTCATGTGTTTTTATGATATTTTGTATTTTGGTGTCTATATGTTGTAGGAATATTTCTGCTATTATGCTTGATAATGGTGATCCCATTGCTAAACCTTCTTTCTGTTGATAAATTTTGCTATTAAATTCAAAGTAATTTTGTTTTAGTATTAGTTGGAGACTATTTTTTATTTCGGTTATATATTGTTTGTTTTCATTTTGTTCTATAAGTTTGTTTATTATTATGTCAATTGTTTCTTCTACTGGGATATTAGTGTACATGTTTGTTATGTCATATGATGTGAAAAATGTATTTTCATTTATATTTATTATTTTTAGTTTGTCTATTAATTCGTATGTATTTTTTATGTTATGATCGTTATTTGTTAGTTGGTTATTTTTTAGTTTTTGTGCTATTATTCCTGCTATTTTGTATGTAGGAGCTTTTTTGAAATTGATTAATGGACGTATTGGGTTGTTTAATTTGTGTATTTTTATTAGGCTGTTCATTTTAGGTGGTTCTGGATTATTGTTTATATATATGTCTATGTTTTTATTGTTGAAAATGTTTTTATTTGTTTTTATTAGTTTTATTGTTTGTTTAAGATAGTTTTCTGTTGGGTTTTTATCTAGTTGTATGCATTTATTATTGTTGATGAAGTCTTCGGTTTTTTTGATGTAGTCTGTTTTATCAATGATTACTGTTGCTTGACTTTTGTCTGCTTTAGTTATTATTAAATTATTGTTCTTTACTTTATTTCTAATTTCTTTTATTGTTTTATTGTTTTTATTTTGTTTATCTTTGTTTTTCATTTCGCTAGTGATTATTTTTTTAATTATATGTGCTGCTTCTGTTCTTTTTTCTTCTTGTATATTGTCTTTTATTAGGTTAATGGCAAATTCTGTTTCTACTATTAAATTTTCTAGATTTTTGTTTGCATTTTGGGTTATGTTAGTTTTTGACATATTGTTTAAATATTCTGTTTCTTTTTTGTTAAATTCTGTATTGCTGAGGTTAATGGTTCGAGGGTAAAATGTGTGTTTATTTTTGTTTTGTTGTTTTAATGTGTTAAGTTTTTTGTTGATTGTATAAGTCTTTTTGTTTTTCTCAAATCTTATTTTATTTTCTATGTTATTGTATTTATTGTTCCAAGTGATTGGATGTAATAAATTTGTTAGCTCTAAGTGTAGTTTGTATATGTCTAGTGTTATGCTATTTTTCTTACTGTATAATTGATTAATTTCGTTTTGTATCCATAGCCTTTGTGCTTGTTTTATAGTTTTTTGTGCAGTCATATTTTTGTTGTTTGTGTTTATGTTGATGTATTTAGGTGTTAAATTATGTTTTTGGCATTGTCTATTGAAGTATATGTTTATGTTTGTGTTCATTAGTTGTTTTTTTCGTGTTTGGAATTTGTTTAACAATTTGGTAATGTGGTTATATGGAATTGTGGTTATGTTGTTTGTGTACATGTTAATGTATATTTATGTGAGAGATGATTTGTTATCTGTTATTTGGTAGTTGATTTCACTTATTTGCTATTCACTTCACTATTTTTTCTTCACTATACACTTTTGTTTTTGCTTTGTTTTATAACCTCACTTTTCGTTTTTTCACTGTAGGCTTATTTACCTTGTATGGTTATATTATTTCATTCACTTTCTGCTACAGTCCGTTTCTTGATGTATATAATACTATAATACTTATAACTATTTTACCTCAAGATGTATTTTTTCTTTAGGGACATGTTTCGGGAGATCCTGTTCTCCCATCTTCAACCTTCGCCATCTTGCTTCTGGTGCAGTATTTGTGTGTTGGCTTCTGGATGTTATTATGGTGGTTTGTTGGTCTTTGGTCCTTCAATGTTGCATTATTGTGTGTGGTTGTGGTATCTGTTTTTGTATTTTGTGTATTTTCGATGTTGAGTGCTTTGAATATTGTGTCATGTTTTGTATTGATTTGTATTTGTTCTGGTATTAATTTGTTTTGTGTTTTATGTTTGTAAATCTGTAAATTTTCCCAAATGTTCATTATGGTGCCTTTGTGTGGTATATGTTTTATTAGTGTTACATTGGTTATGTCTGGGAATTCATGTCCTGTGTTTATTGCATGTGTGGCTAAATTGGATGTATATATGTTTGGTTTTCTGTATGCATTTAGGTGTTCAAAATAACGTTTTTTCAGCTGTTTTTTTGTTTGTCCTATATAACATTTATTGCAATCTTGGCATTCAATTTTGTATATACCGTTGGTTGTCATATTATCTTTGTTGTGTGAGTTATTTATATTTTGCAATTTATTTTTATTAGTTTTGTATGCTATTTTTATATCTGTGTTTTTAAATAGTTTTGTTAGTTTTGACATTTTATTATTTATATATGTGAATGTGGCCCATTTTTTGTTGTTGTTATTATTTATGTGTTGTTCAGTTTGATTAATTCTTAATTGTTCAGTTTTTATTTTGTATTTGATTTTATTTTCTATTTTGATCATAGTATTTTTATTGTACAAAATACCCCTAAACAAACAAGAAACTGACAAAGAAAGAAATATAATACACCAAATTGGTTATGCAAATGGATACAATAAAAATACTATGATCAAAATAGAAAATAAAATCAAATACAAAATAAAAACTGAACAATTAAGAATTAATCAAACTGAACAACACATAAATAATAACAACAACAAAAAATGGGCCACATTCACATATATAAATAATAAAATGTCAAAACTAACAAAACTATTTAAAAACACAGATATAAAAATAGCATACAAAACTAATAAAAATAAATTGCAAAATATAAATAACTCACACAACAAAGATAATATGACAACCAACGGTATATACAAAATTGAATGCCAAGATTGCAATAAATGTTATATAGGACAAACAAAAAAACAGCTGAAAAAACGTTATTTTGAACACCTAAATGCATACAAAAAACCAAACATATATAAATCCAATTTAGCCACACATGCAATAAACACAGGACATGAATTCCCAGACATAACCAATGTAACACTAATAAAACATATACCACACAAAGGCACCATAATGAACATTTGGGAAAATTTACAGATTTACAAACATAAAACACAAAACAAATTAATACCAGAATAAATACAAATCAATACAAAACATGACACAATATTCAAAGCACTCAACATCGAAAATACACAAAATACAAAAACAGATACCACAACCACATACAATAATGCAACATTGAAGGACCAAAGACCAACAAACCACCATAATAACATCCAGAAGCCAACACACAAATACTGCACCAGAAGCAAGATGGCGAAGGTTGAAGATGGGAGAACAGGATCTCCCGAAACATGTCCCTAATGAAAAAATACATCTTGAGGTAAAATAGTTATAAGTATTATAGTATTATATACATCAAGAAACGGACTGTAGCAGAAAGTGAATGAAATAATATAACCATACAAGGTAAATAAGCCTACAGTGAAAAAACGAAAAGTGAGGTTATAAAACAAAGCAAAAACAAAAGTGTATAGTGAAGAAAAAATAGTGAAGTGAATAGCAAATAAGTGAAATCAACTACCAAATAACAGATAACAAATCATCTCTCACATAAATATACATTAACATGTACACAAACAACATAACCACAATTCCATATAACCACATTACCAAATTGTTAAACAAATTCCAAACACGAAAAAAACAACTAATGAACACAAACATAAACATATACTTCAATAGACAATGCCAAAAACATAATTTAACACCTAAATACATCAACATAAACACAAACAACAAAAATATGACTGCACAAAAAACTATAAAACAAGCACAAAGGCTATGGATACAAAACGAAATTAATCAATTATACAGTAAGAAAAATAGCATAACACTAGACATATACAAACTACACTTAGAGCTAACAAATTTATTACATCCAATCACTTGGAACAATAAATACAATAACATAGAAAATAAAATAAGATTTGAGAAAAACAAAAAGACTTATACAATCAACAAAAAACTTAACACATTAAAACAACAAAACAAAAATAAACACACATTTTACCCTCGAACCATTAACCTCAGCAATACAGAATTTAACAAAAAAGAAACAGAATATTTAAACAATATGTCAAAAACTAACATAACCCAAAATGCAAACAAAAATCTAGAAAATTTAATAGTAGAAACAGAATTTGCCATTAACCTAATAAAAGACAATATACAAGAAGAAAAAAGAACAGAAGCAGCACATATAATTAAAAAAATAATCACTAGCGAAATGAAAAACAAAGATAAACAAAAGAAAAACAATAAAACAATAAAAGAAATTAAAAATAAAGTAAAGAACAATAATTTAATAATAACTAAAGCAGACAAAAGTCAAGCAACAGTAATCATTGATAAAACAGACTACATCAAAAAAACCGAAGACTTCATCAACAATAATAAATGCGTACAACTAGATAAAAACCCAACAGAAAACTATCTTAAACAAACAATAAAACTAATAAAAACAAATAAAAACATTTTCAACAATAAAAACATAGACATATATATAAACAATAATCCAGAACCACCTAAAATGAACAGCCTAATAAAAATACACAAATTAAACAACCCAATACGTCCATTAATCAATTTCAAAAAAGCTCCTACATACAAAATAGCAAGAATAATAGCACAAAAACTAAAAAATAACCAACTAACAAATAACCATCATAACATAAAAAATACATACGAATTAATAGACAAACTAAAAATAATAAATATAAATGAAAATACATTTTTCACATCATATGACATAACAAACATGTACACTAATATCCCAGTAGAAGAAACAATTGACATAATAATAAACAAACTTATAGAACAAAATGAAAACAAACAATATATAACCGAAATAAAAAATAGTCTCCAACTAATACTAAAACAAAATTACTTTGAATTTAATAGCAAAATTTATCAACAGAAAGAAGGTTTAGCAATGGGATCACCATTATCAAGCATAATAGCAGAAATATTCCTACAACATATAGACACCAAAATACAAAATATCATAAAAACACATGACCCAGATGGCATATGGATAAGATATGTAGATGATGGACTATATGTATCAAATAACAAAAACACAAATGCAGAGAACATACTGAAACAAATCAATAACATACATCCCAAAATACAATTCACAGAAGAAAAAGAAAAACATAACAAAATCAACTATTTAGACATAACCATCACAAGATACAACAAACACATACAATATGCAATATATAGAAAACCAACTTCCACTAACATCATTATACCTAACCATTCTGACCACCCACCACAACATAAAATGGCAGCATTTTATTCGTTATTTAACAGAATGTACAAAATACCCCTAAACAAACAAGAAACTGACAAAGAAAGAAATATAATACACCAAATTGGTTATGCAAATGGATACAATAAAAATACTATGATCAAAATAGAAAATAAAATCAAATACAAAATAAAAACTGAACAATTAAGAATTAATCAAACTGAACAACACATAAATAATAACAACAACAAAAAATGGGCCACATTCACATATATAAATTATAAAATGTCAAAACTAACAAAACTATTTAAAAACACAGATATAAAAATAGCATACAAAACTAATAAAAATAAATTGCAAAATATAAATAACTCACACAACAAAGATAATACGACAACCAACGGTATATACAAAATTGAATGCCAAGATTGCAATAAATGTTATATAGGACAAACAAAAAAACAGCTGAAAAAACGTTATTTTGAACACCTAAATGCATACAAAAAACCAAACATATATAAATCCAATTTAGCCACACATGCAATAAACACAGGACATGAATTCCCAGACATAACCAATGTAACACTAATAAAACATATACCACACAAAGGCACCATAATGAACATTTGGGAAAATTTACAGATTTACAAACATAAAACACAAAACAAATTAATACCAGAACAAATACAAATCAATACAAAACATGACACAATATTCAAAGCACTCAACATCGAAAATACACAAAATACAAAAACAGATACCACAACCACACACAATAATGCAACATTGAAGGACCAAAGACCAACAAACCACCATAATAACATCCAGAAGCCAACACACAAATACTGCACCAGAAGCAAGATGGCGAAGGTTGAAGATGGGAGAACAGGATCTCCCGAAACATGTCCCTAAAGAAAAAATACATCTTGAGGTAAAATAGTTATAAGTATTATAGTATTATATACATCAAGAAACGGACTGTAGCAGAAAGTGAATGAAATATATATATATATACCCAAATCTAGCAATAGCGAAGCATTGCCGGGTTAGCTAGTACTATATATACATAACCTATATTATCCTTTGTAAGTAACTCGTTTTGAGTTTCCTGCAGGTCTCCTATGTAATATCTTCAAATAAATACACTGCAAGTAGGTTTATTTTCACCTAGATAAACCTATTAATATATTAATAAACCTACTTGCTGTGTATTTATTTGAAGATATTATATGACCTATACTATATAATTTGTTATAAGAAATAAATTGAAACTAAAAGTATTAACAGTGTAACTTTACACTGTGACTTTATTAAACTATTACTGTTTAAATGAAAATAAGAAACAAGAGAATTTATAGGCCTATCTCCCTTTGGGAATACCAATTTAAGTTTTCACTAGTAGTAAACAAACTAACATTGGTTAGACAAATCAGTTGCAAAACTCGGGGCAATTAAATAATTTAGAGTAGGCCTACATGTAATACCACAAAAAATAATGTGAAAAAACATCAGAAACGTATAATAAAAACATAACAGTAAGCCACAAGAGTGAATGAGAATAAACAAAATTTTACAAATAAAAATAAAAAACAGATTGTAATAAAATAAATATAAATACATAAATAAAAACTTATAAATAATAAGCAACAACAAAAGTAAATTAAATGCATTACAGATATTTAAAGAACAGGACTAGATAAAGTGCATAAATGTCCATTACAACAATCTCATCATTTACGTGAGATGTGTAGTGAAGTTAAAATCACATTAATAAAAAGTATAATATAGCTTATCAACATCAGCCACTCTATAGGTTATAACTCAATATAATTAAATACAACTATTTCACTAACGACTCGGAACACAAAGTTTTTTTGAGTAAAAACAAAGTTTTACCAACCGATTTTAGTTACAAGTTGGTGACTAGTATAATATATAATTTATTAGCATATAATCTGTATTATATATCTGCATATCACACGAGAATAAATGTAACAGCAGGATGAATTATTTCCTTTATTAAAAACAACTTCGTCTCTTTGCGCAGAATGAAGTATTCAGGACGAAAAAGTGGCTTCGTACTACTTTCTACTCGAAATACGCTTGATATAAAAATACTACTTCTTCCTAAAATACTAGGTGTTCCTAAAATACTACTGTTCCTCTGATACGCTTAGTATTTGTAATACGCGTTGTTCCTTGTGTATCGGTGATACCCCTAGTATTTAAAATACCTAGTATTTGAAATACTGGTTGTTCCTTGCGTACCAGCGAAATTTTTATACGCCTAGTATTTGGTCTTGGCGTATTCGTTTACTTGTTACTTGCGTACTTTTTGTGTGTGTGTGTGTGTGTGTCTGTATAGGAGTGTAGGGGGCGTGCTACGATTCGGACAAGCGAGGGGGGCATGTCTCGACTCGGAACAGCGTCGCCGCGAATAACAGGTATTTCAACTTTTCAGTCACTGTTACATTCGTTCCACAAAAATATCGTTCCAAAATACCTGTTATAGGTATATCGGCCCACCTCTAGTTCCCACCGATAACGCGCCGATATCGTGTCGGTTAGTGTGAAAACTACCAATAACAGGTATTTCAAGTTTTCAGTCACTGTTACATCCGTTCCACAAAAATATCATTCCAAAATACCTGTTACAGGTATATCGGCCTACCCGTGTCCAGTTACAAGTTCCAAGTTGCCGTGTCGCTTAGAGGTGGGCTAAACTGTTATTTTAAAATACTAGGTATGAAAATACCGTTCCAAAATATAACAGGTACAAATACCTGTTATTATATACATAACCTATATTATCCCTTGTAAGTAACTCGTTTTGAGTTTCCTGCAGGTCTCCTATGTAATATCTTCAAATAAATACACTGCAATTAGGTTTATTTTCACCTAGATAAACCTATTAATATATTAATAAACCTACTTGCAGTTTACTTATTTGAAGATATTATATAACCTATACTATATAATTTGTTATAAGAAATAAATTGAAACTAAAAGTATTAACAGTGTTACTTTACACTGTGACTTTATTAAACTATTACTATTTAAAACAAAATAAGAAACAAGAGAATTTATAGGCCTATCTCCCTTTGGGAATACCAATAAAATTTAAGTTTTCACTAGGAGTAAAACTAAACATTGGTTAGACTTTAGACAAATCAGTTGCGAAACTCGGGGCAATGAAATAATTTAGAGTAGGCCTACACGTAATACCACAACAAATAATGTGATAAAAACATCAGAAACATATAATAAAAACATAACAGTAAGCTACAAGAGTGATTGAGAATAAACAAAATTTTACAAATAAAAATAATAAAAACAACTGTAATAAAATAAATATAAATAAATAAATAAAAACTTATAAATAATAAGCAACAACAAAAGTAAATTAAATGCATTACATACCTGGATAATCTTCAGATTCATTCACTAATGTACACAGAATATACAAGTTATGAAATGTCACACCTTTTACATTACAATCTGCTTCAGGTAATTATTTACGATACTACGTAACCCCAAATTGCGGCGAAATATAATTGTGTGTGAAATATTCAAATTGCTGTGAAATATTTTTTTCCCTATTCTTCTATACTATATAAACACGAGAAAAACAATTTTAAACGGCGGCCGAACCTATTCACGGAGAAAAAAAATTAAATAATTACTCCCATAAGCGCGCATGTAAATGAATGACCGCCATGTTTAACTCAGCAACGGCGCACGGATACACAGCGAATGACGAGTTATGACGGCATTGCGCGCAGTACTCAGTGCTGTACTTCCTAAGTTCACGCGGCAAATAACGCGTCGTTTTTGCCGTCTTACGGGATAAATTATTTAAATTTTTTTCTCCGTAAATAGGTTCGACCGCCGTTTAAAATTATTTTTCTCGTGTTTATATAGTATAGAAGAATAGGAAAAGAAATATTTCACAGCAATTTGAATATTTCACACACACTCACACGACGACATGGAATCCATGCATATAATTATGAAAAGATGAAAACCTTACCTTAGTGTGCCGGGGGATACAACACGACACAAACACAAACTAAAGCACTAAAAATCACAAAATCATCCACGCACCAGACTACCTAACGCGGCAACAGTACACAATATTAATAATTAGAAATACCAATTAGAAATAAGAGATTACAAAATGTTGAACCCAGCTGTTGATTGTTGTCTAAGCACCAACCATAAGCCAGCATTACATCAGCCTTTGGTAATTTTTGGCGTTTGGGAAAATTTGTCCGGATTTCAGCAATACAGCCCAATTTTTGCAAGAATTATCTTCGGGCCGCCCCTCCGAACCTAACCGGCAGGTACCGGGACAATGAACTATATCCCGCGGCCCTTCGGGCCGCCCTTCCGAATCTAACCGGCAGGTATCGGCTCAACTCGCTTTTCAACCAACTCGCTTGTAAATGTTTGGAAAATGGTTCGCCTTAATTTTTGAAAGAATTATCTGGAACAATGAACTATACCCCGCGGCCCTTCGGGCCGCCCATCCGAACCTAACCGGCAGGTATCGGCTCAACTCGCTTTTCAACCAACTCGCTTGTAAATGTTTGGAAAATGGTTCGCCTTAATTTTTGCAAGAATTATCTGGAACAATGAACTATATCCCGCGGCCCTTCGGGCCGCCTCTCCGAACCTAACCGGCAGGTATCGGCTCAACTCGCTTTTCATCCAACTCGCTTGTAAATGTTTGGAAAATGGTTCGCCTTAATTTTTGCAAGAATTATCTGGAACAATAAACTATACCCCGCGGCCCTTCGGGCCGCCTCTCCGAACCTAACCGGCAGGTATCGGCTCAACTCGCTTTTCATCCAACTCGCTTATAAATGTTTGGACAATGGTTCGCCTTAATTTTTGCAAGAATTATCTGGAACAATAAACTATATCCCGCGGCCCTTCGGGCCGCTTCTCCGAACCTAACCGGCAGGTATCGGCTCAACTCGCTTTTCATCCAACTCGCTTGTAAATGTTTGGAAAATGGTTCGCCTTCATTTTTGAAAGAATTATATACATCCCAAAGTCCAATTTGGAGGACAGCTGATGTGCAAGCGGTGACGTCACGCGCCGTTGTACCGGTGTAAACATTACATCAAGACATTACGTAGTCTGAAAATAATGGCGTTCACCGGCTGTTGCATGCATTCTTATGTAAGTAATTATTTAATTTTTTTTCTCCGTAAATAGGTTCGACCGCCGTTTGAAATTATTTTTCTCGTGTTTATATAGTATAGAAGAATAGGAAAAGAAATATTTCGCCGCAATTTGAACTTACGTAGTATCGTAAACAATTACCCTGCTGCACTTAACACTGGTCAGCGCACCGCCTAATGGCCCAACAGCCAAGGGTGGGCGTTGGCTAGTAAGTAAGTAAGTACTTAACACATTATAAATAAAATTAAACAATTGAATTGTTTTTAAAATACTGGGATTTCAGTTATTCAAACACTATTTTAAAGCATTCAAAAATATCAACTGTTGCATTTTCCTTGATGATAATCGTGTTCGTGTTCTTCGTTCAGATATTTAAGGAACGAAATCCCATTAATTTAAAATTCCGTGAAGTTAAAATCCCATGAAAAAAAAGTA
Organism: Magicicada septendecula; assembly: GCA_034769895.1. Taxonomy (NCBI): domain Eukaryota; kingdom Metazoa; phylum Arthropoda; class Insecta; order Hemiptera; family Cicadidae; genus Magicicada; species Magicicada septendecula. The sequence goes on from CM068368.1 coordinate 450,714,231, forward strand.
TAATATAGCTTTTCAACATCAGCCACTCTATAGGTTATAACGCAATATAATTAAATACAACTATTTCACTAACGTCTCAGATCACAAAGTTTTTTATGAGTAAAAACATAAAGTTTTACCTTACAACCTGTACCGGTTTTAGTTACAAGTTGGTGACTAGTATAATATATAATTTATTAGCATATAATCTGTATTATATATATGCATATCACACGAGAATAATTGTAACATCAGGATGAATTTGTTCCTTTATTAAAAACAGCTTCGTCTCTTTGCGCAGAATCGAAATATCGAAATACCCTTGATACTACCTGTTCCTAAAATACTAGGTGTTCCAAAAATACTACTGTTCCCGCGATATTTTTGTACGCCTAGTATTTGGCCTCGGCGTATTCGTTTACGTGATACTTGCGTACTTTTTGTGTGTGTGTGTGTGCCTCTGTATAGGAGCGTAGGGGGCGTGCCTCGACTTGGAACAGCGAGGGCGGCGTGTCTCGACTCGGAACAGCGTCGCCGCGAATAACAGGTATTTCAACTTTTCAGTCACTGTTACATCCGTTCCACAAAAATATCGTTCAAAATACCTGTTACAGGTATATCGACCCACCTCTTAGTCACTTCAATACATGTGTTTGTTTACACGATTTGTTTGTGGTATTTTACTATTTACTGTTGTATAACTGTTCCCTGAATCTGGATTTTGTGTGTGCGAAAGTCCAAATATGTCTATTTCATAGGTACTTGTATATGTACATGTTTTTTTACTTGTATATTTAACGAAAATATCTTGTATAACATAAAAGTTGCAGTCGTAAATGTTTGTCTAGGTTATAACACATAGTAAATAAAAAACGCCGTTCCTTGAAATGGCGTGTTTGTTTAAAATCTTTTGTTTAACGTTGATTTTGTGTCCGTAATAATTTTATGTTTTCAATATTTTATTTGTGCTCCATATAATTCATATCAATTGTAATTTGAAACAGGATATATTTCAATAAGTATATTGCTTAAGCGATGAAGATTAGGTTAAACTGATCGGTTTACATTACAGTGAAAGTTTTCAGCGAAATTGAATTGTTATTCGTGAACCAATTACACACACACACACACACACACAAGAATGAAGTGGTCTAAGTACGATAATTCCGCAAGAGCTTACTTCTTGGTTGAACAGTGTTGATAAGCTATTTTTTGTACACCAATAATGCAGAGATATTCGTTGGAATCGTGGAATGAATACGTTCTTTATTTATTTTAATTCGTTTATTACCATTTTAATATCATTGGAGCGAAATTGATTTTTTTTTTGTATCGCCCATCTAAGGACCACATGCCAATTTCAATTCTTTACTCTTTGTTCTTTTCTTTTTCTCCAATATTCTTTCATCTTTTCACTATCTCTTCTTCCTGTCTTCAGTCCACTTTGAACTTGCGTTTTTCTCTCTCCTACCCTGGCCTCTTCCCATTTTTAACACTTTTGCCCGAAAAACTTCTCTTTCAATTGCATCTGCTGTGTGTATATTATTCTTTTCTAAATCCTTTTGGACTTCTTTAATCCAACTTTATGTTGACTTCTTCCCCCACAGAGTTTGAAGATCTGTTTGTTAACCTATTGTCGTCCATTCTATATAAATGTCCAAAAAAATAATACCGTAGTCTTCTTTTCTCATTGTTTTGTTGAATATTTTCTATACTTTGATATATATCATCATTACTTCTCAATTTCCAACCTTCTGAAGATTTTCGTGGGCCTAATATTTTCCTAACAAGTCTTTCCAATATTTCTAGTTTGTCTAAATTATAATTCAATGCTAGACATTCACTAGGCATTCTGGCTTCACTACTGTACATGCCTTATTTTCGCATTTTTAGATATGCACTTTTTATTGTAAATATCTAGTTATACCATATGCCCTATCCATCTTATGCATCCTTTCTTCTATAGCAGATTTTTCTAACCCATTCCCTTAAATTATTTCTCTTAGATACTTAAATTTTCGAACCCTCTGTATTCGACCAATATCTGTTACCAGGAAAGTTGCTTTTTCTTTTATAAGGAATTATTCTTACATAATAGCATTTACATTTCTTTTAGTGTCGCTTATATTCATTCAAATGAAAGTTAGGATATGTACAGTTTCTGTTTGCATAAAACCTAGGATACTTTAGGTAATTTTTTCATATGTACTGGCAATTTTTGGTGCATATGCGTAGCTTACAATTTATGTGCACTTCTCAATTGTAGTGATCTGGTAATTAGATTTATTTACTTTTAAGAATGGCATAAGGGATTTTGTAATATACCTGTTGGTGGATAATCTAGTTTTGTTTAAGTTGATATCTCTTTATCGGTATTTGTTTTGTAAAACTTTTAAACATCTATACTTGAAAACTTATTTGAAATTAATTAGTGGACATATTTATTACTTCAATTTCATTTTAAGTATACCTTATTAGGTTCTCTAAATGACGATAAGTAGTACTTATGAGGTTATAATAACCCAGAATACCTTATTAGTGCTCTAATTAATGTAATTAATTAGTATTTTTGTGCGAGATGGTAATATACGTTTATTTTCACTTTTTATGTTTTTCTAATAAAAATATGAGGTTAGGTAAAGTAGTTTCATTACATTAATTACTGTTCAAATGAAATATAGTTACCAGGAAATAGGCTGATAACCAGTTCAATAAAACCAGAAAAACTGCAAATCCAGGAATTTTCTACAGTAGAACAAATTGACATGAAAGATTATGTATCTTTGACATAGTGTCTATATAAAAGTTAAAACAAAATTTTGCTACTCTTGCCTGTAAAGAGTGAAAATAACCCTGAAATGCAGGAAATTTATTTTTTAATAAACTATTAGAAATAAATTGATGAAATTGTTTTTGGTCCGCTAAGTAAGATTTTAAGGTACAGCATCAAGGGGAGTCAGAAGGGGTAATTTGAAGGCAATTGAATGTATAATATAGTAATGCTTTGTAATTTTTTTTTTTGTTATGACCGTCAAAAATTAACTTTAAATGAAAACATTTAAGTAAGAAGTGTAGTGGTCAAAATTTCATTGGTATGTTATGTAGTACAGGCTTGTAATCACCTCTTTTTTGTAGCAAACATTGGAGAATAGTGTTGAAAATTGTATACTTATGTTTTCAAGGTAGTTGATTAAGAAAGTAAGGTCAAAATATTGTAAACACAGGGAAGTAAAAATGGCCAATTTAAAGAGGAGGAGGCAATATACAAAATATCCATATCGTTGAATTCACTTTTCTTTTGATAGCCAAATACAAAGAGCAAGATAGAAGAAAAAGATAAATCTGAAAAAGGAATTACTTAAGAAAATAGTTAAATGTGTTTTGAATATAACGTGTTATTGTTATAAATAGTGCAACATCTTTCCATAGATCATTTCGGTGCTGACCTGTGATGTTAAAAAGTGATAGGCTAGTTAAAAAATCTTCAAAAATAGAACGATGGTGAAAATAATGTAAGTTAATGATAGCCGTTAAGAATTTTTCTTAATTTCATTTAATAACTAATTACAGCTGGAAGTTGCTGAATTAAAAAAAAAAGTTTGAAAAAGGCTCACGGTTTTTACCATAGATTTGTTATTATTATTAAGCTTATAATAAAACAGACTTCATTGGAAAGAGAATATAAATGTCTTTTATCTAATGTGTGGGTACTGTTTTCATTATATGTATTGTCACCGGACAAAAGGCTTGCCACATGACAAATGGCGCCAATCGTACACTAGTGTTTTTGGTGGCCCTAAAAAGAACCTTGTGGCGAGAATGCTGATGTTGGTTGTGCCGCGCTAAGATGTAAGGCTTCTGCGCCTGCTGTTCGTGGCATACTACAGTCCTCCTCTTCTTTCGGCACCGGTTGTAGAGTCAGCTGCCGGCCCAGCGAAATCCATCGCTGGCGCGGAACGGGAGTGCGAAGACGCAAGAACGGCAGCGGTTCTATTCTTCGGCTGTTCCTTCCAGCTGACTCCGCCTCGATGTCGTCCGAGAGAGGAGAGGAGATGAAGTGTGTCCGATGGCGTGGCGATGAAGTGTGTGTAAAATTTTCTGCCAGCCCGGGTTTTATTAACTAACCGGGATCGCTGATTGGCTGGCTCCGAACGCTGATGCCGGATTGGCTCGCTGTGTCCACCGCTGGTACCAGAGAGCAGATGTTCGCATATTGCTGCCGTCACAGTATATAGTTTTCGAGTTATCAAAGTAAAAAAAATTTCTTGGGATTAAAAAAAATTGAAGCGCCATCTTAAACAGTCATATCTCATGAAGCGTTAGACCTACTGTAATGAAAAGATGGGTGATTGTTTGTCATAAAATAAACTACTTTGTGTGTCTATCTTTATTTTGCTAAATTTAATATTTTTGGGTTATTTAGTATTACATGTTTCTGTTTGATAAATCACTAAATTGATCTAAAATTCATAGTCTATGAGGGCAATTTGAAAAGCTCTAGACCTGACAATGAAAGACTTAGGGTAGAGTGGGGGGTATGGGAGGTATGTTTGGAAAAAACCTAATATTTTCTTCAAAAATTAAAATTTTTGAAATTAAGTTTTTTATTCATAAAACTCATGTAAATAGTCACCTTTTTATGTAACTTTAAAAAATTTACATACCTCCTAACATAATTAAAAAAAAAAATAAATAAATATACCACCCAATTACCCCACATGGGGTAATTGGGAGGTATATCAAGAATCTTTATTTAAGTGCATGTTAAAATAATGGGGTAATTGGGTGTTAATAAGATAGTCTTAAACTGCATCTTTCACACAAATTTATTTTTCTACAAATTTTTTTAATGAAATAACAGGGTGTTAAAGTTTTTTCTTGTAAACTTTGCACATTTTTTATAAACTAATAAAAATACAAAACTGTTGTTGTTGGGTTCATATGTAATTAGTTACTTTGGATGCTATATTAACAAAAAAAATCTATAAATTTTTTAGAAACACCTATAAAAACATCTATAAGTTTTTTGAGAAAGGCCTAAAACTTTAAAAATAATCGCGATTTTTGCTCGCTTTACAAGTGTAAAATAATTTTTGTTACTGATTAAGTTTTTATTAGTTAGTGAGGGTGGGTGGCGTCTGACAAAATTTTGTGGGCATAGGCCTAACGTGCAAAAAATTTCTTTTGCGGCTAGGAAAAAGTGACTGTTGTTTATTTTTATGTTCTGAACTTGCTGCTATGACAACTTTAATACAATGAAAATACAGTCATCGTAATTCAATAATTACAGTTTTCGTAAGGTTTGAGCTCAGTATGTGGAAAAATTCCACAGTGAAAACCAGAAAAAGTACAGGCAATTTTTTTTACTGAAATCAGTTCTGTTTTTAATTAGGTTGTAATGAGAGATTGATAAGATTTACCAGTGAAAACAGTAACTATAGACTATTGCATTAATCTTGTTAAATCAGCTTTCCACTTATTTCTACACGACATTTTTAACATTTTTTGTTAAGATTTAACTTAAACCAAGTACTCTAAGAACAGTTTCTTTACTTTTTTGTAGTCAGCATTTTCAAGGCCCAAATGCCTGCTGTTTACAAGCACTGGTGGTTCAACAGTACACAAAATGTCCTCTTCTGGCTTAAAAATCTCATCATTCTTTGGGGGCCAAATAAATTTGTTGTCGCCTTTTTTCTCCGTAAACCGAAGATTGAAGTACTTTTTTGTTCCATTCTCGTCAATTTCTTGTACTCCAAGTACAAACGCTAAAAACCATTCCTTTTCATACACTGCAGCTACATAGTCACTTTCTTAAGGGGGGTTTTCCTGCTTAGAGTTCACTTTAGGGGGATTTTCACTCATTTGGGTACAATTAGACATAGATAGTAAACTTCGGTCTGATCCACGATTGACCACATTGCTGGTGAAGTCATTCGAATCATCTGATATCACCAAATCGTCAGATGTGTCAGATATGAAGGAAACATCATCTTCAGATGTGCTTGATTCTGAGTAATTGTAGCTTCTTTTAAGTTTTTTGTTGATGTGTTTCACTTTTGATACTTTTGTTTCCTTATTTTTGAGCTTACTGTCTTTTGTCTTCTGTTGTTGTTTTTTGTTTAAGATGTCTTTCTTTTTGATCTTTTCTTCTTTCTTGTTTTCTTTCTTCAACCTTTTCTCTTCCTCTTTCTTTTCAAAAACTTCTAGTTGGTCCATAATATCTTTTTGGGTTAAGGCCATATTGTTAAAGGTCAATCTTTTCTTTGAAGAACCCTGTTTACGTTCAAGGGGTGTCAAGCATTTTAGGAGGATTTGCCTGAACGATTCAATGTCGTACTTGTTTTCATCTGGCCTTGGTGTCAACGCAGGTGAAACAACAGGTGTAACAGGAGAGTTTGCTGGAACTACCAATTGTTCTGGTGGGCCATAAGTTTGTGGTTCTGCAGGTAAAGCGTTTTCATCCTGTGATGTTGATTCATCACGAGCAGGGCTAGAATCCGCTATAAATCCGCTGAATCGGCTAGAAACAGGCCTTTCTTGAGTCTCAGCTGCAGGCCTATCAGATTGTTCTTGAGTCTCTGATGCTGGCATATTGGAGGTAGAAATAGGCCTTTGTTGAATTGGTGGCAACTTTGTCAATGCTTCTTCAATATTTAACGGCCATATTCCACTTGACCGAAATCCAGAAATGATATTTTTCTTTTTAAACCCATCCCTTGTTCTTAGCTCTTTCATTAGTGGAGGGAAATCTTTACTGATACTTTTAAAGTTCGTTTTTCTACCGAAATTCTGTTTTACTGACACAGCCAAACTTTCTTAGCTGGACCGAAAACTCCAACGTCGAGAGGCTGTAATTTATCTGAACTGTGGGCTGGAAGTGATAATATGTGGATCTTATTTCCCAAAGCAAGTTTGCTTATTTTAAACTGGATATGACTTATGTCCATCATAAATAACTAACAGCGGTTTTGGCCAATCTTTTGTCCATTCCACTAATTTTTCAAAGTAACAAAGGAATGTTTTCTTTTCCTGCCACCCATTTTCAGATGAAACATTAGCAGCATTTTCTGGTCCATTTAAACACCACTAGTCATACAAATTTTTGCTTTTGTAAATGACAAATGGAGGAAATATTTGTCCATCAGCAGAAACTGTTTCAACTACGGAAAAAGTTTCTTTTCCGCTGCCCCCTTGGATTTGGGAAACACATTTTGCTCCCTTTTTTGCTAACACATTACTTCCTATACTAGAGGAATAGCCTGTTTCATCTAAATTTATAATCTGCTGTGGGTTGACAATGTTATGTTTCTTAACAATGTCTCCCAATGTATCAAAGAACTTTTGAAAGGATTCACGGGTTGCACGTTGTGCTCTAGCCTTCTGTAAAGGCTGCGCTTTACACTTGCTGATTTCTGGATGTCTATGAAGGAAACCCATCATCCACTCTTTTCCAGGTCCATCATTGTTTTGAGAAAAAGGGTTTGGTAACTTATTTACCTTAAAATACTCCTGGACTACTGACGCAGTTTCTGCTCTTGTTAGAGGTTGTTGAATGTCACTCAAAAAAATTATATGAGACGCAATTTCATCTTCTATGTGTTTTGGAATCTATTGTTTTCTTCCTGGTCCTTGTTTTTCTGAGTCTGAGTTTCTTTTGATCCTGTTTCTAATTGTACTTTCAGGAACACTATAAGTCTTTGAAGCTAAATAAATGCTGGATCCATTTTTTACAGCTTCAACTGCTGCTTTCAACACTTCCAGATCATACTTTGGCTTTTCTAATGTCTTTTAATATAAGTACGAGGCATTTTCGAAGTCAATAAACTCTTCACTCACACTTTACTAACATAACCTGAAAAGAAACACACTTATCAATCAGCTGGTAAAACAATAACAGGTAGGTAAAACACAAAGAAAAATTCCCTCCAAATACCACCCAATGGTACATATTATCATGGGGTAATGGAGGTATCTTAAAAAAAAATCATAATAGACAAAATTGAACTAAATTTTATCTTGTAACACACTGTTATACCATTTTTACAGCTTTCTTTCACATTCTTAATGAAAAATATTAAGTTTTAAATTTACCACCCATTTCCCCACCTACGGGGTAATTGGGAGGTAATACTTTCTCCCCCTCCCCTTACCCCCTCAGGTAAGCTTAAAAAATCACAAACTACATAAAATGTAGCCTATACCTTGATCTTTATAAAATTACAGTGTCACTGAGTTTTTAATAAACGTCGGGGACAAACTTAAGATCTAGGTTTGAACAGAGTGAAGTTGTAAGGGTTGAAAATTTTTTTTTTTTTTTTTTTAATCCATATTTTTATGATAGACAAACATATAACAATAATTTTAGTGTGATTAAAACTTAAACTTATTGGTATTAAGTATTTTATTTTTTTATTTCAAAAATGTTACCACCCAATTACCCCTACCACCCAATTCCCCCACTCTACCCTACCTTTTCTTTCTGGAATCGTTTTTATTTTTTAACATAGTTTCAATGTAGTTCATTACACTTAGTCAGCGATGCACCAGCGCTTTTACCCTGTTGAGGAAGTCCGATTCTTCTAAGTCCTCAAAATAACCGTTTACTGCCGCTTTCAGCTCATCATCTGAAGAAAATCGCTTCTCTCCCCCCAAGAAAATTTTTGAGGTTTGGGAGTAGATAAAAGTCATATGGCGCTAAATCAGGCGAATAAGGCAGATTGTGCAACAGATCGTATTTCAACTTGGCGATTTTTGCCACAGAAACATGTGTGAGGGTGTGCATTATCCTGATGGAAAATGATATTCTTCTTTGCTAAACCAGTACTTTTTTCTAGAATTTTTTCATTTATTTGGCCCAAAAGGTTAACATTATACTCTCCATTTATCGTTTAACCCTTTTCAAGGTAATCTATTAACAATATTTCCTTAGCTTCCTAGAAAATTGAAGCCGACAAAATTGATTTTACCTTTTTTTGAAGGTGGCGAATCACTATGCATCCATTGTTTCGACTGTTGTTTTATTTCTGGAGTGAAGTAATGAACCCAAGTTTCATCAGTTGTTACAAATCTACAAATAAAATCTTTTGGATTTTTCTTAAAACAGTCCAAACATTCCTGAGAAGCTTGCATTCGATTGAGTTTTTGGTCAGTTGTCAACAAACGCGGCACCTGTCTTGCAGACAGCTTTTTTGTACCTAATTCCTCAGTAAGAATGTGATGTACCCTTTCATCTGAGACGCCCACAGTCTTAGCAATTTCAGATACTTCAAACGGCAATCTTCCAAAACAATATTGTGCACTTTATTGATGATTTCTGGTGTAGTGGCACTTTTCTGATGCCCATTACGTGGGTCATCTTCCAAACTTGCACGACCACGTTTTAATTCTGCAGCCCATTTTTTCACTGAAGTAATGAAGGTCTACCATCACCCAACATTTAAAAATTTCTGTTGTCATTAAACGTTTCTTAACAAAAAAATTGATCACTGCACAATGTTCATTTTTCTCCATTTTCAGCGTTCATGTGAGATAACTTTATTTATACAGCTGTTTCTCCACAAAAGTGACTTGACCCTTCACAGCTGTTGGTGGGGCAAACATGGCGCCACGATGCGGTAAAAAACAGAAATGCCACACATTCGTTTCTATGTAGGTAGTAGGTAGGCCACGAACTTTTCAAATCTCCCTTGTAATAGTATCAAAACGAACAGCTTGAAAAATCATAAAAAACTTAGCAATCGTTTGCTTAATTGTTGGTGGTAGTTCAGTGTTGTTCAGAATGTTTGCCGATGTCACAGTGTATTGGATGGAGCTATATTATTAGCATGCATTGAAATTACTTTAAATAGTAATACCTGTTTATCAATATTGAAAAAATGTAATCACCAAGTATTTACTTATGTTGCAGAGTCTGCTTATAGTTTCAGATAATATTATCAACTACTTTGTGTTTGCATACTTGATATGAGCTGTAAATACAATGACAAGCTTCAATATGGGTGATAAAGAGTCAGCTGTAAATGGACCAAAAACAGATGTACTTGAAGTAAGAAATAGTCAGTTATATTAAATTAGTGATATATCAGTGACCTTAGGTCAGTACTATTAGTGTCATTTTGATAAGTGACAGTTGTGTGCTTGATTAAAAATGGCGGCTTTAAAACTAAATTTTGTGCAAAAATAATTTTGAAATAAAAAAAGTGTAGTTGTAAAATTAAACACTTTTTATTTTTACGTTTCTAAAAACACAGTAGCCATTGTCGTGCCAAGTTGCAGTATAACGCAGTAAACATGTAACTGTACAATCAGGAATCTTAGGAATTTGTGTTATCATGTAAATATTGGTGTCTATTATTGTTAAGTGTACTATTGTTATCATAAGGAATATCCATAATTTCTGGTTTAATAATTATCATAGTGTTTGCTTTGTCTTTGCACTTATACATCAGTCTTACACAGCCTTATTAATTTCTATACTTTCTACTACTTAATTTTTGAGTTTGCCTGCAAGTACCATATAATATTATTCCTTTATCTTTTCCATGTTCTTCAGAGCACTGTAAATTTATGTGTCACCAATATTACACATTAATGTCAAGTCCTTTGCCATTCATAGTTCATTTACACATTGCGTGATTGCCTTATTTTGACAGAAGTAATGTGTTGTGCATATACTCTGGGTTTGTACAGTATATTTCAAAATTAGACACAATTTCACTACAGTTTCAAGAAAATGTATTAAAGAAATCAGTGATGATTATTGACCTTGGTTAATAACCTTAGAACCTTAGATGCACAGTGCTGGCCTTTCATAAGGAAACATTATTGTTGCTGGAGATTTTATTGCTAAAAGAGTGGAATGGGGTATAGATAATACAGGTCAAGAGATAACGAGTAGTAGACATTGTGCTAAGAGTTTACATGATACTTCATTTTGCCTCATTTTGTCGAGAGGGAAACATGAAAACCATTTGGATGCCTCATAGCCTCAGAGAGGGTAGCAGCTAGCAGCAGAACTGGCAAGTGGCAGGCAGTGATTGTCAGTACATCACATTTAACATAAGAACATGATAATGTTGGTGACTTGTACCTAAAAAAAATAACAAAATGCATCATATGTAAGATGGACTAAAGGAAGTTTACAACAGTACTCCCAAGAAAGTCAACAAGAGGTTGAGAAAGTCTAAGCTGAGAGACAGCAAAAGTAGTAATTGATGGTATAATGAACACTGTACAACAAGCAAATCAGTGGAATAAGCTGGCCTCCAGTCAAAAGGGTCCAAGACAGTATGAAATCAGTCTACTGGTGGTCTCACTTAAAGATCATTAAACTTAGTAGGAAAAAAAGCTTTGCATACCATATGATTGGCACAGTGTTCAAGAAAGAGAACCAGTGAAACAATGGGCGAATTGTAGAATCACAATAGGCCTACTAATTCAAAATTTAAAAATATAGAACTGCATGATTTCATGCTAGAGAAGAGATGCATTATGCATGGCAGACACCTACCACACCATCTCATATGTTGTGGTATTGGTAATTGGATTTGTGATTTATATTGGTCTACTGGGAGAAGAAAGGATCTATATAGGCATTAGGAAAAATAGCACAGACAAGGCTATGATCAGAAGAACAAGACTGATAACTGTGCGGAAATAGTTAGACCTTTGGTCACAGGGAACAAAAGGCAGATTGACGATTAGACTCATTAAAAACTTAGATGAACATCCAGATGAACAGAACATGTGAAGGGAAAGAATTCTACATAACCCCGTTTCTTATAGGGTATGAATAGTTTCATTCTAACTCACAATAAAAACAGTGCTATACCAAATTGCCTATACTATGGACATGAGAAAGGTACTTATCATACATTTTTTATATTCAACAAACATAATAATGCAAGAGCTCATCTGGTAGGCACTGTGGGGCCCACAAGACCCGAAAAACATTATTCACAGGCTTTAAGTCAGCAGGAATGTAAGACTTGTATGTTTTAGAAGGTTTTGTGAAAGAAGAAACAAAATAATTATTAATATTGGTGTTGCTTTCACTGTAAACTTACTTAAAATATATAAAATTACAATTTCAATTTGAATCAAAATGAATTTAAACACAGCACTAACATTTACAATATTAAGTTGCTCCAAGGACCACTACAATTCTATTTACTCTCTTCGTACATTCAAAACGATTTCAATTACTTTGATTACAATTTTCAAAATGATTCTACGTGGTTTAATGTTTCAGTTTTTTCTTAATATTTCAATAAATTTTACAAACATTACATCATTAGTATCAAGTCTCTCTTTAAATTCCTCCACAATCACATTCTACATACCATTTATCTCTACTCCTAACCTAACATAGCAGGTACCACAAAATAATAATTAAACCTTTTGGTTACATAGCTTTTGCTTTAAAATATTTTCACAAATTATTATTATTTTTTTTCCAACTACCCGTGAATAGGTTATGCTTTATGTGTACAGAATTATAGTATACAGGGATGCGATGGGAGACGAACAGAACCCCTATCTCAAAACGATGAATAACCACCCTTTTACAGACCTCAAATCCTGGTCTGCCCCTCCTTTCCAACAATAACAAACAAACCACAACCATTAATCTCCAGCCCCATCCCAGTATGCCATAATTCTATTAGCTTATACAGAAATTTATTATTTAATTTGTCTACTCAGCCACAAAACTTCTTCACTACCTACCTAATTAAGGGATGAGTTTACAATTCATAAATAACGCATTTTTTTTTTTTTTTTTTTTTTTTTTTTTTTTTTTTTTGAGGATTACCCTAATGTATTATTTAGGATTAAGGTAATCAAATGGTTCGAAAAAGTGTGCCAATTTGTGTAGCTATTGTTTCTGTTTTCTCTAAGGGGAGGGTTAAGGAAATCGGGAAGATACAAGGGTAAGGATTCTTAAAAGGTCTAGAACTAGGACTAAAGGTAAGGACAAAGCTTCCTCCGGAAATAAGAGTAAATGGAGAAAACCAAGGCTCGCGTGGGCAGGGGCGCGTCCCTGAAATAGACGAACCCCACTGGGACAAGTGGGGAACATCTATCCGCTACCACTTCCGCTATTTTGCTTTCACTAACCCCTTCACTTACCTCGTTACTTTGTTTACTAGTATCATCACTATTTTCGTTCAGGAAAGTGTATAATCCCGTTTTTTGTTCCTCCATTTGTCTCAGTTGCTCATTTAATCTACGCTTATCATCATCTGTCATTCTCCTCCAAATACTCATAAACTCGTGTACGAATTCCGTAGTATTCCATGCCTCCCCTGATCCACTCACTTTATTTTCTTGTGCCTCGGCCATGTTCAAAAATTTATTTATAATATACTCTTTGTATATAAAAAACCACTATTATCCTATAAAATCAAAACACCTAACACAATCATTGTCAACAGGACAAGTAAACACAATAACCCTATCAAAACATAACCTTTTTATAACGTAAATATATATACGATTATTTCTACAAATACGCCGTTACCAATTCCTACTTTCTGTGCTTTAAAACAGGTCTAGCTCCTATAATATTTATACGAACATCCTGGCAGGGACGTCGTTTGTAAAGGTCCTCGCCTTCTACCTTTTTATAATTAATAATACACTCATATTATAATACTCACCGCTGCCAGAATTCTACTTACCGTCATGGTCCCCGTAAAACTTGCCTTTTGAAACTGCCAAGGTCGCCAACATGTTTTTATTAGATATACATGTAAACTTTACACTCTTGCCCTTATAAAATCCTGCTATCTGACCACCCTTAAAACTCAGAAAATCCCAAAGATCGTTAGACGAGTTGTCAACACAGAAAACTAGGAAGTGGTTTACGGCGAAATAACTACACTAACACATGTTTATAGAAGAATGAACCTTTTAATTACTCTTTTTATTATTTTAATTAAATACTCTATCATCGATTATTACGTTTTCTTTATATTTAAAATGTTTACTAATTTTAGTCCAATAATTTTGTATAGACTACTACTACATCTTTCTAGTTGAGCCAGTACTTTTAATAACCCATACACACACTCACTCAATTTACATCTCTTTTAAAACTTCCTATTTAATTAATGAGCTCTTTATTAATTATAATGTTTTGGCCAAATGAAACTGTCTTTACACTTGTTACCTATTTGCGTAATATCCAAATGTTGTACACGATATTGTCTGGAACTGTTTTCACTAGTCACTCTCCACTCCGAACACAGTTTATTATTACCTTACGTCATTTTATATTACTTGGTAGGCCTACTTTTGTATTTTTCGGCCTACCAAGAACTCGTCCGAGGCTACCGTTTTTGTTCTGGTAACTGTCTGCTGATTGTCTGGCCGCTCAGCCATGAGTTGTAATGGAACTGGCCGCACGTTATTATTTGTACGCTTTTAAAACTTTTAAATGTTTACACACTTTCTTAGATAGGCCGGATTTGTTTTAACGGCCTATCTTGTAAACCCGAGGCCACTGTTTTTTAATTAACAAACTTTACTGTCTGATGCTGCTTACTACTGTTCACTCTCTGATACCAAACTGCAGACTGTTTCACAAAGAGCCTGCTGCTGGGCGGTTACGCAATACGTCTGGCAATTGTTTAGGCTAACTGTATGTGCATTTGCTGGTTGGGGCTCCCCACAGGTGAAAGTTAACTACTGAATTAAATACTGATTTATATAAAATAAAATTCCCATTTCTGTACCGTTACAATACCCCCCCCAATAAGAGGTTGAAAGCCGAAGCGTTCAAACTCTTATTGCCTAAACCCTAAGAGGATCAGTGAGGATATGGCACCGCAACCCCCCTGAACACTCTACTAAAATCATGGGTTCTTACCCCCCTAGTCTGGCGACTGCGGCAGCACCCATCCGATCTTACTGGACTTCTCTGTTCGAGATCCCAACACAGAAAAATCGAACAGATACCGGCCCCAGTATCACCTGACTTTGAAACATTCACTTAAAATTTAATAAACGGCCTTCCATCACTCCATATCCCACGACTGATTTGTTTCCTCTTACCCGTACTGGTTCATTGACAACGTACTGGCTCATTTTATATTATAGACCCAAAAAAAATAGTGTTAATAAAACAATATAGGTTTACAGTAGTACACATAAATTCCAGTTAAGTTGAATAATATTCCCCGTACAATATTGTCCAGCCAAAATGATACATTACAGGATTACATTGACTCACAGTAATCGTACCGAAAATACAAATTATGTCCTTACTTGCCTACTATATTTATATAGAATAAACAAAAAGTTTTTTTTTTCTTTTACTACCCCCTTTTATCCCTTAACCCCTGATACCCGTTACATTTTAATGTGTTCTGCACTAGGCTTCTTGGCCTTTTCCAGCCTCATCCTAGCCGTAAACCACATCTCCCTCGTGACCTGTAACTGAGTCACCGCTCATCCACACTCACTATTACCCCCCCTAGACTGTAGCGTCTAGTTGCTTTCACAAGGACTGATGCGGAAGGGGTGGACATTTTTTTCTTTTATTCCACCCCCATCCTTGCTTCGGCGTTACAATAAAATTCGGTATTACACCTACTATTCTTGATTTATACACCCCTAATGGACTACCACCCCTATCTGGGTGAAAATAGCCCTGTTCCAAAATTAGGTAGATTCCCCAAAAAATAACGCCCCTACTAAATCTAACAAACCACCGGGTTGACAAAATAAAACAAACCACAAGCTGGTTATATCAAGTAAAATTTATGATTTGCCACAATTAACTACTTTCACGGTCATGATCCGGTGAGGTCATGACCGCACTTAGGTGGGGAATCTACAGTTAAAACATAAAACATAGATTGTCAATTTATAAAAGTTTACATGAATGGTCATATGAACATCTTATTTTCCCAAACACTATCTCAACCTGAACATTTTTATTATACCCATACAAAATTTCCTTCAATTTTCAGTTTTAAATGAATATTTTAACCATTATTTACATCAATTAGCATTTAATTTATAATTCCAGTCTGAATTCGAATGGAAATAAAGTTAAGTTCATTATTACAAGTTCATTATTAAAATCATCCTTTCAATTAATTTAATTACACTTTCATTTAATTTAATTCATATTGTTTTGATTAACAATTTCAAAATTAATTATATTTTTCAAAATGATCTGACAAAAATATTACCTACGTTATTCAAAAAATTTACATTCCTTTCTTCACATATGGTATTTCTTTTTATTTCATAACAGGATTTTCTACTGGCATTAATTCATCAAACTGCAACAGTTAGCAGTTTCAACACTTGGCTGTAGACATTAGTCAAAACATACAACATACCTGTTTACATTAACAATAGTCTGCCAGACCGGTGTTAAAAAACACTCTGTCTCAACACTCACATAGTCTAAACATTCTGGTTACATCATATACTGACAGATATACTTCCTTCGAATTTTGGTTTCTGTAAATCTTTTAATGTTAACATATTTATCAATTGCTACCGACTCAGATCAAAGTTACTTTTGCTTCATTAATCAAATTAGCCATTTTAAATTATTTATTTAACTTGAAAATTCTTTAACAATCTCCACTCAAAACAGTTTAACTTTAATTACAGCTGTATGAAGTTAATGTATAAAATATATAAAATTACAATTTCAATTTGAATCAAAATGAATTTAAACACAGCACTAACATTTACAATATTAAGTTGCTCCAAGGACCACTACAATTCTATTTACTCTCTTCGTACATTCAAAACGATTTCAATTACTTTGATTACAATTTTCAAAATGATTCTACGTGGTTTAATGTTTCAGTTTTTTCTTAATATTTCAATAAATTTTACAAACATTACATCATTAGTATCAAGTCTCTCTTTAAATTCCTCCACAATCACATTCTACATACCATTTATCTCTACTCCTAACCTAACATAGCAGGTACCACAAAATAATAATTAAACCTTTTGGTTACATAGCTTTTGCTTTAAAATATTTTCACAAATTATTATTATTTTTTTTCCAACTACCCGTGAATAGGTTATGCTTTATGTGTACAGAATTATAGTATACAGGGATGCGATGGGAGACGAACAGAACCCCTATCTCAAAACGATGAATAACCACCCTTTTACAGACCTCAAATCCTGGTCTGCCCCTCCTTTCCAACAATAACAAACAAACCACAACCATTAATCTCTAGCCCCATCCCAGTATGCCATAATTCTATTAGCTTATACAGAAATTTATTATTTAATTTGTCTACTCAGCCACAAAACTTTTTCACTACCTACCTAATTAAGGGATGAGTTTACAATTCATAAATAACGCGTTTTTTTTTTTTTTTTTGAGGATTACCCTAATGTATTATTTAGGATTAAGGTAATCAAATGGTTCGAAAAAGTGTGCCAATTTGTGTAGCTATTGTTTCTGTTTTCTCTAAGGGGAGGGTTAAGGAAATCGGGAAGATACAAGGGTAAGGATTCTTAAAAGGTCTAGAACTAGGACTAAAGGTAAGGACAAAGCTTCCTCCGGAAATAAGAGTAAATGGAGAAAACCAAGGCTCGCGTGGGCAGGGGTGCGTCCCTGAAATAGACGAACCCCACTGGGACAAGTGGGGAACATCTATCCTCTACCACTTCCGCTATTTTACTTTCACTAACCCCTTCACTTGCCTCGTTACTTTGTTTACTAGTATCATCACTATTTTCATTCAGGAAAGCGTATAATCCCGTTTTTTGTTCCTCCATTTGTCTCAGTTGCTCATTTAATCTACGCTTATCATCATCTGTCATTCTCCAAATACTCAAACTCGTGTACGAATTCCGTAGTATTCCATGCCTCCCCTGATCCACTCACTTTATTTTCTTGTGCCTCGGCCATGTTCAAAAATTTATTTATAATATACTCTTTGTATATAAAAAACCACTATTATCCTATAAAATCAAAACACCTAACACAATCATTGTCAACAGGACAAGTAAACACAATAACCCTATCAAAACATAACCTTTTTATAACGTAAATATATATACGATTATTTCTACAAATACGCCGTTACCAATTCCTACTTTCTGTGCTTTAAAACAGGTCTAGCTCCTATAATATTTATACGAACATCCTGGCAGGGGCGTCGTTTGTAAAGGTCCTCGCCTTCTACCTTTTTATAATTAATAATACACTCATCATATTATAATACTCACCGCTGCCAGAATTCTACTTACCGTCATGGTCCCCGTAAAACTTACCTTTTGAAACTGCCAAGGTCGCCAACATGTTTTTATTAGATATACATGTAAACTTTACACTCTTTCCCTTATAAAATCCCGCTATCTGACCACCCTTAAAACTCAGAAAATCCCAAAGATCGTTAGACGAGTTGTCAACACAGAAAACTAGGAAGTGGTTTACGGCGAAATAACTACACTAACACATGTTTATAGAAGAATGAACCTTTTAATTACTCTTTTTATTATTTTAATTAAATACTCTATCATCGATTATTACGTTTTCTTTATATTTAAAATGTTTACTAATTTTAGTCCAATAATTTTGTATAGACTACTACTACATTGTGACGTTAAAAATTAGGCCGAAATATATTAATACATAAAATCCACTGCCAGGACTTACCTGTACGCATATCCAATTACTTACCATATCCAAATTTCACCAGAAGTCCAAGGTCGCCACGATTATTTTTTATATAGGATAAAATATCGAAAACCTTTACACTCCACCTTAAATAAAACGGACAATTTTGCAATCTGATCCCACCCAATTAATAATTCAGAAAGATTCCGGTCCGTTAGACGAATTTTGCAACACAGAAATGAGAACGTGGTAATGACGAAATAACTTAGACTAACACATTTTGTTATGAAATAAAGGCTTTTTACTTACAGATGATTGAAATTCCTTAATACAAAGCACAACACAATGGATATTACACAACGCATGTTGTAATTCATTACATATACCTTACCCTTTAATACGTTTTAAAACTACGGAAAACAGCCCAGCTTTGCTCTCACACACACTCATACAAATTAACATATTCCCCTTGTGTTTGTGTTTTACGAAAATCTGTTTTATTCGCGGTAACCGGCTTAACACCGCCGACCGAACACGTGGTTTCGTTTTGGTTACCTCGTCCGTATTTCACTGATCTCCCACTGTCACTCTCCGGTAACCGTTTATAATATCGTTTACTTCCTCGGGTCCCGGCCGGTCTCAGCTATATATTGGAACTGATTACATCTTGAGAACACTCGACCAACCGGGCCCGACACAAAATATAGGCGTCTGTTACTTGAGTCAGCTTCTAGTTGACTGGGTCGCGTCTCTGTCTAAGACAGACTGTGTTTGAGGCGGGAGAAAACTGCCGTTCACTGCCACCTGATTTTCATCGTCGTACAATGTTGATTTGCTGTATCGTATTCATTCTATGCATGGAACATAGTCGTTATAGGTGTGGTAACCGGGGACGATATTTGCCTCTGCTATACTGATGTCACTAGCAGCGGGCGTGGCTTAAATACATTTCCTGTAGCTGGCTGGTTGGTTTTGCAAATTGTTCATTCCAGCGCCATTTTTTCAGCACCGGTTGAGTTTTCACGGCGTCACTAACAGCGCGCATGCTTGAGATTTTGAGTACGCGCATCGCCACACATATACAGAGTTCTGAGAAAAATTAGGGTGGCGTGAATTCTTTGCCGCATTACACAATAGAGATTGCGCCTCGCCTTTGTCTCAAACTGTTCTACTTGCCATGTGTTCTGTTGTAATGGAAATAACGTTCGCCGGGAAATAAAACTTGCACAATAAATTTATAAAATCCCACACAAAATGAAATAAATAAAAATACAATTATCCCACAACTGTAAGAAATAACATGACCCAATTTAGACACGTTTCAATACCCCCTCAATGAGAATTCTACTGTCCAAAACAGAAGAAATCTCATTGATAAACCCCGAAGAGGACCGGTGAGGAACTGGTGCCAACAACCCCCTCTTGTTCTTACTCCTCATGGGTACAGGACCCCCCTGGCTCAGCCACTATGGACCCATCTGAACGAGATCACTGGACTTCTCCGTAAGAGATCCCAACACCGAGAAATCGAACAAACAAGTACCACAGCGCACCTCACCTTCTAACATGCTACCCCCCAAAATCCTCAATCCCTGGCTTAGATTATGCCAGATCCTCCACCGATATGTTTCCCCTTGTATGCAAGCTGGGCTGCCTTTAGCAGATACTGGGCTCATACACACTCACCTTCCATATTATACATTGAAAAATTCTTCAAAATTTACTATTTCATCAAAAAAATTCAAAATTCAAAATAAAATATTTTATCAAAAAATTCTCTTCCTTATTTTCTGTTTTATTTAAAATGAATTAATTTAAACATTTCTCCTAATCAAAACATATCCTTAACCTAACATGTGAATCACTTATAGTCTAACAATACAATGCAATACAATAAATCAATAAAATAACCATGGTTAATACATAAACAATCAAATAATCACATCTTAAAATATTCATTAGCTGGCAGGCGAAAAATCATTTTTTTTTTTTCAAAAAAAATAATCTTCCAAAAAATTTTAAAATTCAAAAAAAATTTAAGTTCATTAAAAGGTTTCCTTTACATGTAGAAATTATTTAAAAATTGGTTTAAATTGATCAAAACAACAGTTGAACTGACTTCCATACTATGAAATCATATGACCTTACCATCAGCTGATCAAAACTAGGTCAAGTCCACAACCTTGACCTACATGTGTTATATATAAGTTCTATCTGAAAATACATTTGACATCTGTAATATCCTAACTTGAAACACAAAACATAATAAAATGAAATATTTACAATAACAAAATATTATTATAAATAATAAGCAAATTGACCTTTAAATTATTCAAAATAAACAATTCTTAATTTTACATTATTTCCAAGTTCTATCAAAATTCTGTCACTGGTTTCAAAATAAAATTTTATATTCTTGTTATAAATCTCTTTCTTTGCTTGACAATCTTATTCTACATTACTTTGGGTGATTCAAACATTTATCTCATTTAATTTACTACTTGATCTGTATACATATATAATCTCTATCTCTCTTTGACTCTAACCTCTAACAACTTCAACTCCCATGACACCCATCTCTATCAAAATCTCTATCAAAACACTCTCTAACCCCAACTTAGCATTAAACTCAAATCGCCACCTTCTCTCAATATAAAAAAAAAATACTCTCTAACCCTTTGTACATAGGATACGTGTTTCCCCCCCCAAAAACTCAATTCCCTTATCTGGCCCCTGGATTCTACCTAAGGCGGCCCCTCGTCACTAAAATCTATCCCAATCCCGTCCCAACTTATCATTATGTTGCGGACTCCCACATTACACTACCCCCTACTACAAAATTGCCAGCCCCAAAATCCCAATCTCATTACTTTACTACAGCTACAACAAAATAACATCATTACTTATAAACATCAATATATCACTCAAAACCCTACATAAATTCTCCATTACTACTGTGTCAACATCAATACTACTTAAAACTCTATAATATACATTACCTCAAAACAACATCACATTATCTTCATCTCTACTATTTCTCTAACTTTGACTTCAACTTGGACAGATCTATGTGTCCCACAAAATATTTGTCACCCACAAACTATCTCTTATTAACTTTCACCAATTATTACTTTACTTCTCACTTTATCAAATTATTTTTATCATTACTTTAAACCATCTGTAATACATTAAAACATTACATTGAACATTAATTACTTGGAACATTTATAAACCATTTTACCAGTGACATTTTATTGCTGATCAGCTGGTCTCCTAACACAATGAAAACACATCTCAAAATTGAACAAATTACATGAAATATATATATATATATTTATTTATCATTACTTCTCACCTCCTTGTTTCCTCTTTTTCTGGTTCTGATCATTATGTTGACCGCCTGCCAGACGATTTAATTATTGGCTTAGTTAAAAAAAATACACACATAATGAAAACACATATTCTTATCAATACCTATATCTAACGTACAACAGTAAAATAATACATTTAAAATTATAGCATGAACACCTTATATTGAGAGTCTGAGCATCTAATTACTTAAACAGAGCACAAGCATTTTTATTGGATCAAACTTTGAATTAGCAAAAAATTTTTTATATTGTAAAATTTTAACTTCGTGACTCATCTGAGACACCTCCCGGCCACACACTCTATTACAAATTATGGAGGACTGTATTGCCCTTTTCGCTTTCACAAAGACGGCATTTTTTGGAGTAGGTTGACCTCTCCGTGTCTTTGCTTCCGCTGTTACATTTTAAAAGGTTCAGATATCAACATACCTTTGTCATATAGTTAAACGCCCTTAATGCGGGTCTACCACCTGGCTTTGCTGCCCCCAAGCGGGCAGAGTGGTAGCCGCTGTTCCATAGTGCTTGGATTTCCCCTAAATGTCACCCCCCATTGAATTTCTACTATATACCAATTTCAAGTCAGCTATGGTCAAGGGACTTGATATGACCATAGCTAACCGCTAGCCAAATCCACGATTAGTGCTGGTAAGGCAGTAATCGCCCGAAAAGTCGGGGAAATCTAACGTCATTTCAGTGCCTGTTACACTCATCACTAGTATGTGCGACACGAGCGTCTATCAGTGTGCAAATTTTAATTTACACGAAAAAGGTGTGTCGCACATTTTCGCCATTTTGGCCTCCGATGGAGGTAACACTCTCTGTTACCCCCAACCCATTTCGCTATCTACGGGGGCACAGGCCACCCCCGCAATAGCAACTTAATAACTAACTAATTAAAAAATTTTATATACATTATAATATAATATTTTCATCAAGAATCATTTAACTCATTCCTAACTTTCTACCATTGGACTTTCTTAAAATTTTCCAAATTTATTATTAATAATTATTATATATCTTTTTTCATTTATTATTAAATTTTTAATTATCATATTTTATTGAACACAATTATTTCAAAACATCTCAATTACACCTGTAAACATTTTTATTATACATGATTCCTACTGTAAACGTTCTATACTTACAATCCATTTAACATGATATATACAAAACATAATCACCATACACCCCCATACTTTCACCTCACCTCTGAAACATTTAACACAAATATTAGTTTAAATTAAATAATTTATCTTTCATTACCAAATTTCCATCTCGTAAAATAATTTAAATTCATCAAAAAATTTAATTATATAACATTCCAATAATCAATCAAAATATTTTAAACATTTCAACTTGTTTTAATTAAATTCATTATTAAAATACAAATTCCAATACTATCAAAATATTTACCATTAACCAATTCCTGTTTTCAAAATTAATTCTGATATTTATTTATTTAAATTGCAACATATTATTATTATTATTGCAACATTTACACACACTTGTTTACTTAACATCCTACAATGCACTCAAATAAATTTACTACATTTTATTTACAAAATTTTGTTATTAACTGTTCAGTTTTTCCGCACTTCATTGTCCAAATCTGCCATGTCAGAGCCCATAAAACATAATGTTTATCACTGTCTTTTATTGTTTTACAGTTTAACCTCCATCGTCCCAGATAAGTCTTGGTGTTATATAACATTTTTCAATCTCATTAACATACAAATCACTGTTTTGTGTGTTACAACCATAAAGACTAAATTCATTCATCTTACTCAAATACTCATTAAACCAGTCGACGTTAGGTATTTTTGTTAAGTCTCCGTCATTAAATTCATTCACTATCGGGTTAATTACTTTTGTCAAATCATTATAGTCATTATTCTTCAAATATACTTGTAAACTTTCTTTCCATTCGTCATACTGTCTATTCAAATTATACAATTCTGTTACATACCATTCTCTATTTACCTCTCTCTCTTCATAACACCACATCACACTCTCACAATTATTCCGGACAGAGGGTACACAATTACTCAACAAAATTAAACACCTCAATTCATCTACCAATACGGGACTCTTGCCCTTCAACAACACTTGTGAACACATTAAATCATCATAAACATCATCAATAATAAAGGGAAAATTTACTCTCTGTCCCCACTCTACCACAACATTATTTTTCCACACTCTCTCTACTTCATCAATACACATTAACATTTCATTATCACTACATTCCACCAACTCATCAGTACTCTCATTCTTTATTTTTACCGTATCAGTCTCCGATATTAATTCTTCAAATACATTACTATTATTCTCATGATTTTCAACGTTATTGTTATCATTTATTAACTCTTTCTCTGGTATCATATTTTTACAACTTTCATTTGTTTTATTTTTCTTTGGATTCCTTACAACTACTTCCATTCTCTCCACACTCTGCTCTAATTTATTTAAACTGGTTCTTATCAATTCATCAGTACTTTCTACACATTTATTCATTTCTTGTATTTCATTTTTTAACTCATTAAAATTATGATTTTGTATTTCAAATTTAATACTTTGTTGCTCCAAAATTAATTGCAACATATTCATAATTTTGTCATCTTTATCTATCTCTTGTTTACTTTGGACAGGTGTCGCTATACTTTCTATTTTATCGTCAGCGAAGCTGACTTCGTTATTTTTTGCCATTTTTTATCTGGTACTTAACTCATAACACAAACCTAACCTACGTGCATAATTATATACGATAAATCATATTTATGAATTCGTCATTACCACATCCTATTTTCTGTGCATTAAAATAGGTCTATCCCGTATAAATAAAATTACATGAAAATCCTGGCAGCGCGTCGCCAGTGTGACGTTAAAAATTAGGCCGAAATATATTAATACATAAAATCCACTGCCAGGACTTACCTGTACGCATATTCAATTACTTACCATATCCAAATTTCACCAGAAGACCAAGGTCGCCACGATTATTTTTTATATAGGATAAAATATCGAAAACCTTTACACTCCACCTTAAATAAAACGGACAATTTTGCAATCTGATCCCACCCAATTAATAATTCAGAAAGATTCCGGTCCGTTAGACAAATTTTGCAACACAGAAATGAGAACGTGGTAATGACGAAATAACTTAGACTAACACATTTTGTTATGAAATAAAGGCTTTTTACTTACAGATGATTGAAATTCCTTAATACAAAGCACAACACAATGGATATTACACAACGCATGTTGTAATTCATTACATATACCTTACCCTTTAATACGTTTTAAAACTACGGAAAACAGCCCAGCTTTGCTCTCACACACACTCATACAAATTAACATATTCCCCTTTTGTTTGTGTTTTACGAAAATCTGTTTTATTCGCGGTAACCGGCTTAACACCGCCGACCGAACACGTGGTTTCGTTTTGGTTACCTCGTCCGTATTTCACTGATCTCCCACTGTCACTCTCCGGTAACTGTTTATAATATCGTTTACTTCCTCGGGTCCCGGTCGGTCTCAGCTATATATTGGAACTGATTACATCTTGAGAACACTCGACCAACCGGGCCCGACACAAAATACAGGCGTCTGTTACTTGAGTCAGCTTCTGGTTGACTGGGTCGCGTCTCTGTCTAAGACAGACTGTGTTTGAGGCGGGAGGAAACTGCCGTTCACTGCCACCTGATTTTCGTTGTCGTACAATGTTGATTTGCTGTATCGTATTCATTCTATGCATGGAACATAGTCGTTATAGGTGTGGTAACCGGGGACGATATTTGCCTCTGCTATACTGATGTCACTAGCAGTGGGCGTGGCTTAAATAAATACATTTCCTGTAGCTGGCTGGTTGGTTTTGCAAATTGTTCATTCCAGCGCCATTTTTTCAGCACCGGTTGAGTTTTCACGGCGTCACTAACAGCGCGCATGCTTGAGATTTTGAGTACGCGCGTCGCCACACATATACAGAGTTCTGAGAAAAATTAGGGTGGCGCGAATTCTTTGCCGCATTACACAATAGAGATTGCGCC
This sequence comes from Magicicada septendecula, assembly GCA_034769895.1. Taxonomy (NCBI): domain Eukaryota; kingdom Metazoa; phylum Arthropoda; class Insecta; order Hemiptera; family Cicadidae; genus Magicicada; species Magicicada septendecula. The sequence goes on from CM068368.1 coordinate 450,740,237, forward strand.
TCGCCTTTGTCTCAAACTGTTCTACTTGCCATGTGTTCTGTTGTAATGGAAATAACGTTCGCCGGGAAATAAAACTTGCACAATAAATTTATAAAATCCCACACAAAATGAAATAAATAAAAATACAATTATCCCACAACTGTAAGAAATAACATGACCCAATTTAGACACGTTACAACATCTTTCTAGTTGAGCCAGTACTTGTAATAACCCATACACACACTCACTCAATTTACATCTCTTTTAAAACTTCCTATTTAATTAATGAGCTCTTTATTAATTATAATGTTTTGGCCAAATGAAACTGTCTTTACACTTGTTACCTATTTGCGTAATATCCAAATGTTGTACACGATATTGTCCGGAACTGTTTTCACTAGTCACTCTCCACTCCGAACACAGTTTATTATTACCTTACATCATTTTATATTACTTGGTAGGCCTACTTTTGTATTTTTCGGCCTACCAAGAACTCGTCCGAGGCTACCATTTTTGTTCTGGTAACTGTCTGCTGATTGTCTGGCCGCTCAGCCATGAGTTGTAATGGAACTGGCTGCACGTTATTATTTGTACGCTTTTAAAACTTTTAAATGTTTACACACTTTCTTAGATAGGCCGGATTTGTTTTAACGGCCTATCTTGTAAACCCGAGGCCACTGTTTTTTAATTAACAAACTTTACTGTCTGATGCTGCTTACTACTGTTCACTCTCTGATACCAAACTGCAGACTGTTTCACAAAGAGCCTGCTGCTGGGCGGTTACGCAATACGTCTGGCAATTGTTTAGGCTAACTGTATGTGCATTGCTGGTTGGGGCTCCCCACAGGTGAAAGTTAACTACTGAATTACTGAATTAAATACTGATTTATATAAAATAAAATTCCCATTTCTGTACCGTTACAAATTTACCATAGAAATTGAAAAAAAAACAACTGTATAAACTTTCTAGATCTAACTATTGCCAAAACAAACAACACGCACACATATAAAATCTACAGAAAACCAACCACAACTGACATGGTCATCCACAACACATCAAATCATCCAACACAACATAAAGATGCAGCCTTAACCATATGCTACAAAGACTCACTAAAATACCACTGAATAAACAAGACTATAATGAAGAACTCAACACCATAAAATACATAGCACTACAAAATGGCTATAATCCGGATTTAATAAACAAATTACATAGACAGATCCAAAACAAAAACAACAAACCACAAAATAAAAACAACGCATAACAATATAAATACATCACACTCACATACTACAACTCAAACACACACAGAATTGCCAACACATTCAGAAAATACAACTACAAAATAGCATATAGAACCAACAACACCATCAAAAGGTACATCAATGGCACAAACAAAGACATTGAGATATACAACAAAACAGGTGTATACAAATTAAAATGCAATGATTGCAACAAGTTCTACATAGGCCAGACAGGAAGATCTTTTTCATCCGGATTTTCTGAACACACCAAAGCTCTAACCAATAATAACATACAATCCACATTTGCCACACACATCCAGACAGAAAACCACAGTTACACCAATATAAAAAACAACCTTGAAATTTTACACTACCTACCCAAAAGTTGTAAACTTAACACCACAGAACAATTTGAAATTTACAAACACAACAAAACACAACCAAACAACATACTCAATGATCAATTACAATTTAAATCAAACACACTATTTGACACAATAATAAACAACACACACAACAATTCAAACTCCTGCGCCAATCCTCTCCACCTCCACCCCCACACACAACCTGTTAACTAAAAACCGTTACACATAAAATTACCGACAACTTGGCACATTCCATATCCAAACTCACTGAAGAAGGAGAACACTACTCCGAAATGTCATCTGATTGAATAAAACAAGTAAGTTTATAGTGAAAGCAACACCAATATTAATAATTATTATGTGTGTAAACAAAGAAGTGATGAACATTCAAAATAGTATAAGAAACAAAATTGCAGCAGTTCTCCAAGATTAATGTGAACCAAGTCAGGCAAGGAAATTTCCTAAGCAGACTAGGAAGCGTGAAGCGTTATGGAAATCTTTTACCATGATGATTCTTCCTAGGGTAGAGAAGTGGGTGTAAATGGGTAGAGAAGTTGTAGTGGGTGTAAATCCCATGCACTTGAAAGTACATATTTCTGATGTTGCATAGGTATTCCCATCTTCTTAGAGTAAAATTATTTTTAGCTGACTCATTCAAAACCATATATATAAATATCAAATTGTAGTAACTTAAATTATTATAATTATAAAATTATAACACGATAAAAATTAAGAACATTCTACTTGCAGAAGTATATCCTCAGGAGTCAAAGTAAACCTATGATAAGTGTAAGCATAGCCCCATTTAATACAACAACCCTAACCATTGCTCATATATATAAGGACTGCATGGTTTCAGTTCAAAGACGTGCATTTTCCAATTCATGCACTTACTCCAGTCTCATTTGCTGCAATTGCAACTGATCTATTGGCAGAAAAAAGGGTATAATAGGAGATAGAGAAAATAGACAGACATACCCATCACTTAAGAACAGCATGAGTGAAAACTATGTAGGGAAATGGTGAGACCAATAGTCATAGGGAACCAAAATTAGTTGAAATGTAAGGCTTGTTATGAATTTTGATATAGCTCAGTTTCTTACAGGGCATTGGCACTTTCAGTCTTATTCCTGCAGTGCTAGAGGAACTTACCTTTACTTTGGGCATGAGAAAGAGGTTGCTTATCATGTTGCAATGGTCACACAGATCATCTGGTGTAGAAACAGAATATTGAACTCAGAGAAATTGCTCTCTACAACTTTAATTACAGTTTAAATAAACAAAGACAATAGTGATGTGTGGTACATAAAGCATCTTCAAGTTTATATTTGTCCAACACATGCTAATGTAATAAATAATAAATGCCATCTAATTAACAATATTGTAATGAAAAACACGGCACTAATTACAGATGACAGCACAATAATTCATTGACTGGATACTTCAGCAGCCTGCATATGTTTGATATAAATCCCACTACAGTTGTGATATGGAAGTATCACAGTACTTCTATTGCACTACTCCATATGGATATGGAATCTGTCTCATTCTGGATGATGCGTTTAGGTTAATCATGGAGCTGCAGTAGCCTAGAGAATACTGGAAACTTCAATAATGCATCACAGGGAACCTTGTATATATCTGTGTGGAACACAAACCATGAATGTTGCCTGTCTCATACACATGAGCATATATTTTTTATATTCAGTGAATGGAATGATGGAAGATGACATTAAGAAGACAGTGGAGCTTATAACCCCTGAAAATGTTATTCGAAAGAGATTAAGGAAGCAACAAAGTGAAATCGACTGTGAAGGTCCTGCAAAAGAAGAAACAAATGAAGGCTGCAGCAGTGTTGCAACAGTAATATGAAGACAGAAAATTGTAATTAAAAAGTTTGTTTGATTTGTAATTAAATGTTTCCCTTACAGTATAGTTAACAGATAATCGTTTTTACTTTGTTTCTATTTTCGATTGTTGTAATGCTTATGTAGTCAACTATTTATTATATATTTAATGTTTTATTATTCTAATATATGTGTGATTTTAAATAAATCATCTTGTTTTGTTTTTATTTGAATTTGTTCTTTAATTAGTAGATTATTATTATTGTGTTTATAAATATTGTTATGACGTCGCAGAACAATCTACGTGGTTATCAAATGTCCCAGAGAGATCCAGAATGTAAGCGTGTGGCTTACGTGCTTGTAGACACATTTACAAGAGAGTTCTCGATGCTGCCAGCCGTGCGGACTGTGTCAAGGCCGCAGTTAATTATGTAGTTCATATGAACGCTAAAATGCAATTACGAATCATCTAGATATTCGACTGGCTATAAATACCGGTACTCAACGACGTTCAGTTTAGTTTCAGTGCGAGATATTTCCAGAGCGGTTTGAGTTATTACTGTGTAATGAAGAAGAAGGTGATTAACCAAACCTAAGGAAGAAAGGAAAAAACCGAAACCAAGCAAAATGAAACCAATTGAAGGAATTGAATGACTCAATGCCACTTATTAAAATGAACCCAAAGGAGAAGATGGAAAAACAAGATATAAAGGAAGTACACTGAAAATGAAGAAGGAGGAAAATGAAAAAGACACAAACCTAAGATAAAGGGAAATAAATAAAAAAGAAACCCAATAATAAGACACAAACAAGTAATAATGAAGAAAAGCAGGAGAAACAATACACTCAATGTAAGGTTGAAAAAGAAACCAATAAATAACTGAAGTAATTATTTTAATCCATTATTATTATCAATTAATGATAATAAAGTAAATGACAATTGAAGGAAACCCCATTAACGAATGTTAAATATAAAAGCAAACTAACCCACATATTAGAGTTAGAAGTAATGTTAAAGTCAATAGAGACATAAAATTGTTAATATTGTTAATGATATTTGTAATGAAAGAGATAGTACGGTAGTGAGAAAGTAATAATAGGGATTACCCATTTAGAAACACTTAAAACCAAAAACATTTTAGAAGTGCGAAAGCAGAAGTGAAAATCCCAAAATAAAGTGATAAAGAAGGAACACTAAATAAATTATAATAAACAATAAATAATTTAAAAGTGAAGGTGATGATTAAGTGAGAATAATGATAACAAAGAATGTTTGTATAGTGAAATATAGTGAAGGATAAAAGCATAAACACATAGTAAATCAATAAGAAACACTGAAAGGTTAACAGTGAAAAATATTAGTAAATAAGAAAGTTGTTAAGAATAAGATTAAGTGTAAACAGTTAATTAATGTATAATGAACACTGAAAAGTGATGAAGACAGTATTAACTAAGAAAAAACATTATTGATAAGTTTAATTGAATGCAGTTATAATTAAAAGGGAGAATCCCATGAAAGAGAAAATAGATAGTGTTAGCATGGAGTGAAAGTAAAGAGTATTTAAAAAGTTAAGAAGTTAAAACAAATCAATAAACACCCCATGTTACAAGGGATCATTATTAAAGTAAGTTCAAAAAATGTGATGTTGTTTATCACCCAAAAAATAATATATAATGAAATGAACTGTAAACCAATGTTAACAAATAATTATTAAATAATTATTTAAGCAAGTTTAGGAATAGGAGATGGCTGAAAGAATTATACAGACCATAGACCTAGATGTTGTATTTTAATGTGAACAAAAGTAGTAAATATTAGCCACATTGTTTTATTGGCAAATTAAATAAATAAGAAAGTAATGAAATGTAAACGAGAAAACCAGATAGTAAATAATTAGCCCCTCATGATGTATAAAATAATAGTAACATAATAACAACACTACAACAGAACTAAAACACATCAATACATAAAACAACCAATTATAATAACAAAGCTAAACTCATTATGCAGAAAAGAGACATAATTTGTACGAAATAAGTAAATACAAATAATGGCTACTTAGGCCTAGGAAAATGCCTAACTGTCAAGAACAAACAACTACAAATTGTAATAAGTCAACAAAGAAATTAGCAAATCCGAGGCGAATGACTCACCAAGGATAAATTGTAAATCATTTTTAAGACAAAATATTATAATACGTATTTGAATTCAAAAAGAAATGTAATTAACAAGTATTAAAATAATTTTAAAATCATAAAACCTAAAATAACACAAACTTGTGGGGTATCAAATTAATCTATGAAAGGAAATACAAATAACAGTGATAATAGTTAATACTTAGGACGGAAGATAGAGGAATAAGAGCAATCAGAAGATATACAAGGATTTTGAAAAGAATTCAAATTTTGATAACAATGGATTATGTCAATCTAAGCCAATCAAATTTAATTGGTAACCATAGCAACTGCCGTTAGGGATGGAATTACGGTTGAATATCGTTACTCGTAAAGCGTCACTCTGGCGGAACAGAAGCCGAATATTGAACGACCAATTTTTAATCAAAAAATGTAAAAATAGTAAACAAAATTCAAAAACGATGATCGAATAAGAAGCAGACGAACAACTGAGACTGTCAGCTGATGCCCAGGACCATATTACCAGGAATTAAATAAAAATATGACCACATCTAATATGAAAAGGACGCCAGACCTACTTAAGTCCCAAGATTGATGAAAACAGAAAACGATTGCAGCCCAATCCTCTTCCAACTCAATGTTTGATAACACCAAGTCATCTGATGTGTTAAGTATCTTGAATTACCCTATTTACAAAAAATAAACTCACTTTAAATATTACTAAAGGTAATTGGAACTCTCACTGTCAACCGAATATTCTCTTTCAAAGATTAATTAAGAAAAATAACACACTGAAAATTTGTTAACATAACACATAACCTATTGTGTGAATACGAACTTTATAAACACATTTAACGACACTACAGAACAGATTATAACCACACACCTTATTATTTAAGTACACTTAAAGTAAGGTAATGTACTTTTTATTGTAATCATAGGAATTCTTTGCCTTGTAATCAAAAGAATCCCGATTTCGAACGAGTATATTGTAATGTAACTAAAACTGCAGCCATGCTGGAGTAAATACCTCGTTTCGGAATCGATTTCGTCAGCCTGAGGGAAAGTGTTTCATGTAAAAATTCGGTGCAAAATTAACAACCAACCAGAATAATATTAATTGTCAAACTGAAAATTTACTTATTGACCATTAAATTAACTAGTACAGGGAGTAACCGTTGTTATTATTTCATAGGGAGTGTATTGTATTACTTGTGTTTGTTAACGAAAGCTAGATTTGACGACCAGCGCTCGCATAGTAATTCGAACAACTACCTACTAAAGGTAATTCGAACAACTACCTACCTTCTAAATAATTCAGGAGGCTGAACGAGCGGGAATTATTTGAACGCCCCAGACGTCATCGCTGAGAACACCCTATTAAGAGATTAGTTAATAAGTTTAATTGTTTTAATAAACAATTTGGCACCACCCGGGATTCACACACCCCTATTTAAAAACAGGTATGGTTACTGCTGTGTTGTACTGGTAATTATAACATCGCTACGGACATCGTTAGCGCAAGAATAGATGTAACAACCCCAGTGCGAGACGAACGCACTACACAAATACAAAACTTGTACACATTTTTCAGCATCGATCAAGTCTTCTTCGTTACAGATTGGCGCCCAACGTGGGGGTAGAAAAGGAGACTAGCGGCGATTATGAGGAGACATTCCATGGTTATAAGATACCAAACAAAGAAAGGAACTGAAGGTACCGACCAAGAAGAGATGGAAGAAATTGAAGAAATGATCGGAGAGTTGTTCGAAGAGGATCCCCAAGAGAACCAAACGGAAAATCCAACACTACCTGAACCGGAAGTAGAAGTAACGTTCGGAGACCAACCAGACAAACCGACCCAATCAATGGAGAACATGATGAGGATGATGATGGAACAATTGAACAAGAACCAGGAGAAAACTGATGAAAACTTAAGAAACAAAAGAAGGAAACAAGGGAACAAAGAAAGGAAGACAGGGAATTCTTAAAGGAGAACATATAACTTCTAAATAATAAGATGGAAAGCAACCATGAAGCCCTGAAAAGAAACCAAGAAATATTGGAAAAGAAGAGTGAGGAGCTGAAGAGGCAAATAAAGAAAGATCTTGAGATAGTAAATAACAAGATTGAAAATAATAGTGAAACACTTCAAAGACAGTTGAAGGAAGAAAGCGAGAAGACGAAGGACGAATTGAGGCAGCAGATGGTGGAATGCAGAGAGGAAATAAAACAGACTATAACCGAGACAAACGAAACTGTAATACATGTCTGGGAAGAGTTGACCAATAAAATAAATCATGTCGAGGAGGAAGGAATTATCAGAGTTCAAGAACTGCAGAAAATCGCCACCGAAGAGTGCACAAAAAATAAACATGAGGTGCTCCAGAAGCTGGAGGAGAGTCACAAAGAAATCCAAACTGATGTCAGTGAACGCGTCGAAAGAGTGTACACCACTATTAATAAGATCGACAGACAAACTCAAGAAAATAAAGAGAAGATAATAGGAATCAGTCGGAGGGAAAAACAGATGCAGGAAGAACTAGACGCTTTGAGGGGGAAGCCTTGTAATAACACTCATATTATTACCAGTGAAAATAGAGAGGTGATAAACTTCAGGAGCTACAGAAGAAACCCAATAGAATTCCTGAAGAGGGTGGAGGAACTCATAGAGAAGAACCGAGAAACCAGATGGACGACAGTGAGGAGCCTCATCGACGAGATGTTTAAGGACACGAATGACAATTGGTGGACAGCCACTCGACCAGAAATCAGCTGTACACAGGAATTCAAAGCCTTATTCCGCGAAAAATACTGGTCCGAATCTACTCAAAATGTAGTGAGGAATCATATTAGTAATGGAAGATATGAGCCGCAGGCAGGACATACACTAACCTCGTATTTCCTAGGAAAGGTATGCCTAGCTAGAAATCTCGAGCCAAAGATACCAGAAGAATCCCTAGTAATACAACTAGGTTATCATTATGAGGACGCTATCCAGAGAGCCAGGAGACAGGGACAAATTAAAACCATACAGGGAAAAGCCAGTTTATTAGAAGACCATGAAAACGACAACCAATATAAGAGAAATCAAATAGTGAATCAAAAATACAACTGGTGGAACGAGAATCACAATGCACCGAATTACACGTGTCATACAACAACACCCAGAACAATAACCGAAACAACATGAACTATAATCAGAACAACTATCAAGGTGACCAACCGTTCCATAGGAGTCAACCTAGTTATCATCTAAATAACCAACCGATTAACAGAGATCACCAGAATTATAACCAGGGGAACCAGCCAAATAACAGGAACGCCCAAAACCACAATACGACAAACAATAACTACAGGGGAACAGACAAAACCGAAGTCCCAATGGCCACCCAAATATTAACAACTATTATGGCAACCGGTACGACCCGAATTATCAGTACAACAGGGGAACCGGGGGTAACCAAAATAGAGGCGACATGAGACGCCGAGTTAATTTTATCAGTGGGAGGAGGCAAAATAACCATAGAAGATATTGCCCCAATACACAAACAAACTCTGGGTACCACAATTCCAATTATAATAACCAACAATCCCCAGAAATTAGAACAATGGATGCGCAAAGGAAACAAATAACTGATCAACAAACGACGATCAACGAAACGGCAGACCAGTCAAATAGTCTGGCCAATAGTTCCCAGCAACCTTTAAACTAAAAAGGTCAGTGAGAAACCAGCAGGACCCTTCACATGACCAATCACTTGGGTTGAACCGACGATCAACGACAACAAAATGATCATAAATGACCGAACGTCACCGGGAGAAATTGAAGAGATACTAAAAAGATTTCATGGCACTAAATACATAAGTACCAGGGATACTGTATGTGGGTACTGGCAGGTGGAGCTACACCCGCACAGTAGGAAATACATGGCATTTATCTTCGACGGAAGGAATTACCAGTTTAAGAGGTTACCTTTCGGCCTCATTAATTCCGTCGCAGTGTTCGTCAAATGCATGGACCAAGTCTTAGGTCAAGAAGCACTGCAGTTCACAACAGTGTACGTGGACGACCTTCTAATAACATCTTCAGACTGGGATGAGCACTGTAAACGAATCAAACAAGTATTAAAGAAGTTATCTGAAAATAACATTACACTGAAATTAGATAAGTCCAAGTTTATAGCAAACCAAGTAAAATTCTTAGGATTCAACTTAACAGAACAGGGAATATCCCCATCCCAAGAGAAAGTGGAAGCCATTCAGAAATTCCCCACACCAAAGAATAAGAAGCAGCTACAGTCCTTCTTACGTATTTGTAACTACTATAGAAAGTTTCAAACAAATTATTCATACCTGACAGCAAGTTTTCTAAACAACTATCAGCTAAGGAAAAATGGACTTGGGGAACTGAACAGGAGGAAGTGTTAAACTGATCAAACTAAAATTTCTAGAAACAGTAATGCTACACCACCCCAATTTTGAACAACCCTTTTACCTAAATTGTGATGCCAGTGATTCAGCCTAGGCGCCGAATTATATCAAGAGGATAAGGATGGACACCACCTGGTTATCAGCTTTGCCAGCAGAATACTGAACAGTTGCGAACGTAACTACAACGTTACTGAAAAAGAACTACTCAGCATAGTATTCGCATGTGGAAAGTTTAGAACGTACATCCTGGGATATCCAATCACCGTCCGAAGCGACCATAAGTCCATTTCATTCTTGAAACAGTGTAAATTAAGTCATGGGAGACTTACACGTTGGATACTCGCTCTACAAGAGTACCATATAACACGGGAGTATATTCCAGGACGTAAGAACGTTGCAGCAGATGTTTTATCCAGAATAAATGTAGAAAACCAAACATTTGAAGGAGAAAAGGAGAAGATCGCCAAAGTGTTTTGCATAATAAAGGATAGGAAGGACCTGGAAGATATTCTAAGCGAAATAGTGGTAGAGCAGAAACAAGATTCAAAATTACTAAACATAAGAAAAAGACTATTAGAAGATGAAGAAATTATAAATAAATATTATTGTATCCACCAAGATATACTCTTTATTAGAACCAAAAAGAATCAAAGAACGTGGAAACTTGTAGTTCCAAAATCATTAGAAACCAAGATAATTAAAGATTATCATGTTCGATACGGACATATGGGAACCTTAAAAATTGTAAAAGCATTGGAGGAGGAAATCCTTATCAAAAATATAACAAGAAAAGTAACCCAGAATATTAAAACATGCACAATATGTCAAATGGTCAAAACAAATAACGAGAAAAAAGAGGGAACAATGATACCCATCACTTTAAACACCAAGTTAGAAAAAGTATTTCTCGACATATGTTGACCATTCACACGTAGCGGAGCGAGACATAAATACAAGTTTATAGTAATAATATTAGACCATTACACAAAGTACACAAAATTATATACAATAAACCGAGCTACTACGAAGAAAATATTAGACATAATAAAAAATAAATACATCACAGAAGTTGGAAAACCATACATGATAATAACAGACCACGGGACACAATTCAAAGAAAGGAAGTAGCGAGATGAATTATTAAAAGAGAACATAAAAACCTATAAAACATCCAAATACCACCCTAGTAGTAATCCCGCAGAAAGAGTGTTAAGAGAGGTGGGACGAATACTAAGAACTTATTGTTATGATAACCAAAAGGAATGGCAGAAATATTTTGCTTCAACCGAAGTATTTCTAAATATAAGCTACCACCATTTTATTGAGAACACCCCATATTTAATGATGTTTGGAAGAAAACCCCATAGAAAGATACAAGAATTGATAGACTTCCCAGTCAACCCAGAAGACCCATATGATGAAAACAAATGTTATACCCATATTATGGAGAAAATTGAGAAGCAAAAAGCAAGGTATTCACAAAACCAAACTAAAATAATAAAATATAACAAAGGAGAAAGGGTATTAATAAAAAACCGTGAACTACCCCACTTGAAGGGATAGCCAAAAAACTGCTATTATTATACATAGGACCTTATGTCATCACCAAAGACAATGGAAACAATACTTATGAAATAAGTAATATAACCACCAAAAAGATAAAAGGAGTTTACAATCAAGCTTCTATAAAAAAGTTTTATGAAGAAAAATAAATTACAATAAATAAATAAACCAATGCCAAAATTCAAAAATTATATGAGCACAACTTACAACAATATTTCGATGACTTATGAGGCCTAATATAAAGTATTAAATAAGTTACAAAAATTCCTACAAAACAAGATCAACTTACAATAAAATAAAGTTGACGTATGAAGTATAATATAAAAAATTATAATAAGGAATAAGTTACAAAAATTCCTATAAAAAAGTAAGAACCACAAACTTACGATAATATTTAAATGAAAAGTACCAAGAAAGGAATAAGTTACAAAAATTCCTATAAAGTAAGAAAAACTAACTTACAAAAATTATTAAGTATAATATTTAAAACAAAATAAAATAAACAAAAATAAAATCAAGCAAAAACTGCTAAGATAAATACCTGAAATTATAATGGAAAAAAAAACAACTGGTATGAGGGAAAAAGAGAAGTTATGTATAAAACAAATATACAAAAAATGGCTAAAGCAGAATATTGCTAAACAACCAAGAAAAAGAAAAAAGATGTCTAAGATAATTAAAATGTGTTATATTTTTTTCTTATTACTGACCAATAAATCTTACTATGTAATATCAATAATTTTATTCAACTTTTGTCCCGGGCGCCATCATTACAAACAATGAAATTTTACTTACCTTTAGGCCAGAATTCGTTTAAGCGAAACTCAAAGTATCGGAAAGTGTTATCTGAAATAATGACTCTTGGTTGAAATGTTTACCATATGACATTACCTTTTAATAACATCTTCAATTACACAACATGTGATTCTATCGTGCGAAATACAAGCACGCTACTATATGCTATGATAGATTGCGCCATGAGACGCAGTTCCACTATACAAGTTAAAAAATCCCCTCAAACATTTCAATAGCCCTCCAAAATACATAATATTAAAATGTTGTTAATATATATTATTACAATGTTAAACATATATATATATATATGTATAAATTTACGTGAAAATGGTCACAACCCAGCACTTGTTAATAGTATCTTATCATACACTCTCTCTCTCTCTCTCTCTCTCTCTCTCTCGTACAATTATTATGAGCTCATTATAAAAAGTTAGTTTTGTTATTTTAATGAATTAAATGGTCATTTATAATTTTGAAATTATATTATTTGTTGTAATGAAATATTAAAATTTGTTGTGGCCAACGGTACTTAGCTGCAACTTTTGTCGAACATCGTACACCGCGAATTCGTTGATTCTGGACTGTCACATCGTCTTTGGGCACACGCTCTCTATCGTAGCATCCCCCCTGGATCCGACTTTTGCCAGGTTTTTTGGCTGCACTTCGTGAATTACACTCTGCCGATGTTCTAATGAAAAATTGTTAATGTACCACTGTTAGTAATACATTTTGGTGGTGTAATACCACCCTTAGTGAATACGCTGGCCGGCACGGTTCACTGTCTGGACGGAAATGACACAGTTTCATAACTGTGTATTGCAGAGGTGGGGCAACAACGACGTCACTGGTTCTTTGTTCAATGGCCCAGCCTCGTTGAATACAATGAGCCTTGCATTCTTTAGTCTGACGTAAACATGGGTTGGTCTTGTTTACTTGTTATTGTGACAAACAGTTTTTTGTTACATTTGTAATTTTCCACTGAATTCGACATAAATCCTGTTAACTTAATATTGCGTTGTTGACAATTCTCACCAAAACTTTTATAGGGAATACAAAATAAAATTATTATTATTAAAAATTGTTATAAAATAAAATTACAATAATTATGTTTGGAACCATAGGTTTACAAATTTATTATGGTACCAGAATTGTACCGTCACAAATGATCACAAGAAGAATAGAAAAACAAACTAATGAAAAGTTAGAAATGATGAAATTAACAATTGAATAAATAAAAAACAACAACTGTATGAGTAGATGACAGTATGTAGCAAAGATACAGCGGAAGGAAGAATGAGTAAAAGGCCAAAGTGATCTAAAAACAAACCACAAGGTGGACAATCCCAAAATATATTATTATTAATAATTTAAGTCACAAGTTGACAAAAAAGGTATTTAAGATTGACTGTTGAAAAAGTCCAGCAATCAAAATAAACTGAGCAGAGATGATGTTCCTCTGATCTCAGAAAAAATGAGTAGTAATGGAAGAAACCAGCTACTAAAAAGTTAAGGAAAAAATTATATAAAAGGGAGAACACACTAATGGAAATAAATAATAACAGATCCAAAAAAAAAAAATGGAATGAATTAAGTAAGGAGAGAAATAAGAATGAAGAAAAGGAAAAAGATTATACAGTGGAAATTGTTTAACGCGAAAACGGTTACCACAAAATATCGGTTAACACGAAATACCACTCGGGTACCGATCGCCGTTTGTTATGTAGTGTATTTGTGCGGTTAACACGAAAGGTTTACCTGAAAAATATTGGTTAACACGAAAAATTTTTGTTAAAAATAATTTTTTTTGGGCTGGCTTTTAAGTAACTGCATACAAAATAAAGCCACACAAGTACGCCCAAAAGCTTGTTTTCGATGTAAAGGAATCCATTCTTCATCTCTAAAAGAGAAAGAGCAGGTAGTGACCATAGTTTGTTTTGTCTTCAGTACCAAGTTCTATTTACAATACGTACTGTATACAGTGTACCGTTGTTTGCGAGAAACCATAGCCTCTCCTTCAGCACCAAATGTGTTGTTCATTGACCGCAAATAAACCGTTATCGCTTACATTAACTACCTACTCTATAGGGTGTGGTGAGTTCAGTTCAGTTGTATTCTGTGCGTGTACAGCGGTGGTAAAGTTTGCGGTACGGTACCGATAACATTTTATTGTAAAACATTTACTCAGTTGTGAGGATTAACTGTTTACTTTTTTACTGTACAAACTTCTTAGTCTTTTACAGCCAGTTAAGTGACGTTAAGCGTGTGACGTGTACGTGTTAAGTGAAGTTACGCCTTTGTAAATTTCGTTTTTGCAGTCCGGAAGTAAAATGGAGAAGAAAGTGCGTAAACAAAGTGCCCTCTCTTTAGAAAAAAAGTTGAACTCCTCCAAGTTGTTAATGAGGGTATTCGAACTAAAACAGAAATCTGTAAAACATTCGGTATACCAAACTCGACGTTATCCACGATTATAAAAAATAGAGATGAAACTTTAGAACTGTATGAGTTGGGCAAGTTTGAACCAGGCAGAAAACGTTTCCGTAAGGCAAACCACGAAAACTTAGAGGCTGCTCTTCTTGTTTGGTTTAAGCAAGCAAGATCACAATATGCTCCTATTTCTGGACCACTACTGATGGAGAAAGCAAACGTTTTTGCTGAACAGATGAACTTAAATTTCACTGCAAATCCTGGCTGGCTAGAAAGGTTTAAAGTATGAAATGGCATAACCTTTTAAAAACATCTGTGGCGAATCAAGACGGGTGTCACAAGAAATGACATCATCGTGGTTGCAATCTACACTGCCTGCAATTTTAAAAGACTATCCACGTAAGGATATTTTCAACGCCGATGAAACAGGACTATTTTTCCGTTGTAGGCCTATGCCCGATAAAACACTTTCATTCAAAGGGGAGCAGTGCTCTGGTGGTAAAAAGTCCAAAGAGAGAGTGACAGTGATGGTAGGTTGCAATGCTGATGGGTCAGAAAAACCTCCGTTACTTGTTATAGGAAAAAGTTTAAAGCCGCGCTGTTTTAAAAATGTTAAAAAGTTGCCAGTAGAATATAGAGCTAACAAACGAGCGTGGATGACGTCTAAAATTTTTACCGAATGGCTGGTTTCATTAGAAAAACATTTCACTTCTCAGAAGAGGAAAATTGTGTTAATTATTGACAACTGTCCTGCCCACCCATGTGACCTAAAATTGATGGCAATTAAACTTGTTTTTCTACCACCGAACACGACTAGTGTCCTACAACCTTGTGATCAAGGTATTATTAAAATGTTAAAATTTCAGTACAGAAAGTTACTTCTGCGGAAATACTTGGCCACTATTGAGGGGAAAAAAGATTTCTGTGTAAATGTTCTGGATGCTTGTAACTTGTTAAGAACAGCGTGGAACCTCGTGACGCCTACAACAATTCAAAACTGTTTCGCTCATGCTGGATTCATTTTGAATTCAGAAACTGAACAACCCGAAGAAAATGAAATTGATCCTACACTATCTGAAATGTTTAATCGTGTGTCATCTGTATTAAATGTTTCAATTTCTCTAAATGAGTACTTGACTGTCGACAAGAACATAACTACGGCTCCCGTATTAACAGATACCGATATCGTGGAAACAGTGCAAGTTGACAACTGTGAAGGTGATGATAGTGACGATGAACTTGACACGGAAAATGATAGTGAAAATGTTCATACCGCTACCGATATGCTTTCGTTGCTGAGCCGTGTTGGTGGTCGATATTTTGAAGCCAACTCGGAAGGTGAAATGTTTGAACACGTTGATAAATTAGAACAATTTGTTGAAAATAAAATAGTGCAAAATTGTGTGCAAAAGAAAATAACGGATTATTTTAAATAAAGATAAACACGAAAACTACGGTAAAGTTGAAAGACATACAGTAGTCTATAAGAAAACCTAAATCATAGGACTAAATTTAGAACAGCTAATAATAATTTTAAGAAAAATTAACAATAATAAACCATGAGGATAAATAAAAGGTTGTATTTGTTGCATTTTACTAGACAGTACAATAAATAATCTACAGTACACTATTTGTTCACTTCCTCATTTTGTTTCACTTTTTGTTCGCTTAACGCGAAATTCGGTTTACACGAAAAAAATAACTGGTCCCCGTCATTTCCTGTTAACCGATTTCCACTGTACGTGGTAAATGGTACGTTTATTGCAGAAAACAACTGCTCAAAATAAGAAACTAATACCAGTCCCCCACTGGGCCATAAAACAAACAAGAAACAATAAAGTTATTCGTAAATTTCAAAAACCGATAATCGGTTTACATTTAGTCAGGCGAGCCGACTGGATTAAAATTACTCCCAGCTCGATAGCGCTAACCGTTCTCGAGATAGGCTCCCCTCTTATATCCGGTATGAAAATCGGTCAGACGAAATTCGTTTTTTCGGGCTTCCGGTTGCACAAAGCTTTGGTTTTATAATTTTTCCCCAAGTAACTTCGGACGGGGAATAAAAAAGGTCTCTTGTGTTTTTTCGCTCCGAGGCTTCCTTATATCTGGTATGAAAATCGGTCAGCCGAAATTCATTTTTTCGGGCTTCCGGTTGCACAAGCTTTGGTTTTATAATTTTTCTCCAAGTTACTTCGGACGGGGAATGAAAAAGGTCTCTTGTGTTTTTTCGCTCCGAGGCTTCCTTATATCCGGTATGAAAATCGGTCAGACGAAATCCGTTTTTTCGGGCTTCGGGTTGCACAAAGCTTTGGTCTTATAATTTTTCCCCAAGTTACTTCGGACGGGGAATGAAAAATGTCTCTTGTGTTTTTTCGCTCCGAGGCTTCCTTATATCCGGTATGAAAATCGGTCAGACGAAATCCGTTTTTTCGGGCTTCGGGTTGCACAAAGCTTTGGTTTTATAATTTTTCCCTAAGTTACTTCGGACGGGGAATGAAAAAGGTCTCTTGTGTTTTTTCGCTCCGAGGCTTCCTTATATCCGGTATGAAAATCGGTCAGACGAAATTCGTTTTTTTGGGCTTCGGGTTGCACAAAGCTTTGGTTTTATAATTTTTCCCCAAGTTACTTCGGACGGGGAATAAAAAGGTCTCTAGTTTTTTTTCGCTCTGAGGCTTCCTTATTGGTTAGAATTTATGTCAGTCAGTGAGTGACCTCTGGGGCTTTATATGTTTTCACTAAATCGTGGATTGGCCTGGGAAATGGTACCGGAGGCTACACATTCGAAACACTACATCTTTAAAAATAATTTTAAAAAAATCTTAAAAATAAACAAAAAAAATAATTGCTTACAATGTAAAGAAAAAATATAAATAAACAATAAATATTATACTAATAATATAAATACAAAATTATCATGCAATAAAAACGAAAATAATAAAGTATTAAATTTTTTTAACTCACATAAAATGATGTCTTCAAATGGCCAGCTTGCGTTAATCCTGTTCCTACGATAATCTGGAACTATGACGTATGATCCTCTACAGCTGCTAATCCTTGTCAGGTTATCAGATGTCTTCAATGATGATCCAGACCTCAGAAATATAGATGAACTGCAAACTGTGATGTCTTGAAATCAGGAACTGATGGCTTCTGAGTTGTCAGCTGCTAATTTTCCTCTGCAAAATGTTTTTCAGATGTCCTGCGTGATGATCCTCGCTGTAGTCGTATAGTTGAAGTGAAGTGAAAAGTGTGATTTCAGAAAATTGAGTAACAAAGTAGCACGGGTTCCCCCTTTTTTACTTGTTTACTCCTCGGCTCCTGATCTCACACTGAGTAACATTTTGACGTAACAGGATGACTCATCGATTGCGCAATACATTTTATTTTGTATTTCTACATTTAAACTTCGCGGTTGCACAAAGCTTTGGTTTTATAATTTTTCCCCAAGTTACTTCGGACGGGGAATAAAAAAGGTCTCTTGTGTTTTTTTCGCTCCGAGGCTTCCTTATGGGTTAGAATTTGTGTCAGTCAGTGAGTGACCTCCGGGGCTTTATATGTTATAGACTCGCGGGTTCGCCTCCGATGTGGAGGCAAGCGATTGTAAGGTAGGATCGGTGGTGGGGAGAATTGGTAGTGGGGGATGCGCAGTGATTGAAACAGTTCACACTGCGCAATGACGAGAGGGGATAGCATGCGCATTACACAGAAGATTCTAGCATTGCGCATTTACGTCAATGCTGGCGTCATATCGATTGTGTAACATTCTGACGTAACAGGATGACTCATCGATTGCGCAGTACCTTTTATTTTGTATTTCTACATTTAAATACAGTGGAAATCATTTAACGCGAAAACGGTTACCACAAAATATCGGTTAACACGAAATACCACTCGGGTACCGATCGCCGTTTGTTGTGTACAGTGTATTATTTGTACGGTTAACACGAAAAATTTTTGTTAAAAATAATTTTTTTTTTTGCTGGCTTTTAAGTAACTGCATACAAAATAAAGCCACACAGGTACGCCCAAAAGCTTGTTTTCGATGTAAAGGAATCTATTCTTCATCTCTAAAAGAGAAAGAGCAGGTAGTGACCATAGTTTGTTTTGTCTACCTGTTTTGTTTTGTCTTCAGTACCAAGTTCTATTTACAGTACGTACTGTATACAGTGTACCGTTGTTTACGAGAAACCATAGCCTCTCCTTCAGCACCAAATGTGTTGTTCATTGACCGCAAATAAACCGTTATCGCGTACATTAACTACCTACTCTATAGGTGTGGTGAGTTCAGTTCAGTTGTATTCTGTGCGTGTACAGCGGTGGTAAAGTTTGCGGTACGGTACCGATGACATTTTATTGTAAAACATTTACTCAGTTGTGAGGATTAACTGTTTACTTTTTTACTGTACAAACTTCTTAGTCTTTTACAGCCAGTTAAGTGACGTTAAGCGTGTGACGTGTACGTGTTAAGTGAAGTTACGCCTTTGTAAATTTCGTTTTTGCAGTCCGGAAGTAAAATGGAGAAGAAAGTGCGTAAACAAAGTGCCCTCTCTTTAGAAAAAAGTTGAACTCCTCCAAGTTGTTAATGAGGGTATTCGAACTAAAACAGAAATCTGTAAAACATTCGGTATACCAAACTCGACGTTATCCACGATTATAAAAAATAGAGATGAAACTTTAGAACTGTATGAGTCGGGCAACCAGGCAGAAAACGTTTCCGTAAGGCAAACCACGAAAACTTAGAGGCTGCTCTTCTTGTTTGGTTTAAGCAAGCAAGATCACAATATGCTCCTATTTCTGGACCACTACTGATGGAGAAAGCAAACGTTTTTGCTGAACAGATGAACTTAAATTTCACTGCAAATCCTGGCTGGCTAGAAAGGTTTAAAGTACGAAATGGCATAACCTTTAAAAACATCTGTGGCGAATCAAGACGGGTGTCACAAGAAATGACATCATCGTGGTTGCAATCTACACTGCCTGCAATTTTAAAAGACTATCCACGTAAGGATATTTTCAACGCCGATGAAACAGGACTATTTTTCCGTTGTAGGCCTATGCCCGATAAAACACTTTCATTCAAAGGGGAGCAGTGCTCTGGTGGTAAAAAGTCCAAAGAGAGAGTGACAGTGATGGTAGGTTGCAATGCTGATGGGTCAGAAAAACTTCCGTTACTTGTTATAGGAAAAAGTTTAAAGCCGCGCTGTTTTAAAAATGTTAAAAAGTTGCCAGTAGAATATAGAGCTAACAAACGAGCGTGGATGACGTCTAAAATTTTTACCGAATGGCTGGTTTCGTTAGAAAAACGTTTCACTTCTCAGAAGAGGAAAATTGTGTTAATTATTGACAACTGTCCTGCCCACCCATGTGACCTAAAATTGATGGCAATTAAACTTGTTTTTCTACCACCGAACACGACTAGTGTCCTACAACCTTGTGATCAAGGTATTATTAAAATGTTAAAATTTCAGTACAGAAAGTTACTTCTGCGGAAATACTTGGCCACTATTGAGGGGAAAAAAGATTTCTGTGTAAATGTTCTGGATGCTTGTAACTTGTTAAGAACAGCGTGGAACCTCGTGACGCCTACAACAATTCAAAACTGTTTCACTCATGCTGGATTCATTTTGAATTCAGAAACTGAACAACCCGAAGAAAATGAAATTGATCCTACACTATCTGAAATGTTTAATCGTGTGTCATCTGTATTAAATGTTTCAATTTCTCTAAATGAGTACTTGACTGTCGACAAGAACGTAACTACGGCTCCCGTATTAACAGATACCGATATCGTGGAAACAGTGCAAGTTGACAACTGTGAAGGTGATGATAGTGACGACGAACTTGACACGGAAAATGATAGTGAAAATGTTCATACCGCTACCGATATGCTTTCGTTGCTGAGCCGTGTTGGTGGTCGATATTTTGAAGCCAACTCGGAAGGTGAAATGTTTGAACACGTTGATAAATTAGAACAATTTGTTGAAAATAAAATAGTGCAAAATTGTGTGCAAAAGAAAATAACGGATTATTTTAAATAAAGATAAACACGAAAACTACGGTAAAGTTGAAAGACATACAGTAGTCTATAAGAAAACCTAAATCATAGGACTAAATTTAGAACAGCTAATAATAATTTTAAGAAAAATTAACAATAATAAACCATGAGGATAAATAAAAGGTTGTATTTGTTGCATTTTACTAGACAGTACAATAAATAATCTACAGTACACTATTTGTTCACTTCCTCATTTTGTTTCACTTTTTGTTCGCTTAACGCGAAATTCGGTTTACACGAAAAAAATAACTGGTCCCCGTCATTTCGTGTTAACCGATTTCCACTGTACGTGGTAAATGGTACGTTTATTGCAGAAAACAACTGCTCAAAATAAGAAACTAATACCAGTCCCCCACTGGGCCATAAAACAAACAAGAAACAATAAAGTTATTCGTAAATTTCAAAAACCGATAATCGGTTTACATTTAGTCAGGCGAGCCGACTGGATTAAAATTACTCCCAGCTTGATAGCGCTAACCGTTCTCGAGATAGGCTCCCCTCTTATATCCGGTATGAAAATCGGTCAGAGGAAATTCGTTTTTTCGGGCTTCCGGTTGCACAAAGCTTTGGTTTTATAATTTTTCCCCAAGTAACTTCGGACGGGGAATAAAAAATGTCTCTTGTGTTTTTTCGCTCCGAGGCTTCCTTATATCTGGTATGAAAATCGGTCAGCCGAAATTCGTTTTTTCGGGCTTCCGGTTGCACAAAGCTTTGGTTTTATAATTTTTCTCCAATTTACTTCGGACGGGGAATGAAAAAGGTCTCTTGTGTTTTTTCGCTCCGAGGCTTCCTTATATCCGGTATGAAAATCGGTCAGACGAAATCCGTTTTTTCGGGCTTCGGGTTGCACAAAGCTTTGGTTTTATAATTTTTCCCCAAGTTACTTCGGACGGGGAATGAAAAATGTCTCTTGTGTTTTTTCGCTCCGAGGCTTCCTTATATCCGGTATGAAAATCGGTCAGACGAAATCCGTTTTTTCGGGCTTCGGGTTGCACAAAGCTTTGGTTTTATAATTTTTCCCTAAGTTACTTCGGACGGGGAATGAAAAAGGTCTCTTGTGTTTTTTCGCTCCGAGGCTTCCTTATATCCGGTATGAAAATCGGTCAGACGAAATTCGTTTTTTCGGGTTTCGGGTTGCACAAAGCTTTGGTTTTATAATTTTTCCCCAAGTTACTTCGGACGGGGAATAAAAAAGGTCTCTAGTGTTTTTTCGCTCTGAGGCTTCCTTATTGGTTAGAATTTATGTCAGTCAGTGAGTGACCTCTGGGGCTTTATATGTTTTCACTAAATCGCGGATTGGCCTGGGAAATGGTACCGGAGGCTACACATTCGAAACACTACATCTTTAAAAATAATTTCAAAAAATCTTAAAAATAAACAAAAAAAATAATTGCTTACAATGTAAAGAAAAAATATAAATAAACAATAAATATTATACTAATAATATAAATACAAAATTATCATGCAATAAAAACGAAAATAATAAAGTATTAAATTTTTTTAACTCACATAAAATGATGTCTTCAAATGGCCAGCTTGCGTTAATCCTGTTCCTACGATAATCTGGAACTGATGACGTATGATCCTCTACAGCTGCTAATCCTTGTCAGGTTATCAGATGTCTTCAATGATGATCCAGACCTCAGAAATATAGATGAACTGCAAACTGTGATGTCTTGAAATCAGGAACTGATGGCTTCTGAGTTGTCAGCTGCTAATTTTCCTCTGCAAAATGTTTTTCAGATGTCCTGCGTGATGATCCTCGCTGTAGTCGTATAGTTGAAGTGAAGTGAAAAGTGTGATTTCAGAAAATTGAGTAACAAAGTAGCACGGGTTCCCCCTTTTTTACTTGTTTACTCTTCGGCTCCTGATCTCACACTGAGTAACATTTTGACGTAACAGGATGACTCATCGATTGCGCAATACATTTTATTTTGTATTTCTACATTTAAACTTCGCGGTTGCACAAAGCTTTGGTTTTATAATTTTTCCCCAAGTTACTTCGGACGGGGAATAAAAAGGTCTCTTGTGTTTTTTTCGATCTCCGAGGCTTCCTTATGGGTTAGAATTTGTGTCAGTCAGTGAGTGACCTCCGGGGCTTTATATGTTATAGACTCGCGGGTTCGCCTCCGATGTGGAGGCAAGCGATTATAAAGGTAGGATCGGTGGTGGTGAGAATTGGTAGTGGGGGATGCGCAGTGATTGAAACAGTTCACACTGCGCAATGACGAGAGGGGATAGCATGCACATTACACAGAAGATTCTAGCATTGCGCATTTACGTCAATGCTGGCGTCATATCGATTGTGTAACATTCTGACGTAACAGGATGACTCATCGATTGCGCAGTTATGCGCAATACCTTTCATTTTGTATTTCTACATTTAAATACAGTGGAAATCATTTAACGCGAAAACGGTTACCACAAAATATCGGTTAACACGAAATACCACTCGGGTACCGATCGCCGTTTGTTGTGTACAGTGTATTATTTGTACGGTTAACACGAAAAATTTTTGTTAAAAATAATTTTTTTTTTTGCTGGCTTTTAAGTAACTGCATACAAAATAAAGCCACACAGGTACGCCCAAAAGCTTGTTTTCGATGTAAAGGAATCTATTCTTCATCTCTAAAAGAGAAAGAGCAGGTAGTGACCATAGTTTGTTTTGTCTACCTGTTTTGTTTTGTCTTCAGTACCAAGTTCTATTTACAGTACGTACTGTATACAGTGTACCGTTGTTTACGAGAAACCATAGCCTCTCCTTCAGCACCAAATGTGTTGTTCATTGACCGCAAATAAACCGTTATCGCGTACATTAACTACCTACTCTATAGGTGTGGTGAGTTCAGTTCAGTTGTATTCTGTGCGTGTACAGCGGTGGTAAAGTTTGCGGTACGGTACCGATAACATTTTATTGTAAAACATTTACTCAGTTGTGAGGATTAACTGTTTACTTTTTTACTGTACAAACTTCTTAGTCTTTTACAGCCAGTTAAGTGACGTTAAGCGTGTGACGTGTACGTGTTAAGTGAAGTTACGCCTTTGTAAATTTCGTTTTTGCAGTCCGGAAGTAAAATGGAGAAGAAAGTGCGTAAACAAAGTGCCCTCTCTTTAGAAAAAAGTTGAACTCCTCCAAGTTGTTAATGAGGGTATTCGAACTAAAACAGAAATCTGTAAAACATTCGGTATACCAAACTCGACGTTATCCACGATTATAAAAAATAGAGATGAAACTTTAGAACTGTATGAGTCGGGCAACCAGGCAGAAAACGTTTCCGTAAGGCAAACCACGAAAACTTAGAGGCTGCTCTTCTTGTTTGGTTTAAGCAAGCAAGATCACAATATGCTCCTATTTCTGGACCACTACTGATGGAGAAAGCAAACGTTTTTGCTGAACAGATGAACTTAAATTTCACTGCAAATCCTGGCTGGCTAGAAAGGTTTAAAGTACGAAATGGCATAACCTTTAAAAACATCTGTGGCGAATCAAGACGGGTGTCACAAGAAATGACATCATCGTGGTTGCAATCTACACTGCCTGCAATTTTAAAAGACTATCCACGTAAGGATATTTTCAACGCCGATGAAACAGGACTATTTTTCCGTTGTAGGCCTATGCCCGATAAAACACTTTCATTCAAAGGGGAGCAGTGCTCTGGTGGTAAAAAGTCCAAAGAGAGAGTGACAGTGATGGTAGGTTGCAATGCTGATGGGTCAGAAAAACTTCCGTTACTTGTTATAGGAAAAAGTTTAAAGCCGCGCTGTTTTAAAAATGTTAAAAAGTTGCCAGTAGAATATAGAGCTAACAAACGAGCGTGGATGACGTCTAAAATTTTTACCGAATGGCTGGTTTCGTTAGAAAAACGTTTCACTTCTCAGAAGAGGAAAATTGTGTTAATTATTGACAACTGTCCTGCCCACCCATGTGACCTAAAATTGATGGCAATTAAACTTGTTTTTCTACCACCGAACACGACTAGTGTCCTACAACCTTGTGATCAAGGTATTATTAAAATGTTAAAATTTCAGTACAGAAAGTTACTTCTGCGGAAATACTTGGCCACTATTGAGGGGAAAAAAGATTTCTGTGTAAATGTTCTGGATGCTTGTAACTTGTTAAGAACAGCGTGGAACCTCGTGACGCCTACAACAATTCAAAACTGTTTCACTCATGCTGGATTCATTTTGAATTCAGAAACTGAACAACCCGAAGAAAATGAAATTGATCCTACACTATCTGAAATGTTTAATCGTGTGTCATCTGTATTAAATGTTTCAATTTCTCTAAATGAGTACTTGACTGTCGACAAGAACGTAACTACGGCTCCCGTATTAACAGAT
This sequence comes from Magicicada septendecula, assembly GCA_034769895.1. Taxonomy (NCBI): domain Eukaryota; kingdom Metazoa; phylum Arthropoda; class Insecta; order Hemiptera; family Cicadidae; genus Magicicada; species Magicicada septendecula. The sequence continues at coordinate 450,765,424 of CM068368.1, forward strand.
ACCGATATCGTGGAAACAGTGCAAGTTGACAACTGTGAAGGTGATGATAGTGACGACGAACTTGACACGGAAAATGATAGTGAAAATGTTCATACCGCTACCGATATGCTTTCGTTGCTGAGCCGTGTTGGTGGTCGATATTTTGAAGCCAACTCGGAAGGTGAAATGTTTGAACACGTTGATAAATTAGAACAATTTGTTGAAAATAAAATAGTGCAAAATTGTGTGCAAAAGAAAATAACGGATTATTTTAAATAAAGATAAACACGAAAACTACGGTAAAGTTGAAAGACATACAGTAGTCTATAAGAAAACCTAAATCATAGGACTAAATTTAGAACAGCTAATAATAATTTTAAGAAAAATTAACAATAATAAACCATGAGGATAAATAAAAGGTTGTATTTGTTGCATTTTACTAGACAGTACAATAAATAATCTACAGTACACTATTTGTTCACTTCCTCATTTTGTTTCACTTTTTGTTCGCTTAACGCGAAATTCGGTTTACACGAAAAAAATAACTGGTCCCCGTCATTTCGTGTTAACCGATTTCCACTGTACGTGGTAAATGGTACGTTTATTGCAGAAAACAACTGCTCAAAATAAGAAACTAATACCAGTCCCCCACTGGGCCATAAAACAAACAAGAAACAATAAAGTTATTCGTAAATTTCAAAAACCGATAATCGGTTTACATTTAGTCAGGCGAGCCGACTGGATTAAAATTACTCCCAGCTTGATAGCGCTAACCGTTCTCGAGATAGGCTCCCCTCTTATATCCGGTATGAAAATCGGTCAGAGGAAATTCGTTTTTTCGGGCTTCCGGTTGCACAAAGCTTTGGTTTTATAATTTTTCCCCAAGTAACTTCGGACGGGGAATAAAAAATGTCTCTTGTGTTTTTTCGCTCCGAGGCTTCCTTATATCTGGTATGAAAATCGGTCAGCCGAAATTCGTTTTTTCGGGCTTCCGGTTGCACAAAGCTTTGGTTTTATAATTTTTCTCCAATTTACTTCGGACGGGGAATGAAAAAGGTCTCTTGTGTTTTTTCGCTCCGAGGCTTCCTTATATCCGGTATGAAAATCGGTCAGACGAAATCCGTTTTTTCGGGCTTCGGGTTGCACAAAGCTTTGGTTTTATAATTTTTCCCCAAGTTACTTCGGACGGGGAATGAAAAATGTCTCTTGTGTTTTTTCGCTCCGAGGCTTCCTTATATCCGGTATGAAAATCGGTCAGACGAAATCCGTTTTTTCGGGCTTCGGGTTGCACAAAGCTTTGGTTTTATAATTTTTCCCTAAGTTACTTCGGACGGGGAATGAAAAAGGTCTCTTGTGTTTTTTCGCTCCGAGGCTTCCTTATATCCGGTATGAAAATCGGTCAGACGAAATTCGTTTTTTCGGGTTTCGGGTTGCACAAAGCTTTGGTTTTATAATTTTTCCCCAAGTTACTTCGGACGGGGAATAAAAAAGGTCTCTAGTGTTTTTTCGCTCTGAGGCTTCCTTATTGGTTAGAATTTATGTCAGTCAGTGAGTGACCTCTGGGGCTTTATATGTTTTCACTAAATCGCGGATTGGCCTGGGAAATGGTACCGGAGGCTACACATTCGAAACACTACATCTTTAAAAATAATTTCAAAAAATCTTAAAAATAAACAAAAAAAATAATTGCTTACAATGTAAAGAAAAAATATAAATAAACAATAAATATTATACTAATAATATAAATACAAAATTATCATGCAATAAAAACGAAAATAATAAAGTATTAAATTTTTTTAACTCACATAAAATGATGTCTTCAAATGGCCAGCTTGCGTTAATCCTGTTCCTACGATAATCTGGAACTGATGACGTATGATCCTCTACAGCTGCTAATCCTTGTCAGGTTATCAGATGTCTTCAATGATGATCCAGACCTCAGAAATATAGATGAACTGCAAACTGTGATGTCTTGAAATCAGGAACTGATGGCTTCTGAGTTGTCAGCTGCTAATTTTCCTCTGCAAAATGTTTTTCAGATGTCCTGCGTGATGATCCTCGCTGTAGTCGTATAGTTGAAGTGAAGTGAAAAGTGTGATTTCAGAAAATTGAGTAACAAAGTAGCACGGGTTCCCCCTTTTTTACTTGTTTACTCTTCGGCTCCTGATCTCACACTGAGTAACATTTTGACGTAACAGGATGACTCATCGATTGCGCAATACATTTTATTTTGTATTTCTACATTTAAACTTCGCGGTTGCACAAAGCTTTGGTTTTATAATTTTTCCCCAAGTTACTTCGGACGGGGAATAAAAAGGTCTCTTGTGTTTTTTTCGATCTCCGAGGCTTCCTTATGGGTTAGAATTTGTGTCAGTCAGTGAGTGACCTCCGGGGCTTTATATGTTATAGACTCGCGGGTTCGCCTCCGATGTGGAGGCAAGCGATTATAAAGGTAGGATCGGTGGTGGTGAGAATTGGTAGTGGGGGATGCGCAGTGATTGAAACAGTTCACACTGCGCAATGACGAGAGGGGATAGCATGCACATTACACAGAAGATTCTAGCATTGCGCATTTACGTCAATGCTGGCGTCATATCGATTGTGTAACATTCTGACGTAACAGGATGACTCATCGATTGCGCAGTACCTTTTATTTTGTATTTCTACATTTAAATACAGTGGAAATCATTTAACGCGAAAACGGTTACCACAAAATATCGGTTAACACGAAATACCACTCGGGTACCGATCGCCGTTTGTTGTGTACAGTGTATTATTTGTACGGTTAACACGAAAAATTTTTGTTAAAAATAATTTTTTTTTTTGCTGGCTTTTAAGTAACTGCATACAAAATAAAGCCACACAGGTACGCCCAAAAGCTTGTTTTCGATGTAAAGGAATCTATTCTTCATCTCTAAAAGAGAAAGAGCAGGTAGTGACCATAGTTTGTTTTGTCTACCTGTTTTGTTTTGTCTTCAGTACCAAGTTCTATTTACAGTACGTACTGTATACAGTGTACCGTTGTTTACGAGAAACCATAGCCTCTCCTTCAGCACCAAATGTGTTGTTCATTGACCGCAAATAAACCGTTATCGCGTACATTAACTACCTACTCTATAGGTGTGGTGAGTTCAGTTCAGTTGTATTCTGTGCGTGTACAGCGGTGGTAAAGTTTGCGGTACGGTACCGATAACATTTTATTGTAAAACATTTACTCAGTTGTGAGGATTAACTGTTTACTTTTTTACTGTACAAACTTCTTAGTCTTTTACAGCCAGTTAAGTGACGTTAAGCGTGTGACGTGTACGTGTTAAGTGAAGTTACGCCTTTGTAAATTTCGTTTTTGCAGTCCGGAAGTAAAATGGAGAAGAAAGTGCGTAAACAAAGTGCCCTCTCTTTAGAAAAAAGTTGAACTCCTCCAAGTTGTTAATGAGGGTATTCGAACTAAAACAGAAATCTGTAAAACATTCGGTATACCAAACTCGACGTTATCCACGATTATAAAAAATAGAGATGAAACTTTAGAACTGTATGAGTCGGGCAACCAGGCAGAAAACGTTTCCGTAAGGCAAACCACGAAAACTTAGAGGCTGCTCTTCTTGTTTGGTTTAAGCAAGCAAGATCACAATATGCTCCTATTTCTGGACCACTACTGATGGAGAAAGCAAACGTTTTTGCTGAACAGATGAACTTAAATTTCACTGCAAATCCTGGCTGGCTAGAAAGGTTTAAAGTACGAAATGGCATAACCTTTAAAAACATCTGTGGCGAATCAAGACGGGTGTCACAAGAAATGACATCATCGTGGTTGCAATCTACACTGCCTGCAATTTTAAAAGACTATCCACGTAAGGATATTTTCAACGCCGATGAAACAGGACTATTTTTCCGTTGTAGGCCTATGCCCGATAAAACACTTTCATTCAAAGGGGAGCAGTGCTCTGGTGGTAAAAAGTCCAAAGAGAGAGTGACAGTGATGGTAGGTTGCAATGCTGATGGGTCAGAAAAACTTCCGTTACTTGTTATAGGAAAAAGTTTAAAGCCGCGCTGTTTTAAAAATGTTAAAAAGTTGCCAGTAGAATATAGAGCTAACAAACGAGCGTGGATGACGTCTAAAATTTTTACCGAATGGCTGGTTTCGTTAGAAAAACGTTTCACTTCTCAGAAGAGGAAAATTGTGTTAATTATTGACAACTGTCCTGCCCACCCATGTGACCTAAAATTGATGGCAATTAAACTTGTTTTGCTACCACCGAACACGACTAGTGTCCTACAACCTTGTGATCAAGGTATTATTAAAATGTTAAAATTTCAGTACAGAAAGTTACTTCTGCGGAAATACTTGGCCACTATTGAGGGGAAAAAAGATTTCTGTGTAAATGTTCTGGATGCTTGTAACTTGTTAAGAACAGCGTGGAACCTCGTGACGCCTACAACAATTCAAAACTGTTTCACTCATGCTGGATTCATTTTGAATTCAGAAACTGAACAACCCGAAGAAAATGAAATTGATCCTACACTATCTGAAATGTTTAATCGTGTGTCATCTGTATTAAATGTTTCAATTTCTCTAAATGAGTACTTGACTGTCGACAAGAACGTAACTACGGCTCCCGTATTAACAGATACCGATATCGTGGAAACAGTGCAAGTTGACAACTGTGAAGGTGATGATAGTGACGACGAACTTGACACGGAAAATGATAGTGAAAATGTTCATACCGCTACCGATATGCTTTCGTTGCTGAGCCGTGTTGGTGGTCGATATTTTGAAGCCAACTCGGAAGGTGAAATGTTTGAACACGTTGATAAATTAGAACAATTTGTTGAAAATAAAATAGTGCAAAATTGTGTGCAAAAGAAAATAACGGATTATTTTAAATAAAGATAAACACGAAAACTACGGTAAAGTTGAAAGACATACAGTAGTCTATAAGAAAACCTAAATCATAGGACTAAATTTAGAACAGCTAATAATAATTTTAAGAAAAATTAACAATAATAAACCATGAGGATAAATAAAAGGTTGTATTTGTTGCATTTTACTAGACAGTACAATAAATAATCTACAGTACACTATTTGTTCACTTCCTCATTTTGTTTCACTTTTTGTTCGCTTAACGCGAAATTCGGTTTACACGAAAAAAATAACTGGTCCCCGTCATTTCGTGTTAACCGATTTCCACTGTACGTGGTAAATGGTACGTTTATTGCAGAAAACAACTGCTCAAAATAAGAAACTAATACCAGTCCCCCACTGGGCCATAAAACAAACAAGAAACAATAAAGTTATTCGTAAATTTCAAAAACCGATAATCGGTTTACATTTAGTCAGGCGAGCCGACTGGATTAAAATTACTCCCAGCTTGATAGCGCTAACCGTTCTCGAGATAGGCTCCCCTCTTATATCCGGTATGAAAATCGGTCAGAGGAAATTCGTTTTTTCGGGCTTCCGGTTGCACAAAGCTTTGGTTTTATAATTTTTCCCCAAGTAACTTCGGACGGGGAATAAAAAATGTCTCTTGTGTTTTTTCGCTCCGAGGCTTCCTTATATCTGGTATGAAAATCGGTCAGCCGAAATTCGTTTTTTCGGGCTTCCGGTTGCACAAAGCTTTGGTTTTATAATTTTTCTCCAATTTACTTCGGACGGGGAATGAAAAAGGTCTCTTGTGTTTTTTCGCTCCGAGGCTTCCTTATATCCGGTATGAAAATCGGTCAGACGAAATCCGTTTTTTCGGGCTTCGGGTTGCACAAAGCTTTGGTTTTATAATTTTTCCCCAAGTTACTTCGGACGGGGAATGAAAAATGTCTCTTGTGTTTTTTCGCTCCGAGGCTTCCTTATATCCGGTATGAAAATCGGTCAGACGAAATCCGTTTTTTCGGGCTTCGGGTTGCACAAAGCTTTGGTTTTATAATTTTTCCCTAAGTTACTTCGGACGGGGAATGAAAAAGGTCTCTTGTGTTTTTTCGCTCCGAGGCTTCCTTATATCCGGTATGAAAATCGGTCAGACGAAATTCGTTTTTTCGGGTTTCGGGTTGCACAAAGCTTTGGTTTTATAATTTTTCCCCAAGTTACTTCGGATGGGGAATAAAAAAGGTCTCTAGTGTTTTTTCGCTCTGAGGCTTCCTTATTGGTTAGAATTTATGTCAGTCAGTGAGTGACCTCTGGGGCTTTATATGTTTTCACTAAATCGCGGATTGGCCTGGGAAATGGTACCGGAGGCTACACATTCAAAACACTACATCTTTAAAAATAATTTCAAAAAATCTTAAAAATAAACAAAAAAAATAATTGCTTACAATGTAAAGAAAAAATATAAATAAACAATAAATATTATACTAATAATATAAATACAAAATTATCATGCAATAAAAACGAAAATAATAAAGTATTAAATTTTTTTAACTCACATAAAATGATGTCTTCAAATGGCCAGCTTGCGTTAATCCTGTTCCTACGATAATCTGGAACTGATGACGTATGATCCTCTACAGCTGCTAATCCTTGTCAGGTTATCAGATGTCTTCAATGATGATCCAGACCTCAGAAATATAGATGAACTGCAAACTGTGATGTCTTGAAATCAGGAACTGATGGCTTCTGAGTTGTCAGCTGCTAATTTTCCTCTGCAAAATGTTTTTCAGATGTCCTGCGTGATGATCCTCGCTGTAGTCGTATAGTTGAAGTGAAGTGAAAAGTGTGATTTCAGAAAATTGAGTAACAAAGTAGCACGGGTTCCCCCTTTTTTACTTGTTTACTCTTCGGCTCCTGATCTCACACTGAGTAACATTTTGACGTAACAGGATGACTCATCGATTGCGCAATACATTTTATTTTGTATTTCTACATTTAAACTTCGCGGTTGCACAAAGCTTTGGTTTTATAATTTTTCCCCAAGTTACTTCGGACGGGGAATAAAAAGGCCTCTTGTGTTTTTTTCGATCTCCGAGGCTTCCTTATGGGTTAGAATTTGTGTCAGTCAGTGAGTGACCTCCGGGGCTTTATATGTTATAGACTCGCGGGTTCGCCTCCGATGTGGAGGCAAGCGATTATAAAGGTAGGATCGGTGGTGGGGAGAATTGGTAGTGGGGGATGCGCAGTGATTGAAACAGTTCACACTGCGCAATGACGAGAGGGGATAGCATGCACATTACACAGAAGATTCTAGCATTGCGCATTTACGTCAATGCTGGCGTCATATCGATTGTGTAACATTCTGACGTAACAGGATGACTCATCGATTGCGCAGTTATGCGGAATACCTTTCATTTTGTATTTCTACATTTAAATACAGTGGAAATCATTTAACGCGAAAACGGTTACCACAAAATATCGGTTAACACGAAATACCACTCGGGTACCGATCGCCGTTTGTTGTGTACAGTGTATTATTTGTACGGTTAACACGAAAAATTTTTGTTAAAAATAATTTTTTTTTTTGCTGGCTTTTAAGTAACTGCATACAAAATAAAGCCACACAGGTACGCCCAAAAGCTTGTTTTCGATGTAAAGGAATCTATTCTTCATCTCTAAAAGAGAAAGAGCAGGTAGTGACCATAGTTTGTTTTGTCTACCTGTTTTGTTTTGTCTTCAGTACCAAGTTCTATTTACAGTACGTACTGTATACAGTGTACCGTTGTTTACGAGAAACCATAGCCTCTCCTTCAGCACCAAATGTGTTGTTCATTGACCGCAAATAAACCGTTATCGCGTACATTAACTACCTACTCTATAGGTGTGGTGAGTTCAGTTCAGTTGTATTCTGTGCGTGTACAGCGGTGGTAAAGTTTGCGGTACGGTACCGATAACATTTTATTGTAAAACATTTACTCAGTTGTGAGGATTAACTGTTTACTTTTTTACTGTACAAACTTCTTAGTCTTTTACAGCCAGTTAAGTGACGTTAAGCGTGTGACGTGTACGTGTTAAGTGAAGTTACGCCTTTGTAAATTTCGTTTTTGCAGTCCGGAAGTAAAATGGAGAAGAAAGTGCGTAAACAAAGTGCCCTCTCTTTAGAAAAAAGTTGAACTCCTCCAAGTTGTTAATGAGGGTATTCGAACTAAAACAGAAATCTGTAAAACATTCGGTATACCAAACTCGACGTTATCCACGATTATAAAAAATAGAGATGAAACTTTAGAACTGTATGAGTCGGGCAACCAGGCAGAAAACGTTTCCGTAAGGCAAACCACGAAAACTTAGAGGCTGCTCTTCTTGTTTGGTTTAAGCAAGCAAGATCACAATATGCTCCTATTTCTGGACCACTACTGATGGAGAAAGCAAACGTTTTTGCTGAACAGATGAACTTAAATTTCACTGCAAATCCTGGCTGGCTAGAAAGGTTTAAAGTACGAAATGGCATAACCTTTAAAAACATCTGTGGCGAATCAAGACGGGTGTCACAAGAAATGACATCATCGTGGTTGCAATCTACACTGCCTGCAATTTTAAAAGACTATCCACGTAAGGATATTTTCAACGCCGATGAAACAGGACTATTTTTCCGTTGTAGGCCTATGCCCGATAAAACACTTTCATTCAAAGGGGAGCAGTGCTCTGGTGGTAAAAAGTCCAAAGAGAGAGTGACAGTGATGGTAGGTTGCAATGCTGATGGGTCAGAAAAACTTCCGTTACTTGTTATAGGAAAAAGTTTAAAGCCGCGCTGTTTTAAAAATGTTAAAAAGTTGCCAGTAGAATATAGAGCTAACAAACGAGCGTGGATGACGTCTAAAATTTTTACCGAATGGCTGGTTTCGTTAGAAAAACGTTTCACTTCTCAGAAGAGGAAAATTGTGTTAATTATTGACAACTGTCCTGCCCACCCATGTGACCTAAAATTGATGGCAATTAAACTTGTTTTGCTACCACCGAACACGACTAGTGTCCTACAACCTTGTGATCAAGGTATTATTAAAATGTTAAAATTTCAGTACAGAAAGTTACTTCTGCGGAAATACTTGGCCACTATTGAGGGGAAAAAAGATTTCTGTGTAAATGTTCTGGATGCTTGTAACTTGTTAAGAACAGCGTGGAACCTCGTGACGCCTACAACAATTCAAAACTGTTTCACTCATGCTGGATTCATTTTGAATTCAGAAACTGAACAACCCGAAGAAAATGAAATTGATCCTACACTATCTGAAATGTTTAATCGTGTGTCATCTGTATTAAATGTTTCAATTTCTCTAAATGAGTACTTGACTGTCGACAAGAACGTAACTACGGCTCCCGTATTAACAGATACCGATATCGTGGAAACAGTGCAAGTTGACAACTGTGAAGGTGATGATAGTGACGACGAACTTGACACGGAAAATGATAGTGAAAATGTTCATACCGCTACCGATATGCTTTCGTTGCTGAGCCGTGTTGGTGGTCGATATTTTGAAGCCAACTCGGAAGGTGAAATGTTTGAACACGTTGATAAATTAGAACAATTTGTTGAAAATAAAATAGTGCAAAATTGTGTGCAAAAGAAAATAACGGATTATTTTAAATAAAGATAAACACGAAAACTACGGTAAAGTTGAAAGACATACAGTAGTCTATAAGAAAACCTAAATCATAGGACTAAATTTAGAACAGCTAATAATAATTTTAAGAAAAATTAACAATAATAAACCATGAGGATAAATAAAAGGTTGTATTTGTTGCATTTTACTAGACAGTACAATAAATAATCTACAGTACACTATTTGTTCACTTCCTCATTTTGTTTCACTTTTTGTTCGCTTAACGCGAAATTCGGTTTACACGAAAAAAATAACTGGTCCCCGTCATTTCGTGTTAACCGATTTCCACTGTACGTGGTAAATGGTACGTTTATTGCAGAAAACAACTGCTCAAAATAAGAAACTAATACCAGTCCCCCACTGGGCCATAAAACAAACAAGAAACAATAAAGTTATTCGTAAATTTCAAAAACCGATAATCGGTTTACATTTAGTCAGGCGAGCCGACTGGATTAAAATTACTCCCAGCTTGATAGCGCTAACCGTTCTCGAGATAGGCTCCCCTCTTATATCCGGTATGAAAATCGGTCAGAGGAAATTCGTTTTATCGGGCTTCCGGTTGCACAAAGCTTTGGTTTTTTAATTTTTCCCCAAGTAACTTCGGACGGGGAATAAAAAATGTCTCTTGTGTTTTTTCGCTCCGAGGCTTCCTTATATCTGGTATGAAAATCGGTCAGCCGAAATTCGTTTTTTCGGGCTTCCGGTTGCACAAAGCTTTGGTTTTATAATTTTTCCCCAAGTTACTTCGGACGGGGAATGAAAAAGGTCTCTTGTGTTTTTTCGCTCCGAGGCTTCCTTATATCCGGTATGAAAATCGGTCAGACGAAATTCGTTTTTTCGGGTTTCGGGTTGCACAAAGCTTTGGTTTTATAATTTTTCCCCAAGTTACTTCGGACGGGGAATAAAAAAGGTCTCTAGTGTTTTTTCGCTCTGAGGCTTCCTTATTGGTTAGAATTTATGTCAGTCAGTGAGTGACCTCTGGGGCTTTATATGTTTTCACTAAATCGCGGATTGGCCTGGGAAATGGTACCGGAGGCTACACATTCGAAACACTACATCTTTAAAAATAATTTCAAAAAATCTTAAAAATAAACAAAAAAAATAATTGCTTACAATGTAAAGAAAAAATATAAATAAACAATAAATATTATACTAATAATATAAATACAAAATTATCATGCAATAAAAACGAAAATAATAAAGTATTAAATTTTTTTAACTCACATAAAATGATGTCTTCAAATGGCCAGCTTGCGTTAATCCTGTTCCTACGATAATCTGGAACTGATGACGTATGATCCTCTACAGCTGCTAATCCTTGTCAGGTTATCAGATGTCTTCAATGATGATCCAGACCTCAGAAATATAGATGAACTGCAAACTGTGATGTCTTGAAATCAGGAACTGATGGCTTCTGAGTTGTCAGCTGCTAATTTTCCTCTGCAAAATGTTTTTCAGATGTCCTGCGTGATGATCCTCGCTGTAGTCGTATAGTTGAAGTGAAGTGAAAAGTGTGATTTCAGAAAATTGAGTAACAAAGTAGCACGGGTTCCCCCTTTTTTACTTGTTTACTCTTCGGCTCCTGATCTCACACTGAGTAACATTTTGACGTAACAGGATGACTCATCGATTGCGCAATACATTTTATTTTGTATTTCTACATTTAAACTTCGCGGTTGCACAAAGCTTTGGTTTTATAATTTTTCCCCAAGTTACTTCGGACGGGGAATAAAAAGGTCTCTTGTGTTTTTTTCGATCTCCGAGGCTTCCTTATGGGTTAGAATTTGTGTCAGTCAGTGAGTGACCTCCGGGGCTTTATATGTTATAGACTCGCGGGTTCGCCTCCGATGTGGAGGCAAGCGATTATAAAGGTAGGATCGGTGGTGGTGAGAATTGGTAGTGGGGGATGCGCAGTGATTGAAACAGTTCACACTGCGCAATGACGAGAGGGGATAGCATGCACATTACACAGAAGATTCTAGCATTGCGCATTTACGTCAATGCTGGCGTCATATCGATTGTGTAACATTCTGACGTAACAGGATGACTCATCGATTGCGCAGTTATGCGCAATACCTTTCATTTTGTATTTCTACATTTAAATACAGTGGAAATCATTTAACGCGAAAACGGTTACCACAAAATATCGGTTAACACGAAATACCACTCGGGTACCGATCGCCGTTTGTTATGTACAGTGTATTATTTGTACGGTTAACACGAAAAATTTTTGTTAAAAATAATTTTTTTTGGCTGGCTTTTAAGTAACTGCATACAAAATAAAGCCACACAAGTAAGCCCAAAAGCTTGTTTTCGATGTAAAGGAATCTATTCTTCATCTCTAAAAGAGAAAGAGCAGGTAGTGACCATAGTTTGTTTTGTCTACCTGTTTTGTTTTGTCTTCAGTACCAAGTTCTATTTACAGTACGTACTGTATACAGTGTACCGTTGTTTACGAGAAACCATAGCCTCTCCTTCAGCACCAAATGTGTTGTTCATTGACCGCAAATAAACCGTTATCGCGTACATTAACTACCTACTCTATAGGTGTGGTGAGTTCAGTTCAGTTGTATTCTGTGCGTGTACAGCGGTGGTAAAGTTTGCGGTACGGTACCGCTAACATTTTATTGTAAAACATTTACTCAGTTGTGAGGATTAACTGTTTACTTTTTTACTGTACAAACTTCTTAGTCTTTTACAGCCAGTTAAGTGACGTTAAGCGTGTGACGTGTACGTGTTAAGTGAAGTTACGCCTTTGTAAATTTCGTTTTTGCAGTCCGGAAGTAAAATGGAGAAGAAAGTGCGTAAACAAAGTGCCCTCTCTTTAGAAAAAAGTTGAACTCCTCCAAGTTGTTAATGAGGGTATTCGAACTAAAACAGAAATCTGTAAAACATTCGGTATACCAAACTCGACGTTATCCACGATTATAAAAAATAGAGATGAAACTTTAGAACTGTATGAGTCGGGCAAGTTTGAACCAGGCAGAAAACGTTTCCGTAAGGCAAACCACGAAAACTTAGAGGCTGCTCTTCTTGTTTGGTTTAAGCAAGCAAGATCACAATATGCTCCTATTTCTGGACCACTACTGATGGAGAAAGCAAACGTTTTTGCTGAACAGATGAACTTAAATTTCACTGCAAATCCTGGCTGGCTAGAAAGGTTTAAAGTACGAAATGGCATAACCTTTAAAAACATCTGTGGCGAATCAAGACGGGTGTCACAAGAAATGACATCATCGTGGTTGCAATCTACACTGCCTGCAATTTTAAAAGACTATCCACGTAAGGATATTTTCAACGCCGATGAAACAGGACTATTTTTCCGTTGTAGGCCTATGCCCGATAAAACACTTTCATTCAAAGGGGAGCAGTGCTCTGGTGGTAAAAAGTCCAAAGAGAGAGTGACAGTGATGGTAGGTTGCAATGCTGATGGGTCAGAAAAACTTCCGTTACTTGTTATAGGAAAAAGTTTAAAGCCGCGCTGTTTTAAAAATGTTAAAAAGTTGCCAGTAGAATATAGAGCTAACAAACGAGCGTGGATGACATCTAAAATTTTTACCGAATGGCTGGTTTCGTTAGAAAAACGTTTCACTTCTCAGAAGAGGAAAATTGTGTTAATTATTGACAACTGTCCTGCCCACCCATGTGACCTAAAATTGATGGCAATTAAACTTGTTTTTCTACCACCGAACACGACTAGTGTCCTACAACCTTGTGATCAAGGTATTATTAAAATGTTAAAATTTCAGTACAGAAAGTTACTTCTGCGGAAATACTTGGCCACTATTGAGGGGAAAAAAGATTTCTGTGTAAATGTTCTGGATGCTTGTAACTTGTTAAGAACAGCGTGGAACCTCGTGACGCCTACAACAATTCAAAACTGTTTCACTCATGCTGGATTCATTTTGAATTCAGAAACTGAACAACCCGAAGAAAATGAAATTGATCCTACATTATCTGAAATGTTTAATCGTGTGTCATCTGTATTAAATGTTTCAATTTCTCTAAATGAGTACTTGACTGTCGACAAGAACGTAACTACGGCTCCCGTATTAGCAGATACCGATATCGTGGAAACAGTGCAAGTTGACAACTGTGAAGGTGATGATAGTGACGACGAACTTGACACGGAAAATGATAGTGAAAATGTTCATACCGCTACCGATATGCTTTCGTTGCTGAGCCGTGTTGGTGGTCGATATTTTGAAGCCAACTCGGAAGGTGAAATGTTTGAACACGTTGATAAATTAGAACAATTTGTTGAAAATAAAATAGTGCAAAATTGTGTGCAAAAGAAAATAACGGATTATTTTAAATAAAGATAAACACGAAAACTACGGTAAAGTTGAAAGACATACAGTAGTCTATAAGAAAACCTAAATCATAGGACTAAATTTAGAACAGCTAATAATAATTTTAAGAAAAATTAACAATAATAAACCATGAGGATAAATAAAAGGTTGTATTTGTTGCATTTTACTAGACAGTACAATAAATAATCTACAGTACACTATTTGTTCACTTCCTCATTTTGTTTCACTTTTTGTTCGCTTAACGCGAAATTCGGTTTACACGAAAAAAATAACTGGTCCCCGTCATTTCGTGTTAACCGATTTCCACTGTACGTGGTAAATGGTATGTTTATTGCAGAAAACAACTGCTCAAAATAAGAAACTAATACCAGTCCCCCACTGGGCCATAAAACAAACAAGAAACAATAAAGTTATTCGTAAATTTCAAAAACCGATAATCGGTTTACATTTAGTCAGGCGAGCCGACTGGATTAAAATTACTCCCAGCTTGATAGCGCTAACCGTTCTCGAGATAGGCTCCCCTCTTATATCCGGTATGAAAATCGGTCAGAGGAAATTCGTTTTTTCGGGCTTCCGGTTGCACAAAGCTTTGGTTTTATAATTTTTCCCCAAGTAACTTCGGACGGGGAATAAAAAATGTCTCTTGTGTTTTTTCGCTCCGAGGCTTCCTTATATCTGGTATGAAAATCGGTCAGCCGAAATTCGTTTTTTCGGGCTTCCGGTTGCACAAAGCTTTGGTTTTATAATTTTTCCCCAAGTTACTTCGGACGGGGAATGAAAAAGGTCTCTTGTGTTTTTTCGCTCCGAGGCTTCCTTATATCCGGTATGAAAATCGGTCAGACGAAATTCGTTTTTTCGGGTTTCGGGTTGCACAAAGCTTTGGTTTTATAATTTTTCCCCAAGTTACTTCGGACGGGGAATAAAAAAGGTCTCTAGTGTTTTTTCGCTCTGAGGCTTCCTTATTGGTTAGAATTTATGTCAGTCAGTGAGTGACCTCTGGGGCTCTATATGTTTTCACTAAATCGCGGATTGGCCTGGGAAATGGTACCGGAGGCTACACATTCGAAACACTACATCTTTAAAAATAATTTCAAAAAATCTTAAAAATAAACAAAAAAAATAATTGCTTACAATGTAAAGAAAAATATAATTAAACAATAAATATTATACTAATAATATAAATACAAAATTATCATGCAATAAAAACGAAAATAATAAAGTATTAAATTTTTTTAACTCACATAAAATGATGTCTTCAAATGGCCAGCTTGCGTTAATCCTGTTCCTACGATAATCTGGAACTGATGACGTATGATCCTCTACAGCTGCTAATCCTTGTCAGGTTATCAGATGTCTTCAATGATGATCCAGACCTCAGAAATATAGATGAACTGCAAACTGTGATGTCTTGAAATCAGGAACTGATGGCTTCTGAGTTGTCAGCTGCTAATTTTCCTCTGCAAAATGTTTTTCAGATGTCCTGCGTGATGATCCTCGCTGTAGTCGTATAGTTGAAGTGAAGTGAAAAGTGTGATTTCAGAAAATTGAGTAACAAAGTAGCACGGGTTCCCCCTTTTTTACTTGTTTACTCTTCGGCTCCTGATCTCACACTGAGTAACATTTTGACGTAACAGGATGACTCATCGATTGCGCAATACATTTTATTTTGTATTTCTACATTTAAACTTCGCGGTTGCACAAAGCTTTGGTTTTATAATTTTTCCCCAAGTTACTTCGGACGGGGAATAAAAAGGTCTCTTGTGTTTTTTTCGATCTCCGAGGCTTCCTTATGGGTTAGAATTTGTGTCAGTCAGTGAGTGACCTCCGGGGCTTTATATGTTATAGACTCGCGGGTTCGCCTCCGATGTGGAGGCAAGCGATTATAAAGGTAGGATCGGTGGTGGTGAGAATTGGTAGTGGGGGATGCGCAGTGATTGAAACAGTTCACACTGCGCAATGACGAGAGGGGATAGCATGCACATTACACAGAAGATTCTAGCATTGCGCATTTACGTCAATGCTGGCGTCATATCGATTGTGTAACATTCTGACGTAACAGGATGACTCATCGATTGCGCAGTTATGCGCAATACCTTTCATTTTGTATTTCTACATTTAAATACAGTGGAAATCATTTAACGCGAAAACGGTTACCACAAAATATCGGTTAACACGAAATACCACTCGGGTACCGATCGCCGTTTGTTATGTACAGTGTATTATTTGTACGGTTAACACGAAAAATTTTTGTTAAAAATAATTTTTTTTGGCTGGCTTTTAAGTAACTGCATACAAAATAAAGCCACACAAGTACGCCCAAAAGCTTGTTTTCGATGTAAAGGAATCTATTCTTCATCTCTAAAAGAGAAAGAGCAGGTAGTGACCATAGTTTGTTTTGTCTACCTGTTTTGTTTTGTCTTCAGTACCAAGTTCTATTTACAGTACGTACTGTATACAGTGTACCGTTGTTTACGAGAAACCATAGCCCCTCCTTCAGCACCAAATGTGTTGTTCATTGACCGCAAATAAACCGTTATCGCGTACATTAACTACCTACTCTATAGGTGTGGTGAGTTCAGTTCAGTTGTATTCTGTGCGTGTACAGCGGTGGTAAAGTTTGCGGTACGGTACCGCTAACATTTTATTGTAAAACATTTACTCAGTTGTGAGGATTAACTGTTTACTTTTTTACTGTACAAACTTCTTAGTCTTTTACAGCCAGTTAAGTGACGTTAAGCGTGTGACGTGTACGTGTTAAGTGAAGTTACGCCTTTGTAAATTTCGTTTTTGCAGTCCGGAAGTAAAATGGAGAAGAAAGTGCGTAAACAAAGTGCCCTCTCTTTAGAAAAAAGTTGAACTCCTCCAAGTTGTTAATGAGGGTATTCGAACTAAAACAGAAATCTGTAAAACATTCGGTATACCAAACTCGACGTTATCCACGATTATAAAAAATAGAGATGAAACTTTAGAACTGTATGAGTCGGGCAAGTTTGAACCAGGCAGAAAACGTTTCCGTAAGGCAAACCACGAAAACTTAGAGGCTGCTCTTCTTGTTTGGTTTAAGCAAGCAAGATCACAATATGCTCCTATTTCTGGACCACTACTGATGGAGAAAGCAAACGTTTTTGCTGAACAGATGAACTTAAATTTCACTGCAAATCCTGGCTGGCTAGAAAGGTTTAAAGTATGAAATGGCATAACCTTTTAAAAACATCTGTGGCGAATCAAGACGGGTGTCACAAGAAATGACATCATCGTGGTTGCAATCTACACTGCCTGCAATTTTAAAAGACTATCCACGTAAGGATATTTTCAACGCCGATGAAACAGGACTATTTTTCCGTTGTAGGCCTATGCCCGATAAAACACTTTCATTCAAAGGGGAGCAGTGCTCTGGTGGTAAAAAGTCCAAAGAGAGAGTGACAGTGATGGTAGGTTGCAATGCTGATGGGTCAGAAAAACCTCCGTTACTTGTTATAGGAAAAAGTTTAAAGCCGCGCTGTTTTAAAAATGTTAAAAAGTTGCCAGTAGAATATAGAGCTAACAAACGAGCGTGAATGACGTCTAAAATTTTTACCGAATGGCTGGTTTCATTAGAAAAACATTTCACTTCTCAGAAGAGGAAAATTGTGTTAATTATTGACAACTGTCCTGCCCACCCATGTGACCTAAAATTGATGGCAATTAAACTTGTTTTTCTACCACCGAACACGACTAGTGTCCTACAACCTTGTGATCAAGGTATTATTAAAATGTTAAAATTTCAGTACAGAAAGTTACTTCTGCGGAAATACTTGGCCACTATTGAGGGGAAAAAAGATTTCTGTGTAAATGTTCTGGATGCTTGTAACTTGTTAAGAACAGCGTGGAACCTCGTGACGCCTACAACAATTCAAAACTGTTTCGCTCATGCTGGATTCATTTTGAATTCAGAAACTGAACAACCCGAAGAAAATGAAATTGATCCTACACTATCTGAAATGTTTAATCGTGTGTCATCTGTATTAAATGTTTCAATTTCTCTAAATGAGTACTTGACTGTCGACAAGAACGTAACTACGGCTCCCGTATTAACAGATACCGATATCGTGGAAACAGTGCAAGTTGACAACTGTGAAGGTGATGATAGTGATGATGAACTTGACACGGAAAATGATAGTGAAAATGTTCATACCGCTACCGATATGCTTTCGTTGCTGAGCCGTGTTGGTGGTCGATATTTTGAAGCCAACTCGGAAGGTGAAATGTTTGACACGTTGATAAATTAGAACAATTTGTTGAAAATAAAATAGTGCAAAATTGTGTGCAAAAGAAAATAACGGATTATTTTAAATAAAGGTAAACACGAAAACTACGGTAAAGTTGAAAGACATACAGTAGTCTATAAGAAAACCTAAATCATAGGACTAAATTTAGAACAGCTAATAATAATTTTAAGAAAAATTAACAATAATAAACCATGAGGATAAATAAAAGGTTGTATTTGTTGCATTTTACTAGACAGTACAATAAATAATCTACAGTACACTATTTGTTCACTTCCTCATTTTGTTTCACTTTTTGTTCGCTTAACGCGAAATTCGGTTTACACGAAAAAAATAACTGGTCCCCGTCATTTCGTGTTAACCGATTTCCACTGTACGTGGTAAATGGTACGTTTATTGCAGAAAACAACTGCTCAAAATAAGAAACTAATACCAGTCCCCCACTGGGCCATAAAACAAACAAGAAACAATAAAGTTATTCGTAAATTTCAAAAACCGATAATCGGTTTACATTTAGTCAGGCGAGCCGACTGGATTAAAATTACTCCCAGCTTGATAGCGCTAACCGTTCTCGAGATAGGCTCCCCTCTTATATCCGGTATGAAAATCGGTCAGAGGAAATTCGTTTTTTCGGGCTTCCGGTTGCACAAAGCTTTGGTTTTATAATTTTTCCCCAAGTAACTTCGGACGGGGAATAAAAAATGTCTCTTGTGTTTTTTCGCTCCGAGGCTTCCTTATATCTGGTATGAAAATCGGTCAGCCGAAATTCGTTTTTTCGGGCTTCCGGTTGCACAAAGCTTTGGTTTTATAATTTTTCCCCAAGTTACTTCGGACGGGGAATGAAAAAGGTCTCTTGTGTTTTTTCGCTCCGAGGCTTCCTTATATCCGGTATGAAAATCGGTCAGACGAAATTCGTTTTTTCGGGTTTCGGGTTGCACAAAGCTTTGGTTTTATAATTTTTCCCCAAGTTACTTCGGACGGGGAATAAAAAAGGTCTCTAGTGTTTTTTCGCTCTGAGGCTTCCTTATTGGTTAGAATTTATGTCAGTCAGTGAGTGACCTCTGGGGCTTTATATGTTTTCACTAAATCGCGGATTGGCCTGGGAAATGGTACCGGAGGCTACACATTCGAAACACTACATCTTTAAAAATAATTTCAAAAAATCTTAAAAATAAACAAAAAAAATAATTGCTTACAATGTAAAGAAAAAATATAAATAAACAATAAATATTATACTAATAATATAAATACAAAATTATCATGCAATAAAAACGAAAATAATAAAGTATTAAATTTTTTTAACTCACATAAAATGATGTCTTCAAATGGCCAGCTTGCGTTAATCCTGTTCCTACGATAATCTGGAACTGATGACGTATGATCCTCTACAGCTGCTAATCCTTGTCAGGTTATCAGATGTCTTCAATGATGATCCAGACCTCAGAAATATAGATGAACTGCAAACTGTGATGTCTTGAAATCAGGAACTGATGGCTTCTGAGTTGTCAGCTGCTAATTTTCCTCTGCAAAATGTTTTTCAGATGTCCTGCGTGATGATCCTCGCTGTAGTCGTATAGTTGAAGTGAAGTGAAAAGTGTGATTTCAGAAAATTGAGTAACAAAGTAGCACGGGTTCCCCCTTTTTTACTTGTTTACTCTTCGGCTCCTGATCTCACACTGAGTAACATTTTGACGTAACAGGATGACTCATCGATTGCGCAATACATTTTATTTTGTATTTCTACATTTAAACTTCGCGGTTGCACAAAGCTTTGGTTTTATAATTTTTCCCCAAGTTACTTCGGACGGGGAATAAAAAGGTCTCTTGTGTTTTTTTCGATCTCCGAGGCTTCCTTATGGGTTAGAATTTGTGTCAGTCAGTGAGTGACCTCCGGGGCTTTATATGTTATAGACTCGCGGGTTCGCCTCCGATGTGGAGGCAAGCGATTATAAAGGTAGGATCGGTGGTGGTGAGAATTGGTAGTGGGGGATGCGCAGTGATTGAAACAGTTCACACTGCGCAATGACGAGAGGGGATAGCATGCACATTACACAGAAGATTCTAGCATTGCGCATTTACGTCAATGCTGGCGTCATATCGATTGTGTAACATTCTGACGTAACAGGATGACTCATCGATTGCGCAGTTATGCGCAATACCTTTCATTTTGTATTTCTACATTTAAATACAGTGGAAATCATTTAACGCGAAAACGGTTACCACAAAATATCGGTTAACACGAAATACCACTCGGGTACCGATCGCCGTTTGTTATGTACAGTGTATTATTTGTACGGTTAACACGAAAAATTTTTGTTAAAAATAATTTTTTTTGGCTGGCTTTTAAGTAACTGCATACAAAATAAAGCCACACAAGTAAGCCCAAAAGCTTGTTTTCGATGTAAAGGAATCTATTCTTCATCTCTAAAAGAGAAAGAGCAGGTAGTGACCATAGTTTGTTTTGTCTACCTGTTTTGTTTTGTCTTCAGTACCAAGTTCTATTTACAGTACGTACTGTATACAGTGTACCGTTGTTTACGAGAAACCATAGCCTCTCCTTCAGCACCAAATGTGTTGTTCATTGACCGCAAATAAACCGTTATCGCGTACATTAACTACCTACTCTATAGGTGTGGTGAGTTCAGTTCAGTTGTATTCTGTGCGTGTACAGCGGTGGTAAAGTTTGCGGTACGGTACCGCTAACATTTTATTGTAAAACATTTACTCAGTTGTGAGGATTAACTGTTTACTTTTTTACTGTACAAACTTCTTAGTCTTTTACAGCCAGTTAAGTGACGTTAAGCGTGTGACGTGTACGTGTTAAGTGAAGTTACGCCTTTGTAAATTTCGTTTTTGCAGTCCGGAAGTAAAATGGAGAAGAAAGTGCGTAAACAAAGTGCCCTCTCTTTAGAAAAAAGTTGAACTCCTCCAAGTTGTTAATGAGGGTATTCGAACTAAAACAGAAATCTGTAAAACATTCGGTATACCAAACTCGACGTTATCCACGATTATAAAAAATAGAGATGAAACTTTAGAACTGTATGAGTCGGGCAAGTTTGAACCAGGCAGAAAACGTTTCCGTAAGGCAAACCACGAAAACTTAGAGGCTGCTCTTCTTGTTTGGTTTAAGCAAGCAAGATCACAATATGCTCCTATTTCTGGACCACTACTGATGGAGAAAGCAAACGTTTTTGCTGAACAGATGAACTTAAATTTCACTGCAAATCCTGGCTGGCTAGAAAGGTTTAAAGTATGAAATGGCATAACCTTTTAAAAACATCTGTGGCGAATCAAGACGGGTGTCACAAGAAATGACATCATCGTGGTTGCAATCTACACTGCCTGCAATTTTAAAAGACTATCCACGTAAGGATATTTTCAACGCCGATGAAACAGGACTATTTTTCCGTTGTAGGCCTATGCCCGATAAAACACTTTCATTCAAAGGGGAGCAGTGCTCTGGTGGTAAAAAGTCCAAAGAGAGAGTGACAGTGATGGTAGGTTGCAATGCTGATGGGTCAGAAAAACCTCCGTTACTTGTTATAGGAAAAAGTTTAAAGCCGCGCTGTTTTAAAAATGTTAAAAAGTTGCCAGTAGAATATAGAGCTAACAAACGAGCGTGAATGACGTCTAAAATTTTTACCGAATGGCTGGTTTCATTAGAAAAACATTTCACTTCTCAGAAGAGGAAAATTGTGTTAATTATTGACAACTGTCCTGCCCACCCATGTGACCTAAAATTGATGGCAATTAAACTTGTTTTTCTACCACCGAACACGACTAGTGTCCTACAACCTTGTGATCAAGGTATTATTAAAATGTTAAAATTTCAGTACAGAAAGTTACTTCTGCGGAAATACTTGGCCACTATTGAGGGGAAAAAAGATTTCTGTGTAAATGTTCTGGATGCTTGTAACTTGTTAAGAACAGCGTGGAACCTCGTGACGCCTACAACAATTCAAAACTGTTTCGCTCATGCTGGATTCATTTTGAATTCAGAAACTGAACAACCCGAAGAAAATGAAATTGATCCTACACTATCTGAAATGTTTAATCGTGTGTCATCTGTATTAAATGTTTCAATTTCTCTAAATGAGTACTTGACTGTCGACAAGAACGTAACTACGGCTCCCGTATTAACAGATACCGATATCGTGGAAACAGTGCAAGTTGACAACTGTGAAGGTGATGATAGTGATGATGAACTTGACACGGAAAATGATAGTGAAAATGTTCATACCGCTACCGATATGCTTTCGTTGCTGAGCCGTGTTGGTGGTCGATATTTTGAAGCCAACTCGGAAGGTGAAATGTTTGACACGTTGATAAATTAGAACAATTTGTTGAAAATAAAATAGTGCAAAATTGTGTGCAAAAGAAAATAACGGATTATTTTAAATAAAGGTAAACACGAAAACTACGGTAAAGTTGAAAGACATACAGTAGTCTATAAGAAAACCTAAATCATAGGACTAAATTTAGAACAGCTAATAATAATTTTAAGAAAAATTAACAATAATAAACCATGAGGATAAATAAAAGGTTGTATTTGTTGCATTTTACTAGACAGTACAATAAATAATCTACAGTACACTATTTGTTCACTTCCTCATTTTGTTTCACTTTTTGTTCGCTTAACGCGAAATTCGGTTTACACGAAAAAAATAACTGGTCCCCGTCATTTCCTGTTAACCGATTTCCACTGTACGTGGTAAATGGTACGTTTATTGCAGAAAACAACTGCTCAAAATAAGAAACTAATACCAGTCCCCCACTGGGCCATAAAACAAACAAGAAACAATAAAGTTATTCGTAAATTTCAAAAACCGATAATCGGTTTACATTTAGTCAGGCGAGCCGACTGGATTAAAATTACTCCCAGCTTGATAGCGCTAACCGTTCTCGAGATAGGCTCCCCTCTTATATCCGGTATGAAAATCGATCAGACGAAATTCGTTTTTTCGGGCTTCCGGTTGCACACAGCTTTGGTTTTATAATTTTTCCCCAAGTAACTTCGGACGGGGAATAAAAAAGGTCTCTTGTGTTTTTTCGCTCCGAGGCTTCCTTATATCTGGTATGAAAATCGGTCAGCCGAAATTCATTTTTTCGGGCTTCCGGTTGCACAAGCTTTGGTTTTATAATTTTTCTCCAAGTTACTTCGGACGGGGAATGAAAAAGGTCTCTTGTGTTTTTTCGCTCCGAGGCTTCCTTATATCCGGTATGAAAATCGGTCAGACGAAATCCGTTTTTTCGGGCTTCGGGTTGCACAAAGCTTTGGTCTTATAATTTTTCCCCAAGTTACTTCGGACGGGGAATGAAAAATGTCTCTTGTGTTTTTTCGCTCCGAGGCTTCCTTATATCCGGTATGAAAATCGGTCAGACGAAATCCGTTTTTTCGGGCTTCGGGTTGCACAAAGCTTTGGTTTTATAATTTTTCCCTAAGTTACTTCGGACGGGGAATGAAAAAGGTCTCTTGTGTTTTTTCGCTCCGAGGCTTCCTTATATCCGGTATGAAAATCGGTCAGACGAAATTCGTTTTTTTGGGCTTCGGGTTGCACAAAGCTTTGGTTTTATAATTTTTCCCCAAGTTACTTCGGACGGGGAATAAAAAAGGTCTCTAGTTTTTTTTTCGCTCTGAGGCTTCCTTATTGGTTAGAATTTATGTCAGTCAGTGAGTGACCTCTGGGGCTTTATATGTTTTCACTAAATCGTGGATTGGCCTGGGAAATGGTACCGGAGGCTACACATTCGAAACACTACATCTTTAAAAATAATTTCAAAAAAATCTTAAAAATAAACAAAAAAAATAATTGCTTACAATGTAAAGAAAAAATATAAATAAACAATAAATATTATACTAATAATATAAATACAAAATTATCATGCAATAAAAACGAAAATAATAAAGTATTAAATTTTTTTAACTCACATAAAATGATGTCTTCAAATGGCCAGCTTGCGTTAATCCTGTTCCTACGATAATCTGGAACTGATGACGTATGATCCTCTACAGCTGCTAATCCGTGTCAGGTTATCAGATGTCTTCAATGATGATCCAGACCTCAGAAATATAGATGAACTGCAAACTGTGATGTCTTGAAATCAGGAACTGATGGCTTCTGAGTTGTCAGCTGCTAATTTTCCTCTGCAAAATGTTTTTCAGATGTCCTGCGTGATGATCCTCGCTGTAGTCGTATAGTTGAAGTGAAGTGAAAAGTGTGATTTCAGAAAATTGAGTAACAAAGTAGCACGGGTTCCCCCTTTTTTACTTGTTTACTCCTCGGCTCCTGATCTCACACTGAGTAACATTTTGACGTAACAGGATGACTCATCGATTGCGCAATACATTTTATTTTGTATTTCTACATTTAAACTTCGCGGTTGCACAAAGCTTTGGTTTTATAATTTTTCCCCAAGTTACTTCGGACGGGGAATAAAAAAGGTCTCTTGTGTTTTTTTCGCTCCGAGGCTTCCTTATGGGTTAGAATTTGTGTCAGTCAGTGAGTGACCTCCGGGGCTTTATATGTTATAGACTCGCGGGTTCGCCTCCGATGTGGAGGCAAGCGATTATAAAGGTAGGATCGGTGGTGGGGAGAATTGGTAGTGGGGGATGCGCAGTGATTGAAACAGTTCACACTGCGCAATGACGAGAGGGGATAGCATGCGCATTACACAGAAGATTCTAGCATTGCGCATTTACGTCAATGCTGGCGTCATATCGATTGTGTAACATTCTGACGTAACAGGATGACTCATCGATTGCGCAGTACCTTTTATTTTGTATTTCTACATTTAAATACAGTGGAAATCATTTAACGCAAAAACGGTTACCACAAAATATCGGTTAACACGAAATACCACTCGGGTACCGATCGCCGTTTGTTGTGTACAGTGTATTATTTGTACGGTTAACACGAAAAATTTTTGTTAAAAATAATTTTTTTTTTGCTGGCTTTTAAGTAACTGCATACAAAATAAAGCCACACAGGTACGCCCAAAAGCTTGTTTTCGATGTAAAGGAATCTATTCTTCATCTCTAAAAGAGAAAGAGCAGGTAGTGACCATAGTTTGTTTTGTCTACCTGTTTTGTTTTGTCTTCAGTACCAAGTTCTATTTACAGTACGTACTGTATACAGTGTACCGTTGTTTACGAGAAACCATAGCCTCTCCTTCAGCACCAAATGTGTTGTTCATTGACCGCAAATAAACCGTTATCGCGTACATTAACTACCTACTCTATAGGTGTGGTGAGTTCAGTTCAGTTGTATTCTGTGCGTGTACAGCGGTGGTAAAGTTTGCGGTACGGTACCGATAACATTTTATTGTAAAACATTTACTCAGTTGTGAGGATTAACTGTTTACTTTTTTACTGTACAAACTTCTTAGTCTTTTACAGCCAGTTAAGTGACGTTAAGCGTGTGACGTGTACGTGTTAAGTGAAGTTACGCCTTTGTAAATTTCGTTTTTGCAGTCCGGAAGTAAAATGGAGAAGAAAGTGCGTAAACAAAGTGCCCTCTCTTTAGAAAAAAGTTGAACTCCTCCAAGTTGTTAATGAGGGTATTCGAACTAAAACAGAAATCTGTAAAACATTCGGTATACCAAACTCGACGTTATCCACGATTATAAAAAATAGAGATGAAACTTTAGAACTGTATGAGTCGGGCAACCAGGCAGAAAACGTTTCCGTAAGGCAAACCACGAAAACTTAGAGGCTGCTCTTCTTGTTTGGTTTAAGCAAGCAAGATCACAATATGCTCCTATTTCTGGACCACTACTGATGGAGAAAGCAAACGTTTTTGCTGAACAGATGAACTTAAATTTCACTGCAAATCCTGGCTGGCTAGAAAGGTTTAAAGTACGAAATGGCATAACCTTTAAAAACATCTGTGGCGAATCAAGACGGGTGTCACAAGAAATGACATCATCGTGGTTGCAATCTACACTGCCTGCAATTTTAAAAGACTATCCACGTAAGGATATTTTCAACGCCGATGAAACAGGACTATTTTTCCGTTGTAGGCCTATGCCCGATAAAACACTTTCATTCAAAGGGGAGCAGTGCTCTGGTGGTAAAAAGTCCAAAGAGAGAGTGACAGTGATGGTAGGTTGCAATGCTGATGGGTCAGAAAAACTTCCGTTACTTGTTATAGGAAAAAGTTTAAAGCCGCGCTGTTTTAAAAATGTTAAAAAGTTGCCAGTAGAATATAGAGCTAACAAACGAGCGTGGATGACGTCTAAAATTTTTACCGAATGGCTGGTTTCGTTAGAAAAACGTTTCACTTCTCAGAAGAGGAAAATTGTGTTAATTATTGACAACTGTCCTGCCCACCCATGTGACCTAAAATTGATGGCAATTAAACTTGTTTTTCTACCACCGAACACGACTAGTGTCCTACAACCTTGTGATCAAGGTATTATTAAAATGTTAAAATTTCAGTACAGAAAGTTACTTCTGCGGAAATACTTGGCCACTATTGAGGGGAAAAAAGATTTCTGTGGAAATGTTCTGGATGCTTGTAACTTGTTAAGAACAGCGTGGAACCTCGTGACGCCTACAACAATTCAAAACTGTTTCGCTCATGCTGGATTCATTTTGAATTCAGAAACTGAACAACCCGAAGAAAATGAAATTGATCCTACACTATCTGAAATGTTTAATCGTGTGTCATCTGTATTAAATGTTTCAATTTCTCTAAATGAGTACTTGACTGTCGACAAGAACGTAACTACGGCTCCCGTATTAACAGATACCGATATCGTGGAAACAGTGCAAGTTGACAACTGTGAAGGTGATGATAGTGACGACGAACTTGACACGGAAAATGATAGTGAAAATGTTCATACCGCTACCGATATGCTTTCGTTGCTGAGCCGTGTTGGTGGTCGATATTTTGAAGCCAACTCGGAAGGTGAAATGTTTGAACACGTTGATAAATTAGAACAATTTGTTGAAATTAAAATAGTGCAAAATTGTGTGCAAAAGAAAATAACGGATTATTTTAAATAAAGATAAACACGAAAACTACGGTAAAGTTGAAAGACATACAGTAGTCTATAAGAAAACCTAAATCATAGGACTAAATTTAGAACAGCTAATAATAATTTTAAGAAAAATTAACAATAATAAACCATGAGGATATATAAAAGGTTGTATTTGTTGCATTTTACTAGACAGTACAATAAATAATCTACAGTACACTATTTGTTCACTTCCTCATTTTGTTTCACTTTTTGTTCGCTTAACGCGAAATTCGGTTTACACGAAAAAAATAACTGGTCCCCGTCATTTCCTGTTAACCGATTTCCACTGTACGTGGTAAATGGTACGTTTATTGCAGAAAACAACTGCTCAAAATAAGAAACTAATACCAGTCCCCCACTGGGCCATAAAACAAACAAGAAACAATAAAGTTATTCGTAAATTTCAAAAACCGATAATCGGTTTACATTTAGTCAGGCGAGCCGACTGGATTAAAATTACTCCCAGCTCGATAGCGCTAACCGTTCTCGAGATAGGCTCCCCTCTTATATCCGGTATGAAAATCGGTCAGACGAAATTCGTTTTTTCGGGCTTCCGGTTGCACAAAGCTTTGGTTTTATAATTTTTCCCCAAGTAACTTCGGACGGGGAATAAAAAAGGTCTCTTGTGTTTTTTCGCTCCGAGGCTTCCTTATATCCGGTATGAAAATCGGTCAGACGAAATCCGTTTTTTCGGGCTTCGGGTTGCACAAAGCTTTGGTCTTAAAATTTTTCCCCAAGTTACTTCGGACGGGGAATGAAAAATGTCTCTTGTGTTTTTTCGCTCCGAGGCTTCCTTATATCCGGTATGAAAATCGGTCAGACGAAATCCGTTTTTTCGGGCTTCGGGTTACACAAAGCTTTGGTTTTATAATTTTTCCCTACGTTACTTCGGACGGGGAATGAAAAAGGTCTCTTGTGTTTTTTTGCTCCGAGGCTTCCTTATATCCGGTATGAAAATCGGTCAGACGAAATTCGTTTTTTTGGGCTTCGGTTTGCACAAAGCTTTGGTTTTATAATTTTTCCCCAAGTTACTTCGGACGGGGAATAAAAAAGGTCTCTAGTGTTTTTTCGCTCTGAGGCTTCCTTATTGGTTAGAATTTATGTCAGTCAGTGAGTGACCTCTGGGGCTTTATATGTTTTCACTAAAACGCGGATTGGCCTGGGAAATGGTACCGGAGGCTACACATTCGAAACACTACATCTTTAAAAATAATTTCAAAAAATCTTAAAAATAAACAAAAAAATAATTGCTTACAATGTAAAGAAAAAATATAAATAAACAATAAATATTATACTAATAATATAAATACAAAATTATCATGCAATAAAAACGAAAATAATAAAGTATTAAATTTTTTTAACTCACATAAAATGATGTCTTCAAATGGCCAGCTTGCGTTAATCCTGTTCCTACGATAATCTGGAACTGATGACGTATGATCCTCTACAGCTGCTAATCCGTGTCAGGTTATCAGATGTCTTCAATGATGATCCAGACCTCAGAAATATAGATGAACTGCAAACTGTGATGTCTTGAAATCAGGAACTGATGGCTTCTGAGTTGTCAGCTGCTAATTTTCCTCTGCAAAATGTTTTTCAGATGTCCTGCGTGATGATCCTCGCTGTAGTCGTATAGTTGAAGTGAAGTGAAAAGTGTGATTTCAGAAAATTGAGTAACAAAGTAGCACGGGTTCCCCCTTTTTTACTTGTTTACTCCTCGGCTCCTGATCTCACACTGAGTAACATTTTGACGTAACAGGATGACTCATCGATTGCGCAATACATTTTATTTTGTATTTCTACATTTAAACTTCGCGGTTGCACAAAGCTTTGGTTTTATAATTTTTCCCCAAGTTACTTCGGACGGGGAATAAAAAAGGTCTCTTGTGTTTTTTTCGCTCCGAGGCTTCCTTATGGGTTAGAATTTGTGTCAGTCAGTGAGTGACCTCCGGGGCTTTATATGTTATAGACTCGCGGGTTCGCCTCCGATGTGGAGGCAAGCGATTATAAAGGTAGGATCGGTGGTGGGGAGAATTGGTAGTGGGGGATGCGCAGTGATTGAAACAGTTCACACTGCGCAATGACGAGAGGGGATAGCATGCGCATTACACAGAAGATTCTAGCATTGCGCATTTACGTCAATGCTGGCGTCATATCGATTGTGTAACATTCTGACGTAACAGGATGACTCATCGATTGCGCAGTACCTTTTATTTTGTATTTCTACATTTAAATACAGTGGAAATCATTTAACGCAAAAACGGTTACCACAAAATATCGGTTAACACGAAATACCACTCGGGTACCGATCGCCGTTTGTTGTGTACAGTGTATTATTTGTACGGTTAACACGAAAAATTTTTGTTAAAAATAATTTTTTTTTTGCTGGCTTTTAAGTAACTGCATACAAAATAAAGCCACACAGGTACGCCCAAAAGCTTGTTTTCGATGTAAAGGAATCTATTCTTCATCTCTAAAAGAGAAAGAGCAGGTAGTGACCATAGTTTGTTTTGTCTACCTGTTTTGTTTTGTCTTCAGTACCAAGTTCTATTTACAGTACGTACTGTATACAGTGTACCGTTGTTTACGAGAAACCATAGCCTCTCCTTCAGCACCAAATGTGTTGTTCATTGACCGCAAATAAACCGTTATCGCGTACATTAACTACCTACTCTATAGGTGTGGTGAGTTCAGTTCAGTTGTATTCTGTGCGTGTACAGCGGTGGTAAAGTTTGCGGTACGGTACCGATAACATTTTATTGTAAAACATTTACTCAGTTGTGAGGATTAACTGTTTACTTTTTTACTGTACAAACTTCTTAGTCTTTTACAGCCAGTTAAGTGACGTTAAGCGTGTGACGTGTACGTGTTAAGTGAAGTTACGCCTTTGTAAATTTCGTTTTTGCAGTCCGGAAGTAAAATGGAGAAGAAAGTGCGTAAACAAAGTGCCCTCTCTTTAGAAAAAAGTTGAACTCCTCCAAGTTGTTAATGAGGGTATTCGAACTAAAACAGAAATCTGTAAAACATTCGGTATACCAAACTCGACGTTATCCACGATTATAAAAAATAGAGATGAAACTTTAGAACTGTATGAGTCGGGCAACCAGGCAGAAAACGTTTCCGTAAGGCAAACCACGAAAACTTAGAGGCTGCTCTTCTTGTTTGGTTTAAGCAAGCAAGATCACAATATGCTCCTATTTCTGGACCACTACTGATGGAGAAAGCAAACGTTTTTGCTGAACAGATGAACTTAAATTTCACTGCAAATCCTGGCTGGCTAGAAAGGTTTAAAGTACGAAATGGCATAACCTTTAAAAACATCTGTGGCGAATCAAGACGGGTGTCACAAGAAATGACATCATCGTGGTTGCAATCTACACTGCCTGCAATTTTAAAAGACTATCCACGTAAGGATATTTTCAACGCCGATGAAACAGGACTATTTTTCCGTTGTAGGCCTATGCCCGATAAAACACTTTCATTCAAAGGGGAGCAGTGCTCTGGTGGTAAAAAGTCCAAAGAGAGAGTGACAGTGATGGTAGGTTGCAATGCTGATGGGTCAGAAAAACTTCCGTTACTTGTTATAGGAAAAAGTTTAAAGCCGCGCTGTTTTAAAAATGTTAAAAAGTTGCCAGTAGAATATAGAGCTAACAAACGAGCGTGGATGACGTCTAAAATTTTTACCGAATGGCTGGTTTCGTTAGAAAAACGTTTCACTTCTCAGAAGAGGAAAATTGTGTTAATTATTGACAACTGTCCTGCCCACCCATGTGACCTAAAATTGATGGCAATTAAACTTGTTTTTCTACCACCGAACACGACTAGTGTCCTACAACCTTGTGATCAAGGTATTATTAAAATGTTAAAATTTCAGTACAGAAAGTTACTTCTGCGGAAATACTTGGCCACTATTGAGGGGAAAAAAGATTTCTGTGGAAATGTTCTGGATGCTTGTAACTTGTTAAGAACAGCGTGGAACCTCGTGACGCCTACAACAATTCAAAACTGTTTCGCTCATGCTGGATTCATTTTGAATTCAGAAACTGAACAACCCGAAGAAAATGAAATTGATCCTACACTATCTGAAATGTTTAATCGTGTGTCATCTGTATTAAATGTTTCAATTTCTCTAAATGAGTACTTGACTGTCGACAAGAACGTAACTACGGCTCCCGTATTAACAGATACCGATATCGTGGAAACAGTGCAAGTTGACAAC
Organism: Magicicada septendecula; assembly: GCA_034769895.1. Classification (NCBI taxonomy): domain Eukaryota; kingdom Metazoa; phylum Arthropoda; class Insecta; order Hemiptera; family Cicadidae; genus Magicicada; species Magicicada septendecula. Next base: position 450,796,734 of record CM068368.1, read on the forward strand.
TGTGAAGGTGATGATAGTGACGACGAACTTGACACGGAAAATGATAGTGAAAATGTTCATACCGCTACCGATATGCTTTCGTTGCTGAGCCGTGTTGGTGGTCGATATTTTGAAGCCAACTCGGAAGGTGAAATGTTTGAACACGTTGATAAATTAGAACAATTTGTTGAAATTAAAATAGTGCAAAATTGTGTGCAAAAGAAAATAACGGATTATTTTAAATAAAGATAAACACGAAAACTACGGTAAAGTTGAAAGACATACAGTAGTCTATAAGAAAACCTAAATCATAGGACTAAATTTAGAACAGCTAATAATAATTTTAAGAAAAATTAACAATAATAAACCATGAGGATATATAAAAGGTTGTATTTGTTGCATTTTACTAGACAGTACAATAAATAATCTACAGTACACTATTTGTTCACTTCCTCATTTTGTTTCACTTTTTGTTCGCTTAACGCGAAATTCGGTTTACACGAAAAAAATAACTGGTCCCCGTCATTTCCTGTTAACCGATTTCCACTGTACGTGGTAAATGGTACGTTTATTGCAGAAAACAACTGCTCAAAATAAGAAACTAATACCAGTCCCCCACTGGGCCATAAAACAAACAAGAAACAATAAAGTTATTCGTAAATTTCAAAAACCGATAATCGGTTTACATTTAGTCAGGCGAGCCGACTGGATTAAAATTACTCCCAGCTCGATAGCGCTAACCGTTCTCGAGATAGGCTCCCCTCTTATATCCGGTATGAAAATCGGTCAGACGAAATTCGTTTTTTCGGGCTTCCGGTTGCACAAAGCTTTGGTTTTATAATTTTTCCCCAAGTAACTTCGGACGGGGAATAAAAAAGGTCTCTTGTGTTTTTTCGCTCCGAGGCTTCCTTATATCCGGTATGAAAATCGGTCAGACGAAATCCGTTTTTTCGGGCTTCGGGTTGCACAAAGCTTTGGTCTTAAAATTTTTCCCCAAGTTACTTCGGACGGGGAATGAAAAATGTCTCTTGTGTTTTTTCGCTCCGAGGCTTCCTTATATCCGGTATGAAAATCGGTCAGACGAAATCCGTTTTTTCGGGCTTCGGGTTACACAAAGCTTTGGTTTTATAATTTTTCCCTAAGTTACTTCGGACGGGGAATGAAAAAGGTCTCTTGTGTTTTTTTGCTCCGAGGCTTCCTTATATCCGGTATGAAAATCGGTCAGACGAAATTCGTTTTTTTGGGCTTCGGTTTGCACAAAGCTTTGGTTTTATAATTTTTCCCCAAGTTACTTCGGACGGGGAATAAAAAAGGTCTCTAGTGTTTTTTCGCTCTGAGGCTTCCTTATTGGTTAGAATTTATGTCAGTCAGTGAGTGACCTCTGGGGCTTTATATGTTTTCACTAAAACGCGGATTGGCCTGGGAAATGGTACCGGAGGCTACACATTCGAAACACTACATCTTTAAAAATAATTTCAAAAAATCTTAAAAATAAACAAAAAAATAATTGCTTACAATGTAAAGAAAAAATATAAATAAACAATAAATATTATACTAATAATATAAATACAAAATTATCATGCAATAAAAACGAAAATAATAAAGTATTAAATTTTTTTAACTCACATAAAATGATGTCTTCAAATGGCCAGCTTGCGTTAATCCTGTTCCTACGATAATCTGGAACTGATGACGTATGATCCTCTACAGCTGCTAATCCTTGTCAGGTTATCAGATGTCTTCAATGATGATCCAGACCTCAGAAATATAGATGAACTGCAAACTGTGATGTCTTGAAATCAGGAACTGATGGCTTCTGAGTTGTCAGCTGCTAATTTTCCTCTGCAAAATGTTTTTCAGATGTCCTGCGTGATGATCCTCGCTGTAGTCGTATAGTTGAAGTGAAGTGAAAAGTGTGATTTCAGAAAATTGAGTAACAAAGTAGCACGGGTTCCCCCTTTTTTACTTGTTTACTCTTCGGCTCCTGATCTCACACTGAGTAACATTTTGACGTAACAGGATGACTCATCGATTGCGCAATACATTTTATTTTGTATTTCTACATTTAAACTTCGCGGTTGCACAAAGCTTTGGTTTTATAATTTTTCCCCAAGTTACTTCGGACGGGGAATAAAAAGGTCTCTTGTGTTTTTTTCGATCTCCGAGGCTTCCTTATGGGTTAGAATTTGTGTCAGTCAGTGAGTGACCTCCGGGGCTTTATATGTTATAGACTCGCGGGTTCGCCTCCGATGTGGAGGCAAGCGATTATAAAGGTAGGATCGGTGGTGGTGAGAATTGGTAGTGGGGGATGCGCAGTGATTGAAACAGTTCACACTGCGCAATGACGAGAGGGGATAGCATGCACATTACACAGAAGATTCTAGCATTGCGCATTTACGTCAATGCTGGCGTCATATCGATTGTGTAACATTCTGACGTAACAGGATGACTCATCGATTGCGCAGTACCTTTTATTTTGTATTTCTACATTTAAATACAGTGGAAATCATTTAACGCAAAAACGGTTACCACAAAATATCGGTTAACACGAAATACCACTCGGGTACCGATCGCCGTTTGTTATGTACAGTGTATTATTTGTACGGTTAAGACGAAAAATTTTTGTTAAAAATAATTTTTTTTGGCTGGCTTTTAAGTAACTGCATACAAAATAAAGCCACACAAGTACGCCCAAAAGCTTGTTTTCGATGTAAAGGAATCTATTCTTCATCTCTAAAAGAGAAAGAGCAGGTAGTGACCATAGTTTGTTTTGTCTACCTGTTTTGTTTTGTCTTCAGTACCAAGTTCTATTTACAGTACGTACTGTATACAGTGTACCGTTGTTTACGAGAAACCATAGCCTCTCCTTCAGCACCAAATGTGTTGTTCATTGACCGCAAATAAACCGTTATCGCGTACATTAACTACCTACTCTATAGGTGTGGTGAGTTCAGTTCAGTTGTATTCTGTGCGTGTACAGCGGTGGTAAAGTTTGCGGTACGGTACCGCTAACATTTTATTGTAAAACATTTACTCAGTTGTGAGGATTAACTGTTTACTTTTTTACTGTACAAACTTCTTAGTCTTTTACAGCCAGTTAAGTGACGTTAAGCGCGTGACGTGTACGTGTTAAGTGAAGTTACGCCTTTGTAAATTTCGTTTTTGCAGTCCGGAAGTAAAATGGAGAAGAAAGTGCGTAAACAAAGTGCCCTCTCTTTAGAAAAAAGTTGAACTCCTCCAAGTTGTTAATGAGGGTATTCGAACTAAAACAGAAATCTGTAAAACATTCGGTATACCAAACTCGACGTTATCCACGATTATAAAAAATAGAGATGAAACTTTAGAACTGTATGAGTCGGGCAAGTTTGAACCAGGCAGAAAACGTTTCCGTAAGGCAAACCACGAAAACTTAGAGGCTGCTCTTCTTGTTTGGTTTAAGCAAGCAAGATCACAATATGCTCCTATTTCTGGACCACTACTGATGGAGAAAGCAAACGTTTTTGCTGAACAGATGAACTTAAATTTCACTGCAAATCCTGGCTGGCTAGAAAGGTTTAAAGTATGAAATGGCATAACCTTTTAAAAACATCTGTGGCGAATCAAGACGGGTGTCACAAGAAATGACATCATCGTGGTTGCAATCTACACTGCCTGCAATTTTAAAAGACTATCCACGTAAGGATATTTTCAACGCCGATGAAACAGGACTATTTTTCCGTTGTAGGCCTATGCCCGATAAAACACTTTCATTCAAAGGGGAGCAGTGCTCTGGTGGTAAAAAGTCCAAAGAGAGAGTGACAGTGATGGTAGGTTGCAATGCTGATGGGTCAGAAAAACCTCCGTTACTTGTTATAGGAAAAAGTTTAAAGCCGCGCTGTTTTAAAAATGTTAAAAAGTTGCCAGTAGAATATAGAGCTAACAAACGAGCGTGAATGACGTCTAAAATTTTTACCGAATGGCTGGTTTCATTAGAAAAACATTTCACTTCTCAGAAGAGGAAAATTGTGTTAATTATTGACAACTGTCCTGCCCACCCATGTGACCTAAAATTGATGGCAATTAAACTTGTTTTTCTACCACCGAACACGACTAGTGTCCTACAACCTTGTGATCAAGGTATTATTAAAATGTTAAAATTTCAGTACAGAAAGTTACTTCTGCGGAAATACTTGGCCACTATTGAGGGGAAAAAAGATTTCTGTGTAAATGTTCTGGATGCTTGTAACTTGTTAAGAACAGCGTGGAACCTCGTGACGCCTACAACAATTCAAAACTGTTTCGCTCATGCTGGATTCATTTTGAATTCAGAAACTGAACAACCCGAAGAAAATGAAATTGATCCTACACTATCTGAAATGTTTAATCGTGTGTCATCTGTATTAAATGTTTCAATTTCTCTAAATGAGTACTTGACTGTCGACAAGAACGTAACTACGGCTCCCGTATTAACAGATACCGATATCGTGGAAACAGTGCAAGTTGACAACTGTGAAGGTGATGATAGTGATGATGAACTTGACACGGAAAATGATAGTGAAAATGTTCATACCGCTACCGATATGCTTTCGTTGCTGAGCCGTGTTGGTGGTCGATATTTTGAAGCCAACTCGGAAGGTGAAATGTTTGACACGTTGATAAATTAGAATAATTTGTTGAAAATAAAATAGTGCAAAATTGTGTGCAAAAGAAAATAACGGATTATTTTAAATAAAGGTAAACACGAAAACTACGGTAAAGTTGAAAGACATACAGTAGTCTATAAGAAAACCTAAATCATAGGACTAAATTTAGAACAGCTAATAATAATTTTAAGAAAAATTAACAATAATAAACCATGAGGATAAATAAAAGGTTGTATTTGTTGCATTTTACTAGACAGTACAATAAATAATCTACAGTACACTATTTGTTCACTTCCTCATTTTGTTTCACTTTTTGTTCGCTTAACGCGAAATTCGGTTTACACGAAAAAAATAACTGGTCCCCGTCATTTCGTGTTAACCGATTTCCACTGTACGTGGTAAATGGTACGTTTATTGCAGAAAACAACTGCTCAAAATAAGAAACTAATACCAGTCCCCCACTGGGCCATAAAACAAACAAGAAACAATAAAGTTATTCGTAAATTTCAAAAACCGATAATCGGTTTACATTTAGTCAGGCGAGCCGACTGGATTAAAATTACTCCCAGCTCGATAGCGCTAACCGTTCTCGAGATAGGCTCCCCTCTTATATCCGGTATGAAAATCGGTCAGACGAAATTCGTTTTTTCGGGCTTCCGGTTGCACAAAGCTTTGGTTTTATAATTTTTCCCCAAGTAACTTCGGACGGGGAATAAAAAAGGTCTCTTGTGTTTTTTCGCTCCGAGGCTTCCTTATATCTGGTATGAAAATCGGTCAGACGAAATTCATTTTTTCGGGCTTCCGGTTGCACAAGCTTTGGTTTTATAATTTTTCTCCAAGTTACTTCGGACGGGGAATGAAAAAGGTCTCTTGTGTTTTTTCGCTCCGAGGCTTCCTTATATCCGGTATGAAAATCGGTCAGACGAAATCCGTTTTTTCGGGCTTCGGGTTGCACAAAGCTTTGGTCTTATAATTTTTCCCCAAGTTACTTCGGACGGGGAATGAAAAATGTCTCTTGTGTTTTTTCGCTCCGAGGCTTCCTTATATCCGGTATGAAAATCGGTCAGACGAAATCCGTTTTTTCGGGCTTCGGGTTGCACAAAGCTTTGGTTTTATAATTTTTCCCTAAGTTACTTTGGACGGGGAATGAAAAAGGTCTCTTGTGTTTTTTCGCTCCGAGGCTTCCTTATATCCGGTATGAAAATCGGTCAGACGAAATTCGTTTTTTTGGGCTTCGGGTTGCACAAAGCTTTGGTTTTATAATTTTTCCCCAAGTTACTTCGGACGGGGAATAAAAAAGGTCTCTAGTTTTTTTTTCGCTCTGAGGCTTCCTTATTGGTTAGAATTTATGTCAGTCAGTGAGTGACCTCTGGGGCTTTATATGTTTTCACTAAATCGTGGATTGGCCTGGGAAATGGTACCGGAGGCTACACATTCGAAACACTACATCTTTAAAAATAATTTCAAAAAAATCTTAAAAATAAACAAAAAAAATAATTGCTTACAATGTAAAGAAAAAATATAAATAAACAATAAATATTATACTAATAATATAAATACAAAATTATCATGCAATAAAAACGAAAATAATAAAGTATTAAATTTTTTTAACTCACATAAAATGATGTCTTCAAATGGCCAGCTTGCGTTAATCCTGTTCCTACGATAATCTGGAACTGATGACGTATGATCCTCTACAGCTGCTAATCCTTGTCAGGTTATCAGATGTCTTCAATGATGATCCAGACCTCAGAAATATAGATGAACTGCAAACTGTGATGTCTTGAAATCAGGAACTGATGTCTTCTGAGTTGTCAGCTGCTAATTTTCCTCTGCAAAATGTTTTTCAGATGTCCTGCGTGATGATCCTCGCTGTAGTCGTATAGTTGAAGTGAAGTGAAAAGTGTGATTTCAGAAAATTGAGTAACAAAGTAGCACGGGTTCCCCCTTTTTTACTTGTTTACTCCTCGGCTCCTGATCTCACACTGAGTAACATTTTGACGTAACAGGATGACTCATCGATTGCGCAATACATTTTATTTTGTATTTCTACATTTAAACTTCGCGGTTGCACAAAGCTTTGGTTTTATAATTTTTCCCCAAGTTACTTCGGACGGGGAATAAAAAAGGTCTCTTGTGTTTTTTTCGCTCCGAGGCTTCCTTATGGGTTAGAATTTGTGTCAGTCAGTGAGTGACCTCCGGGGCTTTATATGTTATAGACTCGCGGGTTCGCCTCCGATGTGGAGGCAAGCGATTATAAAGGTAGGATCGGTGGTGGGGAGAATTGGTAGTGGGGGATGCGCAGTGATTGAAACAGTTCACACTGCGCAATGACGAGAGGGGATAGCATGCGCATTACACAGAAGATTCTAGCATTGCGCATTTACGTCAATGCTGGCGTCATATCGATTGTGTAACATTCTGACGTAACAGGATGACTCATCGATTGCGCAGTACCTTTTATTTTGTATTTCTACATTTAAATACAGTGGAAATCATTTAACGCAAAAACGGTTACCACAAAATATCGGTTAACACGAAATACCACTCGGGTACCGATCGCCGTTTGTTGTGTACAGTGTATTATTTGTACGGTTAACACGAAAAATTTTTGTTAAAAATAATTTTTTTTTTGCTGGCTTTTAAGTAACTGCATACAAAATAAAGCCACACAGGTACGCCCAAAAGCTTGTTTTCGATGTAAAGGAATCTATTCTTCATCTCTAAAAGAGAAAGAGCAGGTAGTGACCATAGTTTGTTTTGTCTACCTGTTTTGTTTTGTCTTCAGTACCAAGTTCTATTTACAGTACGTACTGTATACAGTGTACCGTTGTTTACGAGAAACCATAGCCTCTCCTTCAGCACCAAATGTGTTGTTCATTGACCGCAAATAAACCGTTATCGCGTACATTAACTACCTACTCTATAGGTGTGGTGAGTTCAGTTCAGTTGTATTCTGTGCGTGTACAGCGGTGGTAAAGTTTGCGGTACGGTACCGATAACATTTTATTGTAAAACATTTACTCAGTTGTGAGGATTAACTGTTTACTTTTTTACTGTACAAACTTCTTAGTCTTTTACAGCCAGTTAAGTGACGTTAAGCGTGTGACGTGTACGTGTTAAGTGAAGTTACGCCTTTGTAAATTTCGTTTTTGCAGTCCGGAAGTAAAATGGAGAAGAAAGTGCGTAAACAAAGTGCCCTCTCTTTAGAAAAAAGTTGAACTCCTCCAAGTTGTTAATGAGGGTATTCGAACTAAAACAGAAATCTGTAAAACATTCGGTATACCAAACTCGACGTTATCCACGATTATAAAAAATAGAGATGAAACTTTAGAACTGTATGAGTCGGGCAACCAGGCAGAAAACGTTTCCGTAAGGCAAACCACGAAAACTTAGAGGCTGCTCTTCTTGTTTGGTTTAAGCAAGCAAGATCACAATATGCTCCTATTTCTGGACCACTACTGATGGAGAAAGCAAACGTTTTTGCTGAACAGATGAACTTAAATTTCACTGCAAATCCTGGCTGGCTAGAAAGGTTTAAAGTACGAAATGGCATAACCTTTAAAAACATCTGTGGCGAATCAAGACGGGTGTCACAAGAAATGACATCATCGTGGTTGCAATCTACACTGCCTGCAATTTTAAAAGACTATCCACGTAAGGATATTTTCAACGCCGATGAAACAGGACTATTTTTCCGTTGTAGGCCTATGCCCGATAAAACACTTTCATTCAAAGGGGAGCAGTGCTCTGGTGGTAAAAAGTCCAAAGAGAGAGTGACAGTGATGGTAGGTTGCAATGCTGATGGGTCAGAAAAACTTCCGTTACTTGTTATAGGAAAAAGTTTAAAGCCGCGCTGTTTTAAAAATGTTAAAAAGTTGCCAGTAGAATATAGAGCTAACAAACGAGCGTGGATGACGTCTAAAATTTTTACCGAATGGCTGGTTTCGTTAGAAAAACGTTTCACTTCTCAGAAGAGGAAAATTGTGTTAATTATTGACAACTGTCCTGCCCACCCATGTGACCTAAAATTGATGGCAATTAAACTTGTTTTTCTACCACCGAACACGACTAGTGTCCTACAACCTTGTGATCAAGGTATTATTAAAATGTTAAAATTTCAGTACAGAAAGTTACTTCTGCGGAAATACTTGGCCACTATTGAGGGGAAAAAAGATTTCTGTGGAAATGTTCTGGATGCTTGTAACTTGTTAAGAACAGCGTGGAACCTCGTGACGCCTACAACAATTCAAAACTGTTTCGCTCATGCTGGATTCATTTTGAATTCAGAAACTGAACAACCCGAAGAAAATGAAATTGATCCTACACTATCTGAAATGTTTAATCGTGTGTCATCTGTATTAAATGTTTCAATTTCTCTAAATGAGTACTTGACTGTCGACAAGAACGTAACTACGGCTCCCGTATTAACAGATACCGATATCGTGGAAACAGTGCAAGTTGACAACTGTGAAGGTGATGATAGTGACGACGAACTTGACACGGAAAATGATAGTGAAAATGTTCATACCGCTACCGATATGCTTTCGTTGCTGAGCCGTGTTGGTGGTCGATATTTTGAAGCCAACTCGGAAGGTGAAATGTTTGAACACGTTGATAAATTAGAACAATTTGTTGAAAATAAAATAGTGCAAAATTGTGTGCAAAAGAAAATAACGGATTATTTTAAATAAAGATAAACACGAAAACTACGGTAAAGTTGAAAGACATACAGTAGTCTATAAGAAAACCTAAATCATAGGACTAAATTTAGAACAGCTAATAATAATTTTAAGAAAAATTAACAATAATAAACCATGAGGATAAATAAAAGGTTGTATTTGTTGCATTTTACTAGACAGTACAATAAATAATCTACAGTACACTATTTGTTCACTTCCTCATTTTGTTTCACTTTTTGTTCGCTTAACGCGAAATTCGGTTTACACGAAAAAAATAACTGGTCCCCGTCATTTCGTGTTAACCGATTTCCACTGTACGTGGTAAATGGTACGTTTATTGCAGAAAACAACTGCTCAAAATAAGAAACTAATACCAGTCCCCCACTGGGCCATAAAACAAACAAGAAACAATAAAGTTATTCGTAAATTTCAAAAACCGATAATCGGTTTACATTTAGTCAGGCGAGCCGACTGGATTAAAATTACTCCCAGCTTGATAGCGCTAACCGTTCTCGAGATAGGCTCCCCTCTTATATCCGGTATGAAAATCGGTCAGAGGAAATTCGTTTTTTCGGGCTTCCGGTTGCACAAAGCTTTGGTTTTATAATTTTTCCCCAAGTAACTTCGGACGGGGAATAAAAAATGTCTCTTGTGTTTTTTCGCTCCGAGGCTTCCTTATATCTGGTATGAAAATCGGTCAGCCGAAATTCGTTTTTTCGGGCTTCCGGTTGCACAAAGCTTTGGTTTTATAATTTTTCTCCAATTTACTTCGGACGGGGAATGAAAAATGTCTCTTGTGTTTTTTCGCTCCGAGGCTTCCTTATATCCGGTATGAAAATCGGTCAGACGAAATCCGTTTTTTCGGGCTTCGGGTTGCACAAAGCTTTGGTTTTATAATTTTTCCCCAAGTTACTTCGGACGGGGAATGAAAAATGTCTCTTGTGTTTTTTCGCTCCGAGGCTTCCTTATATCCGGTATGAAAATCGGTCAGACGAAATCCGTTTTTTCGGGCTTCGGGTTGCACAAAGCTTTGGTTTTATAATTTTTCCCTAAGTTACTTTGGACGGGGAATGAAAAAGGTCTCTTGTGTTTTTTCGCTCCGAGGCTTCCTTATATCCGGTATGAAAATCGGTCAGACGAAATTCGTTTTTTTGGGCTTCCGTTTGCACAAAGCTTTGGTTTTATAATTTTTCCCCAAGTTACTTCGGACGGGGAATAAAAAAGGTCTCTAGTGTTTTTTCGCTCTGAGGCTTCCTTATTGGTTAGAATTTATGTCAGTCAGTGAGTGACCTCTGGGGCTTTATATGTTTTCACTAAAACGCGGATTGGCCTGGGAAATGGTACCGGAGGCTACACATTCGAAACACTACATCTTTAAAAATAATTTCAAAAAATCTTAAAAATAAACAAAAAAATAATTGCTTACAATGTAAAGAAAAAATATAAATAAACAATAAATATTATACTAATAATATAAATACAAAATTATCATGCAATAAAAACGAAAATAATAAAGTATTAAATTTTTTTAACTCACATAAAATGATGTCTTCAAATGGCCAGCTTGCGTTAATCCTGTTCCTACGATAATCTGGAACTGATGACGTATGATCCTCTACAGCTGCTAATCCTTGTCAGGTTATCAGATGTCTTCAATGATGATCCAGACCTCAGAAATATAGATGAACTGCAAACTGTGATGTCTTGAAATCAGGAACTGATGGCTTCTGAGTTGTCAGCTGCTAATTTTCCTCTGCAAAATGTTTTTCAGATGTCCTGCGTGATGATCCTCACTGTAGTCGTATACTTGAAGTGAAGGGAAAAGTGTGATTTCAGAAAATTGAGTAACAAAGTAGCACGGGTTCCCCCTTTTTTACTTGTTTACTCTTCGGCTCCTGATCTCACACTGAGTAACATTTTGACGTAACAGGATGACTCATCGATTGCGCAATACATTTTGTTTTGTATTTCTACATTTAAACTTCGCGGTTGCACAAAGCTTTGGTTTTATAATTTTTCCCCAAGTTACTTCGGACGGGGAATAAAAAAGGTCTCTTGTGTTTTTTTCGATCTCCGAGGCTTCCTTATGGGTTAGAATTTGTGTCAGTCAGTGAGTGACCTCCGGGGCTTTATATGTTATAGACTCGCGGGTTCGCCTCCGATGTGGAGGCAAGCGATTATAAAGGTAGGATCGGTGGTGGGGAGAATTGGTAGTGGGGGATGCGCAGTGATTGAAACAGTTCACACTGCGCAATGACGAGAGGGGATAGCATGCGCATTACACAGAAGATTCTAGCATTGCGCATTTACATCAATGCTGGCGTCATATCGATTGTGTAACATTCTGACGTAACAGGATGACTCATCGATTGCGCAGTACCTTTCATTTTGTATTTCTACATTTAAATACAGTGGAAATCATTTAACGCGAAAACGGTTACCACAAAATATCGGTTAACACGAAATACCACTCGGGTACCGATCGCCGTTTGTTGTGTACAGTGTATTATTTGTACGGTTAACACGAAAAATTTTTGTTAAAAATAATTTTTTTTTTGCTGGCTTTTAAGTAACTGCATACAAAATAAAGCCACACAGGTACGCCCAAAAGCTTGTTTTCGATGTAAAGGAATCTATTCTTCATCTCTAAAAGAGAAAGAGCAGGTAGTGACCATAGTTTGTTTTGTCTACCTGTTTTGTTTTGTCTTCAGTACCAAGTTCTATTTACAGTACGTACTGTATACAGTGTACCGTTGTTTACGAGAAACCATAGCCTCTCCTTCAGCACCAAATGTGTTGTTCATTGACCGCAAATAAACCGTTATCGCTTACATTAACTACCTACTCTATAGGTGTGGTGAGTTCAGTTCAGTTGTATTCTGTGCGTGTACAGCGGTGGTAAAGTTTGCGGTACGGTACCGCTAACATTTTATTGTAAAACATTTACTCAGTTGTGAGGATTAACTGTTTACTTTTTTACTGTACAAACTTCTTAGTCTTTTACAGCCAGTTAAGTGACGTTAAGCGTGTGACGTGTACGTGTTAAGTGAAGTTACGCCTTTGTAAATTTCGTTTTTGCAGTCCGGAAGTAAAATGGAGAAGAAAGTGCGTAAACAAAGTGCCCTCTCTTTAGAAAAAAGTTGAACTCCTCCAAGTTGTTAATGAGGGTATTCGAACTAAAACAGAAATCTGTAAAACATTCGGTATACCAAACTCGACGTTATCCACGATTATAAAAAATAGAGATGAAACTTTAGAACTGTATGAGTCGGGCAAGTTTGAACCAGGCAGAAAACGTTTCCGTAAGGCAAACCACGAAAACTTAGAGGCTGCTCTTCTTGTTTGGTTTAAGCAAGCAAGATCACAATATGCTCCTATTTCTGGACCACTACTGATGGAGAAAGCAAACGTTTTTGCTGAACAGATGAACTTAAATTTCACTGCAAATCCTGGCTGGCTAGAAAGGTTTAAAGTATGAAATGGCATAACCTTTTAAAAACATCTGTGGCGAATCAAGACGGGTGTCACAAGAAATGACATCATCGTGGTTGCAATCTACACTGCCTGCAATTTTAAAAGACTATCCACGTAAGGATATTTTCAACGCCGATGAAACAGGACTATTTTTCCGTTGTAGGCCTATGCCCGATAAAACACTTTCATTCAAAGGGGAGCAGTGCTCTGGTGGTAAAAAGTCCAAAGAGAGAGTGACAGTGATGGTAGGTTGCAATGCTGATGGGTCAGAAAAACCTCCGTTACTTGTTATAGGAAAAAGTTTAAAGCCGCGCTGTTTTAAAAATGTTAAAAAGTTGCCAGTAGAATATAGAGCTAACAAACGAGCGTGAATGACGTCTAAAATTTTTACCGAATGGCTGGTTTCATTAGAAAAACATTTCACTTCTCAGAAGAGGAAAATTGTGTTAATTATTGACAACTGTCCTGCCCACCCATGTGACCTAAAATTGATGGCAATTAAACTTGTTTTTCTACCACCGAACACGACTAGTGTCCTACAACCTTGTGATCAAGGTATTATTAAAATGTTAAAATTTCAGTACAGAAAGTTACTTCTGCGGAAATACTTGGCCACTATTGAGGGGAAAAAAGATTTCTGTGTAAATGTTCTGGATGCTTGTAACTTGTTAAGAACAGCGTGGAACCTCGTGACGCCTACAACAATTCAAAACTGTTTCACTCATGCTGGATTCATTTTGAATTCAGAAACTGAACAACCCGAAGAAAATGAAATTGATCCTACACTATCTGAAATGTTTAATCGTGTGTCATCTGTATTAAATGTTTCAATTTCTCTAAATGAGTACTTGACTGTCGACAAGAACGTAACTACGGCTCCCGTATTAACAGATACCGATATCGTGGAAACAGTGCAAGTTGACAACTGTGAAGGTGATGATAGTGACGACGAACTTGACACGGAAAATGATAGTGAAAATGTTCATACCGCTACCGATATGCTTTCGTTGCTGAGCCGTGTTGGTGGTCGATATTTTGAAGCCAACTCGGAAGGTGAAATGTTTGAACACGTTGATAAATTAGAACAATTTGTTGAAAATAAAATAGTGCAAAATTGTGTGCAAAAGAAAATAACGGATTATTTTAAATAAAGATAAACACGAAAACTACGGTAAAGTTGAAAGACATACAGTAGTCTATAAGAAAACCTAAATCATAGGACTAAATTTAGAACAGCTAATAATAATTTTAAGAAAAATTAACAATAATAAACCATGAGGATAAATAAAAGGTTGTATTTGTTGCATTTTACTAGACAGTACAATAAATAATCTACAGTACACTATTTGTTCACTTCCTCATTTTGTTTCACTTTTTGTTCGCTTAACGCGAAATTCGGTTTACACGAAAAAAATAACTGGTCCCCGTCATTTCGTGTTAACCGATTTCCACTGTACGTGGTAAATGGTACGTTTATTGCAGAAAACAACTGCTCAAAATAAGAAACTAATACCAGTCCCCCACTGGGCCATAAAACAAACAAGAAACAATAAAGTTATTCGTAAATTTCAAAAACCGATAATCGGTTTACATTTAGTCAGGCGAGCCGACTGGATTAAAATTACTCCCAGCTCGATAGCGCTAACCGTTCTCGAGATAGGCTCCCCTCTTATATCCGGTATGAAAATCGGTCAGACGAAATTCGTTTTTTCGGGCTTCCGGTTGCACAAAGCTTTGGTTTTATAATTTTTCCCCAAGTAACTTCGGACGGGGAATAAAAAAGGTCTCTTGTGTTTTTTCGCTCCGAGGCTTCCTTATATCCGGTATGAAAATCGGTCAGACGAAATCCGTTTTTTCGGGCTTCGGGTTGCACAAAGCTTTGGTCTTATAATTTTTCCCCAAGTTACTTCGGACGGGGAATGAAAAATGTCTCTTGTGTTTTTTCGCTCCGAGGCTTCCTTATATCCGGTATGAAAATCGGTCAGACGAAATCCGTTTTTTCGGGCTTCGGGTTGCACAAAGCTTTGGTTTTATAATTTTTCCCTAAGTTACTTCGGACGGGGAATGAAAAAGGTCTCTTGTGTTTTTTTGCTCCGAGGCTTCCTTATATCCGGTATGAAAATCGGTCAGACGAAATTCGTTTTTTTGGGCTTCGGTTTGCACAAAGCTTTGGTTTTATAATTTTTCCCCAAGTTACTTCGGACGGGGAATAAAAAAGGTCTCTTGTGTTTTTTTCGCTCCGAGGCTTCCTTATGGGTTAGAATTTGTGTCAGTCAGTGAGTGACCTCCGGGGCTTTATATGTTATAGACTCGCGGGTTCGCCTCCGATGTGGAGGCAAGCAATTATAAAGGTAGGATCGGTGGTGGGGAGAATTGGTAGTGGGGGATGCGCAGTGATTGAAACAGTTCACACTGCGCAATGACGAGAGGGGATAGCATGCCTATTACACAGAAGATTCTAGCATTGCGCATTTACGTCAATGCTGGCGTCATATCGATTGTGTAACATTCTGACGTAACAGGATGACTCATCGATTGCGCAGTACCTTTCATTTTGTATTTCTACATTTAAATACAGTGGAAATCATTTAACGCGAAAACGGTTACCACAAAATATCGGTTAACACGAAATACCACTCGAGTACAGATCGCCGTTTGTTGTGTACAGTGTATTATTTGTACGGTTAACACGAAAAATTTTTGTTAAAAATAATATTTTTTTTGCTGGCTTTTAAGTAACTGCATACAAAATAAAGCCACACAGGTACGCCCAAAAGCTTGTTTTCGATGTAAAGGAATCTATTCTTCATCTCTAAAAGAGAAAGAGCAGGTAGTGACCATAGTTTGTTTTGTCTACCTGTTTTGTTTTGTCTTCAGTACCAAGTTCTATTTACAGTACGTACTGTATACAGTGTACCGTTGTTTACGAGAAACCATAGCCTCTCCTTCAGCACCAAATGTGTTGTTCATTGACCGCAAATAAACCGTTATCGCTTACATTAACTACCTACTCTATAGGTGTGGTGAGTTCAGTTCAGTTGTATTCTGTGCGTGTACAGCGGTGGTAAAGTTTGCGGTACGGTACCGATAACATTTTATTGTAAAACATTTACTCAGTTGTGAGGATTAACTGTTTACTTTTTTACTGTACAAACTTCTTAGGCTTTTACAGCCAGTTAAGTGACGTTAAGCGTGTGACGTGTACGTGTTAAGTGAAGTTACGCCTTTGTAAATTTCGTTTTTGCAGTTCGGAAGTAAAATGGAGAAGAAAGTGCGTAAACAAAGTGCCCTCTCTTTAGAAAAAAGTTGAACTCCTCCAAGTTGTTAATGAGGGTATTCGAACTAAAACAGAAATCTGTAAAACATTCGGTATACCAAACTCGACGTTATCCACGATTATAAAAAATAGAGATGAAACTTTAGAACTGTATGAGTCGGGCAACCAGGCAGAAAACGTTTCCGTAAGGCAAACCACGAAAACTTAGAGGCTGCTCTTCTTGTTTGGTTTAAGCAAGCAAGATCACAATATGCTCCTATTTCTGGACCACTACTGATGGAGAAAGCAAACGTTTTTGCTGAATAGATGAACTTAAATTTCACTGCAAATCCTGGCTGGCTAGAAAGGTGTAAAGTACGAAATGGCATAACCTTTAAAAACATCTGTGGCGAATCAAGACGGGTGTCACAAGAAATGACATCATCGTGGTTGCAATCTACACTGCCTGCAATTTTAAAAGACTATCCACGTAAGGATATTTTCAACGCCGATGAAACAGGACTATTTTTCCGTTGTAGGCCTATGCCCGATAAAACACTTTCATTCAAAGGGGAGCAGTGCTCTGGTGGTAAAAAGTCCAAAGAGAGAGTGACAGTGATGGTAGGTTGCAATGCTGATGGGTCAGAAAAACGTCCGTTACTTGTTATAGGAAAAAGTTTAAAGCCGCGCTGTTTTAAAAATGTTAAAAAGTTGCCAGTAGAATATAGAGCTAACAAACGAGCGTGGATGACGTCTAAAATTTTTACCGAATGGCTGGTTTCGTTAGAAAAACGTTTCACTTCTCAGAAGAGGAAAATTGTGTTAATTATTGACAACTGTCCTGCCCACCCATGTGACCTAAAATTGATGGCAATTAAACTTGTTTTTCTACCACCGAACATGACTAGTGTCCTACAACCTTGTGATCAAGGTATTATTAAATTGTTAAAATTTCAGTACAGAAAGTTACTTCTGCGGAAATACTTGGCCACTATTGAGGGGAAAAAAGATTTCTGTGTAAATGTTCTGGATGCTTGTAACTTGTTAAGAACAGCGTGGAACCTCGTGACGCCTACAACAATTCAAAACTGTTTCGCTCATGCTGGATTCATTTTGAATTCAGAAACTGAACAACCCGAAGAAAATGAAATTGATCCTACACTATCTGAAATGTTTAATCGTGTGTCATCTGTATTAAATGTTTCAATTTCTCTAAATGAGTACTTGACTGTCGACAAGAACGTAACTACGGCTCCCGTATTAACAGATACCGATATCGTGGAAACAGTGCAAGTTGACAACTGTGAAGGTGATGATAGTGACGACGAACTTGACACGGAAAATGATAGTGAAAATGTTCATACCGCTACCGATATGCTTTCGTTGCTGAGCCGTGTTGGTGGTCGATATTTTGAAGCCAACTCGGAAGGTGAAATGTTTGAACACGTTGATAAATTAGAACAATTTGTTGAAAATAAAATAGTGCAAAATTGTGTGCAAAAGAAAATAACGGATTATTTTAAATAAAGATAAACACGAAAACTACGGTAAAGTTGAAAGACATACAGTAGTCTATAAGAAAACCTAAATCATAGGACTAAATTTAGAACAGCTAATAATAATTTTAAGAAAAATTAACAATAATAAACCATGAGGATAAATAAAAGGTTGTATTTGTTGCATTTTACTAGACAGTACAATAAATAATCTACAGTACACTATTTGTTCACTTCCTCATTTTGTTTCACTTTTTGTTCGCTTAACGCGAAATTCGGTTTACACGAAAAAAATAACTGGTCCCCGTCATTTCGTGTTAACCGATTTCCACTGTACGTGGTAAATGGTACGTTTATTGCAGAAAACAACTGCTCAAAATAAGAAACTAATACCAGTCCCCCACTGGGCCATAAAACAAACAAGAAACAATAAAGTTATTCGTAAATTTCAAAAACCGATAATCGGTTTACATTTAGTCAGGCGAGCCGACTGGATTAAAATTACTCCCAGCTCGATAGCGCTAACCGTTCTCGAGATAGGCTCCCCTCTTATATCCGGTATGAAAATCGGTCAGACGAAATTCGTTTTTTCGGGCTTCCGGTTGCACAAAGCTTTGGTTTTATAATTTTTCCCCAAGTAACTTCGGACGGGGAATAAAAAAGGTCTCTTGTGTTTTTTCGCTCCGAGGCTTCCTTATATCCGGTATGAAAATCGGTCAGACGAAATCCGTTTTTTCGGGCTTCGGGTTGCACAAAGCTTTGGTCTTATAATTTTTCCCCAAGTTACTTCGGACGGGGAATGAAAAATGTCTCTTGTGTTTTTTCGCTCCGAGGCTTCCTTATATCCGGTATGAAAATCGGTCAGACGAAATCCGTTTTTTCGGGCTTCGGGTTGCACAAAGCTTTGGTTTTATAATTTTTCCCTAAGTTACTTCGGACGGGGAATGAAAAAGGTCTCTTGTGTTTTTTTGCTCCGAGGCTTCCTTATATCCGGTATGAAAATCGGTCAGACGAAATTCGTTTTTTTGGGCTTCGGTTTGCACAAAGCTTTGGTTTTATAATTTTTCCCCAAGTTACTTCGGACGGGGAATAAAAAAGGTCTCTTGTGTTTTTTTCGCTCCGAGGCTTCCTTATGGGTTAGAATTTGTGTCAGTCAGTGAGTGACCTCCGGGGCTTTATATGTTATAGACTCGCGGGTTCGCCTCCGATGTGGAGGCAAGCAATTATAAAGGTAGGATCGGTGGTGGGGAGAATTGGTAGTGGGGGATGCGCAGTGATTGAAACAGTTCACACTGCGCAATGACGAGAGGGGATAGCATGCCTATTACACAGAAGATTCTAGCATTGCGCATTTACGTCAATGCTGGCGTCATATCGATTGTGTAACATTCTGACGTAACAGGATGACTCATCGATTGCGCAGTACCTTTCATTTTGTATTTCTACATTTAAATACAGTGGAAATCATTTAACGCGAAAACGGTTACCACAAAATATCGGTTAACACGAAATACCACTCGAGTACAGATCGCCGTTTGTTGTGTACAGTGTATTATTTGTACGGTTAACACGAAAAATTTTTGTTAAAAATAATATTTTTTTTGCTGGCTTTTAAGTAACTGCATACAAAATAAAGCCACACAGGTACGCCCAAAAGCTTGTTTTCGATGTAAAGGAATCTATTCTTCATCTCTAAAAGAGAAAGAGCAGGTAGTGACCATAGTTTGTTTTGTCTACCTGTTTTGTTTTGTCTTCAGTACCAAGTTCTATTTACAGTACGTACTGTATACAGTGTACCGTTGTTTACGAGAAACCATAGCCTCTCCTTCAGCACCAAATGTGTTGTTCATTGACCGCAAATAAACCGTTATCGCTTACATTAACTACCTACTCTATAGGTGTGGTGAGTTCAGTTCAGTTGTATTCTGTGCGTGTACAGCGGTGGTAAAGTTTGCGGTACGGTACCGATAACATTTTATTGTAAAACATTTACTCAGTTGTGAGGATTAACTGTTTACTTTTTTACTGTACAAACTTCTTAGTCTTTTACAGCCAGTTAAGTGACGTTAAGCGTGTGACGTGTACGTGTTAAGTGAAGTTACGCCTTTGTAAATTTCGTTTTTGCAGTCCGGAAGTAAAATGGAGAAGAAAGTGCGTAAACAAAGTGCCCTCTCTTTAGAAAAAAGGTGAACTCCTCCAAGTTGTTAATGAGGGTATTCGAACTAAAACAGAAATCTGTAAAACATTCGGTATACCAAACTCGACGTTATCCACGATTATAAAAAATAGAGATGAAACTTTAGAACTGTATGAGTCGGGCAAGTTTGAACCAGGCAGAAAACGTTTCCGTAAGGCAAACCACGAAAACTTAGAGGCTGCTCTTCTTGTTTGGTTTAAGCAAGCAAGATCACAATATGCTCCTATTTCTGGACCACTACTGATGGAGAAAGCAAACGTTTTTGCTGAACAGATGAACTTAAATTTCACTGCAAATCCTGGCTGGCTAGAAAGGTTTAAAGTACGAAATGGCATAACCTTTAAAAACATCTGTGGTGAATCAAGACGGGTGTCACAAGAAATGACATCATCGTGGTTGCAATCTACACTGCCTGCAATTTTAAAAGACTATCCACGTAAGGATATTTTCAACGCCGATGAAACAGGACTATTTTTCCGTTGTAGGCCTATGCCCGATAAAACACTTTCATTCAAAGGGGAGCAGTGCTCTGGTGGTAAAAAGTCCAAAGAGAGAGTGACAGTGATGGTAGGTTGCAATGCTGATGGGTCAGAAAAACTTCCGTTACTTGTTATAGGAAAAAGTTTAAAGCCGCGCTGTTTTAAAAATGTTAAAAAGTTGCCAGTAGAATATAGAGCTAACAAACGAGCGTGGATGACGTCTAAAATTTTTACCGAATGGCTGGTTTCGTTAGAAAAACGTTTCACTTCTCAGAAGAGGAAAATTGTGTTAATTATTGACAACTGTCCTGCCCACCCATGTGACCTAAAATTGATGGCAATTAAACTTGTTTTTCTACCACCGAACACGACTAGTGTCCTACAACCTTGTGATCAAGGTATTATTAAAATGTTAAAATTTCAGTACAGAAAGTTACTTCTGCGGAAATACTTGGCCACTATTGAGGGGAAAAAAGATTTCTGTGTAAATGTTCTGGATGCTTGTAACTTGTTAAGAACAGCGTGGAACCTCGTGACGCCTACAACAATTCAAAACTGTTTCGCTCATGCTGGATTCATTTTGAATTCAGAAACTGAACAACCCGAAGAAAATGAAATTGATCCTACACTATCTGAAATGTTTAATCGTGTGTCATCTGTATTAAATGTTTCAATTTCTCTAAATGAGTACTTGACTGTCGACAAGAACGTAACTACGGCTCCCGTATTAACAGATACCGATATCGTGGAAACAGTGCAAGTTGACAACTGTGAAGGTGATGATAGTGACGACGAACTTGACACGGAAAATGATAGTGAAAATGTTCATACCGCTACCGATATGCTTTCGTTGCTGAGCCGTGTTGGTGGTCGATATTTTGAAGCCAACTCGGAAGGTGAAATGTTTGAACACGTTGATAAATTAGAACAATTTGTTGAAAATAAAATAGTGCAAAATTGTGTGCAAAAGAAAATAACGGATTATTTTAAATAAAGATAAACACGAAAACTACGGTAAAGTTGAAAGACATACAGTAGTCTATAAGAAAACCTAAATCATAGGACTAAATTTAGAACAGCTAATAATAATTTTAAGAAAAATTAACAATAATAAACCATGAGGATAAATAAAAGGTTGTATTTGTTGCATTTTACTAGACAGTACAATAAATAATCTACAGTACACTATTTGTTCACTTCCTCATTTTGTTTCACTTTTTGTTCGCTTAACGCGAAATTCGGTTTACACGAAAAAAATAACTGGTCCCCGTCATTTCGTGTTAACCGATTTCCACTGTACGTGGTAAATGGTACGTTTATTGCAGAAAACAACTGCTCAAAATAAGAAACTAATACCAGTCCCCCACTGGGTCATAAAACAAACAAGAAACAATAAAGTTATTCGTAAATTTCAAAAAGCGCTAACCGTTCTCGAGATAGGCTCCCCTCTTATATCCGGTATGAAAATCGGTCAGACGAAATTCGTTTTTTCGCGCTTCCAGTTGCACAAGGCTTTGGTTTTATAATTTTTCCCCAAGTAACTTCGGACGGGGAATAAAAAAGGTCTCTTGCGTTTTTTCGCTCCGAGGCTTCCTTATATCTGGTATGAAAATCGGTCAGCCGAAATTCGTTTTTTCGGGCTTCCGGTTGCACAAAGCTTTGGTTTTATAATTTTTCTCCAAGTTACTTTGGACGGGGAATGAAAAATGTCTCTTGTGTTTTTTCGCTCCGACGCTTCCTTATATCCGGTATGAAAATAGGTCAGACGAAATCCGTTTTTTCGGGCTTCGGGTTGCACAAAGCTTTGGTTTTATAATTTTTCCCCAAGTTACTTCGGACGGGGAATGAAAAATGTCTCTTGTGTTTTTTCGCTCCGAGGCTTCCTTATATCCGGTATGAAAATCGGTCAGACGAAATCCGTTTTTTCGGGCTTCGGGTTGCACAAAGCTTTGGTTTTATAATTTTTCCCTAAGTTACTTCGGACGGGGAATGAAAAAGGTCTCTTGTGTTTTTTCGCTCCGAGGCTTCCTTATATCCGGTATGAAAATCGGTCAGACGAAATTCGTTTTTTTGGGCTTCGGGTTGCACAAAGCTTTGGTTTTATAATTTTTCCCCAAGTTACTTCGGACGGGGAATAAAAAAGGTCTCTAGTGTTTTTTCGCTCTGAGGCTTCCTTATTGGTTAGAATTTATGTCAGTCAGTGAGTGACCTCTGGGGCTTTATATGTTTCACTAAATCGCGGATTGGCCTGGGAAATGGTACCGGAGGCTACACATTCGAAACACTACATCTTTAAAAATAATTTCAAAAAATCTTAAAAATAAACAAAAAAAATAATTGCTTACAATGTAAAGAAAAAATATAAATAAACAATAAATATTATACTAATAATATAAATACAAAATTACCATGCAATAAAAACGAAAATAATAAAGTATTAAATTTTTTTAACTCACATAAAATGATGTCTTCAAATGGCCAGCTTGCGTTAATCCTGTTCCTACGATAATCTGGAACTGATGACGTATGATCCTCTACAGCTGCTAATCCTTGTCAGGTTATCAGATGTCTTCATTGATGATCCAGACCTCAGAAATATAGATGAACTGCAAACTGTGATGTCTTGAAATCAGGAACTGATGGCTTCTGAGTTGTCAGGTGCTAATTTTCCTCTGCAAAATGTTTTTCAGATGTCCTGCTTGATGATCCTCGCTGTAGTCGTATAGTTGAAGTGAAGTGAAAAGTGTGATTTCAGAAAATTGAGTAACAAAGTAGCACGGGTTCCCCCTTTTTTACTTGTTTACTCTTCGGCTCCTGATCTCACACTGAGTAACATTTTGACGTAACAGGATGACTCATCGATTGCGCAATACATTTTATTTTGTATTTCTACATTTAAACTTCGCGGTTGCACAAAGCTTTGGTTTTATAATTTTTACCCAAGTTACTTCGGACGGGGAATAAAAAGGTCTCTTGTGTTTTTTTCGATCTCCGAGGCTTCCTTATGGGTTAGAATTTGTGTCAGTCAGTGAGTGACCTCCGGGGCTTTATATGTTATAGACTCGCGGGTTCGCCTCCGATGTGGAGGCAAGCGATTATAAAGGTAGGATCAGTGGTGGGGAGAATTGGTAGTGGGGGATGCGCAGTGATTGAAACAGTTCACACTGCGCAATGACGAGAGGGGATAGCATGCGCATTACACGGAAGATTCTAGCATTGCGCATTTACGTCAATGCTGGCATCATATCGATTGTGTAACATTCTGACGTAACAGGATGACTCATCGATTGCGCAGTTATGCGCAATACCTTTCATTTTGTATTTCTACATATAAATACAGTGGAAATCATTTAACGCGAAAACGGTTACCACAAAATATCGGTTAACACGAAATACCACTCGGGTACCGATCGCCGTTTGTTATGTACAGTGTATTATTTGTACGGTTAACACGAAAAATTTTTGTTAAAAATAATTTTTTTTGCTGGCTTTTAAGTAACTGCATACAAAATAAAGCCACACAAGTACGCCCAAAAGCTTGTTTTCGATGTAAAGGAATCTATTCTTCATCTCTAAAAGAGAAAGAGCAGGTAGTGACCATAGTTTGTTTTGTCTACCTGTTTTGTTTTGTCTTCAGTACCAAGTTCTATTTACAGTACGTACTGTATACAGTGTACCGTTGTTTACGAGAAACCATAGCCTCTCCTTCAGCACCAAATGTGTTGTTCATTGACCGCAAATAAACCGTTATCGCTTACATTAACTACCTACTCTATAGGTGTGGTGAGTTCAGTTCAGTTGTATTCTGTGCGTGTACAGCGGTGGTAAAGTTTGCGGTACGGTACCGATAACATTTTATTGTAAAACATTTACTCAGTTGTGAGGATTAACTGTTTACTTTTTTACTGTACAAACTTCTTAGTCTTTTACAGCCAGTTAAGTGACGTTAAGCGTGTGACGTGTACGTGTTAAGTGAAGTTACGCCTTTGTAAATTTCGTTTTTGCAGTCCGGAAGTAAAATGGAGAAGAAAGTGCGTAAACAAAGTGCCCTCTCTTTAGAAAAAAAGTTGAACTCCAAGTTGTTAATGAGGGTATTCGAACTAAAACAGAAATCTGTAAAACATTCGGTATACCAAACTCGACGTTATCCACGATTATAAAAAATAGAGATAAAACTTTAGAACTGTATGAGTCGGGCAAGTTTGAACCAGGCAGAAAACGTTACCGTAAGGCAAACCACGAAAACTTAGAGGCTGCTCTTCTTGTTTGGTTTAAGCAAGCAAGATCACAAGATGCTCCTATTTCTGGACCACTACTGATGGAGAAAGCAAACGTTTTTGCTGAACAGATGAACTTAAATTTCACTGCAAATCCTGGCTGGCTAGAAAGGTTTAAAAAACGAAATGGCATAACCTTTAAAAACATCTGTGGCGAATCAAGGCAGGTGTCACAAGAAATGACATCATCGTGGTTGCAATCTACGCTGCCTGCAATTTTAAAAGACTATCCACGTAAGGATATTTTCAACGCCGATGAAACAGGACTATTTTTCCGTTGTAGGCCTATGCCCGATAAAACACTTTCATTCAAAGGGGAGCAGTGCTCTGGTGGTAAAAAGTCCAAAGAGAGAGTGACAGTGATGGTAGGTTGCAATGCTGATGGGTCAGAAAAACTTCCGTTACTTGTTATAGGAAAAAGTTTAAAGCCGCGCTGTTTTAAAAATGTTAAAAAGTTGCCAGTAGAATATAGAGCTAACAAACGAGCGTGGATGACGTCTACAATTTTTACCGAATGGCTGGTTTCATTAGAAAAACATTTCACTTCTCAGAAGAGGAAAATTGTGTTAATTATTGACAACTGTCCTGCCCACCCATGTGACCTAAAATTGATGGCAATTAAACTTGTTTTTCTACCACCGAACACGACTAGTGTCCTACAACCTTGTGATCAAGGTATTATTAAAAATTTAAAATTTCAGTACAGAAAGTTACTTCTGCGGAAATACTTGGCCACTATTGAGGGGAAAAAAGATTTCTGTGTAAATGTTCTGGATGCTTGTAACTTGTTAAGAACAGCGTGGAACCTCGTGACGCCTACAACAATTCAAAACTGTTTCGCTCATGCTGGATTCATTTTGAATTCAGAAACTGAACAACCTGAAGAAAATGAAATTGATCCTACACTATCTGAAATGTTTAATCGTGTGTCATCTGTATTAAATGTTTCAATTTCTCTAAATGAGTACGTGACTGTCGACGAGAACGTAACTACAGCTCCCGTATTAACAGATACCGATATCGTGGAAACAGTGCAAGTTGACAACTGTGAAGGTGATGATAGTGACGACGAACTTGACATGGAAAATGATAGTGAAAATGTTCCTACCGCTACTGATATGCTTTCGTTGCTGAGCCGTGTTGGTCGATATTTTGAAGCCAACTCGGAAGGTGAAATGTTTGAACACGTTGATAAATTAGAACAATTTGTTGAAAATAAAATAGTGCAAAATTGTGTGCAAAAGAAAATAACGGATTATTTTAAATAAAGATAAACACGAAAACTACGGTAAAGTTGAAAGACATACAGTAGTCTATAAGAAAACCTAAATCATAGGACTAAATTTAGAACAGCTAATAATAATTTTAAGAAAAATTAACAATAATAAACCATGAGGATAAATAAAAGGTTGTATTTGTTGCATTTTACTAGACAGTACAATAAATAATCTACAGTACACTATTTGTTCACTTCCTCATTTTGTTTCACTTTTTGTTCGCTTAACGCGAAATTCGGTTTACACGAAAAAAATAACTGGTCCCCGTCATTTCGTGTTAACCAATTTCCACTGTATATAACTGATAATTTCATAAAAAACTATGCTAAGTGTTTTATCAAAATGATCAATTTTGAAGGAGAGGCATTATGTTACAACACAAATAAGCCACCCCAATACCAGGGATAAAAAAGATGATTTTGAATATAAATTTAATAATTCTTATAAAATAAAATGTTTAATATAAAGAAAATAAAAAGACAATGATACGACAAACGACGACTTGACCTAACCCAAGTGATTTACCCAACAAGAGAAAACAAAAGAAGAAGGGAACAACAAAAAACAAACAAGAATAAAACCAAATGAAGAAGAAGGTGATTAACCAAACCAAATGAAGAAGAAGGTGATTAACCAAACCGAAGGAAGAAGGGAAAAAACCGAAACCAAGCAAAATGAAACCAATTGAAGGAATTGAATGACTCAGTGCCACTTATTAAAATGAACCCAAAGGAGATGATGGAAAAACAATATATAAAGGAAGTACACTGAAAATGAAGAAGGAGGAAAATGAAAAAGACACAAACCTAAGATAAAGGGAAATAAATAAAAAAGAAACCCAATAATAAGACAGAAACAAGTAATAATGAAGAAAAGCAGGAGAAACAATACACTCAATGTAACGTTAAAAAAGAAACCAATAAATAACTGAAGTAATTATTTTAATCCATTATTATTATCAATTAATGGATAATAAAGTAAACGACAATTGAAGGAAACCCCATTAAAGAATGTTAAATATAAAAGCAAACTAACCCACATATTAGAGTTAGAAGTAATGTTAAAATCAATAGAGACATAAAATTGTTAATATTGTTAATGATATTTGTAATGAAAGACATAGTACGGTAGTGAGAAAGTAATAATAGGGATTACCCATTTAGAAACACTTAAAACCAAAAACATTTTAGAAGTGCGAAAGTGGAAGTGAAAATCCCAAAATAAAGTGATTAAGAAGGAACACTAAATAAATTATAATAAACAATAAATAATTTAAAAGTGAAGATGATGATTAAATGAGAATAATGTATAACAAAGAATGTTTGTATAGTGAAAAATAGTGAAGGATAAAAGCATAAACACATAGTAAATCAATAAGAAACACTGAAAGGTTAACAGTGAAAAATATTAGTAAATAAGAAAGTTGTTAAGAATAAGATTAAGTGTAAACAGTTAATTAATGTATAATGAACACTGAAAAGTGATGAAGACAGTATTAATTAAGAAAAAACATTATTGATAAGTTTAATTGAATGCAGGTATAATTAAAAGGGAGAATCCCATGAAAGAGAAAATAGATAGTGTTAGCATGGAGTGAAAGTAAAGAGTATTTAAAAAGTTAAGAAGTTAAAACAAATCAATAAACACCCCATGTTACAAGGGATCATTATTAAAGTAAGTTCAAAAAATGTGATGTTGTTTATCACCCAAAAAATAATATATAATGAAATGAACTGTAAACCAATGTTAACAAATAATTATTAAATAATTATTTAAGCAAGTTTAGGAATAGGAGATGGCTGGAAGAATTATACAGACCATAGACCTAGATGTTGTATTTTAATGAGAACAAAAGTAGTAAATATTAGCCACATTGTTTTATTGGCAAATTAAATAAATAAGAAAGTAAAGAAATGTAAACGAGAAAACTAGATAGTAAATAATTAGCCATTCATGATGTATAAAATAATAGTAACATAATAACAACACTACAACAGAACCAAAACATATCAATACATAAAACAACCAATTATAATAACAAAGCTAAACTCATTATGCAGAAAAGAGACATAATTTGTACGAAATAAGTAAATACAAATAATGGCTACTTAGGCCTAGGAAAATGCCTAACTGTCAAGAACAAACAACTACAAATTGTAATAAGTTAACAAAGAAATTGGCAAATCCGAGGCGAATGACTCACCAAAGATAAATTGTAAATCATTTTTAAGACAAAATATTATAATAAGTATTTGAATTCAAAAAGAAATGTAATTAACAAGTATTAAAATAATTGTAAAATCATAAAACCTAAAATAACCCAAACTTGTGGGGTATCAAATTCATCTATGAAAGGAAATACAAATAACAGTGATAATAGTTAATACTTAGGAGGGAAGATAGAGGAATAAGAGCAATCAGAAGTTATACAAGGATTTTGAAAAGAATTCAAATTTTTATAATAATGGATTATGTCAATCTAAGCCAATCAAATTTAATTGGTAACCATAGCAACTGCCGTTAGGGACGGAATTACGGTTGAATATCGTTACTCGTAAAGCGTCACTCTGGCGGAACAGAAGCCGAATATTGAACGACCAATTTTTAATCAAAAAATGTAAAAATAGTAAACAAAATTCAAAAACGATGATCGAATAAGAAGCAGACGAACAACTGAGACTGTCAGCTGATGCCCAGGACCATATTACCAGGAATTAACTAAAAATATGACCACGTCTAATATGAAAAGGACGCCAGACCTACTTAAGTCCCAAGATGATGAAAACAGAAAACGATTGCAGCCCAATCCTCTACCAACTCAATGTTTGATAACACCAAGTCATCTGATGTGTTAAGTATCTTGAATTACCTATTTACAAAAAATAAACTCACTTTAAATATTACTAAAGGTAATTGGAACTCTCACTGTCAACCGAATATTCTCTTTCAAAGATTAATTAAGAAAAATAACACACTGAAAATTTGTTAACATAACACATAACCTATTGTGTGAATACGAACTTTATAAACACATTTAACGACACTACAGAACAGATTATAACCACACACCTTATTATTTAAGTACACTTAAAGTAAGGTAATGTACTTTTTATTGTAATCATAGGAATTCTTTGCCTTGTAATCAAAAGAATCCCGATTTCGAACGACTATATTGTAATTTAACTAAAACTGCAGCCATGCTGGAGTAAATACCTCGTTTTGGAATCGATTTCGTCAGCCTGAGGGAAAGTGTTTCATGTAAAAAGTCGGTGCAAAATTAACAACCAACCAGAATAATATTAATTGTCAAACTGAAAATTTACTTATTGACCATTAAAATAACTAGTACAGGGAGTAACCGTTGTTATTATTTCATAGGGAGTGTATCGTATTACTTGTGTTTGTTAACGAAAGCTAGATTTGATGACCAGCACTCGCATAGTAATTCGAACAACTACCTACTCAATTCAGGAGGCTGAACGAGCGGGAATTATTTGAACGCCCCGGCCGTCATCGCTGAGAACACCCTATTAAGAGATTAGTTAATAAGTTTAATTGTTTTAATAAACAATTTGGCGCCACCCGGGATTCACACACCCCTATTTAAAAACAGGTATGGATACTGCTGTGTTGTACTGGTAATTATAACATCGCTACGGACATCGTTAGCGCAAGAATAGATGTAACGACCCCAGTGCGAGACGAACGCACTACACAAATACAAAACTTGTACACATTTTTCAGCATCGACCAAGTCTTCTTCGTTACAATATATATATTACATTTAATATTTATAATTAAATTTACCTCAAGATGTTATTTTTCCTTTTTGGAACATGTTTCGAGAGTTCCCGTTCTCTCATCCTCAGCCTTTGTGATCCTGTGACTGGTGAAGTATTTATGTGTTGGTTGCTGGATGCTATTAATGTTGTTTGTTGGTCTTTGGTATTTTAAAGTTGTGTTATTGTGTGTGATTGTGGTATATGTATTTGTATTTTGTGTATTTTCGATGTTGAGTGCTTTGAATATTGTGTCATGTTTTGTATTGATTTGTATTTGTTCTGGTATTAGTTTGTTTTGTAAACATATATATATATATATATATATATATATATATATTGTAACGTAGCGGGTTTTAGAGTATGTACCTTCCGAGATGTTTTTGTATGTGGCCTATTGAGCGCTCGTCTTATTTAATTAAGACGCACTGTTGTAAGCGCCAATTCTGTAACGTACCGCCTATTTTAGGTGTGAGTGTAACGTCCGTGTTTTTTTTTTTTTTACAGTCTCGGATCGGTCAGAACACCTCTTAGCAATCGCCACTTATGAACTATAAAGACTGAAGTTTAAATAAAGTTGGTGGTAATGTTACCCAAACAAAGCCGAAATCGAGTGTGTGTGATTTGGGGAAGTAGTTTAGCCTTCTTTGAAGAGAGAGCAAGTACCATTGGTTTACCCTCGGATTAGACGATTTCTAAATTTTCAAATATCTGCCGTGAATTGAAATCAGCCTGATTTTGACATTAGTCTCCAAATATGGGTTAACCAAAACTACACTGTTGCTGAATATGACCTGGTTGATCGTCCTCTTCTTAATCTTTCTGAAACCTACTACAACTACCCACTACAATAACGGAAACACATTTTATTATTCAATATCATTTTATCACATAATATTTATTGTTTATATTATTGGTTTTTTCCCTTCCGCCAAAATACAAATATTACAATCGATATTTTCATTAACTAGTACAAATATCGACTTCATTGAGTAACATGGAATTGTCATAAAAAAATATACAGTTTGAGCGATTTTACAATTTTATCTTTTATTTAAACATCAATCAACATATAATTCTTTTAGTTATTTCCCCAGGGTTAAGGGTAAGTCCTTTTTGTTATGAGATGGTCAGAAATGGATAATTATACTACCGCTTTTACAAATATAGAAAACAACTTCAAAAATTTGTTTATTTCGCTTAGTACGTAGTTCCGGATTCGTCCGTTAAGAGAGCAGATTGCGTTTGTTTTTATTAAAACATGTGATTACACTTTAATCGTTTCTGTACTGCACGACCATTCAGTTTGAGTTTTCTTCGTTGAATATTAAAAGAAATGTTTATATTACCTCTCTTCTCGAAGTTCTTACTTGGGTGAAGCTGTTTCTCAGGTGGTGTTCGTAGTTGTTTGTAATTTCATACCCGTCCGTCAAATACTATCTCGTCAAAACTCGAAACACAGCGAAGCTAGGCCTGATCGTCCAAAAATGTTTTTTTTTTCACTTTTATTGTGGAGTATAGCAAGTTAACTTTGATAACTAAGGTAGTAGTACATAATGTTCATACTGTTATTTAAATTTGGTAACAATTTGGTGCTGTTCAAAGATTTCTAAAGGATATTTTAATAAAATTTTGTCTCATCATTTTGTCAACCGGACAGGTTTCAATTTCAAATTCGATTAAACAATACTTGTTATTTTGTTACTCTTAGTAACCCATAATTTTTATGTCATTTTTTATTGGTGCTGCTATTTACTTTTTAGTATATAGGCAGTTTGTAATTATTATAAATTTATTTTTGATTTACAGAAAAATAATTCTTTTTAATTTTGGTTTCTTTCCCAATTTGATTTACATAATAGTTTTCTGTTTATTTTCTTATAACTTTGGATATAAGTATTTAATATTTTTATTAACTTTAAATGAATTTATATATTATTTATTAATCTCTTATAGTATTCTTACACTGAACTATTTTCTTCTGCCATTTCCCTCATACAGTATTATTTTAATTTTTATTATCATCTGATATTTAAATCTTTTATTTTTTAAAAACCCTGGGTTATCTTATACAATAAAACAATTATTTTATAAAATATAAAATTAACATAGGTACTACACAATATAAATCCTAAAATAACTAAACAAAATACATAATTAGTTGGTAACATTATAGTCTACTATTATAGTCTATAATGCTCACATCTACAGCACAATTCTGTAAAAAGTTCCCTTCACCTTCACTTATTACCTCATTGGGTGCACTATAACTCACTTATCACTGTATATCACTTCAATGTTGTTTATAATGTTTAGTGATACAACTTAATTTTTAGCTCGTTATAGTTTACCCATTTCTGACCTTTATGGTATTACAAGAGTTATCATTTATTGGGACCGGGTTATGTACCGTTACATAAAGCCCCCCCCCACTAGAACAAATTTATTTTTGTTTTACTGGTTTACTAAAATAAATTGTTGATTGTTTCAATTCTCGTAATATTCTTGGTTTTATTCTTCATAATATCTTCCTTTATTTCAAACTGGTTATATACTGACTGGTAATTCAGACTGGTGGTAATTGCTGTTTTCTTACTCAACTCTCTCTCTCTTGGAGGCAAATTCATTATTGATTTATTTCTCTGGGTAGTGGTACTTCCACATTTTATTTGATGAGGACTGGTCACACTAATCATATTAAACTTGTTTTAACACTCATTTCTATTTACTTCTCTAAATTAGCTTTATCAATTAAGGTTTTGTCTGCTATCTTCCTTCTATTTTCTTCATCTATACTTCTGGAATCCAATATCACTCTTTTCAGCTATTTTATAATTATTATCCCTTAAATATTCAATTTCCCTAACATTTTTCCCTATCCTGTGCGGTGGTACCAGTCGGGTGGCCACTTTTGGTTCCATTACTCCGCTGTCCATTCTTACACCTTCTGAGACCAGGGGAAACATCATCCCTGTTTAAAAATTATTGCCGGAACATTTCTACGTCAATACATTAAAATAAAAAAAATTATAAGTAGTAGTCAATTAGCGACTAGTACTAAACACTTTTGGGATTCTTCATACTGTAGCTGTTTGCATTTATTTATATATTTCTTCTTCTCCTTGATTCCTTCTTCTTTTCCATTAACTAATAGCATAAAACATTATTGATAGGCCTTATGTTCAAATTCTTTTGACTTTACTTCTTGTGACATATTTCTCCGTATCATTTCTTCTTATATAATCTTCAATTCTGAGAAATTCTAGTTATTGTATTAATTATCATCCTCCTTCAGTTTCATTGGAGTCATTAAATTATTCTTTATTCTTCTTATCTGAGCACATTACCATCAATTGTTTTTGTTCATTTAATTTTTCTTCTGTTTGTTACCATTAAAAATATTACTTTTTCCTATTATTTCATTTAAAATCAATTCTTTATAACTCTTATTTACTAATCTGTTATTATTTTTTGTTAAATCAAATGGTTTCAAAATATCTTAAATCGTATTATTTCTGAATAAATTAAGTAAGTTGTCCTTGCGTACTTTTGGAATTTTGGGGTTTTTATTAAATCATATTGTTCCTGAATAAATTAAGTAAGTTGTCCTTACATAGTTTTTGAATTTTGGGGTTTTCTTCCGCTATTCAATGGGTTGCTTGGTCGATTTTCAAAAATTCAGTCCCCTTTTTTTTCTGGTTTATTATTTAGGTTAACCATGGTCCATTAACTCAGGTACTCCATGTTCTCAGATTACTGCAGTGTCCATAATGATTTTTGTCCTTGTTAAATATCTCTCGTGTATCTGGTACTGTAACTCGGTTGATACAAAGTCTTCATTTAAGTCACGGTTTTCGGTCATATTTAGATCCTTCTTAATTAATAGGTATTGTATCTCCTCTATTTTAATGTAATCACTCATATATGCCACTATTCCATTCTCTTTGACCTCTGTATTATTTACACAATGTTCTGTTGGTATACTCCGTCTTGAAAATATAATTGATGTGGTCAGATACTCTTTGATCGTCGATATATTTAAATGATATTTAAATTTATTTAAGTTTTTGGTTATTATTCTATGGTGGTTTACCTTTGATATTTTTATTGAGTTTTGTCTACAATTTCTAACTTTATTTAACTCCATTTGTTTATTAATGGGAGGGTTAAATATATTAATTAATCCACCCTTCCTCATCTCCATTTCTTCTTTTGTATTGAATATTTTCTTTCTCCATATTTTCCTTATTTTCTTGATATTCTCTTCCATGGTTTGGGTCTTCTCCTTGTCCTTTCTATTCTTATTTTCAGATAGCAGTGCATTCTGGTCTTCTCTAATTTCTGTTTTCTTGCTACTCTCTTCTGTGTTTGGACTTACTATAATACTTTCGGAAGTGCTGTCTAATGTTTCATCCAAATTATTAAAACCTTCATCCATTTGCTTATTTGTCTCCTCCTTGTATGTATTCTGCTTTTTGGATACGCGTATTAACATTTTCAAACTTCTCTCCGAAAGTTTCCCATATCTCCTTATTGAAATTCTCCATTTTACCCTCAAATTGTTTTAAATTCTCATTATTCTCTTCAAATTTTGCATTCATCTCTTCTCTTTGTCCTTCAACAGTTTCTTTCAGTTCATGGTATTGTTCATTCATGGTTTGTTTGATATTTCCATGAATGGTCTCTATTTTTTCATTTAGTTGTTTGACTAAACTTTCCTGAATGCTATCTATTTTCTCATTGGTCTGTCTATTTTGTTCCTCCTGTTTCTTAAAATTCTCCTTATTTTCCTCATTGGTTTGTTTTAAGTTTTCCTCCTGTTTCCTAAAATTTTCATCTATTTTGTCATTGGTTCGCTTATTATCTTCCTGGATCTTGTTATTCCCTTCATTATAATTCTTAACATCTCCTGTATGCTTATATCTTCTTTTTGGTTGGATTTATCTGGTTGATCCCCTTGGGCATCTTCGTCAACTCTTTCCTTTTCCGTGTTTGTGATTGCTTTTCGGTTTCTTCTTTATCACCCATTGGTTGTTCCATTTCGCTGTCCATAAATATTTCTATCTCTCGTTCCTGTCCACCTTCTTCCTTCTCCTTTTCTTCTGCCCTCTTCTTCGATCTGCCTCTGGTATTATGCATTTCTTGTTTTCTCATAACTGCCGACGATAATTAGATTTTTTGGTATATTAATTTATTAAATATCTCAAATTCTTTTCTAATTACAGCCCTTTTACCTTTTACATTGAGCGCCAATTTTGTAACGTAGCGGTTTTTAGAGTATGTACCTTCCGAGATGTTTTTGTATGTGGCCTATTGAGTGCTCGTCTTATTTAATTAAGACGCACTGTTGTAAGCGCCAATTCTGTAACGTACCGCCTATTTTAGGTGTGAGTGTGACGTCCGTTTTTTTTTTTTTTTTTTCCAATCTCGGATCGGTCAGAACACCTCTTAGCAATCGCCACTTATGAACTATAAAGACTTGAAGTTTAAATAAAGTTGGTGGTAATGTTACCCAAACAAAGCCGAAATCGAGTGTGTGTGATTTGGGTCAAGTAGAGGGAAGTTGTTTAGCCTTCTTTTGAAGAGAGAGCAAGTACCATTGGTTTACCCCTCGGATTAGACGATTTCTAAATTTTCAAATATCTGCCGTGAATTGAATCAGCTGATTTTGACATTAGTCTCCAAATATGGGTTAACCAAACTACACTGTTGCTGAATATGACCTGGTTGATCGTCCTCTTCTTAACTTTCTGAATACTACTACAACTACCCACTACAATAAAGGAAACACATTTTATTATTCAATATCATTTTCTCAATAATATTTATTGTTTATATTATTGGTTTTTTCCCCTTCCGCCAAAATAACAATATTACAATCGATATTTTCATTAACTAGTACAAATATCGACTTCATTGAGTAACATGGAATTGTCATAAAAAAATATACAGTTTTGAGCGATTTTACAATTTTATCTTTTATTTAAACTTCAATCAACATATAATTCTTTTAGTTATTTCCCCAGGGTTAAGGGTAAGTCCTTTTTGTTATGAGATGGTCAGAATGATAATTAATACTACGCATTTACAAATATAGAAAACAACTTCAAAAATTTGTTATTTCGCTTAGTACGTAGTTCCGGATTCGTCCGTAAGAGAGCAGATTGCGTTTTGTTTTTATTAAAACATGTGATTACACTTTAATCGTTTCTGTACTGCACGACCATTCAGTTTGAGTTTTCTTCGTTGAATATTAAAAGAAATGTTTATATTACCTCTCTTCTCGAAGTTCTTACTTGGGTGAAGCTGTTTCTCAGGTGGTGTTCGTAGTTGTTTGTAATTTCATACCCGTCCGTCAAATACTATCTCGTCAAAACTCGAAACACAGCGAAGCTAGGCCTGATCGTCCAAAAATGTTTTTTTTTTTCACTTTTATTGTGGAGTATAGCAAGTTAACTTTGATAACTAAGGTAGTAGTACATAATGTTCATTACTGTTATTTAAATTTGGTAACAATTTGGTGCTGTTCAAAGATTTCTAAAGGATGATTTTAATAAATTTTGTCTCATCATTTTGTCAACCGGACAGGTTTCAATTTCAAATTCGATTAAACAATACTTGTTATTTTGTTACTCTTAGTAACCCATAATTTTTATGTCATTTTTTATTGGTGCTGCTATTTACTTTTTAGTATATAGGCAGTTTGTAATTATTATAAATTTATTTTTGATTTACAGAAAAATAATTCTTTTTAATTTTGGTTTCTTTCCCAATTTGATTTACATAATAGTTTTCTGTTTATTTTCTATAACTTTGGATATAAGTATTTAATATTTTTATTAACTTTAAATGAATTTATATATTATTTATTAATCTCTTATAGTATTCTTACACTGAACTATTTTCTTCTGCCATTTCCCTCATACAGTATTATTTTAATTTTATTATCATCTGATATTTAATCTCTTTATTTTTTAAAAACCCTGGGTTATCTTATACAATAAAACAATTATTTTTATAAAATATAAAATTAACATAGGTACTACACAATATAAATCCTAAAATAACTAAACAAAATACATAATTAGTGGTAACATTATAGTCTACTATTATAGTCTATAATGCTCACATCTACAGCACAATTCTGTAAAAAGTTCCCTTCACCTTCACTTATTACCTCATTGGGTGCACTATAACTCACTTATCACTGTATATCACTTCAATGTTGTTTATAATGTTTAGTGATACAACTTAATTTTTAGCTCGTTATAGTTTACCCATTTCTGACCTTTATGGTATTTACAAGAGTTATCATTTATTGGGACCGGGTTATGTACCGTTACATAAAGCCCCCCCCCACTAGAACAAATTTATTTTTGTTTTACTGGTTTACTAAAATAAATTGTTGATTGTTTCAATTCTCGTAATATTCTTGGTTTTATTCTTCATAATATCTTCCTTTATTTCAAACTGGTTATATACTGACTGGTAATTCATACTGGTGGTAATTGCTGTTTTCTTACTCAACTCTCTCTCTCTTGGAGGCAAATTCATTATTGATTTATTTCTCTGGGTAGTGGTACTTCCACATTTTATTTGATGAGGACTGGTCACACTAATCATATAAACTTGTTTTAACACTCATTTCTATTTACTTCTCTAAATTAGCTTTATCAATTAAGGTTTTGTCTGCTATCTTCCTTCTATTTTCTTCATCTATACTTCTGGAATCCAATATCACTCTTTTCAGCTATTTTATAATTATTATCCCTTAAATATTCAATTTCCCTAACATTTTTCCCTATCCTGTGCGGTGGTACCAGTCGGGTGGCCACTTTTGGTTCCATTACTCCGCTGTCCATTCTTACACCTTCTGAGACCAGGGGAAACATCATCCCTGTTTAAAAATTATTGCCGGAACATTTCTACGTCAATACATTAAAAAAAAACAAATTATAAGTAGTAGTCAATTAGCGACTAGTACTAAACACTTTTGGGATTCTTCATACTGTAGCTGTTTGCATTTATTTATTAATTTCTTCTTCTCCTTGATTCCTTCTTCTTTTCCATTAACTAATAGCATAAAACATTATTGATAGGCCTTATGTTCAAATTCTTTTGACTTTACTTCTTGTGACATATTTCTCCGTATCATTTCTTCTTATATAATCTTCAATTCTGAGAAATTCTAGTTATTGTATTAATTATCATCCTCCTTCAGTTTCATTGGAGTCATTAAATTATTCTTTATTCTTCTATCTGAGCACATTACCATCAATTGTTTTTGTTCATTTAATTTTTCTTCTGTTTGTTACCATTAAAAATATTACTTTTTCCTATTATTTCATTTAAAATCAATTCTTTATAACTCTTATTTACTAATCTGTTATTATTTTTTGTTAAATCAAATGGTTTCAAAATATCTTAAATCGTATTATTTCTGAATAAATTAAGTAAGTTGTCCTTGCGTACTTTTGGAATTTTGGGGTTTTTATTAAATCATATTGTTCCTGAATAAATTAAGTAAGTTGTCCTTACATAGTTTTTGAATTTTGGGGTTTTCTTCCGCTATTCAATGGGTTGCTTGGTCGATTTTCAAAAATTCAGTCCCCTTTTTTTTCTGGTTTATTATTTAGGTTAACCATGGTCCATTAACTCAGGTACTCCATGTTCTCAGATTACTGCAGTGTCCATAATGATTTTTGTCCTTGTTAAATATCTCTCGTGTATCTGGTACTGTAACTCGGTTGATACAAAGTCTTCATTTAAGTCACGGTTTTCGGTCATATTTAGATCCTTCTTAATTAATAGGTATTGTATCTCCTCTATTTTAATGTAATCACTCATATATGCCACTATTCCATTCTCTTTGACCTCTGTATTATTTACACAATGTTCTGTTGGTATACTCCGTCTTGAAAATATAATTGATGTGGTCAGATACTCTTTGATCGTCGATATATTTAAATGATATTTAAATTTATTTAAGTTTTTGGTTATTATTCTATGGTGGTTTACCTTTGATATTTTTATTGAGTTTTGTCTACAATTTCTAACTTTATTTAACTCCATTTGTTTATTAATGGGAGGGTTAAATATATTAATTAATCCACCCTTCCTCATCTCCATTTCTTCTTTTGTATTGAATATTTTCTTTCTCCATATTTTCCTTATTTTCTTGATATTCTCTTCCATGGTTTGGGTCTTCTCCTTGTCCTTTCTATTCTTATTTTCAGATAGCAGTGCATTCTGGTCTTCTCTAATTTCTGTTTTCTTGCTACTCTCTTCTGTGTTTGGACTTACTATAATACTTTCGGAAGTGCTGTCTAATGTTTCATCCAAATTATTAAAACCTTCATCCATTTGCTTATTTGTCTCCTCCTTGTATGTATCTGCTTTTTGGATACGCGTATTAACATTTTCAAACTTCTCTCCGAAAGTTTCCCATATCTCCTTATTGAAATTCTCCATTTTACCCTCAAATTGTTTTAAATTCTCATTATTCTCTTCAAATTTTGCATTCATCTCTTCTCTTTGTCCTTCAACAGTTTCTTTCAGTTCATGGTATTGTTCATTCATGGTTTGTTTGATATTTCCATGAATGGTCTCTATTTTTTCATTTAGTTGTTTGACTAAACTTTCCTGAATGCTATCTATTTTCTCATTGGTCTGTCTATTTTGTTCCTCCTGTTTCTTAAAATTCTCCTTATTTTCCTCATTGGTTTGTTTTAAGTTTTCCTCCTGTTTCCTAAAATTTTCATCTATTTTGTCATTGGTTCGCTTATTATCTTCCTGGATCTTGTTATTCCCTTCCATTATAATTCTTAACATCTCCTGTATGCTTATATCTTCTTTTTGGTTGGATTTATCTGGTTGATCCCCTTGGGCATCTTCTTCAACTCTTTCCTTTTCCGTGTTTGTGATTGCTTCGGTTTCTTCTTTATCACCCATTGGTTGTTCCATTTCGCTGTCCATAAATATTTCTATCTCTCGTTCCTGTCCACCTTCTTCCTTCTCCTTTTCTTCTGCCCTCTTCTTCGATCTGCCTCTGGTATTATGCATTTCTTGTTTTCTCATAACTGCCGACGATAATTAGATTTTTTGGTATATTAATTTATTAAATATCTCAAAATTCTTTTCTAATTACAGCCCTTTTACCTTTTACATTGAGCGCCAATTTTGTAACGTAGCGGTTTTTAGAGTATGTACCTTCCGAGATGTTTTTGTATGTGGCCTATTGAGTGCTCGTCTTATTTAATTAAGACGCACTGTTGTAAGCGCCAATTCTGTAACGTACCGCCTATTTTAGGTGTGAGTGTGACGTCCGTTTTTTTTTTTTTTTTTCCAATCTCGGATCGGTCAGAACACCTCTTAGCAATCGCCACTTATGAACTATAAAGACTGAAGTTTAAATAAAGTTGGTGGTAATGTTACCCAAACAAAGCCGAAATCGAGTGTGTGTGATTTGGGTCAAGTAGGGAAGTTGTTTAGCCTTCTTTTGAAGAGAGAGCAAGTACCATTGGTTTACCCTCGGATTAGACGATTTCTAAATTTTCAAATATCTGCCGTGAATTGAATCAGCTGATTTTGACATTAGTCTCCAAATATGGGTTAACCAAACTACACTGTTGCTGAATATGACCTGGTTGATCGTCCTCTTCTTAATCTTTCTGAAACCTACTACAACTACCCACTACAATAAAGGAAACACATTTTATTATTCAATATCATTTTCTCAATAATATTTATTGTTTATATTATTGGTTTTTTCCCTTCCGCCAAAATACAAATATTACAATCGATATTTTCATTAACTAGTACAAATATCGACTTCATTGAGTAACATGGAATTGTCATAAAAAAATATACAGTTTTGAGCGATTTTACAATTTTATCTTTTATTTAAACATCAATCAACATATAATTCTTTTAGTTATTTCCCCAGGGTTAAGGGTAAGTCCTTTTTGTTATGAGATGGTCAGAAATGGATAATTATACTACGCTTTACAAATATAGAAAACAACTTCAAAAATTTGTTTATTTCGCTTAGTACGTAGTTCCGGATTCGTCCGTAAGAGAGCAGATTGCGTTTGTTTTTATTAAAACATGTGATTACACTTTAATCGTTTCTGTACTGCACGACCATTCAGTTTGAGTTTTCTTCGTTGAATATTAAAAGAAATGTTTATATTACCTCTCTTCTCGAAGTTCTTACTTGGGTGAAGCTGTTTCTCAGGTGGTGTTCGTAGTTGTTTGTAATTTCATACCCGTCCGTCAAATACTATCTCGTCAAAACTCGAAACACAGCGAAGCTAGGCCTGATCGTCCAAAAATGTTTTTTTTTTCACTTTTATTATGGAGTATAGCAAGTTAACTTTGATAACTAAGGTAGTAGTACATAATGTTCATA
The DNA here is from genome assembly GCA_034769895.1 of Magicicada septendecula. NCBI lineage: Eukaryota > Metazoa > Arthropoda > Insecta > Hemiptera > Cicadidae > Magicicada > Magicicada septendecula. The sequence goes on from CM068368.1 coordinate 450,837,662, forward strand.
CTGTTATTTAAATTTGGTAACAATTTGGTGCTGTTCAAAGATTTCTAAAGGATATTTTAATAAAATTTTGTCTCATCATTTTGTCAACCGGACAGGTTTCAATTTCAAATTCGATTAAACAATACTTGTTATTTTGTTACTCTTAGTAACCCATAATTTTTATGTCATTTTTTATTGGTGCTGCTATTTACTTTTTAGTATATAGGCAGTTTGTAATTATTATAAATTTATTTTTGATTTACAGAAAAATAATTCTTTTTAATTTTGGTTTCTTTCCCAATTTGATTTACATAATAGTTTTCTGTTTATTTTCTTATAACTTTGGATATAAGTATTTAATATTTTTATTAACTTTAAATGAATTTATATATTATTTATTAATCTCTTATAGTATTCTTACACTGAACTATTTTCTTCTGCCATTTCCCTCATACAGTATTATTTTAATTTTTATTATCATCTGATATTTAAATCTTTTATTTTTTAAAAACCCTGGGTTATCTTATACAATAAAACAATTATTTTATAAAATATAAAATTAACATAGGTACTACACAATATAAATCCTAAAATAACTAAACAAAATACATAATTAGTTGGTAACATTATAGTCTACTATTATAGTCTATAATGCTCACATCTACAGCACAATTCTGTAAAAAGTTCCCTTCACCTTCACTTATTACCTCATTGGGTGCACTATAACTCACTTATCACTGTATATCACTTCAATGTTGTTTATAATGTTTAGTGATACAACTTAATTTTTAGCTCGTTATAGTTTACCCATTTCTGACCTTTATGGTATTACAAGAGTTATCATTTATTGGGACCGGGTTATGTACCGTTACATAAAGCCCCCCCACTAGAACAAATTTATTTTTGTTTTACTGGTTTACTAAAATAAATTGTTGATTGTTTCAATTCTCGTAATATTCTTGGTTTTATTCTTCATAATATCTTCCTTTATTTCAAACTGGTTATATACTGACTGGTAATTCAGACTGGTGGTAATTGCTGTTTTCTTACTCAACTCTCTCTCTCTTGGAGGCAAATTCATTATTGATTTATTTCTCTGGGTAGTGGTACTTCCACATTTTATTTGATGAGGACTGGTCACACTAATCATATTAAACTTGTTTTAACACTCATTTCTATTTACTTCTCTAAATTAGCTTTATCAATTAAGCTTTTGTCTGCTATCTTCCTTCTATTTTCTTCATCTATACTTCTGGAATCCAATATCACTCTTTTCAGCTATTTTATAATTATTATCCCTTAAATATTCAATTTCCCTAACATTTTTCCCTATCCTGTGCGGTGGTACCAGTCGGGTGGCCACTTTTGGGTCCATTACTCCGCTGTCCATCCTTACACCTTCTGAGACCAGGGGAACATCATCCCTGCTCATAAAAATTATTGCCGGAACATTTCTACGTCAATACATTAAAATAAAAAAAATTATAAGTAGTAGTCAATTAGCGACTAGTACTAAACACTTTTGGGATTCTTCATACTGTAGCTGTTTGCATTTATTTATATATTTCTTCTTCTCCTTGATTCCTTCTTCTTTTCCATTAACTAATAGCATAAAACATTATTGATAGGCCTTATGTTCAAATTCTTTTGACTTTACTTCTTGTGACATATTTCTCCGTATCATTTCTTCTTATATAATCTTCAATTCTGAGAAATTCTAGTTATTGTATTAATTATCATCCTCCTTCAGTTTCATTGGAGTCATTAAATTATTCTTTATTCTTCTTATCTGAGCACATTACCATCAATTGTTTTTGTTCATTTAATTTTTCTTCTGTTTGTTACCATTAAAAATATTACTTTTTCCTATTATTTCATTTAAAATCAATTCTTTATAACTCTTATTTACTAATCTGTTATTATTTTTTGTTAAATCAAATGGTTTCAAAATATCTTAAATCGTATTATTTCTGAATAAATTAAGTAAGTTGTCCTTGCGTACTTTTGGAATTTTGGGGTTTTTATTAAATCATATTGTTCCTGAATAAATTAAGTAAGTTGTCCTTACATAGTTTTTGAATTTTGGGGTTTTCTTCCGCTATTCAATGGGTTGCTTGGTCGATTTTCAAAAATTCAGTCTCCTTTTTTTTCTGGTTTATTATTTAGGTTAACCATGGTCCATTAACTCAGGTACTCCATGTTCTCGGATTACTGCAGTGTCCATAATGATTTTTGTCCTTGTTAAATATCTCTCGTGTATCTGGTACTGTAACTCGGTTGATACAAAGTCTTCATTTAAGTCACGGTTTTCGGTCATATTTAGATCCTTCGTAATTAATAGGTATTGTATCTCCTCTATTTTAATGTAATCACTCATATATGCCACTATTCCATTCTCTTTGACCTCTGTATTATTTACACAATGTTCTGTTGGTATACTCCGTCTTGAAAATATAATTGATGTGGTCAGATACTCTTTGATCGTCGATATATTTAAATGATATTTAAATTTATTTAAGTTTTTGGTTATTATTCTATGGTGGTTTACCTTTGATATTTTTATTGAGTTTTGTCTACAATTTCTAACTTTATTTAACTCCATTTGTTTATTAATGGGAGGGTTAAATATATTAATTAATCCACCCTTCCTCATCTCCATTTCTTCTTTTGTATTGAATATTTTCTTTCTCCATATTTTCCTTATTTTCTTGATATTCTCTTCCATGGTTTGGGTCTTCTCCTTGTCCTTTCTATTCTTATTTTCAGATAGCAGTGCATTCTGGTCTTCTCTAATTTCTGTTTTCTTGCTACTCTCTTCTGTGTTTGGACTTACTATAATACTTTCGGAAGTGCTGTCTAATGTTTCATCCAAATTATTAAAACCTTCATCCATTTGCTTATTTGTCTCCTCCTTGTATGTATCTGCTTTTTGGATACGCGTATTAACATTTTCAAACTTCTCTCCGAAAGTTTCCCATATCTCCTTATTGAAATTCTCCATTTTACCCTCAAATTGTTTTAAATTCTCATTATTCTCTTCAAATTTTGCATTCATCTCTTCTCTTTGTCCTTCAACAGTTTCTTTCAGTTCATGGTATTGTTCATTCATGGTTTGTTTGATATTTCCATGAATGGTCTCTATTTTTTCATTTAGTTGTTTGACTAAACTTTCCTGAATGCTATCTATTTTCTCATTGGTCTGTCTATTTTGTTCCTCCTGTTTCTTAAAATTCTCCTTATTTTCCTCATTGGTTTGTTTTAAGTTTTCCTCCTGTTTCCTAAAATTTTCATCTATTTTGTCATTGGTTCGCTTATTATCTTCCTGGATCTTGTTATTCCCTTCCATTATAATTCTTAACATCTCCTGTATGCTTATATCTTCTTTTTGGTTGGATTTATCTGGTTGATCCCCTTGGGCATCTTCTTCAACTCTTTCCTTTTCCGTGTTTGTGATTGCTTCGGTTTCTTCTTTATCACCCATTGGTTGTTCCATTTCGCTGTCCGTAAATATTTCTATCTCTCGTTCCTGTCCACCTTCTTCCTTCTCCTTTTCTTCTGCCCTCTTCTTCGATCTGCCTCTGGTATTATGCATTTCTTGTTTTCTCATAACTGCCGACGATAATTAGATTTTTTGGTATATTAATTTATTAAATATCTCAAAATTCTTTTCTAATTACAGCCCTTTTACCTTTTACATTGAGCGCCAATTTTGTAACGTAGCGGTTTTTAGAGTATGTACCTTCCGAGATGTTTTTGTATGTGGCCTATTGAGTGCTCGTCTTATTTAATTAAGACGCACTGTTGTAAGCGCCAAGTCTGTAACGTACCGCCTATTTTAGGTGTGTGTGACGTCCGTTTTTTTTTTTACAGTCTCGGATCGGTCAGTACACCTCTTAGCAATCGCCGCTTATGAACTATAAAGACTGTAGTTTAAATAAAGTTGGTGGTAATGTTACCCAAACAAAGCCGAAATCGAGTGTGTGTGATTTGGGTCAAGTAGGGAAGTTGTTTAGCCTTCTTTTGAAGAGAGAGCAAGTACCGTTGGTTTACCCTCGGATTAGACGATTTCTAAATTTTCAAATATCTGCCGTGAATTGAATCAGCTGATTTTGACATTAGTCTCCAAATATGGGTTAACCAAACTACACTGTTGCTGAATACGACCTGGTTGATCGTCCTCTTCTTAATCTTTTTGAAACCTACTACAACTACCCACTACAATAAAGGAAACACATTTTATTATTCAATATCATTTTCTCAATAATATTTATTGTTTATATTATTGGTTTTTTCCCTTCCGCCAAAATACAAATATTACAATCGATATTTTCATTAACTAGTACAAATATCGACTTCATTGAGTAACATGGAATTGTCATAAAAAAATATACAGTTTTGAGCGATTTTACAATTTTATCTTTTATTTAAACATCAATCAACATATAATTCTTTTAGTTATTTCCCCAGGGTTAAGGGTAAGTCCTTTTTGTTATGAGATGGTCAGAAATGGATAATTATACTACGCTTTACAAATATAGAAAACAACTTCAAAAATTTGTTTATTTCGCTTAGTACGTAGTTCCGGATTCGTCCGTAAGAGAGCAGATTGCGTTTGTTTTTATTAAAACATGTGATTACACTTTAATCGTTTCTGTACTGCACGACCATTCAGTTTGAGTTTTCTTCGTTGAATATTAAAAGAAATGTTTATATTACCTCTCTTCTCGAAGTTCTTACTTGGGTGAAGCTGTTTCTCAGGTGGTGTTCGTAGTTGTTTGTAATTTCATACCCGTCCGTCAAATACTATCTCGTCAAAACTCGAAACACAGCGAAGCTAGGCCTGATCGTCCAAAAATGTTTTTTTTTCACTTTTATTATGGAGTATAGCAAGTTAACTTTGATAACTAAGGTAGTAGTACATAATGTTCATACTGTTATTTAAATTTGGTAACAATTTGGTGCTGTTCAAAGATTTCCAGAGGATATTTTAATAAAATTTTGTCTCATCATTTTGTCAACCGGACAGGTTTCAATTTCAAATTCGATTAAACAATACTTGTTATTTTGTTACTCTTAGTAACCCATAATTTTTATGTCATTTTTTATTGGTGCTGCTATTTACTTTTTAGTATATAGGCAGTTTGTAATTATTATAAATTTATTTTTGATTTACAGAAAAATAAATCTTTTTAATTTTGGTTTCTTTCCCAATTTGATTTACATAATAGTTTTCTGTTTATTTTCTTATAACTTTGGATATAAGTATTTAATATTTTATTAACTTTAAATGAATTTATATATTATTTATTAATCTCTTATAGTATTCTTACACTGAACTATTTTCTTCTGCCATTTCCCTCATACAGTATTATTTTAATTTTTATTATCATCTGATATTTAAATCTTTTTTTTTTTTAAACCCTGGGTTATCTTATACAATAAAACAATTATTTTATAAAATATAAAATTAACATAGGTACTACACAATATAAATCCTACAATAACTAAACAAAATACATAATTAGTTGGTAACATTATAGTCTTTTATTATAGTCTATAATGCTCACATCTACAGCACAATTCTGTAAAAAGTTCCCTTCACCTTCACTTATTACCTCATTGGGTGCACTATAACTCACTTATCACTGTATATCACTTCAATGTTGTTTATAATGTTTAGTGATACAACTTAATTTTTAGCTCGTTATAGTTTACCCATTTCTGACCTTTATGGTATTACAAGAGTTATCATTTATTGGGACCGGGTTATGTACCGTTACATAAAGCCCCCCCACTAGAACAAGTTTATTTTTGTTTTACTGGTTTACTAAAATAAATTGTTGATTGTTTCAATTCTCCTAATATTCTTGGTTTTATTCTTCATAATATCTTCCTTTATTTCAAACTGGTTATATACTGACTGGTAATTCAGACTGGTGGTAATTGCTGTTTTCTTACTCAACTCTCTCTCTCTTGGAGGCAAATTCATTATTGATTTATTTCTCTGGGTAGTGGTACTTCCACATTTTATTTGATGAGGACTGGTCACACTAATCATATTAAACTTGTTTTAACACTCATTTCTATTTACTTCTCTAAATTAGCTTTATCAATTAAGCTTTTGTCTGCTATCTTCCTTCTATTTTCTTCATCTATACTTCTGGAATCCAATATCACTCTTTTCAGCTATTTTATAATTATTATCCCTTAAATATTCAATTTCCCTAACATTTTTCCCTATCCTGTGTGTGGTGGTACCAGTCGGGTGGCCACTTTTGGGTCCATTACTCCGCTGTCCATCCTTACACCTTCTGAGACCAGGGGAACATCATCCCTGCTCATAAAAATTATTGCCGGAACATTTCTACGGTCAATACATTAAAATAAAAAAAATTATAAGTAGTAGTCAATTAGCGACTAGTACTAAACACTTTTGGGATTCTTCATACTGTAGCTGTTTGCATTTATTTATATATTTCTTCTTCTCCTTGATTCCTTCTTCTTTTCCATTAACTAATAGCATAAAACATTATTGATAGGCCTTATGTTCAAATTCTTTTGACTTTACTTCTTGTGACATATTTCTCCGTATCATTTCTTCTTATATAATCTTCAATTCTGAGAAATTCTAGTTATTGTATTAATTATCATCCTCCTTCAGTTTCATTGGAGTCATTAAATTATTCTTTATTCTTCTTATCTGAGCACATTACCATCAATTGTTTTTGTTCATTTAATTTTTCTTCTGTTTGTTACCATTAAAAATATTACTTTTTCCTATTATTTCATTTAAAATCAATTCTTTATAACTCTTATTTACTAATCTGTTATTATTTTTTGTTAAATCAAATGGTTTCAAAATATCTTAAATCGTATTATTTCTGAATAAATTAAGTAAGTTGTCCTTACATAGTTTTTGAATTTTGGGGTTTTCTTCCGCTATTCAATGGGTTGCTTGGTCGATTTTCAAAAATTCAGTCCCCTTTTTTTTCTGGTTTATTATTTAGGTTAACCATGGTCCATTAACTCAGGTACTCCATGTTCTCAGATTACTGCAGTGTCCATAATGATTTTTGTCCTTGTTAAATATCTCTCGTGTATCTGGTACTGTAACTCGGTTGATACAAAGTCTTCATTTAAGTCACGGTTTTCGGTCATATTTAGATCCTTCTTAATTAATAGGTATTGTATCTCCTCTATTTTAATGTAATCACTCATATATGCCACTATTCCATTCTCTTTGACCTCTGTATTATTTACACAATGTTCTGTTGGTATACTCCGTCTTGAAAATATAATTGATGTGGTCAGATACTCTTTGATCGTCGATATATTTAAATGATATTTAAATTTATTTAAGTTTTTGGTTATTATTCTATGGTGGTTTACCTTTGATATTTTTATTGAGTTTTGTCTACAATTTCTAACTTTATTTAACTCCATTTGTTTATTAATGGGAGGGTTAAATATATTAATTAATCCACCCTTCCTCATCTCCATTTCTTCTTTTGTATTGAATATTTTCTTTCTCCATATTTTCCTTATTTTCTTGATATTCTCTTCCATGGTTTGGGTCTTCTCCTTGTCCTTTCTATTCTTATTTTCAGATAGCAGTGCATTCTGGTCTTCTCTAATTTCTGTTTTCTTGCTACTCTCTTCTGTGTTTGGACTTACTATAATACTTTCGGAAGTGCTGTCTAATGTTTCATCCAAATTATTAAAACCTTCATCCATTTGCTTATTTGTCTCCTCCTTGTATGTATCTGCTTTTTGGATACGCGTATTAACATTTTCAAACTTCTCTCCGAAAGTTTCCCATATCTCCTTATTGAAATTCTCCATTTTACCCTCAAATTGTTTTAAATTCTCATTATTCTCTTCAAATTTTGCATTCATCTCTTCTCTTTGTCCTTCAACAGTTTCTTTCAGTTCATGGTATTGTTCATTCATGGTTTGTTTGATATTTCCATGAATGGTCTCTATTTTTTCATTTAGTTGTTTGACTAAACTTTCCTGAATGCTATCTATTTTCTCATTGGTCTGTCTATTTTGTTCCTCCTGTTTCTTAAAATTCTCCTTATTTTCCTCATTGGTTTGTTTTAAGTTTTCCTCCTGTTTCCTAAAATTTTCATCTATTTTGTCATTGGTTCGCTTATTATCTTCCTGGATCTTGTTATTCCCTTCCATTATAATTCTTAACATCTCCTGTATGCTTATATCTTCTTTTTGGTTGGATTTATCTGGTTGATCCCCTTGGGCATCTTCTTCAACTCTTTCCTTTTCCGTGTTTGTGATTGCTTCGGTTTCTTCTTTATCACCCATTGGTTGTTCCATTTCGCTGTCCGTAAATATTTCTATCTCTCGTTCCTGTCCACCTTCTTCCTTCTCCTTTTCTTCTGCCCTCTTCTTCGATCTGCCTCTGGTATTATGCATTTCTTGTTTTCTCATAACTGCCGACGATAATTAGATTTTTTGGTATATTAATTTATTAAATATCTCAAAATTCTTTTCTAATTACAGCCCTTTTACCTTTTACATTGAGCGCCAATTTTGTAACGTAGCGGTTTTTAGAGTATGTACCTTCCGAGATGTTTTTGTATGTGGCCTATTGAGTGCTCGTCTTATTTAATTAAGACGCACTGTTGTAAGCGCCAAGTCTGTAACGTACCGCCTATTTTAGGTGTGTGTGACGTCCGTTTTTTTTTTTACAGTCTCGGATCGGTCAGTACACCTCTTAGCAATCGCCGCTTATGAACTATAAAGACTGTAGTTTAAATAAAGTTGGTGGTAATGTTACCCAAACAAAGCCGAAATCGAGTGTGTGTGATTTGGGTCAAGTAGGGAAGTTGTTTAGCCTTCTTTTGAAGAGAGAGCAAGTACCGTTGGTTTACCCTCGGATTAGACGATTTCTAAATTTTCAAATATCTGCCGTGAATTGAATCAGCTGATTTTGACATTAGTCTCCAAATATGGGTTAACCAAACTACACTGTTGCTGAATACGACCAGGTTGATCGTCCTCTTCTTAATCTTTTTGAAACCTACTACAACTACCCACTACAATAAAGGAAACACATTTTATTATTCAATATCATTTTCTCAATAATATTTATTGTTTATATTATTGGTTTTTTCCCTTCCGCCAAAATACAAATATTACAATCGATATTTTCATTAACTAGTACAAATATCGACTTCATTGAGTAACATGGAATTGTCATAAAAAAATATACAGTTTTGAGCGATTTTACAATTTTATCTTTTATTTAAACATCAATCAACATATAATTCTTTTAGTTATTTCCCCAGGGTTAAGGGTAAGTCCTTTTTGTTATGAGATGGTCAGAAATGGATAATTATACTACGCTTTACAAATATAGAAAACAACTTCAAAAATTTGTTTATTTCGCTTAGTACGTAGTTCCGGATTCGTCCGTAAGAGAGCAGATTGCGTTTGTTTTTATTAAAACATGTGATTACACTTTAATCGTTTCTGTACTGCACGACCATTCAGTTTGAGTTTTCTTCGTTGAATATTAAAAGAAATGTTTATATTACCTCTCTTCTCGAAGTTCTTACTTGGGTGAAGCTGTTTCTCAGGTGGTGTTCGTAGTTGTTTGTAATTTCATACCCGTCCGTCAAATACTATCTCGTCAAAACTCGAAACACAGCGAAGCTAGGCCTGATCGTCCAAAAATGTTTTTTTTTCACTTTTATTATGGAGTATAGCAAGTTAACTTTGATAACTAAGGTAGTAGTACATAATGTTCATACTGTTATTTAAATTTGGTAACAATTTGGTGCTGTTCAAAGATTTCCAGAGGATATTTTAATAAAATTTTGTCTCATCATTTTGTCAACCGGACAGGTTTCAATTTCAAATTCGATTAAACAATACTTGTTATTTTGTTACTCTTAGTAACCCATAATTTTTATGTCATTTTTTATTGGTGCTGCTATTTACTTTTTAGTATATAGGCAGTTTGTAATTATTATAAATTTATTTTTGATTTACAGAAAAATAAATCTTTTTAATTTTGGTTTCTTTCCCAATTTGATTTACATAATAGTTTTCTGTTTATTTTCTTATAACTTTGGATATAAGTATTTAATATTTTATTAACTTTAAATGAATTTATATATTATTTATTAATCTCTTATAGTATTCTTACACTGAACTATTTTCTTCTGCCATTTCCCTCATACAGTATTATTTTAATTTTTATTATCATCTGATATTTAAATCTTTTTTTTTTTTAAACCCTGGGTTATCTTATACAATAAAACAATTATTTTATAAAATATAAAATTAACATAGGTACTACACAATATAAATCCTACAATAACTAAACAAAATACATAATTAGTTGGTAACATTATAGTCTTTTATTATAGTCTATAATGCTCACATCTACAGCACAATTCTGTAAAAAGTTCCCTTCACCTTCACTTATTACCTCATTGGGTGCACTATAACTCACTTATCACTGTATATCACTTCAATGTTGTTTATAATGTTTAGTGATACAACTTAATTTTTAGCTCGTTATAGTTTACCCATTTCTGACCTTTATGGTATTACAAGAGTTATCATTTATTGGGACCGGGTTATGTACCGTTACATAAAGCCCCCCCACTAGAACAAGTTTATTTTTGTTTTACTGGTTTACTAAAATAAATTGTTGATTGTTTCAATTCTCCTAATATTCTTGGTTTTATTCTTCATAATATCTTCCTTTATTTCAAACTGGTTATATACTGACTGGTAATTCAGACTGGTGGTAATTGCTGTTTTCTTACTCAACTCTCTCTCTCTTGGAGGCAAATTCATTATTGATTTATTTCTCTGGGTAGTGGTACTTCCACATTTTATTTGATGAGGACTGGTCACACTAATCATATTAAACTTGTTTTAACACTCATTTCTATTTACTTCTCTAAATTAGCTTTATCAATTAAGCTTTTGTCTGCTATCTTCCTTCTATTTTCTTCATCTATACTTCTGGAATCCAATATCACTCTTTTCAGCTATTTTATAATTATTATCCCTTAAATATTCAATTTCCCTAACATTTTTCCCTATCCTGTGTGTGGTGGTACCAGTCGGGTGGCCACTTTTGGGTCCATTACTCCGCTGTCCATCCTTACACCTTCTGAGACCAGGGGAACATCATCCCTGCTCATAAAAATTATTGCCGGAACATTTCTACGGTCAATACATTAAAATAAAAAAAATTATAAGTAGTAGTCAATTAGCGACTAGTACTAAACACTTTTGGGATTCTTCATACTGTAGCTGTTTGCATTTATTTATATATTTCTTCTTCTCCTTGATTCCTTCTTCTTTTCCATTAACTAATAGCATAAAACATTATTGATAGGCCTTATGTTCAAATTCTTTTGACTTTACTTCTTGTGACATATTTCTCCGTATCATTTCTTCTTATATAATCTTCAATTCTGAGAAATTCTAGTTATTGTATTAATTATCATCCTCCTTCAGTTTCATTGGAGTCATTAAATTATTCTTTATTCTTCTTATCTGAGCACATTACCATCAATTGTTTTTGTTCATTTAATTTTTCTTCTGTTTGTTACCATTAAAAATATTACTTTTTCCTATTATTTCATTTAAAATCAATTCTTTATAACTCTTATTTACTAATCTGTTATTATTTTTTGTTAAATCAAATGGTTTCAAAATATCTTAAATCGTATTATTTCTGAATAAATTAAGTAAGTTGTCCTTACATAGTTTTTGAATTTTGGGGTTTTCTTCCGCTATTCAATGGGTTGCTTGGTCGATTTTCAAAAATTCAGTCCCCTTTTTTTTCTGGTTTATTATTTAGGTTAACCATGGTCCATTAACTCAGGTACTCCATGTTCTCAGATTACTGCAGTGTCCATAATGATTTTTGTCCTTGTTAAATATCTCTCGTGTATCTGGTACTGTAACTCGGTTGATACAAAGTCTTCATTTAAGTCACGGTTTTCGGTCATATTTAGATCCTTCTTAATTAATAGGTATTGTATCTCCTCTATTTTAATGTAATCACTCATATATGCCACTATTCCATTCTCTTTGACCTCTGTATTATTTACACAATGTTCTGTTGGTATACTCCGTCTTGAAAATATAATTGATGTGGTCAGATACTCTTTGATCGTCGATATATTTAAATGATATTTAAATTTATTTAAGTTTTTGGTTATTATTCTATGGTGGTTTACCTTTGATATTTTTATTGAGTTTTGTCTACAATTTCTAACTTTATTTAACTCCATTTGTTTATTAATGGGAGGGTTAAATATATTAATTAATCCACCCTTCCTCATCTCCATTTCTTCTTTTGTATTGAATATTTTCTTTCTCCATATTTTCCTTATTTTCTTGATATTCTCTTCCATGGTTTGGGTCTTCTCCTTGTCCTTTCTATTCTTATTTTCAGATAGCAGTGCATTCTGGTCTTCTCTAATTTCTGTTTTCTTGCTACTCTCTTCTGTGTTTGGACTTACTATAATACTTTCGGAAGTGCTGTCTAATGTTTCATCCAAATTATTAAAACCTTCATCCATTTGCTTATTTGTCTCCTCCTTGTATGTATCTGCTTTTTGGATACGCGTATTAACATTTTCAAACTTCTCTCCGAAAGTTTCCCATATCTCCTTATTGAAATTCTCCATTTTACCCTCAAATTGTTTTAAATTCTCATTATTCTCTTCAAATTTTGCATTCATCTCTTCTCTTTGTCCTTCAACAGTTTCTTTCAGTTCATGGTATTGTTCATTCATGGTTTGTTTGATATTTCCATGAATGGTCTCTATTTTTTCATTTAGTTGTTTGACTAAACTTTCCTGAATGCTATCTATTTTCTCATTGGTCTGTCTATTTTGTTCCTCCTGTTTCTTAAAATTCTCCTTATTTTCCTCATTGGTTTGTTTTAAGTTTTCCTCCTGTTTCCTAAAATTTTCATCTATTTTGTCATTGGTTCGCTTATTATCTTCCTGGATCTTGTTATTCCCTTCCATTATAATTCTTAACATCTCCTGTATGCTTATATCTTCTTTTTGGTTGGATTTATCTGGTTGATCCCCTTGGGCATCTTCTTCAACTCTTTCCTTTTCCGTGTTTGTGATTGCTTCGGTTTCTTCTTTATCACCCATTGGTTGTTCCATTTCGCTGTCCGTAAATATTTCTATCTCTCGTTCCTGTCCACCTTCTTCCTTCTCCTTTTCTTCTGCCCTCTTCTTCGATCTGCCTCTGGTATTATGCATTTCTTGTTTTCTCATAACTGCCGACGATAATTAGATTTTTTGGTATATTAATTTATTAAATATCTCAAAATTCTTTTCTAATTACAGCCCTTTTACCTTTTACATTGAGCGCCAATTTTGTAACGTAGCGGTTTTTAGAGTATGTACCTTCCGAGATGTTTTTGTATGTGGCCTATTGAGTGCTCGTCTTATTTAATTAAGACGCACTGTTGTAAGCGCCAAGTCTGTAACGTACCGCCTATTTTAGGTGTGTGTGACGTCCGTTTTTTTTTTTACAGTCTCGGATCGGTCAGTACACCTCTTAGCAATCGCCGCTTATGAACTATAAAGACTGTAGTTTAAATAAAGTTGGTGGTAATGTTACCCAAACAAAGCCGAAATCGAGTGTGTGTGATTTGGGTCAAGTAGGGAAGTTGTTTAGCCTTCTTTTGAAGAGAGAGCAAGTACCGTTGGTTTACCCTCGGATTAGACGATTTCTAAATTTTCAAATATCTGCCGTGAATTGAATCAGCTGATTTTGACATTAGTCTCCAAATATGGGTTAACCAAACTACACTGTTGCTGAATACGACCAGGTTGATCGTCCTCTTCTTAATCTTTTTGAAACCTACTACAACTACCCACTACAATAAAGGAAACACATTTTATTATTCAATATCATTTTCTCAATAATATTTATTGTTTATATTATTGGTTTTTTCCCTTCCGCCAAAATACAAATATTACAATCGATATTTTCATTAACTAGTACAAATATCGACTTCATTGAGTAACATGGAATTGTCATAAAAAAATATACAGTTTTGAGCGATTTTACAATTTTATCTTTTATTTAAACATCAATCAACATATAATTCTTTTAGTTATTTCCCCAGGGTTAAGGGTAAGTCCTTTTTGTTATGAGATGGTCAGAAATGGATAATTATACTACGCTTTACAAATATAGAAAACAACTTCAAAAATTTGTTTATTTCGCTTAGTACGTAGTTCCGGATTCGTCCGTAAGAGAGCAGATTGCGTTTGTTTTTATTAAAACATGTGATTACACTTTAATCGTTTCTGTACTGCACGACCATTCAGTTTGAGTTTTCTTCGTTGAATATTAAAAGAAATGTTTATATTACCTCTCTTCTCGAAGTTCTTACTTGGGTGAAGCTGTTTCTCAGGTGGTGTTCGTAGTTGTTTGTAATTTCATACCCGTCCGTCAAATACTATCTCGTCAAAACTCGAAACACAGCGAAGCTAGGCCTGATCGTCCAAAAATGTTTTTTTTTCACTTTTATTATGGAGTATAGCAAGTTAACTTTGATAACTAAGGTAGTAGTACATAATGTTCATACTGTTATTTAAATTTGGTAACAATTTGGTGCTGTTCAAAGATTTCCAGAGGATATTTTAATAAAATTTTGTCTCATCATTTTGTCAACCGGACAGGTTTCAATTTCAAATTCGATTAAACAATACTTGTTATTTTGTTACTCTTAGTAACCCATAATTTTTATGTCATTTTTTATTGGTGCTGCTATTTACTTTTTAGTATATAGGCAGTTTGTAATTATTATAAATTTATTTTTGATTTACAGAAAATAAATCTTTTTAATTTTGGTTTCTTTCCCAATTTGATTTACATAATAGTTTTCTGTTTATTTTCTTATAACTTTGGATATAAGTATTTAATATTTTATTAACTTTAAATGAATTTATATATTATTTATTAATCTCTTATAGTATTCTTACACTGAACTATTTTCTTCTGCCATTTCCCTCATACAGTATTATTTTAATTTTTATTATCATCTGATATTTAAATCTTTTTTTTTTTTAAACCCTGGGTTATCTTATACAATAAAACAATTATTTTATAAAATATAAAATTAACATAGGTACTACACAATATAAATCCTACAATAACTAAACAAAATACATAATTAGTTGGTAACATTATAGTCTTTTATTATAGTCTATAATGCTCACATCTACAGCACAATTCTGTAAAAAGTTCCCTTCACCTTCACTTATTACCTCATTGGGTGCACTATAACTCACTTATCACTGTATATCACTTCAATGTTGTTTATAATGTTTAGTGATACAACTTAATTTTTAGCTCGTTATAGTTTACCCATTTCTGACCTTTATGGTATTACAAGAGTTATCATTTATTGGGACCGGGTTATGTACCGTTACATAAAGCCCCCCCACTAGAACAAGTTTATTTTTGTTTTACTGGTTTACTAAAATAAATTGTTGATTGTTTCAATTCTCCTAATATTCTTGGTTTTATTCTTCATAATATCTTCCTTTATTTCAAACTGGTTATATACTGACTGGTAATTCAGACTGGTGGTAATTGCTGTTTTCTTACTCAACTCTCTCTCTCTTGGAGGCAAATTCATTATTGATTTATTTCTCTGGGTAGTGGTACTTCCACATTTTATTTGATGAGGACTGGTCACACTAATCATATTAAACTTGTTTTAACACTCATTTCTATTTACTTCTCTAAATTAGCTTTATCAATTAAGCTTTTGTCTGCTATCTTCCTTCTATTTTCTTCATCTATACTTCTGGAATCCAATATCACTCTTTTCAGCTATTTTATAATTATTATCCCTTAAATATTCAATTTCCCTAACATTTTTCCCTATCCTGTGTGTGGTGGTACCAGTCGGGTGGCCACTTTTGGGTCCATTACTCCGCTGTCCATCCTTACACCTTCTGAGACCAGGGGAACATCATCCCTGCTCATAAAAATTATTGCCGGAACATTTCTACGGTCAATACATTAAAATAAAAAAAATTATAAGTAGTAGTCAATTAGCGACTAGTACTAAACACTTTTGGGATTCTTCATACTGTAGCTGTTTGCATTTATTTATATATTTCTTCTTCTCCTTGATTCCTTCTTCTTTTCCATTAACTAATAGCATAAAACATTATTGATAGGCCTTATGTTCAAATTCTTTTGACTTTACTTCTTGTGACATATTTCTCCGTATCATTTCTTCTTATATAATCTTCAATTCTGAGAAATTCTAGTTATTGTATTAATTATCATCCTCCTTCAGTTTCATTGGAGTCATTAAATTATTCTTTATTCTTCTTATCTGAGCACATTACCATCAATTGTTTTTGTTCATTTAATTTTTCTTCTGTTTGTTACCATTAAAAATATTACTTTTTCCTATTATTTCATTTAAAATCAATTCTTTATAACTCTTATTTACTAATCTGTTATTATTTTTTGTTAAATCAAATGGTTTCAAAATATCTTAAATCGTATTATTTCTGAATAAATTAAGTAAGTTGTCCTTACATAGTTTTTGAATTTTGGGGTTTTCTTCCGCTATTCAATGGGTTGCTTGGTCGATTTTCAAAAATTCAGTCCCCTTTTTTTTCTGGTTTATTATTTAGGTTAACCATGGTCCATTAACTCAGGTACTCCATGTTCTCAGATTACTGCAGTGTCCATAATGATTTTTGTCCTTGTTAAATATCTCTCGTGTATCTGGTACTGTAACTCGGTTGATACAAAGTCTTCATTTAAGTCACGGTTTTCGGTCATATTTAGATCCTTCTTAATTAATAGGTATTGTATCTCCTCTATTTTAATGTAATCACTCATATATGCCACTATTCCATTCTCTTTGACCTCTGTATTATTTACACAATGTTCTGTTGGTATACTCCGTCTTGAAAATATAATTGATGTGGTCAGATACTCTTTGATCGTCGATATATTTAAATGATATTTAAATTTATTTAAGTTTTTGGTTATTATTCTATGGTGGTTTACCTTTGATATTTTTATTGAGTTTTGTCTACAATTTCTAACTTTATTTAACTCCATTTGTTTATTAATGGGAGGGTTAAATATATTAATTAATCCACCCTTCCTCATCTCCATTTCTTCTTTTGTATTGAATATTTTCTTTCTCCATATTTTCCTTATTTTCTTGATATTCTCTTCCATGGTTTGGGTCTTCTCCTTGTCCTTTCTATTCTTATTTTCAGATAGCAGTGCATTCTGGTCTTCTCTAATTTCTGTTTTCTTGCTACTCTCTTCTGTGTTTGGACTTACTATAATACTTTCGGAAGTGCTGTCTAATGTTTCATCCAAATTATTAAAACCTTCATCCATTTGCTTATTTGTCTCCTCCTTGTATGTATCTGCTTTTTGGATACGCGTATTAACATTTTCAAACTTCTCTCCGAAAGTTTCCCATATCTCCTTATTGAAATTCTCCATTTTACCCTCAAATTGTTTTAAATTCTCATTATTCTCTTCAAATTTTGCATTCATCTCTTCTCTTTGTCCTTCAACAGTTTCTTTCAGTTCATGGTATTGTTCATTCATGGTTTGTTTGATATTTCCATGAATGGTCTCTATTTTTTCATTTAGTTGTTTGACTAAACTTTCCTGAATGCTATCTATTTTCTCATTGGTCTGTCTATTTTGTTCCTCCTGTTTCTTAAAATTCTCCTTATTTTCCTCATTGGTTTGTTTTAAGTTTTCCTCCTGTTTCCTAAAATTTTCATCTATTTTGTCATTGGTTCGCTTATTATCTTCCTGGATCTTGTTATTCCCTTCCATTATAATTCTTAACATCTCCTGTATGCTTATATCTTCTTTTTGGTTGGATTTATCTGGTTGATCCCCTTGGGCATCTTCTTCAACTCTTTCCTTTTCCGTGTTTGTGATTGCTTCGGTTTCTTCTTTATCACCCATTGGTTGTTCCATTTCGCTGTCCGTAAATATTTCTATCTCTCGTTCCTGTCCACCTTCTTCCTTCTCCTTTTCTTCTGCCCTCTTCTTCGATCTGCCTCTGGTATTATGCATTTCTTGTTTTCTCATAACTGCCGACGATAATTAGATTTTTTGGTATATTAATTTATTAAATATCTCAAAATTCTTTTCTAATTACAGCCCTTTTACCTTTTACATTGAGCGCCAATTTTGTAACGTAGCGGTTTTTAGAGTATGTACCTTCCGAGATGTTTTTGTATGTGGCCTATTGAGTGCTCGTCTTATTTAATTAAGACGCACTGTTGTAAGCGCCAATTCTGTAACGTACCGCCTATTTTAGGTGTGAGTGTGACGTCCGTTTTTTTTTTTTTTTTCCAATCTCGGATCGGTCAGAACACCTCTTAGCAATCGCCACTTATGAACTATAAAGACTGAAGTTTAAATAAAGTTGGTGGTAATGTTACCCAAACAAAGCCGAAATCGAGTGTGTGTGATTTGGGTCAAGTAGGGAAGTTGTTTAGCCTTCTTTTGAAGAGAGAGCAAGTACCGTTGGTTTACCCTCGGATTAGACGATTTCTAAATTTTCAAATATCTGCCGTGAATTGAATCAGCTGATTTTGACATTAGTCTCCAAATATGGGTTAACCAAACTACACTGTTGCTGAATACGACCTGGTTGATCGTCCTCTTCTTAATCTTTTTGAAACCTACTACAACTACCCACTACAATACAGGAAACACATTTTATTATTCAATATCATTTTCTCAATAATATTTATTGTTTATATTATTGGTTTTTTCACTTCCGCCAAAATACAAATAGTACAATCGATATTTTCATTAACTAGTACAAATATCGACTTCATTGAGTAACATGGAATTGTCATAAAAAAGTATACAGTTTTGAGTGATTTTACAATTTTATCTTTTATTTAAACATCAATCAACATATAATTCTTTTAGTTATTTCCCCAGGGTTAAGGGTAAGTCCTTTTTGTTATGAGATGGTCAGAAATGGATAATTATACTACGCTTTACAAATATAGAAAACAACTTCAAAAATTTGTTTATTTCGCTTAGTACGTAGTTCCGGATTCGTCCGTAAGAGAGCAGATTGCGTTTGTTTTTATTAAAACAAGTGATTACACTTTAATCGTTTCTGTACTGCACGACCATTCAGTTTGAGTTTTCTTCGTTGAATATTAATAGAAATGTTTATATTACCTCTCTTCTCGAAGTTCTTACTTGGGTGAAGCTGTTTCTCAGGTGGTGTTCGTAGTTGTTTGTAATTTCGTACCCGTCCGTCAAATACTATCTCGTCAAAACTCGAAACACAGCAAAGCTAGGCCTGATCGTCCAAAAATGTTTTTTTTTCACTTTTATTATGGAGTATAGCAAGTTAACTTTGATAACTAAGGTAGTAGTACATAATGTTCATACTGTTATTTAAATTTGGTAACAATTTGGTGCTGTTCAAAGATTTTTAAAGGATATTTTAATAAAATTTTGTCTCATCATTTTGTCAACCGGACAGGTTTCAATTTCAAATTCGATTAAACAATACTTGTTATTTTGTTACTCTTAGTAACCCATAATTTTTATGTCATTTTTTATTGGTGCTGCTATTTACTTTTTAGTATATAGGCAGTTTGTAATTATTATAAATTTATTTTTGACTTACAGAAAAATAATTCTTTTTAATTTTGGTTTCTTTCCCAATTTGATTTACATAATAGTTTTCTGTTTATTTTCTTATAACTTTGGATATAAGTATTTAATATTTTTATTAACTGTAAATGAATTTATATATTATTTATTAATCTCTTATAGTATTCTTACACTGAACTATTTTCTTCTGCCATTTCCCTCAAACAGTATTATTTTAATTTTTATTATCATCTGATATTTAAATCTTTTTTTTTTTTTAACCCTGGGTTATCTTATACAATAAAACAATTATTTTATAAAATATAAAATTAACATAGGTACTACACAATATAAATCCTACAATAACTAAACAAAATACATAATTAGTTGGTAACATTATAGTCTACTATTATAGTCTATAATGCTCACATCTACAGCACAATTCTGTAAAAAGTTCCCTTCACCTTCACTTATTACCTCATTGGGTGCACTATAACTCACTTATCACTGTATATCACTTCAATGTTGTTTATAATGTTTAGTGATACAACTTAATTTTTAGCTTGTTATAGTTTACCCATTTCTGACCTTTATGGTATTACAAGAGTTATCATTTATTGGGACCGGGTTATGTACCGTTACATAAAGCCCCTGCACTAGAACAAATTTATTTTTGTTTTACTGGTTTACTAAAATAAATTGTTGATTGTTTCAATTCTCCTAATATTCTTGGTTTTATTCTTCATAATATCTTCCTTTATTTCAAACTGGTTATATACTGACTGGTAATTCAGACTGGTGGTAATTGCTGTTTTCTTACTCAACTCTCTCTCTCTTGGAGGCAAATTCATTATTGATTTATTTCTCTGGGTAGTGGTACTTCCACATTTTATTTGATGAGGACTGGTCACACTAATCATATTAAACTTGTTTTAACACTCATTTCTATTTACTTCTCTAAATTAGCTTTATCAATTAAGCTTTTGTCTGCTATCTTCCTTCTATTTTCTTCATCTATACTTCTGGAATCCAATATCACTCTTTTCAGCTATTTTATAATTATTATCCCTTAAATATTCAATTTCCCTAACATTTTTCCCTATCCTGTGCGGTGGTACCAGTCGGGTGGCCACTTTTGGGTCCATTACTCCGCTGTCCATCCTTACACCTTCTGAGACCAGGGGAACATCATCCCTGCTCATAAAAATTATTGCCGGAAAATTTCTACGTCAATACATTAAAATAAAAAAAATTATAAGTAGTAGTCAATTAGCGACTAGTACTAAACACTTTTGGGATTCTTCATACTGTAACTGTTTGCATTTATTTATATATTTCTTCTTCTCCTTGATTCCTTCTTCTTTTCCATTAACTAATAGCATAAAACATTATTGATAGGCCTTATGTTCAAATTCTTTTGACTTTACTTCTTGTGACATATTTCTCCGTATCATTTCTTCTTATATAATCTTCAATTCTGAGAAATTCTAGTTATTGTATTAATTATCATCCTCCTTCAGTTTCATTGGAGTCATTAAATTATTCTTTATTCTTCTTATCTGAGCACATTACCGTCAATTGTTTTTGTTCATTTAATTTTTCTTCTGTTTGTTACCATTAAAAATATTACTTTTTCCTATTATTTCATTTAAAATCAATTCTTTATAACTCTTATTTACTAATCTGTTATTATTTTTTGTTAAATCAAATGGTTTCAAAATATCTTAAATCGTATTATTTCTGAATAAATTAAGTAAGTTGTCCTTGCGTACTTTTGGAATTTTGGGGTTTTTATTAAATCATATTGTTCCTGAATAAATTAAGTAAGTTGTCCTTACATAGTTTTTGAATTTTGGGGTTTTCTTCCGCTATTCAATGGGTTGCTTGGTCGATTTTCAAAAATTCAGTCCCCTTTTTTTCTGGTTTATTATTTAGGTTAACCATGGTCCATTAACTCAGGTACTCCATGTTCTCGGATTACTGCAGTGTCCATAATGATTTTTGTCCTTGTTAAATATCTCTCGTGTATCTGGTACTGTAACTCGGTTGATACAAAGTCTTCATTTAAGTCACGGTTTTCGGTCATATTTAGATCCTTCTTAATTAATAGGTATTGTATCTCCTCTATTTTAATGTAATCACTCATATATGCCACTATTCCATTCTCTTTGACCTCTGTATTATTTACACAATGTTCTGTTGGTATACTCCGTCTTGAAAATATAATTGATGTGGTCAGATACTCTTTGATCGTCGATATATTTAAATGATATTTAAATTTATTTAAGTTTTTGGTTATTATTCTATGGTGGTTTACCTTTGATATTTTTATTGAGGTTTGTCTACAATTTCTAACTTTATTTAACTCCATTTGTTTATTAATGGGAGGGTTAAATATATTAATTAATCCACCCTTCCTCATCTCCATTTCTTCTTTTGTATTGAATATTTTCTTTCTCCATATTTTCCTTATTTTCTTGATATTCTCTTCCATGGTTTGGGTCTTCTCCTTGTCCTTTCTATTCTTATTTTCAGATAGCAGTGCATTCTGGTCTTCTCTAATTTCTGTTTTCTTGCTACTCTCTTCTGTGTTTGGACTTACTGTAATACTTTCGGAAGTGCTGTCTAATGTTTCATCCAAATTATTAAAACCTTCATCCATTTGCTTATTTGTCTCCTCCTTGTATGTATCTGCTTTTTGGATACGCGTATTAACATTTTCAAACTTCTCTCCGAAAGTTTCCCATATCTCCTTATTGAAATTCTCCATTTTACCCTCAAATTGTTTTAAATTCTCATTATTCTCTTCAAATTTTGCATTCATCTCTTCTCTTTGTCCTTCAACAGTTTCTTTCAGTTCATGGTATTGTTCATTCATGGTTTGTTTGATATTTCCATGAATGGTCTCTATTTTTTCATTTAGTTGTTTGACTAAACTTTCCTGAATGCTATCTATTTTCTCATTGGTCTGTCTATTTTGTTCCTCCTGTTTCTTAAAATTCTCCTTATTTTCCTCATTGGTTTGTTTTAAGTTTTCCTCCTGTTTCCTAAAATTTTCATCTATTTTGTCATTGGTTCGCTTATTATCTTCCTGGATCTTGTTATTCCCTTCCATTATAATTCTTAACATCTCCTGTATGCTTATATCTTCTTTTTGGTTGGATTTATCTGGTTGATCCCCTTGGGCATCTTCTTCAACTCTTTCCTTTTCCGTGTTTGTGATTGCTTCGGTTTCTTCTTTATCACCCATTGGTTGTTCCATTTCGCTGTCCGTAAATATTTCTATCTATCGTTCCTGTCCACCTTCTTCCTTCTCCTTTTCTTCTGCCCTCTTCTTCGATCTGCCTCTGGTATTATGCATTTCTTGTTTTCTCATAACTGCCGACGATAATTAGATTTTTTGGTATATTAATTTATTAAATATCTCAAAATTCTTTTCTAATTACAGCCCTTTTACCTTTTACGTTGAGTGCCAATTTTGTAACGTAGCGGTTTTTAGAGTATGTACCTTCCGAGATGTTTTTGTATGTGGCCTATTGAGTGCTCGTCTTATTTAATTAAGACGCACTGTTGTAAGCGCCAATTCTGTAACGTACCGCCTATTTTAGGTGTGAGTGTGACGTCCGTTTTTTTTTTGTTTTTCCAATCTCGGATCGGTCAGAACACCTCTTAGTAATCGCCACTTATGAACTATAAAGACTGTAGTTTAAATAAAGTTGTTGGTAATGTTACCCAAACAAAGCCGAAATCGAGTGTGTGTGATTTGGGTCAAGTAGGGAAGTTGTTTAGCCTTCTTTTGAAGAGAGAGCAAGTACCGTTGGTTTACCCTCGGATTAGACGATTTCTAAATTTTCAAATATCTGCCGTGAATTGAATCAGCTGATTTTGACATTAGTCTCCAAATATGGGTTAACCAAACTACACTGTTGCTGAATACGACCTGGTTGATCGTCCTCTTCTTAATCTTTTTGAAACCTACTACAACTACCCACTACAATACAGGAAACACATTTTATTATTCAATATCATTTTCTCAATAATATTTATTGTTTATATTATTGGTTTTTTCCCTTCCGCCAAAATACAAATAGTACAATCGATATTTTCATTAACTAGTACAAATATCGACTTCATTGAGTAACATGGAATTGTCATAAAAAAATATACAGTTTTGAGTGATTTTACAATTTTATCTTTTATTTAAACATCAATCAACATATAATTCTTTTAGTTATTTCCCCAGGGTTAAGGGTAAGTCCTTTTTGTTATGAGATGGTCAGAAATGGATAATTATACTACGCTTTACAAATATAGAAAACAACTTCAAAAATTTGTTTATTTCGCTTAGTACGTAGTTCCGGATTCGTCCGTAAGAGAGCAGATTGCGTTTGTTTTTATTAAAACAAGTGATTACACTTTAATCGTTTCTGTACTGCACGACCATTCAGTTTGAGTTTTCTTCGTTGAATATTAATAGAAATGTTTATATTACCTCTCTTCTCGAAGTTCTTACTTGGGTGAAGCTGTTTCTCAGGTGGTGTTCGTAGTTGTTTGTAATTTCGTACCCGTCCGTCAAATACTATCTCGTCAAAACTCGAAACACAGCAAAGCTAGGCCTGATCGTCCAAAAATGTTTTTTTTTCACTTTTATTATGGAGTATAGCAAGTTAACTTTGATAACTAAGGTAGTAGTACATAATGTTCATACTGTTATTTAAATTTGGTAACAATTTGGTGCTGTTCAAAGATTTTTAAAGGATATTTTAATAAAATTTTGTCTCATCATTTTGTCAACCGGACAGGTTTCAATTTCAAATTCGATTAAACAATACTTGTTATTTTGTTACTCTTAGTATCCCATAATTTTTATGTCATTTTTTATTGGTGCTGCTATTTACTTTTTAGTATATAGGCAGTTTGTAATTATTATAAATTTATTTTTGACTTACAGAAAAATAATTCTTTTTAATTTTGGTTTCTTTCCCAATTTGATTTACATAATAGTTTTCTGTTTATTTTCTTATAACTTTGGATATAAGTATTTAATATTTTTATTAACTGTAAATGAATTTATATATTATTTATTAATCTCTTATAGTATTCTTACACTGAACTATTTTCTTCTGCCATTTCCCTCAAACAGTATTATTTTAATTTTTATTATCATCTGATATTTAAATCTTTTTTTTTTTTAACCCTGGGTTATCTTATACAATAAAACAATTATTTTATAAAATATAAAATTAACATAGGTACTACACAATATAAATCCTACAATAACTAAACAAAATACATAATTAGTTGGTAACATTATAGTCTACTATTATAGTCTATAATGCTCACATCTACAGCACAATTCTGTAAAAAGTTCCCTTCACCTTCACTTATTACCTCATTGGGTGCACTATAACTCACTTATCACTGTATATCACTTCAATGTTGTTTATAATGTTTAGTGATACAACTTAATTTTTAGCTTGTTATAGTTTACCCATTTCTGACCTTTATGGTATTACAAGAGTTATCATTTATTGGGACCGGGTTATGTACCGTTACATAAAGCCCCCCCACTAGAACAAATTTATTTTTGTTTTACTGGTTTACTAAAATAAATTGTTGATTGTTTCAATTCTCCTAATATTCTTGGTTTTATTCTTCATAATATCTTCCTTTATTTCAAACTGGTTATATACTGACTGGTAATTCAGACTGGTGGTAATTGCTGTTTTCTTACTCAACTCTCTCTCTCTTGGAGGCAAATTCATTATTGATTTATTTCTCTGGGTAGTGGTACTTCCACATTTTATTTGATGAGGACTGGTCACACTAATCATATTAAACTTGTTTTAACACTCATTTCTATTTACTTCTCTAAATTAGCTTTATCAATTAAGCTTTTGTCTGCTATCTTCCTTCTATTTTCTTCATCTATACTTCTGGAATCCAATATCACTCTTTTCAGCTATTTTATAATTATTATCCCTTAAATATTCAATTTCCCTAACATTTTTCCCTATCCTGTGCGGTGGTACCAGTCGGGTGGCCACTTTTGGGTCCATTACTCCGCTGTCCATCCTTACACCTTCTGAGACCAGGGGAACATCATCCCTGCTCATAAAAATTATTGCCGGAACATTTCTACGTCAATACATTAAAATAAAAAAAATTATAAGTAGTAGTCAATTAGCGACTAGTACTAAACACTTTTGGGATTCTTCATACTGTAACTGTTTGCATTTATTTATATATTTCTTCTTCTCCTTGATTCCTTCTTCTT
Source organism: Magicicada septendecula (assembly GCA_034769895.1). Classification (NCBI taxonomy): domain Eukaryota; kingdom Metazoa; phylum Arthropoda; class Insecta; order Hemiptera; family Cicadidae; genus Magicicada; species Magicicada septendecula. Next base: position 450,863,586 of record CM068368.1, read on the forward strand.
TTCCATTAACTAATAGCATAAAACATTATTGATAGGCCTTATGTTCAAATTCTTTTGACTTTACTTCTTGTGACATATTTCTCCGTATCATTTCTTCTTATATAATCTTCAATTCTGAGAAATTCTAGTTATTGTATTAATTATCATCCTCCTTCAGTTTCATTGGAGTCATTAAATTATTCTTTATTCTTCTTATCTGAGCACATTACCGTCAATTGTTTTTGTTCATTTAATTTTTCTTCTGTTTGTTACCATTAAAAATATTACTTTTTCCTATTATTTCATTTAAAATCAATTCTTTATAACTCTTATTTACTAATCTGTTATTATTTTTTGTTAAATCAAATGGTTTCAAAATATCTTAAATCGTATTATTTCTGAATAAATTAAGTAAGTTGTCCTTGCGTACTTTTGGAATTTTGGGGTTTTTATTAAATCATATTGTTCCTGAATAAATTAAGTAAGTTGTCCTTACATAGTTTTTGAATTTTGGGGTTTTCTTCCGCTATTCAAGGGGTTGCTTGGTCGATTTTCAAAAATTCAGTCCCCTTTTTTTCTGGTTTATTATTTAGGTTAACCATGGTCCATTAACTCAGGTACTCCATGTTCTCGGATTACTGCAGTGTCCATAATGATTTTTGTCCTTGTTAAATATCTCTCGTGTATCTGGTACTGTAACTCGGTTGATACAAAGTCTTCATTTAAGTCACGGTTTTCGGTCATATTTAGATCCTTCTTAATTAATAGGTATTGTATCTCCTCTATTTTAATGTAATCACTCATATATGCCACTATTCCATTCTCTTTGACCTCTGTATTATTTACACAATGTTCTGTTGGTATACTCCGTCTTGAAAATATAATTGATGTGGTCAGATACTCTTTGATCGTCGATATATTTAAATGATATTTAAATTTATTTAAGTTTTTGGTTATTATTCTATGGTGGTTTACCTTTGATATTTTTATTGAGGTTTGTCTACAATTTCTAACTTTATTTAACTCCATTTGTTTATTAATGGGAGGGTTAAATATATTAATTAATCCACCCTTCCTCATCTCCATTTCTTCTTTTGTATTGAATATTTTCTTTCTCCATATTTTCCTTATTTTCTTGATATTCTCTTCCATGGTTTGGGTCTTCTCCTTGTCCTTTCTATTCTTATTTTCAGATAGCAGTGCATTCTGGTCTTCTCTAATTTCTGTTTTCTTGCTACTCTCTTCTGTGTTTGGACTTACTGTAATACTTTCGGAAGTGCTGTCTAATGTTTCATCCAAATTATTAAAACCTTCATCCATTTGCTTATTTGTCTCCTCCTTGTATGTATCTGCTTTTTGGATACGCGTATTAACATTTTCAAACTTCTCTCCGAAAGTTTCCCATATCTCCTTATTGAAATTCTCCATTTTACCCTCAAATTGTTTTAAATTCTCATTATTCTCTTCAAATTTTGCATTCATCTCTTCTCTTTGTCCTTCAACAGTTTCTTTCAGTTGATGGTATTGTTCATTCATGGTTTGTTTGATATTTCCATGAATGGTCTCTATTTTTTCATTTAGTTGTTTGACTAAACTTTCCTGAATGCTATCTATTTTCTCATTGGTCTGTCTATTTTGTTCCTCCTGTTTCTTAAAATTCTCCTTATTTTCCTCATTGGTTTGTTTTAAGTTTTCCTCCTGTTTCCTAAAATTTTCATCTATTTTGTCATTGGTTCGCTTATTATCTTCCTGGATCTTGTTATTCCCTTCCATTATAATTCTTAACATCTCCTGTATGCTTATATCTTCTTTTTGGTTGGATTTATCTGGTTGATCCCCTTGGGCATCTTCTTCAACTCTTTCCTTTTCCGTGTTTGTGATTGCTTCGGTTTCTTCTTTATCACCCATTGGTTGTTCCATTTCGCTGTCCGTAAATATTTCTATCTATCGTTCCTGTCCACCTTCTTCCTTCTCCTTTTCTTCTGCCCTCTTCTTCGATCTGCCTCTGGTATTATGCATTTCTTGTTTTCTCATAACTGCCGACGATAATTAGATTTTTTGGTATATTAATTTATTAAATATCTCAAAATTCTTTTCTAATTACAGCCCTTTTACCTTTTACGTTGAGTGCCAATTTTGTAACGTAGCGGTTTTTAGAGTATGTACCTTCCGAGATGTTTTTGTATGTGGCCTATTGAGTGCTCGTCTTATTTAATTAAGACGCACTGTTGTAAGCGCCAAGTCTGTAACGTACCGCCTATTTTAGGTGTGTGTGACGTCCTTTTTTTTTTTTTTTTTTTTTTTTTTTTTTTTTTTTTTTTTTTTTTTTTTTTTTTTTTTTTACAGTCTCGGATCGGTCAGAACACCTCTTAGCAATCGCCACTTATGAACTATAAAGACTGTAGTTTAAATAAAGTTGTTGGTAATGTTACCCAAACAAAGCCGAAATCGAGTGTGTGTGATTTGGGTCAAGTAGGGAAGTTGTTTAGCCTTCTTTTGAAGAGAGAGCAAGTACCGTTGGTTTACCCTCGGATTAGACGATTTCTAAATTTTCAAATATCTGCCGTGAATTGAATCAGCTGATTTTGACATTAGTCTCCAAATATGGGTTAACCAAACTACACTGTTGCTGAATACGACCTGGTTGATCGTCCTCGTCTTAATCTTTTTGAAACCTACTACAACTACCCACTACAATAAAGGAAACACATTTTATTATTCAATATCATTTTCTCAATAATATTTATTGTTTATATATTGGTTTTTTCCCTTCCGCCAAAATACAAATATTACAATCGATATTTTCATTAACTAGTACAAATATCGACTTCATTGAGTAACATGGAATTGTCATAAAAAAATATACAGTTTTGAGCGATTTTACAATTTTATCTTTTATTTAAACATCAATCAACATATAATTCTTTTAGTTATTTCCCCAGGGTTAAGGGTAAGTCCTTTTTGTTATGAGATGGTCAGAAATGGATAATTATACTACGCTTTACAAATATAGAAAACAACTTCAAAAATTTGTTTATTTCGCTTAGTACGTAGTTCCGGATTCGTCCGTAAGAGAGCAGATTGCGTTTGTTTTTATTAAAACATGTGATTACACTTTAATCGTTTCTGTACTGCACGACCATTCAGTTTGAGTTTTCTTCGTTGAATATTAAAAGAAATGTTTATATTACCTCTCTTCTCGAAGTTCTTACTTGGGTGAAGCTGTTTCTCAGGTGGTGTTCGTAGTTGTTTGTAATTTCATACCCGTCCGTCAAATACTATCTCGTCAAAACTCGAAACACAGCGAAGCTAGGCCTGATCGTCCAAAAATGTTTTTTTTTTCACTTTTATTATGGAGTATAGCAAGTTAACTTTGATAACTAAGGTAGTAGTACATAATGTTCATACTGTTATTTAAATTTGGTAACAATTTGGTGCTGTTCAAAGATTTCCAGAGGATATTTTAATAAAATTTTGTCTCATCATTTTGTCAACCGGACAGGTTTCAATTTCAAATTCGATTAAACAATACTTGTTATTTTGTTACTCTTAGTAACCCATAATTTTTATGTCATTTTTTATTGGTGCTGCTATTTACTTTTTAGTATATAGGCAGTTTGTAATTATTATAAATTTATTTTTGATTTACAGAAAAATAAATCTTTTTAATTTTGGTTTCTTTCCCAATTTGATTTACATAATAGTTTTCTGTTTATTTTCTTATAACTTTGGATATAAGTATTTAATATTTTTATTAACTTTAAATGAATTTATATATTATTTATTAATCTCTTATAGTATTCTTACCCTGAACTATTTTCTTCTGCCATTTCCCTCATACAGTATTATTTTAATTTTTATTATCATCTGATATTTAAATCTTTTTTTTTTTTAAACCCTGGGTTATGTTATACAATAAAACAATTATTTTATAAAATATAAAATTAACATAGGTACTACACAATATAAATCCTACAATAACTAAACAAAATACATAATTAGTTGGTAACATTATAGTCTTTTATTATAGTCTATAATGCTCACATCTACAGCACAATTCTGTAAAAAGTTCCCTTCACCTTCACTTATTACCTCATTGGGTGCACTATAACTCACTTATCACTGTATATCACTTCAATGTTTTTTATAATGTTTAGTGATACAACTTAATTTTTAGCTCGTTATAGTTTACCCATTTCTGACCTTTATGGTATTACAAGAGTTATCATTTATTGGGACCGGGTTATGTATCGTTACAATATATATATATATATAGTTACGACACCAGAAGCCGCCCCAATACCAGAGAAGAACTTTAAGGAATTTACTATATGAAATCAAGAAAAATTAAATGACTATGACGAGACAAATGACAATGACGCAACCCAAGTGATTGACTGACCCAATAAAGAAAATAAAGGAGAAGGTATAAACTCAAATAATGATAAAAAAGCACAAATAAATAATAAATATCCAGTGATGAGTATTAAATAAAATAATCTAAGTTAAAGTACACTAACCATAATAAGTAAGTGAAACCAGTCTTAATAGATATTGTATGCTGTTAATAAGCCTATGATGATAAGAAAATCAAAACATAAAAATGTTGACAGACTAACTAGAAATTTGTATATAAAATAGTAAAAACCTAAGAGTGAGAGATAGATAGGAAGTGAAAGTGATAAACAGTGTAAGTGTTAGAAGTAAGAAAATAACCAAATCATAATTATAAGAAAGAAGAAACAAAAATAATAAAATAGATTTTAAAAGATGAATAGACAACTAATGTCATAGTGTTAAATAATAATAAACTAATACTATGAATGCAATGATAATAAAACATCCTCTGTTAACAAAAACATTCAATTGGATGATTAGCAAGATAGAATAAATGGTGTTATAATGTTATTGACCAAGATAGTTATTTGTTTAATTAAAAGAGTTGAGTTTGTAAGAAGGAATATGGCTGAAAAATGAACAGACCATAAACCTATTTTTGTGTTATGTTTTATAGTAATATTAAGTGATAAACAAGTTGTAAGAAATGGCAATAGATATAAGAAAGGAGATAAATTTTATAAACATAATATTATTCATTAGAGTAAAGACAGGAAAAGAAAATAAGAGAATAACAGACAAGCAATGATTTTGTAAATTAATAAGAACATTCAATTTTTAATTGTAAAACAGCCCAAATTAACTCAAAAGGTAAAGAAGTCATAAGTGACGCCAAGAAAAACATATGTAAATGAAAAATAATCTCTAATTTGTATAAATTAAGAAGTTATAGCCAGTTACTGCTTAGGCCTATAAAATGCCTAACTGTATAAATTCAAAATAAACAAATTGTAAGAAATTAACTATTGTATTAGAAAATTCAGGGCAAGTAACTCATTAAGTACAATTAGTGAACAATATTAAGATGTCAGAATTAGATTAAAAACATACAATAAGAAAGATATTTAATAATATAATATTAGCATTTTGTCAAAACTTTAATACATGAACAAACCCAGATTTGTGAGATGTCAAAATAATCTTTGAAAGAAAATAGAAACAGGTATGATAATATTAAATACATTGATAAGAAGACCGATGAATAATAGCCATTAGAAAATATTTATTTGAACTAAAATTCAAATATTATAACAATAGACATAAATGCATTCAACCAATGAGAGTATAGGTAGTTGCCATGACAACGGAACGTTATTATATCTAGTTCCGTTATAAAACATTAGTCCATTATGACGATCAAACGAGACGGAAGCCAAACCATATTCGACTCAATTATTAAATAAAATAGTAATAAATACAGCTAAATTTAATGGGAAGTGGATTCAAGAAGTCGAATGAAGGAACTATTTAAACCAAGAGAACTAATAAACAAAATTTTAATAGTAAAAAATAATTAAAACATCCAGATTAATTGAAAAAGAAGCCAGATGCAATCAAAAGTACAAAAGATGGAAGATTAATGATCGTATCAACCCAACCCAAATAAACCACAGTGACTCACCACCAGAAATCGACCAGATTTCGTTAAGTATATCTGAATTACCGGAATTTATGAACTAAATTAATAAACTTGTCTCACGACACAAAAAACTCACTCCGAACTTGATAAATAAATTTCTTTCAAGGATTGATTAATAATAAAAACTAAACTTGTATGTAAACATAAAATAACTTATGTAAGAAGTATGAATTATTAACACACACTTTTTAACACTCAGAAAACGAATTGTATTTAAATATTAATAGTATATAAGTCCCATTGATGTAAGGTGGTGTACTTTATTAACATCTGGTTATTTAACTTTTTGTCGTAATCAAAAGAACTCTGTGACAGAATAAATTGTGTAAATAAACAATATTAGTAGCCATCATGGCTTCGAACAACTGATGTCACTTTAGCCAACCTTGAGATATTGTCTGTTTATTGCCGGAGCAACATTATTTTATAACATTATATTTTTGTATCTAAAAGATTAATTATTTACCATTTCAAACGTTAATAAACTAGTACTGGTTAGTAAAACCGTCCTTTATTTCTTATAAATTGTGTTAGAAAGTTTGTGCATTTTAGCGATGAGTGAAATTGTCTGCCAGATTTAGACGTTGGCAACAAGACGAACAACAAGCGAGATTCGAATGCCGGCCAGTTTGCGAGGGTAATTCGAATTGGTTATCACCGCACAGAACGACAACTCAGTCTGAACTTTTAATTGTTTTCATAAACGATTTGGTGCCTATTGGGAAATCAATAATAACACCAAAGGACAGGTAAGGCTTACACTCGGGAAAATTTCGGTACTGGTAATTCGTGCGTTCGAGACGGACATCGTCAGCATAAGAAAATCATAAAAAGCACGACTTTTAGATAAACACAAAGTAACGACGACAATGTGTGGGGCTAACACACATAAAACACACTTTTACAAACTGTAAGAGACGATACAAGATCTTCTCGTTACAAATTGACGAACAAATGTGTGGCTTGTAAGAGACGATAAGAGTTTCTCGTTACAAATTGACATCCACAACTTGTGGCTTTAAGAGAGGCAAAAAAGTAATATTACAATATATATATATTGTAACGATAAGATTTGACGTCCGCCTTGTTTAAGCCCTGCGATGGAAGCCAATCTGTAACGACTAAATATGTACGTGTTCTGTAAAAGTGTATGCTTGTGCGTTCACCTCACACGAGTGGTCGTTACTTATATGTTGCGCTGACGATGTCCGTAGCGATACTTCGAATTACCAGTACACGCGAGTGGAAACCTTACCTGTTCTTCAATAGGTGTTCATAATCCCGGATGGCGTCAAATTGTTTAATTAAAACAATTAAATTAAAAAAAAAGACGATTAAGCGTTCTTAGCTATGACAGTATGGAGATTTCAAATTTACTTCCGCCTTCGTTCGACCTTCTTAATCGAGCGGTTAATTTGCCGAGTTTCCGACCGTCACCCTTCTTTTTTTTCGCTAAAATGCACAAATATTATAATACACTTTCCTATGGAATAAAGAACAGTGGTTACAACTCTGTACTAGTTTATTTAATTGTGATTGGTAATTATTCAGTGTTATACAAAATTATATTTTGTTATTCAACAAATTTGCACCGGCAATTATTATAAGACAAAAATCTCAAGGTTGGCGAATTGACTTTGAACGAATTATTCAGTCAGACATGGCGACTGAAATCGTTTGTTTGCAGTTAAATTCGTTCAGATTCTGGATTCTTGTGATTACAAAAAAGTATTAATAATGTGTAATTATAATTTGTTCCTGAAGTGTGGTAAAGTGTGTTTCAAAAGTTCGTAATTTTCATACAGGTTATTTTTCTAGTTAACATAAGTTTGGTGTTTTATTTTTTTATTAATCTTTGAAAGAAATAATATCATCAGTTTATAGTGAGAGTTCAGATTGCTGTGAGAAAAATTTAAAGAGAATTTATTTCAGAAATTTGGGTAATTTAGCAATACTTATCAAATCAGTCGACTTGAGGTGTACTGTGTAACATGACATAAGATAGTGAAAATACATTGATAATTAATAATAAAACAAAGAAGCTGAAGACAAGAAGAAGGTCAAGAAACTTATAACTCAGAGATTAATAACCAAATTACAGAATGACAAATGACTAATAAACTGACGATGACTTGACCCAATAGATTGGATGAACACAAGGAAAACAGTGGAACAAGGAAGAAGGAACCAGAAACCAGATGTAATCAAGAAAATAATAACGAACATTGTAAACCCCAAATTATGACTACAAAATGTATGTAAACAAATGCACTAAAATAGTTAGGGCATAAATGAGATGTACCTATGTTAGTAATAACAAATAAGATAGTAATATTATGCATATTATATGAATGAAGAAAATGTACCTATAAATATAAGGTAGGGAGTTAAAAATAAACATACCCAAGTGAATAGTGATAAACATAGTCAAAACCAGTAAACCATACTCTGAAGCAAATAAAGGCCATAGTTAATAATCAAAAGTGATCAAAGTGAATGGAAAATAAATTAATTACTCATAACCAATAACCACACGATGATGTTAAAATAATTAGACAACATAGTGAATAATTTAAACATTGTATTTGCCTCCAAAAGCGTTTTAAGACTAAAAAACAGGTTAATTACCTTCCGTCACGCTGTTTGAAATCCGAAAACAGGATTACTCGAGTTTCGACACATTAAGTGTCATCTTCAGATCCTCGATGAATATAGGTTAAAAATACATTTGTTGATGTATGCACATCCCGTCAGATAATAAAAACAACAGAAACATAACAACAAAAATACTTAAATAATTTAACACATATTAAAACTGAGACAAAACAGAACGAAAACACAATACACGCGGCTGACGCGGACCTGCGCAGGTACACGTTATACAGTAAAATCAATCGATACCGATTTGACCTTTGATAAATTTTATCGATCTGACACAGCTAATATCTCGTTCTATATCGTTTACTCTGTTGAATAAAATATTATTTTTATGGATGGATTTTTCATTTAAGATGCGATCGTAATTATCTTTAGTGGCCTTATATAAATCTCTTATATAAATCTCTTAAACTGGACACTCTTGAAAGGTTTGAAATATATAAGGCCACTAAAGATAATTTCGATCGCATCTTAAATGAAAAATCCATCCATAAAAATAATATTTTATTCAACAGAGTAAACGATATAGAACGAGATATTAGCTGTGTCAGATCGATAAAATTTATCAAAGGTCAAATCGGTATCGATTGATTTTACTGTATAACGTGTTCCTGCGCAGGTCCGCGTCAGCCGCGTGTATTGTGTTTTCATTCTGTTTTGTCTCAGTTTTAATATGTGTTAAATTATTTAAGTATTTTTGTTATGTTTGTGTTGTTTTTATTATCTGACGGGATGTGCATACATCAACAAATTATTTTTAACCTATATTTATCGAGGATCTGAAGATGACACTTAATGTGTCGAAACTCGAGTAATCCTGTTTTCAGATTTCAAAAAGCGTGACGGAAGGTAATTAACCTGTTTTATAATAGTGAATAATATCAAGTGAGTGGAATAAAGAGTGTATCAATATAAATAAGTGGTGACATGCCAGGTATAGCATGTTATAAAAAAAAAGTGAAAGTGAATAAATAAAAAAACCTTCTATGAAGGAAAAAGTGTAGTGGGTGAACAGAGAAAGGTATTTTAAAAGTAGACTGTATTAAAATATCTAAACAACCTGTGATAAACTTTATGTTAGCAAGTAAGATGAACTAATTGTACTGTGATTAATTTAAGTAATAGTTAGTAAGAATTATAAAATAAGATAAAAATTAAGTCATTAGAATGAATGGTAAATAAGAAAGATAGACACTGTATTCTAGAGAAGGAATTAGTGAGTAAAGTATATTGTGCAAGGTACAGTTTAACAGTAGTATTATAAGAGTTCTGTTATTGTTTAAAAAAACCATATAATGTAATAAATTATAAGTTAAACCAGATAGTAGTAAGAAACAGAAAATTAGTTAGAAGTTTAATTTCAGGCTTGGACCTGGCAAGAAAATGTTTATTCTTATGATAAGTGATGTGGCTAGTGTCACCAATGTTTTATTATTTGTTTCTATTAAAAAATTGTTTTAATGTACTATATATATAAAGTTAATAAGTTACAAAGAATGTTAAATAGTAGTATGGGGAAATGTAGGCTCTAGGCCTAACATTTAATGAAGGAACTTTGTAAATTTAAAAGCAAAACAATAGCCCAGTATTAATCAGAATATACCAAATGTTTAAACAGTTAAGTAGGTATACCTAACACAAAAATGTATAAATAACATCCAGTTTTAGATTAAATATATATGAAATATAAATAAGAAAACGAAAATGTGATTAACTACTCAAAAGTAACCATGAGGGGTATCAAAATAATCCTTAACAAAAAATAAGAACAATGGTATTCATGTAATTTACATAACTACTAATATAAGAAAGAAATCTTAATTTGAAGATATTTTATAGATTTAAACCAAAATAAAACGTTAGAATATAACAATGACATAAATTAACGACCAATGAGAATTAGCATAATTTAATAGGTAACCATAGCAACTGAAATTTATTACCAAAAAACCGTTGGAATTCTAATTAATGCATTATTGACCGATGCAGAGGGCGGATGTATGCAGCTCTCAATCCGAATTTAACTATAAAAACGTAAATTTTAATAAAACCAAGAAGGAAGAAGTATTGTAAAAGCATTCGAGATAACACCTGATGAATTAACCAGTATTAAAATATTCATAACATAAAAATAACAGTCAAAATAAGAAGACTTCGAAGGAATGTAACAGACGACTCATCCCGAAGGAAGAAGGGGATCGACCTACTTCAACCTGAGAATACGAACGACTACGGAACAAGAGGGAAGCCGAACTTTAATGAAAACCATGTGAACGGGAATTGATGAACATCCGAGGAAGAGAAGACGACTAGACCTATCCGGAAGAAGTAGACGAACATCGAAGAAGCCACAACGAGAACCCGATGAGTATAATCTAATAATTTCACTTAAAAACGAATTCCCCTTTATCCATAATAACGAGTTAAAATTTTCACTTCACTGATCACAATTTTGAAACAAGAACTGAAGGTAATTAAAATATCACTATTTATAAAACTTAATCAATTAACAACCTTTGAAACTGATTTATAATAAATTATTAATGAACATAACTTGCTGTCAAAATTCTAACCAAACACTATTATAATTCTCATTGCCGATAACTTACTTGTATGTATTAGAGTATTAAACATTGTGTACATAGTTTTAAGAAATATTATAATTTTGTGTATTTTAACCGATAATCCAACTTCTGTAGTCAAAAGGACTTTAACACGCCTTGTGATAAAATAATAATTGTAAACATAAACAATATCAGCCATACTGGCATCTCTACAAACGACAGCATACCAACTGAGCAATTGTAAAAGCCGACATCAATATAAATTAATGTACTATTGAATAACTGAAAATTGAAAGGGTTTAATAAATCTTATTGTTCTTCAATGCTGTATGTTTGATTCGTATAAAATAAAGTAATATATAGAGAATTATTAAATTGAAAACAACAAAACACCACAGTTAGTGAAGTCGACACTGCAAGACGGCGTGAGCCAATCAGGTGACGAGGCGGTAAGATTCAAACTGAACGCCGAGAGATACGGTTTGCCCGTAAGTATTAAGAAAAAGTACAACCCGACTCGCTATATACGAATAACATTCACAGAAGTAACTTAACTGATTAATACCCACAATTACACACTTATACTATATTACGAACGCAATGAGCGAAATAAAAACGCTCGTCACACATATTTACGATATGAGTACAAGAACGGGTGACAAAGACAAAGACAATTTTAAAAACACCCACGTAAAAGGTCATTATACAAAGTGGCGCGCCAACTAGTAGGGCTAGAATAATTAAGAAATTATACCATTAAACCTTACAGATTCTAGCGGCGACTGCAGAAAATGGAGTCGGGAAAAATCGGCACAAGACTGACTATGCTACGCGAGAAGGAGGCGGAAGAGGAAGCAAAGAGATTAGAAAAGGAGATCGAGAAAGGTGCCAGAATGGAAGAAAGGGAAATAACTTCGGTGGAAGATGTAGAAGAATTATTAACCCCTATGGAAACAGATAAACCTACACAGCAGGAGGGAACCAGAGGAGACCTGGACTTACTAAAACTATGGGAATTAATCAAAGAAAACTCCAGGAAGCAGAAGGAAGAAATTAATGAGGACAGTGAGAGAAGGAGAAGAGAAGACAAAGAAGAATTGAATAAGAAATTTGAGTTGGTAAATGACCATTTTAAGAAACAGGAGGAGAAAATAGATAAAAAACTGGACAGCACTAAGGAAGATTTAAGGCGGACCATTAATGGAAATAACGAGACACTAAGACAGGAAATGAAGGAGGAGAACAAATTGATAAGTGAAAAAATAGTGAAGAGTAATGAGAAAACCAGAGAAACCTTGGGACAAATGAAAGAAGATATCGAAATGCTGAACGATAAAATTGAATACAACCAAGATACATTACAACAATTGACGGAGTACAGGGAAGAATTGAAACAGGCTGTAATGGAGACGGAAGAGAAGATAGAGAAAACCAGCGAAGTGGTATTACAAGTCCGAGAAGAAATCTTGATCAAGGTAAATGAAGTTGATGGTGAAGGTAAAAGGAGGGTTGAAGGACTCCAGAAGGAAACAAATCACAAATTTGAACAGATACAAACCAGAGTCGAAGAGAAGTATAGCAAATTGGATGTATCGGTAAGTGAGGTGAAGGACACCACAACAGCCCAAGAAGGGAAAATACCAGAATTCAGAGTAAGAGAATTACGCCTCCAAGAAGAGATAAATGTGTTGAAGGACCGACCACTAATAAGCTCACACATCTCATGTAGTGAGAATAGGGAGGCAATCAATTTCAAGAATTACAAACGAAACACAATTGAGTTCATTGAACGGGTAGAAGAGAACCTAGCTAGAACCAGGGAGACACGGTGGACGGTGATCAAGGGCATGATTGATGAAATGTTCAAGGAGGTTCACGATAATTGGTGGACGGCTGTGCGACCAGACATACACAATTTTAACGAATTTAAAAAACTGTTTAAGGACAAATACTGGTCGAAGGCGATGCAGCATGTAGTCAGAAACAATATCAGTAACGGCCGATTCGACCCTTACCTGGGACAGTCTCCAACCACCTACTTCTTAGGTAAAGTCAGTGTGGCTAGAAACCTAGAACCTAACATCCCAGAAGAGTGCTTGGTGACCCAACTAGCGTACCACTATGATGGGGAAATTACCAAGAGCAGATTGAGTGGAAGAATAAAAACAGTTCAAGAGATGGCCGCTTTATTGGGTGAATACGAACGAGAAAAGTATTATGTATTAAACAGGCGAAAGAACACCCCGAATTACAGAAACTATGATACTAGAAATTATCCAAGTGGGCCAGAAGGAAATAATACACCGGCTAATCATCCGCCAACCAACCCCAATAATTACAGAAATTTCAATAATAATAATAACCATAATTATCCGAGGAATAATAACCAAAATTACTTCAACAACAGTAATAATCAAAATAATTCCTATAACAGGGGAAATAATCAAAACGGTGGTAATTACAACAGGCCTAACAATCAATACAACAATAACAACCATCAGGGGCCGAATCAAACATACAGGCGACGGGTAAATTATGTTAATGCTGAGAATAGAAACGACGGAAGACGGGGTTACAGAGGACCAAGGAGCAGAAGTGCGGAAGAATATAGGAGAAGCAGAGAACGAATAACATTCAATGACCACTCGGTTGAAAGAATGCAAACAACTGAAGATAATCACCCCAGTAGATCAGAGGACCGCGCCGAAGGCAACATCCAACATTTAAACGAACAGCGGCAGTGAGAATCCAACAGGACCCGTCACTGATCCGATCTATTGTGTTATTAACCAAACTGACTAACCAGACAAATGACGAAACAATAACGATAATTCAAAACCACTATCTGAAGAACATCCGTGAGGAGTTAATGGAAGAAAATACCACCTTAATTAAACACCCTGACAATGAAATTGCATATGTTATTGCCAAGGTATATGGAGTAACTGTAAAATTTATGATTGACACGGGCGCCAATGTGTCCTTAATTGAAGCAAATATGTATAACAAAATTCAAAAAGAAAGTAAGGTCAGCTTACCCACGTTACCAGTAAGTAACATTGTTTTAATTGGAGCCACTGGAAGGCAAAATAAAACCATTAAGAGACAAGTGTCTCTAGAAGTAATGAGTAATGGTGAGACATTGTCAATGATATTCTTAATTGCTCATAATCTACCATTTGAAATTTTAATTGGCTGTGACATCCTAAGAAAGTATTCTGCAATTATCGACATGAGACTATCCAAAGTAACTATGAGAAATGAAGATAAAGAATGGATGGCAGAATTAACTGGGAGCAAGGGGGTCGTCCCAATTAGTACAGTATATAATATAAGAACGATCTGTGATTCACCAGACCGAAGGTGGGAAGAGAAACCAGACAATCAAATAAATAGTGACCTTCTATGGAATCAGAAGTTAGAAGAAATCCGACAATTTCGAGGTACTCAAGACGGGAATCCATTAACGGATCAAGAGGTAGAAAAATTAATAATGATTTACAACAAATACCGCCATGTATTTTCCGACCAACCAGGAAAGGTACGGGGGTACCAATGCGAGTTGAAGTTCAAAGAGGTGGCTAACTTCAATAAGAAATCCTATCCGATTGCATATGCGGCAAAGGAGGCAGTACGTATGGAAATTAATAAAATGCTGGAAGAGGACATAATTGAGTACAGTTGTTCGCAGTACACCAGTCCTATAGTAGCTGTTACCAAGAAAGATGGAAGGGTACGCCTATGTCTCGACGCTAGAGAAATAAACAAGATCCTAATTAACGACAGGACATCTCCTGGTGAAATTGAGGAGATCCTCAAAAAGTTTCATGGTACTCAATTTATCAGTACCTGGGATACAGTTTGCGGGTACTGGCAAGTAGAATTGCACCCAGCCAGTAGAAAATATGTAGCGTTCATATTTGAAGGTAGGAACTACCAGTTCAAACGACTACCTTTTGGGCTGGTAAACTCAGTAGCGATATTCGTCCGCTGCATGGACCAGATATTGGGTACTGAAACCATGAATTATACAACTGTGTACGTTGATGATTTGCTGATCACTTCATCCAACTGGGAAGAGCACTGTACAAGAGTAGAACGGGTACTGGAGAAGTTATCCATAAACCATGTGACTTTGAAGTTGGAAAAGTCAAAGCTAATAGCAGAAGAAGTCCAATTCCTTGGATTCAACCTGTCACGACAAGGAATAACACCATCAACCGACAAGACAGATGCTATTCAACGTTTCCCTACCCCTAAAAATAAGAAACAGTTACAGTCGTTCCTGGGCATCTGTAACTACTACGGAAAATTTCAGCAAAATTACTCTGAGCTGACAACCAAACTGTCACCACAACTATCATCTAAGACCAAGTGGGTATGGGGTCCAGAACAGGAAACGATTTTCAGCACCATTAAAAACACTTCCTCGACACAATTATGCTAAACCACCCTGATTTCAATAGACCCTTTTACATGAACTGCGATGCAAGCGACATTAGTTTGGGATCGGTACTCTATCAGGAGGACAATGATGGAAACCACCAAGTGGTAAGTTTCGCCAGCAGAACGTTAAATCAGAGTGAACGTAATTACCATGTAACCGAGAAAGAGCTGTTGAGAGTAGTCTTTTCTTGTGGCAAATTTTGAACTTATATGCTTGGATATCCTATCGCAGTGCGCACTGACCATAAATCTATATCCTTATTAAAGAACTGCAAGCTCAGCCATGGTCATTTAACTAGATGGATACTTGCTCTCCAAGAATACCACTCAATTGGGAGTATATCCCTGGCAGTAAAAACACAGCAGCTGATGTGCTATCCCGCATCAACACCGAACAGCAAACATTCGATGGAGAGAAGGAGACTAGTGAAAGTGTTTAATATTATGAAAAGCAAGTCCGACCTAGAAGTGATACTGAATAGAGTAAGACAACACCAAAAGGAGGATAAGAAATTGTACCAAATCTGAGAGCGGCTGAACCAACAAGAGGAAAGAGCCACACAATTCTATTGTTCACATGAAGATACATTGTTTATCAAAACCAAGCCCAACCAAAATACATGGAAGTTAATAATACCTAAAGGAACTGAAGTTGAAATTATAATGGAATACCACCTCAGATACGGACATATGGGAGCACTAAAAGTGATCAAAGCACTAGAGGAGCATACCTACCTGAAGGACATTAACAGAAGAGTAAGGAAGGTCATAAAAAGCTGTCACATATGCCAACTAGTCAAGTGCAATAACGACAAGAAAGAAGGAGTAATGCAACCAATAACTTCGGCCAACAAACTGGAACGAGTTTTCTTAGACATATGTGGACCCATGCCACGCAATGGAGGAAGGAAACAGTATAAGTTCATAGTTATCATCATGGACCACTACACCAAGTTTGTAAAATTATACCCTATCAACCGTGCTACCACAAATAAAGTACTGAACATTATAACGCAGAGGTACATACCAGAAGTGGGGAGTCCAACAAATATTATCACTGACCATGGTACCCAATTCCGAGGAAGAAAATGGAAGGAGACATTGATGGATCTGGGCGTCCGAACATACAAAACTTCGATTTACCACCCGAACAGCAATCCAGCTGAAAGAGTGGTCCGTGAAGTTGGGAGAATTCTTCTTACGTACTGCCACGATCAGCAACGTAAGTGGAGTGAATACATCGAAGCCACAGAAAGTTTCATAAATCTCGCTTACCACGAATCCATTAAGGATACCCCTTATACCATCATGTATGGAAAACCACCACCTCGAGCAATAGAAGAACTTGTTAATTTCCCCGCCAATCCTGAATACCGGTTCGATAATGCAAGATTCTACAGCAAGATAACGGAACAAGTAGAAAAGAAGAAGGAAAAATACCACAAAATCCAACCTAAAGCAATACGATATCATGAAGGAGAAAAGGTGCTAATACGGAACAGAGAGTTACCTAGTTCTAGAGAGAGAATCACAAAGAAATTATTATCACTGTACAATGGCCCCTATCTCATTGTCAAAGATAACCACAACAACACCTATGTCGTAAGTGAGATAACGACCAAGAGAATCAAAGGGACTTACAACCAGTCTTCTTTGAAAAAATATTATGAGGCGATGGTAGAAGATTAAAAGAATTTGGAGAATAAACATTATCTAAATTCAAAAATTAAAGTAAGCACAACTTACAAATAAATATTTGATTGAAATTAATATATGAATGAAAAAGAATTTAGAAGAAAGATTATCTAAATTCAAAACAAAGTAAGTACAACTTACAACCAAGTGTGAAACAAAATGTGTAAACCCATGTAATTTTGAAAAAATATATATATAATGAAATATCATAAAAAATTGACATAAAATAATAAAATGTTAAACAAATAATGATGACGCTACATAACATCATTAACTGACCCTATTGAAAAAGGGGATAATAAAGAATTAACGTTTCACAAAAAGAAAAGACTAGACAATCAAATAAAAAATGACAATGACATATTAACTGGACAATCAATGAAAAAAAAAAAAAAATTAAGTGAGCCAGAAACCAGCTACAATGTTAATATTGAATATAAATGAGAAATAAAGTGATAACCAATAAATCACTATCATATGAAGTAAGTTGATGAAACAATACAAAATACCTATTAAATATCGCCATAAGCATAGAAAAGGAATCCAAACAAGTCACTGAGAAGAAAAGGTCATGAGATGTATAAAAGAGAGAATAATTAATCCCAAAAGTGTTTTATTGTATTGATATTATATGAGTCGGAAATAAACGACTATTATTATGATTATTATGATTATTATTATGTGATGATTTTATGTTGAGATACGACCAACAATTATTTTATGTTATTGAGCAGATAGGCATGACCTCTGAACTCAAAATGTGTATAAATGGATAGCAGAGTAATAGAGCCACACGTGCCCTCTGGCTAGTACGAATTTATATGAATGGGAGAGAAGAAAATTTTAGGGAAATAGAACATACAAGGGATAACACTCGTAATGAAGGAGTTAAGAAAGAGAATAATACCGTATACCATATCATGAACCATGACTCAATAAAAATAAATAAAGAAGAAAGTAGCGATTGATGAATTCCTGAATAATAACAACCTGATTTAATGAACTATATTGATAATGTAAAAAAAAAAACATAATGATCTTTGTTTCAAAATAATCAAGTTTGGTGGCGATGCATTATGTAACATGACATAAGATAGTGAAAATACATTGATAATAAAACAAAGAAGCTGAAGACAAGAAGAAAGGTCAAGAAACTTATAACTCAGAGATTAATAACCAAATTACAAAATGACAAATGACTAATAAACTGACGATGACTTGACCCAATAGCTTGGATGAACACAAGGAAAACAATGGAACAAGGAAGAAGGAACCAGAAACCAGATGCAATCAAGAAAATAATAACGAACATTGAAAACCCCAAATTATAACTACAAAATGTATGTAAACAAATGCACTAAAATAGTTAGGGCATAAATGAGATGTACCTATGTTAG
The DNA here is from genome assembly GCA_034769895.1 of Magicicada septendecula. Lineage (NCBI taxonomy): Eukaryota > Metazoa > Arthropoda > Insecta > Hemiptera > Cicadidae > Magicicada > Magicicada septendecula. The sequence continues at coordinate 450,882,362 of CM068368.1, forward strand.
TAATAACAAATAAGATAGTAATATTATGCATATTATATGAATGAAGAAAATGTACCTATAAATATAAGGTAGGGAGTTAAAAATAAACATACCCAAATGAATAGTGATAAACATAGTCAAAACCAGTAAACCATACCCTGAGGCAAATAAAGGCCGTAGTTAATAATCAAAAGTGATCAAAGTGAGTGGAAAATAAATTAATTACTCATAACCAATAACCACACGATGATGTTAAAATAATTAGACAACATAGTGAATAATATCAAGTGAGTGGAATAAAGAGTGTATCAATATAAATAAGTGGTGACATGCCAGGTATAGCATGTTATAAAAAAAAAGTGAAAGTGAATAAATAAAAAAACCTTCTATGAAGGAAAAAGTGTAGTGGGTGAACAGAAAAAGGTATTTTAAAAGTAGACTGTATTAAAATATCTAAACAACCTGTGATAAACTTTATGTTAGCAAGTAAGATGAACTAATTGTACTGTGATTAATTTAAGTAATAGTTAGTAAGAATTATAAAATAAGATAAAAATTAAGTCATTAGAATGAATGGTAAATATGAAAGATAGACACTGTATTCTAGTGAAGGAATTAGTGAGTAAAGTATATTGTGCAATGTACAGTTTAACAGTAGTATTATAAGAATTCTGTTATTGTTTAAAAAACCATATAATGTAATAAATTATAGTTAAACCAGATAGTAGTAAGAAACAGAAAATTAGTTAGAAGTTTAATTTCAGGCTTGAACCTGGCAAGAAAATGTTTATTCTTATGATAAGTGATGTGGCTAGTGTCACCAATGTTTTATATTATTTGTTTCTATTAAAAAATTGTTTTAATGTACTATATATAAAGTTAATAAGTTACAAAGAATGTTAAATAGTAGTATGGGGAAATCTAGGCTCTAGGCCTAACATTTAATGAAGGAACTTTGTAAAGTTAAAAGCAAAACAATAGCCCAGTATTAATCAGAATATACCAAATGTTTAAACAGTTAAGTAGGTATACCTAACACAAAAATATATAAATAACATCCAGTTTTAGATTAAATATATATGAAATATAAATAAGAAAATAACGAAAATGTGATTAACTACTCAAAAGTAACCATGAGGGGTATCAAAATAATCCTTAACAAAAAATAAGAACAATGGTATTCATGTAATTTACATAACTACTAATATAAGAAAGAAATCTTAATTTGAAGATATTTTATAGATTTAAACCAAAATAAAACGTTAGAATATAACAATGACATAAATTAACGACCAATGAGAATTAGCATAATTTAATAGGTAACCATAGCAACTGAAATTTATTACCAAAAAACCGTTGGAATTCTAATTAATCCATTATTGACCGACGCGGAGGGCGGATGTATGCAGCTCTCAATCCGAATTTAACTATAAAAACGTAAATTTTAATAAAACCTAGAAGGAAGAAGTATTGTAAAAGCATTCGAGATAACACCTGATGAATTAACCAGTATTAAAATATTCATAACATAAAAATAACAGTCAAAATAAGAAGACTTCGAAGGAACGTAACAGACAACTCATCCCGAAGGAAGAAGGGGATCGACCTACTTCAACCTGAGAATACGAACAACTACGGAACAAGAGAGAAGCCGAACTTTAATGAAAACCATCTGAACGGGAATTGATGAACATCCGAGGAAGAGAAGACGACTAGACCTATCCGGAAGAAGTAGACGAACATCGAAGAAGCCACAACGAGAACCCGATGAGTATAATCTAATAATTTCACTTAAAAACGAATTCCCCTTTATCCATAATAACGAGTTAAAATTTTCACTTCACTGATCACAATTTTGAAACAAGAACTGAAGGTAATTAAAATATCACTATTTATAAAACTTAATCAATTAACAACATTTGAAACTGATTTATAATAAATTATTAATGAACATAACTTGCTGTCAAAATTCTAACCAAACACTATTATAATTCTCATTGCCGATAACTTACTTGTATGTATTAGAGTATTAAACATTGTGTACATACTTTTAAGAAATATTATAATTTTGTGTATTTTAACCGATAATCCAACTTCTGTAGTCAAAAGGACTTTAACACGCCTTGTGATAAAATAATAATTGTAAACATAAACAATATCAGCCATACTGGCATCTCTACAAACGACTGAGCATACCAACTGAGCAATTGTAAAAGCCGGCATCAATATAAATTAATGTACTATTGAATAACTGAAAATTGAAAGGGTTTAATAAATCTTATTGTTCTTCAACGCTGTATGTTTGATTCGTATAAAATAAAGTAATATATAGAGAATTATTAAATTGAAAACAACAAAACACCACAGTTAGCGAAGTCTACACTGCAAGACGGCGTGAGCCAATCAGGTGACGAGGCGGTAAGATTCAAACTGAACGCCGAGAGATACGGTTTGCCCGTAAGTATTAAGAAAAAGTACAACCCGACTCGCTATATACGAATAACATTCACAGAAGTAACTTAACTGATTAATACCCACAATTACACACTTATACTATATTACGAACGCAATGAGCGAAATAAAAACGCTCGTCACACATATTTACGATATGAGTACAAGAACGGGTGACAAAGACAAAGACAATTTTAAAAACACCCACGTAAAAGGTCATTATACAAAGTGGCGCGCCAACTAGTAGGGCTAGAATAATTAAGAAATTATACCATTAAACCTTACAGATTCTAGCGGCGACTGCAGAAAATGGAGTCGGGAAAAATTGGCACAAGACTGACTAAGCTACGCGAGAAGGAGGCGGAAGAGGAAGCAAAGAGATTAGAAAAGGAGATCGAGAAAGGTGCCAGAATGGAAGAAATGGAAATAACTTCGGTGGAAGATGTAGAAGAATTATTAACCCCTATGGAAACAGATAAACCTACACAGCAGGAGGGAACCAGAGGAGACCTGGACTTACTAAAACTATGGGAATTAATCAAAGAAAACTCCAGGAAGCAGAAGGAAGAAATTAATGAGGACAGTGAGAGAAGGAGAAGAGAAGACAAAGAAGAATTGAATAAGAAATTTGAGTTGGTAAATGACCATTTTAAGAAGCAGGAGGAGAAAATAGATAAAAAACTGGACAGCACTAAGGAAGATTTAAGGCGGACCATTAATGGAAATAACGAGACACTAAGACAGGAAATGAAGGAGGAGAACAAATTGATAAGTGAAAAAATAGAGAAGAGTAATGAGAAAACCAGAGAAACCTTGGGACAAATGAAAGAAGATATCGAAACGCTGAACGATAAAATTGAATACAACCAAGATACATTACAACAACAATTGGCGGAGTACAGGGAAGAATTGAAACAGGCTGTAATGGAGATGGAAGAGAAGATAGAGAAAACCAGCGAAGTGGTATTACAAGTCCGAGAAGAAATCTTGATCAAGGTAAATGAAGTTGAAGGTGAAGGTAAAAGGAGGGTTGAAGGACTCCAGAAGGAAACAGATCACAAATTTGAACAGATACAAACCAGAGTCGAAGAGAAGTATAGCAAATTGGATGTATCGGTAAGTGAGGTGAAGGACACCACAACAGCCCAAGAAGGGAAAATACCAGAATTCAGAGTAAGAGAATTACGCCTCGAAGAAGAGATAAATGCGTTGAAGGACCGACCACTAATAAGCTCACACATCTCATGTAGTGAGAATAGGGAGGCAATCAATTTCAAGAATTACAAACGAAACCCAATTGAGTTCATTGAACGGGTAGAAGAGAACCTAGCTAGAACTAGGGAGACACGGTGGACGGTGATCAAGGGCATGATTGATGAAATGTTCAAGGAGGTTCACGATAATTGGTGGACGGCTGTGCGACCAGACATACACAATTTTAACGAATTTAAAAAACTGTTTAAGGATAAATACTGGTCGGAGGCGATGCAGCATGTAGTCAGAAACAATATCAGTAACGGCCGATTCGACCCTTACCTGTGACAGTCTCCAACCGCCAACTTCTTAGGTAAAGTCAGTGTGGCTAGAAACCTAGAACCTAACATCCCAGAAGAGTGCTTGGTGACCCAACTAGCGTACCACTATGATGGGGAAATTACCAAGAGCAGATTGAGTGGACGAATAAAAACAATTCAAGAGATGGCCGCTTTATTGGGTGAATACGAACGAGAAAAGCATTATGTATTAAACAGGCAAAAGAACACCCCGAATTACAGAAACTATGATACTAGAAATCATCCAAGTGAGCCACAAGGAAATAATACACCGGCTAATCATTCGCCAACCAACCCCAATAATTACAGAAATTTCAATAATAATAATAACCATAATTATCCGAGGAATAATAACCAAAATTACTTCAACAACAGTAATAATCAAAATAATTCCTATAACAGGGGAAATAATCAAAACGGTGGTAATTACAACAGGCCTAACAATCAATACAACAATAACAACCATCAGGGGCCGAATCAAACATACAGGCGACGGGTAAATTATGTTAATGCTGAGAATAGAAACGACGGAAGACGGGGTTACAGAGGACCAAGGAGCAGAAGTGCGGAAGAAAATAGGAGAAGCAGAGAACGAATAACATTCAATGACCACTCGGTTGAAAGAATGCAAACAACTGAAGATAATCACCCCAGTAGATCAGAGGACCGCGCCGAAGGCAACGCCCAACATTTAAACGAACAGCGGCAGTGAGAATCCAACAGGACCCGTCACTGATCCGATCTATTGGGTTATTAACCAAACTGACTAACCAGACAAATGACGAAACAATAACGATAATTCAAAACCACTATCTGAAGAACATCCGTGAGGAGTTAATGGAAGAAAATACCACCTTAATTAAACACCCTGACGATGAAATTGCATATGTTATTGCCAAGGTATATGGAGTAACTGTAAAATTTATGATTGACATGGGCGCCAATGTGTCCTTAATTGAAGCAAATATGTATAACAAAATTCAAAAAGAAAGTAAGGTCAGCTTACCCACGTTACCAGTAAGTAACATTGTTTTAATTGGAGCCACTGGAAGGCAAAATAAAACCATTAAGAGACAAGTGTCTCTAGAAGTAATGAGTAATGGTGAGACATTGTCAATGATATTCTTAATTGCTCATAATTTACCATTTGAAATTTTAATTGGCTGTGACATCCTAAGAAAGTATTCTGCAATTATCGACATGAGACTATCCAACGTAACTATGAGAAATGAAGATAAAGAATGGATGGCAGAATTAACTGGGAGCAAGGGGGTCGTCCCAATTAGTACAGTATATAATATAAGAACGATCTGTGATTAACCAGACAACCAAATAAATAGTGACCTTCTATGGAATCAGAAGTTAGAAGAAATCCGACAATTTCGAGGTACTCAAGACGGGAATCCATTAACGGATCAAGAGGTAGAAAAATTAATAATGATTTACAACAAATACCGCCATGTATTTTCCGACCAACCAGGAAAGGTACGGGGGTACCAATGCGAGTTGAAGTTCAAAGAGGTGGCTAACTTCAATAAGAAATCCTATCCGATTGCATATGCGGCAAAGGAGGCAGTACGTATGGAAATTAATAAAATGCTGGAAGAGGACATAATTGAGTACAGTTGTTCGCAGTACACCAGTCCTATAGTAGCTGTTACCAAGAAAGATGGAAGGGTACGCCTATGTCTCGACGCTAGAGAAATAAACAAGATCCTAATTAACGACAGGACATCTCCTGGTGAAATTGAGGAGATCCTCAAAAAGTTTCATGGTACTCAATTTATCAGTACCTGGGATACAGTTTGCGGGTACTGGCAAGTAGAATTGCACCCAGCCAGTAGAAAATATGTAGCGTTCATATTTGAAGGTAGGAACTACCAGTTCAAACGACTACCTTTTGGGCTGGTAAACTCAGTAGCGATATTCGTCCGCTGCATGGACCAGATATTGGGTACTGAAACCATGAATTATACAACTGTGTACGTTGATGATTTGCTGATCACTTCATCCAACTGGGAAGAGCACTGTACAAGAGTAGAACGGGTACTGGAGAAGTTATCCATAAACCATGTGACTTTGAAGTTGGAAAAGTCAAAGCTAATAGCAGAAGAAGTCCAATTCCTTGGATTCAACCTGTCACGACAAGGAATAACACCATCAACCGACAAGACAGATGCTATTCAACGTTTCCCTACCCCTAAAAATAAGAAACAGTTACAGTCGTTCCTGGGCATCTGTAACTACTACGGAAAATTTCAGCAAAATTACTCTGAGCTGACAACCAAACTGTCACCACAACTATCATCTAAGACCAAGTGGGTATGGGGTCCAGAACAGGAAACGATTTTCAGCACCATTAAAAAACACTTCCTCGACACAATTATGCTAAACCACCCTGATTTCAATAGACCCTTTTACATGAACTGCGATGCAAGCGACATTAGTTTGGGATCGGTACTCTATCAGGAGGACAATGATGGAAACCACCAAGTGGTAAGTTTCGCCAGCAGAACGTTAAATCAGAGTGAACGTAATTACCATGTAACCGAGAAAGAGCTGTTGAGCGTAGTCTTTTCTTGTGGCAAATTTCGAACTTATATGTTTGGATATCCTATCACAGTGCGCACAGACCATAAATCTATATCCTTCTTAAAGAACTGCAAGCTCAGCCATGGTCGATTAACTAGATGGATACTTGCTCTCCAAGAATACCACATCAATTGGGAGTATATCCCTGGCAGTAAAAACACAGCAGCTGATGTGCTATCCCGCATCAACACCGAACAGCAAACATTCGATGGAGAGAAGGAGACAATAGTGAAAGTGTTTAATATTATGAAAAGCAAGTCCGACCTAGAAGTGATACTGAATAGAGTAAGACAACACCAAAAGGAGGATAAGAAATTGTACCAAATCCGAGAGCGGCTGAACCAACAAGAGGAAAGAGCCACACAATTCTATTGTTCACATGAAGATACATTGTTTATCAAAACCAAGCCCAACCAAAATACATGGAAGTTAATAATACCTAAAGGAACTGAAGCTGAAATTATAATGGAATACCACCTCAGATACGGACATATGGGAGCACTAAAAGTGATCAAAGCACTAGAGGAGCATACCTACCTGAAGGACATTAACAGAAGAGTAAGGAAGGTCATAAAAAGCTGTCACATATGCCAACTAGTCAAGTGCAATAACGACAAGAAAGAAGGAGTAATGCAACCAATAACTTTGGCCAACAAACTGGAACGAGTTTTCTTAGACATATGTGGACCCATGCCACGCAGTGGAGGAAGGAAACAATATAAGTTCATAGTTATCATCATGGACCACTACACCAAGTTTGTAAAATTATACCCTGTCAACCGTGCTACCACAAATAAAGTACTGAACATTATAACGCAGAGGTACATACCAGAAGTGGGGAGTCCAACAAATATTATCACTGACCATGGTACCCAATTCCGAGGAAGAAAATGGAAGGAGACATTGATGGATCTGGGCGTCCGAACATACAAAACTTCGATTTACCACCCGAACAGCAATCCAGCTGAAAGAGTGGTCCGTGAAGTTGGGAGAATTCTTCTTACGTACTGCCACGATCAGCAACGTAAGTGGAGTGAATACATCGAAGCCACAGAAAGTTTCATAAATCTCGCTTACCACGAATCCATTAAGGATACCCCTTATACCATCATGTATGGAAAACCACCACCTCGAGCAATAGAAGAACTTGTTAATTTCCCCGCCAATCCTGAATACCGGTTCGATAATGCAAGATTCTACAGCAAGATAACGGAACAAGTAGAAAAGAAGAAGGAAAAATACCACAAAATCCAACCTAAAGCAATACGATATCATGAAGGAGAAAAGGTGCTAGTACGGAACAGAGAGTTACCTAGTTCTAGAGAGGGAATCACAAAGAAATTATTATCACTGTACAATGGCCCCTATCTCATTGTCAAAGATAACCACAACAACACCTATATCGTAAGTGAGATAACGACCAAGAGAATCAAAGGGACTTACAACCAGTCTTCTTTGAAAAAATATTATGAGGCGATGGTAGAAGATTAAAAGAATTTGGAGAATAAACATTATCTAAATTCAAAAATTAAAGTAAGCACAACTTACAAATAAATATTTGATTGAAATTAATATATGAATGAAAAAGAATTTAGAAGAAAGATTATCTAAATTCAAAACAAAGTAAGTACAACTTACAACCAAGTGTGAAACAAAATGTGTAAACCCATGTAATTTTGAAAAAAAAATATATATAATGAAATATCATAAAAAATTGACATAAAATAATAAAATGTTAAACAAATAATGATGACGCTACATAACATCATTAACTGACCCTATTGAAAAAGGGGATAATAAAGAATTAACGTTTCACAAAAAGAAAAGACTAGACAATCAAATAAAAAATGACAATGACATATTAACTGGACAATCAATGATGAAAAAAAATTAAGTGAGCCAGAAACCAGCTACAATGTTAATATTGAATATAAATGAGAAATAAAGTGATAACCAATAAATCACTATCATATGAAGTAAGTTGATGAAACAATACAAAATACCTATTAAATATCGCCATAAGCATAGAAAAGGAATCCAAACAAGTCACTGAGAAGAAAAGGTCATGAGATGTATAAAAGAGAGAATAATTAATCCCAAAAGTGTTTTATTGTATTGATATTATATGGGTCGGAAATAAACGACTATTATTATGATTATTATGAATATTATTATGTGATGATTTTATGTTGAGATACATCCAACAATTATTTTATGTTATTGAGCAGATAGGCATGACCTCTGAACTCAAAATGTGTATAAATGGATAGCAGAGTAATAGAGCCACACGTGCCCTCTGGCTAGTACGAATTTATATGAATGGGAGAGAAGAAAATTTTAGGGAAATAGAACATACAAGGGATAACACTCGTAATGAAGGAGTAAAGAAAGAGAATAATACCGTATACCATATCATGAACCATGACTCAATAAAAAAAAATAAAGAAGACAGTAGCGATTGATGAATTCCTGAATAATAACAACCTGATTTAATGAACTACAGTAGAACTTGGCTAATTCGAAGCTGAAGGGACCAGTAAAAAATTCGAATTATCCAAAAATTCGAATTAGGAAAACTTTTAATAAGGGTAGAAAAATCAAATCAAAAACCGAAATTCAGTTAAGCAATATGTTATTTTATTAAACAATTTCCTTATACATATGTATTACAAACGTATAAACACGTTTCAGTACAAAATATAGCATCCACAGTTTTTTAAAAAAGCTAGAAACCTTTGATTGCATTTTGCAGTTAATACACTGAGTTGTAGTAAACTCTTCAAGTTTATTAAGTGCTTGGAAAATAGCGTCACTTACGTTCTGCTGTCCTTCAACAAACCGTCTCAAGTCTTGGATGTAATATGATGCCTCTGAAGCCGTTGGAATCGGTATCTCTGGAAGTTCTAGCTGGTCCCCTTCTTCATCTGAAGATGTACCATCATTTCTTATGTTCATAACATCAGCCACGATCTCCGCATCTGTCTGTTCACCGCACACCGCCAAGTCTTCATCCATGTTTACAAACTCTTCGTAACGAATGCCTGCATCATGTCCAACATCTTCCCAGTTATCCGTAGTGGGTACGACTTCTCTAGCAGCTTTATTCTCCTCTTCACCTTCAATGTGGCAGAAACCACCTTTACGAAAATAATTAGCAATTGTTTTTTGCGTAACTTAGTCCCAAGCACTGTTGCACATGCGGGCAGCTTGAAGGATGTTAATCTTGATATTTTCGTGCTCATCTAATTAAGCACCTGACAGAATGTTTTGGACCACAAGCCGTGTGTAAAAATGCTTAAAATTTTTTATTACACCTTGGTCCATAGGTTGAACTACTGAAGTCATGTTTGGAGGGAAAAAGACATCCTTTACATTTTCCATCAGAGGAATAGTATTGTGCGCTGTACAGTTGTCAATAAACAAGGCGATTCTTCTGTTTCGATTTCAAAATTTCCTGTTGATTTTCAAAAGCCATCTTTTCTAAAATTTCACCTGTCATCCAAGCTTTATTGTTTGATTTGTCAACTGGTTTCGTTTTTACATTTTTGAAACGTGGGTTGGCTGACTTCCCTATCATTAGCAAAGGCAGTTTTTCCGAGCCATCCATGTTTGCTCCGAATAAAAGTGTTATGCGCTCCTTGCTGTGTTTGCCGCCACTACAACTTTTTCCTTTAAAAGCAAGTGTTTTGTCGGGGGTGCATTTGAAGAATAAGCCCGTCTCGTCTACGTTAAAAATGTCTTTAGCGTCTCTATCAGAAATCATTTGCAACAAATCGTCTTTCCATGAATTTGCAGATTCAACGTCAACAGATCCACTTTCCCCACAAACAGTTTTGAAAGAAATTCCTTTCTTTAAAACCATCGAGCCAACCAGTGCTGGCCTTAAAATCATTTTTGCCTAAGCTAGATGCGAATTCCTCAGCTTTGGCTCTGACGAGGGGCCCACTGACTGGAATTTTTTTGTCCCTTGCTTGCTTAAACCACTTCACTACACATTCATCCACGTCAGGATTTTCTGGTCCTCGCGCTCTTTTCCTATCTTTATCGCTGGCTTTACACACACTATTCAAAATCTTCTCTTTATTTTTTAGATACGTTGACAGCGTATTTGGCGGTATCGCGAATTCCTTGGCAATTTCAGATTTCTTTTTTTGTCCCTTTTCCACTTTCCGTATAACGGCAACTTTTTCAGCAAATGTCAATGATTTGTATTGGGTCCGTGTTGGTTTTGAAAGGGCCATGATGAACACACAACACAATAAAACTGCACAATAAGCATCACTAAAACACACCAGTCTGTATATAGAGTACTGTATAAAGAAAGGAACGGTCTCTCACTATAGGACACAGCTCGCACAGTAGAAACTCAAAAAGACTTAACACTTCCATGAATGCAGGCAGACTGAACTGAAAGCAACAGTGAGGGTGGCTGACTGACGAGGCGTGGAACCAGGGACAATGGCAGACGGTACCGTTACACGAACCAGTCATGTGTCATCGCCAGATACTGACGGCAATTCCACGAATTTGACACAAAGGACAAGCGTCTGTTCACAAAGGGCGATACCTGCTTGTCTGTTTCCAGTCGTGTCTCTATTGTTACGTGGTCTAGCCCATACAGCAGGCGATTTTTTGTAGTTTGAGCAAAATTTTTATTTCGAATTAACCAAAAAAAGTTCGAATTACAGACGATGTTTTTGCATGGTTTTAAATAGGATATTCAAGGGACCACGGTAAAAGTTCGAATTATCCACGAATTCAAATTATGCACGTTCGAATTAGCCAAGTTCTACTGTATATTGATAATTTAAAAAAAAAAAAAGTGATCTTTGTTTCGAAATAATCAATTTTGGTGGCGATGCATTATGTAACATGACATAAGATAGTGAAAATACATTGATAATTAATAATAAAACAAAGAAGCTGAAGACAAGAAGAAAGGTCAAGAAACTAATAACTCAGAGATTAATAACCAAATTACAAAATGACAAATGACTAATAAACTGACGATGACTTGACCCAATAGATTGGATGAACACAAGGAAAACAATGGAACAAGGAAGAAGGAACCAGAAACCAGATGTAATCAAGAAAATAATAACGAACATTGTAAACCCTAAATTATAACTTCAAAATGTATGTAAACAAATGCACTAAAATAGTTAGGGCATAAATGAGATGTACCTATGTTAGTAATAACAAATAAGATAGTAATATTATGCATATTATATGAATGAAGAAAATGTACCTATAAATATAAGGTAGGGAGTTAAAAATAAACATACCCAAATGAATAGTGATAAACATAGTCAAAACCAGTAAACCATACTCTGAGGCAAATAAAGGCCATAGTTAATAATCAAAAGTGATCAAAGTGAATAGAAAATAAATTAATTACTCATAACCAATAACCACACGATGATGTTAAAATAATTAGACAACATAGTGAATAATATCAAGTGAGTGGAATAAAGAGTGTATCAATATAAATAAGTGGTGACATGCCAGGTATAGCATGTTATAAAAAAAAAGTGAAAGTGAATAAATAAAAAAACCTTCTATGAAGGAAAAAGTGTAGTGGGTGAACAGAAAAAGGTATTTTAAAAGTAGACTGTATTAAAATATCTAAACAACCTGTGATAAACTTTATGTTAGCAAGTAAGATGAACTAATTGTACTGTGATTAATTTAAGTAATAGTTAGTAAGAATTATAAAATAAGATAAAAATTAAGTCATTAGAATGAATGGTAAATAAGAAAGATAGACACTGTATTCTAGTGAAGGAATTAGTGAGTAAAGTATATTGTGCAAGGTACAGTTTAACAGTAGTATTATAAGAGTTCTGTTATTGTTTAAAAAACCATATAATGTAATAAATTATAGTTAAACCAGATAGTAGTAAGAAACAGAAAATTAGTTAGAAGTTTAATTTCAGGCTTGAACCTGGCAAGAAAATGTTTATTCTTATGATAAGTGATGTGGCTAGTGTCACCAATGTTTTATTATTTGTGTCTATTAAAAAATTGTTATAATGTACAATATATAAAGTTAATAAGTTACAAAGAATGTTAAATAGTAGTATGGGGAAATGTAGGCTCTAGGCCTAACATTTAATGAAGGAACTTTGTAAATTTAAAAGCAAAACAATAGCCCAGTATTAATCAGAATATACCAAATGTTTAAACAGTTAAGTAGGTATACCTAACACAAAAATGTATAAATAACATCCAGTTTTAGATTAAATATATATGAAATATAAATAAGAAAATAACGAAAATGTGATTAACTACTCAAAAGTAACCATGAGGGGTATCAAAATAATCCTTAACAAAAAATAAGAACTATGGTATTCATGTAATTTACATAACTACTAATATAAGAAAGAAATCTTAATTTGAAGATATTTTATAGATTTAAACCAAAATAAAACGTTAGAATATAACAATGACATAAATTAACGACCAATGAGAATTAGCATAATTTAATAGGTAACCATAGCAACTGAAATTTATTACCAAAAAACCATTGGAATTCTAATTAATCCATTATTGACCGACATGGAGGGCGGATGTATGCAGCTCTCAATCCGAATTTAACTATAAAAACATAAATTTTAATAAAACCAAGAAGGAAGAAGTATTGTAAAAGCATTCGAGATAACACCTGATGAATTAACCAGTATTAAAATATTCATAACATAAAAATAACAGTCAAAATAAGAAGACTTCGAAGGAACGTAACAGACAACTCATCCCGAAGGAAGAAGGGGATCGACCTACTTCAACCTGAGAATACGAACAACTACGGAACAAGAGGGAAGCCGAACTTTAATGAAAACCATCTGAACGGGAATTGATGAACATCCGAGGAAGAGAAGACGACTAGACCTATCCGGAAGAAGTAGACGAACATCGAAGAAGCCACAACGAGAACCCGATGAGTATAATCTAATAATTTCACTTAAAAACGAATTCCCCTTTATCCATAATAACGAGTTAAAATTTTCACTTCACTGATCACAATTTTGAAACAAGAACTGAAGGTAATTAAAATATCACTATTAATAAAACTTAATCAATTAACAACATTTGAAACTGATTTATAATAAATTATTAATGAACATAACTTGCTGTCAAAATTCTAACCAAACACTATTCTCTAATTCTCATTGCCGATAACTTACTTGTATGTATTAGAGTATTAAACATTGTGTACCTAGTTTTAAGAAATATTATAATTTTGTGTATTTTAACCGATAATCCAACTTCTGTAGTCAAAAGGACTTTAACACGCCTTGTGGTAAAATAATAATTGTAAACATAAACAATATCAGCCATACTGGCATCTCTACAAACGACTGAGCATACCAACTGAGCAATTGTAAAAGCCGGCATCAATATAAATTAATGTACTATTGAATAACTGAAAATTGAAAGGGTTTAATAAATCTTATTGTTCTTCAACGCTGTATGTTTGATTCGTATAAAATAAAGTAATATGAGAATTATTAAATTGGAAACAACAAAACACCACAGTTAGCGAAGTCGACATTGCAAGACGGCATGAGCCAATCAGGTGACGAGGCGGTAAGATTCAACCTGAACGCCGAGAGATACGGTTTGCCCGTAAGTATTAAGAAAAAGTACAACCCGACTCGCTATATACGAATAACATTCACAGAAGTAACTTAACTGATTAATACCCACAATTACACACTTATACTATATTACGAACGCAATGAGCGAAATAAAAATGCTCGTCACACATATTTACGATACGAGTACAAGAACGGGTGACAAAGACAAAGACAATTTTAAAAACACCTACGTAAAAGGTTCAGTTGAAATGGGTTGGGGTCTTCAATAGTCTTCAATCTTCAATTATCTTGGAACTTAAATACTTCTGGCTTCTTTTTCGTATTAGTTGTTGAAATTTATTAATTTGGAATTTGTTAAATTGGTCCTTGGCATCAGTTAAATGTTCTAGTCCTTCATCAGCTTCTTACGTCTTCATCTTTTCGAATTTGGATTACTTTTTAAACATTTTATATTAAAATTTTGGTCATTTGCAGCCTGGCGTCTATTCCTGTTGAGCGTCAAGAATGGAATAATAGGTTCTAACGGAAAATTCATAAATAACGTCCAGTTGTCATGGTAACTCATAGATTCTGATTGGCTGAACTTGAATTAAGCCCATTGTTATCATATTTGAATTTTTATTCAAAATTGCTGTATATCATCTGATTGCTATTATTCTTCCATCTTCCTCTCTATGTATTAAATATTATCACTACTGTTCGTATTTTCTTTCAAAGATCATTTTGACATCCCACAAAGCTGCGCTTTCTTATGTATTATTGTTTGAACATTTATGTTGATATTATCTAATTACATTTCCTTCTTATTTTATGTCCTTAATTTAACATTTATTTTTTAATATGATTCATCAATTATCCTTGACTAGGTATTTGCCTTGGATTTGCTAATATTCTTGTCAGTTTTTTACAATTTGTAGTTATTGGTTTTATACAGTTAGGCATTTCGTAGGCCTAAGTAGTAATTGGCCTTATTTACTTATTTTATACTAATTACTTATTAATTTACTCTCATACATGTTTTGTGTTGGTATTATAAATGATTTGTTTACTTGTTGACTTGTTTTGGATCTGTTTTATAATTATTTAATGTTTTCATTAGTTTCTACATTATGGTTTGTTTGTTATTTTCTAACTGCCCTTCCAGTATTATCAGACATATTACTTTATCTTTTTTCTTATTTATTTTACCAGTGTTTATTATTTGGCAATTATTTACTATTCTCTATAAATTATAACATATAGGTTTATGGTCTGTGTAAACCCTTCAGCCATATTCCTATTCATAGATTTAATCGAACAATTCTTTAACAGCTATTATGCAACGTTTGTTTACAATTTGTTTTATTCTTAATTATTTTTTGGGTGATAAACATCATCGCACCCTTCAAATTTCCTTAACTGACTATCCCTTAGAACATAGGGTGTTTATTGATTTTGGTTTTATTTTCTTTACTATATTTTTTCTTATATAAACCTTACTCTCTAGCCATGGTAACACTAACTTTTGATCTTCCATGGGATCGCTTCCCTGAATACCATTGTATCCCTCATTTACAATTAATTTTAATACTATCATTAACAAAATTCTTATTGAATAATAATGTTCACCATTAAACCTATAGTGTTCATCACAGATTATTGAGTGTTTATACCTATCAATAGGGCTTCTTATTATTTTGGGGTTTTACACTTTGCACTTCTTATATTTTATTTTAAGTGTTGTTAGTGGTAATCCCTAACATTACATTTTCTTTGTCACTTACTTATGTTCACTATCTCACTATCTCTCTCTTTACAAAGGTTATTTATACTATTAATAAGTTCATTATAGAGTCCTTTATTACATTTAAACTCTATTTATTTGGTTAGTGTACTTTTAGTTTTTCATTACTTTATCGGGTTTTATCAATTATCATTTACAATTATACTAATAACTATCTTTTACATTTGTTATTTATTGGTTTCTTTTTCATTATTATATTTGGGCATAACATTTCTCCTTTTTTGTTCTATATTATTTGTTTGTGTCTTTTCATTTCTTCTCATTTTATTTCATTTATACTTGGTTTGTTTCATTTTCATTTTCCTTCTTCTTTGATTTCAGGTTATTTCTTTTTATTTTGGTTTTCCCTTCTCCTTTGGTTTTATTTTATTTGGTCAATCACTTGGGTTGGGTCATGTAGTCGTTTGTCGTGTCATCATCATTTTATTTTCTTTAATTTAAACATTTTATATAGTTGATTCATTGTTTTTTCCCTGGTATTGGGGTGGCTTGTTTGTGTTGTAACATAATGCCTCTCCTTCAAAATTGATCATTTTGGTAAAACACTAGTATAGTTTTTTATGAAATTATCAGTTATACATTTTTTCCTTTTTCTTCTTGTTTATTTCTTCTTTCTTGTTTCTCTTCTTACTTGTTCCACTCCATTTTATTTAGATCTGTTTTTATTTATTTCCATTAGTGTGTTCTCCCTGTTATATAATTTTTTCCCTAACCTTTTAGTAGCTGGTTTCTTCCTGGACAGTAATGTGGTAATTTCATATTCAGAGGTTGCCTAATCTGTACGCTCTGCCTCACGCTTATCGCGAACAAGCTAAAACACAGTGCAACGTACGTCAGTGGGCAGCGGATGTAAACACGTTTGCTGCTTCATTCCCGTCATTTTTTCATATTTATTTTGTCGTCGAGACAATTTATGTAGGCCTTAGGCCCTACAACATTATATTGTATACATACAATATATATTAGCAATACATTGCTAATTCTTGCTTTCACGTAGTTTGAGTGCCGCGCACTTGCGCCTCAATTTACTATGTAACATTTTTTACCCGACGTGGTTTTTCAAATGCGTATCAGTGCGTATCAGACTTAGCCAATCTTACAATTCGAATTAAATTGTATGACAAAACATTAATAAATGTATTAAAATACAGTCCACGCTCATCATTATTTTCTGCATCCTTGCAAATACATTTAAAACATTAACTTCCTAACATTTTTTTGGTCGCTCCGTGCCTGGATTCATCATTTTACTTTCTTTCAACTTATACCAGAACGGCTTTCATCATTTTTTCCACCTCAATTTCTGGCCATCACGGGCGATTCAGCATGTTCGCTGATCCGACCGTGTCGGGAGTTATTCAGCATTTCTTTCGTCGCCATTGAGCCTCGTGACAACACCACTACAAGACCATCCATGTGTTAACGCCTACACGCCAGATTGAGCCGTCATCTATCCAGTCCGTGTGTATCTGCCATCTATTCCACGGCCTCGACGCTCCAGGACATCTTACACAAGGTACGACATCACTAACAGGTGCGTAGAATGGCGGAAGAAGGCCTCAAAGTGTTGGTTAGAAAGAGAGGCGGCTTAAAGTCTGCCATAGTGTGAATCAATTCTGCTATAATTAATTTTGATAAAAACAGTAACGCTAAACATTTTTTAACGGTTAGATTGGAAAGTCTAAAGAGTTTAGCAACAAAATATGATGAGGTACAGTCTGAAATTGAATTAATTTCTAAGGACATAAACGCTGCTCAAGAAGACAGAATTGAGGTTGAAGAACTTTTATATTCAACTGAAGCTAACATCTTGCAATTAATAGAAACTTTCAATGTTCAGACTGGATCTCAAGTATTAACTAGCAATGTGCAATTACAACCTATAAGTTTGCCCTGCTTCACAGGCAACATTTTAGAATGGCAGCACTTTTATTCAATATTTCTGGACTTGGTACATGCCAGATCTGATCTAACTTCAGTGCAAAAACTACATTATTTGTATTCATCTCTCAAAAATGAGCCATTAGATCTAATTAAGGCCTTACCTATTTGTAATGAGAACTATTCAATAGCGTTGAGTTTGCTGTCCACTAGATATGATAACAAATTCATATTAGCGAAATATTATATTCAAAATTTGCTAGAAGTAAAGTCTACAATCAAAGACTCTGTACAGAGCTTAGCAGAATTTATAAATACAATAACATCTTCAGTCAATTCGCTGGCAGCTATGCAATTGTCAGTGGATTCATTTGAACTCATTACTGTACAACTATTGTCAGCAAAACTTGACCATTCCACGTTTAAATTATGGAAGGAGTCTATAGATGCCGATAATCTTCCTAACTTTCAGAGCTTTACACAGTTTTTAAACGCACGTAGACAATTATTAGAAAATACATTACCGATACACGCTGGACAGCAGCTTAACAAGCCGACTTTAAGGTGTAATAATAAGTCTGAAAACATAAATTACGAAACTCTGCTGGCAGCACTACATTTAAGAGTTATCATTCAACTTCAAATAATTATTTATGCCCATGCTGCAAGGCCAGTCACCCAATTTATATGTGTGACAAATTTCGTGAATTAAGCATATCAGAACGAGGGCAATTTATATTAAAGCATAAATGCTGCACTAATTGTTTAAGACCAGATCATTTTTCACCTAATTGTAAGGTCAAACAATCATGTAAGATCTGTTCAAAACGATACCATACATTGCTGCACATAAATAATGTGTCAAAACAAGGTTCTGCCAGCAGCAGCAATTATTGTTCATTTAAGCTCCAGTCAGCAAACAATGTTCTTTTGTCGACAGCAGTCGTGTTCGTCATCGACCGGGCTGGTAACAGACAGCTTGCAAGAATTTTATTAGATGCCGGGTCTCAAGTGAACTTTTGTACTGAATCATTTGCTAAAAAATTGCAACTTAACTTGACTGAATCTAATATACCGATTACAGGTATTAATAATGCGACATGTTGTGCCACTAATTTGGCATCTATTCGTATTATTTCTCGCTATCAAAGGTTCAGCTTTGACGCTACGTGTGCAGTCTTATCTGCATTGACTCATAAACTGCCAGCACAATCTTTCGACATAAATCATTTTAATATCCCAGATAACGTTTTCCTCGTTGACTCACATTTCAACGTATCAGCTGACATAGACATACTTTTAGGAGCGCAATTTTATTTAGACTTGATTTTATCTAACAAATATGTACGTGGTCCTAACTTTCCTATTATACAAGAAACAAAGTTAGGCTACATTCTAGCAGGCAATCTGCGCAAACATTACCGTTCTAAGGGTCCTGCTGTTTCGTTCTTGGCAAGAAACAACGACAGCGAAATTTTAGCGTCTCTTGAGAAATTTTGGGAGACCGAAACCATCATTGATAATGCACCCATTAGTAACGATTCAGTTTGTGAGGAACATTTTGTTAAGTCCACTCATCGCAATGATGAGGGTAGGTTCGTTGTCTCATTACCATTCGAGTCTGACAATCCCCAGTTGGGTGAGTCCTATGCTACCGCTGAAGTGAGATTTTTAAGTTTAGAACGCCGGTTCAAGCGTGATTCTGAGCTTGTGCGTGAATACGCAAACTTTATTCAAGAATATAGGGATCTTGGCCACATGGCGCTTGTCGACGATTGTTCTGTTAATTCCAGGGTTTCAAATACCTACTATTTGCCTTACCATGCCGTTTTTAAACATTCTAGTTCCACGACAAAACTTCGCGTCGTTTTTGATGGCTCGGCCAAAACTACCAATGGTCTTTCTCTCAATGATATTTTTTTGGTAGGCCCAAATGTCCAACAAGATCTTTTTTCTATTCTCTTGCGATTTCGCATACACAACTATGTTCTGATCGCTGACATCGAGAAGATGTATCGACAAATTCTAGTGTCTGATAAGGATTGTCATTATCAACGTATTCTGTGGCGTAATTCTCCCCTTGAACAGTTTAAACATTTTGTACTGCGAATTGTAACATACGGTACTGCTAGTGCCTCGTTTTTGGCCACTCGTTGCCTTATTCAGATTGGTAAGGATCATGAAGCTTCTTTTCCTGACGCTGCTTCAGCTATAAATAATGATTTCTATGTCGATGATTTGTTAACCGGTGCAGACACCATTTCTAATCTGACCAAGTTGAAATCTGACTTGGGTACGTTGTTGAGTCAATATGGCCTTACTCTGCATAAATGGGCATCAAATGAATGAATGAGGGCACAGATAATAATTTATCACTCCCATTAAACAAACAAGGCAATGTGCATACGTTGGGCATTCTTTGGAACAACTCTACAGATTCATATTTGTTTGACATCAAGTCATTTCCAGTTGAGTCAAGCATCTCTAAGAGGAAAATCCTGTCGATTATCACGGGTATCTACGACCCACTCGGACTCGTCGGTCCAATTGTTTTTCTTTATAAACAGTTTATGCAGCAACTGTGGCTCTGCAATCTTGGTTGGGATGAGCCAATTTCTGAGCAATTATATTTCTATTGGCGTTCATTATGCGATAAGTTATATCTAATTGGTAAAATTATTGTCCCACGCTCTATTCGCAGCAAGTCCAAGGCAAAGATAGTTGAATTACATGGGTTTGCGGATGCTTCTGAAAAGGGCTATGGGTGTTGTGTTTACGTTAGAGTCATTTATCAAGATTCATCGGCCTCTTGTCACCTTTTGTGTTCCAAATCTCGCGTGGCTCCACTACGACAGGTGTCATTACCCCGCATTGAACTCTGTGCTTGCTTGTTGTTATCGCGACTTTTATTCAAAGTCACCCCTGCTCTTCATTCCTTTATCAATAGCGTTCACCTGTACTCTGACTCCATGGTATCCCTTTACTGGATTCATGCCCAGTCTTCTAGGTGGGAGACCTACGTCGCTAATCGTGTTGCCGAGATTCAGCGTCTCACTGAAACCTACACATGGCATCATATCAATTCGCAACATAATCCTGCTGACATTATTTCTAGGGGATGTCACCCCGACGTTTTGCGCGATTGTTCGCTTTGGTGGCATGGTCCTGCTTGTCTGTCTCAATCTTCTGAGCCCAATCTTTTTTCACCTTTCTTACCTTCTAATCTGTCGTTTCCTGAATGCTCTGCGGAGGAGA
Organism: Magicicada septendecula; assembly: GCA_034769895.1. Taxonomy (NCBI): domain Eukaryota; kingdom Metazoa; phylum Arthropoda; class Insecta; order Hemiptera; family Cicadidae; genus Magicicada; species Magicicada septendecula. The sequence continues at coordinate 450,903,454 of CM068368.1, forward strand.
AACATCCCCCCAAACTCTCTCTAATTTCTACCCTACCTATTGATCTTTCAAAGGACTTTTCTTCATTGCACCGTCTGACTCGCGTATACGCTTATTGCTTTCGATTCATCAAAAATACTAGACCCTCTAGGGCTGAGAAAATCTCGGGTGTTCTTACTCCCGCCGAAATTCATTCTACTCTTAATTTCTTCATAAAGCAATCCCAGTCCATCCACTTCGCTGCCGAGATTAATTGTCTTCGTAATGGGTCTTCTGTCTCTATTAGGAGTAAGTTGTCTTCTCTGGACCCGTTTCTTGATGAGTTTGGCGTCATACGTATCGGCGGACGCTTACAGCAGTCGCAACTACCCTATGACCATAAGCATCCTATTGTCTTGCATCCATCGGCTCACATCACTCGCTAATCGTGTGAGCATATTCGTCTACTCCACGCTGGTGCTCAACTTGTCCATCATTCACTTCGTCAACGTTGGTGGATCATTAACGCCAAGATAGTCATTCGTTCCATCATTCGTAGATGCGTCAAGTGTCTCAGATTTAACACCAAACATCAGGTTCAAAGGCTTGGTATTTTGCCATCTTCTAGGGTTACTCCTTCGCGGCCGTTTCTATTCTGCGCAGTTGATTATGGTGGTCCCTTCATGATTCGTCATGGCGGGCAGAGATCTAGGACTCTGTCAAAATCCTACGTGTCTTTGTTCATTTGCTTAGCCACCAAGACCATTCATTTGGAATTGGTTTCCGACCTTACGGCCAATGCGTTTATAGCTGTCTTACGTCGCTTCATGTCCCGTAGGGGCATACCCAGCCAGTTATATTCTGATAATGGCACGAACTTTAGGAAGGCCCGCAACGTTTTGCATGACCTTTACAATCTTTGGCATAATAAGGATGCCACCTCATCAATCCATTCCTTTACGACCTCTCATGGTATTAGGTGGTCATTTATTCCGCCCTCGTCACCTCATTTTGGTGGTCTTTGGGAGAGCGGTATAAAGAGTTTAAAGTATCATTTGCGCCGCGTGGTCGGCAAGTCCATACTTACTTTCGAGGAGTTTACTACGGTTTTGTCTCAGGTAGAGGCCTGTCTAAACTCACGTCCATTATTTGCCATTTCATCGGATGTAAACTATCCAGTGCCACTTACCCCTGGCCATTTTTTAATTTGCGCACCATTAACGGCAATACCTGATCCAGACTTATCTCACGTTCCCGTCTCTCGTCTTGGACGTTGGCAACTTCTCCAGAATATATACATACAATATATATTAGCAATACATTGCTAATTCTTGCTTTCATGTAGTTTGAGTGCCGCGCACTTGCGCCTCAATTTACTATGTAACATTTTTTACCCGACGTGGTTTTTCAAATTTCAAATGCGTATCAGACTTAGCCAATCTTACAATTCGAATTAAATTGTATGACGAAACATTAATAAATGTATTAAAATACAGTCCACGCTCATCATTATTTTCTGCATCCTCGCAAATACATTTAAAACATTAAAACCTAACACTTCCATTACTACCATTTTTTCTGAGACCAGAGGAACATCATCTCTGATCAGTTAATTGATTGCTGGACCTATTCTCAGTCAATCTTAAATACCTTTTTTTTGTCATCTTGTGACTTACATTAATAATAATATTTTGGGGATTGTCCACTTCGTAGTTTTTTAGATCATTTTAACCTTTTACTCATTCTTCCTTCCACTGTACCTTTGCTATATTCTGTTATCTACTCATACAGTTGATTGTTTTTTATTTATTTAGTTGTTAATTTCATTAATTCTAACTTTTCATTAGTTTGTTTTTCTTTTCTTCTTGTGATCATTTTAATTATTTTAGACATCTTTTTTCTTTTTCTTGGTTGATTACCATTATTTTGCTTTAGCCATTTGCTGTATATTTGCTTTATACATTTTTTTTTCTTCTTAATACTCTATATTCTTTATAATTTTAGGTATTTGTCTTAGCAGTTCTTTGCTTGGTTTTATTTTTGTTATTTTGTTTTGTCTCAAATATTATTCTAAATAAATGTTTTTTGGTTTGTTGTTCTTATTTTATAGGAATTTTTGTAACTTATTCCTTTATTTTATACATTTTTTTTTTCATTTTACCTTATATGTTATTTAAAAATTAGTGTAAGGTGATCTTACTTTGTAGGAATTTTTGTAACTTATTCCTTCATTTTATATTTTATATTATACCTCATATGTTATCTAAATATTATTGTAAGTTGATCTTACATCTTTTGAATTTGGTAAATTCTTCATTTGTTTATTTTGGTTTGTTTCCTCGTAAAACTTTTTTATAGAAACTTGATTATACACTCCTTTTTATCTTTTTTGTTGTTATATTGCTGATTTCGTATGTATTGTTGCCATTGTCCCTTGTTATTACATAGGGTCCTTATGTATAATAATAATAGTTTCTTGGCTATACCTTCAAGTGTACTAGGTAGTTCACGATTTTTGATTAATACTTTTTCTCCTTCATTATATTTAATTATTTTGGTCTGGTTTTGAGAATATTTATTTTTTTTTGTTTCTCTATTTTCTCCATGATTCGGTTGTAACATTTATTTTCATCATACGGGTCTTCTGGGTTGGTTGGAAAGTCTATTAACTCCTGTATCTCTCGATGTGGTTTTTTCCAAACATCATTGAATATGGTGTGTTCTCAATGAAATGGTGGTAACTTATATTCAAAAATTCTTCAGTTGAAGTTAGATATTTTTGCCATTCTTTTTAATTATCATGGCAGTACACTCTTAAAATGCGTCCCACCTCTCTTAACACTCTTTCTGCGGGATTACTGCTCGGGTGGTATACGGATGTTTTATATGTTTTTATGTTTAATTTTAATAATTCATCTCTCCACTTTCTCCCTTTAAATTGTGTTCCGTGGTCTGTTATTATCGTATATGGTTTTCCAATTTCTGTTATGTATTTGTTTTTTATGATTTCTAATATTTTCTTTGTTGTTGCTCTGTTTATAGCGTATAACTTGGTGTACTTGGTGTAATGGTCCAATAGAATCACTATGAACTTGAATCTGTCTCCCTCCGCTACGTGGGAATGGTCCACATATGTCAAGAAACACTTTTTCCAGTTTTGTATTTGATGTGATGGGTATCATCATTCCGTCTTTTCTTTTGTTATTGGTTTTGACCATTTGACATGTTGTGCATGTTTTAATGTTTTTATTTACTTTTCTAGTTATACTTTTAATGAATAGTTCTTCTTCTAACGCTTTAACCATTTTTAATGTTCCCATGTGTCCGTATCTGACATGGTAGTCTTTAATTATTTTGTTTTCTAGAGAATTTGGAACTACTAGTTTCCATGTTCCTTGATTTTTGTTTGTTTTAATGAACAATACATCTTTGTGTAGGCAGTAAAAGTTATTAATAATCTCTTCAGATTTCAACAGTCTCCTTCGTATGTTTGCTAATTTGACATCTTGCTTCTGCTGTAGTACTATCTCATTTACGATTTCTTCCAGGTCCTTCCTATCCTTTAATATATAATACACCTTGGCGATTTTCTCCTTTTCTCCTTCAAATGTCTGGTTTTCTACATTTATTCTGGACAATATATCCGCTGCTACGTTCTTCCGGCCTGGAATATACTCCCACGTGATGTGGTACTCTTGCAGGGCGAGGATCCAACGGGTAAGTCTGCCATGACTCAATTTGCATTGTTTGAGAAATGATATTGACTTATCGTCGCTTCTGACTGTAACGTGGTACCCTAAGATGTAGGTTCTAAATTTTCCGCACGCAAACACTATGCTGAGCAGCTCCTTTTCTGTAACGTTGTAGTTACGCTCGCAACTGTTTAATACTCTGCTGGCAAAGCTGATGACCAGGTGGTGTCCTTCCTTATCATCTTGGTACAGTTCAGCGCCCAGACTGACGTCACTGGCGTCGCAATTCAAATAGAAGGGTTGCTCAAAGTTGGGGTGATGCAGCATCACTGTTTCTAGGAATTTTTGTTTAATGAGTGTCAGTACTTCATCTTGCTCATTTCCCCAGGTCCACTTGCCTTTTGCTGAGAGTTGTTTGGAAAATTTTGCGGTAAGATAAGAGTAATTATTTTGAAATTTCCTGTAATAATTGCATATACCTAGGAAGGATTGCAACTGCTTCTTATTTTTAGGTGTGGGGAATTTCTGAATGGCTTCTACCTTTTCTTGGGACGGAGATATTCCCTGCTCTGTTAGGTTAAATCCCAAGAATTTTATTTCTTGAATTGACTTTGACTTATCCAGCTTTAGAGTTATGTTGTTGTTGGAGAGTTTTTTCAACACTTGTTCGATTCATCCACAGTGTTCATCCCAGTCTGATGATGTTATTAGTAGGTCGTCCATATATACTGTTGTGAACTGCAGAGCCTCTTGACCTAGGACTTGGTCCATGCACTTTACGAACACTGCAACGGAGTTGATGAGGCCGAAAGGTAACCTCTTAAACTGGTAATTCCTCCCGTCGAATATAAACGCCATATACTGTCTACTGTGTGGGTGCAGCTCCACCTGCCAGTACCCACATACGGTATCCCAGGTACTAATGTATTTTGTTCCATGAAACTTTTTAAAAATCTCTTCAATTTCTCCCAGCGAAGTTCGGTCGTTGATAATCATTTTGTTGATCTCCCAGGCGTCTAAGCAGATCGGGACTTTACCACTCTTTTTGGGTATAGCTACTATGGGACTTGTGTATGGAGATTGGGTATACTCAATTATGTCCTCCTCCATCATTCTGTTTATTTCCGCTCAGACTTCGTTTTTCAGGGAGTATGCTATGGGGTAGGATTTTCTATGGAAGTCTACTGGTTCCCGGAAATTAATCTTGCATTGGTATCCCTTGACCTTGCCTGGAGTATTGGAGAAAACGTGCTGGTATGTATGATAGATTTTTATGAGATTTTCAACCTGTGTTTTGGTTATTTCTTGTTTTGGTCGGTTTCTTTGGAATGTTTTGATTTCCTCGATTTTCTTTTCCCATAGTTCTCTATTTTCCTCTTCCTCATTCATAATTATTGATGGTTCATGTGTTTGGCAATAATAATTTTTTAAACCTGGTTCCTGATTCAAAGCTGTTGGTGTAGGGTTGCAGTTTATAATGTTTGCAGACCATATTCCCCTTTCAGAGGTTAACAACACTATTCCTTGTTGTAGGTTGATTACTGCCGTGTGTTGTCTTAACACATCGCACCCTATGAGCATATTGAACGGTAGTCCATTCGCTACCAGAAAAACAATGGGTATTGTTACGTTTTGACTGTTCAATTCCAATGATACTTGTTTTCTTACTGTTTTGTTTTGTTTACCAGTTGCACCAATTATAATGATATTATTGATTGGTAGAGTGGGAATTGGTATCTTGGAGTTAGCTTGGATCCGCTCTAGCTCTGTCTGGTTTATCAATGATATGTTTGATCCAGTGTCGATCATTATGATGGTTATTGTCCCGTTTATGGTAGCCTTTACGTGCTGATTCTGATTGTACTACACTCAAAACATGAAAAAAGTCGTTTTTCAAAAAGTGTGTGTGTGTGTGTGTGTGTGTGTGTAGATTTTTTTTCTATGGCAAACGATAACAGCCACAAATTCAAACAGAATCAAATAATTTTTTGCATACAGCCCTGATTTGTAGAGTAGTCAAGACCTATTGTTTTTGGTGAAGATCGGTTAAGGGAAAGGGGTAGTTTACCTGCAACATTTTTTTTTTAGTCAAGGATAATTATTTTCTATGGCAAATGATAACAGCCGCAAATTCAAACAGAATCAAATAATGTTTTGCATACAGCCCTGAATTGTAGAGTTCTCAAGACCTATTGTTTTAGGTGAAGATCGGTTAAGGGAAAGGAGTAGTTTGCCTGCAACGTTTTATGTTTTAACAAGGGTATTTTCTATGGCAAACGATAGCAGCCGCAAATTCAAACAGAATCAAATAATTTTTTGCATGCAGCGCTGAATTGTAGAGTTCTTAAGACCTATTGTTTTTGGTGAAGATCGGTTAAGGGAAAGGGGTAGTTTACCTGCAACGTTTTATGTTTTAAAAGGGTATTTTCTATGACAAACGATAACAGCTGCAAATTCAAACAGAATCAAATAATTATTTCCATACAGCCCTGATTTGTAGAGTACTCAAAACCTATTGTTTTTGGTGAAGATCGTTTAAGGGGGAGGGGTAGTTTACCTGTAACGTTTTTGTTTTAACAAGGTTTATTTTACTTCCATATTCCTTAAGGAAATGGAAGTATGGTGATGGCAAAAAAATCGTGTTCGAGATTGTTGCAGATTCTGATTGTACTACACTCAAAACATGAAAAAAGTCGTTTTCCGAAAAGTGTCCGTGTGTGTGTGTGTGTGTCTGTCTGTCTGTCTGTGTGTAGATTTTTACTTCCATATTCCTTAAGGAATGGAAGTATGGTGATGGCAAAAAAAATCGTGTTCGAGATTATTGCAGATTCTGATTCTACTACACTCAAAACATGAAAAAAAGTCGTTTTCCGAAAAGTGTCTGTGTGTCTGTCTGTCTGTCTGTGTGTCTGTGTGTCTCTGTGTCTGTCTGTCTGTCTGTAGATTTTTTTTCTATGGCAAACGATAACTGCCGCAAATTCAAACAGAATCAAATAATTTTTTGCATACAGCTCGGTTTTGCAGAGTTCTCGCGACCTATTGTTTTTGGTGAAGATCGGTTGAGGGAAAGGGGTAGTTTACCTGCAACGGTTTTTTTTTTAGCAAGGGAAATTTTGTTTGTTTGGCAAACGATAACAGCCGCAAATTCAAACAGAATCAAATAATGTTTCGCATACAGCCCTGAATTGTAGAGTTCTCAAGACCTATTGTTTTTGGTGAAGATCGGTTAAGGGAAAGGGGTAGTTTACCTGTAACGTTTTATGTTTTAACAAGGGTATTTCCTATGGCAAACGATAACAGCCGCAAATTCAAACAGAATGAAAAGATTATTTGCATACAGCCCTAAATTGTAGAGTTCTCAATACCTTTTGTTTTTGGCGAAGATCGGTTAAGGGAAAGGGGTAGTTTACCTACAACGTTTTTTTAACAAGGGTATTTTCTATGGCAAACGATAACAGCCGCAAATTCAAACAGAAACAAATAATTTTCTGCATACAGCCCTGATTTGTAGAGTACTCAAGACCTATTGTTTTTGGTGAAGATCGGTTGAGGGGAAGGGGTAGTTTACCAGCAACGTTTTTTATCATGCGTATTTTCTATGGCAAACGACAACTGCCGCAAATTCAAACAGAATCAAATAATTTTTTGCATACAGCCCTGATTTGTAGAGTACTCGCGACCTATTGTTTTTGGTGAAGATCGGTTGAGGGGAAGGGGTAGTTTACCTGCAACGGTTTTTTTTATCAAGGCAAATTTTTTTTTTTGGCAAACGATAACAGCCGCAAATTCAAACAGAATCAAATAATGTTTCGCATACAGCCCTGAATTGTAGATTTCTCAAGATCTATTGTTTTTGGTGAAGATCGGTTGAGGGAAAGGGGTAGTTTACCTGCAACGTTTTTTTAACAAGGGTATTTTATATGGCAAACGATAACAGCCGCAAATTCAAACAGAATCGAATAATGTTTTGCATACAGTCCTGATTTGTAGAGTACTCAAGACCTATTGTTTTTGGTGAAGATCGGTTAAGGGGAAGGGGTAGTTTACCTGCAACCTTTTACGTTTTATTTTCTATGGCAAACGATAACAGCCGCAAATTCAAACAGAATCAAATAATGTTTTGCATACAGCCCTGATTTGTAGAGTACTCAAGACCTATTGTTTTTGGTGAAGATCGGTTAAGGGGAAGGGGTAGTTTACCTGCAACGTTTTTTTATCAAGCGTATTTTCTATGGCAAACGATAACAGCCGCAAATTCAAACAGAATCAAATAATTTTTTGCATACGTCCCTGAATTGTAGAGGTCTCAATGACTTTCGATTTTGGTGAAGATCGGTTAAGGGGAAGGGGTAGTTTACCTGCAACCTTTTACGTTTTAACAAGAGTAAAGTACTTGAAAATTTATTTAAACTTTTTGAAACAATGGTAATTGTTAAAAATAAAATAATTTTGTTGCCAGGCAATAAAATTATAATTTTTTCATTTTAATGTAATATAATATTTTTCATTTAATACAGCAATAAAAAGGCAGGTAAGACACAGCCTGGCTGTTTGGCTGAAAATGATTTTAAATATAAATCTTAGAATATGGAAGTCATGTATGGTTCTCCATACCGATATTTTTACTTCCATATTCCTTAAGGAATGGAAGTATGGTGATGGCAAAAAAAATCGTGTTCGAGATTATTGCAGATTCTGATTCTACTACACTCAAAACATGAAAAAAAGTGGTTTCCCGAAAAGTGTCTGTCTGTGTGTCTATCTGTCTGTGTGTCTGTAGATTTTTTTTCTATGGCAAACGATAACTGCCGCAAATTCAAACAGAATCAAATAATTTTTTGCATGCAGCCCTGATTTGCAGAGTACTCGCGACCCATTGTTTTTGGTGAAGATCGGTTGAGGGAAAGGGGTAGTTTACCGGCAACGGTTTTTTTTTTAGCAAGGGTAATTTTGTTTGTTTGGCAAACGATAACAGCCGCAAATTCAAACAGAATCAAATAATGTTTCGCATACAGCCCTGAATTGTAGAGCTCTCAGGATCTGTTTATTTTGGTTAAGATCGGTTAAGGGAAAGGGGTAGTTTACCAGAAACGTTTTATGTTTTAACAAGGGTATTTCCTATGGCAAACGATAACAGCCGCAAATTCAAACAGAATCAAAAGATTATTTGCATACAGCCCTAAATTGTAGAGTTCTCAAGACCTATTGTTTTTGGTGAAGTTCGGTTGAGGGAAAGGGGTAGTTTACCGGCAACGTTTTTTTAACAATGGTATTTTCTATGGCAAACGATAACCAAACTTGGCACAAATATTTTCCGCAACGCGAGAACCAACATAGGATAGGTGTTTTTTCGATGGGGTCCTTTTGGGGGTTCTTTGGGGTCTTCCACATCGCACCCTAAACCACTGGACCGTTTTCAACCAAACTCGGCACAAATATTTTACGCAAAGGGAGAACCAACATAGGACAAGTGTTTTTTTTTCGATACGATCCTTTGGGGGGTCCTTTGGGGTCTTCCACGTCTCCACCTAAACCATTGGACCGATTTCAACCAAACTTGGCACAAATATTTTACGCAACGGGAGAACCAACGTAGGACAGGTGTTTTTTTCGATACGATCCTCTGGGGGGTCCTTTGCGGTCTTAAAAAACTATTAGATCTGGTTACTATGGCAACCCAATAGAATAGATTCTGTTCTAAATATATTATCGCATTAAATTGAAGACCACGCGAACGAAGTTGTGGGCAACAGCTATTTATTTTTAAGAAGCCTACTTTAATTAAACTTTATTAATTAAACTAACATTTTCATTACGTACAACGTGAAACTCCGTAGCGAAGCACGGGTATTCTGCTAGTCGTGTATAAGAGAAAATATATCGTGCGTGGCAGGCAAGCATATCTCAGTTATGTACTGTTTACGTTTCCATTTTATTATTATCACTACCGCAATAAAAAGGCAGCGAAGACACACACACACACACACACACACGCACGCACACACAATTCGCGTTATTTCTGGCCTCATTCATGTTTATTTTCTTACATTTGCACAGTTTTTAAATGGAAAGTGCCGAACCCATACCAACATAACGCTAGCAAGCCGAAAAAGTGTCCAGCGTGGATAGCGATTTGCTTCCTGTGGATCGCTGGGCAGTGTAACTGCACGTGTTTACAGAGGAACGATTCATAGACAGACTTTTCGTCTTTAGGGAATGAACCCTCTGCAAGATGCTGAGGGTCCATGAGTGACTTCGGAGCGCTCCTTCTTTTCCGCGTGTTTGTTCTATGAAACGTACACTGTAGATTCGCAGATTTATTCTAAGCAACGCTCAATAGGAAATGTTGAAAATTTTTGTCCACGGTGAACCCTCATACACACTAAACCTGCTCTGATGTTTTAATTACGGACATCATAATATTAAAACTTTGGAAACTTGAGCACTACTTAATGGAGATCAATCATTAACTTATACAAGCCATTAATTTTATGCATATTTTTTATATATATGTGTACAACGTTATCGGCAACAAAGAAGTAGTTTTTGTTAAAATTCCTTCCCGGGATATTTGGCCGTAGTCGAATGTTTTCTACAAAACCAGACGTTTCGGCAATGCCATTGACTTCCATCATCAGTGAAAATCGAGTGCGATAACGTGAGGTGGTATATGTTAGTGACCACAGTACTGTGGTTAATGCTGAAGCAGTAAGTAGAAAGAAGTAGTTTCTATGGTAATATTTCATTTCGAAAATGATTTTAAATATAAATCTTAGAATATGGAAGTCATGTATGGTTCTCCATACCGATATTTTACTTCCATATTCCTTAAGGAAATGGAAGTATGGTGATGTCAAAAAAAATCGTGTTCGAGATTATTGCAGATTCTGATTGTACTACACTCAAAACATAAAAAAAAGTCGTTTTCCGAAAAGTGTCTGTGTGTGTGTCTGTCTGTCTGTGTAGATTTTTTTTCTATGGCAAACGATAACTGCCGCAAATTCAAACAGAATCAAATAATTTTTTGCATACAGCCCTGATTTGTAGAATACTCAGGACCTACTGTTTTTGGTGAAGATCGGTTAAGGGAAAGGGGTAGTTTACCTGCAACGGTTTTTTTTATCAAGGGAAATTTTTTTTTTGGCAAACGATAACAGCCGCAAATTCAAACAGAATCAAATAATGTTTCGCATACAGCCCTGAATTGTAGAGTTCTCAAGACCTTTTGTTTTTGGTGAAGATCGGTTAAGGGAAAGGGGTAGTTTACCTGTAACGTTTTATGTTTTAACAAGGGTATTCCTATGGCAAACGATAACAGCTGCAAAGTCAAACAGAATTAAATAATTTTTTGCATACAGCCGTGATTTGTAGAGTACTCAAGACCTATTGTTTTTGGTGAAGATCGGTTAAGGGGAAGGGGTAGTTTACCTGTAACGTATTATGTTTTAACAAGGGTATTTCCTATGGCAAACGATAACAGCCGCAAATTCAAACAGAATCAAAAGATTATTTGCATACAGCCCTAAATTGTAGAGTTCTCAAGACCTTTTGTTTTTGGTGAAGATCGGTTGAGGGAAAGGGGTAGTTTACTGGCAACGTTTTTTTAACAATGGTATTTTCTATGGCAAACGATAACAGCCGCAAATTCATACAGAATCAAATAATGTTTTGCATACAGCCCTGATTTTTAGAGTACTCAAGACATATTGTTTTTGGTGAAGATCGGTTAAGGGGAAGGGGTAGTTTACCTGCAACGTTTTTTTATCAAGTGTATTTTCTATGGCAAACGATAACAGCCGCAAATTCAAACAGAATCAAATATTTTTTTGCATGCGTCCCTGAATTGTAGAGGTCTCAATGACTTTCGATTTTGGTGAAGATCGGTTAAGGGGAAGGGGTAGTTTACCTGCAACCTTTTACGTTTTAACAAGAGTAAAGTACTTGAAAATTTATTTAAAATTTTTGAAACAATGGTAATTGTTAAAAATAAAATAATTTTGTTGCCAGGCAATAAAATTAAAATTTTTTCATTTTAATGTAAATCATGTATAAGAGAAAATATATCGCGCTTGGCAGGCGATATTAAGATTTAAATATAAATCTTTGAATATGGAAGTCATGTATGGTTCTCCATTCCGATTTTTTCTATGGCAAACGATAACTGCCGCAAATTCAAACAGAATCAAATACTTTTTGGATACAGCCCTGATTTGTAGAGTACTCACGACCTATTGTTTTTGGTGAAGATCGGTTGAGGGAAAGGGGTAGTTTACCTGCAACGGTTTTTTTTTTATCAAGGGAAATTTTTTTTTTTTTGGCATACGATAACAGCCGCAAATTCAAACAGAATCAAAAAATGTTTCGCATACAGCCCTGAATTGTAGAGTTCTCAAGACCTATTGTTTTTGGTGAAGATCGGTTAAGGGAAAGGGGTAGTTTACCTGTAACGTTTTATGTTTTAACAAGGGTATTTCCTATGGCAAACGATAACAGCCGCAAATTCAAACAGAATCAAAAGATTATTTGCATACAGCCCTAAGTTGCAGAGTTCTCAAGACCTATTGTTTTTGGTGAAGATCGGTTAAGGGAAATGGGTAGTTTACCTGCAACGTTTTTTTATCAAGGGTATTTTCTATGGCAAACGATAAAAGCCGCAAATTCAAACAGAATCAAATAATTTTTTGTATACAGCCGTGATTTGTAGAGTACTCAAGACCTATTGTTTTTGGTGAAGATCGGGTGAGGGGAGGGGTAGTTTACCTGCAACGTTTTTTATCAAGCGTATTTTCTATGGCAAACGATAACTTCCGCAAATTCAAACAGAATCAAATAATTTTTTGCATACGTCACTGAATTGTAGAGGACTCAAGGTCTTTTGATTTTGGTGAAGATCGGTTAAGGGGAAGGGGTAGTTTACCTGCAACCTTTTACGTTTTAACAAGAGTAAAGTACTTGAAAATTCATTTAAACTTCTTCAAACAATGGTAATTGTTAAAAATAAAATAATTTTGTTGCCAGGCAATAAAATTATAATTTGTTCATTTTAATGTAAATCTGTACATAGTATAAAGTAAAGTCGGTCCGTTTTCTCTGTGTTTGAAATCGCTAATCTCAGGAAGTACTGAACGGATTTTATTCAAGTTTTCGCCAATAGATAGAGTGTCTATCGAGGAACATTTATGTGTATAATTAATACATTTATGTTGTACATTAGCTTAGCTATCACGGTTTATGTCAAGTAAGTGGTATAGTTTACATCTTATATACAAAATATCGGTATGGAGAACCATACATGACTTCCATATTCTAAGATTTATATTTAAAATCATTTTCAGCCAAACAGCCAGGCTGTGTCTTACCTGCCTTTTTATTGCTGTATTAAATGAAAAATATTATATTACATTAAAATGAAAAAATTATAATTTTATTGCCTGGCAACAAAATTATTTTATTTTTAACAATTACCATTGTTTCAAAAAGTTTAAATAAATTTTCAAGTACTTTACTCTTGTTAAAACGTAAAAGGTTGCAGGTAAACTACCCCTTCCCCTTAACCGATCTTCACCAAAATCGAATGTCATTGAGACCTCTACAATTCAGGGACGTATGCAAAACATTATTTGATTCTGTGTGAATTTGCGGCTGTTATCGTTTGCCATAGAAAATACCCTTGATAAAAAAACGCTGCAGGTAAACTACCCCTTTCCCTTAACCGATCTTCACCAAAAACCATAGGTCTTGAGAACTCTACAATTCAGGGCTGTATACGAAACATTATTTGATTCTGTTTGAATTTGCGGCTGTTATCGTTTGCCAAAAAAAAAATTCCCTTGATAAAAAAAAAACCGTTGCAGGTAAACTACCCCTTCCCCTCAACCGATCTTCACCAAAAACAATAGGTCGTGAGTACTCTACGAATCATGGCTGTATGCAAAAAATTATTTGATTCTGTTTGAATTTGCGACAGTTATCGTTTGCCATAGAAAAAAAATCTACAGACACACACACACAGACACTTTTCGGAAAACGACTTTTTTTCATGTTTTGAGTGTAGTAGAATCAGAATCTGCAATAATCTCGAACACGATTTTTTTTGCCATCACCATACTTCCATTCCTTAAGGAATATGGAAGTAAAATGAATGTTTCTTTGTTTGTCCCGTATGCGTTCCTATACCATTCATCCGATTGCGATGAAACTTCGGTGAGTTGTTGTGCGCACGTCCGCGAAGGTTTCTTCCACATCTCCTCCTAAACCACCGTACCGATTTCAACCAAACTTGGCACAAATATTTTACGCAACGCGAGAACCAACATAGGATAGGTGTTTTTTCGATGGGGTCCTTTTGGGGGTTCTTTGGGGTCTTCCACATCGCCTCCTAAACCACTGGACCGATTTCAACCAAACTCGGCACAAATATTTTACGCAAAGGGAGAACCAACATAGGACAAGTGTTTTTTTTTCGATACGATCCTTTTGGGGGTCCTTTGGGGTCTTCCACGTCTCCACCTAAACCATTGGACCGATTTCAACCAAACTTGGCACAAATATTTTACGCAACGGGAGAACCAACGTAGGACAGGTGTTTTTTTCGATACGATCCTCTGGGGGGTCCTTTGCGGTCTTAAAAAACTATTAGATCTGGTTACTATGGCAACCCAATAGAATAGATTCTGTTCTAAATATATTATCGCATTAAATTGAAGACCACGCGAACGAAGTTGTGGGCAACAGCTATTTATTTTTAAGAAGCCTACTTTAATTAAACTTTATTAATTAAACTAACGTTTTCATTACGTACAACGTGAAACTCCGTAGCGAAGCACGGGTATTCTGCTAGTCGTGTATAAGAGAAAATATATCGTGCGTGGCAGGCAAGCATATCTCAGTTATGTACTGTTTACGTTTCCATTTTATTATTATCACTACCGCAATAAAAAGGCAGGGAAGACACACACACACACGCACGCACACACAATTCGCGTTATTTCTGGCCTCATTCATGTTTATTTTCTTACATTTGCACAGTTTTTAAATGGAAAGTGCCGAACCCATACCAACATAACGCTAGCAAGCCGAAAAAGTGTCCAGCGTGGATAGCGATTTGCTTCCTGTGGATCGCTGGGCAGTGTAACTGCACGTGTTTACAGAGGAACGATTCATAGACAGACTTTTCGTCTTTAGGGAATGAACCCTCTGCAAGATGCTGAGGGTCCATGAGTGACTTCGGAGCGCTCCTTCTTTTCCGCGTGTTTGTTCTATGAAACGTACACTGTAGATTCGCAGATTTATTCTAAGCAACGCTCAATAGGAAATGTTGAAACTTTTTGTCCACGGTGAACCCTCATACACACTAAACCTGCTCTGATGTTTTAATTACGGACATCATAATATTAAAACTTTGGAAACTTGAGCACTACTTAATGGAGATCAATCATTAACTTATACAAGCCATTAATTTTATGCATATTTTTTATATATATGTGTACAACGTTATCGGCAACAAAGAAGTAGTTTTTGTTAAAATTCCTTCCCGGGATATTTGGCCGTAGTCGAATGTTTTCTACAAAACCAGACGTTTCGGCAACGCCATTGACTTCCATCATCAGTGAAAATCGAGTGCGATAACGTGAGGTGGTATATGTTAGTGACCACAGTACTGTGGTTAATGCTGAAGCAGTAAGTAGAAAGAAGTAGTTTCTATGGTAATATTTCATTTCGAAAATGATTTTAAATATAAATCTTAGAATATGGAAGTCATGTATGGTTCTCCATACCGATATTTTACTTCCATATTCCTTAAGGAAATGGAAGTATGGTGATGTCAAAAAAAATCGTGTTCGAGATTATTGCAGATTCTGATTGTACTACACTCAAAACATAAAAAAAAGTCGTTTTCCGAAAAGTGTCTGTGTGTGTGTCTGTCTGTCTGTGTAGATTTTTTTTCTATGGCAAACGATAACTGCCGCAAATTCAAACAGAATCAAATAATTTTTTGCATACAGCCCTGATTTGTAGAATACTCAGGACCTATTGTTTTTGGTGAAGATCGGTTAAGCGAAAGGGGTAGTTTACCTGCAACGGTTTTTTTTTATCAAGGGAAATTTTTTTTTTTGGCAAACGATAACAGCTGCAAATTCAAACAGAATCAAATAATGTTTCGCATATAGCCCTGAATTGTAGAGTTCTCAAGACCTTTTGTTTTTGGTGAAGATCGGTTAAGGGAAAGGGGTAGTTTACCTGTAACGTTTTATGTTTTAACAAGGGTATTCCTATGGCAAACGATAACAGCTGCAAAGTCAAACAGAATCAAATAATTTTTTGCATACAGCCGTGATTTGTAGAGTACTCAAGACCTATTGTTTTTGGTGAAGATCGGTTAAGGGGAAGGGGTGGTTTACCTGCAGCGTTTTTTTATCAAGGGTATTTTCTATGGCAAACGATAACAGCCGCAAATTCAAACAGAATCAAATAATTTTTTGCATACAGCCGTGATTTGTAGAGTACTCAAGACCTATTGTTTTTGGTGAAGATCGGTTGCGGGGAAGGGGTAGTTTACCTGCAACGTTTTTTATCAAGCGTATTTTCTATGGCAAACGATAACAGCCGCAAATTCAAACAGAATCAAATAATTTTTTGCATACGTCACTGAATTGTAGAGCACTCAAGGCCTTTTGATTTTGGTGAAGATCGGTTAAGGGGAAGGGGTAGTTTACCTGCAACCTTTTACGTTTTAACTAGAGTAAAGTACTTGAAAATTCATTTAAACGTTTTCAAACAATGGTAATTGTTAAAAATAAAACAATTTTGTTGCCAGGCAATAAAATTATAATTTTTTCATTTTAATGTAAATCTGTACATAGTATAAAGTAAAGTCGGTCCGTTTTCTCTGTGTTTGAAATCGCTAATCTCAGGAAGTACTGAACGGATTTTATTCAAGTTTTCGCCAATAGATAGAGTGTCTATCGAGGAACATTTATGTGTATAATTAATACATTTATGTTGTACATTAGCTTAGCTATCACGGTTTATGTCAAGTAAGTGGTATAGTTTACATCTTATATATAAAAATGAATGTTTCTTTGTTTGTCCCGTATGCGTTCCTATACCATTCATCCGATTGCGATGAAACTTCGGTGAGTTGTGCGCACGTCCGCGAAGGTTTCTTCCACATCTCCTCCTAAACCACCGTACCGATTTCAACCAAACTTGGCACAAATATTTTACGCAACGGGAGAACCAACATAGGATTGGTGTTTTTTCGATGGGGTACTTTTGGGGGTTCTTTGGGGTCTTCCACATCGCCTCCTAAACCACTGGACCGATTTCAACCAAACTTGGCACAAATATTTTACGCAACGGGAGAACCAACATAGGATAGGTGTTTTTTCGATGGGGTCGTTTTGGGGGTTCTTTGGGGTCTTCCACATCGCCTCCTAAACCACTGGACCGATTTCAACCAAACTTGGCACAAATATTTTACGCAAAGGGAGAACCAACATAGGACAGGTGTTTTTTTCGATACGATCCTCTGGGGGGCCCTTTGCGGTCTTAAAAAACTATTAGATCTGGTTACTATGGCAACCCAATAGAATAGATTCTGTTCTAAATATATTATCGCATTAAATTGAAGACCACGCGAACGAAGTTGTGGGCAACAGCTATTTTTAAGAAGCCTACTTTAATTAAACTTTATTAATTAAACTAACATTTTCATTACGTACAACGTGAAACTCCGTAGCGAAGCACGGGTATTCTGCTAGTCATGTATAAGAGAAAATATATCGTGCGTGGTAGGCAAACATAACTCAGTTATGTACTGTTTACGTTTCCATTTTATTATTATCACTGCCGCAATAAAAAGGCAGGGAAGACACACACACACACACACACACAATTCGCGTTATTTCTGGCCTCATTCATGTTTATTTTCTTACATTTGCACGGTTTTTAAATGGAAAGTGCCGAACCCATACCAACATAACGCTAGCAAGCCGAAAAAGTGTCCAGCGTGGATAGCGATTTGCTTCCTGTGGATCGCTGGGCAGTGTAACTGCACGTGTTTACAGAGGAACGATTCATAGACAGACTTTTCGTCTTTAGGGAATGAACCCTCTGCAAGATGCTGAGGGTCCATGAGTGACTTCGGAGCGCTCCTTCTTTTCCTCGTGTTTGTTCTATCAAACGTACACTGTAGATTCGCAGATTTATTCTAAGCAACGCTCAATAGGAAATGTTGAAAATTTTTGTCCACGGTGAACCCTCATACACACTAAACCTGCTCTGATGTTTTAATTACGGACATAATAATATTAAAACTTTGGAAACTTGAGCACTACTTAATGGAGATCAATCATTAACTTATACAAGCCATTAATTTTATGCATATTTTTTATATATATGTGTACAACGTTATCGGCAACAAAGAAGTAGTTTTTGTTAAAATTCCTTCCCAGGATATTTGGCCGTAGTCCAATGTTTTCTACAAAACCAGACGTTTCGGCAATGCCATTGACTTCCATCATCAGTGAAAATCGAGTGCGATAACGTGAGGTGGTATATGTTAGTGACCACAGTACTGTGGTTAATGCTGAAGCAGTAAGTAGAAAGAAGTAGTTTCTATGGTAATATTTCATTTCGAAAATGATTTTAAATATAAATCTTAGAATATGGAAGTCATGTATGGTTCTCCAGACCGATATTTTACTTCCATATTCCTTAAGGAAATGGAAGTATGGTGATGTCAAAAAAAATCGTGTTCGAGATTATTGCAGATTCTGATTGTACTACACTCAAAACATGAAAAAAAGTCGTTTTCCGAAAAGTGTCTGTGTGTGTGTCTGTCTGTCTGTGTGTAGATTTTTTTTCTATGGCAAACGATAACTGCCGCAAATTGAAACAGAATCAAATAATTTTTTGCATACAGCCCTGATTTGTAGAGTACTCACGACCTATTGTTTTTGGTGAAGATCGGTTGAGGGAAAGGGGAAGTTTACCTGCAACGGTTTTTTTTTTATCAAGGGAATTTTTTTTTGGCAAACGATAACAGCCGCAAATTGAAACAGAATCAAATAATGTTTCGCATACAGCCCTGAATTGTAGAGTTCTCAAGACCTATTGTTTTTGGTGAAGATCGGTTAAGGGAAAGGGGTAGTTTACCTGCAGCGTTTTTTTATCAAGGGTATTTTCTATGGCAAACGATAACAGCGCCAAATTCAAACAGAATCAAATAATTTTTTGCATACAGCCGTGATTTGTAGAGATCTCAAGACCTATTGTTTTTGGTGAAGATCGATTGAGGGGAAGGGGTAGTTTACCTGCAACGTTTTTTATCAAGCGTATTTTCCATGGCAAACGATAACAGCCGCAAATTCAAACAGAATCAAATAATTTTTTGCATACGTCACTGAATTGTAGAGGACTCAAGGCCTTTTGATTTTGGTGAAGATCGGTTAAGGGGAAGGGGTAGTTTACCTGCAACCTTTTACGTTTTAACAAGAGTAAAGTACTTGAAAATTCATTTAAACTTTTTCAAACAATGGTAATTGTTAAAAATAAAATAATTTTGTGCAGGCAATAAAATTATAATTTTTTCATTTTAATGTAAATCTGTACATAGTATAAAGTAAAATCGGTCCGTTTTCTCTCTGTGTTTGAAATCGCTAATCTCAGGAAGTACTGAACGGATTTTATTCAAGTTTTCGCCAATAGATATAGTGTCTATCGAGGAACATTTATGTGTATAATTAATACATATATGTTGTACATTAGCTTAGCTATTACGGTTTATGTCAAGTAAGTGGTATAGTTTACATCTTATATATAAAAATGAATGTTTCTTTGTTTGTCCCGTATGCGTTCCTATACCATTCATCCGATTGCGATGAAACTTCGGTGAGTTGTGCGCACGTCCGCGAAGGTTTCTTCCACATCTCCTCCTAAACCACTGTACCGATTTCAACCAAACTTGGCACAAATATTTTACGCAACGGGAGAACCAACATAGGATAGGTGTTTTTTCGATGGGGTCCTTTTGGGAGTTCTTTGGGGTCTTCCACATCGCCTCCTAAACCACTGGACCGATTTCAACCAAACTTGGCACAAATATTTTACGCAACGGGGGAACCAACATAGGACAGGTGTTTTTTCGATTCGATCCTCTGGGGGGTCCTTTGCGGTCTTAAAAAACTATTAGATCTGGTTACTATGGCAACCCAATAGAATAGATTCTGTTCTAAATATATTATCGCATTAAATTGAAGACCACGCGAACGAAGTTGTGGGCAACAGCTATTTATTTTTAAGAAGCCTACTTTAATTAAACTAACATTTTCATTACGTACAACGTGAAACTCCGTAGCGAAACACGGGTATTCTGCTAGTCATGTATAAGAGAAAATATATCGTGCGTGGCAGGCAAGCATATCTCAGTTATGTACTGTTTACGTTTCCATTTTATTATTATCACTACCGCAATAAAATGGCAGGGAAGACACACACACACACACACACACACACACACAATTCGCGTTATTTCTGGCCTCATTCATGTTTATTTTCTTACATTTGCACAGTTTTTAAATGGAAAGTGCCGAACCCATACCAACATAACGCATGCAAGCCGAAAAAGTGTCCAGCGTGGATAGCGATTTGCTTCCTGTGGATCGCTGGGCAGTGTAACTGCACGTGTTTACAGAGGAACGATTCATAGACAGACTTTTCGTCTTTAGGGAATGAACCCTCTGCAAGATGCTGAGGGTCCATGAGTGACTTCGGAGCGCTCCTTCTTTTCCGCGTGTTTGTTCTATGAAACGACACTGTAGATTCGCAGATTTATTCTAAGCAACGCTCAATAGGAAATGTTGAAAATTTTTGTCCACGGTGAACCCTCATACACACTAAACCTGCTCTGATGTTTTAATTACGGACATCATAATATTAAAACTTTGGAAACTTGAGCACTACTTAATGGAGATCAATCATTAACTTATACAAGCCATTAATTTATGCATATTTTTATATATATGTGTACAACGTTATCGGCAACAAAGAAGTAGTTTTTGTTAAAATTCCTTCCCGGGATATTTGGCTTTAGTCCAATGTTTCCTACAAAACCAGACGTTTCGGCAATGCCATTGACTTCCATCATAAGTGAAAATCGAGTGCGATAACGTAAGGTGGTGTATGTTAGTGACCACAGTACTGTGGTTAATGCTGAAGCAGTAAGTAGAAAGAAGTAGTTTCTATGGTAATATTCCATTTCGAAAATGATTTTATATATAAATCTTAGAATATGGAAGTCATGTATGGTTCTCCATACCGATATTTTACTTCCATATTCCTTAAGGAAATGAAAGTAGGGTGATGGCAAAAAAAATCGTGTTCGAGATTATTGCAGATTCTGATTGTACTACACTCAAAACATGAAAAAAAGTCGTTTTCTGAAAAGTGTCTCTGTCTGTGTCTGTCTGTCTATGTGTAGATTTTTTTTCTATGGCAAACGATAACTGCCGCAAATTGAAACAGAATCAAATAATTTTTTGCATACAGCCCTGATTTGTAGAGTACTCACGACCTATTGTTTTTGGTGAAGATCGGTTAAGGGAAAGGGGTAGTTTACCTGCAACGGTTTTTTTTTTATCAAGGGTATTTTTTTTTTTGGCAAACGATAACAGCCGCAAATTGAAACAGAATCAAATAATGTTTCGCATACAGCCCTGAATTGTAGAGTTCTCAAGACCTATTGTTTTTGGTGAAGATCGGTTAAGGGAAAGGGGTAGTTTACCTGCAGCGTTTTTTTATCAAGGGTATTTTCTATGGCAAACGATAACAGCCGCAAATTCAAACAGAATCAAATAATTTTTTGCATACAGCCGTGATTTGTAGAGTACTCAAGACCTATTGTTTTTGGTGAAGATCGGTTGAGGGGAAGGGGTAGTTTACTTGCAACGTTTTTTATCATGCGTATTTTCTATGGCAAACGATAACAGCCACAAATTCAAACAGAATCAAATAATTTTTTGCATACCTCACTGAATTGTAGAGCACTCAAGGCCTTTTGATTTTGGTGAAGATCGGTTAAGGGGAAGGGGTAGTTTACCTGCAACCTTTTACGTTTTAACAAGAGTAAAGTACTTGAAAATTCATTTAATCTTTTTCAAACAATGGTAATTGTTGAAAATAAAATAATTTTGTGCCGGGGAATAAAATTATAATTTTTTCATTTTAATGTAAATCTGTACATAGTATAAAGTAAAGTCGGTCCGTTTTCTCTCTGTGTTTGAAATCGCTAATCTCAGGAAGTACTGAACGGATTTTATTCAAGTTTTCGCCAATAGATAGAGTGTCTATCGAGGAACATTTATGTGTATAATTAATACATATATGTTGTACATTAGCTTAGCTATCACGGTTTATGTCAAGTAAGTGGTATAGTTTACATCTTATATATATAAATGAATGTTTCTTTGTTTGTCCCGTATGCGTTCCTATACCATTCATCCGATTGCGATGAAACTTCGGTGAGTTGTGCGCACGTCCGCGAAGGTTTCTTCCACATCTCCTCCTAAACCACCGTACCGATTTCAACCAAACTTGGCACAAATATTTTACGCAACGGGAGAACCAACATAGGATTGGTGTTTTTTCGATGGGGTCCTTTTGGGGGTTCTTTGGGGTCTTCCACATCGCCTCCTAAACCACTGGACCGATGTCAACCAAACTTGGCACAAATATTTTACGCAACGGGGGAACCAACATAGGATAGGTGTTTTTTCGATGGGGTCGTTTTGGGGGTTCTTTGGGGTCTTCCACATCGCCTCCTAAACCACTGGACCGATTTCAACCAAACTTGGCACAAATATTTTACGCAAAGGGAGAACCAACATAGGACAGGTGTTTTTTTCGATACGATCCTCTGGGGGGCCCTTTGCGGTCTTAAAAAACTATTAGATCTGGTTACTATGGCAACCCAATTGAATAGATTCTGTTCTAAATATATTATCGCATTAAATTGAAGACCACGCGAACGAAGTTGTGGGCAACAGCTATTTTTAAGAAGCCTACTTTAATTAAACTTTATTAATTAAACTAACATTTTCATTACGTACAACGTGAAACTCCGTAGCGAAGCACGGGTATTCTGCTAGTCATGTATAAGAGAAAATATATCGTGCGTGGCAGGCAAGCATATCTCAGTTATGTACTGTTTACGTTTCCATTTTATTATTATCACTACCGCAATAAAATGGCAGGGAAGACACACACACACACACACACACACACACACACACACACACACACACACACACACACACACACACACACACACACACACACACACACACACACACACACACACACACACACACACACACACACACACACACACACACACACACACACACACACACACACACACACACACACACACACACACACACACACACACACACACACACACACACACACACACACACACACAATTCGCGTTATTTCTGGCCTCATTCATGTTTATTTTCTTACATTTGCACAGTTTTTAAATGGAAAGTGCCGAACCCATACCAACATAACGCATGCAAGCCGAAAAAGTGTCCAGCGTGGATAGCGATTTGCTTCCTGTGGATCGCTGGGCAGTGTAACTGCACGTGTTTACAGAGGAACGATTCATAGACAGACTTTTCGTCTTTAGGGAATGAACCCTCTGCAAGATGCTGAGGGTCCATGAGTGACTTCGGAGCGCTCCTTCTTTTCCGCGTGTTTGTTCTATGAAACGACACTGTAGATTCGCAGATTTATTCTAAGCAACGCTCAATAGGAAATGTTGAAAATTTTTGTCCACGGTGAACCCTCATACACACTAAACCTGCTCTGATGTTTTAATTACGGACATCATAATATTAAAACTTTGGAAACTTGAGCACTACTTAATGGAGATCAATCATTAACTTATACAAGCCATTAATTTATGCATATTTTTATATATATGTGTACAACGTTATCGGCAACAAAGAAGTAGTTTTTGTTAAAATTCCTTCCCGGGATATTTGGCTTTAGTCCAATGTTTCCTACAAAACCAGACGTTTCGGCAATGCCATTGACTTCCATCATAAGTGAAAATCGAGTGCGATAACGTAAGGTGGTGTATGTTAGTGACCACAGTACTGTGGTTAATGCTGAAGCAGTAAGTAGAAAGAAGTAGTTTCTATGGTAATATTCCATTTCGAAAATGATTTTATATATAAATCTTAGAATATGGAAGTCATGTATGGTTCTCCATACCGATATTTTACTTCCATATTCCTTAAGGAAATGAAAGTAGGGTGATGGCAAAAAAAATCGTGTTCGAGATTATTGCAGATTCTGATTGTACTACACTCAAAACATGAAAAAAAGTCGTTTTCTGAAAAGTGTCTCTGTCTGTGTCTGTCTGTCTATGTGTAGATTTTTTTTCTATGGCAAACGATAACTGCCGCAAATTGAAACAGAATCAAATAATTTTTTGCATACAGCCCTGATTTGTAGAGTACTCACGACCTATTGTTTTTGGTGAAGATCGGTTAAGGGAAAGGGGTAGTTTACCTGCAACGGTTTTTTTTTTATCAAGGGTATTTTTTTTTTTGGCAAACGATAACAGCCGCAAATTGAAACAGAATCAAATAATGTTTCGCATACAGCCCTGAATTGTAGAGTTCTCAAGACCTATTGTTTTTGGTGAAGATCGGTTAAGGGAAAGGGGTAGTTTACCTGCAGCGTTTTTTTATCAAGGGTATTTTCTATGGCAAACGATAACAGCCGCAAATTCAAACAGAATCAAATAATTTTTTGCATACAGCCGTGATTTGTAGAGTACTCAAGACCTATTGTTTTTGGTGAAGATCGGTTGAGGGGAAGGGGTAGTTTACTTGCAACGTTTTTTATCATGCGTATTTTCTATGGCAAACGATAACAGCCACAAATTCAAACAGAATCAAATAATTTTTTGCATACCTCACTGAATTGTAGAGCACTCAAGGCCTTTTGATTTTGGTGAAGATCGGTTAAGGGGAAGGGGTAGTTTACCTGCAACCTTTTACGTTTTAACAAGAGTAAAGTACTTGAAAATTCATTTAATCTTTTTCAAACAATGGTAATTGTTGAAAATAAAATAATTTTGTGCCGGGGAATAAAATTATAATTTTTTCATTTTAATGTAAATCTGTACATAGTATAAAGTAAAGTCGGTCCGTTTTCTCTCTGTGTTTGAAATCGCTAATCTCAGGAAGTACTGAACGGATTTTATTCAAGTTTTCGCCAATAGATAGAGTGTCTATCGAGGAACATTTATGTGTATAATTAATACATATATGTTGTACATTAGCTTAGCTATCACGGTTTATGTCAAGTAAGTGGTATAGTTTACATCTTATATATATAAATGAATGTTTCTTTGTTTGTCCCGTATGCGTTCCTATACCATTCATCCGATTGCGATGAAACTTCGGTGAGTTGTGCGCACGTCCGCGAAGGTTTCTTCCACATCTCCTCCTAAACCACCGTACCGATTTCAACCAAACTTGGCACAAATATTTTACGCAACGGGAGAACCAACATAGGATTGGTGTTTTTTCGATGGGGTCCTTTTGGGGGTTCTTTGGGGTCTTCCACATCGCCTCCTAAACCACTGGACCGATGTCAACCAAACTTGGCACAAATATTTTACGCAACGGGGGAACCAACATAGGATAGGTGTTTTTTCGATGGGGTCGTTTTGGGGGTTCTTTGGGGTCTTCCACATCGCCTCCTAAACCACTGGACCGATTTCAACCAAACTTGGCACAAATATTTTACGCAAAGGGAGAACCAACATAGGACAGGTGTTTTTTTCGATACGATCCTCTGGGGGGCCCTTTGCGGTCTTAAAAAACTATTAGATCTGGTTACTATGGCAACCCAATTGAATAGATTCTGTTCTAAATATATTATCGCATTAAATTGAAGACCACGCGAACGAAGTTGTGGGCAACAGCTATTTTTAAGAAGCCTACTTTAATTAAACTTTATTAATTAAACTAACATTTTCATTACGTACAACGTGAAACTCCGTAGCGAAGCACGGGTATTCTGCTAGTCATGTATAAGAGAAAATATATCGTGCGTGGCAGGCAAGCATATCTCAGTTATGTACTGTTTACGTTTCCATTTTATTATTATCACTACCGCAATAAAATGGCAGGGAAGACACACACACACACACACACACACACACACACACACACACACACACACACACACACACACACACACACACACACACACACACACACACACACACACACACACACACACACACACACACACACACACACACACACACACACACACACACACACACACACACACACACACACACACACACACACACACACACACACACACACACACACACACACACACACACACACACACACACACACACACACACACACACACACACACACACACACACACACACACACACACACAATTCGCGTTATTTCTGGCCTCATTCATGTTTATTTTCTTACATTTGCACGGTTTTTAAATGGAAAGTGCCGAACCCATACCAACATAACGCATGCAAGCCGAAAAAGTGTCCAGCGTGGATAGCGATTTGCTTCCTGTGGATCGCTGGACAGTGTAACTGCACGTGTTTACAGAGGAACGATTCATAGACAGACTTTTCGTCTTTAGGGAATGAACCCTCTGCAAGATGCTGAGGGTCCATGAGTGACTTCGGAGCGCTCCTTCTTTTCCGCGTGTTTGTTCTATCAAACGTACACTGTAGATTCGCAGATTTATTCTAAGCAACGCTCAATAGGAAATGTTGAAAATTTTTGTCCACGGTGAACCCTCATACACACTAAACCTGCTCTGATGTTTTAATTACGGACATCATAATATTAAAACTTTGGAAACTTAAGCACTACTTAATGGAGATCAATCATTAACTTATACAAGCCATTAATTTTATGCATATTTTTTATATATATGTGTACAACGTTATCGGCAACAAAGAAGTAGTTTTTGTTAAAATTCCTTCCCGGGATATTTGGCCGTAGTCCAATGTTTTCTACAAAACCAGACGTTTCGGCAATGCCATTGACTTCCATCATCAGTGAAAATCGAGTGCGATAACGTGAGGTGGTATATGTTAGAGACCACAGTACTGTGGTTAAGGCTGAAGCAGTAAGTAGAAAGAAGTAGTTTCTATGGTAATATTTCATTTCGAAAATGATTTTAAAAATAAATCTTAGAATATGGAAGTCATGTATGGTTCTCCATACCGATATTTTCTATGGCAAACGATAAGAGCCGCAAATTCAAACAATCAAATAATTTTTTGTTTGCAGCCCTGAATTGTAGAGTACTCAAGACCTGTTGTGTTTGGTGAAGATCGGTTAAGGGAAAGGGGTAGTTTACCGGCAACTTTTTTTTTTAACAAGGGTAATTTTACTTCCATGTTCCTTAAGGAAATGGAAGTATGGTGATGGCAAAAAAAAAATCATGTTCGAGATTATTGCAGATTCTGATTGTACTACACTCAAAACATGAAAAAAAGTCATTTTTCGAAAAGTGTCTGTGTGTGTGTCTGTAGATTTTTTTCTATGGCAAACGATAACAGCCGCAAATTCAAACAGAATCAAATAATTTTTTGCATACAGCTCTGATTTGTAGAGTACTCAAGACCTATTGTTTTTGGTGAAGATCAGTTAAGGGAATAGGGTTGTTTACCTGCAACATTTTATGTTTTAACAAGGGTAATTTTTTTATGACGAACGATAACTGCCGAACATTAAAACAGAATCAACTACTCTTCTGCATACCTTTTTGAATTATACAGAACTCAAGGTCTGTTGATTTTGTTGAAGATCGGTTAAGGGAAAGGGATTGTTTACCTGCAACGTTTTATGTTTTAACAAGGGTATTTTCTATGGCAAATGATAACAGCCGCAAATTGAAACAGAATCAAATATTTTTTTGCATACAGCCCTGATTTGTAGAGTACTCAAGATTTTAACAAGAGTAATTTTTTATATGACGAACGATAACTGCCGTAAATACAAACAGAATCAACTAGGTTTTTGCATACCTTTTTGAACTAAAGAGAACTCAAGGTCTGTTGATTTTGTTGAAGATCGGTTAAGGGAAGGGGGTAGTTTATCAGTAACGTTTTATGTTTTAAAAAGGTTAATTTTTTTATGACGAACGATAACTGCCGAAAATTCAAAGAGAAAAGAGAGAAAATAATTTTTTGCACACTTTCCTGAGTTGCAGAGAACTCAAGGTCTGTTGATTTTTTTCTATGACGAATGATAAATGCCGTAAATTCAATCAGAATCAAATAATGTTTTGCATACCTTCCTGAGGTATAGAGAACTCAATGGTGAATATCGGTGAAGATTTTGGTGAAGATCGGTTAAGGGAAATGGGTAGTTTGCCAGCGACATTGTGTTTTAACAACGGTAATTTTTTTTATGATGTATGATAACTGCCGCACATTCAAACAGAATCAAATATTTTTTTGCATACATTCCTCAATTATAAAAGACTGAAGGCTTGTTGATTTTGGTGAAGATCGGTTTAGGGAAAGGGGTAGTTTACCTGTCACATTTTATGTTTTATCAAGAGTAATTGTTTTTATGACGAACGATAACTGCCGCAAATTTTAAACAGAATCAAATACATTTTTATATATATTCCTAAGTTGTAAAGGACTCAAGGCCTATTTATTTTGGTGAAGATCGGTGGTAGTTTACCTGCCACTGTTAATGTTTTAACAAGAGTAATTGTTTCTACGACGAACGATAACTGCCGCACATTCAAACAGAATCAAATAATGTTTTGCATGCATCCGTGAATTGTAGAGGACTCAAGACCTATTGATTTTGGTGAAGATCAGTTAAGAGAAAGGTGTAGTTTATCAGCAATGTTTTATGTGATAACAAGGGTAATTTTTTCTATGACGAACGATAACTGCCGTAAATTCAAACAGAATCAAATAATGTTTCGCATGCTTCCCTACTTTGTAGAGAATTCAAGGCCTGTTCATTTTGGTGAAGATCGGTTAAGGGAAAGGGGTAGTTTACCAGCAACATTTTTTGTTGTAACAAGAGTAAAGTTCTTAATTTTGATAAATAAAGTATCCTGATAAGAATATCTTAATAATCCACTGTGAAAACATAGATGAAATATCTATAAATGAAGAGGCTAGATGAACGGGGTGGGGGTAATTTTCTATAAATGAAAATTATAGTTGAAGGGGGAGGGGATAATTTTTTATATATGTACTACGTTATCGGCAACAAAGAAGTAGTTTGTTGTTAAAATTCCTTCCCCTCCTGTTTGGCCGTAGACCAAAGTTTTCTGCAAAACCAGACGTTTTGGCAGTGCCATCGACTGCCATCATCAGTGAAAATCAAGTGCGATAACGTGTGGTGGTATACGTTAGTGACCACAGTACTGTGGTTAAGACTGAAGCAATAAGTGGAAAGAAGTAGTTTCTATGGAAGCTTTCATGTCGTCAATGATTTAAAATATAAATCTTAGAACATGGAAGTCATGTATGGTTCTCCATACCGATATTTTATTTTTCTATGGCAAACGATAACAGCCGCAAATTCAAACAGAATCATATAATGTTTTGCATACAGCCCTGATTTGTAGAGTTCTCAAGACCTGTTGTTGTTGGCGAAGATCGGTTAAGGGAAAGGGGTAGTTTACCAGCAACGTTTTTTTTAATCAAGGATAATTTTTTACTTCCATGTTCCTTAAGGAAATGGAAGTATGGTGATGGCAAACAAAATCGTGTTCGAGATTATTACAGATTCCGATTGTACTACACACAAAACATGAAAAAAAGTCGTTTTTCGAAAAGTGTGCGTGCGTGCGTGCGTGCGCGCGCGCGCGCGCGCGCGCGTGTGTGTGTGTGTGTGTGTGTGTGTGTGTGGATTTTGTCCTATGGCAAAAGGTAACAGCCGCAAATTCAAACAGAATAAAATATTTTTTTCCATACAGCCCTGAATCTTGGAGTTCTCAAGACCTGTTGATTTTGGTGAGGATCGGTTAAGGGAAAGGGGTAGTTTACCAGCAACGTTTTATGTTTTAACAAAGGTATTTTATATGGCTAACGATAACAGCCACAAATTCAAACATAATCAAATAATGTTTTGCATACTACTCTGAATTGTAGAGTTCGCAAGTCCTAATGTTTTTGGTGAAGATGGGTTAAGGGAAAGGGGTAGTTTACCTGCAACATTTTGTTTTAACAATGGTAATTTTTTCTATGACGAACGATAACTGCCGCACATTCAAACCGAATCAACTACTCTTTTGCACACAGCCCTGAATTATAGAGTTCTCAACACCTATTGGTTTTGGTGAAGATCGGTTAAGGGAAAGGGGTAGTTTACCTGCAATGTTTTATATTTTAACAAGTATATTTTTTATGGCAAACGATAAGAGCCGCAAATTCAAACAGAATCAAACAGTGGCGGCTCGTGGATTCCAGGATTGGTGAAGCAGAATCAGTGGCAGTCCCCCCCCCCCCAATCATTTATGTGAATATGTTTCTTCCTGTTTTGGAATCATGAATAACATATGGAGACAAAAGAAAAGTATGTTAATATAATTTACAAATAAAGTAGGTAAAAATAGTAAGTATTTACAGGCTTGCATTTTATTTCTTGAACACAAGGTCAATTCTCCTCTCTTTCAAATATGCAGACTTGTCGATAATGTCGTCATAAAATGGTTGTACATTATTTAATTCGTTTAACAGTTCCTTTTCTATGGAAATTTTTGATAAGTTAGTAAGTCTGTCCTCTGTCATTGTATTGCGCAGGTATGATTTTATTCTTTTTAAACAAGAAAAACTTCATTCTACGGAAACGCTTTTGGATGGAATAGTTACTATTAAACAAAACAGTTTGTAAGCTTCTTTAAAGATGTTCCTGTTGACAGCTAAAAGTTCCATCAAATTTAGTGTTTCCATTTGTCTGTATTGCTTATCCTCATAAATAAGCTGTAATTCGTTTTTCAGTCTTTGGAAATCGGTAAACAGATTTGGGTAACCTTTAAGTTACTTAATGCATCCGTGGGAAAGTTTTCAAAATACGTTACGAACTTTGAAGTATCCATTAATGTAACAAACTGAAGCTTTTCCATATCATTAAAACGTGTGGCTATTTGTACTGAAAGGTTATCTAAAATTTCATAATACAGAATTTTGTATTTTTCAAAAAGTTGATCTCGTGTGAGTGTAATTCTTTTCTGCCATTCATGGTATTCAGTTGGAACTGTTGTTTTTGAAGCAGCTAAATCGAAAATTTTCATAAATGCATCATCAGTTCTTTTGCTATTTATGAGTGTTTGCGTATTTTTAACTTGCGAGATACAGAAATTAATGTCAAATGATTCTTTTGTAGCACATCGAAGAGAGCATCCGTGGCTCCAAAAATATCGTTAAAAACGACAACCAAAAGCGTAAATTCAAAATCATTAAATTTATTTAAGAAGCCATCACTCTGCCTAATTGATGTTTGATCATAATTTGAATCGTTCACAATTTTAGTGAATACTTCTTTTAATGAATCCCATTCGTTATATATAGTAGGCTATTCACAATTTTGGAATTAGACTTCCATCGCGTAATAACGGAAGTAGGGATTCGTCTTCCAACGACCGTGTCTACTGCGTAAGTTCGCTTAGCAGAATTGTGGAAAAAAGAAGGTAAACCATTAACAGTTGCAAAAAATATCCGACATTTCAAAATGCTGTTGCAGCTTTGTTGTAGCACTAAATTCTAACGATTCGCCATGCTGTGAACAAAAACCGCTTGTGGCACTACTTCTTTGATTTTTGCCTGAAGACCATTTAATTCCCCTGACCATCAAAACACTGGGGAATAAGTTTTGATTTATAGTCAAATTTTTCGAGGGACTATAACACAACGTGAAACAGTGTGTCGGCAGTCCGACTGGAACTAACATCATAAAATCCCAAAAATCTTTCCACCAGCTTTCCTCCAGGAATAATGTATCTAATTATGATGCTACATTGAGATTTGTGGACATTGTCTGTGGAATCATCCACTTGAATTGAATAAAATATACTATCTTCTATTTCCTTTGCGAAGTGCTCATCAATATATTGTGAAATGCAGTCAATTATTTCATTCCGAATAGTCTTAGAATTGCTGGCAAAGACGGGTAAGATTTTTTTATAGTGTTCTTGAATATTTACAGGGCTTATCGATACGAAGGTTTCTAGCAGTTCTTTAAAATTTCCGCGATTAATAGATGATAACTCTTCGTGGTGACCGCGAAATGCTAATTCTTGTTTACCCAAGTAAAGAACTGCACGAATAGGAAGATGCATGAAATGTCTGTTAAGCCGAACGTTGTCATTGAAGTGTTTAATATACAACCTAGAATTTTCCTTCAAAGCATCCTCGATAGTACTTAAATTTTTCTTTAGTTTTGAAAAACTCAATGCACAAAGCATGTGCTCAGAAGAACCTTCATGTTTGGAAAGAGCACGAGTAACGTTACCGAAATCATCAAAGCCGTTCTTATTCCACGCACTTGATTTAACACTAATAATTAAGCAGGGCATACAAAAAAGTTTATTTAAATAATAACTGCCACACAACCACTCGAACGTTGAATACCAATTTTGTTTAAAGTTGCGATTGTACACCTTGCCCTTTATTTTTGCAACTTTATTTACTTTCAATATAGGCGTAGGTTTTTAACAGCTTAAAAGTTCTTCTTATCATCATTATTCCATCTTGAAAATGGTGTTTCTAATAAAACACATACTGGGTCATATGAAGGAATCATTCTGTAAAAACTTCACACACGATCAAATACAACGAACAAAACAAACGCGCTGGATAGGTAAAGCACTGTATACGTACACAACTGAGAAACAGCACAGCGACACTGCTTCACGTGGGTGGGGGAACGCTGAGTACGGCTATACGTTGTCATGGCAACCGTCATAAACCAAGCATTGTTAGTGACGTATTAACTGATGGAGTATACAAGTTGCAGAAAGCTGCTTCTACGGTCTCAGCGCTTTCCGCCACCAGCAGGCTTACGATCGCAGCGATGTCCAGCTTCTGTAACCTATTTCCATGGCGTATAAATGTTATTTTAATTATTATACAGACGAAATTTAATTTAAAAAAATATTTTTAAACACAAAATTGAAAATAATTTTGTATAAAAAGAAACACTGAACCAGTTATTTTAGGTGAAGCAGCGCTTCACCTGCGTCACCTGACGAGCTGCCACTGGAATCAAATAATGTTTTGCATACAGCCCTGAATTGTAGAGTACTCAAGACCTATTGTTTTTGGTGAAGATCGGTTAAAGGAAAGGGGTAGTTAACCAGCAACGTTTTTTATCAAGGGTAATTTTACTTCCATATTACTTCCATATTCCTTAAGGAATGGAAGTATGGTGATGGCAAAAAAAATCGTGTTCGAGATTATTGCAGATTCTGATTCTACTACACTCAAAACATGAAAAAAAGTCGTTTTCCGAAAAGTGTCTGTGTGTGTGTCTGTCTGTCTGTCTGTCTGTCTGTGTCTGTAGATTTTTTTTCTATGGCAAACGATAACTGCCGCAAATTCAAACAGAATCAAATAATTTTTTGCATACAGCCCTGATTTGCAGAGTACTCGCGACCTATTGTTTTTGGTGAAGATCGGTTGAGGGAAAGGGGTAGTTTACCTGCAACGGTTTTTTTTTAGCAAGGGTAATTTTGTTTGTTTGGCAAACGATAACAGCCGCAAATTCAAACAGAATCAAATAATGTTTCGCATACAGCCCTGAATTGTAGAGTTCTCAAGATCTGCTGATTTTGGTGAAGATCGGTTAAGGGAAAGGGGTAGTTTACCTGTAACGTTTTATGTTTTAACAAGGGTATTTCCTATGGCAAACGATAACAGCCGCAAATTCAAACAGAATCAAACGATTATTTGCATACAGCCCTAAATTGTAGAGTTCTCAAGATCTATTGTTTTTGGTGAAGATCGGTTGAGGGAAAGGGGTAGTTTACCTGCAACTTTTTTTTAACAAGGGTATTTTCTATGGCAAACGATAACAGCCGCAAATTCAAACAGAATCAAAAGATTATTTGCATACAGCCCTTAATTGTAGAGTTCTCAAGACCTGTTGTTTTTGGTGAAGATCGGTTGAGGGAAAGGGGTAGTTTACCGGCAACGTTTTTTTAACAAGGGTATTTTCTATGGCAAACGATAACAGCCGCAAATTCAAACAGAATCAAATAATGTTTTGCGTACAGCCCTGATTTGTAGAGTACTCAAGACCTATTGTTTTTGGTGAAGATCGGTTAAGGGGAAGGGGTAGTTTACCAGCAACGTTTTTTTATCAAGCGTATTTTCTATGGCAAACGATAACAGCCGCAAATTCAAACAGAATCAAATAATGTTTTGCATACAGCCCTGATTTGTAGAGTACTCAAGACCTATTGTTTTTGGTGAAGATCGGTTAAGGGAAAGGGGTAGTTTACCTGTAACGTTTTATGTTTTAACAAGGGCATTTCCTATGGCAAACGATAACAGCCGCAAATTCAAACAGAATCAAACGATTATTTGCATACAGCCCTAAATTGTAGAGTTCTCAAGATCTATTGTTTTTGGTGAAGATCGGTTGAGGGAAAGGGGTAGTTTACCTGCAACTTTTTTTTAACAAGGGTATTTTCTATGGCAAACGATAACAGCCGCAAATTCAAACAGAATCAAATAATGTTTTGCATACTGCCCTGACTTGTAGAGTTCTCAAGGCCTTTTGGTTTTGGTGAAGATCGGTTAAGGGAAAGGGGTAGTTTACCTGCAACTTTTTATGTTTTAAAAGGGTATTTTGTATGGCAAACGATAACAGCCGCAAATTCAAACAAAATCATATAATATTTTACATACAGCCCTGAATTTTAGAGTTCTCAAGACCTATTGTTTTTGGTGAAGATCGGTTAAGGGGAAGGGGTAGTTTACCTGCAACGGTTTTTTATCAAGGGTATTTTACTTCCATATTCCTTAAGGAATGGAAGTATGGTGATGGCAAAAAAAATCGTGTTCGAGATTATTGCAGATTCTGATTCTACTACACTCAAAACATGAAAAAAAGTCGTTTTCCGAAAAGTGTCTGTGTGTCTGTCTGTCTGTAGATTTTTTTTCTATGGCAAACGATAACTGCCGCAAATTCAAACAGAATCAAATAATTTTTTGCATACAGCCCGGTTTTGCAGAGTTCTCGCGACCTATTGTTTTTGGTGAAGATCGGTTGAGGGAAAGGGGTAGTTTACCTGCAACGGTTTTTTTTTAGCAAGGGAAATTTTGTTTGTTTGGCAAACGATAACAGCCGCAAATTCAAACAGAATCAAATAATGTTTCGCATACAGCCCTGAATTGTAGAGTTCTCAAGACCTATTGTTTTTGGTGAAGATCGGTTAAGGGAAAGGGGTAGTTTACCTGTAACGTTTTATGTTTTAACAAGGGTATTTCCTATGGCAAACGATAACAGCCGCAAATTCAAACAGAATGAAAAGATTATTTGCATACAGCCCTAAATTGTAGAGTTCTCAATACCTTTTGTTTTTGGTGAAGATCGGTTAAGGGAAAGGGGTAGTTTACCTACAACGTTTTTTTAACAAGGGTATTTTCTATGGCAAACGATAACAGCCGCAAATTCAAACAGAATCAAATAATTTTCTGCATACAGCCCTGATTTGTAGAGTACTCAAGACCTATTGTTTTTGGTGAAGATCGGTTGAGGGGAAGGGGTAGTTTACCAGCAACGTTTTTTATCATGCGTATTTTCTATGGCAAACGACAACTGCCGCAAATTCAAACAGAATCAAATAATTTTTTGCATACAGCCCTGATTTGTAGAGTACTCGCGACCTATTGTTTTTGGTGAAGATCGGTTGAGGGGAAGGGGTAGTTTACCTGCAACGGTTTTTTTTATCAAGGGAAATTTTTTTTTTTTTTGGCAAACGATAACAGCCGCAAATTCAAACAGAATCAAATAATGTTTCGCATACAGCCCTGAATTGTAGATTTCTCAAGACCTATTGTTTTTGGTGAAGATCGGTTGAGGGAAAGGGGTAGTTTACCTGCAACGTTTTTTTAACAAGGGTATTTTATATGGCAAACGAAAACAGCCGCAAATTCAAACAGAATCAAATAATGTTTTGCATACAGTCCTGATTTGTAGAGTACTCAATACCTATTGTTTTTGGTGAAGATCGGTTAAGGTGAAGGGGTAGTTTACCTGCAACCTTTTACGTTTTATTTTCTATGGCAAACGATAACAGCCGCAAATTCAAACAGAATCAAATAATGTTTTGCATACAGCCCTGATTTGTAGAGTACTCAAGACCTATTATTTTTGGTGAAGATCGGTTAAGGGAAAGGGGTAGTTTACCTGTAACGTTTTATGTTTTAACAAGGGTATTTCCTATGGCAAACGATAACAGCCGCAAATTCAAACAGAATCAAATAATGTTTTGCATACAGCCCTGATTTGAAGAGTACTCAAGACCTATTGTTTTTGGTGAAGATCGGTTAAGGAGAAGGGGTAGTTTACCTGCAACGTTTTTTTATCAAGCGTATTTTCTATGGCAAACGATAACAGCCGCAAATGCAAACAGAATCAAATAATGTTTTGCATACGTCCCTGAATTGTAGATGTCTCAATGACTTTCGATTTTGGTGAAGATCGGTTAAGGGGAAGGGGTAGTTTACCTGCAACCTTTTACGTTTTAACAAGAGTAAAGTACTTGAAAATTTATTTAAAATTTTTGAAACAATGGTAATTGTTAAAAATAAAATAATTTTGTTGCCAGGCAATAAAATTATAATTTTTTCATTTTAATGTAATATAATATTTTTCATTTAATACAGCAATAAAAAGGCAGGTAAGACACAGCCTGGCTGTTTGGCTGAAAATGATTTTAAATATAAA
Source organism: Magicicada septendecula (assembly GCA_034769895.1). Classification (NCBI taxonomy): domain Eukaryota; kingdom Metazoa; phylum Arthropoda; class Insecta; order Hemiptera; family Cicadidae; genus Magicicada; species Magicicada septendecula. Next base: position 450,940,115 of record CM068368.1, read on the forward strand.
TCTTAGAATATGGAAGTCATGTATGGTTCTCCATACCGATATTTTACTTCCATATTCCTTAAGGAATGGAAGTATGGTGATGGCAAAAAAAATCGTGTTCGAGATTATTGCAGATTCTGATTCTACTACACTCAAAACATGAAAAAAAGTCGTTTTCCGAAAAGTGTCTGTGTGTGTGTCTGTCTGTCTGTCTGTCTGTCTGTCTGTCTGTCTGTAGATTTTTTTTCTATGGCAAACGATAACTCCCGCAAATTCAAACAGAATCAAATAATTTTTTGCATGCAGCCCTGATTTGCAAAGTACTCGCGACCTATTGTTTTTGGTGAAGATCGGTTGAGGGAAAGGGGTAGTTTACCTGCAACGGTTTTTTTTTAACAAGGGTAATTTTGTTTGTTTGGCAAACGATAACAGCCGCAAATTCAAACAGAATCAAATAATGTTTCGCATACAGCCCTGAATTGTAGAGTTCTCAAAATCTTTTGATTTTGGTGAAGATCGGTTTAAGGGAAGGGGGTAGTTTACCTGTAACGTTTTATGTTTTAACAAGGGTATTTCCTATGGCAAACGATAACAGCCGCAAATTCAAACAGAATCAAAAGATTATTTGCATACAGCCCTACATTGTAGAGTTCTCAAGACCTATTGTTTTTGGTGAAGTTCGGTTAAGGGAAAGGGGTAGTTTACCTGCAACGTTTTTTTAACAAGGGTATTTTCTATGGCAAATGATAACAGCCGCAAATTCAAACAGAATCAAATAATGTTTTGCATACAGCCCTGATTTGTAGAGTACTCAAGACCTATTGTTTTTGGTGAAGATCGGTTAAGGGGAAGGGGTAGTTTACCTGCAACGTTTTTTTATCAAGCGTATTTTCTATGGCAAACGATAACAGCCGCAAATTCAAACAGAATCAAATAATTTGTTGCATACGTCCCTGAATTTTGGAGGTCTCAATGACTTTCGATTTTGGTGAAGATCGGTTAAGGGGAAGGGGTAGTTTACCTGCAACCTTTTACGTTTTAACAAGAGTAAAGTACTTGAAAATTTATTTAAACTTTTTGAAACAATGGTAATTGTTAAAAATAAAATAATTTTGTTGCCAGGCAATAAAATTATAATTTTTTCATTTTAATGTAATATAATATTTTTCATTTAATACAGCAATAAAAAGGCAGGTAAGACACAGCCTGGCTGTTTGGCTGAAAATGATTTTAAGTATAAATCTTAGAATATGGAAGTCATGTATGGTTCTCCATACCGATATTTTACTTCCATGTTCCTTAAGGAAATGGAAGTATGGTGATGGCAAAAAAAATCGTGTTCGAGATTATTGCAGATTCTGATTGTACTACACTCAAAACTTGAAAAAAAGTCATTTTTCGAAAAGTGTCTGTGTGTGTGTCTGTAGATTTTTTTCTATGGCAAACGATAACAGCCGCAAATTCAAACAGAATCAAATAATTTTTTGCATACAGTCCTGAGTTGTAGAGTACTCGCGACCTATTGTCTTTGGTGAAGATCGGACGAGGGAAAGGGGTAGTTTACCTGCAACGGTTTTTTTTATCAAGGGTTATTTTGTTTGTTTGGCAAACGATAACAGCCGCAAATCCAAACAGAATCAAATAATATTTCGCATACAGCCCTGAATTGTAGAGCTCTCAAGATCTGTTGATTTTGGTAAAGATCGGTTATGGGAAAGGGGTAGTTTACCTGCAACGTTTTATGTTTTAACAAGGGTATTTTCTATGGCAAACGATAACAGTCGCAAATTCAAACATAATCAAATAATGTTTTGCATACTACCATGAATTGTAGAGTTCGCAAGACATTTTGGTTTTGGTGAAGATCGGTTAATGGAAAGGGGTAGTTTACCTGACACGTTTTTTGTTTTATCAAGGGTATTTTATATGGCAAATGATAACAGCCGCAAATTCAAACAGAATCGTATAATATTTTGCATACAGCCCTGAAATGTTGACTTCTCAAGACCTGTTGGTTTTGGTGAAGATCGGTTAAGGGAATAGGGTTGTTTACCAGCAACATTTTATGTTTTATCAAAGGTTTTTTTTTTGACGAACGATAACTGCCGCACATTAAAACAGAATCAACTACTCTTCTGCATACCTTTTTGAATTATACAGAACTCAAGGTCTGTTGATTTTGTTGAAGATCGGTTAAGGGAAAGGGGTAGTTTACCAGCAACGTTTTATGTTTTATCAAGGTTATTTTTTCTATGACGAACGATAACTGCCGTAAATTCAAAGAGAATCAACTAATGTTTTGCATACAGCCCTGAATTGTAGAGTTCTCAAGACCTATTGTTTTTGGTGAAGATCGGTTAATGGAATAGGGTAGTTTACCAGCAACATTTTATGTTTTATCAAGGGTGTTTTCTATGGCAAACGATAACAGCCGCAAATTCAAACAGAATCAAATAATTGTTTGCATACAGGCCTGAATTGTAGAGTACCTAAGATCTTTCGTTTTTGGTGAAGATCGGTTAAGGGAAAGGGGTAGTTTACCTGCAACGGTTTTTTATCAAGGGTAATTTTTTTCTATAGTAAACGATAACAGCCGCAAACCCAAACAGAATCAAATGATGTTTTGCATACAGCCCTGTATTGTAGAGTTCTCAATATTTATTGGTGTTGGTGAAGATCGGTTAAGGGAAAGGGGTAGCTTACCAGCAACATTTTATGTTTTAACAAGGGTAATTTTTTATATGACGAACGATAACTGCCGTAAATTCAAACAGAATCAACTAGGTTTTTGCATACCTTTTTGAACTAAAGAGAAGTCAAGTTCTGTTGATTTTGTTGAAGATCGGTTAAGGGAAGGGGTAGTTTATCAGCAACGTTTTATGTTTTAAAAAGGGTAATTTTTTTATGACGAACGATAACTGCCGAAAATTCAATGAGAATCAAATAATTTTTTGCACCCCCTGAGTTGCAGAGAGCTCAAGGTCTATTGATTTTGGTGAAGATCGGTTAAGGGAAAGGGGTAGTTTACCTGCAACATTTTATGTTGTAACAAGAGAAATGTTTCCATGACGAACGATGACTGCCGCACATTCAAACAGAATCAAATATTTTTTTGCATGCTTCCCTGAATTGTAGAGGACGGAAGGTCTGTTGATTTTGGAGAAGATCGGTCAAGAGAGAGGGGTAGTTTACCTGAAACATTTTATGATTTAACAAGAGTAAAGTACTTAATTTTTATAAATAAAGTATCCTGATAAAAAGCTCATAGTAATCCACAGTAGAAACGTAGATGAAATATCTATAAATAAAGAAGTTAGGTGAACGGCGTGGGGGTAATTTTCTATTATTAAAAATTATAGTTGAAGGTGGAGGGGAGAATTTTTTATATGTGTACTACGTTATCTCAACAAAGAAGTAGTTTTTTTGTTAAAATTGCTTCCCGGGCTCTTTAGCCGTAGTCCAATGTTTTCTGCAGAACCAGACTTTTCGGCAGTGCCATCGACTGCCATCATCAGTGAAAATCGAGTGCGAAAACGTGAGGTGCTATACGTTAGTGACCACAGTACTGTGGTTAAGGCTGAAGCAATAAGTAGAAAGACGTAGTTTCTATGGAAATATTTCATTTCGAATATGATTTTAAATATAAATCTTAGAACATGGAAGTCATGTATGGTTCTCCATACCGATATTTTTCTATGGCAAACGATAACAGCCGCAAATTCAAACAGAATAAAATAATGTTTTGCATACAGCCCTGTATTGTAGAGTTCTCAAGACCTATTGTTTTTGGTGAAGATCGATTAAGGGTAAGGGGTAGTTTAGCATCAACGTTTTATGTTTTAACAAGGGTATTTTCTATGGCAAACAATAACAGCCGCAAATTCAAACAGAATAAAATAATTGTTTCCATACAGGCCTGAATCGTGGAGTTCTCAAGACCTATTGATTTTGGTGAAGATCGATTAAGGGAAAGGGGTAGTTTACCAGCAACGTTTTATGTTTTAACAAAGGTATTTTATATGGCTAACGATAACAGCCGCAAATTCAAACATAATCAAATAATGTTTTGCATACTACTCTGAATTGTAGAGTTCTCAAGTCCTGTTCATTTTGGTGAAGATCGGTTAAGGGAAAGGGGTAGTTTACCAGCAACATTTTTTGTTGTAACAAGAGTAAAGTACTTAATTTTGATAAATAAAGTATCCTGATAAGAATATCTTAATAATCCACTGTGAAAACATAGATGAAATATCTATAAATGAAGAGGCTAGATGAACGGGGTGGGGGTAATTTTCTATAAATGAAAATTATAGTTGAATGGGGAGGGGATAATTTTTTATATATGTACTACGTTATCGGCAACAAAGAAGTAGTTTGTTGTTAAAATTCCTTCCCCTCCTGTTTGGCCGTAGACCAAAGTTTTCTGCAAAACCAGACGTTTTGGCAGTGCCATCGACTGCCATCATCAGTGAAAATCAAGTGCGATAACGTGTGGTGGTATACATTAGTGACCACAGTACTGTGGTTAAGAGTGAAGCAGTAAGTGGAAAGAAGTAGTTTCTATGGAAGCTTTCATGTCGTCAATGATTTAAAATATAAATCTTAGAACATGGAAGTCATTTATGGTTCTCCATACCGATATTTTATTTTTCTATGGCAAACGATAACAGCCGCAAATTCAAACAGAATCAAATAATGTTTCGCATACAGCCCTGAATTGTAGAGTTCTCAAGACCTATTGTTTTTGGTGAAGATCGGTTAAGGGAAAGGGGTAGTTTACCTGTAACGTTTTATGTTTTAACAAGGGTATTTCCTATGGCAAACGATAACAGCCGCAAATTCAAACAGAATGAAAAGATTATTTGCATACAGCCCTAAATTGTAGAGTTCTCAAGACCTGTTGTTGTTGGCGAAGATCGGTTAAGGGAAAGGGGTAGTTTACCTGCAACATTTTATGTTTTAACAAGTGCAATTTTTACTTCCATGTTCCTTAAGGAAATGGAAGTATGGTGATGGCAAAAAAAATCGTGTTCGAGTTTATTGCAGAGTCTGATTGTACTACACTCAAAACATTAAAAAAGTCATTTTTCGAAAAGTGTCTGTGTGTGTGGCTGTAGATTTTTCTCTATGGCAAACGATAACAGCCGCAAATTCAAACAGAATCAAATAATTATGTGCATACAGCCCTGAATTGTATAGTTCTCAAGCCCTATTGATTTTGGTGAAGATCGGTTAAGGGAAAGGGGTAGTTTACCTGCAACATTTTATGTTTTAACAAGTGCAATTTTTACTTCATGTTCCTTAAGGAAATTTAAGTATGGTGATGGCAAAAAAAATCGTGTTTGAGTTTATTGCAGAGTCTGATTGTACTACACTCAAAACATTAAAAAAGTAATTTTTCGAAAAGTGTCTGTGTGTGTGGCTGTAGATTTTTCTCTATGGCAAACGATAACAGCCGCAAATTCAAACAGAATCAACTAATTATGTGCATACAGCCCTGAATTGTATAGTTCTCAAGCCCTATTGATTTTGGTGAAGATCGGTTAAGGGAAAGGGGTAGTTTACCTGCAACGTTTTATGTTTTAACAAGGGTATTTTCTATGGCAAACGATAACAGCCGCAAATTCAAACAGAATCAAATAATTATGTGCATACAGCCCTGATTTGTATAGTTCTCAAGCCCTATTGTTTTTGGTGAAGATCGGTTAATGGAAAGGGGTAGTTTACCAGCAACGTTTTTTTTAATCAAGGATAATTTTTTACTTCCATGTTCCTTAAGGAAATGGAAGTATGGTGATGGCAAACAAAATCGTGTTCGAGATTATTACAGATTCCGATTGTACTACACACAAAACATGAAAAAAAAGTCGTTTTTCAAAAAGTGTGTGTGTGTGTGTGTGTGTGTGTGTGTGTGTGTGTGTGGATTTTTTCCTATGGCAAAAGGTAACAGCCGCAAATTCAAACAGAATAAAATATTATTTTCCATACAGCCCTGAATCTTGGAGTTCTCAAGACCTGTTGATTTTGGTGAAGATCGGTTAAGGGGAAGGGGTAGTTTACCAGCAACGTTTTATGTTTTAACAAGGGTATTTTATATGGCTAACGATAACAGCCACAAATTCAAACATAATCAATTAATGTTTTGCATACTACTCTGAATTGTAGAGTTCGCAAGTCCTAATGTTTTTGGTGAAGATGGGTTAAGGGAAAGGGGTAGTTTACCTGCAACATTTTGTTTTAACAATGGTAATTTTTTCTATGACGAATGATAACTGCCGCACATTCAAACAGAATCAAATATTTTTTTGCATACGATCCTCAATTGTAAAGGACTGAAGGCCTGTTGATTTTGGTGAAGATCGGTTAAGGGAAAGGGGTAGTTTACCTGCAATGTTTTATATTTTAACAAGGGTATTTTTTATGGCAAACGATAAGAGCTGCAAATTCAAACAGAATCAAACAGTGGCGGCTCGTGGATTCCAGGATTGGTGAAGCAGAATCAGTGCCAGTCCCCCCCCCCCCCCCAATCATTTATGTGAATATGTTTCTTCCTGGTTTGGAATCATGAATAACATATGGAGACAAAAGAAAAGTATGTTAATATAATTTACAAATAAAGTAGTTAAAAATAGTAAGTATTTACAGGCTTGCATTTTATTTCTTGAACACAAGGTCAATTCTCCTCTCTTTCAAATATGCAGACTTGTCGATAATGTCGTCATAAAATGGTTGTACATTATTTAATTCGTTTAACAGTTCCTTTTCTATGGAAATTTTTGATAAGTTAGTAAGTCTGTCCTCTGTCATTGTATTGCGCAGGTATGATTTTATTCTTTTTAAACAAGAAAAACTTCATTCTACGGAAACGCTTTTGGATGGAATAGTTACTATTAAACAAAACAGTTTGTAAGCTTCTTTAAAGATGTTCCTGTTGACAGCTAAAAGTTCCATCAAATTTAGTTTTTCCATTTGTCTGTATTGCTTATCCTCATAAATAAGCTGTAATTCGTTTTTCAGTCTTTGGAAATCGGTAAACAGATTAGGGTAACCTTTAAGTTACTTAATGCATCCGTGGGAAAGTTTTCAAAATACGTTACGAACTTTGAAGTATCCATTAATGTAACAAACTGAAGCTTTTCCATATCATTAAAACGTGTGGCTATTTGTACTGAAAGGTTATCTAAAATTTCATAATACAGAATTTTGTATTTTTCAAAAAGTTGATCTCGTGTGAGTGTAATTCTTTTCTGCCATTCATGGTATTCAGTTGGAACTGTTGTTTTTGAAGCAGCTAAATCGAAAATTTTCATAAATGCATCATCAGTTCTTTTGCTATCTATGAGTGTTTGCGTATTTTTAACTTGCGAGATACAGAAATTAATGTCAAATGATTCTTTTGTAGCACATCGAAGAGAGCATCCGTGGCTCCAAAAATATCGTTAAAAACGACAACCAAAAGCGTAAATTCAAAATCATTAAATTTATTTAAGAAGCCATCACTCTGCCTAATTGATGTTTGATCATAATTTGAATCGTTCACAATTTTAGTGAATACTTCTTTTAATGAATCCCATTCGTTATATATAGTAGGCTATTCACAATTTTGGAATTAGACTTCCATCGTGTAATAACGGAAGTAGGGATTCGTCTTCCAACGACTGTGTCTACTGCGTAAGTTCGCTTAGCAGAATTGTGGGAAAAAGAAGGTAAACCATTAACAGTTGCAAAAAATATCCGACATTTCGAAATGCTGTTGCAGCTTTGTTGTAGCACTAAATTCTAACGATTCGCCATGCTGTGAACAAAAACCGCTTGTGGCACTACTTCTTTGATTTTTGCCTGAAGACCATTTAATTCCCCTGACCATCAAAACACTGGGGAATAAGTTTTGATTTATAGTCAAATTTTTCGAGGGACTATAACACAACGTGAAACAGTGTGTCGGCAGTCCGACTGGAACTAACATCATAAAATCCCAAAAATCTTTCCACCAGCTTTCCTCCGGGAATAATGTATCTAATTATGATGCTACATTGAGATTTGTGGACATTGTCTGTGGAATCATCCACTTGAATTGAATAAAATATACTATCTTCTATTTCCTTTGCGAAGTGCTCATCAATATATTGTGAAATGCAGTCAATTATTTCATTCCGAATAGTCTTAGAATTGCTGGCAAAGACGGGTAAGATTTTTTTATAGTGTTCTTGAATATTTACAGGGCTTATCGATACGAAGGTTTCTAGCAGTTCTTTAAAATTTCCGCGATTAATAGATGATAACTCTTCGTGGTGACCGCGAAATGCTAATTCTTGTTTACCCAAGTAAAGAACTGCACGAATAGGAAGATGCATGAAATGTCTGTTAAGCCGAACGTTGTCATTGAAGTGTTTAATATACAACCTAGAATTTTCCTTCAAAGCATCCTCGATAGTACTTAAATTTTTCTTTAGTTTTGAAAAACTCAATGCACAAAGCATGTGCTCAGAAGAACCTTCATGTTTGGAAAGAGCACGAGTAACGTTACCGAAATCATCAAAGCCGTTCTTATTCCACGCACTTGATTTAACACTAATAATTAAGCAGGGCATACAAAAAAGTTTATTTAAATAATAACTGCCACACAACCACTCGAACGTTGAATACCAATTTTGTTTAAAGTTGCGATTGTACACCTTGCCCTTTATTTTTGCAACTTTATTTACTTTCAATATAGGCATAGGTTTTTAACAGCTTAAAAGTTCTTCTTATCATCATTATTCCATCTTGAAAATGGTGTTTCTAATAAAACACATACTGGGTCATATGAAGGAATCATTCTGTAAAAACTTCACACACGATCAAATACAACGAACAAAACAAACGCGCTGGATAGGTAAAGCACTGTATACGTACACAACTGAGAAACAGCACAGCGACACTGCTTCACGTGGGTGGGGGAACGCTGAGTACGGCTATACGTTGTCATGGCAACCGTCATAAACCAAGCATTGTTAGTGACGTATTAACTGATGCAGTATACAAGTTGCAGAAAGCTGCTTCTACGGTCTCAGCGCTTTCCGCCACCAGGAATAGCCATCGACTGCCATCATCAGTGAAAATCAAGTGCGATAACGTGTGGTGGTATACATTAGTGACCACAGTACTGTGGTTAAGAGTGAAGCAATAAGTGGAAAGAAGTAGTTTCTATGGAAGCTTTCATGTCGTCAATGATTTAAAATATAAATCTTAGAACATGGAAGTCATTTATGGTTCTCCATACCGATATTTTATTTTTCTATGGCAAACAATAACAGCCGCAAATTCAAACAGAATCATATAATATTTTGCATACAGCACTGATTTGTGGAGTTCTCAAGACCTGTTGTTGTTGGCGAAGATCGGTTAAGGGAAAGGGGTAGTTTACCTGCAACATTTTATGTTTTAACAAGTGCAATTTTTACTTCCATGTTCCTTAAGGAAATGGAAGTATGGTGATGGAAAAAAAAATCGTGTTCGAGTTTATTGCAGAGTCTGATTGTACTACACTCAAAACATTAAAAAAGTCATTTTTCGAAAAGTGTCTGTGTGTGTGGCTGTAGATTTTTCTCTATGGCAAACGATAACAGCCGCAAATTCAAACAGAATCAACTAATTATGTGCATACAGCCCTGAATTGTATAGTTCTCAAGCCCTATTGATTTTGGTGAAGATCGGTTAAGGGAAAGGGGTAGTTTACCTGCAACGTTTTATGTTTTAACAAGGGTATTTTCTATGGCAAACGATAACAGCCGCAAATTCAAACAGAATCAAATAATTATGTGCATACAGCCCTGATTTGTAGAGTACTCAAGACCTATTGTTTTTGGTGAAGATCGGTTAATGGAAAGGGGTAGTTTACCAGCAACGTTTTTTTTAATCAAGGATAATTTTTTACTTCCATGTTCCTTAAGGAAATGGAAGTATGGTGATGGCAAACAAAATCGTGTTCGAGATTATTACAGATTCCGATTGTACTACACACAAAACATGAAAAAAAAGTCGTTTTTCAAAAAGTGTGTGTGTGTGTGTGTGTGTGTGTGTGTGTGGATTTTTACTTCCATATTCCTTAAGGAATGGAAGTATGGTGATGGCAAAAAAAATCGTGTTCGAGATTATTGCAGATTCTTATTCTACTACACTCAAAACATGAAAAAAAGTCGTTTTCCGAAAAGTGTCTGTGTGTCTGTCTGTCTGTCTGTGTGTCTGTGTGTCTGTCTGTCTGTCTGTAGATTTTTTTTCTATGGCAAACGATAACTGCCGCAAATTCAAACAGAATCAAATAATTTTTTGCATACCGCCCGGTTTTGCAGAGTTCTCGGACCTATTGTTTTTGGTGAAGATCGGTTGAGGGAAAGGGGTAGTTTACCGGCAACGGTTTTTTTTTTAGCAAGGGTAATTTTGTTTGTTTGGCAAACGATAACAGCCGCAAATTCAAACAGAATCAAATAATGTTTCGCATACAGCCCTGAATTGTAGAGTTCTCAAGACCTATTGTTTTTGGTGAAGATCGGTTAAGGGAAAGGGGTAGTTACCTGTAACGTTTTATGTTTTAACAAGGGTATTTCCTATGGCAAACGATAACAGCCGCAAATTCAAACAGAATGAAAAGATTATTTGCATACAGCCCTAAATTGTAGAGTTCTCAATACCTTTTGTTTTTGGTGAAGATCGGTTAAGGGAAAGGGGGTAGTTTACCTACAACGTTTTTTAACAAGGGTATTTTCTATGGCAAACGATAACAGCCGCAAATTCAAACAGAATCAAATAATTTTCTGCATACAGCCCTGATTTGTAGAGTACTCAAGACCTATTGTTTTTGGTGAAGATCGGTTGAGGGGAAGGGGTAGTTTACCAGCAACGTTTTTTATCATGCGTATTTTCTATGGCAAACGACAACTGCCGCAAATTCAAACAGAATCAAATAATTTTTTGCATACAGCCCTGGTTTGTAGAGTACTCGCGACCTATTGTTTTTGGTGAAGATCGGTTGAGGGGAAGGGGTAGTTTACCTGCTACGGTTTTTTTTATCAAGGGAAATTTTTTTTTTTGGCAAACGATAGCCGCAAATTCAAACAGAATCAAATAATGTTTCGCATACAGCCCTGAATTGTAGATTTCTCAAGACCTATTGTTTTTGGTGAAGATCGGTTGAGGGAAAGGGGTAGTTTACCTGCAACGTTTTTTTAACAAGGGTATTTTCTATGGCAAACGATAACAGCCGCAAATTCAAACAGAATCAAATAATGTTTTGCATACAGTCCTGATTTGTAGAGTACTCAAGACCTATTGTTTTTGGTGAAGATCGGTTAAGGGGAAGGGGTAGTTTACCTGCAACGTTTTTTTATCAAGCGTATTTTCTATGGCAAACGATAACAGCCGCAAATTCAAACAGAATCAAATAATTTTTTGCATACATCCCTGAATTGTAGAGGTCTCAATGGCTTTCGATTTTGGTGAAGATCGGTTAAGGGGAAGGGGTAGTTTACCTGCAACCTTATACGTTTTAACAAGAGTAAAGCACTTGAAAATTTATTTAAACTTGTTGAAACAATGGTAATTGTTAAAAATAAAATAATTTTGTTGCCAGGCAATAAAATTATAATTTTTTCATTTTAATGTAATATAATATTTTTCATTTAATACAGCAATAAAAAGGCAGGTAAGACACAGCCTGGCTGTTTGGCTGAAAATGATTTTAAATATAAATCTTAGAATATGGAAGTCATGTATGGTTCTCCATACCGATATTTTCCTATGGCAAAAGGTAACAGCCGCAAATTCAAACAGAATAAAATATTATTTTCCATACAGCCCTGAATCTTGGAGTTCTCAAGACCTGTTGATTTTGGTGAAGATCGGTTAAGGGGAAGGGGTAGTTTACCAGCAACGTTTTATGTTTTAACAAGGGTATTTTATATGGCTAACGATAACAGCCACAAATTCAAACATAATCAATTAATGTTTTGCATACTACTCTGAATGGTAGAGTTCGCAAGTCCTAATGTTTTTGGTGAAGATGGGTTAAGGGAAAGGGGTAGTTTACCTGCAACATTTTGTTTTAACAATGGTAATTTTTTCTATGACGAATGATAACTGCCGCACATTCAAACAGAATCAAATATTTTTTTGCATACGATCCTCAATTGTAAAGGACTGAAGGCCTGTTGATTTTGGTGAAGATCGGTTAAGGGAAAGGGGTAGTTTACCTGCAATGTTTTATATTTTAACAAGGGTATTTTTTATGGCAAACGATAAGAGCTGCAAATTCAAACAGAATCAAACAGTGGCGGCTCGTGGATTCCAGGATTGGTGAAGCAGAATCAGTGCCAGTCCCCCCCCCCCCCAATCATTTATGTGAATATGTTTCTTCCTGGTTTGGAATCATGAATAACATATGGAGACAAAAGAAAAGTATGTTAATATAATTTACAAATAAAGTAGTTAAAAATAGTAAGTATTTACAGGCTTGCATTTTATTTCTTGAACACAAGGTCAATTCTCCTCTCTTTCAAATATGCAGACTTGTCGATAATGTCGTCATAAAATGGTTGTACATTATTTAATTCGTTTAACAGTTCCTTTTCTATGGAAATTTTTGATAAGTTAGTAAGTCTGTCCTCTGTCATTGTATTGCGCAGGTATGATTTTATTCTTTTTAAACAAGAAAAACTTCATTCTACGGAAACGCTTTTGGATGGAATAGTTACTATTAAACAAAACAGTTTGTAAGCTTCTTTAAAGATGTTCCTGTTGACAGCTAAAAGTTCCATCAAATTTAGTTTTTCCATTTGTCTGTATTGCTTATCCTCATAAATAAGCTGTAATTCGTTTTTCAGTCTTTGGAAATCGGTAAACAGATTAGGGTAACCTTTAAGTTACTTAATGCATCCGTGGGAAAGTTTTCAAAATACGTTACGAACTTTGAAGTATCCATTAATGTAACAAACTGAAGCTTTTCCATATCATTAAAACGTGTGGCTATTTGTACTGAAAGGTTATCTAAAATTTCATAATACAGAATTTTGTATTTTTCAAAAAGTTGATCTCGTGTGAGTGTAATTCTTTTCTGCCATTCATGGTATTCAGTTGGAACTGTTGTTTTTGAAGCAGCTAAATCGAAAATTTTCATAAATGCATCATCAGTTCTTTTGCTATCTATGAGTGTTTGCGTATTTTTAACTTGCGAGATACAGAAATTAATGTCAAATGATTCTTTTGTAGCACATCGAAGAGAGCATCCGTGGCTCCAAAAATATCGTTAAAAACGACAACCAAAAGCGTAAATTCAAAATCATTAAATTTATTTAAGAAGCCATCACTCTGCCTAATTGATGTTTGATCATAATTTGAATCGTTCACAATTTTAGTGAATACTTCTTTTAATGAATCCCATTCGTTATATATAGTAGGCTATTCACAATTTTGGAATTAGACTTCCATCGTGTAATAACGGAAGTAGGGATTCGTCTTCCAACGACTGTGTCTACTGCGTAAGTTCGCTTAGCAGAATTGTGGGAAAAAGAAGGTAAACCATTAACAGTTGCAAAAAATATCCGACATTTCGAAATGCTGTTGCAGCTTTGTTGTAGCACTAAATTCTAACGATTCGCCATGCTGTGAACAAAAACCGCTTGTGGCACTACTTCTTTGATTTTTGCCTGAAGACCATTTAATTCCCCTGACCATCAAAACACTGGGGAATAAGTTTTGATTTATAGTCAAATTTTTCGAGGGACTATAACACAACGTGAAACAGTGTGTCGGCAGTCCGACTGGAACTAACATCATAAAATCCCAAAAATCTTTCCACCAGCTTTCCTCCGGGAATAATGTATCTAATTATGATGCTACATTGAGATTTGTGGACATTGTCTGTGGAATCATCCACTTGAATTGAATAAAATATACTATCTTCTATTTCCTTTGCGAAGTGCTCATCAATATATTGTGAAATGCAGTCAATTATTTCATTCCGAATAGTCTTAGAATTGCTGGCAAAGACGGGTAAGATTTTTTTATAGTGTTCTTGAATATTTACAGGGCTTATCGATACGAAGGTTTCTAGCAGTTCTTTAAAATTTCCGCGATTAATAGATGATAACTCTTCGTGGTGACCGCGAAATGCTAATTCTTGTTTACCCAAGTAAAGAACTGCACGAATAGGAAGATGCATGAAATGTCTGTTAAGCCGAACGTTGTCATTGAAGTGTTTAATATACAACCTAGAATTTTCCTTCAAAGCATCCTCGATAGTACTTAAATTTTTCTTTAGTTTTGAAAAACTCAATGCACAAAGCATGTGCTCAGAAGAACCTTCATGTTTGGAAAGAGCACGAGTAACGTTACCGAAATCATCAAAGCCGTTCTTATTCCACGCACTTGATTTAACACTAATAATTAAGCAGGGCATACAAAAAAGTTTATTTAAATAATAACTGCCACACAACCACTCGAACGTTGAATACCAATTTTGTTTAAAGTTGCGATTGTACACCTTGCCCTTTATTTTTGCAACTTTATTTACTTTCAATATAGGCATAGGTTTTTAACAGCTTAAAAGTTCTTCTTATCATCATTATTCCATCTTGAAAATGGTGTTTCTAATAAAACACATACTGGGTCATATGAAGGAATCATTCTGTAAAAACTTCACACACGATCAAATACAACGAACAAAACAAACGCGCTGGATAGGTAAAGCACTGTATACGTACACAACTGAGAAACAGCACAGCGACACTGCTTCACGTGGGTGGGGGAACGCTGAGTACGGCTATACGTTGTCATGGCAACCGTCATAAACCAAGCATTGTTAGTGACGTATTAACTGATGCAGTATACAAGTTGCAGAAAGCTGCTTCTACGGTCTCAGCGCTTTCCGCCACCAGGAATAGCCATCGACTGCCATCATCAGTGAAAATCAAGTGCGATAACGTGTGGTGGTATACATTAGTGACCACAGTACTGTGGTTAAGAGTGAAGCAATAAGTGGAAAGAAGTAGTTTCTATGGAAGCTTTCATGTCGTCAATGATTTAAAATATAAATCTTAGAACATGGAAGTCATTTATGGTTCTCCATACCGATATTTTATTTTTCTATGGCAAACAATAACAGCCGCAAATTCAAACAGAATCATATAATATTTTGCATACAGCACTGATTTGTGGAGTTCTCAAGACCTGTTGTTGTTGGCGAAGATCGGTTAAGGGAAAGGGGTAGTTTACCTGCAACATTTTATGTTTTAACAAGTGCAATTTTTACTTCCATGTTCCTTAAGGAAATGGAAGTATGGTGATGGCAAAAAAAATCGTGTTCGAGTTTATTGCAGAGTCTGATTGTACTACACTCAAAACATTAAAAAAGTCATTTTTCGAAAAGTGTCTGTGTGTGTGGCTGTAGATTTTTCTCTATGGCAAACGATAACAGCCGCAAATTCAAACAGAATCAACTAATTATGTGCATACAGCCCTGAATTGTATAGTTCTCAAGCCCTATTGATTTTGGTGAAGATCGGTTAAGGGAAAGGGGTAGTTTACCTGCAACGTTTTATGTTTTAACAAGGGTATTTTCTATGGCAAACGATAACAGCCGCAAATTCAAACAGAATCAAATAATTATGTGCATACAGCCCTGATTTGTAGAGTACTCAAGACCTATTGTTTTTGGTGAAGATCGGTTAATGGAAAGGGGTAGTTTACCAGCAACGTTTTTTTTAATCAAGGATAATTTTTTACTTCCATGTTCCTTAAGGAAATGGAAGTATGGTGATGGCAAACAAAATCGTGTTCGAGATTATTACAGATTCCGATTGTACTACACACAAAACATGAAAAAAAAGTCGTTTTTCAAAAAGTGTGTGTGTGTGTGTGTGTGTGTGTGTGTGTGTGTGTGTGTGTGTGTGTGTGTGTGTGTGGATTTTTACTTCCATATTCCTTAAGGAATGGAAGTATGGTGATGGCAAAAAAAATCGTGTTCGAGATTATTGCAGATTCTTATTCTACTACACTCAAAACATGAAAAAAAGTCGTTTTCCGAAAAGTGTCTGTGTGTCTGTCTGTCTGTCTGTGTGTCTGTGTGTCTGTCTGTCTGTCTGTCTGTCTGTAGATTTTTTTTCTATGGCAAACGATAACTGCCGCAAATTCAAACAGAATCAAATAATTTTTTGCATACCGCCCGGTTTTGCAGAGTTCTCGCGACCTATTGTTTTTGGTGAAGATCGGTTGAGGGAAAGGGGTAGTTTACCGGCAACGGTTTTTTTTTAGCAAGGGTAATTTTGTTTGTTTGGCAAACGATAACAGCCGCAAATTCAAACAGAATCAAATAATGTTTCGCATACAGCCCTGAATTGTAGAGTTCTCAAGACCTATTGTTTTTGGTGAAGATCGGTTAAGGGAAAGGGGTAGTTTACCTGTAACGTTTTATGTTTTAACAAGGGTATTTCCTATGGCAAACGATAACAGCCGCAAATTCAAACAGAATGAAAAGATTATTTGCATACAGCCCTAAATTGTAGAGTTCTCAATACCTTTTGTTTTTGGTGAAGATCGGTTAAGGGAAAGGGGTAGTTTACCTACAACGTTTTTTAACAAGGGTATTTTCTATGGCAAACGATAACAGCCGCAAATTCAAACAGAATCAAATAATTTTCTGCATACAGCCCTGATTTGTAGAGTACTCAAGACCTATTGTTTTTGGTGAAGATCGGTTGAGGGGAAGGGGTAGTTTACCAGCAACGTTTTTTATCATGCGTATTTTCTATGGCAAACGACAACTGCCGCAAATTCAAACAGAATCAAATAATTTTTTGCATACAGCCCTGGTTTGTAGAGTACTCGCGGACCTATTGTTTTTGGTGAAGATCGGTTGAGGGGAAGGGGTAGTTTACCTGCTACGGTTTTTTTATCAAGGGAAATTTTTTTTTTTGGCAAACGATAGCCGCAAATTCAAACAGAATCAAATAATGTTTCGCATACAGCCCTGAATTGTAGATTTCTCAAGACCTATTGTTTTTGGTGAAGATCGGTTGAGGGAAAGGGGTAGTTTACCTGCAACGTTTTTTTAACAAGGGTATTTTCTATGGCAAACGATAACAGCCGCAAATTCAAACAGAATCAAATAATGTTTTGCATACAGTCCTGATTTGTAGAGTACTCAAGACCTATTGTTTTTGGTGAAGATCGGTTAAGGGGAAGGGGTAGTTTACCTGCAACGTTTTTTTATCAAGCGTATTTTCTATGGCAAACGATAACAGCCGCAAATTCAAACAGAATCAAATAATTTTTTGCATACATCCCTGAATTGTAGAGGTCTCGATGGCTTTCGATTTTGGTGAAGATCGGTTAAGGGGAAGGGGTAGTTTACCTGTAACCTTATACGTTTTAACAAGAGTAAAGTACTTGAAAATTTATTTAAACTTGTTGAAACAATGGTAATTGTTAAAAATAAAATAATTTTGTTGCCAGGCAATAAAATTATAATTTTTTCATTTTAATGTAATATAATATTTTTCATTTAATACAGCAATAAAAAGGCAGGTAAGACACAGCCTGGCTGTTTGGCTGAAAATGATTTTAAATATAAATCTTAGAATATGGAAGTCATGTATGGTTCTCCATACCGATATTTTCCTATGGCAAAAGGTAACAGCCGCAAATTCAAACAGAATAAAATATTATTTTCCATACAGCCCTGAATCTTGGAGTTCTCAAGACCTGTTGATTTTGGTGAAGATCGGTTAAGGGGAAGGGGTAGTTTACCAGCAACGTTTTATGTTTTAACAAGGGTATTTTATATGGCTAACGATAACAGCCACAAATTCAAACATAATCAATTAATGTTTTGCATACTACTCTGAATTGTAGAGTTCGCAAGTCCTAATGTTTTTGGTGAAGATGGGTTAAGGGAAAGGGGTAGTTTACCTGCAACATTTTGTTTTAACAATGGTAATTTTTTCTATGACGAATGATAACTGCCGCACATTCAAACAGAATCAAATATTTTTTTGCATACGATCCTCAATTGTAAAGGACTGAAGGCCTGTTGATTTTGGTGAAGATCGGTTAAGGGAAAGGGGTAGTTTACCTGCAATGTTTTATATTTTAACAAGGGTATTTTTTATGGCAAACGATAAGAGCTGCAAATTCAAACAGAATCAAACAGTGGCGGCTCGTGGATTCCAGGATTGGTGAAGCAGAATCAGTGCCAGTCCCCCCCCCCCAATCATTTATGTGAATATGTTTCTTCCTGGTTTGGAATCATGAATAACATATGGAGACAAAAGAAAAGTATGTTAATATAATTTACAAATAAAGTAGTTAAAAATAGTAAGTATTTACAGGCTTGCATTTTATTTCTTGAACACAAGGTCAATTCTCCTCTCTTTCAAATATGCAGACTTGTCGATAATGTCGTCATAAAATGGTTGTACATTATTTAATTCGTTTAACAGTTCCTTTTCTATGGAAATTTTTGATAAGTTAGTAAGTCTGTCCTCTGTCATTGTATTGCGCAGGTATGATTTTATTCTTTTTAAACAAGAAAAACTTCATTCTACGGAAACGCTTTTGGATGGAATAGTTACTATTAAACAAAACAGTTTGTAAGCTTCTTTAAAGATGTTCCTGTTGACAGCTAAAAGTTCCATCAAATTTAGTTTTTCCATTTGTCTGTATTGCTTATCCTCATAAATAAGCTGTAATTCGTTTTTCAGTCTTTGGAAATCGGTAAACAGATTAGGGTAACCTTTAAGTTACTTAATGCATCCGTGGGAAAGTTTTCAAAATACGTTACGAACTTTGAAGTATCCATTAATGTAACAAACTGAAGCTTTTCCATATCATTAAAACGTGTGGCTATTTGTACTGAAAGGTTATCTAAAATTTCATAATACAGAATTTTGTATTTTTCAAAAAGTTGATCTCGTGTGAGTGTAATTCTTTTCTGCCATTCATGGTATTCAGTTGGAACTGTTGTTTTTGAAGCAGCTAAATCGAAAATTTTCATAAATGCATCATCAGTTCTTTTGCTATCTATGAGTGTTTGCGTATTTTTAACTTGCGAGATACAGAAATTAATGTCAAATGATTCTTTTGTAGCACATCGAAGAGAGCATCCGTGGCTCCAAAAATATCGTTAAAAACGACAACCAAAAGCGTAAATTCAAAATCATTAAATTTATTTAAGAAGCCATCACTCTGCCTAAGTGATGTTTGATCATAATTTGAATCGTTCACAATTTTAGTGAATACTTCTTTTAATGAATCCCATTCGTTATATATAGTAGGCTATTCACAATTTTGGAATTAGACTTCCATCGTGTAATAACGGAAGTAGGGATTCGTCTTCCAACGACTGTGTCTACTGCGTAAGTTCGCTTAGCAGAATTGTGGGAAAAAGAAGGTAAACCATTAACAGTTGCAAAAAATATCCGACATTTCGAAATGCTGTTGCAGCTTTGTTGTAGCACTAAATTCTAACGATTCGCCATGCTGTGAACAAAAACCGCTTGTGGCACTACTTCTTTGATTTTTGCCTGAAGACCATTTAATTCCCCTGACCATCAAAACACTGGGGAATAAGTTTTGATTTATAGTCAAATTTTTCGAGGGACTATAACACAACGTGAAACAGTGTGTCGGCAGTCCGACTGGAACTAACATCATAAAATCCCAAAAATCTTTCCACCAGCTTTCCTCCGGGAATAATGTATCTAATTATGATGCTACATTGAGATTTGTGGACATTGTCTGTGGAATCATCCACTTGAATTGAATAAAATATACTATCTTCTATTTCCTTTGCGAAGTGCTCATCAATATATTGTGAAATGCAGTCAATTATTTCATTCCGAATAGTCTTAGAATTGCTGGCAAAGACGGGTAAGATTTTTTTATAGTGTTCTTGAATATTTACAGGGCTTATCGATACGAAGGTTTCTAGCAGTTCTTTAAAATTTCCGCGATTAATAGATGATAACTCTTCGTGGTGACCGCGAAATGCTAATTCTTGTTTACCCAAGTAAAGAACTGCACGAATAGGAAGATGCATGAAATGTCTGTTAAGCCGAACGTTGTCATTGAAGTGTTTAATATACAACCTAGAATTTTCCTTCAAAGCATCCTCGATAGTACTTAAATTTTTCTTTAGTTTTGAAAAACTCAATGCACAAAGCATGTGCTCAGAAGAACCTTCATGTTTGGAAAGAGCACGAGTAACGTTACCGAAATCATCAAAGCCGTTCTTATTCCACGCACTTGATTTAACACTAATAATTAAGCAGGGCATACAAAAAAGTTTATTTAAATAATAACTGCCACACAACCACTCGAACGTTGAATACCAATTTTGTTTAAAGTTGCGATTGTACACCTTGCCCTTTATTTTTGCAACTTTATTTACTTTCAATATAGGCATAGGTTTTTAACAGCTTAAAAGTTCTTCTTATCATCATTATTCCATCTTGAAAATGGTGTTTCTAATAAAACACATACTGGGTCATATGAAGGAATCATTCTGTAAAAACTTCACACACGATCAAATACAACGAACAAAACAAACGCGCTGGATAGGTAAAGCACTGTATACGTACACAACTGAGAAACAGCACAGCGACACTGCTTCACGTGGGTGGGGGAACGCTGAGTACGGCTATACGTTGTCATGGCAACCGTCATAAACCAAGCATTGTTAGTGACGTATTAACTGATGCAGTATACAAGTTGCAGAAAGCTGCTTCTACGGTCTCAGCGCTTTCCGCCACCAGGAATAGCCATCGACTGCCATCATCAGTGAAAATCAAGTGCGATAATGTGTGGTGGTATACATTAGTGACCACAGTACTGTGGTTAAGAGTGAAGCAATAAGTGGAAAGAAGTAGTTTCTATGGAAGCTTTCATGTCGTCAATGATTTAAAATATAAATCTTAGAACATGGAAGTCATTTATGGTTCTCCATACCGATATTTTATTTTTCTATGGCAAACAATAACAGCCGCAAATTCAAACAGAATCATATAATATTTTGCATACAGCACTGATTTGTGGAGTTCTCAAGACCTGTTGTTGTTGGCGAAGATCGGTTAAGGGAAAGGGGTAGTTTACCTGCAACATTTTATGTTTTAACAAGTGCAATTTTTACTTCCATGTTCCTTAAGGAAATGGAAGTATGGTGATGGCAAAAAAAATCGTGTTCGAGTTTATTGCAGAGTCTGATTGTACTACACTCAAAACATTAAAAAAGCCATTTTTCGAAAAGTGTCTGTGTGTGTGGCTGTAATTTTTCTCTATGGCAAACGATAACAGCCGCAAATTCAAACAGAATCAACTAATTATGTGCATACAGCCCTGAATTGTATAGTTCTCAAGCCCTATTGATTTTGGTGAAGATCGGTTAAGGGAAAGGGGTAGTTTACCTGCAACGTTTTATGTTTTAACAAGGGTATTTTCTATGGCAAACGATAACAGCCGCAAATTCAAACAGAATCAAATAATTATGTGCATACAGCCCTGATTTGTAGAGTACTCAAGACCTATTGTTTTTGGTGAAGATCGGTTAATGGAAAGGGGTAGTTTACCAGCAACGTTTTTTTTAATCAAGGATAATTTTTTACTTCCATGTTCCTTAAGGAAATGGAAGTATGGTGATGGCAAACAAAATCGTGTTCGAGATTATTACAGATTCCGATTGTACTACACACAAAACATGAAAAAAAAGTCGTTTTTCAAAAAGTGTGTGTGTGTGTGTGTGTGTATGTGTGTGTGTGTGTGTGTGTGTGTGTGGATTTTTTCCTATGGCAAAAGGTAACAGCCGCAAATTCAAACAGAATAAAATATTATTTTCCATACAGCCCTGAATCTTGGAGTTCTCAAGACCTGTTGATTTTGGTGAAGATCGGTTAAGGGGAAGGGGTAGTTTACCAGCAACGTTTTATGTTTTAACAAGGGTATTTTATATGGCTAACGATAACAGCCACAAATTCAAACATAATCAATTAATGTTTTGCATACTACTCTGAATTGTAGAGTTCGCAAGTCCTAATGTTTTTGGTGAAGATGGGTTAAGGGAAAGGGGTAGTTTACCTGCAACATTTTGTTTTAACAATGGTAATTTTTTCTATGACGAATGATAACTGCCGCACATTCAAACAGAATCAAATATTTTTTTGCATACGATCCTCAATTGTAAAGGACTGAAGGCCTGTTGATTTTGGTGAAGATCGGTTAAGGGAAAGGGGTAGTTTACCTGCAATGTTTTATATTTTAACAAGGGTATTTTTTATGGCAAACGATAAGAGCTGCAAATTCAAACAGAATCAAACAGTGGCGGCTCGTGGATTCCAGGATTGGTGAAGCAGAATCAGTGCCAGTCCCCCCCCCCCAATCATTTATGTGAATATGTTTCTTCCTGGTTTGGAATCATGAATAACATATGGAGACAAAAGAAAAGTATGTTAATATAATTTACAAATAAAGTAGTTAAAAATAGTAAGTATTTACAGGCTTGCATTTTATTTCTTGAACACAAGGTCAATTCTCCTCTCTTTCAAATATGCAGACTTGTCGATAATGTCGTCATAAAATGGTTGTACATTATTTAATTCGTTTAACAGTTCCTTTTCTATGGAAATTTTTGATAAGTTAGTAAGTCTGTCCTCTGTCATTGTATTGCGCAGGTATGATTTTATTCTTTTTAAACAAGAAAAACTTCATTCTACGGAAACGCTTTTGGATGGAATAGTTACTATTAAACAAAACAGTTTGTAAGCTTCTTTAAAGATGTTCCTGTTGACAGCTAAAAGTTCCATCAAATTTAGTTTTTCCATTTGTCTGTATTGCTTATCCTCATAAATAAGCTGTAATTCGTTTTTCAGTCTTTGGAAATCGGTAAACAGATTAGGGTAACCTTTAAGTTACTTAATGCATCCGTGGGAAAGTTTTCAAAATACGTTACGAACTTTGAAGTATCCATTAATGTAACAAACTGAAGCTTTTCCATATCATTAAAACGTGTGGCTATTTGTACTGAAAGGTTATCTAAAATTTCATAATACAGAATTTTGTATTTTTCAAAAAGTTGATCTCGTGTGAGTGTAATTCTTTTCTGCCATTCATGGTATTCAGTTGGAACTGTTGTTTTTGAAGCAGCTAAATCGAAAATTTTCATAAATGCATCATCAGTTCTTTTGCTATCTATGAGTGTTTGCGTATTTTTAACTTGCGAGATACAGAAATTAATGTCAAATGATTCTTTTGTAGCACATCGAAGAGAGCATCCGTGGCTCCAAAAATATCGTTAAAAACGACAACCAAAAGCGTAAATTCAAAATCATTAAATTTATTTAAGAAGCCATCACTCTGCCTAATTGATGTTTGATCATAATTTGAATCGTTCACAATTTTAGTGAATACTTCTTTTAATGAATCCCATTCGTTATATATAGTAGGCTATTCACAATTTTGGAATTAGACTTCCATCGTGTAATAACGGAAGTAGGGATTCGTCTTCCAACGACTGTGTCTACTGCGTAAGTTCGCTTAGCAGAATTGTGGGAAAAAGAAGGTAAACCATTAACAGTTGCAAAAAATATCCGACATTTCGAAATGCTGTTGCAGCTTTGTTGTAGCACTAAATTCTAACGATTCGCCATGCTGTGAACAAAAACCGCTTGTGGCACTACTTCTTTGATTTTTGCCTGAAGACCATTTAATTCCCCTGACCATCAAAACACTGGGGAATAAGTTTTGATTTATAGTCAAATTTTTCGAGGGACTATAACACAACGTGAAACAGTGTGTCGGCAGTCCGACTGGAACTAACATCATAAAATCCCAAAAATCTTTCCACCAGCTTTCCTCCGGGAATAATGTATCTAATTATGATGCTACATTGAGATTTGTGGACATTGTCTGTGGAATCATCCACTTGAATTGAATAAAATATACTATCTTCTATTTCCTTTGCGAAGTGCTCATCAATATATTGTGAAATGCAGTCAATTATTTCATTCCGAATAGTCTTAGAATTGCTGGCAAAGACGGGTAAGATTTTTTTATAGTGTTCTTGAATATTTACAGGGCTTATCGATACGAAGGTTTCTAGCAGTTCTTTAAAATTTCCGCGATTAATAGATGATAACTCTTCGTGGTGACCGCGAAATGCTAATTCTTGTTTACCCAAGTAAAGAACTGCACGAATAGGAAGATGCATGAAATGTCTGTTAAGCCGAACGTTGTCATTGAAGTGTTTAATATACAACCTAGAATTTTCCTTCAAAGCATCCTCGATAGTACTTAAATTTTTCTTTAGTTTTGAAAAACTCAATGCACAAAGCATGTGCTCAGAAGAACCTTCATGTTTGGAAAGAGCACGAGTAACGTTACCGAAATCATCAAAGCCGTTCTTATTCCACGCACTTGATTTAACACTAATAATTAAGCAGGGCATACAAAAAAGTTTATTTAAATAATAACTGCCACACAACCACTCGAACGTTGAATACCAATTTTGTTTAAAGTTGCGATTGTACACCTTGCCCTTTATTTTTGCAACTTTATTTACTTTCAATATAGGCATAGGTTTTTAACAGCTTAAAAGTTCTTCTTATCATCATTATTCCATCTTGAAAATGGTGTTTCTAATAAAACACATACTGGGTCATATGAAGGAATCATTCTGTAAAAACTTCACACACGATCAAATACAACGAACAAAACAAACGCGCTGGATAGGTAAAGCACTGTATACGTACACAACTGAGAAACAGCACAGCGACACTGCTTCACGTGGGTGGGGGAACGCTGAGTACGGCTATACGTTGTCATGGCAACCGTCATAAACCAAGCATTGTTAGTGACGTATTAACTGATGCAGTATACAAGTTGCAGAAAGCTGCTTCTACGGTCTCAGCGCTTTCCGCCACCAGGAATAGCCATCGACTGCCATCATCAGTGAAAATCAAGTGCGATAACGTGTGGTGGTATACATTAGTGACCACAGTACTGTGGTTAAGAGTGAAGCAATAAGTGGAAAGAAGTAGTTTCTATGGAAGCTTTCATGTCGTCAATGATTTAAAATATAAATCTTAGAACATGGAAGTCATTTATGGTTCTCCATACCGATATTTTATTTTTCTATGGCAAACAATAACAGCCGCAGAATCATATAATATTTTGCATACAGCACTGATTTGTGGAGTTCTCAAGACCTGTTGTTGTTGGCGAAGATCGGTTAAGGGAAAGGGGTAGTTTACCTGCAACATTTTATGTTTTAACAAGTGCAATTTTTACTTCCATGTTCCTTAAGGAAATGGAAGTATGGTGATGGCAAAAAAAATCGTGTTCGAGTTTATTGCAGAGTCTGATTGTACTACACTCAAAACATTAAAAAAGCCATTTTTCGAAAAGTGTCTGTGTGTGTGGCTGTAATTTTTCTCTATGGCAAACGATAACAGCCGCAAATTCAAACAGAATCAACTAATTATGTGCATACAGCCCTGAATTGTATAGTTCTCAAGCCCTATTGATTTTGGTGAAGATCGGTTAAGGGAAAGGGGTAGTTTACCTGCAACGTTTTATGTTTTAACAAGGGTATTTTCTATGGCAAACGATAACAGCCGCAAATTCAAACAGAATCAAATAATTATGTGCATACAGCCCTGATTTGTAGAGTACTCAAGACCTATTGTTTTTGGTGAAGATCGGTTAATGGAAAGGGGTAGTTTACCAGCAACGTTTTTTTTAATCAAGGATAATTTTTTACTTCCATGTTCCTTAAGGAAATGGAAGTATGGTGATGGCAAACAAAATCGTGTTCGAGATTATTACAGATTCCGATTGTACTACACACAAAACATGAAAAAAAAGTCGTTTTTCAAAAAGTGTGTGTGTGTGTGTGTGTGTATGTGTGTGTGTGTGTGTGTGTGTGTGTGGATTTTTTCCTATGGCAAAAGGTAACAGCCGCAAATTCAAACAGAATAAAATATTATTTTCCATACAGCCCTGAATCTTGGAGTTCTCAAGACCTGTTGATTTTGGTGAAGATCGGTTAAGGGGAAGGGGTAGTTTACCAGCAACGTTTTATGTTTTAACAAGGGTATTTTATATGGCTAACGATAACAGCCACAAATTCAAACATAATCAATTAATGTTTTGCATACTACTCTGAATTGTAGAGTTCGCAAGTCCTAATGTTTTTGGTGAAGATGGGTTAAGGGAAAGGGGTAGTTTACCTGCAACATTTTGTTTTAACAATGGTAATTTTTTCTATGACGAATGATAACTGCCGCACATTCAAACAGAATCAAATATTTTTTTGCATACGATCCTCAATTGTAAAGGACTGAAGGCCTGTTGATTTTGGTGAAGATCGGTTAAGGGAAAGGGGTAGTTTACCTGCAATGTTTTATATTTTAACAAGGGTATTTTTTATGGCAAACGATAAGAGCTGCAAATTCAAACAGAATCAAACAGTGGCGGCTCGTGGATTCCAGGATTGGTGAAGCAGAATCAGTGCCAGTCCCCCCCCCCCAATCATTTATGTGAATATGTTTCTTCCTGGTTTGGAATCATGAATAACATATGGAGACAAAAGAAAAGTATGTTAATATAATTTACAAATAAAGTAGTTAAAAATAGTAAGTATTTACAGGCTTGCATTTTATTTCTTGAACACAAGGTCAATTCTCCTCTCTTTCAAATATGCAGACTTGTCGATAATGTCGTCATAAAATGGTTGTACATTATTTAATTCGTTTAACAGTTCCTTTTCTATGGAAATTTTTGATAAGTTAGTAAGTCTGTCCTCTGTCATTGTATTGCGCAGGTATGATTTTATTCTTTTTAAACAAGAAAAACTTCATTCTACGGAAACGCTTTTGGATGGAATAGTTACTATTAAACAAAACAGTTTGTAAGCTTCTTTAAAGATGTTCCTGTTGACAGCTAAAAGTTCCATCAAATTTAGTTTTTCCATTTGTCTGTATTGCTTATCCTCATAAATAAGCTGTAATTCGTTTTTCAGTCTTTGGAAATCGGTAAACAGATTAGGGTAACCTTTAAGTTACTTAATGCATCCGTGGGAAAGTTTTCAAAATACGTTACGAACTTTGAAGTATCCATTAATGTAACAAACTGAAGCTTTTCCATATCATTAAAACGTGTGGCTATTTGTACTGAAAGGTTATCTAAAATTTCATAATACAGAATTTTGTATTTTTCAAAAAGTTGATCTCGTGTGAGTGTAATTCTTTTCTGCCATTCATGGTATTCAGTTGGAACTGTTGTTTTTGAAGCAGCTAAATCGAAAATTTTCATAAATGCATCATCAGTTCTTTTGCTATCTATGAGTGTTTGCGTATTTTTAACTTGCGAGATACAGAAATTAATGTCAAATGATTCTTTTGTAGCACATCGAAGAGAGCATCCGTGGCTCCAAAAATATCGTTAAAAACGACAACCAAAAGCGTAAATTCAAAATCATTAAATTTATTTAAGAAGCCATCACTCTGCCTAATTGATGTTTGATCATAATTTGAATCGTTCACAATTTTAGTGAATACTTCTTTTAATGAATCCCATTCGTTATATATAGTAGGCTATTCACAATTTTGGAATTAGACTTCCATCGTGTAATAACGGAAGTAGGGATTCGTCTTCCAACGACTGTGTCTACTGCGTAAGTTCGCTTAGCAGAATTGTGGGAAAAAGAAGGTAAACCATTAACAGTTGCAAAAAATATCCGACATTTCGAAATGCTGTTGCAGCTTTGTTGTAGCACTAAATTCTAACGATTCGCCATGCTGTGAACAAAAACCGCTTGTGGCACTACTTCTTTGATTTTTGCCTGAAGACCATTTAATTCCCCTGACCATCAAAACACTGGGGAATAAGTTTTGATTTATAGTCAAATTTTTCGAGGGACTATAACACAACGTGAAACAGTGTGTCGGCAGTCCGACTGGAACTAACATCATAAAATCCCAAAAATCTTTCCACCAGCTTTCCTCCGGGAATAATGTATCTAATTATGATGCTACATTGAGATTTGTGGACATTGTCTGTGGAATCATCCACTTGAATTGAATAAAATATACTATCTTCTATTTCCTTTGCGAAGTGCTCATCAATATATTGTGAAATGCAGTCAATTATTTCATTCCGAATAGTCTTAGAATTGCTGGCAAAGACGGGTAAGATTTTTTTATAGTGTTCTTGAATATTTACAGGGCTTATCGATACGAAGGTTTCTAGCAGTTCTTTAAAATTTCCGCGATTAATAGATGATAACTCTTCGTGGTGACCGCGAAATGCTAATTCTTGTTTACCCAAGTAAAGAACTGCACGAATAGGAAGATGCATGAAATGTCTGTTAAGCCGAACGTTGTCATTGAAGTGTTTAATATACAACCTAGAATTTTCCTTCAAAGCATCCTCGATAGTACTTAAATTTTTCTTTAGTTTTGAAAAACTCAATGCACAAAGCATGTGCTCAGAAGAACCTTCATGTTTGGAAAGAGCACGAGTAACGTTACCGAAATCATCAAAGCCGTTCTTATTCCACGCACTTGATTTAACACTAATAATTAAGCAGGGCATACAAAAAAGTTTATTTAAATAATAACTGCCACACAACCACTCGAACGTTGAATACCAATTTTGTTTAAAGTTGCGATTGTACACCTTGCCCTTTATTTTTGCAACTTTATTTACTTTCAATATAGGCATAGGTTTTTAACAGCTTAAAAGTTCTTCTTATCATCATTATTCCATCTTGAAAATGGTGTTTCTAATAAAACACATACTGGGTCATATGAAGGAATCATTCTGTAAAAACTTCACACACGATCAAATACAACGAACAAAACAAACGCGCTGGATAGGTAAAGCACTGTATACGTACACAACTGAGAAACAGCACAGCGACACTGCTTCACGTGGGTGGGGGAACGCTGAGTACGGCTATACGTTGTCATGGCAACCGTCATAAACCAAGCATTGTTAGTGACGTATTAACTGATGCAGTATACAAGTTGCAGAAAGCTGCTTCTACGGTCTCAGCGCTTTCCGCCACCAGGAATAGCCATCGACTGCCATCATCAGTGAAAATCAAGTGCGATAACGTGTGGTGGTATACATTAGTGACCACAGTACTGTGGTTAAGAGTGAAGCAATAAGTGGAAAGAAGTAGTTTCTATGGAAGCTTTCATGTCGTCAATGATTTAAAATATAAATCTTAGAACATGGAAGTCATTTATGGTTCTCCATACCGATATTTTATTTTTCTATGGCAAACAATAACAGCCGCAGAATCATATAATATTTTGCATACAGCACTGATTTGTGGAGTTCTCAAGACCTGTTGTTGTTGGCGAAGATCGGTTAAGGGAAAGGGGTAGTTTACCTGCAACATTTTATGTTTTAACAAGTGCAATTTTTACTTCCATGTTCCTTAAGGAAATGGAAGTATGGTGATGGCAAAAAAAATCGTGTTCGAGTTTATTGCAGAGTCTGATTGTACTACACTCAAAACATTAAAAAAGTCATTTTTCGAAAAGTGTCTGTGTGTGTGGCTGTAGATTTTTCTCTATGGCAAACGATAACAGCCGCAAATTCAAACAGAATCAACTAATTATGTGCATACAGCCCTGAATTGTATAGTTCTCAAGCCCTATTGATTTTGGTGAAGATCGGTTAAGGGAAAGGGGTAGTTTACCTGCAACGTTTTATGTTTTAACAAGGGTATTTTCTATGGCAAACGATAACAGCCGCAAATTCAAACAGAATCAAATAATTATGTGCATACAGCCCTGATTTGTAGAGTACTCAAGACCTATTGTTTTTGGTGAAGATCGGTTAATGGAAAGGGGTAGTTTACCAGCAACGTTTTTTTTAATCAAGGATAATTTTTTACTTCCATGTTCCTTAAGGAAATGGAAGTATGGTGATGGCAAACAAAATCGTGTTCGAGGTTATTACAGATTCCGATTGTACTACACACAAAATATGAAAAAAAAGTCGTTTTTCAAAAAGTGTGTGTGTGTGTGTGTGTGTGTGTGTGTGTGTGTGTGTGTGTGTGTGTGTGTGTGTGTGTGTGTGTGTGGATTTTTTCCTATGGCAAAAGGTAACAGCCGCAAATTCAAACAGAATAAAATATTATTTTCCATACAGCCCTGAATCTTGGAGTTCTCAAGACCTGTTGATTTTGGTGAAGATCGGTTAAGGGGAAGGGGTAGTTTACCAGCAACGTTTTATGTTTTAACAAGGGTATTTTATATGGCTAACGATAACAGCCACAAATTCAAACATAATCAATTAATGTTTTGCATACTACTCTGAATTGTAGAGTTCGCAAGTCCTAATGTTTTTGGTGAAGATGGGTTAAGGGAAAGGGGTAGTTTACCTGCAACATTTTGTTTTAACAATGGTAATTTTTTCTATGACGAATGATAACTGCCGCACATTCAAACAGAATCAAATATTTTTTTGCATACGATCCTCAATTGTAAAGGACTGAAGGCCTGTTGATTTTGGTGAAGATCGGTTAAGGGAAAGGGGTAGTTTACCTGCAATGTTTTATATTTTAACAAGGGTATTTTTTATGGCAAACGATAAGAGCTGCAAATTCAAACAGAATCAAACAGTGGCGGCTCGTGGATTCCAGGATTGGTGAAGCAGAATCAGTGCCAGTCCCCCCCCCCCAATCATTTATGTGAATATGTTTCTTCCTGGTTTGGAATCATGAATAACATATGGAGACAAAAGAAAAGCATGTTAATATAATTTACAAATAAAGTAGTTAAAAATAGTAAGTATTTACAGGCTTGCATTTTATTTCTTGAACACAAGGTCAATTCTCCTCTCTTTCAAATATGCAGACTTGTCGATAATGTCGTCATAAAATGGTTGTACATTATTTAATTCGTTTAACAGTTCCTTTTCTATGGAAATTTTTGATAAGTTAGTAAGTCTGTCCTCTGTCATTGTATTGCGCAGGTATGATTTTATTCTTTTTAAACAAGAAAAACTTCATTCTACGGAAACGCTTTTGGATGGAATAGTTACTATTAAACAAAACAGTTTGTAAGCTTCTTTAAAGATGTTCCTGTTGACAGCTAAAAGTTCCATCAAATTTAGTTTTTCCATTTGTCTGTATTGCTTATCCTCATAAATAAGCTGTAATTCGTTTTTCAGTCTTTGGAAATCGGTAAACAGATTAGGGTAACCTTTAAGTTACTTAATGCATCCGTGGGAAAGTTTTTAAAATACGTTACGAACTTTGAAGTATCCATTAATGTAACAAACTGAAGCTTTTCCATATCATTAAAACGTGTGGCTATTTGTACTGAAAGGTTATCTAAAATTTCATAATACAGAATTTTGTATTTTTCAAAAAGTTGATCTCGTGTGAGTGTAATTCTTTTCTGCCATTCATGGTATTCAGTTGGAACTGTTGTTTTTGAAGCAGCTAAATCGAAAATTTTTATAAATGCATCATCAGTTCTTTTGCTATTTATGAGTGTTTGTGTATTTTTAACTTGCGAGATACAGAAATTAATGTCAAATGATTCTTTTGTAGCACATCGAAGAGAGCATCCGTGGCTCCAAAAATATCGTTAAAAACGACAACCAAAAGCGTAAATTCAAAATCATTAAATTTATTTAAGAAGCCATCACTCTGCCTAATTGATGTTTGATCATAATTTGAATCGTTCACAATTTTAGTGAATACTTCTTTTAATGAATCCCATTCGTTATATATAGTAGGCTATTCACAATTTTGGAATTAGACTTCCATCGTGTAATAACGGAAGTAGGGATTCGTCTTCCAACGACTGTGTCTACTGCGTAAGTTCGCTTAGCAGAATTGTGGG
Source organism: Magicicada septendecula (assembly GCA_034769895.1). Lineage (NCBI taxonomy): Eukaryota > Metazoa > Arthropoda > Insecta > Hemiptera > Cicadidae > Magicicada > Magicicada septendecula. The sequence continues at coordinate 450,971,980 of CM068368.1, forward strand.
AAAAAGAAGGTAAACCATTAACAGTTGCAAAAAATATCCGACATTTCGAAATGCTGTTGCAGCTTTGTTGTAGCACTAAATTCTAACGATTCGCCATGCTGTGAACAAAAACCGCTTGTGGCACTACTTCTTTGATTTTTGCCTGAAGACCATTTAATTCCCCTGACCATCAAAACACTGGGGAATAAGTTTTGATTTATAGTCAAATTTTTCGAGGGACTATAACACAACGTGAAACAGTGTGTCGGCAGTCCGACTGGAACTAACATCATAAAATCCCAAAAATCTTTCCACCAGCTTTCCTCCGGGAATAATGTATCTAATTATGATGCTACATTGAGATTTGTGGACATTGTCTGTGGAATCATCCACTTGAATTGAATAAAATATACTATCTTCTATTTCCTTTGCGAAGTGCTCATCAATATATTGTGAAATGCAGTCAATTATTTCATTCCGAATAGTCTTAGAATTGCTGGCAAAGACGGGTAAGATTTTTTTATAGTGTTCTTGAATATTTACAGGGCTTATCGATACGAAGGTTTCTAGCAGTTCTTTAAAATTTCCGCGATTAATAGATGATAACTCTTCGTGGTGACCGCGAAATGCTAATTCTTGTTTACCCAAGTAAAGAACTGCACGAATAGGAAGATGCATGAAATGTCTGTTAAGCCGAACGTTGTCATTGAAGTGTTTAATATACAACCTAGAATTTTCCTTCAAAGCATCCTCGATAGTACTTAAATTTTTCTTTAGTTTTGAAAAACTCAATGCACAAAGCATGTGCTCAGAAGAACCTTCATGTTTGGAAAGAGCACGAGTAACGTTACCGAAATCATCAAAGCCGTTCTTATTCCACGCACTTGATTTAACACTAATAATTAAGCAGGGCATACAAAAAAGTTTATTTAAATAATAACTGCCACACAACCACTCGAACGTTGAATACCAATTTTGTTTAAAGTTGCGATTGTACACCTTGCCCTTTATTTTTGCAACTTTATTTACTTTCAATATAGGCATAGGTTTTTAACAGCTTAAAAGTTCTTCTTATCATCATTATTCCATCTTGAAAATGGTGTTTCTAATAAAACACATACTGGGTCATATGAAGGAATCATTCTGTAAAAACTTCACACACGATCAAATACAACGAACAAAACAAACGCGCTGGATAGGTAAAGCACTGTATACGTACACAACTGAGAAACAGCACAGCGACACTGCTTCACGTGGGTGGGGGAACGCTGAGTACGGCTATACGTTGTCATGGCAACCGTCATAAACCAAGCATTGTTAGTGACGTATTAACTGATGCAGTATACAAGTTGCAGAAAGCTGCTTCTACGGTCTCAGCGCTTTCCGCCACCAGGAATAGCCATCGACTGCCATCATCAGTGAAAATCAAGTGCGATAACGTGTGGTGGTATACATTAGTGACCACAGTACTGTGGTTAAGAGTGAAGCAATAAGTGGAAAGAAGTAGTTTCTATGGAAGCTTTCATGTCGTCAATGATTTAAAATATAAATCTTAGAACATGGAAGTCATTTATGGTTCTCCATACCGATATTTTATTTTTCTATGGCAAACAATAACAGCCGCAGAATCATATAATATTTTGCATACAGCACTGATTTGTGGAGTTCTCAAGACCTGTTGTTGTTGGCGAAGATCGGTTAAGGGAAAGGGGTAGTTTACCTGCAACATTTTATGTTTTAACAAGTGCAATTTTTACTTCCATGTTCCTTAAGGAAATGGAAGTATGGTGATGGCAAAAAAAATCGTGTTCGAGTTTATTGCAGAGTCTGATTGTACTACACTCAAAACATTAAAAAAGTCATTTTTCGAAAAGTGTCTGTGTGTGTGGCTGTAGATTTTTCTCTATGGCAAACGATAACAGCCGCAAATTCAAACAGAATCAACTAATTATGTGCATACAGCCCTGAATTGTATAGTTCTCAAGCCCTATTGATTTTGGTGAAGATCGGTTAAGGGAAAGGGGTAGTTTACCTGCAACGTTTTATGTTTTAACAAGGGTATTTTCTATGGCAAACGATAACAGCCGCAAATTCAAACAGAATCAAATAATTATGTGCATACAGCCCTGATTTGTAGAGTACTCAAGACCTATTGTTTTTGGTGAAGATCGGTTAATGGAAAGGGGTAGTTTACCAGCAACGTTTTTTTTAATCAAGGATAATTTTTTACTTCCATGTTCCTTAAGGAAATGGAAGTATGGTGATGGCAAACAAAATCGTGTTCGAGGTTATTACAGATTCCGATTGTACTACACACAAAATATGAAAAAAAAGTCGTTTTTCAAAAAGTGTGTGTGTGTGTGTGTGTGTGTGTGTGTGTGTGTGTGTGGATTTTTTCCTATGGCAAAAGGTAACAGCCGCAAATTCAAACAGAATAAAATATTATTTTCCATACAGCCCTGAATCTTGGAGTTCTCAAGACCTGTTGATTTTGGTGAAGATCGGTTAAGGGGAAGGGGTAGTTTACCAGCAACGTTTTATGTTTTAACAAGGGTATTTTATATGGCTAACGATAACAGCCACAAATTCAAACATAATCAATTAATGTTTTGCATACTACTCTGAATTGTAGAGTTCGCAAGTCCTAATGTTTTTGGTGAAGATGGGTTAAGGGAAAGGGGTAGTTTACCTGCAACATTTTGTTTTAACAATGGTAATTTTTTCTATGACGAATGATAACTGCCGCACATTCAAACAGAATCAAATATTTTTTTGCATACGATCCTCAATTGTAAAGGACTGAAGGCCTGTTGATTTTGGTGAAGATCGGTTAAGGGAAAGGGGTAGTTTACCTGCAATGTTTTATATTTTAACAAGGGTATTTTTTATGGCAAACGATAAGAGCTGCAAATTCAAACAGAATCAAACAGTGGCGGCTCGTGGATTCCAGGATTGGTGAAGCAGAATCAGTGCCAGTCCCCCCCCCCCAATCATTTATGTGAATATGTTTCTTCCTGGTTTGGAATCATGAATAACATATGGAGACAAAAGAAAAGCATGTTAATATAATTTACAAATAAAGTAGTTAAAAATAGTAAGTATTTACAGGCTTGCATTTTATTTCTTGAACACAAGGTCAATTCTCCTCTCTTTCAAATATGCAGACTTGTCGATAATGTCGTCATAAAATGGTTGTACATTATTTAATTCGTTTAACAGTTCCTTTTCTATGGAAATTTTTGATAAGTTAGTAAGTCTGTCCTCTGTCATTGTATTGCGCAGGTATGATTTTATTCTTTTTAAACAAGAAAAACTTCATTCTACGGAAACGCTTTTGGATGGAATAGTTACTATTAAACAAAACAGTTTGTAAGCTTCTTTAAAGATGTTCCTGTTGACAGCTAAAAGTTCCATCAAATTTAGTTTTTCCATTTGTCTGTATTGCTTATCCTCATAAATAAGCTGTAATTCGTTTTTCAGTCTTTGGAAATCGGTAAACAGATTAGGGTAACCTTTAAGTTACTTAATGCATCCGTGGGAAAGTTTTTAAAATACGTTACGAACTTTGAAGTATCCATTAATGTAACAAACTGAAGCTTTTCCATATCATTAAAACGTGTGGCTATTTGTACTGAAAGGTTATCTAAAATTTCATAATACAGAATTTTGTATTTTTCAAAAAGTTGATCTCGTGTGAGTGTAATTCTTTTCTGCCATTCATGGTATTCAGTTGGAACTGTTGTTTTTGAAGCAGCTAAATCGAAAATTTTTATAAATGCATCATCAGTTCTTTTGCTATTTATGAGTGTTTGTGTATTTTTAACTTGCGAGATACAGAAATTAATGTCAAATGATTCTTTTGTAGCACATCGAAGAGAGCATCCGTGGCTCCAAAAATATCGTTAAAAACGACAACCAAAAGCGTAAATTCAAAATCATTAAATTTATTTAAGAAGCCATCACTCTGCCTAATTGATGTTTGATCATAATTTGAATCGTTCACAATTTTAGTGAATACTTCTTTTAATGAATCCCATTCGTTATATATAGTAGGCTATTCACAATTTTGGAATTAGACTTCCATCGCGTAATAACGGAAGTAGGGATTCGTCTTCCAACGACTGTGTCTACTGCGTAAGTTCGCTTAGCAGAATTGTGGAAAAAAGAAGGTAAACCATTAACAGTTGCAAAAAATATCCGACATTTCGAAATGCTGTTGCAGCTTTGTTGTAGCACTAAATTCTAACGATTTGCCATGCTGTGAACAAAAACCGCTTGTGGCACTACTTCTTTGATTTTTGCCTGAAGACCATTTAATTCCCCTGACCATCAAAACACTGGGGAATAAGTTTTGATTTATAGTCAAATTTTTCGAGGGACTATAACACAACGTGAAACAGTGTGTCGGCAGTCCGACTGGAACTAACATCATAAAATCCCAAAAATCTTTCCACCAGCTTTCCTCCGGGAATAATGTATCTAATTATGATGCTACATTGAGATTTGTGGACATTGTCTGTGGAATCATCCACTTGAATTGAATAAAATATACTATCTTCTATTTCCTTTGCGAAGTGCTCATCAATATATTGTGAAATGCAGTCAATTATTTCATTCCGAATAGTCTTAGAATTGCTGGCAAAGACGGGTAAGATTTTTTTATAGTGTTCTTGAATATTTACAGGGCTTATCGATACGAAGGTTTCTAGCAGTTCTTTAAAATTTCCGCGATTAATAGATGATAACTCTTCGTGGTGACCGCGAAATGCTAATTCTTGTTTACCCAAGTAAAGAACTGCACGAATAGGAAGATGCATGAAATGTCTGTTAAGCCGAACGTTGTCATTGAAGTGTTTAATATACAACCTAGAATTTTCCTTCAAAGCATCCTCGATAGTACTTAAATTTTTCTTTAGTTTTGAAAAACTCAATGCACAAAGCATGTGCTCAGAAGAACCTTCATGTTTGGAAAGAGCACGAGTAACGTTACCGAAATCATCAAAGCCGTTCTTATTCCACGCACTTGATTTAACACTAATAATTAAGCAGGGCATACAAAAAAGTTTATTTAAATAATAACTGCCACACAACCACTCGAACGTTGAATACCAATTTTGTTTAAAGTTGCGATTGTACACCTTGCCCTTTATTTTTGCAACTTTATTTACTTTCAATATAGGCATAGGTTTTTAACAGCTTAAAAGTTCTTCTTATCATCATTATTCCATCTTGAAAATGGTGTTTCTAATAAAACACATACTGGGTCATATGAAGGAATCATTCTGTAAAAACTTCACACACGATCAAATACAACGAACAAAACAAACGCGCTGGATAGGTAAAGCACTGTATACGTACACAACTGAGAAACAGCACAGCGACACTGCTTCACGTGGGTGGGGGAACGCTGAGTACGGCTATACGTTGTCATGGCAACCGTCATAAACCAAGCATTGTTAGTGACGTATTAACTGATGCAGTATACAAGTTGCAGAAAGCTGCTTCTACGGTCTCAGCGCTTTCCGCCACCAGCAGGCTTACGATCGCAGCGATGTCCAGCTTCTGTAACCTATTTCCATGGCGTATAAATGTTATTTTGCGTCACCTGACGAGCTGCCACTGGAATCAAATAATGTTTTGCATACAGCCCTGAATTGTAGAGTACTCAAGACCTATTGTTTTTGGTGAAGATCGGTTAAAGGAAAGGGGTAGTTTACCAGCAACGTTTTTTATCAAGGGTAATTTTTACTTCCATGTTCCTTAAGGAAATGGAAGTATGGTGATGGCAAAAAAAATCGTGTTCGAGATTATTGCAGATTCTGATTGTACTACACTCAAAACATGAAAAAAAGTCATTTTTCGAAAAGTGTCTGTGTGTGTGTGTGTGTGTGTGTGTGTGTGTCTGTAGATTTTTTTCTATGGCAAACGATAACAGCCGCAAATTCAAACAGAATCAAATAATTTTTTGCATACAGCCCTGATTTGTAGAGTACTCGCGACCTATTGTTTTTGGTGAAGATCGGATGAGGGAAAGGGGTAGTTTACCTGCAACGGTTTTTTTTTATCAAGGGTAATTTTGTTTGTTTGGCAAACGATAACAGCCGCAAATCCAAACAGAATCAAATAATATTTCGCATACAGCCCTGAATTATAGAGCTCTCAAGATCTGTTGATTTTGGTAAAGATCGGTTATGGGAAAGGGGTAGTTTACCTGCAACATTTTATGTTTTAACAAGGGTATTTTCTATGGCAAACGATAACAGTCGCAAATTCAAACATAATCAAATAATGTTTTGCATACTACCATGAATTGTATAGTTCGCAAGACCTATTGTTTTTGGTGAAGATCGTTTAAGGGAAAAAGGTAGTTTACCTGCCACATTTTTTGTTTTATCAAGGGTATTTTGTATGGCAAACGATAAGAGCCGCAAATTCAAACAGAATCAAATACGTTTTTGCATACAGCCCTGTTTTGTTGAGTACTAAAGACCTATTGTTTTTGGTGAAGATCGGTTAAGGGAAAGGGGTAGTTTACCTGACACGTTTGTTGTTTTATCAAGGGTATTTTATATGGCAAATGATAACAGCCGCAAATTTATACAGAATCATATAATTTTTGCATACGTCCCTGAATTGTAGAGGTCTCAATGACTTTCGATTTTGTTGAAGATCGGTTAAGGGAAAGGGGTAGTTTACCAGCAAGGTTTTATGTTTTATCAAGGTTATTTTTTCTATGACGAACGATAACTGCCGTAAATTCAAAGAGAATCAACTAATGTTTTGCATACAGCCCTGAATTGTAGAGTTCTCAAGACCTATTGTTTTTGGTGAAGATCGGTTATTGGAATAGGGTAGTTTACCAGCAACATTTTATGTTTTATCAAGGGTGTTTTCTATGGCAAACGATAACAGCCGCAAATTCAAACAGAATCAAATAATTGTTTGCATACAGCCCTGAATTGTAGAGTACCTAAGATCTTTCGTTTTTGGTGAAGATCGGTTAAGGGAAAGGGGTAGTTTACCTGCAACGGTTTTTTATCAAGGGTAATTTTTTTCTATAGTAAACGATAACAGCCGCAAATTCAAACAGAATCAAATGATGTTTTGCATACAGCCCTGTATTGTAGAGTTCTCAATATGTATTGGTGTTGGTGAAGATCGGTTAAGGGAAAGGGGTAGCTTACCAGCAACATTTTATGTTTTAACAAGGGTAATTTTTTATATGACGAACGATAACTGCCGTAAATTCAAACAGAATCAACTAGGTTTTTGCATACCTTTTTGAACTAAAGAGAACTCAAGGTCTGTTGATTTTGTTGAAGATCGGTTAAGGGAAGGGGTAGTTTATCAGCAACGTTTTATGTTTTAAAAAGGGTAATTTTTTTATGACGAACGATAACTGCCGAAAATTCAATGAGAATCAAATAATTGTTTGCACCCCCTGAGTTGCAGAGAGCTCAAGGTCTATTGATTTTGGCGAAGATCGGTTAAGGGAAAGGGGTAGTTTACCTGCAACATTTTATGTTGTAACAAGAGAAATGTTTCCATGACGAACGATAACTGCCGCACATTCAAACAGAATCAAATATTTTTTTGCATGCTTCCCTGAATTGTAGAGGACGGAAGGTCTGTTGATTTTGGAGAAGATCGGTTAAGAGAGAGGGGTAGTTTACCTGAAACATTTTATGATTTAACAAGAGTAAAGTACTTAATTTTTATAAATAAAGTATCCTGATAAAAAGCTCATAGTAATCCACTATAGAAACGTAGATGAAATATCTATAAATAAAGAAGTTAGGTGAACGGCGTGGGGGTAATTTTCTATTATTAAAAATTATAGTTGAAGGTGGAGGGGAGAATTTTTTATATGTGTACTACGTTATCTCAACAAAGAAGTAGTTTTTTTGTTAAAATTGGTTCCCGGGCTCTTTAGCCGTAGTCCAATGTTTTCTGCAAAACCAGACTTTTCGGCAGTGCCATCGACTGCCATCATCAGTGAAAATCGAGTGCGAAAACGTGAGGTGCTATACGTTAGTGACCACAGTACTGTGGTTAAGGCTGAAGCAATAAGTAGAAAGACGTAGTTTCTATGGAAATATTTCATTTCGAATATGATTTTAAATATAAATCTTAGAACATGGAAGTCATGTATGGTTCTCCATACCGATATTTTTCTATGGCAAACGATAACAGCCGCAAATTCAAACAGAATAAAATAATGTTTTGCATACAGCCCTGTATTGTAGAGTTCTCAAGACCTATTGTTTTTGGTGAAGATCGATTAAGGGTAAGGGGTAGTTTAGCATCAACGTTTTATGTTTTAACAAGGGTATTTTCTATGGCAAACGATAACAGCCGCAAATTCAAACAGAATAAAATAATGTTTTGCATACAGCCCTGTATTGTAGAGTTCTCAAGACCTATTTTTTTTGGTGAAGATCGATTAAGGGTAAGGGGTAGTTTAGCATTAACGTTTTATGTTTTAACAAGGGCATTTTCTATGGCAAACAGTAACAGCCGCAAATTCAAACAGAATAAAATAATTGTTTCCATACAGGCCTGAATCGTGGAGTTCTCAAGACCTATTGATTTTGGTGAAGATCGGTTAAGGGAAAGGGGTAGTTTACCAGAAATGTTTTATATTTTAACAAGGGTATTTTCTATGGCAAACGATAAGAGCCACAAATTCAAACATAATCAAATAATGTTTTGCATACTACTCTGAATTGTAGAGTTCTCCAGTCCTATTGTTTTTGGTGAAGATGGGTTAAGGGAAAGGGTTAGTTTACCTGCAATGTTTTATATTTTAACAAGGGTATTTTCTATGGCAAACGATAAGAGCCACAAATTCAAACATAATCAAATAATGTTTTGCATAAAGTCCTGAATTGTAGTGTTCTCAAGACATTTTGGTTTTGGTGAAGATTGGTTAAGGGAAAGGGGTAGTTTACCGGCAATGTTGTTTTTATCAAGGGTAATTTTTTTTTGGCAAACAATAACAGCCGCAAATTCACACAGAATCAAATAATGTTTTGCATACATCCCTGTATTGTAGAGTTCTCAAGGCCTTTTGGTTTTGGTGAAGATCGGTTAAAGGAAAGGGGTAGTTTACCGGCAATGTTGTTTTTATCAAGGGTAATTTTTTTTTGCAAACAATAACAGCCGCAAATTCACACAGAATCAAATAATGTTTTGCATACAGCCCTGTATTGTAGAGCTCTCAAGACCTGTTGGTGTTGTTGGAGATCGGTTAAGGGAAAGGGGTAGTTTACCTGCAACATTTTATGTTTTAACAAGGGTAATTTTTTATATGACGAACGATAACTGCCGTAAATTCAAACAGAATCAACTACGTTTTTGCATACGTTATTGAATTATAGAGAACTCAAGGTCAGTTGATTTTGTTGAAGATCGATTAAGGTAAAGGGGAAGTTTACTAGCAACATTTTATGTTTTAAAAAGGGTAATTTTTTATGACAAAAGATAACTGCCATAAATTCAAAGAGAATCAAATAATTTTTCGTATACAGCCCTGAATTATAGGGTTCTAAAGACCTATTGTTTTTGGTGAAGATCGGTTAAGGGCAAGGGGTAGTTTAGCAGCAACGTTTTATGTTTTAACAAGGGGAATTTCCTATGGCAAACGATAAAAACCGCAAATTCAAACATAATCAAATAATTGTTTCCATACAGCCCTGAATTGTAGAGGACTCAAGGTCTATTGATTTTGGTGAAGATCGTTTAAGAGAAAGGGGTAGTTTACCGGCAACACTTTATGTTTTAACAAGAGTAAAGTACTTAATTTTGATAAATAAAGTATCCTGATAAGAAGCTCGTAATAATCCACAGTAGAAACGAAGATGAAATATCTATAAATGAAGAGGTTAGGTGATTGGGGTGGGGGTAATTTTCTATTAATGAAAATTATAGTTGAAGGGGGAAGGGAGAATTTTTTATATGTGTACTACGTTATCGGCAACAAAGAAGTAGTTCTTTGTTAAAATTCCTTCCCGCGCTGTTTAGCCGTAGTCCAATGTTTTCTGCAAAACCATACTTTTCGGCAGTGCCATCGACTGCCATCAATAGTGAAAATCGAGTGCGAAAACGTGAGGTGGTATACGTTAGTGACCACAGTACTGTGGTTAAGGCTGAAGCAATAAGTAGAAAGAAGTAGTTTCTATGGAAATATTCCATTTCGAATATGATTTGAAATATATAAGTCTTAGAACATGGAAGTCATGTATGGTTCTCCATACCGATATTTTCTATGGCAAACGATAACAGCCGCAAATTCAAACAGAATAAAATAATGTTTTGCATACAGCTCCGATTTGTAGAGTACTCAGGACCTATTGTTTTTGGTGAAGATCGGTGAAGGGTAAGGGGTAGTTTACCTGCAACATTTTTTTTATCAAGGGTAATTTTTTTTCTATGTCAAACGATAACAGCCGCAAATTCAAACAGAATCAAATAATGTTTCGCATACAGCCCTGAATTGTAGAGTTCTCAGGACCTATTGTTTTTGATGAAGATCAGTCAAGGGAAAGGGGTAGTTTACCTGCAACGTTTTATGTTTTAAAAGGGCATTTTCTATGGCAAACGATAGGAGTCGCAAATTCAAACAGAATCAAATAATTTTTTGCATACAGTCCTGATTTGTGGAGTACTCAAGCCCTATTGTTTTTGGTGAAAATCGGTTAAGGGAAAGGGGTAGTTTACCTGCAACGTTTTTTTTATCAAGGATAATTTTTTCTATGGCAAACGATAACAGCCGCAAATTCAAACAGAATCAAATTAGGGTTTGCATACAGCCCTGAAATGTAGAGTTCTCAAGGTCTGTTGGTTTTGGTGAAGATCGGTTAAGGGAAAGGGGTAGTTTACCTGCAACATTATATGTTTTAAGAAGGCTAATTTTTTCTATGACGAACGATAACTGCCGTAAATTCAAAGAGAATCAAATAATGTTTCGCATACAGCCCTGAATTGTAGAGTTCTGAAGACCTATTGTGTTTGGTGGGGATCGGTTAAGGGAAAGGGGTAGTTTACCAGCAACACTTTGTTTTAACAAGGGTATTTTCTATGGCAAACGATAAGAGCCGCAAATTCAAACAGAATCAAATAATTATTTGCATACATCCCTGAATTGTAGAGTTCTCAAGACCTATTATTTTTGGTGAAGATCGGTTAAGGGGAAGGGGTAGTTTACCTGTAACGTTTTTTTATCAAGGGTAATTTTTTGCTATGGCAAACGATAACATCACAAATTCAAACAGAATCAAATAATATTTTGGATACAGCCCTGAATTGTAGAGTTCTCAAGACCTATTGTTTTTGGTGGAGATCGGTTAAGGGAAAGGGGTAGTTTACCAGCAACGTTTTATGTTTTAAAAGGGCAATTTTATTTTTATGACGAATGATAACTGCCGCATATTCAAAGAGAATCAAATAATTTTTTGCATACATTCCTGAAGTTTCAAGTACTCGAGGTCTGCTGATTTTGGTGAAGATCGGTTAAGGGAAAGGGGTAGGTTACCAGCCACCTTTAATGTTTTAACAAGAGTAATTGTTTCTATGACGAACGATAACTGCCGCACATTCGAACAGAATCAAATAATGTTTGCATGCATCCCTGAATTGTAGTGGACTCAAGACCTTTTGATTTTGGTGAAGCTCAGTTAAGAGAAAGGGGTAGTTTACCTTCAACGTTTTATGTGATAACAAGGCTAATTTTTTCTATGACGAACAATAACTGCCGTAAATTGAAACATAATCAAATAAGATTTTGCATACTTCTCTAAATTGTGGAGAACTCAAGGCCTGTTGATTTTGGTGAAGATCGGTTACAGGGAAAGGGCAGTTTACCTGATGAAACATTTTTTGTTGGAACAAGAGTAAAGTACTTAATTTTGATAAATAAAGTCTCCTGATAAGAAGATCTTAATAATGCACTGTAGAAACGTAGATGAAATATCTAGACATGAAGAGGCTAGTTGAACGGGCTGTGGGTAATTTTCTGTAAATGTAAATTATAGTTGAAGGGGGAGGGGATAATTTTTATATGTGTACTATGTTATCGGCAACAAAGTAGTAGTTTGTTGTTAAAATTCCTACCCCGGCTGTTTGGCCGTAGTCCAATGTTCTACCAAATGTTTTAGCAGTGCCGTCGACTTCAATCATCAGTGAAAATCGAGTGCGATAACGTGTGGTGGTATACGTTTGTGACCACAGTACTGTGGTTAAGGCTGAAGCAATAAGTGGAAAGAAGTAGTTTCTGTGGAAACATCTCATTCCGTAAATGATTTTAAATATAAATCTTAGAACATGGAAATCATGTATGGTTCTCCATACCGATATTTATTTCAGTTATATACTGTGTCTTCATTTTGTTTTTTAAATTTGTTTATTATTATATCTATTGTTTCATCTACTGATGTATTGGTGTATATATTGTTATATCATATGATGTGAAAAATGTGTTTTCATCTATATTTATTACCGTTAGTTTGTCTGTTAATTCGTATGTATTTTTTATGTTATGATAATTATTTGCTAGATGGTTACTTTTTAGTTTTTGTGCTATTATTTTTGCTGTTTTGTTTGTAGGTGCTTTTTTGAAGTTGATTGGTCGTATTGGGTTGTTTAATTTGTGTATTTTCATTAGGCTATTCATTTTAGGTGGTTCTGGATTATTATTTATACATATGTCTGTATTTTTATTATTGAAAATATCTTTAGCTGTTTTTACTAGTTTTATTGTCTGTTTAAGATATTTTCCTGTTGAGTCTTTATTTACTTGTATGCATTTATTATTGTTGATGAAATCTTCAGTTTTTCTGATGTAATCTGTTTTGTCTATAATTACTGTTGCTTAACTTTTCTCAGCTTTAGTTATGATTAAATTGTTGTTATTTACTTTATTTTAAATTTCTTTTATTGTTTTATTATCTTGCTTCTGTTTAGAGGTTTTTTTCTTCACTAGTAATTATTTTTTTAATTATATGTGTTGGTTCTGTTCATTTTTTCTTCTTGTATATTGTCTTGTATTAGGTTAATGGCATATTCTGTTTCTACTATTAAATTTTCTAGGTTATATATACAACTAATATATACACCACAATCACACACAATAATACCAATTTAAAATACCAAAAACCAACAGGAAACTATAACAACAACCAACCAACACACAAGTACTCCACAAGATTCAAAATTAAGAAGGCTGAGGATGGGAACACTAAGTGTCCCGGAACATGTTCCAAATAAGGAGAAAATATCTTGAGGTAAAGTTGTTATAAATATTAACTGTAGTGTGTGTGTGTGTGTGTGTGTGTGTGTGTGTGTGTGTGTGTGTGTGTGTGTGTGTGTGTGTGTGTGTGTGTGTGATTTTTTAATACAAATTAAAAAAATTTGTACATTCGCACACCAGATAGTGTAGTTGCAACCAAGAACTTCCAGTTGATATATTCTATAGGTTTTTGAATTCTACCCAGTATTTTATCTTTCTAAAGATAAAGAGATTGACATTTTATTTTTAAAAAAAGGTAAGTATGTAGTAAAATTTTTTAGCATTTTGTTTTATTATGAATTCTCCTTTTCTTTCTCACACACACGCACATATATGTATACTGATTAATTTTTTACACCTATAAAATTATTTTGTGGTGAATAATATCTATCTCTCTGTTACAGGAAAGTCCCAGTATTAAAAGTAATATGATACATTCTCAATATGATGAAAAATGGTAAGTCAGTGGATATGGTAGAGATTTGCAATGCATGAATCAAGGTCTGTGCAAAAGTATCTGACCATTTTTTTCCTGAAAAAGTATTTGAGTGTAAATAATAAAACTTGACAGAGCACAGCAGTAGTATCTAGTGTATTTACATGATTTTTGTGACACCGTAGAGTATATCAGTTGTTGCCCAGAAACGTTTCGCTGTTAGGGTAAGAGCCTCTGAAGATGGAGGTATGGGGGGGGGGTAATAAGAAGAAGCCTATACCGCCACCCATGTGGCTTCAACTTCTGCCATCTCCGCCTGACACACACCTCCTCATCGTAGCCTTAGGTGAACCAGTATTTCAGCTGGATGTGGGCCAATTCACACTGGGCTAAGGTGTGTCTCCACCAAATGAGAGCCAAGATTCCATCATCCCTGACAAAGTAGCTGCACTAGGAAACCACCCATGTCCAATTGTTCCTAGCCAGTATCATGTTCACACAATTTGAATACCCAGCCAACACTGTTACTTGAACACAGTGATGTAGCCAGGAATAATGATCTGCAGGTGTTTTGGTAACGTGTTACTCTCCCTTGTGCAGAACACATTCCTTGGGGAATGTCTTTAAATTATGTCTCATTTCACCATGTAGTATTCAGAGTTATCACAATAGTGTTAGTCAATTTCATAGCATGGATTGTATTATAATTTTGTATCTCAGTATAATCAGGTAATGACTTCTATTTGTAAAATATGTGTAATGAACATAATTGAATAAGAAAGAAAGATTTATCTTGTTAAGAAGTTCCGAGTTTCTTAAGAAATAACTTCTGCCATTCAAACTTAAACTGAAACATTCCTAAATGCAGTTAATTTGCATCGGCATTTTAATAAATATTCTGTAAAACACAATACTGAAACCCAATTTTTAGGGTGGGAGTGAAAAATTTATAGAACATTTATAAGATTTTTAAAGAAATTATTTATTATTATTATTTTACTTTGTTTAAACATCATCGTACTTTTTTGTATTAGTAAGTTGAATTCTCAAGTATCAGACAGGTTCCTGTTGGAAAAGTAACTAACTTTATACAGAGGGAATGTGAGTTTTTATACTCACTTAATAAAAACCATATAAAAATATGTCTTAATGATCACTGGTTTATTAAACATTTAGTATTCTGTCAACTACATGCGCGTGTTGCGTACTTCTAAATTAGGAGTAATTAGAATTTGCTCCTGGGGGGGGGGTAGATTAGACATTAGCATGGAGGTTGAACCCTCTCCTCATTTTCCTCAGAACAAATGAAATATTGAGAGTTCTTCCCCTATAATTGAGTGTTATAAATATTCAGTTTTAATTAATATTTTAATGTACAAATTATAAATTGGAATTGATTATAAATGTGTACAGTTGACTAGTAATCAACAGTATTTGTTATATCAATTACTAAATTCTGAAAAACTTTTGCCCTATACAACTAACATACTGTTACAACAGTCACACTGGATCATCATGGGTCCAGTGGAAACAGAATAACTGACACCAATGTCACTAATTACAAAATTTAATTAGACACAATTTTATAAATCAACACAGCACACTTGTAGAATAATTTGAGATAAATTTGTCGAACACACAGTAGTAAAGTCACCTTATTACAGTTCTGCACCAACTAACACAAATACTGTTTTGAAAGAAAGAAATACACAAATTCAAAAGAAAGAATGGGTTCAAGATCTACATGCAACACTCAACATACTATCCAAGATAGTAGAGAAAGTGTGAACTTTAGAGATTATCGAAGAAACCCACTCGAATTTTTAGGAAGAGTGGATGAAATTTTAAACAGGTCAAAAGAGAACCGATGGAACATGATAAAAGGCATATTAGATGAATGTTTCAAAAACATCAATGACAACTGGTGGACGGTAATCCGAAACGAGGTGTGTGATTATGGAAATTTTAAGATGATGTTCAAGCTGAAGTACTGGTCTGAGTCAGTGCAAAACTTTATTCGAGACGATATATGTCATGGGAGGTATGACCGCAGTACAGGACAGACACCTACTGCTTATTTTTTGGGGAAGGTGTGTGTGGCAAAATATTTAGACCCAAAGATCCCTGAAGAGTGTTTGGTGACCAAAATAGCATATCACTTTGAGGAAAAGATTATCAGTGCTCGACTAAGCGGACAAATAAAAACCATTGGAGGTATGGAAACGCTCTTAGAGAACTATGAGCAAGAATCATATTACAGGAGGAGTAGATGGAGGTCAGGGAATACAGAGGAGCGGAAAAACGAACAACCCAGAGATACTCGACCAAGGGTAAATTATGTCAGTGCCAACAACAATTATTACAATAATCATTACCAAGGAAAACGTCCGTATTTTAACCAGAAACTAAATTATGATAGACGAGATGAGAGAAACAACGACAACAGACAACAATGGAATGATCATAATGAATATCGGAGGTCCAGAAGTGGGGATAGAAATAGGGACATACCCTCGGGAAATCCACCAAGCGACAATCAGGGAACTAATCAAGCCCAAGTAAATTATATAATGGCTGAGGAGAGTGATTTGAGGAGACAAGATGAACAGCGACAAAGAAAGGTGGACAAACGAGTTGACCGTTGGGAAAACCAAGGTCCTAATCCTCGTCCCAGTAATAAAGATGAGAGACAATATACGTACGACAACATTGAAATGTATGGTAGTGATCCACAATGGGGCAATCCAATAGCAAGTTTTATTGACAAGTTCAACCAACAGAATCCATGGGAAAAATATAAGAGTGGATCAATCCGGGTTGTGAATGATACCGAAAACGGTTAAACTAATTTTAAATAAAATATTGAGAAAAAGGATTGATTTAAGAAAAAAACCCAAAATTCAGAAACTACGTAAGTACAACTTACTTTAGATATTTCGCAACAATTTGATTTAATAAACAGTAAAACACCAAGAGTATGTAAGAACAGATTATTAAATAATATTTATAAATAACAGATTTAAAATGAAATAATAGAAAAATAATATTTTGATGGGAACAAAAGAAGAATAAATAAATAAATAAAAACAATTAATGGTAATGTGCTCAGATAAGAAGGTAAAATAAGAAGAATAACGAATAATTTAATGACTACAATGAAGCTAAAGAATGAGGATAATTAATACAACTACCATTTAGAATTCCTTGGAGTTGAAAATGATATAGGAAGAAATGATACAAAGAACATCGGTCACAAGAAGGAAAGTCAAAAGGATTTTAAAATAATGCCTATCAATAATGTTATATGCTATTAGTTAATGAAAAAGAAGAAGGAATCAAGAAGAAAAAGAAATATATAATTAAATGCAAACAGCAACAGCGTGAAGAATCCTAAAAGTGTTTATTATTAGTCGCCAATCGACTACTTGTAAGTTTTTTATTATAATGAATTGACTGTAGACATGTTCCAGGAATCATTTTCCTGAGCAGACGGTACGTCCCTCTGGTCTCAGAAGGTGTAAGGATGGACAGCGGAGTAATGGACCCAAAAGTGGCCACCCGAACTGAACCACTGCACAGGATAGGGAAAAATGTTAGGGAAATTGAATATTTAAGGGATGATAAAATAGCTGAAAAGATTGATATTAGATTCCAGAAGTATGAAGGAAGAAAACAGAAGGAAGATAGCAGACAGAAGCTTAATTGAGAAAGCAAATTTATAGAAGCAAATAGAAATATGAGTGTTAAAACAAGTTTTTTATGATTAGTGTGACCAGCCCTTATCAAGTAATATGTGAAAGACCACTACCCAGAGAAATTAAATCATTAATGAATTTGCCTCCAAGAGAGAGAGAGTTGAGTATGAAATTAAGTCTATTACCGTTAACCGAATAACAGGTGTATAACCAATCAGAAATAAAGAGATATTATGAAGAATGATGAAAGAATCCGAAGATTGAAGAGTTCAACGATTATTTTTAAAAAACAAGTAAATAAAAATAAATCTGTTCTAGTGGGGGAGCTTTATGTAACGTTACATAACCCTGCCCAAATATGATAACATAACACCATAGTTAAAACCAGTAATCACCCATTTTCTAAAGTCAGAAATGGGGGTTAGGTACCAAGCTATGAAAAACTTTGTACTCAAAAAACACTGTAAATAATAATAATAAAAGTGCAGTGTACAAAGTGGAACATAGTGTACTCGGTGAAAGTGTAAACCTTTAAAAAGAGCATCTCACAGATTTGTGCTGGAGATGAAAAACAATCAATATTGTAGCAGTGGACTATATTGCTGTTGACAAGCTTTGTATTTTTTGTAATTTTATATTGTGTGGGCCACAAAGGTCTTGTACCTAGGAATAATATTTGTGTTTAATATAATTATTTTGTTTAAATATAAGATAACCCAGGGTTATATATAAAATGATAATAATATATCAGATAATACTATGTTAGCAAGATGGCATGTAAAAAATAGTTTAGAGTAGGGATATATTAAATGAATAATAAATCATAAATAAATCAAAATAAAAGGGAGTAAAATATAAAATACCAGTGGACATGTTTAAGGAAAAATATAAAGAAAAACCTTGAATAAATTAAATTTGATTATAAATAAAATCTATAAAGGATTATTTTTCTAAAAAGAAGAAATGAAATGATAATAATTATTAATAGCCTATATACTAAAAGGTATATAGATTAGCCAATAAAAAACCATAAAAATTCTTGGTTACTAAGAGTAACTAACTAACAAGAATTGAATTTAATTGTTAAAACATATTGGAAGTGAGCAGTTTAAAAAGTGTAATGTCTAGAAAAATTTAAGAAATTTATAAATACCATTCGAAATAATCAGTGTTAAATTAATAAAATTAATGAGTGATATCCACTACATCTTAGACCTCCTTCGAACAGAATAATTCACGCCTGCAAGTTGATGAAAACTTGAAAAAATCAGCTTCAATTTCCAAGCATAGCTTATCGAAATTCGACATTTGTTGGTGAGATCGTTACCTATTAAAATTTTAACTAAATTACATCTCAACGATAAACTTATAACACTAGAAACAGCACAATTTCTTTAAATACTTCTGGAAAAGAGGTGAACATAAACTTTATTATTTTGTTAACCCAAAAAACAGCAAAACGTCATTTTGTTACTAACATTACCACAGCCATGATGTTTATTATTTGTTGTCATCTGTGAAGAAATGTAATCTGCGCTCTAGCGGTCAACAAATCAACTGCATAATATAAATAGTACAAAATTTAAAAATCATTTATGTAAAGCTTGGTACTGACCCATATACATTTCTGACTTTCTCAAAGTACAAAGAACTCTAAAATAACCCTGGGAAATTAATTCATTATTTCTTTCTTGTTATTAAAATTGAAATAAAAATATTTGTTATATGCTATATGTTTGAAAAATAAGATCGAACTAACTCTGAGTTTTATGTAAGAATCGATTATCCCTTTATGTTTTGGGAGACCATAAAAAATGCTAAATAAATACAAGGAATGCCTTGTTGTTTGAATAATAAAAATGAACAAACAAGGACATAGACAAATACAATAGAACAGGTGTCTACAAATTAAATTGTAATAACTGCAATAGTTTCTACATAGGTCAAACGGGAAGATCTTTTTCATCCCGTTACTCTGAACACTTAAAAGCCCTTTCCAACAACAATATACATTCTGCGTTTGCCACACACATACACACACATAACCATAGCTACTCCAACATAGATACTAATCTTGAAATATTACACCTCTTACCCAAAGGGCGAAAACTCAACACAGCTGAACAGTATGAAATATACAAACACCACACAACACAACCAAACAACATACTAAACGACCAGTTGGAATATAAATCACATACACCTTTCGACACAGTCATACACAAAACAAACAATAATTCGGATCCCCGCGCCAATCCCCTTCCTCTATACACCACCCCCACTATACCTTCCAACCAAGAAACGTTACTAGGTACTGGCAGTCTGTCGCAAAGCTGAAGAAGGCGAACACGACGCCGAAACGCGTTCTACATACAAAACAGACAAGTAAGTTTCACTTGAGAAAGTTTTCAATCTATATATATAAAAGAGAAATACCACTGACTCACTCACTGACTCATCACGAAATCTCCGAAACTATAACACCTAGAAACTTGAAATTTGGCATGTAGCCTTATGTGATGTAGGTATCCGCTAAGAAGGGATTTTTGGAAATTCGACCTTAAAGGGGGAAAAGGGGGGGGAAGTTTGCCTGACTGACTGACATAGAATCAACGTAGAGCAAAACTACTGAATGGATATCAATGAAACTTTGAACATAGCTTCATCATAGGTCTTAGGTGCTCACTAAGAAACGGTTTTAAAAACTTTCACTCCTAAGGGGCAAACCCCCCCCCCATTGTATCTATGTATGTATGTTCCACATCTCCTCCTAAACCACTGGACCGATTTCAACCAAACTTGGCACAAATATTTTACGTGATGGGAGAACCAACATAGGATAGGTGTTTTTTTCGATGGGGTCCTTTGGGGGGTTCTTTGGGGTTTTTCACATCTCCTTCTAAACCACTGGACCGATTTCAACCAAACTTGGGACAAATATTTTACGCAGCGGGAGAATCAACATAGGATATGTGTTTTCTTCGATGGGGTCCTTTGGGGGTTCTTTGGGGTCTTCCACATCTCCTCCTAAACCACTGGACCGACTTCAACCAAACTCGGCACAAATATTTTACGCAACGGAAGAACCAACATAAGATAGGTGTTTTTTCGATACGATCCTTCGGGGGGTCCTTTGGGGTCTTCCACATCTCCTCGTAAACCACTGGACCTATTTCAACCAAACTTGGCACAAATATTTTACGCAACGGGAGAACCAACATAGGACAAGTGTTTTTTTGATACGATCCTTTTGGGGGTCCTTTGGGGTCTTCCACATCTCCTCCTAAACCAGTGGACCGATTTCAACCAAACTTGGCACAAATATTTTACGCAACGGGAGAACCAACATAGGACAGGTGTTTTTTTTTTTTCGATACGATCCTCTGGGGGGTCCTTTGGGTCTTAAACAACTATTAGATCTGGTTACTATGGCAACCGAATAGAATAGATTCTTGTTACCATAGCATCGGTGGAAGTCTCCCGTGTAGGAAATAGCGCGGGAGTCGTCCGACGGGCCTTCCCCGGAGTTCATCCACGGAACCCGGGGAGTCTTAGGTCGGATCCCGCGAAAGACGGTGGGGCCAGAGTCCACGGTTCTTATAAATAAAGATATAGGTTATGATATCAAAGGTGGTGTATGCATCTTAAGAAATGTCTTAATAGTGTGTGAATTCAGAGTTGTTTCAGTTTGAATTTAAAAGTGTTAAAAAGTGTGTAAAGTGTTTAAGAGTTAAGATCAAAGTAAGTTATAAGCGAGTACAAAAAACAAAGTTTTGATAGCGAATGTATTCAGACCATAGAGCTCAGACAATATAAATGCACTTGCTTCAGTTTGAATTTAAAAATTGATAAGCTGAAATCTATAGAGGTATTGTATTGTTAGAATAAGTTTAGGAGACACTAATTTAACAAATGCCTTATTTCAACGTTAACACAATGAATTATAAAACGACAGTTAAATATGCAGCGCGTGCAAGTACTGTAGACATTTTATTGAAAACTAATTTAGCTGTTCGCCCTCTCCCAGAGTTAGAAATCGAGCAGGAGCATCACGCGCAACAGAATTCTTCTCCAGATATAAGAATACAGTTTATGACATGTTCTTAAACAGGTGCGCTACAGAGTATTCCTCCAGTGAGAATGCGAACGTAACAATATAAGGAAGATTATACAGTATACAAGTAATATAACGTTAGAACAAGAATAGGTGCCTATGAGCCTATGAATAAATTATGAACCTGAGCAACGCTGGGTAAATCGGCTAGATATAGATATCTATATAAGCCAAATACCACTGACTGACTCACTGATCACGATATCTCTGAAACCACTGAATGGATATCAGTGAAACTTTGAACATAGCTTCATCATAGGTCTTAGGTGCTCACTAAGAAACGGTTTTAAAAACTTTCACTCCTAAGGGGCAAAAAACCAAATACTGAAATTTATAGCGGGAAATGCATACTTGGTAAATGAAGTGGTTGACATCTCAGTTTACTGGAAACCCCGAATACATTTAGTCCTGAGTTTTTAATCATTGTTTTAAATTGAAAAAACTTCGTTGTTTGCAGGTTCTTATAGTCGAGAAAATTTCGAAGTTCAATTAATTAATAAATGTATGTCCTTTTTGTTCTCGGAAACGGCTCTAACGATTGTCAGGGACACAAACTGCCTCGATCTTGTCTACATTCACGACGCTGACCTATCAATCTGTTTGAAAATAATAATAAACGATACATTAAATGAACAACTACCGCATTTCCATATCCGCAACACGGTTTTTGTTATTAATTTAGGAAATTTTCAATTCCACCACAATCACCATCATCTTTACAACACGGCATAGGCAACGTTGAATCCAACTTACAATTGACGGAATTTAATTTTGCATATCACAGATTTTTAGATTTAGGAATGACCGACAAAGTAGAACACATAATATCTTCCAACATTACTTATTATTAACTACATCTATACATATAAAACTCAAAGTCTGAGGATTTATGGGTACTGAATACAAATCCACACCGTTACACCGACTGCCACCAAATTTTGCACAGGTAACCTTCAACACAAGGCTAAAAATACTGTCTAACTTGGAATTTGATACTTTGCCCCGTTCGCACGATTTAGGCCCTTTTAGTTATGTCTTTTCGTTGACGCGTATAAAGATGTCAACAACACCATGGTGACCAGAATTAATTACCATAGTAACAAGTAAATAAACAAATGATATTTAGCGGCATCGGAACTGTACATTTATCCATTCCTGCAGTACATTTACGATGTTTTATATAATATGCGATTGTATCGATATATTACGATGTGGAAAAGAAGAATTGTACTAATTGTAAATTGTCCTAGTACTTAATGCAAAGCGAAAATACGTGTTGTTTTCATTTTTGAAGTTAGCTGACAATGGTTTTTGGTTTTTAGTTTACTGCTGAAATACATAAAAAGCCATAGTTGAGAAAAACATAACGTTTAATGTGTTATACAATGCTTCTAACACAGTAACACTTAAAATAAAAAATTTAACGTTTTTGATTTAACATGTACTTTATAAATATCTCCAAAGGCTTTATAAACAGGTACTTTTAAATTTCCAAAGGCTGTTGCACCAACATAATAATTTAGTACAAGTGTTGAAAACAGCTTTGGAGAGAATTTGAATAATGAGTACAAAATTGTTATACGAGCTGACAGAACGTCATATATACACAGACAATAAAAATTATATTAAAATATTTATTAAAAGTCTAACATTCGCGTGCGAAGCCGCGGGTAACAGCTAGTATTATATAAAGAATAAAAATGTGTATTATTTTCAGTAGATGGTAGTTAGTTACAGATTGTCAGACGACCGAGAAGAGAACGGACATCCAGAATTAATTACGTACCAGTTGGAGTCACTTTAACCTCAAATGGGTTCGTAATCGTAGCAGTCAGCTGGTACCACGAGCGGAAAAATTTGAAATAATTAATCCTATACTAAGAGAGTAATTCTCTTTGCACTCTCTCTCCTAACTACTGTCAAACAACGGTATTGATTTCACATAAATAAAATTTAAGAAAATCTTTGCATAATCACACACCTTCAATTTTGAAAGCATATAACATAAAATAACAAATTCTGTGACTCTTAATTAAGCGAGATTTTTGAAGAGTACAAATAGACGTAACTTAAATTTAATACTACTAACTCGGAGGGACTCGTGAGACGTTACAATATATACAAGACAGCGACACATTATGGATATATGGTTGGCAATGACATACTATGGAAGTTTCCAGTGTTTTCTAGGTGCCTGCAACTACGGGATTATTATTGACGCATCATCCAGAAAATGGTAGATTTATGCTTGCCTCACAATTGTTGGAGTTTTGCCCCTTGTAACCTTATATCTCTATGTTCAAATGGCTATAATAAGCATTATAGCTTGTCATGAAATGTCACTGTCTTGTTTATTTGACACAATGTGTTAGATAAATTATTTAACCAATCATCTGTTTTTCCAACTTAAGGTAATTTAAATGTTAAGTAACTGTCATTATTAATCAAAAACTAAATTTATTTTATATGCGTGCACACACAGGCATACCAGAGGTGGTACTTGAAAACCATCTAGGATATTTATGGAGTCAGTACTGGTAGGAACACTGACTAAGTTTCCTGGTCCTGTCAGTGAGAAAACCCAGAAATTCTTTTTTATTTGCACATTGCATAACAAATTAGGGAAACTCATAAAATAGTTTACATATTTTCATAATTTATATTGTCTTTTTTGTGCAGTGTTTTTTTTTTACAGACTAGTTTGTTTTGTGAAAAATGAATTGCATAAATCAAAATCAAAACTAGCAGCACTAAATTTATCCTTCTGTTTTTTAATTAGTATTTTAGCTTTTTAATATTTTTTGAATCCTTCTGCATTTAACTAGTTTAAAAAAAAATTGGTCTAACATTCTGAATAAGTAACTCTACTTGTCTGACCTTTCTCATTTTTGTGTGCATTTTTTGAAAACGTATTAATGTAAATGAGTAAGAAATTTGCATAACTGTGTGCATATTATTTTGCATAACTATATATAGCCACAATACTGTACCTAATTTTTATTGTTTTTCTGTACACATAATTTTGTTCAGCAGCCATAACAAAAAAATTTATTACCATAAAAAGTATTAGCTAATATCAGTGTATGTCAAATTTGAGTTAATTTCATATAATTTTAAGCCTATATAAGGCAGTTATAGGATAATTTATTGCATATTGTTTCACTTGACAATGCATGTTTTTTTTTCATAAAATAGGCCTGTATGGGAACAGCGCTGTTTGTCCTCAAATTTTGTATCTGCCAAGTCGACTCTTTCTAATTTCAGTATTTTAGTTAAACTTTTAAGATTTTAATGTGTACTGATTTACACTAAATACTCAGATTTACTTCACCTTAAAACAGCTTGTTATGAAAAATGTGGAAAGTTTTTTTTCACTTAACATCTCCTTACAGTCACTGAAACTTGTACTTCGGCTATAATTTTATAGTTTAATTGTAGATCACTAAATTGTGTACTAAAACTGATTTATTTAGGATAGAGAGGGCACTACATTTCTTATCACTATCACAACCACAGATCAAACATATATGCAAATTCGTCTTACTTCAGCTTTCAGAAATGAGCATACTAAGGCTTCTCAGTAATCTATGTTGCTTCGCTACATCAGTTATGTTTATTTTTGTCTTTTATTTATTAAATTATTATACTACCTATTATCATTGACTGTTTTACAGATTATGTTTTTGTTAATATTATAGCTGCTGTAATCTTTGGGGATCCCAGGCTAATCCTGGCCCCTTCCCATAGCCACATAATAGTTTATCTGAACTGTATACAGATGGTTATAGTTCCCACAAGGGATTGGTTTCTTTTTGGCAATGAAGTGAATTATTTGGTCTTACATGGTTTTGAAGACTGTTCAGATACTGTGTTGAGCAATACTTGTGTACCAGATCTCATCGATTTAAAGCAGTGTTGTGGTAGGCCAGTCATTTAAGCTATCTACTAAAACAAAACTTGTATCACGCAAATTTCTTGTTTTTTCCAGAAGCTGATATAATGTATATTAATATTCTGAAATGTTTACAAATGTTTCTGCCTTGGATTGTTTACAAGATTAATAAACAATTTAAAAATATGGCTTTTTGCAATATCTCGTTAAAAAATTACTTTTCAGGAAAAATCATATAGACCATTTTTA
This sequence comes from Magicicada septendecula, assembly GCA_034769895.1. Taxonomy (NCBI): domain Eukaryota; kingdom Metazoa; phylum Arthropoda; class Insecta; order Hemiptera; family Cicadidae; genus Magicicada; species Magicicada septendecula. The sequence goes on from CM068368.1 coordinate 450,997,630, forward strand.
CACAGAAGGAAATTCTACATAAAAATGATCCTTATAAATTTTTTTGTACGATCAATAGTTTTCTTATAAAATCGCGTCGTCAAATTTAAGGCAAATATTTTGCCCGCACAGGGCCACGCCACACTAAAATAGTTAATGCGCATCGTTCATGAATTATTCAATCTCCAATAACGTTTGTTGTAATGCAAATATTTATATGTTACAAGTCTGAAATTAAAGAGCAGAGTCTAAACATTTTGGTCTAGTATATTAATTTTCAAATACTTTGTTATTGTGAATTATAATAATACTTACATATATAAAATTTTTTTAAATTGAACAAAAAAAGTTAAATGCAAATATTTACAATAATGCTTGGTAAAATATTCTTATATTGTCATAAATTTATAAGAACACTGTATGGTATAAGATCGTATTTTTAAAATTTTTTTCAGTGCAACCATTAAAAAATATGTAACTTTAATTTTTCAGAAATTTATGCACTTATAAAATTTTTAAAAACTTTAAACTTAAAATGCGTATATCTCGGCTAATTTTCAAGATATCAGTATTTAAACAAATGGATTTAAAGTTAATTTAATGAACTTTAAGGATGTAAAATTTATTTTTTATTTATACATCATAATTTTATTACAGTTATTTATTTATAAAAGTGCGCACCAAAAGTGTTCTTTTTAAATGTTTATTAATAACTTTTACATGCATTAGTTTTATAAGTTGAAATTTTAGGATATACTAGTAAAGTCCTTATGCTATCAAGGTATAGCAATACATTTATACCTAGGTTTATACCTTTTATATACAATGGATTTGAAAGGTAGGTATAATGCGCTGCTTGACCTCAAACATCTGCCAGCTGCGGCTGAGTCGCTCAAGGGAGGGGAGCATGGACTCGAGTCTCTAGCAGTAGTCGAGCATTTCGTGCTGTATTGTAGTGCTCCAAAACGAAAAAAGCAGTGTGTCAAACACGTAGTGAATACGTTTTTCATTTTAAAAATTATTTTCATCTTGGAGAGCATTTTGTAAGTATTATTTAATCAGCATAAATGTATATTTTAGTTTAAATTTCATAGTTTTAATCACCTGTATTAATAAACCTTAAGAGGTTACGTTTTTATTAATACATGTGACTACAGCATAACTTATAATTGTTCTTTTAATTTATAAATAAAATGCTTTTACTTGTGTTCATTAAGAAAATGACATGATGTTGTTTGAATAAGCAATGAGTCCATGTTTATTCATTAAAAACTGATTAATAATAGTGTTTAAATAAGCAATGATTTTAGGTATATTCATTGAGGAATTGAATTATGATGTTATTCGAATAAGCAATGATTCATGTACATTAATCAAGAAACTGATTTATAATAGTGTTCGAATGAGCAATGATTTTATTTGTATCCAGGAACTGGTTCATAATCAATGCAAACAAATTACAATATAATACATGAACACAAATAAAATCATTGATCATTCGTAGAATATCATATGTCAAATAGATACATATTGATAAATACACATGAACATTACTTATTCGAATAATATCATGAATAAGTCCCTTGATTAACATAGTTTAAAGTATTGTATATTATGCAATCCAAGTATTGTAGCCATTGATCCACAACTTATATTCCAACTAATATCTATAAAACAAGAATCTGCATCAAATTAAAAAAATTATATAACTTATGAACTCGCCCCGTACCCTATGTCATTATTTAATGATGGGTTATTACGGAAACCTGATAAGTGTGCAAACAGCTCTGTTAATGTCCTTTAAAATACCTGTAATTGTTGCTGAAGACATTGACATTTAGTGTTGCTGACGGCTCTCACACTGGACCATATGAAGATGTATATGATGAAACCAGAAAGAGGCGCGACTGCTGCAGCATTATATTCATCAAACAGTCTGAATGACTATCCATTGACTAATAAAAATAATTTTTCATCCACGCTGGTAGTGGATGCGATTCAACGTCGGGTTTTTACGGCAAAGGAAAAAAAAACTTGTAGTTACGTTATTTGAAAAAGTGGCTGCTTGCAATGAGCACATAAGAAAACTAGCTGGAAGTTTTTACGAAAAATTCAAACTCATGATGTCATATATAAAAATGGCATGGCCTACTTAATTTTCCCCTATAAGGCACCAATTGATACACCGACGTGGATGAGTATAAATATGTAAGTTTTGTCAAGACTGTAGCCAGAAAGGAAATAAAAAATACATTTCTAAGCATTTAGAATTAAAATCTTTGTCACAGACTTCAGATGCTGCTAGATACCATTTCTACAGAGTTTACTTGCAAGTGCTAAAATTACTTTTGAATGATCTACCAGTAAATGATTGGGGTTGGATGAAAGGTAACATTTTGTCACCTATTAAAATGACAAAACCTCCAACCCAAAATGTCTACTGGAGTTGATATTTTGTAACTGCAGTAAATCTTCGTGTAAAAATCCTAATTTGTGTACTTGTAAAAGAGCAGGTCTTTTATCCTCAGAAGTGTGCGGGCAGTGTAGTATCAAGACTTGCTATAATTTCCAACAACTGACAGGCGATGACTCTGAATATGAGATTGACATAGACGATAATGATGACCATGCAGTTGGAGAATTTAGCTAAGTACATGGGACTGAAAATGATGATGAAAATGAAATGAATGAATTTATTTTATGTACTGAATAAATCAATGTATTTTATGTAATGTATTTCTTATATTATGTGTTTTATATTTTTAATAAATAAATAAATCTATAATTTTATTCTTGAAACATTTTATCGTAAAAATTTTAGGGGAAGTAGATAATTATTACAGTAATTATATATATAAGGGAATGTAAGCAGTTGTACGAACAAGCTACATATAAAATATTTGTTCAAAAACTATTAATTTTCTATGTATTTTAGAAAAATGCATATGAACAATTGCCGTGAGAGAACATTTTTTTATATCACACTACCTTAATGATACCACGACTTGGTTAATTTTTATTGAATCAATATTGTTACGTCACAGAACAATCTACGTGTTTATCGAACGTTCCAGAGAGATCCAGAGTGTAAGCGTGTGGCATACGTGCTTTTAGACGCATCTACAAGAAAGTTCTCGATGCCGCCAGCCATGCGGACTGTGTCAAGGCCGCAGCAAATTCCGTAGTTCATACGCACGCTACGACGCAATTAGGAATCGTCTAGATTTTCGACTAGCTATAAATACAGGTACTCAACGACGTTCAGTTTAGTATTAGACGAATTTTTGACTGTGCGGTTCGAGAGTATTAGTGTGACATATTTACAGAGCGGTTCGAGTTATTACTGTGTACATTCAGGTAGTTATTAGTGAAGTGTTGCGTTTTATATTCAGACGGTATAATTGTAATACAATTGAGTTTTAATATTAGTGGACATTTTATTGTGTGTGTACAATTTTCATTTTGTTGTAGACACTGTGTTGTTAATTACGAACTGTTTAACTGTAAAAATTAAAGGTTTGATTAGTGACTTAATTGTACTTATTTTGTTTCCACTGTACCTACGACGATCAAGTAGACCGTCGTAACAGTGGTGTCAGAAGTGGGATAAAACGGTTAACAGTGGAAACAGTGGACACTTTGTACAAGACGAGTGTGATTCGTAATTAATTGGTAAGCATGGATCCTAATAAAGTAGACACCGTAAGAGACTGGCCAGTTCCGAAGAGTAAACACGAAGTTGGGAGTTTCCTGGGTTTATGCTCATATTACCGACGTTTTGTGAAACGCTTCGCTACTATTGCTAAAACACTACATGAGCTAACGGAAAATAAACTAAACTTCCAGTGGTCGAGAGAGTGTGACCAAGCATTTTGGACTTTGAAGATTGCTTTATGTTTCCAGCCAATTCTCGCTTTTCCATCTTCTGAAGGGAAGTACATCGTAGACACAGACGCAAGCAATACTGGTCTAGGAGCAGTTTTGTCTCAAGTGCAGAACGGTGAAGAACAAGTAATAGTGTATTATAGCAAGACGCTTTATAAACCAGAGAGAAATTATTGTGTTACAAGGAGAGAGTTGTTGGCAATTGTCAGAGCTTTGGAGCACTTCCATAAATATCTCTGTGGGAGAGTTTTCACTATGTACCGACCATACCGCGCTTGCATGGCTCTTGAGATTTAAAAATCCGGAAGGACAGTTGGCAAGGTGGCTCGAACGTCTGCAAGAGTACAACTTCAAGGTATAACATCGGCGGGGGCGCCTCCATGGTAATGCAGATGGCTTATCATGAAGACCGTGCCCGGAAGACTGCCGACATTGCCACAGAAAGGAAGAACAAAACTCAAGCGAACATGTTCAAGCCATCACTGTAGATTTCCTGGCTGACGGCTGGACAACACAAGACTGTCGACAAGAACAGATGACTGATGAAGACATTGGACCGATCTTGACAGCAAAAGAGGAAGGTCGCCGCCCGGATTGGCAAGATACCTGCCATGGTACCGAAGTGCTGAAGGGCTACTGGGCACAATGGGAATCTCTCAGCTTAGAAAACGGATTGCTGAAAAGGGCTTGGGAAAGTGCAGATGGACGAGACGTGGTCATGCAGTTGATAGTTCCCTGAAGTAAAGTGCAGTCTGTTTTGAAGGAGATGCATGATGGAAAATCTGGAGGCCATCTTGGCATTAACAAAACCCTTGACAAAATACAGAAGCGATTCTATTGGCTTCATCTTCGCCACGACGTAGAGGAATGAGTTCGGACGTGTGAAATATGTGCTGCAAGCAAGGGCCCACAAACCAGAAGCAGGGGAAAAATGAGACAGTTTAACATTGGACTACCTTTCGAGAGAATTGCCATAGACATTGCTGGACCATTCCCAGTTACTGATGACGGAAACCGGTACATCATGGTTGTAGGTGACTACTTTACTAAGTGGGTGGAAGCCTACGCAATTCCAAATCAGGAGGTTACCACTGTGGCAAAGCAGTTAGTTCACAACTTCTGTTGCCGTTATGGAGCCCCTATGGAAATCCATACAGATCAAGGGAGAAATTTCGAATCAGGAGTGTTTAAAGAATTATGCCGTGTACTCGGAACTCGAAGACCAGGACAACGCCTCTGCATCCTCAGTCGGACGGGATGGTTGAGAGATTCAACAGGACACTTGAGCAGCATCTTTCGAAAGTTGTTGACGAGAACCAAACAGACTGGGACCAACGTATACCACTATTCCTTATGGCGTATAGGTCATCAGTACACGACACAACCGGCATTACTCCAGCAAAATTGGTGTTTGGGCGGGAGATTCGTCTTCCTGGGGACTTGATGTTTGGATCACCTGGGACTCAGCCCCAAGAGCCAAAGAACTATTCCTCGCAATTAGAAAACCAACTGCGAGAAATGAATCGCTTGGTAAGAGGACGGCTGAAGATTGCCAGTGATAAAATAAAAACTCGGTATGACATTCGCAGCAATAGTGTGGGTTTCCAAGAAGGAGATCAGGTCTGGTTGTTCAATCCAAAGCGCCGTTGTGGTCGCTCACCTAAGCTTCAGTCTAACTGGGAAGGACCCTACACTGTGAAAAAAAAGAATTAACGATGTTTATCGGATTCAACAGGAAGGACAGCGAAAGTTCAAGGTCGTCCACCTAGATCGCCTGGCTACGTACAACTTTAGAGACGGTTTGCCAGTTCGGGACGAACAGGCTTAAGGAGGAGGCAGTGTTACGATGTCACAGAACACTCTACGTGTTTATCGAACGTTCCAGAGAGATCCAGAGTGTAAGCGTGTGGCATACATGCTTTTAGACGCATCTACGAGATAGTTCTCGATGCCGCCAGCCGTGCGGACTGTGTCAAGGCCACAGTTAATTACGTAGTTCATATGCACGCTACGACGCAATTAGGAATCGTCTAGATATTCGACTAGCTATAAATACCAGTACTCAACGACGTTCAGTTTAGTATTAGGCAAATTTTTGGCTGTGCGGTTCGAGAGTATTAGTGCGATATATTTACAGAGCGGTTCGAGTGATTACTGTGTACGTTCAAGTAGTTATTAGTGAAGTGTTGCGTTTTATATTCAGACGGTATAATTGTAATACAATTGAGTTTTAATATTAGTAGACATTTTATTGCGTGTGAACAATTTTCATTTGATTTGTTGTAGACACTGTGTTGTTAATTACGAACTGTTTAACTGTAAAAATTAAAGGTATGATTAGTGACTTAATTGTTGTCTTGTACTTATTTTGTTTCCACTGTACCTACGACGATCGAGTAGACCGTCGTAATAGTATGAAAATGTAGGTGATTCCATAAGCTACATCTTTTATTTAAAGTATTTTCTTATTAGACGATTCATTTTTAAGATATTTTACAAAAAGGCGTATTAAAAGTTGCCGTGAGATAACATTTTAAATTTCAGACTGTAATAACAATCTCATAAATTGGTCAATTTTTATCGTACAAAATAAAAAAAAAATCTAGACAAGTTCATATGCAACAACATTCATTAATTTTATTTTTTATTTAATTAGTAGTTTTCAAGATATTTTTGAAAAACGGTTGCCACGAGAGGGAATTTTTTATTTTGCACTGTCTTAAAAAAACCATAACTCGGTTAATTTCTATTGAATCAATATGAAAAAAAACGAAAATGTAGGTGACTCCATAAGCGACAACTTTTATTTGAAAAATTGTTTTGTAAGACTATCCATTTTCAAGATATTCCTAAAACACGCATGCACAATTTTGTTGCATAAAAAATTATTAATTTTGCAGTATATTTGAAATACCATAACTTGGTAAATTTTCATCGAATAAAAATACAGAAAAAACGAAAATGTAGAGAATTTTATAAGGTACAACTTTTATTTGCAACATTTTCTTCTAAAATTTACTGTTAAAAAGTTGTTAACAAAAAACCAAAATTTTGGACTTATTGTTAATTAAACAAATTCCAAGAAACCTATGAATGTAAACATTTTTTTATATCAATATAGATGACTCCACAAATCGATTCCACAAGGTTATTTTTGTGATACAAGTTTTGTCCCACTTTGCACTTTTCTCGGGATCAAATGACTGGTAGCTATGTATATATATTTAGTAGGAATAAACCTGTTTTAGTACCAAGCCACGTGTCCGTTAACTATGGGACAAGTGTCCCGAAACATGTCGCAATAGGAAAGGACATCATATACGAGAAGTCACAGACGGTTAGTACAATATATTTTTCATATAGTTGGTAGCTATGTGTTGTTCTTCTGTGCATGTGTTAGTTTCTCTGTCACATCATGTGATGTTGCATAGCATCTGTTTCTTCAGTGTTATGTTGAGAGAGCATTATACTAATATGTTCACAAATTTAATGGTGATTCACACATAAAAACAATATAGATTTCAATTTAAGATGTTAGGTTTTCAGTGTACGTATAAACCATGAAAGCTAGAAGAAATTCTAGAATTTTTGCAAATGTCAAATTTGTCTGAAGTGTGTGTGTGTACTTCATTTCACATTAATTTACATGCTTGCCGTGAGACTATTGTAATGGGTAATGATAATAGAATTGAAAAATCCTAAATATTGTTTGTAACTTATGCCAGACATTCATGCAGAAATAAGGTGATGTTTTCAAAGGCTACTGGGCTGGGGTCGATCCCCCCCCCCCATACATCATATCAATTCCAACTTTCAAGCAGTTAAGTTATTAAGCTACAATATCAAAATGATTGTGCAGTTATAAGAATGTGAGTGTCACTTCTCTTTGCAGAAACATTTGCTAACAAAATAAGAAAGTTTTAACAAATGTGTATGTAATCCAGGCTAACATGACAAAAATTATTTTCCTATGTTACGTAGAATCCTAATGATTGTATTAAACAATAATATCTTTTTGTTCATAAGGAGTGGCATAAACACGGAAATGGGAATCTTCTTACGTAACAACCACTTAAGTCAGTATGCCAAATTGTTTAGTGAAGAAAATATTGACTTAGACCTATTTCTGACATTTAATGAAGATGACTTGTGTGAGATAGGTATAACAAATGGGGACCATCGCAGCATGTTACTAAATGAACTTTATAGATACAGGAAGAACAAAGTAGAAGATAAAAACAGTTTATCTGCATCAGATCTCAGGTAATATGTCTTAGTATATTTAATCCCACTAATTTACTCTTCTTATATTTTTAATTATTAAAAACAACATGATTTTTCAGTAATAAAAGTAAAATATAATTTTATTTCCTACATCAACTTCTCTTATGAAAAGTACATCATTCACTCTTACTCTCGGTTGCTGAACAATAACATTTCATATACATCTGGCTCTAGACCTTTAATTGATTAGACATTGGTCACATTTGATAAGATTATAAGTTTATGTTTTTAGCTATCAAAAGACGTTTTTGAGATTACTCTTTGTAGAGTTTCATCTCTGACAAAATATACGGGTGAACAGAATTGTCATTCAGGAAATCAGAAGAGAATGGAAAGAAAGAAAGACTTGATTTTAAAAAAGAAAAATTACTAGTATAGTATTTACAGGAAAGACTTTGATAACACTATAGACATCATTCACCCTCGGCCAATAACACGCAGTGAGAGCCCAACTTCATTACAGGAATCAGATCACAGCTCCCTTTGGCCAGCTCTTTATTCAACCTACAAACATTTTATCCAAAAGTACAGTCCTTCCTCACGAAGGTTGAGGACAGTCTTCACCCACCTGACATGGGGGTACCATTTTAGCTGATACGTCATTTCTTCAGAACTCAAGGATCATTATTTTATAAACACCATATTATAAAATAGCAAAATTACTAACACAAATTTTAAAACATAAAATAGAACTTCCAGCAAAATACAGTATAAAAAATAGTATCGAACTCACGGAACAACTAAAAAACACAAAATCAAACAGAAATACAAAATTATATTCATTCAACATATCAAACATGTATACAAACGTTCCCATTTAAGAAACTATAAATATTATAATAAATAAACTGAAAACAAATAACGAAAGTAACACATACATTAAACAATTAACTAATACTTTAAAAATACCTTTTAACTCAAAATTATTTTCAATACAACAACTAACTGTACTATAAAACAGATGGCCTTTCTATGGGAGGAGCCCCAACCTCCGCTATCATATCTGAAATCTTTCTACTAAAACTCGATGAACGAACAGTAAATATAATAAAATTAAACAACCCATTAGGATGTTACTTTAGATACCGTGATAATACTATGTACATTTTCCAATACACTGGTATAAACATAAATAAAATATTCAACTCAATACAACCTTTTTTAATTGTATGTTTTAAACAATGTGTGGCTAAATTAGATTTATAAATAGTTGGTTTTAAAACTGCATTGCGGTGTTGAAGGAATCTACCTAGTAGTATTTTCTTTGTCTGGCCTACGTAATATTTATTGCAGTCTGGACATTCCATTTTGTATATTCCATTTTTATTGTGAATACTGGATTTAGTTTTAGGTTTTATTTGATTAAAAATTATATTATCTCTATTATAAGATATTTTTAAATTTGTATCTTAATATTTTAAAAGTCAAAAAATGAATTTTTTTTTTAAATCTTAATATTTACAAACACAATAACAATAATTTATTAAATAAATAACAAAGTCAAATAAAAAAAGACAATTATTTAAATTTATAAATTTATTAAAATAAATAAAATATAAACATTAAATATTTCAAATATAACCGAGAAAACAGCTACTGAAGTAAGTAAATATTAAAACAATCATTAACTAATCCACCTAAATCGATTATCAGTTATTTTACATTAAAATTGAAACAAATTCGATTATTCGTTAGTTTCTATATTAACATAGAATTATTTCAGTTGTTATTAATTTACTTAAAAACCTCTGATGATACTGATATTGTTCAGTGAAACATGCATCAGTTGTTGAAAAGAAAAAACGAAATTACACTACTTGCAGAAGAACAAATTGAATAACATCACAATATTATATAATTGCTGCAAGAAACTTCGAGTTATCTATATTGAAAATAATAGATGAAAACACCATATAGGATGATGTAAATCATTCCTATAATCAATTTATTATACGTAAAAAACGATTAATTAATTGTTTTGGAAACATATTTCAACAAAAAATGCCTACAGTTCAAAATTTTTCCAAAATACACAAAAATAATAATAAATTGGTATGGAGAACCATACATGACTTCCATGTCCTAAAATTTATATTTAAAATCATTTAAATATTAATTAAATAAGTGGGTGCTTGAGTTCTGAAGAAATGACGTATCAGCTAAAACCCCATGTCAGGTGGGTCCTCAACCTCCATGAGGAAGGACTGTACTTTTGGATAAAAAGTTTATAGGTTGAATGAAGAGCTGGCCAAAGGGAGCTGTGATCTGATTCCTGTAATGAAATTGGGCTCTCACTGTGAGTTATTGGCCAAGGGTGAATGATGTCTATAGTGTTATCAAAGTCTTTCCTGTCAATACTATACTAGTCATTTTTCTTTTTTAAAATCAAGTCTTTCTTTCCATTCTCTTCTGATTTCCTGAATGACAATTCTGTTCACCTGTATAATTATAAATTTCTCAGCAAAACATTTCTTCCTTAATACGTTTGCGTCTTCTGTTTAATACCTACCATTCTGATCCATGTCATAATGCTATATTCCACACAGGCTAGTAAATAACGCCATCAGGTAGGTCAAAATATTTTCCAGAAGGGGCAAACAATTTTCCACAGGAGAAAAATGTTTATATATTTTTCATACATACACACATGCACATATTAGTTTGTAATTCTTATATCATAATAGAAATAAGTACACAGATTGTATTAATTTATTAAAACATTTATTGCATCAAAATATGTATAAAATTAATGGCTTGTAAAAGTTAATGTTTGATCTCCATTAAGTAGTGCTCAAGTTTCCATAGTTTTAAAATTATGATGTCCGTAATCAAAACATCAGAGCAGGTTTTAGTCTGTATGGGGGTACACCGTAGACAAAAATTTTCAACATTCCCCCATAGGGAATGTTGCTCAGAGTAAAACTGCGAATCTACAGTGTACGTTTCAAAGACCAAACACGCGGAAAGAAGGAGCGCTCCAAAGTCTCTCATGGACCCTGAGCATCTTGCAGATGGTTCATTCTCTAAAGATCAAAAGCCCGTCTATGAACTGTTCCTCTGTAAACACATGCAGTTACACTGGCGAGCGATCCACAGGAAGCAAATCGCTGTCCACGCTGGACACCTTTTCGGCTTGCATGCATTGTGTTGGTGTAGGTTTTGGCACTTTCCATTTAAAAAGCGTGCAAACGTAAGAAAATAAAAATGAGTGAGGCTAGAAATAACGCGAATTGTGTGTGAGTGTGTGTGTCCTGCCTGCCTTTTTATTGCGGTAATCACAATAATAAAACTTTGGAAACGTAAACATTACATAATTAAGATATGCTTGTCTGCCAGGAACGATATGTTTTCACCCATACATGATTTAAATTAAAATGAAAAAATATAATATTATTGCCTGGCAACAAAATTATTTTATTTTTAACAATTACCATTGTTTGAAAAAGTTTAAATGAATTTTCAAGTACCTTACTCTTGTTAAAACATAAAACGTTGCAGGTAAACTACCCCTTATCCTTAACCGATTTTTACCAAAATCAATAAGCCGTGAGTCCTTTACAATTCAGGGACATGTGCAAAAAATTATTGATTCTGTTTGAATTTGCGGCAGTTATCGTTCGCCATAGAAAAAATCGGTATGGAGACCATACATGACTTCCATGTCCTAAAATTTATATTTAAAATCATTTAAATATTAACTAAGTGGATGCTTGAGTTCTGAAGAAATGATATATCAGCTAAAATGGTACCCCCGTATCAGGTGGGTGAAGAATATCCTCAACCTTCGTGAGGAAGGACTGTACTTTTGAATAAAATGTTTGTAGGTCGAACGAAGAGCTGGCCAAAGGGAGCTGCGATCTGATTCCTGTAATGAACTTAGGCTCTCGCTGCGAGTTATCGGCTGAGGGTGAATGATGTGTATAGTGTTATCAAAGTTTTTCCTGTTAATACAAACACTAGTATTTTTCTTTTTTAAAATCGAGTCTTTCTTTCTTTCCATTCGTCTTCTGAATTCTAGAACGACGATTCTGTTTACCCGTATAATTATAAATTTCTCAGCAAAACATTTCTTCCTTAATACGTTTGTGTCTTCTATTTAACACCCACCATTCTGATCCATGTCATAACGCTATATTCCACAAAGGCTAGTAAATAACTGGTCATCAGGGAGGTCAAAATATTGTTATGGCATCACAGAACAATCTACGTGTTTGTCGAAACTCCAACCTTTGATGGAAGCAGTCACTGGGCAACGTACCTCCGCCAATTGGTAGCTGCTGCATGCGCAAATAAGTGGACAGAGAAAGACAAGGCAGTCTCACTCGTTCTCGCATTAAAAGGACCCACGGCAGAACTACAGAAAGTGCCACCCGACAGCCAGAACACCTATGCCGAGCTGATAAAAGTTCTAGAATTATGCTACGGTGATAAACATTTGTGAGAGGTATACTACGCTCAGTTGAGAACAAGACGACAACGTTCCGGGGAGAGTCTTCAAGAGTTTGAAGCAAGTATCGACAGATTGATTAGATTGGCCTATCCTGAAGCACCAGAAGACTTCCAAATAAGGTTTGCGGTGCAGATATCGAGAGAAGAGACTGATCGCACCAATTGGAGAAGTAAAGCCCCAGAACAGCACACAGTTTCCACACTACATAAGATCAGTGGAAACTTGATTGTCAATGGATTTGCGGATGATAAACCAACATCATTTATAGTTGACACGGGCGCAACAGTGTCCATTGTGCGCCCTGACTTAGTCAGTAACCGCCATTCTCTAATTAGCTCTTGTACAATACAGACTGTGACTGGAAGCCCCGTCAGGGTGCTAGGAAAGGTAGACGTACGTGTACACCTGGGTCTTCTTGAGTTTAGCCACCAAATGCTCATTGCAGACATTATCGATGAAGTGATTCTTGGCAAAGACATTATGAATGCCTACGGATTCGTTGTGGACTTAGGAGAGATTGTCCTGAAGGTTGGCCAAGAGAAGATAAAGCTTTGCATGGCTAAAATGACAGGGACTACCAACCATTTGATTAAGCAAGTGGCATTAGTCGAAGAAAAAGTCAACAAGTCTGGTCAAGAGGAACCCTCCCTGTTGTAAGCGGAAACGGAGGAAGAACTAGCAGAGGAAGTACAAATAAGTATAACGACAAAAGAAGTGATTGGAAAGCCAACTATGGGTGTCGAGACAAAACTCTTGCTTGTTCCTGAGCTGATAGAAGCGCCCGAGGGTAAAGTGGCTGAAGATGAGATTACGCAAGATGTTGTTGACGAGAACCAAACAAACTTGGATCATCCAGTTGTATTTAGGTCATCAGTACATGACGTAACGGGAGTGATTGCAGCGAAACTAGTGGTTGCGCAAAAGACTCGCATTCCTAGGAACATGGTGTTCGGATCACATGAGACTGAATTCGAAGAACGGGAGAATTATCCTTCGCAAGGACGTCCACCTAGATTGCTTGGTCGAGTATTACTTCGGAGACGGTTTGCCAGTTCGGGACGAACAGGCTTAAGGAGGGGGCAGTGTTACGGCATCACAGAACAATCTACGTGTTTGTCGAACGTTCCAGAGAGATCCAGAATGTAAGCATGTGGCATACGTGCTGCTAGACGCATTTTGCGAGAATCTTCTCGACTGTGCCGGGCTTCACTCAGGCACTTGGACTGCGTCAAGGCCGTAGTTAATTACATAGTTCACACGAGAGATAAGACGCAGTTTGGAAGCTTCTGGTGTGTCAGCGGGACTATAAATACATGTTGGTAGCGGCCTTAGTTTTCAGTATCAGTTGCGATTTTGGATAGTGCGGTTCGAGAGTACAGCTGCGATATATTTCCAGAGCGGTTCGAGTTATTACTGTGTACGTTCAAGTAGTTATTAGTGAAGTGTTGCGTTTTATAATCGGATGGTATAATTGTAATACATTTGTCTTTAATATTAGTGACATTTATTTGCATGTGAACACTTTTTATTTGATTTGTTATAGTAGACTGTGTTATTAATTACGAACTGTTTTACTGTAACAATTAAAGCTAGTGATTAGTGACTTAATTGGTGTCTTGTACTTATTTTGTTTTCCACTGTACCTACGACAATCAAGTAGACCCTTGTAACAATATTTTCTAGGAGGGGCAAACAATTTTCCAGAAGAGAAAAATATTTATATATTTTTTATACGTACACACATGCACATATTAGTTTGTAATTCTTATATTATAACAGAAATAAATAAACAGATTGTATTAATTTATTAAAACTAGTGCTGTCGATCGATCAAAATATTTAATCGGTTAATCAAGAAGGTTTAATTGATTAATCGAGTTTGGGTATTAAAAAATTATCATACTAACGGCTTACAAATTTAATTTTAATAGATGTATCTAATTGTTACTTTTTTATTTTATTTTTAAGTAACTTATAAAAACAATATATTAGCATGGATTACATTCAAATAATAATAATATTATAATTATAATATGTATGAACAGATTTAATAATATGAACTGTTATCAGGAGACTAAGTGACAAATATGAATTCGAAGGTAAGGATATGGTATAATATTAGACTCACCTAGTCAGTACTGCTTCAACCAGGATTTTAAGCATGTGAGTGTGTTCACATGGTCCGGATCAACGGCTGCTCTACGTTTAGTAACAATAATGCCTGCATTACTAAACACTCGTTCGCACGGAACTGATGTAGCTGGAACGCAGAGCAATTTTTTTCATTACAGATGAAAGAAGTGGAAGCTGAATGGAATTTGTATTCCACCACAGTAAAGGGTCTGCAAAGTCTTCATCCAGTTCTGCCAAAGATCTGTAGACCTCAACCTCTGTTGCGAGCGGTGTTAACGGAGCTGTTTCTTCCCTCTTGTCATCATCGTCTTCTTCAAAAACAAGTTTTCTTTTCTTCATATTTTGTTTTATTTCTGTTTGTGCAGTGGTCACAACTTTATTGGAAATTCTGTTCCACACTATTTCTCTTGCTTCTCTTGGAAGACATTTCAAATATTTAAATCTTGGATCAAGAGCCGTAGCTTCTTGATACATTTCTATTTTAGGCCAGGCATTTACTCTTTCCGTTAAATCATCTAACAGAGCTGTTTTGAATCGAGTAACGTAACCAGGATCCGTGTCGGTAATTTTTAGACTTACTCTTAAATGAGTTATGGCGGGTAGTACAACACTTGCCATCATGTATTTACTTCCTCCAAGAAAATCACATATTTCCAAACATGGTTTAAGACATTTATACATTTTTTGTGTCATTTCCCATTCCACTTCAGTTAATGGAATGATGTTTGATGGATTGGTGGACATTATAGCTACAATTCCTTCCTTGGCTTCCAGAAGAGACTCGAACAGAAGGCATGTACTATTCCATCGGGTGACTATATCTTGTTTCAGTTTGCACTGCGGAATATTAAGTTCTTTCAGTTTTTGGCATAGCTGATTTTCTAAATAAGGACTGTGCTTGAAATGACTCACCATTTTTCTACATTTGGAAAGCAGTTTATCTATAGACGCATTCTCAATTTCTGTATTCAGACTTAATTGCAGGGTATGAGCAGTGCACCTAACATTATCGTATTTCGAATTTTTGACACCAAGAACAATATTCCTGGCATTGTCTGTACATATTGCAACTACTTTACTTTGAAGATTCCAGTCAGACACAACTTGTTCGAGTTCTTCCGTACAATTTGCTGCACTATGTTTCTCCACCACATGTTTCACTTCTAACGCAGCGCTCCAGAACGCCCAGTTAGAATCAATCCAATGAGCACTAACAGCCAAATAACCTTGATTTGCTATCGATGTCCAGAAATCACCTGTTAGGCCAACAAATTCAGTTTCTTTTAGTTTGTCTAGCAGCTTGGATCGTTCGACATCATCAAGTGTCCCAATCCGTCTAGTTACAACGTTTCTGGATGGAAGAATATAAGAACTACTACCTACAGCTTCCCTTAAAACTTCTTTTAGCCCTTCATCCGAAATTATATTGATAGGTCGACTGTCTTTTACTATCCATTTCACAATTTTATTTGTTAGTTCAGCCTCCTTTAATGAAGAGATTAGTTTCACTATGAAATGATTCAAGTTCGACTGAGATGAATTTGCATTAACAACAGATGATTCAGCAACATTTTGTAAGGGATGGACGTGTTTTAAATGGTATTGCAAACTGCTAGTGCTACCGCTGTAGCTAAATGATTTCCCACAAAGCTTACAGAAAACGGTTTTCCTGTCTGTCACTTTACCACTGTCGTTCAATTTATATCCAAAACTTCCACCGAGTCTTCCTCGTAAGTCTTCGTACGCCATAACACAGATTTCACGCACGGTATCAGGAAACACACACAAAAAGTAGCCTCTTTGAAAAACACAAGTTTTCCTCACCTGAATAAACACATTGTAACACGCCACCTGTCCAACTGTTACTATTATAGCAAAATTGAAAGTTAAGGGCATGGAAATACGCGAAACGCTTACGGTCAGAGGGGAAAGGCTATGTGGAGTGAGTCACTTTGAGATGTGAGAATTTACATTCTTTTACATATCAGAATGTTTTATAAACATATCTGAGTGTTGTTTGGTCTGTCATTGTGTACTGCTGAGACGTAAAAAACTACAGCCTTTCTGACCGTTCTTATCACAACGGAATTTGCAAACTGTACACTTCCACTCCTTAATTACACGCTACTATCTCTACAGTTTCTCATTACATAAAGGAACGCATTCTTCGTATTAATTTAATTGCAAGAATCTTTTAATCCTGGACAACAAAAAACTGTGTATTATTGTAACGGTACGGAATTGTAGGGCCAAGGTAATATTTTAAAAATTGTATTCCCCAAGTACATTGTTCACCTTTTTGGAACCTCGAGCTGGTCAACCACGTATGCAGTGTTATTACAAAACAAAACATCTGTGTTTTGTCTCCGCACTCAAACCATCCAGACAGATTATGAAATAACCTACAGTTTTGTGTCAGCCGTGAATCACGGAGAAAATAATGTTAAGTCATATTGCACCAGGCGGCAATATGTTGCTAAACCTTATGCCTGCTTTATAGCGCCTTTTAAAAAGCACCAATTGGAGCGCAGACTGTTGATCACGTGACCAGACGAAAATCTGTGTGTCACCGCATTAGCGCAGTACTGAAGGCAGTTCTTATTACAACTCCTGGTAGAGCGGCCAGAAAAAATCAGCATAGAGTTTACTTTACTTTAAAAAACAGTGGCCTCGGACGTGAAGGATAGGCCGTAATTAATGGTCGGCCTATCCAGTAAAAACAATTAACAGTGAGTAACCAATGTAGCGGCCATTATAACATCTAAGTGCCCGGGCAAATCTTAAAAGCCGGCTGGCTATATAAATAGATACATATATCTCCCAGTGCATAAAAATTTAAAATAATACATTCTGGTGCGTAAAGTTCAATGTAAGTGACAATAACTAAACAATGTAAACCAGTGTCGGAGTGCGATGACAATAAGAAAGCGTATCAACAGGCAGTTAAGTACCAGCGAAAACATATAATTAAATGACCCAAAACAAATTATAAGTTGATTTTAATAATAACAATGGTAAAATGAGATCTCTAAGGGAAAGTTTTGTTTTATAATATAAAATATAAGAGCAAGGGGAAAAGAGGTAAAAAGTATTGGTTCATATAAAATAAGTAATTTGTAACAGGTTAGTAGCAAGGAAGATTTATTTTGTTAATCTACTAAATTTTAGGTTGTTTGTTATTTATTAGTTGTATTTCCAACACAACATAATATGCTCGTGTTTTAATGTGTGTAATAAACCAGAAGTATTTGTTTTAACATAAATTGCTTATTTATATGTGTACCGGTAACCTTCAAATAATCCTTTCTGACCAGAAGTATTTGTTTTAACATAAATTGCTTATTTATATGTGTACCGGTAACCTTCAAATAATCCTTTCTGCAGCTGTGTTCGTCTGTAGAACCTTGGAGAAACACCCTAAGGTAAGAGTTTAATAAATTGAATTAACTTATAGAGTTTCACTGGCGCCCGAACTGGGACGATTTGGGTGATTTATCTTAAATCACACAGATCAGACCTAATTAAGCTGCAGAACGGGTTGTTTGGGATGTAGCGGCGTATTTGTAAAAAATTATCGTATATAATTACTTTAAATTAGGTTATGTTTTGGTAGCATAACGTGCTTGGGAAATTATTGTGTTTACTTTTATATTTGGATAATTAGTTTATGTGTGGGTATTTTGATTTAAACTGAATAAATAGTGTGTGTTAGAAGGGTTATAGTGGGCGTTATACAAAGCGTATTTTATAAATAATGTTTGAACATGAGCGAAGTACAAGAGAATATTGGTTTCGAGTGGGAGATATGGGAAGACGAATTTAGAGGGGTTGTAGATAAAATGACAGACGAGGAGTGGGGTAATTTGGATGATAATTTAACGCGGATGGAAGAACAAGAAGAGGGAATATTTGCTGAAATTAAAAAGCACAGTGATGATATTGGGAGTAAGATGACAAATAATAACGGTAAGATAGTTGAAGCGATAGTGGTAGAAAATAAGGCAGTGAACAGGCCTAATGATACTGACGACAGTGTAGGGGTGGTCGAAAAGGAGTATTCACGGGATGATGTGATGAATTTTCTGCAAACGATGTTTGATAATATAAATAAACGGTTTGACAAGATGGACAAAAGGTGGGATGAATGGTTGTGGGAACTAAAGACAGACTGATTAAAGGAGAATACAGTTGAATTAAAACAGGTAAGTGGTTGTGGTGGTAGTAATATAACGAAAAATAATGAAGGAATAGTAGACAAGGTAAGTGGTGGTGTTAATATAAGTAATTATAATGGTGAAATAATGTTAAATAAGAATAATGATTATATAGCTGAAAATGGGGTATCTAAGAATGATACGGTAAGTAACAGTGGTGAAATTAAAAACGTGGTGTTAGAGTGTAAGGTTGTGAGCAGAGAAAGTGTTGATGAGGTTATAAGTGGGTGTGTAGAGAGGTTAAATGGGCAAAGGGCAAATGTTCCCCAAGTTTATGTTGAAACAGAGGTTTCACAGGTTGTTAATGAGGACAGAGTTTCCTCCTGTAGTTGTATGGAAGACGAGGTATCTTCAGATGGTCCCTGTATTTTTTGTAATGATCTTGGAAGTGCCAAGACGTATAGTAAGTTTTTGTGGCCCTTTGCATGGAATGAGATAGTTCAGGGGGGTAGTGACAGGTGTTATGAGGATGAAAGATGTTTTAAGAGAGAGTTGTGTGCAGATAGGGAGATAATAATATATCAGTTGAAGAGAAATTATAAAGAGTTGAGAGAGAGGTTAGAAGTGGTGAAGATAAAAAATATAAAATACTTGCATTATGAAATAGAGAGAGATGAATATTTTGATAAAACTGTTATAAATGATAAAATAACTTCCCTGATGTTAACCAATAATACTGATGGAGACTGGACAAAAATAAGTAATATTGACAAGGTTTATGAAATAATAAAAGGAAACAATCCTATAAAGCATAATGGTACAATGAATGACATAGCGTTAATGGGTTATTATAATAATAATAAATTGAGTGTGAGTAAGAATGAGAAGTGTTATAAAAAAATAAGACTTATTACACGATGATGGAGGTTGAATATAAACTCGATGAATGGACATTTTAAATACTTTAGTATATGGTTCTGACCTTGCTAATCTAGGAAATAGTGAGTGTGGATTAGGGGGTGACCCAGTTACAGGTCACAAGGGAGATGTGATTACGGCTAGGATGAGGTCTGCAAGGGCCAAGAAGCCTAGCGCTGAACACAGCAGATTGTAACGGGTATCAGGGGTTAAGGGACTATTAGGGGGGGTAGAAAAAAAATGTATTCTATATATAGTAGTTAAGGATATAACTTGTATTTTTTAGTTATAATTGATGTGATTTAATGCAATTTTGTATAATTGATGTGTTATTTTGGCTGGGCAATATTGTACTGGGAACATTATTTAATTTGTCTGGAATGCATATGTATTACTGTAAATGTATATTGTTCTGTTAACACTGTATCTTATAGGGTTAAGCTATATTGTTGAACCATGTAACTTGTTGAAGATGAGCCGATGGGCCTGATAGTTAAATTTTAATTGATCCAGGTAACTGTTGGACGATTTAGAAGTCATATCACAAGGTAGTCAAATGCATATTATATTTTGTAATAAACATGAACCAGTACTTTGTTAATGAACCAGTACGGCTAAGAGGAAACCAATCAGTTGTGGATATGGTATATTGGAAGGCCTTTTTGTTAAATTTTAATTGGATGTTTTAGAGTCGGGTGATACTATGGCGGGTATCGGTCCGAGCTTATGGTGTTGGGATCTCGAGTAGAGAAGTCCAGTAAGATCGGATGGGTGCTGCCACAGTCACCAGACTAGGGGGGTAAGTACCCATGATTTTAGTAGAGTTCAGGGGGGTTGCGGCGCCATATCCTCACTGATCCTCTTAGGTTTCAAGCAATGAGAGTTTGTATGCTTCGACATCCAACCTCTCATTGGGGGGGTATTGTAACGGTACGGAATTGTAGTATTGGTTCATATAAAATAAGTAATTTGTAACAGGTTAGTAGCAAGGAAGATTTATTTTGTTAATCTACTAAATTTTAGGTTGTTTGTTATTTATTAGTTGTATTTCCAACACAACATAATATGCTCATGTTTTAATGTGTGTAATAAACCAGAAGTATTTGTTTTAACATAAATTGCGTATATATATGTGTACCGGTAACCTTCAAATAATCCTTTCTGCAGCTGTGTTCGTCTGTAGAACCTTGGAGAAACACCCTAAGGTAAGTGTTTAATAAATTGAATTAACTTATAGAGTTTCTTAACTTCCCGTGCTTGACTATGAATAACTTTCCTGTCTTTGCTAGTTGAAGGAAAAGTACCCATTTTAACAAATCTCGTTACTGGATGATAACACAAATAATTACAATAATACGTAATTGTAATTACAGAATAAAAACTACCAATAGAAATTAACTAAAAAATTAAATAACTAATAAAAATGAGTGACTGTAAAACAACGATATAATTAAAAATAAATTCAAATAATAACAAATGCACGACTATGCGTACGTAGTTTCCAAAGTACAGTACATGGTAAGACATTACACAATAACTAAGAATGTACGGGTAACTAAAACATCACACGCAAAGTTGGCGACACCTTCACTTGCATACCAGCTGATTCTCCGGTACCCTCCCGCCATTCACAATTTCAAAGTGGACTCGTCCATCCATAAATTCTTAAATTGGTTTCTGCGCGTATGCCCTTAACTTTCAATTTTACTATACTATAGGTCGCCCATTGTTAGGATGAGAGTACAGGCTCTTGTGGGACTTTAGCATACTCACCCCCTCTCAGGCAATTAGTAGTAGGCACCTGACAGCCTTCTATTGTAGATCTTATTGTACACGGACTAAATCTGACATGCCGCTACCTGGCTTTTGAAAACCACTGCAACTACACCACCCTTTCTCTTTCAGTGTTTTTCTGGGAACTTCCAGCAGTACTAAATGATTTAAAATAACGGGACTCTCGTTCAAGAGACAAGACATAACTCAGGTATTTGGTGGACAAGCTTCAACTTCTCATAAAAGAAAATTTCAACAACCGATTAATTTTAATCGACTCTATTATTCGATTAAGTAGTTTTGATTGATTAATCGAAGTTCAAATTTTAATCGGTTAATCGGTTCGATTAACCGATTAAATCCGCAACACTAATTAAAACATTTATTGATTCAAAATATGCATAAAATTATAATGGCTTGTAAAAGTTAATGTTTGATCTCTATTAAGTAGTGCTCAAGTTTCCAAAGTTTTAATATTATTATGTTTGTAATCAAAACATCAGACCAGGTTTTAGTGTGTATGAGGGTACACCGTGGAAAAAAATTACAACATTCCCTATGAAGCGTTGCTCAGAGTAAAGCTGCGAATCTACAGTGTGCGTTTCACAGAACAAACACGCGGAAAAGAAAGATTGCTCCGAAGTCTCTCATGGACGCTGAGCATCTTGCAGAGGGTTCACTCCCTAAAGACGAAAAGTCTGTCTATGGACCGTTCCTCTGTAAACACATGCAGTTACACTGGTGAGCGATCCACAGGAAGCAAATCACTGTCCACGCTGGACACCTTTTCGGCTTGCACACGTTGTGTTGATGTGGGTTTCGGCATTTTCCATTTAAAAAGCGTGCAAACGTAAGAAAGTAAAAATGAGTGAGGCCATAAATAACGCAAATTGTGTGTGTGTGTGTGTGTGTGTGTCCTGCCTGCCTTTTTATTGCAGTAGTGACAGTAATAAAACTTATCTTGAACACGATTTTTTTTCGCCATGACCATACTTCCATTTCCTTATGGAACATGGAAGTAAAAACAACAATAACAATAAACTAAACATATACATGGATTAAAGACGAAATATCAAGTAATTACAGAAAAATCGACTACATTAATAAACAATTAATTATATGTGTTCTACGTTATCAGTAACGAAGAAGTAGTTTCTATGGAAATATTTCATTTCAGTTTGTCAAATATAAAACTCTATTTACTAGGTGGGGGATATTTTTTTTTTAGAAATTATCGAACCGAATTCAAGTAAATTATTTAACCCTTCGGTCGGACCATCTTTTTTTTGTTGCCTAAGCGGACCATGGGTATCGCATACCCATATATAGGAAAACCGCTGAATTTTCTCTAATTTTTCTATCTTTTACACTTTTTTCACAATTTACTTTTATCTTTATTTATTTTCTTACGTTATTCTGGTGTTTTGGTTCATATCTTCATAAATTTTATTTTGATTATTATTCATTTTTCAATTTTATTCATTACTTTCCATGCCTTACAGGAACTTTTTAGTGGATATAAATTCATGACCAAGATTGCGTAAAAAAAGCTTTATTTCCATTTCAAAGTGGATAGGTAATATGTAAAAATGATAGTTGAAGGGGGAGAGGATAATTTTTTATGTGTACTACGTTATCGGCAACAAAGAAGTAGTTTGTTGTTAATATTCATTCAGGGCCGTAACAAGGTACTCCTGCGCCCTTGGCAATTTTGACAAAGCTGCGCCCCCAATACCAATACCGGGGGGTCTGGAATACCCACCAGTGTAGCGGGGGGTCTGGGGTTCCTCCCCCAGAAAATTTTTAAAATTAAAGTGCTATAATGGTAGTTTTTTAAGCTTTTTGAGCCAAGTTTTTGCCTCTTTTCAAGGTAACTTTTTGGTCGAATTTCTGTAAAATTCTATATTATCTGAATATAAAAGCATTACTATTGTAAGAGGAAGACTGAACTTAAAAAACTATTTTTAAAAACTAACTGAAAGTGGTGGAATCTGTAGGAGGTATAAAACCTAATTTGCAGGTGATTGAACTATGTAAAAAGTAACTAAACAAAAAAAACGTAGTTACCAAAGTACAGTACATGGTAAGGCCTAGTAAAACTTAATATTTACGCTACATTAAGGTAGGTAATATACAATTACAAACTTTTTTAGAATAAAAACTGAACTTCTAGTAACAGTATTTAAGTAAACTATAGCAGCTTCTGCAACCTGCAATATGAGAAAATGAGAAAAAAATATGAAAAATGAGCAAAATATTTTTATTGATAGTTACATCAATTTACAGTAGGCCTTCTTTAGTTAACAGTTAGATATATCACACTACTGTAACTGATGAGGTATTGATTATAACAAAAACTACCAGAGAAATAATTCATAACTTTAGTCGGTGCTTTAGTTCTATAATTTATCTTGATTTTTTTTTACACAGGACTTCAGGACTTGCACTTGCAACATTCTGTTGTAACTGCAGGTACCATTTTTTTGGCTCTGGGGGCTGTAAATAACAAATTGAAACTTCAGTAAACAAATACATTGCTTTTACAAATTGTTACACACAGTATACAGCAGAAAAGCCGTGGAACTAAAACTTTATACCTTTCTTGCTTTCAGCAAGGCAAACTCACTAATTATTTCACTAAAATCAAGTTTTGAAGCAATCTCATATTCTATGGACAGGATAGCTAAGTTTGTCAATCTGTTTTCACACATACTTGACCGTAAGTAGTTTTTGATTATCTTCAGCTTGCTGAAAGTACGCTCGCAAGACGCCACACTGACGGGCTTTGTCAAAAATATCCTCAATGCTATTTCGATGTTGGATAAGCATCTCTTAATCCATAGTTTGAAATAACTTTCAGAATATCCAAATGGGAAGCCTTGTAAATGTTCTTCACCAGCTCTTTTGCATGAAACTTGAAAGCAGCTACTTAGTTAACTAGCTCAACTCTATCAATGTCTCTGCTATATATCGCACCAAGATCAGCTGCACACTTTTCAAGAAAAGAAACAGAGCATTCACTTAAGGACTTTCCTGACAAAAAACTGAAGTCTGATGAAACTGTGTGGTAAATGTGTGCCCTTTTTTACTTCCATATTCCTTAAGGAATGGAAGTATGGTGATGGCAAAAAAAATCGTGTTCGAGATTATTGCAGATTCTGATTCTACTACACTCAAAACATGAAAAAAAGTCGTTTTCCGAAAAGTGTCTGTGTGTCTGTCTGTGTGTCTGTGTGTCTGTCTGTCTGTAGATTTTTTTTCTATGGCAAACGATAACTGCCGCAAATTCAAACAGAATCAAATAATTTTTTGCATGCAGCCCTGATTTGCAGAGTACTCGCGACCTATTGTTTTTGGTGAAGATCGGTTGAGGGAAAGGGGTAGTTTACCTGCAACGGTTTTTTTTTAGCAAGGGTAATTTTGTTTGTTCGGCAAACGATAACAGCCGCAAATTCAAACAGAATCAAATAATGTTTCGCATACAGCCCTGAGTTGTAGAGTTCTCAAGATCTGTTGATTTTGGTGAAGATCGGTTAAGGGAAAGGGGTAGTTTACCTGTAACGTTTTATGTTTTAACAAGGGTATTTCCTATGGCAAACGATAACAGCCGCAAATTCAAACAGAATCAAAAGATTATTTGCATACAGCCCTAAATTGTAGAGTTCTCAAGACCTATTGTTTTTGGTGAAGTTCGGTTGAGGGAAAGGGGTAGTTTACCTGCAACGTTTTTTTAACAAGGGTATTTTCTATGGCAAACGATAACAGCCGCAAATTCAAACAGAATCAAATAATGTTTTGCATACAGCCCTGATTTGTAGAGTACTCAAGACCTATTGTTTTTGGTGAAGATCGGTTAAGGGAAAGGGGTAGTTTACCTGTAACGTTTTATGTTTTAACAAGGGTATTTCCTATGGCAAACGATAACAGCCGCAAATTCAAACAGAATCAAATAATGTTTTGCATACAGCCCTGATTTGTAGAGTACTCAAGACCTATTGTTTTTAGTGAAGATCGGTTAAGGGGAAGGGGTAGTTTACCTGCAACGTTTTTTTATCAAGCGTATTTTCTATGGCAAACGATAACAGCCGCAAATTCAAACAGAATCAAATAATAATGTTTTGCATACGTCCCTGAATTGTAGAGGTCTCAATGACTTTCGATTTTGGTGAAGATCGGTTAAGGGGAAGGGGTAGTTTACCTGCAACCTTTTACGTTTTAACAAGAGTAAAGTACTTGAAAATTTATTTAAACTTTTTTACTTCCATATTCCTTAAGGAATGGAAGTATGGTGATGGCAAAAAAAATCGTGTTCGAGATTATTGCAGATTCTGATTGTACTACACTCAAAACATGAAAAAAAGTCGTTTTCCGAAAAGTGTCTGTGTGTGTGTCTGTCTGTCTGTGTGTCTGTGTGTCTATCTGTCTGTAGATTTTTTTTCTATGGCAAACGATAACTGCCGCAAATTCAAACAGAATCAAATAATTTTTTGCATGCAGCCCTGATTTGCAGAGTACTCGCGATCTATTGTTTTTGGTGAAGATCGGTTGCGGGAAAGGGGTAGTTTACCAGCAACGGTTTTTTTTTTAGCAAGGGTAATTTTGTTTGTTTGGCAAACGATAACAGCCGCAAATTCAAACAGAATCAAATAATGTTTCGCATACAGCCCTGAATTGTAGAGTTCTCAAGATCTGTTGATTTTGGTGAAGATCGGTTAAGGGAAAGGGGTAGTTTACCTGTAACGTTTTATGTTTTAACAAGGGTATTTCCTATGGCAAACGATAACAGCCGCAAATTCAAACAGAATCAAAAGATTATTTGCATACAGCCCTAAATTGTAGAGTTCTCAAGACCTATCGTTTTTGGTGAAGATCGGTTGAGGGAAAGGGGTAGTTTACCTGCAACGTTTTTTTAACAAAGGTATTTTCTATGGCAAACGATAACAGCCGCAAATTCAAACAGAATCAAATAATGTTTTGCATACAGCCCTGATTTGTAGAGTACTCAAGACCTATTGTTTTTGGTGAAGATCGGTTAAGGGGAAGGGGTAGTTTACCTGCAACCTTTTACGTTTTAACAAGAGTAAAGTACTTGAAAATTTATTTAAACTTTTTGAAACAATGGTAATTGTTAAAAATAAAATAATTTTGTTGCCAGGCAATAAAATTATAATTTTTTCATTTTAATGTAATATAATATTTTTCATTTAATACAGCAATAAAAAGGCAGGTAAGACACAGCCTGGCTGTTTGGGTGAAAATGATTTTAAATATAAATCTTAGAATATGGAAGTCATGTATGGTTCTCCATACCGATATTTCCATGTCACTTACAATTCTATAAAATGCAGTGTAACATTCTATCTCAAATGATTTATCAGAACTCAACAAGTGTGCTTCGTCTTCAGCCGTCTCCCCAGCCATCCTTTTGACTTTTCTCAGCCTCTTAACAGCAAAACTGCTTTGGATGGCCATGGAATCACAAATAGCTTTGGCTTTTTCTGTGTATTTTTTAATTCCTTCTTTACGTAGGTCTTCAACTTTTTTTGCCAAACCTGAGAGCAAACTTGATGCTACGTCAAGAGTTGTGCCCTTTCCTTGCAGTGACTTGTTGGTGCAGTCCAAACTTATCAAAACATCAGACCACATCTCTAAAAGCACACAAATTCGTAATCAATTTGTCTAAGAAGTTTCATAGCACCAGACAGTGTGTCAGTGTTCTAGTCGCAGTCGTTGTCTCTATCAGCCATGTTTTGTAAAACTTTGTGTACAGATGATAAGTTCTTCTTAAGAGTTGTCACAGCTTGACGCGTGGAAGACCATCTTGTATCACAATGTCTCTTAAGGGTAGTTTTGAGACAACCAATCAAAGCCTCCCACCTTAAGGTAGAGCTACTAAAGAAGTTGAAAAACTCCAACACTTTTCCAAAAAAACTTATCATAATTGACACTTCCGCGGCGTGCACGCCAACGATGTTAAGACTGTGTGCTGCACAAGGCACAAATTTAGCAAGGTCGTTTAGTTGGGATATGTGTGCTTGAACGCCTTCATATTTTCCTGCCATGTTTGAGCCGTTGTCAAAGCCTTGACCACGACAGTTCTGAATATCCAAGCCGTCATTGTTTAGCTTTTGCAATATTTCTTGTGATAACCCTCTTCTTTTTTTCTGGTGACTTATGATGAAGTCCACAAAACTTTCTTCAACTGAGCATTTCCCATCCTTAATGTTAACATACCTTATTATTTCACTCATTTGTTCTAAATGTGCTGTGTCCGGGGTGCAGTCAAACATAATAGAGAAATACTTGGCACTTTTTACATTCTTCAGTATTTCAGATCGAACCTTATTTCCCAAAATGTCTTTGACCTCATTTTGAATTAGAGGTGAAAAATAGCTTGTGACATGTTTTCCACTTTTAACATTTTCTATGTGCTTAGATAGTTGAGGATTGTAGTGACTAATAAGTTCTAATGTACTCAGAAATACACCACAGTTGCTGTCACTGATCGAATCGGAACCTCCTCTTAAAGGTAAGTTATTCCTGGCACAATGGAGAATTACATCCACAATACATTTGAGAACATTGGACCACTTTTCTGCTTCAGCTTGTATCAATGTTTGATGTTCTGCATCAACAGATCTACTAGTTTTCAGTCCAATTTCTAATTCTTTCCAATCGACATAAGAATGTCGGTGAGGTATCGACCTTTCGTGATTGACAATAAATGGGTTCAAGTGTCTCCAATCATTGAATCCCTCATCAATATTAGAGAAAGCAGATTTGTCCTTTTTGTCGTCTTTTGAAAAGAGAAGGCAAGGGAAACAAAACAGTGCGTCCTTAGACTGGCTGTACAACAACCATTGACTTTTTACTTTTTCCCCGTTTGGTAGAATTTTATAAACCCATTTCTGAGAAAAGTGTCTTCCATCATCTGCACAGGGGAATTTGTAGCTATCTAAGTCAATTGTTTGTGGGCCTCATTCAACATTTCTATTCCCACATCAGTTGTATTAATGCATCATTTTCATTATAATTAGATGTGCAAGATGTGCTGGGTTTTTCAAGATCAGTAGATTGCCTGCCCATTGTGCCATTGTGGAATGACTTAGCTCAGGATCACTTCCTTCTTCAAAATCAATGACGTTTGTGACGAACTCCATTGGAGTGATCTGGCTGTGGTTGTCTTCTGAAACAGTCTCAGTCTTGCTATCTTCTTTTTCATTTTCTCCTTCCTTTTCTTCTTGGTTGTCTTCTTTTTCTTCTTCTTCTTGAAGTGCATTACTATTACTGGCACTATCACTTTCACCTACTTCTTTCTCTTCATTTTGCAGCCAATCTCCAAGCGCCGATGCTAATTTTTCGTTGTCTTCTTCTTTTCGTTTTTTGATTTTTTTAAATTCACTTCCAGAAGGTTTTTTTGGCCCCATTTCTGAAACAAACCATTCCCATTTAATTTACATTGTATTACAGTAGTAAATGGCTGCCATTTAAAAACTACTCGACCGATCTCAAACATTAACGAACTCTGCCAAGATATTGTGCCCACTGCCCAAGGACCTGTGTGACAAGTTTGGTCATAATCGGTAAATTTGTTTGGGCGCTGCCACTGTCATTGTCATTGTTACAGACACACAGACGGCCAAAAAGTTTTTTTGAATCCTCAGTAATAGGATTACACGGAAAACCCGAAGCACTGTAAATACAAGTGAGCCTCTCGCGGTAAGAAAAAAGAAACGATTGTAACGTGCCGATTTTGCGGGGTTTCATTTTATTTAAATTTCGGGGTTTTATTAAAAAATATTTGTAAACGTAATATTCAACAGTGACCAGGCCACGTGTTGTATTGTAGCAGTGGTATAACAAAGGCAGCACTACGTTTCAACAATTGTGCAATCAGAACCAGGAATGTACCAAGTCGTCATTTCCAAGAACTTTGCAAGTGTGTGGCAGTGCGCCCGTATGCATCACACAACCATGCTCGCGGACTGACGCCTGGGTGAAACACCAAAAATGGCTAAGAGAACAAATTTTGTTCCCTTAGTCTACCATGCGGCCGGACGTAAAGCATAAGTCACGCCTATCTTGTGACGTCAGCCAGTGCCTAGCGAATATCTTACACTAACTGCACACAATTAACTACATGAGTTTAAATAGGATGAAGCTAAGGCGAAGAACCATGAGGCTTTGGCTTCCACCTAAAACGACGAAATTGAGTTGGCCGCGAACATATAGCGGCTCTGCCCAGTTTCATCTAGAAACCATGTCTGGCCAGACATCTGCCCCATGGGGCTCTCTTAATTTTATCAGTCTCAAGTAAAAAGTGATTTATAAATTAACAGTAATGTGACAGTGGAGTGAGTACTCGCCTAGAAAATATCAAAGTCTATTTCGGACACACAACTAAATACAAAAAATGAATAACGAGCTCGAGCGATCACCACGTGCCGGCAGGGAGGGGTATTTCTTTTAATATGTTAAGGGTTTAATAAATTCAGGAATCAGGGAAGGGTTTTTATTTTAATAAAGAGCGAAAGTGAGAATGTGTGGCAGGCTGGGCTGTTTATGTTTATGTGTGATGTAATTAAGGGAAGCTATAGTATATAAGTCAATATGGTATAAGAGCATATTTTAAGGAAATTTCATTTAAAAAAGTAAATTTAAAATAATCGATGTTTTGTGAAAAACACAGCAGATGAATAACAATTAATTTGAGACAGAGTATAAAGAATGAAAAAATAAAGATCAAGCAATTTCTCTTCATAAAAATGTGTAGAGTCAATTATTACAAAAACCTATAAATCACGCTAACATCTTACGTTCGTGCGAGAACCCTGGATCCAGATAGAATCGTTGCAGGTAGGTGGAAGCAAATTTATGTTTTTATATATTTAATGAGTTTTATTAATATCTCACGATGTCTGCGACGTTTTAATGCTATCACCGAATTTTTCGGTGAACGCAACTGTCGGCACTGAACATAAACATGAAATATTACAAAATTAAGATTAATTAATAGCGTTGAAACGTCGCAGACATCGTTTCTTTTTTCTTACCGCGAGAGGCTCACTTGTATTTACAGTGCTTCGGGTTTTCTGTGTACACGATCGCTCATCCAATTATAAAAATAAAATTGATACCATATTCATGAAACTTGTGATTGTATTTACGTAAACTAATTTTGAAATCGGGACTATTTTAGTCAGCAGACTTGCGCAACAAAATCAGCTGACACTTGCTGAAACTTGGACATTTTCAACCACGACCACTTCCGCTAAAAATGAACCAATAGGAATATAAGTTATACTAATGGAACGGGCCCGTTCTTCTTCTTTCTTCCGGTATTTTTTTATTTTCTGTAGGTCTAGAAAATGAAACGGCGAACACAGTGATATTAGTTAGGCCTATTTGGCTTTGTCAGTCTGGCAGTAAAGACAGAACGAATGTTGGGAAATTATATCTGACAGCTGGAGTCAAGTTTCGCACGGTAACCTCCATTGATTGTTTGATTCACTGACGTTTTCGTGATGTTGAAGAGTAAATAGTATAATTAATGTATTGTTTTGCAATAATACCGTGTTATAATAATAATATATAGTGTTTTCAAAAACTGTACAAAAAGGGAAAAAATAGGCCGCCACGCCACCACGGGGAATAACATGCACCCATTCTAGGGTTAATGTAGACTAAGCTATGGTACATTTTATTGAAATAATTCTTACCCGTACAACAGAAGCAACGCCAACATCAACAAGTAATAACACAAACACTATAAGTGTCGTCTAATCACTGAGTGTGAAAATCACTTAGTTCACAAATTACAATAGAATATAATACCAGCGACTGTAATTACACTGAGTCTCAACAAAACCAACAGAACAAACTAGAATAGAGCAATAGACTGACGTGGTGGTGGCAGGGTGTGGGGGGAGGGGTATGAGTATGAGTACTATTCAAGTTATGACAAGCTTGCTAAAACCAATGAATATAGACGTTACTAGAAGCACACTTCTGGGTTATTAAAAGCGTAGTTGATACAATGCTACTACTTTTTGTATAAAAGACTGGTAGATGAAAAAAATGTTTGTAATAATAAGACGCATGTTCTTGTATATTTTAAAATTCTTTTGCGCACTGCATAAAAAGAATGCATCAAAAGTGCATTTTTTGAGTAAGCTGCATTTATTTGATTCATTCCTTCGTACCCAGTGTGTCAAACAAATGTGAAAAAATTTTGGAGGTTGTGTCTAGTCTAACCCCTACAAACATTTTTTCATCTACCACTTTTTCTCTGATAAGTTGTAGCTTTTTCCAATTATATATTAACGAAAATGTTTGAAATTTACTAAATTTCGCGGTATAATACAAAAAATTACTTGGAAACGCCAGCGCCATCTAGTTGCCGGGGTGATGAACTACGGTTTATGACCCCAGAAAGCTGACCCCACTCGCTCCATAAGAAGTGTTCTTCTAGTTACGTCTATAATTGTTGCTAAAACCAAGAAGGCGCAGGTGCAGTGCAGTGACCCAGTGACTGACTCATCATGGGAGGGGCGGAGGGGAAGGGGTTTTCGCTTTGCGCCTGGCCCGACTCCGCGGCCATCAGTAGGGCAAGGTCCAGTGCAGTTACTAAATTTACGTAGCTGCTTTTTGTTTATTGTATAATAGACACAAATATAGACAGTTCACGTACAGTAACTTTTAACAATCTGAAACTGAAAGATTTTTTCCAATAACGTGGAGTTTTTATTTGCTTGACAAATTGTATCAATCTAACTCTAAAAAAAGATATTTTTCATGGTCTATTTTGCGCCCTCTTTGTACCTGCGCCCTTGGCGGGGGCACATCTCGCCACCGCCTAGTCATGGCCCTGTATTCCTTTCTGGGCTGTTTGGCCGTGATCCAATGTTTTCTGCAAAACCAGACGTTTTGGCAGTGCCATCAACTCCGATCATCAGTAAAAATTGAGTGTGCTAACGTGAGGTGGTATACGTTAGTGACCACAGTACTATGGTTAAGGCTGAACCAAGAAGTAGAAAGTAGTTTCGAATGTGATTTTAAATATAGATCTTAGAACATGGAAGTCATGTATGGTTCTCGATACCGATATTTTTGATTCTTGTGAAGTACTTGTGT
Organism: Magicicada septendecula; assembly: GCA_034769895.1. Lineage (NCBI taxonomy): Eukaryota > Metazoa > Arthropoda > Insecta > Hemiptera > Cicadidae > Magicicada > Magicicada septendecula. Next base: position 451,030,339 of record CM068368.1, read on the forward strand.
GTTGTTGGTTGGTGGTTGTTGTGGTTTCCTGTTGACCTTTGGCACTTTAAATTGTGTGTGATTGTGGTGTATATATTAGTATTTTGTGTATTTTCGATGTTGATTGCTTTGAAAATTGTGTCATGTTTTGTATTGATTTGTATTTGTTCAGGTATTAGTTTGTTTTATGTTTGTATATTTGTTAATTTTCCCAAATGTTCATTACAGTGCCTTTGTGTGGTATGTTTTTATTAGTGTCATGTTAGTTATGTCTGGGAATTCATGTCCAGTGTTTACTGCATGTGGCCAAATTGGCTTTATATATTTCTGGTTTTTTGTATGCATTTAGATGTTTAAAATAACGTTTTCAGTTGTTTTTTTTTGTTTCCTATGTAACATTTATTGCAATCTTGGCATTCAATTTTGTATATACCATTTGTTGTTGTATTATCTTTGTTATGTGGGTTATTTCGTTTTTGTAAATTATGTTTATTAGTTTTGTATGCTATTTTAATGTCTGTGTTTTTAAATAGTTTTGTTAGCTTTGTCATTTTATTATTTATGTATGTGAATGTGACCCATTTTTTGTTGTTGTTATTATTTTTATGTTTTGTTCATTTTGATTAATTCTTAATTGTTCAGTTTTTATTTTATATTTTATTTTATTTTCTATTTTGTTTACAGTATTTTTATTGTATCCATTTTCATAAGCAATTTGGTACGTATATTACATTTCTTTCTTTGTCTGTTTTGAGATGTTGGTGTACATATTTGTGATATCATATGATATGAAAAATGTGTTCTCATCTATATTTATTACCTTTAGTGGACTATTAATTTGTATGTATATCTTATGTTATGATAATTATTTGTTAGATGGTTACTTTTTAGTTTTTGTGCTATTATTTTTGCTATTTTGTATGTAGATGCTTTTTTGAAGTTGATTTTTTTAATTTCTTTTATTGTTTTATTATCTTGCTTCTGTTTAGATCTGTTTTTTATTTCACTAGTAATTATTTTTTTAATTATATGTGTTGCTTCTGTTCGTTTTTCTTCTTGTATATTGTCTTGTGTTAGGTTAATGGCATATTCTGTTTCTGTTTCTATTAAATTTTTTAGGTTTTTGTTTATGTTTTGAGTTAGGTTAGTTTTTGTGATATTGCGTAAATATTCTGTTTTTTTTTTTTAACAGTGCCAGCGCCTGGAAATTTTCCCTCATCTGACTGGCATCCGTGTTTGCAGATACAGTGGAACCTTGGATTGCGAGCATAATTCGTTCCGGGAACGTGCTTGTAATCCAAAGCGCTCGTATATCAAAGCAAATTTTCCTATAAGAAACAATTGAAAAGCGGATGATTCGTTCCACAACACAAAAATATTTATTCGCATAACATTTCTAATACAAAATACAGTATAACGTAAAACAAATTAAACTGCACTTTACCTTACAATAGAGTCATTGTTGGTGTGAGGGAGACGAGAGAGATGACATGAGAAGGGTTATTGTGTAGCACGAATTTCACTAACGGAATCACTGCTATCTGTTGGCTCACTAGAATTGTTTTCTTTTCGTGCAACTTTAACAAGGAACCTGTCCAATGACTGTTGCTTTTGCCTCTTTTTGAGGATTTCACGAAAATGTGACATTGCATTGTCATTGAACAGATGCATCGCTCGCATTGCTACAGCCTTATTCGGGTGGTGTTGTTCTATAAAATTTTGCACCATTTCCCACATTTTGCACTTCTCCTGAATCTCATTTGAATTGAGAGATTCCTCTGACTTTTCCTCCTCCTCTTCACCGGACGAGATCTCCTCCATAACCTCCTCCTGTTGTTCGCGATGCAGGTCCATCAGTTCGTTGATGGTCAGTTCATGGCTATGTTCTTCCACCAGCTCTTGAATGTCGGCATCATTCACTTCCAGCCCCATGGTCTTCCCTAAGGACACAATTTCATCGACAATCGGCAGCTCATTTTCACCAGCAATCCCCTCAAAGTCACGTCCATGAACGCAGTCAGGCCACAGTTTTCCCCAAGCAGAAGTGAGAGTTCTCTTGGTGACCCCATCCCATGCTTTATCAATGATCTTCAGGCAGCTCACGATGTGGAAATGATTTCTCCAAAACTGTCGGAGGGTAAGGTCTGTTTCTTCGGTCACTTCGAAGCATCGCTGAAATAGTGCTTTGGTGTATAGCTTCTTGAAGTTCGAAATGACTTGCTGATCCATAGGCTGGAGTAGTGGAGTAGTGTTGGGAGGAAGGAACTTAACCTTAATGAACTTGAATTCCTCCAGTAAGTCGTCCTCAAGGCCTGGAGGATGAGCAGGAGCATTGTCCATAACCAGCAAGACTTTGAGCGGCAGATTATTATCTAAAACGTATTTCTTCACTACAGGACCAAAGACCTCATTCATCCATTCAACAAAGAACATACGAGTGATCCAAGCCTTAGTGTTGGACCTCCACATAACATTTAACTGGCTCTTCTGCACCTTGTATTTCTTGAAGGCTCATGGATTCTCAGAATGATACACAAGCAGGGGCTTTACTTTTAAATCCCCGCTGGCATTAGCACACAATAACAGGGTTAAACGGTCTTTCATGGGCTTGTGACCGGGCATTGCATTCTCTTCTGCTGTAATGTAGGTCCTCTTCGGCATCTTTTTCCAAAAAAGTCCTGTTTCATCGCAGTTAAAAACTTGCTGCGGCAGGTAATACTCGGTAACAATGAGCTTCTGGAACTCGGCAGTGAATGCCTCAGCTGCCTTAGCATCCGAACTTGCAGCCTCCCCGTGCCTCGCAACACTATGGATGCCACTTCTCCTCTTAAAAGTTATCAAACCATCCCCTGCTGGCCTTGAAGCTTTCTTCGATTTCTGTTGACGTACGTGTACTACATGGCAGTTTACTTACGAGGTTGGCGTACAACGTCTTTGCCTTCTCGCAGATTAAGTTCTCGGTCACAGTATCACCTGCTAGTTGCTTATCATTTATCCAAACGAGAAGCAACTTTTCTACATCTTCCAGAACACGTGGCCATTGCTTTGATACTCTTGTGACTCCTTTTGCTGCATCTAGCCCTTTTATTTCTTCTTTCTTCTTTAATATTGTGCAAATCGTTGACGTAGACTTGTTATAAAATCTCGCGATATCAGCCACTCGCATACCTCGTTCATGCTTTTTGATCATTTCCTTTTTAACTTCCATCGTAATCATCTCCTTCCGACCGAATTCCTTTTCAGCCTTCTTTTCCTTCACTGGGCCCATTGTTGCAGTACAGTTATAACACTAATTATAACACTAATGAAAGAAACAAAACATGTATACGCTCGTATGGTGTTGACTATGCGAGCGAGGCACGCCAACTGAAGTCCAGAGCGGGAGAATATTACACACAATCGCCCAGGAAAGAGAGGCAGAGAGGAGGGGAAAACGTAGGCTCAGGGGAGGGGAAAACGTAGGCACACGTGACGCTCGTATTGTGGAACCTCGCTCGCTTATTAAGTTACAATTTATTTAAAATTTTTGCTCGTCTTGCAAAACACTCGTAGACCACGTTACTCGCATTCCGAGGTTTCACTGTATATTACAAATTACACTAGTTTTGTACAAAGTGTCTTCAGTTTTCACTGTCCTCAGTTTCCACATGATCAGCATACCATCAAGTTGATGATGATAATGTATACTATCGAAACATTTTAAATTTCAAACAAAATTATTCATGTATGATTTTTAATAATTACTACTACTAGTAAAAACGTATATTATAACTTAACGGGTACGTCCATCTCGTTAAGCCTCTCTGTGGTGAATGCCAATTTATAATGTATCTTATTTCAGTATGTGGTATAATAATGTTTAAGTATATCCCAGTTCCTCTCTATTTAATATAATTGTGTTATGGTGGGTGAAAATTATGTGTATAGGGTGTAATTCGAATTTTTCGCTCAAGCCTATTCTGCGTTGAAGAGAAGAGAAGAAATTTTTATTGTATTCTCTTTCTCTTTAATACCCAAGCAGTCCGCAAATAGCGCTGTGGTTCCCAGACAACGGAAATTTGTAGGTTAGCCCACCGCGTACGATAATTCTCAGTTACACTCTCTACTTATCTTATATCTTGTTCACACTACACTAAATATTATATAAATGAGAAGATATCTGAATTCTGAAAGGATTCTTTATTAATATTTAATATTTCTTGTCCAGCAAAGTTGTTTCTTTTACATAGATACAAAAGGCTATATGTTAGAAGTAATTGATTATCGATCGGATTCAAGGTTTTATATTATTTTTAGTTATGATTTTATATTTCTTTAAATACAGGGCGTGAAGGTTCTTTCAACTGTTAGTAACATCAGAAAATGCATAAATAGGAATACAAGGTATTACAATATAGAATTAAGTTTTTATTAAATAATATTTAAAATTGTCTTGATTGTTCATCTCTTCTTTCACAGCACTATCACTTTACTAAAAATGAACTTTATCTTGTGAAAACTTACTTTTTTCATCGGACGCGTTTTGGCGTACGTATCCGCCTTCTTCAGCTTTTAGTCAGACTGCCATCCTTTCGTAACGGTTTTTGTGTGGAAGGTGTAGTGGGGGTGGTGTGTGGAGGAAGGGGATTGGTGCAGGGATTCAACTTGATGTTTGTTTTTTGTAAAATTGTGTCAAAAAGTGTATGTGATTTATATTGTAATTGATCGTTGAGTATGTTGTTTGGTTGTGTTGTGTGGTGTTTATATATTTCGTATTGTTCAGTTGTGTTGAGTTTTCGACCTTTAGGTAAGTAATGTAAAATTTCGAGATTAGTGTCTATGTTGGTGTAACTGTGGTTTTCTGTGTGTATGTGTGTGGCAAATTCGGAGTGTATATTGTTGTTGGTTAGAGCTTTTAAGTGTTCAGAATAACGGGATGAAAAAGATCTTCCTGTCTGCCCGATGTAGAAACTAAATTTTCTAGACCTAACAATTAACAAAACTAACAATACACACACGTACAAAATATACAGGAAACCAACCACAACTGACATGGTTATACACAACACATCAAACCACCCAACACAACATAAACATGCGGCCTTCAACCATATGCTCCATAGACTAACTAAAATACCCTTAAATAATCAAGATTACACCGACGAACTCAACACAATAAAATACATAGCAATCAAAAACGGTTACAACCCTAATTTAATAAACACACTACACAAACGCATCAAAAACAAAAACAACAAAACACAAAATACCATCAACACACAACACAATAAATACATCACACTCACATACCACAACTCCTACACACACAAAATCGCCAACACATTCAGAAAACACAAATACAAAATAGCATACAGAACAACCAATACCATTAAAAAACACATCAATAATACAAACACAGACATAGACAAATATAACAAAACAGGTGTTTACAAATTAAATTGTAATGACTGCAATAGTTTCTACATCGGCCAGACAGGAAGATCTTTTTCATCCCGTTATTCTGAACACTTAAAAGCTCTAACCAACAACAATATACACTCCGCATTTGCCACACACATACACACAGAAAACCACAGTTACACCAACATAGACACTAATCTCGAAATTTTACATTACTTACCTAAAGGTCGAAAACTCAACACAACTGAACAATACGAAATATATAAACACCACACAACACAACCAAACAACATACTCAACGATCAATTACAATATAAATCACATACACTTTTTGACACAATTTTACAAAAAACAAACATCAAGTTGAATCCCTGCACCAATCCCCTTCCTCCACACACCACCCCCACTACACCTTCCACACAAAAACCGTTACGAAAGGATGGCAGTCTGACTAAAAGCTGAAGAAGGCGGATACGTACGCCGAAACGCGTCCGACAAAAAAAGTAAGTTTTCACAAGATAAAGTTCATTTTTAGTAAAGTAATATTTAAAATAATTGTAGTTACCATCCGCTCGGCCTCGTGACTCGATAAGGCACTGTACAGATAGCCTCTTCGTCTTGTTTGGTCAATAACAGAATGCAGATGAATTTGCTCTCGTCAGTCTTTGCTCTGAAATAAAGATTAATTCTTGGTCCTGGGATGATGCAGAAATACCGCTCCTTTTGTTCACCAATGTCCGAGTTTTGTGGTTACGTGCTTCGACAAATTTTGAGTCAACTACGTTTTTTCTATTGAATTGTGGAAACTGAAGTTCCGATATAATTTGGTGTTTTATTTTCGTTTCTTTTACGTTATAGGATTATATCACTTTATGCAGGTAGTTATTTCTCTGGTTTTGTTAGTTAATTAAGTTAACATTTGTTGATTTTATTCAATTTTGCAATCAGAGTTCTTCCTTTATATTTTTCGTTACTTTCATGTATAGGTTTTAGATTGTCCAATTATATAAGACTGTTGAATGACAGTGGATTATACTATTGTGATTTATTATTCATTTTGCTTAAAGGGCACCCCTGGTTAAGGGGCAAAATGCCCCTTGAAACCAATAATTTTTGTGACTATGTAGGTTTATTACAATTGTAAAAACATTACATTACACAAGGTTCTTAGGTTCCCATGTACCCCCTCTACGGAGGGAGGGTGAAAAATTGACTTTTTTCAATCTTTATTTTTTTTCTCAATTTTTATGAAACGTAAAGTTTCCAAAAAATTTGATCACATTTTTGGCATCAAAAACAATAAACTAAAAAATTACGGTCCCATGGGATCATGGGATTGTTTCTAAAAAAATTCGAAAAAGTTAAAAAATGCTATATCTCAAGTCCCAAAAGAGCTACAGGCATATTTTTTGTTGTAAAAAGTGTAATTTAACAATCTTTGTATACTCAAATTTTTTCAGATTTTTTCGAGTGGTGGGCCAACCTCAAAAACGCAAAAAAATACATTTTCGGCTATTTTTAGGGGGTTTTGTTATCCTGAAAGTAGCTAGCTAGTACTCTAAATAATATTAAAAATGTAAAATTATATTATTTTCTTTCATAATATATAATACAAGGTCATTTTTTTAAATAAATAAATTGGAATTCGTGAATTTTTGTTATTTTTAAGCTTATTTTTATATTTAAATGAGCTACAATTTAGTAATATTACTCTTATGTGTGCACACATATACATATACACACTGTGTGTGTGTGTGTGTGTGTGTGCGCGCGCGCGCGTGCGTGCGTGTGAATATATATATATTTATTTATTTGACATTTGCAATTCTTATATTTAACTCATTTAAAGCTTGTTTTTTGTAATAAATTAGAGAAAAGTATGCAACATACTTTAGTTTCAAATAAGAATTTTTGTTTACGCTTAATAAAGAGATTTTTATTTACTCCGTGCATTCTTAAATAGGCCTACATCAATTATTACTATAGCAACCATTTTACAGAACAAGAATTTCATTTAACAACTCTGGTTGTACCACGGAAAGATGGCACAACAGGTCATGGGCCTGATGCTTCAGAGAAGAAGAAGAAGTAAATATTGTGATGAAGTTATTTATTCTCTAACCTTCATTTTTGTGAATTGCAATAGTTTTTTATATTCTTTTTAAACAACTAAATATAGTAAAATCGTTTATTTAAAAAGTAGATAAAGTATATTTGTTGAATGTGGATGCATACAGAAAAACTTTAAGAAGAGTATATTGCACAAAGAACTACAGCCAAAATCATTACTTGTAAGTACATATGATTACTACTGTACAAAAAAATATTTAAACATTCATATAGTGAATGAACTATTGTAGACGTTAGTAAAACATACGTTTGTAAAAAAAAATTCTTAATTATTTGGTAATGATTTTAGTAGGCCTACGTTTGGAAATATCAATATTAAAAACATACATATATTTTTAACCTCAATTTTGTTTCCTATCTAAATAGGCATAATTAAACGTAATGTATTTTATTGTGAAAGTTTAATTACAAAAGAATAAAAAATAGTACTTAGTGTAATACACTGTGTATATGTTAAAAGTAACTTATGAAAACAACTTTTTACTGATTTATTCATAAGTATACTTTACAGTTTATATAGTTTTTGAATCCATACTGTTAATAAGTCTTGGTTTTAATTAAAAAGTGTTGAAATAGAATTAAACTACACATTTATTAACAAATATTATTTCTATTATTTCATGCAGTCGAACCATGGCAGATTCAAATGCAGAACCTCTGTGTAAAACAGCAAAGCGAGATAATTCCAGATGTGTTCACTGTAATATTTTTATTCGAAAAATGATCGGAGTGGCCAAATCAGTGTATACTCGTGAAGATGCAAAGAAAATAATGGATGATTTTGGAGTTTTCGTTCAAGTTGGTGATAAGATATGCTCAAAATGTCGTCCTAAGTTAAGGCTTCAAAAGTGTATAATTAGGCAACAAGAAGAATCTCACTTAGAAAATGTTAAAGTTCAAGAGGAGGCGCCTATACCAATCGCAGAACTACCAAGCATAGGACATCAAGAGGATCAAAATGAACATGGGGAAGGCAGAGAAATATCGAGCCAAGATATATTATCGACTACACCTTCTGAGTGTACTCTCTTCTACCTCTTTTCGCAAGCTTCTATGACTTCTTCACAGACTTCAAATGATGATCCTTCATATACATCAGAAGCTACACCACAAACTATTGAAGTAGTAGAAATGCCATTTGCACGTTCGGTTTCAAGTCACGGATATTGTTTTATTTGTCAATCAAAAAGTGATCTTCATGATGTTACTTTTGAAGCAAGGATACAAGTATTCGTAAAGAGAAGAATCTTTATTCCAAAACGCAACAGATGTTGTTCTATCCATACAATAAAAAATCGATTTTATGAGAGTGAAGTAGGAAAAATTTGTATTTATTCAAACATCAGCCTAGTAGAAATTACAGAACTTTGTGTTTGCAGAACAGAAATTTACAGAACTTTACAGGAGATTGCCGATTTTTCTATTTCAGAGGAATGTGTTTATGCTCTTACAGGACAATCTTGGGAAAATATCATTTCACTTCGAAATATGATGTCATCTATGAGAAATTCTGATAATCACAACATAACTCAAGCTGTTGTTGCATTCGTATGCAAATTAAGAACTGGCAATTCTGATAAAATAGTTTCTGCTATACTTGGTGTTGAAGATGAGAAGATGATTTCCGAATTCATTCACTCTGTTTTACAATGTTTCAAAAGGGACGTGTTACCTAAACATTTCGGTCTTCACTCTACTTCTAGGGAATATCTCATCAAAAATCACACTGCTGCAGCTGCACAAAAACTCCATAGTTTAAGTAATCGTCTGGCTATTATTTGTGATGCTTCCTATATACGTCGTCAGAAGTGTGCCAATAACACTTATCAGTGCAAATCTTACAGCGGTAAAAAAAAAACCTCCATGTGTAAGCCTTTCACTATAACTACAACAGATGGATATATTTTATTGATGTTCCTGGACCCTTTCTTGCTACAAAGAACGATGCCCAAATTTTAGACTATTTATTATCAATTGAAAACGGACTAAGCACTATTCTAAAAGTAGGTGATATTTCATTTTAGATAGAGGCTTTAGAGAAATAGTAAGTACATTAAAAGAAAAAGGTCAGTGCGCGGTCAGTCACCGTACGATGTACATCGTGTAACCGTGGCGCTCGTTTTTTAAACATTTATATTGGATTTTAATTATTTGACAACTGTATCAACGTTAAATGATACACGAATATTTTAAATTCTGAGGATGGGACAAGTGTCGTGAAACATGTCAACTTTATAGTGAAGACGTTGTTTCAAAAAGCCGCAGACGGTGAGTTGCAATATATTTGATTGAATAACACGTGGCTTGGTACTAAAATTGGGATTTATTCCTTTTAAACATGAAAAGAAAAAGGTTTTGTTGTACTGATGCCTGCTTTGAAAGGTAAACGTAATCAGTTAACAGCACAAGAATCTAATGAATCCAGATTAGTTACAAAACTTCGATGGATCATTGAGGCTGTACATGGAATAATTGGACAGAAATATAAGCTTTTGCGTCATCAGTTGCATAATTCTCTTCTTCCTGATGCCGGTTTATACTGTCGAATAGCCTGCTTCCTTCAAAATCGTTTTGGAAAACGATTAAATTCAGATAAAGGACTACTTGACGAAATTATCAGTCGGATGAATGCTACCAAAAATGATGTAAATATATTGGCTGTAGAAGTTGAATATAATAAGTGGAATAGAAAAGTAACACCGTTTCAGTTGTTATCTTCAGAGGAATTGCTCGATTTCCCAGAAATGTCATTAGACGAATTAAAAGTTTTTTTTACAGGATCTTATCAGCTTTCCCAATCTGTATCTTACTTAGCAGAAATTATAGATGAAAATGGTTCATTCCTTGTGAGTACGTTAAAAATTAAACCAGAGATTGTTCGATTTGAAGTGAGGTCAAGACATATAAACAGCAAAATGTATAAATGCTATTTACATTATAACCCAAATAGTAGTGAAATGGATGGAATCAAGCGTTATTGTTGTAACTGTGCAAATGGTAATAGAACAATTGGATGTTGTTCACATATCGCTGCTGTTATTTATTACTTATCATACGGCAGATATTTGTCAAAAATTGTATGGCCTGCAGAAGTTCTTACAAAATTATTTCATTTTGAGGAAGTGCAACCAGTTATTGAGGAAGATAGTGATGAAGATTAACTTTTTTACAACTTAATATTAGTTTTAAATATTGATTATTTTGTTGAATGTAATAAATATAAGTCTGCCTTACATTTGTAAACTATTTAAGGATCTAACTTTCTACAATTGTAGTTCTGAGTAATTCTCATTACTGGCATACAAACTGTCAACTTAAAAGTTTTGCCAATATTTTTTTTCAAAATTAATAGGATATACTTTATGAATGTCTTAAAAAATGAATTACTTTATTATATGTAAGAAACAAACAGTTTTATGTCTTTTTTGATAAACAACAAATAAATAAGGAGTCTTAATTTTTCAGAAATATCGTCTTAATTCTTCATCACAATATTTACTTCTTCTTCTCTGAAGCATCAGGCCCATGACCTGTTGTGCCATCTAGCCTAGCCGTGGTACAACCAGAGTTGTTAAATGAAATTCTTGTTTCTGTAAAATGGTTGCTATACTAATAATTGATGTAGGCCTATTTAAGAATGCACGGAGTAAATAAAAATCTCTTTATTAAGCGCAAACAAAAATCCTTATTTGAAACTAAAGTATGTTGCATACTTCTCTAATTTAATACAAAAAAACAAGCTTTAAATGAGTTAAATATAAGAATTGCAAATGTCAAATAAATAAATATATATATATTCACACACACACACACACACACACACACACACACACACACACACACACACACACACACACACACACACACACACACACACACACACACACACACACACACACACACACACACACACACACACACACACACACACACACACACACACACACACACACACACACACACACACACACACAGTGTGTATATGTATATGTGTGCACACATAAGAGTAATATTACTAAATTGTAGCTCATTTAAATATAAAAATAAGCTTAAAAATAACAAAAATTCACGAATTCCAATTTATTTATTTAAAAAAATGACCTTGTATTATATATTATGAAAGAAAATAATATAATTTTACATTTTTAATATTATTTAGAGTACTAGCTACTTTCAGGATAACAAAACCCCCTAAAAATAGCCGAAAAATGTATTTTTTTGCGTTTTTGAGGTTGGCCCACCACTCGAAAAAATCTGAAAAAATTTGAGTATACAAAGATTGTTAAAGTACACTTTTTAAAACAAAAAATATGCATGTAGCTCTTTTGGGACTTGAGATATAGCATTTTTTAACTTTTTAGAATTTTTTTAGAAACAATCCCATGATCCCATGGGGACCGTAATTTTTTAGTTTATTGTTTTTGATGCCAAAAATGTGATCAAATTTTTTGGAAACTTTACGTTTCATAAAAATTGAGAAAAAAAATAAAGATTGAAAAAAGTCAATTTTTCACCCTCCCTCTGAAGATGGGATGGGAACCTAAGAACCTTGTGTAATGTAATGTTTTTACAATTGTAATAAACCTACATAGTCAAAAAAATGATTGGTTTCAAGGGGCATTTTGCCCCTCTTAACCAGGGGTACCCTTTGTATGGACTTTGTATTTAAATTAAATCAAATCTTTCCTGAGTGTCTTTTAACTAAACCGTCTTCGTTCATGTAAATTTATTCAATAATCAAATCAACAAATTCTATCTCTTTCGTCGTCCCTGACAACCATCTTTTCTATTCTTATTGGATATTATATTATACTATAACCATTTCATACAATGTTCTTCCACTCATCAAAATAATATTTTCTAAATTTCCATTATATCCTATTATAATTTTACCTATTGCTTGTTACTAACTTTTATATATTTTGCTGTCGTTTCCTCTTAGTCTACTTATTTTAACAAATATTATTTTTCTGTTACAATACGTTATCTATCGGTATCATTGCACTATGGCATTATAAGAATTTATTTAATTTGAGATTATTTATTTGTTATTATCAATTATTATTAACTTCTCCTAACTCATTAGATTTTATTTAGTATTTGTTACCAATTTCTTTACCTAACCTTTCTGATCTGACTTACTATATAATGTTACTGGTTGTTCTGGTTGTTACTGGTTGGCCTATCATTATACCTTGATCTACTTCTGAATTTAACTTGTTACTATCTGCAATATTATAGCATCCTTTATCTATTTATGACATGGTTATACTAAACTCTTGTATCTCGTTAACAGTTATAGCCTTTTTGGCCAAGTTTACAATTATAATCATCCTACTATCTAAGTACATGTATACAAATAATTAACTCTATAAAGTCTAACAAAAGCTTTATCATGACATATGGATAACACATAAAATGAAATTAATTAGTAATCAATTACTGAGTTTAACAACAGCTCTATAATGGTAAATTGATAACACATAATACTTAATTACCTGGTATTCTATTAACAGAATAAGTTCACTTGCTAACACAAAAAATAACATCACTATCATGATAATAATATAACATGATACAATTAATAACAGGTACATTTGAGTAACCTAAGTCATACAACATTTACTCATTCTCATCTACTTTAAAACATCAATTATTATGAAACAGTCTAAATTAGTTTTTACATTCTTTGTCAATGTCTGTTGTTTACACCTTTCACTGAACTTTGAGGTTTACAATCATTAACATTATTAATTTCTTTTCTTTCTACCTTGTATTCTTACTTTATTTAATTAATCATGGGTTGGGTTTCTGACCTTTTACAAGTGTGGATAATTAATAATTTTTTTTCTCTATTTTAAATCTTATAAGTTGATTTATGTAACGTCGGGGACCGTATTTTCGTTACGTTACAATATATATATAATTTATAGAATGGTAATCTCTACTGCAACAATACATATATTTGCATATTTGCCCAGGGCGGTATGTTTGTAAATATTTAGCATAGAAAATTATATGATGAACAGTTTTTAACAATATTATGCAGGATAAGAATTGTCCGAAAGCGTACACCTGCCCCCGCGAGTGAATACAATGCTTGTGTGTTTGTGTGTGTGAACGCAATCTACGGCATGCAATGATGGGGTGATGCATACGTCTGTAATCAGGTTTTAACCAGATTAATACGTTTTAAACCTGTGAACAAAGACTTACCCCAATTATAAAAACGCCATTACATTAAGGAATTTTTAACGAATATAGTGATATAAAAGTATTGCAGAAATTTGCAATAATAAAGACGCCAGGTAATTTAATGTTAATTACTAGTATAATTAAATAGTAATTAATAAGTGTTATATATGTGAGTGAGCAGGAAAAAATTATGCAAACGATATCGCTCGTGCTACGAGGAAGTTTACGAAATCGCGAAAATGAACCAAAAAGTGATTTGTAATAAAAAGGACGCTTTGCATGAAGTGACAATATCTAACAGGTCGAAAACAGTCCTGGACTTGTCAGATTGCCGTCCAGTATAAATACCACTGGCAATTTTGGGACGGTGTGAGAGACTCAAGATATCTTCACACGTCACGCTGCTGGTCTGCCGATCGACTGATCATCTTTACCACACACACCAAGACTTATGGAGGAACTCTGGACCATCACAAACAACAAACCGTAGAGACAGAGAACACAGCATCAGCATAATCATCATCATCAAATTTTCAGGATTCAGGACACACACACACACACACACACACACATGCAACGGTAATGTCGGCAGTACCCAGGTGATGAATAAACAATTATATTTTTGTTTGTGAAAAGAACTCTTAAAAAGAAACTTATATATGAACAGTAAAGACTTAAAGTTTTAAATTTAAATAGTAGTTAAAGAAATAATTTAATTTAACAAGAAAATTTAAAAATACTAATCGTTTGTTGTATATTGAAATTTGGATGTGTCAGTAGAAATAAATAATAGTTTGGAAGTAAACGTTATTTTCTATTTTGTTTATAGCAACAATTAGTTTTATTCTTGAGTTTTAATATTATTTTTGTTTGTAAATGAGTTGCTATTATTATTTAAAATTTGAGTCAAAGTCAGACACACTGAAATAAAAAGGTTTACATAATTTGTTTAACATGTCCGTTTAGCTAGTAAGATTATATGGTTGTTTATTTTATATGTCATGAACAGCATAGAAGGTTACATTGTATATGTGTAAACTTATAAAAAAAAATATTTTTATTTATCTAAGATTCGAATTTTTTAATATTTGCATATTTTCTATTAATATTAATAAATCATAGAATAATTATTTTGAAACGGTTTCAATTAATTATTTCATGTCAACAGCATCTCACTCATCTTCAAAAATTATTTAATTATTGTGCAACTACGTATACTTGACGCAATGAGAATAAAAAAAATCCTGCGACCTGGACGGTGTAATACACTTCATAGTTGCGTCGAGTACATGGTAATGTATTTGTGTGAATTTTTGAAATACTTAGTAACGTTGCACTACCTTCCAGAAAACTCCACAGTTTTTCATTATTAACTTTATTAATGTTTTTATATAATCTCGGAATATGATACAACTTCTAATCTTTTTTCTTTCTTGATGTTTTAAAGTGTCTTGTTAATGGAAAAAATATTGTGTAATTAATCTTGTTTTACAGAAACCGTGTCGTCTTCTACGTCAGTGATTAAAATAAACCACACATATCACTGTTGAAACCTTGTTTAATAAAACATAAAGAAAAAGTAAAACAATGAAACCTATATCACAAATAATTTTTCACAAAGAAAAATATAACACACAAAATACTATTTTGATTCACAACTTTGATATCAAATATTAACACAACCGTAATTCATACAAGGGAAAAGATAACACACAAATATTATTTTGAGTCATAAATGTGGTATCAAACATGTCTAAAAATATGTTATAGCTGAGTACAACATTACTAGCTGAATACTGAACTTTATGGTTAATTAATACCCTAAGAACAGGTTTAATAAACATATAATTAATTACATTATTACATTATGTAGAATAAAGGTCATACAATGTTAAGATTATATCTGTATTCCTATACATTGAATGCAGTAGAATTGATGTGTAGCCAAGTTAATGCGTAATGTGAACATTTAAACATGATATCTGATACAGAGAGAAAATAATCTATGGTGTCTTGACAATTATACAGTTGTTGTTTATAGTTGAATAATAAACTTGAATAATGATTCGATCACCTACATTTGAGTCAGAATGTGTTATAAATGGAATTTGGCCATTATAAAATCTGTTTTTTATTACCTCTCAGAATCCATCATTTATCATTTTTTCTAAATTGTGGTCACATGATAAATGTAATGTTAATTGAATAAAAATATATAAATTTTATGGCTAGATTTAACGTAACTAGTTAATAAAAGTGAACTATAATGTAAATGGTTTTTAGTTCTTAGACTATGCCTGTGTTTTGAGATCATACTCAGTGATTAATGATTAATTTTGCGTTACCTTACCTTTATTTGGACGTCAAATGTAAATCTTGACGTTCATGTGAAGATTAAACAAGGTGTCGTCTAGTGTACTCGGCAGAGAAAAACAGGTCAATGCAAATAAACAAGTACATATTTATAAGATCATATAAAACATTACTTTATTTCTTTAACACGACATTCATTTCTTTTTCTATGTATTTTTATATAATTATATTACGACATACTGTGATAGCCCATTATAGGATGTTATCAACTAAACATATTAAAAGAAAACCAAATATTGAAAATACACATTATAATCGGTATACCTTAAATAATTAACGCAACCCAGTGTTTTGTTCATTACGTAATTTTCACACTCCCATACATACATATTGTTACGGCGCGAATGTCGTCCGTCTAATCTTAAACGTGTATAAGTGTAATGGGTGTAACATGTGTTATCAATCCGTCGTCACTTTGGAACGTAACTTACGCTGATTGTGTCCGTTGCGAACGTACGAATAACCAGGTATCGAAGTCCTTACCTGTTGTTCACTAGGGGTGTGAAAATCCCGGGTGGCGCTAAATTGTTTAATTAAAACAATTAAAAAATTTTATGATGATAATGGCAATCTCAACTCAGGCCGTGTGGCGAATTCAATTTCTTCCCGCCTCGACTTGACCTTCTGAATCGGGCCAGTAGTTCGTTGAGTTGGCTACGTGAGCACTTGCCGTCAATACTAGCTGTTCGCTAAAATGTACACAAATTATAATACACCTTCCTAATGAAATTAAAACATAATGGTTACACTCAGTACTTGTTTATTATTTGATGATTACTAATTATTCAGTTTAACACAAATTATATTTTGTTTTGTAATACATTGCACCGCTAAATAATATGAGACAATTTCTCTAGGGTTTGACAAATCGATTTTGAACGGAACAGACAGTCAGTGATGGCGTCTGTCGAAGTTGTATACAAATATTTTCGTTCAAACGTCTTGGATTCTTGTGATTACGATAAAAGGATTATTAATGATTACAACAATAAAAATACACTATCTTACATTATTTATACTTAAATAATATAATGTGTAGCTATAACTTGTTCTTGGAGTGTAGTAAAAGTGTTTCAAAATTTCGTAAACTAACAACAGTGTAACAGTACAGACTGACTCAGTACCAGAATTATGGGAATTATGGGGATTTTCAATGTTATATTATGTATTTTTTTTAAACATACAGAATGGTTAGGTACATTGTCCCTCTGGAAAAAGGAACAACGTGATTTTGGCCAGAGTAAAACACCAAGGTCTCCGGTGGACGTGAAAACATCAAAATATACCATGGCGGTGTTTATGACGAAGTACAACAATATGCATTATGATTGGGCTATAACACGGCTCCGTCATCGCTAAGAACAATGACGCACTGAGTACAATGTGTGTAACGAGGCGTTGTCCCGTAAGACAAAGCAGAATGACGTAAGAACTACACACACACAAGCGTAATTTTACATTTGCCTCGCTCTCATTTCAACGCCATCCTTCATAGCAGCCACAGCGATGTATCGCTGGGTGCACAAAATTTTATAATAATTTAAATACAACTGGCAAAATGTTGGCCATTATAGTGGAGCAATAAAGGCTCATATAACTTGTTCACTTACAGTTACTTCAAATGTAAATTCAGTGCAATATCAACCTAATTAAGCGGCAGACTAAAAAAGGCGAACACCGGCCATCACCATGGGCAGTAAGCACAATCAACGGATGGACATCAGCACCGATTAAACCAGAGAAGTTCCTTTCATTATTTTTCTATTTATGAGCTCATTAATATTCAATTTTTAATTAAAAAATGTATGTGTCGAAAACTGAGTGTGCAAATGAGAGAGTGGATGTATGGCCATAAAAAACATGCCGAGGGCATTGGTTTGTGTAATAAATTTAAAACTCTATTCATTCATAAATTTGAAGCTGCAGCAGTAATGTTAAACTGATATTAATCCAACAATAAAGCAATTAAAGAATACCACGAGATATAATAAGGGCAACCGCCATTTTGTTTAAGTCAGGCCACCTGACGTCATTATAGTAAACACATGGTTTGTATGTAAGAACGTATAGTGAAATTAAATTTAATGGTTAACCTCAAGAATATTGTATTATCAATTGTGTCGTCCACTGTGTTTCGAAGTCTTCCTGTACCCGAAACCCTGGAACCCTTAGGTATAAAACAGTGTATAACAGCAGATGAGGAGCCCGGCAAATAATGAATTTTGGTGAGTACCAGCAATACCGAATTATGGTATTGGTCATATATATCTTACTAAATATATGTACTAATAATATTGAGAAAGGGAGGTGAATGCACAATTGACGCCCTCACTGGGACTTGATAAATTATTATTATGGGTAAGATAACATTATTTATGTATTTAAAGTTTATTGACAAAGGTAGTATTGATACATACAAATATAAATACATTTATATTTATAAAATATTAGTTTGTTCAACTACAACAGGTTAACTTTACAAGTTGACAAATTTTCAGTGTCTTAGTTTTTTATTTAATCTTTGAAAGTAATTATATGCAGTTTAGTGAGAGTTCTGATTACTGTGAGAAATATTTAAAGTGAGTTTATTCGTAAATTTGGGTAATTTAAATGATACTTAACACATCAGTAGACTGGGTGTACTCGGTTGATCTGGTAAAAAGGAATTGGGCTGCAATCGTATTCAATTTTCAATTGTCGAGGGCGTCTGGCATCTTTTTCAAATTAATCGGAGCAATTTATTCATTTCCTTTTTATTTAATTCGTCTTCGACATCAGTTAAATGGTTTCAGTCATCGTCTGCTTCCTTCTTGTTCATTTGTGGTAATTTTGTTTACTATTTTGACGTTTTAAATTAGAAATTTGGTCGTTCAAGATTTGGCTTCTATTCTGCAAGAGGGTCACTTTACAAGTAAAAAATCTAACGGAAAATTCGTAACCAACGTCTGTTGTCATGGTTACAAATTAATTCTGATTGGTTAATCTGGTCTTATAACCATTGTTATCAAATTTGAATTTTTATTCAAAATAGCTGTATATCTTCTGATTGCTTTTATTCTTCTGTCTTCTTCCCTACATATTAAATATTATCACTACTGTTATTATTTCCTTTCTAAGATTATTTTGATATCCCATAAGGTTGGGTTCTTCAAAATATTAATGTTTGTACAATTATGTTAATATTTGTTAACTATATTTCTTTTTTAATTTAAGTTCTTATTCTAACATGTTTCTTTTAATAAGATTTGCAAATTATCCTTGGTTGGTTATTCGCCTTGGATTTGTTAATGTCTTTGTGTTCATACAATTTGTATTTATTTGTTTTTTACAGTTAGGCATTTCATAGGCCAAAGTAGCCATTGATTATATTTACTTATTTTATACCAATTATATCTCATTTTTCTCTAAAGTGTTTTGTTTTTAGTTATTATAATTGTTTCGTTTATTGGTTACTGTGTTTTGAATTTGTTTTTGTATTGATTATGTGTCAATATTATTTTCTACATCTTTGCATGTCAATTATTTCCTAACTGATTTTCTAGTGTATATTATTACTGATTTACCTTCTTATATATATAGTGTATATATATGATTTACCTTCTTATTTATATAACTTGCCATTGTCAACTATATGGCTATTATTTACTATTCTTTATTACATGAAATATAACAACTAGGCCTATGGACTGTATACTTCCTTCAGCCATATCCTAGTCAAAATTTAAATGAACAATCTTTACCAGTTATTAGGTAATGTTGGTTTACAATACATTTCATTCTTTTACTATTATTTTGGGTGAGAAACATCATCACTCCTTTTAAACTTACTTAATCTATTATCCCTTATAACATGTGGTGTTTATTGATTGCTTTCTTAATTTCTTATTTCTATACTAATCTCTCTCTCCAATCCATGGTAACACTAACTGTTTACCTTACATGGGCTTTCTCCCCTGAATAACATCGTATCCTTCATTTATATCTAATCTAAATACTATTTTTAATTACTATTAACAATACAATTCTTATAAGTTCACTATTAAATCATTTAGTGTTTTATCATTGATTTACTAAGTGTTTTCTTATCTATCACTATTTTTTATCATACTATAATTTACAATATTCTTTTTTATTCATCACCTTCACTTTTAACTAATTAGTGTTTATCACTGATTTACTCATTATTTGGGGTTTTTACACTTTCACTATTGGCACTTCTTAAACTTTTTATTTCAAGTGTTTATTAGTGGGTAATCCCTATCATTACTTTTCTTTGCCACTTAGTTATTTTCAGTTTATTTCTCACTATCTCACTATCTCTCTCTTTCTTTACAAATATTATTATTTTATACTTAATAAGTTCACGTCTTTCTAGATTTCTTACTTATATATACTTCTAATTCTTGGGTTAGTGTATTTTTATTTATCGGGTTTTATTAATTATTGATTACATTTGTCACTTAGTCAATACTAATATTTATTTTTTTATATTGGTTATTTACTGGTTTTGTTTCCTTTATGATATTTGATTGTATCATTTCTCCCTTCCCTATTCTATACTATTTGTCTGTGTTTTATCATCTTGTTTCACTTTATTTCCTTTATAGTGGGTTTGTTCCATTTTTATTTTCATTTTTCTTCTCCTTCACTTCCATCTTGTTTCATTTTATTTTGGTTTTTATCTGGCCAATCTCTGGGGTTGGGTTGGGTCAAAGTCATTTGTCTGTCAGTCTAGTCTGTAATTTTATTTAATAATCACTTTTGGTTTGCCATTCTTCCTCCTTCCTTCTTAATTACATTTTATCTCTTTATTCT
Source organism: Magicicada septendecula (assembly GCA_034769895.1). Lineage (NCBI taxonomy): Eukaryota > Metazoa > Arthropoda > Insecta > Hemiptera > Cicadidae > Magicicada > Magicicada septendecula. Next base: position 451,051,231 of record CM068368.1, read on the forward strand.
CTTCATTATTTATTTATTAAAATATATTAATTTTTAGCATTTCTTACATCAAATATGATCTGAATTTGGCGATGTTATAATATATATGTAGTATACTATTTCTTTAAATCCCCATTTTCTTTTTTAATTAATAGCTTTTTTCTTTGTTTTATCAGAATTTAAATAGCAGTATACTGTGTTAAAATTAGTTCAAAATATAGGAAAAGTTCAAAAGTTACTCATCCTCGTTGCTAATCCTTTCGCCACCAATTCGAATTTGTTATTCGCCACGCGCGCATACGCATGAATTTGCACCCCTTCTGATAATTTACATTCCCAGACACTTTAATTGCTTTTGTGCCTCGCACGGCTTGGTACGAGGGGGGCTGCAAGGTGTTCAAAAATGTTATGCGTTTGTGATCAAAACGTAGTTCAGCTTAAGTTGCTACTAGTTTTTATAATTATTAAATAATGAAATAAATCCCAATAGTTTGTCCCTTTACAATACCCCCCCCCAATGAGAGGTTTTCTGTCGAAACAGAAAAACTCTCATTGCCTAAAAACCTAAGAGGATCAGCTAGGATATGACGCCAACAACCCCCCTTTAATCCTTATTAAAATCATGGGTAACTTACCCCTCTAGTCCGGTGACTATGACTGCACCTGAATGACATTACTGGACTTCTCTGGTCGAGATCCCAACACCGCAAAGTCAGACAGGCACCCGCCACAGTATCACCAAACTCTGTAACATTCAATAAAAAATATCAATTATGGGCTTTTCAACATACCACATCCTTAACTGACTTGTTTCCTCTTAGTCGTACTGGTTTGCGTTAAGAAGCACTGGTTGCATCTATTCATATATTCTTACCATACGTATATTACATTTGTATATTCCAATAAACATTCTTATTTTACAAAAACCTAACCTCAAAATAAGCAATACCATTTAGGTTAATATCTGATTACAATTTTTTAGCAGTAAATAACTTTTATTTCCATTTCCATTAATTAAATATTTTACCTGTTTGTCTGGTATTATCATTTCAAATCAAAACTAGATTATTCAATTCCCATCATTGCATTTCTATCAGTTATCATTTATTTTATAATTCAAATCAAAAGAAATCTAAGTTCATGACCAAAATTAACATTTTAATTTAATTAGGTCATCTCTTTCCATTAATTACTTTAATTACATTACTTAAAACTTTTTACATTAATTAAATCCCTTCACCTAAGTTTTAATTACCTTATAATTAAACACTAAGTTACTTCAAAACAATCTTAATGCATTTAACTTCATCTGGTATTTATTTACTTCATAATAAAATTCCTCTATCATCTTTATAACCTGCACATCAAAACTTCCAAATTTGCTACCAAATTCCTATCTTTCAATTGAATTTAATTTTCATTCTACACACATTCATAATTATATACTGTCAATTATTAAAAAGAAAAAAACTTATTACTACCATAAAATCGATTGCAACTATAAATTGATTACAACAATATAATATACACAAGATACTATGAATCAGCTGATATCTTATCAAAGTAGCATAACCTCATATAGAGAACATGAGAACATAATACAAATTTAATTCAATTTTTTTTTTATCAACCTTTAATTATTTATCATTTATTGTACCATTAAATTCTTCAAAAATTCAAATCTATTATCAACATTTATTTCACATTACATTTCAAATTTAAACTTTACCAAAAATTCCACACCTTACCCAAGTTAAATTGTTTCAAATTCATTTAATATCATTATAAGACTCTTTTACTTTACTTCACTTTCATTATATAATTCATACTTACATCTGGTCAGCTATTTAATCAAATGAACACATCATCACTTGTCATAAACTCCCAACTATAAACATTCATTGCAACAAATATAACGCACATAACCCTATGTACCTTCTAATACATCATAATAACCACGTGACTCAACAACTACACACATTTTACCTTTACTCATTTATTGTTTATTATAACATTCAAATCTCAGAGAAATCATTTAAATTCATTATCAAATTCATTTATACAACATTTTAAATTAATGAATTCATCTCAAATTTATTTAACTCAATCAGTTTTTCAAAACACAAAGTTACTTTGATCACCTTACTCCAAAACAATTACCATTCATTTGCATTATCACCTCTCATTATTTATTTAGTCTAATAAAATATTATTGTTATTAAAATCAATTCTCCTTGCATACATACATTGTTTACATAAACTATAGATTACAACATAACCTATTACACAAACATTGCTACACTACCTATTTCGCAAGGTAAGAATTCAATATTATTAACTCGTAATATCTATACTAAAATATTTTAGTATACTAAAATAAATAACCTCTGTTCAGCTTAAATCTCTCTCTCTCTCTCTCTCTCTCTCTCTCTCTCTCTCTCTCTCTCTCTCTCTCTCTCTCTCTCTCTCTCTCTCTCTCTCTCTCTCTCTCTCTCTCTCTCTCCCTCTCCCTCTCCCTCTCCCTCTCTCTCTCTCTCTCTCTCTCTCTCTCTCTCTCTCTCTCTCTCTCTCTCTCTCTCTCTCTCTCTCTCTCTCTCTCTCTCTCGGAATGATTGAATGTTATGAATTGTTTGTTTTGTACTGTGGCATGTTCAGGTCACAGAGTATTTTATATTGTATGTTGACTATACTAAAGATGAAATAATGTTATTTGATAATAATACTTCACCAATAATTATGTTTATGTTTATATTGGATTTGTATTTATATAACCCAGTATAGTTACCAATGTTAGGTACTGTACTAAGTTGTCAGTATTGTATAATGTTGAAAAATACTGTTGTTCTAATTAATGTTTATAAACTGGATCAGGAGTGTGACCAGTGTTTTAAATCTAACAAGTAGTTCTGACAATTATGTCATAAATTAATAAAGGGTTCCAGAACCAGTTAATTAATATAAAAACAAATAACCACCAGTAAATTAAAATTCATGTAATTAACTGTGTAACCAATAATTAATTGTACAGTAGGTCAGGTAAAAAAGAAAATTAAGTTAAAAACCAAATAATGTTATAATGGTTGTAAATGAATCTATAGGCCTAAATTCCATATTAGTGAAAGGAAATTAATACCTTTTTAGTAAACCCAGTCCAACGAAAATCTGGTAAAACATTTACTGTTTAATAAGGAAGGTTAGGGGAGAATTTTATGTGATTCAATATTAATCCAAGCATGGAGTATTTTATTGGAAAGGAGTAGTAATATTCTATAATGCCGGCTCAAGGATATATAGAAAACATGGTTGTTAAGGCAACTGATATATAATAAGTTGTTGATTTTGAATAGATGGTACTGATTGTTACAAGCTATTAGATTGAAATGAACCGATATAAAAATATATGAATAAATATAAAGGAAAGATATGTCCAAACTGATAAAGCCTTTTTGTAAAACAATTATATTTGAACGATAATGAATCGTACAAATTAAATAGAACTCTAAATTATCAATGAGTAAAATAAAAAAGAATTGAAAGCTTCTCACCTCAGTCACTGAATATTTCCGCTGAATTTGGTATCAAACCAATTCATGCTATAAATTGAAGACCAGTAAAGAGTTAAAGCCTGAATTAACGGAAATATTTGGAAATACAGAAGACTCGGTTGACGAAATAACCTCCATTGACAGCGTAAGCTGAGATCCTAATTCCAGTTCGTTGGGACCAAGAATTGTGAAGACGCAAAAGAAGAATCGAAGCACAAGAGTTCCTGTGGGATTACCATCATCCATTCATTGAAAACCAGAGCAGTTTTACTGGGTGAAGACGATATAAACTGGATTTTGACCGCAGTTGACAAACATTCACCGCCTAATGAAGCTTTCGCCGTTTGGGTAAAAAACAAATTATTTTCATATCATTGTATTTTAAGTAAATAATTTTATTCTTTTTGTAAATTGAACAACCTTAATTATGCGTTTTACCTGGCCTTACTAATGGTTCAAAGAACTACGCGAACCCTGGTATAAGAATTATTTGTCATTATTTTCAAAGTATATATGTTTTTTTTTAGAGTTCGAATAATTAAGAATCGATATATGTTGGGATAGTCGATTGGATCGTCTTATTGTTTGTCTGAGACAACGTAACTTGTTAAATACCAGAGAAAAATAAATAAAGTACATTTGTTGTATGAGATAACGTTTTAATCATTGCAGAGAAAATACTATATGTACTTGGCGTAATAATTTATTAACAGGTTGATGCAAACACTCAGAATAACTAACCTATAAGTACACTTATTTCTAGTAATAGCGCTCCAAGTTTACAGCTGGTGGGACGGGAGATTGCTGAACTAACGGGTTTTGTCATACTAAATTTGAACGAAATTTTTATCGTTGAGGGACTAGGGTCGAGACAAAAACCACTTACATTCAGTAAATACTCCATATATATTGCTCATATTAAACAACCACTGAGAATTAAATTAAGTCTACAGAATAATACCATTATAAATTCAGGAACATAATTCTAAGTTTGTGGACTTAATAATCTGTGTTCTGAGGGTTTCACTGGTCACAACCGCAAGGTATATTAGTTAATAACATATTAATTAAACCAGGTAACAGCATTTTAATTGTTACGAATCGCCACCTACAACGTATTACTTGGCGTTTGTTACACCGGAGTCTCTTATAACTAATTACACTCATAGACAAGATTTCTTTATAATTTGACGTCTCCAGCTGGTATCATACATTATAACATACGTCCTCACATAATTAACAAGCAGTTCGTTACTAAATTGATTACAACAGTGGGGTTTGAATAAGACGGACGTTCCACCGCTAGTACCCAACATACTTATTCCATAACAAATTGACGACTCCTACGAAGGGGACTGATCAAAGAAAGACTCACCATACATAGTTATTTACAAATTGCCGCTTGCAAATAAGGGCATATAAAAACATTCATCACTGATAATTGAGTTTATTACAAATTGACGCTCGCAACGTGAGGCATCATCATCGCATCTTAACACCTTAGATATCAGTTTATTACAAATTGGCGCATAACAACGTGGAGCTTATTTAAACACGTACTCAACACATTCTATTTTATATTATTACAAATTGGCGCTCAACGAGTGGGCTTTAGTTAAGTAAAAAATCATATTATTTGTTACTTAACTTGAGCAGGCAACCATTAGAGGCACAGGAATGCTTAATACCAGAGGCAGATCGAAGAAAAGGGCAGAAGAGAAGGAGAAGGAAGAAGGTGGACAGGAACAAGAAATAGAATTAATCACGGACAGTGAAATGGATCAACAGACAGGTGATACAGAAGAAACTGAAATAGTTATGGATACGGAAACGGAAATAGTGGAAGAGGATACCCAAGGGGACCAACCAGATAAGGAGGAAGCCAGAGGAGGATTAAATTGGGAAAAATTAATGGAATTAATGAGTAGTATGAAGGAGGATAATAAACAAACTAATGAGAGTTTAAGACAAACTAACGAAAAGTTAGACAGTATCAAAGAAGATTCCAGGACACAGAAGGAAGAATTAAATAAAAAATTTGAAGAAAACTCTGAAAAAATAGACAGTATTAAGGAAAGTACTAGTGAACTTTTGAGACAAACCATAAATGAAAATAATGAACAATTGAAGGCCGATTTTAGACAAATCAATGAGAAGCTGGAAAATAAAATAGACAGTATTAATGAAAACTCAAGAAAACAAAACGAAATTTTGAGCGAAAATTTAATCAAGCAAATGAATAAAAGGTTTGACAGGAATGATGAGAGTTTGAGGCAGATTCTGGAGAATACCAAACGAATGGATGAGAAAATTGAAAACCATAATAAGGAGTTGCGGCAAATCATCAATGAACAAGGCCTAGCATTGAGGGAAGTCATCAATGGAAGTATTATAATTGTCAATGAAACATGGAACAAAGGAGTTGATAGCTGTGAAGTGGAGGTAAGACAGCAAATAAATGAAATTACGGTGGATCTGGAAAAGACAGATGAACCCATCATGCAACTCAGAGTAGAAGTAGAGACCAAAATTACTCAAATAGGAAACATACAAGCGAAGACCCAAGAAAAATTTGACAAGATACCAATTGATAGAACCGGAAGAATAGAACGGGTTCATGATGAAATGAAGATAGTGAGAATAAGACAAATGTGTAAAAGGAAATTAATAGATACACGGGAAGAATTGGAAATGATTAAAGGGGGATTAGTTAAACTGCATAATAGACCAATTACGGAAAACAGAGAAGTAAGGCAAGTGAGAAACTTTAAACGAACCACACTTGAATTCCCAGATGGACTAGAAGGACCAAAAAGGCCAAAATTAACTAAGGAGCATGGAGGACTTATGGAATTTATGTATGAACCATCAGAACAATTAAGAGACAGTACAGAAGAATCAGTTCAAAGGACAATGATGAGCTTGACTATAAATGACAATTTTATAGTGACAAGAGGCAAGAACTGTACAATAATGAGATATGTCACAAGGACAGAAATAACTCTATACACTAGAGGAATCCGGACAATCAGTACAGAGGAAATAATGGACCACGGTTAAAAACAGATTCTAAACAGAATATAAAAGAAAGGGGACGGATTTTATGGATACAGGACCAAGCAACCCATTGTAAATGAAAAACCCAAAATTCCAAAGGATGTAAGAACAACTTACTCATAATTATTCAGAAACAGTATGATTTAAAATAAAGAGAATAAATACCCCAAAATTCAAAAAAAAAAATGAAGTAAGCCCAACTTACAAACAAGTATTTAAGAAAACAATTTATGAGCCAATGAAGATAAGAGAATGAAGAAGCCAAAATGGAACCCTCAAAAGGATCACAAGAAAAGAAAAAACAAATATTTAAGAATTATCCGAAAACAAAACCCAATTAATAAATGTCAATAAAATAGCCAAGTATTTGGAGATGAGAAGTGTATAATAGAAGGAAGAATTAATATGAAGAAATAATATGATCTGAGTTAAAGTACAGTGATAATCCCTAGAATATGATTATTATTTATTATTTTATTGAAGGTCACATGATGACTACCTTACGAGGTTTATTAATGAAGATTGACTGTAGAATATTCCAGCAATCATTTGACTGGGCAGAGATGATGTTCCTCTGATCCCAGAAAGTATGTAACGGACGACGGTAATTGGTTAGCCGATAGAGCACCACCGATTCGATTCCAGTTATAATGTTAGGGAGGTTTAGGAAAATTAAATATTAGAGGGAAAACTCACAAATAAATATAGAGAATTAAATAAAACCAGCTCCAAAATGTATAATTAATGAAGAATGTCACAAGAATGATTATAGAAATAAGATTTAAACTTGGGAAATAATTGATTTTAAGAAGGAACGAAGAAATGATAATAAAATAACGGATAATTATGAAATATAAAAGTACTATAAATAGGAAACCAATTGGCCAGATACAAATTAGAAGTTTATTTCTTGCTAAACTTTGTTTATACCCAAAATAAACTTATTTCGAAGGGGGGGTGTTATGTAACGCAACATAGTTGAGGTTCCCCAACGTTACATAAAAGATTGAATGAAATATGGTCAAGGACCATACCCTGACTTAAGGTTGTTCAATAGGTCATGTGCTCGAGAAGTAACTCAAACCAGAAGGAGGCAATGACTAGTATTAAATGTATAAAAGCCAGACTAAGGAATGATTGAATGTTATGAATTGTTTGTTTTGTACTGTGGCATGTTCAGGTCACAGAGTATTTTATATTGTATGTTGACTATACTAAAGATGAAATAATGTTATTTGATAATAATACTTCACCAATAATTATGTTTATGTTTATATTGGATTTGTATTTATATAACCCAGTATAGTTACCAATGTTAGGTACTGTACTAAGTTGTCAGTATTGTATAATGTTGAAAAATACTGTTGTTCTAATTAATGTTTATAAACTGGATCAGGAGTGTGACCAGTGTTTTAAATCTAACAAGTAGTTCTGACAATTATGTCATAAATTAATAAAGGGTTCCAGAACCAGTTAATTAATATAAAAACAAATAACCACCAGTAAATTAAAATTCATGTAATTAACTGTGTAACCAATAATTAATTGTACAGTAGGTCAGGTAAAAAAGAAAATTAAGTTAAAAACCAAATAATGTTATAATGGTTGTAAATGAATCTATAGGCCTAAATTCCATATTAGTGAAAGGAAATTAATACCTTTTTAGTAAACCCAGTCCAACGAAAATCTGGTAAAACATTTACTGTTTAATAAGGAAGGTTAGGGGAGAATTTTATGTGATTCAATATTAATCCAAGCATGGAGTATTTTATTGGAAAGGAGTAGTAATATTCTATAATGCCGGCTCAAGGATATATAGAAAACATGGTTGTTAAGGCAACTGATATATAATAAGTTGTTGATTTTGAATAGATGGTACTGATTGTTACAAGCTATTAGATTGAAATGAACCGATATAAAAATATATGAATAAATATAAAGGAAAGATATGTCCAAACTGATAAAGCCTTTTTGTAAAACAATTATATTTGAACGATAATGAATCGTACAAATTAAATAGAACTCTAAATTATCAATGAGTAAAATAAAAAAGAATTGAAAGCTTCTCACCTCAGTCACTGAATATTTCCGCTGAATTTGGTATCAAACCAATTCATGCTATAAATTGAAGACCAGTAAAGAGTTAAAGCCTGAATTAACGGAAATATTTGGAAATACAGAAGACTCGGTTGACGAAATAACCTCCATTGACAGCGTAAGCTGAGATCCTAATTCCAGTTCGTTGGGACCAAGAATTGTGAAGACGCAAAAGAAGAATCGAAGCACAAGAGTTCCTGTGGGATTACCATCATCCATTCATTGAAAACCAGAGCAGTTTTACTGGGTGAAGACGATATAAACTGGATTTTGACCGCAGTTGACAAACATTCACCGCCTAATGAAGCTTTCGCCGTTTGGGTAAAAAACAAATTATTTTCATATCATTGTATTTTAAGTAAATAATTTTATTCTTTTTGTAAATTGAACAACCTTAATTATGCGTTTTACCTGGCCTTACTAATGGTTCAAAGAACTACGCGAACCCTGGTATAAGAATTATTTGTCATTATTTTCAAAGTATATATGTTTTTTTTTAGAGTTCGAATAATTAAGAATCGATATATGTTGGGATAGTCGATTGGATCGTCTTATTGTTTGTCTGAGACAACGTAACTTGTTAAATACCAGAGAAAAATAAATAAAGTACATTTGTTGTATGAGATAACGTTTTAATCATTGCAGAGAAAATACTATATGTACTTGGCGTAATAATTTATTAACAGGTTGATGCAAACACTCAGAATAACTAACCTATAAGTACACTTATTTCTAGTAATAGCGCTCCAAGTTTACAGCTGGTGGGACGGGAGATTGCTGAACTAACGGGTTTTGTCATACTAAATTTGAACGAAATTTTTATCGTTGAGGGACTAGGGTCGAGACAAAAACCACTTACATTCAGTAAATACTCCATATATATTGCTCATATTAAACAACCACTGAGAATTAAGTTAAGTCTACAGAATAATACCATTATAAATTCAGGAACATAATTCTAAGTTTGTGGACTTAATAATCTGTGTTCTGAGGGTTTCACTGGTCACAACCGCAAGGTATATTAGTTAATAACATATTAATTAAACCAGGTAACAGCATTTTAATTGTTACGAATCGCCACCTACAACGTATTACTTGGCGTTTGTTACACCGGAGTCTCTTATAACTAATTACACTCATAGACAAGATTTCTTTATAATTTGACGTCTCCAGCTGGTATCATACATTATAACATACGTCCTCACATAATTAACAAGCAGTTCGTTACTAAATTGATTACAACAGTGGGGTTTGAATAAGACGGACGTTCCACCGCTAGTACCCAACATACTTATTCCATAACAAATTGACGACTCCTACGAAGGGGACTGATCAAAGAAAGACTCACCATACGTAGTTATTTACAAATTGCCGCTTGCAAATAAGGGCATATAAAAACATTCATCACTGATAATTGAGTTTATTACAAATTGACGCTCGCAACGTGAGGCATCATCATCGCATCTTAACACCTTAGATATCAGTTTATTACAAATTGGCGCATAACAACGTGGAGCTTATTTAAACACGTACTCAACACATTCTATTTTATATTATTACAAATTGGCGCTCAACGAGTGGGCCTTAGTTAAGTAAAAAATCATATTATTTGTTACTTAACTTGAGCAGGCAACCATTAGAGGCACAGGAATGCTTAATACCAGAGGCAGATCGAAGAAAAGGGCAGAAGAGAAGGAGAAGGAAGAAGGTGGACAGGAACAAGAAATAGAATTAATCACGGACAGTGAAATGGATCAACAGACAGGTGATACAGAAGAAACTGAAATAGTTATGGATACGGAAACGGAAATAGTGGAAGAGGATACCCAAGGGGACCAACCAGATAAGGAGGAAGCCAGAGGAGGATTAAATTGGGAAAAATTAATGGAATTAATGAGTAGTATGAAGGAGGATAATAAACAAACTAATGAGAGTTTAAGACAAACTAACGAAAAGTTAGACAGTATCAAAGAAGATTCCAGGACACAGAAGGAAGAATTAAATAAAAAATTTGAAGAAAACTCTGAAAAAATAGACAGTATTAAGGAAAGTACTAGTGAACTTTTGAGACAAACCATAAATGAAAATAATGAACAATTGAAGGCCGATTTTAGACAAATCAATGAGAAGCTGGAAAATAAAATAGACAGTATTAATGAAAACTCAAGAAAACAAAACGAAATTTTGAGCGAAAATTTAATCAAGCAAATGAATAAAAGGTTTGACAGGAATGATGAGAGTTTGAGGCAGATTCTGGAGAATACCAAACGAATGGATGAGAAAATTGAAAACCATAATAAGGAGTTGCGGCAAATCATCAATGAACAAGGCCTAGCATTGAGGGAAGTCATCAATGGAAGTATTATAATTGTCAATGAAACATGGAACAAAGGAGTTGATAGCTGTGAAGTGGAGGTAAGACAGCAAATAAATGAAATTACGGTGGATCTGGAAAAGACAGATGAACCCATCATGCAACTCAGAGTAGAAGTAGAGACCAAAATTACTCAAATAGGAAACATACAAGCGAAGACCCAAGAAAAATTTGACAAGATACCAATTGATAGAACCGGAAGAATAGAACGGGTTCATGATGAAATGAAGATAGTGAGAATAAGACAAATGTGTAAAAGGAAATTAATAGATACACGGGAAGAATTGGAAATGATTAAAGGGGGATTAGTTAAACTGCATAATAGACCAATTACGGAAAACAGAGAAGTAAGGCAAGTGAGAAACTTTAAACGAACCACACTTGAATTCCCAGATGGACTAGAAGGACCAAAAAGGCCAAAATTAACTAAGGAGCATGGAGGACTTATGGAATTTATGTATGAACCATCAGAACAATTAAGAGACAGTACAGAAGAATCAGTTCAAAGGACAATGATGAGCTTGACTATAAATGACAATTTTATAGTGACAAGAGGCAAGAACTGTACAATAATGAGATATGTCACAAGGACAGAAATAACTCTATACACTAGAGGAATCCGGACAATCAGTACAGAGGAAATAATGGACCACGGTTAAAAACAGATTCTAAACAGAATATAAAAGAAAGGGGACGGATTTTATGGATACAGGACCAAGCAACCCATTGTAAATGAAAAACCCAAAATTCCAAAGGATGTAAGAACAACTTACTCATAATTATTCAGAAACAGTATGATTTAAAATAAAGAGAATAAATACCCCAAAATTCAAAAAAAAAAATGAAGTAAGCCCAACTTACAAACAAGTATTTAAGAAAACAATTTATGAGCCAATGAAGATAAGAGAATGAAGAAGCCAAAATGGAACCCTCAAAAGGATCACAAGAAAAGAAAAAACAAATATTTAAGAATTATCCGAAAACAAAACCCAATTAATAAATGTCAATAAAATAGCCAAGTATTTGGAGATGAGAAGTGTATAATAGAAGGAAGAATTAATATGAAGAAATAATATGATCTGAGTTAAAGTACAGTGAATAATCCCTAGAATATGATTATTATTTATTATTTTATTGAAGGTCACATGATGACTACCTTACGAGGTTTATTAATGAAGATTGACTGTAGAATATTCCAGCAATCATTTGACTGGGCAGAGATGATGTTCCTCTGATCCCAGAAAGTATGTAACGGACGACGGTAATTGGTTAGCCGATAGAGCACCACCGATTCGATTCCAGTTATAATGTTAGGGAGGTTTAGGAAAATTAAATATTAGAGGGAAAACTCACAAATAAATATAGAGAATTAAATAAAACCAGCTCCAAAATGTATAATTAATGAAGAATGTCACAAGAATGATTATAGAAATAAGATTTAAACTTGGGAAATAATTGATTTTAAGAAGGAACGAAGAAATGATAATAAAATAACGGATAATTATGAAATATAAAAGTACTATAAATAGGAAACCAATTGGCCAGATACAAATTAGAAGTTTATTTCTTGCTAAACTTTGTTTATACCCAAAATAAACTTATTTCGAAGGGGGGGTGTTATGTAACGCAACATAGTTGAGGTTCCCCAACGTTACATAAAAGATTGAATGAAATATGGTCAAGGACCATACCCTGACTTAAGGTTGTTCAATAGGTCATGTGCTCGAGAAGTAACTCAAACCAGAAGGAGGCAATGACTAGTATTAAATGTATAAAAGCCAGACTAAGGAATGATTGAATGTTATGAATTGTTTGTTTTGTACTGTGGCATGTTCAGGTCACAGAGTATTTTATATTGTATGTTGACTATACTAAAGATGAAATAATGTTATTTGATAATAATACTTCACCAATAATTATGTTTATGTTTATATTGGATTTGTATTTATATAACCCAGTATAGTTACCAATGTTAGGTACTGTACTAAGTTGTCAGTATTGTATAATGTTGAAAAATACTGTTGTTCTAATTAATGTTTATAAACTGGATCAGGAGTGTGACCAGTGTTTTAAATCTAACAAGTAGTTCTGACAATTATGTCATAAATTAATAAAGGGTTCCAGAACCAGTTAATTAATATAAAAACAAATAACCACCAGTAAATTAAAATTCATGTAATTAACTGTGTAACCAATAATTAATTGTACAGTAGGTCAGGTAAAAAAGAAAATTAAGTTAAAAACCAAATAATGTTATAATGGTTGTAAATGAATCTATAGGCCTAAATTCCATATTAGTGAAAGGAAATTAATACCTTTTTAGTAAACCCAGTCCAACGAAAATCTGGTAAAACATTTACTGTTTAATAAGGAAGGTTAGGGGAGAATTTTATGTGATTCAATATTAATCCAAGCATGGAGTATTTTATTGGAAAGGAGTAGTAATATTCTATAATGCCGGCTCAAGGATATATAGAAAACATGGTTGTTAAGGCAACTGATATATAATAAGTTGTTGATTTTGAATAGATGGTACTGATTGTTACAAGCTATTAGATTGAAATGAACCGATATAAAAATATATGAATAAATATAAAGGAAAGATATGTCCAAACTGATAAAGCCTTTTTGTAAAACAATTATATTTGAACGATAATGAATCGTACAAATTAAATAGAACTCTAAATTATCAATGAGTAAAATAAAAAAGAATTGAAAGCTTCTCACCTCAGTCACTGAATATTTCCGCTGAATTTGGTATCAAACCAATTCATGCTATAAATTGAAGACCAGTAAAGAGTTAAAGCCTGAATTAACGGAAATATTTGGAAATACAGAAGACTCGGTTGACGAAATAACCTCCATTGACAGCGTAAGCTGAGATCCTAATTCCAGTTCGTTGGGACCAAGAATTGTGAAGACGCAAAAGAAGAATCGAAGCACAAGAGTTCCTGTGGGATTACCATCATCCATTCATTGAAAACCAGAGCAGTTTTACTGGGTGAAGACGATATAAACTGGATTTTGACCGCAGTTGACAAACATTCACCGCCTAATGAAGCTTTCGCCGTTTGGGTAAAAAACAAATTATTTTCATATCATTGTATTTTAAGTAAATAATTTTATTCTTTTTGTAAATTGAACAACCTTAATTATGCGTTTTACCTGGCCTTACTAATGGTTCAAAGAACTACGCGAACCCTGGTATAAGAATTATTTGTCATTATTTTCAAAGTATATATGTTTTTTTTTAGAGTTCGAATAATTAAGAATCGATATATGTTGGGATAGTCGATTGGATCGTCTTATTGTTTGTCTGAGACAACGTAACTTGTTAAATACCAGAGAAAAATAAATAAAGTACATTTGTTGTATGAGATAACGTTTTAATCATTGCAGAGAAAATACTATATGTACTTGGCGTAATAATTTATTAACAGGTTGATGCAAACACTCAGAATAACTAACCTATAAGTACACTTATTTCTAGTAATAGCGCTCCAAGTTTACAGCTGGTGGGACGGGAGATTGCTGAACTAACGGGTTTTGTCATACTAAATTTGAACGAAATTTTTATCGTTGAGGGACTAGGGTCGAGACAAAAACCACTTACATTCAGTAAATACTCCATATATATTGCTCATATTAAACAACCACTGAGAATTAAATTAAGTCTACAGAATAATACCATTATAAATTCAGGAACATAATTCTAAGTTTGTGGACTTAATAATCTGTGTTCTGAGGGTTTCACTGGTCACAACCGCAAGGTATATTAGTTAATAACATATTAATTAAACCAGGTAACAGCATTTTAATTGTTACGAATCGCCACCTACAACGTATTACTTGGCGTTTGTTACACCGGAGTCTCTTATAACTAATTACACTCATAGACAAGATTTCTTTATAATTTGACGTCTCCAGCTGGTATCATACATTATAACATACGTCCTCACATAATTAACAAGCAGTTCGTTACTAAATTGATTACAACAGTGGGGTTTGAATAAGACGGACGTTCCACCGCTAGTACCCAACATACTTATTCCATAACAAATTGACGACTCCTACGAAGGGGACTGATCAAAGAAAGACTCACCATACGTAGTTATTTACAAATTGCCGCTTGCAAATAAGGGCATATAAAAACATTCATCACTGATAATTGAGTTTATTACAAATTGACGCTCGCAACGTGAGGCATCATCATCGCATCTTAACACCTTAGATATCAGTTTATTACAAATTGGCGCATAACAATGTGGAGCTTATTTAAACACGTACTCAACACATTCTATTTTATATTATTACAAATTGGCGCTCAACGAGTGGGCTTTAGTTAAGTAAAAAATCATATTATTTGTTACTTAACTTGAGCAGGCAACCATTAGAGGCACAGGAATGCTTAATACCAGAGGCAGATCGAAGAAAAGGGCAGAAGAGAAGGAGAAGGAAGAAGGTGGACAGGAACAAGAAATAGAATTAATCACGGACAGTGAAATGGATCAACAGACAGGTGATACAGAAGAAACTGAAATAGTTATGGATACGGAAACGGAAATAGTGGAAGAGGATACCCAAGGGGACCAACCAGATAAGGAGGAAGCCAGAGGAGGATTAAATTGGGAAAAATTAATGGAATTAATGAGTAGTATGAAGGAGGATAATAAACAAACTAATGAGAGTTTAAGACAAACTAACGAAAAGTTAGACAGTATCAAAGAAGATTCCAGGACACAGAAGGAAGAATTAAATAAAAAATTTGAAGAAAACTCTGAAAAAATAGACAGTATTAAGGAAAGTACTAGTGAACTTTTGAGACAAACCATAAATGAAAATAATGAACAATTGAAGGCCGATTTTAGACAAATCAATGAGAAGCTGGAAAATAAAATAGACAGTATTAATGAAAACTCAAGAAAACAAAACGAAATTTTGAGCGAAAATTTAATCAAGCAAATGAATAAAAGGTTTGACAGGAATGATGAGAGTTTGAGGCAGATTCTGGAGAATACCAAACGAATGGATGAGAAAATTGAAAACCATAATAAGGAGTTGCGGCAAATCATCAATGAACAAGGCCTAGCATTGAGGGAAGTCGGAAGTCATCAATGGAAGTATTATAATTGTCAATGAAACATGGAACAAAGGAGTTGATAGCTGTGAAGTGGAGGTAAGACAGCAAATAAATGAAATTACGGTGGATCTGGAAAAGACAGATGAACCCATCATGCAACTCAGAGTAGAAGTAGAGACCAAAATTACTCAAATAGGAAACATACAAGCGAAGACCCAAGAAAAATTTGACAAGATACCAATTGATAGAACCGGAAGAATAGAACGGGTTCATGATGAAATGAAGATAGTGAGAATAAGACAAATGTGTAAAAGGAAATTAATAGATACACGGGAAGAATTGGAAATGATTAAAGGGGGATTAGTTAAACTGCATAATAGACCAATTACGGAAAACAGAGAAGTAAGGCAAGTGAGAAACTTTAAACGAACCACACTTGAATTCCCAGATGGACTAGAAGGACCAAAAAGGCCAAAATTAACTAAGGAGCATGGAGGACTTATGGAATTTATGTATGAACCATCAGAACAATTAAGAGACAGTACAGAAGAATCAGTTCAAAGGACAATGATGAGCTTGACTATAAATGACAATTTTACAGTGCCAAGAGGCAAGAACTGTACAATAATGAGATATGTCACAAGGACAGAAATAACTCTATACACTAGAGGAATCCGGACAATCAGTACAGAGGAAATAATGGACCACGGTTAAAAACAGATTCTAAACAGAATATAAAAGAAAGGGACGGATTTTATGGATACAGGACCAAGCAACCCATTGTAAATGAAAAACCCAAAATTCCAAAGGATGTAAGAACAACTTACTCATAATTATTCAGAAACAGTATGATTTAAAATAAAGAGAATAAATACCCCAAAATTCAAAAAAAAAAATGAAGTAAGCCCAACTACAAACAAGTATTTAAGAAAACAATTTATGAGCCAATGAAGATAAGAGAATGAAGAAGCCAAAATGGAACCCTCAAAAGGATCACAAGAAAAGAAAAAACAAATATTTAAGAATTATCCGAAAACAAAACCCAATTAATAAATGTCAATAAAATAGCCAAGTATTGGAGATGAGAAGTGTATAATAGAAGGAAGAATTAATATGAAGAAATAATATGATCTGAGTTAAAGTACAGTGAATAATCCCTAGAATATGATTATTATTTATTATTTTATTGAAGGTCACATGATGACTACCTTACGAGGTTTATTAATGAAGATTGACTGTAGAATATTCCAGCAATCATTTGACTGGGCAGAGATGATGTTCCTCTGATCCCAGAAAGTATGTAACGGACGACGGTAATTGGTTAGCCGATAGAGCACCACCGATTCGATTCCAGTTATAATGTTAGGGAGGTTTAGGAAAATTAAATATTAGAGGGAAAACTCACAAATAAATATAGAGAATTAAATAAAACCAGATCCAAAATGTATAATTAATGAAGAATGTCACAAGAATGATTATAGAAATAAGATTTAAACTTGGGAAATAATTGATTTTAAGAAGGAACGAAGAAATGATAATAAAATAACGGATAATTATGAAATATAAAAGTACTATAAATAGGAAACCAATTGGCCAGATACAAATTAGAAGTTTATTTCTTGCTAAACTTTGTTTATACCCAAATAAACTTATTTCGAAGGGGGGGTGTTATGTAACGCAACATAGTTGAGGTTCCCCAACGTTACATAAAAGATTGAATGAAATATGGTCAAGGACCATACCCTGACTTAAGGTTGTTCAATAGGTCATGTGCTCGAGAAGTAACTCAAACCAGAAGGAGGCAATGACTAGTATTAAATGTATAAAAGCCAGACTAAGGAATGATTGAATGTTATGAATTGTTTGTTTTGTACTGTGGCATGTTCAGGTCACAGAGTATTTTATATTGTATGTTGACTATACTAAAGATGAAATAATGTTATTTGATAATAATACTTCACCAATAATTATGTTTATGTTTATATTGGATTTGTATTTATATAACCCAGTATAGTTACCAATGTTAGGTACTGTACTAAGTTGTCAGTATTGTATAATGTTGAAAAATACTGTTGTTCTAATTAATGTTTATAAACTGGATCAGGAGTGTGACCAGTGTTTTAAATCTAACAAGTAGTTCTGACAATTATGTCATAAATTAATAAAGGGTTCCAGAACCAGTTAATTAATATAAAAACAAATAACCACCAGTAAATTAAAATTCATGTAATTAACTATGTAACCAATAATTAATTGTACAGTAGGTCAGGTAAAAAAGAAAATTAAGTTAAAAACCAAATAATGTTATAATGGTTGTAAATGAATCTATAGCCTAAATTCCATATTAGTGAAAGGAAATTAATACCTTTTTAGTAAACCCAGTCCAACGAAAATCTGGTAAAACATTTACTGTTTAATAAGGAAGGTTAGGGGAGAATTTTATGTGATTCAATATTAATCCAAGCATGGAGTATTTTATTGGAAAGGAGTAGTAATATTCTATAATGCCGGCTCAAGGATATATAGAAAACATGGTTGTTAAGGCAACTGATATATAATAAGTTGTTGATTTTGAATAGATGGTACTGATTGTATTGAAATGAACCGATATGAAAAATATATAAATAAATCTAAAGGAAAGATATGTCCAAACTGATAAGGCCTTTTTGTAAAACAATTATATTTGAACGATAATGAATCGTACAAATTAAATAGAACTCTAAATTATCAATGAGTAAAATAAAAAAAGAATTGAAAGCTTCTCACCTCAGTCACTGAATATTTCCCGCTGAATTTGTATCAAACCAATTCATGCTATAAATTGAAGACCAGTAAAGAGTTAAAGCCTGAATTAACGGAAATATTTGGGAAATACAGAAGACTCGGTTGTACGAAATAACCTCCATTGACAGCGTAAGCTGAGATCCTAATTCCAGTTCGTTGGGACCAAGAATTGTGAAGACGCAAAAGAAGAATCGAAGCACAAGAGTTCCTGTGGGATTACCATCATCCATTCATTGAAAAACCAGAGCAGTTTTACTGGGTGAAGACGATATAAACTGGATTTTGACCGCTGTTGACAAACATTCACCGCCTAATGAAGCTTTCGCCGTTTGGGTAAAAAACAAATTATTTTCATATCATTGTATTTTAAGTAAATAATTTTATTCTTTTTGTAAATTGAACAATCCTAATTATGCGTTTTACCTGGCCTTACTAATGGTTCAAAGAACTACGCGAACCCTGGTATAAGAATTATTTGTCATTATTTTCAAAGTATATATAGTTTTTTTTTAGAGTTCGAATAATTAAGAATCGATATATGTTGGGATAGTCGATTGGATCGGTCTTATTGTTTGTCTGAGACAACGTAACTTGTTAAATACCAGAGAAAAATAAATAAAGTACATTTGTTGTATGAGATAACGTTTTAATCATTGCAGAGAAATACTATATGTACTTGGCGTAATTATTTATTAACAGGTTGATACAAACACTCAGAATAACTAACCTATAAGTACACTTATTTCTAGTAATAGCGCTCCAAGTTTACAGCTGGTGGGAACGGGGAGATTGCTGAACTAACGGTTTTGTCATACTAAATTTGAACGAAATTTTTATCGTTGAGGGACTAGGGTCGAGACAAAAACCACTTACATTCAGTAAATACTCCCATATATATTGCTCCATATTATAACAACCACTGAGAATTAAATTAAGTCTACAGAATAATACCATTATAAATTCAGGAACATAATTCTAAGTTTGTGGACTTAATAATCTGTGTTCTGAGGGTTTCACTGGTCACAACGCAAGGTATATTAGTTAATAACATATTAATTAAACCAGGTAACAGCATTTTAATTGTTACGAATCGCCACCTACAACGTATTACTTGGTGTTTGTTACACCGGGAGTTCTCTTATAACTAATACACTCATAGACAGATTTCTTATAATTTGACGTCTCCAGCTGGTATCATACATTATAACATACGTCCTCACATAATTAACAAGCAGTTCGTTACTAAATTGATTACAACAGTGGGGTTTGAATAAGACGGAGCGTTCCACCGCTAGTACCACGACATACTTATTCCATAACAAATTGACGACTCCTACGAAGGGGACTGATCAAAGAAAGACTCACCATACGTAGTTATTTACAAATTGCCGCTTGCAAATAAGGGCATATAAAAACATTCATCACTGATAATTGAGTTTATTACAAATTGACGCTCGCAACGTGAGGCATCATCATCGCATCTTAACACCTTAGATATCAGTTTATTACAAATTGGGCGAATAACAACGTGGAGCTTATTTAAACACGGTACTCAACACATTCTTATTTTATATTATTACAAATTGGGCGCTCAGACGTGGGCTTTAGTTAAGTAAAAAATCATATTATTTGTTACTTAACTTGAGCAGGCAACCATTAGAGGCACAGGAATGCTTAATACCAGAGGCAGATCGAAGAAAAGGGCAGAAGAGAAGGAGAAGGAAGAAGGTGGACAGGACAAGAAATAGAATTAATCACGGACAGTGAAATGGATCAACAGACAGGTGATACAGAAGAAACTGAAATAGTTATGGATACGGAAACGGAAATAGTGGAAGAGGATCACCCAAGGGGGACAACCAGATAAGGAGGGAAGCCAGAGGAGGTATTAAATTGGAAAAATTAATGGAATTAATGAGTAGTATGAAGGAGGATAATAAACAAACTAATGAGAGTTTAAGACAAACTAACGAAAAGTTAGACAGTATCAAAGAAGATTCCAGGACACAGAAGGAAGAATTAAATAAAAAATTTGAAGAAAACTCTGAAAAAATAGACAGTATTAAGGAAAGTACTAGTGAACTTTTGAGACAAACCATAAATGAAAATAATGAACAATTGAAGGCCGATTTTAGACAAATCAATGAGAAGCTGGAAAATAAAATAGACAGTATTAATGAAAACTCAAGAAAACAAAACGAAATTTTGAGCGAAAATTTAATCAAGCAAATGAATAAAAGGTTTGACAGGAATGATGAGAGTTTGAGGCAGATTCTGGAGAATACCAAACGAATGGATGAGAAAATTGAAAACCATAATAAGGAGTTGCGGCAAATCATCAATGAACAAGGCCTAGCATTGAGGGAAGTCATCAATGGAAGTATTATAAT
Source organism: Magicicada septendecula (assembly GCA_034769895.1). Classification (NCBI taxonomy): domain Eukaryota; kingdom Metazoa; phylum Arthropoda; class Insecta; order Hemiptera; family Cicadidae; genus Magicicada; species Magicicada septendecula. The sequence continues at coordinate 451,072,537 of CM068368.1, forward strand.
TGTCAATGAAACATGGAACAAAGGAGTTGATAGCTGTGAAGTGGAGGTAAGACAGCAAATAAATGAAATTACGGTGGATCTGGAAAAGACAGATGAACCCATCATGCAACTCAGAGTAGAAGTAGAGACCAAAATTACTCAAATAGGAAACATACAAGCGAAGACCCAAGAAAAATTTGACAAGATACCAATTGATAGAACCGGAAGAATAGAACGGGTTCATGATGAAATGAAGATAGTGAGAATAAGACAAATGTGTAAAAGGAAATTAATAGATACACGGGAAGAATTGGAAATGATTAAAGGGGGATTAGTTAAACTGCATAATAGACCAATTACGGAAAACAGAGAAGTAAGGCAAGTGAGAAACTTTAAACGAACCACACTTGAATTCCCAGATGGACTAGAAGGACCAAAAAGGCCAAAATTAACTAAGGAGCATGGAGGACTTATGGAATTTATGTATGAACCATCAGAACAATTAAGAGACAGTACAGAAGAATCAGTTCAAAGGACAATGATGAGCTTGACTATAAATGACAATTTTATAGTGCCAAGAGGCAAGAACTGTACAATAATGAGATATGTCACAAGGACAGAAATAACTCTATACACTAGAGGAATCCGGACAATCAGTACAGAGGAAATGATGGACCACGGTTAAAAACAGATTCTAAACAGAATATAAAAGAAAGGGGACGGATTTTATGGATACAGGACCAAGCAACCCATTGTAAATGAAAAACCCAAAATTCCAAAGGATGTAAGAACAACTTACTCATAATTATTCAGAAACAGTATGATTTAAAATAAAGAGAATAAATACCCCAAAATTCAAAAAAAAAAATGAAGTAAGCCCAACTTACAAACAAGTATTTAAGAAAACAATTTATGAGCCAATGAAGATAAGAGAATGAAGAAGCCAAAATGGAACCCTCAAAAGGATCACAAGAAAAGAAAAAACAAATATTTAAGAATTATCCGAAAACCAAACCCAATTAATAAATGTCAGTAAAATAGCCAAGTATTGGAGATGAGAAGTGTATAATAGAAGGAAGAATTAATATGAAGAAATAATATGATCTGAGTTAAAGTACAGTGAATAATCCCTAGAATATGATTATTATTTATTATTTTATTGAAGGTCACATGATGACTACCTTACGAGGTTTATTAATGAAGATTGACTGTAGAATATTCCAGCAATCATTTGACTGGGCAGAGATGATGTTCCTCTGATCCCAGAAAGTATGTAACGGACGACGGTAATTGGTTAGCCGATAGAGCACCACCGATTCGATTCCAGTTATAATGTTAGGGAGGTTTAGGAAAATTAAATATTAGAGGGAAAACTCACAAATAAATATAGAGAATTAAATAAAACCAGATCCAAAATGTATAATTAATGAAGAATGTCACAAGAATGATTATAGAAATAAGATTTAAACTTGGGAAATAATTGATTTTAAGAAGGAACGAAGAAATGATAATAAAATAACGGATAATTATGAAATATAAAAGTACTATAAATAGGAAACCAATTGGCCAGATACAAATTAGAAGTTTATTTCTTGCTAAACTTTGTTTATACCCAAAATAAACTTATTTCGAAGGGGGGGTGTTATGTAACGCAACATAGTTGAGGTTCCCCAACGTTACATAAAAGATTGAATGAAATATGGTCAAGGACCATACCCTGACTTAAGGTTGTTCAATAGGTCATGTGCTCGAGAAGTAACTCAAACCAGAAGGAGGCAATGACTAGTATTAAATGTATAAAAGCCAGACTAAGGAATGATTGAATGTTATGAATTGTTTGTTTTGTACTGTGGCATGTTCAGGTCACAGAGTATTTTATATTGTATGTTGACTATACTAAAGATGAAATAATGTTATTTGATAATAATACTTCACCAATAATTATGTTTATGTTTATATTGGATTTGTATTTATATAACCCAGTATAGTTACCAATGTTAGGTACTGTACTAAGTTGTCAGTATTGTATAATGTTGAAAAATACTGTTGTTCTAATTAATGTTTATAAACTGGATCAGGAGTGTGACCAGTGTTTTAAATCTAACAAGTAGTTCTGACAATTATGTCATAAATTAATAAAGGGTTCCAGAACCAGTTAATTAATATAAAAACAAATAACCACCAGTAAATTAAAATTCATGTAATTAACTATGTAACCAATAATTAATTGTACAGTAGGTCAGGTAAAAAAGAAAATTAAGTTAAAAACCAAATAATGTTATAATGGTTGTAAATGAATCTATAGGCCTAAATTCCATATTAGTGAAAGGAAATTAATACCTTTTTAGTAAACCCAGTCCAACGAAAATCTGGTAAAACATTTACTGTTTAATAAGGAAGGTTAGGGGAGAATTTTATGTGATTCAATATTAATCCAAGCATGGAGTATTTTATTGGAAAGGAGTAGTAATATTCTATAATGCCGGCTCAAGGATATATAGAAAACATGGTTGTTAAGGCAACTGATATATAATAAGTTGTTGATTTTGAATAGATGGTACTGATTGTTACAAGCTATTAGATTGAAATGAACCGATATAAAAATATATAAATAAATATAAAGGAAAGATATGTCCAAACTGATAAGGCCTTTTTGTAAAACAATTATATTTGAACGATAATGAATCGTACAAATTAAATAGAACTCTAAATTATCAATGAGTAAAATAAAAAAGAATTGAAAGCTTCTCACCTCAGTCACTGAATATTTCCGCTGAATTTGGTATCAAACCAATTCATGCTATAAATTGAAGACCAGTAAAGAGTTAAAGCCTGAATTAACGGAAATATTTGGAAATACAGAAGACTCGGTTGACGAAATAACCTCCATTGACAGCGTAAGCTGAGATCCTAATTCCAGTTCGTTGGGACCAAGAATTGTGAAGACGCAAAAGAAGAATCGAAGCACAAGAGTTCCTGTGGGATTACCATCATCCATTCATTGAAAACCAGAGCAGTTTTACTGGGTGAAGACGATATAAACTGGATTTTGACCGCTGTTGACAAACATTCACCGCCTAATGAAGCTTTCGCCGTTTGGGTAAAAAACAAATTATTTTCATATCATTGTATTTTAAGTAAATAATTTTATTCTTTTTGTAAATTGAACAACCTTAATTATGCGTTTTACCTGGCCTTACTAATGGTTCAAAGAACTACGCGAACCCTGGTATAAGAATTATTTGTCATTATTTTCAAAGTATATATGTTTTTTTTAGAGTTCGAATAATTAAGAATCGATATATGTTGGGATAGTCGATTGGATCGTCTTATTGTTTGTCTGAGACAACGTAACTTGTTAAATACCAGAGAAAAATAAATAAAGTACATTTGTTGTATGAGATAACGTTTTAATCATTGCAGAGAAAATACTATATGTACTTGGCGTAATAATTTATTAACAGGTTGATACAAACACTCAGAATAACTAACCTATAAGTACACTTATTTCTAGTAATAGCGCTCCAAGTTTACAGCTGGTGGGACGGGAGATTGCTGAACTAACGGGTTTTGTCATACTAAATTTGAACGAAATTTTTATCGTTGAGGGACTAGGGTCGAGACAAAAACCACTTACATTCAGTAAATACTCCATATATATTGCTCATATTAAACAACCACTGAGAATTAAATTAAGTCTACAGAATAATACCATTATAAATTCAGGAACATAATTCTAAGTTTGTGGACTTAATAATCTGTGTTCTGAGGGTTTCACTGGTCACAACCGCAAGGTATATTAGTTAATAACATATTAATTAAACCAGGTAACAGCATTTTAATTGTTACGAATCGCCACCTACAACGTATTACTTGGCGTTTGTTACACCGGAGTCTCTTATAACTAATTACACTCATAGACAAGATTTCTTTATAATTTGACGTCTCCAGCTGGTATCATACATTATAACATACGTCCTCACATAATTAACAAGCAGTTCGTTACTAAATTGATTACAACAGTGGGGTTTGAATAAGACGGACGTTCCACCGCTAGTACCCAACATACTTATTCCATAACAAATTGACGACTCCTACGAAGGGGACTGATCAAAGAAAGACTCACCATACGTAGTTATTTACAAATTGCCGCTTGCAAATAAGGGCATATAAAAACATTCATCACTGATAATTGAGTTTATTACAAATTGACGCTCGCAACGTGAGGCATCATCATCGCATCTTAACACCTTAGATATCAGTTTATTACAAATTGGCGCATAACAACGTGGAGCTTATTTAAACACGTACTCAACACATTCTATTTTATATTATTACAAATTGGCGCTCAACGAGTGGGCTTTAGTTAAGTAAAAAATCATATTATTTGTTACTTAACTTGAGCAGGCAACCATTAGAGGCACAGGAATGCTTAATACCAGAGGCAGATCGAAGAAAAGGGCAGAAGAGAAGGAGAAGGAAGAAGGTGGACAGGAACAAGAAATAGAATTAATCACGGACAGTGAAATGGATCAACAGACAGGTGATACAGAAGAAACTGAAATAGTTATGGATACGGAAACGGAAATAGTGGAAGAGGATACCCAAGGGGACCAACCAGATAAGGAGGAAGCCAGAGGAGGATTAAATTGGGAAAAATTAATGGAATTAATGAGTAGTATGAAGGAGGATAATAAACAAACTAATGAGAGTTTAAGACAAACTAACGAAAAGTTAGACAGTATCAAAGAAGATTCCAGGACACAGAAGGAAGAATTAAATAAAAAATTTGAAGAAAACTCTGAAAAAATAGACAGTATTAAGGAAAGTACTAGTGAACTTTTGAGACAAACCATAAATGAAAATAATGAACAATTGAAGGCCGATTTTAGACAAATCAATGAGAAGCTGGAAAATAAAATAGACAGTATTAATGAAAACTCAAGAAAACAAAACGAAATTTTGAGCGAAAATTTAATCAAGCAAATGAATAAAAGGTTTGACAGGAATGATGAGAGTTTGAGGCAGATTCTGGAGAATACCAAACGAATGGATGAGAAAATTGAAAACCATAATAAGGAGTTGCGGCAAATCATCAATGAACAAGGCCTAGCATTGAGGGAAGTCATCAATGGAAGTATTATAATTGTCAATGAAACATGGAACAAAGGAGTTGATAGCTGTGAAGTGGAGGTAAGACAGCAAATAAATGAAATTACGGTGGATCTGGAAAAGACAGATGAACCCATCATGCAACTCAGAGTAGAAGTAGAGACCAAAATTACTCAAATAGGAAACATACAAGCGAAGACCCAAGAAAAATTTGACAAGATACCAATTGATAGAACCGGAAGAATAGAACGGGTTCATGATGAAATGAAGATAGTGAGAATAAGACAAATGTGTAAAAGGAAATTAATAGATACACGGGAAGAATTGGAAATGATTAAAGGGGGATTAGTTAAACTGCATAATAGACCAATTACGGAAAACAGAGAAGTAAGGCAAGTGAGAAACTTTAAACGAACCACACTTGAATTCCCAGATGGACTAGAAGGACCAAAAAGGCCAAAATTAACTAAGGAGCATGGAGGACTTATGGAATTTATGTATGAACCATCAGAACAATTAAGAGACAGTACAGAAGAATCAGTTCAAAGGACAATGATGAGCTTGACTATAAATGACAATTTTATAGTGCCAAGAGGCAAGAACTGTACAATAATGAGATATGTCACAAGGACAGAAATAACTCTATACACTAGAGGAATCCGGACAATCAGTACAGAGGAAATGATGGACCACGGTTAAAAACAGATTCTAAACAGAATATAAAAGAAAGGGGACGGATTTTATGGATACAGGACCAAGCAACCCATTGTAAATGAAAAACCCAAAATTCCAAAGGATGTAAGAACAACTTACTCATAATTATTCAGAAACAGTATGATTTAAAATAAAGAGAATAAATACCCCAAAATTCAAAAAAAAAAATGAAGTAAGCCCAACTTACAAACAAGTATTTAAGAAAACAATTTATGAGCCAATGAAGATAAGAGAATGAAGAAGCCAAAATGGAACCCTCAAAAGGATCACAAGAAAAGAAAAAACAAATATTTAAGAATTATCCGAAAACCAAACCCAATTAATAAATGTCAGTAAAATAGCCAAGTATTGGAGATGAGAAGTGTATAATAGAAGGAAGAATTAATATGAAGAAATAATATGATCTGAGTTAAAGTACAGTGAATAATCCCTAGAATATGATTATTATTTATTATTTTATTGAAGGTCACATGATGACTACCTTACGAGGTTTATTAATGAAGATTGACTGTAGAATATTCCAGCAATCATTTGACTGGGCAGAGATGATGTTCCTCTGATCCCAGAAAGTATGTAACGGACGACGGTAATTGGTTAGCCGATAGAGCACCACCGATTCGATTCCAGTTATAATGTTAGGGAGGTTTAGGAAAATTAAATATTAGAGGGAAAACTCACAAATAAATATAGAGAATTAAATAAAACCAGATCCAAAATGTATAATTAATGAAGAATGTCACAAGAATGATTATAGAAATAAGATTTAAACTTGGGAAATAATTGATTTTAAGAAGGAACGAAGAAATGATAATAAAATAACGGATAATTATGAAATATAAAAGTACTATAAATAGGAAACCAATTGGCCAGATACAAATTAGAAGTTTATTTCTTGCTAAACTTTGTTTATACCCAAAATAAACTTATTTCGAAGGGGGGGTGTTATGTAACGCAACATAGTTGAGGTTCCCCAACGTTACATAAAAGATTGAATGAAATATGGTCAAGGACCATACCCTGACTTAAGGTTGTTCAATAGGTCATGTGCTCGAGAAGTAACTCAAACCAGAAGGAGGCAATGACTAGTATTAAATGTATAAAAGCCAGACTAAGGAATGATTGAATGTTATGAATTGTTTGTTTTGTACTGTGGCATGTTCAGGTCACAGAGTATTTTATATTGTATGTTGACTATACTAAAGATGAAATAATGTTATTTGATAATAATACTTCACCAATAATTATGTTTATGTTTATATTGGATTTGTATTTATATAACCCAGTATAGTTACCAATGTTAGGTACTGTACTAAGTTGTCAGTATTGTATAATGTTGAAAAATACTGTTGTTCTAATTAATGTTTATAAACTGGATCAGGAGTGTGACCAGTGTTTTAAATCTAACAAGTAGTTCTGACAATTATGTCATAAATTAATAAAGGGTTCCAGAACCAGTTAATTAATATAAAAACAAATAACCACCAGTAAATTAAAATTCATGTAATTAACTATGTAACCAATAATTAATTGTACAGTAGGTCAGGTAAAAAAGAAAATTAAGTTAAAAACCAAATAATGTTATAATGGTTGTAAATGAATCTATAGGCCTAAATTCCATATTAGTGAAAGGAAATTAATACCTTTTTAGTAAACCCAGTCCAACGAAAATCTGGTAAAACATTTACTGTTTAATAAGGAAGGTTAGGGGAGAATTTTATGTGATTCAATATTAATCCAAGCATGGAGTATTTTATTGGAAAGGAGTAGTAATATTCTATAATGCCGGCTCAAGGATATATAGAAAACATGGTTGTTAAGGCAACTGATATATAATAAGTTGTTGATTTTGAATAGATGGTACTGATTGTTACAAGCTATTAGATTGAAATGAACCGATATAAAAATATATAAATAAATATAAAGGAAAGATATGTCCAAACTGATAAGGCCTTTTTGTAAAACAATTATATTTGAACGATAATGAATCGTACAAATTAAATAGAACTCTAAATTATCAATGAGTAAAATAAAAAAGAATTGAAAGCTTCTCACCTCAGTCACTGAATATTTCCGCTGAATTTGGTATCAAACCAATTCATGCTATAAATTGAAGACCAGTAAAGAGTTAAAGCCTGAATTAACGGAAATATTTGGAAATACAGAAGACTCGGTTGACGAAATAACCTCCATTGACAGCGTAAGCTGAGATCCTAATTCCAGTTCGTTGGGACCAAGAATTGTGAAGACGCAAAAGAAGAATCGAAGCACAAGAGTTCCTGTGGGATTACCATCATCCATTCATTGAAAACCAGAGCAGTTTTACTGGGTGAAGACGATATAAACTGGATTTTGACCGCTGTTGACAAACATTCACCGCCTAATGAAGCTTTCGCCGTTTGGGTAAAAAACAAATTATTTTCATATCATTGTATTTTAAGTAAATAATTTTATTCTTTTTGTAAATTGAACAACCTTAATTATGCGTTTTACCTGGCCTTACTAATGGTTCAAAGAACTACGCGAACCCTGGTATAAGAATTATTTGTCATTATTTTCAAAGTATATATGTTTTTTTTAGAGTTCGAATAATTAAGAATCGATATATGTTGGGATAGTCGATTGGATCGTCTTATTGTTTGTCTGAGACAACGTAACTTGTTAAATACCAGAGAAAAATAAATAAAGTACATTTGTTGTATGAGATAACGTTTTAATCATTGCAGAGAAAATACTATATGTACTTGGCGTAATAATTTATTAACAGGTTGATACAAACACTCAGAATAACTAACCTATAAGTACACTTATTTCTAGTAATAGCGCTCCAAGTTTACAGCTGGTGGGACGGGAGATTGCTGAACTAACGGGTTTTGTCATACTAAATTTGAACGAAATTTTTATCGTTGAGGGACTAGGGTCGAGACAAAAACCACTTACATTCAGTAAATACTCCATATATATTGCTCATATTAAACAACCACTGAGAATTAAATTAAGTCTACAGAATAATACCATTATAAATTCAGGAACATAATTCTAAGTTTGTGGACTTAATAATCTGTGTTCTGAGGGTTTCACTGGTCACAACCGCAAGGTATATTAGTTAATAACATATTAATTAAACCAGGTAACAGCATTTTAATTGTTACGAATCGCCACCTACAACGTATTACTTGGCGTTTGTTACACCGGAGTCTCTTATAACTAATTACACTCATAGACAAGATTTCTTTATAATTTGACGTCTCCAGCTGGTATCATACATTATAACATACGTCCTCACATAATTAACAAGCAGTTCGTTACTAAATTGATTACAACAGTGGGGTTTGAATAAGACGGACGTTCCACCGCTAGTACCCAACATACTTATTCCATAACAAATTGACGACTCCTACGAAGGGGACTGATCAAAGAAAGACTCACCATACGTAGTTATTTACAAATTGCCGCTTGCAAATAAGGGCATATAAAAACATTCATCACTGATAATTGAGTTTATTACAAATTGACGCTCGCAACGTGAGGCATCATCATCGCATCTTAACACCTTAGATATCAGTTTATTACAAATTGGCGCATAACAACGTGGAGCTTATTTAAACACGTACTCAACACATTCTATTTTATATTATTACAAATTGGCGCTCAACGAGTGGGCTTTAGTTAAGTAAAAAATCATATTATTTGTTACTTAACTTGAGCAGGCAACCATTAGAGGCACAGGAATGCTTAATACCAGAGGCAGATCGAAGAAAAGGGCAGAAGAGAAGGAGAAGGAAGAAGGTGGACAGGAACAAGAAATAGAATTAATCACGGACAGTGAAATGGATCAACAGACAGGTGATACAGAAGAAACTGAAATAGTTATGGATACGGAAACGGAAATAGTGGAAGAGGATACCCAAGGGGACCAACCAGATAAGGAGGAAGCCAGAGGAGGATTAAATTGGGAAAAATTAATGGAATTAATGAGTAGTATGAAGGAGGATAATAAACAAACTAATGAGAGTTTAAGACAAACTAACGAAAAGTTAGACAGTATCAAAGAAGATTCCAGGACACAGAAGGAAGAATTAAATAAAAAATTTGAAGAAAACTCTGAAAAAATAGACAGTATTAAGGAAAGTACTAGTGAACTTTTGAGACAAACCATAAATGAAAATAATGAACAATTGAAGGCCGATTTTAGACAAATCAATGAGAAGCTGGAAAATAAAATAGACAGTATTAATGAAAACTCAAGAAAACAAAACGAAATTTTGAGCGAAAATTTAATCAAGCAAATGAATAAAAGGTTTGACAGGAATGATGAGAGTTTGAGGCAGATTCTGGAGAATACCAAACGAATGGATGAGAAAATTGAAAACCATAATAAGGAGTTGCGGCAAATCATCAATGAACAAGGCCTAGCATTGAGGGAAGTCATCAATGGAAGTATTATAATTGTCAATGAAACATGGAACAAAGGAGTTGATAGCTGTGAAGTGGAGGTAAGACAGCAAATAAATGAAATTACGGTGGATCTGGAAAAGACAGATGAACCCATCATGCAACTCAGAGTAGAAGTAGAGACCAAAATTACTCAAATAGGAAACATACAAGCGAAGACCCAAGAAAAATTTGACAAGATACCAATTGATAGAACCGGAAGAATAGAACGGGTTCATGATGAAATGAAGATAGTGAGAATAAGACAAATGTGTAAAAGGAAATTAATAGATACACGGGAAGAATTGGAAATGATTAAAGGGGGATTAGTTAAACTGCATAATAGACCAATTACGGAAAACAGAGAAGTAAGGCAAGTGAGAAACTTTAAACGAACCACACTTGAATTCCCAGATGGACTAGAAGGACCAAAAAGGCCAAAATTAACTAAGGAGCATGGAGGACTTATGGAATTTATGTATGAACCATCAGAACAATTAAGAGACAGTACAGAAGAATCAGTTCAAAGGACAATGATGAGCTTGACTATAAATGACAATTTTATAGTGCCAAGAGGCAAGAACTGTACAATAATGAGATATGTCACAAGGACAGAAATAACTCTATACACTAGAGGAATCCGGACAATCAGTACAGAGGAAATGATGGACCACGGTTAAAAACAGATTCTAAACAGAATATAAAAGAAAGGGGACGGATTTTATGGATACAGGACCAAGCAACCCATTGTAAATGAAAAACCCAAAATTCCAAAGGATGTAAGAACAACTTACTCATAATTATTCAGAAACAGTATGATTTAAAATAAAGAGAATAAATACCCCAAAATTCAAAAAAAAAAATGAAGTAAGCCCAACTTACAAACAAGTATTTAAGAAAACAATTTATGAGCCAATGAAGATAAGAGAATGAAGAAGCCAAAATGGAACCCTCAAAAGGATCACAAGAAAAGAAAAAACAAATATTTAAGAATTATCCGAAAACCAAACCCAATTAATAAATGTCAGTAAAATAGCCAAGTATTGGAGATGAGAAGTGTATAATAGAAGGAAGAATTAATATGAAGAAATAATATGATCTGAGTTAAAGTACAGTGAATAATCCCTAGAATATGATTATTATTTTATTGAAGGTCACATGATGACTACCTTACGAGGTTTATTAATGAAGATTGACTGTAGAATATTCCAGCAATCATTTGACTGGGCAGAGATGATGTTCCTCTGATCCCAGAAAGTATGTAACGGACGACGGTAATTGGTTAGCCGATAGAGCACCACCGATTCGATTCCAGTTATAATGTTAGGGAGGTTTAGGAAAATTAAATATTAGAGGGAAAACTCACAAATAAATATAGAGAATTAAATAAAACCAGATCCAAAATGTATAATTAATGAAGAATGTCACAAGAATGATTATAGAAATAAGATTTAAACTTGGGAAATAATTGATTTTAAGAAGGAACGAAGAAATGATAATAAAATAACGGATAATTATGAAATATAAAAGTACTATAAATAGGAAACCAATTGGCCAGATACAAATTAGAAGTTTATTTCTTGCTAAACTTTGTTTATACCCAAAATAAACTTATTTCGAAGGGGGGGTGTTATGTAACGCAACATAGTTGAGGTTCCCCAACGTTACATAAAAGATTGAATGAAATATGGTCAAGGACCATACCCTGACTTAAGGTTGTTCAATAGGTCATGTGCTCGAGAAGTAACTCAAACCAGAAGGAGGCAATGACTAGTATTAAATGTATAAAAGCCAGACTAAGGAATGATTGAATGTTATGAATTGTTTGTTTTGTACTGTGGCATGTTCAGGTCACAGAGTATTTTATATTGTATGTTGACTATACTAAAGATGAAATAATGTTATTTGATAATAATACTTCACCAATAATTATGTTTATGTTTTAATTGGATTTGTATTTATATAACCCAGTATAGTTACCAATGTTAGGTACTGTACTAAGTTGTCAGTATTGTATAATGTTGAAAAATACTGTTGTTCTAATTAATGTTTATAAACTGGATCAAGAGTGTGACCAGTGTTTTAAATCTAACAAGTAGTTCTGACAATTATGTCATAAATTAATAAAGGGTTCCAGAACCAGTTAATTAATATAAAAACAAATAACCACCAGTAAATTAAAATTCATGTAATTAACTATGTAACCAATAATTAATTGTACAGTAGGTCAGGTAAAAAAGAAAATTAAGTTAAAAACCAAATAATGTTATAATGGTTGTAAATGAATCTATAGGCCTAAATTCCATATTAGTGAAAGGAAATTAATACCTTTTTAGTAAACCCAGTCCAACGAAAATCTGGTAAAACATTTACTGTTTAATAAGGAAGGTTAGGGGAGAATTTTGTGTGATTCAATATTAATCCAAGCATGGAGTATTTTATTGGAAAGGAGTAGTAATATTCTATAATGCCGGCTCAAGGATATATAGAAAACATGGTTGTTAAGGCAACTGATATATAATAAGTTGTTGATTTTGAATAGATGGTACTGATTGTTACAAGCTATTAGATTGAAATGAACCGATATAAAAATATATGAATAAATATAAAGGAAAGATATGTCCAAACTGATAAGGCCTTTTTGTAAAACAATTATATTTGAACGATAATGAATCGTACAAATTAAATAGAACTCTAAATTATCAATGAGTAAAATAAAAAAGAATTGAAAGCTTCTCACCTCAGTCACTGAATATTTCCGCTGAATTTGGTATCAAACCAATTCATGCTATAAATTGAAGACCAGTAAAGAGTTAAAGCCTGAATTAACGGAAATATTTGGAAATACAGAAGACTCGGTTGACGAAATAACCTCCATTGACAGCGTAAGCTGAGATCCTAATTCCAGTTCGTTGGGACCAAGAATTGTGAAGACGCAAAAGAAGAATCGAAGCACAAGAGTTCCTGTGGGATTACCATCATCCATTCATTGAAAACCAGAGCAGTTTTACTGGGTGAAGACGATATAAACTGGATTTTGACCGCTGTTGACAAACATTCACCGCCTAATGAAGCTTTCGCCGTTTGGGTAAAAAACAAATTATTTTCATATCATTGTATTTTAAGTAAATAATTTTATTCTTTTTGTAAATTGAACAACCTTAATTATGCGTTTTACCTGGCCTTACTAATGGTTCAAAGAACTACGCGAACCCTGGTATAAGAATTATTTGTCATTATTTTCAAAGTATATATGTTTTTTTTTAGAGTTCGAATAATTAAGAATCGATATATGTTGGGATAGTCGATTGGATCGTCTTATTGTTTGTCTGAGACAACGTAACTTGTTAAATACCAGAGAAAAATAAATAAAGTACATTTGTTGTATGAGATAACGTTTTAATCATTGCAGAGAAAATACTATATGTACTTGGCGTAATAATTTATTAACAGGTTGATACAAACACTCAGAATAACTAACCTATAAGTACACTTATTTCTAGTAATAGCGCTCCAAGTTTACAGCTGGTGGGACGGGAGATTGCTGAACTAACGGGTTTTGTCATACTAAATTTGAACGAAATTTTTATCGTTGAGGGACTAGGGTCGAGACAAAAACCACTTACATTCAGTAAATACTCCATATATATTGCTCATATTAAACAACCACTGAGAATTAAATTAAGTCTACAGAATAATACCATTATAAATTCAGGAACATAATTCTAAGTTTGTGGACTTAATAATCTGTGTTCTGAGGGTTTCACTGGTCACAACCGCAAGGTATATTAGTTAATAACATATTAATTAAACCAGGTAACAGCATTTTAATTGTTACGAATCGCCACCTACAACGTATTACTTGGCGTTTGTTACACCGGAGTCTCTTATAACTAATTACACTCATAGACAAGATTTCTTTATAATTTGACGTCTCCAGCTGGTATCATACATTATAACATACGTCCTCACATAATTAACAAGCAGTTCGTTACTAAATTGATTACAACAGTGGGGTTTGAATAAGACGGACGTTCCACCGCTAGTACCCAACATACTTATTCCATAACAAATTGACGACTCCTACGAAGGGGACTGATCAAAGAAAGACTCACCATACGTAGTTATTTACAAATTGCCGCTTGCAAATAAGGGCATATAAAAACATTCATCACTGATAATTGAGTTTATTACAAATTGACGCTCGCAACGTGAGGCATCATCATCGCATCTTAACACCTTAGATATCAGTTTATTACAAATTGGCGCATAACAACGTGGAGCTTATTTAAACACGTACTCAACACATTCTATTTTATATTATTACAAATTGGCGCTCAACGAGTGGGCTTTAGTTAAGTAAAAAATCATATTATTTGTTACTTAACTTGAGCAGGCAACCATTAGAGGCACAGGAATGCTTAATACCAGAGGCAGATCGAAGAAAAGGGCAGAAGAGAAGGAGAAGGAAGAAGGTGGACAGGAACAAGAAATAGAATTAATCACGGACAGTGAAATGGATCAACAGACAGGTGATACAGAAGAAACTGAAATAGTTATGGATACGGAAACGGAAATAGTGGAAGAGGATACCCAAGGGGACCAACCAGATAAGGAGGAAGCCAGAGGAGGATTAAATTGGGAAAAATTAATGGAATTAATGAGTAGTATGAAGGAGGATAATAAACAAACTAATGAGAGTTTAAGACAAACTAACGAAAAGTTAGACAGTATCAAAGAAGATTCCAGGACACAGAAGGAAGAATTAAATAAAAAATTTGAAGAAAACTCTGAAAAAATAGACAGTATTAAGGAAAGTACTAGTGAACTTTTGAGACAAACCATAAATGAAAATAATGAACAATTGAAGGCCGATTTTAGACAAATCAATGAGAAGCTGGAAAATAAAATAGACAGTATTAATGAAAACTCAAGAAAACAAAACGAAATTTTGAGCGAAAATTTAATCAAGCAAATGAATAAAAGGTTTGACAGGAATGATGAGAGTTTGAGGCAGATTCTGGAGAATACCAAACGAATGGATGAGAAAATTGAAAACCATAATAAGGAGTTGCGGCAAATCATCAATGAACAAGGCCTAGCATTGAGGGAAGTCATCAATGGAAGTATTATAATTGTCAATGAAACATGGAACAAAGGAGTTGATAGCTGTGAAGTGGAGGTAAGACAGCAAATAAATGAAATTACGGTGGATCTGGAAAAGACAGATGAACCCATCATGCAACTCAGAGTAGAAGTAGAGACCAAAATTACTCAAATAGGAAACATACAAGCGAAGACCCAAGAAAAATTTGACAAGATACCAATTGATAGAACCGGAAGAATAGAACGGGTTCATGATGAAATGAAGATAGTGAGAATAAGACAAATGTGTAAAAGGAAATTAATAGATACACGGGAAGAATTGGAAATGATTAAAGGGGGATTAGTTAAACTGCATAATAGACCAATTACGGAAAACAGAGAAGTAAGGCAAGTGAGAAACTTTAAACGAACCACACTTGAATTCCCAGATGGACTAGAAGGACCAAAAAGGCCAAAATTAACTAAGGAGCATGGAGGACTTATGGAATTTATGTATGAACCATCAGAACAATTAAGAGACAGTACAGAAGAATCAGTTCAAAGGACAATGATGAGCTTGACTATAAATGACAATTTTATAGTGCCAAGAGGCAAGAACTGTACAATAATGAGATATGTCACAAGGACAGAAATAACTCTATACACTAGAGGAATCCGGACAATCAGTACAGAGGAAATGATGGACCACGGTTAAAAACAGATTCTAAACAGAATATAAAAGAAAGGGGACGGATTTTATGGATACAGGACCAAGCAACCCATTGTAAATGAAAAACCCAAAATTCCAAAGGATGTAAGAACAACTTACTCATAATTATTCAGAAACAGTATGATTTAAAATAAAGAGAATAAATACCCCAAAATTCAAAAAAAAAAATGAAGTAAGCCCAACTTACAAACAAGTATTTAAGAAAACAATTTATGAGCCAATGAAGATAAGAGAATGAAGAAGCCAAAATGGAACCCTCAAAAGGATCACAAGAAAAGAAAAAACAAATATTTAAGAATTATCCGAAAACCAAACCCAATTAATAAATGTCAGTAAAATAGCCAAGTATTGGAGATGAGAAGTGTATAATAGAAGGAAGAATTAATATGAAGAAATAATATGATCTGAGTTAAAGTACAGT
The DNA here is from genome assembly GCA_034769895.1 of Magicicada septendecula. Classification (NCBI taxonomy): domain Eukaryota; kingdom Metazoa; phylum Arthropoda; class Insecta; order Hemiptera; family Cicadidae; genus Magicicada; species Magicicada septendecula. The sequence continues at coordinate 451,089,009 of CM068368.1, forward strand.
GAATAATCCCTAGAATATGATTATTATTTATTATTTTATTGAAGGTCACATGATGACTACCTTACGAGGTTTATTAATGAAGATTGACTGTAGAATATTCCAGCAATCATTTGACTGGGCAGAGATGATGTTCCTCTGATCCCAGAAAGTATGTAACGGACGACGGTAATTGGTTAGCCGATAGAGCACCACCGATTCGATTCCAGTTATAATGTTAGGGAGGTTTAGGAAAATTAAATATTAGAGGGAAAACTCACAAATAAATATAGAGAATTAAATAAAACCAGATCCAAAATGTATAATTAATGAAGAATGTCACAAGAATGATTATAGAAATAAGATTTAAACTTGGGAAATAATTGATTTTAAGAAGGAACGAAGAAATGATAATAAAATAACGGATAATTATGAAATATAAAAGTACTATAAATAGGAAACCAATTGGCCAGATACAAATTAGAAGTTTATTTCTTGCTAAACTTTGTTTATACCCAAAATAAACTTATTTCGAAGGGGGGGTGTTATGTAACGCAACATAGTTGAGGTTCCCCAACGTTACATAAAAGATTGAATGAAATATGGTCAAGGACCATACCCTGACTTAAGGTTGTTCAATAGGTCATGTGCTCGAGAAGTAACTCAAACCAGAAGGAGGCAATGACTAGTATTAAATGTATAAAAGCCAGACTAAGGAATGATTGAATGTTATGAATTGTTTGTTTTGTACTGTGGCATGTTCAGGTCACAGAGTATTTTATATTGTATGTTGACTATACTAAAGATGAAATAATGTTATTTGATAATAATACTTCACCAATAATTATGTTTATGTTTATATTGGATTTGTATTTATATAACCCAGTATAGTTACCAATGTTAGGTACTGTACTAAGTTGTCAGTATTGTATAATGTTGAAAAATACTGTTGTTCTAATTAATGTTTATAAACTGGATCAGGAGTGTGACCAGTGTTTTAAATCTAACAAGTAGTTCTGACAATTATGTCATAAATTAATAAAGGGTTCCAGAACCAGTTAATTAATATAAAAACAAATAACCACCAGTAAATTAAAATTCATGTAATTAACTATGTAACCAATAATTAATTGTACAGTAGGTCAGGTAAAAAAGAAAATTAAGTTAAAAACCAAATAATGTTATAATGGTTGTAAATGAATCTATAGGCCTAAATTCCATATTAGTGAAAGGAAATTAATACCTTTTTAGTAAACCCAGTCCAACGAAAATCTGGTAAAACATTTACTGTTTAATAAGGAAGGTTAGGGGAGAATTTTATGTGATTCAATATTAATCCAAGCATGGAGTATTTTATTGGAAAGGAGTAGTAATATTCTATAATGCCGGCTCAAGGATATATAGAAAACATGGTTGTTAAGGCAACTGATATATAATAAGTTGTTGATTTTGAATAGATGGTACTGATTGTTACAAGCTATTAGATTGAAATGAACCGATATAAAAATATATGAATAAATATAAAGGAAAGATATGTCCAAACTGATAAGGCCTTTTTGTAAAACAATTATATTTGAACGATAATGAATCGTACAAATTAAATAGAACTCTAAATTATCAATGAGTAAAATAAAAAAGAATTGAAAGCTTCTCACCTCAGTCACTGAATATTTCCGCTGAATTTGGTATCAAACCAATTCATGCTATAAATTGAAGACCAGTAAAGAGTTAAAGCCTGAATTAACGGAAATATTTGGAAATACAGAAGACTCGGTTGACGAAATAACCTCCATTGACAGCGTAAGCTGAGATCCTAATTCCAGTTCGTTGGGACCAAGAATTGTGAAGACGCAAAAGAAGAATCGAAGCACAAGAGTTCCTGTGGGATTACCATCATCCATTCATTGAAAACCAGAGCAGTTTTACTGGGTGAAGACGATATAAACTGGATTTTGACCGCTGTTGACAAACATTCACCGCCTAATGAAGCTTTCGCCGTTTGGGTAAAAAACAAATTATTTTCATATCATTGTATTTTAAGTAAATAATTTTATTCTTTTTGTAAATTGAACAACCTTAATTATGCGTTTTACCTGGCCTTACTAATGGTTCAAAGAACTACGCGAACCCTGGTATAAGAATTATTTGTCATTATTTTCAAAGTATATATGTTTTTTTTAGAGTTCGAATAATTAAGAATCGATATATGTTGGGATAGTCGATTGGATCGTCTTATTGTTTGTCTGAGACAACGTAACTTGTTAAATACCAGAGAAAAATAAATAAAGTACATTTGTTGTATGAGATAACGTTTTAATCATTGCAGAGAAAATACTATATGTACTTGGCGTAATAATTTATTAACAGGTTGATACAAACACTCAGAATAACTAACCTATAAGTACACTTATTTCTAGTAATAGCGCTCCAAGTTTACAGCTGGTGGGACGGGAGATTGCTGAACTAACGGGTTTTGTCATACTAAATTTGAACGAAATTTTTATCGTTGAGGGACTAGGGTCGAGACAAAAACCACTTACATTCAGTAAATACTCCATATATATTGCTCATATTAAACAACCACTGAGAATTAAATTAAGTCTACAGAATAATACCATTATAAATTCAGGAACATAATTCTAAGTTTGTGGACTTAATAATCTGTGTTCTGAGGGTTTCACTGGTCACAACCGCAAGGTATATTAGTTAATAACATATTAATTAAACCAGGTAACAGCATTTTAATTGTTACGAATCGCCACCTACAACGTATTACTTGGCGTTTGTTACACCGGAGTCTCTTATAACTAATTACACTCATAGACAAGATTTCTTTATAATTTGACGTCTCCAGCTGGTATCATACATTATAACATACGTCCTCACATAATTAACAAGCAGTTCGTTACTAAATTGATTACAACAGTGGGGTTTGAATAAGACGGACGTTCCACCGCTAGTACCCAACATACTTATTCCATAACAAATTGACGACTCCTACGAAGGGGACTGATCAAAGAAAGACTCACCATACGTAGTTATTTACAAATTGCCGCTTGCAAATAAGGGCATATAAAAACATTCATCACTGATAATTGAGTTTATTACAAATTGACGCTCGCAACGTGAGGCATCATCATCGCATCTTAACACCTTAGATATCAGTTTATTACAAATTGGCGCATAACAACGTGGAGCTTATTTAAACACGTACTCAACACATTCTATTTTATATTATTACAAATTGGCGCTCAACGAGTGGGCTTTAGTTAAGTAAAAAATCATATTATTTGTTACTTAACTTGAGCAGGCAACCATTAGAGGCACAGGAATGCTTAATACCAGAGGCAGATCGAAGAAAAGGGCAGAAGAGAAGGAGAAGGAAGAAGGTGGACAGGAACAAGAAATAGAATTAATCACGGACAGTGAAATGGATCAACAGACAGGTGATACAGAAGAAACTGAAATAGTTATGGAAACGGAAATAGTGGAAGAGGATACCCAAGGGGACCAACCAGATAAGGAGGAAGCCAGAGGAGGATTAAATTGGGAAAAATTAATGGAATTAATGAGTAGTATGAAGGAGGATAATAAACAAACTAATGAGAGTTTAAGACAAACTAACGAAAAGTTAGACAGTATCAAAGAAGATTCCAGGACACAGAAGGAAGAATTAAATAAAAAATTTGAAGAAAACTCTGAAAAAATAGACAGTATTAAGGAAAGTACTAGTGAACTTTTGAGACAAACCATAAATGAAAATAATGAACAATTGAAGGCCGATTTTAGACAAATCAATGAGAAGCTGGAAAATAAAATAGACAGTATTAATGAAAACTCAAGAAAACAAAACGAAATTTTGAGCGAAAATTTAATCAAGCAAATGAATAAAAGGTTTGACAGGAATGATGAGAGTTTGAGGCAGATTCTGGAGAATACCAAACGAATGGATGAGAAAATTGAAAACCATAATAAGGAGTTGCGGCAAATCATCAATGAACAAGGCCTAGCATTGAGGGAAGTCATCAATGGAAGTATTATAATTGTCAATGAAACATGGAACAAAGGAGTTGATAGCTGTGAAGTGGAGGTAAGACAGCAAATAAATGAAATTACGGTGGATCTGGAAAAGACAGATGAACCCATCATGCAACTCAGAGTAGAAGTAGAGACCAAAATTACTCAAATAGGAAACATACAAGCGAAGACCCAAGAAAAATTTGACAAGATACCAATTGATAGAACCGGAAGAATAGAACGGGTTCATGATGAAATGAAGATAGTGAGAATAAGACAAATGTGTAAAAGGAAATTAATAGATACACGGGAAGAATTGGAAATGATTAAAGGGGGATTAGTTAAACTGCATAATAGACCAATTACGGAAAACAGAGAAGTAAGGCAAGTGAGAAACTTTAAACGAACCACACTTGAATTCCCAGATGGACTAGAAGGACCAAAAAGGCCAAAATTAACTAAGGAGCATGGAGGACTTATGGAATTTATGTATGAACCATCAGAACAATTAAGAGACAGTACAGAAGAATCAGTTCAAAGGACAATGATGAGCTTGACTATAAATGACAATTTTATAGTGCCAAGAGGCAAGAACTGTACAATAATGAGATATGTCACAAGGACAGAAATAACTCTATACACTAGAGGAATCCGGACAATCAGTACAGAGGAAATGATGGACCACGGTTAAAAACAGATTCTAAACAGAATATAAAAGAAAGGGGACGGATTTTATGGATACAGGACCAAGCAACCCATTGTAAATGAAAAACCCAAAATTCCAAAGGATGTAAGAACAACTTACTCATAATTATTCAGAAACAGTATGATTTAAAATAAAGAGAATAAATACCCCAAAATTCAAAAAAAAAAATGAAGTAAGCCCAACTTACAAACAAGTATTTAAGAAAACAATTTATGAGCCAATGAAGATAAGAGAATGAAGAAGCCAAAATGGAACCCTCAAAAGGATCACAAGAAAAGAAAAAACAAATATTTAAGAATTATCCGAAAACCAAACCCAATTAATAAATGTCAGTAAAATAGCCAAGTATTGGAGATGAGAAGTGTATAATAGAAGGAAGAATTAATATGAAGAAATAATATGATCTGAGTTAAAGTACAGTGAATAATCCCTAGAATATGATTATTATTTATTATTTTATTGAAGGTCACATGATGACTACCTTACGAGGTTTATTAATGAAGATTGACTGTAGAATATTCCAGCAATCATTTGACTGGGCAGAGATGATGTTCCTCTGATCCCAGAAAGTATGTAACGGACGACGGTAATTGGTTAGCCGATAGAGCACCACCGATTCGATTCCAGTTATAATGTTAGGGAGGTTTAGGAAAATTAAATATTAGAGGGAAAACTCACAAATAAATATAGAGAATTAAATAAAACCAGATCCAAAATGTATAATTAATGAAGAATGTCACAAGAATGATTATAGAAATAAGATTTAAACTTGGGAAATAATTGATTTTAAGAAGGAACGAAGAAATGATAATAAAATAACGGATAATTATGAAATATAAAAGTACTATAAATAGGAAACCAATTGGCCAGATACAAATTAGAAGTTTATTTCTTGCTAAACTTTGTTTATACCCAAAATAAACTTATTTCGAAGGGGGGGTGTTATGTAACGCAACATAGTTGAGGTTCCCCAACGTTACATAAAAGATTGAATGAAATATGGTCAAGGACCATACCCTGACTTAAGGTTGTTCAATAGGTCATGTGCTCGAGAAGTAACTCAAACCAGAAGGAGGCAATGACTAGTATTAAATGTATAAAAGCCAGACTAAGGAATGATTGAATGTTATGAATTGTTTGTTTTGTACTGTGGCATGTTCAGGTCACAGAGTATTTTATATTGTATGTTGACTATACTAAAGATGAAATAATGTTATTTGATAATAATACTTCACCAATAATTATGTTTATGTTTTAATTGGATTTGTATTTATATAACCCAGTATAGTTACCAATGTTAGGTACTGTACTAAGTTGTCAGTATTGTATAATGTTGAAAAATACTGTTGTTCTAATTAATGTTTATAAACTGGATCAGGAGTGTGACCAGTGTTTTAAATCTAACAAGTAGTTCTGACAATTATGTCATAAATTAATAAAGGGTTCCAGAACCAGTTAATTAATATAAAAACAAATAACCACCAGTAAATTAAAATTCATGTAATTAACTATGTAACCAATAATTAATTGTACAGTAGGTCAGGTAAAAAAGAAAATTAAGTTAAAAACCAAATAATGTTATAATGGTTGTAAATGAATCTATAGGCCTAAATTCCATATTAGTGAAAGGAAATTAATACCTTTTTAGTAAACCCAGTCCAACGAAAATCTGGTAAAACATTTACTGTTTAATAAGGAAGGTTAGGGGAGAATTTTATGTGATTCAATATTAATCCAAGCATGGAGTATTTTATTGGAAAGGAGTAGTAATATTCTATAATGCCGGCTCAAGGATATATAGAAAACATGGTTGTTAAGGCAACTGATATATAATAAGTTGTTGATTTTGAATAGATGGTACTGATTGTTACAAGCTATTAGATTGAAATGAACCGATATAAAAATATATGAATAAATATAAAGGAAAGATATGTCCAAACTGATAAGGCCTTTTTGTAAAACAATTATATTTGAACGATAATGAATCGTACAAATTAAATAGAACTCTAAATTATCAATGAGTAAAATAAAAAAGAATTGAAAGCTTCTCACCTCAGTCACTGAATATTTCCGCTGAATTTGGTATCAAACCAATTCATGCTATAAATTGAAGACCAGTAAAGAGTTAAAGCCTGAATTAACGGAAATATTTGGAAATACAGAAGACTCGGTTGACGAAATAACCTCCATTGACAGCGTAAGCTGAGATCCTAATTCCAGTTCGTTGGGACCAAGAATTGTGAAGACGCAAAAGAAGAATCGAAGCACAAGAGTTCCTGTGGGATTACCATCATCCATTCATTGAAAACCAGAGCAGTTTTACTGGGTGAAGACGATATAAACTGGATTTTGACCGCTGTTGACAAACATTCACCGCCTAATGAAGCTTTCGCCGTTTGGGTAAAAAACAAATTATTTTCATATCATTGTATTTTAAGTAAATAATTTTATTCTTTTTGTAAATTGAACAACCTTAATTATGCGTTTTACCTGGCCTTACTAATGGTTCAAAGAACTACGCGAACCCTGGTATAAGAATTATTTGTCATTATTTTCAAAGTATATATGTTTTTTTTAGAGTTCGAATAATTAAGAATCGATATATGTTGGGATAGTCGATTGGATCGTCTTATTGTTTGTCTGAGACAACGTAACTTGTTAAATACCAGAGAAAAATAAATAAAGTACATTTGTTGTATGAGATAACGTTTTAATCATTGCAGAGAAAATACTATATGTACTTGGCGTAATAATTTATTAACAGGTTGATACAAACACTCAGAATAACTAACCTATAAGTACACTTATTTCTAGTAATAGCGCTCCAAGTTTACAGCTGGTGGGACGGGAGATTGCTGAACTAACGGGTTTTGTCATACTAAATTTGAACGAAATTTTTATCGTTGAGGGACTAGGGTCGAGACAAAAACCACTTACATTCAGTAAATACTCCATATATATTGCTCATATTAAACAACCACTGAGAATTAAATTAAGTCTACAGAATAATACCATTATAAATTCAGGAACATAATTCTAAGTTTGTGGACTTAATAATCTGTGTTCTGAGGGTTTCACTGGTCACAACCGCAAGGTATATTAGTTAATAACATATTAATTAAACCAGGTAACAGCATTTTAATTGTTACGAATCGCCACCTACAACGTATTACTTGGCGTTTGTTACACCGGAGTCTCTTATAACTAATTACACTCATAGACAAGATTTCTTTATAATTTGACGTCTCCAGCTGGTATCATACATTATAACATACGTCCTCACATAATTAACAAGCAGTTCGTTACTAAATTGATTACAACAGTGGGGTTTGAATAAGACGGACGTTCCACCGCTAGTACCCAACATACTTATTCCATAACAAATTGACGACTCCTACGAAGGGGACTGATCAAAGAAAGACTCACCATACGTAGTTATTTACAAATTGCCGCTTGCAAATAAGGGCATATAAAAACATTCATCACTGATAATTGAGTTTATTACAAATTGACGCTCGCAACGTGAGGCATCATCATCGCATCTTAACACCTTAGATATCAGTTTATTACAAATTGGCGCATAACAACGTGGAGCTTATTTAAACACGTACTCAACACATTCTATTTTATATTATTACAAATTGGCGCTCAACGAGTGGGCTTTAGTTAAGTAAAAAATCATATTATTTGTTACTTAACTTGAGCAGGCAACCATTAGAGGCACAGGAATGCTTAATACCAGAGGCAGATCGAAGAAAAGGGCAGAAGAGAAGGAGAAGGAAGAAGGTGGACAGGAACAAGAAATAGAATTAATCACGGACAGTGAAATGGATCAACAGACAGGTGATACAGAAGAAACTGAAATAGTTATGGATACGGAAACGGAAATAGTGGAAGAGGATACCCAAGGGGACCAACCAGATAAGGAGGAAGCCAGAGGAGGATTAAATTGGGAAAAATTAATGGAATTAATGAGTAGTATGAAGGAGGATAATAAACAAACTAATGAGAGTTTAAGACAAACTAACGAAAAGTTAGACAGTATCAAAGAAGATTCCAGGACACAGAAGGAAGAATTAAATAAAAAATTTGAAGAAAACTCTGAAAAAATAGACAGTATTAAGGAAAGTACTAGTGAACTTTTGAGACAAACCATAAATGAAAATAATGAACAATTGAAGGCCGATTTTAGACAAATCAATGAGAAGCTGGAAAATAAAATAGACAGTATTAATGAAAACTCAAGAAAACAAAACGAAATTTTGAGCGAAAATTTAATCAAGCAAATGAATAAAAGGTTTGACAGGAATGATGAGAGTTTGAGGCAGATTCTGGAGAATACCAAACGAATGGATGAGAAAATTGAAAACCATAATAAGGAGTTGCGGCAAATCATCAATGAACAAGGCCTAGCATTGAGGGAAGTCATCAATGGAAGTATTATAATTGTCAATGAAACATGGAACAAAGGAGTTGATAGCTGTGAAGTGGAGGTAAGACAGCAAATAAATGAAATTACGGTGGATCTGGAAAAGACAGATGAACCCATCATGCAACTCAGAGTAGAAGTAGAGACCAAAATTACTCAAATAGGAAACATACAAGCGAAGACCCAAGAAAAATTTGACAAGATACCAATTGATAGAACCGGAAGAATAGAACGGGTTCATGATGAAATGAAGATAGTGAGAATAAGACAAATGTGTAAAAGGAAATTAATAGATACACGGGAAGAATTGGAAATGATTAAAGGGGGATTAGTTAAACTGCATAATAGACCAATTACGGAAAACAGAGAAGTAAGGCAAGTGAGAAACTTTAAACGAACCACACTTGAATTCCCAGATGGACTAGAAGGACCAAAAAGGCCAAAATTAACTAAGGAGCATGGAGGACTTATGGAATTTATGTATGAACCATCAGAACAATTAAGAGACAGTACAGAAGAATCAGTTCAAAGGACAATGATGAGCTTGACTATAAATGACAATTTTATAGTGCCAAGAGGCAAGAACTGTACAATAATGAGATATGTCACAAGGACAGAAATAACTCTATACACTAGAGGAATCCGGACAATCAGTACAGAGGAAATGATGGACCACGGTTAAAAACAGATTCTAAACAGAATATAAAAGAAAGGGGACGGATTTTATGGATACAGGACCAAGCAACCCATTGTAAATGAAAAACCCAAAATTCCAAAGGATGTAAGAACAACTTACTCATAATTATTCAGAAACAGTATGATTTAAAATAAAGAGAATAAATACCCCAAAATTCAAAAAAAAAAATGAAGTAAGCCCAACTTACAAACAAGTATTTAAGAAAACAATTTATGAGCCAATGAAGATAAGAGAATGAAGAAGCCAAAATGGAACCCTCAAAAGGATCACAAGAAAAGAAAAAACAAATATTTAAGAATTATCCGAAAACCAAACCCAATTAATAAATGTCAGTAAAATAGCCAAGTATTGGAGATGAGAAGTGTATAATAGAAGGAAGAATTAATATGAAGAAATAATATGATCTGAGTTAAAGTACAGTGAATAATCCCTAGAATATGATTATTATTTATTATTTTATTGAAGGTCACATGATGACTACCTTACGAGGTTTATTAATGAAGATTGACTGTAGAATATTCCAGCAATCATTTGACTGGGCAGAGATGATGTTCCTCTGATCCCAGAAAGTATGTAACGGACGACGGTAATTGGTTAGCCGATAGAGCACCACCGATTCGATTCCAGTTATAATGTTAGGGAGGTTTAGGAAAATTAAATATTAGAGGGAAAACTCACAAATAAATATAGAGAATTAAATAAAACCAGATCCAAAATGTATAATTAATGAAGAATGTCACAAGAATGATTATAGAAATAAGATTTAAACTTGGGAAATAATTGATTTTAAGAAGGAACGAAGAAATGATAATAAAATAACGGATAATTATGAAATATAAAAGTACTATAAATAGGAAACCAATTGGCCAGATACAAATTAGAAGTTTATTTCTTGCTAAACTTTGTTTATACCCAAAATAAACTTATTTCGAAGGGGGGGTGTTATGTAACGCAACATAGTTGAGGTTCCCCAACGTTACATAAAAGATTGAATGAAATATGGTCAAGGACCATACCCTGACTTAAGGTTGTTCAATAGGTCATGTGCTCGAGAAGTAACTCAAACCAGAAGGAGGCAATGACTAGTATTAAATGTATAAAAGCCAGACTAAGGAATGATTGAATGTTATGAATTGTTTGTTTTGTACTGTGGCATGTTCAGGTCACAGGGTATTTTATATTGTATGTTGACTATACTAAAGATGAAATAATGTTATTTGATAATAATACTTCACCAATAATTATGTTTATGTTTTAATTGGATTTGTATTTATATAACCCAGTATAGTTACCAATGTTAGGTACTGTACTAAGTTGTCAGTATTGTATAATGTTGAAAAATACTGTTGTTCTAATTAATGTTTATAAACTGGATCAGGAGTGTGACCAGTGTTTTAAATCTAACAAGTAGTTCTGACAATTATGTCATAAATTAATAAAGGGTTCCAGAACCAGTTAATTAATATAAAAACAAATAACCACCAGTAAATTAAAATTCATGTAATTAACTATGTAACCAATAATTAATTGTACAGTAGGTCAGGTAAAAAAGAAAATTAAGTTAAAAACCAAATAATGTTATAATGGTTGTAAATGAATCTATAGGCCTAAATTCCATATTAGTGAAAGGAAATTAATACCTTTTTAGTAAACCCAGTCCAACGAAAATCTGGTAAAACATTTACTGTTTAATAAGGAAGGTTAGGGGAGAATTTTATGTGATTCAATATTAATCCAAGCATGGAGTATTTTATTGGAAAGGAGTAGTAATATTCTATAATGCCGGCTCAAGGATATATAGAAAACATGGTTGTTAAGGCAACTGATATATAATAAGTTGTTGATTTTGAATAGATGGTACTGATTGTTACAAGCTATTAGATTGAAATGAACTGATATAAAAATATATGAATAAATATAAAGGAAAGATATGTCCAAACTGATAAGGCCTTTTTGTAAAACAATTATATTTGAACGATAATGAATCGTACAAATTAAATAGAACTCTAAATTATCAATGAGTAAAATAAAAAAGAATTGAAAGCTTCTCACCTCAGTCACTGAATATTTCCGCTGAATTTGGTATCAAACCAATTCATGCTATAAATTGAAGACCAGTAAAGAGTTAAAGCCTGAATTAACGGAAATATTTGGAAATACAGAAGACTCGGTTGACGAAATAACCTCCATTGACAGCGTAAGCTGAGATCCTAATTCCAGTTCGTTGGGACCAAGAATTGTGAAGACGCAAAAGAAGAATCGAAGCACAAGAGTTCCTGTGGGATTACCATCATCCATTCATTGAAAACCAGAGCAGTTTTACTGGGTGAAGACGATATAAACTGGATTTTGACCGCTGTTGACAAACATTCACCGCCTAATGAAGCTTTCGCCGTTTGGGTAAAAAACAAATTATTTTCATATCATTGTATTTTAAGTAAATAATTTTATTCTTTTTGTAAATTGAACAACCTTAATTATGCGTTTTACCTGGCCTTACTAATGGTTCAAAGAACTACGCGAACCCTGGTATAAGAATTATTTGTCATTATTTTCAAAGTATATATGTTTTTTTTAGAGTTCGAATAATTAAGAATCGATATATGTTGGGATAGTCGATTGGATCGTCTTATTGTTTGTCTGAGACAACGTAACTTGTTAAATACCAGAGAAAAATAAATAAAGTACATTTGTTGTATGAGATAACGTTTTAATCATTGCAGAGAAAATACTATATGTACTTGGCGTAATAATTTATTAACAGGTTGATACAAACACTCAGAATAACTAACCTATAAGTACACTTATTTCTAGTAATAGCGCTCCAAGTTTACAGCTGGTGGGACGGGAGATTGCTGAACTAACGGGTTTTGTCATACTAAATTTGAACGAAATTTTTATCGTTGAGGGACTAGGGTCGAGACAAAAACCACTTACATTCAGTAAATACTCCATATATATTGCTCATATTAAACAACCACTGAGAATTAAATTAAGTCTACAGAATAATACCATTATAAATTCAGGAACATAATTCTAAGTTTGTGGACTTAATAATCTGTGTTCTGAGGGTTTCACTGGTCACAACCGCAAGGTATATTAGTTAATAACATATTAATTAAACCAGGTAACAGCATTTTAATTGTTACGAATCGCCACCTACAACGTATTACTTGGCGTTTGTTACACCGGAGTCTCTTATAACTAATTACACTCATAGACAAGATTTCTTTATAATTTGACGTCTCCAGCTGGTATCATACATTATAACATACGTCCTCACATAATTAACAAGCAGTTCGTTACTAAATTGATTACAACAGTGGGGTTTGAATAAGACGGACGTTCCACCGCTAGTACCCAACATACTTATTCCATAACAAATTGACGACTCCTACGAAGGGGACTGATCAAAGAAAGACTCACCATACGTAGTTATTTACAAATTGCCGCTTGCAAATAAGGGCATATAAAAACATTCATCACTGATAATTGAGTTTATTACAAATTGACGCTCGCAACGTGAGGCATCATCATCGCATCTTAACACCTTAGATATCAGTTTATTACAAATTGGCGCATAACAACGTGGAGCTTATTTAAACACGTACTCAACACATTCTATTTTATATTATTACAAATTGGCGCTCAACGAGTGGGCTTTAGTTAAGTAAAAAATCATATTATTTGTTACTTAACTTGAGCAGGCAACCATTAGAGGCACAGGAATGCTTAATACCAGAGGCAGATCGAAGAAAAGGGCAGAAGAGAAGGAGAAGGAAGAAGGTGGACAGGAACAAGAAATAGAATTAATCACGGACAGTGAAATGGATCAACAGACAGGTGATACAGAAGAAACTGAAATAGTTATGGATACGGAAACGGAAATAGTGGAAGAGGATACCCAAGGGGACCAACCAGATAAGGAGGAAGCCAGAGGAGGATTAAATTGGGAAAAATTAATGGAATTAATGAGTAGTATGAAGGAGGATAATAAACAAACTAATGAGAGTTTAAGACAAACTAACGAAAAGTTAGACAGTATCAAAGAAGATTCCAGGACACAGAAGGAAGAATTAAATAAAAAATTTGAAGAAAACTCTGAAAAAATAGACAGTATTAAGGAAAGTACTAGTGAACTTTTGAGACAAACCATAAATGAAAATAATGAACAATTGAAGGCCGATTTTAGACAAATCAATGAGAAGCTGGAAAATAAAATAGACAGTATTAATGAAAACTCAAGAAAACAAAACGAAATTTTGAGCGAAAATTTAATCAAGCAAATGAATAAAAGGTTTGACAGGAATGATGAGAGTTTGAGGCAGATTCTGGAGAATACCAAACGAATGGATGAGAAAATTGAAAACCATAATAAGGAGTTGCGGCAAATCATCAATGAACAAGGCCTAGCATTGAGGGAAGTCATCAATGGAAGTATTATAATTGTCAATGAAACATGGAACAAAGGAGTTGATAGCTGTGAAGTGGAGGTAAGACAGCAAATAAATGAAATTACGGTGGATCTGGAAAAGACAGATGAACCCATCATGCAACTCAGAGTAGAAGTAGAGACCAAAATTACTCAAATAGGAAACATACAAGCGAAGACCCAAGAAAAATTTGACAAGATACCAATTGATAGAACCGGAAGAATAGAACGGGTTCATGATGAAATGAAGATAGTGAGAATAAGACAAATGTGTAAAAGGAAATTAATAGATACACGGGAAGAATTGGAAATGATTAAAGGGGGATTAGTTAAACTGCATAATAGACCAATTACGGAAAACAGAGAAGTAAGGCAAGTGAGAAACTTTAAACGAACCACACTTGAATTCCCAGATGGACTAGAAGGACCAAAAAGGCCAAAATTAACTAAGGAGCATGGAGGACTTATGGAATTTATGTATGAACCATCAGAACAATTAAGAGACAGTACAGAAGAATCAGTTCAAAGGACAATGATGAGCTTGACTATAAATGACAATTTTATAGTGCCAAGAGGCAAGAACTGTACAATAATGAGATATGTCACAAGGACAGAAATAACTCTATACACTAGAGGAATCCGGACAATCAGTACAGAGGAAATAATGGACCACGGTTAAAAACAGATTCTAAACAGAATATAAAAGAAAGGGGACGGATTTTATGGATACAGGACCAAGCAACCCATTGTAAATGAAAAACCCAAAATTCCAAAGGATGTAAGAACAACTTACTCATAATTATTCAGAAACAGTATGATTTAAAATAAAGAGAATAAATACCCCAAAATTCAAAAAAAAAAATGAAGTAAGCCCAACTTACAAACAAGTATTTAAGAAAACAATTTATGAGCCAATGAAGATAAGAGAATGAAGAAGCCAAAATGGAACCCTCAAAAGGATCACAAGAAAAGAAAAAACAAATATTTAAGAATTATCCGAAAACCAAACCCAATTAATAAATGTCAGTAAAATAGCCAAGTATTGGAGATGAGAAGTGTATAATAGAAGGAAGAATTAATATGAAGAAATAATATGATCTGAGTTAAAGTACAGTGAATAATCCCTAGAATATGATTATTATTTATTATTTTATTGAAGGTCACATGATGACTACCTTACGAGGTTTATTAATGAAGATTGACTGTAGAATATTCCAGCAATCATTTGACTGGGCAGAGATGATGTTCCTCTGATCCCAGAAAGTATGTAACGGACGACGGTAATTGGTTAGCCGATAGAGCACCACCGATTCGATTCCAGTTATAATGTTAGGGAGGTTTAGGAAAATTAAATATTAGAGGGAAAACTCACAAATAAATATAGAGAATTAAATAAAACCAGATCCAAAATGTATAATTAATGAAGAATGTCACAAGAATGATTATAGAAATAAGATTTAAACTTGGGAAATAATTGATTTTAAGAAGGAACGAAGAAATGATAATAAAATAATGGATAATTATGAAATATAAAAGTACTATAAATAGGAAACCAATTGGCCAGATACAAATTAGAAGTTTATTTCTTGCTAAACTTTGTTTATACCCAAAATAAACTTATTTCGAAGGGGGGGTGTTATGTAACGCAACATAGTTGAGGTTCCCCAACGTTACATAAAAGATTGAATGAAATATGGTCAAGGACCATACCCTGACTTAAGGTTGTTCAATAGGTCATGTGCTCGAGAAGTAACTCAAACCAGAAGGAGGCAATGACTAGTATTAAATGTATAAAAGCCAGACTAAGGAATGATTGAATGTTATGAATTGTTTGTTTTGTACTGTGGCATGTTCAGGTCACAGAGTATTTTATATTGTATGTTGACTATACTAAAGATGAAATAATGTTATTTGATAATAATACTTCACCAATAATTATGTTTATGTTTATATTGGATTTGTATTTATATAACCCAGTATAGTTACCAATGTTAGGTACTGTACTAAGTTGTCAGTATTGTATAATGTTGAAAAATACTGTTGTTCTAATTAATGTTTATAAACTGGATCAGGAGTGTGACCAGTGTTTTAAATCTAACAAGTAGTTCTGACAATTATGTCATAAATTAATAAAGGGTTCCAGAACCAGTTAATTAATATAAAAACAAATAACCACCAGTAAATTAAAATTCATGTAATTAACTATGTAACCAATAATTAATTGTACAGTAGGTCAGGTAAAAAAGAAAATTAAGTTAAAAACCAAATAATGTTATAATGGTTGTAAATGAATCTATAGGCCTAAATTCCATATTAGTGAAAGGAAATTAATACCTTTTTAGTAAACCCAGTCCAACGAAAATCTGGTAAAACATTTACTGTTTAATAAGGAAGGTTAGGGGAGAATTTTATGTGATTCAATATTAATCCAAGCATGGAGTATTTTATTGGAAAGGAGTAGTAATATTCTATAATGCCGGCTCAAGGATATATAGAAAACATGGTTGTTAAGGCAACTGATATATAATAAGTTGTTGATTTTGAATAGATGGTACTGATTGTTACAAGCTATTAGATTGAAATGAACCGATATAAAAATATATGAATAAATATAAAGGAAAGATATGTCCAAACTGATAAGGCCTTTTTGTAAAACAATTATATTTGAACGATAATGAATCGTACAAATTAAATAGAACTCTAAATTATCAATGAGTAAAATAAAAAAGAATTTAAAGCTTCTCACCTCAGTCACTGAATATTTCCGCTGAATTTGGTATCAAACCAATTCATGCTATAAATTGAAGACCAGTAAAGAGTTAAAGCCTGAATTAACGGAAATATTTGGAAATACAGAAGACTCGGTTGACGAAATAACCTCCATTGACAGCGTAAGCTGAGATCCTAATTCCAGTTCGTTGGGACCAAGAATTGTGAAGACGCAAAAGAAGAATCGAAGCACAAGAGTTCCTGTGGGATTACCATCATCCATTCATTGAAAACCAGAGCAGTTTTACTGGGTGAAGACGATATAAACTGGATTTTGACCGCTGTTGACAAACATTCACCGCCTAATGAAGCTTTCGCCGTTTGGGTAAAAAACAAATTATTTTCATATCATTGTATTTTAAGTAAATAATTTTATTCTTTTTGTAAATTGAACAACCTTAATTATGCGTTTTACCTGGCCTTACTAATGGTTCAAAGAACTACGCGAACCCTGGTATAAGAATTATTTGTCATTATTTTCAAAGTATATATGTTTTTTTTTAGAGTTCGAATAATTAAGAATCGATATATGTTGGGATAGTCGATTGGATCGTCTTATTGTTTGTCTGAGACAACGTAACTTGTTAAATACCAGAGAAAAATAAATAAAGTACATTTGTTGTATGAGATAACGTTTTAATCATTGCAGAGAAAATACTATATGTACTTGGCGTAATAATTTATTAACAGGTTGATACAAACACTCAGAATAACTAACCTATAAGTACACTTATTTCTAGTAATAGCGCTCCAAGTTTACAGCTGGTGGGACGGGAGATTGCTGAACTAACGGGTTTTGTCATACTAAATTTGAACGAAATTTTTATCGTTGAGGGACTAGGGTCGAGACAAAAACCACTTACATTCAGTAAATACTCCATATATATTGCTCATATTAAACAACCACTGAGAATTAAATTAAGTCTACAGAATAATACCATTATAAATTCAGGAACATAATTCTAAGTTTGTGGACTTAATAATCTGTGTTCTGAGGGTTTCACTGGTCACAACCGCAAGGTATATTAGTTAATAACATATTAATTAAACCAGGTAACAGCATTTTAATTGTTACGAATCGCCACCTACAACGTATTACTTGGCGTTTGTTACACCGGAGTCTCTTATAACTAATTACACTTATAGACAAGATTTCTTTATAATTTGACGTCTCCAGCTGGTATCATACATTATAACATACGTCCTCACATAATTAACAAGCAGTTCGTTACTAAATTGATTACAACAGTGGGGTTTGAATAAGACGGACGTTCCACCGCTAGTACCCAACATACTTATTCCATAACAAATTGACGACTCCTACGAAGGGGACTGATCAAAGAAAGACTCACCATACGTAGTTATTTACAAATTGCCGCTTGCAAATAAGGGCATATAAAAACATTCATCACTGATAATTGAGTTTATTACAAATTGACGCTCGCAACGTGAGGCATCATCATCGCATCTTAACACCTTAGATATCAGTTTATTACAAATTGGCGCATAACAACGTGGAGCTTATTTAAACACGTACTCAACACATTCTATTTTATATTATTACAAATTGGCGCTCAACGAGTGGGCTTTAGTTAAGTAAAAAATCATATTATTTGTTACTTAACTTGAGCAGGCAACCATTAGAGGCACAGGAATGCTTAATACCAGAGGCAGATCGAAGAAAAGGGCAGAAGAGAAGGAGAAGGAAGAAGGTGGACAGGAACAAGAAATAGAATTAATCACGGACAGTGAAATGGATCAACAGACAGGTGATACAGAAGAAACTGAAATAGTTATGGATACGGAAACGGAAATAGTGGAAGAGGATACCCAAGGGGACCAACCAGATAAGGAGGAAGCCAGAGGAGGATTAAATTGGGAAAAATTAATGGAATTAATGAGTAGTATGAAGGAGGATAATAAACAAACTAATGAGAGTTTAAGACAAACTAACGAAAAGTTAGACAGTATCAAAGAAGATTCCAGGACACAGAAGGAAGAATTAAATAAAAAATTTGAAGAAAACTCTGAAAAAATAGACAGTATTAAGGAAAGTACTAGTGAACTTTTGAGACAAACCATAAATGAAAATAATGAACAATTGAAGGCCGATTTTAGACAAATCAATGAGAAGCTGGAAAATAAAATAGACAGTATTAATGAAAACTCAAGAAAACAAAACGAAATTTTGAGCGAAAATTTAATCAAGCAAATGAATAAAAGGTTTGACAGGAATGATGAGAGTTTGAGGCAGATTCTGGAGAATACCAAACGAATGGATGAGAAAATTGAAAACCATAATAAGGAGTTGCGGCAAATCATCAATGAACAAGGCCTAGCATTGAGGGAAGTCATCAATGGAAGTATTATAATTGTCAATGAAACATGGAACAAAGGAGTTGATAGCTGTGAAGTGGAGGTAAGACAGCAAATAAATGAAATTACGGTGGATCTGGAAAAGACAGATGAACCCATCATGCAACTCAGAGTAGAAGTAGAGACCAAAATTACTCAAATAGGAAACATACAAGCGAAGACCCAAGAAAAATTTGACAAGATACCAATTGATAGAACCGGAAGAATAGAACGGGTTCATGATGAAATGAAGATAGTGAGAATAAGACAAATGTGTAAAAGGAAATTAATAGATACACGGGAAGAATTGGAAATGATTAAAGGGGGATTAGTTAAACTGCATAATAGACCAATTACGGAAAACAGAGAAGTAAGGCAAGTGAGAAACTTTAAACGAACCACACTTGAATTCCCAGATGGACTAGAAGGACCAAAAAGGCCAAAATTAACTAAGGAGCATGGAGGACTTATGGAATTTATGTATGAACCATCAGAACAATTAAGAGACAGTACAGAAGAATCAGTTCAAAGGACAATGATGAGCTTGACTATAAATGACAATTTTATAGTGCCAAGAGGCAAGAACTGTACAATAATGAGATATGTCACAAGGACAGAAATAACTCTATACACTAGAGGAATCCGGACAATCAGTACAGAGGAAATAATGGACCACGGTTAAAAACAGATTCTAAACAGAATATAAAAGAAAGGGGACGGATTTTATGGATACAGGACCAAGCAACCCATTGTAAATGAAAAACCCAAAATTCCAAAGGATGTAAGAACAACTTACTCATAATTATTCAGAAACAGTATGATTTAAAATAAAGAGAATAAATACCCCAAAATTCAAAAAAAAAAATGAAGTAAGCCCAACTTACAAACAAGTATTTAAGAAAACAATTTATGAGCCAATGAAGATAAGAGAATGAAGAAGCCAAAATGGAACCCTCAAAAGGATCACAAGAAAAGAAAAAACAAATATTTAAGAATTATCCGAAAACCAAACCCAATTAATAAATGTCAGTAAAATAGCCAAGTATTGGAGATGAGAAGTGTATAATAGAAGGAAGAATTAATATGAAGAAATAATATGATCTGAGTTAAAGTACAGTGAATAATCCCTAGAATATGATTATTATTTATTATTTTATTGAAGGTCACATGATGACTACCTTACGAGGTTTATTAATGAAGATTGACTGTAGAATATTCCAGCAATCATTTGACTGGGCAGAGATGATGTTCCTCTGATCCCAGAAAGTATGTAACGGACGACGGTAATTGGTTAGCCGATAGAGCACCACCGATTCGATTCCAGTTATAATGTTAGGGAGGTTTAGGAAAACTAAATATTAGAGGGAAAACTCACAAATAAATATAGAGAATTAAATAAAACCAGATCCAAAATGTATAATTAATGAAGAATGTCACAAGAATGATTATAGAAATAAGATTTAAACTTGGGAAATAATTGATTTTAAGAAGGAACGAAGAAATGATAATAAAATAACGGATAATTATGAAATATAAAAGTACTATAAATAGGAAACCAATTGGCCAGATACAAATTAGAAGTTTATTTCTTGCTAAACTTTGTTTATACCCAAAATAAACTTATTTCGAAGGGGGGGTGTTATGTAACGCAACATAGTTGAGGTTCCCCAACGTTACATAAAAGATTGAATGAAATATGGTCAAGGACCATACCCTGACTTAAGGTTGTTCAATAGGTCATGTGCTCGAGAAGTAACTCAAACCAGAAGGAGGCAATGACTAGTATTAAATGTATAAAAGCCAGACTAAGGAATGATTGAATGTTATGAATTGTTTGTTTTGTACTGTGGCATGTTCAGGTCACAGAGTATTTTATATTGTATGTTGACTATACTAAAGATGAAATAATGTTATTTGATAATAATACTTCACCAATAATTATGTTTATGTTTTAATTGGATTTGTATTTATATAACCCAGTATAGTTACCAATGTTAGGTACTGTACTAAGTTGTCAGTATTGTATAATGTTGAAAAATACTGTTGTTCTAATTAATGTTTATAAACTGGATCAGGAGTGTGACCAGTGTTTTAAATCTAACAAGTAGTTCTGACAATTATGTCATAAATTAATAAAGGGTTCCAGAACCAGTTAATTAATATAAAAACAAATAACCACCAGTAAATTAAAATTCATGTAATTAACTATGTAACCAATAATTAATTGTACAGTAGGTCAGGTAAAAAAGAAAATTAAGTTAAAAACCAAATAATGTTATAATGGTTGTAAATGAATCTATAGGCCTAAATTCCATATTAGTGAAAGGAAATTAATACCTTTTTAGTAAACCCAGTCCAACGAAAATCTGGTAAAACATTTACTGTTTAATAAGGAAGGTTAGGGGAGAATTTTATGTGATTCAATATTAATCCAAGCATGGAGTATTTTATTGGAAAGGAGTAGTAATATTCTATAATGCCGGCTCAAGGATATATAGAAAACATGGTTGTTAAGGCAACTGATATATAATAAGTTGTTGATTTTGAATAGATGGTACTGATTGTTACAAGCTATTAGATTGAAATGAACCGATATAAAAATATATGAATAAATATAAAGGAAAGATATGTCCAAACTGATAAGGCCTTTTTGTAAAACAATTATATTTGAACGATAATGAATCGTACAAATTAAATAGAACTCTAAATTATCAATGAGTAAAATAAAAAAGAATTGAAAGCTTCTCACCTCAGTCACTGAATATTTCCGCTGAATTTGGTATCAAACCAATTCATGCTATAAATTGAAGACCAGTAAAGAGTTAAAGCCTGAATTAACGGAAATATTTGGAAATACAGAAGACTCGGTTGACGAAATAACCTCCATTGACAGCGTAAGCTGAGATCCTAATTCCAGTTCGTTGGGACCAAGAATTGTGAAGACGCAAAAGAAGAATCGAAGCACAAGAGTTCCTGTGGGATTACCATCATCCATTCATTGAAAACCAGAGCAGTTTTACTGGGTGAAGACGATATAAACTGGATTTTGACCGCTGTTGACAAACATTCACCACCTAATGAAGCTTTCGC
This sequence comes from Magicicada septendecula, assembly GCA_034769895.1. Taxonomy (NCBI): domain Eukaryota; kingdom Metazoa; phylum Arthropoda; class Insecta; order Hemiptera; family Cicadidae; genus Magicicada; species Magicicada septendecula. Next base: position 451,111,480 of record CM068368.1, read on the forward strand.
CGTTTGGGTAAAAAACAAATTATTTTCATATCATTGTATTTTAAGTAAATAATTTTATTCTTTTTGTAAATTGAACAACCTTAATTATGCGTTTTACCTGGCCTTACTAATGGTTCAAAGAACTACGCGAACCCTGGTATAAGAATTATTTGTCATTATTTTCAAAGTATATATGTTTTTTTTTAGAGTTCGAATAATTAAGAATCGATATATGTTGGGATAGTCGATTGGATCGTCTTATTGTTTGTCTGAGACAACGTAACTTGTTAAATACCAGAGAAAAATAAATAAAGTACATTTGTTGTATGAGATAACGTTTTAATCATTGCAGAGAAAATACTATATGTACTTGGCGTAATAATTTATTAACAGGTTGCTACAAACACTCAGAATAACTAACCTATAAGTACACTTATTTCTAGTAATAGCGCTCCAAGTTTACAGCTGGTGGGACGGGAGATTGCTGAACTAACGGGTTTTGTCATACTAAATTTGAACGAAATTTTTATCGTTGAGGGACTAGGGTCGAGACAAAAACCACTTACATTCAGTAAATACTCCATATATATTGCTCATATTAAACAACCACTGAGAATTAAATTAAGTCTACAGAATAATACCATTATAAATTCAGGAACATAATTCTAAGTTTGTGGACTTAATAATCTGTGTTCTGAGGGTTTCACTGGTCACAACCGCAAGGTATATTAGTTAATAACATATTAATTAAACCAGGTAACAGCATTTTAATTGTTACGAATCGCCACCTACAACGTATTACTTGGCGTTTGTTACACCGGAGTCTCTTATAACTAATTACACTCATAGACAAGATTTCTTTATAATTTGACGTCTCCAGCTGGTATCATACATTATAACATACGTCCTCACATAATTAACAAGCAGTTCGTTACTAAATTGATTACAACAGTGGGGTTTGAATAAGACGGACGTTCCACCGCTAGTACCCAACATACTTATTCCATAACAAATTGACGACTCCTACGAAGGGGACTGATCAAAGAAAGACTCACCATACGTAGTTATTTACAAATTGCCGCTTGCAAATAAGGGCATATAAAAACATTCATCACTGATAATTGAGTTTATTACAAATTGACGCTCGCAACGTGAGGCATCATCATCGCATCTTAACACCTTAGATATCAGTTTATTACAAATTGGCGCATAACAACGTGGAGCTTATTTAAACACGTACTCAACACATTCTATTTTATATTATTACAAATTGGCGCTCAACGAGTGGGCTTTAGTTAAGTAAAAAATCATATTATTTGTTACTTAACTTGAGCAGGCAACCATTAGAGGCACAGGAATGCTTAATACCAGAGGCAGATCGAAGAAAAGGGCAGAAGAGAAGGAGAAGGAAGAAGGTGGACAGGAACAAGAAATAGAATTAATCACGGACAGTGAAATGGATCAACAGACAGGTGATACAGAAGAAACTGAAATAGTTATGGATACGGAAACGGAAATAGTGGAAGAGGATACCCAAGGGGACCAACCAGATAAGGAGGAAGCCAGAGGAGGATTAAATTGGGAAAAATTAATGGAATTAATGAGTAGTATGAAGGAGGATAATAAACAAACTAATGAGAGTTTAAGACAAACTAACGAAAAGTTAGACAGTATCAAACAAGATTCCAGGACACAGAAGGAAGAATTAAATAAAAAATTTGAAGAAAACTCTGAAAAAATAGACAGTATTAAGGAAAGTACTAGTGAACTTTTGAGACAAACCATAAATGAAAATAATGAACAATTGAAGGCCGATTTTAGACAAATCAATGAGAAGCTGGAAAATAAAATAGACAGTATTAATGAAAACTCAAGAAAACAAAACGAAATTTTGAGCGAAAATTTAATCAAGCAAATGAATAAAAGGTTTGACAGGAATGATGAGAGTTTGAGGCAGATTCTGGAGAATACCAAACGAATGGATGAGAAAATTGAAAACCATAATAAGGAGTTGCGGCAGATCATCAATGAACAAGGCCTAGCATTGAGGGAAGTCATCAATGGAAGTATTATAATTGTCAATGAAACATGGAACAAAGGAGTTGATAGCTGTGAAGTGGAGGTAAGACAGCAAATAAATGAAATTACGGTGGATCTGGAAAAGACAGATGAACCCATCATGCAACTCAGAGTAGAAGTAGAGACCAAAATTACTCAAATAGGAAACATACAAGCGAAGACCCAAGAAAAATTTGACAAGATACCAATTGATAGAACCGGAAGAATAGAACGGGTTCATGATGAAATGAAGATAGTGAGAATAAGACAAATGTGTAAAAGGAAATTAACAGATACACGGGAAGAATTGGAAATGATTAAAGGGGGATTAGTTAAACTGCATAATAGACCAATTACGGAAAACAGAGAAGTAAGGCAAGTGAGAAACTTTAAACGAACCACACTTGAATTCCCAGATGGACTAGAAGGACCAAAAAGGCCAAAATTAACTAAGGAGCATGGAGGACTTATGGAATTTATGTATGAACCATCAGAACAATTAAGAGACAGTACAGAAGAATCAGTTCAAAGGACAATGATGAGCTTGACTATAAATGACAATTTTATAGTGCCAAGAGGCAAGAACTGTACAATAATGAGATATGTCACAAGGACAGAAATAACTCTATACACTAGAGGAATCCGGACAATCAGTACAGAGGAAATAATGGACCACGGTTAAAAACAGATTCTAAACAGAATATAAAAGAAAGGGGACGGATTTTATGGATACAGGACCAAGCAACCCATTGTAAATGAAAAACCCAAAATTCCAAAGGATGTAAGAACAACTTACTCATAATTATTCAGAAACAGTATGATTTAAAATAAAGAGAATAAATACCCCAAAATTCAAAAAAAAAAATGAAGTAAGCCCAACTTACAAACAAGTATTTAAGAAAACAATTTATGAGCCAATGAAGATAAGAGAATGAAGAAGCCAAAATGGAACCCTCAAAAGGATCACAAGAAAAGAAAAAACAAATATTTAAGAATTATCCGAAAACCAAACCCAATTAATAAATGTCAGTAAAATAGCCAAGTATTGGAGATGAGAAGTGTATAATAGAAGGAAGAATTAATATGAAGAAATAATATGATCTGAGTTAAAGTACAGTGAATAATCCCTAGAATATGATTATTATTTATTATTTTATTGAAGGTCACATGATGACTACCTTACGAGGTTTATTAATGAAGATTGACTGTAGAATATTCCAGCAATCATTTGACTGGGCAGAGATGATGTTCCTCTGATCCCAGAAAGTATGTAACGGACGACGGTAATTGGTTAGCCGATAGAGCACCACCGATTCGATTCCAGTTATAATGTTAGGGAGGTTTAGGAAAATTAAATATTAGAGGGAAAACTCACAAATAAATATAGAGAATTAAATAAAACCAGATCCAAAATGTATAATTAATGAAGAATGTCACAAGAATGATTATAGAAATAAGATTTAAACTTGGGAAATAATTGATTTTAAGAAGGAACGAAGAAATGATAATAAAATAACGGATAATTATGAAATATAAAAGTACTATAAATAGGAAACCAATTGGCCAGATACAAATTAGAAGTTTATTTCTTGCTAAACTTTGTTTATACCCAAAATAAACTTATTTCGAAGGGGGGGTGTTATGTAACGCAACATAGTTGAGGTTCCCCAACGTTACATAAAAGATTGAATGAAATATGGTCAAGGACCATACCCTGACTTAAGGTTGTTCAATAGGTCATGTGCTCGAGAAGTAACTCAAACCAGAAGGAGGCAATGACTAGTATTAAATGTATAAAAGCCAGACTAAGGAATGATTGAATGTTATGAATTGTTTGTTTTGTACTGTGGCATGTTCAGGTCACAGAGTATTTTATATTGTATGTTGACTATACTAAAGATGAAATAATGTTATTTGATAATAATACTTCACCAATAATTATGTTTATGTTTTAATTGGATTTGTATTTATATAACCCAGTATAGTTACCAATGTTAGGTACTGTACTAAGTTGTCAGTATTGTATAATGTTGAAAAATACTGTTGTTCTAATTAATGTTTATAAACTGGATCAGGAGTGTGACCAGTGTTTTAAATCTAACAAGTAGTTCTGACAATTATGTCATAAATTAATAAAGGGTTCCAGAACCAGTTAATTAATATAAAAACAAATAACCACCAGTAAATTAAAATTCATGTAATTAACTATGTAACCAATAATTAATTGTACAGTAGGTCAGGTAAAAAAGAAAATTAAGTTAAAAACCAAATAATGTTATAATGGTTGTAAATGAATCTATAGGCCTAAATTCCATATTAGTGAAAGGAAATTAATACCTTTTTAGTAAACCCAGTCCAACGAAAATCTGGTAAAACATTTACTGTTTAATAAGGAAGGTTAGGGGAGAATTTTATGTGATTCAATATTAATCCAAGCATGGAGTATTTTATTGGAAAGGAGTAGTAATATTCTATAATGCCGGCTCAAGGATATATAGAAAACATGGTTGTTAAGGCAACTGATATATAATAAGTTGTTGATTTTGAATAGATGGTACTGATTGTTACAAGCTATTAGATTGAAATGAACCGATATAAAAATATATGAATAAATATAAAGGAAAGATATGTCCAAACTGATAAGGCCTTTTTGTAAAACAATTATATTTGAACGATAATGAATCGTACAAATTAAATAGAACTCTAAATTATCAATGAGTAAAATAAAAAAGAATTGAAAGCTTCTCACCTCAGTCACTGAATATTTCCGCTGAATTTGGTATCAAACCAATTCATGCTATAAATTGAAGACCAGTAAAGAGTTAAAGCCTGAATTAACGGAAATATTTGGAAATACAGAAGACTCGGTTGACGAAATAACCTCCATTGACAGCGTAAGCTGAGATCCTAATTCCAGTTCGTTGGGACCAAGAATTGTGAAGACGCAAAAGAAGAATCGAAGCACAAGAGTTCCTGTGGGATTACCATCATCCATTCATTGAAAACCAGAGCAGTTTTACTGGGTGAAGACGATATAAACTGGATTTTGACCGCTGTTGACAAACATTCACCACCTAATGAAGCTTTCGCCGTTTGGGTAAAAAACAAATTATTTTCATATCATTGTATTTTAAGTAAATAATTTTATTCTTTTTGTAAATTGAACAACCTTAATTATGCGTTTTACCTGGCCTTACTAATGGTTCAAAGAACTACGCGAACCCTGGTATAAGAATTATTTGTCATTATTTTCAAAGTATATATGTTTTTTTTTAGAGTTCGAATAATTAAGAATCGATATATGTTGGGATAGTCGATTGGATCGTCTTATTGTTTGTCTGAGACAACGTAACTTGTTAAATACCAGAGAAAAATAAATAAAGTACATTTGTTGTATGAGATAACGTTTTAATCATTGCAGAGAAAATACTATATGTACTTGGCGTAATAATTTATTAACAGGTTGCTACAAACACTCAGAATAACTAACCTATAAGTACACTTATTTCTAGTAATAGCGCTCCAAGTTTACAGCTGGTGGGACGGGAGATTGCTGAACTAACGGGTTTTGTCATACTAAATTTGAACGAAATTTTTATCGTTGAGGGACTAGGGTCGAGACAAAAACCACTTACATTCAGTAAATACTCCATATATATTGCTCATATTAAACAACCACTGAGAATTAAATTAAGTCTACAGAATAATACCATTATAAATTCAGGAACATAATTCTAAGTTTGTGGACTTAATAATCTGTGTTCTGAGGGTTTCACTGGTCACAACCGCAAGGTATATTAGTTAATAACATATTAATTAAACCAGGTAACAGCATTTTAATTGTTACGAATCGCCACCTACAACGTATTACTTGGCGTTTGTTACACCGGAGTCTCTTATAACTAATTACACTCATAGACAAGATTTCTTTATAATTTGACGTCTCCAGCTGGTATCATACATTATAACATACGTCCTCACATAATTAACAAGCAGTTCGTTACTAAATTGATTACAACAGTGGGGTTTGAATAAGACGGACGTTCCACCGCTAGTACCCAACATACTTATTCCATAACAAATTGACGACTCCTACGAAGGGGACTGATCAAAGAAAGACTCACCATACGTAGTTATTTACAAATTGCCGCTTGCAAATAAGGGCATATAAAAACATTCATCACTGATAATTGAGTTTATTACAAATTGACGCTCGCAACGTGAGGCATCATCATCGCATCTTAACACCTTAGATATCAGTTTATTACAAATTGGCGCATAACAACGTGGAGCTTATTTAAACACGTACTCAACACATTCTATTTTATATTATTACAAATTGGCGCTCAACGAGTGGGCTTTAGTTAAGTAAAAAATCATATTATTTGTTACTTAACTTGAGCAGGCAACCATTAGAGGCACAGGAATGCTTAATACCAGAGGCAGATCGAAGAAAAGGGCAGAAGAGAAGGAGAAGGAAGAAGGTGGACAGGAACAAGAAATAGAATTAATCACGGACAGTGAAATGGATCAACAGACAGGTGATACAGAAGAAACTGAAATAGTTATGGATACGGAAACGGAAATAGTGGAAGAGGATACCCAAGGGGACCAACCAGATAAGGAGGAAGCCAGAGGAGGATTAAATTGGGAAAAATTAATGGAATTAATGAGTAGTATGAAGGAGGATAATAAACAAACTAATGAGAGTTTAAGACAAACTAACGAAAAGTTAGACAGTATCAAAGAAGATTCCAGGACACAGAAGGAAGAATTAAATAAAAAATTTGAAGAAAACTCTGAAAAAATAGACAGTATTAAGGAAAGTACTAGTGAACTTTTGAGACAAACCATAAATGAAAATAATGAACAATTGAAGGCCGATTTTAGACAAATCAATGAGAAGCTGGAAAATAAAATAGACAGTATTAATGAAAACTCAAGAAAACAAAACGAAATTTTGAGCGAAAATTTAATCAAGCAAATGAATAAAAGGTTTGACAGGAATGATGAGAGTTTGAGGCAGATTCTGGAGAATACCAAACGAATGGATGAGAAAATTGAAAACCATAATAAGGAGTTGCGGCAAATCATCAATGAACAAGGCCTAGCATTGAGGGAAGTCATCAATGGAAGTATTATAATTGTCAATGAAACATGGAACAAAGGAGTTGATAGCTGTGAAGTGGAGGTAAGACAGCAAATAAATGAAATTACGGTGGATCTGGAAAAGACAGATGAACCCATCATGCAACTCAGAGTAGAAGTAGAGACCAAAATTACTCAAATAGGAAACATACAAGCGAAGACCCAAGAAAAATTTGACAAGATACCAATTGATAGAACCGGAAGAATAGAACGGGTTCATGATGAAATGAAGATAGTGAGAATAAGACAAATGTGTAAAAGGAAATTAACAGATACACGGGAAGAATTGGAAATGATTAAAGGGGGATTAGTTAAACTGCATAATAGACCAATTACGGAAAACAGAGAAGTAAGGCAAGTGAGAAACTTTAAACGAACCACACTTGAATTCCCAGATGGACTAGAAGGACCAAAAAGGCCAAAATTAACTAAGGAGCATGGAGGACTTATGGAATTTATGTATGAACCATCAGAACAATTAAGAGACAGTACAGAAGAATCAGTTCAAAGGACAATGATGAGCTTGACTATAAATGACAATTTTATAGTGCCAAGAGGCAAGAACTGTACAATAATGAGATATGTCACAAGGACAGAAATAACTCTATACACTAGAGGAATCCGGACAATCAGTACAGAGGAAATAATGGACCACGGTTAAAAACAGATTCTAAACAGAATATAAAAGAAAGGGGACGGATTTTATGGATACAGGACCAAGCAACCCATTGTAAATGAAAAACCCAAAATTCCAAAGGATGTAAGAACAACTTACTCATAATTATTCAGAAACAGTATGATTTAAAATAAAGAGAATAAATACCCCAAAATTCAAAAAAAAAAATGAAGTAAGCCCAACTTACAAACAAGTATTTAAGAAAACAATTTATGAGCCAATGAAGATAAGAGAATGAAGAAGCCAAAATGGAACCCTCAAAAGGATCACAAGAAAAGAAAAAACAAATATTTAAGAATTATCCGAAAACCAAACCCAATTAATAAATGTCAGTAAAATAGCCAAGTATTGGAGATGAGAAGTGTATAATAGAAGGAAGAATTAATATGAAGAAATAATATGATCTGAGTTAAAGTACAGTGAATAATCCCTAGAATATGATTATTATTTATTATTTTATTGAAGGTCACATGATGACTACCTTACGAGGTTTATTAATGAAGATTGACTGTAGAATATTCCAGCAATCATTTGACTGGGCAGAGATGATGTTCCTCTGATCCCAGAAAGTATGTAACGGACGACGGTAATTGGTTAGCCGATAGAGCACCACCGATTCGATTCCAGTTATAATGTTAGGGAGGTTTAGGAAAATTAAATATTAGAGGGAAAACTCACAAATAAATATAGAGAATTAAATAAAACCAGATCCAAAATGTATAATTAATGAAGAATGTCACAAGAATGATTATAGAAATAAGATTTAAACTTGGGAAATAATTGATTTTAAGAAGGAACGAAGAAATGATAATAAAATAACGGATAATTATGAAATATAAAAGTACTATAAATAGGAAACCAATTGGCCAGATACAAATTAGAAGTTTATTTCTTGCTAAACTTTGTTTATACCCAAAATAAACTTATTTCGAAGGGGGGGTGTTATGTAACGCAACATAGTTGAGGTTCCCCAACGTTACATAAAAGATTGAATGAAATATGGTCAAGGACCATACCCTGACTTAAGGTTGTTCAATAGGTCATGTGCTCGAGAAGTAACTCAAACCAGAAGGAGGCAATGACTAGTATTAAATGTATAAAAGCCAGACTAAGGAATGATTGAATGTTATGAATTGTTTGTTTTGTACTGTGGCATGTTCAGGTCACAGAGTATTTTATATTGTATGTTGACTATACTAAAGATGAAATAATGTTATTTGATAATAATACTTCACCAATAATTATGTTTATGTTTTAATTGGATTTGTATTTATATAACCCAGTATAGTTACCAATGTTAGGTACTGTACTAAGTTGTCAGTATTGTATAATGTTGAAAAATACTGTTGTTCTAATTAATGTTTATAAACTGGATCAGGAGTGTGACCAGTGTTTTAAATCTAACAAGTAGTTCTGACAATTATGTCATAAATTAATAAAGGGTTCCAGAACCAGTTAATTAATATAAAAACAAATAACCACCAGTAAATTAAAATTCATGTAATTAACTATGTAACCAATAATTAATTGTACAGTAGGTCAGGTAAAAAAGAAAATTAAGTTAAAAACCAAATAATGTTATAATGGTTGTAAATGAATCTATAGGCCTAAATTCCATATTAGTGAAAGGAAATTAATACCTTTTTAGTAAACCCAGTCCAACGAAAATCTGGTAAAACATTTACTGTTTAATAAGGAAGGTTAGGGGAGAATTTTATGTGATTCAATATTAATCCAAGCATGGAGTATTTTATTGGAAAGGAGTAGTAATATTCTATAATGCCGGCTCAAGGATATATAGAAAACATGGTTGTTAAGGCAACTGATATATAATAAGTTGTTGATTTTGAATAGATGGTACTGATTGTTACAAGCTATTAGATTGAAATGAACCGATATAAAAATATATGAATAAATATAAAGGAAAGATATGTCCAAACTGATAAGGCCTTTTTGTAAAACAATTATATTTGAACGATAATGAATCGTACAAATTAAATAGAACTCTAAATTATCAATGAGTAAAATAAAAAAGAATTGAAAGCTTCTCACCTCAGTCACTGAATATTTCCGCTGAATTTGGTATCAAACCAATTCATGCTATAAATTGAAGACCAGTAAAGAGTTAAAGCCTGAATTAACGGAAATATTTGGAAATACAGAAGACTCGGTTGACGAAATAACCTCCATTGACAGCGTAAGCTGAGATCCTAATTCCAGTTCGTTGGGACCAAGAATTGTGAAGACGCAAAAGAAGAATCGAAGCACAAGAGTTCCTGTGGGATTACCATCATCCATTCATTGAAAACCAGAGCAGTTTTACTGGGTGAAGACGATATAAACTGGATTTTGACCGCTGTTGACAAACATTCACCACCTAATGAAGCTTTCGCCGTTTGGGTAAAAAACAAATTATTTTCATATCATTGTATTTTAAGTAAATAATTTTATTCTTTTTGTAAATTGAACAACCTTAATTATGCGTTTTACCTGGCCTTACTAATGGTTCAAAGAACTACGCGAACCCTGGTATAAGAATTATTTGTCATTATTTTCAAAGTATATATGTTTTTTTTTAGAGTTCGAATAATTAAGAATCGATATATGTTGGGATAGTCGATTGGATCGTCTTATTGTTTGTCTGAGACAACGTAACTTGTTAAATACCAGAGAAAAATAAATAAAGTACATTTGTTGTATGAGATAACGTTTTAATCATTGCAGAGAAAATACTATATGTACTTGGCGTAATAATTTATTAACAGGTTGCTACAAACACTCAGAATAACTAACCTATAAGTACACTTATTTCTAGTAATAGCGCTCCAAGTTTACAGCTGGTGGGACGGGAGATTGCTGAACTAACGGGTTTTGTCATACTAAATTTGAACGAAATTTTTATCGTTGAGGGACTAGGGTCGAGACAAAAACCACTTACATTCAGTAAATACTCCATATATATTGCTCATATTAAACAACCACTGAGAATTAAATTAAGTCTACAGAATAATACCATTATAAATTCAGGAACATAATTCTAAGTTTGTGGACTTAATAATCTGTGTTCTGAGGGTTTCACTGGTCACAACCGCAAGGTATATTAGTTAATAACATATTAATTAAACCAGGTAACAGCATTTTAATTGTTACGAATCGCCACCTACAACGTATTACTTGGCGTTTGTTACACCGGAGTCTCTTATAACTAATTACACTCATAGACAAGATTTCTTTATAATTTGACGTCTCCAGCTGGTATCATACATTATAACATACGTCCTCACATAATTAACAAGCAGTTCGTTACTAAATTGATTACAACAGTGGGGTTTGAATAAGACGGACGTTCCACCGCTAGTACCCAACATACTTATTCCATAACAAATTGACGACTCCTACGAAGGGGACTGATCAAAGAAAGACTCACCATACGTAGTTATTTACAAATTGCCGCTTGCAAATAAGGGCATATAAAAACATTCATCACTGATAATTGAGTTTATTACAAATTGACGCTCGCAACGTGAGGCATCATCATCGCATCTTAACACCTTAGATATCAGTTTATTACAAATTGGCGCATAACAACGTGGAGCTTATTTAAACACGTACTCAACACATTCTATTTTATATTATTACAAATTGGCGCTCAACGAGTGGGCTTTAGTTAAGTAAAAAATCATATTATTTGTTACTTAACTTGAGCAGGCAACCATTAGAGGCACAGGAATGCTTAATACCAGAGGCAGATCGAAGAAAAGGGCAGAAGAGAAGGAGAAGGAAGAAGGTGGACAGGAACAAGAAATAGAATTAATCACGGACAGTGAAATGGATCAACAGACAGGTGATACAGAAGAAACTGAAATAGTTATGGATACGGAAACGGAAATAGTGGAAGAGGATACCCAAGGGGACCAACCAGATAAGGAGGAAGCCAGAGGAGGATTAAATTGGGAAAAATTAATGGAATTAATGAGTAGTATGAAGGAGGATAATAAACAAACTAATGAGAGTTTAAGACAAACTAACGAAAAGTTAGACAGTATCAAAGAAGATTCCAGGACACAGAAGGAAGAATTAAATAAAAAATTTGAAGAAAACTCTGAAAAAATAGACAGTATTAAGGAAAGTACTAGTGAACTTTTGAGACAAACCATAAATGAAAATAATGAACAATTGAAGGCCGATTTTAGACAAATCAATGAGAAGCTGGAAAATAAAATAGACAGTATTAATGAAAACTCAAGAAAACAAAACGAAATTTTGAGCGAAAATTTAATCAAGCAAATGAATAAAAGGTTTGACAGGAATGATGAGAGTTTGAGGCAGATTCTGGAGAATACCAAACGAATGGATGAGAAAATTGAAAACCATAATAAGGAGTTGCGGCAAATCATCAATGAACAAGGCCTAGCATTGAGGGAAGTCATCAATGGAAGTATTATAATTGTCAATGAAACATGGAACAAAGGAGTTGATAGCTGTGAAGTGGAGGTAAGACAGCAAATAAATGAAATTACGGTGGATCTGGAAAAGGCAGATGAACCCATCATGCAACTCAGAGTAGAAGTAGAGACCAAAATTACTCAAATAGGAAACATACAAGCGAAGACCCAAGAAAAATTTGACAAGATACCAATTGATAGAACCGGAAGAATAGAACGGGTTCATGATGAAATGAAGATAGTGAGAATAAGACAAATGTGTAAAAGGAAATTAACAGATACACGGGAAGAATTGGAAATGATTAAAGGGGGATTAGTTAAACTGCATAATAGACCAATTACGGAAAACAGAGAAGTAAGGCAAGTGAGAAACTTTAAACGAACCACACTTGAATTCCCAGATGGACTAGAAGGACCAAAAAGGCCAAAATTAACTAAGGAGCATGGAGGACTTATGGAATTTATGTATGAACCATCAGAACAATTAAGAGACAGTACAGAAGAATCAGTTCAAAGGACAATGATGAGCTTGACTATAAATGACAATTTTATAGTGCCAAGAGGCAAGAACTGTACAATAATGAGATATGTCACAAGGACAGAAATAACTCTATACACTAGAGGAATCCGGACAATCAGTACAGAGGAAATAATGGACCACGGTTAAAAACAGATTCTAAACAGAATATAAAAGAAAGGGGACGGATTTTATGGATACAGGACCAAGCAACCCATTGTAAATGAAAAACCCAAAATTCCAAAGGATGTAAGAACAACTTACTCATAATTATTCAGAAACAGTATGATTTAAAATAAAGAGAATAAATACCCCAAAATTCAAAAAAAAAAATGAAGTAAGCCCAACTTACAAACAAGTATTTAAGAAAACAATTTATGAGCCAATGAAGATAAGAGAATGAAGAAGCCAAAATGGAACCCTCAAAAGGATCACAAGAAAAGAAAAAACAAATATTTAAGAATTATCCGAAAACCAAACCCAATTAATAAATGTCAGTAAAATAGCCAAGTATTGGAGATGAGAAGTGTATAATAGAAGGAAGAATTAATATGAAGAAATAATATGATCTGAGTTAAAGTACAGTGAATAATCCCTAGAATATGATTATTATTTATTATTTTATTGAAGGTCACATGATGACTACCTTACGAGGTTTATTAATGAAGATTGACTGTAGAATATTCCAGCAATCATTTGACTGGGCAGAGATGATGTTCCTCTGATCCCAGAAAGTATGTAACGGACGACGGTAATTGGTTAGCCGATAGAGCACCACCGATTCGATTCCAGTTATAATGTTAGGGAGGTTTAGGAAAATTAAATATTAGAGGGAAAACTCACAAATAAATATAGAGAATTAAATAAAACCAGATCCAAAATGTATAATTAATGAAGAATGTCACAAGAATGATTATAGAAATAAGATTTAAACTTGGGAAATAATTGATTTTAAGAAGGAACGAAGAAATGATAATAAAATAACGGATAATTATGAAATATAAAAGTACTATAAATAGGAAACCAATTGGCCAGGTACAAATTAGAAGTTTATTTCTTGCTAAACTTTGTTTATACCCAAAATAAACTTATTTCGAAGGGGGGGTGTTATGTAACGCAACATAGTTGAGGTTCCCCAACGTTACATAAAAGATTGAATGAAATATGGTCAAGGACCATACCCTGACTTAAGGTTGTTCAATAGGTCATGTGCTCGAGAAGTAACTCAAACCAGAAGGAGGCAATGACTAGTATTAAATGTATAAAAGCCAGACTAAGGAATGATTGAATGTTATGAATTGTTTGTTTTGTACTGTGGCATGTTCAGGTCACAGAGTATTTTATATTGTATGTTGACTATACTAAAGATGAAATAATGTTATTTGATAATAATACTTCACCAATAATTATGTTTATGTTTTAATTGGATTTGTATTTATATAACCCAGTATAGTTACCAATGTTAGGTACTGTACTAAGTTGTCAGTATTGTATAATGTTGAAAAATACTGTTGTTCTAATTAATGTTTATAAACTGGATCAGGAGTGTGACCAGTGTTTTAAATCTAACAAGTAGTTCTGACAATTATGTCATAAATTAATAAAGGGTTCCAGAACCAGTTAATTAATATAAAAACAAATAACCACCAGTAAATTAAAATTCATGTAATTAACTATGTAACCAATAATTAATTGTACAGTAGGTCAGGTAAAAAAGAAAATTAAGTTAAAAACCAAATAATGTTATAATGGTTGTAAATGAATCTATAGGCCTAAATTCCATATTAGTGAAAGGAAATTAATACCTTTTTAGTAAACCCAGTCCAACGAAAATCTGGTAAAACATTTACTGTTTAATAAGGAAGGTTAGGGGAGAATTTTATGTGATTCAATATTAATCCAAGCATGGAGTATTTTATTGGAAAGGAGTAGTAATATTCTATAATGCCGGCTCAAGGATATATAGAAAACATGGTTGTTAAGGCAACTGATATATAATAAGTTGTTGATTTTGAATAGATGGTACTGATTGTTACAAGCTATTAGATTGAAATGAACCGATATAAAAATATATGAATAAATATAAAGGAAAGATATGTCCAAACTGATAAGGCCTTTTTGTAAAACAATTATATTTGAACGATAATGAATCGTACAAATTAAATAGAACTCTAAATTATCAATGAGTAAAATAAAAAAGAATTGAAAGCTTCTCACCTCAGTCACTGAATATTTCCGCTGAATTTGGTATCAAACCAATTCATGCTATAAATTGAAGACCAGTAAAGAGTTAAAGCCTGAATTAACGGAAATATTTGGAAATACAGAAGACTCGGTTGACGAAATAACCTCCATTGACAGCGTAAGCTGAGATCCTAATTCCAGTTCGTTGGGACCAAGAATTGTGAAGACGCAAAAGAAGAATCGAAGCACAAGAGTTCCTGTGGGATTACCATCATCCATTCATTGAAAACCAGAGCAGTTTTACTGGGTGAAGACGATATAAACTGGATTTTGACCGCTGTTGACAAACATTCACCACCTAATGAAGCTTTCGCCGTTTGGGTAAAAAACAAATTATTTTCATATCATTGTATTTTAAGTAAATAATTTTATTCTTTTTGTAAATTGAACAACCTTAATTATGCGTTTTACCTGGCCTTACTAATGGTTCAAAGAACTACGCGAACCCTGGTATAAGAATTATTTGTCATTATTTTCAAAGTATATATGTTTTTTTTTAGAGTTCGAATAATTAAGAATCGATATATGTTGGGATAGTCGATTGGATCGTCTTATTGTTTGTCTGAGACAACGTAACTTGTTAAATACCAGAGAAAAATAAATAAAGTACATTTGTTGTATGAGATAACGTTTTAATCATTGCAGAGAAAATACTATATGTACTTGGCATAATAATTTATTAACAGGTTGATACAAACACTCAGAATAACTAACCAATAAGTACACTTATTTCTAGTAATAGCACTCCAAGTTTACAGCTGGTGGGACGGGAGATTGCTGAACTAACGGGTTTTGTCATACTAAATTTGAACGAAATTTTTATCGTTGAGGGACTAGGGTCGAGACAAAAACCACTTACATTCAGTAAATACTCCATATATATTGCTCATATTAAACAACCACTGAGAATTAAATTAAGTCTACAGAATAATACCATTATAAATTCAGGAACATAATTCTAAGTTTGTGGACTTAATAATCTGTGTTCTGAGGGTTTCACTGGTCACAACCGCAAGGTATATTAGTTAATAACATATTAATTAAACCAGGTAACAGCATTTTAATTGTTACGAATCGCCACCTACAACGTATTACTTGGCGTTTGTTACACCGGAGTCTCTTATAACTAATTACACTCATAGACAAGATTTCTTTATAATTTGACGTCTCCAGCTGGTATCATACATTATAACATACGTCCTCACATAATTAACAAGCAGTTCGTTACTAAATTGATTACAACAGTGGGGTTTGAATAAGACGGACGTTCCACCGCTAGTACCCAACATACTTATTCCATAACAAATTGACGACTCCTACGAAGGGGACTGATCAAAGAAAGACTCACCATACGTAGTTATTTACAAATTGCCGCTTGCAAATAAGGGCATATAAAAACATTCATCACTGATAATTGAGTTTATTACAAATTGACGCTCGCAACGTGAGGCATCATCATCGCATCTTAACACCTTAGATATCAGTTTATTACAAATTGGCGCATAACAACGTGGAGCTTATTTAAACACGTACTCAACACATTCTATTTTATATTATTACAAATTGGCGCTCAACGAGTGGGCTTTAGTTAAGTAAAAAATCATATTATTTGTTACTTAACTTGAGCAGGCAACCATTAGAGGCACAGGAATGCTTAATACCAGAGGCAGATCGAAGAAAAGGGCAGAAGAGAAGGAGAAGGAAGAAGGTGGACAGGAACAAGAAATAGAATTAATCACGGACAGTGAAATGGATCAACAGACAGGTGATACAGAAGAAACTGAAATAGTTATGGATACGGAAACGGAAATAGTGGAAGAGGATACCCAAGGGGACCAACCAGATAAGGAGGAAGCCAGAGGAGGATTAAATTGGGAAAAATTAATGGAATTAATGAGTAGTATGAAGGAGGATAATAAACAAACTAATGAGAGTTTAAGACAAACTAACGAAAAGTTAGACAGTATCAAAGAAGATTCCAGGACACAGAAGGAAGAATTAAATAAAAAATTTGAAGAAAACTCTGAAAAAATAGACAGTATTAAGGAAAGTACTAGTGAACTTTTGAGACAAACCATAAATGAAAATAATGAACAATTGAAGGCCGATTTTAGACAAATCAATGAGAAGCTGGAAAATAAAATAGACAGTATTAATGAAAACTCAAGAAAACAAAACGAAATTTTGAGCGAAAATTTAATCAAGCAAATGAATAAAAAGGTTTGACAGGAATGATGAGAGTTTGAGGCAGATTCTGGAGAATACCAAACGAATGGATGAGAAAATTGAAAACCATAATAAGGAGTTGCGGCAAATCATCAATGAACAAGGCCTAGCATTGAGGGAAGTCATCAATGGAAGTATTATAATTGTCAATGAAACATGAACAAAGGAGTTGATAGCTGTGAAGTGGAGGTAAGACAGCAAATAAATGAAATTACGGTGGATCTGGAAAAGGCAGATGAACCATCATGCAACTCAGAGTAGAAGTAGAGACCAAAATTACTCAAATAGGAAACATACAAGCGAAGACCCAGAAAATTTGACAAGATACCAATTGATAGAACCGAAGAATAGAACGGGTTCATGCATGAAATGAAGATAGTGAGAATAAGACAAATGTGTAAAAGAAATTAACAGATACACGGGAAGAATTGGAAATGATTAAAGGGGATTAGTTAAACTGCATAATAGACCAATTACGGAAAACAGAGAAGTAAGGCAAGTGAGAAACTTTAAACGAACCACACTTGGAATTCCCAGATGGACTAGAAGGACCAAAAAGGCAAAATTAACTAAGGAGCATGGAGGACTTATGGAATTTATGTATGAACCATCAGAACAATTAGAGACAGTACAGAAGAATCAGTTCAAAGGACAATGATGAGCTTGACTATAAATGACAATTTTATAGTGCCAAGAGGCAAGAACTGTACAATAATGAGATATGTCACAAGGACAGAAATAACTCTATACACTAGAGGAATCCGGACAATCAGTACAGAGGAAATAATGGACCACGGTTAAAAACAGATTCTAAACAGAATATAAAAGAAAGGGACGGATTTTATGGATACAGGACCACGCAACCCATTGTAATGAAAAACCCAAAATTCCAAAGGATGTAAGAACAACTTACTCATAAGTATTCAGAAACAGTATGATTTAAAATAAAGAGAATAAATACCCCAAAATTCAAAAAAAAAAATGAAGTAAGCCCAACTTACAAACAAGTATTTAAGAAAACAATTTATGAGCCAATGAAGATAAGAGAATGAAGAAGCCAAAATGGAACCCTCAAAAGGATCACAAGAAAAGAAAAAACAAATATTTAAGATTATCCGAAAACCAAACCCAATTAATAAATGTCAGTAAAATAGCCAAGTATTGGAGATGAGAAGTGTATAATAGAAGGAAGAATTAATATGAAGAAATAATATGATCTGAGTTAAAGTACAGTGAATAATCCCTAGAATATGATTATTATTTATTATTTTATTGAAGGTCACATGATGACTACCTTACGAGGTTTATTAATGAAGATTGACTGTAGAATATTCCAGCAATCATTTGACTGGGCAGAGATGATGTTCCTCTGATCCCAGAAAGTATGTAACGGACGACGGTAATTGGTTAGCCGATAGAGCACCACCGATTCGATTCCAGTTATAATGTTAGGGAGGTTTAGGAAAATTAAATATTAGAGGGAAAACTCACAAATAAATATAGAGAATTAAATAAAACCAGATCCAAAATGTATAATTAATGAAGAATGTCACAAGAATGATTATAGAAATAAGATTTAAACTTGGGAAATAATTGATTTTAAGAAGGAACGAAGAAATGATAATAAAATAACGGATAATTATGAAATATAAAAGTACTATAAATAGGAAACCAATTGGCCAGGTACAAATTAGAAGTTTATTTCTTGCTAAACTTTGTTTATACCCAAAATAAACTTATTTCGAAGGGGGGGTGTTATGTAACGCAACATAGTTGAGGTTCCCCAACGTTACATAAAAGATTGAATGAAATATGGTCAAGGACCATACCCTGACTTAAGGTTGTTCAATAGGTCATGTGCTCGAGAAGTAACTCAAACCAGAAGGAGGCAATGACTAGTATTAAATGTATAAAAGCCAGACTAAGGAATGATTGAATGTTATGAATTGTTTGTTTTGTACTGTGGCATGTTCAGGTCACAGAGTATTTTATATTGTATGTTGACTATACTAAAGATGAAATAATGTTATTTGATAATAATACTTCACCAATAATTATGTTTATGTTTTAATTGGATTTGTATTTATATAACCCAGTATAGTTACCAATGTTAGGTACTGTACTAAGTTGTCAGTATTGTATAATGTTGAAAAATACTGTTGTTCTAATTAATGTTTATAAACTGGATCAGGAGTGTGACCAGTGTTTTAAATCTAACAAGTAGTTCTGACAATTATGTCATAAATTAATAAAGGGTTCCAGAACCAGTTAATTAATATAAAAACAAATAACCACCAGTAAATTAAAATTCATGTAATTAACTATGTAACCAATAATTAATTGTACAGTAGGTCAGGTAAAAAAGAAAATTAAGTTAAAAACCAAATAATGTTATAATGGTTGTAAATGAATCTATAGGCCTAAATTCCATATTAGTGAAAGGAAATTAATACCTTTTTAGTAAACCCAGTCCAACGAAAATCTGGTAAAACATTTACTGTTTAATAAGGAAGGTTAGGGGAGAATTTTATGTGATTCAATATTAATCCAAGCATGGAGTATTTTATTGGAAAGGAGTAGTAATATTCTATAATGCCGGCTCAAGGATATATAGAAAACATGGTTGTTAAGGCAACTGATATATAATAAGTTGTTGATTTTGAATAGATGGTACTGATTGTTACAAGCTATTAGATTGAAATGAACCGATATAAAAATATATGAATAAATATAAAGGAAAGATATGTCCAAACTGATAAGGCCTTTTTGTAAAACAATTATATTTGAACGATAATGAATCGTACAAATTAAATAGAACTCTAAATTATCAATGAGTAAAATAAAAAAGAATTGAAAGCTTCTCACCTCAGTCACTGAATATTTCCGCTGAATTTGGTATCAAACCAATTCATGCTATAAATTGAAGACCAGTAAAGAGTTAAAGCCTGAATTAACGGAAATATTTGGAAATACAGAAGACTCGGTTGACGAAATAACCTCCATTGACAGCGTAAGCTGAGATCCTAATTCCAGTTCGTTGGGACCAAGAATTGTGAAGACGCAAAAGAAGAATCGAAGCACAAGAGTTCCTGTGGGATTACCATCATCCATTCATTGAAAACCAGAGCAGTTTTACTGGGTGAAGACGATATAAACTGGATTTTGACCGCTGTTGACAAACATTCACCACCTAATGAAGCTTTCGCCGTTTGGGTAAAAAACAAATTATTTTCATATCATTGTATTTTAAGTAAATAATTTTATTCTTTTTGTAAATTGAACAACCTTAATTATGCGTTTTACCTGGCCTTACTAATGGTTCAAAGAACTACGCGAACCCTGGTATAAGAATTATTTGTCATTATTTTCAAAGTATATATGTTTTTTTTTAGAGTTCGAATAATTAAGAATCGATATATGTTGGGATAGTCGATTGGATCGTCTTATTGTTTGTCTGAGACAACGTAACTTGTTAAATACCAGAGAAAAATAAATAAAGTACATTTGTTGTATGAGATAACGTTTTAATCATTGCAGAGAAAATACTATATGTACTTGGCATAATAATTTATTAACAGGTTGATACAAACACTCAGAATAACTAACCAATAAGTACACTTATTTCTAGTAATAGCACTCCAAGTTTACAGCTGGTGGGACGGGAGATTGCTGAACTAACGGGTTTTGTCATACTAAATTTGAACGAAATTTTTATCGTTGAGGGACTAGGGTCGAGACAAAAACCACTTACATTCAGTAAATACTCCATATATATTGCTCATATTAAACAACCACTGAGAATTAAATTAAGTCTACAGAATAATACCATTATAAATTCAGGAACATAATTCTAAGTTTGTGGACTTAATAATCTGTGTTCTGAGGGTTTCACTGGTCACAACCGCAAGGTATATTAGTTAATAACATATTAATTAAACCAGGTAACAGCATTTTAATTGTTACGAATCGCCACCTACAACGTATTACTTGGCGTTTGTTACACCGGAGTCTCTTATAACTAATTACACTCATAGACAAGATTTCTTTATAATTTGACGTCTCCAGCTGGTATCATACATTATAACATACGTCCTCACATAATTAACAAGCAGTTCGTTACTAAATTGATTACAACAGTGGGGTTTGAATAAGACGGACGTTCCACCGCTAGTACCCAACATACTTATTCCATAACAAATTGACGACTCCTACGAAGGGGACTGATCAAAGAAAGACTCACCATACGTAGTTATTTACAAATTGCCGCTTGCAAATAAGGGCATATAAAAACATTCATCACTGATAATTGAGTTTATTACAAATTGACGCTCGCAACGTGAGGCATCATCATCGCATCTTAACACCTTAGATATCAGTTTATTACAAATTGGCGCATAACAACGTGGAGCTTATTTAAACACGTACTCAACACATTCTATTTTATATTATTACAAATTGGCGCTCAACGAGTGGGCTTTAGTTAAGTAAAAAATCATATTATTTGTTACTTAACTTGAGCAGGCAACCATTAGAGGCACAGGAATGCTTAATACCAGAGGCAGATCGAAGAAAAGGGCAGAAGAGAAGGAGAAGGAAGAAGGTGGACAGGAACAAGAAATAGAATTAATCACGGACAGTGAAATGGATCAACAGACAGGTGATACAGAAGAAACTGAAATAGTTATGGATACGGAAACGGAAATAGTGGAAGAGGATACCCAAGGGGACCAACCAGATAAGGAGGAAGCCAGAGGAGGATTAAATTGGGAAAAATTAATGGAATTAATGAGTAGTATGAAGGAGGATAATAAACAAACTAATGAGAGTTTAAGACAAACTAACGAAAAGTTAGACAGTATCAAAGAAGATTCCAGGACACAGAAGGAAGAATTAAATAAAAAATTTGAAGAAAACTCTGAAAAAATAGACAGTATTAAGGAAAGTACTAGTGAACTTTTGAGACAAACCATAAATGAAAATAATGAACAATTGAAGGCCGATTTTAGACAAATCAATGAGAAGCTGGAAAATAAAATAGACAGTATTAATGAAAACTCAAGAAAACAAAACGAAATTTTGAGCGAAAATTTAATCAAGCAAATGAATAAAAGGTTTGACAGGAATGATGAGAGTTTGAGGCAGATTCTGGAGAATACCAAACGAATGGATGAGAAAATTGAAAACCATAATAAGGAGTTGCGGCAAATCATCAATGAACAAGGCCTAGCATTGAGGGAAGTCATCAATGGAAGTATTATAATTGTCAATGAAACATGGAACAAAGGAGTTGATAGCTGTGAAGTGGAGGTAAGACAGCAAATAAATGAAATTACGGTGGATCTGGAAAAGACAGATGAACCCATCATGCAACTCAGAGTAGAAGTAGAGACCAAAATTACTCAAATAGGAAACACACAAGCGAAGACCCAAGAAAAATTTGACAAGATACCAATTGATAGAACCGGAAGAATAGAACGGGTTCATGATGAAATGAAGATAGTGAGAATAAGACAAATGTGTAAAAGGAAATTAACAGATACACGGGAAGAATTGGAAATGATTAAAGGGGGATTAGTTAAACTGCATAATAGACCAATTACGGAAAACAGAGAAGTAAGGCAAGTGAGAAACTTTAAACGAACCACACTTGAATTCCCAGATGGACTAGAAGGACCAAAAAGGCCAAAATTAACTAAGGAGCATGGAGGACTTATGGAATTTATGTATGAACCATCAGAACAATTAAGAGACAGTACAGAAGAATCAGTTCAAAGGACAATGATGAGCTTGACTATAAATGACAATTTTATAGTGCCAAGAGGCAAGAACTGTACAATAATGAGATATGTCACAAGGACAGAAATAACTCTATACACTAGAGGAATCCGGACAATCAGTACAGAGGAAATAATGGACCACGGTTAAAAACAGATTCTAAACAGAATATAAAAGAAAGGGGACGGATTTTATGGATACAGGACCAAGCAACCCATTGTAAATGAAAAACCCAAAATTCCAAAGGATGTAAGAACAACTTACTCATAATTATTCAGAAACAGTATGATTTAAAATAAAGAGAATAAATACCCCAAAATTCAAAAAAAAAAATGAAGTAAGCCCAACTTACAAACAAGTATTTAAGAAAACAATTTATGAGCCAATGAAGATAAGAGAATGAAGAAGCCAAAATGGAACCCTCAAAAGGATCACAAGAAAAGAAAAAACAAATATTTAAGAATTATCCGAAAACCAAACCCAATTAATAAATGTCAGTAAAATAGCCAAGTATTGGAGATGAGAAGTGTATAATAGAAGGAAGAATTAATATGAAGAAATAATATGATCTGAGTTAAAGTACAGTGAATAATCCCTAGAATATGATTATTATTTATTATTTTATTGAAGGTCACATGATGACTACCTTACGAGGTTTATTAATGAAGATTGACTGTAGAATATTCCAGCAATCATTTGACTGGGCAGAGATGATGTTCCTCTGATCCCAGAAAGTATGTAACGGACGACGGTAATTGGTTAGCCGATAGAGCACCACCGATTCGATTCCAGTTATAATGTTAGGGAGGTTTAGGAAAATTAAATATTAGAGGGAAAACTCACAAATAAATATAGAGAATTAAATAAAACCAGATCCAAAATGTATAATTAATGAAGAATGTCACAAGAATGATTATAGAAATAAGATTTAAACTTGGGAAATAATTGATTTTAAGAAGGAACGAAGAAATGATAATAAAATAACGGATAATTATGAAATATAAAAGTACTATAAATAGGAAACCAATTGGCCAGGTACAAATTAGAAGTTTATTTCTTGCTAAACTTTGTTTATACCCAAAATAAACTTATTTCGAAGGGGGGGTGTTATGTAACGCAACATAGTTGAGGTTCCCCAACGTTACATAAAAGATTGAATGAAATATGGTCAAGGACCATACCCTGACTTAAGGTTGTTCAATAGGTCATGTGCTCGAGAAGTAACTCAAACCAGAAGGAGGCAATGACTAGTATTAAATGTATAAAAGCCAGACTAAGGAATGATTGAATGTTATGAATTGTTTGTTTTGTACTGTGGCATGTTCAGGTCACAGAGTATTTTATATTGTATGTTGACTATACTAAAGATGAAATAATGTTATTTGATAATAATACTTCACCAATAATTATGTTTATGTTTTAATTGGATTTGTATTTATATAACCCAGTATAGTTACCAATGTTAGGTACTGTACTAAGTTGTCAGTATTGTATAATGTTGAAAAATACTGTTGTTCTAATTAATGTTTATAAACTGGATCAGGAGTGTGACCAGTGTTTTAAATCTAACAAGTAGTTCTGACAATTATGTCATAAATTAATAAAGGGTTCCAGAACCAGTTAATTAATATAAAAACAAATAACCACCAGTAAATTAAAATTCATGTAATTAACTATGTAACCAATAATTAATTGTACAGTAGGTCAGGTAAAAAAGAAAATTAAGTTAAAAACCAAATAATGTTATAATGGTTGTAAATGAATCTATAGGCCTAAATTCCATATTAGTGAAAGGAAATTAATACCTTTTTAGTAAACCCAGTCCAACGAAAATCTGGTAAAACATTTACTGTTTAATAAGGAAGGTTAGGGGAGAATTTTATGTGATTCAATATTAATCCAAGCATGGAGTATTTTATTGGAAAGGAGTAGTAATATTCTATAATGCCGGCTCAAGGATATATAGAAAACATGGTTGTTAAGGCAACTGATATATAATAAGTTGTTGATTTTGAATAGATGGTACTGATTGTTACAAGCTATTAGATTGAAATGAACCGATATAAAAATATATGAATAAATATAAAGGAAAGATATGTCCAAACTGATAAGGCCTTTTTGTAAAACAATTATATTTGAACGATAATGAATCGTACAAATTAAATAGAACTCTAAATTATCAATGAGTAAAATAAAAAAGAATTGAAAGCTTCTCACCTCAGTCACTGAATATTTCCGCTGAATTTGGTATCAAACCAATTCATGCTATAAATTGAAGACCAGTAAAGAGTTAAAGCCTGAATTAACGGAAATATTTGGAAATACAGAAGACTCGGTTGACGAAATAACCTCCATTGACAGCGTAAGCTGAGATCCTAATTCCAGTTCGTTGGGACCAAGAATTGTGAAGACGCAAAAGAAGAATCGAAGCACAAGAGTTCCTGTGGGATTACCATCATCCATTCATTGAAAACCAGAGCAGTTTTACTGGGTGAAGACGATATAAACTGGATTTTGACCGCTGTTGACAAACATTCACCACCTAATGAAGCTTTCGCCGTTTGGGTAAAAAACAAATTATTTTCATATCATTGTATTTTAAGTAAATAATTTTATTCTTTTTGTAAATTGAACAACCTTAATTATGCGTTTTACCTGGCCTTACTAATGGTTCAAAGAACTACGCGAACCCTGGTATAAGAATTATTTGTCATTATTTTCAAAGTATATATGTTTTTTTTTAGAGTTCGAATAATTAAGAATCGATATATGTTGGGATAGTCGATTGGATCGTCTTATTGTTTGTCTGAGACAACGTAACTTGTTAAATACCAGAGAAAAATAAATAAAGTACATTTGTTGTATGAGATAACGTTTTAATCATTGCAGAGAAAATACTATATGTACTTGGCGTAATAATTTATTAACAGGTTGATACAAACACTCAGAATAACTAACCTATAAGTACACTTATTTCTAGTAATAGCACTCCAAGTTTACAGCTGGTGGGACGGGAGATTGCTGAACTAACGGGTTTTGTCATACTAAATTTGAACGAAATTTTTATCGTTGAGGGACTAGGGTCGAGACAAAAACCACTTACATTCAGTAAATACTCCATATATATTGCTCATATTAAACAACCACTGAGAATTAAATTAAGTCTACAGAATAATACCATTATAAATTCAGGAACATAATTCTAAGTTTGTGGACTTAATAATCTGTGTTCTGAGGGTTTCACTGGTCACAACCGCAAGGTATATTAGTTAATAACATATTAATTAAACCAGGTAACAGCATTTTAATTGTTACGAATCGCCACCTACAACGTATTACTTGGCGTTTGTTACACCGGAGTCTCTTATAACTAATTACACTCATAGACAAGATTTCTTTATAATTTGACGTCTCCAGCTGGTATCATACATTATAACATACGTCCTCACATAATTAACAAGCAGTTCGTTACTAAATTGATTACAACAGTGGGGTTTGAATAAGACGGACGTTCCACCGCTAGTACCCAACATACTTATTCCATAACAAATTGACGACTCCTACGAAGGGGACTGATCAAAGAAAGACTCACCATACGTAGTTATTTACAAATTGCCGCTTGCAAATAAGGGCATATAAAAACATTCATCACTGATAATTGAGTTTATTACAAATTGACGCTCGCAACGTGAGGCATCATCATCGCATCTTAACACCTTAGATATCAGTTTATTACAAATTGGCGCATAACAACGTGGAGCTTATTTAAACACGTACTCAACACATTCTATTTTATATTATTACAAATTGGCGCTCAACGAGTGGGCTTTAGTTAAGTAAAAAATCATATTATTTGTTACTTAACTTGAGCAGGCAACCATTAGAGGCACAGGAATGCTTAATACCAGAGGCAGATCGAAGAAAAGGGCAGAAGAGAAGGAGAAGGAAGAAGGTGGACAGGAACAAGAAATAGAATTAATCACGGACAGTGAAATGGATCAACAGACAGGTGATACAGAAGAAACTGAAATAGTTATGGATACGGAAACGGAAATAGTGGAAGAGGATACCCAAGGGGACCAACCAGATAAGGAGGAAGCCAGAGGAGGATTAAATTGGGAAAAATTAATGGAATTAATGAGTAGTATGAAGGAGGATAATAAACAAACTAATGAGAGTTTAAGACAAACTAACGAAAAGTTAGACAGTATCAAAGAAGATTCCAGGACACAGAAGGAAGAATTAAATAAAAAATTTGAAGAAAACTCTGAAAAAATAGACAGTATTAAGGAAAGTACTAGTGAACTTTTGAGACAAACCATAAATGAAAATAATGAACAATTGAAGGCCGATTTTAGACAAATCAATGAGAAGCTGGAAAATAAAATAGACAGTATTAATGAAAACTCAAGAAAACAAAACGAAATTTTGAGCGAAAATTTAATCAAGCAAATGAATAAAAGGTTTGACAGGAATGATGAGAGTTTGAGGCAGATTCTGGAGAATACCAAACGAATGGATGAGAAAATTGAAAACCATAATAAGGAGTTGCGGCAAATCATCAATGAACAAGGCCTAGCATTGAGGGAAGTCATCAATGGAAGTATTATAATTGTCAATGAAACATGGAACAAAGGAGTTGATAGCTGTGAAGTGGAGGTAAGACAGCAAATAAATGAAATTACGGTGGATCTGGAAAAGACAGATGAACCCATCATGCAACTCAGAGTAGAAGTAGAGACCAAAATTACTCAAATAGGAAACATACAAGCGAAGACCCAAGAAAAATTTGACAAGATACCAATTGATAGAACCGGAAGAATAGAACGGGTTCATGATGAAATGAAGATAGTGAGAATAAGACAAATGTGTAAAAGGAAATTAATAGATACACGGGAAGAATTGGAAATGATTAAAGGGGGATTAGTTAAACTGCATAATAGACCAATTACGGAAAACAGAGAAGTAAGGCAAGTGAGAAACTTTAAACGAACCACACTTGAATTCCCAGATGGACTAGAAGGACCAAAAAGGCCAAAATTAACTAAGGAGCATGGAGGACTTATGGAATTTATGTATGAACCATCAGAACAATTAAGAGACAGTACAGAAGAATCAGTTCAAAGGACAATGATGAGCTTGACTATAAATGACAATTTTATAGTGACAAGAGGCAAGAACTGTACAATAATGAGATATGTCACAAGGACAGAAATAACTCTATACACTAGAGGAATCCGGACAATCAGTACAGAGGAAATAATGGACCACGGTTAAAAACAGATTCTAAACAGAATATAAAAGAAAGGGGACGGATTTTATGGATACAGGACCAAGCAACCCATTGTAAATGAAAAACCCAAAATTCCAAAGGATGTAAGAACAACTTACTCATAATTATTCAGAAACAGTATGATTTAAAATAAAGAGAATAAATACCCCAAAATTCAAAAAAAAAAATGAAGTAAGCCCAACTTACAAACAAGTATTTAAGAAAACAATTTATGAGCCAATGAAGATAAGAGAATGAAGAAGCCAAAATGGAACCCTCAAAAGGATCACAAGAAAAGAAAAAACAAATATTTAAGAATTATCCGAAAACCAAACCCAATTAATAAATGTCAGTAAAATAGCCAAGTATTGGAGATGAGAAGTGTATAATAGAAGGAAGAATTAATATGAAGAAATAATATGATCTGAGTTAAAGTACAGTGAATAATCCCTAGAATATGATTATTATTTATTATTTTATTGAAGGTCACATGATGACTACCTTACGAGGTTTATTAATGAAGATTGACTGTAGAATATTCCAGCAATCATTTGACTGGGCAGAGATGATGTTCCTCTGATCCCAGAAAGTATGTAACGGACGACGGTAATTGGTTAGCCGATAGAGCACCACCGATTCGATTCCAGTTATAATGTTAGGGAGGTTTAGGAAAATTAAATATTAGAGGGAAAACTCACAAATAAATATAGAGAATTAAATAAAACCAGATCCAAAATGTATAATTAATGAAGAATGTCACAAGAATGATTATAGAAATAAGATTTAAACTTGGGAAATAATTGATTTTAAGAAGGAACGAAGAAATGATAATAAAATAACGGATAATTATGAAATATAAAAGTACTATAAATAGGAAACCAATTGGCCAGGTACAAATTAGAAGTTTATTTCTTGCTAAACTTTGTTTATACCCAAAATAAACTTATTTCGAAGGGGGGGTGTTATGTAACGCAACATAGTTGAGGTTCCCCAACGTTACATAAAAGATTGAATGAAATATGGTCAAGGACCATACCCTGACTTAAGGTTGTTCAATAGGTCATGTGCTCGAGAAGTAACTCAAACCAGAAGGAGGCAATGACTAGTATTAAATGTATAAAAGCCAGACTAAGGAATGATTGAATGTTATGAATTGTTTGTTTTGTACTGTGGCATGTTCAGGTCACAGAGTATTTTATATTGTATGTTGACTATACTAAAGATGAAATAATGTTATTTGATAATAATACTTCACCAATAATTATGTTTATGTTTTAATTGGATTTGTATTTATATAACCCAGTATAGTTACCAATGTTAGGTACTGTACTAAGTTGTCAGTATTGTATAATGTTGAAAAATACTGTTGTTCTAATTAATGTTTATAAACTGGATCAGGAGTGTGACCAGTGTTTTAAATCTAACAAGTAGTTCTGACAATTATGTCATAAATTAATAAAGGGTTCCAGAACCAGTTAATTAATATAAAAACAAATAACCACCAGTAAATTAAAATTCATGTAATTAACTATGTAACCAATAATTAATTGTACAGTAGGTCAGGTAAAAAAGAAAATTAAGTTAAAAACCAAATAATGTTATAATGGTTGTAAATGAATCTATAGGCCTAAATTCCATATTAGTGAAAGGAAATTAATACCTTTTTAGTAAACCCAGTCCAACGAAAATCTGGTAAAACATTTACTGTTTAATAAGGAAGGTTAGGGGAGAATTTTATGTGATTCAATATTAATCCAAGCATGGAGTATTTTATTGGAAAGGAGTAGTAATATTCTATAATGCCGGCTCAAGGATATATAGAAAACATGGTTGTTAAGGCAACTGATATATAATAAGTTGTTGATTTTGAATAGATGGTACTGATTGTTACAAGCTATTAGATTGAAATGAACCGATATAAAAATATATGAATAAATATAAAGGAAAGATATGTCCAAACTGATAAAGCCTTTTTGTAAAACAATTATATTTGAACGATAATGAATCGTACAAATTAAATAGAACTCTAAATTATCAATGAGTAAAATAAAAAAGAATTGAAAGCCTCTCACCTCAGTCACTGAATATTTCCGCTGAATTTGGTATCAAACCAATTCATGCTATAAATTGAAGACCAGTAAAGAGTTAAAGCCTGAATTAACGGAAATACTTGGAAATACAGAAGACTCGGTTGACGAAATAACCTCCATTGACAGCGTAAGCTGAGATCCTAATTCCAGTTCGTTGGGACCAAGAATTGTGAAGACGCAAAAGAAGAATCGAAGCACAAGAGTTCCTGTGGGATTACCATCATCCATTCATTGAAAACCAGAGCAGTTTTACTGGGTGAAAACGATATAAACTGGATTTTGACCGCTGTTGACAAACATTCACCGCCTAATGAAGCTTTCGCCGTTTGGGTAAAAAACAAATTATTTTCATATCATTGTATTTTAAGTAAATAATTTTATTCTTTTTGTAAATTGAACAACCTTAATTATGCGTTTTACCTGGCCTTACTAATGGTTCAAAGAACTACGCGAACCCTGGTATAAGAATTATTTGTCATTATTTTCAAAGTATATATGTTTTTTTTTAGAGTTCGAATAATTAAGAATCGATATATGTTGGGATAGTCGATTGGATCGTCTTATTGTTTGTCTGAGACAACGTAACTTGTTAAATACCAGAGAAAAATAAATAAAGTACATTTGTTGTATGAGATAACGTTTTAATCATTGCAGAGAAAATACTATATGTACTTGGCGTAATAATTTATTAACAGGTTGATACAAACACTCAGAATAACTAACCTATAAGTACACTTATTTCTAGTAATAGCGCTCCAAGTTTACAGCTGGTGGGACGGGAGATTGCTGAACTAACGGGTTTTGTCATACTAAATTTGAACGAAATTTTTATCGTTGAGGGACTAGGGTCGAGACAAAAACCACTTACATTCAGTAAATACTCCATATATATTGCTCATATTAAACAACCACTGAGAATTAAATTAAGTCTACAGAATAATACCATTATAAATTCAGGAACATAATTCTAAGTTTGTGGACTTAATAATCTGTGTTCTGAGGGTTTCACTGGTCACAACCGCAAGGTATATTAGTTAATAACATATTAATTAAACCAGGTAACAGCATTTTAATTGTTACGAATCGCCACCTACAACGTATTACTTGGCGTTTGTTACACCGGAGTCTCTTATAACTAATTACACTCATAGACAAGATTTCTTTATAATTTGACGTCTCCAGCTGGTATCATACATTATAACATACGTCCTCACATAATTAACAAGCAGTTCGTTACTAAATTGATTACAACAGTGGGGTTTGAATAAGACGGACGTTCCACCGCTAGTACCCAACATACTTATTCCATAACAAATTGACGACTCCTACGAAGGGGACTGATCAAAGAAAGACTCACCATACGTAGTTATTTACAAATTGCCGCTTGCAAATAAGGGCATATAAAAACATTCATCACTGATAATTGAGTTTATTACAAATTGACGCTCGCAACGTGAGGCATCATCATCGCATCTTAACACCTTAGATATCAGTTTATTACAAATTGGCGCATAACAACGTGGAGCTTATTTAAACACGTACTCAACACATTCTATTTTATATTATTACAAATTGGCGCTCAACGAGTGGGCTTTAGTTAAGTAAAAAATCATATTATTTGTTACTTAACTTGAGCAGGCAACCATTAGAGGCACAGGAATGCTTAATACCAGAGGCAGATCGAAGAAAAGGGCAGAAGAGAAGGAGAAGGAAGAAGGTGGACAGGAACAAGAAATAGAATTAATCACGGACAGTGAAATGGATCAACAGACAGGTGATACAGAAGAAACTGAAATAGTTATGGATACGGAAACGGAAATAGTGGAAGAGGATACCCAAGGGGACCAACCAGATAAGGAGGAAGCCAGAGGAGGATTAAATTGGGAAAAATTAATGGAATTAATGAGTAGTATGAAGGAGGATAATAAACAAACTAATGAGAGTTTAAGACAAACTAACGAAAAGTTAGACAGTATCAAAGAAGATTCCAGGACACAGAAGGAAGAATTAAATAAAAAATTTGAAGAAAACTCTGAAAAAATAGACAGTATTAAGGAAAGTACTAGTGAACTTTTGAGACAAACCATAAATGAAAATAATGAACAATTGAAGGCCGATTTTAGACAAATCAATGAGAAGCTGGAAAATAAAATAGACAGTATTAATGAAAACTCAAGAAAACAAAACGAAATTTTGAGCGAAAATTTAATCAAGCAAATGAATAAAAGGTTTGACAGGAATGATGAGAGTTTGAGGCAGATTCTGGAGAATACCAAACGAATGGATGAGAAAATTGAAAACCATAATAAGGAGTTGCGGCAAATCATCAATGAACAAGGCCTAGCATTGAGGGAAGTCATCAATGGAAGTATTATAATTGTCAATGAAACATGGAACAAAGGAGTTGATAGCT
The DNA here is from genome assembly GCA_034769895.1 of Magicicada septendecula. NCBI lineage: Eukaryota > Metazoa > Arthropoda > Insecta > Hemiptera > Cicadidae > Magicicada > Magicicada septendecula. The sequence goes on from CM068368.1 coordinate 451,144,323, forward strand.
GTGAAGTGGAGGTAAGACAGCAAATAAATGAAATTACGGTGGATCTGGAAAAGACAGATGAACCCATCATGCAACTCAGAGTAGAAGTAGAGACCAAAATTACTCAAATAGGAAACATACAAGCGAAGACCCAAGAAAAATTTGACAAGATACCAATTGATAGAACCGGAAGAATAGAACGGGTTCATGATGAAATGAAGATAGTGAGAATAAGACAAATGTGTAAAAGGAAATTAATAGATACGCGGGAAGAATTGGAAATGATTAAAGGGGGATTAGTTAAACTGCATAATAGACCAATTACGGAAAACAGAGAAGTAAGGCAAGTGAGAAACTTTAAACGAACCACACTTGAATTCCCAGATGGACTAGAAGGACCAAAAAGGCCAAAATTAACTAAGGAGCATGGAGGACTTATGGAATTTATGTATGAACCATCAGAACAATTAAGAGACAGTACAGAAGAATCAGTTCAAAGGACAATGATGAGCTTGACTATAAATGACAATTTTACAGTGCCAAGAGGCAAGAACTGTACAATAATGAGATATGTCACAAGGACAGAAATAACTCTATACACTAGAGGAATCCGGACAATCAGTACAGAGGAAATAATGGACCACGGTTAAAAACAGATTCTAAACAGAATATAAAAGAAAGGGGACGGATTTTATGGATACAGGACCAAGCAACCCATTGTAAATGAAAAACCCAAAATTCCAAAGGATGTAAGAACAACTTACTCATAATTATTCAGAAACAGTATGATTTAAAATAAAGAGAATAAATACCCCAAAATTCAAAAAAAAAAAATGAAGTAAGCCCAACTTACAAACAAGTATTTAAGAAAACAATTTATGAGCCAATGAAGATAAGAGAATGAAGAAGCCAAAATGGAACCCTCAAAAGGATCACAAGAAAAGAAAAAACAAATATTTAAGAATTATCCGAAAACAAAACCCAATTAATAAATGTCAATAAAATAGCCAAGTATTGGAGATGAGAAGTGTATAATAGAAGGAAGAATTAATATGAAGAAATAATATGATCTGAGTTAAAGTACAGTGAATAATCCCTAGAATATGATTATTATTTATTATTTTATTGAAGGTCACATGATGACTACCTTACGAGGTTTATTAATGAAGATTGACTGTAGAATATTCCAGCAATCATTTGACTGGGCAGAGATGATGTTCCTCTGATCCCAGAAAGTATGTAACGGACGACGGTAATTGGTTAGCCGATAGAGCACCACCGATTCGATTCCAGTTATAATGTTAGGGAGGTTTAGGAAAATTAAATATTAGAGGGAAAACTCACAAATAAATATAGAGAATTAAATAAAACCAGATCCAAAATGTATAATTAATGAAGAATGTCACAAGAATTATTATAGAAATAAGATTTAAACTTGGGAAATAATTGATTTTAAGAAGGAACGAAGAAATGATAATAAAATAACGGATAATTATGAAATATAAAAGTACTATAAATAGGAAACCAATTGGCCAGATACAAATTAGAAGTTTATTTCTTGCTAAACTTTGTTTATACCCAAAATAAACTTATTTCGAAGGGGGGGTGTTATGTAACGCAACATAGTTGAGGTTCCCCAACGTTACATAAAAGATTGAATGAAATATGGTCAAGGACCATACCCTGACTTAAGGTTGTTCAATAGGTCATGTGCTCGAGAAGTAACTCAAACCAGAAGGAGGCAATGACTAGTATTAAATGTATAAAAGCCAGACTAAGGAATGATTGAATGTTATGAATTGTTTGTTTTGTACTGTGGCATGTTCAGGTCACAGAGTATTTTATATTGTATGTTGACTATACTAAAGATGAAATAATGTTATTTGATAATAATACTTCACCAATAATTATGTTTATGTTTATATTGGATTTGTATTTATATAACCCAGTATAGTTACCAATGTTAGGTACTGTACTAAGTTGTCAGTATTGTATAATGTTGAAAAATACTGTTGTTCTAATTAATGTTTATAAACTGGATCAGGAGTGTGACCAGTGTTTTAAATCTAACAAGTAGTTCTGACAATTATGTCATAAATTAATAAAGGGTTCCAGAACCAGTTAATTAATATAAAAACAAATAACCACCAGTAAATTAAAATTCATGTAATTAACTATGTAACCAATAATTAATTGTACAGTAGGTCAGGTAAAAAAGAAAATTAAGTTAAAAACCAAATAATGTTATAATGGTTGTAAATGAATCTATAGGCCTAAATTCCATATTAGTGAAAGGAAATTAATACCTTTTTAGTAAACCCAGTCCAACGAAAATCTGGTAAAACATTTACTGTTTAATAAGGAAGGTTAGGGGAGAATTTTATGTGATTCAATATTAATCCAAGCATGGAGTATTTTATTGGAAAGGAGTAGTAATATTCTATAATGCCGGCTCAAGGATATATAGAAAACATGGTTGTTAAGGCAACTGATATATAATAAGTTGTTGATTTTGAATAGATGGTACTGATTGTTACAAGCTATTAGATTGAAATGAACCGATATAAAAATATATGAATAAATATAAAGGAAAGATATGTCCAAACTGATAAAGCCTTTTTGTAAAACAATTATATTTGAACGATAATGAATCGTACAAATTAAATAGAACTCTAAATTATCAATGAGTAAAATAAAAAAGAATTGAAAGCTTCTCACCTCAGTCACTGAATATTTCCGCTGAATTTGGTATCAAACCAATTCATGCTATAAATTGAAGACCAGTAAAGAGTTAAAGCCTGAATTAACGGAAATATTTGGAAATACAGAAGACTCGGTTGACGAAATAACCTCCATTGACAGCGTAAGCTGAGATCCTAATTCCAGTTCGTTGGGACCAAGAATTGTGAAGACGCAAAAGAAGAATCGAAGCACATGAGTTCCTGTGGGATTACCATCATCCATTCATTGAAAACCAGAGCAGTTTTACTGGGTGAAAACGATATAAACTGGATTTTGACCGCTGTTGACAAACATTCACCACCTAATGAAGCTTTCGCCGTTTGGGTAAAAAACAAATTATTTTCATATCATTGTATTTTAAGTAAATAATTTTATTCTTTTTGTAAATTGAACAACCTTAATTATGCGTTTTACCTGGCCTTACTAATGGTTCAAAGAACTACGCGAACCCTGGTATAAGAATTATTTGTCATTATTTTCAAAGTATATATGTTTTTTTTTAGAGTTCGAATAATTAAGAATCGATATATGTTGGGATAGTCGATTGGATCGTCTTATTGTTTGTCTGAGACAACGTAACTTGTTAAATACCAGAGAAAAATAAATAAAGTACATTTGTTGTATGAGATAACGTTTTAATCATTGCAGAGAAAATACTATATGTACTTGGCGTAATAATTTATTAACAGGTTGATACAAACACTCAGAATAACTAACCTATAAGTACACTTATTTCTAGTAATAGCGCTCCAAGTTTACAGCTGGTGGGACGGGAGATTGCTGAACTAACGGGTTTTGTCATACTAAATTTGAACGAAATTTTTATCGTTGAGGGACTAGGGTCGAGACAAAAACCACTTACATTCAGTAAATACTCCATATATATTGCTCATATTAAACAACCACTGAGAATTAAATTAAGTCTACAGAATAATACCATTATAAATTCAGGAACATAATTCTAAGTTTGTGGACTTAATAATCTGTGTTCTGAGGGTTTCACTGGTCACAACCGCAAGGTATATTAGTTAATAACATATTAATTAAACCAGGTAACAGCATTTTAATTGTTACGAATCGCCACCTACAACGTATTACTTGGCGTTTGTTACACCGGAGTCTCTTATAACTAATTACACTCATAGACAAGATTTCTTTATAATTTGACGTCTCCAGCTGGTATCATACATTATAACATACGTCCTCACATAATTAACAAGCAGTTCGTTACTAAATTGATTACAACAGTGGGGTTTGAATAAGACGGACGTTCCACCGCTAGTACCCAACATACTTATTCCATAACAAATTGACGACTCCTACGAAGGGGACTGATCAAAGAAAGACTCACCATACGTAGTTATTTACAAATTGCCGCTTGCAAATAAGGGCATATAAAAACATTCATCACTGATAATTGAGTTTATTACAAATTGACGCTCGCAACGTGAGGCATCATCATCGCATCTTAACACCTTAGATATCAGTTTATTACAAATTGGCGCATAACAACGTGGAGCTTATTTAAACACGTACTCAACACATTCTATTTTATATTATTACAAATTGGCGCTCAACGAGTGGGCTTTAGTTAAGTAAAAAATCATATTATTTGTTACTTAACTTGAGCAGGCAACCATTAGAGGCACAGGAATGCTTAATACCAGAGGCAGATCGAAGAAAAGGGCAGAAGAGAAGGAGAAGGAAGAAGGTGGACAGGAACAAGAAATAGAATTAATCACGGACAGTGAAATGGATCAACAGACAGGTGATACAGAAGAAACTGAAATAGTTATGGATACGGAAACGGAAATAGTGGAAGAGGATACCCAAGGGGACCAACCAGATAAGGAGGAAGCCAGAGGAGGATTAAATTGGGAAAAATTAATGGAATTAATGAGTAGTATGAAGGAGGATAATAAACAAACTAATGAGAGTTTAAGACAAACTAACGAAAAGTTAGACAGTATCAAAGAAGATTCCAGGACACAGAAGGAAGAATTAAATAAAAAATTTGAAGAAAACTCTGAAAAAATAGACAGTATTAAGGAAAGTACTAGTGAACTTTTGAGACAAACCATAAATGAAAATAATGAACAATTGAAGGCCGATTTTAGACAAATCAATGAGAAGCTGGAAAATAAAATAGACAGTATTAATGAAAACTCAAGAAAACAAAACGAAATTTTGAGCGAAAATTTAATCAAGCAAATGAATAAAAGGTTTGACAGGAATGATGAGAGTTTGAGGCAGATTCTGGAGAATACCAAACGAATGGATGAGAAAATTGAAAACCATAATAAGGAGTTGCGGCAAATCATCAATGAACAAGGCCTAGCATTGAGGGAAGTCATCAATGGAAGTATTATAATTGTCAATGAAACATGGAACAAAGGAGTTGATAGCTGTGAAGTGGAGGTAAGACAGCAAATAAATGAAATTACGGTGGATCTGGAAAAGACAGATGAACCCATCATGCAACTCAGAGTAGAAGTAGAGACCAAAATTACTCAAATAGGAAACATACAAGCGAAGACCCAAGAAAAATTTGACAAGATACCAATTGATAGAACCGGAAGAATAGAACGGGTTCATGATGAAATGAAGATAGTGAGAATAAGACAAATGTGTAAAAGGAAATTAATAGATACACGGGAAGAATTGGAAATGATTAAAGGGGGATTAGTTAAACTGCATAATAGACCAATTACGGAAAACAGAGAAGTAAGGCAAGTGAGAAACTTTAAACGAACCACACTTGAATTCCCAGATGGACTAGAAGGACCAAAAAGGCCAAAATTAACTAAGGAGCATGGAGGACTTATGGAATTTATGTATGAACCATCAGAACAATTAAGAGACAGTACAGAAGAATCAGTTCAAAGGACAATGATGAGCTTGACTATAAATGACAATTTTACAGTGCCAAGAGGCAAGAACTGTACAATAATGAGATATGTCACAAGGACAGAAATAACTCTATACACTAGAGGAATCCGGACAATCAGTACAGAGGAAATAATGGACCACGGTTAAAAACAGATTCTAAACAGAATATAAAAGAAAGGGGACGGATTTTATGGATACAGGACCAAGCAACCCATTGTAAATGAAAAACCCAAAATTCCAAAGGATGTAAGAACAACTTACTCATAATTATTCAGAAACAGTATGATTTAAAATAAAGAGAATAAATACCCCAAAATTCAAAAAAAAAAATGAAGTAAGCCCAACTTACAAACAAGTATTTAAGAAAACAATTTATGAGCCAATGAAGATAAGAGAATGAAGAAGCCAAAATGGAACCCTCAAAAGGATCACAAGAAAAGAAAAAACAAATATTTAAGAATTATCCGAAAACAAAACCCAATTAATAAATGTCAATAAAATAGCCAAGTATTGGAGATGAGAAGTGTATAATAGAAGGAAGAATTAATATGAAGAAATAATATGATCTGAGTTAAAGTACAGTGAATAATCCCTAGAATATGATTATTATTTATTATTTTATTGAAGGTCACATGATGACTACCTTACGAGGTTTATTAATGAAGATTGACTGTAGAATATTCCAGCAATCATTTGACTGGGCAGAGATGATGTTCCTCTGATCCCAGAAAGTATGTAACGGACGACGGTAATTGGTTAGCCGATAGAGCACCACCGATTCGATTCCAGTTATAATGTTAGGGAGGTTTAGGAAAATTAAATATTAGAGGGAAAACTCACAAATAAATATAGAGAATTAAATAAAACCAGATCCAAAATGTATAATTAATGAAGAATGTCACAAGAATGATTATAGAAATAAGATTTAAACTTGGGAAATAATTGATTTTAAGAAGGAACGAAGAAATGATAATAAAATAACGGATAATTATGAAATATAAAAGTACTATAAATAGGAAACCAATTGGCCAGATACAAATTAGAAGTTTATTTCTTGCTAAACTTTGTTTATACCCAAAATAAACTTATTTCGAAGGGGGGGTGTTATGTAACGCAACATAGTTGAGGTTCCCCAACGTTACATAAAAGATTGAATGAAATATGGTCAAGGACCATACCCTGACTTAAGGTTGTTCAATAGGTCATGTGCTCGAGAAGTAACTCAAACCAGAAGGAGGCAATGACTAGTATTAAATGTATAAAAGCCAGACTAAGGAATGATTGAATGTTATGAATTGTTTGTTTTGTACTGTGGCATGTTCAGGTCACAGAGTATTTTATATTGTATGTTGACTATACTAAAGATGAAATAATGTTATTTGATAATAATACTTCACCAATAATTATGTTTATGTTTATGTTTATATTGGATTTGTATTTATATAACCCAGTATAGTTACCAATGTTAGGTACTGTACTAAGTTGTCAGTATTGTATAATGTTGAAAAATACTGTTGTTCTAATTAATGTTTATAAACTGGATCAGGAGTGTGACCAGTGTTTTAAATCTAACAAGTAGTTCTGACAATTATGTCATAAATTAATAAAGGGTTCCAGAACCAGTTAATTAATATAAAAACAAATAACCACCAGTAAATTAAAATTCATGTAATTAACTATGTAACCAATAATTAATTGTACAGTAGGTCAGGTAAAAAAGAAAATTAAGTTAAAAACCAAATAATGTTATAATGGTTGTAAATGAATCTATAGGCCTAAATTCCATATTAGTGAAAGGAAATTAATACCTTTTTAGTAAACCCAGTCCAACGAAAATCTGGTAAAACATTTACTGTTTAATAAGGAAGGTTAGGGGAGAATTTTATGTGATTCAATATTAATCCAAGCATGGAGTATTTTATTGGAAAGGAGTAGTAATATTCTATAATGCCGGCTCAAGGATATATAGAAAACATGGTTGTTAAGGCAACTGATATATAATAAGTTGTTGATTTTGAATAGATGGTACTGATTGTTACAAGCTATTAGATTGAAATGAACCGATATAAAAATATATGAATAAATATAAAGGAAAGATATGTCCAAACTGATAAAGCCTTTTTGTAAAACAATTATATTTGAACGATAATGAATCGTACAAATTAAATAGAACTCTAAATTATCAATGAGTAAAATAAAAAAGAATTGAAAGCTTCTCACCTCAGTCACTGAATATTTCCGCTGAATTTGGTATCAAACCAATTCATGCTATAAATTGAAGACCAGTAAAGAGTTAAAGCCTGAATTAACGGAAATATTTGGAAATACAGAAGACTCGGTTGACGAAATAACCTCCATTGACAGCGTAAGCTGAGATCCTAATTCCAGTTCGTTGGGACCAAGAATTGTGAAGACGCAAAAGAAGAATCGAAGCACAAGAGTTCCTGTGGGATTACCATCATCCATTCATTGAAAACCAGAGCAGTTTTACTGGGTGAAAACGATATAAACTGGATTTTGACCGCTGTTGACAAACATTCACCGCCTAATGAAGCTTTCGCCGTTTGGGTAAAAAACAAATTATTTTCATATCATTGTATTTTAAGTAAATAATTTTATTCTTTTTGTAAATTGAACAACCTTAATTATGCGTTTTACCTGGCCTTACTAATGGTTCAAAGAACTACGCGAACCCTGGTATAAGAATTATTTGTCATTATTTTCAAAGTATATATGTTTTTTTTTAGAGTTCGAATAATTAAGAATCGATATATGTTGGGATAGTCGATTGGATCGTCTTATTGTTTGTCTGAGACAACGTAACTTGTTAAATACCAGAGAAAAATAAATAAAGTACATTTGTTGTATGAGATAACGTTTTAATCATTGCAGAGAAAATACTATATGTACTTGGCGTAATAATTTATTAACAGGTTGATACAAACACTCAGAATAACTAACCTATAAGTACACTTATTTCTAGTAATAGCGCTCCAAGTTTACAGCTGGTGGGACGGGAGATTGCTGAACTAACGGGTTTTGTCATACTAAATTTGAACGAAATTTTTATCGTTGAGGGACTAGGGTCGAGACAAAAACCACTTACATTCAGTAAATACTCCATATATATTGCTCATATTAAACAACCACTGAGAATTAAATTAAGTCTACAGAATAATACCATTATAAATTCAGGAACATAATTCTAAGTTTGTGGACTTAATAATCTGTGTTCTGAGGGTTTCACTGGTCACAACCGCAAGGTATATTAGTTAATAACATATTAATTAAACCAGGTAACAGCATTTTAATTGTTACGAATCGCCACCTACAACGTATTACTTGGCGTTTGTTACACCGGAGTCTCTTATAACTAATTACACTCATAGACAAGATTTCTTTATAATTTGACGTCTCCAGCTGGTATCATACATTATAATTAACAAGCAGTTCGTTACTAAATTGATTACAACAGTGGGGTTTGAATAAGACGGACGTTCCACCGCTAGTACCCAACATACTTATTCCATAACAAATTGACGACTCCTACGAAGGGGACTGATCAAAGAAAGACTCACCATACGTAGTTATTTACAAATTGCCGCTTGCAAATAAGGGCATATAAAAACATTCATCACTGATAATTGAGTTTATTACAAATTGACGCTCGCAACGTGAGGCATCATCATCGCATCTTAACACCTTAGATATCAGTTTATTACAAATTGGCGCATAACAACGTGGAGCTTATTTAAACACGTACTCAACACATTCTATTTTATATTATTACAAATTGGCGCTCAACGAGTGGGCTTTAGTTAAGTAAAAAATCATATTATTTGTTACTTAACTTGAGCAGGCAACCATTAGAGGCACAGGAATGCTTAATACCAGAGGCAGATCGAAGAAAAGGGCAGAAGAGAAGGAGAAGGAAGAAGGTGGACAGGAACAAGAAATAGAATTAATCACGGACAGTGAAATGGATCAACAGACAGGTGATACAGAAGAAACTGAAATAGTTATGGATACGGAAACGGAAATAGTGGAAGAGGATACCCAAGGGGACCAACCAGATAAGGAGGAAGCCAGAGGAGGATTAAATTGGGAAAAATTAATGGAATTAATGAGTAGTATGAAGGAGGATAATAAACAAACTAATGAGAGTTTAAGACAAACTAACGAAAAGTTAGACAGTATCAAAGAAGATTCCAGGACACAGAAGGAAGAATTAAATAAAAAATTTGAAGAAAACTCTGAAAAAATAGACAGTATTAAGGAAAGTACTAGTGAACTTTTGAGACAAACCATAAATGAAAATAATGAACAATTGAAGGCCGATTTTAGACAAATCAATGAGAAGCTGGAAAATAAAATAGACAGTATTAATGAAAACTCAAGAAAACAAAACGAAATTTTGAGCGAAAATTTAATCAAGCAAATGAATAAAAGGTTTGACAGGAATGATGAGAGTTTGAGGCAGATTCTGGAGAATACCAAACGAATGGATGAGAAAATTGAAAACCATAATAAGGAGTTGCGGCAAATCATCAATGAACAAGGCCTAGCATTGAGGGAAGTCATCAATGGAAGTATTATAATTGTCAATGAAACATGGAACAAAGGAGTTGATAGCTGTGAAGTGGAGGTAAGACAGCAAATAAATGAAATTACGGTGGATCTGGAAAAGACAGATGAACCCATCATGCAACTCAGAGTAGAAGTAGAGACCAAAATTACTCAAATAGGAAACATACAAGCGAAGACCCAAGAAAAATTTGACAAGATACCAATTGATAGAACCGGAAGAATAGAACGGGTTCATGATGAAATGAAGATAGTGAGAATAAGACAAATGTGTAAAAGGAAATTAATAGATACACGGGAAGAATTGGAAATGATTAAAGGGGGATTAGTTAAACTGCATAATAGACCAATTACGGAAAACAGAGAAGTAAGGCAAGTGAGAAACTTTAAACGAACCACACTTGAATTCCCAGATGGACTAGAAGGACCAAAAAGGCCAAAATTAACTAAGGAGCATGGAGGACTTATGGAATTTATGTATGAACCATCAGAACAATTAAGAGACAGTACAGAAGAATCAGTTCAAAGGACAATGATGAGCTTGACTATAAATGACAATTTTACAGTGCCAAGAGGCAAGAACTGTACAATAATGAGATATGTCACAAGGACAGAAATAACTCTATACACTAGAGGAATCTGGACAATCAGTACAGAGGAAATAATGGACCACGGTTAAAAACAGATTCTAAACAGAATATAAAAGAAAGGGGACGGATTTTATGGATACAGGACCAAGCAACCCATTGTAAATGAAAAACCCAAAATTCCAAAGGATGTAAGAACAACTTACTCATAATTATTCAGAAACAGTATGATTTAAAATAAAGAGAATAAATACCCCAAAATTCAAAAAAAAAAATGAAGTAAGCCCAACTTACAAACAAGTATTTAAGAAAACAATTTATGAGCCAATGAAGATAAGAGAATGAAGAAGCCAAAATGGAACCCTCAAAAGGATCACAAGAAAAGAAAAAACAAATATTTAAGAATTATCCGAAAACAAAACCCAATTAATAAATGTCAATAAAATAGCCAAGTATTGGAGATGAGAAGTGTATAATAGAAGGAAGAATTAATATGAAGAAATAATATGATCTGAGTTAAAGTACAGTGAATAATCCCTAGAATATGATTATTATTTATTATTTTATTGAAGGTCACATGATGACTACCTTACGAGGTTTATTAATGAAGATTGACTGTAGAATATTCCAGCAATCATTTGACTGGGCAGAGATGATGTTCCTCTGATCCCAGAAAGTATGTAACGGACGACGGTAATTGGTTAGCCGATAGAGCACCACCGATTCGATTCCAGTTATAATGTTAGGGAGGTTTAGGAAAATTAAATATTAGAGGGAAAACTCACAAATAAATATAGAGAATTAAATAAAACCAGATCCAAAATGTATAATTAATGAAGAATGTCACAAGAATGATTATAGAAATAAGATTTAAACTTGGGAAATAATTGATTTTAAGAAGGAACGAAGAAATGATAATAAAATAACGGATAATTATGAAATATAAAAGTACTATAAATAGGAAACCAATTGGCCAGATACAAATTAGAAGTTTATTTCTTGCTAAACTTTGTTTATACCCAAAATAAACTTATTTCGAAGGGGGGGTGTTATGTAACGCAACATAGTTGAGGTTCCCCAACGTTACATAAAAGATTGAATGAAATATGGTCAAGGACCATACCCTGACTTAAGGTTGTTCAATAGGTCATGTGCTCGAGAAGTAACTCAAACCAGAAGGAGGCAATGACTAGTATTAAATGTATAAAAGCCAGACTAAGGAATGATTGAATGTTATGAATTGTTTGTTTTGTACTGTGGCATGTTCAGGTCACAGAGTATTTTATATTGTATGTTGACTATACTAAAGATGAAATAATGTTATTTGATAATAATACTTCACCAATAATTATGTTTATGTTTATGTTTATATTGGATTTGTATTTATATAACCCAGTATAGTTACCAATGTTAGGTACTGTACTAAGTTGTCAGTATTGTATAATGTTGAAAAATACTGTTGTTCTAATTAATGTTTATAAACTGGATCAGGAGTGTGACCAGTGTTTTAAATCTAACAAGTAGTTCTGACAATTATGTCATAAATTAATAAAGGGTTCCAGAACCAGTTAATTAATATAAAAACAAATAACCACCAGTAAATTAAAATTCATGTAATTAACTATGTAACCAATAATTAATTGTACAGTAGGTCAGGTAAAAAAGAAAATTAAGTTAAAAACCAAATAATGTTATAATGGTTGTAAATGAATCTATAGGCCTAAATTCCATATTAGTGAAAGGAAATTAATACCTTTTTAGTAAACCCAGTCCAACGAAAATCTGGTAAAACATTTACTGTTTAATAAGGAAGGTTAGGGGAGAATTTTATGTGATTCAATATTAATCCAAGCATGGAGTATTTTATTGGAAAGGAGTAGTAATATTCTATAATGCCGGCTCAAGGATATATAGAAAACATGGTTGTTAAGGCAACTGATATATAATAAGTTGTTGATTTTGAATAGATGGTACTGATTGTTACAAGCTATTAGATTGAAATGAACCGATATAAAAATATATGAATAAATATAAAGGAAAGATATGTCCAAACTGATAAAGCCTTTTTGTAAAACAATTATATTTGAACGATAATGAATCGTACAAATTAAATAGAACTCTAAATTATCAATGAGTAAAATAAAAAAGAATTGAAAGCTTCTCACCTCAGTCACTGAATATTTCCGCTGAATTTGGTATCAAACCAATTCATGCTATAAATTGAAGACCAGTAAAGAGTTAAAGCCTGAATTAACGGAAATATTTGGAAATACAGAAGACTCGGTTGACGAAATAACCTCCATTGACAGCGTAAGCTGAGATCCTAATTCCAGTTCGTTGGGACCAAGAATTGTGAAGACGCAAAAGAAGAATCGAAGCACAAGAGTTCCTGTGGGATTACCATCATCCATTCATTGAAAACCAGAGCAGTTTTACTGGGTGAAAACGATATAAACTGGATTTTGACCGCTGTTGACAAACATTCACCGCCTAATGAAGCTTTCGCCGTTTGGGTAAAAAACAAATTATTTTCATATCATTGTATTTTAAGTAAATAATTTTATTCTTTTTGTAAATTGAACAACCTTAATTATGCGTTTTACCTGGCCTTACTAATGGTTCAAAGAACTACGCGAACCCTGGTATAAGAATTATTTGTCATTATTTTCAAAGTATATATGTTTTTTTTTAGAGTTCGAATAATTAAGAATCGATATATGTTGGGATAGTCGATTGGATCGTCTTATTGTTTGTCTGAGACAACGTAACTTGTTAAATACCAGAGAAAAATAAATAAAGTACATTTGTTGTATGAGATAACGTTTTAATCATTGCAGAGAAAATACTATATGTACTTGGCGTAATAATTTATTAACAGGTTGATACAAACACTCAGAATAACTAACCTATAAGTACACTTATTTCTAGTAATAGCGCTCCAAGTTTACAGCTGGTGGGACGGGAGATTGCTGAACTAACGGGTTTTGTCATACTAAATTTGAACGAAATTTTTATCGTTGAGGGACTAGGGTCGAGACAAAAACCACTTACATTCAGTAAATACTCCATATATATTGCTCATATTAAACAACCACTGAGAATTAAATTAAGTCTACAGAATAATACCATTATAAATTCAGGAACATAATTCTAAGTTTGTGGACTTAATAATCTGTGTTCTGAGGGTTTCACTGGTCACAACCGCAAGGTATATTAGTTAATAACATATTAATTAAACCAGGTAACAGCATTTTAATTGTTACGAATCGCCACCTACAACGTATTACTTGGCGTTTGTTACACCGGAGTCTCTTATAACTAATTACACTCATAGACAAGATTTCTTTATAATTTGACGTCTCCAGCTGGTATCATACATTATAATTAACAAGCAGTTCGTTACTAAATTGATTACAACAGTGGGGTTTGAATAAGACGGACGTTCCACCGCTAGTACCCAACATACTTATTCCATAACAAATTGACGACTCCTACGAAGGGGACTGATCAAAGAAAGACTCACCATACGTAGTTATTTACAAATTGCCGCTTGCAAATAAGGGCATATAAAAACATTCATCACTGATAATTGAGTTTATTACAAATTGACGCTCGCAACGTGAGGCATCATCATCGCATCTTAACACCTTAGATATCAGTTTATTACAAATTGGCGCATAACAACGTGGAGCTTATTTAAACACGTACTCAACACATTCTATTTTATATTATTACAAATTGGCGCTCAACGAGTGGGCTTTAGTTAAGTAAAAAATCATATTATTTGTTACTTAACTTGAGCAGGCAACCATTAGAGGCACAGGAATGCTTAATACCAGAGGCAGATCGAAGAAAAGGGCAGAAGAGAAGGAGAAGGAAGAAGGTGGACAGGAACAAGAAATAGAATTAATCACGGACAGTGAAATGGATCAACAGACAGGTGATACAGAAGAAACTGAAATAGTTATGGATACGGAAACGGAAATAGTGGAAGAGGATACCCAAGGGGACCAACCAGATAAGGAGGAAGCCAGAGGAGGATTAAATTGGGAAAAATTAATGGAATTAATGAGTAGTATGAAGGAGGATAATAAACAAACTAATGAGAGTTTAAGACAAACTAACGAAAAGTTAGACAGTATCAAAGAAGATTCCAGGACACAGAAGGAAGAATTAAATAAAAAATTTGAAGAAAACTCTGAAAAAATAGACAGTATTAAGGAAAGTACTAGTGAACTTTTGAGACAAACCATAAATGAAAATAATGAACAATTGAAGGCCGATTTTAGACAAATCAATGAGAAGCTGGAAAATAAAATAGACAGTATTAATGAAAACTCAAGAAAACAAAACGAAATTTTGAGCGAAAATTTAATCAAGCAAATGAATAAAAGGTTTGACAGGAATGATGAGAGTTTGAGGCAGATTCTGGAGAATACCAAACGAATGGATGAGAAAATTGAAAACCATAATAAGGAGTTGCGGCAAATCATCAATGAACAAGGCCTAGCATTGAGGGAAGTCATCAATGGAAGTATTATAATTGTCAATGAAACATGGAACAAAGGAGTTGATAGCTGTGAAGTGGAGGTAAGACAGCAAATAAATGAAATTACGGTGGATCTGGAAAAGACAGATGAACCCATCATGCAACTCAGAGTAGAAGTAGAGACCAAAATTACTCAAATAGGAAACATACAAGCGAAGACCCAAGAAAAATTTGACAAGATACCAATTGATAGAACCGGAAGAATAGAACGGGTTCATGATGAAATGAAGATAGTGAGAATAAGACAAATGTGTAAAAGGAAATTAATAGATACACGGGAAGAATTGGAAATGATTAAAGGGGGATTAGTTAAACTGCATAATAGACCAATTACGGAAAACAGAGAAGTAAGGCAAGTGAGAAACTTTAAACGAACCACACTTGAATTCCCAGATGGACTAGAAGGACCAAAAAGGCCAAAATTAACTAAGGAGCATGGAGGACTTATGGAATTTATGTATGAACCATCAGAACAATTAAGAGACAGTACAGAAGAATCAGTTCAAAGGACAATGATGAGCTTGACTATAAATGACAATTTTACAGTGCCAAGAGGCAAGAACTGTACAATAATGAGATATGTCACAAGGACAGAAATAACTCTATACACTAGAGGAATCCGGACAATCAGTACAGAGGAAATAATGGACCACGGTTAAAAACAGATTCTAAACAGAATATAAAAGAAAGGGGACGGATTTTATGGATACAGGACCAAGCAACCCATTGTAAATGAAAAACCCAAAATTCCAAAGGATGTAAGAACAACTTACTCATAATTATTCAGAAACAGTATGATTTAAAATAAAGAGAATAAATACCCCAAAATTCAAAAAAAAAAATGAAGTAAGCCCAACTTACAAACAAGTATTTAAGAAAACAATTTATGAGCCAATGAAGATAAGAGAATGAAGAAGCCAAAATGGAACCCTCAAAAGGATCACAAGAAAAGAAAAAACAAATATTTAAGAATTATCCGAAAACAAAACCCAATTAATAAATGTCAATAAAATAGCCAAGTATTGGAGATGAGAAGTGTATAATAGAAGGAAGAATTAATATGAAGAAATAATATGATCTGAGTTAAAGTACAGTGAATAATCCCTAGAATATGATTATTATTTATTATTTTATTGAAGGTCACATGATGACTACCTTACGAGGTTTATTAATGAAGATTGACTGTAGAATATTCCAGCAATCATTTGACTGGGCAGAGATGATGTTCCTCTGATCCCAGAAAGTATGTAACGGACGACGGTAATTGGTTAGCCGATAGAGCACCACCGATTCGATTCCAGTTATAATGTTAGGGAGGTTTAGGAAAATTAAATATTAGAGGGAAAACTCACAAATAAATATAGAGAATTAAATAAAACCAGATCCAAAATGTATAATTAATGAAGAATGTCACAAGAATGATTATAGAAATTTGATTTTACTCTTGGGAAATAATTGATTTTAAGAAGGAACGAAGAAATGATAATAAAATAACGGATAATTATGAAATATAAAAGTACTATAAATAGGAAACCAATTGGCCAGATACAAATTAGAAGTTTATTTCTTGCTAAACTTTGTTTATACCCAAAATAAACTTATTTCGAAGGGGGGGTGTTATGTAACGCAACATAGTTGAGGTTCCCCAACGTTACATAAAAGATTGAATGAAATATGGTCAAGGACCATACCCTGACTTAAGGTTGTTCAATAGGTCATGTGCTCGAGAAGTAACTCAAACCAGAAGGAGGCAATGACTAGTATTAAATGTATAAAAGCCAGACTAAGGAATGATTGAATGTTATGAATTGTTTGTTTTGTACTGTGGCATGTTCAGGTCACAGAGTATTTTATATTGTATGTTGACTATACTAAAGATGAAATAATGTTATTTGATAATAATACTTCACCAATAATTATGTTTATGTTTATATTGGATTTGTATTTATATAACCCAGTATAGTTACCAATGTTAGGTACTGTACTAAGTTGTCAGTATTGTATAATGTTGAAAAATACTGTTGTTCTAATTAATGTTTATAAACTGGATCAGGAGTGTGACCAGTGTTTTAAATCTAACAAGTAGTTCTGACAATTATGTCATAAATTAATAAAGGGTTCCAGAACCAGTTAATTAATATAAAAACAAATAACCACCAGTAAATTAAAATTCATGTAATTAACTATGTAACCAATAATTAATTGTACAGTAGGTCAGGTAAAAAAGAAAATTAAGTTAAAAACCAAATAATGTTATAATGGTTGTAAATGAATCTATAGGCCTAAATTCCATATTAGTGAAAGGAAATTAATACCTTTTTAGTAAACCCAGTCCAACGAAAATCTGGTAAAACATTTACTGTTTAATAAGGAAGGTTAGGGGAGAATTTTATGTGATTCAATATTAATCCAAGCATGGAGTATTTTATTGGAAAGGAGTAGTAATATTCTATAATGCCGGCTCAAGGATATATAGAAAACATGGTTGTTAAGGCAACTGATATATAATAAGTTGTTGATTTTGAATAGATGGTACTGATTGTTACAAGCTATTAGATTGAAATGAACCGATATAAAAATATATGAATAAATATAAAGGAAAGATATGTCCAAACTGATAAAGCCTTTTTGTAAAACAATTATATTTGAACGATAATGAATCGTACAAATTAAATAGAACTCTAAATTATCAATGAGTAAAATAAAAAAGAATTGAAAGCTTCTCACCTCAGTCACTGAATATTTCCGCTGAATTTGGTATCAAACCAATTCATGCTATAAATTGAAGACCAGTAAAGAGTTAAAGCCTGAATTAACGGAAATATTTGGAAATACAGAAGACTCGGTTGACGAAATAACCTCCATTGACAGCGTAAGCTGAGATCCTAATTCCAGTTCGTTGGGACCAAGAATTGTGAAGACGCAAAAGAAGAATCGAAGCACAAGAGTTCCTGTGGGATTACCATCATCCATTCATTGAAAACCAGAGCAGTTTTACTGGGTGAAAACGATATAAACTGGATTTTGACCGCTGTTGACAAACATTCACCGCCTAATGAAGCTTTCGCCGTTTGGGTAAAAAACAAATTATTTTCATATCATTGTATTTTAAGTAAATAATTTTATTCTTTTTGTAAATTGAACAACCTTAATTATGCGTTTTACCTGGCCTTACTAATGGTTCAAAGAACTACGCGAACCCTGGTATAAGAATTATTTGTCATTATTTTCAAAGTATGTATGTTTTTTTTTAGAGTTCGAATAATTAAGAATCGATATATGTTGGGATAGTCGATTGGATCGTCTTATTGTTTGTCTGAGACAACGTAACTTGTTAAATACCAGAGAAAAATAAATAAAGTACATTTGTTGTATGAGATAACGTTTTAATCATTGCAGAGAAAATACTATATGTACTTGGCGTAATAATTTATTAACAGGTTGATACAAACACTCAGAATAACTAACCTATAAGTACACTTATTTCTAGTAATAGCGCTCCAAGTTTACAGCTGGTGGGACGGGAGATTGCTGAACTAACGGGTTTTGTCATACTAAATTTGAACGAAATTTTTATCGTTGAGGGACTAGGGTCGAGACAAAAACCACTTACATTCAGTAAATACTCCATATATATTGCTCATATTAAACAACCACTGAGAATTAAATTAAGTCTACAGAATAATACCATTATAAATTCAGGAACATAATTCTAAGTTTGTGGACTTAATAATCTGTGTTCTGAGGGTTTCACTGGTCACAACCGCAAGGTATATTAGTTAATAACATATTAATTAAACCAGGTAACAGCATTTTAATTGTTACGAATCGCCACCTACAACGTATTACTTGGCGTTTGTTACACCGGAGTCTCTTATAACTAATTACACTCATAGACAAGATTTCTTTATAATTTGACGTCTCCAGCTGGTATCATACATTATAACATACGTCCTCACATAATTAACAAGCAGTTCGTTACTAAATTGATTACAACAGTGGGGTTTGAATAAGACGGACGTTCCACCGCTAGTACCCAACATACTTATTCCATAACAAATTGACGACTCCTACGAAGGGGACTGATCAAAGAAAGACTCACCATACGTAGTTATTTACAAATTGCCGCTTGCAAATAAGGGCATATAAAAACATTCATCACTGATAATTGAGTTTATTACAAATTGACGCTCGCAACGTGAGGCATCATCATCGCATCTTAACACCTTAGATATCAGTTTATTACAAATTGGCGCATAACAACGTGGAGCTTATTTAAACACGTACTCAACACATTCTATTTTATATTATTACAAATTGGCGCTCAACGAGTGGGCTTTAGTTAAGTAAAAAATCATATTATTTGTTACTTAACTTGAGCAGGCAACCATTAGAGGCACAGGAATGCTTAATACCAGAGGCAGATCGAAGAAAAGGGCAGAAGAGAAGGAGAAGGAAGAAGGTGGACAGGAACAAGAAATAGAATTAATCACGGACAGTGAAATGGATCAACAGACAGGTGATACAGAAGAAACTGAAATAGTTATGGATACGGAAACGGAAATAGTGGAAGAGGATACCCAAGGGGACCAACCAGATAAGGAGGAAGCCAGAGGAGGATTAAATTGGGAAAAATTAATGGAATTAATGAGTAGTATGAAGGAGGATAATAAACAAACTAATGAGAGTTTAAGACAAACTAACGAAAAGTTAGACAGTATCAAAGAAGATTCCAGGACACAGAAGGAAGAATTAAATAAAAAATTTGAAGAAAACTCTGAAAAAATAGACAGTATTAAGGAAAGTACTAGTGAACTTTTGAGACAAACCATAAATGAAAATAATGAACAATTGAAGGCCGATTTTAGACAAATCAATGAGAAGCTGGATAATAAAATAGACAGTATTAATGAAAACTCAAGAAAACAAAACGAAATTTTGAGCGAAAATTTAATCAAGCAAATGAATAAAAGGTTTGACAGGAATGATGAGAGTTTGAGGCAGATTCTGGAGAATACCAAACGAATGGATGAGAAAATTGAAAACCATAATAAGGAGTTGCGGCAAATCATCAATGAACAAGGCCTAGCATTGAGGGAAGTCATCAATGGAAGTATTATAATTGTCAATGAAACATGGAACAAAGGAGTTGATAGCTGTGAAGTGGAGGTAAGACAGCAAATAAATGAAATTACGGTGGATCTGGAAAAGACAGATGAACCCATCATGCAACTCAGAGTAGAAGTAGAGACCAAAATTACTCAAATAGGAAACATACAAGCGAAGACCCAAGAAAAATTTGACAAGATACCAATTGATAGAACCGGAAGAATAGAACGGGTTCATGATGAAATGAAGATAGTGAGAATAAGACAAATGTGTAAAAGGAAATTAATAGATACACGGGAAGAATTGGAAATGATTAAAGGGGGATTAGTTAAACTGCATAATAGACCAATTACGGAAAACAGAGAAGTAAGGCAAGTGAGAAACTTTAAACGAACCACACTTGAATTCCCAGATGGACTAGAAGGACCAAAAAGGCCAAAATTAACTAAGGAGCATGGAGGACTTATGGAATTTATGTATGAACCATCAGAACAATTAAGAGACAGTACAGAAGAATCAGTTCAAAGGACAATGATGAGCTTGACTATAAATGACAATTTTACAGTGCCAAGAGGCAAGAACTGTACAATAATGAGATATGTCACAAGGACAGAAATAACTCTATACACTAGAGGAATCCGGACAATCAGTACAGAGGAAATAATGGACCACGGTTAAAAACAGATTCTAAACAGAATATAAAAGAAAGGGGACGGATTTTATGGATACAGGACCAAGCAACCCATTGTAAATGAAAAACCCAAAATTCCAAAGGATGTAAGAACAACTTACTCATAATTATTCAGAAACAGTATGATTTAAAATAAAGAGAATAAATACCCCAAAATTCAAAAAAAAAAATGAAGTAAGCCCAACTTACAAACAAGTATTTAAGAAAACAATTTATGAGCCAATGAAGATAAGAGAATGAAGAAGCCAAAATGGAACCCTCAAAAGGATCACAAGAAAAGAAAAAACAAATATTTAAGAATTATCCGAAAACAAAACCCAATTAATAAATGTCAATAAAATAGCCAAGTATTGGAGATGAGAAGTGTATAATAGAAGGAAGAATTAATATGAAGAAATAATATGATCTGAGTTAAAGTACAGTGAATAATCCCTAGAATATGATTATTATTTATTATTTTATTGAAGGTCACATGATGACTACCTTACGAGGTTTATTAATGAAGATTGACTGTAGAATATTCCAGCAATCATTTGACTGGGCAGAGATGATGTTCCTCTGATCCCAGAAAGTATGTAACGGACGACGGTAATTGGTTAGCCGATAGAGCACCACCGATTCGATTCCAGTTATAATGTTAGGGAGGTTTAGGAAAATTAAATATTAGAGGGAAAACTCACAAATAAATATAGAGAATTAAATAAAACCAGATCCAAAATGTATAATTAATGAAGAATGTCACAAGAATGATTATAGAAATTTGATTTTACTCTTGGGAAATAATTGATTTTAAGAAGGAACGAAGAAATGATAATAAAATAACGGATAATTATGAAATATAAAAGTACTATAAATAGGAAACCAATTGGCCAGATACAAATTAGAAGTTTATTTCTTGCTAAACTTTGTTTATACCCAAAATAAACTTATTTCGAAGGGGGGGTGTTATGTAACGCAACATAGTTGAGGTTCCCCAACGTTACATAAAAGATTGAATGAAATATGGTCAAGGACCATACCCTGACTTAAGGTTGTTCAATAGGTCATGTGCTCGAGAAGTAACTCAAACCAGAAGGAGGCAATGACTAGTATTAAATGTATAAAAGCCAGACTAAGGAATGATTGAATGTTATGAATTGTTTGTTTTGTACTGTGGCATGTTCAGGTCACAGAGTATTTTATATTGTATGTTGACTATACTAAAGATGAAATAATGTTATTTGATAATAATACTTCACCAATAATTATGTTTATGTTTATATTGGATTTGTATTTATATAACCCAGTATAGTTACCAATGTTAGGTACTGTACTAAGTTGTCAGTATTGTATAATGTTGAAAAATACTGTTGTTCTAATTAATGTTTATAAACTGGATCAGGAGTGTGACCAGTGTTTTAAATCTAACAAGTAGTTCTGACAATTATGTCATAAATTAATAAAGGGTTCCAGAACCAGTTAATTAATATAAAAACAAATAACCACCAGTAAATTAAAATTCATGTAATTAACTATGTAACCAATAATTAATTGTACAGTAGGTCAGGTAAAAAAGAAAATTAAGTTAAAAACCAAATAATGTTATAATGGTTGTAAATGAATCTATAGGCCTAAATTCCATATTAGTGAAAGGAAATTAATACCTTTTTAGTAAACCCAGTCCAACGAAAATCTGGTAAAACATTTACTATTTAATAAGGAAGGTTAGGGGAGAATTTTATGTGATTCAATATTAATCCAAGCATGGAGTATTTTATTGGAAAGGAGTAGTAATATTCTATAATGCCGGCTCAAGGATATATAGAAAACATGGTTGTTAAGGCAACTGATATATAATAAGTTGTTGATTTTGAATAGATGGTACTGATTGTTACAAGCTATTAGATTGAAATGAACCGATATAAAAATATATGAATAAATATAAAGGAAAGATATGTCCAAACTGATAAAGCCTTTTTGTAAAACAATTATATTTGAACGATAATGAATCGTACAAATTAAATAGAACTCTAAATTATCAATGAGTAAAATAAAAAAGAATTGAAAGCTTCTCACCTCAGTCACTGAATATTTCCGCTGAATTTGGTATCAAACCAATTCATGCTATAAATTGAAGACCAGTAAAGAGTTAAAGCCTGAATTAACGGAAATATTTGGAAATACAGAAGACTCGGTTGACGAAATAACCTCCATTGACAGCGTAAGCTGAGATCCTAATTCCAGTTCGTTGGGACCAAGAATTGTGAAGACGCAAAAGAAGAATCGAAGCACAAGAGTTCCTGTGGGATTACCATCATCCATTCATTGAAAACCAGAGCAGTTTTACTGGGTGAAAACGATATAAACTGGATTTTGACCGCTGTTGACAAACATTCACCGCCTAATGAAGCTTTCGCCGTTTGGGTAAAAAACAAATTATTTTCATATCATTGTATTTTAAGTAAATAATTTTATTCTTTTTGTAAATTGAACAACCTTAATTATGCGTTTTACCTGGCCTTACTAATGGTTCAAAGAACTACGCGAACCCTGGTATAAGAATTATTTGTCATTATTTTCAAAGTATATATGTTTTTTTTTAGAGTTCGAATAATTAAGAATCGATATATGTTGGGATAGTCGATTGGATCGTCTTATTGTTTGTCTGAGACAACGTAACTTGTTAAATACCAGAGAAAAATAAATAAAGTACATTTGTTGTATGAGATAACGTTTTAATCATTGCAGAGAAAATACTATATGTACTTGGCGTAATAATTTATTAACAGGTTGATACAAACACTCAGAATAACTAACCTATAAGTACACTTATTTCTAGTAATAGCGCTCCAAGTTTACAGCTGGTGGGACGGGAGATTGCTGAACTAACGGGTTTTGTCATACTAAATTTGAACGAAATTTTTATCGTTGAGGGACTAGGGTCGAGACAAAAACCACTTACATTCAGTAAATACTCCATATATATTGCTCATATTAAACAACCACTGAGAATTAAATTAAGTCTACAGAATAATACCATTATAAATTCAGGAACATAATTCTAAGTTTGTGGACTTAATAATCTGTGTTCTGAGGGTTTCACTGGTCACAACCGCAAGGTATATTAGTTAATAACATATTAATTAAACCAGGTAACAGCATTTTAATTGTTACGAATCGCCACCTACAACGTATTACTTGGCGTTTGTTACACCGGAGTCTCTTATAACTAATTACACTCATAGACAAGATTTCTTTATAATTTGACGTCTCCAGCTGGTATCATACATTATAACATACGTCCTCACATAATTAACAAGCAGTTCGTTACTAAATTGATTACAACAGTGGGGTTTGAATAAGACGGACGTTCCACCGCTAGTACCCAACATACTTATTCCATAACAAATTGACGACTCCTACGAAGGGGACTGATCAAAGAAAGACTCACCATACGTAGTTATTTACAAATTGCCGCTTGCAAATAAGGGCATATAAAAACATTCATCACTGATAATTGAGTTTATTACAAATTGACGCTCGCAACGTGAGGCATCATCATCGCATCTTAACACCTTAGATATCAGTTTATTACAAATTGGCGCATAACAACGTGGAGCTTATTTAAACACGTACTCAACACATTCTATTTTATATTATTACAAATTAGCGCTCAACGAGTGGGCTTTAGTTAAGTAAAAAATCATATTATTTGTTACTTAACTTGAGCAGGCAACCATTAGAGGCACAGGAATGCTTAATACCAGAGGCAGATCGAAGAAAAGGGCAGAAGAGAAGGAGAAGGAAGAAGGTGGACAGGAACAAGAAATAGAATTAATCACGGACAGTGAAATGGATCAACAGACAGGTGATACAGAAGAAACTGAAATAGTTATGGATACGGAAACGGAAATAGTGGAAGAGGATACCCAAGGGGACCAACCAGATAAGGAGGAAGCCAGAGGAGGATTAAATTGGGAAAAATTAATGGAATTAATGAGTAGTATGAAGGAGGATAATAAACAAACTAATGAGAGTTTAAGACAAACTAACGAAAAGTTAGACAGTATCAAAGAAGATTCCAGGACACAGAAGGAAGAATTAAATAAAAAATTTGAAGAAAACTCTGAAAAAATAGACAGTATTAAGGAAAGTACTAGTGAACTTTTGAGACAAACCATAAATGAAAATAATGAACAATTGAAGGCCGATTTTAGACAAATCAATGAGAAGCTGGAAAATAAAATAGACAGTATTAATGAAAACTCAAGAAAACAAAACGAAATTTTGAGCGAAAATTTAATCAAGCAAATGAATAAAAGGTTTGACAGGAATGATGAGAGTTTGAGGCAGATTCTGGAGAATACCAAACGAATGGATGAGAAAATTGAAAACCATAATAAGGAGTTGCGGCAAATCATCAATGAACAAGGCCTAGCATTGAGGGAAGTCATCAATGGAAGTATTATAATTGTCAATGAAACATGGAACAAAGGAGTTGATAGCTGTGAAGTGGAGGTAAGACAGCAAATAAATGAAATTACGGTGGATCTGGAAAAGACAGATGAACCCATCATGCAACTCAGAGTAGAAGTAGAGACCAAAATTACTCAAATAGGAAACATACAAGCGAAGACCCAAGAAAAATTTGACAAGATACCAATTGATAGAACCGGAAGAATAGAACGGGTTCATGATGAAATGAAGATAGTGAGAATAAGACAAATGTGTAAAAGGAAATTAATAGATACACGGGAAGAATTGGAAATGATTAAAGGGGGATTAGTTAAACTGCATAATAGACCAATTACGGAAAACAGAGAAGTAAGGCAAGTGAGAAACTTTAAACGAACCACACTTGAATTCCCAGATGGACTAGAAGGACCAAAAAGGCCAAAATTAACTAAGGAGCATGGAGGACTTATGGAATTTATGTATGAACCATCAGAACAATTAAGAGACAGTACAGAAGAATCAGTTCAAAGGACAATGATGAGCTTGACTATAAATGACAATTTTACAGTGCCAAGAGGCAAGAACTGTACAATAATGAGATATGTCACAAGGACAGAAATAACTCTATACACTAGAGGAATCCGGACAATCAGTACAGAGGAAATAATGGACCACGGTTAAAAACAGATTCTAAACAGAATATAAAAGAAAGGGGACGGATTTTATGGATACAGGACCAAGCAACCCATTGTAAATGAAAAACCCAAAATTCCAAAGGATGTAAGAACAACTTACTCATAATTATTCAGAAACAGTATGATTTAAAATAAAGAGAATAAATACCCCAAAATTCAAAAAAAAAAATGAAGTAAGCCCAACTTACAAACAAGTATTTAAGAAAACAATTTATGAGCCAATGAAGATAAGAGAATGAAGAAGCCAAAATGGAACCCTCAAAAGGATCACAAGAAAAGAAAAAACAAATATTTAAGAATTATCCGAAAACAAAACCCAATTAATAAATGTCAATAAAATAGCCAAGTATTGGAGATGAGAAGTGTATAATAGAAGGAAGAATTAATATGAAGAAATAATATGATCTGAGTTAAAGTACAGTGAATAATCCCTAGAATATGATTATTATTTATTATTTTATTGAAGGTCACATGATGACTACCTTACGAGGTTTATTAATGAAGATTGACTGTAGAATATTCCAGCAATCATTTGACTGGGCAGAGATGATGTTCCTCTGATCCCAGAAAGTATGTAACGGACGACGGTAATTGGTTAGCCGATAGAGCACCACCGATTCGATTCCAGTTATAATGTTAGGGAGGTTTAGGAAAATTAAATATTAGAGGGAAAACTCACAAATAAATATAGAGAATTAAATAAAACCAGATCCAAAATGTATAATTAATGAAGAATGTCACAAGAATTATTATAGAAATAAGATTTAAACTTGGGAAATAATTGATTTTAAGAAGGAACGAAGAAATGATAATAAAATAACGGATAATTATGAAATATAAAAGTACTATAAATAGGAAACCAATTGGCCAGATACAAATTAGAAGTTTATTTCTTGCTAAACTTTGTTTATACCCAAAATAAACTTATTTCGAAGGGGGGGTGTTATGTAACGCAACATAGTTGAGGTTCCCCAACGTTACATAAAAGATTGAATGAAATATGGTCAAGGACCATACCCTGACTTAAGGTTGTTCAATAGGTCATGTGCTCGAGAAGTAACTCAAACCAGAAGGAGGCAATGACTAGTATTAAATGTATAAAAGCCAGACTAAGGAATGATTGAATGTTATGAATTGTTTGTTTTGTACTGTGGCATGTTCAGGTCACAGAGTATTTTATATTGTATGTTGACTATACTAAAGATGAAATAATGTTATTTGATAATAATACTTCACCAATAATTATGTTTATGTTTATATTGGATTTGTATTTATATAACCCAGTATAGTTACCAATGTTAGGTACTGTACTAAGTTGTCAGTATTGTATAATGTTGAAAAATACTGTTGTTCTAATTAATGTTTATAAACTGGATCAGGAGTGTGACCAGTGTTTTAAATCTAACAAGTAGTTCTGACAATTATGTCATAAATTAATAAAGGGTTCCAGAACCAGTTAATTAATATAAAAACAAATAACCACCAGTAAATTAAAATTCATGTAATTAACTATGTAACCAATAATTAATTGTACAGTAGGTCAGGTAAAAAAGAAAATTAAGTTAAAAACCAAATAATGTTATAATGGTTGTAAATGAATCTATAGGCCTAAATTCCATATTAGTGAAAGGAAATTAATACCTTTTTAGTAAACCCAGTCCAACGAAAATCTGGTAAAACATTTACTGTTTAATAAGGAAGGTTAGGGGAGAATTTTATGTGATTCAATATTAATCCAAGCATGGAGTATTTTATTGGAAAGGAGTAGTAATATTCTATAATGCCGGCTCAAGGATATATAGAAAACATGGTTGTTAAGGCAACTGATATATAATAAGTTGTTGATTTTGAATAGATGGTACTGATTGTTACAAGCTATTAGATTGAAATGAACCGATATAAAAATATATGAATAAATATAAAGGAAAGATATGTCCAAACTGATAAAGCCTTTTTGTAAAACAATTATATTTGAACGATAATGAATCGTACAAATTAAATAGAACTCTAAATTATCAATGAGTAAAATAAAAAAGAATTGAAAGCTTCTCACCTCAGTCACTGAATATTTCCGCTGAATTTGGTATCAAACCAATTCATGCTATAAATTGAAGACCAGTAAAGAGTTAAAGCCTGAATTAACGGAAATATTTGGAAATACAGAAGACTCGGTTGACGAAATAACCTCCATTGACAGCGTAAGCTGAGATCCTAATTCCAGTTCGTTGGGACCAAGAATTGTGAAGACGCAAAAGAAGAATCGAAGCACAAGAGTTCCTGTGGGATTACCATCATCCATTCATTGAAAACCAGAGCAGTTTTACTGGGTGAAAACGATATAAACTGGATTTTGACCGCTGTTGACAAACATTCACCGCCTAATGAAGCTTTCGCCGTTTGGGTAAAAAACAAATTATTTTCATATCATTGTATTTTAAGTAAATAATTTTATTCTTTTTGTAAATTGAACAACCTTAATTATGCGTTTTACCTGGCCTTACTAATGGTTCAAAGAACTACGCGAACCCTGGTATAAGAATTATTTGTCATTATTTTCAAAGTATATATGTTTTTTTTTAGAGTTCGAATAATTAAGAATCGATATATGTTGGGATAGTCGATTGGATCGTCTTATTGTTTGTCTGAGACAACGTAACTTGTTAAATACCAGAGAAAAATAAATAAAGTACATTTGTTGTATGAGATAACGTTTTAATCATTGCAGAGAAAATACTATATGTACTTGGCGTAATAATTTATTAACAGGTTGATACAAACACTCAGAATAACTAACCTATAAGTACACTTATTTCTAGTAATAGCGCTCCAAGTTTACAGCTGGTGGGACGGGAGATTGCTGAACTAACGGGTTTTGTCATACTAAATTTGAACGAAATTTTTATCGTTGAGGGACTAGGGTCGAGACAAAAACCACTTACATTCAGTAAATACTCCATATATATTGCTCATATTAAACAACCACTGAGAATTAAATTAAGTCTACAGAATAATACCATTATAAATTCAGGAACATAATTCTAAGTTTGTGGACTTAATAATCTGTGTTCTGAGGGTTTCACTGGTCACAACCGCAAGGTATATTAGTTAATAACATATTAATTAAACCAGGTAACAGCATTTTAATTGTTACGAATCGCCACCTACAACGTATTACTTGGCGTTTGTTACACCGGAGTCTCTTATAACTAATTACACTCATAGACAAGATTTCTTTATAATTTGACGTCTCCAGCTGGTATCATACATTATAACATACGTCCTCACATAATTAACAAGCAGTTCGTTACTAAATTGATTACAACAGTGGGGTTTGAATAAGACGGACGTTCCACCGCTAGTACCCAACATACTTATTCCATAACAAATTGACGACTCCTACGAAGGGGACTGATCAAAGAAAGACTCACCATACGTAGTTATTTACAAATTGCCGCTTGCAAATAAGGGCATATAAAAACATTCATCACTGATAATTGAGTTTATTACAAATTGACGCTCGCAACGTGAGGCATCATCATCGCATCTTAACACCTTAGATATCAGTTTATTACAAATTGGCGCATAACAACGTGGAGCTTATTTAAACACGTACTCAACACATTCTATTTTATATTATTACAAATTGGCGCTCAACGAGTGGGCTTTAGTTAAGTAAAAAATCATATTATTTGTTACTTAACTTGAGCAGGCAACCATTAGAGGCACAGGAATGCTTAATACCAGAGGCAGATCGAAGAAAAGGGCAGAAGAGAAGGAGAAGGAAGAAGGTGGACAGGAACAAGAAATAGAATTAATCACGGACAGTGAAATGGATCAACAGACAGGTGATACAGAAGAAACTGAAATAGTTATGGATACGGAAACGGAAATAGTGGAAGAGGATACCCAAGGGGACCAACCAGATAAGGAGGAAGCCAGAGGAGGATTAAATTGGGAAAAATTAATGGAATTAATGAGTAGTATGAAGGAGGATAATAAACAAACTAATGAGAGTTTAAGACAAACTAACGAAAAGTTAGACAGTATCAAAGAAGATTCCAGGACACAGAAGGAAGAATTAAATAAAAAATTTGAAGAAAACTCTGAAAAAATAGACAGTATTAAGGAAAGTACTAGTGAACTTTTGAGACAAACCATAAATGAAAATAATGAACAATTGAAGGCCGATTTTAGACAAATCAATGAGAAGCTGGAAAATAAAATAGACAGTATTAATGAAAACTCAAGAAAACAAAACGAAATTTTGAGCGAAAATTTAATCAAGCAAATGAATAAAAGGTTTGACAGGAATGATGAGAGTTTGAGGCAGATTCTGGAGAATACCAAACGAATGGATGAGAAAATTGAAAACCATAATAAGGAGTTGCGGCAAATCATCAATGAACAAGGCCTAGCATTGAGGGAAGTCATCAATGGAAGTATTATAATTGTCAATGAAACATGGAACAAAGGAGTTGATAGCTGTGAAGTGGAGGTAAGACAGCAAATAAATGAAATTACGGTGGATCTGGAAAAGACAGATGAACCCATCATGCAACTCAGAGTAGAAGTAGAGACCAAAATTACTCAAATAGGAAACATACAAGCGAAGACCCAAGAAAAATTTGACAAGATACCAATTGATAGAACCGGAAGAATAGAACGGGTTCATGATGAAATGAAGATAGTGAGAATAAGACAAATGTGTAAAAGGAAATTAATAGATACACGGGAAGAATTGGAAATGATTAAAGGGGGATTAGTTAAACTGCATAATAGACCAATTACGGAAAACAGAGAAGTAAGGCAAGTGAGAAACTTTAAACGAACCACACTTGAATTCCCAGATGGACTAGAAGGACCAAAAAGGCCAAAATTAACTAAGGAGCATGGAGGACTTATGGAATTTATGTATGAACCATCAGAACAATTAAGAGACAGTACAGAAGAATCAGTTCAAAGGACAATGATGAGCTTGACTATAAATGACAATTTTACAGTGCCAAGAGGCAAGAACTGTACAATAATGAGATATGTCACAAGGACAGAAATAACTCTATACACTAGAGGAATCCGGACAATCAGTACAGAGGAAATAATGGACCACGGTTAAAAACAGATTCTAAACAGAATATAAAAGAAAGGGGACGGATTTTATGGATACAGGACCAAGCAACCCATTGTAAATGAAAAACCCAAAATTCCAAAGGATGTAAGAACAACTTACTCATAATTATTCAGAAACAGTATGATTTAAAATAAAGAGAATAAATACCCCAAAATTCAAAAAAAAAAATGAAGTAAGCCCAACTTACAAACAAGTATTTAAGAAAACAATTTATGAGCCAATGAAGATAAGAGAATGAAGAAGCCAAAATGGAACCCTCAAAAGGATCACAAGAAAAGAAAAAACAAATATTTAAGAATTATCCGAAAACAAAACCCAATTAATAAATGTCAATAAAATAGCCAAGTATTGGAGATGAGAAGTGTATAATAGAAGGAAGAATTAATATGAAGAAATAATATGATCTGAGTTAAAGTACAGTGAATAATCCCTAGAATATGATTATTATTTATTATTTTATTGAAGGTCACATGATGACTACCTTACGAGGTTTATTAATGAAGATTGACTGTAGAATATTCCAGCAATCATTTGACTGGGCAGAGATGATGTTCCTCTGATCCCAGAAAGTATGTAACGGACGACGGTAATTGGTTAGCCGATAGAGCACCACCGATTCGATTCCAGTTATAATGTTAGGGAGGTTTAGGAAAATTAAATATTAGAGGGAAAACTCACAAATAAATATAGAGAATTAAATAAAACCAGATCCAAAATGTATAATTAATGAAGAATGTCACAAGAATGATTATAGAAATAAGATTTAAACTTGGGAAATAATTGATTTTAAGAAGGAACGAAGAAATGATAATAAAATAACGGATAATTATGAAATATAAAAGTACTATAAATAGGAAACCAATTGGCCAGATACAAATTAGAAGTTTATTTCTTGCTAAACTTTGTTTATACCCAAAATAAACTTATTTCGAAGGGGGGGTGTTATGTAATGCAACATAGTTGAGGTTCCCCAACGTTACATAAAAGATTGAATGAAATATGGTCAAGGACCATACCCTGACTTAAGGTTGTTCAATAGGTCATGTGCTCGAGAAGTAACTCAAACCAGAAGGAGGCAATGACTAGTATTAAATGTATAAAAGCCAGACTAAGGAATGATTGAATGTTATGAATTGTTTGTTTTGTACTGTGGCATGTTCAGGTCACAGAGTATTTTATATTGTATGTTGACTATACTAAAGATGAAATAATGTTATTTGATAATAATACTTCACCAATAATTATGTTTATGTTTATATTGGATTTGTATTTATATAACCCAGTATAGTTACCAATGTTAGGTACTGTACTAAGTTGTCAGTATTGTATAATGTTGAAAAATACTGTTGTTCTAATTAATGTTTATAAACTGGATCAGGAGTGTGACCAGTGTTTTAAATCTAACAAGTAGTTCTGACAATTATGTCATAAATTAATAAAGGGTTCCAGAACCAGTTAATTAATATAAAAACAAATAACCACCAGTAAATTAAAATTCATGTAATTAACTATGTAACCAATAATTAATTGTACAGTAGGTCAGGTAAAAAAGAAAATTAAGTTAAAAACCAAATAATGTTATAATGGTTGTAAATGAATCTATAGGCCTAAATTCCATATTAGTGAAAGGAAATTAATACCTTTTTAGTAAACCCAGTCCAACGAAAATCTGGTAAAACATTTACTGTTTAATAAGGAAGGTTAGGGGAGAATTTTATGTGATTCAATATTAATCCAAGCATGGAGTATTTTATTGGAAAGGAGTAGTAATATTCTATAATGCCGGCTCAAGGATATATAGAAAACATGGTTGTTAAGGCAACTGATATATAATAAGTTGTTGATTTTGAATAGATGGTACTGATTGTTACAAGCTATTAGATTGAAATGAACCGATATAAAAATATATGAATAAATATAAAGGAAAGATATGTCCAAACTGATAAAGCCTTTTTGTAAAACAATTATATTTGAACGATAATGAATCGTACAAATTAAATAGAACTCTAAATTATCAATGAGTAAAATAAAAAAGAATTGAAAGCTTCTCACCTCAGTCACTGAATATTTCCGCTGAATTTGGTATCAAACCAATTCATGCTATAAATTGAAGACCAGTAAAGAGTTAAAGCCTGAATTAAAGGAAATATTTGGAAATACAGAAGACTCGGTTGACGAAATAACCTCCATTGACAGCGTAAGCTGAGATCCTAATTCCAGTTCGTTGGGACCAAGAATTGTGAAGACGCAAAAGAAGAATCGAAGCATAAGAGTTCCTGTGGGATTACCATCATCCATTCATTGAAAACCAGAGCAGTTTTACTGGGTGAAAACGATATAAACTGGATTTTGACCGCTGTTGACAAACATTCACCGCCTAATGAAGCTTTCGCCGTTTGGGTAAAAAACAAATTATTTTCATATCATTGTATTTTAAGTAAATAATTTTATTCTTTTTGTAAATTGAACAACCTTAATTATGCGTTTTACCTGGCCTTACTAATGGTTCAAAGAACTACGCGAACCCTGGTATAAGAATTATTTGTCATTATTTTCAAAGTATATATGTTTTTTTTTAGAGTTCGAATAATTAAGAATCGATATATGTTGGGATAGTCGATTGGATCGTCTTATTGTTTGTCTGAGACAACGTAACTTGTTAAATACCAGAGAAAAATAAATAAAGTACATTTGTTGTATGAGATAACGTTTTAATCATTGCAGAGAAAATACTATATGTACTTGGCGTAATAATTTATTAACAGGTTGATACAAACACTCAGAATAACTAACCTATAAGTACACTTATTTCTAGTAATAGCGCTCCAAGTTTACAGCTGGTGGGACGGGAGATTGCTGAACTAACGGGTTTTGTCATACTAAATTTGAACGAAATTTTTAACGTTGAGGGACTAGGGTCGAGACAAAAACCACTTACATTCAGTAAATACTCCATATATATTGCTCATATTAAACAACCACTGAGAATTAAATTAAGTCTACAGAATAATACCATTATAAATTCAGGAACATAATTCTAAGTTTGTGGACTTAATAATCTGTGTTCTGAGGGTTTCACTGGTCACAACCGCAAGGTATATTAGTTAATAACATATTAATTAAACCAGGTAACAGCATTTTAATTGTTACGAATCGCCACCTACAACGTATTACTTGGCGTTTGTTACACCGGAGTCTCTTATAACTAATTACACTCATAGACAAGATTTCTTTATAATTTGACGTCTCCAGCTGGTATCATACATTATAACATACGTCCTCACATAATTAACAAGCAGTTCGTTACTAAATTGATTACAACAGTGGGGTTTGAATAAGACGGACGTTCCACCGCTAGTACCCAACATACTTATTCCATAACAAATTGACGACTCCTACGAAGGGGACTGATCAAAGAAAGACTCACCATACGTAGTTATTTACAAATTGCCGCTTGCAAATAAGGGCATATAAAAACATTCATCACTGATAATTGAGTTTATTACAAATTGACGCTCGCAACGTGAGGCATCATCATCGCATCTTAACACCTTAGATATCAGTTTATTACAAATTGGCGCATAACAACGTGGAGCTTATTTAAACACGTACTCAACACATTCTATTTTATATTATTACAAATTGGCGCTCAACGAGTGGGCTTTAGTTAAGTAAAAAATCATATTACTTGTTACTTAACTTGAGCAGGCAACCATTAGAGGCACAGGAATGCTTAATACCAGAGGCAGATCGAAGAAAAGGGCAGAAGAGAAGGAGAAGGAAGAAGGTGGACAGGAACAAGAAATAGAATTAATCACGGACAGTGAAATGGATCAACAGACAGGTGATACAGAAGAAACTGAAATAGTTATGGATACGGAAACGGAAATAGTGGAAGAGGATACCCAAGGGGACCAACCAGATAAGGAGGAAGCCAGAGGAGGATTAAATTGGGAAAAATTAATGGAATTAATGAGTAGTATGAAGGAGGATAATAAACAAACTAATGAGAGTTTAAGACAAACTAACGAAAAGTTAGACAGTATCAAAGAAGATTCCAGGACACAGAAGGAAGAATTAAATAAAAAATTTGAAGAAAACTCTGAAAAAATAGACAGTATTAAGGAAAGTACTAGTGAACTTTTGAGACAAACCATAAATGAAAATAATGAACAATTGAAGGCCGATTTTAGACAAATCAATGAGAAGCTGGAAAATAAAATAGACAGTATTAATGAAAACTCAAGAAAACAAAACGAAATTTTGAGCGAAAATTTAATCAAGCAAATGAATAAAAGGTTTGACAGGAATGATGAGAGTTTGAGGCAGATTCTGGAGAATACCAAACGAATGGATGAGAAAATTGAAAACCATAATAAGGAGTTGCGGCAAATCATCAATGAACAAGGCCTAGCATTGAGGGAAGTCATCAATGGAAGTATTATAATTGTCAATGAAACATGGAACAAAGGAGTTGATAGCTGTGAAGTGGAGGTAAGACAGCAAATAAATGAAATTACGGTGGATCTGGAAAAGACAGATGAACCCATCATGCAACTCAGAGTAGAAGTAGAGACCAAAATTACTCAAATAGGAAACATACAAGCGAAGACCCAAGAAAAATTTGACAAGATACCAATTGATAGAACCGGAAGAATAGAACGGGTTCATGATGAAATGAAGATAGTGAGAATAAGACAAATGTGTAAAAGGAAATTAATAGATACACGGGAAGAATTGGAAATGATTAAAGGGGGATTAGTTAAACTGCATAATAGACCAATTACGGAAAACAGAGAAGTAAGGCAAGTGAGAAACTTTAAACGAACCACACTTGAATTCCCAGATGGACTAGAAGGACCAAAAAGGCCAAAATTAACTAAGGAGCATGGAGGACTTATGGAATTTATGTATGAACCATCAGAACAATTAAGAGACAGTACAGAAGAATCAGTTCAAAGGACAATGATGAGCTTGACTATAAATGACAATTTTACAGTGCCAAGAGGCAAGAACTGTACAATAATGAGATATGTCACAAGGACAGAAATAACTCTATACACTAGAGGAATCCGGACAATCAGTACAGAGGAAATAATGGACCACGGTTAAAAACAGATTCTAAACAGAATATAAAAGAAAGGGGACGGATTTTATGGATACAGGACCAAGCAACCCATTGTAAATGAAAAACCCAAAATTCCAAAGGATGTAAGAACAACTTACTCATAATTATTCAGAAACAGTATGATTTAAAATAAAGAGAATAAATACCCCAAAATTCAAAAAAAAAAATGAAGTAAGCCCAACTTACAAACAAGTATTTAAGAAAACAATTTATGAGCCAATGAAGATAAGAGAATGAAGAAGCCAAAATGGAACCCTCAAAAGGATCACAAGAAAAGAAAAAACAAATATTTAAGAATTATCCGAAAACAAAACCCAATTAATAAATGTCAATAAAATAGCCAAGTATTGGAGATGAGAAGTGTATAATAGAAGGAAGAATTAATATGAAGAAATAATATGATCTGAGTTAAAGTACAGTGAATAATCCCTAGAATATGATTATTATTTATTATTTTATTGAAGGTCACATGATGACTACCTTACGAGGTTTATTAATGAAGATTGACTGTAGAATATTCCAGCAATCATTTGACTGGGCAGAGATGATGTTCCTCTGATCCCAGAAAGTATGTAACGGACGACGGTAATTGGTTAGCCGATAGAGCACCACCGATTCGATTCCAGTTATAATGTTAGGGAGGTTTAGGAAAATTAAATATTAGAGGGAAAACTCACAAATAAATATAGAGAATTAAATAAAACCAGATCCAAAATGTATAATTAATGAAGAATGTCACAAGAATGATTATAGAAATAAGATTTAAACTTGGGAAATAATTGATTTTAAGAAGGAACGAAGAAATGATAATAAAATAACGGATAATTATGAAATATAAAAGTACTATAAATAGGAAACCAATTGGCCAGATACAAATTAGAAGTTTATTTCTTGCTAAACTTTGTTTATACCCAAAATAAACTTATTTCGAAGGGGGGGTGTTATGTAATGCAACATAGTTGAGGTTCCCCAACGTTACATAAAAGATTGAATGAAATATGGTCAAGGACCATACCCTGACTTAAGGTTGTTCAATAGGTCATGTGCTCGAGAAGTAACTCAAACCAGAAGGAGGCAATGACTAGTATTAAATGTATAAAAGCCAGACTAAGGAATGATTGAATGTTATGAATTGTTTGTTTTGTACTGTGGCATGTTCAGGTCACAGAGTATTTTATATTGTATGTTGACTATACTAAAGATGAAATAATGTTATTTGATAATAATACTTCACCAATAATTATGTTTATGTTTATATTGGATTTGTATTTATATAACCCAGTATAGTTACCAATGTTAGGTACTGTACTAAGTTGTCAGTATTGTATAATGTTGAAAAATACTGTTGTTCTAATTAATGTTTATAAACTGGATCAGGAGTGTGACCAGTGTTTTAAATCTAACAAGTAGTTCTGACAATTATGTCATAAATTAATAAAGGGTTCCAGAACCAGTTAATTAATATAAAAACAAATAACCACCAGTAAATTAAAATTCATGTAATTAACTATGTAACCAATAATTAATTGTACAGTAGGTCAGGTAAAAAAGAAAATTAAGTTAAAAACCAAATAATGTTATAATGGTTGTAAATGAATCTATAGGCCTAAATTCCATATTAGTGAAAGGAAATTAATACCTTTTTAGTAAACCCAGTCCAACGAAAATCTGGTAAAACATTTACTGTTTAATAAGGAAGGTTAGGGGAGAATTTTATGTGATTCAATATTAATCCAAGCATGGAGTATTTTATTGGAAAGGAGTAGTAATATTCTATAATGCCGGCTCAAGGATATATAGAAAACATGGTTGTTAAGGCAACTGATATATAATAAGTTGTTGATTTTGAATAGATGGTACTGATTGTTACAAGCTATTAGATTGAAATGAACCGATATAAAAATATATGAATAAATATAAAGGAAAGATATGTCCAAACTGATAAAGCCTTTTTGTAAAACAATTATATTTGAACGATAATGAATCGTACAAATTAAATAGAACTCTAAATTATCAATGAGTAAAATAAAAAAGAATTGAAAGCTTCTCACCTCAGTCACTGAATATTTCCGCTGAATTTGGTATCAAACCAATTCATGCTATAAATTGAAGACCAGTAAAGAGTTAAAGCCTGAATTAAAGGAAATATTTGGAAATACAGAAGACTCGGTTGACGAAATAACCTCCATTGACAGCGTAAGCTGAGATCCTAATTCCAGTTCGTTGGGACCAAGAATTGTGAAGACGCAAAAGAAGAATCGAAGCATAAGAGTTCCTGTGGGATTACCATCATCCATTCATTGAAAACCAGAGCAGTTTTACTGGGTGAAAACGATATAAACTGGATTTTGACCGCTGTTGACAAACATTCACCGCCTAATGAAGCTTTCGCCGTTTGGGTAAAAAACAAATTATTTTCATATCATTGTATTTTAAGTAAATAATTTTATTCTTTTTGTAAATTGAACAACCTTAATTATGCGTTTTACCTGGCCTTACTAATGGTTCAAAGAACTACGCGAACCCTGGTATAAGAATTATTTGTCATTATTTTCAAAGTATATATGTTTTTTTTTAGAGTTCGAATAATTAAGAATCGATATATGTTGGGATAGTCGATTGGATCGTCTTATTGTTTGTCTGAGACAACGTAACTTGTTAAATACCAGAGAAAAATAAATAAAGTACATTTGTTGTATGAGATAACGTTTTAATCATTGCAGAGAAAATACTATATGTACTTGGCGTAATAATTTATTAACAGGTTGATACAAACACTCAGAATAACTAACCTATAAGTACACTTATTTCTAGTAATAGCGCTCCAAGTTTACAGCTGGTGGGACGGGAGATTGCTGAACTAACGGGTTTTGTCATACTAAATTTGAACGAAATTTTTATCGTTGAGGGACTAGGGTCGAGACAAAAACCACTTACATTCAGTAAATACTCCATATATATTGCTCATATTAAACAACCACTGAGAATTAAATTAAGTCTACAGAATAATACCATTATAAATTCAGGAACATAATTCTAAGTTTGTGGACTTAATAATCTGTGTTCTGAGGGTTTCACTGGTCACAACCGCAAGGTATATTAGTTAATAACATATTAATTAAACCAGGTAACAGCATTTTAATTGTTACGAATCGCCACCTACAACGTATTACTTGGCGTTTGTTACACCGGAGTCTCTTATAACTAATTACACTCATAGACAAGATTTCTTTATAATTTGACGTCTCCAGCTGGTATCATACATTATAACATACGTCCTCACATAATTAACAAGCAGTTCGTTACTAAATTGATTACAACAGTGGGGTTTGAATAAGACGGACGTTCCACCGCTAGTACCCAACATACTTATTCCATAACAAATTGACGACTCCTACGAAGGGGACTGATCAAAGAAAGACTCACCATACGTAGTTATTTACAAATTGCCGCTTGCAAATAAGGGCATATAAAAACATTCATCACTGATAATTGAGTTTATTACAAATTGACGCTCGCAACGTGAGGCATCATCATCGCATCTTAACACCTTAGATATCAGTTTATTACAAATTGGCGCATAACAACGTGGAGCTTATTTAAACACGTACTCAACACATTCTATTTTATATTATTACAAATTGGCGCTCAACGAGTGGGCTTTAGTTAAGTAAAAAATCATATTACTTGTTACTTAACTTGAGCAGGCAACCATTAGAGGCACAGGAATGCTTAATACCAGAGGCAGATCGAAGAAAAGGGCAGAAGAGAAGGAGAAGGAAGAAGGTGGACAGGAACAAGAAATAGAATTAATCACGGACAGTGAAATGGATCAACAGACAGGTGATACAGAAGAAACTGAAATAGTTATGGATACGGAAACGGAAATAGTGGAAGAGGATACCCAAGGGGACCAACCAGATAAGGAGGAAGCCAGAGGAGGATTAAATTGGGAAAAATTAATGGAATTAATGAGTAGTATGAAGGAGGATAATAAACAAACTAATGAGAGTTTAAGACAAACTAACGAAAAGTTAGACAGTATCAAAGAAGATTCCAGGACACAGAAGGAAGAATTAAATAAAAAATTTGAAGAAAACTCTGAAAAAATAGACAGTATTAAGGAAAGTACTAGTGAACTTTTGAGACAAACCATAAATGAAAATAATGAACAATTGAAGGCCGATTTTAGACAAATCAATGAGAAGCTGGAAAATAAAATAGACAGTATTAATGAAAACTCAAGAAAACAAAACGAAATTTTGAGCGAAAATTTAATCAAGCAAATGAATAAAAGGTTTGACAGGAATGATGAGAGTTTGAGGCAGATTCTGGAGAATACCAAACGAATGGATGAGAAAATTGAAAACCATAATAAGGAGTTGCGGCAAATCATCAATGAACAAGGCCTAGCATTGAGGGAAGTCATCAATGGAAGTATTATAATTGTCAATGAAACATGGAACAAAGGAGTTGATAGCTGTGAAGTGGAGGTAAGACAGCAAATAAATGAAATTACGGTGGATCTGGAACAGACAGATGAACCCATCATGCAACTCAGAGTAGAAGTAGAGACCAAAATTACTCAAATAGGAAACATACAAGCGAAGACCCAAGAAAAATTTGACAAGATACCAATTGATAGAACCGGAAGAATAGAACGGGTTCATGATGAAATGAAGATAGTGAGAATAAGACAAATGTGTAAAAGGAAATTAATAGATACACGGGAAGAATTGGAAATGATTAAAGGGGGATTAGTTAAACTGCATAATAGACCAATTACGGAAAACAGAGAAGTAAGGCAAGTGAGAAACTTTAAACGAACCACACTTGAATTCCCAGATGGACTAGAAGGACCAAAAAGGCCAAAATTAACTAAGGAGCATGGAGGACTTATGGAATTTATGTATGAACCATCAGAACAATTAAGAGACAGTACAGAAGAATCAGTTCAAAGGACAATGATGAGCTTGACTATAAATGACAATTTTACAGTGCCAAGAGGCAAGAACTGTACAATAATGAGATATGTCACAAGGACAGAAATAACTCTATACACTAGAGGAATCCGGACAATCAGTACAGAGGAAATAATGGACCACGGTTAAAAACAGATTCTAAACAGAATATAAAAGAAAGGGGACGGATTTTATGGATACAGGACCAAGCAACCCATTGTAAATGAAAAACCCAAAATTCCAAAGGATGTAAGAACAACTTACTCATAATTATTCAGAAACAGTATGATTTAAAATAAAGAGAATAAATACCCCAAAATTCAAAAAAAAAAATGAAGTAAGCCCAACTTACAAACAAGTATTTAAGAAAACAATTTATGAGCCAATGAAGATAAGAGAATGAAGAAGCCAAAATGGAACCCTCAAAAGGATCACAAGAAAAGAAAAAACAAATATTTAAGAATTATCCGAAAACAAAACCCAATTAATAAATGTCAATAAAATAGCCAAGTATTGGAGATGAGAAGTGTATAATAGAAGGAAGAATTAATATGAAGAAATAATATGATCTGAGTTAAAGTACAGTGAATAATCCCTAGAATATGATTATTATTTATTATTTTATTGAAGGTCACATGATGACTACCTTACGAGGTTTATTAATGAAGATTGACTGTAGAATATTCCAGCAATCATTTGACTG
Organism: Magicicada septendecula; assembly: GCA_034769895.1. Lineage (NCBI taxonomy): Eukaryota > Metazoa > Arthropoda > Insecta > Hemiptera > Cicadidae > Magicicada > Magicicada septendecula. The sequence continues at coordinate 451,186,502 of CM068368.1, forward strand.
GGCAGAGATGATGTTCCTCTGATCCCAGAAAGTATGTAACGGACGACGGTAATTGGTTAGCCGATAGAGCACCACCGATTCGATTCCAGTTATAATGTTAGGGAGGTTTAGGAAAATTAAATATTAGAGGGAAAACTCACAAATAAATATAGAGAATTAAATAAAACCAGATCCAAAATGTATAATTAATGAAGAATGTCACAAGAATGATTATAGAAATAAGATTTAAACTTGGGAAATAATTGATTTTAAGAAGGAACGAAGAAATGATAATAAAATAACGGATAATTATGAAATATAAAAGTACTATAAATAGGAAACCAATTGGCCAGATACAAATTAGAAGTTTATTTCTTGCTAAACTTTGTTTATACCCAAAATAAACTTATTTCGAAGGGGGGGTGTTATGTAACGCAACATAGTTGAGGTTCCCCAACGTTACATAAAAGATTGAATGAAATATGGTCAAGGACCATACCCTGACTTAAGGTTGTTCAATAGGTCATGTGCTCGAGAAGTAACTCAAACCAGAAGGAGGCAATGACTAGTATTAAATGTATAAAAGCCAGACTAAGGAATGATTGAATGTTATGAATTGTTTGTTTTGTACTGTGGCATGTTCAGGTCACAGAGTATTTTATATTGTATGTTGACTATACTAAAGATGAAATAATGTTATTTGATAATAATACTTCACCAATAATTATGTTTATGTTTATATTGGATTTGTATTTATATAACCCAGTATAGTTACCAATGTTAGGTACTGTACTAAGTTGTCAGTATTGTATAATGTTGAAAAATACTGTTGTTCTAATTAATGTTTATAAACTGGATCAGGAGTGTGACCAGTGTTTTAAATCTAACAAGTAGTTCTGACAATTATGTCATAAATTAATAAAGGGTTCCAGAACCAGTTAATTAATATAAAAACAAATAACCACCAGTAAATTAAAATTCATGTAATTAACTATGTAACCAATAATTAATTGTACAGTAGGTCAGGTAAAAAAGAAAATTAAGTTAAAAACCAAATAATGTTATAATGGTTGTAAATGAATCTATAGGCCTAAATTCCATATTAGTGAAAGGAAATTAATACCTTTTTAGTAAACCCAGTCCAACGAAAATCTGGTAAAACATTTACTGTTTAATAAGGAAGGTTAGGGGAGAATTTTATGTGATTCAATATTAATCCAAGCATGGAGTATTTTATTGGAAAGGAGTAGTAATATTCTATAATGCCGGCTCAAGGATATATAGAAAACATGGTTGTTAAGGCAACTGATATATAATAAGTTGTTGATTTTGAATAGATGGTACTGATTGTTACAAGCTATTAGATTGAAATGAACCGATATAAAAATATATGAATAAATATAAAGGAAAGATATGTCCAAACTGATAAAGCCTTTTTGTAAAACAATTATATTTGAACGATAATGAATCGTACAAATTAAATAGAACTCTAAATTATCAATGAGTAAAATAAAAAAGAATTGAAAGCTTCTCACCTCAGTCACTGAATATTTCCGCTGAATTTGGTATCAAACCAATTCATGCTATAAATTGAAGACCAGTAAAGAGTTAAAGCCTGAATTAAAGGAAATATTTGGAAATACAGAAGACTCGGTTGACGAAATAACCTCCATTGACAGCGTAAGCTGAGATCCTAATTCCAGTTCGTTGGGACCAAGAATTGTGAAGACGCAAAAGAAGAATCGAAGCATAAGAGTTCCTGTGGGATTACCATCATCCATTCATTGAAAACCAGAGCAGTTTTACTGGGTGAAAACGATATAAACTGGATTTTGACCGCTGTTGACAAACATTCACCGCCTAATGAAGCTTTCGCCGTTTGGGTAAAAAACAAATTATTTTCATATCATTGTATTTTAAGTAAATAATTTTATTCTTTTTGTAAATTGAACAACCTTAATTATGCGTTTTACCTGGCCTTACTAATGGTTCAAAGAACTACGCGAACCCTGGTATAAGAATTATTTGTCATTATTTTCAAAGTATATATGTTTTTTTTTAGAGTTCGAATAATTAAGAATCGATATATGTTGGGATAGTCGATTGGATCGTCTTATTGTTTGTCTGAGACAACGTAACTTGTTAAATACCAGAGAAAAATAAATAAAGTACATTTGTTGTATGAGATAACGTTTTAATCATTGCAGAGAAAATACTATATGTACTTGGCGTAATAATTTATTAACAGGTTGATACAAACACTCAGAATAACTAACCTATAAGTACACTTATTTCTAGTAATAGCGCTCCAAGTTTACAGCTGGTGGGACGGGAGATTGCTGAACTAACGGGTTTTGTCATACTAAATTTGAACGAAATTTTTATCGTTGAGGGACTAGGGTCGAGACAAAAACCACTTACATTCAGTAAATACTCCATATATATTGCTCATATTAAACAACCACTGAGAATTAAATTAAGTCTACAGAATAATACCATTATAAATTCAGGAACATAATTCTAAGTTTGTGGACTTAATAATCTGTGTTCTGAGGGTTTCACTGGTCACAACCGCAAGGTATATTAGTTAATAACATATTAATTAAACCAGGTAACAGCATTTTAATTGTTACGAATCGCCACCTACAACGTATTACTTGGCGTTTGTTACACCGGAGTCTCTTATAACTAATTACACTCATAGACAAGATTTCTTTATAATTTGACGTCTCCAGCTGGTATCATACATTATAACATACGTCCTCACATAATTAACAAGCAGTTCGTTACTAAATTGATTACAACAGTGGGGTTTGAATAAGACGGACGTTCCACCGCTAGTACCCAACATACTTATTCCATAACAAATTGACGACTCCTACGAAGGGGACTGATCAAAGAAAGACTCACCATACGTAGTTATTTACAAATTGCCGCTTGCAAATAAGGGCATATAAAAACATTCATCACTGATAATTGAGTTTATTACAAATTGACGCTCGCAACGTGAGGCATCATCATCGCATCTTAACACCTTAGATATCAGTTTATTACAAATTGGCGCATAACAACGTGGAGCTTATTTAAACACGTACTCAACACATTCTATTTTATATTATTACAAATTGGCGCTCAACGAGTGGGCTTTAGTTAAGTAAAAAATCATATTACTTGTTACTTAACTTGAGCAGGCAACCATTAGAGGCACAGGAATGCTTAATACCAGAGGCAGATCGAAGAAAAGGGCAGAAGAGAAGGAGAAGGAAGAAGGTGGACAGGAACAAGAAATAGAATTAATCACGGACAGTGAAATGGATCAACAGACAGGTGATACAGAAGAAACTGAAATAGTTATGGATACGGAAACGGAAATAGTGGAAGAGGATACCCAAGGGGACCAACCAGATAAGGAGGAAGCCAGAGGAGGATTAAATTGGGAAAAATTAATGGAATTAATGAGTAGTATGAAGGAGGATAATAAACAAACTAATGAGAGTTTAAGACAAACTAACGAAAAGTTAGACAGTATCAAAGAAGATTCCAGGACACAGAAGGAAGAATTAAATAAAAAATTTGAAGAAAACTCTGAAAAAATAGACAGTATTAAGGAAAGTACTAGTGAACTTTTGAGACAAACCATAAATGAAAATAATGAACAATTGAAGGCCGATTTTAGACAAATCAATGAGAAGCTGGAAAATAAAATAGACAGTATTAATGAAAACTCAAGAAAACAAAACGAAATTTTGAGCGAAAATTTAATCAAGCAAATGAATAAAAGGTTTGACAGGAATGATGAGAGTTTGAGGCAGATTCTGGAGAATACCAAACGAATGGATGAGAAAATTGAAAACCATAATAAGGAGTTGCGGCAAATCATCAATGAACAAGGCCTAGCATTGAGGGAAGTCATCAATGGAAGTATTATAATTGTCAATGAAACATGGAACAAAGGAGTTGATAGCTGTGAAGTGGAGGTAAGACAGCAAATAAATGAAATTACGGTGGATCTGGAACAGACAGATGAACCCATCATGCAACTCAGAGTAGAAGTAGAGACCAAAATTACTCAAATAGGAAACATACAAGCGAAGACCCAAGAAAAATTTGACAAGATACCAATTGATAGAACCGGAAGAATAGAACGGGTTCATGATGAAATGAAGATAGTGAGAATAAGACAAATGTGTAAAAGGAAATTAATAGATACACGGGAAGAATTGGAAATGATTAAAGGGGGATTAGTTAAACTGCATAATAGACCAATTACGGAAAACAGAGAAGTAAGGCAAGTGAGAAACTTTAAACGAACCACACTTGAATTCCCAGATGGACTAGAAGGACCAAAAAGGCCAAAATTAACTAAGGAGCATGGAGGACTTATGGAATTTATGTATGAACCATCAGAACAATTAAGAGACAGTACAGAAGAATCAGTTCAAAGGACAATGATGAGCTTGACTATAAATGACAATTTTACAGTGCCAAGAGGCAAGAACTGTACAATAATGAGATATGTCACAAGGACAGAAATAACTCTATACACTAGAGGAATCCGGACAATCAGTACAGAGGAAATAATGGACCACGGTTAAAAACAGATTCTAAACAGAATATAAAAGAAAGGGGACGGATTTTATGGATACAGGACCAAGCAACCCATTGTAAATGAAAAACCCAAAATTCCAAAGGATGTAAGAACAACTTACTCATAATTATTCAGAAACAGTATGATTTAAAATAAAGAGAATAAATACCCCAAAATTCAAAAAAAAAAATGAAGTAAGCCCAACTTACAAACAAGTATTTAAGAAAACAATTTATGAGCCAATGAAGATAAGAGAATGAAGAAGCCAAAATGGAACCCTCAAAAGGATCACAAGAAAAGAAAAAACAAATATTTAAGAATTATCCGAAAACAAAACCCAATTAATAAATGTCAATAAAATAGCCAAGTATTGGAGATGAGAAGTGTATAATAGAAGGAAGAATTAATATGAAGAAATAATATGATCTGAGTTAAAGTACAGTGAATAATCCCTAGAATATGATTATTATTTATTATTTTATTGAAGGTCACATGATGACTACCTTACGAGGTTTATTAATGAAGATTGACTGTAGAATATTCCAGCAATCATTTGACTGGGCAGAGATGATGTTCCTCTGATCCCGGAAAGTATGTAACGGACGACGGTAATTGGTTAGCCGATAGAGCACCACCGATTCGATTCCAGTTATAATGTTAGGGAGGTTTAGGAAAATTAAATATTAGAGGGAAAACTCACAAATAAATATAGAGAATTAAATAAAACCAGATCCAAAATGTATAATTAATGAAGAATGTCACAAGAATGATTATAGAAATAAGATTTAAACTTGGGAAATAATTGATTTTAAGAAGGAACGAAGAAATGATAATAAAATAACGGATAATTATGAAATATAAAAGTACTATAAATAGGAAACCAATTGGCCAGATACAAATTAGAAGTTTATTTCTTGCTAAACTTTGTTTATACCCAAAATAAACTTATTTCGAAGGGGGGGTGTTATGTAACGCAACATAGTTGAGGTTCCCCAACGTTACATAAAAGATTGAATGAAATATGGTCAAGGACCATACCCTGACTTAAGGTTGTTCAATAGGTCATGTGCTCGAGAAGTAACTCAAACCAGAAGGAGGCAATGACTACTATTAAATGTATAAAAGCCAGACTAAGGAATGATTGAATGTTATGAATTGTTTGTTTTGTACTGTGGCATGTTCAGGTCACAGAGTATTTTATATTGTATGTTGACTATACTAAAGATGAAATAATGTTATTTGATAATAATACTTCACCAATAATTATGTTTATGTTTATATTGGATTTGTATTTATATAACCCAGTATAGTTACCAATGTTAGGTACTGTACTAAGTTGTCAGTATTGTATAATGTTGAAAAATACTGTTGTTCTAATTAATGTTTATAAACTGGATCAGGAGTGTGACCAGTGTTTTAAATCTAACAAGTAGTTCTGACAATTATGTCATAAATTAATAAAGGGTTCCAGAACCAGTTAATTAATATAAAAACAAATAACCACCAGTAAATTAAAATTCATGTAATTAACTATGTAACCAATAATTAATTGTACAGTAGGTCAGGTAAAAAAGAAAATTAAGTTAAAAACCAAATAATGTTATAATGGTTGTAAATGAATCTATAGGCCTAAATTCCATATTAGTGAAAGGAAATTAATACCTTTTTAGTAAACCCAGTCCAACGAAAATCTGGTAAAACATTTACTGTTTAATAAGGAAGGTTAGGGGAGAATTTTATGTGATTCAATATTAATCCAAGCATGGAGTATTTTATTGGAAAGGAGTAGTAATATTCTATAATGCCGGCTCAAGGATATATAGAAAACATGGTTGTTAAGGCAACTGATATATAATAAGTTGTTGATTTTGAATAGATGGTACTGATTGTTACAAGCTATTAGATTGAAATGAACCGATATAAAAATATATGAATAAATATAAAGGAAAGATATGTCCAAACTGATAAAGCCTTTTTGTAAAACAATTATATTTGAACGATAATGAATCGTACAAATTAAATAGAACTCTAAATTATCAATGAGTAAAATAAAAAAGAATTGAAAGCTTCTCACCTCAGTCACTGAATATTTCCGCTGAATTTGGTATCAAACCAATTCATGCTATAAATTGAAGACCAGTAAAGAGTTAAAGCCTGAATTAACGGAAATATTTGTAAATACAGAAGACTCGGTTGACGAAATAACCTCCATTGACAGCGTAAGCTGAGATCCTAATTCCAGTTCGTTGGGACCAAGAATTGTGAAGACGCAAAAGAAGAATCGAAGCACAAGAGTTCCTGTGGGATTACCATCATCCATTCATTGAAAACCAGAGCAGTTTTACTGGGTGAAAACGATATAAACTGGATTGTGACCGCTGTTGACAAACATTCACCGCCTAATGAAGCTTTCGCTTTTTGGGTAAAAAACAAATTATTTTCATATCATTGTATTTTAAGTAAATAATTTTATTCTTTTTGTAAATTGAACAACCTTAATTATGCGTTTTACCTGGCCTTACTAATGGTTCAAAGAACTACGCGAACCCTGGTATAAGAATTATTTGTCATTATTTTCAAAGTATATATGTTTTTTTTTAGAGTTCGAATAATTAAGAATCGATATATGTTGGGATAGTCGATTGGATCGTCTTATTGTTTGTCTGAGACAACGTAACTTGTTAAATACCAGAGAAAAATAAATAAAGTACATTTGTTGTATGAGATAACGTTTTAATCATTGCAGAGAAAATACTATATGTACTTGGCGTAATAATTTATTAACAGGTTGATACAAACACTCAGAATAACTAACCTATAAGTACACTTATTTCTAGTAATAGCGCTCCAAGTTTACAGCTGGTGGGACGGGAGATTGCTGAACTAACGGGTTTTGTCATACTAAATTTGAACGAAATTTTTATCGTTGAGGGACTAGGGTCGAGACAAAAACCACTTACATTCAGTAAATACTCCATATATATTGCTCATATTAAACAACCACTGAGAATTAAATTAAGTCTACAGAATAATACCATTATAAATTCAGGAACATAATTCTAAGTTTGTGGACTTAATAATCTGTGTTCTGAGGGTTTCACTGGTCACAACCGCAAGGTATATTAGTTAATAACATATTAATTAAACCAGGTAACAGCATTTTAATTGTTACGAATCGCCACCTACAACGTATTACTTGGCGTTTGTTACACCGGAGTCTCTTATAACTAATTACACTCATAGACAAGATTTCTTTATAATTTGACGTCTCCAGCTGGTATCATACATTATAACATACGTCCTCACATAATTAACAAGCAGTTCGTTACTAAATTGATTACAACAGTGGGGTTTGAATAAGACGGACGTTCCACCGCTAGTACCCAACATACTTATTCCATAACAAATTGACGACTCCTACGAAGGGGACTGATCAAAGAAAGACTCACCATACGTAGTTATTTACAAATTGCCGCTTGCAAATAAGGGCATATAAAAACATTCATCACTGATAATTGAGTTTATTACAAATTGACGCTCGCAACGTGAGGCATCATCATCGCATCTTAACACCTTAGATATCAGTTTATTACAAATTGGCGCATAACAACGTGGAGCTTATTTAAACACGTACTCAACACATTCTATTTTATATTATTACAAATTGGCGCTCAACGAGTGGGCTTTAGTTAAGTAAAAAATCATATTATTTGTTACTTAACTTGAGCAGGCAACCATTAGAGGCACAGGAATGCTTAATACCAGAGGCAGATCGAAGAAAAGGGCAGAAGAGAAGGAGAATGAAGAAGGTGGACAGGAACAAGAAATAGAATTAATCACGGACAGTGAAATGGATCAACAGACAGGTGATACAGAAGAAACTGAAATAGTTATGGATACGGAAACGGAAATAGTGGAAGAGGATACCCAAGGGGACCAACCAGATAAGGAGGAAGCCAGAGGAGGATTAAATTGGGAAAAATTAATGGAATTAATGAGTAGTATGAAGGAGGATAATAAACAAACTAATGAGAGTTTAAGACAAACTAACGAAAAGTTAGACAGTATCAAAGAAGATTCCAGGACACAGAAGGAAGAATTAAATAAAAAATTTGAAGAAAACTCTGAAAAAATAGACAGTATTAAGGAAAGTACTAGTGAACTTTTGAGACAAACCATAAATGAAAATAATGAACAATTGAAGGCCGATTTTAGACAAATCAATGAGAAGCTGGAAAATAAAATAGACAGTATTAATGAAAACTCAAGAAAACAAAACGAAATTTTGAGCGAAAATTTAATCAAGCAAATGAATAAAAGGTTTGACAGGAATGATGAGAGTTTGAGGCAGATTCTGGAGAATACCAAACGAATGGATGAGAAAATTGAAAACCATAATAAGGAGTTGCGGCAAATCATCAATGAACAAGGCCTAGCATTGAGGGAAGTCATCAATGGAAGTATTATAATTGTCAATGAAACATGGAACAAAGGAGTTGATAGCTGTGAAGTGGAGGTAAGACAGCAAATAAATGAAATTACGGTGGATCTGGAACAGACAGATGAACCCATCATGCAACTCAGAGTAGAAGTAGAGACCAAAATTACTCAAATAGGAAACATACAAGCGAAGACCCAAGAAAAATTTGACAAGATACCAATTGATAGAACCGGAAGAATAGAACGGGTTCATGATGAAATGAAGATAGTGAGAATAAGACAAATGTGTAAAAGGAAATTAATAGATACACGGGAAGAATTGGAAATGATTAAAGGGGGATTAGTTAAACTGCATAATAGACCAATTACGGAAAACAGAGAAGTAAGGCAAGTGAGAAACTTTAAACGAACCACACTTGAATTCCCAGATGGACTAGAAGGACCAAAAAGGCCAAAATTAACTAAGGAGCATGGAGGACTTATGGAATTTATGTATGAACCATCAGAACAATTAAGAGACAGTACAGAAGAATCAGTTCAAAGGACAATGATGAGCTTGACTATAAATGACAATTTTACAGTGCCAAGAGGCAAGAACTGTACAATAATGAGATATGTCACAAGGACAGAAATAACTCTATACACTAGAGGAATCCGGACAATCAGTACAGAGGAAATAATGGACCACGGTTAAAAACAGATTCTAAACAGAATATAAAAGAAAGGGGACGGATTTTATGGATACAGGACCAAGCAACCCATTGTAAATGAAAAACCCAAAATTCCAAAGGATGTAAGAACAACTTACTCATAATTATTCAGAAACAGTATGATTTAAAATAAAGAGAATAAATACCCCAAAATTCAAAAAAAAAAATGAAGTAAGCCCAACTTACAAACAAGTATTTAAGAAAACAATTTATGAGCCAATGAAGATAAGAGAATGAAGAAGCCAAAATGGAACCCTCAAAAGGATCACAAGAAAAGAAAAAACAAATATTTAAGAATTATCCGAAAACAAAACCCAATTAATAAATGTCAATAAAATAGCCAAGTATTGGAGATGAGAAGTGTATAATAGAAGGAAGAATTAATATGAAGAAATAATATGATCTGAGTTAAAGTACAGTGAATAATCCCTAGAATATGATTATTATTTATTATTTTATTGAAGGTCACATGATGACTACCTTACGAGGTTTATTAATGAAGATTGACTGTAGAATATTCCAGCAATCATTTGACTGGGCAGAGATGATGTTCCTCTGATCCCGGAAAGTATGTAACGGACGACGGTAATTGGTTAGCCGATAGAGCACCACCGATTCGATTCCAGTTATAATGTTAGGGAGGTTTAGGAAAATTAAATATTAGAGGGAAAACTCACAAATAAATATAGAGAATTAAATAAAACCTGATCCAAAATGTATAATTAATGAAGAATGTCACAAGAATGATTATAGAAATAAGATTTAAACTTGGGAAATAATTGATTTTAAGAAGGAACGAAGAAATGATAATAAAATAACGGATAATTATGAAATATAAAAGTACTATAAATAGGAAACCAATTGGCCAGATACAAATTAGAAGTTTATTTCTTGCTAAACTTTGTTTATACCCAAAATAAACTTATTTCGAAGGGGGGGTGTTATGTAACGCAACATAGTTGAGGTTCCCCAACGTTACATAAAAGATTGAATGAAATATGGTCAAGGACCATACCCTGACTTAAGGTTGTTCAATAGGTCATGTGCTCGAGAAGTAACTCAAACCAGAAGGAGGCAATGACTAGTATTAAATGTATAAAAGCCAGACTAAGGAATGATTGAATGTTATGAATTGTTTGTTTTGTACTGTGGCATGTTCAGGTCACAGAGTATTTTATATTGTATGTTGACTATACTAAAGATGAAATAATGTTATTTGATAATAATACTTCACCAATAATTATGTTTATGTTTATATTGGATTTGTATTTATATAACCCAGTATAGTTACCAATGTTAGGTACTGTACTAAGTTGTCAGTATTGTATAATGTTGAAAAATACTGTTGTTCTAATTAATGTTTATAAACTGGATCAGGAGTGTGACCAGTGTTTTAAATCTAACAAGTAGTTCTGACAATTATGTCATAAATTAATAAAGGGTTCCAGAACCAGTTAATTAATATAAAAACAAATAACCACCAGTAAATTAAAATTCATGTAATTAACTATGTAACCAATAATTAATTGTACAGTAGGTCAGGTAAAAAAGAAAATTAAGTTAAAAACCAAATAATGTTATAATGGTTGTAAATGAATCTATAGGCCTAAATTCCATATTAGTGAAAGGAAATTAATACCTTTTTAGTAAACCCAGTCCAACGAAAATCTGGTAAAACATTTACTGTTTAATAAGGAAGGTTAGGGGAGAATTTTATGTGATTCAATATTAATCCAAGCATGGAGTATTTTATTGGAAAGGAGTAGTAATATTCTATAATGCCGGCTCAAGGATATATAGAAAACATGGTTGTTAAGGCAACTGATATATAATAAGTTGTTGATTTTGAATAGATGGTACTGATTGTTACAAGCTATTAGATTGAAATGAACCGATATAAAAATATATGAATAAATATAAAGGAAAGATATGTCCAAACTGATAAAGCCTTTTTGTAAAACAATTATATTTGAACGATAATGAATCGTACAAATTAAATAGAACTCTAAATTATCAATGAGTAAAATAAAAAAGAATTGAAAGCTTCTCACCTCAGTCACTGAATATTTCCGCTGAATTTGGTATCAAACCAATTCATGCTATAAATTGAAGACCAGTAAAGAGTTAAAGCCTGAATTAACGGAAATATTTGGAAATACAGAAGACTCGGTTGACGAAATAACCTCCATTGACAGCGTAAGCTGAGATCCTAATTCCAGTTCGTTGGGACCAAGAATTGTGAAGACGCAAAAGAAGAATCGAAGCACAAGAGTTCCTGTGGGATTACCATCATCCATTCATTGAAAACCAGAGCAGTTTTACTGGGTGAAAACGATATAAACTGGATTTTGACCGCTGTTGACAAACATTCACCGCCTAATGAAGCTTTCGCCGTTTGGGTAAAAAACAAATTATTTTCATATCATTGTATTTTAAGTAAATAATTTTATTCTTTTTGTAAATTGAACAACCTTAATTATGCGTTTTACCTGGCCTTACTAATGGTTCAAAGAACTACGCGAACCCTGGTATAAGAATTATTTGTCATTATTTTCAAAGTATATATGTTTTTTTTTAGAGTTCGAATAATTAAGAATCGATATATGTTGGGATAGTCGATTGGATCGTCTTATTGTTTGTCTGAGACAACGTAACTTGTTAAATACCAGAGAAAAATAAATAAAGTACATTTGTTGTATGAGATAACGTTTTAATCATTGCAGAGAAAATACTATATGTACTTGGCGTAATAATTTATTAACAGGTTGATACAAACACTCAGAATAACTAACCTATAAGTACACTTATTTCTAGTAATAGCGCTCCAAGTTTACAGCTGGTGGGACGGGAGATTGCTGAACTAACGGGTTTTGTCATACTAAATTTGAACGAAATTTTTATCGTTGAGGGACTAGGGTCGAGACAAAAACCACTTACATTCAGTAAATACTCCATATATATTGCTCATATTAAACAACCACTGAGAATTAAATTAAGTCTACAGAATAATACCATTATAAATTCAGGAACATAATTCTAAGTTTGTGGACTTAATAATCTGTGTTCTGAGGGTTTCACTGGTCACAACCGCAAGGTATATTAGTTAATAACATATTAATTAAACCAGGTAACAGCATTTTAATTGTTACGAATCGCCACCTACAACGTATTACTTGGCGTTTGTTACACCGGAGTCTCTTATAACTAATTACACTCATAGACAAGATTTCTTTATAATTTGACGTCTCCAGCTGGTATCATACATTATAACATACGTCCTCACATAATTAACAAGCAGTTCGTTACTAAATTGATTACAACAGTGGGGTTTGAATAAGACGGACGTTCCACCGCTAGTACCCAACATACTTATTCCATAACAAATTGACGACTCCTACGAAAGGGACTGATCAAAGAAAGACTCACCATACGTAGTTATTTACAAATTGCCGCTTGCAAATAAGGGCATATAAAAACATTCATCACTGATAATTGAGTTTATTACAAATTGACGCTCGCAACGTGAGGCATCATCATCGCATCTTAACACCTTAGATATCAGTTTATTACAAATTGGCGCATAACAACGTGGAGCTTATTTAAACACGTACTCAACACATTCTATTTTATATTATTACAAATTGGCGCTCAACGAGTGGGCTTTAGTTAAGTAAAAAATCATATTATTTGTTACTTAACTTGAGCAGGCAACCATTAGAGGCACAGGAATGCTTAATACCAGAGGCAGATCGAAGAAAAGGGCAGAAGAGAAGGAGAAGGAAGAAGGTGGACAGGAACAAGAAATAGAATTAATCACGGACAGTGAAATGGATCAACAGACAGGTGATACAGAAGAAACTGAAATAGTTATGGATACGGAAACGGAAATAGTGGAAGAGGATACCCAAGGGGACCAACCAGATAAGGAGGAAGCCAGAGGAGGATTAAATTGGGAAAAATTAATGGAATTAATGAGTAGTATGAAGGAGGATAATAAACAAACTAATGAGAGTTTAAGACAAACTAACGAAAAGTTAGACAGTATCAAAGAAGATTCCAGGACACAGAAGGAAGAATTAAATAAAAAATTTGAAGAAAACTCTGAAAAAATAGACAGTATTAAGGAAAGTACTAGTGAACTTTTGAGACAAACCATAAATGAAAATAATGAACAATTGAAGGCCGATTTTAGACAAATCAATGAGAAGCTGGAAAATAAAATAGACAGTATTAATGAAAACTCAAGAAAACAAAACGAAATTTTGAGCGAAAATTTAATCAAGCAAATGAATAAAAGGTTTGACAGGAATGATGAGAGTTTGAGGCAGATTCTGGAGAATACCAAACGAATGGATGAGAAAATTGAAAACCATAATAAGGAGTTGCGGCAAATCATCAATGAACAAGGCCTAGCATTGAGGGAAGTCATCAATGGAAGTATTATAATTGTCAATGAAACATGGAACAAAGGAGTTGATAGCTGTGAAGTGGAGGTAAGACAGCAAATAAATGAAATTACGGTGGATCTGGAAAAGACAGATGAACCCACCATGCAACTCAGAGTAGAAGTAGAGACCAAAATTACTCAAATAGGAAACATACAAGCGAAGACCCAAGAAAAATTTGACAAGATACCAATTGATAGAACCGGAAGAATAGAACGGGTTCATGATGAAATGAAGATAGTGAGAATAAGACAAATGTGTAAAAGGAAATTAATAGATACACGGGAAGAATTGGAAATGATTAAAGGGGGATTAGTTAAACTGCATAATAGACCAATTACGGAAAACAGAGAAGTAAGGCAAGTGAGAAACTTTAAACGAACCACACTTGAATTCCCAGATGGACTAGAAGGACCAAAAAGGCCAAAATTAACTAAGGAGCATGGAGGACTTATGGAATTTATGTATGAACCATCAGAACAATTAAGAGACAGTACAGAAGAATCAGTTCAAAGGACAATGATGAGCTTGACTATAAATGACAATTTTATAGTGCCAAGAGGCAAGAACTGTACAATAATGAGATATGTCACAAGGACAGAAATAACTCTATACACTAGAGGAATCCGGACAATCAGTACAGAGGAAATAATGGACCACGGTTAAAAACAGATTCTAAACAGAATATAAAAGAAAGGGGACGGATTTTATGGATACAGGACCAAGCAACCCATTGTAAATGAAAAACCCAAAATTCCAAAGGATGTAAGAACAACTTACTCATAATTATTCAGAAACAGTATGATTTAAAATAAAGAGAATAAATACCCCAAAATTCAAAAAAAAAAAATGAAGTAAGCCCAACTTACAAACAAGTATTTAAGAAAACAATTTATGAGCCAATGAAGATAAGAGAATGAAGAAGCCAAAATGGAACCCTCAAAAGGATCACAAGAAAAGAAAAAACAAATATTTAAGAATTATCCGAAAACAAAACCCAATTAATAAATGTCAATAAAATAGCCAAGTATTGGAGATGAGAAGTGTATAATAGAAGGAAGAATTAATATGAAGAAATAATATGATCTGAGTTAAAGTACAGTGAATAATCCCTAGAATATGATTATTATTTATTATTTTATTGAAGGTCACATGATGACTACCTTACGAGGTTTATTAATGAAGATTGACTGTAGAATATTCCAGCAATCATTTGACTGGGCAGAGATGATGTTCCTCTGATCCCGGAAAGTATGTAACGGACGACGGTAATTGGTTAGCCGATAGAGCACCACCGATTCGATTCCAGTTATAATGTTAGGGAGGTTTAGGAAAATTAAATATTAGAGGGAAAACTCACAAATAAATATAGAGAATTAAATAAAACCAGATCCAAAATGTATAATTAATGAAGAATGTCACAAGAATGATTATAGAAATTTGATTTTACTCTTGGGAAATAATTGATTTTAAGAAGGAACGAAGAAATGATAATAAAATAACGGATAATTATGAAATATAAAAGTACTATAAATAGGAAACCAATTGGCCAGATACAAATTAGAAGTTTATTTCTTGCTAAACTTTGTTTATACCCAAAATAAACTTATTTCGAAGGGGGGGTGTTATGTAACGCAACATAGTTGAGGTTCCCCAACGTTACATAAAAGATTGAATGAAATATGGTCAAGGACCATACCCTGACTTAAGGTTGTTCAATAGGTCATGTGCTCGAGAAGTAACTCAAACCAGAAGGAGGCAATGACTAGTATTAAATGTATAAAAGCCAGACTAAGGAATGATTGAATGTTATGAATTGTTTGTTTTGTACTGTGGCATGTTCAGGTCACAGAGTATTTTATATTGTATGTTGACTATACTAAAGATGAAATAATGTTATTTGATAATAATACTTCACCAATAATTATGTTTATGTTTATATTGGATTTGTATTTATATAACCCAGTATAGTTACCAATGTTAGGTACTGTACTAAGTTGTCAGTATTGTATAATGTTGAAAAATACTGTTGTTCTAATTAATGTTTATAAACTGGATCAGGAGTGTGACCAGTGTTTTAAATCTAACAAGTAGTTCTGACAATTATGTCATAAATTAATAAAGGGTTCCAGAACCAGTTAATTAATATAAAAACAAATAACCACCAGTAAATTAAAATTCATGTAATTAACTATGTAACCAATAATTAATTGTACAGTAGGTCAGGTAAAAAAGAAAATTAAGTTAAAAACCAAATAATGTTATAATGGTTGTAAATGAATCTATAGGCCTAAATTCCATATTAGTGAAAGGAAATTAATACCTTTTTAGTAAACCCAGTCCAACGAAAATCTGGTAAAACATTTACTGTTTAATAAGGAAGGTTAGGGGAGAATTTTATGTGATTCAATATTAATCCAAGCATGGAGTATTTTATTGGAAAGGAGTAGTAATATTCTATAATGCCGGCTCAAGGATATATAGAAAACATGGTTGTTAAGGCAACTGATATATAATAAGTTGTTGATTTTGAATAGATGGTACTGATTGTTACAAGCTATTAGATTGAAATGAACCGATATAAAAATATATGAATAAATATAAAGGAAAGATATGTCCAAACTGATAAAGCCTTTTTGTAAAACAATTATATTTGAACGATAATGAATCGTACAAATTAAATAGAACTCTAAATTATCAATGAGTAAAATAAAAAAGAATTGAAAGCTTCTCACCTCAGTCACTGAATATTTCCGCTGAATTTGGTATCAAACCAATTCATGCTATAAATTGAAGACCAGTAAAGAGTTAAAGCCTGAATTAACGGAAATATTTGGAAATACAGAAGACTCGGTTGACGAAATAACCTCCATTGACAGCGTAAGCTGAGATCCTAATTCCAGTTCGTTGGGACCAAGAATTGTGAAGACGCAAAAGAAGAATCGAAGCACAAGAGTTCCTGTGGGATTACCATCATCCATTCATTGAAAACCAGAGCAGTTTTACTGGGTGAAAACGATATAAACTGGATTTTGACCGCTGTTGACAAACATTCACCGCCTAATGAAGCTTTCGCCGTTTGGGTAAAAAACAAATTATTTTCATATCATTGTATTTTAAGTAAATAATTTTATTCTTTTTGTAAATTGAACAACCTTAATTATGCGTTTTACCTGGCCTTACTAATGGTTCAAAGAACTACGCGAACCCTGGTATAAGAATTATTTGTCATTATTTTCAAAGTATATATGTTTTTTTTTAGAGTTCGAATAATTAAGAATCGATATATGTTGGGATAGTCGATTGGATCGTCTTATTGTTTGTCTGAGACAACGTAACTTGTTAAATACCAGAGAAAAATAAATAAAGTACATTTGTTGTATGAGATAACGTTTTAATCATTGCAGAGAAAATACTATATGTACTTGGCGTAATAATTTATTAACAGGTTGATACAAACACTCAGAATAACTAACCTATAAGTACACTTATTTCTAGTAATAGCGCTCCAAGTTTACAGCTGGTGGGACGGGAGATTGCTGAACTAACGGGTTTTGTCATACTAAATTTGAACGAAATTTTTATCGTTGAGGGACTAGGGTCGAGACAAAAACCACTTACATTCAGTAAATACTCCATATATATTGCTCATATTAAACAACCACTGAGAATTAAATTAAGTCTACAGAATAATACCATTATAAATTCAGGAACATAATTCTAAGTTTGTGGACTTAATAATCTGTGTTCTGAGGGTTTCACTGGTCACAACCGCAAGGTATATTAGTTAATAACATATTAATTAAACCAGGTAACAGCATTTTAATTGTTACGAATCGCCACCTACAACGTATTACTTGGCGTTTGTTACACCGGAGTCTCTTATAACTAATTACACTCATAGACAAGATTTCTTTATAATTTGACGTCTCCAGCTGGTATCATACATTATAACATACGTCCTCACATAATTAACAAGCAGTTCGTTACTAAATTGATTACAACAGTGGGGTTTGAATAAGACGGACGTTCCACCGCTAGTACCCAACATACTTATTCCATAACAAATTGACGACTCCTACGAAAGGGACTGATCAAAGAAAGACTCACCATACGTAGTTATTTACAAATTGCCGCTTGCAAATAAGGGCATATAAAAACATTCATCACTGATAATTGAGTTTATTACAAATTGACGCTCGCAACGTGAGGCATCATCATCGCATCTTAACACCTTAGATATCAGTTTATTACAAATTGGCGCATAACAACGTGGAGCTTATTTAAACACGTACTCAACACATTCTATTTTATATTATTACAAATTGGCGCTCAACGAGTGGGCTTTAGTTAAGTAAAAAATCATATTATTTGTTACTTAACTTGAGCAGGCAACCATTAGAGGCACAGGAATGCTTAATACCAGAGGCAGATCGAAGAAAAGGGCAGAAGAGAAGGAGAAGGAAGAAGGTGGACAGGAACAAGAAATAGAATTAATCACGGACAGTGAAATGGATCAACAGACAGGTGATACAGAAGAAACTGAAATAGTTATGGATACGGAAACGGAAATAGTGGAAGAGGATACCCAAGGGGACCAACCAGATAAGGAGGAAGCCAGAGGAGGATTAAATTGGGAAAAATTAATGGAATTAATGAGTAGTATGAAGGAGGATAATAAACAAACTAATGAGAGTTTAAGACAAACTAACGAAAAGTTAGACAGTATCAAAGAAGATTCCAGGACACAGAAGGAAGAATTAAATAAAAAATTTGAAGAAAACTCTGAAAAAATAGACAGTATTAAGGAAAGTACTAGTGAACTTTTGAGACAAACCATAAATGAAAATAATGAACAATTGAAGGCCGATTTTAGACAAATCAATGAGAAGCTGGAAAATAAAATAGACAGTATTAATGAAAACTCAAGAAAACAAAACGAAATTTTGAGCGAAAATTTAATCAAGCAAATGAATAAAAGGTTTGACAGGAATGATGAGAGTTTGAGGCAGATTCTGGAGAATACCAAACGAATGGATGAGAAAATTGAAAACCATAATAAGGAGTTGCGGCAAATCATCAATGAACAAGGCCTAGCATTGAGGGAAGTCATCAATGGAAGTATTATAATTGTCAATGAAACATGGAACAAAGGAGTTGATAGCTGTGAAGTGGAGGTAAGACAGCAAATAAATGAAATTACGGTGGATCTGGAAAAGACAGATGAACCCACCATGCAACTCAGAGTAGAAGTAGAGACCAAAATTACTCAAATAGGAAACATACAAGCGAAGACCCAAGAAAAATTTGACAAGATACCAATTGATAGAACCGGAAGAATAGAACGGGTTCATGATGAAATGAAGATAGTGAGAATAAGACAAATGTGTAAAAGGAAATTAATAGATACACGGGAAGAATTGGAAATGATTAAAGGGGGATTAGTTAAACTGCATAATAGACCAATTACGGAAAACAGAGAAGTAAGGCAAGTGAGAAACTTTAAACGAACCACACTTGAATTCCCAGATGGACTAGAAGGACCAAAAAGGCCAAAATTAACTAAGGAGCATGGAGGACTTATGGAATTTATGTATGAACCATCAGAACAATTAAGAGACAGTACAGAAGAATCAGTTCAAAGGACAATGATGAGCTTGACTATAAATGACAATTTTATAGTGCCAAGAGGCAAGAACTGTACAATAATGAGATATGTCACAAGGACAGAAATAACTCTATACACTAGAGGAATCCGGACAATCAGTACAGAGGAAATAATGGACCACGGTTAAAAACAGATTCTAAACAGAATATAAAAGAAAGGGGACGGATTTTATGGATACAGGACCAAGCAACCCATTGTAAATGAAAAACCCAAAATTCCAAAGGATGTAAGAACAACTTACTCATAATTATTCAGAAACAGTATGATTTAAAATAAAGAGAATAAATACCCCAAAATTCAAAAAAAAAAAATGAAGTAAGCCCAACTTACAAACAAGTATTTAAGAAAACAATTTATGAGCCAATGAAGATAAGAGAATGAAGAAGCCAAAATGGAACCCTCAAAAGGATCACAAGAAAAGAAAAAACAAATATTTAAGAATTATCCGAAAACAAAACCCAATTAATAAATGTCAATAAAATAGCCAAGTATTGGAGATGAGAAGTGTATAATAGAAGGAAGAATTAATATGAAGAAATAATATGATCTGAGTTAAAGTACAGTGAATAATCCCTAGAATATGATTATTATTTATTATTTTATTGAAGGTCACATGATGACTACCTTACGAGGTTTATTAATGAAGATTGACTGTAGAATATTCCAGCAATCATTTGACTGGGCAGAGATGATGTTCCTCTGATCCCAGAAAGTATGTAACGGACGACGGTAATTGGTTAGCCGATAGAGCACCACCGATTCGATTCCAGTTATAATGTTAGGGAGGTTTAGGAAAATTAAATATTAGAGGGAAAACTCACAAATAAATATAGAGAATTAAATAAAACCAGATCCAAAATGTATAATTAATGAAGAATGTCACAAGAATGATTATAGAAATAAGATTTAAACTTGGGAAATAATTGATTTTAAGAAGGAACGAAGAAATGATAATAAAATAACGGATAATTATGAAATATAAAAGTACTATAAATAGGAAACCAATTGGCCAGATACAAATTAGAAGTTTATTTCTTGCTAAACTTTGTTTATACCCAAAATAAACTTATTTCGAAGGGGGGGGTGTTATGTAACGCAACATAGTTGAGGTTCCCCAACGTTACATAAAAGATTGAATGAAATATGGTCAAGGACCATACCCTGACTTAAGGTTGTTCAATAGGTCATGTGCTCGAGAAGTAACTCAAACCAGAAGGAGGCAATGACTAGTATTAAATGTATAAAAGCCAGACTAAGGAATGATTGAATGTTATGAATTGTTTGTTTTGTACTGTGGCATGTTCAGGTCACAGAGTATTTTATATTGTATGTTGACTATACTAAAGATGAAATAATGTTATTTGATAATAATACTTCACCAATAATTATGTTTATGTTTATATTGGATTTGTATTTATATAACCCAGTATAGTTACCAATGTTAGGTACTGTACTAAGTTGTCAGTATTGTATAATGTTGAAAAATACTGTTGTTCTAATTAATGTTTATAAACTGGATCAGGAGTGTGACCAGTTTTTTAAATCTAACAAGTAGTTCTGACAATTATGTCATAAATTAATAAAGGGTTCCAGAACCAGTTAATTAATATAAAAACAAATAACCACCAGTAAATTAAAATTCATGTAATTAACTATGTAACCAATAATTAATTGTACAGTAGGTCAGGTAAAAAAGAAAATTAAGTTAAAAACCAAATAATGTTATAATGGTTGTAAATGAATCTATAGGCCTAAATTCCATATTAGTGAAAGGAAATTAATACCTTTTTAGTAAACCCAGTCCAACGAAAATCTGGTAAAACATTTACTGTTTAATAAGGAAGGTTAGGGGAGAATTTTATGTGATTCAATATTAATCCAAGCATGGAGTATTTTATTGGAAAGGAGTAGTAATATTCTATAATGCCGGCTCAAGGATATATAGAAAACATGGTTGTTAAGGCAACTGATATATAATAAGTTGTTGATTTTGAATAGATGGTACTGATTGTTACAAGCTATTAGATTGAAATGAACCTATATAAAAATATATGAATAAATATAAAGGAAAGATATGTCCAAACTGATAAAGCCTTTTTGTAAAACAATTATATTTGAACGATAATGAATCGTACAAATTAAATAGAACTCTAAATTATCAATGAGTAAAATAAAAAAGAATTGAAAGCTTCTCACCTCAGTCACTGAATATTTCCGCTGAATTTGGTATCAAACCAATTCATGCTATAAATTGAAGACCAGTAAAGAGTTAAAGCCTGAATTAACGGAAATATTTGGAAATACAGAAGACTCGGTTGACGAAATAACCTCCATTGACAGCGTAAGCTGAGATCCTAATTCCAGTTCGTTGGGACCAAGAATTGTGAAGACGCAAAAGAAGAATCGAAGCACAAGAGTTCCTGTGGGATTACCATCATCCATTCATTGAAAACCAGAGCAGTTTTACTGGGTGAAGACGATATAAACTGGATTTTGACCGCTGTTGACAAACATTCACCGCCTAATGAAGCTTTCGCCGTTTGGGTAAAAAACAAATTATTTTCATATCATTGTATTTTAAGTAAATAATTTTATTCTTTTTGTAAATTGAACAACCTTAATTATGCGTTTTACCTGGCCTTACTAATGGTTCAAAGAACTACGCGAACCCTGGTATAAGAATTATTTGTCATTATTTTCAAAGTATATATGTTTTTTTTTAGAGTTCGAATAATTAAGAATCGATATATGTTGGGATAGTCTATTGGATCGTCTTATTGTTTGTCTGAGACAACGTAACTTGTTAAATACCAGAGAAAAATAAATAAAGTACATTTGTTGTATGAGATAACGTTTTAATCATTGCAGAGAAAATACTATATGTACTTGGCGTAATAATTTATTAACAGGTTGATACAAACACTCAGAATAACTAACCTATAAGTACACTTATTTCTAGTAATAGCGCTCCAAGTTTACAGCTGGTGGGACGGGAGATTGCTGAACTAACGGGTTTTGTCATACTAAATTTGAACGAAATTTTTATCGTTGAGGGACTAGGGTCGAGACAAAAACCACTTACATTCAGTAAATACTCCATATATATTGCTCATATTAAACAACCACTGAGAATTAAATTAAGTCTACAGAATAATACCATTATAAATTCAGGAACATAATTCTAAGTTTGTGGACTTAATAATCTGTGTTCTGAGGGTTTCACTGGTCACAACCGCAAGGTATATTAGTTAATAACATATTAATTAAACCAGGTAACAGCATTTTAATTGTTACAAATCGCCACCTACAACGTATTACTTGGCGTTTGTTACACCGGAGTCTCTTATAACTAATTACACTCATAGACAAGATTTCTTTATAATTTGACGTCTCCAGCTGGTATCATACATTATAACATACGTCCTCACATAATTAACAAGCAGTTCGTTACTAAATTGATTACAACAGTGGGGTTTGAATAAGACGGACGTTCCACCGCTGGTACCCAACATACTTATTCCATAACAAATTGACGACTCCTACGAAGGGGACTGATCAAAGAAAGACTCACCATACGTAGTTATTTACAAATTGCCGCTTGCAAATAAGGGCATATAAAAACATTCATCACTGATAATTGAGTTTATTACAAATTGACGCTCGCAACGTGAGGCATCATCATCGCATCTTAACACCTTAGATATCAGTTTATTACAAATTGGCGCATAACAACGTGGAGCTTATTTAAACACGTACTCAACACATTCTATTTTATATTATTACAAATTGGCGCTCAACGAGTGGGCTTTAGTTAAGTAAAAAATCATATTATTTGTTACTTAACTTGAGCAGGCAACCATTAGAGGCACAGGAATGCTTAATACCAGAGGCAGATCGAAGAAAAGGGCAGAAGAGAAGGAGAAGGAAGAAGGTGGACAGGAACAAGAAATAGAATTAATCACGGACAGTGAAATGGATCAACAGACAGGTGATACAGAAGAAACTGAAATAGTTATGGATACGGAAACGGAAATAGTGGAAGAGGATACCCAAGGGGACCAACCAGATAAGGAGGAAGCCAGAGGAGGATTAAATTGGGAAAAATTAATGGAATTAATGAGTAGTATGAAGGAGGATAATAAACAAACTAATGAGAGTTTAAGACAAACTAACGAAAAGTTAGACAGTATCAAAGAAGATTCCAGGACACAGAAGGAAGAATTAAATAAAAAATTTGAAGAAAACTCTGAAAAAATAGACAGTATTAAGGAAAGTACTAGTGAACTTTTGAGACAAACCATAAATGAAAATAATGAACAATTGAAGGCCGATTTTAGACAAATCAATGAGAAGCTGGAAAATAAAATAGACAGTATTAATGAAAACTCAAGAAAACAAAACGAAATTTTGAGCGAAAATTTAATCAAGCAAATGAATAAAAGGTTTGACAGGAATGATGAGAGTTTGAGGCAGATTCTGGAGAATACCAAACGAATGGATGAGAAAATTGAAAACCATAATAAGGAGTTGCGGCAAATCATCAATGAACAAGGCCTAGCATTGAGGGAAGTCATCAATGGAAGTATTATAATTGTCAATGAAACATGGAACAAAGGAGTTGATAGCTGTGAAGTGGAGGTAAGACAGCAAATAAATGAAATTACGGTGGATCTGGAAAAGACAGATGAACCCACCATGCAACTCAGAGTAGAAGTAGAGACCAAAATTACTCAAATAGGAAACATACAAGCGAAGACCCAAGAAAAATTTGACAAGATACCAATTGATAGAACCGGAAGAATAGAACGGGTTCATGATGAAATGAAGATAGTGAGAATAAGACAAATGTGTAAAAGGAAATTAATAGATACACGGGAAGAATTGGAAATGATTAAAGGGGGATTAGTTAAACTGCATAATAGACCAATTACGGAAAACAGAGAAGTAAGGCAAGTGAGAAACTTTAAACGAACCACACTTGAATTCCCAGATGGACTAGAAGGACCAAAAAGGCCAAAATTAACTAAGGAGCATGGAGGACTTATGGAATTTATGTATGAACCATCAGAACAATTAAGAGACAGTACAGAAGAATCAGTTCAAAGGACAATGATGAGCTTGACTATAAATGACAATTTTATAGTGCCAAGAGGCAAGAACTGTACAATAATGAGATATGTCACAAGGACAGAAATAACTCTATACACTAGAGGAATCCGGACAATCAGTACAGAGGAAATAATGGACCACGGTTAAAAACAGATTCTAAACAGAATATAAAAGAAAGGGGACGGATTTTATGGATACAGGACCAAGCAACCCATTGTAAATGAAAAACCCAAAATTCCAAAGGATGTAAGAACAACTTACTCATAATTATTCAGAAACAGTATGATTTAAAATAAAGAGAATAAATACCCCAAAATTCAAAAAAAAAAAATGAAGTAAGCCCAACTTACAAACAAGTATTTAAGAAAACAATTTATGAGCCAATGAAGATAAGAGAATGAAGAAGCCAAAATGGAACCCTCAAAAGGATCACAAGAAAAGAAAAAACAAATATTTAAGAATTATCCGAAAACAAAACCCAATTAATAAATGTCAATAAAATAGCCAAGTATTGGAGATGAGAAGTGTATAATAGAAGGAAGAATTAATATGAAGAAATAATATGATCTGAGTTAAAGTACAGTGAATAATCCCTAGAATATGATTATTATTTATTATTTTATTGAAGGTCACATGATGACTACCTTACGAGGTTTATTAATGAAGATTGACTGTAGAATATTCCAGCAATCATTTGACTGGGCAGAGATGATGTTCCTCTGATCCCAGAAAGTATGTAACGGACGACGGTAATTGGTTAGCCGATAGAGCACCACCGATTCGATTCCAGTTATAATGTTAGGGAGGTTTAGGAAAATTAAATATTAGAGGGAAAACTCACAAATAAATATAGAGAATTAAATAAAACCAGATCCAAAATGTATAATTAATGAAGAATGTCACAAGAATGATTATAGAAATAAGATTTAAACTTGGGAAATAATTGATTTTAAGAAGGAACGAAGAAATGATAATAAAATAACGGATAATTATGAAATATAAAAGTACTATAAATAGGAAACCAATTGGCCAGATACAAATTAGAAGTTTATTTCTTGCTAAACTTTGTTTATACCCAAAATAAACTTATTTCGAAGGGGGGGGTGTTATGTAACGCAACATAGTTGAGGTTCCCCAACGTTACATAAAAGATTGAATGAAATATGGTCAAGGACCATACCCTGACTTAAGGTTGTTCAATAGGTCATGTGCTCGAGAAGTAACTCAAACCAGAAGGAGGCAATGACTAGTATTAAATGTATAAAAGCCAGACTAAGGAATGATTGAATGTTATGAATTGTTTGTTTTGTACTGTGGCATGTTCAGGTCACAGAGTATTTTATATTGTATGTTGACTATACTAAAGATGAAATAATGTTATTTGATAATAATACTTCACCAATAATTATGTTTATGTTTATATTGGATTTGTATTTATATAACCCAGTATAGTTACCAATGTTAGGTACTGTACTAAGTTGTCAGTATTGTATAATGTTGAAAAATACTGTTGTTCTAATTAATGTTTATAAACTGGATCAGGAGTGTGACCAGTTTTTTAAATCTAACAAGTAGTTCTGACAATTATGTCATAAATTAATAAAGGGTTCCAGAACCAGTTAATTAATATAAAAACAAATAACCACCAGTAAATTAAAATTCATGTAATTAACTATGTAACCAATAATTAATTGTACAGTAGGTCAGGTAAAAAAGAAAATTAAGTTAAAAACCAAATAATGTTATAATGGTTGTAAATGAATCTATAGGCCTAAATTCCATATTAGTGAAAGGAAATTAATACCTTTTTAGTAAACCCAGTCCAACGAAAATCTGGTAAAACATTTACTGTTTAATAAGGAAGGTTAGGGGAGAATTTTATGTGATTCAATATTAATCCAAGCATGGAGTATTTTATTGGAAAGGAGTAGTAATATTCTATAATGCCGGCTCAAGGATATATAGAAAACATGGTTGTTAAGGCAACTGATATATAATAAGTTGTTGATTTTGAATAGATGGTACTGATTGTTACAAGCTATTAGATTGAAATGAACCTATATAAAAATATATGAATAAATATAAAGGAAAGATATGTCCAAACTGATAAAGCCTTTTTGTAAAACAATTATATTTGAACGATAATGAATCGTACAAATTAAATAGAACTCTAAATTATCAATGAGTAAAATAAAAAAGAATTGAAAGCTTCTCACCTCAGTCACTGAATATTTCCGCTGAATTTGGTATCAAACCAATTCATGCTATAAATTGAAGACCAGTAAAGAGTTAAAGCCTGAATTAACGGAAATATTTGGAAATACAGAAGACTCGGTTGACGAAATAACCTCCATTGACAGCGTAAGCTGAGATCCTAATTCCAGTTCGTTGGGACCAAGAATTGTGAAGACGCAAAAGAAGAATCGAAGCACAAGAGTTCCTGTGGGATTACCATCATCCATTCATTGAAAACCAGAGCAGTTTTACTGGGTGAAGACGATATAAACTGGATTTTGACCGCTGTTGACAAACATTCACCGCCTAATGAAGCTTTCGCCGTTTGGGTAAAAAACAAATTATTTTCATATCATTGTATTTTAAGTAAATAATTTTATTCTTTTTGTAAATTGAACAACCTTAATTATGCGTTTTACCTGGCCTTACTAATGGTTCAAAGAACTACGCGAACCCTGGTATAAGAATTATTTGTCATTATTTTCAAAGTATATATGTTTTTTTTTAGAGTTCGAATAATTAAGAATCGATATATGTTGGGATAGTCTATTGGATCGTCTTATTGTTTGTCTGAGACAACGTAACTTGTTAAATACCAGAGAAAAATAAATAAAGTACATTTGTTGTATGAGATAACGTTTTAATCATTGCAGAGAAAATACTATATGTACTTGGCGTAATAATTTATTAACAGGTTGATACAAACACTCAGAATAACTAACCTATAAGTACACTTATTTCTAGTAATAGCGCTCCAAGTTTACAGCTGGTGGGACGGGAGATTGCTGAACTAACGGGTTTTGTCATACTAAATTTGAACGAAATTTTTATCGTTGAGGGACTAGGGTCGAGACAAAAACCACTTACATTCAGTAAATACTCCATATATATTGCTCATATTAAACAACCACTGAGAATTAAATTAAGTCTACAGAATAATACCATTATAAATTCAGGAACATAATTCTAAGTTTGTGGACTTAATAATCTGTGTTCTGAGGGTTTCACTGGTCACAACCGCAAGGTATATTAGTTAATAACATATTAATTAAACCAGGTAACAGCATTTTAATTGTTACAAATCGCCACCTACAACGTATTACTTGGCGTTTGTTACACCGGAGTCTCTTATAACTAATTACACTCATAGACAAGATTTCTTTATAATTTGACGTCTCCAGCTGGTATCATACATTATAACATACGTCCTCACATAATTAACAAGCAGTTCGTTACTAAATTGATTACAACAGTGGGGTTTGAATAAGACGGACGTTCCACCGCTAGTACCCAACATACTTATTCCATAACAAATTGACGACTCCTACGAAGGGGACTGATCAAAGAAAGACTCACCATACGTAGTTATTTACAAATTGCCGCTTGCAAATAAGGGCATATAAAAACATTCATCACTGATAATTGAGTTTATTACAAATTGACGCTCGCAACGTGAGGCATCATCATCGCATCTTAACACCTTAGATATCAGTTTATTACAAATTGGCGCATAACAACGTGGAGCTTATTTAAACACGTACTCAACACATTCTATTTTATATTATTACAAATTGGCGCTCAACGAGTGGGCTTTAGTTAAGTAAAAAATCATATTATTTGTTACTTAACTTGAGCAGGCAACCATTAGAGGCACAGGAATGCTTAATACCAGAGGCAGATCGAAGAAAAGGGCAGAAGAGAAGGAGAAGGAAGAAGGTGGACAGGAACAAGAAATAGAATTAATCACGGACAGTGAAATGGATCAACAGACAGGTGATACAGAAGAAACTGAAATAGTTATGGATACGGAAACGGAAATAGTGGAAGAGGATACCCAAGGGGACCAACCAGATAAGGAGGAAGCCAGAGGAGGATTAAATTGGGAAAAATTAATGGAATTAATGAGTAGTATGAAGGAGGATAATAAACAAACTAATGAGAGTTTAAGACAAACTAACGAAAAGTTAGACAGTATCAAAGAAGATTCCAGGACACAGAAGGAAGAATTAAATAAAAAATTTGAAGAAAACTCTGAAAAAATAGACAGTATTAAGGAAAGTACTAGTGAACTTTTGAGACAAACCATAAATGAAAATAATGAACAATTGAAGGCCGATTTTAGACAAATCAATGAGAAGCTGGAAAATAAAATAGACAGTATTAATGAAAACTCAAGAAAACAAAACGAAATTTTGAGCGAAAATTTAATCAAGCAAATGAATAAAAGGTTTGACAGGAATGATGAGAGTTTGAGGCAGATTCTGGAGAATACCAAACGAATGGATGAGAAAATTGAAAACCATAATAAGGAGTTGCGGCAAATCATCAATGAACAAGGCCTAGCATTGAGGGAAGTCATCAATGGAAGTATTATAATTGTCAATGAAACATGGAACAAAGGAGTTGATAGCTGTGAAGTGGAGGTAAGACAGCAAATAAATGAAATTACGGTGGATCTGGAAAAGACAGATGAACCCATCATGCAACTCAGAGTAGAAGTAGAGACCAAAATTACTCAAATAGGAAACATACAAGCGAAGACCCAAGAAAAATTTGACAAGATACCAATTGATAGAACCGGAAGAATAGAACGGGTTCATGATGAAATGAAGATAGTGAGAATAAGACAAATGTGTAAAAGGAAATTAATAGATACACGGGAAGAATTGGAAATGATTAAAGGGGGATTAGTTAAACTGCATAATAGACCAATTACGGAAAACAGAGAAGTAAGGCAAGTGAGAAACTTTAAACGAACCACACTTGAATTCCCAGATGGACTAGAAGGACCAAAAAGGCCAAAATTAACTAAGGAGCATGGAGGACTTATGGAATTTATGTATGAACCATCAGAACAATTAAGAGACAGTACAGAAGAATCAGTTCAAAGGACAATGATGAGCTTGACTATAAATGACAATTTTATAGTGCCAAGAGGCAAGAACTGTACAATAATGAGATATGTCACAAGGACAGAAATAACTCTATACACTAGAGGAATCCGGACAATCAGTACAGAGGAAATAATGGACCACGGTTATAAACAGATTCTAAACAGAATATAAAAGAATGGGGACGGATTTTATGGATACAGGACCAAGCAACCCATTGTAAATGAAAAACCCAAAATTCCAAAGGATGTAAGAACAACTTACTCATAATTATTCAGAAACAGTATGATTTAAAATAAAGAGAATAAATACCCCAAAATTCAAAAAAAAAAATTAAGTAAGCCCAACTTACAAACAAGTATTTAAGAAAACAATTTATGAGCCAATGAAGATAAGAGAATGAAGAAGCCAAAATGGAACCCTCAAAAGGATCACAAGAAAAGAAAAAACAAATATTTAAGAATTATCCGAAAACCAAACCCAATTAATAAATGTCAGTAAAATAGCCAAGTATTGGAGATGAGAAGTGTATAATAGAAGGAAGAATTAATATGAAGAAATAATATGATCTGAGTTAAAGTACAGTGAATAATCCCTAGAATATGATTATTATTTATTATTTTATTGAAGGTCACATGATGACTACCTTACGAGGTTTATTAATGAAGATTGACTGTAGAATATTCCAGCAATCATTTGACTGGGCAGAGATGATGTTCCTCTGATCCCAGAAAGTATGTAACGGACGACGGTAATTGGTTAGCCGATAGAGCACCACCGATTCGATTCCAGTTATAATGTTAGGGAGGTTTAGGAAAATTAAATATTAGAGGGAAAACTCACAAATAAATATAGAGAATTAAATAAAACCAGATCCAAAATGTATAATTAATGAAGAATGTCACAAGAATGATTATAGAAATAAGATTTAAACTTGGGAAATAATTGATTTTAAGAAGGAACGAAGAAATGATAATAAAATAACGGATAATTATGAAATATAAAAGTACTATAAATAGGAAACCAATTGGCCAGATACAAATTAGAAGTTTATTTCTTGCTAAACTTTGTTTATACCCAAAATAAACTTATTTCGAAGGGGGGGTGTTATGTAACGCAACATAGTTGAGGTTCCCCAACGTTACATAAAAGATTGAATGAAATATGGTCAAGGACCATACCCTGACTTAAGGTTGTTCAATAGGTCATGTGCTCGAGAAGTAACTCAAACCAGAAGGAGGCAATGACTAGTATTAAATGTATAAAAGCCAGACTAAGGAATGATTGAATGTTATGAATTGTTTGTTTTGTACTGTGGCATGTTCAGGTCACAGAGTATTTTATATTGTATGTTGACTATACTAAAGATGAAATAATGTTATTTGATAATAATACTTCACCAATAATTATGTTTATGTTTTAATTGGATTTGTATTTATATAACCCAGTATAGTTACCAATGTTAGGTACTGTACTAAGTTGTCAGTATTGTATAATGTTGAAAAATACTGTTGTTCTAATTAATGTTTATAAACTGGATCAGGAGTGTGACCAGTGTTTTAAATCTAACAAGTAGTTCTGACAATTATGTCATAAATTAATAAAGGGTTCCAGAACCAGTTAATTAATATAAAAACAAATAACCACCAGTAAATTAAAATTCATGTAATTAACTATGTAACCAATAATTAATTGTACAGTAGGTCAGGTAAAAAAGAAAATTAAGTTAAAAACCAAATAATGTTATAATGGTTGTAAATGAATCTATAGGCCTAAATTCCATATTAGTGAAAGGAAATTAATACCTTTTTAGTAAACCCAGTCCAACGAAAATCTGGTAAAACATTTACTGTTTAATAAGGAAGGTTAGGGGAGAATTTTATGTGATTCAATATTAATCCAAGCATGGAGTATTTTATTGGAAAGGAGTAGTAATATTCTATAATGCCGGCTCAAGGATATATAGAAAACATGGTTGTTAAGGCAACTGATATATAATAAGTTGTTGATTTTGAATAGATGGTACTGATTGTTACAAGCTATTAGATTGAAATGAACCGATATAAAAATATATGAATAAATATAAAGGAAAGATATGTCCAAACTGATAAGGCCTTTTTGTAAAACAATTATATTTGAACGATAATGAATCGTACAAATTAAATAGAACTCTAAATTATCAATGAGTAAAATAAAAAAGAATTGAAAGCTTCTCACCTCAGTCACTGAATATTTCCGCTGAATTTGGTATCAAACCAATTCATGCTATAAATTGAAGACCAGTAAAGAGTTAAAGCCTGAATTAACGGAAATATTTGGAAATACAGAAGACTCGGTTGACGAAATAACCTCCATTGACAGCGTAAGCTGAGATCCTAATTCCAGTTCGTTGGGACCAAGAATTGTGAAGACGCAAAAGAAGAATCGAAGCACAAGAGTTCCTGTGGGATTACCATCATCCATTCATTGAAAACCAGAGCAGTTTTACTGGGTGAAGACGATATAAACTGGATTTTGACCGCTGTTGACAAACATTCACCGCCTAATGAAGCTTTCGCCGTTTGGGTAAAAAACAAATTATTTTCATATCATTGTATTTTAAGTAAATAATTTTATTCTTTTTGTAAATTGAACAACCTTAATTATGCGTTTTACCTGGCCTTACTAATGGTTCAAAGAACTACGCAAACCCTGGTATAAGAATTATTTGTCATTATTTTCAAAGTATATATGTTTTTTTTAGAGTTCGAATAATTAAGAATCGATATATGTTGGGATAGTCGATTGGATCGTCTTATTGTTTGTCTGAGACAACGTAACTTGTTAAATACCAGAGAAAAATAAATAAAGTACATTTGTTGTATGAGATAACGTTTTAATCATTGCAGAGAAAATACTATATGTACTTGGCGTAATAATTTATTAACAGGTTGATACAAACACTCAGAATAACTAACCTATAAGTACACTTATTTCTAGTAATAGCGCTCCAAGTTTACAGCTGGTGGGACGGGAGATTGCTGAACTAACGGGTTTTGTCATACTAAATTTGAACGAAATTTTTATCGTTGAGGGACTAGGGTCGAGACAAAAACCACTTACATTCAGTAAATACTCCATATATATTGCTCATATTAAACAACCACTGAGAATTAAATTAAGTCTACAGAATAATACCATTATAAATTCAGGAACATAATTCTAAGTTTGTGTACTTAATAATCTGTGTTCTGAGGGTTTCACTGGTCACAACCGCAAGGTATATTAGTTAATAACATATTAATTAAACCAGGTAACAGCATTTTAATTGTTACGAATCGCCACCTACAACGTATTACTTGGCGTTTGTTACACCGGAGTCTCTTATAACTAATTACACTCATAGACAAGATTTCTTTATAATTTGACGTCTCCAGCTGGTATCATACATTATAACATACGTCCTCACATAATTAACAAGCAGTTCGTTACTAAATTGATTACAACAGTGGGGTTTGAATAAGACGGACGTTCCACCGCTAGTACCCAACATACTTATTCCATAACAAATTGACGACTCCTACGAAAGGGACTGATCAAAGAAAGACTCACCATACGTAGTTATTTACAAATTGCCGCTTGCAAATAAGGGCATATAAAAACATTCATCACTGATAATTGAGTTTATTACAAATTGACGCTCGCAACGTGAGGCATCATCATCGCATCTTAACACCTTAGATATCAGTTTATTACAAATTGGCGCATAACAACGTGGAGCTTATTTAAACACGTACTCAACACATTCTATTTTATATTATTACAAATTGGCGCTCAACGAGTGGGCTTTAGTTAAGTAAAAAATCATATTATTTGTTACTTAACTTGAGCAGGCAACCATTAGAGGCACAGGAATGCTTAATACCAGAGGCAGATCGAAGAAAAGGGCAGAAGAGAAGGAGAAGGAAGAAGGTGGACAGGAACAAGAAATAGAATTAATCACGGACAGTGAAATGGATCAACAGACAGGTGATACAGAAGAAACTGAAATAGTTATGGATACGGAAACGGAAATAGTGGAAGAGGATACCCAAGGGGACCAACCAGATAAGGAGGAAGCCAGAGGAGGATTAAATTGGGAAAAATTAATGGAATTAATGAGTAGTATGAAGGAGGATAATAAACAAACTAATGAGAGTTTAAGACAAACTAACGAAAAGTTAGACAGTATCAAAGAAGATTCCAGGACACAGAAGGAAGAATTAAATAAAAAATTTGAAGAAAACTCTGAAAAAATAGACAGTATTAAGGAAAGTACTAGTGAACTTTTGAGACAAACCATAAATGAAAATAATGAACAATTGAAGGCCGATTTTAGACAAATCAATGAGAAGCTGGAAAATAAAATAGACAGTATTAATGAAAACTCAAGAAAACAAAACGAAATTTTGAGCGAAAATTTAATCAAGCAAATGAATAAAAGGTTTGACAGGAATGATGAGAGTTTGAGGCAGATTCTGGAGAATACCAAACGAATGGATGAGAAAATTGAAAACCATAATAAGGAGTTGCGGCAAATCATCAATGAACAAGGCCTAGCATTGAGGGAAGTCATCAATGGAAGTATTATAATTGTCAATGAAACATGGAACAAAGGAGTTGATAGCTGTGAAGTGGAGGTAAGACAGCAAATAAATGAAATTACGGTGGATCTGGAAAAGACAGATGAACCCATCATGCAACTCAGAGTAGAAGTAGAGACCAAAATTACTCAAATAGGAAACATACAAGCGAAGACCCAAGAAAAATTTGACAAGATACCAATTGATAGAACCGGAAGAATAGAACGGGTTCATGATGAAATGAAGATAGTGAGAATAAGACAAATGTGTAAAAGGAAATTAATAGATACACGGGAAGAATTGGAAATGATTAAAGGGGGATTAGTTAAACTGCATAATAGACCAATTACGGAAAACAGAGAAGTAAGGCAAGTGAGAAACTTTAAACGAACCACACTTGAATTCCCAGATGGACTAGAAGGACCAAAAAGGCCAAAATTAACTAAGGAGCATGGAGGACTTATGGAATTTATGTATGAACCATCAGAACAATTAAGAGACAGTACAGAAGAATCAGTTCAAAGGACAATGATGAGCTTGACTATAAATGACAATTTTATAGTGCCAAGAGGCAAGAACTGTACAATAATGAGATATGTCACAAGGACAGAAATAACTCTATACACTAGAGGAATCCGGACAATCAGTACAGAGGAAATAATGGACCACGGTTAAAAACAGATTCTAAACAGAATATAAAAGAAAGGGGACGGATTTTATGGATACAGGACCAAGCAACCCATTGTAAATGAAAAACCCAAAATTCCAAAGGATGTAAGAACAACTTACTCATAATTATTCAGAAACAGTATGATTTAAAATAAAGAGAATAAATACCCCAAAATTCAAAAAAAAAATGAAGTAAGCCCAACTTACAAACAAGTATTTAAGAAAACAATTTATGAGCCAATGAAGATAAGAGAATGAAGAAGCCAAAATGGAACCCTCAAAAGGATCACAAGAAAAGAAAAAACAAATATTTAAGAATTATCCGAAAACCAAACCCAATTAATAAATGTCAGTAAAATAGCCAAGTATTGGAGATGAGAAGTGTATAATAGAAGGAAAAATTAATATGAAGAAATAATATGATCTGAGTTAAAGTACAGTGAATAATCCCTAGAATATGATTATTATTTATTATTTTATTGAAGGTCACATGATGACTACCTTACGAGGTTTATTAATGAAGATTGACTGTAGAATATTCCAGCAATCATTTGACTGGGCAGAGATGATGTTCCTCTGATCCCAGAAAGTATGTAACGGACGACGGTAATTGGTTAGCCGATAGAGCACCACCGATTCGATTCCAGTTATAATGTTAGGGAGGTTTAGGAAAATTAAATATTAGAGGGAAAACTCACAAATAAATATAGAGAATTAAATAAAACCAGATCCAAAATGTATAATTAATGAAGAATGTCACAAGAATGATTATAGAAATAAAATTTAAACTTGGGAAATAATTGATTTTAAGAAGGAACGAAGAAATGATAATAAAATAACGGATAATTATGAAATATAAAAGTACTATAAATAGGAAACCAATTGGCCAGATACAAATTAGAAGTTTATTTCTTGCTAAACTTTGTTTATACCCAAAATAAACTTATTTCGAAGGGGGGGGTGTTATGTAACGCAACATAGTTGAGGTTCCCCAACGTTACATAAAAGATTGAATGAAATATGGTCAAGGACCATACCCTGACTTAAGGTTGTTCAATAGGTCATGTGCTCGAGAAGTAACTCAAACCAGAAGGAGGCAATGACTAGTATTAAATGTATAAAAGCCAGACTAAGGAATGATTGAATGTTATGAATTGTTTGTTTTGTACTGTGGCATGTTCAGGTCACAGAGTATTTTATATTGTATGTTGACTATACTAAAGATGAAATAATGTTATTTGATAATAATACTTCACCAATAATTATGTTTATGTTTTAATTGGATTTGTATTTATATAACCCAGTATAGTTACCAATGTTAGGTACTGTACTAAGTTGTCAGTATTGTATAATGTTGAAAAATACTGTTGTTCTAATTAATGTTTATAAACTGGATTAGGAGTGTGACCAGTGTTTTAAATCTAACAAGTAGTTCTGACAATTATGTCATAAATTAATAAAGGGTTCCAGAACCAGTTAATTAATATAAAAACAAATAACCACCAGTAAATTAAAATTCATGTAATTAACTATGTAACCAATAATTAATTGTACAGTAGGTCAGGTAAAAAAGAAAATTAAGTTAAAAACCAAATAATGTTATAATGGTTGTAAATGAATCTATAGGCCTAAATTCCATATTAGTGAAAGGAAATTAATACCTTTTTAGTAAACCCAGTCCAACGAAAATCTGGTAAAACATTTACTGTTTAATAAGGAAGGTTAGGGGAGAATTTTATGTGATTCAATATTAATCCAAGCATGGAGTATTTTATTGGAAAGGAGTAGTAATATTCTATAATGCCGGCTCAAGGATATATAGAAAACATGGTTGTTAAGGCAACTGATATATAATAAGTTGTTGATTTTGAATAGATGGTACTGATTGTTACAAGCTATTAGATTGAAATGAACCGATATAAAAATATATGAATAAATATAAAGGAAAGATATGTCCAAACTGATAAAGCCTTTTTGTAAAACAATTATATTTGAACGATAATGAATCGTACAAATTAAATAGAACTCTAAATTATCAATGAGTAAAATAAAAAAGAATTGAAAGCTTCTCACCTCTGTCACTGAATATTTCCGCTGAATTTGGTATCAAACCAATTCATGCTATAAATTGAAGACCAGTAAAGAGTTAAAGCCTGAATTAACGGAAATATTTGGAAATACAGAAGACTCGGTTGACGAAATAACCTCCATTGACAGCGTAAGCTGAGATCCTAATTCCAGTTCGTTGGGACCAAGAATTGTGAAGACGCAAAAGAAGAATCGAAGCACAAGAGTTCCTGTGGGATTACCATCATCCATTCATTGAAAACCAGAGCAGTTTTACTGGGTGAAGACGATATAAACTGGATTTTGACCGCTGTTGACAAACATTCACCGCCTAATGAAGCTTTCGCCGTTTGGGTAAAAAACAAATTATTTTCATATCATTGTATTTTAAGTAAATAATTTTATTCTTTTTGTAAATTGAACAACCTTAATTATGCGTTTTACCTGGCCTTACTAATGGTTCAAAGACCTAAGCGAACCCTGGTATAAGAATTATTTGTCATTATTTTCAAAGTATATATGTTTTTTTTTAGAGTTCGAATAATTAAGAATCGATATATGTTGGGATAGTCGATTGGATCGTCTTATTGTTTGTCTGAGACAACGTAACTTGTTAAATACCAGAGAAAAATAAATAAAGTACATTTGTTGTATGAGATAACGTTTTAATCATTGCAGAGAAAATACTATATGTACTTGGCGTAATAATTTATTAACAGGTTGATACAAACACTCAGAATAACTAACCTATAAGTACACTTATTTCTAGTAATAGCGCTCCAAGTTTACAGCTGGTGGGACGGGAGATTGCTGAACTAACGGGTTTTGTCATACTAAATTTGAACGAAATTTTTATCGTTGAGGGACTAGGGTCGAGACAAAAACCACTTACATTCAGTAAATACTCCATATATATTGCTCATATTAAACAACCACTGAGAATTAAATTAAGTCTACAGAATAATACCATTATAAATTCAGGAACATAATTCTAAGTTTGTGGACTTAATAATCTGTGTTCTGAGGGTTTCACTGGTCACAACCGCAAGGTATATTAGTTAATAACATATTAATTAAACCAGGTAACAGCATTTTAATTGTTACAAATCGCCACCTACAACGTATTACTTGGCGTTTGTTACACCGGAGTCTCTTATAACTAATTACACTCATAGACAAGATTTCTTTATAATTTGACGTCTCCAGCTGGTATCATACATTATAACATACGTCCTCACATAATTAACAAGCAGTTCGTTACTAAATTGATTACAACAGTGGGGTTTGAATAAGACGGACGTTCCACCGCTAGTACCCAACATACTTATTCCATAACAAATTGACGACTCCTACGAAGGGGACTGATCAAAGAAAGACTCACCATACGTAGTTATTTACAAATTGCCGCTTGCAAATAAGGGCATATAAAAACATTCATCACTGATAATTGAGTTTATTACAAATTGACGCTCGCAACGTGAGGCATCATCATCGCATCTTAACACCTTAGATATCAGTTTATTACAAATTGGCGCATAACAACGTGGAGCTTATTTAAACACGTACTCAACACATTCTATTTTATATTATTACAAATTGGCGCTCAACGAGTGGGCTTTAGTTAAGTAAAAAATCATATTATTTGTTACTTAACTTGAGCAGGCAACCATTAGAGGCACAGGAATGCTTAATACCAGAGGCAGATCGAAGAAAAGGTCAGAAGAGAAGGAGAAGGAAGAAGGTGGACAGGAACAAGAAATAGAATTAATCACGGACAGTGAAATGGATCAACAGACAGGTGATACAGAAGAAACTGAAATAGTTATGGATACGGAAACGGAAATAGTGGAAGAGGATACCCAAGGGGACCAACCAGATAAGGAGGAAGCCAGAGGAGGATTAAATTGGGAAAAATTAATGGAATTAATGAGTAGTATGAAGGAGGATAATAAACAAACTAATGAGAGTTTAAGACAAACTAACGAAAAGTTAGACAGTATTAAGGAAAGTACTAGTGAACTTTTGAGACAAACCATAAATGAAAATAATGAACAATTGAAGGCCGATTTTAGACAAATCAATGAGAAGCTGGAAAATAAAATAGACAGTATTAATGAAAACTCAAGAAAACAAAACAAAATTTTGAGCGAAAATTTAATCAAGCAAATGAATAAAAGGTTTGACAGGAATGATGAGAGTTTGAGGCAGATTCTGGAGAATACCAAACGAATGGATGAGAAAATTGAAAACCATAATAAGGAGTTGCGGCAAATCATCAATGAACAAGGCCTAGCATTGAGGGAAGTCATCAATGGAAGTATTATAATTGTCAATGAAACATGGAACAAAGGAGTTGATAGCTGTGAAGTGGAGGTAAGACAGCAAATAAATGAAATTACGGTGGATCTGGAAAAGACAGATGAACCCATCATGCAACTCAGAGTAGAAGTAGAGACCAAAATTACTCAAATAGGAAACATACAAGCGAAGACCCAAGAAAAATTTGACAAGATACCAATTGATAGAACCGGAAGAATAGAACGGGTTCATGATGAAATGAAGATAGTGAGAATAAGACAAATGTGTAAAAGGAAATTAATAGATACACGGGAAGAATTGGAAATGATTAAAGGGGGATTAGTTAAACTGCATAATAGACCAATTACGGAAAACAGAGAAGTAAGGCAAGTGAGAAACTTTAAACGAACCACACTTGAATTCCCAGATGGACTAGAAGGACCAAAAAGGCCAAAATTAACTAAGGAGCATGGAGGACTTATGGAATTTATGTATGAACCATCAGAACAATTAAGAGACAGTACAGAAGAATCAGTTCAAAGGACAATGATGAGCTTGACTATAAATGACAATTTTATAGTGCCAAGAGGCAAGAACTGTACAATAATGAGATATGTCACAAGGACAGAAATAACTCTATACACTAGAGGAATCCGGACAATCAGTACAGAGGAAATAATGGACCACGGTTAAAAACAGATTCTAAACAGAATATAAAAGAAAGGGGACGGATTTTATGGATACAGGACCAAGCAACCCATTGTAAATGAAAAACCCAAAATTCCAAAGGATGTAAGAACAACTTACTCATAATTATTCAGAAACAGTATGATTTAAAATAAAGAGAATAAATACCCCAAAATTCAAAAAAAAAAATTAAGTAAGCCCAACTTACAAACAAGTATTTAAGAAAACAATTTATGAGCCAATGAAGATAAGAGAATGAAGAAGCCAAAATGGAACCCTCAAAAGGATCACAAGAAAAGAAAAAACAAATATTTAAGAATTATCCGAAAACCAAACCCAATTAATAAATGTCAGTAAAATAGCCAAGTATTGGAGATGAGAAGTGTATAATAGAAGGAAGAATTAATATGAAGAAATAATATGATCTGAGTTAAAGTACAGTGAATAATCCCTAGAATATGATTATTATTTATTATTTTATTGAAGGTCACATGATGACTACCTTACGAGGTTTATTAATGAAGATTGACTGTAGAATATTCCAGCAATCATTTGACTGGGCAGAGATGATGTTCCTCTGATCCCAGAAAGTATGTAACGGACGACGGTAATTGGTTAGCCGATAGAGCACCACCGATTCGATTCCAGTTATAATGTTAGGGAGGTTTAGGAAAATTAAATATTAGAGGGAAAACTCACAAATAAATATAGAGAATTAAATAAAACCAGATCCAAAATGTATAATTAATGAAGAATGTCACAAGAATGATTATAGAAATAAGATTTAAACTTGGGAAATAATTGATTTTAAGAAGGAACGAAGAAATGATAATAAAATAACGGATAATTATGAAATATAAAAGTACTATAAATAGGAAACCAATTGGCCAGATACAAATTAGAAGTTTATTTCTTGCTAAACTTTGTTTATACCCAAAATAAACTTATTTCGAAGGGGGGGTGTTATGTAACGCAACATAGTTGAGGTTCCCCAACGTTACATAAAAGATTGAATGAAATATGGTCAAGGACCATACCCTGACTTAAGGTTGTTCAATAGGTCATGTGCTCGAGAAGTAACTCAAACCAGAAGGAGGCAATGACTAGTATTAAATGTATAAAAGCCAGACTAAGGAATGATTGAATGTTATGAATTGTTTGTTTTGTACTGTGGCATGTTCAGGTCACAGAGTATTTTATATTGTATGTTGACTATACTAAAGATGAAATAATGTTATTTGATAATAATACTTCACCAATAATTATGTTTATGTTTTAATTGGATTTGTATTTATATAACCCAGTATAGTTACCAATGTTAGGTACTGTACTAAGTTGTCAGTATTGTATAATGTTGAAAAATACTGTTGTTCTAATTAATGTTTATAAACTGGATCAGGAGTGTGA
Source organism: Magicicada septendecula (assembly GCA_034769895.1). Classification (NCBI taxonomy): domain Eukaryota; kingdom Metazoa; phylum Arthropoda; class Insecta; order Hemiptera; family Cicadidae; genus Magicicada; species Magicicada septendecula. The sequence goes on from CM068368.1 coordinate 451,228,296, forward strand.
CCAGTGTTTTAAATCTAACAAGTAGTTCTGACAATTATGTCATAAATTAATAAAGGGTTCCAGAACCAGTTAATTAATATAAAAACAAATAACCACCAGTAAATTAAAATTCATGTAATTAACTATGTAACCAATAATTAATTGTACAGTAGGTCAGGTAAAAAAGAAAATTAAGTTAAAAACCAAATAATGTTATAATGGTTGTAAATGAATCTATAGGCCTAAATTCCATATTAGTGAAAGGAAATTAATACCTTTTTAGTAAACCCAGTCCAACGAAAATCTGGTAAAACATTTACTGTTTAATAAGGAAGGTTAGGGGAGAATTTTATGTGATTCAATATTAATCCAAGCATGGAGTATTTTATTGGAAAGGAGTAGTAATATTCTATAATGCCGGCTCAAGGATATATAGAAAACATGGTTGTTAAGGCAACTGATATATAATAAGTTGTTGATTTTGAATAGATGGTACTGATTGTTACAAGCTATTAGATTGAAATGAACCGATATAAAAATATATGAATAAATATAAAGGAAAGATATGTCCAAACTGATAAGGCCTTTTTGTAAAACAATTATATTTGAACGATAATGAATCGTACAAATTAAATAGAACTCTAAATTATCAATGAGTAAAATAAAAAAGAATTGAAAGCTTCTCACCTCAGTCACTGAATATTTCCGCTGAATTTGGTATCAAACCAATTCATGCTATAAATTGAAGACCAGTAAAGAGTTAAAGCCTGAATTAACGGAAATATTTGGAAATACAGAAGACTCGGTTGACGAAATAACCTCCATTGACAGCGTAAGCTGAGATCCTAATTCCAGTTCGTTGGGACCAAGAATTGTGAAGACGCAAAAGAAGAATCGAAGCACAAGAGTTCCTGTGGGATTACCATCATCCATTCATTGAAAACCAGAGCAGTTTTACTGGGTGAAGACGATATAAACTGGATTTTGACCGCTGTTGACAAACATTCACCGCCTAATGAAGCTTTCGCCGTTTGGGTAAAAAACAAATTATTTTCATATCATTGTATTTTAAGTAAATAATTTTATTCTTTTTGTAAATTGAACAACCTTAATTATGCGTTTTACCTGGCCTTACTAATGGTTCAAAGAACTACGCGAACCCTGGTATAAGAATTATTTGTCATTATTTTCAAAGTATATATGTTTTTTTTAGAGTTTGAATAATTAAGAATCGATATATGTTGGGATAGTCGATTGGATCGTCTTATTGTTTGTCTGAGACAACGTAACTTGTTAAATACCAGAGAAAAATAAATAAAGTACATTTGTTGTATGAGATAACGTTTTAATCATTGCAGAGAAAATACTATATGTACTTGGCGTAATAATTTATTAACAGGTTGATACAAACACTCAGAATAACTAACCTATAAGTACACTTATTTCTAGTAATAGCGCTCCAAGTTTACAGCTGGTGGGACGGGAGATTGCTGAACTAACGGGTTTTGTCATACTAAATTTGAACGAAATTTTTATCGTTGAGGGACTAGGGTCGAGACAAAAACCACTTACATTCAGTAAATACTCCATATATATTGCTCATATTAAACAACCACTGAGAATTAAATTAAGTCTACAGAATAATACCATTATAAATTCAGGAACATAATTCTAAGTTTGTGGACTTAATAATCTGTGTTCTGAGGGTTTCACTGGTCACAACCGCAAGGTATATTAGTTAATAACATATTAATTAAACCAGGTAACAGCATTTTAATTGTTACGAATCGCCACCTACAACGTATTACTTGGCGTTTGTTACACCGGAGTCTCTTATAACTAATTACACTCATAGACAAGATTTCTTTATAATTTGACGTCTCCAGCTGGTATCATACATTATAACATACGTCCTCACATAATTAACAAGCAGTTCGTTACTAAATTGATTACAACAGTGGGGTTTGAATAAGACGGACGTTCCACCGCTAGTACCCAACATACTTATTCCATAACAAATTGACGACTCCTACGAAGGGGACTGATCAAAGAAAGACTCACCATACGTAGTTATTTACAAATTGCCGCTTGCAAATAAGGGCATATAAAAACATTCATCACTGATAATTGAGTTTATTACAAATTGACGCTCGCAACGTGAGGCATCATCATCGCATCTTAACACCTTAGATATCAGTTTATTACAAATTGGCGCATAACAACGTGGAGCTTATTTAAACACGTACTCAACACATTCTATTTTATATTATTACAAATTGGCGCTCAACGAGTGGGCTTTAGTTAAGTAAAAAATCATATTATTTGTTACTTAACTTGAGCAGGCAACCATTAGAGGCACAGGAATGCTTAATACCAGAGGCAGATCGAAGAAAAGGGCAGAAGAGAAGGAGAAGGAAGAAGGTGGACAGGAACAAGAAATAGAATTAATCACGGACAGTGAAATGGATCAACAGACAGGTGATACAGAAGAAACTGAAATAGTTATGGATACGGAAACGGAAATAGTGGAAGAGGATACCCAAGGGGACCAACCAGATAAGGAGGAAGCCAGAGGAGGATTAAATTGGGAAAAATTAATGGAATTAATGAGTAGTATGAAGGAGGATAATAAACAAACTAATGAGAGTTTAAGACAAACTAACGAAAAGTTAGACAGTATCAAAGAAGATTCCAGGACACAGAAGGAAGAATGAAATAAAAAATTTGAAGAAAACTCTGAAAAAATAGACAGTATTAAGGAAAGTACTAGTGAACTTTTGAGACAAACCATAAATGAAAATAATGAACAATTGAAGGCCGATTTTAGACAAATCAATGAGAAGCTGGAAAATAAAATAGACAGTATTAATGAAAACTCAAGAAAACAAAACAAAATTTTGAGCGAAAATTTAATCAAGCAAATGAATAAAAGGTTTGACAGGAATGATGAGAGTTTGAGGCAGATTCTGGAGAATACCAAACGAATGGATGAGAAAATTGAAAACCATAATAAGGAGTTGCGGCAAATCATCAATGAACAAGGCCTAGCATTGAGGGAAGTCATCAATGGAAGTATTATAATTGTCAATGAAACATGGAACAAAGGAGTTGATAGCTGTGAAGTGGAGGTAAGACAGCAAATAAATGAAATTACGGTGGATCTGGAAAAGACAGATGAACCCATCATGCAACTCAGAGTAGAAGTAGAGACCAAAATTACTCAAATAGGAAACATACAAGCGAAGACCCAAGAAAAATTTGACAAGATACCAATTGATAGAACCGGAAGAATAGAACGGGTTCATGATGAAATGAAGATAGTGAGAATAAGACAAATGTGTAAAAGGAAATTAATAGATACACGGGAAGAATTGGAAATGATTAAAGGGGGATTAGTTAAACTGCATAATAGACCAATTACGGAAAACAGAGAAGTAAGGCAAGTGAGAAACTTTAAACGAACCACACTTGAATTCCCAGATGGACTAGAAGGACCAAAAAGGCCAAAATTAACTAAGGAGCATGGAGGACTTATGGAATTTATGTATGAACCATCAGAACAATTAAGAGACAGTACAGAAGAATCAGTTCAAAGGACAATGATGAGCTTGACTATAAATGACAATTTTATAGTGCCAAGAGGCAAGAACTGTACAATAATGAGATATGTCACAAGGACAGAAATAACTCTATACACTAGAGGAATCCGGACAATCAGTACAGAGGAAATAATGGACCACGGTTAAAAACAGATTCTAAACAGAATATAAAAGAAAGGGGACGGATTTTATGGATACAGGACCAAGCAACCCATTGTAAATGAAAAACCCAAAATTCCAAAGGATGTAAGAACAACTTACTCATAATTATTCAGAAACAGTATGATTTAAAATAAAGAGAATAAATACCCCAAAATTCAAAAAAAAAAATTAAGTAAGCCCAACTTACAAACAAGTATTTAAGAAAACAATTTATGAGCCAATGAAGATAAGAGAATGAAGAAGCCAAAATGGAACCCTCAAAAGGATCACAAGAAAAGAAAAAACAAATATTTAAGAATTATCCGAAAACCAAACCCAATTAATAAATGTCAGTAAAATAGCCAAGTATTGGAGATGAGAAGTGTATAATAGAAGGAAGAATTAATATGAAGAAATAATATGATCTGAGTTAAAGTACAGTGAATAATCCCTAGAATATGATTATTATTTATTATTTTATTGAAGGTCACATGATGACTACCTTACGAGGTTTATTAATGAAGATTGACTGTAGAATATTCCAGCAATCATTTGACTGGGCAGAGATGATGTTCCTCTGATCCCAGAAAGTATGTAACGGACGACGGTAATTGGTTAGCCGATAGAGCACCACCGATTCGATTCCAGTTATAATGTTAGGGAGGTTTAGGAAAATTAAATATTAGAGGGAAAACTCACAAATAAATATAGAGAATTAAATAAAACCAGATCCAAAATGTATAATTAATGAAGAATGTCACAAGAATGATTATAGAAATAAGATTTAAACTTGGGAAATAATTGATTTTAAGAAGGAACGAAGAAATGATAATAAAATAACGGATAATTATGAAATATAAAAGTACTATAAATAGGAAACCAATTGGCCAGATACAAATTAGAAGTTTATTTCTTGCTAAACTTTGTTTATACCCAAAATAAACTTATTTCGAAGGGGGGGTGTTATGTAACGCAACATAGTTGAGGTTCCCCAACGTTACATAAAAGATTGAATGAAATATGGTCAAGGACCATACCCTGACTTAAGGTTGTTCAATAGGTCATGTGCTCGAGAAGTAACTCAAACCAGAAGGAGGCAATGACTAGTATTAAATGTATAAAAGCCAGACTAAGGAATGATTGAATGTTATGAATTGTTTGTTTTGTACTGTGGCATGTTCAGGTCACAGAGTATTTTATATTGTATGTTGACTATACTAAAGATGAAATAATGTTATTTGATAATAATACTTCACCAATAATTATGTTTATGTTTTAATTGGATTTGTATTTATATAACCCAGTATAGTTACCAATGTTAGGTACTGTACTAAGTTGTCAGTATTGTATAATGTTGAAAAATACTGTTGTTCTAATTAATGTTTATAAACTGGATCAGGAGTGTGACCAGTGTTTTAAATCTAACAAGTAGTTCTGACAATTATGTCATAAATTAATAAAGGGTTCCAGAACCAGTTAATTAATATAAAAACAAATAACCACCAGTAAATTAAAATTCATGTAATTAACTATGTAACCAATAATTAATTGTACAGTAGGTCAGGTAAAAAAGAAAATTAAGTTAAAAACCAAATAATGTTATAATGGTTGTAAATGAATCTATAGGCCTAAATTCCATATTAGTGAAAGGAAATTAATACCTTTTTAGTAAACCCAGTCCAACGAAAATCTGGTAAAACATTTACTGTTTAATAAGGAAGGTTAGGGGAGAATTTTATGTGATTCAATATTAATCCAAGCATGGAGTATTTTATTGGAAAGGAGTAGTAATATTCTATAATGCCGGCTCAAGGATATATAGAAAACATGGTTGTTAAGGCAACTGATATATAATAAGTTGTTGATTTTGAATAGATGGTACTGATTGTTACAAGCTATTAGATTGAAATGAACCGATATAAAAATATATGAATAAATATAAAGGAAAGATATGTCCAAACTGATAAGGCCTTTTTGTAAAACAATTATATTTGAACGATAATGAATCGTACAAATTAAATAGAACTCTAAATTATCAATGAGTAAAATAAAAAAGAATTGAAAGCTTCTCACCTCAGTCACTGAATATTTCCGCTGAATTTGGTATCAAACCAATTCATGCTATAAATTGAAGACCAGTAAAGAGTTAAAGCCTGAATTAACGGAAATATTTGGAAATACAGAAGACTCGGTTGACGAAATAACCTCCATTGACAGCGTAAGCTGAGATCCTAATTCCAGTTCGTTGGGACCAAGAATTGTGAAGACGCAAAAGAAGAATCGAAGCACAAGAGTTCCTGTGGGATTACCATCATCCATTCATTGAAAACCAGAGCAGTTTTACTGGGTGAAGACGATATAAACTGGATTTTGACCGCTGTTGACAAACATTCACCACCTAATGAAGCTTTCGCCGTTTGGGTAAAAAACAAATTATTTTCATATCATTGTATTTTAAGTAAATAATTTTATTCTTTTTGTAAATTGAACAACCTTAATTATGCGTTTTACCTGGCCTTACTAATGGTTCAAAGAACTACGCGAACCCTGGTATAAGAATTATTTGTCATTATTTTCAAAGTATATATGTTTTTTTTTAGAGTTCGAATAATTAAGAATCGATATATGTTGGGATAGTCGATTGGATCGTCTTATTGTTTGTCTGAGACAACGTAACTTGTTAAATACCAGAGAAAAATAAATAAAGTACATTTGTTGTATGAGATAACGTTTTAATCATTGCAGAGAAAATACTATATGTACTTGGCGTAATAATTTATTAACAGGTTGATACAAACACTCAGAATAACTAACCTATAAGTACACTTATTTCTAGTAATAGCGCTCCAAGTTTACAGCTGGTGGGACGGGAGATTGCTGAACTAACGGGTTTTGTCATACTAAATTTGAACGAAATTTTTATCGTTGAGGGACTAGGGTCGAGACAAAAACCACTTACATTCAGTAAATACTCCATATATATTGCTCATATTAAACAACCACTGAGAATTAAATTAAGTCTACAGAATAATACCATTATAAATTCAGGAACATAATTCTAAGTTTGTGGACTTAATAATCTGTGTTCTGAGGGTTTCACTGGTCACAACCGCAAGGTATATTAGTTAATAACATATTAATTAAACCAGGTAACAGCATTTTAATTGTTACGAATCGCCACCTACAACGTATTACTTGGCGTTTGTTACACCGGAGTCTCTTATAACTAATTACACTCGTAGACAAGATTTCTTTATAATTTGACGTCTCCAGCTGGTATCATACATTATAACATACGTCCTCACATAATTAACAAGCAGTTCGTTACTAAATTGATTACAACAGTGGGGTTTGAATAAGACGGACGTTCCACCGCTAGTACCCAACATACTTATTCCATAACAAATTGACGACTCCTACGAAGGGGACTGATCAAAGAAAGACTCACCATACGTAGTTATTTACAAATTGCCGCTTGCAAATAAGGGCATATAAAAACATTCATCACTGATAATTGAGTTTATTACAAATTGACGCTCGCAACGTGAGGCATCATCATCGCATCTTAACACCTTAGATATCAGTTTATTACAAATTGGCGCATAACAACGTGGAGCTTATTTAAACACGTACTCAACACATTCTATTTTATATTATTACAAATTGGCGCTCAACGAGTGGGCTTTAGTTAAGTAAAAAATCATATTATTTGTTACTTAACTTGAGCAGGCAACCATTAGAGGCACAGGAATGCTTAATACCAGAGGCAGATCGAAGAAAAGGGCAGAAGAGAAGGAGAAGGAAGAAGGTGGACAGGAACAAGAAATAGAATTAATCACGGACAGTGAAATGGATCAACAGACAGGTGATACAGAAGAAACTGAAATAGTTATGGATACGGAAACGGAAATAGTGGAAGAGGATACCCAAGGGGACCAACCAGATAAGGAGGAAGCCAGAGGAGGATTAAATTGGGAAAAATTAATGGAATTAATGAGTAGTATGAAGGAGGATAATAAACAAACTAATGAGAGTTTAAGACAAACTAACGAAAAGTTAGACAGTATTAAGGAAAGTACTAGTGAACTTTTGAGACAAACCATAAATGAAAATAATGAACAATTGAAGGCCGATTTTAGACAAATCAATGAGAAGCTGGAAAATAAAATAGACAGTATTAATGAAAACTCAAGAAAACAAAACAAAATTTTGAGCGAAAATTTAATCAAGCAAATGAATAAAAGGTTTGACAGGAATGATGAGAGTTTGAGGCAGATTCTGGAGAATACCAAACGAATGGATGAGAAAATTGAAAACCATAATAAGGAGTTGCGGCAAATCATCAATGAACAAGGCCTAGCATTGAGGGAAGTCATCAATGGAAGTATTATAATTGTCAATGAAACATGGAACAAAGGAGTTGATAGCTGTGAAGTGGAGGTAAGACAGCAAATAAATGAAATTACGGTGGATCTGGAAAAGACAGATGAACCCATCATGCAACTCAGAGTAGAAGTAGAGACCAAAATTACTCAAATAGGAAACATACAAGCGAAGACCCAAGAAAAATTTGACAAGATACCAATTGATAGAACCGGAAGAATAGAACGGGTTCATGATGAAATGAAGATAGTGAGAATAAGACAAATGTGTAAAAGGAAATTAATAGATACACGGGAAGAATTGGAAATGATTAAAGGGGGATTAGTTAAACTGCATAATAGACCAATTACGGAAAACAGAGAAGTAAGGCAAGTGAGAAACTTTAAACGAACCACACTTGAATTCCCAGATGGACTAGAAGGACCAAAAAGGCCAAAATTAACTAAGGAGCATGGAGGACTTATGGAATTTATGTATGAACCATCAGAACAATTAAGAGACAGTACAGAAGAATCAGTTCAAAGGACAATGATGAGCTTGACTATAAATGACAATTTTATAGTGCCAAGAGGCAAGAACTGTACAATAATGAGATATGTCACAAGGACAGAAATAACTCTATACACTAGAGGAATCCGGACAATCAGTACAGAGGAAATAATGGACCACGGTTAAAAACAGATTCTAAACAGAATATAAAAGAAAGGGGACGGATTTTATGGATACAGGACCAAGCAACCCATTGTAAATGAAAAACCCAAAATTCCAAAGGATGTAAGAACAACTTACTCATAATTATTCAGAAACAGTATGATTTAAAATAAAGAGAATAAATACCCCAAAATTCAAAAAAAAAAATGAAGTAAGCCCAACTTACAAACAAGTATTTAAGAAAACAATTTATGAGCCAATGAAGATAAGAGAATGAAGAAGCCAAAATGGAACCCTCAAAAGGATCACAAGAAAAGAAAAAACAAATATTTAAGAATTATCCGAAAACCAAACCCAATTAATAAATGTCAGTAAAATAGCCAAGTATTGGAGATGAGAAGTGTATAATAGAAGGAAGAATTAATATGAAGAAATAATATGATCTGAGTTAAAGTACAGTGAATAATCCCTAGAATATGATTATTATTTATTATTTTATTGAAGGTCACATGATGACTACCTTACGAGGTTTATTAATGAAGATTGACTGTAGAATATTCCAGCAATCATTTGACTGGGCAGAGATGATGTTCCTCTGATCCCAGAAAGTATGTAACGGACGACGGTAATTGGTTAGCCGATAGAGCACCACCGATTCGATTCCAGTTATAATGTTAGGGAGGTTTAGGAAAATTAAATATTAGAGGGAAAACTCACAAATAAATATAGAGAATTAAATAAAACCAGATCCAAAATGTATAATTAATGAAGAATGTCACAAGAATGATTATAGAAATAAGATTTAAACTTGGGAAATAATTGATTTTAAGAAGGAACGAAGAAATGATAATAAAATAACGGATAATTATGAAATATAAAAGTACTATAAATAGGAAACCAATTGGCCAGATACAAATTAGAAGTTTATTTCTTGCTAAACTTTGTTTATACCCAAAATAAACTTATTTCGAAGGGGGGGTGTTATGTAACGCAACATAGTTGAGGTTCCCCAACGTTACATAAAAGATTGAATGAAATATGGTCAAGGACCATACCCTGACTTAAGGTTGTTCAATAGGTCATGTGCTCGAGAAGTAACTCAAACCAGAAGGAGGCAATGACTAGTATTAAATGTATAAAAGCCAGACTAAGGAATGATTGAATGTTATGAATTGTTTGTTTTGTACTGTGGCATGTTCAGGTCACAGAGTATTTTATATTGTATGTTGACTATACTAAAGATGAAATAATGTTATTTGATAATAATACTTCACCAATAATTATGTTTATGTTTTAATTGGATTTGTATTTATATAACCCAGTATAGTTACCAATGTTAGGTACTGTACTAAGTTGTCAGTATTGTATAATGTTGAAAAATACTGTTGTTCTAATTAATGTTTATAAACTGGATCAGGAGTGTGACCAGTGTTTTAAATCTAACAAGTAGTTCTGACAATTATGTCATAAATTAATAAAGGGTTCCAGAACCAGTTAATTAATATAAAAACAAATAACCACCAGTAAATTAAAATTCATGTAATTAACTATGTAACCAATAATTAATTGTACAGTAGGTCAGGTAAAAAAGAAAATTAAGTTAAAAACCAAATAATGTTATAATGGTTGTAAATGAATCTATAGGCCTAAATTCCATATTAGTGAAAGGAAATTAATACCTTTTTAGTAAACCCAGTCCAACGAAAAATCTGGTAAAACATTTACTGTTTAATAAGGAAGGTTAGGGGAGAATTTTATGTGATTCAATATTAATCCAAGCATGGAGTATTTTATTGGAAAGGAGTAGTAATATTCTATAATGCCGGCTCAAGGATATATAGAAAACATGGTTGTTAAGGCAACTGATATATAATAAGTTGTTGATTTTGAATAGATGGTACTGATTGTTACAAGCTATTAGATTGAAATGAACCGATATAAAAATATATGAATAAATATAAAGGAAAGATATGTCCAAACTGATAAGGCCTTTTTGTAAAACAATTATATTTGAACGATAATGAATCGTACAAATTAAATAGAACTCTAAATTATCAATGAGTAAAATAAAAAAGAATTGAAAGCTTCTCACCTCAGTCACTGAATATTTCCGCTGAATTTGGTATCAAACCAATTCATGCTATAAATTGAAGACCAGTAAAGAGTTAAAGCCTGAATTAACGGAAATATTTGGAAATACAGAAGACTCGGTTGACGAAATAACCTCCATTGACAGCGTAAGCTGAGATCCTAATTCCAGTTCGTTGGGACCAAGAATTGTGAAGACGCAAAAGAAGAATCGAAGCACAAGAGTTCCTGTGGGATTACCATCATCCATTCATTGAAAACCAGAGCAGTTTTACTGGGTGAAGACGATATAAACTGGATTTTGACCGCTGTTGACAAACATTCACCACCTAATGAAGCTTTCGCCGTTTGGGTAAAAAACAAATTATTTTCATATCATTGTATTTTAAGTAAATAATTTTATTCTTTTTGTAAATTGAACAACCTTAATTATGCGTTTTACCTGGCCTTACTAATGGTTCAAAGAACTACGCGAACCCTGGTATAAGAATTATTTGTCATTATTTTCAAAGTATATATGTTTTTTTTTAGAGTTCGAATAATTAAGAATCGATATATGTTGGGATAGTCGATTGGATCGTCTTATTGTTTGTCTGAGACAACGTAACTTGTTAAATACCAGAGAAAAATAAATAAAGTACATTTGTTGTATGAGATAACGTTTTAATCATTGCAGAGAAAATACTATATGTACTTGGCGTAATAGTTTATTAACAGGTTGATACAAACACTCAGAATAACTAACCTATAAGTACACTTATTTCTAGTAATAGCGCTCCAAGTTTACAGCTGGTGGGACGGGAGATTGCTGAACTAACGGGTTTTGTCATACTAAATTTGAACGAAATTTTTATCGTTGAGGGACTAGGGTCGAGACAAAAACCACTTACATTCAGTAAATACTCCATATATATTGCTCATATTAAACAACCACTGAGAATTAAATTAAGTCTACAGAATAATACCATTATAAATTCAGGAACATAATTCTAAGTTTGTGGACTTAATAATCTGTGTTCTGAGGGTTTCACTGGTCACAACCGCAAGGTATATTAGTTAATAACATATTAATTAAACCAGGTAACAGCATTTTAATTGTTACGAATCGCCACCTACAACGTATTACTTGGCGTTTGTTACACCGGAGTCTCTTATAACTAATTACACTCATAGACAAGATTTCTTTATAATTTGACGTCTCCAGCTGGTATCATACATTATAACATACGTCCTCACATAATTAACAAGCAGTTCGTTACTAAATTGATTACAACAGTGGGGTTTGAATAAGACGGACGTTCCACCGCTAGTACCCAACATACTTATTCCATAACAAATTGACGACTCCTACGAAGGGGACTGATCAAAGAAAGACTCACCATACGTAGTTATTTACAAATTGCCGCTTGCAAATAAGGGCATATAAAAACATTCATCACTGATAATTGAGTTTATTACAAATTGACGCTCGCAACGTGAGGCATCATCATCGCATCTTAACACCTTAGATATCAGTTTATTACAAATTGGCGCATAACAACGTGGAGCTTATTTAAACACGTACTCAACACATTCTATTTTATATTATTACAAATTGGCGCTCAACGAGTGGGCTTTAGTTAAGTAAAAAATCATATTATTTGTTACTTAACTTGAGCAGGCAACCATTAGAGGCACAGGAATGCTTAATACCAGAGGCAGATCGAAGAAAAGGGCAGAAGAGAAGGAGAAGGAAGAAGGTGGACAGGAACAAGAAATAGAATTAATCACGGACAGTGAAATGGATCAACAGACAGGTGATACAGAAGAAACTGAAATAGTTATGGATACGGAAACGGAAATAGTGGAAGAGGATACCCAAGGGGACCAACCAGATAAGGAGGAAGCCAGAGGAGGATTAAATTGGGAAAAATTAATGGAATTAATGAGTAGTATGAAAGAGGATAATAAACAAACTAATGAGAGTTTAAGACAAACTAACGAAAAGTTAGACAGTATCAAAGAAGATTCCAGGACACAGAAGGAAGAATTAAATAAAAAATTTGAAGAAAACTCTGAAAAAATAGACAGTATTAAGGAAAGTACTAGTGAACTTTTGAGACAAACCATAAATGAAAATAATGAACAATTGAAGGCCGATTTTAGACAAATCAATGAGAAGCTGGAAAATAAAATAGACAGTATTAATGAAAACTCAAGAAAACAAAACGAAATTTTGAGCGAAAATTTAATCAAGCAAATGAATAAAAGGTTTGACAGGAATGATGAGAGTTTGAGGCAGATTCTGGAGAATACCAAACGAATGGATGAGAAAATTGAAAACCATAATAAGGAGTTGCGGCAAATCATCAATGAACAAGGCCTAGCATTGAGGGAAGTCATCAATGGAAGTATTATAATTGTCAATGAAACATGGAACAAAGGAGTTGATAGCTGTGAAGTGGAGGTAAGACAGCAAATAAATGAAATTATGGTGGATCTGGAAAAGACAGATGAACCCATCATGCAACTCAGAGTAGAAGTAGAGACCAAAATTACTCAAATAGGAAACATACAAGCGAAGACCCAAGAAAAATTTGACAAGATACCAATTGATAGAACCGGAAGAATAGAACGGGTTCATGATGAAATGAAGATAGTGAGAATAAGACAAATGTGTAAAAGGAAATTAATAGATACACGGGAAGAATTGGAAATGATTAAAGGGGGATTAGTTAAACTGCATAATAGACCAATTACGGAAAACAGAGAAGTAAGGCAAGTGAGAAACTTTAAACGAACCACACTTGAATTCCCAGATGGACTAGAAGGACCAAAAAGGCCAAAATTAACTAAGGAGCATGGAGGACTTATGGAATTTATGTATGAACCATCAGAACAATTAAGAGACAGTACAGAAGAATCAGTTCAAAGGACAATGATGAGCTTGACTATAAATGACAATTTTATAGTGACAAGAGGCAAGAACTGTACAATAATGAGATATGTCACAAGGACAGAAATAACTCTATACACTAGAGGAATCCGGACAATCAGTACAGAGGAAATAATGGACCACGGTTAAAAACAGATTCTAAACAGAATATAAAAGAAAGGGGACGGATTTTATGGATACAGGACCAAGCAACCCATTGTAAATGAAAAACCCAAAATTCCAAAGGATGTAAGAACAACTTACTCATAATTATTCAGAAACAGTATGATTTAAAATAAAGAGAATAAATACCCCAAAATTCAAAAAAAAAAATGAAGTAAGCCCAACTTACAAACAAGTATTTAAGAAAACAATTTATGAGCCAATGAAGATAAGAGAATGAAGAAGCCAAAATGGAACCCTCAAAAGGATCACAAGAAAAGAAAAAACAAATATTTAAGAATTATCCGAAAACCAAACCCAATTAATAAATGTCAGTAAAATAGCCAAGTATTGGAGATGAGAAGTGTATAATAGAAGGAAGAATTAATATGAAGAAATAATATGATCTGAGTTAAAGTACAGTGAATAATCCCTAGAATATGATTATTATTTATTATTTTATTGAAGGTCACATGATGACTACCTTACGAGGTTTATTAATGAAGATTGACTGTAGAATATTCCAGCAATCATTTGACTGGGCAGAGATGATGTTCCTCTGATCCCAGAAAGTATGTAACGGACGACGGTAATTGGTTAGCCGATAGAGCACCACCGATTCGATTCCAGTTATAATGTTAGGGAGGTTTAGGAAAATTAAATATTAGAGGGAAAACTCACAAATAAATATAGAGAATTAAATAAAACCAGATCCAAAATGTATAATTAATGAAGAATGTCACAAGAATGATTATAGAAATAAGATTTAAACTTGGGAAATAATTGATTTTAAGAAGGAACGAAGAAATGATAATAAAATAACGGATAATTATGAAATATAAAAGTACTATAAATAGGAAACCAATTGGCCAGATACAAATTAGAAGTTTATTTCTTGCTAAACTTTGTTTATACCCAAAATAAACTTATTTCGAAGGGGGGGTGTTATGTAACGCAACATAGTTGAGGTTCCCCAACGTTACATAAAAGATTGAATGAAATATGGTCAAGGACCATACCCTGACTTAAGGTTGTTCAATAGGTCATGTGCTCGAGAAGTAACTCAAACCAGAAGGAGGCAATGACTAGTATTAAATGTATAAAAGCCAGACTAAGGAATGATTGAATGTTATGAATTGTTTGTTTTGTACTGTGGCATGTTCAGGTCACAGAGTATTTTATATTGTATGTTGACTATACTAAAGATGAAATAATGTTATTTGATAATAATACTTCACCAATAATTATGTTTATGTTTTAATTGGATTTGTATTTATATAACCCAGTATAGTTACCAATGTTAGGTACTGTACTAAGTTGTCAGTATTGTATAATGTTGAAAAATACTGTTGTTCTAATTAATGTTTATAAACTGGATCAGGAGTGTGACCAGTGTTTTAAATCTAACAAGTAGTTCTGACAATTATGTCATAAATTAATAAAGGGTTCCAGAACCAGTTAATTAATATAAAAACAAATAACCACCAGTAAATTAAAATTCATGTAATTAACTATGTAACCAATAATTAATTGTACAGTAGGTCAGGTAAAAAAGAAAATTAAGTTAAAAACCAAATAATGTTATAATGGTTGTAAATGAATCTATAGGCCTAAATTCCATATTAGTGAAAGGAAATTAATACCTTTTTAGTAAACCCAGTCCAACGAAAATCTGGTAAAACATTTACTGTTTAATAAGGAAGGTTAGGGGAGAATTTTATGTGATTCAATATTAATCCAAGCATGGAGTATTTTATTTGAAAGGAGTAGTAATATTCTATAATGCCGGCTCAAGGATATATAGAAAACATGGTTGTTAAGGCAACTGATATATAATAAGTTGTTGATTTTGAATAGATGGTACTGATTGTTACAAGCTATTAGATTGAAATGAACCGATATAAAAATATATGAATAAATATAAAGGAAAGATATGTCCAAACTGATAAGGCCTTTTTGTAAAACAATTATATTTGAACGATAATGAATCGTACAAATTAAATAGAACTCTAAATTATCAATGAGTAAAATAAAAAAGAATTGAAAGCTTCTCACCTCAGTCACTGAATATTTCCGCTGAATTTGGTATCAAACCAATTCATGCTATAAATTGAAGACCAGTAAAGAGTTAAAGCCTGAATTAACGGAAATATTTGGAAATACAGAAGACTCGGTTGACGAAATAACCTCCATTGACAGCGTAAGCTGAGATCCTAATTCCAGTTCGTTGGGACCAAGAATTGTGAAGACGCAAAAGAAGAATCGAAGCACAAGAGTTCCTGTGGGATTACCATCATCCATTCATTGAAAACCAGAGCAGTTTTACTGGGTGAAGACGATATAAACTGGATTTTGACCGCTGTTGACAAACATTCACCGCCTAATGAAGCTTTCGCCGTTTGGGTAAAAAACAAATTATTTTCATATCATTGTATTTTAAGTAAATAATTTTATTCTTTTTGTAAATTGAACAACCTTAATTATGCGTTTTACCTGGCCTTACTAATGGTTCAAAGAACTACGCGAACCCTGGTATAAGAATTATTTGTCATTATTTTCAAAGTATATATGTTTTTTTTTAGAGTTCGAATAATTAAGAATCGATATATGTTGGGATAGTCGATTGGATCGTCTTATTGTTTGTCTGAGACAACGTAACTTGTTAAATACCAGAGAAAAATAAATAAAGTACATTTGTTGTATGAGATAACGTTTTAATCATTGCAGAGAAAATACTATATGTACTTGGCGTAATAATTTATTAACAGGTTGATACAAACACTCAGAATAACTAACCTATAAGTACACTTATTTCTAGTAATAGCGCTCCAAGTTTACAGCTGGTGGGACGGGAGATTGCTGAACTAACGGGTTTTGTCATACTAAATTTGAACGAAATTTTTATCGTTGAGGGACTAGGGTCGAGACAAAAACCACTTACATTCAGTAAATACTCCATATATATTGCTCATATTAAACAACCACTGAGAATTAAATTAAGTCTACAGAATAATACCATTATAAATTCAGGAACATAATTCTAAGTTTGTGGACTTAATAATCTGTGTTCTGAGGGTTTCACTGGTCACAACCGCAAGGTATATTAGTTAATAACATATTAATTAAACCAGGTAACAGCATTTTAATTGTTACGAATCGCCACCTACAACGTATTACTTGGCGTTTGTTACACCGGAGTCTCTTATAACTAATTACACTCATAGACAAGATTTCTTTATAATTTGACGTCTCCAGCTGGTATCATACATTATAACATACGTCCTCACATAATTAACAAGCAGTTCGTTACTAAATTGATTACAACAGTGGGGTTTGAATAAGACGGACGTTCCACCGCTAGTACCCAACATACTTATTCCATAACAAATTGACGACTCCTACGAAGGGGACTGATCAAAGAAAGACTCACCATACGTAGTTATTTACAAATTGCCGCTTGCAAATAAGGGCATATAAAAACATTCATCACTGATAATTGAGTTTATTACAAATTGACGCTCGCAACGTGAGGCATCATCATCGCATCTTAACACCTTAGATATCAGTTTATTACAAATTGGGGCATAACAACGTGGAGCTTATTTAAACACGTACTCAACACATTCTATTTTATATTATTACAAATTGGCGCTCAACGAGTGGGCTTTAGTTAAGTAAAAAATCATATTATTTGTTACTTAACTTGAGCAGGCAACCATTAGAGGCACAGGAATGCTTAATACCAGAGGCAGATCGAAGAAAAGGGCAGAAGAGAAGGAGAAGGAAGAAGGTGGACAGGAACAAGAAATAGAATTAATCACGGACAGTGAAATGGATCAACAGACAGGTGATACAGAAGAAACTGAAATAGTTATGGATACGGAAACGGAAATAGTGGAAGAGGATACCCAAGGGGACCAACCAGATAAGGAGGAAGCCAGAGGAGGATTAAATTGGGAAAAATTAATGGAATTAATGAGTAGTATGAAGGAGGATAATAAACAAACTAATGAGAGTTTAAGACAAACTAACGAAAAGTTAGACAGTATCAAAGAAGATTCCAGGACACAGAAGGAAGAATTAAATAAAAAATTTGAAGAAAACTCTGAAAAAATAGACAGTATTAAGGAAAGTACTAGTGAACTTTTGAGACAAACCATAAATGAAAATAATGAACAATTGAAGGCCGATTTTAGACAAATCAATGAGAAGCTGGAAAATAAAATAGACAGTATTAATGAAAACTCAAGAAAACAAAACGAAATTTTGAGCGAAAATTTAATCAAGCAAATGAATAAAAGGTTTGACTGGAATGATGAGAGTTTGAGGCAGATTCTGGAGAATACCAAACGAATGGATGAGAAAATTGAAAACCATAATAAGGAGTTGCGGCAAATCATCAATGAACAAGGCCTAGCATTGAGGGAAGTCATCAATGGAAGTATTATAATTGTCAATGAAACATGGAACAAAGGAGTTGATAGCTGTGAAGTGGAGGTAAGACAGCAAATAAATGAAATTACGGTGGATCTGGAAAAGACAGATGAACCCATCATGCAACTCAGAGTAGAAGTAGAGACCAAAATTACTCAAATAGGAAACATACAAGCGAAGACCCAAGAAAAATTTGACAAGATACCAATTGATAGAACCGGAAGAATAGAACGGGTTCATGATGAAATGAAGATAGTGAGAATAAGACAAATGTGTAAAAGGAAATTAATAGATACACGGGAAGAATTGGAAATGATTAAAGGGGGATTAGTTAAACTGCATAATAGACCAATTACGGAAAACAGAGAAGTAAGGCAAGTGAGAAACTTTAAACGAACCACACTTGAATTCCCAGATGGACTAGAAGGACCAAAAAGGCCAAAATTAACTAAGGAGCATGGAGGACTTATGGAATTTATGTATGAACCATCAGAACAATTAAGTGACAGTACAGAAGAATCAGTTCAAAGGACAATGATGAGCTTGACTATAAATGACAATTTTATAGTGACAAGAGGCAAGAACTGTACAATAATGAGATATGTCACAAGGACAGAAATAACTCTATACACTAGAGGAATCCGGACAATCAGTACAGAGGAAATAATGGACCACGGTTAAAAACAGATTCTAAACAGAATATAAAAGAAAGGGGACGGATTTTATGGATACAGGACCAAGCAACCCATTGTAAATGAAAAACCCAAAATTCCAAAGGATGTAAGAACAACTTACTCATAATTATTCAGAAACAGTATGATTTAAAATAAAGAGAATAAATACCCCAAAATTCAAAAAAAAAAAATGAAGTAAGCCCAACTTACAAACAAGTATTTAAGAAAACAATTTATGAGCCAATGAAGATAAGAGAATGAAGAAGCCAAAATGGAACCCTCAAAAGGATCACAAGAAAAGAAAAAACAAATATTTAAGAATTATCCGAAAACCAAACCCAATTAATAAATGTCAGTAAAATAGCCAAGTATTGGAGATGAGAAGTGTATAATAGAAGGAAGAATTAATATGAAGAAATAATATGATCTGAGTTAAAGTACAGTGAATAATCCCTAGAATATGATTATTATTTATTATTTTATTGAAGGTCACATGATGACTACCTTACGAGGTTTATTAATGAAGATTGACTGTAGAATATTCCAGCAATCATTTGACTGGGCAGAGATGATGTTCCTCTGATCCCAGAAAGTATGTAACGGACGACGGTAATTGGTTAGCCGATAGAGCACCACCGATTCGATTCCAGTTATAATGTTAGGGAGGTTTAGGAAAATTAAATATTAGAGGGAAAACTCACAAATAAATATAGAGAATTAAATAAAACCAGATCCAAAATGTATAATTAATGAAGAATGTCACAAGAATGATTATAGAAATAAGATTTAAACTTGGGAAATAATTGATTTTAAGAAGGAACGAAGAAATGATAATAAAATAACGGATAATTATGAAATATAAAAGTACTATAAATAGGAAACCAATTGGCCAGATACAAATTAGAAGTTTATTTCTTGCTAAACTTTGTTTATACCCAAAATAAACTTATTTCGAAGGGGGGGTGTTATGTAACGCAACATAGTTGAGGTTCCCCAACGTTACATAAAAGATTGAATGAAATATGGTCAAGGACCATACCCTGACTTAAGGTTGTTCAATAGGTCATGTGCTCGAGAAGTAACTCAAACCAGAAGGAGGCAATGACTAGTATTAAATGTATAAAAGCCAGACTAAGGAATGATTGAATGTTATGAATTGTTTGTTTTGTACTGTGGCATGTTCAGGTCACAGAGTATTTTATATTGTATGTTGACTATACTAAAGATGAAATAATGTTATTTGATAATAATACTTCACCAATAATTATGTTTATGTTTATATTGGATTTGTATTTATATAACCCAGTATAGTTACCAATGTTAGGTACTGTACTAAGTTGTCAGTATTGTATAATGTTGAAAAATACTGTTGTTCTAATTAATGTTTATAAACTGGATCAGGAGTGTGACCAGTGTTTTAAATCTAACAAGTAGTTCTGACAATTATGTCATAAATTAATAAAGGGTTCCAGAACCAGTTAATTAATATAAAAACAAATAACCACCAGTAAATTAAAATTCATGTAATTAACTATGTAACCAATAATTAATTGTACAGTAGGTCAGGTAAAAAAGAAAATTAAGTTAAAAACCAAATAATGTTATAATGGTTGTAAATGAATCTATAGGCCTAAATTCCATATTAGTGAAAGGAAATTAATACCTTTTTAGTAAACCCAGTCCAACGAAAATCTGGTAAAACATTTACTGTTTAATAAGGAAGGTTAGGGGAGAATTTTATGTGATTCAATATTAATCCAAGCATGGAGTATTTTATTGGAAAGGAGTAGTAATATTCTATAATGCCGGCTCAAGGATATATAGAAAACATGGTTGTTAAGGCAACTGATATATAATAAGTTGTTGATTTTGAATAGATGGTACTGATTGTTACAAGCTATTAGATTGAAATGAACCGATATAAAAATATATGAATAAATATAAAGGAAAGATATGTCCAAACTGATAAGGCCTTTTTGTAAAACAATTATATTTGAACGATAATGAATCGTACAAATTAAATAGAACTCTAAATTATCAATGAGTAAAATAAAAAAGAATTGAAAGCTTCTCACCTCAGTCACTGAATATTTCCGCTGAATTTGGTATCAAACCAATTCATGCTATAAATTGAAGACCAGTAAAGAGTTAAAGCCTGAATTAACGGAAATATTTGGAAATACAGAAGACTCGGTTGACGAAATAACCTCCATTGACAGCGTAAGCTGAGATCCTAATTCCAGTTCGTTGGGACCAAGAATTGTGAAGACGCAAAAGAAGAATCGAAGCACAAGAGTTCCTGTGGGATTACCATCATCCATTCATTGAAAACCAGAGCAGTTTTACTGGGTGAAGACGATATAAACTGGATTTTGACCGCTGTTGACAAACATTCACCGCCTAATGAAGCTTTCGCCGTTTGGGTAAAAAACAAATTATTTTCATATCATTGTATTTTAAGTAAATAATTTTATTCTTTTTGTAAATTGAACAACCTTAATTATGCGTTTTACCTGGCCTTACTAATGGTTCAAAGAACTACGCGAACCCTGGTATAAGAATTATTTGTCATTATTTTCAAAGTATATATGTTTTTTTTTAGAGTTCGAATAATTAAGAATCGATATATGTTGGGATAGTCGATTGGATCGTCTTATTGTTTGTCTGAGACAACGTAACTTGTTAAATACCAGAGAAAAATAAATAAAGTACATTTGTTGTATGAGATAACGTTTTAATCATTGCAGAGAAAATACTATATGTACTTGGCGTAATAATTTATTAAGAGGTTGATACAAACACTCAGAATAACTAACCTATAAGTACACTTATTTCTAGTAATAGCGCTCCAAGTTTACAGCTGGTGGGACGGGAGATTGCTGAACTAACGGGTTTTGTCATACTAAATTTGAACGAAATTTTTATCGTTGAGGGACTAGGGTCGAGACAAAAACCACTTACATTCAGTAAATACTCCATATATATTGCTCATATTAAACAACCACTGAGAATTAAATTAAGTCTACAGAATAATACCATTATAAATTCAGGAACATAATTCTAAGTTTGTGGACTTAATAATCTGTGTTCTGAGGGTTTCACTGGTCACAACCGCAAGGTATATTAGTTAATAACATATTAATTAAACCAGGTAACAGCATTTTAATTGTTACGAATCGCCACCTACAACGTATTACTTGGCGTTTGTTACACCGGAGTCTCTTATAACTAATTACACTCATAGACAAGATTTCTTTATAATTTGACGTCTCCAGCTGGTATCATACATTATAACATACGTCCTCACATAATTAACAAGCAGTTCGTTACTAAATTGATTACAACAGTGGGGTTTGAATAAGACGGACGTTCCACCGCTAGTACCCAACATACTTATTCCATAACAAATTGACGACTCCTACGAAGGGGACTGATCAAAGAAAGACTCACCATACGTAGTTATTTACAAATTGCCGCTTGCAAATAAGGGCATATAAAAACATTCATCACTGATAATTGAGTTTATTACAAATTGACGCTCGCAACGTGAGGCATCATCATCGCATCTTAACACCTTAGATATCAGTTTATTACAAATTGGCGCATAACAACGTGGAGCTTATTTAAACACGTACTCAACACATTCTATTTTATATTATTACAAATTGGCGCTCAACGAGTGGGCTTTAGTTAAGTAAAAAATCATATTATTTGTTACTTAACTTGAGCAGGCAACCATTAGAGGCACAGGAATGCTTAATACCAGAGGCAGATCGAAGAAAAGGGCAGAAGAGAAGGAGAAGGAAGAAGGTGGACAGGAACAAGAAATAGAATTAATCACGGACAGTGAAATGGATCAACAGACAGGTGATACAGAAGAAACTGAAATAGTTATGGATACGGAAACGGAAATAGTGGAAGAGGATACCCAAGGGGACCAACCAGATAAGGAGGAAGCCAGAGGAGGATTAAATTGGGAAAAATTAATGGAATTAATGAGTAGTATGAAGGAGGATAATAAACAAACTAATGAGAGTTTAAGACAAACTAACGAAAAGTTAGACAGTATCAAAGAAGATTCCAGGACACAGAAGGAAGAATTAAATAAAAAATTTGAAGAAAACTCTGAAAAAATAGACAGTATTAAGGAAAGTACTAGTGAACTTTTGAGACAAACCATAAATGAAAATAATGAACAATTGAAGGCCGATTTTAGACAAATCAATGAGAAGCTGGAAAATAAAATAGACAGTATTAATGAAAACTCAAGAAAACAAAACGAAATTTTGAGCGAAAATTTAATCAAGCAAATGAATAAAAGGTTTGACAGGAATGATGAGAGTTTGAGGCAGATTCTGGAGAATACCAAACGAATGGATGAGAAAATTGAAAACCATAATAAGGAGTTGCGGCAAATCATCAATGAACAAGGCCTAGCATTGAGGGAAGTCATCAATGGAAGTATTATAATTGTCAATGAAACATGGAACAAAGGAGTTGATAGCTGTGAAGTGGAGGTAAGACAGCAAATAAATGAAATTACGGTGGATCTGGAAAAGACAGATGAACCCATCATGCAACTCAGAGTAGAAGTAGAGACCAAAATTACTCAAATAGGAAACATACAAGCGAAGACCCAAGAAAAATTTGACAAGATACCAATTGATAGAACCGGAAGAATAGAACGGGTTCATGATGAAATGAAGATAGTGAGAATAAGACAAATGTGTAAAAGGAAATTAATAGATACACGGGAAGAATTGGAAATGATTAAAGGGGGATTAGTTAAACTGCATAATAGACCAATTACGGAAAACAGAGAAGTAAGGCAAGTGAGAAACTTTAAACGAACCACACTTGAATTCCCAGATGGACTAGAAGGACCAAAAAGGCCAAAATTAACTAAGGAGCATGGAGGACTTATGGAATTTATGTATGAACCATCAGAACAATTAAGAGACAGTACAGAAGAATCAGTTCAAAGGACAATGATGAGCTTGACTATAAATGACAATTTTATAGTGACAAGAGGCAAGAACTGTACAATAATGAGATATGTCACAAGGACAGAAATAACTCTATACACTAGAGGAATCCGGACAATCAGTACAGAGGAAATAATGGACCACGGTTAAAAACAGATTCTAAACAGAATATAAAAGAAAGGGGACGGATTTTATGGATACAGGACCAAGCAACCCATTGTAAATGAAAAACCCAAAATTCCAAAGGATGTAAGAACAACTTACTCATAATTATTCAGAAACAGTATGATTTAAAATAAAGAGAATAAATACCCCAAAATTCAAAAAAAAAAATGAAGTAAGCCCAACTTACAAACAAGTATTTAAGAAAACAATTTATGAGCCAATGAAGATAAGAGAATGAAGAAGCCAAAATGGAACCCTCAAAAGGATCACAAGAAAAGAAAAAACAAATATTTAAGAATTATCCGAAAACAAAACCCAATTAATAAATGTCAATAAAATAGCCAAGTATTGGAGATGAGAAGTGTATAATAGAAGGAAGAATTAATATGAAGAAATAATATGATCTGAGTTAAAGTACAGTGAATAATCCCTAGAATATGATTATTATTTATTATTTTATTGAAGGTCACATGATGACTACCTTACGAGGTTTATTAATGAAGATTGACTGTAGAATATTCCAGCAATCATTTGACTGGGCAGAGATGATGTTCCTCTGATCCCAGAAAGTATGTAACGGACGACGGTAATTGGTTAGCCGATAGAGCACCACCGATTCGATTCCAGTTATAATGTTAGGGAGGTTTAGGAAAATTAAATATTAGAGGGAAAACTCACAAATAAATATAGAGAATTAAATAAAACCAGATCCAAAATGTATAATTAATGAAGAATGTCACAAGAATGATTATAGAAATAAGATTTAAACTTGGGAAATAATTGATTTTAAGAAGCAACGAAGAAATGATAATAAAATAACGGATAATTATGAAATATAAAAGTACTATAAATAGGAAACCAATTGGCCAGATACAAATTAGAAGTTTATTTCTTGCTAAACTTTGTTTATACCCAAAATAAACTTATTTCGAAGGGGGGGTGTTATGTAACGCAACATAGTTGAGGTTCCCCAACGTTACATAAAAGATTGAATGAAATATGGTCAAGGACCATACCCTGACTTAAGGTTGTTCAATAGGTCATGTGCTCGAGAAGTAACTCAAACCAGAAGGAGGCAATGACTAGTATTAAATGTATAAAAGCCAGACTAAGGAATGATTGAATGTTATGAATTGTTTGTTTTGTACTGTGGCATGTTCAGGTCACAGAGTATTTTATATTGTATGTTGACTATACTAAAGATGAAATAATGTTATTTGATAATAATACTTCACCAATAATTATGTTTATGTTTATATTGGATTTGTATTTATATAACCCAGTATAGTTACCAATGTTAGGTACTGTACTAAGTTGTCAGTATTGTATAATGTTGAAAAATACTGATGTTCTAATTAATGTTTATAAACTGGATCAGGAGTGTGACCAGTGTTTTAAATCTAACAAGTAGTTCTGACAATTATGTCATAAATTAATAAAGGGTTCCAGAACCAGTTAATTAATATAAAAACAAATAACCACCAGTAAATTAAAATTCATGTAATTAACTATGTAACCAATAATTAATTGTACAGTAGGTCAGGTAAAAAAGAAAATTAAGTTAAAAACCAAATAATGTTATAATGGTTGTAAATGAATCTATAGGCCTAAATTCCATATTAGTGAAAGGAAATTAATACCTTTTTAGTAAACCCAGTCCAACGAAAATCTGGTAAAACATTTACTGTTTAATAAGGAAGGTTAGGAGAGAATTTTATGTGATTCAATATTAATCCAAGCATGGAGTATTTTATTGGAAAGGAGTAGTAATATTCTATAATGCCGGCTCAAGGATATATAGAAAACTTGGTTGTTAAGGCAACTGATATATAATAAGTTGTTGATTTTGAATAGATGGTACTGATTGTTACAAGCTATTAGATTGAAATGAACCGATATAAAAATATATGAATAAATATAAAGGAAAGATATGTCCAAACTGATAAAGCCTTTTTGTAAAACAATTATATTTGAACGATAATGAATCGTACAAATTAAATAGAACTCTAAATTATCAATGAGTAAAATAAAAAAGAATTGAAAGCTTCTCACCTCAGTCACTAAATATTTCCGCTGAATTTGGTATCAAACCAATTCATGCTATAAATTGAAGACCAGTAAAGAGTTAAAGCCTGAATTAACGGAAATATTTGGAAATACAGAAGACTCGGTTGACGAAATAACCTCCATTGACAGCGTAAGCTGAGATCCTAATTCCAGTTCGTTGGGACCAAGAATTGTGAAGACGCAAAAGAAGAATCGAAGCACAAGAGTTCCTGTGGGATTACCATCATCCATTCATTGAAAACCAGAGCAGTTTTACTGGGTGAAGACGATATAAACTGGATTTTGACCGCTGTTGACAAACATTCACCGCCTAATGAAGCTTTCGCCGTTTGGGTAAAAAACAAATTATTTTCATATCATTGTATTTTAAGTAAATAATTTTATTCTTTTTGTAAATTGAACAACCTTAATTATGCATTTTACCTGGCCTTACTAAGGGTTCAAAGAACTACACGAACCCTGGTATAAGAATTATTTGTCATTATTTTCAAAGTATATATGTTTTTTTTTAGAGTTCGAATAATTAAGAATCGATATATGTTGGGATAGTCGATTGGATCGTCTTATTGTTTGTCTGAGACAACGTAACTTGTTAAATACCAGAGAAAAATAAATAAAGTACATTTGTTGTATGAGATAACGTTTTAATCATTGCAGAGAAAATACTATATGTACTTGGCATAATAATTTATTAACAGGTTGATACAAACACTCAGAATAACTAACCTATAAGTACACTTATTTCTAGTAATAGCGCTCCAAGTTTACAGCTGGTGGGACGGGAGATTGCTGAACTAACGGGTTTTGTCATACTAAATTTGAACGAAATTTTTATTGTTGAGGGACTAGGGTCGAGACAAAAACCACTTACATTCAGTAAATACTCCATATATATTGCTCATATTAAACAACCACTGAGAATTAAATTAAGTCTACAGAATAATACCATTATAAATTCAGGAACATAATTCTAAGTTTGTGGACTTAATAATCTGTGTTCTGAGGGTTTCACTGGTCACAACCGCAAGGTATATTAGTTAATAACATATTAATTAAACCAGGTAACAGCATTTTAATTGTTACGAATCGCCACCTACAACGTATTACTTGGCGTTTGTTACACCGGAGTCTCTTATAACTAATTACACTCATAGACAAGATTTCTTTATAATTTGACGTCTCCAGCTGGTATCATACATTATAACATACGTCCTCACATAATTAACAAGCAGTTCGTTACTAAATTGATTACAACAGTGGGGTTTGAATAAGACGGACGTTCCACCGCTAGTACCCAACATACTTATTCCATAACAAATTGACGACTCCTACGAAGGGGACTGATCAAAGAAAGACTCACCATACGTAGTTATTTACAAATTGCCGCTTGCAAATAAGGGCATATAAAAACATTCATCACTGATAATTGAGTTTATTACAAATTGACGCTCGCAACGTGAGGCATCATCATCGCATCTTAACACCTTAGATATCAGTTTATTACAAATTGGCGCATAACAACGTGGAGCTTATTTAAACACGTACTCAACACATTCTATTTTATATTATTACAATATATTTGTAGTATACTATTTCTTTAAATCCCCATTTTCTTTTTAATTAATAGCTTTTTTTCTTTTTATCAGAATTTAAACATCTGTATACTATGTTAAAATTTGTTCAAAATATAGGAAAAGTTCAAAAGTTACTCATCCTCGTTGCTAATCCTTTCGCCACCAATTCGAATTTGTTATTCGCCACTTTGATATTATTTTAAACTGTTAACATTGTTATTAATGAATGTCCACTTGTTTCTCACTCCGTTATTATTGGAAATACTTTTAAAACCACATTTTATATTAGTCGGCCGACTTGATATTTTGCTCGCGAGCACTGTTTTCTGACCGCGCGGTCTGAGGGCTTTTGTCGACTGAAGATTTTCAGAATGGCTAAACATCTTCTGTGTTTGGCAACTTGCGTCGGGATTGGTGGAACGCATCTCGAGGAGCTTACGTCATCTAGCACCTGGTGAGAAGGAATTTTTCAGGCGTGCTTTTTCCGTGTGACCGTTGGCCGATTCACGCGCGCATACGCATGAATTCGCACCCCTTCTGATAGTTTACATTCCCAGACACTTTAATTGCTTTTGTGCCTCGCACGGCTTGGTACGAGGGGGACTGCAAGGTGTTCAAAAATGTCATGCGTTTGTGATCAAAACGTTGTTCAGCTTAAGTTGCTACTACTTTTTATAATTATTAAAGAATGAAATAAATCCCAATAGTTTGTCCCGTTACAGTTTGTCAAGTTCAAAGTCCACATGCATGTGTGTATTATTCTGCTTTCTTTACAGCCGTATTTGATCTGAGAAGAAGTACATTTTAAATTGAAACAATAGCTAGTTTTAAAACCTAAATGTTAGTACAGTGTTTTTACTAGATTAGTAAAGAATAGAAAGGTGGTCTTTATAGAGAGAAATTGTTTTATTATTTTGGATGAACAATTTGACTAATTTTTATACAGAAACTCTGACAGATAATTTAACAATTCTTAGTAGTTGTTGACATAAAAATTGTGAGAAAGTCTATTTCAGTAATGACATTATTTTACATAACATCATACCGTCTCAAAAGTTTTTTGCATGCACTTGTTACAGTGACCTATAAAATTTTCTAATCTGTAATTGTTATGATTATTGGTTTTCAGTGACGATGAAGTTGGTAAGATATTAAAAAACACAGTTAGTCATTTGTTCATTATTCATGCTTCGCTGGTGAATACAAAACATAAACTACAAGATTCAGGTGTACATAACACAGCATTAAATTTGTATATGAGTTCTGCACATCTTCTCGATCATCTTAGCAGTGAGGCTTTTTTACAAGCTAAATTCTTGATCAATCAACTGGATGCTATCCTAGATAAGGTAATTAATTAATATGTAATTACTGAAATATAAATATATTTCTTTCATTATAAAAATTAATTTTATGTAAGCATATAAAATACACATAGTTCTTAACATATTTATAAAATTTTATGTATAATGGGGTATTTCCTTTAATAATTCCAGTTTTTACATATTTCCAATAATCACAGTGTTGGGACAGTCAAGTATAATGAAATATATTTTATTGTTTAAGAAGCTCTCATTGTTCCTAAAATAAACTACAAAAGAAAGGTTAGTAATTTTCAAAATAATTAATTATATATTCTTTAAAAGAAGGTAGAGTTTGGGTTATCAGTGCAAAAAAAAGCTTTTTTTTATCCAGTTATCATACAGATCAAAGCTGCATTGTGATTGCTAAAATCTGATGCCATCTTCAGGCTATAAATTAATCACAGTTATTAAAAGACTGGAAATGAGCAATACTGTTTTCACAGTGTGAAACATGGTAAGGTGAAACATCCAGAACTTAGCACATTGTTTAATATTGCATATTCAAATGCTTCAGTTAAATAAGAATTCCAGATAACTACAGTGTTCTGTATGGATGTAGATAGAATTCCACTCTTCTGTATTCCTTACTCGAAGAGTAGATGAACATTAACTTTCAACACCACTCTTCTTTTCATGTCATTCCCTGGTAAACCGCCATTTTTAGCATAATTTCAAAAAATTGTAGGACATTTATCTTTTAACCAGATAATACTTTACATCATTTTTAAGCTCCTTCTATGCAACTTTGATGTATATTGTAACAATTGCTCTCTGCACGTACTCTAAAAGTCTTATTACGTTGTCGTCAATTTATAACGTATCTGTTGCTGACGATGAACTTGCTAATAACCAGTACCGAATCTTTCTCATTCTTCTCCTTACCTGTCCTTAATTGATGTACTTATTTCCCGATAGGTGCCAAATAGTCTTAAAAAAAAAAAAATTGCGTCATCTTCCTTTCGATGATAATAATTTCAATTTACTCACACGGACTGGTGGGAATTCAAATCTCGCGTATCGCCCGTCGTGTTGCCAACCTGTAATTCTAGTAAAGAATTTTCTTCACTGCTTAAGTACACAAATATTACAATATATATCAAATAAAACAAAGGACGGTTATTAATGTTCAGTACTAATTTATTAGTGTCCAGATTCGCTAGTCATTTATCATTTAAATACAAAAGATGTTATTATAAAAAAGTTTGCTCCGGCTATAAATAAATTATACCTCAGGGGTTGGCTATGTTGACTGAACAGTTTAACGAAACCAGCATGGACGCTGACATTAATTATTTACACAATTCATTCAGTCAATGAGTTCTTTTGATTACGAAAAATTAAACAAGATGTTATCAAAGTACACAACCTTACATCAATGTTACTTAAATACTATGAAGGTTTACATACAACTCGGTTCTTAGTGTTTAAAAAGTGTGTCAATCTTTTAGGTCTCGCACATAGGTTAAGCTATAGTTTACATACAGTTTTAATAAATGTTTTCGATTAATCCTTGAAAGAATTTAGTATACCAAGTTCGGAGTGAGAGTTATTGTGTTGTGAAAAAGTTAACTAGTTTAGTTCGCAATTACTGATAATTCATTTATACTTAACAAAACCTTGTCGTTTCTTGTGATGAGGTACAGGTATTTCTTCCAGATTGTGTTGATATATTAATTAATTCTACATCATTTGGTTTTCCTCCTTTTTATGTTTTCGATTTTAATTATTTAAAGTTTTATTATTAATTTTAATTATTGAAATTTGTTTTCTAGTTTCATCCTGGGTTTAATGGATCTAGGTTCAACTTCTTGAGTTCATATTGTTTTAATCTTGACTGCATTTCTCTCTTTTTTAACTTTAATTGTGTCGAATTCCGTTTGGCATCTGTCTCTCTTGATCGTTAATAATGGACTCTCCGTTTTATAACGGTTTTCTATATAATAAAGTTTCATTGTTATGGTAACCATCTCATACCTTATTGGTGGTAAATATTTGTACCCATTGTTATAAATCCTGGGTTTTTGTTCAAAATGAATAAATATTTTATAATTGCTATTATTCCTTGGTGTTATTCCCAATGTGTGAGATATTAACATAAATGTCTCTATTTTCTTTCAAAGATTAATTTGGTATCCCATAAAGCTGGGCTTGGTCATGTATTAATGTTTTGACAAATTTGCTAATGTAATGTTATTACATATTTCACTTAATTTTTCTGTTTAGTCTTTTTCTGACATACTATTATGGTTAGCTAATTGAAATAAATAAGTTACTTGGTCTTAATTTTCAAATACAATGGTTAATTGCTTACAATTGTTTTTTCTGAATTTTGACAGGCATTTTATAGGCCTAAGCTGTAACTGTCTAGAATTTCTTATTTTACACAATTTAAACATTATTACTTTCATATGTTCTGCTTACTGTCACTTAGTACTTGTTTACTTTTGAATTACTTAGGGCTGTTTTACAATAAATGAATGTTATTATAATTTTACAAAATCATTCCTTGTCTAATATTCTTTTTTCTATCTTTACAATGATGAGTAATATTGGAATTGTTAAATTTATACAATTGCTTGCTTATACCTACTACTATCTCTTACACACTTTTTCATCACGTAATCATACTATGTTTATGGTCTGTTCATGATCCAGTCATATTCCTTCTTATAAAACACAACTCTTTTAAATAAACTAATAACTACTTTGTTGCTTATTTGCTAACACAATGAAATTGGTTGTCTATCAACATTTTGATTATTGTTCCTGTTTTCGTACCATTGTTCATTTCTTTTATTAAGATTATTAATTGTTTATCGTAATTCCTTCTTATTCTCTTTATCACTTTCACTGCTTATTATTATCACTTCCTACCTACCTCTCACTCTTGGTTTATATTAGTTTTTAAAACATAATGGTAAAGTCAGTTTTTTAACATTTTATGTTTACCCTTTATATCATAGTAAGGTTATTAAAAACACACATAATATACTAACAATTGGTTTACTTGTTTATTATTGGTAGTGTACTTCCTTTTACATAACTTATATAATACTTGTTACTAAATTTGATGTACTATTTGTGTTTTTTATTAGTTTACATTTGTTTATTTTATAGTCTTTATCTGGCCAATCACTGGGGTTGGGTCATAGTCATTTGTCTGTCAGTCTAGTCTATTCACTTATTTATTATTGTTTGTCTACTAGTTTTTCTTTTCATTCTCTCAATACCATTTTATATTTTTGATTATTATTATTTTTTTTTTTATATTAGTTTACTTTTCTTCAGCTATATAATATTTGTGGATCCCCTATAGGGTCTGAGTTCTGCAACGTTATATAATGCCCTTCCACCAAAATTGATAATTTTATAAATCGTGATTCTAAGTTTTAATGAAATTATCAATTGTATTGTATCTTCTCCTTCTTGGACTCTCCTGCTTCATGTTAATTTTCAAGTTCAGCCTTTACTTTTACTTCTTATTTAATTCTGAATCTCTTCTTCATTATTATTTCCTTCTACGATCTGGCTTATTGATTTTTTATTATAAATTATTCCCTGTAAATTCTATTTTCCCTAACTATCCCTATTTTGTAGCTGAAATCGATTCGGATGGGCTCTGTTGGCTAACCTAACTCCGCCGTTCAAAACTACACTTTTTCTGAGGTCAGAGGAACATCATCTCTGCGCAGTTAAATGATTGCTGGGTCTATTCCGCAGTCAACCTTAATTAATAATTCTTCAATGCAGTCATCTCGTGACTAATAATAATAAGAATCTTAATAATATTTGAAGGGAATTTTTTTATTTTTTATTTCATTAATGCTCAGATCGAGTCATATTTATTTCTCACCTCTTTCTGTTGATATCATTTGATAATACTTGAAGCGTTGCTATTTATTGATACAATTAACATTTTTATTCCTTTTCATTTCCTCCTTGATTCATCTCATTTTTTTATACTTTTTAAATAGTTATTTTTCTTACTTTATTCTTGATCATTTGGTTTGTTGTGGTTCCTTCTTTGGTTTTTTGGTTGGTTTATAACTTCCCTCATCCACTATTCTTCTTTGATTCTATTTTCCTTGTAAACTTATTTATTTGCTTTGGTATATTTTTTTTCAATTTGCCTTGGTCGTTTAGTCATTTTTTTTGTTTTTTCAGTCACTGATGGTCGTCGTAGTATTTTTTGATAGATGCCTGATTGTATACCCCTTTAATTTTCTTGGTAATGGGGTGAGTGATCTCATACGTGTTGTTACCCTTGTCCCTGGTTATAATATAAGGTCCTACGTATAACAATAATAATTTTTTTGTAATTCCTTCAATTGTGCTGGGTAATTCTCTGTTTTTAATTAAGACCTTTACTCCTATATCGTACTTGATTGTTTTGTGTTGGTTTTTGAAATATTTATCTTTTTGTTGTTCTATCTTTTCTGCTATTCTGTTATAAAATTTTCTTTTTTCAAATTGATATTCCGGGTTTATGGGAAACTCAACTATGCCATTTATATCCCTAGGTGGTGGTCGCTTGAACATCATTGTGTATGGTGTGGCTTCTATGAAGTTGTGGTATGATAAGTTTATAAATTTCTGTGCGGATTTTATGTAATTGTGCCATTCTCTTTGTCTATTATGACAGTAGGTCCTTAGGATTCGACCCACCTCTCTTAGTACTCTCTCGGCTGGGTTGCTGCTGGGGTGGTAAACGGATGTTTTGTATGTTTTTATACCATGTTCCCAGAGTTTATTTTTCCATTTACTTCCCTTAAATTGGGTTCCGTGATCTGTGATTATTGCCATAGGTTTCCCTAATTCAGGTATAAATTTTGTTATGATTATTTCAATAATTTTCTTAGTTGTTGCGCGGTTAATCGAGTATAGTTTTGTGTATTTTGTGAAGTGATCGAATGTGATTACTATGAATCGGAATCTGTGCCTTCCTCCACTGCGGGGAAACGGTCCACATATGTCAAGGAATACCTTTTCTAATTTTTGATTTGATATGATTGGTATCATTATACCCTCTTTTTTCGCGTTATTACACTTCACCATCTGGCAAATATTAATTTCTGGATTGTTTTGCTTACTTTTCTATAAATATTTTTAATATAAACTTGTTCCTAAAATGCCTTTATCACCTTCATGGCTCCCATATGGCTGTACCTAATGTGGTAGTCCAGTATTATTTGTTCTTCAACTGTAGCTGGCATCACCAGTTTCCATTCTCCATGGTTAGGGTTATTTTTAATAAATAATACATTGTTGTGTATATTATAGAACTGTATAATCGGTTCTTTCTCATTTTGCACTCTCTGCCGGATACTCGCTATTTTTGGGTCCAAATTGTGATATTTTCTAATTTCTTGTATTATGTTTTCTAAATCAATTCTGTTTTTTAGAATGTTATATACCTAAACCAATTGTTCCTTTTCTCCTTCGAAAGTTTGCTGTTGAATGTTTATACGGGATAATACGTCGGCGGCTGTGTTTTTTCTTCCTGGTACGTACTCCCAGTTAATATTGTATTCTTGTAACAACAATATCCATCGGGTTAATCTCCTGTGACTGAGTTTACATTGCTTGAGGAATGAAATGGATTTATGGTCACTTCTCACTGTGATTGTGTATCCCAGAATATAAGTCCTGAATTTGTTGCAGGCAAATACAACACTAAGTAATTCCTTTTCTGTAACGTGATAGTTTCATTCACAACTATTTAATATTCTACTAGCAAAACTGATAACCAGGTGTTGTCCCTTCTCATCCTCCTGGTATAAAGCAGCCCCTAAACTAACATCACTCGCATCACAGTTCATGAAGAATGGCTTTTTGAAGTCTGGGTGATGTAGTATAACTGTATTTAAAAATGTTTCTTTTATCTGATTGAACACTGTGACTTACCGATCAATCACATTTATTATTATAATTAAATCTCAAATTAAATTGTTACTTACCGTTACGAAAACTTACAGGGTCCCAGAATTCGTTCACATGTACCTAGATACAAACATGGTCTATGGGTTATGCGAAGTACTGACACAACTCATTTTTGAAGAGAATTTATATTTATTATTATTCAATCTTGATTGCTTTTAAACTCATTAAAATTCATTGAGGTACATTGCTGCAAAGTGGTGCAATACCAACATAACACTTAAAGACTACAGCTTACCTTATTATTTCATAAAACACAAATACACACAATAAATAGCCCAGCTTGCTCACTCTCTCATCCATTCGAATTTATAAAACCCTTTATCATTTCATATTAAGCCCCTAGACCCCCAAACGCTTGCCACGCGGTCGCCGCACACGCATCTTCTCACGAAAAATTGCTTGTTCTATATTTTTCAAAAGTTGTAACTGATACAGTTTCTTTTTAAAACCGACCGCGGTCACATGGATTTATACTGTTTTACACCCTTTACTGAAAAAATTAAAATATTTGTGACGAGCCTACTTGGGCCAGCCGTACCGGGGACTGCTGCTTGTAGACTAGAACGGTATCGTAACAGGTACTTTTTACTTTTTTGCCGGGAATCAGTGTTTCACTGCCACTACGCTTTCGTCGCTCCTGCCGCATTTGTTGGGAAGTAACCACTTTATATATGGATTAAAGCTGGTATGTGTGTGTGTCCAGAGGCCGATATTGGACTTTGTTCCGCTGATGTCACCAACAGTAGGCGGAGTCTAATGCGCCTTCCGGGAGGTTTTAGAGAAGACGACGCATATTTTTTACTCGCTGGCCATCTTGAGTTTTCCAATCTCGCTTGGGTATGCGCCCATGCGCGCGTAGTGACGTGTGTGCACTGCCACACCAGTACAGATTTCTACGAATTTTGTGGAGATGCAAATTCCTCTGCCGTGTTACACCACTGAAATTGCGCATCGCCTTTGTTCCAAACTCTGTTTCTCAACATCGTGCTGTTGCTTGTTAAATAACGTTGCACAATAATGCAGCTTTATAATACTTTATAAGGCTCCCGACCAAAATGAAATGAATAAAAATATAATTATCCCATACTGTTGAAAATAAAAACACCCAAAATTTGACCTGCTACAATACCCCCTCGATGAGAATTCTGCTGTCCATGACAGAAGAAATCTCATCGACAAACCCCGAAGAGGACCGGTGAGGAACTGGTGCCAACAACCCCCTGATTCTTAGTCTCTCGGGTACACGACCCCCCTGGCTCAGCGACCATGGACTCATCTGAACGAGATCACTGGACTTCTCTATAAGAGATCCCAACACCGAGAAATCGATCAGACTCGCACCACAGCGCGCCTCGCCTTCTAACACGCTACCCCCAAAAATCCTCAATCCCTGGCTAAAATTATCCCAGCTCCTCCGCCGATATGGATCCCCTTTTTGCAAGCTGGGCTGCCTTTAGCAGATACTGGGCTCACACACACTAACATTACATATTACCCTAACACATTAAAATGAAAACTTCCTTTTAAAATTTATTATAAATTTAAACAATTCAAAATTCAAAAAAAAATAATACTTTATCAAAAAATTCTCTTCCTGGTTTTTCTAAATTTTTGTTTCAAAGGACTTAACCTAAACATTCCTACGAATATAAACACATCCTTATTCTCACAAGAGAATCACTTATAGTCTACCAACACAACACAATACAATAAAAGAAACATGGCTAATGCACACATAAAAAACTCATTATCTAAAATATTCCCTCGCTGGCAGGCGAAAAATCAAGTTTTTTTTTTTTTTTTCAAAAGAAAATTTAAAATTTTCAACAATTTTAAAATTAAAAAAAAAATGAAATTTATCCATTAAAAATTTTATTAAATTTATTTATTAAATAACATTTATTAAAATTATTCAAATATTGGTTTGAATTAATCAAACAAACAAATTAAAATTGGCTTCCTACTATACAAGCTTAGTAGGTGTATGACCTCATCAGCTGATCGTAACTAGGTCAAGTCCAAAACCCTTGACCCACATATGTTATATATAAGTTCTGAAAACACATTGAACATCTGTAATATCCTACCTTGAAATACAAAACATAATAACAAAATATTTAAAACAAACAAAATATTAATATAATTAATCATCAACTTGACATTTAAATTATTTAAACTAAACACTTCTTAATTTTACATTATTTTCAAATTTTATCAAAATTCTGTCACTGGTTATAAAAAATAAACAATTGTATATTCTTTATCATGAATCTCTCTTTCTTCTCAACAATCTTACTTTAATATACTGTGGGTGATGTAACTTCTTTATTCTCATTTCTCTGTATTACATCGGTATACATATATAAACTTTACCCCTCCCTATGGCTCTAATATTCATCAACTTCAACTCCCATGACACCCATCTCTACCCAAAATCTCTACTAATCAGGACACTCTAAACCCCAACTTACCATTTAACACAATTCGCCACCTTCTCTACATATAAAATACTCTCTAACCCTTTGTATATAGGATACGTGTTTCCCCGCCCCCAAAAAACTCAATTCCCTTATCTGGCGGCCCGGATTCTACCCAAGGCGGCCCCTTCCCCACTAAAAGCTAACCCTATCCCGTCCCAACCCTTGTTGCGGACTCCTACATGACACTACCCCCTAATACAAAATTGCCATCCCCAAAAAATCTCAATCTCATTACCTTACTACCAATACACAAAATAACCTCATTAAGTATAAAAACAACAATATGTCACTCAAAATCTACCTAAAGTCTCCATTACAACTGTGTCAACATTAATACTTCACAAAATTCTGTTATATCACATTAACTCAAAAACAACATTACATCATATTCATTATTTCAACTTCACTTGGAATTCAATTGGGACAGATATATTTGTCCCATAAAATATTCATCACCCATGAATTATCTCTTAATACTTTGCATAAATTATTGTTATTTTATTTCTCATATTCTTTTTGTCTTTACTTCAAAATATCTGTAGTACACTAAACATTAATTACTTGTAACATTTACAAATCAATATACCAGTGACGTTATTGCTGATCAGCTGATATCCTAACATAATAAAATACATCTTAAAACTGAACAAAGTACATGGAATATACATATTTATTTTTATTTATTCTCACTTCTCACCTCATTGTTTCCCCTTTTTTCTGATTCTGATGCTTATGTTAACCTGCCAGACGATTTACTTATTGGCTTAAACAAATACACACATAATAAAATTACATATTCTTATCAATGCTTATCTAATAGACAACAATAAAATAATACACTTAACATTATAGCATGAACACCTTAATTTACGAGTCTGAGCATATAATTATGTGGACAGAGCACAAGCATTGTTGTTTGAATTAAACTTTGAATAAGCAAAAACTTTTATGTCATAAAATTTTAAATGCGTGACTCCTTTGCGTCACCGCCCAGCCACACACTCTATTTCAAACTATGGAGGACTGTCTCGCCCTTTCGCTTCCACAGAGACTGTATATTTTGGAGCAGGGTTTACCTCTCCGTGTCTCTGCTTCCGCTGTTAATTTTTAAATTTCATGAACATCATAATGTTCTTGTTATAAAATCATACACCCTTAAAACGGATCTGCCACCGGTCTTGCTGTTCCTCCTCGAACAGAGTGGCAGCCGCTGTTCCATAGTACCGGAGATTTCCTCTAATTGTCCCCCCATTGAATTTCAAACTTATACCAATTTCAAGTCAGCTATGGTCAAGGGACTTGGTATGACCATAGCTGGCCGCTAGCCAAAACCACGGTTAGTGCTGGTAAGACAGCAACCGCCCGAAAAGTCGAGGAAATCTAACTTTAATTTCACTGCCTGTTTCATCTCAATAT
Source organism: Magicicada septendecula (assembly GCA_034769895.1). Lineage (NCBI taxonomy): Eukaryota > Metazoa > Arthropoda > Insecta > Hemiptera > Cicadidae > Magicicada > Magicicada septendecula. The sequence goes on from CM068368.1 coordinate 451,267,312, forward strand.
TATTATGTGCGACACGTTATTTAATATTGTGTGTAAAATTTTTTATCTACACGGATAAGGTGTGCCGCACATTTATCGCCAGTTCGGCCACCGATGGAGGTAACACTCACTGCTACCCCCAACCCTTTTCGCTATCCAAGAGAGCACAGGCCACCCCCTCGATAGCCACATAATAACTAATTATAATTGACAACCAATTAAAATTTGTATATACATTATCATATAATATTTGCATCAACACTCATTTAACCCATTCATAACCTTTTACCGTTTAACTTTCTTGAAATTTTCCAAATTTATTATCAATAATCATTATATATCATTTTTCATTTATTAAAAAAAATTTTTTAATTATTATTATTTCTTGAACAAACTTATTTCCAAATAACATCTTATTACTGAATTAGAATCTCAACTACACCTGTAAATATTTTTATTACACATGATTATAAAATTTTTCTACTTACAATCCATTTAACATGATATGCCCACAAAACATAATCACCACCATCTCTGAAACATTTCACAAAATTTATTAATTTAAATTAAATAATTTATCATTCATTACCGAATTTCCATCTCGTCAAACAAACTGAATTTACAAAAAAAATTTAATAATACAACATTTACATAATCAATTAAACATTTAAAATATATCAAATTGTTTTAATTAAATTAATTATTAACAATATAGAATTCATTACCATCCAAACAATTATAATTCTCTGATTACTTGTTTTCAAAATTAATTTGGTTTATTTATTTAAATTGCAAGTATTTCAATATTATTATCACAACAATCATCTTGCATACACACATATAAATTCACTAGATTTTATTTACAACTCTTGTTAATTATTATTCCATTTTTCCCACACTTCTGTCCAAATCTGCCATGTCAAACAACCATAAAACATAATATTTATACTGTCTTTTATTGTTTTAATAGTTTAACCTCCATCGTTCCAAATCAACCTTGGTTCTACATAACATCGTTCAATCTTATCAGCACACAAATGACTGTTTTGTGTGTCGTAACCAGAAAAACTAACTTCAATCAACTTATCCACATACTCGTTCAACCAGTCTACGTTAGGTATTTTTGTCAAGTCTTCATCATTAAATTCATTCACTATCGGGTTAATTATTTTTATTAAATCATTGTAATCATTATCATTCACATATACTTCTAAACTTTCCTTCCATTCTTCATATTTTCTATGCAAATTATACAGTTCTGTTACATACCCTTCTCTACTTACTTCTCTCTCTTCATAACACCACATCCCACTCTCACAATTATTACGGACAGAGGGTACTACATTATACAACATTACTTCATTTAACAATAAGGGTCTCTTACCCTGAAAAAACAACATTAAATCATCATCATCATTATAAACAATAAGGGGAAAATTTGCCCTCTGTCCCCATTCGACTACAACATTATTTTTTTCTCTCTCTCTCTCCAACTCACTGACACACATTAACATCTCATAATCACTGCATTCTACACTTTCATTAATACTCTCATCATTTATTTTTACCGTATCACTTTCTAATACCAATTTCTCAAACACATTATTATTCTCAATATTAAATTCATTATTTTTGACATTACTGTTATTATTTGTTATTATATTTTCATCATTTGCTTCTACACTATTCTTCACCCCCACTATACTCTCAAAATTGTCTACTATTTTGTCATTTTTACATTTTGTCATATTTAACACATTGTCACCTAATTTCTCAAACTTCTGTTCTAACCTATTTAAACTAGTTTTTATTGTTTCGTTAGTGCTTTCTAAATGTTTATTCATTTCTTGTATTTCATATTTCAACTCGTCAAACTTGTCATTCATTTTATTGTATTTGACATTGGAATCAATTTGTTGTTCTTCAAATTTTGCATTTAAGTTGCTATTTATGTTTTCGGACATTGTTTTCATTAAATTAAACAGATCGTCCATCGACAACCCTTTAGTTCGTGTTGTCGACGGAGTAGATTGTGCTACTATGTTTTCGTCAGTGAAGCCGACTTCTTTACTATCAATTCTACTTTCCCTATCTAATTTCGGGGTTATTTGAATCCCTGAATCTTCATTTACTTTACTTTGATCTGTTATACTTATTTCTGCTTCACTCTGACTCACACTTGGAGTCGAGTGCGTTTCATAGTTACTAACGTTTGAGTCGTCGAAAACTTCGACACTCATTTTATTTACGTCATTTTCGTCATTTGACATTTTATATTATTGATATAAATTAAATTATATAAATTGCTTAAATAGAATAATTAATTAAATAAATACAGTAATTATTTATATTTTGTAATCTACTGTTAGGTTACTAAGCTAACCTAGAACATGTTTGTATCCATGTCGATGCGGAATTCAATTAATTAATTGTAATTAATTCAATTCATGCCTGTTTCGTGGCGCCAACTGTGACTTACCGATCAATCACATTTATTATTATAATTAAATCTCAAATTAAATTGTTACTTACCATTACGAAAACTTACAGGGTCCCAGAATTCGTTCACATGTACCTAGATACAAACATGGTCTATGGGTTATGCGAAGTACTGACACAACTCATTTTTGAAGAGAATTTATATTTATTATTATTCAATCTTGATTGCTTTTAAACTCATTAAAATTCATTGAGGTACATTGCTGCAAAGTGGTGCAATACCAACATAACACTTAAAGACTACAGCTTACCTTATTATTTCATAAAACACAAATACACACAAAAAATAGCCCAGCTTGCTCACTCTCTCATCCATTCGAATTTATAAAACCCTTTATCATTTCATATTAAGCCCCTAGACCCCCAAACGCTTGCCACGCGGTCGCCGCACACACGCATCTTCTCACGAAAAATTGCTTGTTCTATATTTTTCAAAAGTTGTAACTGATACAGTTTCTTTTTAAAACCGACCGCGGTCACATGGATTTATACTGTTTTACACCCTTTACTGAAAAAATTAAAATATTTGTGACGAGCCTACTTGGGCCAGCCGTACCGGGGACTGCTGCTTGTAGACTAGAACGGTATCGTAACAGGTACTTTTTACTTTTTTGCCGGGAATCAGTGTTTCACTGCCACTACGCTTTCGTCGCTCCTGCCGCATTTGTTGGGAAGTAACCACTTTATATATGGATTAAAGCTGGTATGTGTGTGTGTCCAGAGGCCGATATTGGACTTTGTTCCACTGATGTCACCAACAGTAGGCGGAGTCTAATGCGCCTTCCGGGAGGTTTTAGAGAAGACGACGCATATTTTTTACTCGCTGGCCATCTTGAGTTTTCCAATCTCGCTTGGGTATGCGCCCATGCGCGCATAGTGACGTGTGTGCACTGCCACACCAGTACAGATTTCTACGAATTTTGTGGAGATGCAAATTCCTCTGCTGTGTTACACCACTGAAATTGCGCATCGCCTTTGTTCCAAACTCTGTTTCTCAACATCGTGCTGTTGCTTGTTAAATAACGTTGCACAATAATGCAGCTTTATAATACTTTATAAGGCTCCCGACCAAAATGAAATGAATAAAAATATAATTATCCCATACTGTTGAAAATAAAAACACCCAAAATTTGACCCGCTACAACACCTCATTTTATTCGGATCCCTATGTCCACTTATCTTTGGATGATAATTGTTTTTGGAATTAGGCGGTTAAATTAGAGTAATTATCTTGGAATTTCCTATAATAATTGCAAATCCCGAGAAAAGATTGCAGCTGTTTTCTTTTCTTAGGCGTTGGAAAGTGTTGTATAGCTTCAACTTTTTCTAATGATGGAGATATGCCTTTCTCCATTAAATGAAATCCCAAAAATTGCGCTTCACGGGCTATAAATTTCGATTTGTCCAGCTTAAGAGTTATGTTGTTGTCTGACAATTTTTTTAATACTTGTTCCACTCCTAGCACAGTGTTCATTCCAATTTGACGATGTTATCAGCAGGTCATCCACATATACGGTAGTAAAATTCAGAGCGTCTTGTCCCAATATCTGGTCCATGCATTTGACAAATACTGCGACCGAATTTATCAATCCAAAGAGTAGTCTCTTGAATTGACAGTTCCTCCCATCGAACAAAAAAGCCATGTATTTTCTGCTATTCGGATGTAACTCCACCTGCCAGTATCCACATACCGTATCCCACGTACTGATGTACTTCGTACCGTGGAATTTCTTCAATCTCTCCCGGAGACGTCCTATCATTCACAATCATTTTATTTATCTCTCTCGCATCCAGACATATCCTCACCTTTCCATTCTTTTTTGGTATGGCCACTATCGGACTAGTATAGGGCGACTGACTAAATTCAATAATGTCGTCTTCCATCATTCTGTTGATTTCTGCTCTAACTTCGTTCTTCAGTGAGTAGGCAATGGGATAGGACTTTTTGTGGAAATCTACGGGTTCCTGAATTCGATCTTACATGGTAATCCTTTACCTTGCCCGGTGCGTCTGAAAAAATATGCCGGTATCGGTTATAGATATCGATGAGATCCTCTGCTTGGGACATACTTATCCGTTGGTCTTGATCTTCTCGTTGGAATGTTCTGATCTCCTCCAATTTACTCTCGTAAATTGTTCTTGATCACTCTCCTCGTATACTATCATTGTGGGCGAGTCATGGCAAAAATAATTCTGAATTATTGGGCAGCTGGTTGGTATTGAAGGTGTTTTGCTGCTGTCCATTAGATCGGCTGTCCATATTCCTTCTTCCATTGTCAGGGATACATTTCCTCATTGTAAATTGATTATGGCGGATTGTTGTCTCACTACATCGCAACCAGTAAGTATATGGAATGGCAGTCCGCTTGCAACCAGAAATGCCATTGGTATTGTTACTCCATGACTGGTAAGCTCCAATGATACCTGCTTTCTTATCGTTTTATTTTGTTTACCCATAGCACAGATGATTGTAACGTTGTTTATTGGTAGAGTTGGTATTTGTGTTTGGCTTCCTTGCTGTATCCTTGTTAACTCTTATGTTGTCTATCAAAGAAATGTATCGATCATGATAGTTGATTGTGTTCCGTTTATTTGAGCATTTATGTAGACAATTTCATTGTTACGACTTGGCATTGGATTATTCTCTTCTTCTATCAACTCTTCCCTTATGTTTTTCAAATAATGATTTAGTATGTTTGTAATTGTCTTGTCAGTCATTTGTCTTATTACCCCAGGAGATTGGTCCAGTGATGTGCTGTTTCCAGTTTTCACCGACCTTAGCAGGTTAAATGAGGACTGGCCTCATCGTTCCTGATTTCCGTTGGGCTTATTGTTTGGCTCGGTTGTGGCTCCTGTCGGTTACCAGAATTATTTTCCACATTCCCGGCGTTTTCTTCATACGTGTTAATTGATTGGTTCAGTCCCTGGTTATAGTACGTTCGGTTACTAATTGATCGAGGATAGTCTCTTCTCAGACTTCCTTGGTTCTGAGATCGCACATAGTTTACGTGTGGTCGATACCCGCGGTTTTGGTTATTACCATTTCCTGGGTGATAACGGTTGTTTTGGCCGTTTTGTGGATTATTCCCCCGGTAGTCATTATTCCTGTAGTATCCATTAACATTACCATTTTGATTATACGTCCGGTGCGTGTATTTCCCTGTTGGTTACCCTGGTAATTAGGCGTATTATTTCCCCGGTAATTATTATGGTTGTTTGTCAGTGGTCTACTATCATTCTGCTGGTTTGGTGGTGATTGATTCTCATTATATCTGTTAATTCTCGAGCTCGCGAAGCGGTTCTTACGATATTGCCCCTCATGTTCATGCCTTTCTAACAGGCTGGCCATATCTTGTATTGTTTTCACTTGACTGTACATTCGTGCCTTTTGTATGGCATCATCGTAGTGGTACGACAACTGGATCACTAGGCACTCTTCAGGAATGCGGGGTTCTAAGTTTCTAGCCATGCAGATTTTCCCAAGAAAATACGATGTCAGGGATTGTCCACTCTGGTTCTCATATCTCCCATTGCTTAGATTGTTTTGGACCATATTCTGAGTCGATTCTGACCATTACTTTGCTTGAAATTGCGCCTTGAATTCCTGTATACTTTGCATCTCCGGTCTTGTGGCTGTCCACCAATTGTCATATGTCTCTTTAAACATTTCGTCTAACATTACTCTCACAGTTGTCCAGCGGTTCTCTCAATTTTTTGACGCCCTCTTGTGCATCTTGCTCTCCTTTTCGTAACCGCCGCTAGACTGTTGTACTTTCTCTACTTCTAGCCTCACTAGTTGGTCGCTAATTTTGCAACAATCGCTCTCTGTACGTACTCTAAAAGTCTTATTACGTTGTCGTCAATTTATAAGGTATCTATCGCTGACAATGAAGATAACGAACTCGCTAATAACCAGTACCGAATCTTTCTCGTTTTTCTCCTTACCTGTCCTTAATTGATGTACTTATTTCCCGATAGGCGCCAAATTGATTTACAAAAAAAAAACAAGTTCTAATTGCGTCGTCTTCCTTTCGATGATAATAATTTCAATTTACTCACATGGGCTGGCGGGAAATCAAATCTCACGTATCGCCCATCATTTTGCCAACCTGTAATTCTAGTAAAGAATTTTCTTCACTGCTTAAGTACACAAATATTACAATATATGTCAAATAAAACAGAGGACGGTTATTAATGTTCAGTACTAATTTATTAGTGTCCAGATTCGCTAGTCATTTATCATTTAAATACAAAAGATGTTATTATAAAAATGTTGGCTCCAGCTATCAATAAATTATACCTCAGGGGTTGGCTATGTTGACTGAACAGTTTAACGAAACCAGCATGGACGCTGACATTAATTATTTACACAATTCATTCAGTCAATGATTTCTTTTGATTACGAAAAATTAAACAAGATGTTATTAAAGTACACAACCTTACATCAATGTTACTTAAATACTATGAAGGTTTACATACAATTCGGTTCTTAGTGTTTAAAAAGTGTGTCAACCTTTTAAGTCTCGCACATACTGTAGGTTAAGCTGTAGTTTACATACAGTTTTAATAAATGTTTTCGATTAATCCTTGAAAGAATTTAGTATACCAAGTTCGGAGTGAGAGTTATTGTGTTGTGAAAAAGTTAATTAGTTTAGTTCACAATTACTGATAATTCATTTATACTTAACAAAACCTTGTCGTTTCTTGTGATGAGTCACAGGTATTTCTTCCCGATTGTGTTGATATGTTAATTAATTCTTCATCATTTGGTTTTCCTCCTTTTTATGATTTCGATTTTAATTATTCAAAGTTTTATTATTAATTTTAATTATTGATATTTGTTTTCTAGTTTCATCCTGGGTTTAATGGATCTAGGTTCAACTTCTTGAGTTCATATTGTTTTAATCTTGACTGCATTTCTCTCTTTTTTAACTTTAATTGAGTCGAATTCCGTTTGGCATCTGTCTCTCTTGATCGTTAATAATGGACTCTCCGTTTTATAACGGTTTTCTGTATAATAAAGTTTCATTGTTATGGTAACCATCTCATACCTTATTGGTGGTAAATATTTGTACCCATTGTTATAAATCCTGGGTTTTTGTTCAAAATGAATAAATATTTTATAATTGCTATTATATCTTTGTGTTATTCCCAATGTGTGAGATATTAACATAAATGTCTCTATTTTCTTTCAAAGATTAATTTGGTATCCCATAAACCTAGGCTTGGTCATGTATTAATGTTTTGACAAATTTGCTAATGTTATGTTATTACATATTTCACTTAATTTTTCTGTTTAGTCTTTTTTCTGACATACTATTATGGTTAGCTAATTGAAATAAATAAGTTACTTGGTCTTAATTTTCAAATACAATGGTTAATTGCTTACAATTGTTTTTTCTGAATTTTGACAGGCATTTTATAGGCCTAAGCTGTAACTGTCTAGAATTTCTTATTTTACACAATTTAAACATTATTTATTACTTTCATATGTTCTGCTTACTGTCACTTAGTACTTGTTTACTTTTGAATTACTTAGGGCTGTTTTACAATAAATGAATGTTATTATAATTTTACAAAATCATTCCTTGTCTAATATTGTATAGTTACGTTATTTTTGAATTTATAAATACGATATATTATATCTCACAAATGTGGTTATGTATACAAAAACTAAGACGCCATCTATGCAATTAACTAAGTCATGGGCCAGAAGTTCGTTACGCGAAGTCATAGGAAACGGAAATTGCTTGAAATAACAAAACAGCTGTTCTAATTGTTACCAATGAAATACCCCTTTTTATTCTTTACTTTGTTACATAACATTTTTTAAAACCAACTGTAACCCTTCCAAAAACATAATGTGTAATAATAAATTTGATTAAGTTTAATGATTATATGATTAAATGATTATACAATAATAACATGTATATATTTATATTTATATAGTGGTGCTCAACCCAGCACTTAGAATAATTACGCACGCACACAACCACTCACCCTTTCATTATCATGGTACAACTTATTTAAATTTTGGAGCTCCTTAAATTTGGATTGAAATTTTGAATAATTTGTTAAATGATTGATTTCTACAATAACATATATTGGGAAATAAAGGATTCAAAATATATAAGGAACGCTCTCACCAATGTAGTGTTGCTGGTTGTTCTCGGTTTGCACGAACTTCGCGCACCGCGAGTTCGGCGAGTTTTTCCCGGTCACATCTTGAAGTTGGCGCACTGTACTTATTATATTTATATTGTTTATTAACCACCTACAGTGGTCTAAAAAGTTAAAATTCACTCGTAAGTGAATGGGCGGCCGGCCGGCTCAAATCAGAGCTGCAGATGAAATGACGGCAATTTCTGGTTGAAATCTGCGGAAGTGGGGTGTATTGACGTCACATTCCTTTGTCTAAGTTGTTGACATCGCCGTTTGTAGTTGTCAACACATTCTCCGCCTCTGACGTAACGAAGGCTTGGCTCTGCTTATCTCAATAACTGCACACTGTTTTTGTGATGTGACACCGTTTTTTGTCATGAATTAGTTCAAATCCTGGCAAATACTGTAATATAGTCCACTCACCGTAAATTCTATATAGGGTGTTTGAGGTTGGGTTGGGTATGTCAAAAAATAGGAAAATACAATATTTATGATCTCGTTACCATATTTTATGTAATTATACAATGTACCATGATTGTACCATCACAAAACCCCCTCAATGAAAGATGGTGTGACGAAGCACACAAACTTTCATTGACCCTTTCATACTTCCTAAAGGGATCAGCCAGGTCAAGTCGCCACAACCCCCTTACAATTTTATATAAAAAATAACAATAACTCACCCTTGGTCTGGTGATGAGGACCGTACCTTCATGACCTTACTGGACTTCTCCTGCGAGATCCCAACACCATAAGGCCACTTAGGCTCTTAACGCCCCTGCTCTGACGCGTTGGCCAGCTCAGGACCGCTGTCACACCCCAAACACTGAAACAATTTATAAAAAATATTAATATAGTGGCTTATTGAATCACTACCTCCTTAACTGATCTGGTTCCCCTTAGCTAAGTGCTGGTTTGTGCCAATAAGCACTGGGTTGGCTTACTATTTATAAAATTATAAATTATATTAAATAAAATTAGAAAGTATAAAAATTATAAAAATAATAAATCTCAAGGATTAAAAAGAATATGAAAAAGGATTAAAATTGAATGAAATATAATTGAAAATATAAAATATATATAATATAAAATATAATTATATATCTCCCAAACTTGGAGAAAACAAATCAAGAAATTTAATAAATCGATTTATTTATTTATAACCCTTAAAATAAACTTTTATTATGATTATTAGTATTATTATTATTATTATTATTATTATTATTATTATTATTATTAACAGTTAATCATCTGGCTGATAAATATTATTAACAACGCCATTTAAAAATTTTTTTCTCTTCCTACACATATTATAACATCATGTTAAAAAGTTTTCAAATAAATACATAATACATTAATAATTAACACTGATATATTAATAATACATTTTAAACACTCAATCATATTTAATCATATCTAAGATATGCATTAACATTTGTATAATTTACTTAAAAGTTGTATTTAAATTAAAATTTACCATTTCAGTTATTAATTAAACATCAAATTTATTTATTTATAATAATAAAATACATTTTGAACTTATTGTTACTATTCATATTACATTATTATTTCATTATTCATTTTCTACTACCTCTCTCCTCTGAACTTTCTACCTCCCTAACTACCTAACCTTTCACCTTCTATATCTGTTTAGTCTGGATAACTCCTATATTCACTATGCTTCATTATATAATTTTACTCACCTTCTTCTAACTAACCATCAAATTTACCTATCATTGACACCAATATCTCAATTATATACTCCATTACTACTTTCATTTAAATCTTATGGCACCGCTCGTCTTTGCACTGGGTTGGGTGTTCCCTAACTGGCTATATACATCTCTAATATTTTGCCCTTCCAAATAATTCGGCAAACACTCCCTTAAACTACGCTATTACCTGCCACAACACTATTGGTTGGCTACTCTTTATCACCTCACCCCCACTACAGAATTCATCAACAATAAATATATGTATGTACCTTTATTTAAACACCTTCTCTACAAATAATCACCAACTACTGTGTCCCTAAATATCTATTAATTCTCTTTATATTTTCTTAAAAATTCTTATCTTTCTAACTCCATTTACATTAATTGCATTACTCACCTGCACTTTATCTATACCAAGGCTCTATTCCTGTTTAAACACTTACTATAATCATTGACAATTCTCTTATAAAATTCCTCTCCTACCTACTTATAACAATACCTCTTTTCAAAATTCAAATATAATTATTTATTTAAACATTCATTATTATTCATTAGTAATTAATTAAAATATTCTTATTAAACATGTTACATATATAAAATATATAATAATACACACTGGGGTACCTGTAATACATAATACACATCAAAATACATGGATAAATAAATACAGTTAATACAATAAAATATACACTCCAACTTCATTATTGTGTCATTAATCGAAATCAGTCCATAACAGTCCAATTCAAAACCACTTTGCACATTATTATTTAATGTTCATATCACAATATAACAGTCTATCCACCATCATTAAACAATAAACGAATCTTAGGTCTATATAAATTCTTATTTAATACATAGATTTTATTATTTGCAACATTATATTTATATTCCTGTATGCAATTGTTATTAATCAAATACTTCCAGTTACTATCAAGTAGAGTTCCGTTTGTCTTAGTATCATATGTCATTAATCGGTTTATACTATAATTATCCCCATAATATTCCACCACAGGTAAGTACCTAATGTCTTTATTCTCATTTCTTGTTATTTTCAATTTATTGTTATTATCAGGTAAGTAGTCATCATTTTCATATACCACATATAACCCTAACCTTTCTAACAGTTGTCTGTAATTTCTTTTTACTTTAAATATTTTTATTACTCTCTTACTCTCACAATATCTCTCTATGCTTTCTCTCTTAATACATTTCTCTCCATAACACCAAAATACACTTTCTCTCTCCAAATATACCAGGGTTCCTATCATAAAATCGTTGCACCTCTTCTTAGGTACACAAAAACTAAAAGAAACTTTATTTGTAGAACTATCGTCTATCAAACTACATGAAGACTTGTCTTCACCCCCTAATACAACATTAAAAGAAAATTCTACCCCCTGCATTCCTTGTACTAAAATACTTTCTCTCAACTTTCTTTCTGACTTCATAAACTCAAATATTTCATTGTCATGCATTATATTTTCATTATCATGTTTATCCTCTTCTACCACCACAATCTTACTACCTGTATTATTTGTATTATCTAGAGTACATTCATTTTTGGAATTATCAGTTTTAAATATGTTATCCAGTACAGCATTTTGCTGGGTACTACTATCTAGTACTTTCTGACTTTCTAATTTACTTTCTACCACATGTAACTTATCTAATTTTGTAATCAGCTGGTCACATTTTTTAATAAGTTTATTGTGACTCACTTTTATTTCATTCTTTAATTCATTGAATTTAATTATTAGAATCGATTTTCTGTTCATCTAGTTTTTTATCAAAACTGGCAAATTTATTTAATAAAAGTTGCATCATTGCATTAGTTTCATCGTGCTTACTATCTAAACTAGTTGAAATGGATGTATTGACTTTCGTTATTTCTACAGATACAGGCGTATGCACCTCGTCAATCTGACTAGTTTGATGTGTTTGTACATCCATCTCGCCAGTCAAATTTACATTAGTTGTACCTATTTCTAACGTAATATTGTCATTAGTACTCATTTTGGCAATTGTGTAATGCACGCATGCATACAATTGTCTAACCTAATTGTGGGGTTATGTTTACGAATTATAAAATTTTGTCTCCGTTACCTCAAGCAATTTGTTCCGTTCTTTCTAGGCGTACATTAGGTAATAATATGTTTAAATAATACCACCTAATGTCCCTGTTCGGGCGCCATCTGTATAGTTACGTTATTTTTGAATTTATAAATACGATATATTATATCTCACAAATGTGGTTATGTATACAAAAACTAAGACGCCATCTATGCAATTAACTAAGTCATGGGCCAGAAGTTCGTTACGCGAAGTCATAGGAAACGGAAATTGCTTGAAATAACAAAACAGCTGTTCTAATTGTTACCAATGAAATACCCCTTTTTATTCTTTACTTTGTTACATAACATTTTTTAAAACCAACTGTAACCCTTCCAGAAACATAATGTGTAATAATAAATTTGATTAAGTTTAATGATTATATGATTAAATGATTATACAATAATAACATGTATATATTTATATTTATATAGTGGTGCTCAACCCAGCACTTAGAATAATTACGCACGCACACAACCACTCACCCTTTCATTATCATGGTACAACTTATTTAAATTTTGGAGCTCCTTAAATTTTGTAACTTTTTATCTTTATTGGTAAAAAGTAAATTTATTCAAATTACAACTCCCACTTACCTTTCAACTTGATCTGGCCGGATCGCATAGTGTGGACTAACCCATTTCGTTCGACGAACTCTGACGATACATATAACGAAATAAGGCATTGAAAGAATTTAACTCTCAATTATATGGAAGAGAAATTAGATTTTTTTATTAATAAGAAATGTTGAATTGATAAAACTTCGTGTTACATGTTGTGCAACTCTTGCACCTTATCGACTATGGCTTACCTTATCCTTTATACAGATACAAACAATTATATATTTCACACATAAACACAGAACAGCCCAGCATTGCACACTCTTTCACACAAGTTAATACTTTACCCCTTGTTATTATATTTTACAAACTCCTTTATTGTTTTACAACTGTTCACTACCGCGTGGCCGGCCGAACACGTGTTTTGTCCCGATTCGATTCCAATGTCCGTAATTTAACTGTTTGCGATTCGCACTTGCAACAATTTTGTAACTGAGATCCGTTGATTATCACCTCGGGTCCCGGTCGGTCTTCTTGAATTAATTACATTTACGAAAATCGACCAACCGGGTCCGCAACGAAACTGTAAGCGTCTGTAGCGGTACTCTGTATCTCGTGGACTATATGGCGTCTCTGCTTAATGTAGACTGTGTGGTTGTGAACGTAACAGGTACATCTACCTGTTCCTGCATGGAAGTTGTTCTTCAATGCCACGATGTTTTCGTCGTCGCTCCTTGTTCCTCTGCTGTCGTGTAACCATTTTATGCATGGATTATAACTGGCATGTGTGTGTCCAGAGGCTGATATTGGCATCTGCTCTGCTGATGTCGCTCACAGTAGGCGGAGTTTGACGCTGGTTTTCCGGTAGCCGGTCACTTAGAACTAATAACTTCTCGTCCCAGCGCCATGTTGGTCTCAACTGCGTTGTCACTCACGGCGTCAGTGCCGATCCCCGCCCGGCTGAGTTGCATACGGGCGTCAAAACACATGCACAGAATTCTTAGAATTTTGGTGGAGGTAAATTCTTCTGCCGTTACACCACTGAAATTGCGTGTCGCTTTTGTTCCAAACTCTGTTTCTCAACCTCGTGCTGTTGCTTGTCAAATAACGTTGCACAATACAATTACCGTTTTTTCAAATTTATTATACCAGTCCGCCCGAAAACGAAATAAGTAACAATATAATAATGCCCCAAATGGTTAAAAATAAAAACACCCAAAAATGACCCGCTACAATTTAGATTGAAATTTTGAATAATTTGTTAAATGATTGATTTCTACAATAACATATATTGGGAAATAAAGGATTCAAAATATATAAGGAACGCTCTCACCAATGTAGTGTTGCTGGTTGTTCTCGGTTTGCACGAACTTCGCGCACCGCGAGTTCGGCGAGTTTTTCCCGGTCACATCTTGAAGTTGGCGCACTGTACTTATTATATTTATATTGTTTATTAACCACCTACAGTGGTCTAAAAAGTTAAAATTCACTCGTAAGTGAATGGGCGGCCGGCCGGCTCAAATCAGAGCTGCAGATGAAATGACGGCAATTTCTGGTTGAAATCTGCGGAAGTGGGGTGTATTGACGTCACATTCCTTTGTCTAAGTTGTTGACATCGCCGTTTGTAGTTGTCAACACATTCTCCGCCTCTGACGTAACGAAGGCTTGGCTCTGCTTATCTCAATAACTGCACACTGTTTTTGTGATGTGACACCGTTTTTTGTCATGAATTAGTTCAAATCCTGGCAAATACTGTAATATAGTCCACTCACCGTAAATTCTATATAGGGTGTTTGAGGTTGGGTTGGGTATGTCAAAAAATAGGAAAATACAATATTTATGATCTCGTTACCATATTTTATGTAATTATACAATGTACCATGATTGTACCATCACAATATTCTTTTTTCTATATTTACAATGATGAGTAATATTGGAATTGTTAAATTTATACAATTGATTGCTTATACCTACTACTATCTCTTACACACTTTTTTATCACGTAATCATACTATGTTTATGGTCTGTTCATGATCCAGTCATATTCCTTCTTATAAAACACAACTCTTTTAAATAAACTAATAACTACTTTGTTGCTTATTTGGTAACACAATGAAATTGGTTGTCTATCAACATTTTGATTATTGTTCCTGTTTTCGTACCATTGTTCATTTCTTTTATTGAGATTATTAATTGTTTATCTTAATTCCTTCTTATTCTCTTTATCACTTTCACTGCTTATTATTATCACTTCCTACCTACCTCTCACTCTTGGTTTATATTAGTTTTTAAAACATAATGGTAAAGTCAGTTTTTTAACATTTTATGTTTACCCTTTATATCATAGTAAGGTTATTAAAAACACACATAATATACTAACAATTGGTTTACTTGTTTATTATTGGTAGTGTACTTCCTTTTACATAACTTATATAATACTCGTTACTAAATTTGATGTACTATTTGTGTTTTTTATTAGTTTACATTTGTTTATTTTATAGTCTTTATCTGGCCAATCACTGGGGTTGGGTCATAGTCATTTGTCTGTCAGTCTAGTCTATTCACTTATTTATTATTGTTTGTCTACTAATTTTTCTTTTCATTCTCTCAATACCATTTTATATTTTTGATTATTATTATTTTTTTTTTGAAATTAGTTTACTTTTCTTCAGCTATATAATATTTGTGGATCCCCTATAGGGTCTGAGTTCTGCAACGTTATATAATGTCCTTCCACCAAAATTGATCATTTTTTAAAACGTGATTCTAAGTTTTAATGAAATTAACAATTGTATTGTATCTTCTCCTTCTTGGACTCTCCTGCTTCATGTTAATTTTCAAGTTCAACCTTTACTTTTACTTCTTATTTAATTCTGAATCTCTTCATTATGATTTCCTTCTACGATCTGGCTTATTGATTTTTTATTATAAATTATTCCCTGTAAATTCTATTTTCCCTAACTATCCCTATTTTGTAGCAGAAATCGATTCGGATGGTGAAATGTTATTAGCTTTAATTAATTAATTAAATTGTTGACATACTGAAGAAACTGTCACTTACCAGTTGCAAATATATACAAGGGTTTACCAGGATGTCGTCTGATGTACTCAGGCAGAGAAACACGACAGGCATTGCAATGACAAACATCTATTTTGTAGGCACAAATAAATGTTGCTTTATTTTTTATAGCATGACAAATTGTTTACTTTTCAGATATTCTTAGAATATCATTCTGAACAACAGTTTTATTAATTCGTATTTAGATATAAGCTTACGACTAATTAATATAAGTTAAACGGAAACCAGCGCTTTCACACACCCACACATACTATTACTTAAACTTTTAGAGATCTCATTTTATAATTTATAGTATTTTAGTAATTTGTATTGGATTTCAAATATATGGTGGTATTCAGCAGAATACTTAGCTGTTCGAAGAGTTGATCCGAAATCGTCCCCTCCGCATTGTTGTCTCGCACTTTTTGTTTTACACAGTTATTATTGCCGAACAGTTATTACATTTTGGTTGGTCACCACACAGTCTGTTTATATTATGAATCATTTTTTATCTATTTTAAATCATTTGAAGTTTTTTTTAAAACACATGTTGCACTGCGGTATTTATATTTTAGGTTGCGGGCGCCCGCAATTTATGTTTGGAAACTTTTATGTATATATTGCTCGCGCGAGCGTTGAAATGAGACTGTCTAAATTCTGAACTGTACACAAATTCACATTTTGGTTTTTCTGCGGGCCAAAACGGTACGCAGTCGGCGGTGACCGGAACTGCCCACGTCTGTCTGGTGTTGAAATTAATTGCCGACTGGCTTTGTTCACTGGGTGCCACAACGCTGTTGGCGTCGACACACCTACATTCTTGTTATGCAACGCTCTGACGTCAGATGTTATGATGACTCGTTACACAACTTGTTAATTGGTTTTGTATGCGTTATTGTCTGACCTTGGTACAAATTGCTGGTTGTTGACAATGTCTTTTAAAATATTACTGGCTATTCGTCACGTATGCAGTTACAGCAGTGTTGCCACGGTTAATTCTGTTGCTAAAAATAAATATACCTTTGTTCATAAATTCCGTCCCTACCATTTGAAAAACATTATCGGTTTTATAAAAAAAAATACAACTTTCCTTGTTACCCCAAGTAGGCCAAAATGCCACGTTACAATACCCCCCTCAATGAGATATTTTATGCCGAAGCATAAAAAGTCTCATTGATACATTCGTACTTGCTAAAGGGATCAGCCAGGATATGTCGCCACAACCCCCTTTATAGTTTACAAAAATATGATCAACTCACCCTTGGTCCGGTGACTGTGACCGCATCTGCATGACAATACTGGACTTCTCTCTCGAGATCCCAACACCGTAGAGTCAGACAGATACTTAACGCCCCTGCTCTGACGCGCAGGCCAGCTCAGGTCCGCCGCCACAGCATCACCAAACTCTGAAACAACAAATCAAAGTATCAAATAGTGGCCTTATACAAACACCATATCCCCAACTGATCTGTTTCCCCCTAGCGGTGCTGGTTTGCGCTAAGAAGCACTGGTTTCGTCTATTACTTATTTCTAACATATCAGATACCTACTAACAACATGAAAACCCCTTTTAAAATTCCATCTCCTTTCTCTTATTAACTTTATACCAAAATTCAAAATCATTGCCCTGATTCCCATCAGAATTTAATTAAACATTTCCCATTACCATATTACATTTCTCTCATCCCCAATTTGGAATGCATTTAAAATATAGCTAAATTCATAAAATTCTCTAGTACTAATAAACACAATATAACGTAAGAAACATAGTACATTAATAATCCACATTGTTATTATCATCTTAAAATAAACAATTTATATTTAAAACTCACACACTTTACATCATTGAATTTGCGTATAAAATCATAAAATTATCTTTTAAACTCACTTTCTTGTTGTTACTTCGTTTCTCCAATTTTTTTTTTTTTTTTTCTTTTTACTCATCGAAAAATTTATTTTATTTTTAGCAAAAATCTTTAAACACAGAAAACTTATTATTATATTTTTATAATCCTTATTCCTAACATACTACATACAATCAACACAATAAAACATAATAAACACAATATATAGAATATCTAGTGCATCTATTTTTTCAAATTTTAATAAAAGTATTTAATAGCGAGTCATCATTACTGAAATGCAACAAAAAATTTTTAAATCGTTACCCAACTTGGGTAACCTCCCAGCCACACACACTATTTCAAATTATGTAAGACTGTGGCGCCTTTCCGCTTCCACAGAGACTGTATATTTTGGAGCAGGTTTTACCTCTCCGTGTCTCTGCTTCCGCTATTAAGTTTTAAAATTAATGAACATCATTATGTTCTTGTTAAATAATCACACACCCTTAATACGGATCTACCACCTGGCTCTGCTGTTCCTCCTCGAACAGAGTGGCAGCCGCTGTTCCATAGTTTGGTGATTCCCCTTTTATTACCCCCCATCAATTTCAAAATACACCTTTACAACAATAACAGCTATGGCCAGTTATGGTCAGCGCGTAATCGTAATGTGCCCCAACCATTGCTGTTAAAGCTAAACCAATTCCACGGTCAGGGTTCGGTGAGGCCGTGACCGCCCGAAAAGTTGGGGAATCACAAGTATAATATGTTTTTTTTTTTTTTTTTTTTAAATTAAAAATTTAAATTACATGACATTTCTAGTCTTGGTGGTATTTTAACATCATACATTTCTTTCTTAACTTTCCCTATCTTAATGTCCATTTACATAAAATACATAATGTGTGTATAAACAATAGTAACAATTTATAATAATAGAATATAAAAATGTCTGGTTATGTATGATAATTTTAATATGTACAAATACATCCATCATCACTCAGCTAGATAATACTTTTTTAATTGGGTCACATTATAAGTTCCTTTTATTTCTCGAGTTTGCAAATCTATTAAAATATAAGCATTCTCCATTTTCACTTGGCTAACCTCATATGAACTGTCTTAAAATTCTTAAAATTAAGAAAAAATTTCTTAAAATTTCAAAATTATTATTAACATTTATTTTTAAATCTTTATGTTATTCCACAAACTAAACTATTTAAGTTTTATTTAGTCATTAATTATTATTAAATTGAAATCTCATCAAACAATTTAAATTTATTATAAAAATTCAAACGTGTAACCTTCAATCACAATAGTTAAACATCTCAAATTATCTACTTCAATTGATTATTAAAACACAACATATTACAATTATTACCAAAAATTTACAAATCATTAATTATTGTCTTCATAATTATTTTATTATTTAATTAGAATGCAAAATATTAATAATATATATACACAAATGAATTCACAAATTATTTACAAATCATTCGTCAAGAACTGTTCAATTGTTTCACACTGCATATGTCCAAATCTGCAAGGTCGTTACCATAATTTACAAGATTTACCAAGGTCTATACACTGAAATTTTAGTTCAACCTCCATCGTTATATATATATCTAATGTATTTGTAACATGCTTCATTGTTATACACACTCAATTTGTTATTACTATCATTATAATAATCATCCATTACCTTTACTCCATTCATTAAGTCATTATAATGGATAGGGTTATTCCCTATTAATATTTCATACAACTTGTCAACATAAGTTGTTATTGTCCAGTCTCCATCGGTAAATACATTCATGATCGGGTTAATTACTTTTGTCAGATAATTATTTACATTATTCTTCAAGTATACTGTTAAACTTTCTCTCCATTCGTCATACTTTCGATTCACATTATATAATTCTGTTACTTGATTAACATACCATTTTCCACTTATATCTCTCTCACCACAATACCAAATCATACTTTCAACATCATTATTACAGACAGAGGGTACAACATTATACAACATCAATTCATTTATCAATACGGGACTCTTTCCCTTCTTAAACAACACTCGTGAACACCTTGGTTCAGAAAAATTAATAGGAAAATTTACCTTCTGCCCCACATACTCTATTCTCTCTTTCCACTTTCTCTCTAACTCATAATAATTTCTCTTTAACTTGTATAATTCTATTTCTCTATTTGCATACGACTCTCTATATAAATCTCTCTCACTCACATTAGTTAACATCTGATTAATGGATACATTTAAGTCTTTTCTGACTTTAATTATTTCACGCTCATGTTCTGCTTGTTTATTCTTTAAGCTAGTTACATTAATGTTAATTGCATCAACTTGTTCACAATTACTTCTGAATGCATCATTTATATTTTCTTGTATTTCACTTTGCTCACACTCATTAATTAAACATTGAACATTACAGTCCATTTTGTCATTTGGCTTTTTGATTTTATCATTACATTTACTTGTCAATGTGTCAAATTCTTGATTTGTCTCTAACATTATTTTTCTATCGTTTCTCATTTCGTCTTGTACATTATTTATAACGCTAGTCAGTTCATCTCTCACTCCAACAATAACCTCATTCATACTTTCCAAACGGTTGTTCATATTTATTGCACTCGCTCTCAATTCGCTCCTCACATTTATAAACTCGTTATTTAAATCAGTTAGTTTATCATTTATAGAATTTACTTCTGATTTAATCTCAGTTTTCATTCCTGACATTTCATTTTTCACTCCTGACATCATCTCCATCATCAATGCTAATTGGTTAAATATATTTATATTATCGCTTACTTTTGCGTCTACTGTCTCAATCGTTAATTCGTGTGTTGTATTGTCTATACTTTCGTCAATATTTGTCGATATTAAATCGTCTTGCGTAACATTGAGAATTGACCCCTCCCCAACATCTTCACATAAATTTACACTCTCGCTTTTCTCTGCCATTTTTCGATCAGTTTGTAAATTTGTATTATACTAATTTACAAAGTCAGTGTCAAAGGGCGCCATTGAAATGTTATTAGCTTTAATTAATTAATTAAATTGTTGACATACTGAAGAAACTGTCACTTACCAGTTGCAAATATATACAAGGGTTTACCAGGATGTCGTCTGACGTACTCAGGCAGAGAAACACGACAGGCATTGCAATGACAAACATCTATTTTGTAGGCACAAATAAATGTTGCTTTATTTTTTATAGCATGACAAATTGTTTACTTTTCAGATATTCTTAGAATATCATTCTGAACAACAGTTTTATTAATTTGTATTTAGATATAAGCTTACGACTAATTAATATAAGTTAAACGGAAACCAGCGCTTTCACACACCCACACATACTATTACTTAAACTTTTAGAGATCTCATTTTATAATTTATAGTATTTTAGTAATTTGTATTGGATTTCAAATATATGGTGGTATTCAGCAGAATACTTAGCTGTTCGAAGAGTTGATCCGAAATCGTCCCCTCCGCATTGTTGTCTCGCACTTTTTGTTTTACACAGTTATTATTGCCGAACAGTTATTACATTTTGGTTGGTCACCACACAGTCTGTTTATATTATGAATCATTTTTTATCTATTTTAAATCATTTGAAGTTTTTTTTAAAACACATGTTGCACTGCGGTATTTATATTTTAGGTTGCGGGCGCCCGCGATTTATGTTTGGAAACTTTTATGTATATATTGCTCGCGCGAGCGTTGAAATGAGACTGTCTAAATTCTGAACTGTACACAAATTCACATTTTGGTTTTTCTGCGGGCCAAAACGGTACGCAGTCGGCGGCGACCGGAACTGCCCACGTCTGTCTGGTGTTGAAATTAATTGCCGACTGGCTTTGTTCACTGGGTGCCACAACGCTGTTGGCGTCGACACACCTACATTCTTGTTATGCAACGCTCTGACGTCAGATGTTATGATGACTCGTTACACAACTTGTTAATTGGTTTTGTATGCGTTATTGTCTGACCTTGG
This sequence comes from Magicicada septendecula, assembly GCA_034769895.1. Taxonomy (NCBI): domain Eukaryota; kingdom Metazoa; phylum Arthropoda; class Insecta; order Hemiptera; family Cicadidae; genus Magicicada; species Magicicada septendecula. The sequence continues at coordinate 451,289,245 of CM068368.1, forward strand.
TACAAATTGCTGGTTGTTGACAATGTCTTTTAAAATATTACTGGCTATTCGTCACGTATGCAGTTACAGCAGTGTTGCCACGGTTAATTCTGTTGCTAAAAATAAATATACCTTTGTTCATAAATTCCGTCCCTACCATTTGAAAAACATTATCGGTTTTATAAAAAAAAATACAACTTTCCTTGTTACCCCAAGTAGGCCAAAATGCCACGTTACAATGGGCTCTATTGGCTAACCTAACTCCGGCGTTCAAAACTACACTTTTTCTGAGATCAGAGGAACATCATCTGTGCACAGTTAAATGATTGCTGGGTCTATTCCGCAGTCAACCTTAATTAATAATTCTTCAATGCAGTCATCTCGTGACTAATAATAATAAGAATCTTAATAATATTTGAAGGGAATTTTTTTATTTTTTATTTCATTAATGCTCAGATCGAGTCATATTTATTTCTCACCTCTTTCTGTTGATATCATTTGATAATACTTGAAGCGTTGCTATTTATTGATACAATTAACATTTTTATTCCTTTTCATTTCCTCCTTGATTCATCTCATTTTTTTATACTTTTTAAATAGTTATTTTTCTTACTTTATTCTTGATCATTTGGTTTGTTGTGGTTCCTTCTTTGGTTTTTTGGTTGGTTTATAGCTTCCCTCATCCACTATTCTTCTTTGATTCTATTTTCCTTGTAAACTTATTTATTTGCTTTGGTATATTTTTTTTGCAATTTGCCGTGGTCGTTTAGTCATTTTTTTGTTTTTTCAGTCACCGATGGTCGTCATAGTATTTTTTGATAGATGCCTGATTGTATACCCCTTTAATTTTCTTGGTAATGGGGTGAGTGATCTCATACGTGTTGTTACCCTTGTCCCTGGTTATAATATAAGGTCCTACGTATAACAATAATAATTTTTTCGTAATTCCTTCGATTGTGCTGGGTAATTCTCTGTTTTTAATTAAGACCTTTTCTCCTATATCGTACTTGATTGTTTTGTGTTGGTTCTTGAAATATTTATCTTTTTGTTGTTCTATCTTTTCTGCTATTCTGTTATAAAATTTTCTTTATTCAAATTGATATTCCGGGTTTATGGGAAACTCAACTATGTCATTTATTTCCCAAGGTGGTGGTCGCTCGAACATCATTGTGTATTATGGTGTGGCTTCTATGAAGTTGTGGTATGATAAGTTTATAAATTCCTGTGCGGATTTTATGTAATTGTGCCATTCTCTTTGTCTATTATGACAGTAGGTCCTTAGGATTCGACCCACCTCTCTTAGTACTCTCTCGGCTGGGTTGCTGCTGGGGTGGTAATTGGATGTTTTGTATGTTTTTATACCATGTTCCCAGAGTTTATTTTTCCATTTACTTCCCTTAAATTGGGTTCCGTGATCTGTGATTATTGCCATAGGTTTCCCTAATTCAGGTATAAATTTTGTTATGATTATTTCAATAATTTTCATAGTTGTTGCGCGGTTAATCGAGTATAGTTTTGTGTATTTTGTGAAGTGATCGAATGTGATTACTATGAATCGGAATCTGTGCCTTCCTCCACTGCGTGGAAACGGTCCACATATGTCAAGGAATACCTTTTCTAATTTTTGATTTGATATGATTGGTATCATTATACCCTCTTTTTTTGCGTTATTACACTTCACCATCTGGCAAATATTACATTTCTGGATTGTTTTGCTTACTTTTCTATAAATATTTTTAATATAAACTTGTTCCTAAAATGTCTTTATCACCTTCATGGCTCCCATATGGCCGTACCTAATGTGGTAGTCCAGTATTATTTGTTCTTCAACTGTAGCTGGCATCACCAGTTTCCATTCTCCATGGTTAGGGTTATTTTTAATAAATAATACATTGTTGTGTATATTATAGAACTGTATAATCGGTTCTTTCTCATTTTGCACTCTCTGCCGGATACTCGCTATTTTCGGGTCCAAATTGTGATATTTTCTAATTTCTTGTATTATGTTTTCTAAATCAATTCTGTTTTTTAGAATGTTATATACCTTAACCAATTGTTCCTTTTCTCCTTCGAAAGTTTGCTGTTGAATGTTTATACGGGATAATACGTCGGCGGCTGTGTTTTTTCTTCCTGGTACGTACTCCCAGTTAATATTGTATTCTTGTAACAACAATATCCATCGGGTTAATCTCCTGTGACTGAGTTTACATTGCTTGAGGAATGAAATGGATTTATGGTCACTTCTCACTGTGATTGTGTATCCCAGAATATAAGTCCTGAATTTGTTGCAGGCAAATACAACACTAAGTAATTCCTTTTCTGTAACGTGATAGTTTCGTTCACAACTATTTAATATTCTACTAGCAAAACTGATAACCAGGTGTTGTCCCTTCTCATCCTCCTGGTATAAAGCAGCCCCTAAACTAACATCACTCGCATCACAGTTCATGAAGAATGGCTTTTTGAAGTCTGGGTGATGTAGTATAACTGTATTTAAAAATGTTTCTTTTATCTGATTGAACACCTCATTTTATTCGGATCCCCATGTCCACTTATCTTTGGATGATAATTGTTTTTGGAATTTGGCGGTTAAATTAGAGTAATTATCTTGGAATTTCCTATAATAATTGCAAATCCCGAGAAAAGATTGCAGCTGTTTTCTTTTCTTAGGCGTTGGAAAGTGTTGTATAGCTTCAACTTTTTCTAATGATGGAGATATGCCTTTCTCCATTAAATGAAATCCCAAAAATTGCGCTTCACGGGCTATAAATTTCGATTTGTCCAGCTTAAGAGTTATGTTGTTGTCTGACAATTTTTTTAATACTTGTTCCACTCTAGCACAGTGTTCATTCTAATTTGACGATGTTATCAGCAGGTCATCCACATATACGGTAGTAAAATTCAGAGCGTCTTGTCCCAGTATCTGGTCCATGCATTTGACAAATACTGCGACCGAATTTATCAATCCAAAGAGTAGTCTCTTGAACTGACAGTTCCTCCCATCGAACAAAAAAGCCATGTATTTTCTGCTATTCGGATGTAACTCCACCTGCCAGTATCCACATACCGTATCCCACGTACTGATGTACTTCGTACCGTGGAATTTCTTCAATCTCTCCCGGAGACGTCCTATCATTCACAATCATTTTATTTATCTCTCTCGCATCCAGACATATCCTCACCTTTCCATTCTTTTTTGGTATGGCCACTATCGGACTAGTATAGGGCGACTGACTAAATTCAATAATGTCGTCTTCCATCATTCTGTTGATTTCCGCTCTAACTTCGTTCTTTAGTGAGTAGGCAATGGGATAGGACTTTTTGTGGAAATCTACGGGTTCCTGAATTCGATCTTACATGGTAATCCTTTACCTTGCCCGGTGCGTCTGAAAAAATATGCCGGTATCGGTTATAGATATCGATGAGATCCTCTGCTTGGGACATACTTATCCGTTGGTCTTGATCTTCTCGTTGGAATGTTCTGATCTCCTCCAATTTACTCTCGTAAATTGTTCTTGATCACTCTCCTCGTATACTATCATTGTGGGCGAGTCATGGCAAAAATAATTCTGAATTATTGGGCAGCTGGTTGGTATTGAAGGTGTTTTGCTACTGTCCATTAGATCGGCTGTCCATATTCCTTCTTCCGTTGTCAGGGATACATTTCCTCATTGTAAATTGATTATGGCGGATTGTTGTCTCACTACATCGCAACCAGTAAGTATATGGAATGGCAGTCCGCTTGCAACCAGAAATGCCATTGGTATTGTTACTCCATGACTGGTAAGCTCCAATGATACCTGCTGTCTTATCGTTTTATTTTGTTTACCCATAGCACAGATGATTGTAACGTTGTTTATTGGTAGAGTTGGTATTTGTGTTTGGCTTCCTTGCTGTATCCTTGTTAACTCTTATGTTGTCTATCAAAGAAATGTATCGATCATGATAGTTGATTGTGTTGTGTTCCGTTTATTTGAGCATTTATGTAGACAATTTCATTGTTACGACTTGGCATTGGATTATTCTCTTCTTCTATCAACTCTTCCCTTATGTTTTTCAAATAATGATTTAGTATGTTTGTAATTGTCTTGTCAGTCATTTGTCTTATTACCCCAGGAGATTGGTCCAGTGATGTGCTGTTTCCAGTTTTCACCGAGCTTAGCAGGTTAAATGAGGACTGGCCTCATCGTTCCTGATTTCCGTTGGGCTTATTGTTTGGCTCAGTTGTGGCTCCTGTCGGTTACCAGAATTATTTTCCACATACCCGGCGTTTTCTTCATACGTGTTAATTGATTGGTTCAGTCCCTGGTTATAGTACGTTCGGTTACTAATTGATCGAGGATAGTCTCTTCTCAGACTTCCTTGGTTCTGAGATCGCACATAGTTTACGTGTGGTCGATACCCGCGCTTTTGGTTATTACCATTTCCTGGGTGATAACGGTTGTTTTGGCCGTTTTGTGGATTATTCCCCCAGTAGTCATTATTCCTGTAGTATCCATTAACATTACCATTTTGATTATACGTCCGGTGCATGTTATTTCCCTGTTGGTTACCCTGGTAATTAGGCGTATTATTTCCCCGGTAATTATTATGGTTGTTTGTCAGTTGTCTACTATCATTCTGCTGGTTTGGTGGTGATTGATTCTCATTATATCTGTTAATTCTCGAGCTCGCGAAGCGGTTCTTGCGATATTGCCCCTCATGTTCATGCCTTTCTAACAGGCTGGCCATATCTTGTATTGTTTTCACTTGACTGTACATTCGTGCCTTTTGTATGGCATCATCATAGTGGTACGACAACTGGATCACTAGGCACTCTTCAGGAATGCGGGGTTCTAAGTTTCTAGCCATGCAGATTTTCCCAAGAAAATATGATGTCAGGGATTGTCCACTCTGGTTCTCATATCTCCCATTGCTTAGATTTTTTTGGACTATATTCTGAGTCGATTCTGACCATTACTTTGCTTGAAATTGCGCCTTGAATTCCTGTATACTTTGTATCTCCGGTCTCGTGGCTGTCCACCAATTGTCATATGTCTCTTTAAACATTTCGTCTAACATTACTCTCACAGTTGTCCAGCGGTTCTCTCAATTTTTTGCGATTAATTCTTCTACCCTCTTCAGCACGATTGTCGTTGTTGATTACGTGGGTGTTGTTACATGTTCGGTCACACCATGCGTCCACTTCTTCCTGCAATATTACTTCACGTCGATGTATTTTGTCAATTTTTTGTTTGTTTTTATCGATCTTGCTGTCAATTTGGTTTATGTTATTATATATGCGTTCCATTCTTTCTCCAATATCTGTGCGTATTACTGTAATATCCTTCTGATTTTCTTCCCGGATTTGTCGCATTTCCTGTTTCGCCTGTTCACATTTTTTGGCGGTTTCCTCTTGAAATTCATCGATTCTCCTTTTATTTTCACCTTCGAAGTCGTTCATTTTACTTATTGCTTTCTTACGGACTTCTGTGACCGTTTTGTTGGTTTTATCTATTTTCTCCAGCGTCTCTTCTAATTTCTCATTGGTCTTTTCTAGTCTATCGTTGGTTTCCATGACCGTCTGTTTTATTTCTTCACGGTACTCCATTAATTGGTGTATCATTTGCTGCTTCATCTCTTCTTTATTTTTCTCATGGTCCTCCTTCAGTTGTTTCCTCAATTCTTCCTTCAACTCTTCATTTCTTTTTTGAATGTCCTCCGTCAATTGCTGTTGTAAGGTTTCATGGTTCTTCCTTAATGTACCACTATGTTCCTCCATTTTCTGGTCTATCTGTTGCTTGAAGGTCTCATTATTTTCGTTAATTGTCTGCCTTAAGTCTTCCTTAGTACTTTCGTTTGTACTGACAATTTTTTCATTGATTTTTTTTTAAATCCTTCATTTCTTCCTTCTGTTTCTTAAAATTGTCATTAGTTTCTTCCATAATCTGTTTCAGACTCTCATCGTTCCTGTCGAATTTTTTGTTCATACTATTCATTAATTCCATTAATTTTAGTAGATTCGGGTCTCCTCTAGCTTCCTCCCTTCCTACTGTTTCCACATCCTCAACCGATGTTATTTCCTTTTCTTCCATTCTGACTTCTTTCTTGGCCTCCTTCGTCCGTTTCAGTGATGACGCCCTCTTGTGCATCTTGCTCTCCTTTTCGTAACCGCCGCTAGACTGTTGTCCTTTCTCTACTTCTAGCCTCACTAGTTGGTCGCTAATTTTGCAACAATCGCTCTCTGTACGTACTCTAAAAGTCTTATTACGTTGTCGTCAATTTATAAGGTATCTATCGCTGACAATGAAGATAACGAACTCGCTAATAACCAGTACCGAATCTTTCTCGTTTTTCTCCTTACCTGTCCTTAATTGATGTACTTATTTCCCGATAGGCGCCAAATTGATTTACAAAAAAAAAAAAACAAGTTCTAATTGCGTCGTCTTCCTTTCGATGATAATAATTTCAATTTACTCACATGGGCTGGCGGGAAATCAAATCTCACGTATCGCCCGTCATGTTGCCAACCTGTAATTCTAGTAAAGAATTTTCTTCACTGCTTAAGTACACAAATATTACAATATATGTCAAATAAAACAAAGGACGGTTATTAATGTTCAGTACTAATTTATTAGTGTCCAGATTCGCTAGTCATTTATCATTTAAATACAAAAGATGTTATTATAAAAAAGTTGGCTCCAGCTATCAATAAATTATACCTCAGGGGTTGGCTATGTTGACTGAACAGTTTAACGAAACAGCATGGACGCTGACATTAATTATTTACACAATTCATTCAGTCAATGATTTCTTTTGATTACGAAAAATTAAACAAGATGTTATTAAAGTACACAACCTTACATGAATGTTACTTAAATACTATGAAGGTTTACATACAATTCGGTTCTTAGTGTTTAAAAAGTGTGTCAACCTTTTAAGTCTCGCACATACTGTAGGTTAAGCTGTAGTTTACATACAGTTTTAATAAATGTTTTCGATTAATCCTTGAAAGAATTTAGTATACCAAGTTCGGAGTGAGAGTTATTGTGTTGTGAAAAAGTTAACTAGTTTAGTTCACAATTACTGATAATTCATTTATACTTAACAAAACCTTGTCGTTTCTTGTGATGAGTCACAGGTATTTCTTCCAGATTGTGTTGATATGTTAATTAATTCTTCATCATTTGGTTTTCCTCCTTTTTATGATTTCGATTTTAATTATTCAAAGTTTTATTATTAATTTTAATTATTGATATTTGTTTTCTAGTTTCATCCTGGGTTTAATGGATCTAGGTTCAACTTCTTGAGTTCATATTGTTTTAATCTTGACTGCATTTCTCTCTTTTTTAACTTTAATTGTGTCGAATTCCGTTTGGCATCTGTCTCTCTTGATCGTTAATAATGGACTCTCCGTTTTATAACGGTTTTCTATATAATAAAGTTTCATTGTTATGGTAACCATCTCATACCTTATTGGTGGTAAATATTAGTACCCATTGTTATAAATCCTGGGTTTTTGTTCAAAATGAATAAATATTTTATAATTGCTATTATTCCTTGGTGTTATTCCCAATGTGTGAGATATTAACATAAATGTCTCTATTTTCTTTCAAAGATTAATTTGGTATCCCATAAAGCTGGGCTTGGTCATGTATTAATGTTTTGACAAATTTGCTAATGTAATGTTATTACATATTTCACTTAATTTTTCTGTTTAGTCTTTTTCTGACATACTATTATGGTTAGCTAATTGAAATAAATAAGTTACTTGGTCTTAATTTTCAAATACAATGGTTAATTGCTTACAATTGTTTTTTCTGAATTTTGACAGGCATTTTATAGGCCTAAGCTGTAACTGTCTAGAATTTCTTATTTTACACAATTTAAACATTATTACTTTCATATGTTCTGCTTACTGTCACTTAGTACTTGTTTACTTTTGAATTACTTAGGGCTGTTTTACAATAAATGAATGTTATTATAATTTTACAAAATCATTCCTTGTCTAATATTCTTTTTTCTATCTTTACAATGATGAGTAATATTGGAATTGTTAAATTTATACAATTGCTTGCTTATACCTACTACTATCTCTTACACACTTTTTTATCACGTAATCATACTATGTTTATGGTCTGTTCATGATCCAGTCATATTCCTTCTTATAAAACACAACTCTTTTAAATAAACTAATAACTACTTTGTTGCTTATTTGGTAACACAATGAAATTGGTTGTCTATCAACATTTTGATTATTGTTCCTGTTTTCGTACCATTGTTCATTTCTTTTATTAAGATTATTAATTGTTTATCGTAATTCCTTCTTATTCTCTTTATCACTTTCACTGCTTATTATTATCACTTCCTACCTACCTCTCACTCTTGGTTTATATTAGTTTTTAAAACATAATGGTAAAGTCAGTTTTTTAACATTTTATGTTTACCCTTTATATCATAGTAAGGTTATTAAAAACACACATAATATACTAACAATTGGTTTACTTGTTTATTATTGGTAGTGTACTTCCTTTTACATAACTTATATAATATTTGTTACTAAATTTGATGTACTATTTGTGTTTTTTATTAGTTTACATTTGTTTATTTTATAGTCTTTATCTGGCCAATCACTGGGGTTGGGTCATAGTCATTTGTCTGTCAGTCTAGTCTATTCACTTATTTATTATTGTTTGTCTACTAGTTTTTCTTTTCATTCTCTCAATACCATTTTATATTTTTGATTATTATTTTTTTTTTTTTAAATTAGTTTACTTTTCTTCAGCTATATAATATTTGTGGATCCCCTATAGGGTCTGAGTTCTGCAATGTTATATAATGCCCTTCCACCAAAATTGATAATTTTATAAATCGTGATTCTAAGTTTTAATGAAATTATCAATTGTATTGTATCTTCTCCTTCTTGGACTCTCCTGCTTCATGTTAATTTTCAAGTTCAGCCTTTACTTTTACTTCTTATTTAATTCTGAATCTCTTCTTCATTATTATTTCCTTCTACGATCTGGCTTATTGATTTTTTATTATAAATTATTCCCTGTAAATTCTATTTTCCCTAACTATCCCTATTTTGTAGCTGAAATCGATTCGGATGGGCTCTATTGGCTAACCTAACTCCGCCGTTCAAAACTACACTTTTTCTGAGGTCAGAGGAACATCATCTCTGCGCAGTTAAATGATTGCTGGGTCTATTCCGCAGTCAACCTTAATTAACAATTCTTCAATGCAGTCATCTCGTGACTAATAATAATAAGAATCTTAATAATATTTGAAAGGAATTTTTTTATTTTTTATTTCATTAATGCTCAGATCGAGTCATATTTATTTCTCACTTCTTTCTGTTGATATCATTTGATAATACTTGAAGCGTTGCTATTTATTGATACAATTAACTTTTTTATTCCTTTTCATTTCCTCCTTGATTCATCTCATTTTTTTATACTTTTTAAATAGTTATTTTTCTTACTTTATTCTTGATCATTTGGTTTGTTGTGGTTCCTTCTTTGGTTTTTTGGTTGGTTTATAACTTCCCTCATCCACTATTCTTCTTTGATTCTATTTTCCTTGTAAACTTATTTATTTGCTTTGGTATATTTTTTTTAATTTGCCTTGGTCGTTTAGTCTTTTTTTGTTTTTTTCAGTCACTGATGGTCGTCGTAGTATTTTTTGATAGATGCCTGATTGTATACCCCTTTAATTTTCTTGGTAATGGGGTGAGTGATCTCATACGTGTTGTTACCCTTGTCCCTGGTTATAATATAAGGTCCTACGTATAACAATAATAATTTTTTCGTAATTCCTTCGATTGTGCTGGGTAATTCTCTGTTTTTAATTAAGACCTTTTCTCCTATATCGTACTTGATTGTTTTGTGTTGGTTCTTGAAATATTTATCTTTTTGTTGTTCTATCTTTTCTGCTATTCTGTTATAAAATTTTCTTTTTTCAAATTGATATTCCGGGTTTATGGGAAACTCAACTATGTCATTTATTTCCCAAGGTGGTGGTCGCTCGAACATCATTGTGTATTATGGTGTGGCTTCTATGAAGTTGTGGTATGATAAGTTTATAAATTCCTGTGCGGATTTTATGTAATTGTGCCATTCTCTTTGTCTATTATGACAGTAGGTCCTTAGGATTCGACCCACCTCTCTTAGTACTCTCTCGGCTGGGTTGCTGCTGGGGTGGTAATTGGATGTTTTGTATGTTTTTATACCATGTTCCCAGAGTTTATTTTTCCATTTACTTCCCTTAAATTGGGTTCCGTGATCTGTGATTATTCCCATAGGTTTCCCTAATTCAGGTATAAATTTTGTTATGATTATTTCAATAATTTTCTTAGTTGTTGCGCGGTTAATCGAGTATAGTTTTGTGTATTTTGTGAAGTGATCGAATATGATTACTATGAATCGGAATCTGTGGCTTCCTCCGCTGCGGGGAAACGGTCCACATACGTCAAGGAATACCTTTTCTAATTTTTGATTTGATATGATTGGTATCATTATACCCTCTTTTTTCGCGTTATTACACTTCACCATCTGGCAAATATTAATTTCTGGATTGTTTTGCTTACTTTTCTATAAATATTTTTAATATAAACTTGTTCCTAAAATGCCTTTATCACCTTCATGGCTCCCATATGGCCGTACCTAATGTGGTAGTCCAGTATTATTTGTTCTTCAACTGTAGCTGGCATCACCAGTTTCCATTCTCCATGGTTAGGGTTATTTTTAATAAATAATACATTGTTGTGTATATTATAGAACTGTATAATCGGTTCTTTCTCATTTTGCACTCTCTGCCGGATACTCGCTATTTTCGGGTCCAAATTGTGATATTTTCTAATTTCTTGTATTATGTTTTCTAAATCAATTCTGTTTTTTAGAATGTTATATACCTTAACCAATTGTTCCTTTTCTCCTTCGAAAGTTTGCTGTTGAATGTTTATACGGGATAATACGTCGGCGGCTGTGTTTTTTCTTCCTGGTACGTACTCCCAGTTAATATTGTATTCTTGTAACAACAATATCCATCGGGTTAATCTCCTGTGACTGAGTTTACATTGCTTGAGGAATGAAATGGATTTATGGTCACTTCTCACTGTGATTGTGTATCCCAGAATATAAGTCCTGAATTTGTTGCAGGCAAATACAACACTAAGTAATTCCTTTTCTGTAACGTGATAGTTTCGTTCACAACTATTTAATATTCTACTAGCAAAACTGATAACCAGGTGTTGTCCCTTCTCATCCTCCTGGTATAAAGCAGCCCCTAAACTAACATCACTCGCATCACAGTTCATGAAGAATGGCTTTTTGAAGTCTGGGTGATGTAGTATAACTGTATTTAAAAATGTTTCTTTTATCTGATTGAACACCTCATTTTATTCGGATCCCCATGTCCACTTATCTTTGGATGATAATTGTTTTTGGAATTTGGCGGTTAAATTAGAGTAATTATCTTGGAATTTCCTATAATAATTGCAAATCCCGAGAAAAGATTGCAGCTGTTTTCTTTTCTTAGGCGTTGGAAAGTGTTGTATAGCTTCAACTTTTTCTAATGATGGAGATATGCCTTTCTCCATTAAATGAAATCCCAAAAATTGCGCTTCACGGGCTATAAATTTCGATTTGTCCAGCTTAAGAGTTATGTTGTTGTCTGACAATTTTTTTAATACTTGTTCCACTCTAGCACAGTGTTCATTCTAATTTGACGATGTTATCAGCAGGTCATCCACATATACGGTAGTAAAATTCAGAGCGTCTTGTCCCAGTATCTGGTCCATGCATTTGACAAATACTGCGACCGAATTTATCAATCCAAAGAGTAGTCTCTTGAACTGACAGTTCCTCCCATCGAACAAAAAAGCCATGTATTTTCTGCTATTCGGATGTAACTCCACCTGCCAGTATCCACATACCGTATCCCACGTACTGATGTACTTCGTACCGTGGAATTTCTTCAATCTCTCCCGGAGACGTCCTATCATTCACAATCATTTTATTTATCTCTCTCGCATCCAGACATATCCTCACCTTTCCATTCTTTTTTGGTATGGCCACTATCGGACTAGTATAGGGCGACTGACTAAATTCAATAATGTCGTCTTCCATCATTCTGTTGATTTCCGCTCTAACTTCGTTCTTTAGTGAGTAGGCAATGGGATAGGACTTTTTGTGGAAATCTACGGGTTCCTGAATTCGATCTTACATGGTAATCCTTTACCTTGCCCGGCGCGTCTGAAAAAATATGCCGGTATCGGTTATAGATATCGATGAGATCCTATAACCTATCTCGTAAATTGTTCTTGATCACTCTCCTCGTATACTATCATTGTGGGCGAGTCATGGCAAAAATAATTCTGAATTATTGGGCAGCTGGTTGGTATTGAAGGTGTTTTGCTGCTGTCCATTAGATCGGCTGTCCATATTCCTTCTTCCGTTGTCAGGGATACATTTCCTCATTGTAAATTGATTATGGCGGATTGTTGTCTCACTACATCGCAACCAGTAAGTATATGGAATGGCAGTCCGCTTGCAACCAGAAATGCCATTGGTATTGTTACTCCATGACTGGTAAGCTCCAATGATACCTGCTGTCTTATCGTTTTATTTTGTTTACCCATAGCACAGATGATTGTAACGTTGTTTATTGGTAGAGTTGGTATTTGTGTTTGGCTTCCTTGCTGTATCCTTGTTAACTCTTATGTTGTCTATCAAAGAAATGTATCGATCATGATAGTTGATTGTGTTGTGTTCCGTTTATTTGAGCATTTATGTAGACAATTTCATTGTTACGACTTGGCATTGGATTATTCTCTTCTTCTATCAACTCTTCCCTTATGTTTTTCAAATAATGATTTAGTATGTTTGTAATTGTCTTGTCAGTCATTTGTCTTATTACCCCAGGAGATTGGTCCAGTGATGTGCTGTTTCCAGTTTTCACCGAGCTTAGCAGGTTAAATGAGGACTGGCCTCATCGTTCCTGATTTCCGTTGGGCTTATTGTTTGGCTCAGTTGTGGCTCCTGTCGGTTACCAGAATTATTTTCCACATACCCGGCGTTTTCTTCATACGTGTTAATTGATTGGTTCAGTCCCTGGTTATAGTACGTTCGGTTACTAATTGATCGAGGATAGTCTCTTCTCAGACTTCCTTGGTTCTGAGATCGCACATAGTTTACGTGTGGTCGATACCCGCGCTTTTGGTTATTACCATTTCCTGGGTGATAACGGTTGTTTTGGCCGTTTTGTGGATTATTCCCCCAGTAGTCATTATTCCTGTAGTATCCATTAACATTACCATTTTGATTATACGTCCGGTGCATGTTATTTCCCTGTTGGTTACCCTGGTAATTAGGCGTATTATTTCCCCGGTAATTATTATGGTTGTTTGTCAGTTGTCTACTATCATTCTGCTGGTTTGGTGGTGATTGATTCTCATTATATCTGTTAATTCTCGAGCTCGCGAAGCGGTTCTTGCGATATTGCCCCTCATGTTCATGCCTTTCTAACAGGCTGGCCATATCTTGTATTGTTTTCACTTGACTGTACATTCGTGCCTTTTGTATGGCATCATCATAGTGGTACGACAACTGGATCACTAGGCACTCTTCAGGAATGCGGGGTTCTAAGTTTCTAGCCATGCAGATTTTCCCAAGAAAATATGATGTCAGGGATTGTCCACTCTGGTTCTCATATCTCCCATTGCTTAGATTTTTTTGGACTATATTCTGAGTCGATTCTGACCATTACTTTGCTTGAAATTGCGCCTTGAATTCCTGTATACTTTGTATCTCCGGTCTCGTGGCTGTCCACCAATTGTCATATGTCTCTTTAAACATTTCGTCTAACATTACTCTCACAGTTGTCCAGCGGTTCTCTCAATTTTTTGCGATTAATTCTTCTACCCTCTTCAGCACGATTGTCGTTGTTGATTACGTGGGTGTTGTTACATGTTCGGTCACACCATGCGTCCACTTCTTCCTGCAATATTACTTCACGTCGATGTATTTTGTCAATTTTTTGTTTGTTTTTATCGATCTTGCTGTCAATTTGGTTTATGTTATTATATATGCGTTCCATTCTTTCTCCAATATCTGTGCGTATTACTGTAATATCCTTCTGATTTTCTTCCCGGATTTGTCGCATTTCCTGTTTCGCCTGTTCACATTTTTTGGCGGTTTCCTCTTGAAATTCATCGATTCTCCTTTTATTTTCACCTTCGAAGTCGTTCATTTTACTTATTGCTTTCTTACGGACTTCTGTGACCGTTTTGTTGGTTTTATCTATTTTCTCCAGCGTCTCTTCTAATTTCTCATTGGTCTTTTCTAGTCTATCGTTGGTTTCCATGACCGTCTGTTTTATTTCTTCACGGTACTCCATTAATTGGTGTATCATTTGCTGCTTCATCTCTTCTTTATTTTTCTCATGGTCCTCCTTCAGTTGTTTCCTCAATTCTTCCTTCAACTCTTCATTTCTTTTTTGAATGTCCTCCGTCAATTGCTGTTGTAAGGTTTCATGGTTCTTCCTTAATGTACCACTATGTTCCTCCATTTTCTGGTCTATCTGTTGCTTGAAGGTCTCATTATTTTCGTTAATTGTCTGCCTTAAGTCTTCCTTAGTACTTTCGTTTGTACTGACAATTTTTTCATTGATTTTTTTTTAAATCCTTCATTTCTTCCTTCTGTTTCTTAAAATTGTCATTAGTTTCTTCCATAATCTGTTTCAGACTCTCATCGTTCCTGTCGAATTTTTTGTTCATACTATTCATTAATTCCATTAATTTTAGTAGATTCGGGTCTCCTCTAGCTTCCTCCCTTCCTACTGTTTCCACATCCTCAACCGATGTTATTTCCTTTTCTTCCATTCTGACTTCTTTCTTGGCCTCCTTCGTCCGTTTCAGTGATGACGCCCTCTTGTGCATCTTGCTCTCCTTTTCGTAACCGCCGCTAGAGTGTTGTCCTTTCTCTACTTCTAGCCTCACTAGTTGGTCGCTAATTTTGCAACAATCGCTCTCTGTACGTACTCTAAAAGTCTTATTACGTTGTCGTCAATTTATAAGGTATCTATCGCTGACAATGAAGATAACGAACTCGCTAATAACCAGTACCGAATCTTTCTCGTTTTTCTCCTTACCTGTCCTTAATTGATGTACTTATTTCCCGATAGGCGCCAAATTGATTTACAAAAAAAAAACAACAAGTTCTAATTGCGTCGTCTTCCTTTCGATGATAATAATTTCAATTTACTCACATGGGCTGGCGGGAAATCAAATCTCACGTATCGCCCGTCATGTTGCCAACCTGTAATTCTAGTAAAGAATTTTCTTCACTGCTTAAGTACACAAATATTACAATATATGTCAAATAAAACAAAGGACGGTTATTAATGTTCAGTACTAATTTATTAGTGTCCAGATTCGCTAGTCATTTATCATTTAAATACAAAAGATGTTATTATAAAAAAGTTGGCTCCAGCTATCAATAAATTATACCTCAGGGGTTGGCTATGTTGACTGAACAGTTTAACGAAACAGCATGGACGCTGACATTAATTATTTACACAATTCATTCAGTCAATGATTTCTTTTGATTACGAAAAATTAAACAAGATGTTATTAAAGTACACAACCTTACATGAATGTTACTTAAATACTATGAAGGTTTACATACAATTCGGTTCTTAGTGTTTAAAAAGTGTGTCAACCTTTTAAGTCTCGCACATACTGTAGGTTAAGCTGTAGTTTACATACAGTTTTAATAAATGTTTTCGATTAATCCTTGAAAGAATTTAGTATACCAAGTTCGGAGTGAGAGTTATTGTGTTGTGAAAAAGTTAACTAGTTTAGTTCACAATTACTGATAATTCATTTATACTTAACAAAACCTTGTCGTTTCTTGTGATGAGTCACAGGTATTTCTTCCAGATTGTGTTGATATGTTAATTAATTCTTCATCATTTGGTTTTCCTCCTTTTTATGATTTCGATTTTAATTATTCAAAGTTTTATTATTAATTTTAATTATTGATATTTGTTTTCTAGTTTCATCCTGGGTTTAATGGATCTAGGTTCAACTTCTTGAGTTCATATTGTTTTAATCTTGACTGCATTTCTCTCTTTTTTAACTTTAATTGTGTCGAATTCCGTTTGGCATCTGTCTCTCTTGATCGTTAATAATGGACTCTCCGTTTTATAACGGTTTTCTATATAATAAAGTTTCATTGTTATGGTAACCATCTCATACCTTATTGGTGGTAAATATTAGTACCCATTGTTATAAATCCTGGGTTTTTGTTCAAAATGAATAAATATTTTATAATTGCTATTATTCCTTGGTGTTATTCCCAATGTGTGAGATATTAACATAAATGTCTCTATTTTCTTTCAAAGATTAATTTGGTATCCCATAAAGCTGGGCTTGGTCATGTATTAATGTTTTGACAAATTTGCTAATGTAATGTTATTACATATTTCACTTAATTTTTCTGTTTAGTCTTTTTCTGACATACTATTATGGTTAGCTAATTGAAATAAATAAGTTACTTGGTCTTAATTTTCAAATACAATGGTTAATTGCTTACAATTGTTTTTTCTGAATTTTGACAGGCATTTTATAGGCCTAAGCTGTAACTGTCTAGAATTTCTTATTTTACACAATTTAAACATTATTACTTTCATATGTTCTGCTTACTGTCACTTAGTACTTGTTTACTTTTGAATTACTTAGGGCTGTTTTACAATAAATGAATGTTATTATAATTTTACAAAATCATTCCTTGTCTAATATTCTTTTTTCTATCTTTACAATGATGAGTAATATTGGAATTGTTAAATTTATACAATTGCTTGCTTATACCTACTACTATCTCTTACACACTTTTTTATCACGTAATCATACTATGTTTATGGTCTGTTCATGATCCAGTCATATTCCTTCTTATAAAACACAACTCTTTTAAATAAACTAATAACTACTTTGTTGCTTATTTGGTAACACAATGAAATTGGTTGTCTATCAACATTTTGATTATTGTTCCTGTTTTCGTACCATTGTTCATTTCTTTTATTAAGATTATTAATTGTTTATCGTAATTCCTTCTTATTCTCTTTATCACTTTCACTGCTTATTATTATCACTTCCTACCTACCTCTCACTCTTGGTTTATATTAGTTTTTAAAACATAATGGTAAAGTCAGTTTTTTAACATTTTATGTTTACCCTTTATATCATAGTAAGGTTATTAAAAACACACATAATATACTAACAATTGGTTTACTTGTTTATTATTGGTAGTGTACTTCCTTTTACATAACTTATATAATACTTGTTACTAAATTTGATGTACTATTTGTGTTTTTTATTAGTTTACATTTGTTTATTTTATAGTCTTTATCTGGCCAATCACTGGGGTTGGGTCATAGTCATTTGTCTGTCAGTCTAGTCTATTCACTTATTTATTATTGTTTGTCTACTAGTTTTTCTTTTCATTCTCTCAATACCATTTTATATTTTTGATTATTATTTTTTTTTTTTTAAATTAGTTTACTTTTCTTCAGCTATATAATATTTGTGGATCCCCTATAGGGTCTGAGTTCTGCAACGTTATATAATGCCCTTCCACCAAAATTGATAATTTTATAAATCGTGATTCTAAGTTTTAATGAAATTATCAATTGTATTGTATCTTCTCCTTCTTGGACTCTCCTGCTTCATGTTAATTTTCAAGTTCAGCCTTTACTTTTACTTCTTATTTAATTCTGAATCTCTTCTTCATTATTATTTCCTTCTACGATCTGGCTTATTGATTTTTTATTATAAATTATTCCCGGTAAATTCTATTTTCCCTAACTATCCCTATTTTGTAGCTGAAATCGATTCGGATGGGCTCTATTGGCTAACCTAACTCCGCCGTTCAAAACTACACTTTTTCTGAGGTCAGAGGAACATCATCTCTGCGCAGTTAAATGATTGCTGGGTCTATTCCGCAGTCAACCTTAATTAACAATTCTTCAATGCAGTCATCTCGTGACTAATAATAATAAGAATCTTAATAATATTTGAAGGGAATTTTTTTATTTTTTATTTCATTAATGCTCAGATCGAGTCATATTTATTTCTCACTTCTTTCTGTTGATATCATTTGATAATACTTGAAGCGTTGCTATTTATTGATACAATTAACTTTTTTATTCCTTTTCATTTCCTCCTTGATTCATCTCATTTTTTTATACTTTTTAAATAGTTATTTTTCTTACTTTATTCTTGATCATTTGGTTTGTTGTGGTTCCTTCTTTGGTTTTTTGGTTGGTTTATAACTTCCCTCATCCACTATTCTTCTTTGATTCTATTTTCCTTGTAAACTTATTTATTTGCTTTGGTATATTTTTTTTAATTTGCCTTGGTCGTTTAGTCTTTTTTTGTTTTTTTCAGTCACTGATGGTCGTCGTAGTATTTTTTGATAGATGCCTGATTGTATACCCCTTTAATTTTCTTGGTAATGGGGTGAGTGATCTCATACGTGTTGTTACCCTTGTCCCTGGTTATAATATAAGGTCCTACGTATAACAATAATAATTTTTTCGTAATTCCTTCGATTGTGCTGGGTAATTCTCTGTTTTTAATTAAGACCTTTTCTCCTATATCGTACTTGATTGTTTTGTGTTGGTTCTTGAAATATTTATCTTTTTGTTGTTCTATCTTTTCTGCTATTCTGTTATAAAATTTTCTTTTTTCAAATTGATATTCCGGGTTTATGGGAAACTCAACTATGTCATTTATTTCCCAAGGTGGTGGTCGCTCGAACATCATTGTGTATTATGGTGTGGCTTCTATGAAGTTGTGGTATGATAAGTTTATAAATTCCTGTGCGGATTTTATGTAATTGTGCCATTCTCTTTGTCTATTATGACAGTAGGTCCTTAGGATTCGACCCACCTCTCTTAGTACTCTCTCGGCTGGGTTGCTGCTGGGGTGGTAATTGGATGTTTTGTATGTTTTTATACCATGTTCCCAGAGTTTATTTTTCCATTTACTTCCCTTAAATTGGGTTCCGTGATCTGTGATTATTCCCATAGGTTTCCCTAATTCAGGTATAAATTTTGTTATGATTATTTCAATAATTTTCTTAGTTGTTGCGCGGTTAATCGAGTATAGTTTTGTGTATTTTGTGAAGTGATCGAATATGATTACTATGAATCGGAATCTGTGGCTTCCTCCGCTGCGGGGAAACGGTCCACATACGTCAAGGAATACCTTTTCTAATTTTTGATTTGATATGATTGGTATCATTATACCCTCTTTTTTCGCGTTATTACACTTCACCATCTGGCAAATATTAATTTCTGGATTGTTTTGCTTACTTTTCTATAAATATTTTTAATATAAACTTGTTCCTAAAATGCCTTTATCACCTTCATGGCTCCCATATGGCCGTACCTAATGTGGTAGTCCAGTATTATTTGTTCTTCAACTGTAGCTGGCATCACCAGTTTCCATTCTCCATGGTTAGGGTTATTTTTAATAAATAATACATTGTTGTGTATATTATAGAACTGTATAATCGGTTCTTTCTCATTTTGCACTCTCTGCCGGATACTCGCTATTTTCGGGTCCAAATTGTGATATTTTCTAATTTCTTGTATTATGTTTTCTAAATCAATTCTGTTTTTTAGAATGTTATATACCTTAACCAATTGTTCCTTTTCTCCTTCGAAAGTTTGCTGTTGAATGTTTATACGGGATAATACGTCGGCGGCTGTGTTTTTTCTTCCTGGTACGTACTCCCAGTTAATATTGTATTCTTGTAACAACAATATCCATCGGGTTAATCTCCTGTGACTGAGTTTACATTGCTTGAGGAATGAAATGGATTTATGGTCACTTCTCACTGTGATTGTGTATCCCAGAATATAAGTCCTGAATTTGTTGCAGGCAAATACAACACTAAGTAATTCCTTTTCTGTAACGTGATAGTTTCGTTCACAACTATTTAATATTCTACTAGCAAAACTGATAACCAGGTGTTGTCCCTTCTCATCCTCCTGGTATAAAGCAGCCCCTAAACTAACATCACTCGCATCACAGTTCATGAAGAATGGCTTTTTGAAGTCTGGGTGATGTAGTATAACTGTATTTAAAAATGTTTCTTTTATCTGATTGAACACCTCATTTTATTCGGATCCCCATGTCCACTTATCTTTGGATGATAATTGTTTTTGGAATTTGGCGGTTAAATTAGAGTAATTATCTTGGAATTTCCTATAATAATTGCAAATCCCGAGAAAAGATTGCAGCTGTTTTCTTTTCTTAGGCGTTGGAAAGTGTTGTATAGCTTCAACTTTTTCTAATGATGGAGATATGCCTTTCTCCATTAAATGAAATCCCAAAAATTGCGCTTCACGGGCTATAAATTTCGATTTGTCCAGCTTAAGAGTTATGTTGTTGTCTGACAATTTTTTTAATACTTGTTCCACTCTAGCACAGTGTTCATTCTAATTTGACGATGTTATCAGCAGGTCATCCACATATACGGTAGTAAAATTCAGAGCGTCTTGTCCCAGTGTCTGGTCCATGCATTTGACAAATACTGCGACCGAATTTATCAATCCAAAGAGTAGTCTCTTGAACTGACAGTTCCTCCCATCGAACAAAAAAGCCATGTATTTTCTGCTATTCGGATGTAACTCCACCTGCCAGTATCCACATACCGTATCCCACGTACTGATGTACTTCGTACCGTGGAATTTCTTCAATCTCTCCCGGAGACGTCCTATCATTCACAATCATTTTATTTATCTCTCTCGCATCCAGACATATCCTCACCTTTCCATTCTTTTTTGGTATGGCCACTATCGGACTAGTATAGGGCGACTGACTAAATTCAATAATGTCGTCTTCCATCATTCTGTTGATTTCCGCTCTAACTTCGTTCTTTAGTGAGTAGGCAATGGGATAGGACTTTTTGTGGAAATCTACGGGTTCCTGAATTCGATCTTACATGGTAATCCTTTACCTTGCCCGGCGCGTCTGAAAAAATATGCCGGTATCGGTTATAGATATCGATGAGATCCTCTGCTTGGGACATACTTATCCGTTGGTCTTGATCTTCTCGTTGGAATGTTCTGATCTCCTCCAATTTACTCTCGTAAATTGTTCTTGATCACTCTCCTCGTATACTATCATTGTGGGCGAGTCATGGCAAAAATAATTCTGAATTATTGGGCAGCTGGTTGGTATTGAAGGTGTTTTGCTGCTGTCCATTAGATCGGCTGTCCATATTCCTTCTTCCGTTGTCAGGGATACATTTCCTCATTGTAAATTGATTATGGCGGATTGTTGTCTCACTACATCGCAACCAGTAAGTATATGGAATGGCAGTCCGCTTGCAACCAGAAATGCCATTGGTATTGTTACTCCATGACTGGTAAGCTCCAATGATACCTGCTGTCTTATCGTTTTATTTTGTTTACCCATAGCACAGATGATTGTAACGTTGTTTATTGGTAGAGTTGGTATTTGTGTTTGGCTTCCTTGCTGTATCCTTGTTAACTCTTATGTTGTCTATCAAAGAAATGTATCGATCATGATAGTTGATTGTGTTGTGTTCCGTTTATTTGAGCATTTATGTAGACAATTTCATTGTTACGACTTGGCATTGGATTATTCTCTTCTTCTATCAACTCTTCCCTTATGTTTTTCAAATAATGATTTAGTATGTTTGTAATTGTCTTGTCAGTCATTTGTCTTATTACCCCAGGAGATTGGTCCAGTGATGTGCTGTTTCCAGTTTTCACCGAGCTTAGCAGGTTAAATGAGGACTGGCCTCATCGTTCCTGATTTCCGTTGGGCTTATTGTTTGGCTCAGTTGTGGCTCCTGTCGGTTACCAGAATTATTTTCCACATTCCCGGCGTTTTCTTCATACGTGTTAATTGATTGGTTCAGTCCCTGGTTATAGTACGTTCGGTTACTAATTGATCGAGGATAGTCTCTTCTCAGACTTCCTTGGTTCTGAGATCGCACATAGTTTACGTGTGGTCGATACCCGCGCTTTTGGTTATTACCATTTCCTGGGTGATAACGGTTGTTTTGGCCGTTTTGTGGATTATTCCCCCAGTAGTCATTATTCCTGTAGTATCCATTAACATTACCATTTTGATTATACGTCCGGTGCATGTTATTTCCCTGTTGGTTACCCTGGTAATTAGGCGTATTATTTCCCCGGTAATTATTATGGTTGTTTGTCAGTGGTCTACTATCATTCTGCTGGTTTGGTGGTGATTGATTCTCATTATATCTGTTAATTCTCGAGCTCGCGAAGCGGTTCTTGCGATATTGCCCCTCATGTTCATGCCTTTCTAACAGGCTGGCCATATCTTGTATTGTTTTCACTTGACTGTACATTCGTGCCTTTTGTATGGCATCATCATAGTGGTACGACAACTGGATCACTAGGCACTCTTCAGGAATGCGGGGTTCTAAGTTTCTAGCCATGCAGATTTTCCCAAGAAAATATGATGTCAGGGATTGTCCACTCTGGTTCTCATATCTCCCATTGCTTAGATTTTTTTGGACTATATTCTGAGTCGATTCTGACCATTACTTTGCTTGAAATTGCGCCTTGAATTCCTGTATACTTTGTATCTCCGGTCTCGTGGCTGTCCACCAATTGTCATATGTCTCTTTAAACATTTCGTCTAACATTACTCTCACAGTTGTCCAGCGGTTCTCTCAATTTTTTGCGATTAATTCTTCTACCCTCTTCAGCACGATTGTCGTTGTTGATTACGTGGGTGTTGTTACATGTTCGGTCACACCATGCGTCCACTTCTTCCTGCAATATTACTTCACGTCGATGTATTTTGTCAATTTTTTGTTTGTTTTTATCGATCTTGCTGTCAATTTGGTTTATGTTATTATATATGCGTTCCATTCTTTCTCCAATATCTGTGCGTATTACTGTAATATCCTTCTGATTTTCTTCCCGGATTTGTCGCATTTCCTGTTTCGCCTGTTCACATTTTTTGGCGGTTTCCTCTTGAAATTCATCGATTCTCCTTTTATTTTCACCTTCGAAGTCGTTCATTTTACTTATTGCTTTCTTACGGACTTCTGTGACCGTTTTGTTGGTTTTATCTATTTTCTCCAGCGTCTCTTCTAATTTCTCGTTGGTCTTTTCTAGTCTATCGTTGGTTTCCATGACCGTCTGTTTTATTTCTTCACGGTACTCCATTAATTGGTGTATCATTTGCTGCTTCATCTCTTCTTTATTTTTCTCATGGTCCTCCTTCAGTTGTTTCCTCAATTCTTCCTTCAACTCTTCATTTCTTTTTTGAATGTCCTCCGTCAATTGCTGTTGTAAGGTTTCATGGTTCTTCCTTAATGTACCACTATGTTCCTCCATTTTCTGGTCTATCTGTTGCTTCAAGGTCTCATTATTTTCGTTAATTGTCTGCCTTAAGTCTTCCTTAGTACTTTCGTTTGTACTGACAATTTTTTCATTGATTTTTTTTTAAATCCTTCATTTCTTCCTTCTGTTTCTTAAAATTGTCATTAGTTTCTTCCATAATCTGTTTCAGACTCTCATCGTTCCTGTCGAATTTTTTGTTCATACTATTCATTAATTTCATTAATTTTAGTAGATTCGGGTCTCCTCTAGCTTCCTCCCTTCCTACTGTTTCCACATCCTCAACCGATGTTATTTCCTTTTCTTCCATTCTGACTTCTTTCTTGGCCTCCTTCGTCCGTTTCAGTGATGACGCCCTCTTGTGCATCTTGCTCTCCTTTTCGTAACCGCCGCTAGAGTGTTGTCCTTTCTCTACTTCTAGCCTCACTAGTTGGTCGCTAATTTTGCAACAATCGCTCTCTGTACGTACTCTAAAAGTCTTATTACGTTGTCGTCAATTTATAAGGTATCTATCGCTGACAATGAAGATAACGAACTCGCTAATAACCAGTACCGAATCTTTCTCGTTTTTCTCCTTACCTGTCCTTAATTGATGTACTTATTTCCCGATAGGCGCCAAATTGATTTACAAAAAAAAAACAACAAGTTCTAATTGCGTCGTCTTCCTTTCGATGATAATAATTTCAATTTACTCACATGGGCTGGCGGGAAATCAAATCTCACGTATCGCCCGTCATGTTGCCAACCTGTAATTCTAGTAAAGAATTTTCTTCACTGCTTAAGTACACAAATATTACAATATATGTCAAATAAAACAAAGGACGGTTATTAATGTTCAGTACTAATTTATTAGTGTCCAGATTCGCTAGTCATTTATCATTTAAATACAAAAGATGTTATTATAAAAAAGTTGGCTCCAGCTATCAATAAATTATACCTCAGGGGTTGGCTATGTTGACTGAACAGTTTAACGAAACAGCATGGACGCTGACATTAATTATTTACACAATTCATTCAGTCAATGATTTCTTTTGATTACGAAAAATTAAACAAGATGTTATTAAAGTACACAACCTTACATGAATGTTACTTAAATACTATGAAGGTTTACATACAATTCGGTTCTTAGTGTTTAAAAAGTGTGTCAACCTTTTAAGTCTCGCACATACTGTAGGTTAAGCTGTAGTTTACATACAGTTTTAATAAATGTTTTCGATTAATCCTTGAAAGAATTTAGTATACCAAGTTCGGAGTGAGAGTTATTGTGTTGTGAAAAAGTTAACTAGTTTAGTTCACAATTACTGATAATTCATTTATACTTAACAAAACCTTGTCGTTTCTTGTGATGAGTCACAGGTATTTCTTCCAGATTGTGTTGATATGTTAATTAATTCTTCATCATTTGGTTTTCCTCCTTTTTATGATTTCGATTTTAATTATTCAAAGTTTTATTATTAATTTTAATTATTGATATTTGTTTTCTAGTTTCATCCTGGGTTTAATGGATCTAGGTTCAACTTCTTGAGTTCATATTGTTTTAATCTTGACTGCATTTCTCTCTTTTTTAACTTTAATTGTGTCGAATTCCGTTTGGCATCTGTCTCTCTTGATCGTTAATAATGGACTCTCCGTTTTATAACGGTTTTCTATATAATAAAGTTTCATTGTTATGGTAACCATCTCATACCTTATTGGTGGTAAATATTAGTACCCATTGTTATAAATCCTGGGTTTTTGTTCAAAATGAATAAATATTTTATAATTGCTATTATTCCTTGGTGTTATTCCCAATGTGTGAGATATTAACATAAATGTCTCTATTTTCTTTCAAAGATTAATTTGGTATCCCATAAAGCTGGGCTTGGTCATGTATTAATGTTTTGACAAATTTGCTAATGTAATGTTATTACATATTTCACTTAATTTTTCTGTTTAGTCTTTTTCTGACATACTATTATGGTTAGCTAATTGAAATAAATAAGTTACTTGGTCTTAATTTTCAAATACAATGGTTAATTGCTTACAATTGTTTTTTCTGAATTTTGACAGGCATTTTATAGGCCTAAGCTGTAACTGTCTAGAATTTCTTATTTTACACAATTTAAACATTATTACTTTCATATGTTCTGCTTACTGTCACTTAGTACTTGTTTACTTTTGAATTACTTAGGGCTGTTTTACAATAAATGAATGTTATTATAATTTTACAAAATCATTCCTTGTCTAATATTCTTTTTTCTATCTTTACAATGATGAGTAATATTGGAATTGTTAAATTTATACAATTGCTTGCTTATACCTACTACTATCTCTTACACACTTTTTTATCACGTAATCATACTATGTTTATGGTCTGTTCATGATCCAGTCATATTCCTTCTTATAAAACACAACTCTTTTAAATAAACTAATAACTACTTTGTTGCTTATTTGGTAACACAATGAAATTGGTTGTCTATCAACATTTTGATTATTGTTCCTGTTTTCGTACCATTGTTCATTTCTTTTATTAAGATTATTAATTGTTTATCGTAATTCCTTCTTATTCTCTTTATCACTTTCACTGCTTATTATTATCACTTCCTACCTACCTCTCACTCTTGGTTTATATTAGTTTTTAAAACATAATGGTAAAGTCAGTTTTTTAACATTTTATGTTTACCCTTTATATCATAGTAAGGTTATTAAAAACACACATAATATACTAACAATTGGTTTACTTGTTTATTATTGGTAGTGTACTTCCTTTTACATAACTTATATAATACTTGTTACTAAATTTGATGTACTATTTGTGTTTTTTATTAGTTTACATTTGTTTATTTTATAGTCTTTATCTGGCCAATCACTGGGGTTGGGTCATAGTCATTTGTCTGTCAGTCTAGTCTATTCACTTATTTATTATTGTTTGTCTACTAGTTTTTCTTTTCATTCTCTCAATACCATTTTATATTTTTGATTATTATTATTTTTTTTTTAAATTAGTTTACTTTTCTTCAGCTATATAATATTTGTGGATCCCCTATAGGGTCTGAGTTCTGCAACGTTATATAATGCCCTTCCACCAAAATTGATAATTTTATAAATCGTGATTCTAAGTTTTAATGAAATTATCA
The DNA here is from genome assembly GCA_034769895.1 of Magicicada septendecula. Classification (NCBI taxonomy): domain Eukaryota; kingdom Metazoa; phylum Arthropoda; class Insecta; order Hemiptera; family Cicadidae; genus Magicicada; species Magicicada septendecula. The sequence continues at coordinate 451,315,737 of CM068368.1, forward strand.
ATTGTATTGTATCTTCTCCTTCTTGGACTCTCCTGCTTCATGTTAATTTTCAAGTTCAGCCTTTACTTTTACTTCTTATTTAATTCTGAATCTCTTCTTCATTATTATTTCCTTCTACGATCTGGCTTATTGATTTTTTATTATAAATTATTCCCGGTAAATTCTATTTTCCCTAACTATCCCTATTTTGTAGCTGAAATCGATTCGGATGGGCTCTATTGGCTAACCTAACTCCGCCGTTCAAAACTACACTTTTTCTGAGGTCAGAGGAACATCATCTCTGCGCAGTTAAATGATTGCTGGGTCTATTCCGCAGTCAACCTTAATTAACAATTCTTCAATGCAGTCATCTCGTGACTAATAATAATAAGAATCTTAATAATATTTGAAGGGAATTTTTTTATTTTTTATTTCATTAATGCTCAGATCGAGTCATATTTATTTCTCACTTCTTTCTGTTGATATCATTTGATAATACTTGAAGCGTTGCTATTTATTGATACAATTAACATTTTTATTCCTTTTCATTTCCTCCTTGATTCATCTCATTTTTTTATACTTTTTAAATAGTTATTTTTCTTACTTTATTCTTGATCATTTGGTTTGTTGTGGTTCCTTCTTTGGTTTTTTGGTTGGTTTATAACTTCCCTCATCCACTATTCTTCTTTGATTCTATTTTCCTTGTAAACTTATTTATTTGCTTTGGTATATTTTTTTTAATTTGCCTTGGTCGTTTAGTCATTTTTTTTTTTTTTTTCAGTCACTGATGGTCGTCGTAGTATTTTTGGATAGATGCCTGATTGTATACCCCTTTAATTTTCTTGGTAATGGGGTGAGTGATCTCATACGTGTTGTTACCCTTGTCCCTGGTTATAATATAAGGTCCTACGTATAACAATAATAATTTTTTCGTAATTCCTTCGATTGTGCTGGGTAATTCTCTATTTTTAATTAAGACCTTTACTCCTATATCGTACTTGATTGTTTTGTGTTGGTTTTTGAAATATTTATCTTTTTGTTGTTCTATCTTTTCTGCTATTCTGTTATAAAATTTTCTTTTTTCAAATTGATATTCCGGGTTTATGGGAAACTCAACTATGCCATTTATATCCCTAGGTGGTGGTCGCTTGAACATCATTGTGTATGGTGTGGCTTCTATGAAGTTGTGGTATGATAAGTTTATAAATTCCTGTGCGGATTTTATGTAATTGTGCCATTCTCTTTGTCTATTATGACAGTAGGTCCTTAGGATTCGACCCACCTCTCTTAGTACTCTCTCGGCTGGGTTACTGCTGGGGTGGTAAACGGATGTTTTGTATGTTTTTATACCATGTTCCCAGAGTTTATTTTTCCATTTACTTCCCGTAAATTGGGTTCCGTGATCTGAGATTATTGCCATAGGTTTCCCTAATTCAGGTATAAATTTTGTTATGATTATTTCAATAATTTTCTTAGTTGTTGCGCGGTTAATCGAGTATAGTTTTGTGTATTTTGTGAAGTGATCGAATGTGATTACTATGAATCGGAATCTGTGCCTTCCTCCACTGCGGGGAAACGGTCCACATATGTCAAGGAATACCTTTTCTAATTTTTGATTTGATATGATTGGTATCATTATACCCTCTTTTTTCGCGTTATTACACTTCACCATCTGGCAAATATTAATTTCTGGATTGTTTTGCTTACTTTTCTATAAATATTTTTAATATAAACTTGTTCCTAAAATGCCTTTATCACCTTCATGGCTCCCATATGGCCGTACCTAATGTGGTAGTCCAGTATTATTTGTTCTTCAACTGTAGCTGGCATCACCAGTTTCCATTCTCCATGGTTAGGGTTATTTTTAATAAATAATACATTGTTGTGTATATTATAGAACTGTATAATCGGTTCTTTCTCATTTTGCACTCTCTGCCGGATACTCGCTATTTTCGGGTCCAAATTGTGATATTTTCTAATTTCTTGTATTATGTTTTCTAAATCAATTCTGTTTTTTAGAATGTTATATACCTTAACCAATTGTTCCTTTTCTCCTTCGAAAGTTTGCTGTTGAATGTTTATACGGGATAATACGTCGGCGGCTGTGTTTTTTCTTCCTGGTACGTACTCCCAGTTAATATTGTATTCTTGTAACAACAATATCCATCGGGTTAATCTCCTGTGACTGAGTTTACATTGCTTGAGGAATGAAATGGATTTATGGTCACTTCTCACTGTGATTGTGTATCCCAGAATATAAGTCCTGAATTTGTTGCAGGCAAATACAACACTAAGTAATTCCTTTTCTGTAACGTGATAGTTTCGTTCACAACTATTTAATATTCTACTAGCAAAACTGATAACCAGGTGTTGTCCCTTCTCATCCTCCTGGTATAAAGCAGCCCCTAAACTAACATCACTCGCATCACAGTTCATGAAGAATGGCTTTTTGAAGTCTGGGTGATGTAGTATAACTGTATTTAAAAATGTTTCTTTTATCTGATTGAACACCTCATTTTATTCGGATCCCCATGTCCACTTATCTTTAGATGATAATTGTTTTTGGAATTTGGCGGTTAAATTAGAGTAATTATCTTGGAATTTCCTATAATAATTGCAAATCCCGAGAAAAGATTGCAGCTGTTTTCTTTTCTTAGGCGTTGGAAAGTGTTGTATAGCTTCAACTTTTTCTAATGATGGAGATATGCCTTTCTCCATTAAATGAAATCCCAAAAATTGCGCTTCACGGGCTATAAATTTCGATTTGTCCAGCTTAAGAGTTATGTTGTTGTCTGACAATTTTTTTAATACTTGTTCCACTCTAGCACAGTGTTCATTCCAATTTGACGATGTTATCAGCAGGTCATCCACATATACGGTAGTAAAATTCAGAGCGTCTTGTCCCAATATCTGGTCCATGCATTTGACAAATACTGCGACCGAATTTATCAATCCAAAGAGTAGTCTCTTGAATTGACAGTTCCTCCCATCGAACAAAAAAGCCATGTATTTTCTGCTATTCGGATGTAACTCCACCTGCCAGTATCCACATACCGTATCCCACGTACTGATGTACTTCGTACCGTGGAATTTCTTCAATCTCTCCTGGAGACGTCCTATCATTCACAATCATTTTATTTATCTCTCTCGCATCCAGACATATCCTCACCTTTCCATTCTTTTTTGGTATGGCCACTATCGGACTAGTATAGGGCGACTGACTAAATTCAATAATGTCGTCTTCCATCGTTCTGTTGATTTCCGCTCTAACTTCGTTCTTTAGTGAGTAGGCAATGGGATAGGACTTTTTGTGGAAATCTACGGGTTCCTGAATTCGATCTTACATGGTAATCCTTTACCTTGCCCGGTGCGTCTGAAAAAATATGCCGGTATCGGTTATAGATATCGATGAGATCCTCTGCTTGGGACATACTTATCCGTTGGTCTTGATCTTCTCGTTGGAATGTTCTGATCTCCTCCAATTTACTCTCGTAAATTGTTCTTGATCACTCTCCTCGTATACTATCATTGTGGGCGAGTCATGGCAAAAATAATTCTGAATTATTGGGCAGCTGGTTGGTATTGAAGGTGTTTTGCTGCTGTCCATTAGATCGGCTGTCCATATTCCTTCTTCCGTTGTCAGGGATACATTTCCTCATTGTAAATTGATTATGGCGGATTGTTGTCTCACTACATCGCAACCAGTAAGTATATGGAATGGCAGTCCGCTTGCAACCAGAAATGCCATTGGTATTGTTACTCCATGACTGGTAAGCTCCAATGATACCTGCTTTCTTATCGTTTTATTTTGTTTACCCATAGCACAGATGATTGTAACGTTGTTTATTGGTAGAGTTGGTATTTGTGTTTGGCTTCCTTGCTGTATCCTTGTTAACTCTTATGTTGTCTATCAAAGAAATGTATCGATCATGATAGTTGATTGTGTTCCGTTTATTTGAGCATTTATGTAGACAATTTCATTGTTACGACTTGGCATTGGATTATTCTCTTCTTCTATCAACTCTTCCCTTATGTTTTTCAAATAATGATTTAGTATGTTTGTAATTGTCTTGTCAGTCATTTGTCTTATTACCCCAGGAGATTGGTCCAGTGATGTGCTGTTTCCAGTTTTCACCGACCTTAGCAGGTTAAATGAGGACTGGCCTCATCGTTCCTGATTTCCGTTGGGCTTATTGTTTGGCTCGGTTGTGGCTCCTGTCGGTTACCAGAATTATTTTCCACATTCCCGGCGTTTTCTTCATACGTGTTAATTGATTGGTTCAGTCCCTGGTTATAGTACGTTCGGTTACTAATTGATCGAGGATAGTCTCTTCTCAGACTTCCTTGGTTCTGAGATCGCACATAGTTTACGTGTGGTCGATACTCGCGGTTTTGGTTATTACCATTTCCTGGGTGATAACGGTTGTTTTGGCCGTTTTGTGGATTATTCCCCCAGTAGTCATTATTCCTGTAGTATCCATTAACATTACCATTTTGATTATACGTCCGGTGCGTGTTATTTCCCTGTTGGTTACCCTGGTAATTAGGCGTATTATTTCCCCGGTAATTATTATGGTTGTTTGTCAGTGGTCTACTATCATTCTGCTGGTTTGGTGGTGATTGATTCTCATTATATCTGTTAATTCTCGAGCTCGCGAAGCGGTTCTTGCGATATTGCCCCTCATGTTCATGCCTTTCTAACAGGCTGGCCATATCTTGTATTGTTTTCACTTGACTGTACATTTGTGCCTTTTGTATGGCATCATCATAGTGGTACGACAACTGGATCACTAGGCACTCTTCAGGAATGCGGGGTTCTAAGTTTCTAGCCATGCAGATTTTCCCAAGAAAATATGATGTCGGGGATTGTCCACTCTGGTTCTCATATCTCCCATTGCTTAGATTGTTTTGGACCATATTCTGAGTCGATTCTGACCATTACTTTGCTTGAAATTGCGCCTTGAATTCCTGTATACTTTGTATCTCCGGTCTCGTGGCTGTCCGCCAATTGTCATATGTCTCTTTAAACATTTCGTCTAACATTACTCTCACAGTTGTCCAGCGGTTCTCTCAATTTTTTGCGATTAATTCTTCTACCCTCTTCAGCACGATTGTCGTTGTTGATTACGTGGGTGTTGTTACATGTTCGGTCACACCATGCGTCCACTTCTTCCTGCAATATTACTTCACGTCGATGTATTTTGTCAATTTTTTGTTTGTTTTTATCAATCTTGCTGTCAATTTGGTTTATGTTATTATATATGCGTTCCATTCTTTCTCCAATATCTGTGCGTATTACTGTAATATCCTTCTGATTTTCTTCCCGGATTTGTCGCATTTCCTGTTTCGCCTGTTCACATTTTTTGGCGGTTTCCTCTTGAAATTCATCGATTCTCCTTTTATTTTCACCTTCGAAGTCGTTCATTTTACTTATTGCTTCCTTACGGACTTCTGTGACCGTTTTGTTGGTTTTATCTATTTTCTCCAGCGTCTCTTCTAATTTCTCATTGGTCTTTTCTAGTCTATCGTTGGTTTCCATGACCGTCTGTTTTATTTCTTCACGGTACTCCATTAATTGGTGTATCATTTGCTGCTTCATCTCTTCTTTATTTTTCTCATGGTCCTCCTTCAGTTGTTTCCTCAATTCTTCCTTCAACTCTTCATTTCTTTTTTGAATGTCCTCCGTCAATTGCTGTTGTAAGGTTTCATGGTTCTTCCTTAATGTACCACTATGTTCCTCCATTTTCTGGTCTATCTGTTGCTTCAAGGTCTCATTATTTTCGTTAATTGTCTGCCTTAAGTCTTCCTTAGTACTTTTGTTTGTACTGACAATTTTTTCATTGATTTTTTTTTAAATCCTTCATTTCTTCCTTCTGTTTCTTAAAATTGTCATTAGTTTCTTCCATAATCTGTTTCAGACTCTCATCGTTCCTGTCGAATTTTTTGTTCATACTATTCATTAATTCCATTAATTTTAGTAGATTCGGGTCTCCTCTAGCTTCCTCCCTTCCTACTGTTTCCACATCCTCAACCGATGTTATTTCCTTTTCTTCCATTCTGACTTCTTTCTCGGCCTCCTTCGTCCGTTTCAGTGATGACGCCCTCTTGTGCATCTTGCTCTCCTTTTCGTAACCGCCGCTAGACTGTTGTCCTTTCTCTACTTCTAGCCTCACTAGTTGGTTGCTCTCTGTACGTACTCTGAAAGTCTTATTACGTTGTCGTCAATTTATAAGGTATCTATCGCTGACAATGAAGATAACGAACTCGCTAATAACCAGTACCGAATCTTTATCGTTTTTCTCCTTACCTGTCCTTAATTGATGTACTTATTTCCCGATAGGCGCCAAATTGATTTACAAAAAAAAAAACAACAAGTTCTAATTGCGTCGTCTTCCTTTCGATGATAATAATTTCAATTTACTCACATGGGCTGGCGGGAAATCAAATCTCACGTATCGCCCGTCATGTTGCCAACCTGTAATTCTAGTAAAGAATTTTCTTCACTGCTTAAGTACACAAATATTACAATATATGTCAAATAAAACAAAGGACGGTTATTAATGTTCAGTACTAATTTATTAGTGTCCAGATTCGCTAGTCATTTATCATTTAAATACAAAAGATGTTATTATAAAAAAGTTGGCTCCAGCTATCAATAAATTATACCTCAGGGGTTGGCTATGTTGACTGAACAGTTTAACGAAACAGCATGGACGCTGACATTAATTATTTACACAATTCATTCAGTCAATGATTTCTTTTGATTACGAAAAATTAAACAAGATGTTATTAAAGTACACAACCTTACATGAATGTTACTTAAATACTATGAAGGTTTACATACAATTCGGTTCTTAGTGTTTAAAAAGTGTGTCAACCTTTTAAGTCTCGCACATACTGTAGGTTAAGCTGTAGTTTACATACAGTTTTAATAAATGTTTTCGATTAATCCTTGAAAGAATTTAGTATACCAAGTTCGGAGTGAGAGTTATTGTGTTGTGAAAAAGTTAACTAGTTTAGTTCACAATTACTGATAATTCATTTATACTTAACAAAACCTTGTCGTTTCTTGTGATGAGTCACAGGTATTTCTTCCAGATTGTGTTGATATGTTAATTAATTCTTCATCATTTGGTTTTCCTCCTTTTTATGATTTCGATTTTAATTATTCAAAGTTTTATTATTAATTTTAATTATTGATATTTGTTTTCTAGTTTCATCCTGGGTTTAATGGATCTAGGTTCAACTTCTTGAGTTCATATTGTTTTAATCTTGACTGCATTTCTCTCTTTTTTAACTTTAATTGTGTCGAATTCCGTTTGGCATCTGTCTCTCTTGATCGTTAATAATGGACTCTCCGTTTTATAACGGTTTTCTATATAATAAAGTTTCATTGTTATGGTAACCATCTCATACCTTATTGGTGGTAAATATTAGTACCCATTGTTATAAATCCTGGGTTTTTGTTCAAAATGAATAAATATTTTATAATTGCTATTATTCCTTGGTGTTATTCCCAATGTGTGAGATATTAACATAAATGTCTCTATTTTCTTTCAAAGATTAATTTGGTATCCCATAAAGCTGGGCTTGGTCATGTATTAATGTTTTGACAAATTTGCTAATGTAATGTTATTACATATTTCACTTAATTTTTCTGTTTAGTCTTTTTCTGACATACTATTATGGTTAGCTAATTGAAATAAATAAGTTACTTGGTCTTAATTTTCAAATACATTGGTTAATTGCTTACAATTGTTTTTTCTGAATTTTGACAGGCATTTTATAGGCCTAAGCTGTAACTGTCTAGAATTTCTTATTTTACACAATTTAAACATTATTACTTTCATATGTTCTGCTTACTGTCACTTAGTACTTGTTTACTTTTGAATTACTTAGGGCTGTTTTACAATAAATGAATGTTATTATAATTTTACAAATTCGTTCCTTGTCTAATATTCTTTTTTCTATCTTTACAATGATGAGTAATATTGGAATTGTTAAATTTATACAATTGCTTGCTTATACCTACTACTATCTCTTACACACTTTTTTATCACGTAATCATACTATGTTTATGGTCTGTTCATGATCCAGTCATATTCCTTCTTATAAAACACAACTCTTTTAAATAAACTAATAACTACTTTGTTGCTTATTTGCTAACACAATGAAATTGGTTGTCTATCAACATTTTGATTATTGTTCCTGTTTTCGTACCATTGTTCATTTCTTTTATTAAGATTATTAATTGTTTATCGTAATTCCTTCTTATTCTCTTTATCACTTTCACTGCTTATTATTATCACTTCCTACCTACCTCTCACTCTTGGTTTATATTAGTTTTTAAAACATAATGGTAAAGTCAGTTTTTTAACATTTTATGTTTACCCTTTATATCATAGTAAGGTTATTAAAAACACACATAATATACTAACAATTGGTTTACTTGTTTATTATTGGTAGTGTACTTCCTTTTACATAACTTATATAATACTTGTTACTAAATTTGATGTACTATTTGTGTTTTTTATTAGTTTACATTTGTTTATTTTATAGTCTTTATCTGGCCAATCACTGGGGTTGGGTCATAGTCATTTGTCTGTCAGTCTAGTCTATTCACTTATTTATTATTGTTTGTCTACTAGTTTTTCTTTTCATTCTCTCAATACCATTTTATATTTTTGATTATTATTTTTTTTTTTTTAAATTAGTTTACTTTTCTTCAGCTATATAATATTTGTGGATCCCCTATAGGGTCTGAGTTCTGCAACGTTATATAATGCCCTTCCACCAAAATTGATAATTTTATAAATCGTGATTCTAAGTTTTAATGAAATTATCAATTGTATTGTATCTTCTCCTTCTTGGACTCTCCTGCTTCATGTTAATTTTCAAGTTCAGCCTTTACTTTTACTTCTTATTTAATTCTGAATCTCTTCTTCATTATTATTTCCTTCTACGATCTGGCTTATTGATTTTTTATTATAAATTATTCCCGGTAAATTCTATTTTCCCTAACTATCCCTATTTTGTAGCTGAAATCGATTCGGATGGGCTCTATTGGCTAACCTAACTCCGCCGTTCAAAACTACACTTTTTCTGAGGTCAGAGGAACATCATCTCTGCGCAGTTAAATGATTGCTGGGTCTATTCCGCAGTCAACCTTAATTAACAATTCTTCAATGCAGTCATCTCGTGACTAATAATAATAAGAATCTTAATAATATTTGAAGGGAATTTTTTTATTTTTTATTTCATTAATGCTCAGATCGAGTCATTTATTTCTCACTTCTTTCTGTTGATATCATTTGATAATACTTGAAGCGTTGCTATTTATTGATACAATTAACATTTTTATTCCTTTTCATTTCCTCCTTGATTCATCTCATTTTTTTATACTTTTTAAATAGTTATTTTTCTTACTTTATTCTTGATCATTTGGTTTGTTGTGGTTCCTTCTTTGGTTTTTTGGTTGGTTTATAACTTCCCTCATCCACTATTCTTCTTTGATTCTATTTTCCTTGTAAACTTATTTATTTGCTTTGGTATATTTTTTTTAATTTGCCTTGGTCGTTTAGTCATTTTTTTTTTTTTTTTCAGTCACTGATGGTCGTCGTAGTATTTTTTGATAGATGCCTGATTGTATACCCCTTTAATTTTCTTGGTAATGGGGTGAGTGATCTCATACGTGTTGTTACCCTTGTCCCTGGTTATAATATAAGGTCCTACGTATAACAATAATAATTTTTTCGTAATTCCTTCGATTGTGCTGGGTAATTCTCTATTTTTAATTAAGACCTTTACTCCTATATCGTACTTGATTGTTTTGTGTTGGTTTTTGAAATATTTATCTTTTTGTTGTTCTATCTTTTCTGCTATTCTGTTATAAAATTTTCTTTTTTCAAATTGATATTCCGGGTTTATGGGAAACTCAACTATGCCATTTATATCCCTAGGTGGTGGTCGCTTGAACATCATTGTGTATGGTGTGGCTTCTATGAAGTTGTGGTATGATAAGTTTATAAATTCCTGTGCGGATTTTATGTAATTGTGCCATTCTCTTTGTCTATTATGACAGTAGGTCCTTAGGATTCGACCCACCTCTCTTAGTACTCTCTCGGCTGGGTTACTGCTGGGGTGGTAAACGGATGTTTTGTATGTTTTTATACCATGTTCCCAGAGTTTATTTTTCCATTTACTTCCCGTAAATTGGGTTCCGTGATCTGAGATTATTGCCATAGGTTTCCCTAATTCAGGTATAAATTTTGTTATGATTATTTCAATAATTTTCTTAGTTGTTGCGCGGTTAATCGAGTATAGTTTTGTGTATTTTGTGAAGTGATCGAATGTGATTACTATGAATCGGAATCTGTGCCTTCCTCCACTGCGGGGAAACGGTCCACATATGTCAAGGAATACCTTTTCTAATTTTTGATTTGATATGATTGGTATCATTATACCCTCTTTTTTCGCGTTATTACACTTCACCATCTGGCAAATATTAATTTCTGGATTGTTTTGCTTACTTTTCTATAAATATTTTTAATATAAACTTGTTCCTAAAATGCCTTTATCACCTTCATGGCTCCCATATGGCCGTACCTAATGTGGTAGTCCAGTATTATTTGTTCTTCAACTGTAGCTGGCATCACCAGTTTCCATTCTCCATGGTTAGGGTTATTTTTAATAAATAATACATTGTTGTGTATATTATAGAACTGTATAATCGGTTCTTTCTCATTTTGCACTCTCTGCCGGATACTCGCTATTTTCGGGTCCAAATTGTGATATTTTCTAATTTCTTGTATTATGTTTTCTAAATCAATTCTGTTTTTTAGAATGTTATATACCTTAACCAATTGTTCCTTTTCTCCTTCGAAAGTTTGCTGTTGAATGTTTATACGGGATAATACGTCGGCGGCTGTGTTTTTTCTTCCTGGTACGTACTCCCAGTTAATATTGTATTCTTGTAACAACAATATCCATCGGGTTAATCTCCTGTGACTGAGTTTACATTGCTTGAGGAATGAAATGGATTTATGGTCACTTCTCACTGTGATTGTGTATCCCAGAATATAAGTCCTGAATTTGTTGCAGGCAAATACAACACTAAGTAATTCCTTTTCTGTAACGTGATAGTTTCGTTCACAACTATTTAATATTCTACTAGCAAAACTGATAACCAGGTGTTGTCCCTTCTCATCCTCCTGGTATAAAGCAGCCCCTAAACTAACATCACTCGCATCACAGTTCATGAAGAATGGCTTTTTGAAGTCTGGGTGATGTAGTATAACTGTATTTAAAAATGTTTCTTTTATCTGATTGAACACCTCATTTTATTCGGATCCCCATGTCCACTTATCTTTAGATGATAATTGTTTTTGGAATTTGGCGGTTAAATTAGAGTAATTATCTTGGAATTTCCTATAATAATTGCAAATCCCGAGAAAAGATTGCAGCTGTTTTCTTTTCTTAGGCGTTGGAAAGTGTTGTATAGCTTCAACTTTTTCTAATGATGGAGATATGCCTTTCTCCATTAAATGAAATCCCAAAAATTGCGCTTCACGGGCTATAAATTTCGATTTGTCCAGCTTAAGAGTTATGTTGTTGTCTGACAATTTTTTTAATACTTGTTCCACTCTAGCACAGTGTTCATTCCAATTTGACGATGTTATCAGCAGGTCATCCACATATACGGTAGTAAAATTCAGAGCGTCTTGTCCCAATATCTGGTCCATGCATTTGACAAATACTGCGACCGAATTTATCAATCCAAAGAGTAGTCTCTTGAATTGACAGTTCCTCCCATCGAACAAAAAAGCCATGTATTTTCTGCTATTCGGATGTAACTCCACCTGCCAGTATCCACATACCGTATCCCACGTACTGATGTACTTCGTACCGTGGAATTTCTTCAATCTCTCCTGGAGACGTCCTATCATTCACAATCATTTTATTTATCTCTCTCGCATCCAGACATATCCTCACCTTTCCATTCTTTTTTGGTATGGCCACTATCGGACTAGTATAGGGCGACTGACTAAATTCAATAATGTCGTCTTCCATCATTCTGTTGATTTCCGCTCTAACTTCGTTCTTTAGTGAGTAGGCAATGGGATAGGACTTTTTGTGGAAATCTACGGGTTCCTGAATTCGATCTTACATGGTAATCCTTTACCTTGCCCGGTGCGTCTGAAAAAATATGCCGGTATCGGTTATAGATATCGATGAGATCCTCTGCTTGGGACATACTTATCCGTTGGTCTTGATCTTCTCGTTGGAATGTTCTGATCTCCTCCAATTTACTCTCGTAAATTGTTCTTGATCACTCTCCTCGTATACTATCATTGTGGGCGAGTCATGGCAAAAATAATTCTGAATTATTGGGCAGCTGGTTGGTATTGAAGGTGTTTTGCTGCTGTCCATTAGATCGGCTGTCCATATTCCTTCTTCCGTTGTCAGGGATACATTTCCTCATTGTAAATTGATTATGGCGGATTGTTGTCTCACTACATCGCAACCAGTAAGTATATGGAATGGCAGTCCGCTTGCAACCAGAAATGCCATTGGTATTGTTACTCCATGACTGGTAAGCTCCAATGATACCTGCTTTCTTATCGTTTTATTTTGTTTACCCATAGCACAGATGATTGTAACGTTGTTTATTGGTAGAGTTGGTATTTGTGTTTGGCTTCCTTGCTGTATCCTTGTTAACTCTTATGTTGTCTATCAAAGAAATGTATCGATCATGATAGTTGATTGTGTTCCGTTTATTTGAGCATTTATGTAGACAATTTCATTGTTACGACTTGGCATTGGATTATTCTCTTCTTCTATCAACTCTTCCCTTATGTTTTTCAAATAATGATTTAGTATGTTTGTAATTGTCTTGTCAGTCATTTGTCTTATTACCCCAGGAGATTGGTCCAGTGATGTGCTGTTTCCAGTTTTCACCGACCTTAGCAGGTTAAATGAGGACTGGCCTCATCGTTCCTGATTTCCGTTGGGCTTATTGTTTGGCTCGGTTGTGGCTCCTGTCGGTTACCAGAATTATTTTCCACATTCCCGGCGTTTTCTTCATACGTGTTAATTGATTGGTTCAGTCCCTGGTTATAGTACGTTCGGTTACTAATTGATCGAGGATAGTCTCTTCTCAGACTTCCTTGGTTCTGAGATCGCACATAGTTTACGTGTGGTCGATACTCGCGGTTTTGGTTATTACCATTTCCTGGGTGATAACGGTTGTTTTGGCCGTTTTGTGGATTATTCCCCCAGTAGTCATTATTCCTGTAGTATCCATTAACATTACCATTTTGATTATACGTCCGGTGCGTGTTATTTCCCTGTTGGTTACCCTGGTAATTAGGCGTATTATTTCCCCGGTAATTATTATGGTTGTTTGTCAGTGGTCTACTATCATTCTGCTGGTTTGGTGGTGATTGATTCTCATTATATCTGTTAATTCTCGAGCTCGCGAAGCGGTTCTTGCGATATTGCCCCTCATGTTCATGCCTTTCTAACAGGCTGGCCATATCTTGTATTGTTTTCACTTGACTGTACATTTGTGCCTTTTGTATGGCATCATCATAGTGGTACGACAACTGGATCACTAGGCACTCTTCAGGAATGCGGGGTTCTAAGTTTCTAGCCATGCAGATTTTCCCAAGAAAATATGATGTCGGGGATTGTCCACTCTGGTTCTCATATCTCCCATTGCTTAGATTGTTTTGGACCATATTCTGAGTCGATTCTGACCATTACTTTGCTTGAAATTGCGCCTTGAATTCCTGTATACTTTGTATCTCCGGTCTCGTGGCTGTCCGCCAATTGTCATATGTCTCTTTAAACATTTCGTCTAACATTACTCTCACAGTTGTCCAGCGGTTCTCTCAATTTTTTGCGATTAATTCTTCTACCCTCTTCAGCACGATTGTCGTTGTTGATTACGTGGGTGTTGTTACATGTTCGGTCACACCATGCGTCCACTTCTTCCTGCAATATTACTTCACGTCGATGTATTTTGTCAATTTTTTGTTTGTTTTTATCAATCTTGCTGTCAATTTGGTTTATGTTATTATATATGCGTTCCATTCTTTCTCCAATATCTGTGCGTATTACTGTAATATCCTTCTGATTTTCTTCCCGGATTTGTCGCATTTCCTGTTTCGCCTGTTCACATTTTTTGGCGGTTTCCTCTTGAAATTCATCGATTCTCCTTTTATTTTCACCTTCGAAGTCGTTCATTTTACTTATTGCTTCCTTACGGACTTCTGTGACCGTTTTGTTGGTTTTATCTATTTTCTCCAGCGTCTCTTCTAATTTCTCATTGGTCTTTTCTAGTCTATCGTTGGTTTCCATGACCGTCTGTTTTATTTCTTCACGGTACTCCATTAATTGGTGTATCATTTGCTGCTTCATCTCTTCTTTATTTTTCTCATGGTCCTCCTTCAGTTGTTTCCTCAATTCTTCCTTCAACTCTTCATTTCTTTTTTGAATGTCCTCCGTCAATTGCTGTTGTAAGGTTTCATGGTTCTTCCTTAATGTACCACTATGTTCCTCCATTTTCTGGTCTATCTGTTGCTTCAAGGTCTCATTATTTTCGTTAATTGTCTGCCTTAAGTCTTCCTTAGTACTTTTGTTTGTACTGACAATTTTTTCATTGATTTTTTTTTAAATCCTTCATTTCTTCCTTCTGTTTCTTAAAATTGTCATTAGTTTCTTCCATAATCTGTTTCAGACTCTCATCGTTCCTGTCGAATTTTTTGTTCATACTATTCATTAATTCCATTAATTTTAGTAGATTCGGGTCTCCTCTAGCTTCCTCCCTTCCTACTGTTTCCACATCCTCAACCGATGTTATTTCCTTTTCTTCCATTCTGACTTCTTTCTCGGCCTCCTTCGTCCGTTTCAGTGATGACGCCCTCTTGTGCATCTTGCTCTCCTTTTCGTAACCGCCGCTAGACTGTTGTCCTTTCTCTACTTCTAGCCTCACTAGTTGGTTGCTCTCTGTACGTACTCTGAAAGTCTTATTACGTTGTCGTCAATTTATAAGGTATCTATCGCTGACAATGAAGATAACGAACTCGCTAATAACCAGTACCGAATCTTTATCGTTTTTCTCCTTACCTGTCCTTAATTGATGTACTTATTTCCCGATAGGCGCCAAATTGATTTACAAAAAAAAAAACAACAAGTTCTAATTGCGTCGTCTTCCTTTCGATGATAATAATTTCAATTTACTCACATGGGCTGGCGGGAAATCAAATCTCACGTATCGCCCGTCATGTTGCCAACCTGTAATTCTAGTAAAGAATTTTCTTCACTGCTTAAGTACACAAATATTACAATATATGTCAAATAAAACAAAGGACGGTTATTAATGTTCAGTACTAATTTATTAGTGTCCAGATTCGCTAGTCAT
This sequence comes from Magicicada septendecula, assembly GCA_034769895.1. NCBI lineage: Eukaryota > Metazoa > Arthropoda > Insecta > Hemiptera > Cicadidae > Magicicada > Magicicada septendecula. Next base: position 451,331,140 of record CM068368.1, read on the forward strand.
TTATCATTTAAATACAAAAGATGTTATTATAAAAAAGTTGGCTCCAGCTATCAATAAATTATACCTCAGGGGTTGGCTATGTTGACTGAACAGTTTAACGAAACAGCATGGACGCTGACATTAATTATTTACACAATTCATTCAGTCAATGATTTCTTTTGATTACGAAAAATTAAACAAGATGTTATTAAAGTACACAACCTTACATGAATGTTACTTAAATACTATGAAGGTTTACATACAATTCGGTTCTTAGTGTTTAAAAAGTGTGTCAACCTTTTAAGTCTCGCACATACTGTAGGTTAAGCTGTAGTTTACATACAGTTTTAATAAATGTTTTCGATTAATCCTTGAAAGAATTTAGTATACCAAGTTCGGAGTGAGAGTTATTGTGTTGTGAAAAAGTTAACTAGTTTAGTTCACAATTACTGATAATTCATTTATACTTAACAAAACCTTGTCGTTTCTTGTGATGAGTCACAGGTATTTCTTCCAGATTGTGTTGATATGTTAATTAATTCTTCATCATTTGGTTTTCCTCCTTTTTATGATTTCGATTTTAATTATTCAAAGTTTTATTATTAATTTTAATTATTGATATTTGTTTTCTAGTTTCATCCTGGGTTTAATGGATCTAGGTTCAACTTCTTGAGTTCATATTGTTTTAATCTTGACTGCATTTCTCTCTTTTTTAACTTTAATTGTGTCGAATTCCGTTTGGCATCTGTCTCTCTTGATCGTTAATAATGGACTCTCCGTTTTATAACGGTTTTCTATATAATAAAGTTTCATTGTTATGGTAACCATCTCATACCTTATTGGTGGTAAATATTAGTACCCATTGTTATAAATCCTGGGTTTTTGTTCAAAATGAATAAATATTTTATAATTGCTATTATTCCTTGGTGTTATTCCCAATGTGTGAGATATTAACATAAATGTCTCTATTTTCTTTCAAAGATTAATTTGGTATCCCATAAAGCTGGGCTTGGTCATGTATTAATGTTTTGACAAATTTGCTAATGTAATGTTATTACATATTTCACTTAATTTTTCTGTTTAGTCTTTTTCTGACATACTATTATGGTTAGCTAATTGAAATAAATAAGTTACTTGGTCTTAATTTTCAAATACATTGGTTAATTGCTTACAATTGTTTTTTCTGAATTTTGACAGGCATTTTATAGGCCTAAGCTGTAACTGTCTAGAATTTCTTATTTTACACAATTTAAACATTATTACTTTCATATGTTCTGCTTACTGTCACTTAGTACTTGTTTACTTTTGAATTACTTAGGGCTGTTTTACAATAAATGAATGTTATTATAATTTTACAAATTCGTTCCTTGTCTAATATTCTTTTTTCTATCTTTACAATGATGAGTAATATTGGAATTGTTAAATTTATACAATTGCTTGCTTATACCTACTACTATCTCTTACACACTTTTTTATCACGTAATCATACTATGTTTATGGTCTGTTCATGATCCAGTCATATTCCTTCTTATAAAACACAACTCTTTTAAATAAACTAATAACTACTTTGTTGCTTATTTGCTAACACAATGAAATTGGTTGTCTATCAACATTTTGATTATTCCTGTTTTCGTACCATTGTTCATTTCTTTTATTAAGATTATTAATTGTTTATCTTAATTCCTTCTTATTCTCTTTATCACTTTCACTGCTTATTATTATCATTTCCTACCTACCTCTCACTCTTGGTTTATATTAGTTTTTAAAACATAATGGTAAAGTCAGTTTTTTAACATTTTATGTTTACCCTTTATATCATAGTAAGGTTATTAAAAACACACATAATATACTAACAATTGGTTTACTTGTTTATTATTGGTAGTATACTTCCTTTTACATAACTTATATAATACTTGTTACTAAATTTGATGTACTATTTGTGTTTTTTATTAGTTTACATTTGTTTATTTTATAGTCTTTATCTGGCCAATCACTGGGGTTGGGTCATAGTCATTTGTCTGTCAGTCTAGTCTATTCACTTATTTATTATTGTTTGTCTACTAGTTTTTCTTTTCATTCTCTCAATACCATTTTATATTTTTGATTATTATTTTTTTTTTTTTTAAATTAGTTTACTTTTCTTCAGCTATATAATATTTGTGGATCCCCTATAGGGTCTGAGTTCTGCAACGTTATATAATGCCCTTCCACCAAAATTGATAATTTTATAAATCGTGATTCTAAGTTTTAATGAAATTATCAATTGTATTGTATCTTCTCCTTCTTGGACTCTCCTGCTTCATGTTAATTTTCAAGTTCAGCCTTTACTTTTACTTCTTATTTAATTCTGAATCTCTTCTTCATTATTATTTCCTTCTACGATCTGGCTTATTGATTTTTTATTATAAATTATTCCCGGTAAATTCTATTTTCCCTAACTATCCCTATTTTGTAGCTGAAATCGATTCGGATGGGCTCTATTGGCTAACCTAACTCCGCCGTTCAAAACTACACTTTTTCTGAGGTCAGAGGAACATCATCTCTGCGCAGTTAAATGATTGCTGGGTCTATTCCGCAGTCAACCTTAATTAACAATTCTTCAATGCAGTCATCTCGTGACTAATAATAATAAGAATCTTAATAATATTTGAAGGGAATTTTTTTATTTTTTATTTCATTAATGCTCAGATCGAGTCATTTATTTCTCACTTCTTTCTGTTGATATCATTTGATAATACTTGAAGCGTTGCTATTTATTGATACAATTAACATTTTTATTCCTTTTCATTTCCTCCTTGATTCATCTCATTTTTTTATACTTTTTAAATAGTTATTTTTCTTACTTTATTCTTGATCATTTGGTTTGTTGTGGTTCCTTCTTTGGTTTTTTGGTTGGTTTATAACTTCCCTCATCCACTATTCTTCTTTGATTCTATTTTCCTTGTAAACTTATTTATTTGCTTTGGTATATTTTTTTTAATTTGCCTTGGTCGTTTAGTCATTTTTTTTTTTTTTTTCAGTCACTGATGGTCGTCGTAGTATTTTTTGATAGATGCCTGATTGTATACCCCTTTAATTTTCTTGGTAATGGGGTGAGTGATCTCATACGTGTTGTTACCCTTGTCCCTGGTTATAATATAAGGTCCTACGTATAACAATAATAATTTTTTCGTAATTCCTTCGATTGTGCTGGGTAATTCTCTATTTTTAATTAAGACCTTTACTCCTATATCGTACTTGATTGTTTTGTGTTGGTTTTTGAAATATTTATCTTTTTGTTGTTCTATCTTTTCTGCTATTCTGTTATAAAATTTTCTTTTTTCAAATTGATATTCCGGGTTTATGGGAAACTCAGCTATGCCATTTATATCCCTAGGTGGTGGTCGCTTGAACATCATTGTGTATGGTGTGGCTTCTATGAAGTTGTGGTATGATAAGTTTATAAATTCCTGTGCGGATTTTATGTAATTGTGCCATTCTCTTTGTCTATTATGACAGTAGGTCCTTAGGATTCGACCCACCTCTCTTAGTACTCTCTCGGCTGGGTTACTGCTGGGGTGGTAAACGGATGTTTTGTATGTTTTTATACCATGTTCCCAGAGTTTATTTTTCCATTTACTTCCCGTAAATTGGGTTCCGTGATCTGAGATTATTGCCATAGGTTTCCCTAATTCAGGTATAAATTTTGTTATGATTATTTCAATAATTTTCTTAGTTGTTGCGCGGTTAATCGAGTATAGTTTTGTGTATTTTGTGAAGTGATCGAATGTGATTACTATGAATCGGAATCTGTGCCTTCCTCCACTGCGGGGAAACGGTCCACATATGTCAAGGAATACCTTTTCTAATTTTTGATTTGATATGATTGGTATCATTATACCCTCTTTTTTCGCGTTATTACACTTCACCATCTGGCAAATATTAATTTCTGGATTGTTTTGCTTACTTTTCTATAAATATTTTTAATATAAACTTGTTCCTAAAATGCCTTTATCACCTTCATGGCTCCCATATGGCCGTACCTAATGTGGTAGTCCAGTATTATTTGTTCTTCAACTGTAGCTGGCATCACCAGTTTCCATTCTCCATGGTTAGGGTTATTTTTAATAAATAATACATTGTTGTGTATATTATAGAACTGTATAATCGGTTCTTTCTCATTTTGCACTCTCTGCCGGATACTCGCTATTTTCGGGTCCAAATTGTGATATTTTCTAATTTCTTGTATTATGTTTTCTAAATCAATTCTGTTTTTTAGAATGTTATATACCTTAACCAATTGTTCCTTTTCTCCTTCGAAAGTTTGCTGTTGAATGTTTATACGGGATAATACGTCGGCGGCTGTGTTTTTTCTTCCTGGTACGTACTCCCAGTTAATATTGTATTCTTGTAACAACAATATCCATCGGGTTAATCTCCTGTGACTGAGTTTACATTGCTTGAGGAATGAAATGGATTTATGGTCACTTCTCACTGTGATTGTGTATCCCAGAATATAAGTCCTGAATTTGTTGCAGGCAAATACAACACTAAGTAATTCCTTTTCTGTAACGTGATAGTTTCGTTCACAACTATTTAATATTCTACTAGCAAAACTGATAACCAGGTGTTGTCCCTTCTCATCCTCCTGGTATAAAGCAGCCCCTAAACTAACATCACTCGCATCACAGTTCATGAAGAATGGCTTTTTGAAGTCTGGGTGATGTAGTATAACTGTATTTAAAAATGTTTCTTTTATCTGATTGAACACCTCATTTTATTCGGATCCCCATGTCCACTTATCTTTAGATGATAATTGTTTTTGGAATTTGGCGGTTAAATTAGAGTAATTATCTTGGAATTTCCTATAATAATTGCAAATCCCGAGAAAAGATTGCAGCTGTTTTCTTTTCTTAGGCGTTGGAAAGTGTTGTATAGCTTCAACTTTTTCTAATGATGGAGATATGCCTTTCTCCATTAAATGAAATCCCAAAAATTGCGCTTCACGGGCTATAAATTTCGATTTGTCCAGCTTAAGAGTTATGTTGTTGTCTGACAATTTTTTTAATACTTGTTCCACTCTAGCACAGTGTTCATTCCAATTTGACGATGTTATCAGCAGGTCATCCACATATACGGTAGTAAAATTCAGAGCGTCTTGTCCCAATATCTGGTCCATGCATTTGACAAATACTGCGACCGAATTTATCAATCCAAAGAGTAGTCTCTTGAATTGACAGTTCCTCCCATCGAACAAAAAAGCCATGTATTTTCTGCTATTCGGATGTAACTCCACCTGCCAGTATCCACATACCGTATCCCACGTACTGATGTACTTCGTACCGTGGAATTTCTTCAATCTCTCCTGGAGACGTCCTATCATTCACAATCATTTTATTTATCTCTCTCGCATCCAGACATATCCTCACCTTTCCATTCTTTTTTGGTATGGCCACTATCGGACTAGTATAGGGCGACTGACTAAATTCAATAATGTCGTCTTCCATCATTCTGTTGATTTCCGCTCTAACTTCGTTCTTTAGTGAGTAGGCAATGGGATAGGACTTTTTGTGGAAATCTACGGGTTCCTGAATTCGATCTTACATGGTAATCCTTTACCTTGCCCGGTGCGTCTGAAAAAATATGCCGGTATCGGTTATAGATATCGATGAGATCCTCTGCTTGGGACATACTTATCCGTTGGTCTTGATCTTCTCGTTGGAATGTTCTGATCTCCTCCAATTTACTCTCGTAAATTGTTCTTGATCACTCTCCTCGTATACTATCATTGTGGGCGAGTCATGGCAAAAATAATTCTGAATTATTGGGCAGCTGGTTGGTATTGAAGGTGTTTTGCTGCTGTCCATTAGATCGGCTGTCCATATTCCTTCTTCCGTTGTCAGGGATACATTTCCTCATTGTAAATTGATTATGGCGGATTGTTGTCTCACTACATCGCAACCAGTAAGTATATGGAATGGCAGTCCGCTTGCAACCAGAAATGCCATTGGTATTGTTACTCCATGACTGGTAAGCTCCAATGATACCTGCTTTCTTATCGTTTTATTTTGTTTACCCATAGCACAGATGATTGTAACGTTGTTTATTGGTAGAGTTGGTATTTGTGTTTGGCTTCCTTGCTGTATCCTTGTTAACTCTTATGTTGTCTATCAAAGAAATGTATCGATCATGATAGTTGATTGTGTTCCATTTATTTGAGCATTTATGTAGACAATTTCATTGTTACGACTTGGCATTGGATTATTCTCTTCTTCTATCAACTCTTCCCTTATGTTTTTCAAATAATGATTTAGTATGTTTGTAATTGTCTTGTCAGTCATTTGTCTTATTACCCCAGGAGATTGGTCCAGTGATGTGCTGTTTCCAGTTTTCACCGACCTTAGCAGGTTAAATGAGGACTGGCCTCATCGTTCCTGATTTCCGTTGGGCTTATTGTTTGGCTCGGTTGTGGCTCCTGTCGGTTACCAGAATTATTTTCCACATTCCCGGCGTTTTCTTCATACGTGTTAATTGATTGGTTCAGTCCCTGGTTATAGTACGTTCGGTTACTAATTGATCGAGGATAGTCTCTTCTCAGACTTCCTTGGTTCTGAGATCGCACATAGTTTACGTGTGGTCGATACTCGCGGTTTTGGTTATTACCATTTCCTGGGTGATAACGGTTGTTTTGGCCGTTTTGTGGATTATTCCCCCAGTAGTCATTATTCCTGTAGTATCCATTAACATTACCATTTTGATTATACGTCCGGTGCGTGTTATTTCCCTGTTGGTTACCCTGGTAATTAGGCGTATTATTTCCCCGGTAATTATTATGGTTGTTTGTCAGTGGTCTACTATCATTCTGCTGGTTTGGTGGTGATTGATTCTCATTATATCTGTTAATTCTCGAGCTCGCGAAGCGGTTCTTGCGATATTGCCCCTCATGTTCATGCCTTTCTAACAGGCTGGCCATATCTTGTATTGTTTTCACTTGACTGTACATTTGTGCCTTTTGTATGGCATCATCATAGTGGTACGACAACTGGATCACTAGGCACTCTTCAGGAATGCGGGGTTCTAAGTTTCTAGCCATGCAGATTTTCCCAAGAAAATATGATGTCGGGGATTGTCCACTCTGGTTCTCATATCTCCCATTGCTTAGATTGTTTTGGACCATATTCTGAGTCGATTCTGACCATTACTTTGCTTGAAATTGCGCCTTGAATTCCTGTATACTTTGTATCTCCGGTCTCGTGGCTGTCCGCCAATTGTCATATGTCTCTTTAAACATTTCGTCTAACATTACTCTCACAGTTGTCCAGCGGTTCTCTCAATTTTTTGCGATTAATTCTTCTACCCTCTTCAGCACGATTGTCGTTGTTGATTACGTGGGTGTTGTTACATGTTCGGTCACACCATGCGTCCACTTCTTCCTGCAATATTACTTCACGTCGATGTATTTTGTCAATTTTTTGTTTGTTTTTATCAATCTTGCTGTCAATTTGGTTTATGTTATTATATATGCGTTCCATTCTTTCTCCAATATCTGTGCGTATTACTGTAATATCCTTCTGATTTTCTTCCCGGATTTGTCGCATTTCCTGTTTCGCCTGTTCACATTTTTTGGCGGTTTCCTCTTGAAATTCATCGATTCTCCTTTTATTTTCACCTTCGAAGTCGTTCATTTTACTTATTGCTTCCTTACGGACTTCTGTGACCGTTTTGTTGGTTTTATCTATTTTCTCCAGCGTCTCTTCTAATTTCTCATTGGTCTTTTCTAGTCTATCGTTGGTTTCCATGACCGTCTGTTTTATTTCTTCACGGTACTCCATTAATTGGTGTATCATTTGCTGCTTCATCTCTTCTTTATTTTTCTCATGGTCCTCCTTCAGTTGTTTCCTCAATTCTTCCTTCAACTCTTCATTTCTTTTTTGAATGTCCTCCGTCAATTGCTGTTGTAAGGTTTCATGGTTCTTCCTTAATGTACCACTATGTTCCTCCATTTTCTGGTCTATCTGTTGCTTCAAGGTCTCATTATTTTCGTTAATTGTCTGCCTTAAGTCTTCCTTAGTACTTTTGTTTGTACTGACAATTTTTTCATTGATTTTTTTTTAAATCCTTCATTTCTTCCTTCTGTTTCTTAAAATTGTCATTAGTTTCTTCCATAATCTGTTTCAGACTCTCATCGTTCCTGTCGAATTTTTTGTTCATACTATTCATTAATTCCATTAATTTTAGTAGATTCGGGTCTCCTCTAGCTTCCTCCCTTCCTACTGTTTCCACATCCTCAACCGATGTTATTTCCTTTTCTTCCATTCTGACTTCTTTCTCGGCTCCTTCGTCCGTTTCAGTGATGACGCCCTCTTGTGCATCTTGCTCTCCTTTTCGTAACCGCCGCTAGACTGTTGTCCTTTCTCTACTTCTAGCCTCACTAGTTGGTCGCTAATTTTGCAACAATCGCTCTCTGTACGTACTCTAAAAGTCTTATTACGTTGTCGTCAATTTATAAGGTATCTATCGCTGACAATGAAGATAACGAACTCGCTAATAACCAGTACCGAATCTTTCTCGTTTGTCTCCTTACCTGTCCTTAATTGATGCACTTATTTCCCGATAGGCGCCAAATTGATTTACAAAAAAAAAAAACAAGTTCTAATTGCGTCGTCTTCCTTTCGATGATAATAATTTCAATTTACTCACATGGGCTGGCGGGAAATCAAATCTCGCGTATCGCCCGTCATGTTGCCAACCTGTAATTCTAGTAAAGAATTTTCTTCCTGCTTAAGTACACAAATATTACAATATATGTCAAATAAAACAAAGGACGGTTATTAATGTTCAGTACTAATTTATTAGTGTCCAGATTCGCTAGTCATTTATCATTTAAATACAAAAGATGTTATTATAAAAAAGTTGGCTCCAGCTATCAATAAATTATACCTCAGGGGTTGACTATGTTGACTGAACAGTTTAACGAAACCAGCATGGACGCTGACATTAATTATTTACACAATTCATTCAGTCAATGATTTCTTTTGATTACGAAAAATTAAACAAGATGTTATTAAAGTACACAACCTTACATCAATGTTACTTAAATACTATGAAGGTTTACATACAATTCGGTTCTTAGTGTTTAAAAAGTGTGTCAACCTTTTAAGTCTCGCACATACTGTAGGTTAAGCTGTAGTTTACATACAGTTTTAATAAATGTTTTCGATTAATCCTTGAAAGAATTTAGTATACCAAGTTCGGAGTGAGATTTATTGTGTTGTGAAAAAGTTAACTAGTTTAGTTCACAATTACTGATAATTCATTTATACTTAACAAAACCTTGTCGTTTCTTGTGATGAGTCACAGGTATTTCTTCCAGATTGTGTTGATATGTTAATTAATTCTTCATCATTTGGTTTTCCTCCTTTTTATGATTTCGATTTTAATTATTCAAAGTTTTATTATTAATTTTAATTATTGATATTTGTTTTCTAGTTTCATCCTGGGTTGAATGGATCTAGGTTCAACTTCTTGAGTTCATATTGTTTTAATCTTGACTGCATTTCTCTCTTTTTTAACTTTAATTGTGTCGAATTCCGTTTGGCATCTGTCTCTCTTGATCGTTAATAATGGACTCTCCGTTTTATAACGGTTTCCTATATAATAAAGTTTCATTGTTATGGTAACCATCTCATACCTTATTGGTGGTAAATATTTGTACCCATTGTTATAAATCCTGGGTTTTTGTTCAAAATGAATAAATATTTTATAATTGCTATTATTCCTTGGTGTTATTCCCAATGTGTGAGATATTAACATAAATGTCTCTATTTTCTTTCAAAGATTAATTTGGTATCCCATAAAGCTGGGCTTGGTCATGTATTAATGTTTTGACAAATTTGCTAATGTAATGTTATTACATATTTCACTTAATTTTTCTGTTTAGTCTTTTTCTGACATACTATTATGGTTAGCTAATTGAAATAAATAAGTTACTTGGTCTTAATTTTCAAATACAATGGTTAATTGCTTACAATTGTTTTTTCTGAATTTTGACAGGCATTTTATAGGCCTAAGCTGTAACTGTCTAGAATTTCTTATTTTACACAATTTAAACATTATTACTTTCATATGTTCTGCTTACTGTCACTTAGTACTTGTTTACTTTTGAATTACTTAGGGCTGTTTTACAATAAATGAATGTTATTATAATTTTACAAAATCATTCCTTGTCTAATATTCTTTTTTCTATCTTTACAATGATGAGTAATATTGGAATTGTTAAATTTATACAATTGCTTGCTTATACCTACTACTATCTCTTACACACTTTTTTATCACGTAATCATACTATGTTTATGGTCTGTTCATGATCCAGTCATATTCCTTCTTATAAAACACAACTCTTTTAAATAAACTAATAACTACTTTGTTGCTTATTTGCTAACACAATGAAATTGGTTGTCTATCAACATTTTGACTATTGTTCCTGTTTTCGTACCATTGTTCATTTCTTTTATTAAGATTATTAATTGTTTATCGTAATTCCTTCTTATTCTCTTTATCACTTTCACTGCTTATTATTATCACTTCCTACCTACCTCTCACTCTTGGTTTATATTAGTTTTTAAAACATAATGGTAAAGTCAGTTTTTTAACATTTTATGTTTACCCTTTATATCATAGTAAGGTTATTAAAAACACACATAATATACTAACAATTGGTTTACTTGTTTATTATTGGTAGTGTACTTCCTTTTACATAACTTATATAATACTTGTTACTAAATTTGATGTACTATTTGTGTTTTTTATTAGTTTACATTTGTTTATTTTATAGTCTTTATCTGGCCAATCACTGGGGTTGGGTCATAGTCATTTGTCTGTCAGTCTAGTCTATTCACTTATTTATTATTGTTTGTCTACTAGTTTTTCTTTTCATTCTCTCAATACCATTTTATATTTTTGATTATTATTTTTTTTTTTTTAAATTAGTTTACTTTTCTTCAGCTATATAATATTTGTGGATCCCCTATAGGGTCTGAGTTCTGCAAGTTATATAATGCCCTTCCACCAAAATTGATAATTTTATAAATCGTGATTCTAAGTTTTAATGAAATTATCAATTGTATTGTATCTTCTCCTTCTTGGACTCTCCTGCTTCATGTTAATTTTCAAGTTCAGCCTTTACTTTTACTTCTTATTTAATTCTGAATCTCTTCTTCATTATTATTTCCTTCTACGATCTGGCTTATTGATTTTTTATTATAAATTATTCCCGGTAAATTCTATTTTCCCTAACTATCCCTATTTTGTAGCTGAAATCGATTCGGATGGGCTCTATTGGCTAACCTAACTCCGCCGTTCAAAACTACACTTTTTCTGAGGTCAGAGGAACATCATCTCTGCGCAGTTAAATGATTGCTGGGTCTATTCCGCAGTCAACCTTAATTAATAATTCTTCAATGCAGTCATCTCGTGACTAATAATAATTAGAATCTTAATAATATTTGAAGGGAATTTTTTTATTTTTTATTTCATTAATGCTCAGATCGAGTCATATTTATTTCTCACCTCTTTCTGTTGATATCATTTGATAATACTTGAAGCGTTGCTATTTATTGATACAATTAACATTTTTATTCCTTTTCATTTCCTCCTTGATTCATCTCATTTTTTTATACTTTTTAAATAGTTATTTTTCTTACTTTATTCTTGATCATTTGGTTTGTTGTGGTTCCTTCTTTGGTTTTTTGGTTGGTTTATAACTTCCCTCATCCACTATTCTTCTTTGATTCTATTTTCCTTGTAAACTTATTTATTTGCTTTGGTATATTTTTTTTCAATTTGCCTTGGTCGTTTAGTCTTTTTTTTTGTTTTTTCAGTCACTGATGGTCGTCGTAGTATTTTTTGATAGATGCCTGATTGTATACCCCTTTAATTTTCTTGTTAATGGGGTGAGTGATCTCATACGTGTTGTTACCCTTGTCCCTGGTTATAATATAAGGTCCTACTTATAACAATAATAATTTTTTCGTAATTCCTTCGATTGTGCTGGGTAATTCTCTGTTTTTAATTAAGACCTTTACTCCTATATCGTACTTGATTGTTTTGTGTTGGTTTTTGAAATATTTATCTTTTTGTTGTTCTATATTTTCTGCTATTCTGTTATAAAATTTTCTTTTTTCAAATTGATATTCCGGGTTTATGGGAAACTCAACTATGCCATTTATATCCCTAGGTGGTGGTCGCTTGAACATCATTGTGTATGGTGTGGCTTCTATGAAGTTGTGGTATGATAAGTTTATAAATTCCTGTGCGGATTTTATGTAATTGTGCCATTCTCTTTGTCTATTATGACAGTAGGTCCTTAGGATTCGACCCACCTCTCTTAGTACTCTCTCGGCTGGGTTGCTGCTGGGGTGGTAAACGGATGTTTTGTATGTTTTTATACCATGTTCCCAGAGTTTATTTTTCCATTTACTTCCCTTAAATTGGGTTCCGTGATCTGTGATTATTGCCATAGGTTTCCCTAATTCAGGTATAAATTTTGTTATGATTATTTCAATAATTTTCTTAGTTGTTGCGCGGTTAATCGAGTATAGTTTTGTGTATTTTGTGAAGTGATCGAATGTGATTACTATGAATCGGAATCTGTGCCTTCCTCCACTGCGGGGAAACGGTCCACATATGTCAAGGAATACCTTTTCTAATTTTTGATTTGATATGATTGGTATCATTATACCCTCTTTTTTCGCGTTATTACACTTCACCATCTGGCAAATATTAATTTCTGGATTGTTTTGCTTACTTTTCTATAAATATTTTTAATATAAACTTGTTCCTAAAATGCCTTTATCACCTTCATGGCTCCCATATGGCCGTACCTAATGTGGTAGTCCAGTATTATTTGTTCTTCAACTGTAGCTGGCATCACCAGTTCCATTCTCCATGGTTAGGGTTATTTTTAATAAATAATACATTGTTGTGTATATTATAGAACTGTATAATCGGTTCTTTCTCATTTTGCACTCTCTGCCGGATACTCGCTATTTTCGGGTCCAAATTGTGATATTTTCTAATTTCTTGTATTATGTTTTCTAAATCAATTCTGTTTTTTAGAATGTTATATACCTTAACCAATTGTTCCTTTTCTCCTTCGAAAGTTTGCTGTTGAATGTTTATACGGGATAATACGTCGGCGGCTGTGTTTTTTCTTCCTGGTACGTACTCCCAGTTAATATTGTATTCTTGTAACAACAATATCCATCGGGTTAATCTCCTGTGACTGAGTTTACATTGCTTGAGGAATGAAATGGATTTATGGTCACTTCTCACTGTGATTGTGTATCCCAGAATATAAGTCCTGAATTTGTTGCAGGCAAATACAACACTAAGTAATTCCTTTTCTGTAACGTGATAGTTTCATTCACAACTATTTAATATTCTACTAGCAAAACTGATAACCAGGTGTTGTCCCTTCTCATCCTCCTGGTATAAAGCAGCCCCTAAACTAACATCACTCGCATCACAGTTCATGAAGAATGGCTTTTTGAAGTCTGGGTGATGTAGTATAACTGTATTTAAAAATGTTTCTTTTATCTGATTGAACACCTCATTTTATTCGGATCCCCATGTCCACTTATCTTTGGATGATAATTGTTTTTGGAATTTGGCGGTTAAATTAGAGTAATTATCTTGGAATTTCCTATAATAATTGCAAATCCCGAGAAAAGATTGCAGCTGTTTTCTTTTCTTAGGCGTTGGAAAGTGTTGTATAGCTTCAACTTTTTCTAATGATGGAGATATGCCTTTCTCCATTAAATGAAATCCCAAAAATTGCGCTTCACGGGCTATAAATTTCGATTTGTCCAGCTTAAGAGTTATGTTGTTGTCTGACAATTTTTTTAATACTTGTTCCACTCTAGCACAGTGTTCATTCCAATTTGACGATGTTATCAGCAGGTCATCCACATATACGGTAGTAAAATTCAGAGCGTCTTGTCCCAATATCTGGTCCATGCATTTGACAAATACTGCGACCGAATTTATCAATCCAAAGAGTAGTCTCTTGAACTCCCATCGAACAAAAAAGCCATGTATTTTCTGCTATTCGGATGTAACTCCACCTGCCAGTATCCACATACCGTATCCCACGTACTGATGTACTTCGTACCGTGGAATTTCTTCAATCTCTCCCGGAGACGTCCTATCATTCACAATCATTTTATTTATCTCTCTCGCATCCAGACATATCCTCACCTTTCCATTCTTTTTTGGTATGGCCACTATCGGACTAGTATAGGGCGACTGACTAAATTCAATAATGTCGTCTTCCATCATTCTGTTGATTTCTGCTCTAACTTCGTTCTTTAGTGAGTAGGCAATGGGATAGGACTTTTTGTGGAAATCTACGGGTTCCTGAATTCGATCTTACATGGTAATCCTTTACCTTGCCCGGTGCGTCTGAAAAAATATGCCGGTATCGGTTATAGATATCGATGAGATCCTCTGCTTGGGACATACTTATCCGTTGGTCTTGATCTTCTCGTTGGAATGTTCTGATCTCCTCCAATTTACTCTCGTAAATTGTTCTTGATCACTCTCCTCGTATACTATCATTGTGGGCGAGTCATGGCAAAAATAATTCTGAATTATTGGGCAGCTGGTTGGTATTGAAGGTGTTTTGCTGCTGTCCATTAGATCGGCTGTCCATATTCCTTCTTCCATTGTCAGGGATACATTTCCTCATTGTAAATTGATTATGGCGGATTGTTGTCTCACTACATCGCAACCAGTAAGTATATGGAATGGCAGTCCGCTTGCAACCAGAAATGCCATTGGTATTGTTACTCCATGACGGGTAAGCTCCAATGATACCTGCTTTCTTATCGTTTTATTTTGTTTACCCCCATAGCACAGATGATTGTAACGTTGTTTATTGGTAGAGTTGGTATTTGTGTTTGGCTTCCTTGCTGTATCCTTGTTAACTCTTATGTTGTCTATCAAAGAAATGTATCGATCATGATAGTTGATTGTGTTCCGTTTATTTGAGCATTTATGTAGACAATTTCATTGTTACGACTTGGCATTGGATTATTCTCTTCTTCTATCAACTCTTCCCTTATGTTTTTCAAATAATGATTTAGTATGTTTGTAATTGTCTTGTCAGTCATTTGTCTTATTACCCCAGGAGATTGGTCCAGTGATGTGCTGTTTCCAGTTTTCACCGACCTTAGCAGGTTAAATGAGGACTGGCCTCATCGTTCCTGATTTCCGTTGGGCTTATTGTTTGGCTCGGTTGTGGCTCCTGTCGGTTACCAGAATTATTTTCCACATTCCCGGCGTTTTCTTCATACGTGTTAATTGATTGGTTCAGTCCCTGGTTATAGTACGTTCGGTTACTAATTGATCGAGGATAGTCTCTTCTCAGACTTCCTTGGTTCTGAGATCGCACATAGTTTACGTGTGGTCGATACCCGCGGTTTTGGTTATTACCATTTCCTGGGTGATAACGGTTGTTTTGGCCGTTTTGTGGATTATTCCCCCGGTAGTCATTATTCCTGTAGTATCCATTAACATTACCATTTTGATTATACGTCCGGTGCGTGTTATTTCCCTGTTGGTTACCCTGGTAATTAGGCGTATTATTTCCCCGGTAATTATTATGGTTGTTTGTCAGTGGTCTACTATCATTCTGCTGGTTTGGTGGTGATTGATTCTCATTATATCTGTTAATTCTCGAGCTCGCGAAGCGGTTCTTGCGATATTGCCCCTCATGTTCATGCCTTTCTAACAGGCTGGCCATATCTTGTATTGTTTTCACTTGACTGTACATTCGTGCCTTTTGTATGGCATCATCGTAGTGGTACGACAACTGGATCACTAGGCACTCTTCAGGAACGCGGGGTTCTAAGTTTCTAGCCATGCAGATTTTCCCAAGAAAATACAATGTCAGGGATTGTCCACTCTGGTTCTCATATCTCCCGTTGCTTAGATTGTTTTGGACCATATTCTGAGTCGATTCTGACCATTACTTTGCTTGAAATTGCGCCTTGAATTCCTGTATACTTTGTATCTCCGGTCTCGTGGCTGTCCGCCAATTGTCATATGTCTCTTTAAACATTTCGTCTAACATTACTCTCACAGTTGTCCAGCGGTTCTCTCAATTTTTTGCGATTAATTCTTCTACCCTCTTCAGCACGATTGTCGTTGTTGATTACGTGGGTGTTGTTACATGTTCGGTCACACCATGCGTCCACTTCTTCCTGCAATATTACTTCACGTCGATGTATTTTGTCAATTTTTTGTTTGTTTTTATCGATCTTGCTGTCAATTTGGTTTATGTTATTATATATGTGTTCCATTCTTTCTCCAATATCTGTGCGTATTACTGTAATATCCTTCTGATTTTCTTCCCGGATTTGTCGCATTTCCTGTTTCGCCTGTTCACATTTTTTGGCGGTTTCCTCTTGAAATTCATCGATACTCCTTTTATTTTCACCTTCGAAGTCGTTCATTTTACTTATTGCTTCCTTACGGACTTCTGTGACCGTTTTGTTGGTTTTATCTATTTTCTCCAGCGTCTCTTCTAATTTCTCATTGGTCTTTTCTAGTCTATCGTTGGTTTCCATGACCGTCTGTTTTATTTCTTCACGGTACTCCATTAATTGGTGTATCATTTGCTGCTTCATCTCTTCTTTATTTTTCTCATGGTCCTCCTTCAGTTGTTTCCTCAATTCTTCCTTCAACTCTTCATTCCTTTTTTGAATGTCCTCCGTCAATTGCTGTTGTAAGGTTTCATAGTTCTTCCTTAATGTTCCACTATGTTCCTCCATTTTCTGGTCTATCTGTTGCTTCAAGGTCTCATTATTTTCGTTAATTGTCTGCCTTAAGTCTTCCTTAGTACTTTTGTTTGTACTGACAATTTTTTCATTGATTTTTTTTTAAATCCTTCATTTCTTCCTTCTGTTTCTTAAAATTGTCATTAGTTTCTTCCATAATCTGTTTCAGACTCTCATCGTTCCTGTCGAATTTTTTGTTCATACTATTCATTAATTCCATTAATTTTAGTAGATTCGGGTCTCCTCTAGCTTCCTCCCTTCCTACTGTTTCCACATCCTCAACCGATGTTATTTCCTTTTCTTCCATTCTGACTTCTTTCTCGGCTCCTTCGTCCGTTTCAGTGATGACGCCCTCTTGTGCATCTTGCTCTCCTTTTCGTAACCGCCGCTAGACTGTTGTCCTTTCTCTACTTCTAGCCTCACTAGTTGGTCGCTAATTTTGCAACAATCGCTCTCTGTACGTACTCTAAAAGTCTTATTACGTTGTCGTCAATTTATAAGGTATCTATCGCTGACAATGAAGATAACGAACTCGCTAATAACCAGTACCGAATCTTTCTCGTTTGTCTCCTTACCTGTCCTTAATTGATGCACTTATTTCCCGATAGGCGCCAAATTGATTTACAAAAAAAAAAAACAAGTTCTAATTGCGTCGTCTTCCTTTCGATGATAATAATTTCAATTTACTCACATGGGCTGGCGGGAAATCAAATCTCGCGTATCGCCCGTCATGTTGCCAACCTGTAATTCTAGTAAAGAATTTTCTTCCTGCTTAAGTACACAAATATTACAATATATGTCAAATAAAACAAAGGACGGTTATTAATGTTCAGTACTAATTTATTAGTGTCCAGATTCGCTAGTCATTTATCATTTAAATACAAAAGATGTTATTATAAAAAAGTTGGCTCCAGCTATCAATAAATTATACCTCAGGGGTTGACTATGTTGACTGAACAGTTTAACGAAACCAGCATGGACGCTGACATTAATTATTTACACAATTCATTCAGTCAATGATTTCTTTTGATTACGAAAAATTAAACAAGATGTTATTAAAGTACACAACCTTACATCAATGTTACTTAAATACTATGAAGGTTTACATACAATTCGGTTCTTAGTGTTTAAAAAGTGTGTCAACCTTTTAAGTCTCGCACATACTGTAGGTTAAGCTGTAGTTTACATACAGTTTTAATAAATGTTTTCGATTAATCCTTGAAAGAATTTAGTATACCAAGTTCGGAGTGAGATTTATTGTGTTGTGAAAAAGTTAACTAGTTTAGTTCACAATTACTGATAATTCATTTATACTTAACAAAACCTTGTCGTTTCTTGTGATGAGTCACAGGTATTTCTTCCAGATTGTGTTGATATGTTAATTAATTCTTCATCATTTGGTTTTCCTCCTTTTTATGATTTCGATTTTAATTATTCAAAGTTTTATTATTAATTTTAATTATTGATATTTGTTTTCTAGTTTCATCCTGGGTTGAATGGATCTAGGTTCAACTTCTTGAGTTCATATTGTTTTAATCTTGACTGCATTTCTCTCTTTTTTAACTTTAATTGTGTCGAATTCCGTTTGGCATCTGTCTCTCTTGATCGTTAATAATGGACTCTCCGTTTTATAACGGTTTCCTATATAATAAAGTTTCATTGTTATGGTAACCATCTCATACCTTATTGGTGGTAAATATTTGTACCCATTGTTATAAATCCTGGGTTTTTGTTCAAAATGAATAAATATTTTATAATTGCTATTATTCCTTGGTGTTATTCCCAATGTGTGAGATATTAACATAAATGTCTCTATTTTCTTTCAAAGATTAATTTGGTATCCCATAAAGCTGGGCTTGGTCATGTATTAATGTTTTGACAAATTTGCTAATGTAATGTTATTACATATTTCACTTAATTTTTCTGTTTAGTCTTTTTCTGACATACTATTATGGTTAGCTAATTGAAATAAATAAGTTACTTGGTCTTAATTTTCAAATACAATGGTTAATTGCTTACAATTGTTTTTTCTGAATTTTGACAGGCATTTTATAGGCCTAAGCTGTAACTGTCTAGAATTTCTTATTTTACACAATTTAAACATTATTACTTTCATATGTTCTGCTTACTGTCACTTAGTACTTGTTTACTTTTGAATTACTTAGGGCTGTTTTACAATAAATGAATGTTATTATAATTTTACAAAATCTTTCCTTGTCTAATATTCTTTTTTCTATCTTTACAATGATGAGTAATATTGGAATTGTTAAATTTATACAATTGCTTGCTTATACCTACTACTATCTCTTACACACTTTTTTATCACGTAATCATACTATGTTTATGGTCTGTTCATGATCCAGTCATATTCCTTCTTATAAAACACAACTCTTTTAAATAAACTAATAACTACTTTGTTGCTTATTTGCTAACACAATGAAATTGGTTGTCTATCAACATTTTGATTATTCCTGTTTTCGTACCATTGTTCATTTCTTTTATTAAGATTATTAATTGTTTATCTTAATTCCTTCTTATTCTCTTTATCACTTTCACTGCTTATTATTATCATTTCCTACCTACCTCTCACTCTTGGTTTATATTAGTTTTTAAAACATAATGGTAAAGTCAGTTTTTTAACATTTTATGTTTACCCTTTATATCATAGTAAGGTTATTAAAAACACACATAATATACTAACAATTGGTTTACTTGTTTATTATTGGTAGTATACTTCCTTTTACATAACTTATATAATACTTGTTACTAAATTTGATGTACTATTTGTGTTTTTTATTAGTTTACATTTGTTTATTTTATAGTCTTTATCTGGCCAATCACTGGGGTTGGGTCATAGTCATTTGTCTGTCAGTCTAGTCTATTCACTTATTTATTATTGTTTGTCTACTAGTTTTTCTTTTCATTCTCTCAATACCATTTTATATTTTTGATTATTATTATTATTTTTTTTAATTAGTTTACTTTTCTTCAGCTATATAATATTTGTGGATCCCCTATAGGGTCTGAGTTCTGCAACGTTATATAATGCCCTTCCACCAAAATTGATAATTTTATAAATCGTGATTCTAAGTTTTAATGAAATTATCAATTGTACTGTATCTTCTCCTTCTTGGACTCTCCTGCTTCATGTTAATTTTCAAGTTCAGCCTTTACTTTTACTTCTTATTTAATTCTGAATCTCTTCTTCATTATTATTTCCTTCTACGATCTGGCTTATTGATTTTTTATTATAAATTATTCCCGGTAAATTCTATTTTCCCTAACTATCCCTATTTTGTAGCTGAAATCGATTCGGATGGGCTCTATTGGCTAACCTAACTCCGCCATTCAAAACTACACTCTTTCTGAGGTCAGAGGAACATCATCTCTGCGCAGTTAAATGATTGCTGGGTCTATTCCGCAGTCAATCTTAATTAATAATTCTTCAATGCAGTCATCTCGTGACTAATAATAATAAGAATCTTAATAATATTTGAAGGGAATTTTTTTTTTTTTTATTTCATTAATGCTCAGATCGAGTCATATTTATTTCTCACCTCTTTCTGTTGATATCATTTGATAATACTTGAAGCGTTGCTATTTATTGATACAATTAACATTTTTATTCCTTTTCATTTCCTCCTTGATTCATCTCATTTTTGTTGTACTTTTTAAATAGTTATTTTTCTTACTTTATTCTTGATCATTTGGTTTGTTGTGGTTCCTTCTTTGGTTTTTTGGTTGGTTTATAACTTCCCTCATCCACTATTCTTCTTTGATCTATTTTCCTTGTAAACTTATTTATTTGCTTTGGTATATTTTTTTTTCAATTTGCCTTGGTCTTTAGTCATTTTTTTTGTTTTTTCAGTCACTGATGGTCGTCGTAGTATTTTTTGATAGATGCCTGATTGTATACCCCTTTAATTTTCTTGGTAATGGGGTGAGTGATCTCATACGTGTTGTTACCCTTGTCCCTGGTTATAATATAAGGTCCTACGTATAACAATAATAATTTTTTCGTAATTCCTTCGATTGTGCTGGGTAATTCTCTGTTTTTAATTAAGACCTTTACTCCTATATCGTACTTGATTGTTTTGTGTTGGTTCTTGAAATATTTATCTTTTTGTTGTTCTATATTTTCTGCTATTCTGTTATAAAATTTTCTTTTTTCAAATTGATATTCCGGGTTTATGGGAAACTCAACTATGCCATTTATTTCCCTAGGTGGTGGTCGCTCGAACATCATTGTGTATGGTGTGGCTTCTATGAAGTTGTGGTATGATAAGTTTATAAATTCCTGTGCGGATTTTATGTAATTGTGCCATTCTCTTTGTCTATTATGACAGTAGGTCCTTAGGATTCGACCCACCTCTCTTAGTACTCTCTCGGCTGTGTTGCTGCTGGGGTGGTAAACGGATGTTTTGTATGTTTTTATACCATGTTCCCAGAGTTTATTTTTCCATTTACTTCCCTTAAATTGGGTTCCGTGATCTGTGATTATTGCCATAGGTTTCCCTAATTCAGGTATAAATTTTGTTGTGATTATTTCTATAATTTTCATAGTTGTTGCGCGGTTAATCGAGTATAGTTTTGTGTATTTTGTGAAGTGATCGAATGTGATTACTATGAATCGGAATCTGTGCCTTCCTCCACTGCGGGGAAACGGTCCACATATGTCAAGGAATACCTTTTCTAATTTTTGATTTGATATGATTGGTATCATTATACCCTCTTTTTTCGCGTTATTACACTTCACCATCTGGCAAATATTACATTTCTGGATTGTTTTGCTTACTTTTCTATAAATATTTTTAATATAAACTTGTTCCTAAAATGCCTTTATCACCTTCATGGCTCCCATATGGCCGTACCTAATGTGGTAGTCCAGTATTATTTGTTCTTCAACTGTAGCTGGCATCACCAGTTTCCATTCTCCATGGTTACGGTTATTTTTAATAAATAATACATTGTTGTGTATATTATAGAACTGTATAATCGTTTCTTTCTCATTTTGCACTCTCTGCCGGATACTCGCTATTTTCGGGTCCAAATTGTGATATTTTCTAATTTCTTGTATTATGTTTTCTAAATCAATTCTGTTTTTTAGAATGTTATATACCTTAACCAATTGTTCCTTTTCTCCTTCAAAAGTTTGCTGTTGAATGTTTATACAGGATAATACGTCGGCGGCTGTGTTTTTTCTTCCTGGTACGTACTCCCAGTTAATATTGTATTCTTGTAACAACAATATCCATCGGGTTAATCTCCCGTGACTGAGTTTACATTGCTTGAGGAATGAAATGGATTTATGGTCACTTCTCACTGTGATTGTGTATCCCAGAATATAAGTCCTGAATTTGTTGCAGGCAAATACAACACTAAGTAATTCCTTTTCTGTAACGTGATAGTTTCATTCACAACTATTTAATATTCTACTATAGTACGGGACACATCATTGTAAGCTTCGAGGTGACGTAATAGTAACAGCTCTTCCCCGCCCCTCGCCCAACAGCGTTGTCGCGCGTTACACTTGGTATGCGTAGGCAATGGCGGGGAGGGGAGGTCTGTTGCAAACACTTCACATTCCATTGACATGTCATTCCACTTGTTACAGGATAAACATCTCCATCTTCTCAACATTACCCACGTACATATTACATTCAGTAGCTCTAGGATTACGAGTTTTAACTTTTTATTAATTATTTTTGTAATATTGTATTATTTTCGTTATTTAATAATTATATACGGCTTATTCACGATGAATGATAATAATAATTTACAAATTGTTGAGGCTCCTCAAACTCCTACAGTGTCATCAAACAGAGGAAGATCTGGTAGAAAGGACTTAGGGAAGCAAGGAAAACACATCATTGCCAATGTTTACAACTTTTTACAGAGTCTCGCGAACGATCCAAAAAAAGGTAAAAAGTTGAGTTTTAAAAGGGTTCAAGAGTTGACTGCCGAAGCTTGTGGAGTAAGTCGATCGACAGTTCAAGGCGTAAAGCGAGATGCAGATAAGTTTTGATGGAAATGAACCTAAGTTTGGTACGCCGCGGAAGCATTTTAAAAAGAAGCCGACAATAACAAATTTGGACAACTTCGACAAAGATGTTGTGCGAAGATGTGTTTTTAGTTTTTATGAACGTGGAGAATACCCAACATCGGGAAAAATCCAACAGCAGTTGGCTGAACAAAATAAATTTTAGAAGCTCCAAGAAATCAGTGCAGCGAATTTTGAAACAGATTGGATTTAAATATAAAAAGTGTAATCACGGCCGAAAATGTTTAATGGAAAGAGTAGATATTGCTTGTGCTCGCGCTACTTTTCTGAGAAAAATGCATCAAATTCGGAATGGCATTTTAAAAAGGCCCATATTTTATTTGGACGAGACATGGGTGAACCAAAATCACAGCAAATCAATGATTTGGCAGGACCCAGAGGAAAGGGGTGGTTTAAAAGTGCCAGTCGGAAAAGGTGAGAGATTAATTGTACTTCATGCGGGGTCAGCTGAAACAGGGTTCGTGAAGGAATGCAAATTAATTTTCCACGCACAAAAATCTTCATTAAATACAGATTACCACAACGAAATGAATTCGAAACTTTTTAAAGAGTGGTTCGTCAACTTCCTCTATTTACTGGAAGAAAGTTCTGTCATAGTAATGGATAACGCGAGTTATCATTCCGCACTTGCTGAGAAAGCTCCTAAATCAAACTGGAGAAAATTTGAAATTCAAGAATGGTTGAGAAATCATAAAATTGAATTTTCTATGCAAGATACGAGGGCTCAATTGCTAAACAAAAACGAAATAAAAAATGCGCTGAAAATATATGAAATTGATCAAATAGCCTACGAAATGGGTCATGAGGTTGTACGCCTTCCACCTTATCATGCACATTACAACCCAATTGAGTTGGTGTGGGCACAGGTGAAAGGATATGTGGCCGATCGAAATATACTTTTAAAATGGTCGACCTTGAAAGACTGATGGACGAAGCGATAGCTAAAGTAACAGTTAAATACTGGAGAAAATGCGTCCGACATTCCGAAGAGTTTCAAAAGGACGACTACCAGAAAGAATGCCCTAGAGATTTGGCTATAGAACGTATGGTGATTGCAGTGACGGAAGAAAGTTCAGAAGATAGCGAATCCAGTTCTGATTGAAAGAATTGTGTGTGTGTGTGTGTGTGTGTGTGTGTGTGTGTGTGTGTGTGTGTGTGTGTGTGTGTGTGTGTGTGTTATCTCTATTGTATGAGAATGCGCTGACGTTTCTCTTTGATCGTAGTAGCTCACCGATGTAGAAGCGTGAGGTGTGTGTGTATGTGTGTGCGTGTGTGTGTGTGTGTGTGTGTGTGTGTGTGTGTGTGTGTGTGTGTGTGTGTGTGTGTGTGTGTGTGTGTGTGTGTGTGTGTGTGTGTGTGTGTGTTATCTCTATTGTACGTGAATGAGCTGACGTTGTTTGTTTGGCTTCGTAGTTTAACGCGCCCGTGAGTATGAGTGTAGCGCGTGAGTGAAGCGACATGGCAATACCGCAGTTACTATTGCATCACCTCGAAGCTTACAATGCTATGTCCCGTACTATAGCAAAACTGATAACCAGGTGTTGTCCCTTCTCATCCTCCTGGTATAAAGCAGCCCCTAAACTAACATCACTCGCATCACAGTTCATGAAGAATGGCTTTTTGAAGTCTGGGTGATGTAGTATAACTGTATTTAAAAATGTTTCTTTTATCTGATTGAACACCTCATTTTATTCGGATCCCCATGTCCACTTGTCTTTGGATGATAATTGTTTTTGGAATTTGGCGGTTAAATTAGAGTAATTATTTCCTATAATAATTGCAAATCCCAAGAAAAGATTGCAGCTGTTTTCTTTTCTTAGGCGTTGGAAAGTGTTGTATAGCTTCAACTTTTTCTAATGATGGAGATATGCCTTTCTCCATTAAATGAAATCCCAAAAATTGCGCTTCACGGGCTATAAATTTCGATTTGTCCAGCTTAAGAGTTATGTTGTTGTCTGACAATTTTTTTAATACTTGTTCCACTCTAGCACAGTGTTCATTCCAATTTGACGATGTTATCAGCAGGTCATCCACATATACGGTAGTAAAATTCAGAGCGTCTTGTCCCAATATCTGGTCCATGCATTTGACAAATACTGCGACCGAATTTATCAATCCAAAGAGTAGTCTCTTGAACTCCCATCGAACAAAAAAGCCATGTATTTTCTGCTATTCGGATGTAACTCCACCTGCCAGTATCCACATACCGTATCCCACGTACTGATGTACTTCGTACCGTGGAATTTCTTCAATCTCTCCCGGAGACGTCCTATCATTCACAATCATTTTATTTATCTCTCTCGCATCCAGACATATCCTCACATTTCCATTCTTTTTGGTATGGCCACTATCGGACTAGTATAGGGCGACTGACTAAATTCAATAATGTCGTCTTCCATCATTCTGTTGATTTCTGCTCTAACTTCGTTCTTTAGTGAGTAGGCAATGGGATAGGACTTTTTGTGGAAATCTACGGGTTCCTGAATTCGATCTTACAAGGTAATCCTTTACCTTGCCCGGTGCGTCTGAAAAAATATGCCGGTATCGGTTATAGATATCGATGAGATCCTCTGCTTGGGACATACTTATCCGTTGGTCTTGATCTTCTCGTTGGAATGTTCTGATCTCCTCCAATTTACTCTCTTAAATTGTTCTTGATCACTCTCCTCGTATACTATCATTGTGGGCGAGTCATGGCAAAAATAATTCTGAATTATTGGGCAGCTGGTTGGTATTGAAGGTGTTTTGCTGCTGTCCATTAGATCGGCTGTCCATATTCCTTCTTCCGTTGTCAGGGATACATTTCCTCATTGTAAATTGATTATGGCGGATTGTTGTCTCACTACATCGCAACCAGTAAGTATATGGAATGGCAGTCCGCTTGCAACCAGAAATGCCATTGGTATTGTTACTCCATGACTGGTAAGCTCCAATGATACCTGCTTTCTTATCGTTTTATTTTGTTTACCCATAGCACCGATGATTGTAACGTTCTGTATTGGTAGAGTTGGTATTTGTGTTTGGCTTCCTTGCTGTATCCTTGTTAACTCTTATGTTGTCTATCAAAGAAATGTATCGATCATGATAGTTGATTGTGTTCCGTTTATTTGAGCATTTATGTAGACAATTTCATTGTTACGACTTGGCATTGGATTATTCTCTTCTTCTATCAACTCTTCCCTTATGTTTTTCAAATAATGATTTAGTATGTTTGTAATTGTCTTGTCAGTCATTTGTCTTATTACCCCAGGAGATTGGTCCAGTGATGTGCTGTTTCCAGTTTTCACCGACCTTAGCAGGTTAAATGAGGACTGGCCTCATCGTTCCTGATTTCCGTTGGGCTTATTGTTTGGCTCGGTTGTGGCTCCTGTCGGTTACCAGAATTATTTTCCACATTCCCGGCGTTTTCTTCATACGTGTTAATTGATTGGTTCAGTCCCTGGTTATAGTACGTTCGGTTACTAATTGATCGAGGATAGTCTCTTCTCAGACTTCCTTGGTTCTGAGATCGCACATAGTTTACGTGTGGTCGATACCCGCGGTTTTGGTTATTACCATTTCCTGGGTGATAATGGTTGTTTTGGCCGTTTTGTGGATTATTCCCCCGGTAGTCATTATTCCTGTAGTATCCATTAACATTACCATTTTGATTATACGTCCGGTGCGTGTTATTTCCCTGTTGGTTACCCTGGTAATTAGGCGTATTATTTCCCCGGTAATTATTATGGTTGTTTGTCAGTGGTCTACTATCATTCTGCTGGTTTGGTGGTGATTGATTCTCATTATATCTGTTAATTCTCGAGCTCGCGAAGCGGTTCTTGCGATATTGCCCCTCATGTTCATGCCTTTCTAACAGGCTGGCCATATCTTGTATTGTTTTCACTTGACTGTACATTCGTGCCTTTTGTATGGCATCATCGTAGTAGTACGACAACTGGATCACTAGGCACTCTTCAGGAATGCGGGGTTCTAAGTTTCTAGCCATGCAGATTTTCCCAAGAAAATACGATGTCAGGGATTGTCCACTCTGGTTCTCATATCTCCCGTTGCTTAGATTGTTTTGGACCATATTCTGAGTCGATTCTGACCATTACTTTGCTTGAAATTGCGCCTTGAATTCCTGTATACTTTGTATCTCCGGTCTCGTGGCTGTCCGCCAATTGTCATATGTCTCTTTAAACATTTCGTCTAACATTACTCTCACAGTTGTCCAGCGGTTCTCTCAATTTTTTGCGATTAATTCTTCTACCCTCTTCAGCACGATTGTCGTTGTTGATTACGTGGGTGTTGTTACATGTTCGGTCACACCATGCGTCCACTTCTTCCTGCAATATTACTTCACGTCGATGTATTTTGTCAATTTTTTGTTTGTTTTTATCGATCTTGCTGTCAATTTGGTTTATGTTATTATATATGCGTTCCATTCTTTCTCCAATATCTGTGCGTATTACTGTAATATCCTTCTGATTTTCTTCCCGGATTTGTCGCATTTCCTGTTTCGCCTGTTCACATTTTTTGGCGGTTTCCTCTTGAAATTCATCGATTCTCCTTTTATTTTCGCCTTCGAAGTCGTTCATTTTACTTATTGCTTCCTTACGGACTTCTGTGACCGTTTTGTTGGTTTTATCTATTTTCTCCAGCGTCTCTTCTAATTTCTCATTGGTCTTTTCTAGTCTATCGTTGGTTTCCATGACCGTCTGTTTTATTTCTTCACGGTACTCCATTAATTGGTGTATCATTTGCTGCTTCATCTCTTCTTTATTTTTCTCATGGTCCTCCTTCAGTTGTTTCCTCAATTCTTCCTTCAACTCTTCATTTCTTTTTTGAATGTCCTCCGTCAATTGCTGTTGTAAGGTTTCATGGTTCTTCCTTAATGTACCACTATGTTCCTCCATTTTCTGGTCTATCTGTTGCTTCAAGGTCTCATTATTTTCGTTAATTGTCTGCCTTAAGTCTTCCTTAGTACTTTCGTTTGTACTGACAATTTTTTCATTGATTTTTTTTTAAATCCTTCATTTCTTCCTTCTGTTTCTTAAAATTGTCATTAGTTTCTTCCATAATCTGTTTCAGACTCTCATCGTTCCTGTCGAATTTTTTGTTCATACTATTCATTAATTCCATTAATTTTAGTAGATTCGGGTCTCCTCTAGCTTCCTCCCTTCCTACTGTTTCCACATCCTCAACCGATGTTATTTCCTTTTCTTCCATTCTGACTTCTTTCTCGGCCTCCTTCGTCCGTTTCAGTGATGACGCCCTCTTGTGCATCTTGCTCTCCTTTTCGTAACCGCCGCTAGACTGTTGTCCTTTCTCTACTTCTAGCCTCACTAGTTGGTCGCTAATTTTGCAACAATCGCTCTCTGTACGTACTCTAAAAGTCTTATTACGTTGTCGTCAATTTATAAGGTATCTATCGCTGACAATGAAGATAACGAACTCGCTAATAACCAGTACCGAATCTTTCTCGTTTGTCTCCTTACCTGTCCTTAATTGATGTACTTATTTCCCGATAGGCGCCAAATTGATTTACAAAAAAAAAAAACAAGTTCTAATTGCGTCGTCTTCCTTTCGATGATAATAATTTCAATTTACTCACATGGGCTGGCGGGAAATCAAATCTCGCGTATCGCCCGTCATGTTGCCAACCTGTAATTCTAGTAAAGAATTTTCTTCCTGCTTAAGTACACAAATATTACAATATATGTCAAATAAAACAAAGGACGGTTATTAATGTTCAGTACTAATTTATTAGTGTCCAGATTCGCTAGTCATTTATCATTTAAATACAAAAGATGTTATTATAAAAAAGTTGGCTCCAGCTATCAATAAATTATACCTCAGGGGTTGACTATGTTGACTGAACAGTTTAACGAAACCAGCATGGACGCTGACATTAATTATTTACACAATTCATTCAGTCAATGATTTCTTTTGATTACGAAAAATTAAACAAGATGTTATTAAAGTACACAACCTTACATCAATGTTACTTAAATACTATGAAGGTTTACATACAATTCGGTTCTTAGTGTTTAAAAAGTGTGTCAACCTTTTAAGTCTCGCACATACTGTAGGTTAAGCTGTAGTTTACATACAGTTTTAATAAATGTTTTCGATTAATCCTTGAAAGAATTTAGTATACCAAGTTCGGAGTGAGATTTATTGTGTTGTGAAAAAGTTAACTAGTTTAGTTCACAATTACTGATAATTCATTTATACTTAACAAAACCTTGTCGTTTCTTGTGATGAGTCACAGGTATTTCTTCCAGATTGTGTTGATATGTTAATTAATTCTTCATCATTTGGTTTTCCTCCTTTTTATGATTTCGATTTTAATTATTCAAAGTTTTATTATTAATTTTAATTATTGATATTTGTTTTCTAGTTTCATCCTGGGTTGAATGGATCTAGGTTCAACTTCTTGAGTTCATATTGTTTTAATCTTGACTGCATTTCTCTCTTTTTTAACTTTAATTGTGTCGAATTCCGTTTGGCATCTGTCTCTCTTGATCGTTAATAATGGACTCTCCGTTTTATAACGGTTTCCTATATAATAAAGTTTCATTGTTATGGTAACCATCTCATACCTTATTGGTGGTAAATATTTGTACCCATTGTTATAAATCCTGGGTTTTTGTTCAAAATGAATAAATATTTTATAATTGCTATTATTCCTTGGTGTTATTCCCAATGTGTGAGATATTAACATAAATGTCTCTATTTTCTTTCAAAGATTAATTTGGTATCCCATAAAGCTGGGCTTGGTCATGTATTAATGTTTTGACAAATTTGCTAATGTAATGTTATTACATATTTCACTTAATTTTTCTGTTTAGTCTTTTTCTGACATACTATTATGGTTAGCTAATTGAAATAAATAAGTTACTTGGTCTTAATTTTCAAATACAATGGTTAATTGCTTACAATTGTTTTTTCTGAATTTTGACAGGCATTTTATAGGCCTAAGCTGTAACTGTCTAGAATTTCTTATTTTACACAATTTAAACATTATTACTTTCATATGTTCTGCTTACTGTCACTTAGTACTTGTTTACTTTTGAATTACTTAGGGCTGTTTTACAATAAATGAATGTTATTATAATTTTACAAAATCGTTCCTTGTCTAATATTCTTTTTTCTATCTTTACAATGATGAGTAATATTGGAATTGTTAAATTTATACAATTGCTTGCTTATACCTACTACTATCTCTTACACACTTTTTTATCACGTAATCATACTATGTTTATGGTCTGTTCATGATCCAGTCATATTCCTTCTTATAAAACACAACTCTTTTAAATAAACTAATAACTACTTTGTTGCTTATTTGCTAACACAATGAAATTGGTTGTCTATCAACATTTTGATTATTGTTCCTGTTTTCGTACCATTGTTCATTTCTTTTATTAAGATTATTAATTGTTTATCTTAATTCCTTCTTATTCTCTTTATCACTTTCACTGCTTATTATTATCATTTCCTACCTACCTCTCACTCTTGGTTTATATTAGTTTTTAAAACATAATGGTAAAGTCAGTTTTTTAACATTTTATGTTTACCCTTTATATCATAGTAAGGTTATTAAAAACACACATAATATACTAACAATTGGTTTACTTGTTTATTATTGGTAGTGTACTTCCTTTTACATAACTTATATAATACTTGTTACTAAATTTGATGTACTATTTGTGTTTTTTATTAGTTTACATTTGTTTATTTTATAGTCTTTATCTGGCCAATCACTGGGGTTGGGTCATAGTCATTTGTCTGTCAGTCTAGTCTATTCACTTATTTATTATTGTTTGTCTACTAGTTTTTCTTTTCATTCTCTCAATACCATTTTATATTTTTGATTATTATTATTTTTTTTTTTTTAATTAGTTTACTTTTCTTCAGCTATATAATATTTGTGGATCCCCTATAGGGTCTGAGTTCTGCAACGTTATATAATGCCCTTCCACCAAAATTGATAATTTTATAAATCGTGATTCTAAGTTTTAATGAAATTATCAATTGTACTGTATCTTCTCCTTCTTGGACTCTCCTGCTTCATGTTAATTTTCAAGTTCAGCCTTTACTTTTACTTCTTATTTAATTCTGAATCTCTTCTTCATTATTATTTCCTTCTACGATCTGGCTTATTGATTTTTTTATTATAAATTATTCCCTGTAAATTCTATTTTCCCTAACTATCCCTATTTTGTAGCTGAAATCGATTTGGATGGGCTCTGTTGGCTAACCTAACTCCGCCATTCAAAACTACACTTTTTCTGAGGTCAGAGGAACATCATCTCTGCGCAGTTAAATGATTGCTGGGTCTATTCCGCAGTCAATCTTAATTAATAATTCTTCAATGCAGTCATCTCGTGACTAATAATAATAAGAATCTTAATAATATTTGAAGGGAATTTTTTTATTTTTTATTTCATTAATGCTCAGATCGAGTCATATTTATTTCTCACCTCTTTCTGTTGATATCATTTGATAATACTTGAAGCGTTGCTATTTATTGATACAATTAACATTTTTATTCCTTTTCATTTCCTCCTTGATTCATCTCATTTTTGTTGTACTTTTTAAATAGTTATTTTTCTTACTTTATTCTTGATCATTTGGTTTGTTGTGGTTCCTTCTTTGGTTTTTTGGTTGGTTTATAACTTCCCTCATCCACTATTCTTCTTTGATCTATTTTCCTTGTAAACTTATTTATTTGCTTTGGTATATTTTTTTTCAATTTGCCTTGGTCTTTAGTCATTTTTTTTGTTTTTTCAGTCACTGACGGTCATCGTAGTATTTTTTGATAGATGCCTGATTGTATACCCCTTTAATTTTCTTGGTAATGGGGTGAGTGATCTCATACGTGTTGTTACCCTTGTCCCTGGTTATAATATAAGGTCCTACGTATAACAATAATAATTTTTTCGTAATTCCTTCGATTGTGCTGGGTAATTCTCTGTTTTTAATTAAGACCTTTACTCCTATATCGTACTTGATTGTTTTGTGTTGGTTCTTGAAATATTTATCTTTTTGTTGTTCTATCTTTTCTGCTATTCTGTTATAAAATTTTCTTTTTTCAAATTGATATTCCGGGTTTATGGGAAACTCAACTATGCCATTTATTTCCCTAGGTGGTGGTCGCTCGAACATCATTGTGTATGGTGTGGCTTCTATGAAGTTGTGGTATGATAAGTTTATAAATTCCTGCGCGGATTTTATGTAATTGTGCCATTCTCTTTGTCTATTATGACAGTAGGTCCTTAGGATTCGACCCACCTCTCTTAGTACTCTCTCGGCTGGGTTGCTGCTGGGGTGGTAAACGGATGTTTTGTATGTTTTTATACCATGTTCCCAGAGTTTATTTTTCCATTTACTTCCCTTAAATTGGGTTCCGTGATCTGTGATTATTGCCATAGGTTTCCCTAATTCAGGTATAAATTTTGTTATGATTATTTCAATAATTTTCTTAGTTGTTGCGTGGTTAATCGAGTATAGTTTTGTGTATTTTGTGAAGTGATCGAATGTGATTACTATGAATCGGAATCTGTGCCTTCCTCCACTGCGGGGAAACGGTCCACATATGTCAAGGAATACATTTTCTAATTTTTGATTTGATATGATTGGTATCATTATACCCTCTTTTTTCGCGTTATTACACTTCACCATCTGGCAAATATTACATTTCTGGATTGTTTTGCTTACTTTTCTATAAATATTTTTAATATAAACTTGTTCCTAAAATGCCTTTATCACCTTCATGGCTCCCATATGGCCGTACCTAATGTGGTAGTCCAGTATTATTTGTTCTTCAATTGTAGCTGGCATCACCAGTTTCCGTTCTCCATGGTTAGGGTTATTTTTAATAAATAATACATTGTTGTGTATATTATAGAACTGTATAATCGGTTCTTTCTCATTTTGCACTCTCTGCCGGATACTCGCTATTTTCGGGTCCAAATTGTGATATTTTCTAATTTCTTGTATTATGTTTTCTAAATCAATTCTGTTTTTTAGAATGTTATATACCTTAACCAATTGTTCCTTTTCTCCTTCAAAAGTTTGCTGTTGAATGTTTATACAGGATAATACGTCGGCGGCTGTGTTTTTTCTTCCTGGTACGTACTCCCAGTTAATATTGTATTCTTGTAACAACAATATCCATCGGGTTAATCTCCCGTGACTGAGTTTACATTGCTTGAGGAATGAAATGGATTTATGGTCACTTCTCACTGTGATTGTGTATCCCAGAATATAAGTCCTGAATTTGTTGCAGGCAAATACAACACTAAGTAATTCCTTTTCTGTAACGTGATAGTTTCATTCACAACTATTTAATATTCTACTATAGTACGGGACACATCATTGTAAGCTTCGAGGTGACGCAATAGTAACAGCTCTTCCCCGCCCCTCGCCCAACAGCGTTGTCGCGCGTTACACTTGGTATGCGTAGGCAATGGCGGGGAGGGGAGGTCTGTTGCAAACACTTCACATTCCATTGACATGTCATTCCACTTGTTACAGGATAAACATCTCCATCTTCTCAACATTACCCACGTACATATTACATTCAGTAGCTCTAGGATTACGAGTTTTAACTTTTTATTAATTATTTTTGTAATATTGTATTATTGTCGTTATTTAATAATTATATACGGCTTATTCACGATGAATGATAATAATAATTTACAAATTGTTGAGGCTCCTCAAACTCCTACAGTGTCATCAAACAGAGGAAGATCTGGTAGAAAGGACTTAGGGAAGCAAGGAAAACACATCATTGCCAATGTTTACAACTTTTTACAGAGTCTCGCGAACGATCCAAAAAAAGTTGAAAAGTTGAATTTTAAAAGGGTTCAAGAGTTGACTGCCGAAGCTTGTGGAGTAAGTCGATCGACAGTTCAAGGCGTAAAGCGAGATGCAGATAAGTTTTGATGGAAATGAACCTAAGTTTGGTACGCCGCGGAAGCATTTTAAAAAGAAGCCGACAATAACAAATTTGGACAACTTCGACAAAGATGTTGTGCGAAGATGTGTTTTTAGTTTTTATGAACGTGGAGAATACCCAACATCGGGAAAAATCCAACAGCAGTTGGCTGAACAAATAAATTTTAGAAGCTCCAAGAAATCAGTGCAGCGAATTTTGAAACAGATTGGATTTAAATATAAAAAGTGTAATCACGGCCGAAAATGTTTAATGGAAAGAGTAGATATTGCTTGTGCTCGCGCTACTTTTCTGAGAAAAATGCATCAAATTCGGAATGGCATTTTAAAAAGGCCCATATTTTATTTGGACGAGACATGGGTGAACCAAAATCACAGCAAATCAATGATTTGGCAGGACCCAGAGGAAAGGGGTGGTTTAAAAGTGCCAGTCGGAAAAGGTGAGAGATTAATTGTACTTCATGCGGGGTCAGCTGAAACAGGGTTCGTGAAGGAATGCAAATTAATTTTCCACGCACAAAAATCTTCATTAAATACAGATTACCACAACGAAATGAATTCGAAACTTTTTAAAGAGTGGTTCGTCAACTTCCTCTATTTACTGGAAGAAAGTTCTGTCATAGTAATGGATAACGCGAGTTATCATTCCGCACTTGCTGAGAAAGCTCCTAAATCAAACTGGAGAAAATTTGAAATTCAAGAATGGTTGAGAAATCATAAAATTGAATTTTCTATGCAAGATACGAGGGCTCAATTGCTAAACAAAAACGAAATAAAAAATGCGCTGAAAATATATGAAATTGATCAAATAGCCTACGAAATGGGTCATGAGGTTGTACGCCTTCCACCTTATCATGCACATTACAACCCAATTGAGTTGGTGTGGGCACAGGTGAAAGGATATGTGGCCGATCGAAATATACTTTTAAAATGGTCGACCTTGAAAGACTGATGGACGAAGCGATAGCTAAAGTAACGGTTAAATACTGGAGAAAATGCGTCCGACATTCCGAAGAGTTTCAAAAGGACGACTACCAGAAAGAATGCCCTAGAGATTTGGCTATAGAACGTATGGTGATTGCAGTGACGGAAGAAAGTTCAGAAGATAGCGAATCCAGTTCTGATTGAAAGAATTGTGTGTGTGTGTGTGTGTGTGTGTGTGTGTGTGTGTGTGTGTGTGTGTGTGTGTGTGTGTTCTCTATTGTATGAGAATGCGCTGACGTTTCTCTTTGATCGTAGTAGCTCACCGATGTAGAAGCGTGAGGTGTGTGTGTGTGTGTGTGTGTGTGTGTGTGTGTGTGTGTGTGTGTGTGTGTGTGTGTGTGTGTGTGTTATCTCTATTGTACGTGAATGAGCTGACGTTGTTTGTTTGGCTTCGTAGTTTAACGCGCCCGTGACTATGAGTGTAGCGCGTGAGTGAAGCGACATGGCAATACCGCAGTTACTATTGCATCACCTCGAAGCTTACAATGCTATGTCCCGTACTATAGCAAAACTGATAACCAGGTGTTGTCCCTTCTCATCCTCCTGGTATAAAGCAGCCCCTAAACTAACATCACTCGCATCACAGTTCATGAAGAATGGCTTTTTGAAGTCTGGGTGATGTAGTATAACTGTATTTAAAAATGTTTCTTTTATCTGATTGAACACCTCATTTTATTCGGATCCCCATGTCCACTTGTCTTTGGATGATAATTGTTTTTGGAATTTGGCGGTTAAATTAGAGTAATTATTTCCTATAATAATTGCAAATCCCAAGAAAAGATTGCAGCGGTTTTCTTTTCTTAGGCGTTGGAAAGTGTTGTATAGCTTCAACTTTTTCTAATGATGGAGATATGCCTTTCTCCATTAAATGAAATCCCAAAAATTGCGCTTCACGGGCTATAAATTTCGATTTGTCCAGCTTAAGAGTTATGTTGTTGTCTGACAATTTTTTTAATACTTGTTCCACTCTAGCACAGTGTTCATTCCAATTTGACGATGTTATCAGCAGATCACCCATATATACGGTAGTAAAATTCAGAGCGTCTTGTCCCAATATCTGGTCCATGCATTTGACAAATACTGCGACCGAATTTATCAATCCAAAGAGTAGTCTCTTGAACTCCCATCGAACAAAAAAGCCATGTATTTTCTGCTATTCGGATGTAACTCCACCTGCCAGTATCCACATACCGTATCCCACGTACTGATGTACTTCGTACCGTGGAATTTCTTCAATCTCTCCCGGAGACGTCCTATCATTCACAATCATTTTATTTATCTCTCTCGCATCCAGACATATCCTCACATTTCCATTCTTTACTATCGGACTAGTATAGGGCGACTGACTAAATTCAATAATGTCGTCTTCCATCATTCTGTTGATTTCTGCTCTAACTTCGTTCTTTAGTGAGTAGGCAATGGGATAGGACTTTTTGTGGAAATCTACGGGTTCCTGAATTCGATCTTACATGGTAATCCTTTACCTTGCCCGGTGCGTCTGAAAAAATATGCCGGTATCGGTTATAGATATCGATGAGATCCTCTGCTTGGGACATACTTATCCGTTGGTCTTGATCTTCTCGTTGGAATGTTCTGATCTCCTCCAATTTACTCTCGTAAATTGTTCTTGATCACTCTCCTCGTATACTATCATTGTGGGCGAGTCATGGCAAAAATAATTCTGAATTATTGGGCAGCTGGTTGGTATTGAAGGTGTTTTGCTGCTGTCCATTAGATCGGCTGTCCATATTCCTTCTTCCGTTGTCAGGGATACATTTCCTCATTGTAAATTGATTATGGCGGATTGTTGTCTCACTACATCGCAACCAGTAAGTATATGGAATGGCAGTCCGCTTGCAACCAGAAATGCCATTGGTATTGTTACTCCATGACTGGTAAGCTCCAATGATACCTGCTTTCTTATCGTTTTATTTTGTTTACCCATAGCACCGATGATTGTAACGTTCTGTATTGGTAGAGTTGGTATTTGTGTTTGGCTTCCTTGCTGTATCCTTGTTAACTCTTATGTTGTCTATCAAAGAAATGTATCGATCATGATAGTTGATTGTGTTCCGTTTATTTGAGCATTTATGTAGACAATTTCATTGTTACGACTTGGCATTGGATTATTCTCTTCTTCTATCAACTCTTCCCTTATGTTTTTCAAATAATGATTTAGTATGTTTGTAATTGTCTTGTCAGTCATTTGTCTTATTACCCCAGGAGATTGGTCCAGTGATGTGCTGTTTCCAGTTTTCACCGACCTTAGCAGGTTAAATGAGGACTGGCCTCATCGTTCCTGATTTCCGTTGGGCTTATTGTTTGGCTCGGTTGTGGCTCCTGTCGGTTACCAGAATTATTTTCCACATTCCCGGCGTTTTCTTCATACGTGTTAATTGATTGGTTCAGTCCCTGGTTATAGTACGTTCGGTTACTAATTGATCGAGGATAGTCTCTTCTCAGACTTCCTTGGTTCTGAGATCGCACATAGTTTACGTGTGGTCGATACCCGCGGTTTTGGTTATTACCATTTCCTGGGTGATAATGGTTGTTTTGGCCGTTTTGTGGATTATTCCCCCGGTAGTCATTATTCCTGTAGTATCCATTAACATTACCATTTTGATTATACGTCCGGTGCGTGTTATTTCCCTGTTGGTTACCCTGGTAATTAGGCGTATTATTTCCCCGGTAATTATTATGGTTGTTTGTCAGTGGTCTACTATCATTCTGCTGGTTTGGTGGTGATTGATTCTCATTATATCTGTTAATTCTCGAGCTCGCGAAGCGGTTCTTGCGATATTGCCCCTCATGTTCATGCCTTTCTAACAGGCTGGCCATATCTTGTATTGTTTTCACTTGACTGTACATTCGTGCCTTTTGTATGGCATCATCGTAGTGGTACGACAACTGGATCACTAGGCACTCTTCAGGAATGCGGGGTTCTAAGTTTCTAGCCATGCAGATTTTCCCAAGAAAATACGATGTCAGGGATTGTCCACTCTGGTTCTCATATCTCCCGTTGCTTAGATTGTTTTGGACCATATTCTGAGTCGATTCTGACCATTACTTTGCTTGAAATTGCGCCTTGAATTCCTGTATACTTTGTATCTCCGGTCTCGTGGCTGTCCGCCAATTGTCATATGTCTCTTTAAACATTTCGTCTAACATTACTCTCACAGTTGTCCAGCGGTTCTCTCAATTTTTTGCGATTAATTCTTCTACCCTCTTCAGCACGATTGTCGTTGTTGATTACGTGGGTGTTGTTACATGTTCGGTCACACCATGCGTCCACTTCTTCCTGCAATATTACTTCACGTCGATGTATTTTGTCAATTTTTTGTTTGTTTTTATCGATCTTGCTGTCAATTTGGTTTATGTTATTATATATGCGTTCCATTCTTTCTCCAATATCTGTGCGTATTACTGTAATATCCTTCTGATTTTCTTCCCGGATTTGTCGCATTTCCTGTTTCGCCTGTTCACATTTTTTGGCGGTTTCCTCTTGAAATTCATCGATTCTCCTTTTATTTTCGCCTTCGAAGTCGTTCATTTTACTTATTGCTTCCTTACGGACTTCTGTGACCGTTTTGTTGGTTTTATCTATTTTCTCCAGCGTCTCTTCTAATTTCTCATTGGTCTTTTCTAGTCTATCGTTGGTTTCCATGACCGTCTGTTTTATTTCTTCACGGTACTCCATTAATTGGTGTATCATTTGCTGCTTCATCTCTTCTTTATTTTTCTCATGGTCCTCCTTCAGTTGTTTCCTCAATTCTTCCTTCAACTCTTCATTTCTTTTTTGAATGTCCTCCGTCAATTGCTGTTGTAAGGTTTCATGGTTCTTCCTTAATGTACCACTATGTTCCTCCATTTTCTGGTCTATCTGTTGCTTCAAGGTCTCATTATTTTCGTTAATTGTCTGCCTTAAGTCTTCCTTAGTACTTTCGTTTGTACTGACAATTTTTTCATTGATTTTTTTTTAAATCCTTCATTTCTTCCTTCTGTTTCTTAAAATTGTCATTAGTTTCTTCCATAATCTGTTTCAGACTCTCATCGTTCCTGTCGAATTTTTTGTTCATACTATTCATTAATTCCATTAATTTTAGTAGATTCGGGTCTCCTCTAGCTTCCTCCCTTCCTACTGTTTCCACATCCTCAACCGATGTTATTTCCTTTTCTTCCATTCTGACTTCTTTCTCGGCCTCCTTCGTCCGTTTCAGTGATGACGCCCTCTTGTGCATCTTGCTCTCCTTTTCGTAACCGCCGCTAGACTGTTGTCCTTTCTCTACTTCTAGCCTCACTAGTTGGTCGCTAATTTTGCAACAATCGCTCTCTGTACGTACTCTAAAAGTCTTATTACGTTGTCGTCAATTTATAAGGTATCTATCGCTGACAATGAAGATAACGAACTCGCTAATAACCAGTACCGAATCTTTCTCGTTTGTCTCCTTACCTGTCCTTAATTGATGTACTTATTTCCCGATAGGCGCCAAATTGATTTACAAAAAAAAAAATCAAGTTCTAATTGCGTCGTCTTCCTTTCGATGATAATAATTTCAATTTACTCACATGGGCTGGCGGGAAATCAAATCTCGCGTATCGCCCGTCATGTTGCCAACCTGTAATTCTAGTAAAATATTTTCTTCCTGCTTAAGTACACAAATATTACAATATATGTCAAATAAAACAAAGGACGGTTATTAATGTTCAGTACTAATTTATTAGTGTCCAGATTCGCTAGTCATTTATCATTTAAATACAAAAGATGTTATTATAAAAAAGTTGGCTCCAGCTATCAATAAATTATACCTCAGGGGTTGACTATGTTGACTGAACAGTTTAACGAAACCAGCATGGACGCTGACATTAATTATTTACACAATTCATTCAGTCAATGATTTCTTTTGATTACAAAAAATTAAACAAGATGTTATTAAAGTACACAACCTTACATCAATGTTACTTAAATACTATGAAGGTTTACATACAATTCGGTTCTTAGTGTTCAAAAAGTGTGTCAACCTTTTAAGTCTCGCACATACTGTA
Source organism: Magicicada septendecula (assembly GCA_034769895.1). Lineage (NCBI taxonomy): Eukaryota > Metazoa > Arthropoda > Insecta > Hemiptera > Cicadidae > Magicicada > Magicicada septendecula. The sequence continues at coordinate 451,370,965 of CM068368.1, forward strand.
GGTTAAGCTGTAGTTTACATACAGTTTTAATAAATGTTTTCGATTAATCCTTGAAAGAATTTAGTATACCAAGTTCGGAGTGAGAGTTATTGTGTTGTGAAAAAGTTAACTAGTTTAGTTCACAATTACTGATAATTCATTTATACTTAACAAAACCTTGTCGTTTCTTGTGATGAGTCACAGGTATTTCTTCCAGATTGTGTTGATATGTTAATTAATTCTTCATCATTTGGTTTTCCTCCTTTTTATGATTTCGATTTTAATTATTCAAAGTTTTATTATTAATTTTAATTATTGATATTTGTTTTCTAGTTTCATCCTGGGTTGAATGGATCTAGGTTCAACTTCTTGAGTTCATATTGTTTTAATCTTGACTGCATTTCTCTCTTTTTTAACTTTAATTGTGTCGAATTCCGTTTGGCATCTGTCTCTCTTGATCGTTAATAATGGACTCTCCGTTTTATAACGGTTTCCTATATAATAAAGTTTCATTGTTATGGTAACCATCTCATACCTTATTGGTGGTAAATATTTGTACCCATTGTTATAAATCCTGGGTTTTTGTTCAAAATGAATAAATATTTTATAATTGCTATTATTCCTTGGTGTTATTCCCAATGTGTGAGATATTAACATAAATGTCTCTATTTTCTTTCAAAGATTAATTTGGTATCCCATAAAGCTGGGCTTGGTCATGTATTAATGTTTTGACAAATTTGCTAATGTAATGTTATTACATATTTCACTTAATTTTTCTGTTTAGTCTTTTTCTGACATACTATTATGGTTAGCTAATTGAAATAAATAAGTTACTTGGTCTTAATTTTCAAATACAATGGTTAATTGCTTACAATTGTTTTTTCTGAATTTTGACAGGCATTTTATAGGCCTAAGCTGTAACTGTCTAGAATTTCTTATTTTACACAATTTAAACATTATTACTTTCATATGTTCTGCTTACTGTCACTTAGTACTTGTTTACTTTTGAATTACTTAGGGCTGTTTTACAATAAATGAATGTTATTATAATTTTACAAAATCATTCCTTGTCTAATATTCTTTTTTCTATCTTTACAATGATGAGTAATATTGGAATTGTTAAATTTATACAATTGCTTGCTTATACCTACTACTATCTCTTACACACTTTTTTATCACGTAATCATACTATGTTTATGGTCTGTTCATGATCCAGTCATATTCCTTCTTATAAAACAAAACTCTTTTAAATAAACTAATAACTACTTTGTTGCTTATTTGCTAACACAATGAAATTGGTTGTCTATCAACATTTTGATTATTGTTCCTGTTTTCGTACCATTGTTCATTTCTTTTATTAAGATTATTAATTGTTTATCTTAATTCCTTCTTATTCTCTTTATCACTTTCACTGCTTATTATTAACACTTCCTACCTACCTCTCACTCTTGGTTTATACTAGTTTTTAAAACATAATGGTAAAGTCAGTTTTTTAACATTTTATGTTTACCCTTTATATCATAGTAAGGTTATTAAAAACACACATAATAAACTAACAATTGGTTTACTTGTTTATTATTGGTAGTGTACTTCCTTTTACATAACTTATATAATACTTGTTACTAAATTTGATGTACTATTTGTGTTTTTTATTAGTTTACATTTGTTTATTTTATAGTCTTTATCTGGCCAATCACTGGGGTTGGGTCATAGTCATTTGTCTGTCAGTCTAGTCTATTCACTTATTTATTATTGTTTGTCTACTAGTTTTTCTTTTCATTCTCTCAATACCATTTTATATTTTTGATTATTATTTTTTTTTTTTTTAAATTAGTTTACTTTTCTTCAGCTATATAATATTTGTGGATCCCCTATAGGGTCTGAGTTCTGCAACGTTATATAATGCCCTTCCACCAAAATTGATAATTTTATAAATCGTGATTCTAAGTTTTAATGAAATTATCAATTGTATTGTATCTTCTCCTTCTTGGACTCTCCTGCTTCATGTTAATTTTCAAGTTCAGCCTTTACTTTTACTTCTTATTTAATTCTGAATCTCTTCTTCATTATTATTTCCTTCTACGATCTGGCTTATTGATTTTTTATTATAAATTATTCCCTGTAAATTCTATTTTCCCTAACTATCCCTATTTTGTAGCTGAAATCGATTCGGATGGGCTCTATTGGCTAACCTAACTCCGCCGTTCAAAACTACACTTTTTCTGAGGTCAGAGGAACATCATCTCTGCGCAGTTAAATGATTGCTGGGTCTATTCCGCAGTCAACCTTAATTAATAATTCTTCAATGCAGTCATCTCGTGACTAATAATAATAAGAATCTTAATAATATTTGAAGGGAATTTTTTTATTTTTTATTTCATTAATGCTCAGATCGAGTCATATTTATTTCTCACCTCTTTCTGTTGATATCATTTGATAATACTTGAAGCGTTGATACAATTAACATTTTTATTCCTTTTCATTTCCTCCTTGATTCATCTCATTTTTGTTGTACTTTTTAAATAGTTATTTTTCTTACTTTATTCTTGATCATTTGGTTTGTTGTGGTTCCTTCTTTGGTTTTTTGGTTGGTTTATAACTTCCCTCATCCACTATTCTTCTTTGATTCTATTTTCCTTGTAAACTTATTTATTTGCTTTGGTATATTTTTTTTCAATTTGCCTTGGTTGTTTAGTCATTTTTTTTGTTTTTTCAGTCACTGATGGTCGTCGTAGTATTTTTTGATAGATGCCTGATTGTATACCCCTTTAATTTTCTTGGTAATGGGGTGAGTGATCTCATACGTGTTGTTACCCTTGTCCCTGGTTATAATATAAGGTCCTACGTATAACAATAATAATTTTTTCGTAATTCCTTCGATTGTGCTGGGTAATTCTCTGTTTTTAATTAAGACCTTTACTCCTATATCGTACTTGATTGTTTTGTGTTGGTTCTTGAAATATTTATCTTTTTGTTGTTCTATCTTTTCTGCTATTCTGTTATAAAATTTTCTTTTTTCAAATTGATATTCCGGGTTTATGGGAAACTCAACTATGCCATTTATTTCCCTAGGTGGTGGTCGCTCGAACATCATTGTGTATGGTGTGGCTTCTATGAAGTTGTGGTATGATAAGTTTATAAATTCCTGTGCGGATTTTATGTAATTGTGCCATTCTCTTTGTCTATTATGACAGTAGGTCCTTAGGATTCGACCCACCTCTCTTAGTACTCTCTCGGCTGTGTTGCTGCTGGGGTGGTAAACGGATGTTTTGTATGTTTTTATACCATGTTCCCAGAGTTTATTTTTCCATTTACTTCCCTTAAATTGGGTTCCGTGATCTGTGATTATTGCCATAGGTTTCCCTAATTCAGGTATAAATTTTGTTATGATTATTTCAATAATTTTCGTAGTTGTTGCGCGGTTAATCGAGTATAGTTTTGTGTATTTTGTGAAGTGATCGAATGTGATTACTATGAATCGGAATCTGTGCCTTCCTCCACTGCGTGGAAACGGTCCACATATGTCAAGGAATACCTTTTCTAATTTTTGATTTGATATGATTGGTATCATTATACCCTCTTTTTTCGCGTTATTACACTTCACCATCTGGCAAATATTACATTTCTGGATTGTTTTGCTTACTTTTCTATAAATATTTTTAATATAAACTTGTTCCTAAAATGCCTTTATCACCTTCATGGCTCCCATATGGCCGTACCTAATGTGGTAGTCCAGTATTATTTGTTCTTCAATTGTAGCTGGCATCACCAGTTTCCATTCTCCATGGTTAGGGTTATTTTTAATAAATAATACATTGTTGTGTATATTATAGAACTGTATAATCGGTTCTTTCTCATTTTGCACTCTCTGCCGGATACTCGCTATTTTCGGGTCCAAATTGTGATATTTTCTAATTTCTTGTATTATGTTTTCTAAATCAATTCTGTTTTTTAGAATGTTATATACCTTAACCAATTGTTCCTTTTCTCCTTCGAAAGTTTGCTGTTGAATGTTTATACAGGATAATACGTCGGCGGCTCTGTTTTTTCTTCCTGGTACGTACTCCCAGTTAATATTGTATTCTTGTAACAACAATATCCATCGGGTTAATCTCCCGTGACTGAGTTTACATTGCTTGAGGAATGAAATGGATTTATGGTCACTTCTCACTGTGATTGTGTATCCCAGAATATAAGTCCTGAATTTGTTGCAGGCAAATACAACACTAAGTAATTCCTTTTCTGTAACGTGATAGTTTCATTCACAACTATTTAATATTCTACTAGCAAAACTGATAACCAGGTGTTGTCCCTTCTCATCCTCCTGGTATAAAGCAGCCCCTAAACTAACATCACTCGCATCACAGTTCATGAAGAATGGCTTTTTGAAGTCTGGGTGATGTAGTATAACTGAATTTAAAAATGTTTCTTTTATCTGATTGAACACTTCATTTTATTCGGATCCCCATGTCCACTTATCTTTGGATGATAATTGTTTTTGGAATTTGGCGGTTAAATTAGAGTAATTATCTTGAAATTTCCTATAATAATTGCAAATCCCGAGAAAAGATTGCAGCTGTTTTCTTTTCTTAGGCGTTGGAAAGTGTTGTATAGCTTCAACTTTTTCTAATGATGGAGATATGCCTTTCTCCATTAAATGAAATCCCAAAAATTGCGCTTCACGGGCTATAAATTTCGATTTGTCCAGCTTAAGAGTTATGTTGTTGTCTGACAATTTTTTTAATACTTGTTCCACTCTAGCACAGTGTTCATTCCAATTTGACGATGTTATCAGCAGATCATCCATATATACGGTAGTAAAATTCAGAGCGTCTTGTCCCAATATCTGGTCCATGCATTTGACAAATACTGCGACCGAATTTATCAATCCAAAGAGTAGTCTCTTGAACTCCCATCGAACAAAAAAGCCATGTATTTTCTGCTATTCGGATGTAACTCCACCTGCCAGTATCCACATACCGTATCCCACGTACTGATGTACTTCGTACCGTGGAATTTCTTCAATCTCTCCCGGAGACGTCCTATCATTCACAATCATTTTATTTATCTCTCTCGCATCCAGACATATCCTCACATTTCCATTCTTTTTTGGTATGGCCACTATCGGACTAGTATAGGGCGACTGACTAAATTCAATAATGTCGTCTTCCATCATTCTGTTGATTTCTGCTCTAACTTCGTTCTTTAGTGAGTAGGCAATGGGATAGGACTTTTTGTGGAAATCTACGGGTTCCTGAATTCGATCTTACATGGTAATCCTTTACCTTGCCCGGTGCGTCTGAAAAAATATGCCGGTATCGGTTATAGATATCGATGAGATCCTCTGCTTGGGACATACTTATCCGTTGGTCTTGATCTTCTCGTTGGAATGTTCTGATCTCCTCCAATTTACTCTCGTAAATTGTTCTTGATCACTCTCCTCGTATACTATCATTGTGGGCGAGTCATGGCAAAAATAATTCTGAATTATTGGGCAGCTGGTTGGTATTGAAGGTGTTTTGCTGCTGTCCATTAGATCGGCTGTCCATATTCCTTCTTCCGTTGTCAGGGATACATTTCCTCATTGTAAATTGATTATGGCGGATTGTTGTCTCACTACATCGCAACCAGTAAGTATATGGAATGGCAGTCCGCTTGCAACCAGAAATGCCATTGGTATTGTTACTCCATGACTGGTAAGCTCCAATGATACCTGCTTTCTTATCGTTTTATTTTGTTTACCCATAGCACCGATGATTGTAACGTTCTGTATTGGTAGAGTTGGTATTTGTGTTTGGCTTCCTTGCTGTATCCTTGTTAACTCTTATGTTGTCTATCAAAGAAATGTATCGATCATGATAGTTGATTGTGTTCCGTTTATTTGAGCATTTATGTAGACAATTTCATTGTTACGACTTGGCATTGGATTATTCTCTTCTTCTATCAACTCTTCCCTTATGTTTTTCAAATAATGATTTAGTATGTTTGTAATTGTCTTGTCAGTCATTTGTCTTATTACCCCAGGAGATTGGTCCAGTGATGTGCTGTTTCCAGTTTTCACCGACCTTAGCAGGTTAAATGAGGACTGGCCTCATCGTTCCTGATTTCCGTTGGGCTTATTGTTTGGCTCGGTTGTGGCTCCTGTCGGTTACCAGAATTATTTTCCACATTCCCGGCGTTTTCTTCATACGTGTTAATTGATTGGTTCAGTCCCTGGTTATAGTACGTTCGGTTACTAATTGATCGAGGATAGTCTCTTCTCAGACTTCCTTGGTTCTGAGATCGCACATAGTTTACGTGTGGTCGATACCCGCGGTTTTGGTTATTACCATTTCCTGGGTGATAATGGTTGTTTTGGCCGTTTTGTGGATTATTCCCCCGGTAGTCATTATTCCTGTAGTATCCATTAACATTACCATTTTGATTATACGTCCGGTGCGTGTTATTTCCCTGTTGGTTACCCTGGTAATTAGGCGTATTATTTCCCCGGTAATTATTATGGTTGTTTGTCAGTGGTCTACTATCATTCTGCTGGTTTGGTGGTGATTGATTCTCATTATATCTGTTAATTCTCGAGCTCGCGAAGCGGTTCTTGCGATATTGCCCCTCATGTTCATGCCTTTCTAACAGGCTGGCCATATCTTGTATTGTTTTCACTTGACTGTACATTCGTCCCTTTTGTATGGCATCATCGTAGTGGTACGACAACTGGATCACTAGGCACTCTTCAGGAATGCGGGGTTCTAAGTTTCTAGCCATGCAGATTTTCCCAAGAAAATACGATGTCAGGGATTGTCCACTCTGGTTCTCATATCTCCCGTTGCTTAGATTGTTTTGGACCATATTCTGAGTCGATTCTGACCATTACTTTGCTTGAAATTGCGCCTTGAATTCCTGTATACTTTGTATCTCCGGTCTCGTGGCTGTCCGCCAATTGTCATATGTCTCTTTAAACATTTCGTCTAACATTACTCTCACAGTTGTCCAGCGGTTCTCTCAATTTTTTGCGATTAATTCTTCTACCCTCTTCAGCACGATTGTCGTTGTTGATTACGTGGGTGTTGTTACATGTTCGGTCACACCATGCGTCCACTTCTTCCTGCAATATTACTTCACGTCGATGTATTTTGTCAATTTTTTGTTTGTTTTTATCGATCTTGCTGTCAATTTGGTTTATGTTATTATATATGCGTTCCATTCTTTCTCCAATATCTGTGCGTATTACTGTAATATCCTTCTGATTTTCTTCCCGGATTTGTCGCATTTCCTGTTTCGCCTGTTCACATTTTTTGGCGGTTTCCTCTTGAAATTCATCGATTCTCCTTTTATTTTCGCCTTCGAAGTCGTTCATTTTACTTATTGCTTCCTTACGGACTTCTGTGACCATTTTGTTGGTTTTATCTATTTTCTCCAGCGTCTCTTCTAATTTCTCATTGGTCTTTTCTAGTCTATCGTTGGTTTCCATGACCGTCTGTTTTATTTCTTCACGGTACTCCATTAATTGGTGTATCATTTGCTGCTTCATCTCTTCTTTATTTTTCTCATGGTCCTCCTTCAGTTGTTTCCTCAATTCTTCCTTCAACTCTTCATTTCTTTTTTGAATGTCCTCCGTCAATTGCTGTTGTAAGGTTTCATGGTTCTTCCTTAATGTACCACTATGTTCCTCCATTTTCTGGTCTATCTGTTGCTTCAAGGTCTCATTATTTTCGTTAATTGTCTGCCTTAAGTCTTCCTTAGTACTTTCGTTTGTACTGACAATTTTTTCATTGATTTTTTTTTAAATCCTTCATTTCTTCCTTCTGTTTCTTAAAATTGTCATTAGTTTCTTCCATAATCTGTTTCAGACTCTCATCGTTCCTGTCGAATTTTTTGTTCATACTATTCATTAATTCCATTAATTTTATTAGATTCGGGTCTCCTCTAGCTTCCTCCCTTCCTACTGTTTCCACATCCTCAACCGATGTTATTTCCTTTTCTTCCATTCTGACTTCTTTCTCGGCCTCCTTCGTCCGTTTCAGTGATGACGCCCTCTTGTGCATCTTGCTCTCCTTTTCGTAACCGCCGCTAGACTGTTGTCCTTTCTCTACTTCTAGCCTCACTAGTTGGTCGCTAATTTTGCAACAATCGCTCTCTGTACGTACTCTAAAAGTCTTATTACGTTGTCGTCAATTTATAAGGTATCTATCGCTGACAATGAAGATAACGAACTCGCTAATAACCAGTACCGAATCTTTCTCGTTTGTCTCCTTACCTGTCCTTAATTGATGTACTTATTTCCCGATAGGCACCAAATTGATTTACAAAAAAAAAAAAAAAAAAAAAACAAGTTCTAATTGCGTCGTCTTCCTTTCGATGATAATAATTTCAATTTACTCACATGGGCTGGCGGGAAATCAAATCTCGCGTATCGCCCGTCATGTTGCCAACCTGTAATTCTAGTAAAATATTTTCTTCCTGCTTAAGTACACAAATATTACAATATATGTCAAATAAAACAAAGGACGGTTATTAATGTTCAGTACTAATTTATTAGTGTCCAGATTCGCTAGTCATTTATCATTTAAATACAAAAGATGTTATTATAAAAAAGTTGGCTCCAGCTATCAATAAATTATACCTCAGGGGTTGACTATGTTGACTGAACAGTTTAACGAAACCAGCATGGACGCTGACATTAATTATTTACACAATTCATTCAGTCAATGATTTCTTTTGATTACGAAAAATTAAACAAGATGTTATTAAAGTACACAACCTTACATCAATGTTACTTAAATACTATGAAGGTTTACATACAATTCGGTTCTTAGTGTTTAAAAAGTGTGTCAACCTTTTAAGTCTCGCACATACTGTAGGTTAAGCTGTAGTTTACATACAGTTTTAATAAATGTTTTCGATTAATCCTTGAAAGAATTTAGTATACCAAGTTCGGAGTGAGAGTTATTGTGTTGTGAAAAAGTTAACTAGTTTAGTTCACAATTACTGATAATTCATTTATACTTAACAAAACCTTGTCGTTTCTTGTGATGAGTCACAGGTATTTCTTCCAGATTGTGTTGATATGTTAATTAATTCTTCATCATTTGGTTTTCCTCCTTTTTATGATTTCGATTTTAATTATTCAAAGTTTTATTATTAATTTTAATTATTGATATTTGTTTTCTAGTTTCATCCTGGGTTGAATGGATCTAGGTTCAACTTCTTGAGTTCATATTGTTTTAATCTTGACTGCATTTCTCTCTTTTTTAACTTTAATTGTGTCGAATTCCGTTTGGCATCTGTCTCTCTTGATCGTTAATAATGGACTCTCCGTTTTATAACGGTTTCCTATATAATAAAGTTTCATTGTTATGGTAACCATCTCATACCTTATTGGTGGTAAATATTTGTACCCATTGTTATAAATCCTGGGTTTTTGTTCAAAATGAATAAATATTTTATAATTGCTATTATTCCTTGGTGTTATTCCCAATGTGTGAGATATTAACATAAATGTCTCTATTTTCTTTCAAAGATTAATTTGGTATCCCATAAAGCTGGGCTTGGTCATGTATTAATGTTTTGACAAATTTGCTAATGTAATGTTATTACATATTTCACTTAATTTTTCTGTTTAGTCTTTTTCTGACATACTATTATGGTTAGCTAATTGAAATAAATAAGTTACTTGGTCTTAATTTTCAAATACAATGGTTAATTGCTTACAATTGTTTTTTCTGAATTTTGACAGGCATTTTATAGGCCTAAGCTGTAACTGTCTAGAATTTCTTATTTTACACAATTTAAACATTATTACTTTCATATGTTCTGCTTACTGTCACTTAGTACTTGTTTACTTTTGAATTACTTAGGGCTGTTTTACAATAAATGAATGTTATTATAATTTTACAAATTCGTTCCTTGTCTAATATTCTTTTTTCTATCTTTACAATGATGAGTAATATTGGAATTGTTAAATTTATACAATTGCTTGCTTATACCTACTACTATCTCTTACACACTTTTTTATCACGTAATCATACTATGTTTATGGTCTGTTCATGATCCAGTCATATTCCCTCTTATAAAACAAAACTCTTTTAAATAAACTAATAACTACTTTGTTGCTTATTTGCTAACACAATGAAATTGGTTGTCTATCAACATTTTGATTATTGTTCCTGTTTTCGTACCATTGTTCATTTCTTTTATTAAGATTATTAATTGTTTATCTTAATTCCTTCTTATTCTCTTTATCACTTTCACTGCTTATTATTATCACTTCATACCTACCTCTCACTCTTGGTTTATACTAGTTTTTAAAACTGTTAACTAACAGATATTATTCTTTTATTATACATAAACTATGGTACTTATATATGTATAATGTTGGTCAAAACATGGTACACATGTGTACTTACCGGGATCCTTGCCGGTGAACATGTGCTTCTCCGTTTTAAACACTTTTTTACCTAAGGGGTGCCAGGATTCGTAACAGCGAGATTTGTTTAAACAGAAAAAGTGACACAATGAAGACACAAACTCTTTAGCTACTGTAACTACTCGTTTTAATTTCCCACATAATAAAATATACATTCGTAAAACATACATAAAGGCCTAACCCAAAATGGCTGCCAGTATTAACTCAAAAAACAAAATGGCGGCTATCTTTCTTCATTGTTTTCTTTTATTAATTTAATTAAATCAGTACTGAGAAGCCTCATCATTAAAATTAGTTAGATTCCTTTTTATTTTATACTGCAGTTAAAGTATCGTATATCAACACAAACCAATGCCCTATACGTATATAGGCATGGCCACGCCCTAGTGCAATCACACGCTCACTCACACGTTACTGTAATTACATTTTATACAATTTATTATTTCATTTATTGAGCTCATGAATAAATATAAAGAGAGATAAATTGTGACTTCTCTGTGGTAAGCGGATCGTCGCTCCCTCGCTGGCCTCAGATGTATCCCAGGAGTATGATCGGTGTTGAATTCATTACAAGTTAGATTTTTCTGCACTGACTCTACATTAAAGGTGTTATAATATGTACTTTGGTTTACTGTTCTCTACTACATGTTTGATATCACATTTTACAAGATTCTAATTGTTGTTCACAACTTTTGCTGAAAATTAATTCCACCAGCGATACATCGCTGTGGCCTCTCTAGTGGACGGTGATGAACTGAGACCGATTAATGTACAATTTTATGCTTGTGTGCGTGACTTTGACGTCATTAAGCTCTGTTCTGCAGAACAACGCCCTAGTCGTACGCATTGTTTTCAGTGCGTCATTGTTTTTTCTATGACGGAATAACTTTATTGTCCAATCACAATCTATATGTAACAGACTTCATCACCATCTCCGCCATGGCTGTTTCCGACTCCCGCACGTTCCAACGGTGACCTTGGTATGATACACTGCCTGATTCTGCTTGGATCTCTCTTTATATTGGGACAATGGACCTAACCACTCTGTATGTTCATAGTTACACAATAAAACATTGCAAATCACCCTTATAACCCATAATTATGTAATGGGGTCAAAATGTACTGTTACAAACCCCCTCAAGGAAAATTTTTGTGTCGGAACACAAAAAATTTCCTTGACTCATTCACACTTTCCTAAAAGGATCGGTCTAGATATGTCACCACAACCCCCTGTATTGTTATTATATAAAATTTTATCATCACTTACCCTTGGTCCTATGATGCTGGTCGCACCCTCTGACCTTACTGGACTTCTCCGGAGAGATCCCTACACCATAAGGCCATGAGGCACTCTACACTCCTGTTCTGACGCACCAGCCAGCCCAGGACTGCGGTCACAACACCACAAAACTCTGAAACATTGCATACAAAATTAAAATAGTGGTCCAGTACACTTCCATATCTACAACTGATATGTTCCCTTTTAGATACATTGGTTTGTGTTCGGGCATTGGTTTGTTTTTTTTTTTTTTTCAAAAGTTTCACTTATCCACAACAAGACTTAAAATACATCGATTTTTTCCACCACCAAATTCAACTACTTCCTTGTAAGAAAATAAACAACCTATATAGGTAACTACATATAACACAATATATCAACAATTCTTTAGTATACCCCAAAATACCTTCACCTACTTATTTCTATAAATTCAGCTTACAACTATCATGGCAGACACCTTTACTTTAAACTTTGTTGCTCAACTTATAATCATTTACCTATTTTTGTAAATGGCAGCTTACTAGACTATTTCATTTAACTTCATTTTTTAACTTTAAACTTCCAACTTCAGAATATACTATATCTTAACACTGGTTACCGTCATTACCCCTGTAGTGACCTCCTAACCACACACTCTATTGCCCCCCAACCGAACTGTAGCGCTCGGGTGCCTCTGCAAGGACTGTAATTTTGGAGGAACAATCATCTCCTTTGTCCTTGTGTTGGCTTCACATTTAAACAACAAGATATCATAATATCTTAACTTATATAATTACACGCCCTTAAACGGTTCTACCACCGGTCTTCGCTGTTCCTTCTCGAACAGAGTGGCAGCCGCTGTTCCATAGTTCTGGGGATTTCCCCTAGGTATACCCCCCTCTTAATTTCTATGGTTAACCAATTTCAAATCAGCTATGGTCAAGGGACTTGGTCTGGCCATAGCTGACCGCTAGCCAAAACCACGATTAGTGCTGGCAAGGCAGTAATCGCCCGAAAAGTCGGGGAAATTTACTTTCATTTACATGTTTTACACTTTAATAATATTGTTACACTGCACAAATAAAATCACATATAATATGAATTACATTCAAAGTGTACAGTGCATTACACCCACATGAGGCCTCCGATGATGGCAGCATTCTATGTGTTGCTCATCAACCCATTTCACTAGCCACAGTAGTACATGTCACTACTGCCCTAGCCCACTACTAATACTTTACTTCTTTTACATTAACTGCTCTCACAGTCCAATTTTGACTTATAATTTACTAACACCACCTAACTACAAAATACTCTTCACTCTTGCTCAAAAACAAGTTCGTTAATTATTTAAAATTTTCACATAGACACTTTACAAGTTCGAGCTTTGCCTTTTTCCACAACTATATTCACTGCTATAACAAGATAGGAATGACAACAATGGATCACCTGCTCAGCTTACCTTACATACACATATTTCTCTGTTTTCAGATGGAAAACCAACAATACTCGTTTCTCCAATTATAACAATTTTAACATACTTTACTTCACACTTTCAAAGAAATCTTTGTTACTGGAATACATATATATATTTTTTTTTTTTTTCAATACACAGTTAATTCTCATTCACACCTCTAATCAAGTACCCCTCTATATATATTTTTTCTTTTTTTTTTCTCTATGCTTCCCAGTATAATTTCAAATTGCTAGCATTTTGTGTACCCACTATTTCTTTAGTCTCCCTATCCTGTAGTACATAGGCATTCTGCATTTTAATTCCAATTATCTCATAAGGTCCTTCGTACAGTAGAAAGAATTTCTTAATTTCCTTCTCCTGTGCATTTGACAAATCGTGCCTCTTCACCAATACCAACTGTCCTATTTCATATTTCATCCACTTACCTCTTGTGTCGTGCCTATTCTTCCGTCTTTCTCCTTTGCTTAATAAGTTTTCATTTGCCAAACGAATCTTGATGCTCACGTCCATACCTGCGTTCTCAGATGGGTAATCAAATAACTGTTCCAATATTCTCGGAGGACGGGTCCCTTTGATCAGCTCGTGAGGTGTATAGCCGGTGGACTCGTGGGTGGTACTGTTCAGCCAACTCTCTACCTTCTTAACATACAACGGCCACTCGCTGTGTTTAGCGTGACAATAGGCTCTAAAGATCCTGCCTATCTCTCTCATTACACGCTCAGCCTGGTTGGACTGGGGATGGTACACAGCCGTATGCTTCGTGATGATTCCTTCCCATCCTAACGTCTGACGCCATCGGCCACTGATGAACTGCGGTCCATGATCTGACAAAATCACTTTCGGCTTACCCACTTGTATCATGTAATCCTTAGTCACTTTCTTACTCAATACCAGACTGGTAGCTCTTTTAATACTATACAACTTCACATACTTAGAAAAAGTATCTAACATTACAAATACATACTGCACTCCTCCTCTACCCTTTGGTAACGGTCCGAACAAATCAACTGCAACCAAATCAAATGGCCTCTCCACTTTTATAAAATTCATCTCCCCTTCGACTCTATAGTTGACCACTTTTGATTTCTGGCATAAATCACAACTCTTTAACAAACTTCTAACCCTTCTCTCCATACTTCTAAAAATACAAGACTCCTTCAATACATTCACACACTTCTTCGCTCCAAAATGTCCATACCTTAAATGACAATCCCAAATAACCTTATCAACTAACCCTTCTGGAATTACTAATTTCCAAACACGCTACTATCCTCTTAAACAATAACCCATTATGAACCTGAAAATACTGACTATACTCTGATCCACTTACCTCCTTTTCTAAACTCTCTATTACCTTACCTGACTTGTCCTCTGTTCTCTGCATGGTCCGGATGTCTCTCATCTCCGCTCCCAAAATTCTATCCTCTCGGCTGATCTTAAAAATCTCGATTTCCTTTAAATCTCTACCTGTTCTGTTGTGCAGTATGTCTATCCTTGACAAAGTATCTGGTATCTTGTTCTCTGATCCTTTGATATATTCCCATTCAAAATTATATTCTTGCAAAATCAATACCCATCTAGTTAAACGACTATGAGCCAGTTTGCATGTGTTTAAAAATGATAAAGCTTTGTGGTCCGTTCTAATTACTGTGCGACTTCCTAGAATGTATGTTCGAAATTTTCCCACTGCGAATATTATACTCAACAATTCCTTCTCGGTCGTCGTGTAGTTCTTCTCCGCCTGGATTAGTGATCTACTTGCAAATGCTATTACCTTGTGTTCCTTGTCCTCGCTTTCTTGATATAATTCTGCACCGATGGCCACATTGCTCGCATCCGTTTGTAAATAAAATACTTTCTCGAAGTCTGGGTGGTTCATCATTACCATTTGACTGAATTTTTTCTTTATCTCTTCAAATGCTGTGCGCTCCTTCTCGCCCCACTTCCATTGTTTGGTTTTCTGGAGTACTGCGCTCAATCTTGTGGTTAACTCTGCATAATTCTGTTGAAATTTTCGGTAGAAATTACATAACCCAAGGAAACTTTGTAATTGTTTCACATTCCTCGGTTCAGGGAAACGCATGATTGATTCTACTTTGTCGGGGTTCGCTGCTATTCCTTCAGGTGTGATAATAAATCCTAAAAATTTTACCTGTGTCTGCAGAAACGTTGACTTATCCCAATTCACGGTGAGTCCTCCTGCCTCTAGTTTAGCCAATACATAGTCCAAGTGATCTAAATGGTCTTCGAAGGTCCTTGATGCAATCAGAATATCGTCCACGTAGATCGTCAAAAAATCTAAGTCTTTGGGTCGCAAAATTTTGTCTAAACACTTTATAAAGCTGGCGACGCTGGTGTTCAATCCGAAAGGTAGACGTCGAAACTGGTAGTTTTTACCATTAAATAAAAATGCTGTATACTTTCTACTGACCTCTGCTAGAGGAACCTGCCAATATCCAGATGTTAAATCCAACGATGTCATATACTTTACTCCACTGAACTTCTGGAAGATCTCATTGATAGGCTCTGGTGACTCTCTGTCGGGAATTATGATCTGGTTTATTCTTCTAGCGTCTAGACACAAACGTACGCGTCCATCCTTCTTAATTACTACTACAAGTGGATTAGAATAATGCGATACTGACCGTTCGATTATACCTGTTTCTACCATCCTGTCGAGTTCTCTCTGCACCGCGCTTCTTTTTGAGTAAGGGACGGGGTAGCTCCTTTGCATAAACGGTGTGTGTTCCCTTATTTGTAATACACATTCATACCCTTTTGCCCTTCCTGGAACCTCGGCAAACACTCCTCTGTACCTCGCTATCACCTGCCATAACGCTGCACGTTGGCCACTCCTTACCACCTCACCTTCATTACAAAATTCATCCGCCCTTATCTCCCATACTGCATCATTAATATTACTCTTTTCACTCTCCAACTCACTCATATATTCTGTCTCTAAACATGCACTTACCATGGTACCTAAATTATTCTCATTTACCCCCTTCTGTATTATTTTAACTCCGCACGTTCTAACCCTGTCTAAAATCTGCTCAAATTTTACTCTTACCGACCGATCACCCCCATCTAATTCTATCACCTTATCTCTAAAATTTATAACAGCTCTCGTTCTTTGCAAAAAATCATTACCCAGTATGACATCTAGACTTAACCCTCTTACTACCAAAAATGTGTTTATAAATTCTACATTATCTATTAGAAAATTCAAATGTATTTGTTTAGTGACTCTCTTACTTCGTACACCCGTGACTCCTATTACCGTGACTCCTGCTACTGGTAAGATTGGAATATCCTTGTTAGACTCTCTTAGTTCTACTAAAATGTTCTCTGCTATCACGGAAATTTCGCTACCCGTATCTATCAAAGTTTTAAAATTCTTATTTCCTACAGTTACCTGAATCTCTGTCAGTCCTGCTCTCACCTCGCTGTTTGCATTGTTTTCTTCTTCCATCAGGTCAGCGACAATATCTGCTTTGATTACATGGCTGTGTATCTCCTCGACTGGTTGGACCTCCTGCGTTTCCCTGAACAGTGGTCGGGTCCTAGCTACCACTGTCGTTTCTAGTTTTCCTGGTGTCTGCTGGTGGAGGGGCCTCGGTGTCCCTTATCTGTCCTCTGGTTGTTGTTCATCGCTCCTCTAGTGTCAGGTGTCTCTCTGCCTTGTGGTTTATCTCGTCTCTCCTCGTCTCTCCTCCGTTGTCCTTCTCTAGGCGTTCTACATTTGAAGCACTGTCGCCTGAATGGGAAATTCTCCTGTTGACACCTATAACACCTCCACTCACCTGGTTTATAATGGTCATTTTTATTTATCACATTAGGTTCATTGTAATGGTTTCTCTGTGGATGGTACTCTACCTGGTTTGGTTTATAATTATCCGGTGTTACTCGCCTATTCACTTCCCTATCTCTAATATTTTGCAAAATGTCAAGGACTTTTTCAAGTTCGCTTAAATTCGATATTTCTTTAGTCATTAAAATTATTTGTACTTCTCGAGGAAGATGTTTACTGACGTACCTCACAAATGATGTAAAAGGAATTGGAGGTTCTAAATATTTAACTTCATTGTACAACTGTGTCACGTATATTGTTATGTTATTGTTTGTGTGACTCCCGAAATTACCCGTTCCCATTATTTTACTCCTTAGCTCTTCCTGTTCCTCCTCTGGCCAATATTTTCCCTTAAACGCTTGTTCAAACATCTCATAACTACCCCACTCTATTCTGTGTGCTTCTGCCCATACCGCGGCACTACCCTTAAAACTTCTGATTATTTTAGTCAGCTGGATCTCCCAATTACTACTACTAAAATGATGGTACTCCCTGGTTTGGTTAATAAATCGCATGGGGTGTATTGAGCGGTTTTCGTGACTGAATAATTCTAACTCTATTTCATTGTAAAAATCTCTCGTAATTACAACCCTTTCCATGGTTCCCGTTAAATTTTTGTTAATCTCCCCCCGCAATTCATTTTTCATTTTTGTTAAATCACTCTCAACTAGGTTATATCTATCATGCACATTGTTATAATTCTGTATATGTAAATCATCTATTTCCTTAACTCTATTTTGCAACATACTTATTTTATTGGTTGTACTGTTTTCGTGTTTTGATATAATGCTATCTATTGTCTGAATACCTTTTGTTAGGTCTACTACATCTAATTCACATTGGTCTAATTTGTTTCGTAAAATATGAGTCTTCAATTCTAACTGCTTATTTACTTCATTCTTAGTTTTAATTTCTAATTGTTCTACTGTCTCTACATATTTATTTTTTGTTTCTCTATTTTGGGTCTCTATCTGATTTTGAACTGTTTCATTGATTTGTTTGACTTTATCATTTAAATTACTTATCTTAGTTTTAATTTGCTCGTCTACAATCTCTGTGTGCTTTTTAATATCATTACATTGTGTTTCTATTATATTAATTTTCTCATTAACATTGGAATTTTGTTTATGTATTTCGTTTTCAACTTTTTTAAGTTTCTCGTCTAATTGGTTCAATTTTACATCTTGCACATTATTTTGTTTTTTCAATTCATTTTCGAGGCTATCAAACTTCTCGTCAATCTCTTTTAACACACTATTTTGTGTTTTAATCAATGCGAACAGGTCTTCTAATGATATTTTATTTTCGACTGCCTTAGGCGTCGAATTCGCGCTTATTCTGTCTAATAAAACAGACTCTGTGTGTGTGTCGTTTACACCTAACATACTATTATTGTGTTCTGCCATAATTTAGCTGTTTCTATTACTCTCTGTATTTTTTTTATTATATAATTATTGGTTGTTTTGTTTCGTCAACATAACCTTTTGTGTTTTTTGGTTATGTTCTGTTTTGCACCACCTTCTCTGTTTTCAAATCTGGCTGTTTATATAAATTAATATTTATATCGTCCTCAGTAAGGGCGCCATCTGTTAACTACCAGCTATTATCTTTTTATATACATAAACTATGGTACTTATATATGTATAATGTTGGTCAAAACATGGTACACATGTGTACTTACCGGGATCCTTGCCGGTGAACATGTGCTTCTCCGTTTTAAACACTTTTTTACCTAAGGGGTGCCAGGATTCGTAACAGCGAGATTTGTTTAAACAGAAAAAGTGACACAATGAAGACACAAACTCTTTAGCTACTGTAACTACTCGTTTTAATTTTCCACATAATAAAATATACAGTCGTAAAACATACATAAAGGCCTAACCCAAAATGGCTGCCAGTATTAACTCAAAACAAAATGGCGGCTATCTTTCTTTATTGTTTTCTTTTATTAATTTAATTAAATCAGTACTGAGAAGCCTCATCATTAAAATTAGTTAGATTCCTTTTTATTTTATACTGCAGTTAAAGTATCGTATATCAACACAAACCAATGCCCTATACGTATATAGGCATGGCCACGCCCTAGTGCAATCACACGCTCACTCACACGTTACTGTAATTACATTTTATACAATTTATTATTTCATTTATTGAGACCGATTAATGTACAATTTTATGCTTGTGTGCGTGACTTTGACGTCATTAAGCTCTGTTCTGCAGAACAACGCCCTAGTCGTACGCATTGTTTTCAGTGCGTCATTGTTTTTTCTATGACGGAATAACTGTATTGTCCAATCACAATGTATATGTAACAGACTTCATCACCATCTCCGCCATGGCTGTTTCCGACTCCCGCACGTTCCAACGGTGACCTTGGTATGATACACTGCCTGATTCTGCTTGGATCTCTCTTTATATTGGGACAATGGACCTAACCACTCTGTATGTTCATAGTTACACAATAAAACATTGCAAATCACTCTTATAACCCATAATTATGTAATGGGGTCAAAATGTACTGTTACAAACCCCCTCAAGGAAAATTTTTGTGTCGGAACACAAAAAATTTCCTTGACTCATTCACACTTTCCTAAAAGGATCAGTCTAGATATGTCACCACAACCCCCTGTATTGTTATTATATAAAAATTTTATCATCACTTACCCTTGGTCCTATGATGCTGGTCGCACCCTCTGACCTTACTGGACTTCTCCGGAGAGATCCCTACACCATAAGGCCATGAGGCACTCTACACTCCTGTTCTGACGCGCCAGCCAGCCCAGGACTGCGGTCACAACACCACAAAACTCTGAAACATTGCATACAAAATTAAAATAGTGGTCCAGTACACTTCCATATCTACAATTGATATGTTCCCTTTTAGATACATTGGTTTGTGTTCGGGCATTGGTTTGTTTTTTTTTTTTTTCAAAAGTTTCACTTATCCACAACAAGACTTAAAATACATCGATTTTTTCCACCACCAAATTCAACTACTTCCTTGTAAGAAAATAAACAACCTATATAGGTAACTACATATAACACAATATATCAACAATTCTTTAGTATACCCCAAAATACCTTCACCTACTTATTTCTATAAATTCAGCTTACAACTATCATGGCAGACACCTTTACTTTAAACTTTGTTGCTCAACTTATAATCATTTACCTATTTTTGTAAATGGCAGCTTACTAGACTATTTCATTTAACTTCATTTTTAACTTTAAACTTCCAACTTCAGAATATACTATATCTTAACACTGGTTACCGTCATTACCCCTGTAGTGACCTCCTAACCACACACTCTATTGCCCCCCAACCTAATAAAACATCATAAAACATTGTACATTACATATTAACATTGTTACATTTACCTTACATTAAACAATTTAAATTTACATGATTTGTACCAAACTTTATCACATTACTACTTCAACAATTTTCTATTAACTTTTAATTATTTGACATTCATCAGACTCTATACAACAATTTCAAATTTATCCTTACCTTTCAGTTACAATTACCTTCCTGCTATGAATTTTCCTTTTCTAACCCTTCTATCCTTACTCGTTTGGGTGACTCTCTATTATTCATTTTTCTCTAGCTTATTTTGGCATCTGTCAACCTAACCTTACTACCCCCTTTTCTCTACTAACAACCGCTTCTAACCATTAATATACATTTTGACACCAATATCTCTTAATAACCCCCTTCAAATCCCATTTAAAACCTCTGGCACCGCGCCTTTTTTGTACTAGTATGTGTGTATTCCCTCACTATGCTCATTCCCTTATCGGTTTCTGACCCTTTCAGATAACCCTTTCCGGCACACAACGATCCCTCCTGTCTCAACATCTCTCGTTGGACTCCTACACCAATACCCTTATTACAAAATATCACCATCAACAACAAATATAATTACCACTCACATCACTCAACTCTACATATAATTACTAACCACTGTGTCCCTAAAATATCTAACACCTCTTTATATTTTATCAGCATCTCAACACTTTATTTTTCCTAACTCCCAATAACTCTATCTAACTAACTCCCATGCCTCTATTTTATCCTTACTACCCAAACTCTTTTACAACATTTCAACTTAATACATTAGAAAATTCATCACTTACCAACTAACAATACTTCCTCTCAATACCCAAATCTATTACCTGCTTAATCATTTACTAACCCTTATAACCTGAATCTCATAATATCATTTAAACTTCCTTTAGTTATTTAAAATCGTACAATACATGCTTACATAAAAAAAATACATAAAGTACACAACAGCAAAAATACACAAATACATAGACATCAATACACAAAATATACAATTCACATAATCATGAAATCATTCACCATAATCAGTCCTAGTCAGTCCATTTTTTAAAACACTGTCCACACAATTAAATGTTCATAACACAATAAACAATTACCCCATATCGTCGAACAATAGTCTTATCTTATATCTATATACATTGCTTATTATTGAATCTCTTATATTAACATCATAAATGCATATACCATTCAAATTTTCATTATTTTCCACAAACTCATTTAATTTGTCATGATTGGTCATTGTCCTGTCACCTCCAGTATAATTCGTCACCACTAGGTATGTTATAAAGTCATTATTTTCATTATCACCTCCTACTACTGCTATATCCGCTTCATTACAAGGTAAGTACTTATTATTTTTATTATATATCATCTCTACACCTAACCTTTTCCTAAACTCTTCATAATTTTTCTTTACTTTATATATCTCAATTTCTCTCTTTCTCTTTCTCTCAAAACATTTCTCACCATCATACCAAGCTACACACTCTCTCTCCATATATGCAGGGGACTCTACTACTTTATCACTGCACCACCTGTGAAGTGCACAAAAAAACCCAGGGACCACTTTATTTGTAGACCTTTTGTCTTCCAAATACGCATTGAAGGCACTCTCGTCCTTCCTAAACACACGTGAAGTCTTTACTTCACCCCCTACTACAACATTAAGGGACAATTTTACCCCCTGCAACCCCTTTATCTGTAAATTCTCTCTATACTTTCTCTCTAACTCATCAAAACTTTTTATCACTTCATTATCAAATTCTACTCCCATTATACTTTTATCACCACTCTCAATACTCACACAATTATTTTCTAACACCATATTTGTAATTCTATTATAATTCTCACCACTACTTACCTTGTCTTTATTTCTATCTGATTTCTCTACCTTGTCAATGTTACAATTTTGTTTCTGTATTTCGTTTTTAAATTTTTCTAATCTCTCTTCTAATTGGTTCAATTTTACATCTTGCACATTATTTTGTTTTTTCAATTCATTTTCGAGGCTATCAAACTTCTCGTCAATCTCTTTTAACACACTATTTTGTGTTTTAATCAATGCGAACAGGTCTTCTAATGATATTTTATTTTCGACTGCCTTAGGCGTCGAATTCGCGCTTATTCTGTCTAATAAAACAGACTCTGTGTGTGTGTCGTTTACACCTAACATACTATTATTGTGTTCTGCCATAATTTAGCTGTTTCTATTACTCTCTGTATTTTTATTATATAATTATTGGTTGTTTTGTTTCGTCAACATAACCTTTTGTGTTTTTTGGTTATGTTCTGTTTTGCACCACCTTCTCTGTTTTCAAATCTGGCTGTTTATATAAATTAATATTTATATCGTCCCTGTTCGGGCGCCATCTGTTAAATAACAAATACTTACGTCCCAGTGAGGGCGGCATCTGTTAACTACCAGCTATTATTCTTTTTATATACATAAACTATGGTACTTATATATGTATAATGTTGGTCAAAACATGGTACACATGTGTACTTACCGGGATCCTTGCCGGTGAACATGTGCTTCTCCGTTTTAAACACTTTTTTACCTAAGGGGTGCCAGGATTCGTAACAGCGAGATTTGTTTAAACAGAAAAAGTGACACAATGAAGACACAAACTCTTTAGCTACTGTAACTACTCGTTTTAATTTCCCACATAATAAAATATACATTCGTAAAACATACATAAAGGCCTAACCCAAAATGGCTGCCAGTATTAACTCAAAAAACAAAATGGCGGCTATCTTTCTTCATTGTTTTCTTTTATTAATTTAATTAAATCAGTACTGAGAAGCCTCATCATTAAAATTAGTTAGATTCCTTTTTATTTTATACTGCAGTTAAAGTATCGTATATCAACACAAACCAATGCCCTATACGTATATAGGCATGGCCACGCCCTAGTGCAATCACACGCTCACTCACACGTTACTGTAATTACATTTTATACAATTTATTATTTCATTTATTGAGCTCATGAATAAATATAAAGAGAGATAAATTGTGACTTCTCTGTGGTAAGCGGATCGTCGCTCCCTCGCTGGCCTCAGATGTATCCCAGGAGTATGATCGGTGTTGAATTCATTACAAGTTAGATTTTTCTGCACTGACTCTACATTAAAGGTGTTATAATATGTACTTTGGTTTACTGTTCTCTACTACATGTTTGATATCACATTTTACAAGATTCTAATTGTTGTTCACAACTTTTGCTGAAAATTAATTCCACCAGCGATACATCGCTGTGGCCTCTCTAGTGGACGGTGATGAACTGAGACCGATTAATGTACAATTTTATGCTTGTGTGCGTGACTTTGACGTCATTAAGCTCTGTTCTGCAGAACAACGCCCTAGTCGTACGCATTGTTTTCAGTGCGTCATTGTTTTTTCTATGACGGAATAACTTTATTGTCCAATCACAATCTATATGTAACAGACTTCATCACCATCTCCGCCATGGCTGTTTCCGACTCCCGCACGTTCCAACGGTGACCTTGGTATGATACACTGCCTGATTCTGCTTGGATCTCTCTTTATATTGGGACAATGGACCTAACCACTCTGTATGTTCATAGTTACACAATAAAACATTGCAAATCACCCTTATAACCCATAATTATGTAATGGGGTCAAAATGTACTGTTACAAAACATAATGGTAAAGTCAGTTTTTTAACATTTTATGTTTACCCTTTATATCATAGTAAGGTTATTAAAAACACACATAATAAACTAACAATTGGTTTACTTGTTTATTATTGGTAGTGTACTTCCTTTTACATAACTTATATAATACTTGTTACTAAATTTGATGTACTATTTGTGTTTTTTATTAGTTTACATTTGTTTATTTTATAGTCTTTATCTGGCCAATCACTGGGGTTGGGTCATAGTCATTTGTCTGTCAGTCTAGTCTATTCACTTATTTATTATTGTTTGTCTACTAGTTTTTCTTTTCATTCTCTCAATACCATTTTATATTTTTGATTATTATTTTTTTTTTTTTTAAATTAGTTTACTTTTCTTCAGCTATATAATATTTGTGGATCCCCTATAGGGTCTGAGTTCTGCAACGTTATATAATGCCCTTCCACCAAAATTGATAATTTTATAAATCGTGATTCTAAGTTTTAATGAAATTATCAATTGTATTGTATCTTCTCCTTCTTGGACTCTCCTGCTTCATGTTAATTTTCAAGTTCAGCCTTTACTTTTACTTCTTATTTAATTCTGAATCTCTTCTTCATTATTATTTCCTTCTACGATCTGGCTTATTGATTTTTTATTATAAATTATTCCCTGTAAATTCTATTTTCCCTAACTATCCCTATTTTGTAGCTGAAATCGATTCGGATGGGCTCTATTGGCTAACCTAACTCCGCCGTTCAAAACTACACTTTTTCTGAGGTCAGAGGAACATCATCTCTGCGCAGTTAAATGATTGCTGGGTCTATTCCGCAGTCAACCTTAATTAATAATTCTTCAATGCAGTCATCTCGTGACTAATAATAATAAGAATCTTAATAATATTTGAAGGGAATTTTTTTATTTTTTATTTCATTGATGCTCAGATCGAGTCATATTTATTTCTCACCTCTTTCTGTTGATATCATTTGATAATACTTGAAGCGTTGATACAATTAACATTTTTATTCCTTTTCATTTCCTCCTTGATTCATCTCATTTTTGTTGTACTTTTTAAATAGTTATTTTTCTTACTTTATTCTTGATCATTTGGTTTGTTGTGGTTCCTTCTTTGGTTTTTTGGTTAGTTTATAACTTCCCTCATCCACTATTCTTCTTTGATTCTATTTTCCTTGTAAACTTATTTATTTGCTTTGGTATATTTTTTTTCAATTTGCCTTGGTCGTTTAGTCATTTTTTTTGTTTTTTCAGTCACTGATGGTCGTCGTAGTATTTTTTGATAGATGCCTGATTGTATACCCCTTTAATTTTCTTGGTAATGGGGTGAGTGATCTCATACGTGTTGTTACCCTTGTCCCTGGTTATAATATAAGGTCCTACGTATAACAATAATAATTTTTTCGTAATTCCTTCGATTGTGCTGGGTAATTCTCTGTTTTTAATTAAGACCTTTACTCCTATATCGTACTTGATTGTTTTGTGTTGGTTCTTGAAATATTTATCTTTTTGTTGTTCTATCTTTTCTGCTATTCTGTTATAAAATTTTCTTTTTTCAAATTGATATTCCGGGTTTATGGGAAACTCAACTATGCCATTTATTTCCCTAGGTGGTGGTCGCTCGAACATCATTGTGTATGGTGTGGCTTCTATGAAGTTGTGGTATGATAAGTTTATAAATTCCTGTGCGGATTTTATGTAATTGTGCCATTCTCTTTGTCTATTATGACAGTAGGTCCTTAGGATTCGACCCACCTCTCTTAGTACTCTCTCGGCTGTGTTGCTGCTGGGGTGGTAAACGGATGTTTTGTATGTTTTTATACCATGTTCCCAGAGTTTATTTTTCCATTTACTTCCCTTAAATTGGGTTCCGTGATCTGTGATTATTGCCATAGGTTTCCCTAATTCAGGTATAAATTTTGTTATGATTATTTCAATAATTTTCATAGTTGTTGCGCGGTTAATCGAGTATAGTTTTGTGTATTTTGTGAAGTGATCGAATGTGATTACTATGAATCGGAATCTGTGCCTTCCTCCACTGCGTGGAAACGGTCCACATATGTCAAGGAATACCTTTTCTAATTTTTGATTTGATATGATTGGTATCATTATACCCTCTTTTTTCGCGTTATTACACTTCACCATCTGGCAAATATTACATTTCTGGATTGTTTTGCTTACTTTTCTATAAATATTTTTAATATAAACTTGTTCCTAAAATGCCTTTATCACCTTCATGGCTCCCATATGGCCGTACCTAATGTGGTAGTCCAGTATTATTTGTTCTTCAATTGTAGCTGGCATCACCAGTTTCCGTTCTCCATGGTTAGGGTTATTTTTAATAAATAATACATTGTTGTGTATATTATAGAACTGTATAATCGGTTCTTTCTCATTTTGCACTCTCTGCCGGATACTCGCTATTTTCGGGTCCAAATTGTGATATTTTCTAATTTCTTGTATTATGTTTTCTAAATCAATTCTGTTTTTTAGAATGTTATATACCTTAACCAATTGTTCCTTTTCTCCTTCGAAAGTTTGCTGTTGAATGTTTATACAGGATAATACGTCGGCGGCTCTGTTTTTTCTTCCTGGTACGTACTCCCAGTTAATATTGTATTCTTGTAACAACAATATCCATCGGGTTAATCTCCCGTGACTGAGTTTACATTGCTTGAGGAATGAAATGGATTTATGGTCACTTCTCACTGTGATTGTGTATCCCAGAATATAAGTCCTGAATTTGTTGCAGGCAAATACAACACTAAGTAATTCCTTTTCTGTAACGTGATAGTTTCATTCACAACTATTTAATATTCTACTAGCAAAACTGATAACCAGGTGTTGTCCCTTCTCATCCTCCTGGTATAAAGCAGCCCCTAAACTAACATCACTCGCATCACAGTTCATGAAGAATGGCTTTTTGAAGTCTGGGTGATGTAGTATAACTGAATTTAAAAATGTTTCTTTTATCTGATTGAACACTTCATTTTATTCGGATCCCCATGTCCACTTATCTTTGGATGATAATTGTTTTTGGAATTTGGCGGTTAAATTAGAGTAATTATCTTGAAATTTCCTATAATAATTGCAAATCCCGAGAAAAGATTGCAGCTGTTTTCTTTTCTTAGGCGTTGGAAAGTGTTGTATAGCTTCAACTTTTTCTAATGATGGAGATATGCCTTTCTCCATTAAATGAAATCCCAAAAATTGCGCTTCACGGGCTATAAATTTCGATTTGTCCAGCTTAAGAGTTATGTTGTTGTCTGACAATTTTTTTAATACTTGTTCCACTCTAGCACAGTGTTCATTCCAATTTGACGATGTTATCAGCAGATCATCCATATATACGGTAGTAAAATTCAGAGCGTCTTGTCCCAATATCTGGTCCATGCATTTGACAAATACTGCGACCGAATTTATCAATCCAAAGAGTAGTCTCTTGAACTCCCATCGAACAAAAAAGCCATGTATTTTCTGCTATTCGGATGTAACTCCACCTGCCAGTATCCACATACCGTATCCCACGTACTGATGTACTTCGTACCGTGGAATTTCTTCAATCTCTCCCGGAGACGTCCTATCATTCACAATCATTTTATTTATCTCTCTCGCATCCAGACATATCCTCACATTTCCATTCTTTTTTGGTATGGCCACTATCGGACTAGTATAGGGCGACTGACTAAATTCAATAATGTCGTCTTCCATCATTCTGTTGATTTCTGCTCTAACTTCGTTCTTTAGTGAGTAGGCAATGGGATAGGACTTTTTGTGGAAATCTACGGGTTCCTGAATTCGATCTTACATGGTAATCCTTTACCTTGCCCGGTGCGTCTGAAAAAATATGCCGGTATCGGTTATAGATATCGATGAGATCCTCTGCTTGGGACATACTTATCCGTTGGTCTTGATCTTCTCGTTGGAATGTTCTGATCTCCTCCAATTTACTCTCGTAAATTGTTCTTGATCACTCTCCTCGTATACTATCATTGTGGGCGAGTCATGGCAAAAATAATTCTGAATTATTGGGCAGCTGGTTGGTATTGAAGGTGTTTTGCTGCTGTCCATTAGATCGGCTGTCCATATTCCTTCTTCCGTTGTCAGGGATACATTTCCTCATTGTAAATTGATTATGGCGGATTGTTGTCTCACTACATCGCAACCAGTAAGTATATGGAATGGCAGTCCGCTTGCAACCAGAAATGCCATTGGTATTGTTACTCCATGACTGGTAAGCTCCAATGATACCTGCTTTCTTATCGTTTTATTTTGTTTACCCATAGCACCGATGATTGTAACGTTCTGTATTGGTAGAGTTGGTATTTGTGTTTGGCTTCCTTGCTGTATCCTTGTTAACTCTTATGTTGTCTATCAAAGAAATGTATCGATCATGATAGTTGATTGTGTTCCGTTTATTTGAGCATTTATGTAGACAATTTCATTGTTACGACTTGGCATTGGATTATTCTCTTCTTCTATCAACTCTTCCCTTATGTTTTTCAAATAATGATTTAGTATGTTTGTAATTGTCTTGTCAGTCATTTGTCTTATTACCCCAGGAGATTGGTCCAGTGATGTGCTGTTTCCAGTTTTCACCGACCTTAGCAGGTTAAATGAGGACTGGCCTCATCGTTCCTGATTTCCGTTGGGCTTATTGTTTGGCTCAGTTGTGGCTCCTGTCGGTTACCAGAATTATTTTCCACATTCCCGGCGTTTTCTTCATACGTGTTAATTGATTGGTTCAGTCCCTGGTTATAGTACGTTCGGTTACTAATTGATCGAGGATAGTCTCTTCTCAGACTTCCTTGGTTCTGAGATCGCACATAGTTTACGTGTGGTCGATACCCGCGGTTTTGGTTATTACCATTTCCTGGGTGATAATGGTTGTTTTGGCCGTTTTGTGGATTATTCCCCCGGTAGTCATTATTCCTGTAGTATCCATTAACATTACCATTTTGATTATACGTCCGGTGCGTGTTATTTCCCTGTTGGTTACCCTGGTAATTAGGCGTATTATTTCTCCGGTAATTATTATGGTTGTTTGTCAGTGGTCTACTATCATTCTGCTGGTTTGGTGGTGATTGATTCTCATTATATCTGTTAATTCTCGAGCTCGCGAAGCGGTTCTTGCGATATTGCCCCTCATGTTCATGCCTTTCTAACAGGCTGGCCATATCTTGTATTGTTTTCACTTGACTGTACATTCGTGCCTTTTGTATGGCATCATCGTAGTGGTACGACAACTGGATCACTAGGCACTCTTCAGGAATGCGGGGTTCTAAGTTTCTAGCCATGCAGATTTTCTCAAGAAAATACGATGTCAGGGATTGTCCACTCTGGTTCTCATATCTCCCGTTGCTTAGATTGTTTTGGACCATATTCTGAGTCGATTCTGACCATTACTTTGCTTGAAATTGCGCCTTGAATTCCTGTATACTTTGTATCTCCGGTCTCGTGGCTGTCCGCCAATTGTCATATGTCTCTTTAAACATTTCGTCTAACATTACTCTCACAGTTGTCCAGCGGTTCTCTCAATTTTTTGCGATTAATTCTTCTACCCTCTTCAGCACGATTGTCGTTGTTGATTACGTGGGTGTTGTTACATGTTCGGTCACACCATGCGTCCACTTCTTCCTGCAATATTACTTCACGTCGATGTATTTTGTCAATTTTTTGTTTGTTTTTATCGATCTTGCTGTCAATTTGGTTTATGTTATTATATATGCGTTCCATTCTTTCTCCAATATCTGTGCGTATTACTGTAATATCCTTCTGATTTTCTTCCCGGATTTGTCGCATTTCCTGTTTCGCCTGTTCACATTTTTTGGCGGTTTCCTCTTGAAATTCATCGATTCTCCTTTTATTTTCGCCTTCGAAGTCGTTCATTTTACTTATTGCTTCCTTACGGACTTCTGTGACCATTTTGTTGGTTTTATCTATTTTCTCCAGCGTCTCTTCTAATTTCTCATTGGTCTTTTCTAGTCTATCGTTGGTTTCCATGACCGTCTGTTTTATTTCTTCACGGTACTCCATTAATTGGTGTATCATTTGCTGCTTCATCTCTTCTTTATTTTTCTCATGGTCCTCCTTCAGTTGTTTCCTCAATTCTTCCTTCAACTCTTCATTTCTTTTTTGAATGTCCTCCGTCAATTGCTGTTGTAAGGTTTCATGGTTCTTCCTTAATGTACCACTATGTTCCTCCATTTTCTGGTCTATCTGTTGCTTCAAGGTCTCATTATTTTCGTTAATTGTCTGCCTTAAGTCTTCCTTAGTACTTTCGTTTGTACTGACAATTTTTTCATTGATTTTTTTTTAAATCCTTCATTTCTTCCTTCTGTTTCTTAAAATTGTCATTAGTTTCTTCCATAATCTGTTTCAGACTCTCATCGTTCCTGTCGAATTTTTTGTTCATACTATTCATTAATTCCATTAATTTTAGTAGATTCGGGTCTCCTCTAGCTTCCTCCCTTCCTACTGTTTCCACATCCTCAACCGATGTTATTTCCTTTTCTTCCATTCTGACTTCTTTCTCGGCCTCCTTCGTCCGTTTCAGTGATGACGCCCTCTTGTGCATCTTGCTCTCCTTTTCGTAACCGCCGCTAGACTGTTGTCCTTTCTCTACTTCTAGCCTCACTAGTTGGTCGCTAATTTTGCAACAATCGCTCTCTGTACGTACTCTAAAAGTCTTATTACGTTGTCGTCAATTTATAAGGTATCTATCGCTGACAATGAAGATAACGAACTCGCTAATAACCAGTACCGAATCTTTCTCGTTTGTCTCCTTACCTGTCCTTAATTGATGTACTTATTTCCCGATAGGCGCCAAATTGATTTACAAAAAAAAAAAAAAAAAAAAAAAAAAAAAAAAAAAAAAAAAAAAAAAAAAAAAAACAAGTTCTAATTGCGTCGTCTTCCTTTCGATGATAATAATTTCAATTTACTCACATGGGCTGGCGGGAAATCAAATCTCGCGTATCGCCCGTCATGTTGCCAACCTGTAATTCTAGTAAAATATTTTCTTCCTGCTTAAGTACACAAATATTACAATATATGTCAAATAAAACAAAGGACGGTTATTAATGTTCAGTACTAATTTATTAGTGTCCAGATTCGCTAGTCATTTATCATTTAAATACAAAAGATGTTATTATAAAAAAGTTGGCTCCAGCTATCAATAAATTATACCTCAGGGGTTGACTATGTTGACTGAACAGTTTAACGAAACCAGCATGGACGCTGACATTAATTATTTACACAATTCATTCAGTCAATGATTTCTTTTGATTACGAAAAATTAAACAAGATGTTATTAAAGTACACAACCTTACATCAATGTTACTTAAATACTATGAAGGTTTACATACAATTCGGTTCTTAGTGTTTAAAAAGTGTGTCAACCTTTTAAGTCTCGCACATACTGTAGGTTAAGCTGTAGTTTACATACAGTTTTAATAAATGTTTTCGATTAATCCTTGAAAGAATTTAGTATACCATGTTCGGAGTGAGAGTTATTGTGTTGTGAAAAAGTTAACTAGTTTAGTTCACAATTACTGATAATTCATTTATACTTAACAAAACCTTGTCGTTTCTTGTGATGAGTCACAGGTATTTCTTCCAGATTGTGTTGATATGTTAATTAATTCTTCATCATTTGGTTTTCCTCCTTTTTATGATTTCGATTTTAATTATTCAAAGTTTTATTATTAATTTTAATTATTGATATTTGTTTTCTAGTTTCATCCTGGGTTGAATGGATCTAGGTTCAACTTCTTGAGTTCATATTGTTTTAATCTTGACTGCATTTCTCTCTTTTTTAACTTTAATTGTGTCGAATTCCGTTTGGCATCTGTCTCTCTTGATCGTTAATAATGGACTCTCCATTTTATAACGGTTTCCTATATAATAAAGTTTCATTGTTATGGTAACCATCTCATACCTTATTGGTGGTAAATATTTGTACCCATTGTTATAAATCCTGTGTTTTTGTTCAAAATGAATAAATATTTTATAATTGCTATTATTCCTTGGTGTTATTCCCAATGTGTGAGATATTAACATAAATGTCTCTATTTTCTTTCAAAGATTAATTTGGTATCCCATAAAGCTGGGCTTGGTCATGTATTAATGTTTTGACAAATTTGCTAATGTAATGTTATTACATATTTCACTTAATTTTTCTGTTTAGTCTTTTTCTGACATACTATTATGGTTAGCTAATTGAAATAAATAAGTTACTTGGTCTTAATTTTCAAATACAATGGTTAATTGCTTACAATTGTTTTTTCTGAATTTTGACAGGCATTTTATAGGCCTAAGCTGTAACTGTCTAGAATTTCTTATTTTACACAATTTAAACATTATTACTTTCATATGTTCTGCTTACTGTCACTTAGTACTTGTTTACTTTTGAATTACTTAGGGCTGTTTTACAATAAATGAATGTTATTATAATTTTACAAAATCATTCCTTGTCTAATATTCTTTTTTCTATCTTTACAATGATGAGTAATATTGGAATTGTTAAATTTATACAATTGCTTGCTTATACCTACTACTATCTCTTACACACTTTTTTATCACGTAATCATACTATGTTTATGGTCTGTTCATGATCCAGTCATATTCCTTCTTATAAAACAAAACTCTTTTAAATAAACTAATAACTACTTTGTTGCTTATTTGCTAACACAATGAAATTGGTTGTCTATCAACATTTTGATTATTGTTCCTGTTTTCGTACCATTGTTCATTTCTTTTATTAAGATTATTAATTGTTTATCTTAATTCCTTCTTATTCTCTTTATCACTTTCACTGCTTATTATTATCACTTCCTACCTACCTCTCACTCTTGGTTTATACTAGTTTTTAAAACATAATGGTAAAGTCAGTTTTTTAACATTTTATGTTTACCCTTTATATCATAGTAAGGTTATTAAAACACACATAATAAACTAACAATTGGTTTACTTGTTTATTATTGGTAGTGTACTTCCTTTTACATAACTTATATAATACTTGTTACTAAATTTGATGTACTATGTGTTTTTTATTAGTTTACATTTGTTTATTTTATAGTCTTTATCTGGCCAATCACTGGGGTTGGGTCATAGTCATTTGTCTGTCAGTCTAGTCTATTCACTTATTTATTATTGTTTGTCTACTAGTTTTTCTTTTCATTCTCTCAATACCATTTTATATTTTTGATTATTATTTTTTTTTTTTTTAAATTAGTTTACTTTTCTTCAGCTATATAATATTTGTGGATCCCCTATAGGGTCTGAGTTCTGCAACGTTATATAATGCCCTTCCACCAAAATTGATAATTTTATAAATCGTGATTCTAAGTTTTAATGAAATTATCAATTGTATTGTATCTTCTCCTTCTTGGACTCTCCTGCTTCATGTTAATTTTCAAGTTCAGCCTTTACTTTTACTTCTTATTTAATTCTGAATCTCTTCTTCATTATTATTTCCTTCTACGATCTGGCTTATTGATTTTTTATTATAAATTATTCCCTGTAAATTCTATTTTCCCTAACTATCCCTATTTTGTAGCTGAAATCGATTCGGATGGGCTCTATTGGCTAACCTAACTCCGCCGTTCAAAACTACACTTTTTCTGAGGTCAGAGGAACATCATCTCTGCGCAGTTAAATGATTGCTGGGTCTATTCCGCAGTCAACCTTAATTAATAATTCTTCAATGCAGTCATCTCGTGACTAATAATAATAAGAATCTTAATAATATTTGAAGGGAATTTTTTTATTTTTTATTTCATTAATGCTCAGATCGAGTCATATTTATTTCTCACCTCTTTCTGTTGATATCATTTGATAATACTTGAAGCGTTGCTATTTATTGATACAATTAACATTTTTATTCCTTTTCATTTCCTCCTTGATTCATCTCATTTTTGTTGTACTTTTTAAATAGTTATTTTTCTTACTTTATTCTTGATCATTTGGTTTGTTGTGGTTCCTTCTTTGGTTTTTTGGTTGGTTTATAACTTCCCTCATCCACTATTCTTCTTTGATTCTATTTTCCTTGTAAACTTATTTATTTGCTTTGGTATATTTTTTTTCAATTTGCCTTGGTCGTTTAGTCATTTTTTTTGTTTTTTCAGTCACTGATGGTCGTCGTAGTATTTTTTGATAGATGCCTGATTGTATACCCCTTTAATTTTCTTGGTAATGGGGTGAGTGATCTCATACGTGTTGTTACCCTTGTCCCTGGTTATAATATAAGGTCCTACGTATAACAATAATAATTTTTTCGTAATTCCTTCGATTGTGCTGGGTAATTCTCTGTTTTTAATTAAGACCTTTACTCCTATATCGTACTTGATTGTTTTGTGTTGGTTCTTGAAATATTTATCTTTTTGTTGTTCTATCTTTTCTGCTATTCTGTTATAAAATTTTCTTTTTTCAAATTGATATTCCGGGTTTATGGGAAACTCAACTATGCCATTTATGTCCCTAGGTGGTGGTCGCTCGAACATCATTGTGTATGGTGTGGCTTCTATGAAGTTGTGGTATGATAAGTTTATAATTTCCTGTGCGGATTTTATGTAATTGTGCCATTCTCTTTGTCTATTATGACAGTAGGTCCTTAGGATTCGACCCACCTCTCTTAGTACTCTCTCGGCTGTGTTGCTGCTGGGGTGGTAAACGGATGTTTTGTATGTTTTTATACCATGTTCCCAGAGTTTATTTTTCCATTTACTTCCCTTAAATTGGGTTCCGTGATCTGTGATTATTGCCATAGGTTTCCCTAATTCAGGTATATATTTTGTTATGATTATTTCAATAATTTTCATAGTTGTTGCGCGGTTAATCGAGTATAGTTTTGTGTATTTTGTGAAGTGATCGAATGTGATTACTATGAATCGGAATCTGTGCCTTCCTCCACTGCGTGGAAACGGTCCACATATGGAATACCTTTTCTAATTTTTGATTTGATATGATTGGTATCATTATACCCTCTTTTTTCGCGTTATTACACTTCACCATCTGGCAAATATTACATTTCTGGATTGTTTTGCTTACTTTTCTATAAATATTTTTAATATAAACTTGTTCCTAAAATGCCTTTATCACCTTCATGGCTCCCATATGGCCGTACCTAATGTGGTAGTCCAGTATTATTTGTTCTTCAATTGTAGCTGGCATCACCAGTTTCCGTTCTCCATGGTTAGGGTTATTTTTAATAAATAATACATTGTTGTGTATATTATAGAACTGTATAATCGGTTCTTTCTCATTTTGCACTCTCTGCCGGATACTCGCTATTTTCGGGTCCAAATTGTGATATTTTCTAATTTCTTGTATTATGTTTTCTAAATCAATTCTGTTTTTTAGAATGTTATATACCTTAACCAATTGTTCCTTTTCTCCTTCGAAAGTTTGCTGTTGAATGTTTATACAGGATAATACGTCGGCGGCTCTGTTTTTTCTTCCTGGTACGTACTCCCAGTTAATATTGTATTCTTGTAACAACAATATCCATCGGGTTAATCTCCCGTGACTGAGTTTACATTGCTTGAGGAATGAAATGGATTTATGGTCACTTCTCACTGTGATTGTGTATCCCAGAATATAAGTCCTGAATTTGTTGGAGGCAAATACAACACTAAGTAATTCCTTTTCTGTAACGTGATAGTTTCATTCACAACTATTTAATATTCTACTAGCAAAACTGATAACCAGGTGTTGTCCCTTCTCATCCTCCTGGTATAAAGCAGCCCCTAAACTAACATCACTCGCATCACAGTTCATGAAGAATGGCTTTTTGAAGTCTGGGTGATGTAGTATAACTGAATTTAAAAATGTTTCTTTTATCTGATTGAACACCTCATTTTATTCGGATCCCCATGTCCACTTATCTTTGGATGATAATTGTTTTTGGAATTTGGCGGTTAAATTAGAGTAATTATCTTGAAATTTCCTATAATAATTGCAAATCCCGAGAAAAGATTGCAGCTGTTTTCTTTTCTTAGGCGTTGGAAAGTGTTGTATAGCTTCAACTTTTTCTAATGATGGAGATATGCCTTTCTCCATTAAATGAAATCCCAAAAATTGCGCTTCACGGGCTATAAATTTCGATTTGTCCAGCTTAAGAGTTATGTTGTTGTCTGACAATTTTTTTAATACTTGTTCCACTCTAGCACAGTGTTCATTCCAATTTGACGATGTTATCAGCAGATCATCCATATATACGGTAGTAAAATTCAGAGCGTCTTGTCCCAATATCTGGTCCATGCATTTGACAAATACTGCGACCGAATTTATCAATCCAAAGAGTAGTCTCTTGAACTCCCATCGAACAAAAAAGCCATGTATTTTCTGCTATTCGGATGTAACTCCACCTGCCAGTATCCACATACCGTATCCCACGTACTGATGTACTTCGTACCGTGGAATTTCTTCAATCTCTCCCGGAGACGTCCTATCATTCACAATCATTTTATTTATCTCTCTCGCATCCAGACATATCCTCACATTTCCATTCTTTTTTGGTATGGCCACTATCGGACTAGTATAGGGCGACTGACTAAATTCAATAATGTCGTCTTCCATCATTCTGTTGATTTCTGCTCTAACTTCGTTCTTTAGTGAGTAGGCAATGGGATAGGACTTTTTGTGGAAATCTACGGGTTCCTGAATTCGATCTTACATGGTAATCCTTTACCTTGCCCGGTGCGTCTGAAAAAATATGCCGGTATCGGTTATAGATATCGATGAGATCCTCTGCTTGGGACATACTTATCCGTTGGTCTTGATCTTCTCGTTGGAATGTTCTGATCTCCTCCAATTTACTCTCGTAAATTGTTCTTGATCACTCTCCTCGTATACTATCATTGTGGGCGAGTCATGGCAAAAATAATTCTGAATTATTGGGCAGCTGGTTGGTATTGAAGGTGTTTTGCTGCTGTCCATTAGATCGGCTGTCCATATTCCTTCTTCCGTTGTCAGGGATACATTTCCTCATTGTAAATTGATTATGGCGGATTGTTGTCTCACTACATCGCAACCAGTAAGTATATGGAATGGCAGTCCGCTTGCAACCAGAAATGCCATTGGTATTGTTACTCCATGACTGGTAAGCTCCAATGATACCTGCTTTCTTATCGTTTTATTTTGTTTACCCATAGCACCGATGATTGTAACGTTGTTTATTGGTAGAGTTGGTATTTGTGTTTGGCTTCTTTGCTGTATCCTTGTTAACTCTTATGTTGTCTATCAAAGAAATGTATCGATCATAATAGTTGATTGTGTTCCGTTTATTTGAGCATTTATGTAGACAATTTCATTGTTACGACTTGGCATTGGATTATTCTCTTCTTCTATCAACTCTTCCCTTATGTTTTTCAAATAATGATTTAGTATGTTTGTAATTGTCTTGTCAGTCATTTGTCTTATTACCCCAGGAGATTGGTCCAGTGATGTGCTGTTTCCAGTTTTCACCGACCTTAGCAGGTTAAATGAGGACTGGCCTCATCGTTCCTGATTTCCGTTGGGCTTATTGTTTGGCTCGGTTGTGGCTCCTGTCGGTTACCAGAATTATTTTCCACATTCCCGGCGTTTTCTTCATACGTGTTAATTGATTGGTTCAGTCCCTGGTTATAGTACGTTCGGTTACTAATTGATCGAGGATAGTCTCTTCTCAGACTTCCTTGGTTCTGAGATCGCACATAGTTTACGTGTGGTCGATACCCGCGGTTTTGGGTATTACCATTTCCTGGGTGTAATGGTTGTTTTGGCCGTTTTGTGGATTATTCCCCCGGTAGTCATTATTCCTGTAGTATCCATTAACATTACCATTTTGATTATACGTCCGGTGCGTGTTATTTCCCTGTTGGTTACCCTGGTAATTAGGCGTATTATTTCCCCGGTAATTATTATGGTTGTTTGTCAGTGGTCTACTATCATTCTGCTGGTTTGGTGGTGATTGATTCTCATTATATCTGTTAATTCTCGAGCTCGCGAAGCGGTTCTTGCGATATTGCCCCTCATGTTCATGCCTTTCTAACAGGCTGGCCATATCTTGTATTGTTTTCACTTGACTGTACATTCGTGCCTTTTGTATGGCATCATCGTAGTGGTACGACAACTGGATCACTAGGCACTCTTCAGGAATGCGGGGTTCTAAGTTTCTAGCCATGCAGATTTTCCCAAGAAAATACGATGTCAGGGATTGTCCACTCTGGTTCTCATATCTCCCGTTGCTTAGATTGTTTTGGACCATATTCTGAGTCGATTCTGACCATTACTTTGCTTGAAATTGCGCCTTGAATTCCTGTATACTTTGTATCTCCGGTCTCGTGGCTGTCCACCAATTGTCATATGTCTCTTTAAACATTTCGTCTAACATTACTCTCACAGTTGTCCAGCGGTTCTCTCGATTTTTTGCGATTAATTCTTCTACCCTCTTCAGCACTATTGTCGTTGTTGATTACGTGGGTGTTGTTACATGTTCGGTCACGCCATGCGTCCACTTCTTCCTGCAGTATTACTTCACGTCGATGTATTTTGTCAATTTTTTGTTTGTTTTTATCGATCTTGCTGTCAATTTGGTTTATGTTATTATATATGCGTTCCATTCTTTCTCCAATATCTGTGCGTATTACTGTAATATCCTTCTGATTTTCTTCCCGGATTTGTCGCATTTCCTGTTTCGCCTGTTCACATTTTTTGGCGGTTTCCTCTTGAAATTCATTGATTCTCTTTTTATTTTCGCCTTTGAAGTCGTTCATTTTACTTATTACTTCCTTACGGACTTCTGTGACCGTTTTGTTGGTTTTATCTATTTTCTCCAGCGTCTTCTAATTTCTCATTGGTCTTTTCTAGTCTATCGTTGGTTTCCATGACCGTCTGTTTTATTTCTTCACGGTACTCCATTAATTGGTGTATCATTTGCTGCTTCATCTCTTCTTTATTTTTCTCATGGTCCTCCTTCAGATGTTTCCTCAATTCTTCCTTCAACTCTTCATTTCTTTTTTGAATGTCCTCCGTCAATTGCTGTTGTAAGGTTTCATGGTTCTTCCTTAATGTATCACTATTGGTAATGATCCGCTCCGTGAGGACCAAAAAATTGTATGAGAAGAATCCAGGCACGGTGGACCAAAAAATGTTGTGTGTTAGGCCCAAGTGGGCTTAAATTTTGTTTCTTGAAATGAATAATCCTGTCGGCTGGTCTTCCATGTTAGTTAAGAATAGTACATAATGCATGCATTGCTTCAGTGGGAAGAAAATGATAAGATGTGGACTGTATTTGAATTGATTTTAATGCCTTTCTTAAGTTACATTACAAATGTTTAATTTACTGAAATCAGGTCGGCTAATAATGCGTGTTGCCAAGTATTAAAAATTTGTATTACATTGAAGCGGGCCTAGTCGGCCATAAGCAAGAATGTGAGGCCTAAAGCCTTCATTAAATGTCGACAATAAATGACAGCGAAAAGTTCGGCGAACCGAACGCCGAGAGCGCTTGATACACACTGTACAAAGTTCTAACACGCAAAAATTGAAACAAGGCAGTGAGCAGATTAGCCAACCTAGAAAGCGAAATTATCGCGCTACCGTACATAAGCTGCCCGTCAAAATCAAATGATTTTTTAACATTTTTTTTTAACAAATTATGATACATTTTACAATTTAATTTAAAAGAGTACAGTTTCTTAATAATAATAGATTCAAGGCTAAGTTGAACCTTGAGTTATGAGATTAGATAACGGCAGTCCGTCACTAGTTTAGAGATAAGCATGCATAAGATAAGCCTAGAGATAGGCGTTTGTAAGCCAAGGTTGGCGAACAGCTGTTTCATATATGAATAAAGTCTGGTTTGACCAATATTACTATCACATAGTGTATGTGCAGAGTATATAACATTATAAAACATGAAAGAAAAATACATAGTTATACAATGTCTAATGCATGATTGGAAGCTCATCACATGATGGACCGATAGCTGGTAACCCTATGCATGTCATAGATGGTTACTGTAAAATTAATTGAGGCCCGTGGACCTGTACAGAGAGTTCATTACATGAACAAAATTGTTATTGAACATGTTGCAGTTACATGTTCAATCGTATATTCAGCAGGGCGGCATGTATTGACCTAGTCATGCTGTTCCTGAAGTTTCAGGAACTTACAGTATGTAATAATGTATGAACAAGCTAGATGCTGATTGAATGCAAGCCCCGAT
Source organism: Magicicada septendecula (assembly GCA_034769895.1). NCBI lineage: Eukaryota > Metazoa > Arthropoda > Insecta > Hemiptera > Cicadidae > Magicicada > Magicicada septendecula. The sequence goes on from CM068368.1 coordinate 451,411,156, forward strand.
ATGACATGTATGTCATAATTTTAAGTAAAAATAATTGTGCATGCTTACTTGCAAAATGAATACAATATAAAATAAATCTAGACGTGGCAGTTACATACGGCAGACGCAAGCAATAGTTTTTACATAGACACAATTTATGTGAATACAATAACAATAATTTAAATAATTACAAGATGAATAATTGCAATGTCAAATAACAATACAATACTGAAATTACAGAAACAATTTAACAATTTAAAGACATTCACAGAATAATACATATTTATTAGCAACAATATAAAGAAATGAATGCATGATTGCTTAGTTGCAAGACATGCGAATATTATGTAATAACATTTTATAAATGAGACCACCAAAAACATGAAATATACCCCATAACATCAAATGAAAATGTGTAAGACATAGTATGCCACACAAATTAACATACAATACAAATATTAAGATACCACCAAAACTGTGATAATTATAGAAGCGTGCAATGGCGCAAAATTGATAAGAAAATATTGTGATAATTCATCACAATTGTGTTGACCAAATGGTCGTAATAAGTAATAAGCCAGTGGCTAAATAAAAATAGCATTGTGCTAAGTAATCATAATGTCAAATCTCGTCTCGCGCTGGCAACAGACATAATTTATGTATTGGTCTCCGCAAAACACCCGTAGGCGTGCGAATGTCCACGACATGAACCAAATTCTCTGGGCCGGGAAATGTGGCGATAATTACGCCAAATTTCCAGGCCAATGGAGGTAAATTATCCTCAATAAGCAAAACTAAGTCACCAATGGAAACATTATCCTTGGCAAACTTCCACTTGTGACGCTGCTGCAATTGGTGCAAATAATCGCGAGACCATGCCTTCCAAATGCCTTGGACAAACCTCTGAAGAAGTTGTCAACGCCCAAGACGAGAAACAGGAACGTGAGATAGGTCTGGGTCCGGTATCGCCGTTAAGGGTGCGCAAATCAAAAAATGGCCAGGTGTAAGTGGCACCGGGTCGTTAACATCTGAAGAGATAGCAAATAAAGGTCGAGAGTTCAGACATGCCTCTATCTGAGACAGAACGGTCGTGAACTCTTCGAAGTTGAGTATAGATTTGCCTACCATGCGGCGCAGATGAAATTTCAAACTCTTTATGCCGCTCTCCCAAAGGCCACCGAAATGAGGTGAGGAGGGCGGAATGAATGACCATGATATCCCCTGAGAGGACGTGAATGACTTGATCGAAGAGATGGCATCCTTATTGTGCCAAAAGTTGTAAATATCATGTAAGATAGTGCGGGCCTTCCTGAAGTTTGTGCCATTGTCGGAGTACAGTTGACTGGGTATACCCCTACGGGCCATGAAACGACGTAATGCGGCTATGAAAGCGCTGGCCGTAAGGTCAGAAACCAATTCCAAGTGAATAGCCCTAGTCGCTAAGCAAACAAACAAAGATACGTATGCCTTAGAAAGAGTTCTAGACTTCTGCCCGCCATGACGAATCATGAAGGGACCACCATAATCAACCGCGCAAAATAGAAACGGCCTAGAAAGAGTGACTCTAGGGAATGGCAAAATACCAAGTCTCTGAACCTGCTGTGTGGCACTAAACCTGATACACTTGAGACACTTTCGAATAATGGAACGGATGACTAGCCGGGCATTAACAATCCACCAACGTTGATGCAGTGAATGATGCACGAGTTGAGCACCAGCGTGAAGTAAACGAATGTGTTCACGTTCAATGATAAGGCGTGTAATATACGCCGATGGGGGTAATACAATAGGATGTTTCGAATCGTAAGGTAATTGGGAATGCTGCAATCGTCCGCCCACGCGTATCACTCCAGACTCGTCAAGAAACGGGTCGAGAGAAGCCAACTTACTCCTAATGGAAACAGAAGATCCGTTCCGAAGACAATTAATTTCGGTTGTGAAGTGGATCGACTGAGACTGTTTTATGAAGAAGTTGAGAGACTGATGAATTTCTACAGGGGTCAGATCGTCCGCACTTGAGTGCCTAATATTTCTGATGAACCGAAAACAGTAAGCGTATACACGCATTAGCTGGTGCAACGAGGAAAAGTCCAAAGAGAGGTCAACAGCCAGGGTAGTGTATTTTTCTCTTCCGCGGTGACTTCAGAAGACGACGGAGTGGCCGGTACGAAGGATGGAAAGGGATCAGAATCTGACGATTGAGACAGACAGCCAGGACCGTGCCACCAAAGCGAGCAATCGCGCAAAACGTCAGGGAGACACCCCCGAGATATAATATCAGCAGGATTGTGTCGCGAATCAATGTGATGCCAGGTATAGGTTTGCGTACGACGCTGAATTTCAGCAACCCGATTAGCGACGTATGTTTTCCAACGCGTAGACTGCACATGAATCCAGTAAAGAGCCACCATAGAGTCAGAATACAAATGTACATTATCAATAAACGAATAAAGAGCAGGAATAACCTTAGATACGAGTCGCGATAATAACAAGCAAGCGCAGAGTTCGATGCGAGGTAATGACACCTGGCGTAGGGGAGCCACGCGAGATTTGGAACACAAGAGGCGACAGAAGGCAGTAGAATCTTGATAAATGACTCTGATATATATACAACAGCCAAACCCTCTTTCCGAAGCATCCGAAAAACCATGCAATTGAACTGTAGCTGCCTCATGCCTGCAACGAATAGATTGCGGGACTACAATTTTGCCAATCAGAACCAATTTGTCACACAAAGAATGCCAATCCGAACGTGACTGACCGGAAATCGGTTCATCCCAACCAAGCTTACAAAGCCAAAGTCGCTGCATGAAATGTTTATACAAAAAAGACAACTGGACCGATTAAACCAAGAGGATCATATATTCCAGCAATAATCGAAAGAATTTTTCTCTTGGATATGCTTGAATCAACGGGAAATAGTTTGATGTCAAACAAAAATGAATCGGCAGTATTGTTCCAAAGAATGCCTAGGGTACGCACATTGTCCTGTTTATTTAGGGATCGTGAAAAATTGTGATGATTTGCGACCGCTGTGGGTTCATTTGATGCCCATTTGTGCAACGTGAAACCATATTGACCAAGTAACGCACCTAGATCGGATTTCAGCTTGGTTAGATTAGGGATAGTGTCCGAACCGGTAAGTAGATCGTCGACATAAAAATCGTTGGTCATGGCTAACGCCGCTTGGGGAAAAGAAGCCTGATTGTCCCTAGCAATTTGTAGAAGGCAACGAGTGGCCAAAAAAGAGGCGCTAGCCGTGCCGTCAGTTACCGTTCGCAGCGCGAAATGTTTAAGTGGTTCGAGGGGAGAATCACGCCACAAAATGCGTTGATAGTGACAATCCCCTTCAGCTACGCGAATCTGACGATACATCTTCTCGATGTCGGCAATGAGAACATACTTATGTATGCGGAAACGCAAAAGAATGGAAAAAAGGTCTTGTTGAACATTGGGGCCTACTAACAATGTCATTTAACGAAAGGCCATTAGTAGTCTTGGACGAACCATCAAAAACAACGCGCAGTTTTGTGGTCAAGCTAGACTGTTTAAACACGGCATGGTGAGGCAAGTAGTAAATATTTGACGCTCCTAAATTGATAGCGCCATCATCGATGAGTGTCATGTGCCCAAGATCCATATATTCCTTGATAAAGTCCGCGTAGTCGCGAGCGAGCTTGGCATCTCACCTAAATCGACGCTCCAAGCTTAAGAATCTTGATTCGGCACTCGTGTAAGATTCCCCCAAGTGGGGATTATCAGACTTGAATGGAAGTGACACTATAAATCTACCCTCGTGGTTGCGCTGAGTAGAGCGCACAAAATGCTCTTCACAGGCCGACTCGCTATCAGGGGTACTGTCAGGGATAGTTTCTGCTTCCCAAAATCTCTCGAGAGATTGCAGAATTTGACTGTCGTTGTTCCTTGCTAGGAACGAGACAGCAGGACCCTCGTTGTGGCAGTGCTTGGGCAGATTGCCAGCCAAAATGTAGCCCAGTTTTGTTTCCTGAATGATGGGAAAATTGGGGCCGCGTGTGTATTTATTGGCTAATATCAAATCCAGATAAAATTGTGCCCCTAATAGTATGTCGATTTGCGAAGATATATTAAAATCTGGGTCAGCCAGGAAAATTTTGTTTGGAATGTGGAACTGGTTGATATCAAACGAGGTTGAAGGCAGATTGTGAGTTAAGGTAGATAAGACGGCACATTTCGCCTCGAAACTATGTCTCTGATAGCGAGAAATAATACGTATGGAAGCAATATCAGTTGCGCAACACGCTGTGTTGTTTATTCCTGTGATTGGAATATTAGATTTGGCTAATTTGAGCTGTAACCTTTTTGCAAATGATTTTGTACAGAAATTTATCTGTGAACCGGCGTCAAGGAGCACCCGAGCCCTATGCCTGTTGCCATAGGTCGATACTTCCCAAATTCTAATCGATGACGCATGACTTCTTGTATCATTTGGTTCCAGTACTTAGCGGTAAACGCTTCCTGACACTCTGAAAAAGTTTTAATTTCACTCCTAATCAACTTCCACCAGATGGCGGCCTCTCCTTCCAAATGCCTGGACACCCAGTTAACTCCTTCGCTTAGGTAGTGTTCTCTATGAAGTTCTTCCAGCTCTTTAACAAACTCCATTGGATATTCTCCTTCTCTGTTAAAGGTAATGTTCTTGGCATACTCCAGTATCATCCCGTGTTGCCTTGGCGTTCTTTCGATTTGGGCGAATCTTGCACATACATCTTCCTTGATTTGTGTCAGCTGCCCGTCCACCGCCGTGCAGTTGTTTTCATAGAGTTCTGTTAATTTTTGAATTTGTTCACCATTCTTTTTATTGGTATTATTTACTTTACTATTTAGTGTTTTAATTTCCTGTGCAACAACAACTTGGTGTTGTCTGCTAACTTGCTCGCTCTTCTCCAAGTGTTCTCTAACTTTTGACTGGACGATCTCCATTTCTTCTCGAACAACTTCTTTCGTTTCTGTCCTTAATTTGGTAGCTATTTCTTGGTTTTCATTTCTGATTTGGTGTATCTGTTGTTCTACCTCTGTTTTATGTTCCTGTAATTGTTGTGTCATTTTTTGTTCCATATTTCGTTCAATGTCGTCTATTCTTCTTTCTATTCGTGTTATGTTCTCTGTCATTTGTCTGGTATTTTCTGCTAATTTTTCTGTCATTGTTGTTGTCAAGTTCTGTTCTATTTGTTTAGCGTTTTCTTCATTTGTTCTAGTGCTTTCTGTTATTTGTTGTGTGATGTGTTGTAGTATCATATTGATATCTAGGTTTGTTGGCGTTTGTTCCGTTTCACTACGTACTTCTGTTTGTTGTGTTTCTTGACGGACGTCTTCTTCTTCCCGTCATCCCCTTGCCTCTGAAGAAACCATCGGGCTCTCGTTTTCCGTGGATTCCTCCCATCCTTTAGTCTCTCCCATCTGATTATTTACATCAAATTCTACTTCACTACCACCATTATTCTCGCTATTATCTGGCATATTGGTTTTATTAATATTAGACAATTTAAATTTCCTTAACCGCTTATTTTTGCTACGCGTTATCATTTAATATTTATACCTTAACATATACTTATTTTAACTTATCTATCGTCTATCCCATTTCATTCTGCCGAGCTAAATCAAGCTCCACGTAGTTGGGCGTCAAATATAAAATTTTAAAAAGAGTTGCCCCATGTGTTCGGGCGTCAAATATTACTTTTGTGGAATTGCACCACGTTCTTGGCGACAAATATTAAATTTGCTTTTTTATAGCTCCATGTTGGGATGCACCAAATACTATAATTACAACGCTTGTGTGATAATATCAATTATATTTATCATATCAAATATGATTAATTCTTTATTTAAATTGCTGGGCGCCAGAGATATTTAAGATCTCATGGGTTATTAAAATAATAGCGCTTCTGTTCAGATGCTAATTACTTATTTGTATTTGTATTACATTTACACAAACAAGAGATATTGATACATACATTTTAGCAATAGGCATAGAAATATAATATTCAAAATTTTATATATTAAACAACATCATCATTCATTACACATTTTCTACAAAAGAAATAACTCCTTAAATCATCTACTACAAGTAAATATATCGCATTTATGAAACAAAGTATTAAATCATTTATAAATTTATCATTGTTCAACATTAGAGTAATCTAGACAAATTGAATCTATTCAACTATTATTCATTGAGCAATACATTTACGATTTAACCTACCAGATTACATATATGTGTTTAATGATTATCTCCTTTCACAATTATGAATTAATACATACAAAGTACATATATATTTAATAATTATTTCTTTCCATGTCATAAGATATAGAATACCATTAGCATCTCAACATACTCGTGAATTCTTTCAGAATGAAACGGGCGAACCATGGATAGACGACTGTATTACATTGGATCTACTTTAGTAACCAATTGAATTTAAATTTGTTACTTGATTAATGATTATCCATTCCTACATTCTTCGTATCTCACTTCCCACAAATCACTCTTTATCACTACTTGCTCTGCCTTTGATTTCACTCGTACGCTTCTATTATGTTTTCTTGACATACAAAAAGCATACAATCTAACAATTCATTTTGAATTTCTTTCGAGGTACCTTTAAAGACAGTATCGGTACTCAAGTGTTCTTTCAAAGATGAGTCAAGTTCTGCAGAAAAGTTTACAAGCCCTTTAAATATGCCAGGATTTAAGGAATCGTCATCCTCACGATGACCTCGAAGGGCCAACTCAAATGCACCGCAAAATTTAATACAGTCTATAAGCTTAGAAAGGACATACCTATTTTTAGTCACTTGTTCATTGTGCTTTTTAATATTTTGTCGATAAGCACTGTCAAGCTGCTGACGAACGTCGACCTTTCCCAGCACATTAAAATCCAATGTAGCACTTATGTGTCCATGAGAACTTTCGTGTTTTTTAATTTTTTGATTCAAATGAGCTAAGTCACAAACGCCGTTTTTCACCCAAGCAGGATCGCCTTTTTCACGGGAATAACAAACAAGGAAAACAAAATATTTTGTTTGTTTGTTCACAACCACAAAGCCAAGGAATTTTTTCGTATAGCTCTTATTTAAATTCTCTTTTAAAAGTTCTAGATTTTGATGTCGATGTTTGACTTATATTAAGTCGGGGCGTTGGCCTACCACTCTCTTTTATTGCTATTTTAACTTCTATGGGTAAATTGGCAAACGCCACTTCGTTTAAATTACTAACTGAGTACGTACAGGTACTTTCCATTATTGTACAGTAAATAAAAACAACAGTTCACTAGCTACACTATAATAGATAAACTGTAATTTCAACTAAAACTTTATCACTAAAAAATAATCGAAACTGCAAAACACAAATGTAACGCGCGTGCGCCAAGGTAAGGAGCATCCACCATCAACTACAGCCGTGCAACTACTGAGCTGAGCTGTGTCAGAGGCAGCTCATCGGTATTCTCCGTTAAGCCACTTGTAAATATGTTTCCCCCCCTACCGCGAGCAAATGGACTCGCCCGTCTGTCGCATATCCCGTGTGTACAGCATCGAGAGCGGCGCATTCAGTCCGCTCCTAGCCACTGGCGCGTCATTACACTTAACCTCACTTGGCACGCTCTACGCTGTTTTTCATTGTCCACTCTTTTAAACTTACTGAAGATAAGCCATTTTAGTACTGCGTCAATAAAGATATATAATTTATATCCATAATTATTTATATACAGGGTTCACATGCTCTTGTGCTTTTATGGACGAGCCGCCACTGCCACATCTGTTACATACGTCGCTTCTCCTTTGCTGTTCGTTACCACATATGGGCCGTCGTATAACTCGCAAAACTTTGCCGTTATTTTGTTTAACGCATCGGAGATTGAGTAAGTTAGTTCTGATTAAGACCAGATCTCCTTCCTTGAATTTTAATTTATCAACTCCTTCATTGTGTTTTCTTGCTCTGATACCTGTCGTTTCTTCGAGCTTTTCTCGAATTGTTGTCTCAATTTTCTCCCCTTCTTCAGCGATTTCCACTGTTAGTATCTCAGAACATACGGGTATTTTCCTATTAGTATTATTATTAAAAGTTATGTGGTTGTCCTTGAGATTGATAATACATTTACTCTCCTGTAGTAGACTGATTCCAATTATACAATCACGAATCAAATTTGGTACTATTATGAAAACACTATCGGTTATGTATTCACCGATTCTTATTTCCAACATCACCTGTTGTGTTATTGGCTTAGATTTCCTTCCTACTGCTCCTTTCATAATCATATGTGTTACCTTTAATACGTCTAACTTGCCCATTTGTTTTTTATGTTTGTTATACCATTCGGTAGATATAGCATTAATTTGACTACCGGTTTCGAGTAGCACAATCACCGATATTTTTTTGAGGTGTATATTTATTTCAGGGCACTTAACTTTACATATTTCTTGATATTCAGTCTCCTCTTCCAGTAAGGAATCCCTAATGTCTACAAAAGTTGTACTAATTTCCTTATAGTTAATACTTAAATCTACCTTATTTCTACCATAACGCCTATTTAGTTTTTTGAATTCATGCAGTTTTTTGAATTCATATTTGTTGTATTGACCACCTGCAAGTTTGGTTGGTTACCGCTGGTACTGGCAATGGCATTTACTTGCGACTCATATATTCTCTTTGGCGGCAGTTTCTCTCACTCACTCTCTCTCTCTCTCTCTCTCTCTCTCTCTCTCTCTCTCCCCCCCCCCCCGTTCGGGCTCATTGTCCGCCTGTCGCCAATTTGTTTTATGACGCTGAGTGGTCGGTCGTTCATTTTTGTTGTGTTGCCTCTGCAGTCCTACATTCCCTTTTTGTTCCTGCTTGGGTTGTACCTACGTGTTATACTCGCCGTTGCTGTCGTCCTTCTTTTTCCTTAATGCGGCAAATTCCATTAGTAACATCTGGAATTCCGTTATGTTGTTGACACCCCTCGTTATACATGCTACCACAATTTCATGACTGTAATGACGTGACAATTTTTGTATCAGGTGTTGGTCTGAGATTGGCAGTATCAGTTGTCGGTTTTGTAGTATACAGCGTTCCATATACTGTATCATACTCAATCCGCTTTCCGGTCGATACTTCCCAAATTCTAATCGATGACGCATGACTTCTTGTATCATTTGGTTCCAGTACTGAGCGGTAAACGCTTCCTGACACTCTGAAAAGGTTTTAATTTCACTCCTAATCAACTTCCACCAGATGGCGGCCTCTCCTTCCAAATGCCTGGACACCCAGTTAACTCCTTCGCTTAGGTAGTGTTCTCTATGAAGTTCTTCCAGCTCTTTAACAAACTCCATTGGATATTCTCCTTCTCTGTTAAAGGTAATGTTCTTGGCATACTCCAGTATCATCCCGTGTTGCCTTGGCGTTCTTTCGATTTGGGCGAATCTTGCACATACATCTTCCTTGATTTGTGTCAGCTGCCCGTCCACCGCCGTGCAGTTGTTTTCATAGAGTTCTGTTAATTTTTGAATTTGTTCACCATTCTTTTTATTGGTATTATTTACTTTACTATTTAGTGTTTTAATTTCCTGTGCAACAACAACTTGGTGTTGTCTGCTAACTTGCTCGCTCTTCTCCAAGTGTTCTCTAACTTTTGACTGGACGATCTCCATTTCTTCTCGAACAACTTATTTCGTTTCTGTCCTTAATTTGGTAGCTATTTCTTGGTTTTCATTTCTGATTTGGTGTATCTGTTGTTCTACCTCTGTTTTATGTTCCTGTAATTGTTGTGTCATTTTTTGTTCCATATTTCGTTCAATGTCGTCTATTCTTCTTTCTATTCGTGTTATGTTCTCTATCATTTGTCTGGTATTTTCTGCTAATTTTTCTGTCATTGTTGTTGTCAAGTTCTGTTCTATTTGTTTAGCGTTTTCTTCATTTGTTCTAGTGCTTTCTGTTATTTGTTGTGTGATGTGTTGTAGTATCATATTGATATCTAGGTTTGTTGGCGTTTGTTGCGTTTCACTACGTACTTCTGTTTGTTGTGTTTCTTGACGGACGTCTTCTTCTTCCCGTCGTCCCCTTGCCTCTGAAGAAACCATCGGGCTCTCGTTTTCCGTGGATTCCTCCCATCCTTTAGTCTCTCCCATCTGATTATTTACATCAAATTCTACTTCACTACCACCATTATTCTCGCTATTATCTGGCATATTGGTTTTATTAATATTAGACAATTTAAATTTCCTTAACTGCTTATTTTTGCTACGCGTTATCATTTAATATTTATACCTTACATATACTTATTTTAACTTATCTATCGTCTATCCCATTTCATTCTGCCGAGCTAAATCAAGCTCCACGTAGTTGGGCGTCAAATATAAAATTTTAAAAAGAGTTGCCCCATGTGTTCGGGCGTCAAATATTACTTTTGTGGAATTGCACCACGTTCTTGGCGACAAATATTAAATTTGCTATTTTATAGCTCCATGTTGGGATGCACCAAATACTATAATTACAACGCTTGTGTGATAATATCAATTATATTTATCATATCAAATATGATTAATTCTTTATTTAAATTGCTGGGCGCCAGAGATATTTAAGATCTCATGGGTTATTAAAATAATAGCGCTTCTGTTCAGATGCTAATTACTTATTTGTATTTGTATTACATTTACACAAACAAGAGATATTGATACATACATTTTAGCAATAGGCATAGAAATATAATATTCAAAATTTTATATATTAAACAACATCATCATTCATTACACATTTTCTACAAAAGAAATAACTCCTTAAATCATCTACTACAAGTAAATATATCGCATTTATGAAACAAAGTATTAAATCATTTATAAATTTATCATTGTTCAACATTAGAGTAATCTAGACAAATTGAATCTATTCAACTATTATTCATTGAGCAATACATTTACGATTTAACCTACCAGATTACATATATGTGTTTAATGATTATCTCTTTTCACAATTATGAATTAATACATACAAAGTACATATATATTTAATAATTATTTCTTTCCATGTCATAAGATATAGAATACCATTAGCATCTCAACATACTCGTGAATTCTTTCAGAATGAAACGGGCGAACCATGGATAGACGACTGTATTACATTGGATCTACTTTAGTAACCAATTGAATTTAAATTTGTTACTTGATTTATGATTATCCATTCCTGCATTCTTCGTATCTCACTTCCCACAAATCACTCTTTATCACTACTTGCTCTGCCTTTGATTTCACTCGTACGCTTCTATTATGTTTTCTTGACATACAAAAAGCATACAATCTAACAATTCATTTTGAATTTCTTTCGAGGTACCTTTAAAGACAGTATCGGTACTCAAGTGTTCTTTCAAAGATGAGTCAAGTTCTGCAGAAAAGTTTACAAGCCCTTTAAATATGCCAGGATTTAAGGAATCGTCATCCTCACGATGACCTCGAAGGGCCAACTCAAATGTACCGCAAAATTTAATACAGTCTATAAGCTTAGAAAGGACATACCTATTTTTAGTCACTTGTTCATTGTGCTTTTTAATATTTTGTCAATAAGCACTGTCAAGCTGCTGACGAACGTCAACCTTTCCCAGCACATTAAAATCCAATGTAGCACTTATGTGTCCATGAGAACTTTCGTGTTTTTTAATTTTTTGATTCAAATGAGCTAAGTCACAAACGCCGTTTTTCACCCAAGCAGGATCGCCTTTTTCACGGGAATAACAAACAAGGAAAACAAAATATTTTGTTTGTTTGTTCACAACCACAAAGCCAAGGAATTTTTTCGTATAGCTCTTATTTAAATTCTCTTTTAAAAGTTCTAGATTTTGATGTCGATGTTTGACTTATATTAAGTCGGGGCGTTGGCCTACCACTCTCTTTTATTGCTATTTTAACTTCTATGGGTAAATTGGCAAACGCCACTTCGTTTAAATTACTAACTGAGTACTTACAGGTACTTTCCATTATTGTACAGTAAATAAAAACAACAGTTCACTAGCTACACTATAATAGATAAACTGTAATTTCAACTAAAACTTTATCACTAAAAAATAATCGAAACTACAAAACACAAATGTAACGCGCGCGCGCCAAGGTAAGGACCATCCACCATCAACTACAGCCGTGCAACTACTGAGCTGAGCTGTGTCAGAGGCAGCTCATCGGTATTTGTATTACATTTACACAAACAAGAGATATTGATACATACATTTTAGAAATAGGCATAGAAATATAATATTCAAAATTTTATATATTAAACAACATCACATTCATTACGCATTTTCTACAAAAGAAATAACTCCTTAAATCACCTACTACAAGTAAATATATCGCATTTATAAAACAAAGTATTAAATCATTTATAAATTTATCATTGTTCAACATTAGAGTAATCTAGACAAATTGAATCTATTCAACTATTTTTCATTGAGCAATACATTTACGATTTAACCTGCCAGATTACATATATGTGTTTAATGATCATCTCCTTACACAATTATGAATTAATATATACAAAGTACATATTGTAACGTAACGAAGCTAAGGTGCCCTACGTTACACAAAAACTTTATCATTATCAAAATAAAACAACATCAAATGTTCGTGATAATTAAGGTCAGAAAAGTAAACCTTCGTAAAATAAACAAATCAATAATACCAAGTAAGGTTACTAGGTAATAAAAAAATAGAAATGTTTATAAATACAACTATGAAGTGGTCAGTGGAAAGTGTAAGCGATAAACACAGTGTCAAACAATGTGAAAATACTATAGACAGATTAATTAATTGTCTATAGATAATTAGTGTAATTATATACTAAGGAGTGGACTAATTAATTGGTATTTAATATTTTATAATAATGTGCATGTTATTATGTTTTGTCATGTTATTTTGTTTGCATGGTATTTATTTTGTCTTTTGTATGTAGCAGGAGTGAAGCAATTGCTTTAAGAAAGCATCAATTCATGGTTGTTAATTTCATTTATATTAAACTTTATAAGAGTAGGATACTTACTTTGAATAAATAATAGAGATATTATTAGATTATATTTGTAAACTTGGCCATGAAGGCAATAATTGTTGATAAATTGCCAAAGGGTTATTGTAATTATGGTATAAACAGATGAAGGGTTCAATACTAAAATAAATAATAATAAATTGAAATCAGGATGAAATAAAATCGGAATGAGTGGCCATAAGCCAGTGACACATTGTACAGTAGGTCAGATCAGAAAAGTTAAACAACTAAAAAATGTAAAACATTCAATGTAATATAATAAATTAAAAGAAAGCAGTAGCATTAATTAATAAAAGGATAAGTGACTTAACATACAAAAAAAATTATAAAACATGTAATAAAACAAATAGGCCTAAAATTAGTATTTTATAAAGGGAAAATAATACCTATTAAACTAGGACAATCAAAAAGAAAATGTAGCAAAATGTATATAGTTTAGTAACACAGATTATGTGAAAGTTTTATATGATGTAATATAATTTTAATAAGGGAGTATTTTATTAAGTAAGTGCAAGAACATTTTTCTAATTACGGCTCTAGGATAACAAATATTATCCAATAACAGAACAAGGAATGGTTGTCATGGACGACAAAATAGGAGATATCTTGTTGATTCAGGACTCAATTGTTATATATGAACGAGGACAGTTCAGTTGTTATAAATCTCGAAAAAAAACCAAGAAACCTAATGAATAAAATTACTATCAATCCAAATTAATACACAGTAACTGATTAAAAAGACGGTTGGACGACTTCCGATGCTCTCACTCCGAGAATATAATTCTATCTATCAATAAAATTAAAACCAAAAATCTAAAGAATAAATTAACTAACCATACTGTCAGATGAGTAATAATGAAATACAACAAATAAATGAAGACAACCCAAGACCTGGAGAAGTCAAAGTAAATAAATACGTTAAAAGAAAATAAAGAAAATTAAAATTACGTCCCGAACCTCACTTTCTACAACAGAGCGAAGATTTAATACTACACAAATTCGATTGGGACCTGTGACCACCAGAAACGAAAAATTAGCGAAGATCAAGAACTGAACCTTCCACAACATCCTGGGACACCAACACCAAACTTTATTGAGAAGCTGGAGGTTGATATATTCAAGACATTCGTCATCACTCTGCTCTCCGTCACCGTTCAGTGGAACACCGCCATAACGAGTATCTTATAAATGTACGGTAAAAAACCTGCTCATGTTTATATTTTATTTAATAAGATTTTAACTAAATTGTAATACCTTGTAACCTTAACTTGCATTTTTTGACCTTACTAATAGTCACAAGAACTCCATGTACCCTGAGATTAAGAAAAAATTAATAATATAATTAAACTTTAAAAACATCTAAACCCGAATTCAATAACTAATCGATTCAGTCCTGTTTGATCGATGTGTTGTATCTGTGCCATGAGATACATCTGTTTTGAGAAAAAATATAAAAAATAAAGAATCTTTCCTGAATTTGATGAGTAATTATTCTTGGTTAAAGATTTAGCGTATTTTAAGGAACTTATAGTGTATAAAGGGAGAAACGAGAGGAACACCAGGCTCAAACAACTTAACCTATAATAACTGGCTGACAGTAAACAACAGCACTAGTCCGCAGACAGATGGTGAATTACGAGAGAAGAGAAAATTAATTCGCGTCAGCCGCTCTCCGCTCTCTCAATAGTGGATGCAGACTAGCTTGAATAATAACAATCGAATTACCCAATATATTAACTGGTGTCGAGCGTTATTCTTTCGTAAAGTACTTAAATACTATATAATATAGAGATATTATCCATAATTGAATAATATCACCCATATAAAAATATTGTTTCCTTATAAATAGATTGCTATTGCGGTGCTTAAGAGAGACCACTTACAACTTCACAAATAAGAAATCACATTGAAATAAAAACATATATTACAAATTGACGTCAACAACGTGGGGCTTAATACTGATACGGGAAGGCCCGCTACATATTACAAATTGACGCCGACAACATAGGGGCTTTTAAACATTCTCAAATTTAATTAGTAACTTAAGAAAGACATACCAATTGGTAATTTATATTACAAATTGGCGAACCCAACAGTGGGGCTTAAGAAATAAACTAAATACGGGAGTTATTATATTATACCTAATTGTACGAATATATTACAAATTGGCGCTCAACTGGTAGGGCTTGAGTTAAGTAAAAAATCAACTACATCGCTATTACTTAACTTGAGCAGGCGACTATTTGAGGCACAGGAATGCATACGAGAGGTGTTTCTAAAAGGATAGCGAAGGACCAAGAAACGGAAGAAGATAGACGGGAAGAAGAAGCAGAGATAATTACAGACACCGAAATGGAACAACAGGCGGGCAATAAAGAGGAAGCCAGAGGAGGAGTAAACTGGGAAAAATTAATGGAATTTATGAGTAGCATGAAGGAGGATAATAAACAAACCAACGAGAAAAACAAACAAATGTTAGAAAAGCTTGAAGAAAACTCAGAAAAGCTAGAAAATAAAATAGACAGTATAAATGAAAAGTCAGAAAAGCTAGAAAACAAAATAGACAGTATTAACGAAAACTCAAAGAAACAAAACGAAATTTTGAGTGAGAACTTAATCAAACTAATGAATGAGAAGTTTGACAAAAATAAAGAGGAAACTGATGAGAATAACCGGCTGATAAATGAAAGCTTAAACCAAATTAATGAAAGGTTTGACAGGAACGACGAGAGCTTAAGGCAGATTCAGGAAAATAACAAACAAATAGACGAAAGAATTGAAAACAGTAATAAGGATTTGCGGAAAATTATAAATGAACAAAACCAAGCGTTGAGGGAAATCATCAATGAAAGGATTGCAAATGTCAATGAAACAGTTAGCAAAAGGGTGGATGATTACGAAGAGGAAGTAAGACAGCAAATAACTGAAACTAAGGTATGTCTAGAAAAGACGGATAAAACCATCATACAACTCGGAGTGGAAGTAGAAGCCAGAATAAACCAAATAGAAAACAATAATGATACTAGAGTAAAGGAGGTACAAGCGGAAACACAAAAGAAAAATTAGACGAGGTACACAAATTAACATAGCTGGAAGAATAGAGCTAGTCAACAATGAAATAACACAAATAAAAACTCAAGTGGATCATAGTAAAGGGACTGTTGAAAATATACAAAATCAGTTGATTAGTATAAAGGAGTCAATCGAAAATTTACAAAATAGACCAATGTACCTGGCACACCACATAGCCCCTGATCAAAAGGAAAACATTAATTTCAAAATTTATAGAGGAAACCCCATAGAATTTTTAGATAGGATAGATGAGTGGTTTGGTAGAATTAAAGTGACCCGATGGAACATAATCAAGAATTTGTTAGACGACTGTTTTAAAAACATAAATGATAATTGGTGGTCGGCGGTTCGAAACGAAACGAGTAATTATGAAGAGTTTAAGAAGGTTCTTAGGTCGAAATACTGGTCGGATTCCGTACAGAACATGATTAGGGACAATATCACCAATGGAAGATTCAACGTTAATCAAGAACAGTCCCCCACTACCTACTTTTTGGCAAAAGTGTGTTTGGCGCATCATTTGGAACCACGAATACCAGAGGAGTGTTTGGTGAACAAGCTATCATACCATTTTGAAGAAGAAATAGTTCGCGCTAGACGCAGTGGGCAAGTGAAGACAGTAGGAGCGATGGAAACGTTGTTAGCCAGTTATGAAATGGAAGACTATTATCAGAGGTCTTGAAGACGAAATGACTATTCGAACAATAGGAGCGAGGAGCAAAATAGAGAACCGCGTCAGGGAGTGAATAGGTATGACCATAATAATTATAACCGAAATGTTAATAACAATTATATGAATAACAACTACCGCAATAATAATTACCAAAACAATAACCATTATAATAACTCTAATAATAACCGATACAGCACAGGCCGCTGGAATTTTGACAATGGAAGAGACTATTGGAATAGTAACCGAGGGAACGATGATGGAAGAAATCAACCCAGAAATAGGAGCGTCGAGAATGATGGAGGAAGCACGGAACAAAGGAGAGACATACCCTCGGAAAATCAACCAAGTAATGACCAGGGAACCCATATAGCTCAAATAAACTATATCATGGCTGATGAGAGGGATAACCAAGAGGACTATCGTGGAAACCGTAAACCTAATCCCGATTCTGGGAATGCTGAGGGAAGGAATAAACGGAACGAAGAGGACATAGAACCGTATGTGTATGATCCATACTGTGATGATCCCATAGAAAGATTTACAACCGCATATAATCTACGGAATCCACCGGAAAACCATATTTGTAGAGCAGCCTGAATAGTGGCCAATACAGGATAGTTAAGATAAATTATTTGAAATAAATTTAAAAAACCACAAAATTCTAAAAATAAGTAAGAACATCTTACTATATAATTCAGAAGAAATTATTTT
Organism: Magicicada septendecula; assembly: GCA_034769895.1. Lineage (NCBI taxonomy): Eukaryota > Metazoa > Arthropoda > Insecta > Hemiptera > Cicadidae > Magicicada > Magicicada septendecula. The sequence goes on from CM068368.1 coordinate 451,428,627, forward strand.
AAACTAATAATCATAAAGGAAGAGAAAGACGGGTAATAACCATAATAATTATGTGAATAACCATATTAATCAGGATAATTACAATGATAAAAACAATTAAGACTAGTTGCTATTTAAGAAGGGTTAGAAATGAGTTAGATGAAGGAAGAATATGCCAATACAATTTATGATAAGGAGGAGATTCAGTGTTTAATTGCAGAAGTAAATGGGAGTGAATCAAAAATAGGAAAATACGTATGCTAAAGAATAATTAATTGACAGCACGGAACTAAGGAGAATTTAAAATAAATATTGAACAGCTTTAACTACTATACCTGTGAATAATATGATAAATGGAACTACAGAACAACGAGATAAATAAGTTAAGAAAAGTATTAGGATACCTCAGAAATAATAGTAATCATCCCTTGAATATAAGTTTGTAGCGAAGGAGCTACCTTATAGGTAATAATTATATGTATTGTGTTGTGATAATGCAACTTTTATTTTTTTTCTGAACAGAGATGAAGTTCCTCTGATCTCAGAAGATATAGTTAGGGAAACGGCAGAGTAATGGAAGCCAAGAGTGCCCCTCTGATTCCGTACCAGCTATGATATTAGGGAAAAATGTTAGGGAAATATAGTATTTTAGGGATTATACACCAAGCGAGGTAATTAAATATAAATATGATAATAAGAAATGATGGCGTAATAAGAGGAGAAGTTAAAAATTCCAGAGAAAAGGACAGGTCTACAACTGAGTGAGGTACCAGTAGAGAATTTAATGACAAGATATACAATGAGTATCAACACAGTTTTCCAGTGCAATTAAAAGTTTCAAGAGTATAAATATAAAATAAATCACAAAGAACCCATTGAATTGCATACTAAAACAGAATACAACAAGAAGAAATATCATTAAATACACAGTAGGTAAAAAAATTTTAATAAGAAACAGGCAACAACCCAGCAGTTCTGAAGGGATATCTAAAAAATTATTGTTATTATATGTTGGACCTTTTTTAATAAGCAAGGATAACCAAAACAACACATACGTGGTGACTGACCCAATTAATAACAAAGTAAGGGGTACTTATAACCAAGCTGAAATAAAAAAATACTACGATTAAGAAGAAAACATTCCCAGACATGAAACTATAAGTTTATTTCAACCAAACGAAATTCAGCTAAAATAAACTTCTTTTGGAGGGGGAGTATTATGTAACGTAACGAAGCTAAGGTCCCCTACGTTACACAAAAACTTTATCATTATCAAAATAAAACAACATCAAATGTTCGTGATAATTAAGGTCAGAAAAGTAAACCTTCGTAAAATAAAGAAATCAATAATACCAAGTAAGGTTACTAGGTAATAAAAAAATAGAAATGTTTATAAATACAAGCTATGAAGTGGTCAGTGGAAAGTGTAAGCGATAAACACAGTGTCAAACAATGTGAAAATACTATAGACAGATTAATTAATTGTCTATAGATAATTAGTATAATTATATACTGCTACGACAGCATAGAACAATCTACGCGTTTATCGAATGTGCCAGAAAGGTCTCGACGTAAGCGTGTGGTGTACGTGCTACTATACGCATGTTGCGAGAATTTTCTCGACTGTGCCGGCCTTCGCTCGGACTGTGTCAAGGCCGTAGCAATGTACGTAGTTCGCGAGAGATAAGACGCAGTTTGGAAGCTTCTGGTGTGTGAGCGTAACTATAAATACATCGCGTCGCGGCCTTAGTTCAGTTCAATGCGAGATTTTTGACTGTGCGGTTCGAGAGTATTAGTGCGATATATTTACAGAGCGGTTCGAGTTATTACTGTGTACATGCAAGGTGTTGCGTTTTATATTCGGACGGTATAATTGTAATACAGTTGAGTTTTAATATTAGTGGACATTTTATTGCGTATGAACAATTTCATTTGATTTGTTGTAGACACTGTGTTGTTAATTACGAACTGTTTTACTATAACAATTAAAGGTGTGATTAGTGACTTAATTGGTGTCTTGTAATTATTTTGTTTCCACTGTACCTACGACGATCGAGTAGACCGTCGTAACAATACTAAGGAGTGGACTAATTAATTGGTATTTAATATTTTATAATAATGTGCATGTTATTATGTTTTGTCATGTTATTTTGTTTGCATGGTATTTATTTTGTCTTTTGTATGTAGCAGGAGTGAAGCAATTGCTTTAAGAAAGCATCAATTCATGGATGTTAATTTCATTTATGTTAAACTTTATAAGAGTAAATATTTGGATACTTACTTTGAATAAATAATAGAGATATTATTAGATTATATTTGTAAACTTGGCCATGAAGGCAGTAATTGTTGATAAATTGCCAAAGGGTTATTGTAATTATGGTATAAACAGATGAAGGGTTCAATACTAAAATAAATAATAATAAATTGAAATCAGGATGAAATAAAATCGGAATGAGTGGCCATAAGCCAGTGACACATTGTACAGTAGGTCAGATCAGAAAAGTTAAACAACTAAAAAATGTAAAACATTCAATGTAATATAATAAATTAAAAGAAAGCAGTAGCATTAATTAATAAAAGGATAAGTGACTTAACATACAAAAAAAATTATAAAACATGTAATAAAACAAATAGGCCTAAAATTAGTATTTTATAAAGGGAAAATAATACCTATTAAACTAGGACAATCAAAAAGAAAATGTAGCAAAATGTATATAGTTTAGTAACACAGATTATGTGAAAGTTTTATATGATGTAATATAATTTTAATAAGGGAGTATTTTATTAAGTAAGTGCAAGAACATTTTTCTAATTACGGCTCTAGGATAACAAATATTATCCAATAACAGAACAAGGAATGGTTGTCATGGACGACAAAATAGGAGATATCTTGTTGATTCAGGACTCAATTGTTATATATGAACGAGGACAGTTCAGTTGTTATAAATCTCGAAAAAAAACCAAGAAACCTAATGAATAAAATTACTATCAATCCAAATTAATACACAGTAACTGATTAAAAAGACGGTTGGACGACTTCCGATGCTCTCACTCCGAGAATATAATTCTATCTATCAATAAAATTAAAACCAAAAATCTAAAGAATAAATTAACTAACCATACTGTCAGATGAGTAATAATGAAATACAACAAATAAATGAAGACAACCCAAGACCTGGAGAAGTCAAAGTAAATAAATACGTTAAAAGAAAATAAAGAAAATTAAAATTACGTCCCGAACCTCACTTTCTACAACAGAGCGAAGATTTAATACTACACAAATTCGATTGGGACCTGTGACCACCAGAAACGAAAAATTAGCGAAGATCAAGAACTGAACCTTCCACAACATCCTGGGACACCAACACCAAACTTTATTGAGAAGCTGGAGGTTGATATATTCAAGACATTCGTCATCACTCTGCTCTCCGTCACCGTTCAGTGGAACACCGCCATAACGAGTATCTTATAAATGTACGGTAAAAAACCTGCTCATGTTTATATTTTATTTAATAAGATTTTAACTAAATTGTAATACCTTGTAACCTTAACTTGCATTTTTTGACCTTACTAATAGTCACAAGAACTCCATGTACCCTGAGATTAAGAAAAAATTAATAATATAATTAAACTTTAAAAACATCTAAACCCGAATTCAATAACTAATCGATTCAGTCCTGTTTGATCGATGTGTTGTATCTGTGCCATGAGATACATCTGTTTTGAGAAAAAATATAAAAAATAAAGAATCTTTCCTGAATTTGATGAGTAATTATTCTTGGTTAAAGATTTAGTGTATTTTAAGGAACTTATAGTGTATAAAGGGAGAAACGAGAGGAACACCAGGCTCAAACAACTTAACCTATAATAACTGGCTGACAGTAAACAACAGCGCTAGTCCGCAGACAGATGGTGAATTACGAGAGAAGAGAAAATTAATTCGCGTCAGCCGCTCTCCGCTCTCTCAATAGTGGATGCAGACTAGCTTGAATAATAACAATCGAATTACCCAATATATTAACTGGTGTCGAGCGTTATTCTTTCGTAAAGTACTTAAATACTATATAATATAGAGATATTATCCATAATTGAATAATATCACCCATATAAAAATATTGTTTCCTTATAAATAGATTGCTATTGCGGTGCTTAAGAGAGACCACTTACAACTTCACAAATAAGAAATCACATTGAAATAAAAACATATATTACAAATTGACGTCAACAACGTGGGGCTTAATACTGATACGGGAAGGCCCGCTACATATTACAAATTGACGCCGACAACATAGGGGCTTTTAAACATTCTCAAATTTAATTAGTAACTTAAGAAAGACATACCAATTGGTAATTTATATTACAAATTGGCGAACCCAACAGTGGGGCTTAAGAAATAAACTAAATACGGGAGTTATTATATTATACCTAATTGTACGAATATATTACAAATTGGCGCTCAACTGGTAGGGCTTGAGTTAAGTAAAAAATCAACTACATCGCTATTACTTAACTTGAGCAGGCGACTATTTGAGGCACAGGAATGCATACGAGAGGTGTTTCTAAAAGGATAGCGAAGGACCAAGAAACGGAAGAAGATAGACGGGAAGAAGAAGCAGAGATAATTACAGACACCGAAATGGAACAACAGGCGGGCAATAAAGAGGAAGCCAGAGGAGGAGTAAACTGGGAAAAATTAATGGAATTTATGAGTAGCATGAAGGAGGATAATAAACAAACCAACGAGAAAAACAAACAAATGTTAGAAAAGCTTGAAGAAAACTCAGAAAAGCTAGAAAATAAAATAGACAGTATAAATGAAAAGTCAGAAAAGCTAGAAAACAAAATAGACAGTATTAACGAAAACTCAAAGAAACAAAACGAAATTTTGAGTGAGAACTTAATCAAACTAATGAATGAGAAGTTTGACAAAAATAAAGAGGAAACTGATGAGAATAACCGGCTGATAAATGAAAGCTTAAACCAAATTAATGAAAGGTTTGACAGGAACGACGAGAGCTTAAGGCAGATTCAGGAAAATAACAAACAAATAGACGAAAGAATTGAAAACAGTAATAAGGATTTGCGGAAAATTATAAATTAACAAAACCAAGCGTTGAGGGAAATCATCAATGAAAGGATTGCAAATGTCAATGAAACAGTTAGCAAAAGGGTGGATGATTACGAAGAGGAAGTAAGACAGCAAATAACTGAAACTAAGGTATGTCTAGAAAAGACGGATAAAACCATCATACAACTCGGAGTGGAAGTAGAAGCCAGAATAAACCAAATAGAAAACAATAATGATACTAGAGTAAAGGAGGTACAAGCGGAAACACAAAAGAAAAATTAGACGAGGTACACAAATTAACATAGCTGGAAGAATAGAGCTAGTCAACAATGAAATAACACAAATAAAAACTCAAGTGGATCATAGTAAAGGGACTGTTGAAAATATACAAAATCAGTTGATTAGTATAAAGGAGTCAATCGAAAATTTACAAAATAGACCAATGTACCTGGCACACCACATAGCCCCTGATCAAAAGGAAAACATTAATTTCAAAATTTATAGAGGAAACCCCATAGAATTTTTAGATAGGATAGATGAGTGGTTTGGTAGAATTAAAGTGACCCGATGGAACATAATCAAGAATTTGTTAGACGACTGTTTTAAAAACATAAATGATAATTGGTGGTCGGCGGTTCGAAACGAAACGAGTAATTATGAAGAGTTTAAGAAGGTTCTTAGGTCGAAATACTGGTCGGATTCCGTACAGAACATGATTAGGGACAATATCACCAATGGAAGATTCAACGTTAATCAAGAACAGTCCCCCACTACCTACTTTTTGGCAAAAGTGTGTTTGGCGCATCATTTGGAACCACGAATACCAGAGGAGTGTTTGGTGAACAAGCTATCATACCATTTTGAAGAAGAAATAGTTCGCGCTAGACGCAGTGGGCAAGTGAAGACAGTAGGAGCGATGGAAACGTTGTTAGCCAGTTATGAAATGGAAGACTATTATCAGAGGTCTTGAAGACGAAATGACTATTCGAACAATAGGAGCGAGGAGCAAAATAGAGAACCGCGTCAGGGAGTGAATAGGTATGACCATAATAATTATAACCGAAATGTTAATAACAATTATATGAATAACAACTACCGCAATAATAATTACCAAAACAATAACCATTATAATAACTCTAATAATAACCGATACAGCACAGGCCGCTGGAATTTTGACAATGGAAGAGACTATTGGAATAGTAACCGAGGGAACGATGATGGAAGAAATCAACCCAGAAATAGGAGCGTCGAGAATGATGGAGGAAGCACGGAACAAAGGAGAGACATACCCTCGGAAAATCAACCAAGTAATGACCAGGGAACCCATATAGCTCAAATAAACTATATCATGGCTGATGAGAGGGATAACCAAGAGGACTATCGTGGAAACCGTAAACCTAATCCCGATTCTGGGAATGCTGAGGGAAGGAATAAACGGAACGAAGAGGACATAGAACCGTATGTGTATGATCCATACTGTGATGATCCCATAGAAAGATTTACAACCGCATATAATCTACGGAATCCACCGGAAAACCATATTTGTAGAGCAGCCTGAATAGTGGCCAATACAGGATAGTTAAGATAAATTATTTGAAATAAATTTAAAAAACCACAAAATTCTAAAAATAAGTAAGAACATCTTACTATATAATTCAGAAGAAATTATTTTAAACTAATAATCATAAAGGAAGAGAAAGACGGGTAATAACCATAATAATTATGTGAATAACCATATTAATCAGGATAATTACAATGATAAAAACAATTAAGACTAGTTGCTATTTAAGAAGGGTTAGAAATGAGTTAGATGAAGGAAGAATATGCCAATACAATTTATGATAAGGAGGAGATTCAGTGTTTAATTGCAGAAGTAAATGGGAGTGAATCAAAAATAGGAAAATACGTATGCTAAAGAATAATTAATTGACAGCACGGAACTAAGGAGAATTTAAAATAAATATTGAACAGCTTTAACTACTATACCTGTGAATAATATGATAAATGGAACTACAGAACAACGAGATAAATAAGTTAAGAAAAGTATTAGGATACCTCAGAAATAATAGTAATCATCCCTTGAATATAAGTTTGTAGCGAAGGAGCTACCTTATAGGTAATAATTATATGTATTGTGTTGTGATAATGCAACTTTTATTTTTTTTCTGAACAGAGATGAAGTTCCTCTGATCTCAGAAGATATAGTTAGGGAAACGGCAGAGTAATGGAAGCCAAGAGTGCCCCTCTGATTCCGTACCAGCTATGATATTAGGGAAAAATGTTAGGGAAATATAGTATTTTAGGGATTATACACCAAGCGAGGTAATTAAATATAAATATGATAATAAGAAATGATGGCGTAATAAGAGGAGAAGTTAAAAATTCCAGAGAAAAGGACAGGTCTACAACTGAGTGAGGTACCAGTAGAGAATTTAATGACAAGATATACAATGAGTATCAACACAGTTTTCCAGTGCAATTAAAAGTTTCAAGAGTATAAATATAAAATAAATCACAAAGAACCCATTGAATTGCATACTAAAACAGAATACAACAAGAAGAAATATCATTAAATACACAGTAGGTAAAAAAATTTTAATAAGAAACAGGCAACAACCCAGCAGTTCTGAAGGGATATCTAAAAAATTATTGTTATTATATGTTGGACCTTTTTTAATAAGCAAGGATAACCAAAACAACACATACGTGGTGACTGACCCAATTAATAACAAAGTAAGGGGTACTTATAACCAAGCTGAAATAAAAAAATACTACGATTAAGAAGAAAACATTCCCAGACATGAAACTATAAGTTTATTTCAACCAAACGAAATTCAGCTAAAATAAACTTCTTTTGGAGGGGGAGTATTATGTAACGTAACGAAGCTAAGGTCCCCTACGTTACACAAAAACTTTATCATTATCAAAATAAAACAACATCAAATGTTCGTGATAATTAAGGTCAGAAAAGTAAACCTTCGTAAAATAAAGAAATCAATAATACCAAGTAAGGTTACTAGGTAATAAAAAAATAGAAATGTTTATAAATACAAGCTATGAAGTGGTCAGTGGAAAGTGTAAGCGATAAACACAGTGTCAAACAATGTGAAAATACTATAGACAGATTAATTAATTGTCTATAGATAATTAGTATAATTATATACTGCTACGACAGCATAGAACAATCTACGCGTTTATCGAATGTGCCAGAAAGGTCTCGACGTAAGCGTGTGGTGTACGTGCTACTATACGCATGTTGCGAGAATTTTCTCGACTGTGCCGGCCTTCGCTCGGACTGTGTCAAGGCCGTAGCAATGTACGTAGTTCGCGAGAGATAAGACGCAGTTTGGAAGCTTCTGGTGTGTGAGCGTAACTATAAATACATCGCGTCGCGGCCTTAGTTCAGTTCAATGCGAGATTTTTGACTGTGCGGTTCGAGAGTATTAGTGCGATATATTTACAGAGCGGTTCGAGTTATTACTGTGTACATGCAAGGTGTTGCGTTTTATATTCGGACGGTATAATTGTAATACAGTTGAGTTTTAATATTAGTGGACATTTTATTGCGTATGAACAATTTCATTTGATTTGTTGTAGACACTGTGTTGTTAATTACGAACTGTTTTACTATAACAATTAAAGGTGTGATTAGTGACTTAATTGGTGTCTTGTAATTATTTTGTTTCCACTGTACCTACGACGATCGAGTAGACCGTCGTAACAATACTAAGGAGTGGACTAATTAATTGGTATTTAATATTTTATAATAATGTGCATGTTATTATGTTTTGTCATGTTATTTTGTTTGCATGGTATTTATTTTGTCTTTTGTATGTAGCAGGAGTGAAGCAATTGCTTTAAGAAAGCATCAATTCATGGATGTTAATTTCATTTATGTTAAACTTTATAAGAGTAAATATTTGGATACTTACTTTGAATAAATAATAGAGATATTATTAGATTATATTTGTAAACTTGGCCATGAAGGCAATAATTGTTGATAAATTGCCAAAGGGTTATTGTAATTATGGTATAAACAGATGAAGGGTTCAATACTAAAATAAATAATAATAAATTGAAATCAGGATGAAATAAAATCGGAATGAGTGGCCATAAGCCAGTGACACATTGTACAGTAGGTCAGATCAGAAAAGTTAAACAACTAAAAAATGTAAAACATTCAATGTAATATAATAAATTAAAAGAAAGCAGTAGCATTAATTAATAAAAGGATAAGTGACTTAACATACAAAAAAAATTATAAAACATGTAATAAAACAAATAGGCCTAAAATTAGTATTTTATAAAGGGAAAATAATACCTATTAAACTAGGACAATCAAAAAGAAAATGTAGCAAAATGTATATAGTTTAGTAACACAGATTATGTGAAAGTTTTATATGATGTAATATAATTTTAATAAGGGAGTATTTTATTAAGTAAGTGCAAGAACATTTTTCTAATTACGGCTCTAGGATAACAAATATTATCCAATAACAGAACAAGGAATGGTTGTCATGGACGACAAAATAGGAGATATCTTGTTGATTCAGGACTCAATTGTTATATATGAACGAGGACAGTTCAGTTGTTATAAATCTCGAAAAAAAACCAAGAAACCTAATGAATAAAATTACTATCAATCCAAATTAATACACAGTAACTGATTAAAAAGACGGTTGGACGACTTCCGATGCTCTCACTCCGAGAATATAATTCTATCTATCAATAAAATTAAAACCAAAAATCTAAAGAATAAATTAACTAACCATACTGTCAGATGAGTAATAATGAAATACAACAAATAAATGAAGACAACCCAAGACCTGGAGAAGTCAAAGTAAATAAATACGTTAAAAGAAAATAAAGAAAATTAAAATTACGTCCCGAACCTCACTTTCTACAACAGAGCGAAGATTTAATACTACACAAATTCGATTGGGACCTGTGACCACCAGAAACGAAAAATTAGCGAAGATCAAGAACTGAACCTTCCACAACATCCTGGGACACCAACACCAAACTTTATTGAGAAGCTGGAGGTTGATATATTCAAGACATTCGTCATCACTCTGCTCTCCGTCACCGTTCAGTGGAACACCGCCATAACGAGTATCTTATAAATGTACGGTAAAAAACCTGCTCATGTTTATATTTTATTTAATAAGATTTTAACTAAATTGTAATACCTTGTAACCTTAACTTGCATTTTTTGACCTTACTAATAGTCACAAGAACTCCATGTACCCTGAGATTAAGAAAAAATTAATAATATAATTAAACTTTAAAAACATCTAAACCCGAATTCAATAACTAATCGATTCAGTCCTGTTTGATCGATGTGTTGTATCTGTGCCATGAGATACATCTGTTTTGAGAAAAAATATAAAAAATAAAGAATCTTTCCTGAATTTGATGAGTAATTATTCTTGGTTAAAGATTTAGTGTATTTTAAGGAACTTATAGTGTATAAAGGGAGAAACGAGAGGAACACCAGGCTCAAACAACTTAACCTATAATAACTGGCTGACAGTAAACAACAGCGCTAGTCCGCAGACAGATGGTGAATTACGAGAGAAGAGAAAATTAATTCGCGTCAGCCGCTCTCCGCTCTCTCAATAGTGGATGCAGACTAGCTTGAATAATAACAATCGAATTACCCAATATATTAACTGGTGTCGAGCGTTATTCTTTCGTAAAGTACTTAAATACTATATAATATAGAGATATTATCCATAATTGAATAATATCACCCATATAAAAATATTGTTTCCTTATAAATAGATTGCTATTGCGGTGCTTAAGAGAGACCACTTACAACTTCACAAATAAGAAATCACATTGAAATAAAAACATATATTACAAATTGACGTCAACAACGTGGGGCTTAATACTGATACGGGAAGGCCCGCTACATATTACAAATTGACGCCGACAACATAGGGGCTTTTAAACATTCTCAAATTTAATTAGTAACTTAAGAAAGACATACCAATTGGTAATTTATATTACAAATTGGCGAACCCAACAGTGGGGCTTAAGAAATAAACTAAATACGGGAGTTATTATATTATACCTAATTGTACGAATATATTACAAATTGGCGCTCAACTGGTAGGGCTTGAGTTAAGTAAAAAATCAACTACATCGCTATTACTTAACTTGAGCAGGCGACTATTTGAGGCACAGGAATGCATACGAGAGGTGTTTCTAAAAGGATAGCGAAGGACCAAGAAACGGAAGAAGATAGACGGGAAGAAGAAGCAGAGATAATTACAGACACCGAAATGGAACAACAGGCGGGCAATAAAGAGGAAGCCAGAGGAGGAGTAAACTGGGAAAAATTAATGGAATTTATGAGTAGCATGAAGGAGGATAATAAACAAACCAACGAGAAAAACAAACAAATGTTAGAAAAGCTTGAAGAAAACTCAGAAAAGCTAGAAAATAAAATAGACAGTATAAATGAAAAGTCAGAAAAGCTAGAAAACAAAATAGACAGTATTAACGAAAACTCAAAGAAACAAAACGAAATTTTGAGTGAGAACTTAATCAAACTAATGAATGAGAAGTTTGACAACAATAAAGAGGAAACTGATGAGAATAACCGGCTGATAAATGAAAGCTTAAACCAAATTAATGAAAGGTTTGACAGGAACGACGAGAGCTTAAGGCAGATTCAGGAAAATAACAAACAAATAGACGAAAGAATTGAAAACAGTAATAAGGATTTGCGGAAAATTATAAATTAACAAAACCAAGCGTTGAGGGAAATCATCAATGAAAGGATTGCAAATGTCAATGAAACAGTTAGCAAAAGGGTGGATGATTACAAAGAGGAAGTAAGACAGCAAATAACTGAAACTAAGGTATGTCTAGAAAAGACGGATAAAACCATCATACAACTCGGAGTGGAAGTAGAAGCCAGAATAAACCAAATAGAAAACAATAATGATACTAGAGTAAAGGAGGTACAAGCGGAAACACAAAAGAAAAATTAGACGAGGTACACAAATTAACATAGCTGGAAGAATAGAGCTAGTCAACAATGAAATAACACAAATAAAAACTCAAGTGGATCATAGTAAAGGGACTGTTGAAAATATACAAAATCAGTTGATTAGTATAAAGGAGTCAATCGAAAATTTACAAAATAGACCAATGTACCTGGCACACCACATAGCCCCTGATCAAAAGGAAAACATTAATTTCAAAATTTATAGAGGAAACCCCATAGAATTTTTAGATAGGATAGATGAGTGGTTTGGTAGAATTAAAGTGACCCGATGGAACATAATCAAGAATTTGTTAGACGACTGTTTTAAAAACATAAATGATAATTGGTGGTCGGCGGTTCGAAACGAAACGAGTAATTATGAAGAGTTTAAGAAGGTTCTTAGGTCGAAATACTGGTCGGATTCCGTACAGAACATGATTAGGGACAATATCACCAATGGAAGATTCAACGTTAATCAAGAACAGTCCCCCACTACCTACTTTTTGGCAAAAGTGTGTTTGGCGCATCATTTGGAACCACGAATACCAGAGGAGTGTTTGGTGAACAAGCTATCATACCATTTTGAAGAAGAAATAGTTCGCGCTAGACGCAGTGGGCAAGTGAAGACAGTAGGAGCGATGGAAACGTTGTTAGCCTGTTATGAAATGGAAGACTATTATCAGAGGTCTTGAAGACGAAATGACTATTCGAACAATAGGAGCGAGGAGCAAAATAGAGAACCGCGTCAGGGAGTGAATAGGTATGACCATAATAATTATAACCGAAATGTTAATAACAATTATATGAATAACAACTACCACAATAATAATTACCAAAACAATAACCATTATAATAACTCTAATAATAACCGATACAGCACAGGCCGCTGGAATTTTGACAATGGAAGAGACTATTGGAATAGTAACCGAGGGAACGATGATGGAAGAAATCAACCCAGAAATAGGAGCGTCGAGAATGATGGAGGAAGCACGGAACAAAGGAGAGACATACCCTCGGAAAATCAACCAAGTAATGACCAGGGAACCCATATAGCTCAAATAAACTATATCATGGCTGATGAGAGGGATAACCAAGAGGACTATCGTGGAAACCGTAAACCTAATCCCGATTCTGGGAATGCTGAGGGAAGGAATAAACGGAACGAAGAGGACATAGAACCGTATGTGTATGATCCATACTGTGATGATCCCATAGAAAGATTTACAACCGCATATAATCTACGGAATCCACCGGAAAACCATATTTGTAGAGCAGCCCGAATAGTGGCCAATACAGGATAGTTAAGATAAATTATTTGAAATAAATTTAAAAAACCACAAAATTCTAAAAATAAGTAAGAACATCTTACTATATAATTCAGAAGAAATTATTTTAAACTAATAATCATAAAGGAAGAGAAAGACGGGTAATAACCATAATAATTATGTGAATAACCATATTAATCAGGATAATTACAATGATAAAAACAATTAAGACTAGTTGCTATTTAAGAAGGGTTAGAAATGAGTTAGATGAAGGAAGAATATGCCAATACAATTTATGATAAGGAGGAGATTCAGTGTTTAATTGCAGAAGTAAATGGGAGTGAATCAAAAATAGGAAAATACGTATGCTAAAGAATAATTAATTGACAGCACGGAACTAAGGAGAATTTAAAATAAATATTGAACAGCTTTAACTACTATACCTGTGAATAATATGATAAATGGAACTACAGAACAACGAGATAAATAAGTTAAGAAAAGTATTAGGATACCTCAGAAATAATAGTAATCATCCCTTGAATATAAGTTTGTAGCGAAGGAGCTACCTTATAGGTAATAATTATATGTATTGTGTTGTGATAATGCAACTTTTATTTTTTTTCTGAACAGAGATGAAGTTCCTCTGATCTCAGAAGATATAGTTAGGGAAACGGCAGAGTAATGGAAGCCAAGAGTGCCCCTCTGATTCCGTACCAGCTATGATATTAGGGAAAAATGTTAGGGAAATATAGTATTTTAGGGATTATACACCAAGCGAGGTAATTAAATATAAATATGATAATAAGAAATGATGGCGTAATAAGAGGAGAAGTTAAAAATTCCAGAGAAAAGGACAGGTCTACAACTGAGTGAGGTACCAGTAGAGAATTTAATGACAAGATATACAATGAGTATCAACACAGTTTTCCAGTGCAATTAAAAGTTTCAAGAGTATAAATATAAAATAAATCACAAAGAACCCATTGAATTGCATACTAAAACAGAATACAACAAGAAGAAATATCATTAAATACACAGTAGGTAAAAAAATTTTAATAAGAAACAGGCAACAACCCAGCAGTTCTGAAGGGATATCTAAAAAATTATTGTTATTATATGTTGGACCTTTTTTAATAAGCAAGGATAACCAAAACAACACATACGTGGTGACTGACCCAATTAATAACAAAGTAAGGGGTACTTATAACCAAGCTGAAATAAAAAAATACTACGATTAAGAAGAAAACATTCCCAGACATGAAACTATAAGTTTATTTCAACCAAACGAAATTCAGCTAAAATAAACTTCTTTTGGAGGGGGAGTATTATGTAACGTAACGAAGCTAAGGTCCCCTACGTTACACAAAAACTTTATCATTATCAAAATAAAACAACATCAAATGTTCGTGATAATTAAGGTCAGAAAAGTAAACCTTCGTAAAATAAAGAAATCAATAATACCAAGTAAGGTTACTAGGTAATAAAAAAATAGAAATGTTTATAAATACAAGCTATGAAGTGGTCAGTGGAAAGTGTAAGCGATAAACACAGTGTCAAACAATGTGAAAATACTATAGACAGATTAATTAATTGTCTATAGATAATTAGTATAATTATATACTGCTACGACAGCATAGAACAATCTACGCGTTTATCGAATGTGCCAGAAAGGTCTCGACGTAAGCGTGTGGTGTACGTGCTACTATACGCATGTTGCGAGAATTTTCTCGACTGTGCCGGCCTTCGCTCGGACTGTGTCAAGGCCGTAGCAATGTACGTAGTTCGCGAGAGATAAGACGCAGTTTGGAAGCTTCTGGTGTGTGAGCGTAACTATAAATACATCGCGTCGCGGCCTTAGTTCAGTTCAATGCGAGATTTTTGACTGTGCGGTTCGAGAGTATTAGTGCGATATATTTACAGAGCGGTTCGAGTTATTACTGTGTACATGCAAGGTGTTGCGTTTTATATTCGGACGGTATAATTGTAATACAGTTGAGTTTTAATATTAGTGGACATTTTATTGCGTATGAACAATTTCATTTGATTTGTTGTAGACACTGTGTTGTTAATTACGAACTGTTTTACTATAACAATTAAAGGTGTGATTAGTGACTTAATTGGTGTCTTGTAATTATTTTGTTTCCACTGTACCTACGACGATCGAGTAGACCGTCGTAACAATACTAAGGAGTGGACTAATTAATTGGTATTTAATATTTTATAATAATGTGCATGTTATTATGTTTTGTCATGTTATTTTGTTTGCATGGTATTTATTTTGTCTTTTGTATGTAGCAGGAGTGAAGCAATTGCTTTAAGAAAGCATCAATTCATGGATGTTAATTTCATTTATGTTAAACTTTATAAGAGTAAATATTTGGATACTTACTTTGAATAAATAATAGAGATATTATTAGATTATATTTGTAAACTTGGCCATGAAGGCAATAATTGTTGATAAATTGCCAAAGGGTTATTGTAATTATGGTATAAACAGATGAAGGGTTCAATACTAAAATAAATAATAATAAATTGAAATCAGGATGAAATAAAATCGGAATGAGTGGCCATAAGCCAGTGACACATTGTACAGTAGGTCAGATCAGAAAAGTTAAACAACTAAAAAATGTAAAACATTCAATGTAATATAATAAATTAAAAGAAAGCAGTAGCATTAATTAATAAAAGGATAAGTGACTTAACATACAAAAAAAATTATAAAACATGTAATAAAACAAATAGGCCTAAAATTAGTATTTTATAAAGGGAAAATAATACCTATTAAACTAGGACAATCAAAAAGAAAATGTAGCAAAATGTATATAGTTTAGTAACACAGATTATGTGAAAGTTTTATATGATGTAATATAATTTTAATAAGGGAGTATTTTATTAAGTAAGTGCAAGAACATTTTTCTAATTACGGCTCTAGGATAACAAATATTATCCAATAACAGAACAAGGAATGGTTGTCATGGACGACAAAATAGGAGATATCTTGTTGATTCAGGACTCAATTGTTATATATGAACGAGGACAGTTCAGTTGTTATAAATCTCGAAAAAAACCAAGAAACCTAATGAATAAAATTACTATCAATCCAAATTAATACACAGTAACTGATTAAAAAGACGGTTGGACGACTTCCGATGCTCTCACTCCGAGAATATAATTCTATCTATCAATAAAATTAAAACCAAAAATCTAAAGAATAAATTAACTAACCATACTGTCAGATGAGTAATAATGAAATACAACAAATAAATGAAGACAACCCAAGACCTGGAGAAGTCAAAGTAAATAAATACGTTAAAAGAAAATAAAGAAAATTAAAATTACGTCCCGAACCTCACTTTCTACAACAGAGCGAAGATTTAATACTACACAAATTCGATTGGGACCTGTGACCACCAGAAACGAAAAATTAGCGAAGATCAAGAACTGAACCTTCCACAACATCCTGGGACACCAACACCAAACTTTATTGAGAAGCTGGAGATTGATATATTCAAGACATTCGTCATCACTCTGCTCTCCGTCACCGTTCAGTGGAACACCGCCATAACGAGTATCTTATAAATGTACGGTAAAAAACCTGCTCATGTTTATATTTTATTTAATAAGATTTTAACTAAATTGTAATACCTTGTAACCTTAACTTGCATTTTTTGACCTTACTAATAGTCACAAGAACTCCATGTACCCTGAGATTAAGAAAAAATTAATAATATAATTAAACTTTAAAAACATCTAAACCCGAATTCAATAACTAATCGATTCAGTCCTGTTTGATCGATGTGTTGTATCTGTGCCATGAGATACATCTGTTTTGAGAAAAAATATAAAAAATAAAGAATCTTTCCTGAATTTGATGAGTAATTATTCTTGGTTAAAGATTTAGTGTATTTTAAGGAACTTATAGTGTATAAAGGGAGAAACGAGAGGAACACCAGGCTCAAACAACTTAACCTATAATAACTGGCTGACAGTAAACAACAGCGCTAGTCCGCAGACAGATGGTGAATTACGAGAGAAGAGAAAATTAATTCGCGTCAGCCGCTCTCCGCTCTCTCAATAGTGGATGCAGACTAGCTTGAATAATAACAATCGAATTACCCAATATATTAACTGGTGTCGAGCGTTATTCTTTCGTAAAGTACTTAAATACTATATAATATAGAGATATTATCCATAATTGAATAATATCACCCATATAAAAATATTGTTTCCTTATAAATAGATTGCTATTGCGGTGCTTAAGAGAGACCACTTACAACTTCACAAATAAGAAATCACATTGAAATAAAAACATATATTACAAATTGACGTCAACAACGTGGGGCTTAATACTGATACGGGAAGGCCCGCTACATATTACAAATTGACGCCGACAACATAGGGGCTTTTAAACATTCTCAAATTTAATTAGTAACTTAAGAAAGACATACCAATTGGTAATTTATATTACAAATTGGCGAACCCAACAGTGGGGCTTAAGAAATAAACTAAATACGGGAGTTATTATATTATACCTAATTGTACGAATATATTACAAATTGGCGCTCAACTGGTAGGGCTTGAGTTAAGTAAAAAATCAACTACATCGCTATTACTTAACTTGAGCAGGCGACTATTTGAGGCACAGGAATGCATACGAGAGGTGTTTCTAAAAGGATAGCGAAGGACCAAGAAACGGAAGAAGATAGACGGGAAGAAGAAGCAGAGATAATTACAGACACCGAAATGGAACAACAGGCGGGCAATAAAGAGGAAGCCAGAGGAGGAGTAAACTGGGAAAAATTAATGGAATTTATGAGTAGCATGAAGGAGGATAATAAACAAACCAACGAGAAAAACAAACAAATGTTAGAAAAGCTTGAAGAAAACTCAGAAAAGCTAGAAAATAAAATAGACAGTATAAATGAAAAGTCAGAAAAGCTAGAAAACAAAATAGACAGTATTAACGAAAACTCAAAGAAACAAAACGAAATTTTGAGTGAGAACTTAATCAAACTAATGAATGAGAAGTTTGACAAAAATAAAGAGGAAACTGATGAGAATAACCGGCTGATAAATGAAAGCTTAAACCAAATTAATGAAAGGTTTGACAGGAACGACGAGAGCTTAAGGCAGATTCAGGAAAATAACAAACAAATAGACGAAAGAATTGAAAACAGTAATAAGGATTTGCGGAAAATTATAAATGAACAAAACCAAGCGTTGAGGGAAATCATCAATGAAAGGATTGCAAATGTCAATGAAACAGTTAGCAAAAGGGTGGATGATTACGAAGAAGAAGTAAGACAGCAAATAACTGAAACTAAGGTATGTCTAGAAAAGACGGATAAAACCATCATACAACTCGGAGTGGAAGTAGAAGCCAGAATAAACCAAATAGAAAACAATAATGATACTAGAGTAAAGGAGGTACAAGCGGAAACACAAAAGAAAAATTAGACGAGGTACACAAATTAACATAGCTGGAAGAATAGAGCTAGTCAACAATGAAATAACACAAATAAAAACTCAAGTGGATCATAGTAAAGGGACTGTTGAAAATATACAAAATCAGTTGATTAGTATAAAGGAGTCAATCGAAAATTTACAAAATAGACCAATGTACCTGGCACACCACATAGCCCCTGATCAAAAGGAAAACATTAATTTCAAAATTTATAGAGGAAACCCCATAGAATTTTTAGATAGGATAGATGAGTGGTTTGGTAGAATTAAAGTGACCCGATGGAACATAATCAAGAATTTGTTAGACGACTGTTTTAAAAACATAAATGATAATTGGTGGTCGGCGGTTCGAAACGAAACGAGTAATTATGAAGAGTTTAAGAAGGTTCTTAGGTCGAAATACTGGTCGGATTCCGTACAGAACATGATTAGGGACAATATCACCAATGGAAGATTCAACGTTAATCAAGAACAGTCCCCCACTACCTACTTTTTGGCAAAAGTGTGTTTGGCGCATCATTTGGAACCACGAATACCAGAGGAGTGTTTGGTGAACAAGCTATCATACCATTTTGAAGAAGAAATAGTTCGCGCTAGACGCAGTGGGCAAGTGAAGACAGTAGGAGCGATGGAAACGTTGTTAGCCAGTTATGAAATGGAAGACTATTATCAGAGGTCTTGAAGACGAAATGACTATTCGAACAATAGGAGCGAGGAGCAAAATAGAGAACCGCGTCAGGGAGTGAATAGGTATGACCATAATAATTATAACCGAAATGTTAATAACAATTATATGAATAACAACTACCGCAATAATAATTACCAAAACAATAACCATTATAATAACTCTAATAATAACCGATACAGCACAGGCCGCTGGAATTTTGACAATGGAAGAGACTATTGGAATAGTAACCGAGGGAACGATGATGGAAGAAATCAACCCAGAAATAGGAGCGTCGAGAATGATGGAGGAAGCACGGAACAAAGGAGAGACATACCCTCGGAAAATCAACCAAGTAATGACCAGGGAACCCATATAGCTCAAATAAACTATATCATGGCTGATGAGAGGGATAACCAAGAGGACTATCGTGGAAACCGTAAACCTAATCCCGATTCTGGGAATGCTGAGGGAAGGAATAAACGGAACGAAGAGGACATAGAACCGTATGTGTATGATCCATACTGTGATGATCCCATAGAAAGATTTACAACCGCATATAATCTACGGAATCCACCGGAAAACCATATTTGTAGAGCAGCCCGAATAGTGGCCAATACAGGATAGTTAAGATAAATTATTTGAAATAAATTTAAAAAACCACAAAATTCTAAAAATAAGTAAGAACATCTTACTATATAATTCAGAAGAAATTATTTTAAACTAATAATCATAAAGGAAGAGAAAGACGGGTAATAACCATAATAATTATGTGAATAACCATATTAATCAGGATAATTACAATGATAAAAACAATTAAGACTAGTTGCTATTTAAGAAGGGTTAGAAATGAGTTAGATGAAGGAAGAATATGCCAATACAATTTATGATAAGGAGGAGATTCAGTGTTTAATTGCAGAAGTAAATGGGAGTGAATCAAAAATAGGAAAATACGTATGCTAAAGAATAATTAATTGACAGCACGGAACTAAGGAGAATTTAAAATAAATATTGAACAGCTTTAACTACTATACCTGTGAATAATATGATAAATGGAACTACAGAACAACGAGATAAATAAGTTAAGAAAAGTATTAGGATACCTCAGAAATAATAGTAATCATCCCTTGAATATAAGTTTGTAGCGAAGGAGCTACCTTATAGGTAATAATTATATGTATTGTGTTGTGATAATGCAACTTTTATTTTTTTTCTGAACAGAGATGAAGTTCCTCTGATCTCAGAAGATATAGTTAGGGAAACGGCAGAGTAATGGAAGCCAAGAGTGCCCCTCTGATTCCGTACCAGCTATGATATTAGGGAAAAATGTTAGGGAAATATAGTATTTTAGGGATTATACACCAAGCGAGGTAATTAAATATAAATATGATAATAAGAAATGATGGCGTAATAAGAGAAGTTAAAAATTCCAGAGAAAAGGACAGGTCTACAACTGAGTGAGGTACCAGTAGAGAATTTAATGACAAGATATACAATGAGTATCAACACAGTTTTCCAGTGCAATTAAAAGTTTCAAGAGTGTAAATATAAAATAAATCACAAAGAACCCATTGAATTGCATACTAAAACAGAATACAACAAGAAGAAATATCATTAAATACACAGTAGGTAAAAAAATTTTAATAAGAAACAGGCAACAACCCAGCAGTTCTGAAGGGATATCTAAAAAATTATTGTTATTATATGTTGGACCTTTTTTAATAAGCAAGGATAACCAAAACAACACATACGTGGTGACTGACCCAATTAATAACAAAGTAAGGGGTACTTATAACCAAGCTGAAATAAAAAAATACTACGATTAAGAAGAAAACATTCCCAGACATGAAACTATAAGTTTATTTCAACCAAACGAAATTCAGCTAAAATAAACTTCTTTTGGAGGGGGAGTATTATGTAACGTAACGAAGCTAAGGTCCCCTACGTTACACAAAAACTTTATCATTATCAAAATAAAACAACATCAAATGTTCGTGATAATTAAGGTCAGAAAAGTAAACCTTCGTAAAATAAAGAAATCAATAATACCAAGTAAGGTTACTAGGTAATAAAAAAATAGAAATGTTTATAAATACAAGCTATGAAGTGGTCAGTGGAAAGTGTAAGCGATAAACACAGTGTCAAACAATGTGAAAATACTATAGACAGATTAATTAATTGTCTATAGATAATTAGTATAATTATATACTGCTACGACAGCATAGAACAATCTACGCGTTTATCGAATGTGCCAGAAAGGTCTCGACGTAAGCGTGTGGTGTACGTGCTACTATACGCATGTTGCGAGAATTTTCTCGACTGTGCCGGCCTTCGCTCGGACTGTGTCAAGGCCGTAGCAATGTACGTAGTTCGCGAGAGATAAGACGCAGTTTGGAAGCTTCTGGTGTGTGAGCGTAACTATAAATACATCGCGTCGCGGCCTTAGTTCAGTTCAATGCGAGATTTTTGACTGTGCGGTTCGAGAGTATTAGTGCGATATATTTACAGAGCGGTTCGAGTTATTACTGTGTACATGCAAGGTGTTGCGTTTTATATTCGGACGGTATAATTGTAATACAGTTGAGTTTTAATATTAGTGGACATTTTATTGCTTATGAACAATTTCATTTGATTTGTTGTAGACACTGTGTTGTTAATTACGAACTGTTTTACTATAACAATTAAAGGTGTGATTAGTGACTTAATTGGTGTCTTGTAATTATTTTGTTTCCACTGTACCTACGACGATCGAGTAGACTGTCGTAACAATACTAAGGAGTGGACTAATTAATTGGTATTTAATATTTTATAATAATGTGCATGTTATTATGTTTTGTCATGTTATTTTGTTTGCATGGTATTTATTTTGTCTTTTGTATGTAGCAGGAGTGAAGCAATTGCTTTAAGAAAGCATCAATTCATGGATGTTAATTTCATTTATGTTAAACTTTATAAGAGTAAATATTTGGATACTTACTTTGAATAAATAATAGAGATATTATTAGATTATATTTGTAAACTTGGCCATGAAGGCAATAATTGTTGATAAATTGCCAAAGGGTTATTGTAATTATGGTATAAACAGATGAAGGGTTCAATACTAAAATAAATAATAATAAATTGAAATCAGGATGAAATAAAATCGGAATGAGTGGCCATAAGCCAGTGACACATTGTACAGTAGGTCAGATCAGAAAAGTTAAACAACTAAAAAATGTAAAACATTCAATGTAATATAATAAATTAAAAGAAAGCAGTAGCATTAATTAATAAAAGGATAAGTGACTTAACATACAAAAAAAATTATAAAACATGTAATAAAACAAATAGGCCTAAAATTAGTATTTTATAAAGGGAAAATAATACCTATTAAACTAGGACAATCAAAAAGAAAATGTAGCAAAATGTATATAGTTTAGTAACACAGATTATGTGAAAGTTTTATATGATGTAATATAATTTTAATAAGGGAGTATTTTATTAAGTAAGTGCAAGAACATTTTTCTAATTACGGCTCTAGGATAACAAATATTATCCAATAACAGAACAAGGAATGGTTGTCATGGACGACAAAATAGGAGATATCTTGTTGATTCAGGACTCAATTGTTATATATGAACGAGGACAGTTCAGTTGTTATAAATCTCGAAAAAAAAAAAGAAACCTAATGAATAAAATTACTATCAATCCAAATTAATACATAGTAACTGATTAAAAAGACGGTTGGACGACTTCCGAGGCTCTCACTCCGAGAATATAATTCTATCTATCAATAAAATTAAAACCAAAAATCTAAAGAATAAATTAACTAACCATACTGTCAAATGAGTAATAATGAAAAACAATAAATAAATGAAGACAACCCAAGACCTGGAGAAGTCAAAGTAAATAAATACCTTAAAACGAAAATAAAGAAAATTAAAATTATGTCCAGAACCTCACTTTCTACAACGGAGCGAAGATTTAATACTACACAAATTCGATTGGGACCTGTGACCACCAGAAACGAAAAATTAGCGAAGATCAAGAACTGAACCTTCCACAACATCCTGGGACACCAACACCAAACTTTATTGAGAAGCTGGAGGTTGATATATTCAAGACATTCGTCATCACTCTGCTCTCCGTCACTGTTCAGTGGAACACCGCCATAACGAGTATCTTGTAAACGTACGGTAAAAAACCTGCTCATGTTTATATTTTATTTAATAAGATTTTAACTAAATTGTAATACCTTGTAACCTTAACTTGCATTTTTTGACCTTACTAATAGTCACAAGAACTCCATGTACCCTGAGATTAAGAAAAAAATAATATAATTAAACTTTAAAAACATCTAAACCCGAATTCAATAACTAATCGATTCAGTCCTGTTTGATCGATGTGTTGTATCTGTGCCATGAGATACATCTGTTTTGAGAAAAAATATAAAAAATAAAGAATCTTTCCTGAATTTGATGAGTAATTATTCTTGGTTAACGATTTAGTGTATTTTAAGGAACTTATAGTGTATAAAGGGAGAAACGAGAGGAACACCAGGCTCAAACAACTTAACCTATAATAACTGGCTGACTGTAAACAACAGCGCTAGTCCGTGGACAGATGGTGAATTACGAGAGAAGAGAAAATTAATTCGCATCAGCCGCTCTCCGCTCTCTCAATAGTGGATGCAGACTAGGCTTGAATAATAACGATCGAATTACCCAATATATTAACTGGTGTCGAGCGTTATTCTTTCGTAAAGTACTTAAATACTATATAATATAGAGATATTATCCATAATTGAATAATATCACCCATATAAAAATATTGTTTCCTTATAAATAGATTGCTATTGCGGTGCTTAAGAGAGACCACTTACAACTTCATAAATAAGAAAAACACATTGAAATAAAAACATATATTACAAATTGATGTCAACAACGTGGGGCTTAATACTGATACGGGAAGGCCCGCTACATATTACAAATTGACGCTGACAACGTAGGGGCTTTTAAACATTCTCAAATTTAATTAGTAGCTTAAGAAAGACATACCAATTGGTAATTTATATTACAAATTGGCGAACCCAACAGTGGGGCTTAAGAAATAAACTAAATACGGGAGTTATTATATTATACCTAATTGTATGAGATATATTACAATATATATTTAATAATTATTTCTTTCTATGTCATAAGATATAGAATACCATTAGCATCTCAACATACTCGTGAATTCTTTCAGAATGAAATGGGCGAACCATGGATAGACGACTATATTACATTGGATCTACTTTAGTAATCAATTGAATTTAAATTTGTTACTTGATTTATGATTATCCATTCCTGCATTCTTCGTATCTCACTTCCCACAAATCACTCTTTATCCACTACTTGCTCTGCCTTTGATTTCACTCGTACGCGATAACAACTGACGCTCGCGCACTTCGACCTTAAATTCGGCTATATACTCCGTATTACGCACACATAATAAAGTATACTTCTGCCTTTACTTAATTCAGATTATGCGCACATAGTAAATATACTTCTTCTCTCTTGATGATGCACTAAATTAAGTTTAGTCAGTAGCGAACCGATTGCTTCTTCGTATTAGCTTGAGCAATTTCTGGTTGGATTGTAGTTATATAATTACTGAATAATAATTTGATTCATTAATTCTTTCGTGTCTACTTAAACAAGAATATTGTTGCAATAAAGACTGATATACTACTCCTCCGACTGAGTCAACTAAACTCCTCTGATTGATATCTAAGACGCAAAACAAGCCTCCTTAGCATTCCTATGAGGGTAATATTTATATGGTTGATCGCACTACGCTCCCCACTGTCAAACTAAAAATACCCCAATTGGCTATCTGTTCAACTTTTTTATAACATTGGGCATGCGAGTTCTTCCCGCATGTACGTTAACTTGCAAAATGACGCTGACTTTCTCTTGTGTTCAAACCGCTTTCGCCGCCTATTCCTTTTGTAAATCCAAAGTTGTTTTCACCACCCTGCAAATGGTACCCTGTATTTTTTGCTACTATGAGCAAACAAAGCATTCTATATCTTTATGACTAGAAAGTTGTTTTCTGACAATACATTTTCAAAACGTCTGGCGCCTTACTGTCGCCTGTATAATATTAAATTTTTATATAACTAGGAGACGTTCATTTGTATCGTTATTAATATGATTACATTACAATTTAGCAATTCTTACTTGCCAAACACATGATGTATTATGAATTATGTCTATAAAATAATATCTAAGGTAGCGTAACATATAGGGTTACGTTGTAGACCTTTTGATATGGATTGACCCTTTCGCCATTTTACAAGGTTTTATCAAACCAATACTTGTTTAAGGATCATTCAGCTTCATCTTCAGGAAAATGACTATCCTTGTTGTGCAACTGACATGTTCCTGTATTCACCATTATATCTCAGAAGGATTGAGATACCTTGCATGGCCAAGCCCCCATATCTTGTAGAGCAGCAACGGGGACGTGGTCCACATTATTGCTAGTAATGTTCTGTCCTTCCTTGCCTGTAATTTCAAGGCTGCACCATGCAATATCATCCATGGTACTAGTACCAAGTGAATCTTGTAATTGTACTTTGACACTTTCAAAGTTTGAAGTATTCACGTCATTAACTTTACTGTATTTATCAACAGCCTCATCACTAACACATCCATTTTATGATCGCAAGTTGATTCCTTGTTATTTGTAATATTTTGACACTCAGGGTTCAATTTTCCTTGAATGAAAGGAAAGGAAAGTTCATAAACTCTTTGGAGCTTGTAGTTCTTAATCTTTTTTTCTTCTCTTCCAAACCTGGGTGCCACGGAGATTACTTTGTTTTATATCAGCTTCAAATAAAATTTAAAAAATACCGATTTTCAATAATAGTATTAGTATGAGCCCATACCCATGAAGTATTATAAATATACCCACAAGAGGCACAAACCAAAAGCAGACCGCACACGCAAGACACTCAAGATGATCACTGCGTCAAACCGGGAAGAATTGCACATACGTAGCCCATGTAACGTTTTTTTATACGTTTGCACATAATATATTCGTCTGTATATGAACAGCAATTAAGATAATCTATACAAAGCTAATACAGTATGGTTATCAGCTCTCCTTTTCAGTACAACAACTCACTACAAAGTTGCAAAAAATATTAAATATATTGTGCTTCTTTTATGAAAGGAATAGTCATATCAAAGAAACAAGTTGTTTGTAGTTTTATAAACTGAAAACAGTTTTTTCAAGTTTATTCTCACTTTGCCGCCCAGGGCGGCTGCCCCCTTGGCTCCCCCTTAGCTACGCCTCTGGTCGGATGAGACTATGAGCGAGATAGGAAGTACAGTGCGCTTATAGGTTTCATCTTCGCTACTATTATGTGACTTGAAAACCTCGACCAATCAAAATTAAGTATTAGATAGGACTACAAAATGTACATAATAGTAACACAATTTTAATTCTTCATATTTTGGTATATTTTAAATAAATTTAGCCTAAAAACTGAGTCGTTAAAAATAAAAAACCTAATAAAACCATCGCACACCTGATTTATTGTGTATTAAGATATAATCTGTCCTTACACAAGATGTTCTTGTTCCTTAACAATAATTTTGTTTGAACATGTAGTCCAGATCATGTACCTGATGTACATGCCATTTAAATTTAATAATATCCTTGTAATAACAAAATAATAAATAAAATTTCATATCAAAATTTAATTTTTTTCAGTCATGAGGCATGAAGGTAGCCTTCAGTGACCTTTTTTCCCTATTCAAGATTGACTAATACATTAAGTGAGTGAATTGTACAGAAAGATTCAAATTTAATTTTGATCTAACTCCCAGTGTTCTATCTTCATTGGTTTCCAAATTATTGAGCGAATTGTACAAATATACTACAGGGGGCGTGTTTCATACTGCCACATGTCTGTTTCTCGTGGTTCTTGTACTGAGTTAATCATGATGTGTTTCAACTAACACATTGTACTGTTACAGAAATCATTAGAAATACATCTGTTGTAATTTAAGACTTAAAACAATAAATTTTGTCTGCAGCATTTAGGAAATCAAAATTAAAATAGATTATTTAATAAATACAAATCATTGTTACTTGAAGGAATAGCTTTAACTTAACGAAAAATGTGTATAGCTTTTGTTGAGAATGATAATGATGAACGTATTTCATAATCAATAATATGTGGCGTAATAGTGACCCTGTCGAAGCATGAACAAAATGGGAGATTTAGTTTCTACCCAACTGTCATTGGAAAGTTGGCAAGTAGAGAAACTGGAAGAATGCTTTACTTTTGCCAAAAGACCAAATAAGATGTCATGAAACCATTTTTACAAGTATTAACATAGCCTATAAGGAAAAAAATTGCTAAAGGATATATATCAGTTTGTTGAAGTGTTTCAACCCGAGCATTCAGATCCCGTTTTGTGCTGATCTTTTTCAATATAAGCTATTGTTTGTAACATTGATTGATTGCTTTTGTACATGTGTCCAATGTGTTTTCAGTATCTATATTTAGTATATAAATATTTGGTATATGTATATTCTGTGAGTGTAGTATATTTCATGTTATATTTTAGTATTAGTGTAAATATTTACTATGAAATCACAAGAGGCTGAAAAATGCAGTGTGTTTTCAAAAGGGGGACCGTGGAATCATTTTGTGCATTTACAACTCTTTAAAAATGAAGTACACCAATAACATTATTAAAAAGAGCTGTGAAGTAACGGGAATATGCTGGAAAATATTTTCGAGACTCAATATATAAACTAAAGAAGATCCAGTTACTACACCAAAAAAGCTGGGAAAGGACTTTTACTTAAAAGGAGCCATAAAATCAAATACGATAACTTTGTTAGGAGGACAATTGGTCAAAAATCCCACAATTTTTAGAAGAAATGAGCCGCCAACTGTGAATTCTGTGCTGAACAGTGTCAACAGTTATATCACCATGCCAAATTTTAAAAGAGCAACGTTTTACTGTTCATTAAAGGACATGTGGTTTAAACATGGAATAAGAAGGAACAAAGGCACTTTAGTTGAACGATATAATTGTTTTCTGATATTTCTATTTGAAGAAAATGAAATGTTATAGGGCAGAAAATGAAAATATCGTTTTCCTCGGTGAAATGTGGGTAAACATAGACCACTCTGTAATGAAAGCATGGTGAGATGTAAAATTAATTCCCCAAAAGATGCCTTTGCAGCATTGCATTGCATTATGTGTGTGCGGTGTCTTTGGACCTGTGGCTTGGCTGCAGCATCTGGGCCATGCCCAATGGCTGCCAGTAGATAAACTTTAGTCTGGATTAGTAGACAGGTAACATAAAAGGAAACCTCCGCTAACGCGTTAACGTAGAATGCAGGGAAAAGAGAAAACTTAATTTTTGTGACACTTCTGCTGGAACCGATTCAGGCGACAGATGTTGCCCATCTCAAGCCCAGCCAGCAGCCGTGTTGAGGCCTTGGTCACTCCCCACAAGACGGAGAGCCTCCGTGCCAGTGACCAAGATAACAGCAACAAGTAGCTGGACTGGCCATAAGTCTTAAGCATCCAACTTCAAGAGGGCCTCGTTTTGTTCTTTGCCATGTTGGAGGGTGTAACAGATTTGTAAAAAATGCAAAATTGTCATTTCTTTAAAAAAATACTGTTGACTACCATGACAAAATTGACAGTGAGTTATTTGAAAAGTGGGGTTTGAGCAGCTGCTAATGAATTTGGAGAAAGGAAGTGTCATTGTAATATGGACAGTGTACCTTACCACTCCAGACGCATTGAAAAATTACCAACAACAGCAAGGACTGTTGGAAATATTAAGGAATGGCTGTCATTGAAAAACATTGAATTCACCTAGGACAGTTTAAAGATGGAATTGCTGGCACCTGTAAGCACCGCGAGGGAACAGTATTCATTATATAATATTGAAAAACTTGCCAAAGAGAGAGGTTTTATCATATGTAGGCTACCATCATATCTTTGTGAACTGAATTCCATTGAATTAGTCTGGAGCCAAGAAGAACATGCAGTTTAAAAAAAAGTAAATGGAAGGCCTCATAAATAATGCTCTTTCCCATGTTACAGAAGTCAAGTGGAAGAATTACTGGAACTACATAGTAAAAGTGGAACAAACTTTATGGGATGCAAACAACATGCAAGATGATATAGAGCCTCTCATAGTGCGATTAACCAGCAGTTTATCAAGTAGCACCCGCTCCAGCAGAAGTTCTTCAAGTACTGGGGAAAGTGAAGATCCAGTGGAGGGAACATCAATGCAGGGTATTCACCCATTGTCATAAATTCAACACTGCACAGCACATAGGCTGTAGAGGCGCAAAGGTGAGGTATATGCTGGCACCCAGTATATGTTTATTATAAAAAATGTACAATATACAAATTTACCCATTGTTAGGCGTAATCCATCTTATTGTTTGTAAAATTTGTTGTTAAATTCGAAGTAGTTCTGTTCTAGTATTTTGGTTAATGTGTTTTTAATTTTTTTGTTTAGGTGTACCTTAGATTTTGTTTGTTATTAGGTTATGGTTTAACTGATAGGTATGTTTGTATACATATTTGTTATGACAAATGATGCAAATTTTCTGTCTTCGTTTATTTAAATGTTTTTTAGTTTGTCAATTAGTTGTGTGGTGTTTTTAATATTATATTAGTTTCTAGTGTGATTTCATTTTTTTAAATGAAATCCATGTTTTTTGTCCACGTTTTTTTTTTTATTTTGTAAGCTGGTGCTGTTTTAAGATGATGAGTGGTCTTATGGGATATCCTGTTTTATGTATCTTTATAATTCCTTTCAGTGGTGGTGTTTTTGGGTTGTTGTTGATGAATTCGGTTGTTCTTTTGTTAAGCATTGGTTTGTTTTCATTGATTAGTTTATTTATTTGGTTTTGGTATTTTTGTGTTGGGTTGTATTCTAGTTTTGTCCATTTGTTTTTTATTATAATGTCTTTTGTTTTATTCATAGATTCATTTGTTTTTACAACAATGATTGTGTTGCTTTTTTCTGTCTATGCTATTGTTATGTTATTGGTTTATTTTATTTTGTGTGCTTCATATTATTTTTTATTGTTATTATTACTATGTTTTGTATTACTTTCTTATGTTATTTGGTTTATTTCATTTTCATAGCTATATGCACTGTATACTTTAATTCAAGTAATCATTCCTTGTATTTATTAAATAATATATTTCAATTTTGATTTCCTAAATGCTGCAGTTGAGATTTATTGTTTTAAGTCTTAAATTACAACAGATGTATTTCTAATGATTTCTGTAACAATACAATGTGTTAGTTGAAACACATCACGATTAACTCAGTACGAGAAACATGGGAAACTAACGTGCAGCAGTATGCAGTACAATTCGCTCAATAATTTGGAACACTGGGAGTTAGATCAAAATTAAATTTAAATCTTTGTGTAATATTCATTTGCTTAATGTATTAGTCTATCTTGAATAGGGAAGTTCATTGAAGGCTACTTTTATGCTTCACAACTGAAAAAAATTAAATTTTGATAAAAAATTTTTTTTTATTTTGTTATTACAAGGATGTTATTAAATTTAAATGGCATGTACATCATGCACTTGATCTGATCTATATGTACAAAAAAATTATTGTTAAGGAGCAAAATTATTATTATGCAACATCTTGCATAAGGATAGATTATATTTTAATGCATACTAAATTGAGTATGGGGTGGTTTTATTAGGGTTTTTATTTTTACTGACTCAGTTTCTAGGCTAAATTTATTTAAAATATACCAAAATATGAAGAATTAGAATACTGTTATTACTGTGTACATTTTGTACTTATCTAGTACTTCATTTTCATCGGTCGAGGTTTTCAAGTCGCATAACAGTAGCAAACATAAAACCCATAAGCACAATGTATTTCTGTATTTCCCTATCTCACCCATTGTCTCGTCCAACTGTGGAACCAAGAATTTTATTAAAATTGTTGGTTGTTTGGTTGTGCGTGCCATCTTATTAATGTTTCAACCTGGAAAGCTACAAAAAATCTGACTGTAGTAGACATTTGAAAAGTTAGTTAACCAATTATTTTATTGTATAGAAAAAAAAGCAGCAGAAGACAGAATAAATTAAATGAATGCCAAAAGATTTTTGGTGAGAAACTTATGAATGAAATGAATGAAAAAAAATGAAATAAAATTCTCAGACACATTGGTACACAATGG
This sequence comes from Magicicada septendecula, assembly GCA_034769895.1. Classification (NCBI taxonomy): domain Eukaryota; kingdom Metazoa; phylum Arthropoda; class Insecta; order Hemiptera; family Cicadidae; genus Magicicada; species Magicicada septendecula. The sequence continues at coordinate 451,460,298 of CM068368.1, forward strand.
CTTTCTCTTGATAATGTTTTGAATAAGGTTGCTGGACAAGGGGAACCTTCAAAAGTGTTTTTGTGCAGTGACAAAGCAGACTAACAGTGTGACAAAAACAACACTCCATGCTGAAAAAAAACCCTTATTTTTTTTTCTAAATTACATATTAAGAATATTTAATTTTGCAAACGTTAACCTCCAAAAAATGAACAGCCTTGTGTACACACTATGCAAGATCAGTTGATAAATTTATTCTCCAAGATGTTGGTCAGATTTGTTGTATCATCAGATATTGCCAAATTTAATTCCATATTGGATGTTAAATATTCCAGTTGAAAATATCAAAAGTGTGACATTGATTTAGTAATTAGTTCAGCCACAAGAATTTATTTAAAATAATCTAATTTGTCTGCTGATGTACCTATAAATTTTTTGTTTTGTGTTAGGAATTTGTTGCCACTAAGTGTGTGTATGTAATTTGAAAATGCCAGTGATGATGTTTTTTTTATTGGTCTGTTGCACCCATGAGTTTGTATCTGCAGAATTGGTAAACTATTTTGCAAAATAATTTGGATTTGATGACGTAAACAGTCTTGAAATAGTTTGCTCGTTGCCATTGTGAAAAGTTGCCTCTCCTGAAATTTGAGAATGTTATAGAGTGGATGAAGGACGGGACAGAATTAGCACTTTAAAAAAATTTGATGGTGCACCAAAATTTAGTTTATTATCAAAACTGATCCTTTCCGTACTAACAGCAATGCATCAACTGAAAGTCTTCACCATTGTGAAAAAAAAATATATAATCAGCCTTCTGGTCAAGTATGAGCACTAGAATGCTACAGTCTCTTTCAATTGAAAAACTCATTATGAAAGGAAAGGCTGCTACAAAAATAATTTCTTGTGTGATGCGTTAAATAAAGCAAAAAGTGCTTGTTATCAAGATCTGAAGAATGATCAAGGCCTTCAAGCTCAAGTGATAAGTAGTGTTGTAAAAAAGTTACAGTCAGTAGATGATGTTTATTGTTTTATTATTTATTGTGTTAAACATAGTGGATTTTGCAACATTTGATAGTTTAGTTAATTTTTTTTTTATCATTAAAGACATGTATCGCATTTCATACAATGTCATTAAAGACAGTTTGCACATACAGTAGAGTCTCGTTTATCCGACCTTCGCTTATCCGACATTCCATATTATCTGACGTCCCACCGCAAAAAACAACAACAACAAAACGCATTAATCGGCAACAAGAACTGCAAGTTGCGAGTGTGAGCGTCGTTTATTTTTTGTTGCTCCTGACTCTACCGCAGCTAATTAGTTACCCCGACTGTACAGTCTACACTATGACTCATGTGTCTGTCATTCGCCCCACCCTCACTCACTCACTGTCACAACTCACTACTCAGTGCAGTGCAGTTTATCATTGTATGCGGATCGGTTTATCATCTGTTACATGCGTATGTGTCTGTGTGTGTTAATTTGACAAACGTTGTTGTGTTGTTTAAAAGTTGAAATTTGTGCAAGTATGGTGATGAAAAGAAAGAAAGTTGTTGTATCGATGGAACAAAAACTTGAGGCAATCAAGAGACTGGACAAGGGAGAGACAATGCAGAAGGTAGCTGACAACTTTGGCGTTGGACGGGTAACAGTAGGAGACTGGAAAAAAAATGAATAGAAATAGAAAAATGGTGTCCATCAAGAGTTACGGAGGGTGCATTCAAAGAAAGAAAAACTATGAAAAAATGTGACTATGAAAAAGTTAGTGAAGCTTTGTATGTTTGGTTTACACAGTTCAGGGACAAAGGTGTGCCTATTTCAGGGCCTATTTTATAGCAAAAGGTGTTGCATTTTCGTAATGAATTCAATGAAGGGGACCCAGATTTCACAGCAAGTGTCGGTTGGCTCGACCGATGGAAGAAACGCTACGGTATCCGTCAGTTAAGTGTTTGTGGTGAAAAACTATCATCGAATTTTGAAGAAATGGAAGCATTCAAGAAAAGATTTCAGGAATTTATTGAAACTGAAAGCCTAATGGGTGATCAGACATTTAACTGTGATGAGTCAGGCCTTAATTACAAAATGTTACCTAGTAAGAGTCTTGCAGCCAGAACTGAAGCGGCAGACCCTGGCTACAATCATAGTAAGGAAAGGCTGACAATTTTAGCATGCAGCAATGCTACAGCAAACCTCAAAATGGACCTTGCAATGATTGGAAAGTCCAAAAATCCTAGAGCCTTTAAAACAGTTTCAAAAAACGCTCTTCCTGTAAAATACTACAGTCAGAAAAGCGCATGGATGAGCAGTAAAATTTTCAAAGACTGGTTTTTTAAGGAATTCATTCCTTCAACAGAGAAGTTTTTGAAAGAAAATAATTTACCCAGAAAAGCAGTTTTGTTGGTAGATAATGCTCCAACGCACCCTGATGCAGAGGAGCTTCAAGATGGTGACATTAAGGCAATGTTTCTGCCCCCCAATGTAACTGCCATATGCCAACCTATGGATCACGGCGTTTTGGATACGATAAAAAGGAACTATCGCAGGAAGCTACTGTCCACAGTGATAGAAGAAATTGAAGAAGGACAAGACATGATTGAAAAATTGAAAGCATCAATGTAAAGGATGTTGCTTATTGGGTTGCAAGGGCCTGGGCTGACGTAAGGGCTCCAACAATTGCCAAATCATGGAAGAAGCTGCTAGGTGATGATGAAAGTATGGAAACGGAAAGCACAGATGAAACCGAAGAAACCGTTCTACCTTTAGTGCAACGTATCCATGGATGTGAGGATGCATCTTTGCAAGAAATCGAAAGTTAGATGAAGGATGATGATCAGTATGTAACTGATGGAGAAATTGTTGCTCTTGTCAATTGCGATGACAACGAAATTGAAGATCAAGATCAAGCACCAACTGTTGAGCCTCTCACAATTTCACATAACGACGGAGTTAAGGCTCTAGAAACTGCAATTAAATACATTGAGCAACAAGAAGAAGCTACAGGAATCGACATAATGATGCTGCAAAGATGGCGAGACTTGGCAGCGAAGAAACGGCACTCGTCAGGAAAGCAGACTATGATCAAAAATTTCTTTAAATCATCACAGGACTGAACTTTTTAAGTGTATTTAACTTCAGATAATTGTGTAACTGTAAATTCATTTTTTCAGTTAATTTTTTCTGTTGTTTTGTTGTAAAACATGATTATTAGGTTCGTAATGTGTAAAATTATAACATAGCGTTACGGCATCACACAACAATCTAAGTGTTTGTCGAATGAATGTTCCAGAGAGATCCAGAATGTAAGTGTGTGGCGTACGTGCTGCTAGACGCATTTTGCGAGAATCTTCTCGACTGTGCCGGGCTTCGCTCGGCCTGTGTCAAGGCCGTAGTTAATTACATATTTCACATTTCACACGAGAGAAAAGACGCAGTTTGGAAGCTTCTGGCGTGTGAGCGGGACTATAAATACATGGGGTAGCGGCCTTAGTTTTCAGTACAGCTGCGATATATTTCCAGAGCGGTTCGAGTTATTACTGTGTACGTTCAAGTAGTTATTAGTGAAGTGTTGCGTTTTATAATCAGACGGTATAATTGTAATACAATTGAGTTTTAATATTAGTGACATTTTATTGCGTGTGAACACTTTTTATTTGATTTGTTGTAGTAGACGGTGTTATTAATTACGAACTGTTTTACTGTAAGAATTAAAGCTGGTGCTTAGTGACTTAATTGGTGTCTTGTACTTATTTTGTTTCCACTGTACCTACGACGATCAAGTAGACCGTCGTAACAATAGTTTGACGTTTAATAGGCTTTTTCTTAACACCTCCCTATTATCCGACATTTTCGCTTATCCGACGTTCTGCCGGCCCGTTTATGTCGGATAAGCGAGACTCTACTGTATAATGAACTACATTTTAAAAAGACTTGAAAAACTAGTTTTTTTTTTAAGATAATTTGTGGGGCATGAAGTAGACAATGAATTACCTCGTGAGGTAAATTGTTCACATAATTACCATGCATATTTTCTACAATTTTGTGTGTGTATTGTTTGCAGTTATTTTAATTATGTGCAATTAAATTGTAACCTAGTTTTCTTTTGTTGATTATCGATGTGAAATTGACACAAATGTAGAGTGCGAAATTTGGATCAAAGGTTTTGGAACCTTTGCAGCATATCAAAATAAATATTACATAGATAGGTAATAATAATAATGATAATATTAAACAGAGTCTATACCTGGAGGTAGGAAATTTATTAACACAAATTATACTTTTGTCTGATTTAGTCTTCCAAACATAAAATTATTAATTTTAATATTGAGTCTTTTAAATAAAGAGTTTAATGACCTTTTTTTTACAACTGTGGGTTTACTTGTACTTGGGGATCCGTCGATCAGCTGTGTCGATGTCCAGATGCTCGTTGACCTTGGCGTAGCTGACACTCGCATTTCACACGCACACCTGCTGGTATCTATTAGTAATGGTTTATTAATTTATCTCAGGTTATCATACATAGGTATCTAATAGATTTGTGTATTTTGCGTACACAATCCAGAATCTTCAAGTGTTCTCGTGTTTCCATCAGTAGTATCCCGCTGAATACTGCTGTCCTATGCGGAAATCATGAACTCACGCGAAAAGCATTCATACTGATCTATTTTAAATATTTGTGTTGCTTGAGTTCTGCTACCCTAGATATCGAATACGGGAAACTCGTATCGTGTATCTAAGTCCCATGTCACTTATCAAATATAAGTGTCCTGACACGAAAAACTCGTGACAGCAAGTACACCTTTCTGTGATGGGATCTCGCAAGAACTGCCAGAAGTGCTTATGTCGGAAGACCGACTCGAATAAATTTTGGAACTTCTGATTGGTTGAAATCTTAGATACGTCATAGATATTCATTACAATAGACTGACTTCAAGTTACAACTATGTCCAAGTCTGCAAAGGCTTGTCTAGATTTTATCTACAAATGTTATTGCCCTCTTGCATATAATGTGTTAAAAGAAGAGTTAATTTCATTTAAAAAATCATATTAAAATTACAGTTCTGCAGTATTGAACATACAAAAAACGTAGCACTCAATATGATGTATACTCTGTCCAAGTTTCATGTAGAAATGTCAATTATTTCTGCAATTGTTTCTGTGGGTATTTTGACATAACTCACTTCTTTACCTATATCTTAATTCAAAACTTGCATCTAATTAACAAAAAATGAATAAAATCAGTTTAAAACTTGTCTATGATTGTCAGAGAATGTGGTGCAGCACACATCCATTTATGATGGCTTTCATTGCACCATTCCATTACAATATACTATATAAGATAATATAATATATACTCTTCGTGGTTGAGATGCTTCATTAATTTGTATGCTACCATTGGCGTCCATGATTTGTCAGGCGCTTCCTGAATAATATGTTTCACAGTATTACATTTCTACTTCTAAATATCCATATTTTCATTGGTTCTTGTCTGAATTTTTTGTGATAAGCTGATTACTTTTCGCTGCTTGTTCTATTTCTTTGTTCCATATTTCTAAACCTCTTTTCCAAGTAATTATTCATTTCTTTCCAAACACTTCTTTCCAAAAAGGTCTGTATGTTACCCTATTATTCCTTTATATATTACTGGTAGGGACTAATTGTGCATACTTTGGTAATTTTTTTGTGTTACAGATCATGGATACTTTCTTCATAGAGCACATATACCTTAAACTCTTCCTTTCTGTGTTCCTCAGAAATATTCCTAATTTCCCTCCATCTTGTCCAAATCTCAGTTTTAGAGACCATCATATCTTTACCTCTAACAGGTGCATAGATGCACTTGTGAAACCATCTTTGGTTAATGATGTAACGATGATCGATTATGTAATCAATTAATGATTGAAGTCCTCTGACTGACCAAGTATATTTTTCTTAATGTCCTTTTTTTCTAAAAAATGTATTTGTTTCTTCAAGTTTATATGTGTTAGTAAATTCTTTCAATCTTATTCCATTTTTGTTAATAGGTGACTCCACAAAAGCACCAGTAACACTTGCAATAGCTTGGTTACCAACTCTAGCATTAAGTTCACCAGTTATGACTACAGATCAGTCTTCTTGTAAGTATCTAATTGTTTCTGCAACTCATCAAAATAAATCTGATTGTTCTTCCTTACCATTTTCTGGGAGCATATACACCAGCGACATAAAGATTTCCTCTAACCATTATAATTTTAGTCTGACCATTATAATTCTATCATTAACAAGGTATAAGATTATTGCGATTTCTTCTTTTTTGGTCTACCAATATGCCTACTTAAAACATATTTTATTTTTATTTGAAAATATTAAAACTATATATTCTGTAGGCATACTAATTGTAATTTTGTTTGTCTCAGTATAAATTCACTATTTACCTATCGTTATTCTTAGTGACTAAACTTTTGTTGTTCAAAGGCTTTCATGGCTGGTGTCATTTGAATTTAAACTAACTGCCGGGCTGTTTGGCCGTGGTCTAAGGTTTTCAATTAAACCAGACGTTTCAGCAGCACCACTGGCTGTCATCTCAGTGGATGAAACGAGTCAAACCTAATGCGGGTGTCGTACATTAGGACCACAGTACTGTGGTTAAGGCTGTCTAAACTTTTTCCTATAAAAGTGAATGTACTACAAGTAATATAGTGATGAATGAATTATGGGACTAGATGTTTATTAGTATAACTTTTATTTTTCTTTCCAACAGTGTAACCGAAGTTTACCATATATTTCTTTATAAGTAACGCTGAGTTTCTTGGAGGATTCTGATATTATCAAATTGTAATTGCTTCTGCATGTAGATTGTAATATTTTTATCGTTTTAATTAACAGTAAAATAATTAACCTTAAGGTTAATTAAAATGATAAAAATAATACAGTGTACTTGCAGAAGTAACTACAATTTGACCATATAAGTACATTTAATTGTTAGAAAAAATATTGCAGGTTATCTGTGGTTTTAGATTAATCATGAATAACCAAATCCCTTCCATTCATGTCCTGGACAGGACAACTGGGAGTTGACCCCCAACACTCCTTGCTGCAAAAGCTAGCAGTAAAAGGAGCATGAGCACTCTGAAAAGAATTAAAACTTACTTGATGAGTTGACAGAAGGCTCTCTCTTTGGGAGAGGGTGGGAATGAATGAAAACATTTTTATATGACTGTCAGTAGACTCTGTGCATTTGGAATGAGTGGTAGACACATTCACTCAGAAAATAATTGTTTGATGTAGTTAGTCTGTGAAAGAATGTAGTGTACTTGAAAGAGGCCTTAATTAATAATGTATTGTTACGTAATGGGGAAAATGTGTACGCCAGTACAGAACCTTGTACGTATTTCCAGGCTATTCTGGTGGAATCTGGCTGTAATGTTGAGTGCATACGTGATTCTCAATGTGTTAGCTAGACTGTGCCAGAATTCGCGCAGCCGCACGCACTGTGTCAAGGCTGCAATGAATTACACTCTGTTTTCCTTTATTGCTGATGCATAGTATCGACTATTCTGGAACAATTCTGCTATCTATTTAAATGACAACAGCTGCGTTTAGCAGTCAGTTTGAGTTGCGATTTATTGGAGTGTGGTTCGTAGTATTGTGGCATAGTGTTATGTGTTTTATAATTGTGCGGGACAATTGTAATACAATTGTGTGTTATATTAGTAGACATTTTTATTGTGTGTAAATAATTTTTTATTTGATATGTTGTAAGAGACTATCTTGTTGATTACAAACTGTTTAATTGTGATAATTAAAGCTAGTGATTAGTGATGTAAGTGGTATCTTGTATTGCAGAGGAACGGAAGCGTGAAACAGAAGACATCAAAGAGTTAATACAGGAGCAAAAGCAGACACAAGAACAAACCGCTTCAGAGGTGGGCCTCCTACGAGCTGAGTTTAATAAACAAATTACTAAAATATCGGAGGTACAAGAATCAGTGACATTAAAAATAGCTGAAGTAGAAAAATCTGTTTCGAGTGTTGAAGAATCGATGTCTACAAAATTATCTGCAGTAGGAAACGCAACAGCAAGCTCAAGAGAACAAATTAAAAGTGAAGTTGAGCAGTTTATGAAGATACAACCAAAAAAAATTTCTGAACAGACTGTACGAATGATAAAGACAGAAAAAGACACAGAAAATAAGTCTGTAGAGAAAGTCACCTTGCCTGCAGTAGGGACAGTTCATGTCAAAGCTCCAACCTTTGACGGAAGCAGTCACTTGGATGACGTACCTTCGCCAATTTGAAGCCGCCGCATGCTCAAATAGTTGGACAGAGAAAGACAAGGCAGTTTCACTCATTCTTGCTTTAAAAGGGCCTGCCGCAGAGCTACTACAGAAAGTGCTACCTGACAGCCAGAACATCTATGCCGAATTGATAAAAGCTTTGGAATTACGGTACAGTGATAAACATTTGTGAGATGTGTACTATGTTCAGTTAAGAACAAGACAACAACGTTCCGGGTAGAGCCATCAAGAGTTTGAGGCAAGTATCGACAGACTGATTAGATTAGCCTATCCTGAAGCACCAGAAGATTTTCGAATGAGGTTTGCAGTGCAGACATTTTTTGATGGTATTGGATATCATGAACTTCAGCAAGTGTTACGAATGGCAAGACACCAAAATAGTTCAGAAGCTCTTGTTCACGCCCTAGACTTTGAAGCTGCCAAGTCAGCGTCCCGCTACATTAATGGGTTTATGCCATCACATGTAGTCCGGAGATCCCAGTATCACATTGCTGTTATGATGGGTGCAGAAAAACAATGTTCAAAATGCAGAAATGGACAAACCATTCAGAAGTTCAGAAGCGCCGAAAAGATTTGAATTATGGGAAAAAGACAGAAGACCGAAGTGTTACAACTATGGGAAACGTGGTCATCTACAGGTAGACTGTTGGGAGAAGAAAATACCAAGAGAAGAGACTGATCTCACTATTTGGAGAAGTAGAGCCCCAGAACAGCACAGTTTCCATGTTACATTAATGGATTTGCAGAAGGTAAACCAACATCATTTATAGTTGACACAGGCACAACAATGTCCATTGTGCGCCCTGACTTAGTCAGCAACCACCAGCCTCTTGTACAATACAGACTATGACTGGAAGCCCCGTCAAAGTGTTAGGAAAGGTAGATGGACGTGTACGCCTGGGTCTTCTCGAGTTTTCCCAGACCAGTGTAAACTTGATCGTTAATGGATTTGCGGAAGGTAAACCAACATCATTTACAGTTGACACGGGCGCAATAGTGTCCATTGTACGCCCTGACTTAGTCAGCAACCGCCAGTCTCTGATTAGCTCTTGTACAATACAGACTGTGACTGGAAGCCCCGTCAAAGTGTTAGGAAAGGTAGATGTACGTGTACGCCTGGGTCTTCTCGAGTTTTGCCTCCAAATGCTCGTTGCAAACATCAAGAGGAGATAAAGCTTTGGATGGCTAAAATGACAGGGTCTGCCAACCATTTGATCAAGCAAGTGGCATGGTCCGAAAAAGAAGTCAACAGGTGTGATCAAGAGGAACCCTTCCTATTGCAAGTGGAAATGGAAAAAGAACTAGCAGAGGAAGTACAAATAAGAGTAACGACAAGAGAAGTGATTGGAATGCCAACTATGGGTGTCGAGACAAGACTCTTGCTTGTTCCTGAGTTAATGGTAGAACCCAGGGAAAACGTTACTGAAGATGAAGTCACACAAGAGGTTGTTGACGAGAACCAATCAGACTTGGACCAGCTAATGGCATATAGGTCATCAGTACATGATGCAACGAGAGTGGTTCCCGCAAAACTAGTGGTTGAGCAGAAGACTCATATTCCTGGAAACTTGATATTCGGGTCACAGAAGACTGAATTCGAAGAACCAGAGAATTATCTTTCACAAGTAGATCAGCTATGTAGATTGCCTGGCCGAGTATTACGGTCAGAGATGGTTTGCCAGTTCGGGATGAACAGGCTTAAGGAGGGGGCAGTGTTACGTAATGGGGAAAAAATGTACGCCAGTACAGAACCTTCTACATCTTTCTAGGCTATTCCATTGGAATATCCAGCTGTAATGTTGTGTGTGTACGTGATTCTCAACGTGTCAGCTAGACTGCCAGAATTCGTGCGGCCACTCACACTGTGTCAAGGCCGCAATTAATTACGCTCTAATGTTTTCCTTTATTGCTGATGCGTAGTATCGACTAATCTGGAACAATTCTGTTATTTATTTAAACGACGACAGCTGCACTTAGCAGTCAGTTTGAGTTGTGATTTATTGGAGTGTGATTCGTAGCATTGTGACGAAGTGTTGTGTGCTTATAATTGTGCAAGACAATTGTAATACAGTTGTGTTTTATATTAGTAGACATTTTTATTGTGTGTGAACAATTTTTTACTGGAGTGTGATTCGTAGCATTGTGACGAAGTGTTGTGTGTTTATAATTGTGCAAGACAATTGTAATACAGTTGTGTTTTATATTAGTAGACATTTTTATTGTGTGTGAACAATTTTTTATTTGATTTGTTGTAAGAGCCTATCTTCTTGGTTACAAACTGTTTAATTGTGATAATTAAAGCTGGTGATTAGTGACGTAATTAGTGTCTTGTATTTTGTTTTCCACTGTACCATATGACAATCAGTAGACCATCATAACAGTATGTACAGAGGTACCCTAAGGGTATGTGATAGGTACGGCCCTGCACTTCTGAGTGCATCACACCTATTTCTGTAAGAAAAAAAAGGAAAAGGAAAAGAAAATGAATGAACAAGCAAGAGAGCAATTTTGCTATATTGAATTATTTACTTTTGTTTGTTAAACTTTTTTTTGTTTTTTGAACGTTGGTTGTATATTCACTCAAACATCAGCAGTAAAATACGTTATGATTAGCAAAAAAAAACATATTTTCAATGTGGACTCATTAAAAATTGCATGAACAAGAGATTTCATTGTGTTTAGCATGTGGTTAATAAGACAATAATTTGTTGAGACTTGATTTCACTATAGCCACTGTCAGTGATAGTTATATTATCAATACTGGAAATACTGATGACTGCAATTCTGAATAGGATATGAAAATGACACAATAATGGCACCTTCGCCACTTTATATAAGACTAGTGGACTACATGTTGCAACTAAACAGAAAAGATCCAAATAATGTAATATAGAGTTATTAATTAAAAGAACTAGTGAAAAAACCCTTTACAATTTAAAAAATAAGTACAAAAAAACTAGTAAACGGATTTACAAACGAAGTCCATTGTTCAAAAGCTAGAATCTTACTGAATTCAGCTATCAGTGACGGAAATAGAAACAAGCAATCCCCACCACATATGTGTCGTTCAGACCCAACAAGGAGGGAAGTAGAGTGGTCCTCACCTGAGGCCCTCCTGTAAATGGGCTACATACAGCAGGGCCTCAGTTGAGGACCATCCACAGCGAATGTGTTGTCTCATTATTAGTAGTGATGATATTTATTTCAAAATCTTTTTTTTTAATATTGGTTTTATGATGCACCAACAGCTGAATTCAGTAGGATTCTAACTTTTGAACAATGCACTTCATTTGTAAATCCATTTACTAGTTTTTTGTACTTATTTTTAAATTTTAAAGGGTTTTTTCACTAGTTCTTTTAATTAATAACTCTATATTATATTATGGACAAACACCAAAGCAATTTACAAAATTACAAGTACCTCAGTTTTTTAAAGAGGTTTAGAATATATGCTATGCTTAAGGTTTTGATCCTTACATTCAGTGTATCTTGTGATAAGTAATAGAGAATAATAACTTGGTGATTCAAGCTAACTTGTAAATAGTTACAAGCCAACTTGGTGAATTACAGTCATATTCTTAGGAGTAACTCTTTTTAGAATTTTAAGACTGTTGTATAAAATGTGAGAGTGAAATCTAGTTGTTTTGTTTGATTTTAGGGATGTTGGCAGGATGTAGAAGAGCAGCTCTGTGTACTTATATAATTTAGGTTCTGATTTAAGAAGCAAAACAACTACCACACATTTTACATAGTCTACAGTGAATCATATCTTTTCTAGTTCATGTACTCAACATAATGTATATTTATGATGATCTAAATTTAAGTTATTATTAGGCATTTTGATGTGTACAGAGGTAATATTGTGTAAAACCAGTTTTCTCGATATTAGTGCGTATAGTACAACACTGCTGAAATGATTACACTATGTCACTTATTCCTAGGTTTCAAAAAATATAAATTGAATAGTGGTAATGCTGAGCTGCCCATTTACCAATATGTGTAGTATGTTACATGTATCAGTGTTTAGAAAAATTAGCAAATGCTGTATACTGTAGTCATATAATGTTCTGCGTGTTTGCTGCAGTTCTGTATCCAGATTGTATTCAACTCATATTAGAGCAGAAAATGATGGAATTTGAGCAAAAAAAACTAATACCATTATTTGGATATAGAAGCTGTTCTTCACACAATCTTGAAATGAGATTATTTAATGTCTTATAATTATTTTGCTATTATGATTATAATAGAGTCATAATTATTCACAGTGTTATAATGAAATTCAGTTAATTTTATTTCAATAATGTTTCTACATGCCTCATCAGTATTTTAGAATATTATTCTTGTGATTATTGTATATAGAGTTTGAAAGTGTTCCATGTTTTAGGTTGTACATGTCTATTTTTGTTGTGATAATTAAGAAAGACAGATTTCTCCACAGTCTGTTTCAATCATGTCATTGATAGTACAATACAGATATTTGTGAAAAATCATGAATATGTCCATTTCACTGATTTTACAGTTATTGTTAGTGTATATCAGATGTCAGTGCTTTACTTATTTGTGGAAAATATTGAATAGGTCTTGTCTGTCAAGTCCAATACGTTCATTGGTATAATGAAATTATTACATACACTCAAGCATTACGCAGATCATCAGTGAACCAAACTGAACTGAATGGACAGTACATTCAAAAAGTACATTTGGGATATTCAAAGTATCCCAAAAAAAATGTACATGGCACTGCCGCTGACAACAGTCAGTATGGTTAAAATATATTCCACTGAAATCCTGTGTTTTACTGAAGAAAATGCTTGTAGTACATAAAAGATGAATCCATTCATACGACATTTTTTGTTTGTTTTTCAGAAACCGGGAGCAGTCGAGAAACAGATGCACTGGACTAGGAAAACAAGAACTTTAGGATTTGCTACAATGCTAATGACTCTTGCAGTATTCGCATATTGTGTTCACAGAAGACTTTGAAGATGATGCAATCTACATTTTAGCATGTTATAGTACTAATCCATTATATTATTACATTATTCTCAACACTGTACCAGGTACTACTGTTTCACTCTGAACCAGTGTATTTAATATAAGTGGAAGATAATTGGTATTAATAATTGATGTGGTCAAGTATTTCCTAAAACTATGATAAAATAATATATGTATATTCTGTCACCATACATCATGATGTAGAAAACATTAATGTACTGAAAGATTGTGAAATATAACTTTAAGAACTTCAAGAATTAAAGATATGTATTCATATACCTCTTAGTATTCATCACATCTACATGTGTGTTTGAATGTGTTACAACAGAAAAATTGAAAATCTTCAAAGGCATTGGGGAGCCACTCTTCCTGGCAGTGTGTGACTCTTCTTGCATGGCTCTACCCACTAAAACACCTCCACTGCAGTAACTTAACTGCAAGAAACCATATGCAAAGAAGCATAACATCTGTTTACAATACCTTTTTTGGTGAATTGTGAGTGAGCAGAAATATATAATAAAGGTTTTGAGTATAATTTTTTAGAGATGCTAATTATGACTGCAAGGAATTGACTGTCTCCAAAGTTTGATAGCTCTTCAAGTTAAAACTTTAGACAATATGTAATTAAACTAAACATGTTCCAAATCTATATTGTTACGATGGTCTACTCGATCGTCGTAGGTACAGTGGAAACAAAATAAGTACAAGACAACAATTAAGTCACTAATCACACCTTTACTTTTTACAGTTAAACAGTTCGTAATTAACAACACAGTGTCTACAACAAATCAAATGAAAATTGTTCACACACAATAAAATGTCCACAAAAACTCAATTGTATTACAATAAATTGTAATTATACCTCCCGATTATAAAACACAATACTTCACTAATAACCACTTGAACGTACACAGTAATATCGCTACTATAACTCTCGGACCACACTATCCAAAATGGCAACTGATACTAACTGAACGTTGCTGCCAGAGCTGTTGGGTTGTGCGTCGTGAGATGATCCAATGGGTTCCTAGTACCGAGCCTCCGGTAGGGGCTCCTGCCTAGTGATCCTGTCCAGACGGAATATTATTTATTTAATTTTTAATGGTCGCTACAACGACATGCTCGTACTAGGTCGACTAGTACAGTATTTGTCGAGGCCGTTTCCAAGATTCACCTGGACATGTTCGGTACTTGCCAAGGCCAGCTATGAGTGGGTTTGTGTGGGTCCTTGCAGCTCAGACATAAAATTTACGTGCAAATCGCCTTGCGGTGTCTTCCAAGGAGCGGACACCGAGTCCTCTTCTCAAGAGTCGAGAAGAAAACCGATAGGGGACTTTGGCCGCTAGCCGAAGGCCCCTATCGAGAACGCTTTGCAACTTTCTTTTATGAGCGGTTGCGAGGTAACCCCAGATGGGAAGAGCGTAGGTAATGATCGGCAACAGATACGCGTTGACGATCAACTTACCCAGCTTGCGGGTCATAGCCTTGTTGACAAGTATCGGAAACAGTTGCGCGAGACGAGCGGACGCTTTCTTTCGCATCGTCTCAGCGTGGGCACACCAGGTGAGCCGACGATCAAGGTGAACACCAAGGTATTTAACTTCTCTCGACCAGGGCAAGTACGTTCTACCGAGTCTCACTCGGCCTCGTGGTTCTTTCCGGCGCTTTGAGAATAGCACCACGGAGCTCTTGGTGTCATTGATGGCAACTTTCCAGCTCTCCGTCCACGTCATATACGCATCGAGTGCGCGCTGGAGTCGTGGGATAGCCCTGTCAGCGTTCCGATCGGTGGTATAGACCGCCGTGTCGTTGGCAAACAGGGCCATCTGGACTCCAGGCTCTCTGGGTGCGTCGTTGACGTACACGGAGAACAGAAGAGGCCCTAGCACGCTACCTTGAGGTACCCCGGCTGTAATGCGTCTCTCGGAAGAGACATGGTCGTCTATTCTCACGCAGAAAGTCCTCTCCATCAGAAAGCTAGCAACCAAGCGAAGGTAGCAATCTGGGAGCTGGAACTAACTGAACGTCGTTTGAGTACCGGTATTTATAGCTAGTCGAATATCTAGATTCCTAATTGCGTCGTAGCGTGCGTATGAGCTATGTAATTAACTGTGGCCTTGACACAGGCCGAGCGCCCGAGCAAAGCCCGGCACAGTCGAGAAGATTCTCGAAAAATGCGTCTAGTAGCACGCTTACATTCTGGATCTCTCTGGAACGTTCGATAAACACGTAGATTGTTCGTGATGCCGTAACAATATTTTCAGTAATGATATAATTAGATATAATAATTTCTAGAGTTGTAACTTATTATTCATCAAGACTCATTGAGCACTTGGTGAAATATATTACTACAAAAGTTTTTAAGAACACCCAAAAACTGGGCAAGTTTCACAGTTTATTCTCAACTAAATCCTTAATTTCGTAGTGACCATCATTAAATTAATTGTAATGATGAAGGGTTTGCAGGGATCGGTCAAAGAAGTATAACACAAATTTTAAATTGTGTTGATGTTTCGACAATATTTATTGTCATTATCAGGACCTGTGTACGGATACAAGAGAAAACATCAAACACATCAGATAAATTAGTTGAGTGAGTGTGTGTGTGTGTGTGTGTGCGCACGTGTGCGTGCACTTGTATGTGTGAAGGAGTTGAAATAGTTTGTTTTACATCATTAAAATAATTGCATTATTACATATTGTTTTCCTTAAATACATCGAGAAAATTATAATACCATAATATCCCAGAACATAATTGATACAATATTACAATGTAAGTTACTGATAATGTAAAAGTTCCTTAATGGTATTTGTAATGGTTGTATTATTTCATTACAAATACCATTAAGAAACTTTTACATTATCAGTAATTTATATTGTAAAATTGTATAAATTATGTTGTGGAGTATTATAATTTTCTTGATGTATTTAATTAATACAATATGTAATAATGCAATTATTTTGATGATATAAAACAAAACTATTTCAACTCCTTCATACATACATGCATCCACACACACTCACATACACAAACACATTCACTCAACTAATTTATCTGTTGTGTTTGATATTTTCTCTTGTATCTGTACACAGGTTCTGAAGATGACAATAAATATTGTTGAAACATCGACACAAATAATTTAAAATTTGTGTTATACTTCTTTGACTGATCTCGCAAACCCTTCATCGTTAAAATTTATTCTTAACCTCAGACAATAGTTTCAGCCAATTAAGCTATTCTCAAAGAGCTGCTAAGAACAAATTAATATAAATAAAGTGTAGAGTGGTGAACGTGTGTTAAGGGTGTGTGTATATGGACATGTGTGTGGGGTGTGTATGATGGAGGGGGTGGAGGACCTTCCCCCCTAGTATAGGGAAGGTTAAGTGACTGTAAAAACTAAGCACAATAGGAAAGCAAAAATCTAAAAATTAACTAAACTAAATAACAGCTTTTAATAAAGGAGGTACAAAGATTTAAGTTTGTTCTTTTTCTAATAAATCCAGTTTTTTGCCTTTTTGTATGGTCCTATTATGTTTTTTGTGTCTATAAAGTGATTGTGTTTTAAGCAATGATCTGTAAAACCTGTATTGGCCGTATTATTTCAAATTGCTTTCTTCTGAAATGCAATGTTTCAGAGGATGGCCACATTGTCCGATATAAGTAGCATTGTATTCTGTACAGTTTATTTGATAAGTTCCATTTTTTCTAGTATGTTTGATTTTTCTTTATTGTTTACCAGTAATGAGAAAAGGTTACGTTTATTTACTGGTACCATATTAAGACCACACTTTTTTAACCTATTTTAATCCTATCTGATAAAAACAGAATGAAACAGAATGTAATTTGTTAAATGCAATTTTTTGTTATTCTGATCTATCTGGCTCTATAAATAAAATTCTTTTAAAATAACTTTTTTTTAATTAAAGCGTCTATTATTCTTTTGTCATAACTGTTAATTTCTGCTATGGTTTTTATTATATCAACTACTTTATTAAAATTTCCTTTGGATAAAGGAACTATAAGGAGACGATTAACTATTCCATGAAAACTGCTTAATTTCACGTGCCATGACATTAGTGACTGTTTATGTATAACAACGATATCTGTAAAAGTAGGTTTTATCTGAAAACTAAGATAATTTTGTGACCTAATAATGGCAAGATCAAAAAAATTTTAACTTTTCATATTTTCTGTTTCAAGTGTAAATTTCACAGTACTATAAAAGCGCTGTGAAAATTTTATTATTCATCTCAGCAACACACACTTGTAATGGTATATTTCAATGGAATTTTTGTGGGTATGAAACAGCATCGAATTGCGTATGTGACCTTCTCTGGGAAGAGATTTGTGTGTAATTATATATATGCGTTCAAGAATCAGTTTTGTAAGGTCAACGAGTGTTACATCAGATGAACAAAAACGACGCCTGGAAATAGCTGAGAAAAAAAGTTTTGTGCGCAGCAGGGTGAGTAAAGCCAAGTCTAGCTTGAATCAGTTGCCTTGTAACCTTGGAACAGTATGCACATTACGAAGTATAGCGATTCGGTGCCTCAGTAAAAATGTAGCAGAGTGAAAGCTTACATTGTCTCTTAATAGAAAAAGAACTAAATATATCACTACCAACTCAGAACACAAAGTTTTTTATTGATAAAAATGTAAAAGTTTCACCTTATAGCCTGAACCAGTTTTCACTTATTATAAGCTTCATCAGAGGCTGCCACTGGGACCACTGTCCAAATTAAAACAGCCCCCATTTTGAAATTTGTGAATGTAACATTTTCAAAAAATTTCATTTTGTAGATTATGTTACTGGGGTAACACGTATCAGATTTCATTAGAATATCTCACTCCATTCTCGAGAAATAAAATTTTCCTTAAAAAATACAAAATGGCGGACAGATGGAAAACTACATTTTTGAACCTATGTTTACAGGAACTTTTTTTCTTGTAATTAAGTAAGGAACACGTTACCAAAATATTGGACGACCACTTGTGAACATCCTGTATACATGTAATTGGTAATCATTTTCCTGCTTGTGCCAAATGACATCAGGAGGGATGGACATTACTCCTTCTCTTATTCACTGTTTTAGGTGTTGCCTGCTACGAATTGGTTCAGTCTACACATTTTACTTGACAGAACTATAGATATAAAAAAATACTTGGGTTTTGAGTGTGGAGAACGTATACACACCTCCCAAACAAGAACATGGAAATGTCTTATCAGTAAAATCCCTAACAAGGTTACTGTACTTTGTCAGGAGAATCACCTTTCTGGATTATCACATTGCCATCATTGATTTATGGTAAGGCAAACAGCCTATGCATGTTGAGTTGGTTGCCAGATGTTAATGGGTATTCTGAAAAGAGGAGTAGACCAACCACACGATCATAACCAGGTTACGTCACAAATTAACCTTAGAGTATTTGTAAAAATACTGTAAGTTTACTTGCAAAAATATAGGTATATTTGTCAGACAAAATTCTTACATTGTGTCTGTGAACATATCCTGCAACATGAAAGGGGCAGCATCACCCCTGGAATATTTGGTGGAATAGAATGGTGTGTATCTAGTAACCATTCGTCCTTGTCAATTTCATTCATGGTATTCCAGAAAAATTGTATCTTTTGTGGTTATTACCTGGTCATCTTATAACAATTGATGTTTATAACCAATGAAGCATGGGCATTTCTTTAAAACATTATGGACTGTAGTTTCTGAAAGTCGTAACTCTCAAGTACAGCTGTGAACTAATGTTGTAGGACTGCAGATGGAACTATTTTTGTGTCCTCAACAGATTTGTAGCATTCTCAGAGTTTGTGCAGATACTGATTAATTGTAAATAAGAGCTGCTATCATCTAATACAAAAGGTACTTTAAAAACGATCCTGTCAGAGCTATCAAATTGACATACATAATCAGTTAAATTAAGAAGAAACACTTAAGAAATGAAATGAATATAATATGAAGAAAATACAGGTAATAAGAAACTGAAACTAATAGCAGTAAAATATTTTGTTCTTAGCGATTCTCCTAGACTCTGGTATTTGGTATTAGATTAGGTTTTCAGTACCTTATGGTATTTTTGGGTGTTTATAATACTTGGATGGAGTGAATTCTGTGTTTTGTTAACATTGTTGTTGTGTAAGTGCAATGTCTTTGTGCTTCTGGCTGATGACTGCCAGCTGAATACAGTGTTGTCTTTCTGATGGTTACTTATTACTGGGAAAGGACATGCTAACATGATTATTCGGTAGATGGCACCGGAATGTAGGAAGATTCCAATATTCATTACTTTTGTTGCACTACCTCTGGTGCCAATTTGGCCAGCAAGTGCTGCCCGTCTCTGAGACAGTACGCAGATACAAGTACACAGTGGCATCAGTCACTCTGCAAGATAGAGAGCCTCCGTGCCAGTGACAAAGGTCAAAACAGTGTGGTAGAGACATGCTTTGGGGAGTTCCTTAGGAGAAAGGAGTATTCAGAATGGAATGATAAGTTGCATGAAGCTATTCAGAAATAGCTTAATGAGACTGACTTTTCTGTGGGTAATCTAGAATCACCCTAGGGCATTTGACCTGAATTGGAGAGCAGTGGTTCTGTCATACTGATGGTTTACATGTAAGGGATGAAAGAAGTTGTTGCCAAAGCAAAGAGAATTTTGGCAGTGGCTGGATAAGGGCAGCAAGAGTAGGAACTCAAAGACCTCCACAAATTAATATCTAACAAAACATGGAGATCCCGACAAGGATCAGATGGTTTTGGACTGAAACTGTTCCAAGTTGCACTTGTAGCAGATCGACACAGAAGAGGTCAGTACTGTCTGAAGAAACAATAGATAAATGCCACTTTTGTGTGCAGAGGCAGGCAGTTGTGACACGAGAGCTTGGAACACAGCTTGGGTTGGACGCCGCGGGCCTTCTTGAAGATTTTAGTCATGTGGGCGTAGAAGCTGAGATACCAGTCTAACCGGACTACCAACTAGATACCAGTCTAGATACTTTACCGACTCTTTCCAGGTGATAGGCTTTCTTTCTAGGAAGAGGGTCTTGCAAGTGAAGCAAATCGCCTCGGATTCCTCCATGTTGATCGTCACCCGCCATTTCCTTGGCAGTCCGGAAGCAGGGTCAAATGATGTCACAGCTTTGCACTCGCAAATCGTGGAGACAGAGGTGTAATGATACATATGTAGTCGGCGACACTAGCAGCAACGTGTCGAACTGTAGATCAGGACACATTGACGCTAACCCTGAAGGTTCGATCACTTAGTAGGTAGGACCGCAGAAAATGCACAATAGTCAGAGGAATGGAGGAAAGCCGTTATACAAGACAGTGCCCATAGACTCTTTTTTTGGTAGTGGGATCTGATAAACACAACATGGACTAGCTGCAATGTGGTGTAATGCTCTCTGCAGAACCCAAATTGTTCACTGCGGATGATACGGACCAGCAGAAGATGGTCGAACAACTTGGAAATGACTGGCAATCATGAAATCATACTCGCGGCTTGTGGGGTTTTGGTACCATGCACTATTGGCTGTTTTTCACAGGCGGGAGAAATACTGCAGTTGGAGACAAGCTGGTATACCTATTTGCCCACGATGCCGATTCTCCCCTCGGAACGGTCGCTCTGCGTAGTCTGCCCACTTTTTTGGTGAAACTCCGTACTTCCGCAGCTGACAGACTAATTGTTGCAGATAGCTCTAGGTCTTCGTACTTGTGGCCGTGGTATGTGGCGGTGATCACTGGTGGCAGCGTGGACTGCAGGGTTGCAACAGATTGCATCAAACCTCGCTCCACCTCGTAATCTGTGTCCTGCTGGTTGTAGATTTGTGGGCTGGCTGGTAGCTTGATGATGTGGCTGTATCGGGCATCTACTCGATGATCTGGGCTGCACGTTAGGGGCCACTAATTATAAGACAAATGGCACCAACTGCATATTGCATCACATTTGTAACCTTAAAAAAAAATGCTTGTTGCACCCATGGTAAACATTCACTTGGGCAGTGGTGTGATGTTCAGCGGCTACCCTCCCTGTCAATTATCCACTGCAATTTTCTACACTCAGTAGCGGGCTGTAAAGCCCGTTGCTGTCCCAGTTGATGAACATCGCTCCTTCCTTCTTGTCCGGCAGAATGAATTCCGCCGCTGGTGCAGGGCTGTCTTCAGTTTTATCACTAAACCTTTTCCTGTAGATAAAACTATAAGAGATGATCTCTTTGCTTCTGTCTAGACCTGCACTCACTAAGTGTGAATCCTTTTTAGTATGGAAAATGAACTACAATGAAGTAGCATTAGTGGTGATAGATTAGATAGAAGTGTTACTATAATTTTAATGAGCCTAAAATCGTGGGCATTCCAAGGTACTCTTTAGTATTAGTATGCATGAATTGCATTAACTGTAAAATATTTTACCCCTAAAAGCAGGTGATGAATACATTACTGTTAATTCATCTTCAACCATACTAGATCAAAAATCATGCAGACATATTTTCTACAGATTTCTGAAACTATTTTCTACAGACATTCATTATCTGGAACTTCTTTACTATGCTCAAAATTTGAGCTATTTAGAAAGACAAGAATACTGAGTTTTTAATTCATTTGATATGTAATAATAATCATCTATATGCCAAAACTGAAATAACTTTCAGTATGAAAGAAATTAAAGGTGAAACATTAATAACTCAGAATTACCTAATATTATTCTAAAATAGAAGGGTACACATTATATTTTTAAAGACTGGAAATATGATAAATTGACAACGGACAAAACTTGATGGATTGTAAACTTTATTCAAGACAACTTATAAACAGACAAAAAGAAATGTATTGAGTTGATGGCCCACTTTGAGAAACTTTTATTCTGTGATATTCTGTTAACATGAAAGGTGACATTAGTATAACTATAATTTACTTATCAGTCTGATATTAAAACCGTGTACTTATATCATTGTACCACAGTAGAATTGCTAAACTAATTGAAATCTGATCTCCATTCCCATCAAAGGAGGGGAAAATCATGATCACAAAAGATATGCATGCTCTAGAAACTGGCTAAACTTGATTTTGGATCTCTACTATGGAGATATTTCAAAGTTTAGTACCTACCTCTAAAACTTACCGTTTGCATATCTACACTTGATAAAAGACAAAAGCAGTCAAAGCTATAAAATCATACTTGTGAATACGTGTATTATTAACCAATTTAAGAAAACAGAATATAAATTATATAACAAAAAATATAAATTTACTTATTCATATATTATGTTTTTCTTCTCCTGTTTCAATATAAATTCTGATTTTTTTTTTGTGAATTATACTATATAAGGTACTACTTATTAATAATGTTAAAAATAAAAAGAGTTACACATTCTTTAATATAACTTAATTGTTTAAAAATTAAACACTTTGAACTTTCTTTACTAATAAATGTGAATCCCTTTTTAAAGCAGAAAAAGAATGTTTTCTGACAAGATAGTAGATATAATAGTAACTACAAGTTTAATGAACGTTATAGTCTTGGGTACTGAAGGTACATTTCAACAACATGCACAAATTGCATTAACTATGAAATATTTTTACCCTTAAAATCAGGTGGCAATTACATTACCATTAATTCTTTCTTTAACCTTAGTAGGTCAAAAAATTTTCTATACATATTTTTCAAAGAATTAAATTCACTGTCTGGAATTTTTTTTATACTGCTGAAAATTGCTGCTGCATACAAAAATAAGAATATAGTTTTTCTAATTGATTTGTTGTGGCTCCTAATGTGCATTAAAGTATTGTCCAAAATTTTGTTAAATTAGTGTTTAAAACTTATGTTTTCAGTAGGACTGCCATCATACATGTGAAGTCTCTTTAACACATTTTCTCACACAAATTTTTTTTCTATTTTCATTAGGCTCTTCTTTCTCTGTGCAATATCAGTATCTATACTCCATGTGTAAAATATTAAAACGCAACATCTGAAAACGTGAAATTTTGACAAAAAGTATTGTAAGATATGGTGTGTAGAATTTGTGTAAAATGTCTAAAATCCCAGTGCTTTGACTACTGTATCATAATCCCACTGAGCTGAGCTCTCAGGTCTGTGGCTAAAAAAAATTCAATAGCATTCCTTCACAATGTTAACATGTAGAAAATTTAAATTTCCCCTTGTTACTAGTTTATTTTAGGTTATTTGTTACTTGATCTCCCCTTATTTTAGGTTATTTTCTCTGAAAATCTTGAAGAACTGATGTTCTTTTAGGAGATTTTGAAGAAAACACTGCTAGACCTAAGAGAGTCTCTAAAAATGTGGTACATCCTCTTATATTTGAAGTAAATTGTCAGCAACTTATATTTGCTGAAGTGTTAATTCAGGTAGTGACTGTAACATTGAACAAAAGTAGCAAATGATCTTGAACATTTTCATTTAAACCCACTCAATTCACATGCCATAACAGCTGCAAGATCATATGTTTGAGCCACTAGTGTTTTACTACATTTGTACTCTTTAAGGGTATTAATTATATGTTCATATAAGGCAGCAGCTGTGTGGTCCAAATTTATATCACTGAAGCCAAAAATCTTTCCTGAGCTTAACAGTTTTCGTCACTAAAATGATACACAGTTAACAACTGAGAGTTGCAAACAATATCTGATGTTTCTTCCAGAATAGTTGGTGCAAATCCAGTATCACATTGTCACTGCCAAAGTTACTGAAACAATTAAGTCATTTTGGATAGGTGAAAATGTTCCCCTGAAAATAATTGATTCAAGTGAGTCTCGAGGAGAGTATTACTTCTTGACTCATACATGGGCTTAATAATTCAAGAAGCTTTTCATCATTTCCTTTGTAAAGAAATGTTTATGTCTCGTCATGGACACGGAATGGTAGTTCTTACTTTGACAAGGAACACACAACCTCAATTAAATGTTTAGGAATTTTTTAATTTTCCTTAAAATATTAGTTGTGCAATGGAATCAGCGAACACTACACAAAGTGACTGAAGATTATTGCTAGATATTACACTGCCAGCTGTAGGCCATTATCTATAAGCCAAAAGAAGCCCACCTTATCAATAGTTGTGTTAATAAATTGTTTTACCTCAATTATCCGCCTTATGACTTCTTGTAAATCTCGTCTATGACGCATTTCGGAGACTATGCTTCATCATCAGATATTCAAATAAAAAATAAAACTATATCACTCTTTCAAGATCGTTACATAATAAAAATGTCAAATTTGCATATGAACTGTACGCGAATTTGGGTGCGCACCCGTTCAAGTTCAATCTGCTACTGAGCGGTTGCTACCTTATCGTCTTGAACTTGAACGGGTGCGCACCCTAATTCGCATACAGTTCATATGCAAATTTGACATTTTTATTATGTAACGATCTCGAAAGAGTGATATAGTTTTATTTTTTATTTTAATATCTGATGATGGAGCGTAGTCTCCGAAACGCGTCATAGACGAGATTTACAAGAAGTCGCAAGGCGGATAATTGAAGGTAAAATCAGCTATTTTATCTGTGTTAGCAGTCTTCATAACAACTTTGTCGTATTTTGTTGCTTCTCTGCTATGTACAATTTTCCCTCAAACGAGGCCTTTCGGTTTCGCAACCATTATCAAGTTGTAGTTGCAGTTGTAGTAAGAACTTGATAATGGTTGCAAAACCGAAAGGCCTCGTTCGAGGGAAAATTGTACATAGCAGAGAACCAACAAAATACGGCAAAGTTAAAATAATTTATTAATTCGATCAAGTGACTTGGAAACCAGATTAAACATGAATATTAAAATAGTTGTGTGTGCATACTATGGCAGGAGATAGCAAAAGCGGTGCTAAACTAATCAAGCCTTGCTGTCAACAATACAAGTCAAGCTTTGTTGTATTGGGTAGCCCATTAAATATAATATAAAAATAAATGAGGGAGAGAGAGAGATAGCAGTGGCTTCCTGCAATTACACTGTATCCTGAGCTTCAGATAACCTCCTACCGCGGTAACAAGGATGAACTGGTGATTTTTTGGTGTGGCCTGCTACTGACAAAGCGGTTCCAGTTAGACAACATCTAATTCAGAATGAGCCTTGGCCAAGAATGGGTCCAAGATTCACCTGGCACAGATGGGTTTGACCAAGAACTCTGCTGACAGGGTTGTACTGAAAATGGGCACAGCAGGGTTGCCCTGCAGTGGTACAACTTGTAGGAAAGTGTCCATATGGTGGTATTCAGGAAAGGGACACCCAGGGGAGTACAGATGGTCTGATTTGAAGGAAGGTAATGGGTTTTACAGGCCCAGCACAAACCTCAGTCCATGAGACACTGGAGCTTTCACTTTGTCAAGTAGCCCTTTGTTGGGATCTTGTAGGTAAACTGTTGGTATCATATACAGTAAAACCTGACCTAACACCCACCTTTGTAAACGGCCACTTTTTTGAGGAACGGATTTTATTTTCCATAAGATCAATGTAAATTTCCCCTGCATTAAATGCTCACCTCCTCCCTCGGCCAGGGGTCAGCCCGTAACGGGTTCGTTCACTTGCTTAAACGGTTACCTATTAGATGTTCAGTCATATGGAATACAACACAGTAAACAAAATACATTGACAATACTGATTTCTAAGAATACTCAAGTAGTTTTTATACATGACTCAACTAAAAGACAAGGTAAACGACTTGGCCATATGTACCTGCCTACTTTTAAATTTACAAAATGTTACTTGTATACAAAACATTGTTGAAGTTTCCAAAAAGTTGAAACAGTAGTAAGCGGTCAGTTATAAGCAAATGTTCTGATTTATTGAAACAGTAATAACACTGAATTGCCGTAAGCGATCCGCGCATACCAAAAGTGTTCTTGAAAATTTGTACTGCAGTTTAAATTACAAACAGATGTTAAAAAGTCTTTTAAACATATTTAAAGCGGTCCAGGTCACTGTATGATAATTATATATAATTTATAATTTACCTTGTAATTTCTGTCCAGTGACGTCGAGCGTAATTTGTATGGTTACGCGTTTCAGGCCATGTGGCCCATCCTCAGACCATCACTCCGAGAGGAGCTCGTTATACAATAAAATCCACACAAAACAAACACATAATAAATAAATACATAAAATATATTAAATAAACATATAAAAGCGTTCTATTACCCGAACACGGTGCACCGCGTGTAGCATGTCAGAACTGCGTCAATGGAACCTGTTATCTATTATTATCTGTAATCGATCGCAGCGCGGTATCATACAGTGGGTGGGACCTGAAGTTAAGTTTATCATTAAGTATGTCGTCACACACACCAGGGTTATTATGACCTCTATATTCCTCGAGTGCGTCCATATAACAGCCTTTACTACAATAATGTAGGGGTATGAGGTTAGTGTTGAAATTAGTATAAGAATGATTACATGAAATCAGATGCCTTGTAAAGTTAGATTTAATATTATCTATGGAAAAATCACCCCTATTAAAATGGCTTTGTGGTGTATGTCCACGGAATCTTTTGATAAACGGTCTACCCGTTTGGCCGATATAAAATTGGTCACAATCGTCACATGTAAGCTTATAAATACCGGTTTTGGATTCAATGTTTGTCTGAACGACTGGGCGAACCAAGTTCCGTAGACGGTTATTTGTTTTAAAAATAACAGTATAACCTAATTTACTTAAAGTGGATGTAAGGATCCTGGGCATCAACTCAGTGTATGTTGTTGTGATGTATTTGTTGTTAGGTGTATTATCATGTGTCTGTCTGGAACGACAGGATTTGTGTTTTCTAAGAATATTGTCAATCATTTGGGACTCATATCCATTGGCCATAGCTATGTGTGTAATTATGTTGAGTTCACACTTGAAATCATCATTATTTAGGGGGATCATCAAAAGTCTGTGAATGAAACTGTTGTAGGCCGCTAATTTTTGAGAGAAAGGGTGGTGTGAGTCCGCATGTATGGTCACGTTTGTAGTGGTACGTTTTCTGTAAATTTTAAAGTTTAAGCTGTTAAGTTGCCTGGTGACAGTAAGATCGAGAAAGTTGAGTTCATTATTGGTTTCAGTTTCCATAGTAAACTGAATATTGTGAGTAACGGTATTCATATGGTTTTTAAGATTACTGATTTGGCGTAGAGTACCATTAAAAATTAGAAAAGTATCATCAACATATCGGCCATAAAAGATAATATTATTGGCGAAGATATTATTATTAAGGATATAATTGTTTTCATAATAGTCAAGATATATATCGGCCAACAGGCCGGATAACGGTGAACCCATAGCCAGGCCGTCTGTTTGAATATAGTAATTACCATTGAAAGTAAAATAATTTTGTTGAAGGATGAGTCTTAGTATGGTAATTAGTTCTTTAATAAGTTGTGTGTCCAATTTGTTAGTATCATGGAGATTGTCATTCAAAATATCTAAAATTTGGTCACGGGTATATTTGTATATAAATTGACGATGTCAAAGGAGGCTAGTTTGTAACTGGGTTGTAATTTTATGTCGTTGACCTTGTTTATGAAATATCGGCCTGTTGGCTGATATATATCTTGACTTTTATGAAAACAATTATATCCTTAATAATAATATCTTCGCCAATAATGTTATCTTTTATGGCCAATATGTTGATGATACTTTTCTAATTTTTAACGGTACTCTACGCCAAATCAGTAATCTTAAAAACCATATGAATACCGTTACTCACAATATTCAGTTTACTATGGAAACTGAAACCAATAATGAACTCAACTTTCTCGATCTTACTGTCACCAGGCAACTTAACAGCTTAAACTTTAAAATTTACAGAAAACGTACCACTACAAACGTGACCATACATGCGGACTCACACCACCCTTTCTCTCAAAAATTAGCGGCCTACAACAGTTTCATTCACAGACTTTTGATGATCCCCCTAAATAATGATGATTTCAAGTGTGAACTCAACATAATTAAACACATAGCTATGGCCAACGGATATGAGTCCCAAATGATTGACAATATTCTTAGAAAACACAAATCCCGTCGTTCCAGACAGACACATGATAATACACCTAACAACAAATACATCACAACAACATACACTGAGTTGATGCCCAGGATCCTTACATCCACTTTAAGTAAATTAGGTTATACTGTTATTTTTAAAACAAATAACCGTCTACGGAACTTGGTTCGCCCAGTCGTTCAGACAAACATTGAATCCAAAACCGGTATTTATAAGCTTATATGTGACCGATTTTATATCGGCCAAACGGGTAGACCGTTTATCAAAAGATTCCGTGAACATACACCACAAAGCCATTTTAATAGGGGTGATTTTTCCATAGATAATATTAAATCTAACTTTACAAGGCATCTGATTTCATGTAATCATTCTTATACTAATTTCAACACTAACCTCATACCCCTACATTATTGTAGTAAAGGCCGTTATATGGACGCACTCGAGGAATTCGAGATATATAGAGGTCATAATAACCCTGGTGTGTGTGACGACATACTTAATGATAAACTTAACTTCAGGTCCCACCCACTGTATGATACCGCGCTGCGATCAATT
Organism: Magicicada septendecula; assembly: GCA_034769895.1. NCBI lineage: Eukaryota > Metazoa > Arthropoda > Insecta > Hemiptera > Cicadidae > Magicicada > Magicicada septendecula. Next base: position 451,489,095 of record CM068368.1, read on the forward strand.
ACAGATAATAATAGATAACAGGTTCCATTGACGCAGTTCTGACATGCTACACGCGGTGCACTGTGTTCGGGTAATAGAACGCTTTTATATGTTTATTTAATATATTTTATGTATTTATTTATTATGTGTTTGTCTTGTGTGGATTTTATTGTATAACGAGCTCCTCTCGGAGTGATGGTCTGAGGATGGGCCACATGGCCTGAAACGCGTAACCATACAAATTACGCTCGACGTCACTGGACGGAAATTACAAGGTAAATTATAAATTATATATAATTAAAAACTCTATTTTTCAAAAGTATTTCTTTACCATGTGTTGCAATACAAGTACTTTAATTTAAAACATATTGTAAATAGGAATACAACTGCAAGTACATGATAAAATAATATAGATTATTATCTGTACCCGTATTTAATATACGGTATTGTTATTATTCCCGCCACCTATTTATTAAACGGCTACATTTTATGGAAATCTAAGGCTGGCTGCTTAAGACAGGTTTTACTGTACATTGTAATGATGAGTTTACTTAGGTGGTGGGGCATTCCACTGTTGGAAATCAGAGGATGGAGGACTAATACATATAAATGAACATCGTGTTGCTCATCCACGTGTTTATTAGAAGTTCACAATCGTTTCGCTACAAAACACTATAATATTTCGGACATTCAGTCTGCTTATGAAAAAACAATTACATGAAGTAATGGATGTGTGCAGTAAGCCTACCTTGTTCATAAAAATTACTACTAGAAATGATTAATTTTGACTAGGGATAATATATTGCCAAGAAATGCTACATAGATCTTACAAATGAATGTTCATTCTAGTAACTGGATGGTTTTTACTTCTCAGATATCTGTTTATTACACCAATTGCAAACATATTTACAAAATATATTAAGAGCTATACTGCTGTTCCAAGAATGTCACTATAAAATGATTAACTTCTTTACCTAGAAAAAATGTATTATAGTTTAAAGGAAAATGTTCCAATAAAGTTCTTAATATTTTTTTTTTTTTTTTTTTTTTTTTTTTTTTTTTTAATTCTCAGTTGATACTTTCCAGAAATATAATACAACTCACTCATTCTGTCATAGCAAAAGTAGTTATTCTGTATTCAAAAACCTTAAACTGTTGATAGTATCTTCCAAGGTTTGGTGTGATGTATTACTGTATCTAAGATGGTGGCAAATTAAAAAGTGGTGCATAACTTACTACTATATTTATTAAAAATATAAGTACAAATAGTTATTTATAATGGCATAATGGCATGAATTGGTAATCTTGGTCATTACTTCACATCTTTGTATTAAATTGCTCTGACATGCCTACAAATACATGCTTTGTATTTGTATACATGCTTACAAATTCACTCACACGCATCCTCTTTCTCTGTCTCCCATTTACTTTCAACTATATTCTTCAAAGACAACTTTTGTACAGTTATACTAAGACATACTTTATATGTATAAGTTACTTTGTAAATGTGTGTAATAATAAATAAATTACATGGAGTTTCTAAATTTTAATATAAATCTGAACTAAACAAATTAAATAATCCAATCAGTCTGTTAGAAAAGTAATGATTTTAATATATGCTTACACATTTCACATTAACTGAAATAAGACAGTTTTTCTGGCCAACAATTCAGTATGGCACAATCAGCTCATAATAATACTGTAAGAAAATCAAGTCCAAGTCGAACACAGGTTTCAGTTGTATGACATTCAAAATGCTAAGAAAATACTATCATATTTTCTGTTTAAAAAGTCTGTAAATCAGAACATTCACCATGTAATTCTATATACACTATTTTTCCACCAATAAATTTTATGTGTCACTTCAAGTCTTTGTGAGAAGACTCACAAAGACAAAAAAAAATAATAATAATAAATGCAGAAGCTCGTAGCATCAGACATCTAGATGCTGACAGACCATCAGTTGATTCACAAGAAGATTACCACTGAGGTTGTGTCCCATATTTGGACTTGAAATGTGTAGCATTTTAAGACAGTCCATTGCTCAATAGCTTGACAGTTATATCTACTAACTACAAAACATAATTTCAGTACCTACAGATACTTGCTTTCTCAGGTATCAGTACAAGATGTTGTGTTCAGGCAACTTTATTATAATTATATTGTGAAAATAACTGTCATGCTAAAATTCTGTAAATCAATTCCATTACTTTTCTGACAGAACTCATCATGTACAGAGTAATAATATTCTATATTACGTTTTCCTAACTTCTTAGTCATCCCTTCCCAAAATAAAAGTTACACTCAATTTTCTACTGACTCATTTATCTTACAGTTTATCACAATTATAGTCCAGATTGCATCCTTTCATAAATATCCATGATTTTTATTTTTTATTGAAGATATGAGAGGATGCTTCATTTACCTTGGTAGAAAATGAGATGTGCTGCTGCAGTGTGCAAATGTGGTCATTCTCTATTAAAGGATATGAAATTGTTAACAACCGAAAATCTATATTTCTTGAGTAGGTACATTCTTTATAGTTAGTCAGAAAAATAATAGCCATGAAACAAAATCTATTGTAAAATTGGTCCCATTACTTTCCCAACAGACCTTGTAATTGAAGATTTCAGGCTGAAATGATTCTATTAAAAACTGGATCTGGAATAAATTTAACCAAGTAATCAGATCGGGCATATTCTAATTCAAGAATAGTAACAATATTTTCATTAGGATAAGGATGTAAATAGCATCCTGGTACATACAGTGTTACTTGCGGACCTGTTGTGGGCCAGTATCTTCCAAGGTTGAACTGATTTACAAACACCACTCCCTATATAAAAAAAAATTAAATAAGTGTAAATGGTATATTACATTCATTTTAAAATATTTATATTTATTTTCCTTCTCATGAGAGTGTATCCCTTTGCTTCATATTCTTTGAAGTATCCATTAAACATATTTTTCCCCACTGTCACAAATTAAAAGTTGCTAACAGACTGAAAAGTTAGCTTTAACAGTTTTTCTTTTGTATCACTCTTTAAGAAAATATATAAATAATAGGTTATATAGACAGACTTGACTTAGTATAATAGTTAGAAAAAATAATCTCTAGTTTATGTCATTCTTGATTCTGTTTCATATTATGGTTTCTGTGAATTTTTCATATTGTATGTTTCTAATATGTTAGTAAACCCTGTTGTTGATATAAATATTTAAAAAATAGGCTTATATACTGCAATGAGTAGAATTGCATATAAAATTTTACTGGGACTCATTACATACAATAGCATGTTAAAATAAAAATTTGTATAAGTAAAGACTGCAGATTTGGACATTGTATGTTAGTCAATAAGAGAAGTTTTTTTTAAGAAAAGTTGATAGTTTTAAGTATTTTTTTTTTTAGAATTTCAGTATTACCACCTAGGATTTGGTAAAAACGGAAGGCAAAGTCTCCTCTAAGGCATAAGGTTTTTGTAAAATTTTTAAGTAACTTATTTCTATCATCTTTTTTATTACTAATTATTCCCAAAATTTGTGGCACCAAATTCTATTTGACATACAGGTGTCGCACAGAATAAGTAGTCGGTAAACTGTGTATTGGTATGCTGTCAGATTTCTTAAGGATTTTATTACAAATGACACTACATTGAATTTAATACAGTTTATGTGAAAAATAAAACTAACTACTCTGTCTCTGTTGATCTCTACGTTAAGCTCCCCTTCACAAAGTGACTGAAACTAGAAATATCAGAAGTATCTAAACTTCATTTCTAATTGAACAACACGTGGCTTGGTACTAAACATTTGGAATTTATTCCTTTTAAACGTTTCTAATTTGTTGTAAGGTGAGTGTGAGTTGAGTTCTACATTATTTTTTCTGAAGGATGTGATATATCGTTTTATTGATATTTAAATTTTCTTGATAATAGGTTACTGTTCACTATTTATTAACTGAATTCTTCGAGCGCCATCTTGCCAACTGCAAGAAAAAAAAATATACGTACTTACCGTTTTTCTTGGGTCCTCGGGTTCTTTTTGGCGAACAGGAGATCAGAACGGTTTATTTGCAATAACTAATTTAATTCACATTTAATTATCCAGATCAATATTATTTTATTAGATTCTCAAAAAAAAAAAACACCATTAAGTTATAAATTTTCGGTCAAAATACAAAATTTCTTTTCTCCCTTATACCTATTAACTTTCGTAATTTAAGTGTGTTTAAGTATTCGTAAAAATGATCATTTTGCTTAAGCAGTTTTCAAACTAAGATATAACATAAGTACAGACAATTCTCTATAACTAAGACATACCGAAAACCAGCGCTTACACACACACACACATAATCATTCCCCGATTTTAAGAGCTCATAATTAGAAAGTGTTAAAATTTTGAATATTAAACCATAGTTGAAGATTTGTGTTTTCTTTATATTGTTGTAGGTTACTTAGCTGCTTTTTAAGTCCAGAAGAAGTCATGATTTTTTAAGTCCACGCACACGCGTTTGTTTTAATTAACACTCAGTTTTATATTTCCACCACGGTCATCATTCCAAGAAAACTGTTCCTTTTACTTGATTTAGATATGCTTTAAGTTACATTTGGTTGTATTTTCGGTCTTCACATTTTAGGTACGGGCCCGCACTTACTGCCGAAACTTTTATACAGACCACTCGCCAGTGGTGATGGCGTTATACTGGGCAGAGAAAAAGGCGCTATTTTGTGAAGCGACCGTTGTATGATGTTCAATTCTTATTGTCTTAAAGTTTATATCACTCCGCCAGCTGCATGTCACCGTTATGTAACGGAATTACTCATCAAGGATAGGCTCTGACGTAACGCTCGCCTGATGTTTCATTGCATAATTTGTTTACCGTTACATAATGTGTTTACTGGTTTTGTGTTCGTCATTGTCTGACCTTGACACAGCTTGTCGGCTATCAAATACGTTCATACTGGTTTTACAAAACATTGTTAAACAATTCTGCACAGTCAATGTTGCCACGGTTGTTTTCATTTCAAACAAATTTACTTCTCGGTCACAAAATTTATAATTTCTGTCCTTATCACTCAGCAAGGGATAAAGTTATTATTATTTATTTATAAAAAAAAATACAAAATATGTTATTTATTATCAATAAAATATAAACTTCTTTACATTGTCTCAGGTAGGCCCCAAAAATGCCCCGCTACAATACCCCCTCAATGAGATATTTTATGCCGAAGCATAAAAAATCTCATTGACACATTCATACTTGCTAAAGGGATCAGCCAGGATATGTCGCCACAACCCCCTGTATGGTTTACAAAAAAGAATAATCAACTCACCCTTGGTCTGGTGACTGTGACCGCATCTGCATGACAATACTGGACTTCTCTCTCGAGATCCCAACACCGTAGAGTCAGACAGATACTCAACGCCCCTGCTCTGACGCGCAGGCCAGCTCAGGTCCGCCGCCACAGCATCACCAAACACTGAAACAACAAATCAAAATATTAAATAGTGGCCTTATACAACACCATATCCCCAACTGATCTGTTCCCCCCTAGCGGTGCTGGTTTGCGCTAAGAAGCACTGGTTTTGTTTTTACTCACTTATTACTAACATGTATATATCAGAATACCTAACATAACTTAACATAAGAAAACACAGTACATTAATAATTCATTTTAAAATAAACAACTTACAATTAAAATGTTACACACTTTACATCATTAAATTGGCATCAAAAAATTACTTTTAAACTTGATTTACTCTTATTAATTCGTTTCTCAAAATTACAAAAATTATTTTTTTTTTTTTTTTTTTTCAAGTCTGGCCATCATTATTCCATTTCATTACTTTGGGTGATTCTACGTTATTCATTATTTCACTATAATTTACTTCATCCATTTGGCATTTACTCATAATCTTACCCCTTTTATTACTCTAATGCTCCCTTACAAAATCTTTAACTAGTATGACACCCCACTATCAAAATTTTACTAACCCTTCTCTACCTCTAACTACTTACTATTTTAACTCCAATCGCCACCTTCTACTCTTATAAAAAAAAAAATACTCTCTAACCCTTTGTACATAGGATACGTGTTTCCTTCCCAAAACTCATTCCCTTATGTTGGTCCCTGGACTCACCCTAGGTAACCCTTTCCGGCGCCAATCGGTCCCTATCCCGTCCCAACCCTTGTTGCGGACTCCCCAAATACACTACCACTACTACAAAATTACCATCCCCAAAAAATCTCAATCTCATAACCTCACTACAATTACAACAAATTAACATCAACAAATAAACAATATATCGCTCCAAACTCTACATAAAATCTCCATTTCTACTGTGTCTCCACTTATTTCTCCAAATTCTATAACATTACATTAACTCAAAACAACATTGCATTATTTTCATTTCCACTATTACTTTAACTTTTACTTCGATTTGGACAAATCTATGTCCCACAAAATTCAACTTGAACTGATTCAAACATTTTATTCAACTAATTATTATCCCCCATTTCTATCTTTTACAACCTATTGAAAATTTTACTTATTACAACTATTTTTCATTTTATTTTAAAATCTGTAAACACATTGAAAACATATTATTATATTTTTATAATACTTATTCCTAACATACTAAATGCAAACAACACAATAAGACACAATAACACAATATAAGAAGTATTTAGTGCATCTATTTTTTAAATTCAAACAAAATTATTGAGTAGCAAATCATCATTATTAATTAAAATATATCAAATTTTTAATACGTTATCCCCTTGGATAACCTCCCAGCCACACACACTATTTCAATACATTACATAACATAATACACAAATAGACATTAACCTGGATTCTTAGTATACATCAAACAAACAATTCTCTTTTAAATAATTCATATAAAAACTTATAAACATTATTATTTAAAATTTTTCATTAACTGTTTTTATTTATCATCATTATTGACTTATCCTGTGTTGCAATCAGATTTTCAAACTTGCTTAAAGTTTATTATTAACATATATTTTTAATCATTATGTTCCACAAAATAAACCATTTAACATTTATTTATTTATTCATGATTATTAAATTAAAATCTCACCAAACAATTTACTTACCTTATAAAATTCAAACACATAATATTCAATCACACTATCTAAACATCTCCACTTATTTAATTCAATTTATTATTAAAATAACATATTTCAATTATTATCAACATTCTACAAATCATTAACTATTGTCTTCATAATTATTTTGTTATTTAATTAGAGTGCTAAAATATTAATAATATTATTATTATCAATACAACATTTTCTAAAACATATACACATTACTTATTTAACATTTCACAATACACACAAATGAATTTACAAAATATGCGTCAAAACTGTTCAAGTGTATATCTCACTTCATGTCCACATCTGCCATGTCAAACAACCATAAAACAAAATGTTTAATTGTCTTTTATTGTCTTACAGTCTACCCTCCATCGTCCCAAATCAACCTTGGTTTTATATAACACTGTTGCTTTTTATTTACAAACAAATGGTTACTTTGTGTGTCATAACCAGAACAATCAAATTCACTCATTTTACCAGAATACTCATTAAACCAGTCTACGTTAAGTATTTTTGTTAAGTCTCCGTCATTACATTCATTCACTATCGGTCTAATTATTTTTATCAAATCATTGTAATCATTATTATTCAAATATATTTCTAAGCCTTCTTTCCATTCATCATACTTTCTATTCAAATTATACAATTCTGTTACATACCATTCTCTATTTACCTCTCTCTCTTCATAACACCACATCACATTCTCACAATTATTCCGGACAGAGGGTACACAATTATACAACATTACTTCATTTAACAATAAGGGTCTCTTGCCCTGAAAAAACAACATTAAATCATCATCATCATTATAAACAATAAGGGGAAAATTTGCCCTCTGTCCCCATTTAATTACTACATTATTTTTCCACTCTCTTTCTATTTCATAAACACTCATTAACATTTCATTATTGCATTCTAAAACTTCATCAGTACTATTTGTTATTATATTTTCATCATTATTCTTCACCCCCACTATACTCTCAAAATTGTCTACTATTTCGTCATTTTTACATTTTGTCTTACTTAAAACATTGTTACCTAATTTCTCGAACTTCTGTTCTAACTTATTTAAACCGTTTCTTATTATTTCGTTAGTGTTTTCTAACTGTTTATTCATTTCTTGTATTTCATGTTTCAACTCTTTAAAACTATTCTTTTGAATATCGAACTTTTCATTGATACTACTTTTGAACTCTTGCATATCGTTTTTCTGTTCATTAAAAAGCAATTTCATCATCTTAATCATATCATTATCTTCAGCCGTTTTATTCGCGACTGGTGTTGAGTGAACACCTTCATGCATGATTTGAGACTCAGTTATGCTTATCTGGCTTTCATCTACACTGTCAGTGACGCTGACAGTTTCCTGATTGTCTGCCATTTTTCTTAAAAAAAATTTTTTATATATATATTTCTTAGCAAAATATTATTTTGTCAAACATAATTATTATTGAGAAAAGAAAAAAAAAAAATGTTCTGCTCACTCATACTACAAAACATGACATAACCCTATTCTATACGTCTATTTTACGTATGCAAAAATTTTATTTTACCTCAACAACCATTCTGTTCTCCAAGTAGGCCTATATTTATATAATATTATTATATAAATCGTCCTGTTCGGGCGCCAAATGTGATATATCGTTTTATTGATATTTAAATTTTCTTGATAATAGGCTACTGTTCACTATTTATTAACTGAATTCTTCGAGCGCCATCTTGCCAACTGCAAGAAAAAAAAATATACGTACTTACCGTTTTTCTTGGGTCCTCGGGTTCTTTTTGGCGAACAGGAGATCAGAACGGTTTATTTGCAATAACTAATTTAATTCACATTTAATTATCCAGATCAATATTATTTTATTAGATTCTCAAAAAAAAAAACACCATTAAGTTATAAATTTTCGGTCAAAATACAAAATTTCTTTTCTCCCTTATACCTATTAACTTTCGTAATTTAAGTGTGTTTAAGTATTCGTAAAAATGATCATTTTGCTTAAGCAGTTTTCAAACTAAGATATAACATAAGTACAGACAATTCTCTATAACTAAGACATACCGAAAACCAGCGCTTACACACACACACACATAATCATTCCCCGATTTTAAGAGCTCATAATTAGAAAGTGTTAAAATTTTGAATATTAAACCATAGTTGAAGATTTGTGTTTTCTTTATATTGTTGTAGGTTACTTAGCTGCTTTTTAAGTCCAGAAGAAGTCGTGATTTTTTAAGTCCACGCACACGCGTTTGTTTTAATTAACACTCAGTTTTATATTTCCACCACGGTCATCATTCCAAGAAAACTGTTCCTTTTACTTGATTTAGATATGCTTTAAGTTACATTTGGTTGTATTTTCGGTCTTCACATTTTAGGTACGGGCCCGCACTTACTGCCGAAACTTTTATACAGACCACTCGCCAGTGGTGATGGCGTTATACTGGGCAGAGAAAAAGGCGCTATTTTGTGAAGCGACCGTTGTATGATGTTCAATTCTTATTGTCTTAAAGTTTATATCACTCCGCCAGCTGCATGTCACCGTTATGTAACGGAATTACTCATCAAGGATAGGCTCTGACGTAACGCTCGCCTGATGTTTCATTGCATAATTTGTTTACCGTTACATAATGTGTTTACTGGTTTTGTGTTCGTCATTGTCTGACCTTGACACAGCTTGTCGGCTATCAAATACGTTCATACTGGTTTTACAAAACATTGTTAAACAATTCTGCACAGTCAATGTTGCCACGGTTGTTTTCATTTCAAACAAATTTACTTCTCGGTCACAAAATTTATAATTTCTGTCCTTATCACTCAACAAGGGATAAAGTTATTATTATTTATTTATAAAAAAAAATACAAAATATGTTATTTATTATCAATAAAATATAAACTTCTTTACATTGTCTCAGGTAGGCCCCAAAAATGCCCCGCTACAAGGAGTGCCTGTGACATTATTAATTTCTGTCAGCCTCAGGACTCTTTCTTGACAATACAATATTGACATTACATTAAGTACATATCACAAGAATTATATTTGGCTCCTAGAAGAATCTACAAAACTTACTTGGTTACCACAGTTGCATATAAAATCAGTTTCGAACCTACCATGCAAATACAATGTTTGGAAGCAGACCAACTATGTAAAAGTACATAAAAACCATTAAGTTCAGAATTGGACTTTGTGTAATTAGTCTATAATAAGACTTGACCTCTCTCTAAATGAATTTCAAGTGCTAATCCATAGTTTACAGCTAGATATTTTAGCTATTCTTCATATACTAACATATATTGACAAAGATTTCTATATAGAAGTTTCCCTACACCAAAATCAACTACAGAAAAAGGGACTTTATTTCCACAGACTGAGATCTGCATGACATAGAAGGATCCAATACCTGGATTTTGTGTAAACACTTCAAGAGGTATCTTATTATCTTTTATAGCAGCAGCAATTACAGGAAGTTAACACCTCAATATAAAACCTTTAAGGAAGTAAACTTTTTAGAAAATATTATTTGAAGGATTTAGAAAACCTTGAAGTTTTATAAGAATGCTAATCAGAACTCGTATTATTAATTCATATATGAAGAGATATTTTAGACATTTTTCAACAAATAAAATGATGTTATCTCCATATACCTTCTTATTTCAAAATTCAATTATCACAATGTTGTTTATATAACCAGAGTTTGTTGTTACTCTAAGGTATGTTGCAATATACAGTATAATTATATCCTATAGTGGGCGAAGTATTTCAATACAGTAAACTGAACGTGAATAGCTCAGGATTGAAATCAATCCTGAATGAAGACTAGGAAGGTGTTCACTCACCTGTGAGTACACAAGTGTTGTTGTTATTGTTATCGATGATGATGGTGTGTATGTGGGTGAACACATACATGTGCTCTATTATAACCAACAAATATTTTTAAAGTGGGGTAATTCATTTTGTGTGTAAAGAAGGGTGTGTGTAAAAATGGAGAAGTCAGTTGTTTGTAAACACTATAATTTCTTATAATTAAATACCAAAAATTTCATGTACTAATGAGATTTAATCTGTTTCTAACATGTTATTCCCTGTACTACCTCATGAGTGGTAATAACAAGTAATACTTTTAGTAATCACTAGGGGCTTACAATATACTGTTGGTAGTATTCATCTGCTCCAAAGAATTTTCTACCATCTAAATCATATCATTAACAAAGAATTAATAAAATTATAGTATTCTATAGGAACATGTAGGCTTACTATAAAGGGTCAGTCATATGTGGCACTTATATAAAACAGAGATTATTTTGATCCACAAATAGCATCATATGAAATGTTTGGGATAAAAATAGTCTAATTTCTATTTTGGTAAACAAAATCAGTAATAATTTATGGAAAACAACAGCATATATGAAACACTCACTGTTCAGTGTAGTACAAACCATACATATAATGAAAAGATAGGAGCTACAGGCCAGGAGAAATATGACTATACCATGGGCCAGGCTGGACACTAGAAACACTGTTTGAGACTGCTCAAGAAGAGACAACACATGAAGGCAATACAAGGAATAGGATTTTCAGAATAACAGAGAGTGTAAAACGGACTACTCAGTTCCATAATGTAAAAATAGTGTACAATCTATATTTATAAAAACTAACATTGTACGAGGGTTATTCGGAAAGTAAGGTCCGAATCCCCGTAGCTAATCAAATGATGCGCGAACATTGAAACGCGAATGCGCACCGACTCCCGGCATGCCTTGCGCATCAAACGACGCCATTTGCATTGGTATTGTTGCAGTGTGCTGTTTGTCAGTTCAAAATGTTTAAAACAATTGATCAGCCCGCCAACTGTGAAATACGTTCAGTGATTCGATTTTTGACAGCAAGGAACGTTTCACTAGCGGAAATTCATCGACAGATAAGTGAAGTGTACGGCCCCAATGCGATGAGTGACAGCAAAGTGCGTAAGTGGGTGAGAGCTTTCAAGGACGGACGGAAAAAAGTCCATGATGAACCGCGATCAGGCCGACCATCAGTGATCACAGGAGATTTGGTCAATGCCGTGGACGAAAAAATTCGTGAAGACCGGCGATTCACAATTTCAACTGGAATTTCCGAATGTGGGTAGAACAACTTTGCACAAAATTGTCTCTGAAAATTTGCAATTTCGCAAATTGTGCTCACGTTGGGTTTCCAGGCTGCTTACTGAGGAACACCAAATGAAAAGAATGGCTTGTGCTCTTGATTTTTTGGACCGATATCATAAGGAAGGTGATCAACTTTTAGAGAACATTGTCACAGGGGACGGCACATTGTCAATGGAATGGCGTCACACGACATCACCAGTCAAAGTCAAGGCCAAGCAGACAATCTCAACACGCAAGATTATGGCAACCGTGTTTTGGGATAGACATGGAGTCTTGTTAGTCGAGTTTATGCAGCAAGGGACAACAATAAATGCAGCCGCTTACTGCGCTACCCTGACTAAACTTCGACGTGCAATACAGAATAAGCGACGTGGCCTTCTGACGTCTGGAGTTTTGTTGCTGCATGACAATGCCAGACCCCATTCTGCCATTCAAACCTAAAATCTGATCAGATCTTTTGGATGGGAACAGATTGACCACCCACCGTACAGTCCAGACTTGGCGCCAAGCGATTTTCACTTGTTCCGCTACCTAAAGGAGTTTCTCGGCGGCAAGCGCTTCGCCACAGATGACGAGGTGAAAGAAGCAGTTAAAGACTGCTTATCCACACAGGCGGCAGACTTCTATGACTTAGGCATACAAAAGCTTGTAGAACGTTATGACAAATGTTTAAACAAGAATGGATACTATGTAGAAAAATAGAGAAAGCTGTAAGGAATTAAATAAAAAAAGTTTTTTGAAAAAATCTGTGATGGTTTATTTTTTATAAGAAATCAGACCTTACTTTCCGAATAACCCTCGTAATTATGTTTGTATTTACTCATACACAAATCTTTAATAAGTATAGCAAATAAAGTTTGTGTAAGATTGGAGGGAGCCTGTTTTATTATATCATCAGATGTCAGTAGAGTATTATGCTTCAATAATTTAATTTGCTGGTTAGTACGTTCTTCCAGCAGTGGAAGCAGGCTTTTAAGAAAGATTTTGAAATCTAGCTTTGCTCACTCTGGTGGCAAGGGTGTGAAGTGGCAAATATTCTATAACACACACATACATATACACATATTCATTCATTCAGAAACCGCTGATGATACAGATATATTCTGTGAAACGTGCATCAGGTTGAAATAAAATGATAAAAATAATGTTACATAATGAAGAAAAAGTGTTATGTCATTATGGAACATTCTGGTACATTGGAAACGATTCCGCAGCTGTAATGCATACGTAACACTTTACATGTGAGGCAGTATTACATAATGCGGCACGTCTCATGCGTTCGATGCTGTCGTTCTGGAAGCATCTCAATTAGCCCAGCGGTGCGTGTTTTTGCAAAGGTCGCGCTGAAGTGTCCTCTAGAATTTTCGATGGCTTGTTAAGGACGCATGTTATGGAACACAGTAGACTATAAATAGCCCATACCTGCTGCTTAGTTTTCAGTTCATTGTTGGGCGATTACAAGTGATTATCGGGCGATATTACTGTGTGCGTTCAAGTGGTTATTAGTGAAGTGTTTAATAATCGGGCGGGATAATTGTAATACCATGTGTTTAATATTAGTGGACATTTTATTGCATGTGAATAATTTTTATTTGATTTGTTGTAAGAGACTGTGTTGTTAATTATGAACAGTTTAACTGTGAAAATTAAAGCTGGTAGTTAGTGACTTAATTGGTGTCTTGTATTTTGTTTCCACTGTACCTATGACGTTCAAGTAGACCGTCATAACAGTGGTGTCAGAAATGGGATAGAACGGTTAACAGTGGAAACAGTGGACATTTTGTACAAGACGAGGTAATTCGTAATTAATCAGTAAACAATGGATGCCAGTCAGATGATGGAAGCTATCCAAGCACTGCTGTGGCAGACACGGGAAGAGACAAAAGAAGAAGAAAGAGAAGAAGCAGAAAAACGACAGGATGAGAAACGCAGACAGGAGGCGGAAGAAGCAGAGAAAAGACGCAGACAGGATGCGGAAGAAGCAGAAAAACAACACAGGATGAAAAACATAAGCAAGAAGCAGATAAAATGGAAGCTCTCTTTGAAGCTATGCAAGAACACAGTACCGCAGAATTGGGTCTCCTACGAGGTGAGCTTAATAAGCAAGTTACTAAAATATCGGAGGTACAAGAATCGATGACATTAAAAATAGCTGAAGTAGAAAAATCTGTCTCGATTGTTGAAGAATCGATGTCTACAAAATTATCTGTCATAGAAGAATCGATGTCAACAAAAATATCTGTCATAGAAGAATCTGTGTCAAATAAAATATTTGCAGTAGAAACTCAATGGCAAACATAAGAGAACAAATTAAAAGCGAAGTTGAGCAGTGCCTGAAGATACAACCAAAACAACTTTGTGAACAGACTGTACCAATGATAAAGACAGAAAAAGATGCAGAAAATAAGTTAATAGAGAAAGTCACTTTGCCTGCAGTAGGGACAGTTCATGTCAAAGTTCCAAACTTTGATGGAAGCAGTCACTGGGCAACGTACCTCCGCCAATTTGAAGCTGCTGCATGCGCAAATAATTGGACGGAGAAAGACAAGGCAGTTTCACTCGTTCTCTCATTAAAAGGACCCGCGGCAGAACTACTACAGAAAGTGCCACCTGACAGCCAGAACACCTATGCCCAATTGATAAAAGCTCTGGAATTACGGTATGGTGATAAACATTTGCGAGATGTGTACTGCTCCCAATTGAGAGCAAGGCGACATTCAGGGGAGAGTCTTCAAGAGTTTGAAGCAAGTATCAACAGACTAATTAGACTGGCCTATCCTGAAGCACCAGAAGATATTCGAATGAGTTTTGTGATGCAGATATTTACTGCCTGTGTCCAAGTGTAACAATAAAAAAGGAGCCGAAATATATAAAATAAATAAAACCACTACCAGGACTTACCTGCGCGCAATTGTAACACTTACCTGTTATTCGAATTTTACCAGAAGACCAAGGTCGCCACGATTATTTTTTACATAGGATAAAATATCGAAAACCTTTACACTTTACCTTAATAAAACGGACAATTTAGCAATCTGACCCACCCAATTAATACTTCAGAAAATTCCGGAACGTTTAGACGAATTTTATTAACACAGAAAGGAGGAAGTGGCAATGACGAAATAACTTAGTCTAACACATTTTCAAAGTAAACTATCACTTTACTGAATTAAGTCAATTTTCACTGCTATGAGTACAAAAGAATTAGTCATGATTAATTGTTATAATTACCAGAATGAGAATGCTACACAATCAAGTTTTAATTACCTTAAACTATACTTACGACTAAGGCAGCCCATATTGCCCACGCACTCTTCCATACCTTTTTTATTTTTATATACATTCCCCTTTATTTATTCTATAATTTCGTCTTCTATAAAACCTCTCGGAAGTCGCATTAAACTCCGCCTACTGTTGGTGACATCAGCGGAACCAAGTCCAATATCGGCCTCTGGACACACACACATACCAGCTTTAATCCATATATAAAGTGGTTACTTCCCAACAAATGAAGCCGGAGCGACGAAAACATCATGGCAGTAGAGAACCAGCTTACCTCCAGGAACAGGTACATGTACCTGTTACGTTCACAGTGACAACAGTCGACTTTAAGCAGAGACGCCATACAGTCGACAGGACGCCAACTACAGTAACAGACATCTAAAGTTTCGGTTTGGGCCCGGTTGGTCGAGTTTTCGCAAATGTATTTTCCTCAATAAGACCGACCGGGACCCCAGAAGGTAACGAACATATCGGAGTGAGTAATACGGACAGTGATGTGGAGAAATTAAAGTGATAGAACAAATAGTGGAGTTACGGGACCAACCGCGTGTTCGGCCGGCATCGTGTTCGTGGACGGGCACCGCGGATAAAAATCGGAATATTTAAAAATTGAATAAATAAAGGGGAATGTATATAATATTAAAAAAAAAAAAAACTGATAAGAGTTAGCAGAGCGCACTCGGCGCTGTGTCGGCCGACACGATCAACGACTAACGATCATCCAAAAATGACCCGCTACACAAGATAACGAACTACAGCAAGTGTTACGAATAGCAAGACACCAGAAAAGTGCGGACACCCTGGTACATGCTTTGCAATTTGAGGCTGCCAAATCAGCGTCTGGTTGGACAAGTCATAAAGTGCGTGCGCACGCGCTAAAAGGTCGCAACGGCACAGATGATGAGGAAGAAGAACAAGGAACAGAGACTCTACGGTCGGCGCCACAGAATAAAATAAGAAAGGATGGAAGATCGAACTGTTATAGATGTGGGAAACTTGGACATCTATAACGAGATTGTCGGGTTAGAATTCAGCAGCAGGGAAACGAGCAATAGTCGGTATAACGGGGCATGTGCTGACTTACTGGAGGAATGAAGCCCCTAAACAATATTTAATTTCTACACTTCAGAAAAACAGCAGGAGCTTGGTGGTTACTGGATTCGTTCAAGAAAGGCCAACCTCGATTACAGTTGACACAGGTGCAACAGTTTCCATTGTGCGGCCCAAAGTGGTGAAAGATCTCAAGCCAATCTGGTGCTCTTGCAGCTTGCGAACAGCTACCAGACGGCCTGTAAAAGTGTTTGGAAAAGTGGAGATACACCTATGCCTCGGTTGACTTGAGTTTAATCAAGTACTGGTTGCAGACATTGTGGATGAAGCAATTCTTGGTGTGGACGTTATGAACGCATACCAATGTCTTGCGAATCGGAGGGGAAGACGTAATGCTCACCACAATGACGACAGCAGAAAAATCGATGGATGTCATAAACCAAGTGGCCGTAACTGTTCCACCAAACTCCGAAAAGATCATCATGGTTAGAACCGAGGTAGATACTAGGGGAAACCAGTGCTCTATATTCGAACCCCAGGTAGTCAGCACACCGGGGATACTAATTGCCAGAAGTTTAGTAAAAACCTGACGAAACTGGAAATGTACCTATTAGAGTGGCGAATATTTTGGATGAAGCTGTTACTTTACAAAGCAATACGCTCCTAGGCAAATTGACTCCTGTGGCCTGGGTAGCCAGAAGGACGCAATAAAGATCCAGTTGTGCTTCGGATACTTCCAAATTGGCAGAGGAACTGCAGGAATTATTAAACAGATCTTCTAACGACCTCTCAAGGGTCAAGGGGTGAGGTAAAAGAACTCGGTTTTTACATGAATTCAAAAATTCTTTTGCAGTTAGGGGACAGTCACTGGGAAGAACCTCTCTTATACAACATTGCATCAATACCGGAGATACAACACCAACATGCCAAACTCCTCGAAGGCCTCCATTATCTAAGCAAGAGGAAATGTCTCGGTTAGTACAGGACATATTGACAGAGGGAGTAATCGAACCTTCGTCAAGTGCTTGGTCTTCTCCTGTAGTGATGGTAGCGAAGAAGGATGGTGGATTACATTTGTCTGTAGACTGCTGAAGGTTGAATGACGTTACAAAGAAAGACTGCTATCCATTACCTCGCGTTGATGATACACTCGACACGTTGTCCGGAGCACAGTGGCTTTCCACATTGGACCTAAAGAGTGGATAGTGGCAAGTGGGTCTTCATCAAGAACACATGGAAAAGACCGCTTTCTCGACCCCAAGTGGCTTATTCCAATTTAACGTCATGGCATGTGGACTTTGTAATGCACTGGCAACATTCGAAAGATCGATGGATCTGGTACTCCAAGGCCAGACATGGAAAACTTGCCTTGTTTACTTAGACGATGTCATAGTGATTGGGAAGACTTTCAAAGACCATTTGGAAAACCTTAAGAAGGTTCTAACTAGAATTCACGGTGCACAACTGAAGCTGAGCCCGAAAAAGTGTTCTCTATTCCAGAAGGAAGTACAGTATCTGGGCCATCTGGTTTCGGCAGCAGGGTTAGCATGGATCCTAATAAAGTAGACACCGTAAGAGACTGGCCAGTTCCGAAGAGTAAACCCGAAGTTCGGAGTTTCCTGTGGTTATGCATTTAGGACTTTGAAAATTGCATTATGTTCACAGCCAATTCTCGCTTTTCCAGCTTCCGAAGGGAAGTACATCGTAGACACAGACGCAAGCAGTACTGGTCTATGAGCAGTTTTGTCTCAAGTGCAGAACGGTGAAGAACGAGTAATAGCGTATTACAGCAAGACACTTTCTAAACCAGAGAGAAATTATTGTGTTACAAGGAGAGAGTTGTTGGCAATTGTCAGAGCTTTGGAGCACTTCCATAAATACCTCTATGGGAGAGAGTTTTCACTACGTACCGACCATGCCGCACTTGCATGGCTCTTGAGATTTAAAAATCTGGAAGGACACTTGGCAAGGTGGCTCGAACGTCTGCAAGAGTACAACTTCAAGGTACAACATCGGCAGGGGCGCCTGCATGGTAATGCAGATGGCTTATCATGAAGACCGTGCCCGGAAGACTGCCGACATTGCCACAGAAAGGAAGAACAAAACTCAAGCGAACATGTTCAACCCCATCACTGTAGATTTCCTGCACGACGGCTGGCAACATTCTATTCACTATTTAACTGAATGTACAAAATACCCCTAAACAAACAAGAAACAAACAAAGAAAGAAATATAATGTACCAAACTGCTTATGAAAATGGATATAATAAAAATACTGTAAACAAAATAGAAAATAAAATCAAATATAAAATAAAAACTGAACAATTAAGAATTTAATCAAAATGAACAAAACCTAAATAATAACAACAATAAAAAATGGGCCACATTCACATACATAAATAATAAAATGACAAAGCTAACAAAACTATTTAAAAACACAGACATTAAAATAGTGTACAAAACTAACAAAAATAATCTACAAAAACTAAATAACCCACACAACAAAAATAGTACAACCAATGGTATACAAAATTGAATGCCAAGATTGCAATAAATGTTACATAGGACAAACAAAAAAACAACTGAAAAACGCCATTTTGAACACCTAAACCCATACAAAAATATCGGTATGGAGAACCATACATGACTTCCATATTCTAAGATTTATATTTAAAATCATTTTCAGCCAAACAGCCAGGGAAGGAATTTTAACAAAAAAATACTTCTTTGTTGCCAATAACGTAGTACACATATAAAAAAAAATTATCCCCCCCCTTCAACTATAATTTTGATTTATAGAAAATTACCCCCAGCCCGTTCAACTAGCCTCTTCATTTATAGATATTTCATCTACGTTTCTACAGTGGATTATTAAGATCTTATCAGGATACTTTATCAAAATTAAGTACTTTACTCATGTTACAACAAAAAATGTTTCTGGTAAACTGCCCTTTCCCCGTAACCGATTTTCACCAAAATCAACAGACATTGAGTTCTCTATAGCTCAGGCACATATGTAAAAAATTATTTGATTCTGTTTGAATTTACAGCAGTTATGGTTCGTCATATAAAAAATTACCCATGTTAAAACATAAAACATGAGATTTATAAAACATATCTAAGATTTATATTTAAAATCATTTTTGAAATAAAATATTTTCATAGAACCTACTAACGCTGGGGAAATCTGAGGAGCCAATCAGAGTTGGGCCTACCTGTCACTCTGCTGAATTTGGTGGAAAGCCCTGTCACTGTCGTCAAAGTATCAGCCTTGACAGGGTCCTCTTTTTCTGCAAAATGAGAGAGGAGGCTTGAGATGGAGTGAGTGACATGGTCCCCACCTCAATGAAGAACCCATTGTTTTATAAAAATATATTTAAATTTTGAAAACTGAAAATTCTTTTCTTGTTGTAAATATTTATATTTTATAATCAAAATGACTTTATCAAAAAACAAACATTATTTTTTTATAATAAGTACTTGCATATGTTTCTTAATATGCTTACTTTTTCTTCAATGTTGATGATCATTTCCAAACATTCTGACAAAATTGTATCTACAGAACAGTTAACATTCCCCAGGATTCCATTTCTGCTAATTTCTCATTACACCTTCCACTGACGTATTATTAACCATTTCATAAACTATCGTATAATCTTTTCAGATTTTGTGGTACAAAATCTGAAATTTTCAGACTGCCTGGCAACAAAATTATTTTATTTTCAACAATTACCATTGTTTGAAAAAGTTTAAATGAATTTTCAAGTACTTTACTCTTGTTAAAACGTAAAAGATTGCAGGTAAACTACCCCTTCCCCTTAACCGATCTTCACCAAAATCTAAAGGCCTTGAGTCCTCTACAATTCACTGACGTATGCAAAAAATTATTTGATTCTGTTTGAATTTACGGCAGTTATCGTTTGCCATAGAAAATACGCTTGATAAAAAACGTTGCAGGTAAACTACCCCTTCCCCTCAACCGATCTTCACCAAAAACGATAGGTCTTGAGTACTCTACAAATCAGGGCTGTATGCAGAAAATTATTTGATTCTGTTTGAATTTGCGGCTGTTATCGTTTGCCATAGAAAATACCCTTGTTAAAAAAACGTTGTAGGTAAACTACCCCTTTCCCTTAACCGATCTTCACCAAAAACAATAGTTCTTGAGAACTCTACAATTCAGGGCTGTATGCGAAACATTATTTGATTCTGTTTGAATTTGCGGCTGTTATCGTTTGCCAAAAAAAAAAATTTCCCTTGATAAAAAAAACCGTTGGAGGTAAACTACCCCTTCCCCTCAACCGATCTTCACCAAAAACAATAGGTCGTGAGTACTCTACAAATCAGGGCTGTATGCAAAAAATTATTTGATTCTGTTTGAATTTGCGGCAGTTATCGTTTGCCATAGAAAATACGCTTGATAAAAAACGTTGCAGGTAAACTACCCCTTCCCCTCAACCGATCTTCACCAAAAACAATAGGTCTTGAGTACTCTACAAATCAGGGCTGTATGCAAAACATTATTTGATTCTGTTTGAATTTGCGGCTGTTATCGTTTGCCATAGAAAATACCCTTGTTAAAAAAACGTTGCAGGTAAACTACCCCTTTCCCTCAACCGATCTTCACCAAAAACAATAGGCCTTGAGAACTCTACAATTTAGGGCTGTATGCAAATAATCTTTTGATTCTGTTTGAATTTGCAGCTGTTATCGTTTGCCATAGGAAATACCCTTGTTAAAACATAAAACGTTACAGGTAAACTACCCCTTTCCCTTAACCGATCTTCACCAAAAACAATAGGTCTTGAGAACTCTACAATTCAGGGCTGTATGCGAAACATTATTTGATTCTGTTTGAATTTGCGGCTGTTATCGTTTGCCAAAAAAAAAAATTTCCCTTGATAAAAAAAACCGTTGCAGGTAAACTACCCCTTTACCTCAACCGATCTTCACCAAAAACAATAGGTCGCGAGTCCTCTACAAAAAAGGGCTGTATGCAAAAAATTATTTGATTCTGTTTGAATTTGCGGCAGTTATCGTTTGCCATAGAAAAAAAATCTACAGACACACAGACACACACACAGACACTTTTCGGAAAACGACTTTTTTTCATGTTTTGAGTGTAGTAGAATCAGAATCTGCAATAATCTCGAACACGATTTTTTTTGCCATCACCATACTTCCATTCCTTAAGGAATATGGAAGTAAAACCAGAAATATATAAATCTAATTTGGCCACACATACAATAAACACTGGACATGAATTCCCAGACATAATCAACATGACACTAATAAAACACATACCACATAAAGGCACCATAATGAACATTTGGGAAAATTTACAAATATACAAACATAAAACGCAAACCAAACTAATACCTGAACAAATACAAATCAATACAAAACATGACACAGTTTTCAAAGCAATCAACATCAAAAATACACAAAATAGTAATACATACTCGTACACCACAATCACACACAATAATACCAATTTAAAGTACCAGAGGCCAACAGGAAACCACAATAACAGCCAACATACAAGTACTTCACTAGACACAAAATCAGGAAGGCTGAAGATGGGAACACAATGCTTCCCAAAACATTTTCCTAATAAGGAAAAAATATCTTGAGGTAAATTCATTATAAATATTAACTATATTATATACATCAAGAAACAGACTGTAGCAAACAGTGTTTGAAAAAAATATATATATAAATATTCCTTTGTAAGTAACTAGTTGAGTTTCCTGCAGGTCTCCCATGTAATATCTTCAAATAAATACACTGCCAGTAGGTTTATTTTCACCTGACACATGTTTTACAGAAATTATTCTGTATCTTCGGAGGTTTTTTGAATTTTGTGTGTGTACTATTAAATTAGTATTATTATAGAATTTGTTTAATTGAATACCACTTCATATTTACCATATTCTGAAATTCTTTCCCCCCCCCCCCCAGTTCACATCATGCTTTCACATCAAATTTTCTGTGGGGTAGTCTGGTAGCTTGTAGTTATAAATGTGATATTTTTCACCCCCTTCACACACTTAATATTAAATATTTGTACACTCATCTTCAATCTATATTGAAAGGGACTGTAACGAATGACTAGAGTAGCTAGTGATGAAAAGAAATTGGGAACTGATAAGTAATGGATAATGAATGGATTACAAACTAGTCCTGAATACTTGTAATATAATACAAATTACATCATGAACAGAACCGAATTGTATTATATAGCAAGTGACTCGCAAGCTATGTGGGCACATAGGAAGTAACTCATAAGTTAAATCAGCACATAAGAAGTGAGCACAAGGATACCTGTTGAAACTCTTGTCACCAATGAATTCATTTTGAGTAGCTTCATGTGTGGGTATCCTTTTGTTTCATTGTAAATCCAAGTAAAACTATTTTGTTTACAGTATCCAAAATATAAACATTTGTTTACAATAAAAAATGAAAATACCGTATATGAGTGAAGATAATATTTTAAACATTAAACTGTTAATTACCTTTCCCCATCCGTCCATATTGATGAAAGTATCCAATGGTTCAGGATAAGTTTTTGGTATTCTAAACTTTCCAGTGTAGAATGCTGGGGGTGTAATACTTGTTTTGTTCTCATAAGAGCTTAGATCTTCAACAATAGTGATATTGTTTAGAGGATAACCAGTTATAGTCCAGTCTGTCAGTAGCACATCACTTAGCGTTACATTTGATAATATGCCCTGGAATAAAATTTTACGTAGTTAAAAATTTAGATTATTTGTAACCTAAACTAAATATTATATGTACATAGTGTATAATCAATAATATTGTTACGATGGTCTGCTGATCGTCGTATGGCACAGTGGAAAACAAAATACAAGACACCAATTACATCACTAATCACCAGCTTTAATTACCACAATTAAACAGTTTGTAATTAACAAGACAGTCTCTTACAACAAACCAAATAAAAATTGTTCCACAATAAAAATGTTAACTGATATAAAACACAATGGTATTCAATTGTCTTGCACAATTATAAAACATGTAATACTTCGCCACAATACTTCAAACTGCGCTGCATATATCGCCACTTAAACGCACTGTGTAATCGCCCAACAATAACTGAACTAAGGCCACTGACACCTTGTATTTATACCCTGCTCACACACCTGAACATTCCACATACTACGCATTAGCGCTACACTAGGACGTAATTGATTGCGGCCTTGACACAGTGCACGAGGCTGGCAACATCTAGAAAAATCTCGTGTTGAAATCACGTACGCACAAAATTACACCCAGATTCCTCTTGAACATTAGAGAAACACATAGATTGTTCTGTAATGTCATAACACTACCCATTCCTAAGTCTGTTCGCCCCGAACTGGCAAACTATCTCTGAAGTAATACGCTCCCAGGCGACCCCCCTGGGAGTCGCCAGCTCTATGTAGCTGGTCAACTTGTAAAAGATATTTCTCCGGTTCTTCGAATTCAGTCTTGTGTGACCCAAACATCAATTTTCTAGGAATATGAGTCTTCCGCTCAACCACTAGTATTGTGGGAATCACTCCCGTTGCGTCATGTACTGATGACCTATACGCCATTAGGTCTAAATCTGATTGGTTCTCGTCAACAACCTCTTGCGTGACTTCATCTTCAGTAACGTTTTCCCCGGGTTCTTCCATTAACTCAGGAGCAAGCAAAAGTCTTGTCTTGACATCCACAGTTGTCTTTCCAATCACTTCTTTTGTCGTTACACTTATTTATACTTCCTCTGCTAGTTCTTCCTCCATTTCCGCTTGCAACAGGGAAGGTTCCTTTTGACAAGATCTGTTGACTTTTTCTTTGGCCAATGCCACTTGCTTAATCAAACGGTTGATAGAACCTGTCATTTTAGCCATGCAAAGCTTTATCTTCTCTTGGCCAACCCTCAAGTCATTCTCTCTCAAGTCCACAACAAAACCCATAGGCATTCAAAATGTCCGTACCAAGAATCACTTTACCAACAGTGTCTGCAATGAGCATTTGGTGGCTAAACTCGAGAAGACCCAAGTGTACACGTATGTCTACCTTTCCTAACACCTTTACGGGGCATCCAGTCACATTCTGTATTGTACAAGAGCTAATTTGAGGCTGGCGGTTGCTGACTAAGTCAGGGCGCACAATGGACACTGCTGCGCCTGCGTCAAATGTAAATGATGTTGGTTTACCTTCCGCAAATCCATTAATGATCAAGTTTCCACTGGTCTTATGTAGTGTGGAAACTGTGTGCTGTTCTGGGGCTTTACCTCTCCAATTTGGTGCAATCACTCTCTTCTCTCGGTATTTTCTTCTCCCAACAGTCTACCTGCAGATGACCACGTTCCCCACAGTTGTAACACTTTGGTCTTCTGTCTTTTTCCCATCATTCAAATAGTTGCGGCGCTCTTGAACTTCTGAATTGTCTGTCCGACAACATTGTTTTTCTGCACCCATCATAACGGCAATGGGATACAGGGATCTTCTGACTACAATGTGATGCCATAAACCCATTAACGTAGCGGGATGCTGACTTGGCAGCTCAACGACGTGAACAAGAGTTTCTGAGCTATTTCGGTGTCTTGCCATTCGTAACACTTGCTGAAGTTCACAATCAGTCTGTCGATATTTGTTTCAAACTCTTGAAGACTCTCCCCGGAGCATTGTCGTATTGTTCTTAACTAAGCATAGTGCACATCTCGCAAATGTTTATCACCATACCATAATTCCAGAGCTTTTATCAATTCGGCATATATGTTCTGGCTGTCCGGTGGCACTTTCTGTAGTAATTCAGCCACAGGTCCTTTTAAAGTGAGAACGAGTGAAACTGCCTTGTCTTTCTCTGTCCAATTATTTGCGCATGCAGCAGCTTCAAATTGGCGGAGATATGTTGCCCAGTGACTGCTTCCATCAAAGGTTGGAGCTTTGACATGAACTGTCCCTACAGCCAGGGCCGGTCCGAGGCCCAAGCGGCCGCTTGGGGGGGCCAAGCTGAGAGGGGTGCCTTAAGTGTAAAATTAAAAATAAAAAAAAAATTGTTTGCAAACTTACAATAACAAAATTTTAATGATCATGTTTATGACATAAGTGAAGAGCTTCTGATTGAATATTATTAACCTCGGTGCATTTTGACCAATAAATTACAATCGCTCCTCACAGCGAAATACCGGGTGTTTCACGGAAGAGCGGAAGCTCAGTGACGAAGAATAAACTATTTCTAGACACAGAATTATGTGCCCTCGCCAGCTGGTGGCGCCCCCTCCCCTCACACCACTGACACTGCCACCAAGACAATGTGGTGACTCATCACTATCAAAACAACACTTGATTGCAGAGCGCAGTATTTCAGTTTGTGTCTTAGGGTGCTCTTATTTTGTGCTACTACATTATTCTGTGTACGTTTATCGGGCATGTTTGTGAATTTAAAATTTTTTACTGTCTTTATTATGACGAATCAACTGACGAAAATATGTGACATGTCTGAAAAAAAGAAACCATCTGGTGCGTTATATCGACAAAGAAAAGCACAAGAAAGTGAAGAAAATAAAAAACAAGCCAAAGCGATGAAAGTTTTTTTTACGTCGCCTTCTACAAACAAACAAAAATCTAATATAATGTATAGGCTATATTGAAACAAAAAATTTCAATATAATGTTATTATCCAAGGGGAAAATTGTCAGTACATATACCATATTGAACAACTGTAGAAACTGTACATGACTTTATTAATAGCCTAATTGTCTTTCGTAATCACACATAAATTTAAATGTTCAAATTCATATTATAATGTCATTTTAAATTTGTGTTTTCCTTTTTAGTTTTATACTTAAATATTTTGAGCTAGTTTCTCAATTTTCAACTACTTTCATGTCATGGTAAATTTTCTAAAATTTAACTACTTATAGGTAAGTTTTCTTCACATCTAACATACAAATTCAGCAGTCAAACAATGTCATATATTTAACATGTTAATATAAAACTAGATGATGTTTTTTGTATTTCTTTCCCACTTTTGACGATGGAAAGTAAAATAATTTGTAAGTTATAGAATTATGCAGTTTCATTATTAAACTAAAAAAAAAAAAATAGAAATTTGATCTGTAACGGTACATACTGTGATGGAATATAACTTGGGGAAAAAGGGTGTTGAGAGTATTAAATTTTGAATGTGATTTCAATAAAACGACAAGCGAAGGCCAGTTTGGGTGTCATTCAGTGAATCAAAAAGCTATTTTTAGACTCGCCATAAGCCAAGCCCAACATACGTCACGAAAGAATGTGGGTTACGCGTAACCAAGCCTTAAACTTCGCCCAGGTTGAGAACTTTTGGTAGCGAGGGAGTACCACGTGATCAACATTCCACAAAACTAGAAGCGAGCAGTTTTCAGCGTCAGATCTGTATACCATCTCGTGCCGTATGGCCGCATAAATAGTCCACGGACTAAATTTAAATAGTCCACGGCCCACCGTCTAAAATGCATAAAATGTGAAATAACAAAATTTAACAGTGGTTAGACATTATCAGTTTTTTAAAACATATAAAGTCAGTGAAATAAAATATACGGAATAGTCGACTTAGTGTGCGAGTGTGAAAGGCTTGGCCACTCACTGGAGTATGAACAGATAAGTAACCATAAAGGACGACCAAAATGTTTCCAATTTTTCTTTTCTCAGCAAAATTAAGTTAAAACAAAATAATGAGCTCACTAAACGGGGGGTTGTAAGGATGGGTAGAAAGTGAGAGAGAGAGAGAGAGAGAGAGAGAGAGAGAGAGAGAGAGAGAGTGAATGTGAAAATACAAAAGAAGTGCTGGTTTGCAAATAATTTAGTAATTTCATTCCTATTTCTTATTTGTGTTAATAATGTAAAAGCTCGAAAGATTTTAATCAAAGTTGATTTCATTTCATGTATTTGCATCTATATTAATCTTTGAAAAGTAGATAAATGAAAGAAACGATTTTATTTGTATTTTTATTATTGAAGGAATAAAAGTTAGTTCAATGTGAATGTAAATTAGACTAATTACTGCAAATAACCCTGTTCTGTCTTCCAAATACACCTTCAAAGGACCTTGGTTCGACCTTTAGGTAAGTACGTGATGTTGGCAAAATGGGTTGGGAAGAAAATGGTGTCTGGTAAGCGGATTTAAGAACAGCTGTTTTCGGATATATGCCTAGGTGGGTGTAAAAAGTAAAAGTAAAAAGTGACAGTAATAAATTACTTTACAGATCTTTTTATTCTTTCTCGTTTCCACTCAGTTTACTAATTAGCACATTTTGGTTGTAGCCAAAACAATACAATAGTTCTTTGTGCTTTTACTTAAACCTTTTAAAGATCTCACGATCTACCTTAAATGGAAATGGATTGTTTCTTCTTTTAATATTTAATACTGCAATAACATTCCGAAGTTTGTTTCTATTACAGAGGAATGTCTTTGCGGTACTTACTTTAAAAGAAGAAACAATCCATTTCCACAATCGGTAGATTTAGGTTTATTTTTAAAGGTCTTACCAAGATTCTTCTATGATAGATATTTTTGTAGACATGGATTCTTCTATGACAGATATTTTTGTAGACATCGATTCTTCAACACTCGAGACAGATTTTTCTACTTCAGCTATTTTTAATACTCCGATATTTTGTTAATTTGTTTATTCAACTCAGCTTGTAGGAGACCCAATTCTGTAGTAATATGTTCTTGCATCTGTTTCTGCTCTTGTATTAATGCTTTGATGTCTTCTGTTTCACACTTCCTTTCCTCTGCCTCCTGCTTACGTTTTTCATCCTGTCGTTTTTCTGCTTCTTCTGCCTCCTGTCTGCGTCGTCTCTCTGCTTCTTCCACCTCCTGTCAGCGTCTTTTCTCTCCTTCTTCTGCCTCTTGCCATCATCATTCCTCTGTCTGCAAATGCAGAGCCTGGAAATTTTGCATCATCTAACTGGCATCCATTGTTTCCCAATTAATTATGAATTACACTCATCTTGTACAAAGTATCCACTGTTAACGGTTCTATCCCACTTCTGACACCACTGTTACGATGGTCTACTAATCGTCGTATGGCACAGTGGAAAACAAAATACAAGACACCAATTATGTCACTAATCACCAGCTTTAATTACCACAATTAAACAGTTTGTAGTTCACACCTGTCCTGTGGTTTTTAGGACAGCTTTGAACCTTAGCAATAAAAAAGTCTTTAAAAAATAAAAATTAAAAATGCAGTATGTCAATGTTGCTTCACTAAAATTCTCCATAAGTCTTAAAGAAACATGATTGTAAGTTGCCTTCTCATCATTGTTTTTACACCTTTTTTTTCTATCATTGTATTGGTTTCTTCTATCATTTTTTTTAAATTCCTGGTCTTATATTTTATTGTTTTTAAATTTAAAATCACACATGTGATCTGTGCCATGTAAGAGGAAAGCATGACACATGGAGTGTAACTCTCAAACCTATAGTCCCCTTCACTACGACAAAATTATGTACCAGCTTTTATGTGTGAATTCCATTTGAGAAACATAATTTTTGGCTTTTTCAATTCTGTTTTTTAATTGGTAATGGACACAAACTGCCTTAAAAAAATGCATCACATTACTTTTGTTAACCCTTCCTTTTTATGGTAAAATTAAATATTATTTAGAGCAATAGTCCTGTTAAGCTCCAATATTTTATAGTTCTGTTTTCTAAACTCAGCAGCATCTTATGGAGTCAGTACGTAAGGTTTTAACAGATTAAAGTTTAATAAATTCTATTAGATACTTTAGAATACTCCAACAAATTAAGGCATGGATGAGTATGTATGCTTTCACAAAGAAAGATAAAAGTCTTTAATAAAACATGAAGGAGTGTCTCATTTATATCCTTGTCCATATCATAGTGGGGTTGTGGAGTCATATGGTTCTTCTTTTGATATGTCATAGCTCTCACAGTGAGTAAATATTACTGTGTTCATTCTTCCATGGACACTAACATACAGTTTTCCAGATGACCTGACAGAAGTATTCAGAGATGGACATGAAGCCTTTCATTTTGGATCAAGACTTTTGGATTATCAAGCATCCCATGCCACTCTGGATAATTAAATACCTTCTTCCTTGTATCCTTTAATACTATAAACTGTTGAATCATCATAATATGTAATAATGATGTAAATGATAATAATTAGGTGCTGTATACTAGAGAATCCCCAACCCACCATTTAAGGAATATTATGAATATTGAATAATATATTAAGTGCTATTATGATTGGCATTATTAAAACTATTTGTAATTAAATAATATGTAGGTTAATTACATAGGTTATGTTACTCACATATATTTACATTATGCAAAATTGAAGTATATTGATGGACGCTATTTATAGAAAACACTAGAATGTTCTGTATCAATATGTACAATACATTTATAAGTAAGCATAGTTTGTTAAGAAAGAATTAATATTGAGAAATGACTCTGATACAGTCAGAGCAGCAACAGACAAAAAGTTCCTAACTGAGGGTCAGCCAACATGAATGCGAGTAGGTGCATTTGTTATCCACAAATTGCAGTTATTCAAAAGGATACATGCTGACAAGGGTGGTGATGAATCTCTTACTTTTATTATTGAGCTGCTCCAGGATAAGATTAGATCACTGGTAAAGTGTCCTCTCCCAAAACATTTTGAAGAACTGTAGGACATCATCAGACAATTATAAGAGTAAGATCCTGCTAAGATAAGGCCTGTTGCTGAGGAAGGTACTCACAGAAAATGTTTTAGATGTGGTAAGGTAACAACTACACCTACCTCAGGTCTGCATGATCTCCAAATAGGTCCCTTGGACAATGAAGAAGAGATGAAGCTCATAGAATGGCTGCATAGTCATCCAGAATTTATTATGTATAAGATAGGTTACACAACAACAGTTAAACATAAAATTAACTTGAAAGACATGTTTGAAATGGTATCCAAGTCACTTATTGACAAAATCTGTATAATATTTACCTTATTTCTTCCGTCGTGTGATGTCGTGCGCACTCAAGTAAAGCGGGTATGTGTGTAATCGTTTTCGAATATTTGTATTTTAATATGCAACTACCTCGCTAAGAGTGAATTTTTATTTTATTTATTTCTGATGACGAGACATATGTCTCGAAACGCGTAAAGCAAATCAAAACGCAAAATGAAGTCACACGAC
Organism: Magicicada septendecula; assembly: GCA_034769895.1. Taxonomy (NCBI): domain Eukaryota; kingdom Metazoa; phylum Arthropoda; class Insecta; order Hemiptera; family Cicadidae; genus Magicicada; species Magicicada septendecula. Next base: position 451,519,857 of record CM068368.1, read on the forward strand.
GGAAGAAATAAGGTAAATATTATACATATAAAATTAACTGTAAGGATGATACACTCATATAATAAAGACCCAATACTGTAAAACCAGATAAAATACATTTTGTTCTGGATAAGGTAAAAGAAATGGAATGTCATTGATTAATAGAACCATCAACATCTAGCTGGGTATCATCCAGTGTGTTACCAAAAAGGAAGAATAGATGTACTGACTGTGTGTAGACTTCAGGAAGTTGAACAGCCAAACCACATCAGATGGCTAGCCGATGCTTGATTTGAAGGACCTGCTGAAGCAAGTGAGTGGTTTTAAGGTCTTCAGTATACTGGATCTCAATTCTAGGTACTGGCAGGTTGAAGTTGAAGAAAGCTCCAGGGCAATGACAGCTTTCACTATACCAAAGAGCTGTATCAGTTCAAGGTTATGACATTTCGTCTGAAGAATGCGCCAGCTACCTACCTTTCTGTTGACAGACTTTGATTTTGATGTATGTCATGTCTCTGGGGCCAGCAATCAAGCAGCAGATAGCCTTTCAAGACACCCTGTGTAGGAAACTGAGCCAGAAAAAACAGAGTTGTTGGAAAGAGAAATTTGAAAGCAATCACCAGGTCAGCAGGACCAGTCTTAATGGTTATTAATGATGGTACAGACACTGAAGTTGTCAAGAAGTAGCAAGAAATGACTGGGCCTATAGGGAGATGAATGGATGGATTATGAATTGAACAATGAATTTTGTCAAGGCGTACTAAAGCAGTTCAAGATGTGCTACAAGGGTTTCCATGTGGGTAATAGCTTTCTTATATATTCACTGTATTTGACTCAATCACATCCTGTTCTAAATTTCCCTTGGTCATGCAGCACCCAGATCCTAGAGATGTTTCATGACAACACTGAAGCTGGACATCGAGGAGAGATAGAAACCAACTAGTCTGTACATTGATGGTTCTTCTGGGTCTCCATGAGGTGGGATATTGCCAGCTATGTCCAGACATGTTGCTTGTACTGAGCCAAGTTACCAGTAGGCTTACATCAGTATGTGAGGGAGATGGCTATTCCAGCCTTGGGAAGACATCACACTTGATTTGATGGGCACATACCCCAGAACATCACAAGGAAGAACAGGAATCCTAGAGAACATGGACCCATTCAGCTGCTGGGTGGAGCTTTTCCTGATTCCAGAAGCCACAACTGGATGGATCCGGACAATATTAAGAAATGAAGTCTTCAGTTGCTATGGTTACCCACAATGTCTGTTGACTGACAATGGCTCTCAATTCACTTCTCATCAATGCCAGCAAGCACTAGCAACATGGGGCATTCAAATAGTTGGACAACTCCCATCTACAACCCAAGGGCAAACCCAACAGAGCAGCAAAATCAAGAGATAAAGTGAATTTTGGGAATCCATCTGGTAGAGCATAAAACCTGGGACCAGTATCTACTGCAAAATCACAAGCTATTCTCTGGCTGAAATGTTTCTGGGCCGACAATTGCACAGAACCAGTAATTGGGGATCAGCCAATTTACAGAAGAAGGTCATGCAAATTCAGAAGCATCGCACATCCACCATAGATTGATAAGAATGAAATGTGGTGAAGCTACATACCCTCAAGGAAGCCAAGAAGTAGGAGGTTGAGGAGGAGAAGATATTAAATCCAGGGAACAAGCAACTAGGCAGATGGATACAATACAGGGTTAGCCCAGAAGTGGGTAGGACCATTTGAGGTAGATCAGCGCATGGGAAATGGTGTGTATTCCCTAAGGACATCTCCCCCAGTAAAAGTCCATGACAAATTGAGCCTTCGACCAAGAAGACAAAATATTGTAAACACTAAATAAACATGTAAATCTGTAATGTTTGTAAGCTTTGAAGATTTTGTATATGAATATTGTTACGAAGGTCTCCTTGATCGTCATATGGTACAGTGGAAAACAAAATACAAGACACTAATTAAGTCACTAATCATCAGCTTTAATTATCACAATTAAACAGTTTGTAACCAACAAGATAGTCTCTTACATCAAATCAAACAAAAATTGTTCACACTCAATAAAAATGTCAACTAATATAAAACACAATTGTATTACAATTGTCCCGCACAATTATAAAACACTTAACACTTTGCCACAAGACTACAACCTGCACTGTGTTAATCGCCCAACAATAACTGAAAACTAACCAGCAGGTATGGGCTATTTATAGTCTGCAGGGTTCTATAATATGCGTCCTTAATAAGCCATCGAAAATTCTAGAGGACCCTTCAGCGCAACCTTCGCAGAAACATGCACCGTTGGGCTAATTGAGAAGCTTCTAGAATGACACCATCAAACGCACAAGACGTTCCACATTACGTAATACTGCCTCGCATGTCAAGCATCACGTATGCATTACAGATGCGGAAATAACCAAGAAAAGAGTAGAACAATGTTCTCCAGTGTACCAGAACGTTCCGCAATGGTGTAACATTTTTTCTCATTACATAACACTGCCCCCTCCTTAAGCCTGTTCTCCTGAACTGGCAAACTGTCTCTGAAGTAATATTTGGCCAGGTGATCTATGTCAATGACCGTGAACTTTCACTGTCCTTCCTGTTGAATCCGATAGACAACATCGTTGATTCTTTTTTTTTCACAGTGTAGGGTCCTTCCCACTTATTCTGAAGTTTAGGTGAGCGACCACGATGGCGCTTTGGGTTAAACAACCAAACCTGATCTCCTTCTTGGAAACCCACACTATTACTGCGAATCTCATGCAGAGTTTTCATTTTATCACTGGCTATCTTCAGCTGTCCTCTTATCAAGTGACTCATTTCTTGCAATTGGTTTTCTAATTGCAAGGAATAGTTTTGTGGCTCTTGGGACTGAGTCTCAGATGTCCGAACATTAAGTCCATAGGAAGACGAATCTCCCGCCCAAACACCAATTTTGCTGGAGTCATACTGGTTGTGTCGTGTACTGATGACCTATACGCCATGAGGAATAGAGGTATACGTTGGTCCCAGACTTTTTGGTTCTCGTCAACAACTTTCAAAAAATGTTGCTCGAGTGTCCTATTAAACCTCTCAAACATTCTGTCCAACTGAGGATGGAAAGGCATTGTCCTGGTCTTTTGAATTCCGAGTAGATGGCATAATTCTTTAAACACTCCTGATTCAAAATTTCTCCCTTGATCTGTATGGATTTCCATAGGGGCTCCATCATGGCAACAGAAGTTGTGAACCAATTCCTTTGCCACAGTACTTACCTCATGATTTGGAATTGCAAAGGCTTCCACCCACTTAGTAAAGTAGTTACCTATAACCATGATGTACAGGTTTCCATCGTCAGTAACTGGGAATGGTCCAGCAATGTCTATGGCAATTCTCTCAAAAGGGAATTCTCCAACATTATACTGTCTCATTTTTTCCTGCTTCTGGTTTGTGGGCCCTTGCTTGCAGCACATATTTCACATGTCTGAACCCATTCCTCTACGTTATGGCAAAAATGAAGCCAATAGAATTTTGTCAAGGGTTTTGTTAACGCCAAGATGGCCTCCAGACGATCCATCATGCATCTCCTTCAAAACAGACTGCACTTTACTTCAGGGAACTATCAACTGCATGACTACGTCTCATCCATATGCACTTTCCCCAGCCCTTTTCAGCAATCCGTTCTCTAAGATAAGAGATTCCCATTGTGCCCAGTAGCCCTTCAACACTTCGGAACCATGGCAGATATCTTGCCAATCAGGGCGGCGAAATTCCTCTTTCACTGTCAAAATCGGTCCAATGTCTTTATCAGCCATCTGTTCTTGTCAACAACCTTGTGTCGTCCAGCCGTCTGCCAACAAATCTACGGTGATAGCTTGAATATGTTTGCTTGCGTTTTGTTCTTCCTTTATGTGGCAATGTCAGCAGTCTTCCAGCCACGGTCTTCATGATAAGCCATCTGCATTACCATGCAGGCACCTTGCCGATATCGTACCTTGAAGTTGTACTCTTGCAGAAGTTTGAGCCACCTTGCCAACTGCCTTCCGGATTTTTAAATCTCAAGAGCCATGCAAGCACGGCATGGTTAGTGGAGTAGTGAAAACTCCCTTCCATAGAGGTATTTATGGAAGTGCTCCAAAGCTCGGACGATTACCAGCAACTCTCTTATTGTAATACAATAATTTCTCTCTGGTTTAGAAAGCGTCTTGCTGTAATACGCTATTACTCGTTCTTCACTGTTTTGCACTTGAGACAAAACTGCTCCTAGACCAGTATTGCTTGCGTCTGTGTCTATGATGTACTTCCCTTCGCAAGATGGGAAAGTGAGAATTGGCTGCGAACATAATGCAAATTTCAAAGTCCTAAATGCTTGGTCACACCCTCTCAACCACTGGAAGTTTAGTTTATTTTCAATTAGCTCATGTAGTGGATTAGCAATAGTAGCGAAACCTTTCACAAAATGTTGGTAATATGAGCATAATCCCAGGAAACCACGAACTTCATATTTACTCTTCGGAACTGACCAGTCTCTTATGGTGTCTATTTTATTAGGATCCATGCTAACACCCGCTGCTGAAACCAGGTGGCCCAGATACTGTACTTCCTTCTGGAATAGAAAATACATCTTCGGGCTCAGCTTCAGTTGGGCACCATGAATTCTAGTTAGAACCTCCTTAAGGTTTTCCAAATGGTCTTTGAAAGTCTTCCTGATGACTAAATAAACAAGGCAAGTGTTCCATGCCAGGTCTCGGAGTACCAGGTCCATCAAACTTTCGAATGTTGCTGGTGTATTACAGAGTCCAAATGGCATGACATTAAATTGGAATAAGCCACTTAGGGTCAAAAAAGTGGTATTTTCCTTGTCTTCTTGATGAGGACCCACTTGCCAAAGTCGAATGTGGAAACCCACTTTGCTCCAGGCAGCGTGCTGAGCGTATCGTCAATGCGAGGTAATGGATAGCAGTCTTTCTTTGTAATGTTATTCAACCTCCGGTAGTCTATGCAGAAACACAAATGCAATTCACTACCGCACATACAGCACTACCGGAGAAGAAGACCAAGCACATGACAAAGGCTTGATTATTCCCTCTGTCAACATGTCCTGTACTAACCGAGCCATTTCCTCTTGCTTAGATAATGGAGCCCTTCAAGGAGCTTGTCGTAACGGTGTTGTGTCCCCAGTATTGATGCAATGTTGTATAAAAGAGGTTCTTCCCAATGACTGGCCCCGAACTGCAAAAGAGTCTTTAAATTCATATGAAAACCTTCTGAATTCTTTTACCTCACCACTTGAGAGGTCATTAGAAGATCTATTCAATAATTCCTGCAGTTCCTCTGGTAATTTGGAAGTGTCCATCACTTCTTGGCATCATTCTGGCTACCTAGGCCACAGGAGTCAATTTGTATTAGTTGAGTTGATGTTAGTGCGTATGCTTGACACCACATTTGTGGATCAATATTATGTCCGTGTGTTGTCTTTTTGCTTGTATAAATTAGGGTTCTGGTAATATTTGATAACACAGTTGTGGATCAAAATTGTAATTTTGTGTGTTATATTTTTTATTTGTGGAAAAATGATTTGTGATATGGATAAATAAACAAGGTCTTGACAGTGATAGAAGTGTTTTATTTTAATTCTGACTTGCCAGTTGAGTGGGTTAGAGTGTAATACAAGTAATACTAGTTGACCCTTGATACTATATTAAACTTAGAATCTAAATGATGGACTTTTGCATCACAGAAAAATTGTAAGATATGCTGTTTTGGCCACTCAAATAATCGATCATAAGTTGAAAAAACACTGAGGCTTGTTGGTGAGCAAGGGTTCCTGTGCATTGCCTTGTGTTGTTATGTGTGTGTTGTGTGTTTTTTCCTAGTAAGTTGTTTTTAATAATTTAATTGTATTTTTTAGTTTTTTTATTATACACTACATGAACAATTGTTATTTTATTTAATCATTTCTTAGTCATTGATACAGTATTATTTATATTTGTTATGTATTAGTTAATTGTTAGCCTGAAGACAGCTGCCATTTTTTGGGTGGCCAAAATGATGCTCCTTATAATTTTTCTGTGATGGCAAAAGTCTGCCATTTAAATCCTAATGTATATAATCCATCTTGATGAGCTTTTGAAGACAGTGTTAATCTTAATTACTGATCTATCTGATTTTAGAAAATCACCCCAGCATGTTTGCTACTGACCCTCCTCTATGAAACTGTGTGTGTGTGTGTGCGTGCGTGCGTGCGTGCGTGCGTGTGTGTGTGTGTGTGTGTGTGTGTGTGTGTGTGTGTGTGTGTGTGTGTGTGTGTGTGTGTGTGTGTGTGTGTGTGTGTGTGTGTGTGTGTGTGTGTGTGTGTGTGTGTGTGTGTGGAAACCATCAAAATCTGAATCATTAGTTGTACAAGTAAAACATGAGTGTCAAAAAACTACAGTACTATAAAAAAAATACTGTAAACTGTAAGCTCAATCAGTTTTAATACTTAATTAACGTACCTTTAGATCTTTAAAATCTCCGTAATTAACTCTTCCTTGATTTTCTACAAGCAGGTGTAGTGACTGACCTGTTCTTGCCATGAGAGGAGTAGAAATTATATTTTGTGTTCTGCTTAGAATACCTACAGGAATCTGGGGAAAAAATAAGTACAGCTATTAAGGACACATTTAAATAATATTCTTCATAAACTACATTTTATTATTATGGGTTGCAAACCTTAAATAGATTTTTATAATAACCAGTGGCACTAAAATATTCCTTTATCATTTTATAAAAACAACCAATTGTTTTTAAAATCATTCAACCAAAGTACCACATTCTCTTACCATTTTAATTTTTGTTCTATAACAAATAAAACTAAATTGTGTGTGTGTGTGTGTGTGTGTGTGTGTGTGTGTGTGTGTGTGTGTGTGTGTGTGTGTGTTCAAACACTTTTTGCTACAGTCTGTTTCTTGATGTATATATTATATTTAATTTTTATAACGAATTTACCTCAAGATATTTCTTTCCTTATTAGGAACATGTTTCGGGTACCATTTTGTACCCATCTCAGCCTTCAGACAAAATCCGGAAGGCTGAATACAAAATTAATATACAAAATTATACTACTTGCAGAAGAAACAAATTGAAAAACATCACAAATTATATATATATATTACAACAATATTTACAAACGTTGTTGCAAATTTAATATAATTTAAATTTGTGGAGCCCCACGATCTTGGAGCGCCATTTACTGCAATGATACAACGTTATTAGATGTATGCGTGTTGTGCCACACGTTGACGGGTGATAAAATTATAACAATATAAATAACGTGTATGTGTAGTTGGGGTTCAGGTGTAATTATAATAAGAGTAACTCTTTTTATAAATAGTAATATGCTTCATTTATTATTTGAAACAAACATAAAAAAATATAATAATATAAAAAACATGATCAATACGCCATATGATATCCATTATCTATGGTTTCAAAGTGTCTTTACTATTCGTCTTAACATTACAAACATATCTTAAATTCTAGATATTATATTATTAATTGTATTTAAACTTTTCTTCATTATATTAAGATTTCTTGCTTGCTCAGTTTAAATGTGTGCTTCTTTAAAAATTATTACTACATTCTTATTCTATATTTTCTTCATACCTTTCTATGGCTTTAAAATCATTTTAACACATTTAATTTATTAATTTCAATGACTCTACGTTATGTGCTTTTATTAAGAAAAGTTAAATAATTTAATTACTAATTTCAATGACTCTACGTTATGTTCATTACAAAAAATAATTAAATAATTTTCTGATTACATATGAATTACATTGAATTTCATCTCTATCTACATACTTATTATTTACACTTACAAAAATGTTTTGTCTTCGTTTTCTTTTTCTTTTTTATTAGAGTCTTTTAATGTCTTTCTCTTTGAAAATTATGTATTGGTTTTTCGTCACCTTAAATTCCGCAGAGTTGTCCCATGTCCTCCAGTGATTCCTTCGGTTTGATCCTCCTGGATGTCCTCTTGTCCTCACTGCTCGTCCTCTCGTCTCTCATCCTCCATGGTACATTGGCTGCTGTAGACTATGATGCCATGTTGCTCTGGATCTGTAGCCGTTATTATAGAAACGTCTCTAGTCTGCTGCACTCCTTCCTCTGCTAGTCGTGCTCTCGTACTCGGTCAGGAGTTGATGTTCTTAGCTGGCGACTGCTTGTAGATGTCCGACGATTTCTTCATTACGGTATTTTTTTATTATTGTTTTTATTACTTTAAATTAAAAAACATTACCGTAATACTTTATAAGTTCAGCTACAAAAATCGTACTGATGTTAGATTTCTCGTCTAACTTCGTCCAAAATAGTTTAAAAATTCGCGTCTCGAACCGGCATAGCGTACCGCCGCGACTGTGGTTTATTAGAGAAGAAAGTTCGTCTCTCCTGGGCTTCTATTTATATCCACCCAGAAAACTGCACATGTTGATTCAGGAATCAGCCTGTCGACATTTGAAACATCGCATGATAGCCCCCACTCTCGTCTCATTTCACATAATTGCACTTTTTCGCCAATCACACTGTTTAAAGCAGATTTCACGGCGATAAAATAGTGTCTCATTTAATGACGTATGAGATGTGCAATTATCATGATGCTCACACTACTAGTATAATTATGATGCATTAAAAATCGCACTGGACTCGCACTGATTGTCCGAATTACGTAAAATTCGCACTGCACTCGTGTCCGATTTTTACACATTTTTAGAAGTTTTTACCTTCTCACTAACATTTATGGTTTTCTTAAAAATAATTATTTTCTTAATTTGGCATTGACTTGGGGAGTGAGATTGCAACTTTCAGGATCAGACAGGCTTCACGCACACACATTATTTACATGTATACACACATGCAGTGGTAATCGCATGATGTTTACCTGTTGGTTCCTGCTTGAAAGCCAGCTTCCAATCTCACACCTGCTCGTCTATTATATATTATTGAAATTAACTAAAATATTTATAATATATTATGTATGCGCATTACAGCCTTTGCTTGTATTGTCGCATTATTCCTCTACTTGGAGAGAAAAAAATTTTAATAAATTTATTTATTAAAATATTTTTTCTATCATTAGACATCTTATATTTTTATATTTCATACTACTTATATATAAAATTTTTTTTTATTTTATTTGTATTCATACATTACTATCCATGATAATGAATATTAATTGTTCAAGTTCCCTTAGTTGGAGGGTACAAGTCTAGTTTCTATCTCCCCTCTTTACGAGTTAATAACAATGCATAAGCGTAGCTGCTTCTTCCCATTGTTGTTCTTCAATCTGGTTCTACTGACCCATTTATTTATATATTTTCTTATGTATAAAACCTTCTACATGAACTTGCATTCTCGCACTGATAAACATTTTGCATTTTAACATATTATGCCATTCTTCAATCTGAAATTTTACATTATCTTAATTATGCATTCCTACCTTCGTTTCTTAACCCATTTCTTACATTTACTTGCATACTACATTACCCTTCATTACCTTCTATTACATTTCTTTAACATTACCTTTCTGATCGCTCATAATTTCCTTCATTCTTACCTGACATACACTTGCGTAATGTGACGATTTCATTAATACAAATGTGGTAATTAATAAATAGGTAATGTGAAGGCTGAGAAATTTTAAATTTCTAATAAAATCGCACATTTAAACTAAATGTTATTGCTATCATTAAATAATAATAATATGTAATAAAGAGTTGTAGTAATAAAATAAAAAGGAATACGAGTGTACAGAAAGGGTAAACCTTGTTAATTAATCCTGCATAGACATGCGCTAACAGGAATTAACTTGAATTCCGACCCCTAAACAAACTAATAATACTTGTAAATTTGACATTATTTAAATAATTAAACTAGACCACTGTAATGTACTTTAATAATGTCTGTAACTAAGAATATCTCTGCTTAATTATATAGTCAAACTTTAATCCTTTAAATAAAGAAGGAACTTGGAACTACTTTTATGCTGAATAGTAAATGACGCGAGATTACTACTCTAACCCCTTAACTATTAACCCACTTGCAATGGAGCGCTCACGCCGTAAGCTGCGCACAGCGTTGGTTCACGACGCAGCGATAAAAATGTGAAAGTTCGCTAAAGAATATATTAATAACTAAATTGTGCGCCGATGACATCTCTATCAAATCTTAAATAAGAAATTATGTAATTAATACAGTACTAGAACCATGAGGTGAAATTCAACTAATAAATAATCATGTGAAGTGAATACCAGTGAAACAAACTTTCGCTTTATTTATTCTAACAACAAGAATTACTACAGTCATCTAAGAAGAGAGTACCACACCCAGAATGATTTAACATACTTCAGGAACTTCACCATCACCGGATACTAAGATAACGACAGACCTTCAGGAAACAGACCGAGGACCGAAGAGCCAAATCTGCATCAACTACTGGAAACCACAGGTGACATGGAGGCTTGTCTTCCATGGTTATGAGATACTAAAATTATTACCAACAAAAGACAATTTAACTAACACTTTAAGACTTTTAAAAAAAACAGACATTATATGTAAGATGTAGTCTGTAATCTAATAAAACTGTTTGTAGTAAAAGAGTAAAAGTTTAAACTGAAAGCATTATTTTTTTAAAAAAGGTTAATAAAGCCCATTCTTCAAATGGCACAATTTTCAAGATTGTATATGGGGAGGTGACCATTATTAACATACTATATTCAATCCCGGATCCGTGGAATAAATTAAATTGATGTACATCTTTATTTTGAGGGCCCTTGTGAAAGAATAAAGTATATAATCATCTTGTAAACTGTAAGCTGTTGAACTATATATGTTGAGAACAAAAAGTAGAGCAATTAATCTCATGATGTAATAAAGAGATGTCATCTTTAGTACAGACTAAACTGAGTGCATAAATCAACAGTCTCCCCTTCCCTGTTTCCTTTTATATTAATTGTTTTGGTGTTGTGATTAATTTTCAGCTCGTCACAACGAAGGCAGCCTGTATAATTGGCAGAACCAATTAATGCGGGTTCCCTATGTTATAACACAAGTTAAGATGTTATAAATTGCGCCACTCTGCTTAAATTAAAATTTACTGCTGCTGTGTTAAATTTAAATTTGCTGCTCCTTTGTAAAAAAAAAATAATTGTGTCTTGTATTGTTTAAGAAGTAATTGTGTCCCAATATTACACACACACAAGCTGTTGATCTATTCACTCATGTACTTTAGTATGTGTCAAAATTTTAAATAAAATAAAAATCATAATTATTATTATAGTAATATAGTATAGGTAACTTTAATTGTAAATTTAATATGTGTAAACTTATATTAACATATAGACCCACGTAAACAAAACCATGTACGTACTTGTCCAAAAATTTCATTCATCAACGTGTCAAATTGACGACAAACACGAACAGGTAAATATCCTGTTGCCGCCTGTGTAAAACTGTCATAGTTACCCTCCCGCAAGTTGAGTTAGACAATACGCCACCTTCTTTGATAGTTCTATTGTTATAAGAAGCGTGTATTATCCTGTGCTTAGTAACCGAGGATTCCCCCTTTGTTGAACGTATATTTAAGCCTGTGTGAGATTTCTATCCCTCTCTCTCAATGTAAAATGTTTAAAGTTCACATTTTAATCGTTTATTTGAAAAAAAAAAGAGTAAGAATAAAATTGATTTATATTTTTATTTTTCTTGTGTAAAAAAAAGAAGAAAGCGTTGTATAGAATTTAATGCAAATAGTAGAATAATTATTTATAGCCACTCACATTTCAAAAATGGCTGTATTTAACCCTGATCTATTATTAAAAGATGAGCTGTGCTACGAAGCAATTTTACGCGGTTTAAAACACGTGAATGTAACAGTGTCTGAATTGCGAAAATCATTACGCGAAACCAGATCAGATATACCCTCGCAGTTAGATAGATTGCGTGAACTCGATTATGACAGCGAACGAGAAACCTGTTATGCGAAGTATAGGGAACTGACGTTATTATCTCAAAACCTTCAAGACGAAAAATCACCTACTGTAATATTGCGCGTCACGCAACGAATAGAACATTTAACCCGCCGGTTGAACAATTTATTAAGCTGGCCCGACGTCACCGTAATCCCTGCCGATGTGCAGAAATTTGCGGATGAGGCATTACGCCAATTACCCATAATTATCAACGACTTATCAGACTCATCTAGAATGGAGGAAATTGAACAATCCTTACAAAAATTATATATTTCCCCGGTTCAATCCCCTACTTTAGAACACCCTCCCTCCACCTCGAACCACGAATCACCCACCGTATCGAAGATACAACCGACTCATGAACAGTTACCTAGTAGAGAATTAAATACCCTAACGATATCAGAACCCCTACAGCCTAGTGGTCACCATACTCGCACTAGTCGATATGCGATTACAACTCCTAATGCAGCCACAAATCCTTCGAAATGTATACCAAATGTAAATTTTAATGTAGACCTCTACGGAAAGATTACCCACCCAGTAGAGAAAATAATTAATGAAATTCCTTACACCGATGGCTTAAGTATAACGAAACTGTTGAATTTTATCAGATACCTACTGCAAATAAAAGATCTACAACAGTTGAACGATTGGCAAATACTGCAAGTAATCCTACCCAAATGTAAACCACCATTACGAGATCGTGTACTGGAATCATTAAACTCGACTCTTCCAGTAGAAGAACTTCATACTACCATAATCAAATATTTTATCCCCACTGGAATTTACGAGGAGATTAAAAGAAATACCGTACTTTGAGTACAAGGCGCCCATGAAAGACTGGCCCAGTATATTGCAGACATCAGAGAATCTTCACGACTACTGCAAGTCGACTGGAGTGAGAAACAATTGGTCGATACTATTCTAGTAGGCTTATCTCCTGAAGAACGCTCCCGTTTAGCACTAATAAGTAGAACAAGAACTCTAGATGCAAGAACTCTACGAGAAAGACGACCATTTCGGCGACCAATCTATTTTCATGGCCATGGTAAGTCCAAGGAGCCTCAACCTCGACAGGAAACCAGTGAGACCCCACGTAAAGAATATGTATGCTATAACTGCGGGAAACCTGGACAGCTCAGTAGAAACTGTAAACGGAAACAGATCAATCAGAAAACTCATTATCCAAAAAACATGTAAGGCGGGGAGATCCGAAACCCTGTGTCTTCCGCAGCATCGTGAAAACAGGTAAACCCCTGAGAGACAACAAATTAAAACAAAATAATAATGACAAAAGAAAATTAGACCCCTATGTTAGAAAATTTATCGATAAATGTAACGCTATTAATAAATGTGATTTCAGTAAGTGTCAATTACCGTATATACAAGTTGACCTTGGTGTTACATCCACCCTCGGATTGATTGATTCCGGATCAACGCGAAGTTTAATTAGTCAAGAGCTAGCCAATAAATTATTTAAACACAATTTAGTTAAACGCAGTCAATCAGTAAATATTAGATGCGCTACAGCTAATAAACAAAACTTAATGATAAAACTTATCATCACGTTTAAAGTAAAAATTAAGAATCTAACGTGGTATTTTCCAATGTTGGTATGCGACGAGTTAGGACCCGAGTTAATATTGGGAGCTGATTTTATCAGTAAAACAGGAATAATTCTAGATATACACGATAAGAAATTTTATTTTGGATTCGATCGTTCACGAAAATATAACTTGGATGATAACGCAAATAACAGAGAGAGTACTAGCACGACCTCTACACATCTAAAACATCACGAATCTGAATTAGGTCATCTGGAAAGTAAAGATAGACGGAACATACAGACATTAATAAAACAATTCTCCAATGTCCTCACCCCAAAGTTAGGACTGATGGACCTGATAGAGTACAAAATAAATTTGAGCGACAATAAAGTAATACGTTTAGCCCCATACAAGTTATCACCTCCAAAAATGGAAGTAATGAGGAACCAAATTAACAAATTGTTAGAACAAGAAGTCATCGAACCCTCTACTTCATCTTATTCATCACCCGCGTTTTTAGTACCCAAAAGTAACGACAAACATAGATTAGTTGTGGACTACAGACAACTAAATAAACGGATAGAATTTGAATCTATACCGCTTCCCGACATCCACAGTGCTTTTCATTATTTTACGAAAGCAAAAATTTTTACCATTATGGATTTAAATCAGGCATTTCATCAAATACCCCTTTCGGAAGAATCAAAACGTCTAACCGCATTTGCCGTCCCTTTCAACCTGTACCAATTTACGAGGGTACCCTTTGGTATATCCCAAGGTAGTTCTGTATGTAGCAGATTATTAGAAAAATTATTTCATGATATAAAATTTAAATATGTGTACCACTACTTAGATGACATCGTTATCTACAGCGAGTCAATTGAGCAACATCTTAAACATCTACGTGAAGTACTATCCCGATTGGAGAAAGCTGGATTAACCGTAAACCCCAGTAAAGTAAATTTTGCTGTCACACAATTTTCATTTTTAGGTCACATCGTAAAAGCCAACGGAAAGGTAAGCATAGACCCCGAGCGAACCCGTGCTATCAGAGAATTTTTACCACCGCGGGATGCGAAAGGAATAGCCCGATTTTTAGGAATGATAAATTATTTCCACAAGTATATCCCACATCTAGCCGAAATTGCAGCACCGCTAAATACCTTAAGAAAGAAGGGAGTTAAATTTGAGTGGAATGAGCAACACCAAACCGCATTCGAGAAATTAAAAGAAAGCATCATATCACCCCCAGTACTACAATTAGCCGATTTTACAAAACCGTTTGTAGTGCAGACAGACAGTTCAAGTGTAGCCCTAGGTGCAGTGATATATCAGGAAGTAGATAACTCTAGATTACCTATTAGTTACGCTTCACGCACCCTGACAGATCAAGAAAAGAAATACTCCGCATACGAATTAGAATGTTTAGCTATCGTTTTCGCTTTTGAGAAGTTCAAACCCTTCTTAGAACATAAAGAGTTTTTGTTAGAAACAGATAATCAAGCATTATCTTGGCTACTAAATCACCCAAAACAGTTAGGTCGTATCGGAAGATGGGTATTAAGATTAAATTGTTTTAAATTCAAAGTACAACATATTAGAGGCACCCAAAACGTAGTTGCCGATACACTGTCACGTATGTTCCAGCCGAGTAGTAAAACATACGAAAACAAGGAGAGTAGAGAAACGCCGATTATCAATACTTTAATGACCGAATTTCCTCTTGCATTTACGGACTCAGCCCAGTATCAATAACAAGACCCACGTTTGAGACCAATTATTGAACAACTCGATAAAGGAAATAAGTCAGAAAAATACTTATTAGGTAAGAGAGTGTTATATTGTAGAATAGCGAACGGAAAATATTTACGAATAATCGCCCCTGATATTATTAAACCTATGCTGATGGAATACTATCACTCTTCTACCATTGGAGCACATATGGGAATAAATAAAACCATACATCGAATTCGTAAAGAATATCACTGGGAAAATATGAACAGTGAGATCGCTAATTTCGTGAAAAGGTGTAAGTTGTGTGCACTCAGCAAACCAGCGAGAAACAGTCAAATAAGTCAATTAATCTCAGAAATTCCTGCTACCCCGTTCTCCAAAATTTATTTAGACTTTTCAGGACCCTACCCGCGTTCTAAATCAGGAAATACAATGTTACTAATTTGCGTAGATTCTTTCAGCAAATTCGTCTGGATGTACCCCATGCGGCGAGCATTAGCTTCAACCACCGTAAGTATTTTACAGCATAGATTATTTAAAGAATTCGGTACCCCAGTCCATCTAGTGTCGGATAACGGACCACAGTTTAAGTCAAAGGAATTCAGGAACATGTGTTTCAAACTAGGAATAGACCACATTACCACTACAGAGTATCGTCCGCAAGGAAATATAGCTGAAAGGTATTTGCGAAACCTGAAATCTGCTTTAATAGCCTACCATGCAAACGATCATACGTCTTGGGACCAGAACCTATCCTGGATACAATTCGCCTTTAATTCAGCATATCATGAAGGACATAAGTCTACCCCATTCGAATTATTGTTCAAATAT
Organism: Magicicada septendecula; assembly: GCA_034769895.1. Classification (NCBI taxonomy): domain Eukaryota; kingdom Metazoa; phylum Arthropoda; class Insecta; order Hemiptera; family Cicadidae; genus Magicicada; species Magicicada septendecula. Next base: position 451,535,937 of record CM068368.1, read on the forward strand.
AAACCTAACCACCCATTATCCACTAAGTGGAAAATACATGAGTTGTTACCCCTTGAAATTAGGGATAAAAATATAAAGAAAATCTGGAATGAAGCGCGCGCTAATTTACGAGCAAACTTAGCGAAATCAAGGAAATATCACGAGCGAAATAATAATAATAATGAAGTAAAGTACCAAATCGGTGACTTAGTAATGTATAAAACACACCCTACGAGTAGTGCAATCGATAAGACAACTTCCAAGCTATCATACCGATGGTGCGGTCCTTATCAAATTCACAAATACTTAACTCCAGTAACTGTAGCCCTGTACGAACCCTCTACTCAAAAATATGTACGAAGAACACATATTTCGCAGATAAAACGTTATCACAAAGAAGGAAATGGTAGAGTGCAAGCTAAATAAATGTAAAAAAAAAAGAGGTATATGTTGTGTACTCAACTGCTAAAGAGTACTTGAGTAACATTTGGCTACCTAATCGTATAAATAGGTACGAGGCCTGATCAACCTTGAATCCTATTCATCGAAAGTAGAGCAAAGTGAGAAGTCAGCTGACATCAAATATGAGTAATAATTAAGTAACAAATTACTTAAAGAGTAATTCTATAACAAGAATAACTCACAACTAAAGAAAAATCCGGTAATAGTCGTAAGTAGTAGAGTTAAGAAAAATTTAGAATGTTTACAATATGTTTTATAATGTGTGAATTTTATGTAGTATTAGAATTAGTCTGTAAAGTATTATGTATATCTATATATATATATCGATAGTAAGAATAAGCAAGTCGAGATTGACTTATGCAGCTCGTAATTTCATAGAGAGAGAAACGGGTGAGAGAAATTTCACACGGTAATCCCCAAGCATACTCCCGGTACATTGCTGACCAAATAAGCCGGAGTCTGTTCTTAAGCGGCGGAGTATGTGACGATTTCATTAATAAAAATATGGTAATTAATAAATAGGTAATGTGAAGGCTGAGAAATTTTAAATTTCTAATAAAATCGCACTTTTAAACTAAATGTTATTGCTATCATTAAATAATAATAATATTTAATAAAGAGTTGTAGTAATAAAATAAAAAGGAATACGAGTGTACAGAAAGGGTAAACCTTGTTAATTAATCCTGCATAGACATGCGCTAACCGGAATTAACTTGAATTCCGACCCCTAAACAAACTAATAATACTTGTAAATTTGACATTATTTAAATAATTAAACTAGACCACTGTAATGTACTTTAATAACGTCTGTAATTAAGAATATCTCTGCTTAATTAAATAGTCAAACTTTAATCCTTTAAATAAAGGAGGAACATGGAACTACTTTTATGCTGAATAGTAAATGACGCGAGATTACTACTCTAACCCCTTAACTATTAACCCACTTGCAATGGAGCGCTCACTCCGTAAGCTGCGCACAGCGTTGGTTCGCGACGCAGAGATAAAAATGTGAAAGTTCGCTAAAGAATATATTAATAACTAAATTGTGCGCCGATGACATCTCTATCAAATCTTAAATAAGAAATTATGTAATTAATACAGTACTAGAACCATGAGGTGAAATTCAACTAATAAATAATCATGTGAAGTGAATACCAGTGAAACAAACTTTCGCTTTATTTATTCTAACAACAAGAATTACTACAGTCATCTAAGAAGAGAGTACCACACCCAGAATGATTTAACATACTTCAGGAACTTCACCATCACCGGATACTAAGATAACGACAGACCTTCAGGAAACAGACCGAGGACCGAAGAGCCAAATCTGCATCAACTACTGGAAACCACAGGTGACATGGAGGCTTGTCTTCCATGGTTATGAGATACTAAAATTATTACCAACAAAAGACAATTTAACTAACACTTTAAGACTTTTAAAAAAACAGACATTATATGTAAGGTGTAGTCTGTAATCTAATAAAACTGTTTGTAGTAAAAGAGTAAAAGTTTAAACTGCCAAGCATTATTGTTTTAAAAAAGGTTAATAAAGCCCATTCTTCAAATGGCACAATTTTCAAGATTGTATATGGGGAGGTGACCATTATTAACATACTATATTCAATCCCGGATCCGTGGAATAAATTAAATTGATGTACATCTTTATTTTGAGGGCCCTTGTGAAAGAATAAAGTATATAATCATCTTGTAAACTGTAAGCTGTTGAACTATATATGTTGAGAACAAAAAGTAGAGCAATTAATCTCATGATGTAATAAAGAGATGTCATCTTTAGTACAGACTAAACTGAGTGCATAAATCAACAGTCTCCCCTTCCCTGTTTCCTTTTATATTAATTGTTTTGGTGTTGTGATTAATTTTCAGCTCGTCACAACGAAGGCAGCCTGTATAATTGGCAGAACCAATTAATGCGGGTTCCCTATGTTATAACACAAGTTAAGATGTTATAAATTGTGCCACTCTGCTTAAATTAAAATTTACTGCTGCTGTGTTAAATTTAAATTTGCTGCTCCTTTGTAAAAAAAAAATAATTGTGTCTTGTATTGTTTAAGAAGTAATTGTGTCCCAATATTACACACACACAAGCTGTTGATCTATTCACTCATGTACTTTAGTATGTGTCAAAATTTTAAATAAAATAAAAATCATAATTATTATTATAGTAATATAGTATAGGTAACTTTAATTGTAAATTTAATATGTGTAAACTTATATTAACATATAGACCCACGTAAACAAAACCATGTACGTACTTGTCCAAAAATTTCATTCATCAACGTGTCAAATTGACGACAAACACGAACAGGTAAATATCCTGTTGCCGCCTGTGTAAAACTGTCATAGTTACCCTCCCGCAAGTTGAGTTAGACAATACGCCACCTTCTTTGATAGTTCTATTGTTATAAGAAGCGTGTATTATCCTGTGCTTAGTAACCGAGGATTCCCCCTTTGTTGAACGTATATTTAAGCCTGTGTGAGATTTCTATCCCTCTCTCTCAATGTAAAATGTTTAAAGTTCACATTTTAATCGTTTATTTGAAAAAAAAAAGAGTAAGAATAAAATTGATTTATATTTTTATTTTTCTTGTGTAAAAAAAAGAAGAAAGCGTTGTATAGAATTTAATGCAAATAGTAGAATAATTATTTATAGCCACTCACATTTCAAAAATGGCTGTATTTAACCCTGATCTATTATTAAAAGATGAGCTGTGCTACGAAGCAATTTTACGCGGTTTAAAACACGTGAATGTAACAGTGTCTGAATTGCGAAAATCATTACGCGAAACCAGATCAGATATACCCTCGCAGTTAGATAGATTGCGTGCACTCGATTATGACAGCGAACGAGAAACCTGTTATGCGAAGTATAGGGAACTGACGTTATTATCTCAAAACCTTCAAGACGAAAAATCACCTACTGTAATATTGCGCGTCACGCAACGAATAGAACATTTAGCCCGCCGGTTGAACAATTTATTAAGCTGGCCCGACGTCACCGTAATCCCTGCCGATGTGCAGAAATTTGCGGATGAGGCATTACGCCAATTACCCATAATTATCAACGACTTACGACGAAAGTCAGACTCATCTAGAATGGAGGAAATTGAACAATCTTTACAAAAAATATATTTTTCCCCGGTTCAATCCCCTACTTTAGAACACCCTCCCTCCACCTCGAACCACGAATCACCCACCGTATCGAAGATACAACCGACTCATGAACAGTTACCTAGTAGAGAATTAAATACCCTAACGATATCAGAACCCCTATAGCCTAGTGGTCACCATACTCGCACTAGTCGATATGCGATTACAACTCCTAATGCAGCCACAAATCCTTCGAAATGTATACCAAATGTAAATTTTAATGTAGACCTCTACGGAAAGATTACCCACCCAGTAGAGAAAATAATTAATGAAATTCCTTACACCGATGGCTTAAGTATAACGAAACTGTTGAATTTTATCAGATACCTACTGCACATAAAATATCTACAACAATTGAACGATTGGCAAATACTGCAAGTAATCCTACCCAAATGTAAACCACCATTACGAGATCGTGTACTGGAATCATTAAACTCGACTCTTCCAGTAGAAGAACTTCATACTACCATAATCAAATATTTTATCCCCACGGGAATTTACGAGGAGATTAAAAGAAATACCGTACTTCGAGTACAAGGCGCCCATGAAAGACTGGCCCACTATATTGCAGACATCAGAGAATCTTCACGACTACTGCAAGTCGACTGGAGTGAGAAACAATTGGTCGATACTATTCTAGTAGGCTTATCTCCTGAAGAACGCTCCCGTTTAGCACTAATAAGTAGACCCCACACTTTCGCTGACCTTGAACAATGTAGTATTCATTCTTCAAATGTATGGTACGCAGATCAGCACAGACATGCATCGGTATCCGCAACACCACATAGCAAGGAAACGCAAGCCCTAGTTTCAGATGCAAGAACTCTACGAGAAAGACGACCATTTCGGCGACCAACCTATTTTCATGGCCATGGTAAGTCCAAGGAGCCTCAACCTCGACAGGAAACCAGTGAGACCCCACGTAAAGAATATGTATGCTATAACTACGGGAAACCTGGACAGCTCAGTAGAAACTGTAAACGGAAACAGATCAATCAGAAAACTCATTATCCAAAAAACATGTAAGGCGGGGAGATCCGAAACCCTGTGTCTTCCGCAGCATCGTGAAAACAGGTAAACCCCTGAGAGACAACAAATTAAAACAAAATAATAATGACAAAAGAAAATTAGACCCCTATGTTAGAAAATTTATCGATAAATGTAACGCTATTAATAAATGTGATTTCAGTAAGTGTCAATTACCGTATATACAAGTTGACCTTGGTGTTACATCCACCCTCGGATTGATTGATTCCGGATCAACGCGAAGTTTAATTAGTCAAGAGCTAGCCAATAAATTATTTAAACACAATTTAGTTAAACGCAGTCAATCAGTAAATATTAGATGCGCTACAGCTAATAAACAAAAATTAATGATAAAACTTATCATCACGTTTAAAGTAAAAATTGAGAATCTAACGTGGTATTTTCCAATGTTGGTATGCGACGAGTTAGGACCCGAGTTAATATTGGGAGCTGATTTTATCAGTAAAACAGGAATAATTCTAGATATACACGATAAGAAATTTTATTTTGGATTCGATCGTTCACGAAAATATAACTTGGATGATAACGCAAATAACAGAGAGAGTACTAGCACGACCTCTACACATCTAAAACATCACGAATCTGAATTAGGTCATCTGGAAAGTAAAGATAGACGGAATATACAGACATTAATAAAACAATTCTCCAATGTCCTCTCCCCAAAGTTAGGACTGACGGACCTGATAGAGTACAAAATAAATTTGAGCGACAATAAAGTAATACGTTTAGCCCCATACAAGTTATCACCTCCAAAAATGGAAGTAATGAGGAACCAAATTAACAAATTGTTAGAACAAGGAGTCATCGAACCCTCTACTTCATCTTATTCATCACCCGCGTTTTTAGTACCCAAAAGTAACGACAAACATAGATTAGTTGTGGACTACAGACAACTAAATAAACGGATAGAATTTGAATCTATACCGCTTCCCGACATCCACAGTGCTTTTCATTATTTTACGAAAGCAAAAATTTTTACCATTATGGATTTAAATCAGGCATTTCATCAAATACCCCTTTCGGAAGAATCAAAACGTCTAACCGCATTTGCCGTCCTTTTCAACCTGTACCAATTTACGAGGGTACCCTTTGGTATATCCCAAGGTAGTTCTGTATGTAGCAGATTATTAGAAAAATTATTTCATGATATAAAATTTAAATATGTGTACCACTACTTAGATGACATCGTTATCTACAGCGAGTCAATTGAGCAACATCTTAAACATCTACGTGAAGTACTATCCCGATTGGAGAAAGCTGGATTAACCGTAAACCCCAGTAAAGTAAATTTTGCTGTCACACAATTTTCATTTTTAGGTCACATCGTAAAAGCCAACGGAAAGGTAAGCATAGACCCCGAGCGAACCCGTGCTATCAGAGAATTTTTACCACCGCGGGATGCGAAAGGAATAGCCCGATTTTTAGGAATGATAAATTATTTCCACAAGTATATCCCACATCTAGCCGAAATTGCAGCACCGCTAAATACCTTAAGAAAGAAGGGAGTTAAATTTGAGTGGAATGAGCAACACCAAACCGCATTCGAGAAATTAAAAGAAAGCATCATATCACCCCCAGTACTACAATTAGCCGATTTTACAAAACCGTTTGTAGTGCAGACAGACAGTTCAAGTGTAGCCCTAGGTGCAGTGATATATCAGGAAGTAGATAACTCTAGATTACCTATTAGTTACGCTTCACGCACCCTGACAGATCAAGAAAAGAAATACTCCGCATACGAATTAGAATGTTTAGCTATCGTTTTCGCTTTTGAGAAGTTCAAACCCTTCTTAGAACATAAAGAGTTTTTGTTAGAAACAGATAATCAAGCATTATCTTGGTTACTAAATCACCCAAAACAGTTAGGTCGTATCGGAAGATGGGTATTAAGATTAAATTGTTTTAAATTCAAAGTACAACATATTAGAGGCACCCAAAACGTAGTTGCCGATACACTGTCACGTATGTTCCAGCCGAGTAGTAAAACATACGAAAACAAGGAGAGTAGAGAAACGCCGATTATCAATACTTTAATGACCGAATTTCCTCTTGCATTTACGGACTTAGCCCAGTATCAACAACAAGACCCACGTTTGAGACCAATTATTGAACAACTCGATAAAGGAAATAAGTCAGAAAAATACATATTAAGTAAGAGAGTGTTATGTTGTAGAATAGCGAACGGAAAATATTTACGAATAATCGCCCCTGATATTATTAAACCTATGCTGATGGAATACTATCACTCTTCCACCATTGGAGCACATATGGGAATAAATAAAACCATACATCGAATTCGTAAAGAATATCACTGGGAAAATATGAACAGTGAGATCGCTAATTTCGTGAAAAGGTGTAAGTTGTGTGCACTCAGCAAACCAGCGAGAAACAGTCAAATAAGTCAATTAATCTCAGAAATTCCTGCTACCCCGTTCTCCAAAATTTATTTAGACTTTTCAGGACCCTACCCGCGTTCTAAATCAGGAAATACAATGTTACTAATTTGCGTAGATTCTTTCAGCAAATTCGTCTGGATGTACCCCATGCGGCGAGCATTAGCTTCAACCACCGTAAGTATTTTACAGCATAGATTATTTAAAGAATTCGGTACCCCAGTCCATCTAGTGTCGGATAACGGACCACAGTTTAAGTCAAAGGAATTCAGACATGTGTTTCAAACTAGGAATAGACCACATTACCACTACAGAGTATCGTCCGCAAGGAAATATAGCTGAAAGGTATTTGCGAAACCTGAAATCTGCTTTAATAGCCTACCATGTAAACGATCATACGTCTTGGGACCAGAACCTATCCTGGATACAATTCGCCTTTAATTCAGCATATCATGAAGGACATAAGTCTACCCCATTCGAATTATTGTTCAAATATAAACCTAACCACCCATTATCCACTAAGTGGAAAATACATGAGTTGTTACCCCTTGAAATTAGGGATAAAAATATAAAGAAAATCTGGAATGAAGCGCGCGCTAATTTACGAGCAAACTTAGCGAAATCAAGGAAATATCACGAGCGAAATAATAATAATAATGAAGTAAAGTACCAAATCGGTGACTTAGTAATGTATAAAACACACCCTACGAGTAGTGCAATCGATAAGACAACTTCCAAGCTATCATACCGATGGTGCGGTCCTTATCAAATTCACAAATACTTAACTCCAGTAACTGTAGCCCTGTACGAACCCTCTACTCAAAAATATGTACGAAGAACACATATTTCGCAGATAAAACGTTATCACAAAGAAGGAAATGGTAGAGTGCAAGCTAAATAAATGTAAAAAAAAAGAGGTATATGTTGTGTACTCAACTGCTAAAGAGTACTTGAGTAACATTTGGCTACCTAATCGTATAAATAGGTACGAGGCCTGATCAACCTTGAATCCTATTCATCGAAAGTAGAGCAAAGTGAGAAGTCAGCTGACATCAAATATGAGTAATAATTAAGTAACAAATTACTTAAAGAGTAATTCTATAACAAGAATAACTCACAACTAAAGAAAAATCCGGTAGTAGTCGTAAGTAGTAGAGTTAAGAAAAATTTAGAATATTTACAATATGTTTTATAATGTGTGAATTTTATGTAGTATTAGAATTAGTCTGTAAAGTATTATGTATATATATATCGATAGTAAGAATAAGCAAGTCGAGAGTGACTTATGCAGCTCGTAATTTCATAGAGAGAAAAACGGGTGAGAGAAATTTCACACGGTAATCCCCAAGCATACTCCCGGTACATTGCTGACCAAATAAGCCGGAGTCTGTTCTTAAGCGGCGGAGTATGTGACGATTTCATTAATAAAAATATGGTAATTAATAAATACGTAATGTGAAGGCTGAGAAATTTTAAATTTCTAATAAAATCGCACTTTTAAACTAAATGTTATTGCTATCATTAAATAATAATAATATTTAATAAAGAGTTGTAGTAATAAAATAAAAAGGAATACGAGTGTACAGAAAGGGTAAACCTTGTTAATTAATCCTGCATAGACATGCGCTAACCGGAATTAACTTGAATTCCGACCCCTAAACAAACTAATAATACTTGTAAATTTGACATTATTTAAATAATTAAACTAGACCACTGTAATGTACTTTAATAACGTCTGTAATTAAGAATATCTCTGCTTAATTAAATAGTCAAACTTTAATCCTTTAAATAAAGGAGGAACATGGAACTACTTTTATGCTGAATAGTAAATGACGCGAGATTACTACTCTAACCCCTTAACTATTAACCCACTTGCAATGGAGCGCTCACTCCGTAAGCTGCGCACAGCGTTGGTTCGCGACGCAGAGATAAAAATGTGAAAGTTCGCTAAAGAATATATTAATAACTAAATTGTGCGCCGATGACATCTCTATCAAATCTTAAATAAGAAATTATGTAATTAATACAGTACTAGAACCATGAGGTGAAATTCAACTAATAAATAATCATGTGAAGTGAATACCAGTGAAACAAACTTTCGCTTTATTTATTCTAACAACAAGAATTACTACAGTCATCTAAGAAGAGAGTACCACACCCAGAATGATTTAACATACTTCAGGAACTTCACCATCACCGGATACTAAGATAACGACAGACCTTCAGGAAACACACCGAGGACCGAAGAGCCAAATCTGCATCAACTACTGGAAACCACAGGTGACATGGAGGCTTGTCTTCCATGGTTATGAGATACTAAAATTATTACCAACAAAAGACAATTTAACTAACACTTTAAGACTTTTAAAAAAAACAGACATTATATGTAAGATGTAGTCTGTAATCTAATAAAACTGTTTGTAGTAAAAGAGTAAAAGTTTAAACTGAAAGCATTATTGTTTTAAAAAAGGTTAATAAAGCCCATTCTTCAAATGGCACAATTTTCAAGATTGTATATGGGGAGGTGACCATTATTAACATACTATATTCAATCCCGGATCCGTGGAATAAATTAAATTGATGTACATCTTTATTTTGAGGGCCCTTGTGAAAGAATAAAGTATATAATCATCTTGTAAACTGTAAGCTGTTGAACTATATATGTTGAGAACAAAAAGTAGAGCAATTAATCTCATGATGTAATAAAGAGATGTCATCTTTAGTACAGACTAAACTGAGTGCATAAATCAACAGTCTCCCCTTCCCTGTTTCCTTTTATATTAATTGTTTTGGTGTTGTGATTAATTTTCAGCTCGTCACAACGAAGGCAGCCTGTATAATTGGCAGAACCAATTAATGCGGGTTCCCTATGTTATAACACAAGTTAAGATGTTATAAATTGCGCCACTCTGCTTAAATTAAAATTTACTGCTGCTGTGTTAAATTTAAATTTGCTGCTCCTTTGTAAAAAAAAAATAATTGTGTCTTGTATTGTTTAAGAAGTAATTGTGTCCCAATATTACACACACACAAGCTGTTGATCTATTCACTCATGTACTTTAGTATGTGTCAAAATTTTAAATAAAATAAAAATCATAATTATTATTATAGTAATATAGTATAGGTAACTTTAATTGTAAATTTAATATGTGTAAACTTATATTAACATATAGACCCACGTAAACAAAACCATGTACGTACTTGTCCAAAAATTTCATTCATCAACGTGTCAATTTGACGACAAACTCGAACAGGTAAATATCCTGTTGCCGCCTGTGTAAAACTGTCATAGTTACCCTCCCGCAAATTGAGTTAGACAATACGCCACCTTCTTTGATAGTTCTATTGTTATAAGAAGCGTGTATTATCCTGTGCTTAGTAACCGAGGATTCCCCCTTTGTTGAACGTATATTGAAGCCTGTGTGAGATTTCTCTCTCTCTCTCTCAATGTAAAATGATTAAAGTTCACATTTTAATCGTTTATTTGAAAAAAAAAGAGTAAGAATACAATTGATTTATATTTTTATTTTTCTTGTGTAAAAAAAAGAAGAAAGCGTTTTATAGAATTTAATGCAAATAGTAGAATAATTATTTATAGCCACTCACATTTCAAAAATGGCTGTATTTAACCCTGATCTATTATTAAAAGATGAGCTGTGCTACGAAGCAATTTTACGCGGTTTAAAACACGTGAATGTAACAGTGTCTGAATTGCGAAAATCATTACGCGAAACCAGATCAGTTATACCCTCGCAGTTAGATAGATTGCGTGAACTCGATTATGACAGCGAACGAGAAACCTGTTATGCGAAGTATAGGGAACTGACGTTATTATCTCAAAACCTTCAAGACGAAAAATCACATACTGTAATATTGCGCGTCACGCAACGAATAGAACATTTAACCCGCCGGTTTGAACAATTTATTAAGCTGGCCCGACGTCACCGTAATCCCTGCCGATGTGCAGAAATTTGCGGATGAGGCATTACGCCAATTACCCATAATTATCAACGACTTACGACGAAAGTCAGACTCATCTAGAATGGAGGAAATTGAACAATCCTTACAAAAATTATATATTTCCCCGGTTCAATCCCCTACTTTAGAACACCCTCCCTCCACCTCGAACCACGAATCACCCACCGTATCGAAGATACAACCGACTCATGAACAGTTACCTAGTAGAGAATTAAATACCCTAACGATATCAGAACCCCTACAGCCTAGTGGTCACCATACTCGCACTAGTCGATATGCGATTACAACTCCTAATGCAGCCACAAATCCTTCGAAATGTATATCAAATGTAAATTTTAATGTAGACCTCTACGGAAAGATTACCCACCCAGTAGAGAAAATAATTAATGAAATTCCTTACACCGATGGCTTAAGTATAACGAAACTGTTGAATTTTATCAGATACCTACTGCAAATAAAAGATCTACAACAGTTGAACGATTGGCAAATACTGCAAGTAATCCTACCCAAATGTAAACCACCATTACGAGATCGTGTACTGGAATCATTAAACTCGACTCTTCCAGTAGAAGAACTTCATACTACCATAATCAAATATTTTATCCCCACGGGAATTTACGAGGGGATTAAAAGAAATACCGTACTTCGAGTACAAGGCGCCCATGAAAGACTGGCCCACTATATTGCAGACATCAGAGAATCTTCACGACTACTGCAAGTCGACTGGAGTGAGAAACAATTGGTCGATACTATTCTAGTAGGCTTATCTCCTGAAGAACGCTCCCGTTTAGCACTAATAAGTAGACCCCACACTTTCGCTGACCTTGAACAATGTAGTATTCATTCTTCAAATGTATGGTACGCAGATCAGCACAGACATGCATCGGTATCCGCAACACCACATAGCAAGGAAACGCAAGCCCTAGTTTCAGATGCAAGAACTCTACGAGAAAGACGACCATTTCGGCGACCAATCTATTTTCATGGCCATGGTAAGTCCAAGGAGCCTCAACCTCGACAGGAAACCAGTGAGACCCCACGTAAAGAATATGTATGCTATAACTGCGGGAAACCTGGACAGCTCAGTAGAAACTGTAAACGGAAACAGATCAATCAGAAAACTCATTATCCAAAAAACATGTAAGGCGGGGAGATCCGAAAACCTGTGTCTTCCGCAGCATCGTGAAAACAGGTAAACCCCTGAGAGACAACAAATTAAAACAAAATAATAATGACAAAAGAAAATTAGACCCCTATGTTAGAAAATTTATCGATAAATGTAACGCTATTAATAAATGTGATTTCAGTAAGTGTCAATTACCGTATATACAAGTTGACCTTGGTGTTACATCCACCCTCGGATTGATTGATTCCGGATCAACGCGAAGTTTAATTAGTCAAGAGCTAGCCAATAAATTATTTAAACACAATTTAGTTAAACGCAGTCAATCAGTAAATATTAGATGCGCTACAGCTAATAAACAAAACTTAATGATAAAACTTATCATCACGTTTAAAGTAAAAATTAAGAATCTAACGTGGTATTTTCCAATGTTGGTATGCGACGAGTTAGGACCCGAGTTAATATTGGGAGCTGATTTTATCAGTAAAACAGGAATAATTCTAGATATACACGATAAGAAATTTTATTTTGGATTCGATCGTTCACGAAAATATAACTTGGATGATAACGCAAATAACAGAGAGAGTGCTAGCACGACCTCTACACATCTAAAACATCACGAATCTGAATTAGGTCATCTGGAAAGTAAAGATAGACGGAACATACAGACATTAATAAAACAATTCTCCAATGTCCTCTCCCCAAAGTTAGGACTGACGGACCTGATAGAGTACAAAATAAATTTGAGCGACAATAAAGTAATACGTTTAGCCCCATACAAGTTATCACCTCCAAAAATGGAAGTAATGAGGAACCAAATTAACAAATTGTTAGAACAAGGAGTCATCGAACCCTCTACTTCATCTTATTCATCACCCGCGTTTTTAGTACCCAAAAGTAACGACAAACATAGATTAGTTGTGGACTACAGACAACTAAATAAACGGATAGAATTTGAATCTATACCGCTTCCCGACATCCACAGTGCTTTTCATTATTTTACGAAAGCAAAAATTTTTACCATTATGGATTTAAATCAGGCATTTCATCAAATACCCCTTTCGGAAGAATCAAAACGTCTAACCGCATTTGCCGTCCCTTTCAACCTGTACCAATTTACGAGGGTACCCTTTGGTATATCCCAAGGTAGTTCTGTATGTAGCAGATTATTAGAAAAATTATTTCATGATATAAAATTTAAATATGTGTACCACTACTTACATGACATCGTTATCTACAGCGAGTCAATTGAGCAACATCTTAAACTCTACGTGAAGTACTATCCCGATTGGAGAAAGCTGGATTAACCGTAAACCCCAGTAAAGTAAATTTTGCTGTCACACAATTTTCATTTTTAGGTCACATCGTAAAAGCCAACGGAAAGGTAAGCATAGACCCCGAGCGAACCCGTGCTATCAGAGAATTTTTACCACCGCGGGATGCGAAAGGAATAGCCCGATTTTTAGGAATGATAAATTATTTCCACAAGTATATCCCACATCTAGCCGAAATTGCAGCACCGCTAAATACCTTAAGAAAGAAGGGAGTTAAATTTGAGTGGAATGAGCAACACCAAACCGCATTCGAGAAATTAAAAGAAAGCATCATATCACCCCCAGTACTACAATTAGCCGATTTTACAAAACCGTTTGTAATGCAGACAGACAGTTCAAGTGTAGCCCTAGGTGCAGTGATATATCAGGAAGTAGATAACTCTAGATTACCTATTAGTTACGCTTCACGCACCCTGACAGATCAAGAAAAGAAATACTCCGCATACGAATTAGAATGTTTAGCTATCGTTTTCGCTTTTGAGAAGTTCAAACCCTTCTTAGAACATAAAGAGTTTTTGTTAGAAACAGATAATCAATCATTATCTTGGCTACTAAATCACCCAAAACAGTTAGGTCGTATCGGAAGATGGGTATTAAGATTAAATTGTTTTAAATTCAAAGTACAACATATTAGAGGCACCCAAAACGTAGTTGCCGATACACTGTCACGTATGTTCCAGCCGAGTAGTAAAACATACGAAAACAAGGAGAGTAGAGAAACGCCGATTATCAATACTTTAATGACCGAATTTCCTCTTGCATTTACGGACTTAGCCCAGTATCAACAACAAGACCCACGTTTGAGACCAATTATTGAACAACTCGATAAAGGAAATAAGTCAGAAAAATACATATTAAGTAAGAGAGTGTTATGTTGTAGAATAGCGAACGGAAAATACTTACGAATAATCGCCCCTGATATTATTAAACCTATGCTGATGGAATATTATCACTCTTCCACCATTGGAGCACATATGGGAATAAATAAAACCATACATCGAATTCGTAAAGAATATCACTGGGAAAATATGAACAGTGAGATCGCTAATTTCGTGAAAAGGTGTAAGTTGTGTGCACTCAGCAAACCAGCGAGAAACAGTCAAATAAGTCAATTAATCTCAGAAATTCCTGCTACCCCGTTCTCCAAAATTTATTTAGACTTTTCAGGACCCTACCCGCGTTCTAAATCAGGAAATACAATGTTACTAATTTGCGTAGATTCTTTCAGCAAATTCGTCTGGATGTACCCCATGCGGCGAGCATTAGCTTCAACCACCGTAAGTATTTTACAGCATAGATTATTTAAAGAATTCGGTACCCCAGTCCATCTAGTGTCGGATAACGGACCACAGTTTAAGTCAAAGGAATTCAGGAACATGTGTTTCAAACTAGGAATAGACCACATTACCACTACAGAGTATCGTCCGCAAGGAAATATAGCTGAAAGGTATTTGCGAAACCTGAAATCTGCTTTAATAGCCTACCATGCAAACGATCATACGTCTTGGGACCAGAACCTATCCTGGATACAATTCGCCTTTAATTCAGCATATCATGAAGGACATAAGTCTACCCCATTCGAATTATTGTTCAAATATAAACCTAACCACCCATTATCCACTAAGTGGAAAATACATGAGTTGTTACCCCTTGAAATTAGGGATAAAAATATAAAGAAAATCTGGAATGAAGCGCGCGCTAATTTACGAGCAAACTTAGCGAAATCAAGGAAATATCACGAGCGAAATAATAATAATAATGAAGTAAAGTACCAAATCGGTGACTTAGTAATGTATAAAACACACCCTACGAGTAGTGCAATCGATAAGACAACTTCCAAGCTATCATACCGATGGTGCGGTCCTTATCAAATTCACAAATACTTAACTCCAGTAACTGTAGCCCTGTACGAACCCTCTACTCAAAAATATGTACGAAGAACACATATTTCGCAGATAAAACGTTATCACAAAGAAGGAAATGGTAGAGTGCAAGCTAAATAAATGTAAAAAAAAAGAGGTATATGTTGTGTACTCAACTGTTAAAGAGTACTTGAGTAACATTTGGCTACCTAATCGTATAAATAGGTACGAGGCCTGATCAACCTTGAATCCTATTCATCGAAAGTAGAGCAAAGTGAGAAGTCAGCTGACATCAAATATGAGTAATAATTAAGTAACAAATTACTTAAAGAGTAATTCTATAACAAGAATAACTCACAACTAAAGAAAAATCCGGTAGTAGTCGTAAGTAGTAGAGTTAAGAAAAATTTAGAATGTTTACAATATGTTTTATAATGTGTGAATTTTATGTAGTATTAGAATTAGTCTGTAAAGTATTATGTATATATATATATCGATAGTAAGAATAAGCAAGTCGAGAGTGACTTATGCAGCTCGTAATTTCATAGAGAGAAAAACGGGTGAGAGAAATTTCACACGGTAATCCCCAAGCATACTCCCGGTACATTGCTGACCAAATAAGCCGGAGTCTGTTCTTAAGCGGCGGAGTATGTGACGATTTCATTAATAAAAATATGGTAATTAATAAATAGGTAATGTGAAGGCTGAGAAATTTTAAATTTCTAATAAAATCGCACTTTTAAACTAAATGTTATTGCTATCATTAAATAATAATAATATTTAATAAAGAGTTGTAGTAATAAAATAAAAAGGAATACGAGTGTACAGAAAGGGTAAACCTTGTTAATTAATCCTGCATAGACATGCGCTAACCGGAATTAACTTGAATTCCGACCCCTAAACAAGCTAATAATACTTGTAAATTTGACATTATTTAAATAATTAAACTAGACCACTGTAATGTACTTTAATAACGTCTGTAATTAAGAATATCTCTGCTTAATTAAATAGTCAAACTTTAATCCTTTAAATAAAGAAGGAACATGGAACTACTTTTATGCAGAATAGTAAATGACGCGAGATTACTACTCTCACCCCTTAACTATTAACCCACTTGCAATGGAGCGCTCACGCCGTAAGCTGCGCACAGCGTTGGTTCGCGACGCAGAGATAAAAATGTGAAAGTTCGCTAAAGAATATATTAATAACTAAATTGTGCGCCGATGACATCTCTATCAAATCTTAAATAAGAAATTATGTAATTAATACAGTACTAGAACCATGAGGTGAAATTCAACTAATAAATAATCATGTGAAGTGAATACCAGTGAAACAAACTTTCGCTTTATTTATTCTAACAACAAGAATTACTACAGTCATCTAAGAAGAGAGTACCACACCCAGAATGATTTAACATACTTCAGGAACTTCACCATCACCGGATACTAAGATAACGACAGACCTTCAGGAAACAGACCGAGGACCGAAGAGCCAAATCTGCATCAACTACTGGAAACCACAGGTGACATGGAGGCTTGTCTTCCATGGTTATGAGATACTAAAATTATTACCAACAAAAGACAATTTAACTAACACTTTAAGACTTTTAAAAAAACAGACATTATATGTAAGATGTAGTCTGTAATCTAATAAAACTGTTTGTAGTAAAAGAGTAAAAGTTTAAACTGCCAAGCATTATTGTTTTAAAAAAGGTTAATAAAGCCCATTCTTCAAATGGCACAATTTTCAAGATTGTATATGGGGAGGTGACCATTATTAACATACTATATTCAATCCCGGATCCGTGGAATAAATTAAATTGATGTACATCTTTATTTTGAGGGCCCTTGTGAAAGAATAAAGTATATAATCATCTTGTAAACTGTAAGCTGTTGAACTATATATGTTGAGAACAAAAAGTAGAGCAATTAATCTCATGATGTAATAAAGAGATGTCATCTTTAGTACAGACTAAACTGAGTGCATAAATCAACAGTCTCCCCTTCCCTGTTTCCTTTTATATTAATTGTTTTGGTGTTGTGATTAATTTTCAGCTCGTCACAACGAAGGCAGCCTGTATAATTGGCAGAACCAATTAATGCGGGTTCCCTATGTTATAACACAAGTTAAGATGTTATAAATTGCGCCACTCTGCTTAAATTAAAATTTGCTGCTGCTGTGTTAAATTTAAATTTGCTGCTCCTTTGTAAAAAAAAAATAATTGTGTCTTGTATTGTTTAAGAAGTAATTGTGTCCCAATATTACACACACACAAGCTGTTGATCTATTCACTCATGTACTTTAGTATGTGTCAAAATTTTAAATAAAATAAAAATCATAATTATTATTATAGTAATATAGTATAGGTAACTTTAATTGTAAATTTAATATGTGTAAACTTATATTAACATATAGACCCACGTAAACGAAACCATGTACGTACTTGTCCAAAAATTTCATTCATCAACGTGTCAATTTGACGACAAACTCGAACAGGTAAATATCCTGTTGCCGCCTGTGTAAAACTGTCATAGTTACCCTCCCGCAAATTGAGTTAGACAATACGCCACCCTCTTTGATAGTTCTATTGTTATAAGGAGCGTGTATTATCCTGGGCTTAGTAACCGAGGATTCCCCTTTGTTGAACGTATATTGAAGCCTGTGTGAGATTTCTCTCTCTCTCTCAATGTAAAATGATTAAAGTTCACATTTTAATCGTTTATTTGAAAAAAAAAGAGTAAGAATACAATTGATTTATATTTTTATTTTTCTTGTGTAAAAAAAAGAAGAAAGCGTTGTATAGAATTTAATGCAAATAGTAGAATAATTATTCATAGCCACTCACATTTCAAAAATGGCTGTATTTAACCCTGATCTATTATTAAAAGATGAGCTGTGCTACGAAGCAATTTTACGCGGTTTAAAACACGTGAATGTAACAGTGTCTGAATTGCGAAAATCATTACGCGAAACCAGATCAGATATACCCTCGCAGTTAGATAGATTGCGTGAACTCGATTATGACAGCGAACGAGAAACTGTTATGCGAAGTATAGGGAACTGACGTTATTATCTCAAAACCTTCAAGACGAAAAATCACCTACTGTAATATTGCGCGTCACGCAACGAATAGAACATTTAACCCGCCGGTTGAACAATTTATTAAGCTGGCCCGACGTCACCGTAATCCCTGCCGATGTGCAGAAATTTGCGGATGAGGCATTACGCCAATTACCCATAATTATCAACGACTTACGACGAAAGTCAGACTCATCTAGAATGGAGGAAATTGAACAATCCTTACAAAAATTATATATTTCCCCGGTTCAATCCCCTACTTTAGAACACCCTCCCTTCACCTCGAACCACGAATCACCCACCGTATCGAAGATACAACCGACTCATGAACAGTTACCTAGTAGAGAATTAAATACCCTAACGATATCAGAACCCCTACAGCCTAGTGGATACCATACTCGCACTAGTCGATATGCGATTACAACTCCTAATGCAGCCACAAATCCTTCGAAATGTATACCAAATGTAAATTTTAATGTAGACCTCTACGGAAAGATTACCCACCCAGTAGAGAAAATAATTAATGAAATTCCTTACACCGATGGCTTAAGTATAACGAAACTGTTGAATTTTATCAGATACCTACTGCAAATAAAAGATCTACAACAATTGAACGATTGGCAAATACTGCAAGTAATCCTACCCAAATGTAAACCACCATTACGAGATCGTGTACTGGAATCATTAAACTCGACTCTTCCAGTAGAAGAACTTCATACTACCATAATCAAATATTTTATCCCCACGGGAATTTACGAGGAGATTAAAAGAAATACCGTACTTCGAGTACAAGGCGCCCATGAAAGACTGGCCCACTATATTGCAGACATCAGAGAATCTTCACGACTACTGCAAGTCGACTGGAGTGAGAAACAATTGGTCGATACTATTCTAGTAGGCTTATCTCCTGAAGAACGCTCCCGTTTAGCACTAATAAGTAGACCCCACACTTTCGCTGACCTTGAACAATGTAGTATTCATTCTTCAAATGTATGGTACGCAGATCAGCACAGACATGCATCGGTATCCGCAACACCACATAGCAAGGAAACGCAAGCCCTAGTTTCAGATGCAAGAACTCTACGAGAAAGACGACCATTTCGGCGCCCAACCTATTTTCATGGCCATGGTAAGTCCAAGGAGCCTCAACCTCGACAGGAAACCAGTGAGACCCCACGTAAAGAATATGTATGCTATAACTGCGGGAAACCTGGACAGCTCAGTAGAAACTGTAAACGGAAACAGATCAATCAGAAAACTCATTATCCAAAAAACATGTAAGGCGGGGAGATCCGAAACCCTGTGTCTTCCGCAGCATCGTGAAAACAGGTAAACCCCTGAGAGACAACAAATTAAAACAAAATAATAATGACAAAAGAAAATTAGACCCCTATGTTAGAAAATTTATCGATAAATGTAACGCTATTAATAAATGTGATTTCAGTAAGTGTCAATTACCTTATATACAAGTTGACCTTGGTGTTACATCCACCCTCGGATTGATTGATTCCGGATCAACGCGAAGTTTAATTAGTCAAGAGCTAGCCAATAAATTATTTAAACACAATTTAGTTAAACGCAGTCAATCAGTAAATATTAGATGCGCTACAGCTAATAAACAAAACTTAATGATAAAACTTATCATCACGTTTAAAGTAAAAATTAAGAATCTAACGTGGTATTTTCCAATGTTGGTATGCGACGAGTTAGGACCCGAGTTAATATTGGGAGCTGATTTTATCAGTAAAACAGGAATAATTCTAGATATACACGATAAGAAATTTTATTTTGGATTCGATCGTTCACGAAAATATAACTTGGATGATAATGCAAATAACAGAGAGAGTACTAGCACGACCTCTACACATCTAAAACATCACGAATCTGAATTAGGTCATCTGGAAAGTAAAGATAGACGGAACATACAGACATTAATAAAACAATTCTCCAATGTCCTCACCCCAAAGTTAGGACTGACGGACCTGATAGAGTACAAAATATATTTGAGCGACAATAAAGTAATACGTTTAGCCCCATACAAGTTATCACCTCCAAAAATGGAAGTAATGAGGAACCAAATTAACAAATTGTTAGAACAAGGAGTCATCGAACCCTCTACTTCATCTTATTCATCACCCGCGTTTTTAGTACCCAAAAGTAACGACAAACATAGATTAGTTGTGGACTACAGACAACTAAATAAACGGATAGAATTTGAATCTATACCGCTTCCCGACATCCACAGTGCTTTTCATTATTTTACGAAAGCAAAAATTTTTACCATTATGGATTTAAATCAGGCATTTCATCAAATACCCCTTTCGGAAGAATCAAAACGTCTAACCGCATTTGCCGTCCCTTTCAACCTGTACCAATTTACGAGGGTACCCTTTGGTATATCCCAAGGTAGTTCTGTATGTAGCAGATTATTAGAAAAATTATTTCATGATATAAAATTTAAATATGTGTACCACTACTTAGATGACATCGTTATCTACAGCGAGTCAATTGAGCAACTTCTTAAACATCTACGTGAAGTACTATCCCGATTGGAGAAACCTGGATTAACCGTAAACCCCAGTAAAGTAAATTTTGCTGTCACACAATTTTCATTTTTAGGTCACATCGTAAAAGCCAACGGAAAGGTAAGCATAGACCCCGAGCGAACCCGTGCTATCAGAGAATTTTTACCACCGCGGGATGCGAAAGGAATAGCCCGATTTTTAGGAATGATAAATTATTTCCACAAGTATATCCCACATCTAGCCGAAATTGCAGCACCGCTAAATACCTTAAGAAAGAAGGGAGTTAAATTTGAGTGGAATGAGCAACACCAAACCGCATTCGAGAAATTAAAAGAAAGCATCATATCACCCCCAGTACTACAATTAGCCGATTTTACAAAACCGTTTGTAGTGCAGACAGACAGTTCAAGTGTAGCCCTAGGTGCAGTGATATATCAGGAAGTAGATAACTCTAGATTACCTATTAGTTACGCTTCACGCACCCTGACAGATCAAGAAAAGAAATACTCCGCATACGAATTAGAATGTTTAGCTATCGTTTTCGCCTTTGAGAAGTTCAAACCCTTCTTAGAACATAAAGAGTTTTTGTTAGAAACAGATAATCTAGCATTATCTTGGCTACTAAATCACCCAAAACAGTTAGGTCGTATCGGAAGATGGGTATTAAGATTAAATTGTTTTAAATTCAAAGTACAACATATTAGAGGCACCCAAAACGTAGTTGCCGATACACTGTCACGTTTGTTCCAGCGGAGTAGTAAAACATACGAAAACAAGGAGAGTAGAGAAACGCCGATTATCAATACTTTAATGACCGAATTTCCTCTTGCATTTACGGACTTAGCCCAGTATCAACAACAAGACCCACGTTTGAGACACTAATTATTGAACAACTCGATAAAGGAAATAAGTCAGAAGAATACATATTAAGTAAGAGAGTGTTATGTTGTAGAATAGCGAACGGAAAATATTTACGAATAATCGCCCCTGATATTATTAAACCTATGCTGATGGAATATTATCACTCTTCCACCATTGGAGCACATATGGGAATAAATAAAACCATACATCGAATTCGTAAAGAATATCACTGGGAAAATATGAACAGTGAGTCGCTAATTTCGTGAAAAGGTGTAAGTTGTGTGCACTCAGCAAACCAGCGAGAAACAGTCAAATAAGTCAATTAATCTCAGAAATTCCTGCTACCCCGTTCTCCAAAATTTATTTAGACTTTTCAGGACCCTACCCGCGTTCTAAATCAGGAAATACAATGTTACTAATTTGCGTAGATTCTTTCAGCAAATTCGTCTGGATGTACCCCATGCGGCGAGCATTAGCTTCAACCACCGTAAGTATTTTACAGCATAGATTATTTAAAGAATTCGGTACCCCAGTCCATCTAGTGTCGGATAACGGACCACAGTTTAAGTCAAAGGAATTCAGGAACATGTGTTTCAAACTAGGAATAGACCACATTACCACTACAGAGTATCGTCCGCAAGGAAATATAGCTGAAAGGTATTTGCGAAACCTGAAATCTGCTTTAATAGCCTACCATGCAAACGATCATACGTCTTGGGACCAGAACCTATCCTGGATACAATTCGCCTTTAATTCAGCATATCATGAAGGACATAAGTCTACCCCATTCGAATTATTGTTCAAATATAAACCTAACCACCCATTATCCACTAAGTGGAAAATACATGAGTTGTTACCCCTTGAAATTAGGGATAAAAATATAAAGAAAATCTGGAATGAAGCGCGCGCTAATTTACGAGCAAACTTAGCGAAATCAAGGAAATATCACGAGCGAAATAATAATAATAATGAAGTAAAGTACCAAATCGGTGACTTAGTAATGTATAAAACACACCCTACGAGTAGTGCAATCGATAAGACAACTTCCAAGCTATCATACCGATGGTGCGGTCCTTATCAAATTCACAAATACTTAACGCCAGTAACTGTAGCCCTGTACGAACCCTCTACTCAAAAATATGTACGAAGAACACATATTTCGCAGATAAAACGTTATCACAAAGAAGGAAATGGTAGAGTGCAAGCTAAATAAATGTAAAAAAAAAGAGGTATATGTTGTGTACTCAACTGCTAAAGAGTACTTGAGTAACATTTGGCTACCTAATCGTATAAATAGGTACGAGGCCTGATCAACCTTGAATCCTATTCATCGAAAGTAGAGCAAAGTGAGAAGTCAGCTGACATCAAATATGAGTAATAATTAAGTAACAAATTACTTAAAGAGTAATTCTATAACAAGAATAACTCACAACTAAAGAAAAATCCGGTAGTAGTCGTAAGTAGTAGAGTTAAGAAAAATTTAGAATGTTTACAATATGTTTTATAATGTGTGAATTTTATGTAGTATTGGAATTAGTCTGTAAAGTATTATGTATATATATATATCGATAGTAAGAATAAGCAAGTCGAGAGTGACTTATGCAGCTCGTAATTTCATAGAGAGAAAAACGGGTGAGAGAAATTTCACACGGTAATCCCCAAGCATACTCCCGGTACATTGCTGACCAAATAAGCCGGAGTCTGTTCTTAAGCGGCGGAGTATGTGACGATTTCATTAATAAAAATATGGTAATTAATAAATAGGTAATGTGAAGGCTGAGAAATTTTAAATTTCTAATAAAATCGCACTTTTAAACTAAATGTTATTGCTATCATTAAATAATAATAATATTTAATAAAGAGTTGTAGTAATAAAATAAAAAGGAATACGAGTGTACAGAAAGGGTAAACCTTGTTAATTAATCCTGCATAGACATGCGCTAACCGGAATTAACTTGAATTCCGACCCCTAAACAAGCTAATAATACTTGTAAATTTGACATTATTTAAATAATTAAACTAGACCACTGTAATGTACTTTAATAACTTCTGTCATTCAGAATATCTCTGCTTAATTAAATAGTCAAACTTTAATCCTTTAAATAAAGAAGGAACATGGAACTACTTTTATGCAGAATAGTAAATGACGCGAGATTACTACTCTCACCCCTTAACTATTAACCCACTTGCAATGGAGCGCTCACGCCGTAAGCTGCGCACAGCGTTGGTTCGCGACGCAGAGATAAAAATGTGAAAGTTCGCTAAAGAATATATTAATAACTAAATTGTGCGCCGATGACATCTCTATCAAATCTTAAATAAGAAATTATGTAATTAATACAGTACTAGAACCATGAGGTGAAATTCAACTAATAAATAATCATGTGAAGTGAATACCAGTGAAACAAACTTTCGCTTTATTTATTCTAACAACAAGAATTACTACAGTCATCTAAGAAGAGAGTACCACACCCAGAATGATTTAACATACTTCAGGAACTTCACCATCACCGGATACTAAGATAACGACAGACCTTCAGGAAACAGACCGAGGACCGAAGAGCCAAATCTGCATCAACTACTGGAAACCACAGTTGACATGGAGGCTTGTCTTCCATGGTTATGAGATACTAAAATTATTACCAACAAAAGACAATTTAACTAACACTTTAAGACTTTTAAAAAAAACAGACATTATATGTAAGATGTAGTCTGTAATCTAATAAAACTGTTTGTAGTAAAAGAGTAAAAGTTTAAACTGAAAGCATTATTGTTTTAAAAAAGGTTAATAAAGCCCATTCTTCAAATGGCACAATTTTCAAGATTGTATATGGGGAGGTGACCATTATTAACATACTATATTCAATCCCGGATCCGTGGAGTAAATTAAATTGATGTACATCTTTATTTTGAGGGCCCTTGTGAAAGAATAAAGTATATAATCATCTTGTAAACTGTAAGCTGTTGAACTATATATGTTGAGAACAAAAAGTAGAGCAATTAATCTCATGATGTAATAAAGAGATGTCATCTTTAGTACAGACTAAACTGAGTGCATAAATCAACAGTCTCCCCTTCCCTGTTTCCATTTATATTAATTGTTTTGGAGTTGTGATTAATTTTCAGCTCGTCACAACGAAGGCAGCCTGTATAATTGGCAGAACCAATTAATGCGGGTTCCCTATGTTATAACACAAGTTAAGATGTTATAAATTGCGCCACTCTGCTTAAATTAAAATTTGCTGCTGCTGTGTTAAATTTAAATTTGCTGCTCCTTTGTAAAAAAAAAATAATTGTGTCTTGTATTGTTTAAGAAGTAATTGTGTCCCAATATTACACACACAAGTTGTTGATCTATTCACTCATGTACTTTAGTATGTGTCAAAATTTTAAATAAAATAAAAATCATAATTATTATTATAGTAATATAGTATAGGTAACTTTAATTGTAAATTTAATATGTGTAAACTTATATTAACATATAGACCAACGTAAACAAAACCATGTACGTACTTGTCCAAAAATTTCATTCATCAACGTGTCAATTTGACGACAAACTCGAACAGGTAAATATCCTGTTGCCGCCTGTGTAAAACTGTCATAGTTACCCTCCCGCAAATTGAGTTAGACAATACGCCACCCTCTTTGATAGTTCTATTGTTATAAGAAGCGTGTATTATCCTGTGCTTAGTAACCGAGGATTCCCCCTTTGTTGAACGTATATTGAAGCCTGTGTGAGATTTCTCTCTCTCTCTCAATGTAAAATGATTAAAGTTCACAATTTAATCGTTTATTTGAAAAAAAAAGAGTAAGAATACAATTGATTTATATTTTTATTTTTCTTGTGTAAAAAAAAGAAGAAAGCGTTGTATAGAATTTAATGCAAAGAGTAGAATAATTATTTATAGCCACTCACATTTCAAAAATGGCTGTATTTAACCCTGATCTATTATTGAAAGATGAGCTGTGCTACGAAGCAATTTTACGCGGTTTAAAACACGTGAATGTAACAGTGTCTGAATTGTGAAAATCATTACGCGATACCAGATCAGATATACCCTCGCAGTTAGATAGATTGCGTGAACTCGATTATGACAGCGAACGAGAAACCTGTTATGCGAAGTATAGGGAACTGACGTTATTATCTCAAAACCTTCAAGACGAAAAATCACTTACTGTAATATTGCGCGTCACGCAACGAATAGAACACTTAACCCGCCGGTTGAACAATTTATTAAGCTGGCCCGACGTCACCGTAATCCCTGCCGATGTGCAGAAATTTGCGGATGAGGCATTACGCCAATTACCCATAATTATCAACGACTTACGACGAAAGTCAGACTCATCTAGAATGGAGGAAATTGAACAATCCTTACAAAAATTATATATTTCCCCGGTTCAATCCCCTACTTTAGAACACCCTCCCTCCACCTCGAACCACGAATCACCCACCGTATCGAAGATACAACCGACTCATGAACAGTTACCTAGTAGAGAATTAAATACCCTAACGATATCAGAACCCCTACAGCCTAGTGGATACCATACTCGCACTAGTCGATATGCGATTACAACTCCTAATGCAGCCACAAATCCTTCGAAATGTATACCAAATGTAAATTTTAATGTAGACCTCTACGGAAAGATTACCCACCCAGTAGAGAAAATAATTAATGAAATTCCTTACACCGATGGCTTAAGTATAACGAAACTGTTGAATTTTATCAGATACCTACTGCAAATAAAAGATCTACAACAATTGAACGATTGGCAAATACTGCAAGTAATCCTACCCAAATGTAAACCACCATTACGAGATCGTGTACTGGAATCATTAAACTCGACTCTTCCAGTAGAAGAACTTCATACTACCATAATCAAATATTTTATCCCCACGGGAATTTACGAGGAGATTAAAAGAAATACCGTACTTCGAGTACAAGGCGCCCATGAAAGACTGGCCCACTATATTGCAGACATCAGAGAATCTTCACGACTACTGCAAGTCGACTGGAGTGAGAAACAATTGGTCGATACTATTCTAGTAGGCTTATCTCCTGAAGAACGCTCCCGTTTAGCACTAATAAGTAGACCCCACACTTTCGCTGACCTTGAACAATGTAGTATTCATTCTTCAAATGTATGGTACGCAGATCAGCACAGACATGCATCGGTATCCGCAACACCACATAGCAAGGAAACGCAAGCCCTAGTTTCAGATGGAAGAACTCTACGAGAAAGACGACCATTTCGGCGACCAACCTATTTTCATGGCCATGGTAAGTCCAAGGAGCCTCAACCTCGACAGGAAACCAGTGAGACCCCACGTAAAGAATATGTATGCTATAACTGCGGGAAACCTGGACAGCTCAGTAGAAACTGTAAACGGAAACAGATCAATCAGAAAACTCATTATCCAAAAAACATGTAAGGCGGGGAGATCCGAAACCCTGTGTCTTCCGCAGCATCGTGAAAACAGGTAAACCCCTGAGAGAGAACAAATTAAAACAAAATAATAATAACAAAAGAAAATTAGACCCCTATGTTAGAAAATTTATCGATAAATGTAACGCTATTAATAAATGTGATTTCAGTAAGTGTCAATTACCGTATATACAAGTTGACCTTGGTGTTACATCCACCCTCGGATTGATTGATTCCGGATCAACGCGAAGTTTAATTAGTCAAGAGCTAGCCAATAAATTATTTAAACACAATTTAGTTAAACGCAGTCAATCAGTAAATATTAGATGCGCTACAGCTAATAAACAAAACTTAATGATAAAACTTATCATCACGTTTAAAGTAAAAATTAAGAATCTAACGTGGTATTTTCCAATGTTGGTATGCGACGAGTTAGGACCCGAGTTAATATTGGGAGCTGATTTTATCAGTAAAACAGGAATAATTCTAGATATACACGATAAGAAATTTTATTTTGGATTCGATCGTTCACGAAAATATAACTTGGATGATAATGCAAATAACAGAGAGAGTACTAGCACGACCTCTACACATCTAAAACATCACGAATCTGAATTAGGTCATCTGGAAAGTAAAGATAGACGGAACATATAGACATTAATAAAACAATTCTCCAATGTCCTCACCCCAAAGTTAGGACTGACGGACCTGATAGAGTACAAAATAAATTTGAGCGACAATAAAGTAATACGTTTAGCCCCATACAAGTTATCACCTCCAAAAATGGAAGTAATGAGGAACCAAATTAACAAATTGTTAGAACAAGGAGTCATCGAACCCTCTACTTCATCTTATTCATCACCCGCGTTTTTAGTACCCAAAAGTAACGACAAACATAGATTAGTTGTGGACTACAGACAACTAAATAAACGGATAGAATTTGAATCTATACCGCTTCCCGACATCCACAGTGCTTTTCATTATTTTACGAAAGCAAAAATTTTTACCATTATGGATTTAAATCAGGCATTTCATCAAATACCCCTTTCCGAAGAATCAAAACGTCTAACCGCATTTGCCGTCCCTTTCCACCTGTACCAATTTACAAGGGTACCCTTTGGTATATCCCAAGGTAGTTCTGTATGTAGCAGATTATTAGAAAAATTATTTCATGATATAAAATTTAAATATGTGTACCACTACTTAGATGACATCGTTATCTACAGCGAGTCAATTGAGCAACTTCTTAAACATCTACGTGAAGTACTATCCCGATTGGAGAAAGCTGGTTTAACCGTAAACCCCAGTAAAGTAAATTTTGCTGTCACACAATTTTCATTTTTAGGTCACATCGTAAAAGCCAACGGAAAGGTAAGCATAGACCCCGAGCGAACCCGTGCTATCAGAGAATTTTTACCACCGCGGGATGCGAAAGGAATAGCCCGATTTTTAGGAATGATAAATTATTTCCACAAGTATATCCCACATCTAGCCGAAATTGCAGCACCGCTAAATACCTTAAGAAAGAAGGGAGTTAAATTTGAGTGGAATGAGCAACACCAAACCGCATTCGAGAAATTAAAAGAAAGCATCATATCACCCCCAGTACTACAATTAGCCGATTTTACAAAACCGTTTGTAGTGCAGACAGACAGTTCAAGTGTAGCCCTAGGTGCAGTGATATATCAGGAAGTAGATAACTCTAGATTACCTATTAGTTACGCTTCACGCACCCTGACAGATCAAGAAAAGAAATACTCCGCATACGAATTAGAATGTTTAGCTATCGTTTTCGCTTTTGAGAAGTTCAAACCCTTCTTAGAACATAAAGAGTTTTTGTTAGAAACAGATAATCTAGCATTATCTTGGCTACTAAATCACCCAAAACAGTTAGGTCGTATCGGAAGATGGGTATTAAGATTAAATTGTTTTAAATTCAAAGTACAACATATTAGAGGCACCCAAAACGTAGTTGCCGATACACTGTCACGTTTGTTCCAGCGGAGTAGTAAAACATACGAAAACAAGGAGAGTAGAGAAACGCCGATTATCAATACTTTAATGACCGAATTTCCTCTTGCATTTACGGACTTAGCCCAGTATCAACAACAAGACCCACGTTTGAGACACTAATTATTGAACAACTCGATAAAGGAAATAAGTCAGAAGAATACATATTAAGTAAGAGAGTGTTATGTTGTAGAATAGCGAACGGAAAATATTTACGAATAATCGCCCCTGATATTATTAAACCTATGCTGATGGAATATTATCACTCTTCCACCATTGGAGCACATATGGGAATAAATAAAACCATACATCGAATTCGTAAAGAATATCACTGGGAAAATATGAACAGTGAGTCGCTAATTTCGTGAAAAGGTGTAAGTTGTGTGCACTCAGCAAACCAGCGAGAAACAGTCAAATAAGTCAATTAATCTCAGAAATTCCTGCTACCCCGTTCTCCAAAATTTATTTAGACTTTTCAGGACCCTACCCGCGTTCTAAATCAGGAAATACAATGTTACTAATTTGCGTAGATTCTTTCAGCAAATTCGTCTGGATGTACCCCATGCGGCGAGCATTAGCTTCAACCACCGTAAGTATTTTACAGCATAGATTATTTAAAGAATTCGGTACCCCAGTCCATCTAGTGTCGGATAACGGACCACAGTTTAAGTCAAAGGAATTCAGGAACATGTGTTTCAAACTAGGAATAGACCACATTACCACTACAGAGTATCGTCCGCAAGGAAATATAGCTGAAAGGTATTTGCGAAACCTGAAATCTGCTTTAATAGCCTACCATGCAAACGATCATACGTCTTGGGACCAGAACCTATCCTGGATACAATTCGCCTTTAATTCAGCATATCATGAAGGACATAAGTCTACCCCATTCGAATTATTGTTCAAATATAAACCTAACCACCCATTATCCACTAAGTGGAAAATACATGAGTTGTTACCCCTTGAAATTAGGGATAAAAATATAAAGAAAATCTGGAATGAAGCGCGCGCTAATTTACGAGCAAACTTAGCGAAATCAAGGAAATATCACGAGCGAAATAATAATAATAATGAAGTAAAGTACCAAATCGGTGACTTAGTAATGTATAAAACACACCCTACGAGTAGTGCAATCGATAAGACAACTTCCAAGCTATCATACCGATGGTGCGGTCCTTATCAAATTCACAAATACTTAACGCCAGTAACTGTAGCCCTGTACGAACCCTCTACTCAAAAATATGTACGAAGAACACATATTTCGCAGATAAAACGTTATCACAAAGAAGGAAATGGTAGAGAGCAAGCTAAATAAATGTAAAAAAAAAGAGGTATATGTTGTGTACTCAACTGCTAAAGAGTACTTGAGTAACATTTGGCTACCTAATCGTATAAATAGGTACGAGGCCTGATCAACCTTGAATCCTATTCATCGAAAGTAGAGCAAAGTGAGAAGTCAGCTGACATCAAATATGAGTAATAATTAAGTAACAAATTACTTAAAGAGTAATTCTATAACAAGAACAACTCACAACTAAAGAACAATCCGGTAGTAGTCGTAAGTAGTAGAGTTAAGAAAAATTTAGAATGTTTACAATATGTTTTATAATGTGTGAATTTTATGTAGTATTGGAATTAGTCTGTAAAGTATTATGTATATATATATATATATATCGATAGTAAGAATAAGCAAGTCGAGAGTGACTTATGCAGCTCGTAATTTCATAGAGAGAAAAACGGGTGAGAGAAATTTCACACGGTAATCCCCAAGCATACTCCCGGTACATTGCTGACCAAATAAGCCGGAGTCTGTTCTTAAGCGGCGGAGTATGTGACGATTTCATTAATAAAAATATGGTAATTAATAAATAGGTAATGTGAAGGCTGAGAAATTTTAAATTTCTAATAAAATCGCACTTTTAAACTAAATGTTATTGCTATCATTAAATAATAATAATATTTAATAAAGAGTTGTAGTAATAAAATAAAAAGGAATACGAGTGTACAGAAAGGGTAAACCTTGTTAATTAATCCTGCATAGACATGCGCTAACCGGAATTAACTTGAATTCCGACCCCTAAACAAGCTAATAATACTTGTAAATTTGACATTATTTAAATAATTAAACTAGACCACTGTAATGTACTTTAATAACTTCTGTCATTCAGAATATCTCTGCTTAATTAAATAGTCAAACTTTAATCCTTTAAATAAAGAAGGAACATGGAACTACTTTTATGCAGAATAGTAAATGACGCGAGATTACTACTCTCACCCCTTAACTATTAACCCACTTGCAATGGAGCGCTCACGCCGTAAGCTGCGCACAGCGTTGGTTCGCGACGCAGAGATAAAAATGTGAAAGTTCGCTAAAGAATATATTAATAACTAAATTGTGCGCCGATGACATCTCTATCAAATCTTAAATAAGAAATTATGTAATTAATACA
This sequence comes from Magicicada septendecula, assembly GCA_034769895.1. NCBI lineage: Eukaryota > Metazoa > Arthropoda > Insecta > Hemiptera > Cicadidae > Magicicada > Magicicada septendecula. The sequence goes on from CM068368.1 coordinate 451,567,631, forward strand.
GTACTAGAACCATGAGGTGAAATTCAACTAATAAATAATCATGTGAAGTGAATACCAGTGAAACAAACTTTCGCTTTATTTATTCTAACAACAAGAATTACTACAGTCATCTAAGAAGAGAGTACCACACCCAGAATGATTTAACATACTTCAGGAACTTCACCATCACCGGATACTAAGATAACGACAGACCTTCAGGAAACAGACCGAGGACCGAAGAGCCAAATCTGCATCAACTACTGGAAACCACAGGTGACATGGAGGCTTGTCTTCCATGGTTATGAGATACTAAAATTATTACCAACAAAAGACAATTTAACTAACACTTTAAGACTTTTAAAAAAACAGACATTATATGTAAGATGTAGTCTGTAATCTAATAAAACTGTTTGTAGTAAAAGAGTAAAAGTTTAAACTGCCAAGCATTATTGTTTTAAAAAAGGTTAATAAAGCCCATTCTTCAAATGGCACAATTTTCAAGATTGTATATGGGGAGGTGACCATTATTAACATACTATATTCAATCCCGGATCCGTGGAATAAATTAAATTGATGTACATCTTTATTTTGAGGGCCCTTGTGAAAGAATAAAGTATATAATCATCTTGTAAACTGTAAGCTGTTGAACTATATATGTTGAGAACAAAAAGTAGAGCAATTAATCTCATGATGTAATAAAGAGATGTCATCTTTAGTACAGACTAAACTGAGTGCATAAATCAACAGTCTCCCCTTCCCTGTTTCCTTTTATATTAATTGTTTTGGTGTTGTGATTAATTTTCAGCTCGTCACAACGAAGGCAGCCTGTATAATTGGCAGAACCAATTAATGCGGGTTCCCTATGTTATAACACAAGTTAAGATGTTATAAATTGCGCCACTCTGCTTAAATTAAAATTTGCTGCTGCTGTGTTAAATTTAAATTTGCTGCTCCTTTGTAAAAAAAAAATAATTGTGTCTTGTATTGTTTAAGAAGTAATTGTGTCCCAATATTACACACACACAAGCTGTTGATCTATTCACTCATGTACTTTAGTATGTGTCAAAATTTTAAATAAAATAAAAATCATAATTATTATTATAGTAATATAGTATAGGTAACTTTAATTGTAAATTTAATATGTGTAAACTTATATTAACATATAGACCCACGTAAACGAAACCATGTACGTACTTGTCCAAAAATTTCATTCATCAACGTGTCAATTTGACGACAAACTCGAACAGGTAAATATCCTGTTGCCGCCTGTGTAAAACTGTCATAGTTACCCTCCCGCAAATTGAGTTAGACAATACGCCACCCTCTTTGATAGTTCTATTGTTATAAGGAGCGTGTATTATCCTGGGCTTAGTAACCGAGGATTCCCCTTTGTTGAACGTATATTGAAGCCTGTGTGAGATTTCTCTCTCTCTCTCAATGTAAAATGATTAAAGTTCACATTTTAATCGTTTATTTGAAAAAAAAAGAGTAAGAATACAATTGATTTATATTTTTATTTTTCTTGTGTAAAAAAAAGAAGAAAGCGTTGTATAGAATTTAATGCAAATAGTAGAATAATTATTCATAGCCACTCACATTTCAAAAATGGCTGTATTTAACCCTGATCTATTATTAAAAGATGAGCTGTGCTACGAAGCAATTTTACGCGGTTTAAAACACGTGAATGTAACAGTGTCTGAATTGCGAAAATCATTACGCGAAACCAGATCAGATATACCCTCGCAGTTAGATAGATTGCGTGAACTCGATTATGACAGCGAACGAGAAACTGTTATGCGAAGTATAGGGAACTGACGTTATTATCTCAAAACCTTCAAGACGAAAAATCACCTACTGTAATATTGCGCGTCACGCAACGAATAGAACATTTAACCCGCCGGTTGAACAATTTATTAAGCTGGCCCGACGTCACCGTAATCCCTGCCGATGTGCAGAAATTTGCGGATGAGGCATTACGCCAATTACCCATAATTATCAACGACTTACGACGAAAGTCAGACTCATCTAGAATGGAGGAAATTGAACAATCCTTACAAAAATTATATATTTCCCCGGTTCAATCCCCTACTTTAGAACACCCTCCCTTCACCTCGAACCACGAATCACCCACCGTATCGAAGATACAACCGACTCATGAACAGTTACCTAGTAGAGAATTAAATACCCTAACGATATCAGAACCCCTACAGCCTAGTGGATACCATACTCGCACTAGTCGATATGCGATTACAACTCCTAATGCAGCCACAAATCCTTCGAAATGTATACCAAATGTAAATTTTAATGTAGACCTCTACGGAAAGATTACCCACCCAGTAGAGAAAATAATTAATGAAATTCCTTACACCGATGGCTTAAGTATAACGAAACTGTTGAATTTTATCAGATACCTACTGCAAATAAAAGATCTACAACAATTGAACGATTGGCAAATACTGCAAGTAATCCTACCCAAATGTAAACCACCATTACGAGATCGTGTACTGGAATCATTAAACTCGACTCTTCCAGTAGAAGAACTTCATACTACCATAATCAAATATTTTATCCCCACGGGAATTTACGAGGAGATTAAAAGAAATACCGTACTTCGAGTACAAGGCGCCCATGAAAGACTGGCCCACTATATTGCAGACATCAGAGAATCTTCACGACTACTGCAAGTCGACTGGAGTGAGAAACAATTGGTCGATACTATTCTAGTAGGCTTATCTCCTGAAGAACGCTCCCGTTTAGCACTAATAAGTAGACCCCACACTTTCGCTGACCTTGAACAATGTAGTATTCATTCTTCAAATGTATGGTACGCAGATCAGCACAGACATGCATCGGTATCCGCAACACCACATAGCAAGGAAACGCAAGCCCTAGTTTCAGATGGAAGAACTCTACGAGAAAGACGACCATTTCGGCGCCCAACCTATTTTCATGGCCATGGTAAGTCCAAGGAGCCTCAACCTCGACAGGAAACCAGTGAGACCCCACGTAAAGAATATGTATGCTATAACTGCGGGAAACCTGGACAGCTCAGTAGAAACTGTAAACGGAAACAGATCAATCAGAAAACTCATTATCCAAAAAACATGTAAGGCGGGGAGATCCGAAACCCTGTGTCTTCCGCAGCATCGTGAAAACAGGTAAACCCCTGAGAGACAACAAATTAAAACAAAATAATAATGACAAAAGAAAATTAGACCCCTATGTTAGAAAATTTATCGATAAATGTAACGCTATTAATAAATGTGATTTCAGTAAGTGTCAATTACCTTATATACAAGTTGACCTTGGTGTTACATCCACCCTCGGATTGATTGATTCCGGATCAACGCGAAGTTTAATTAGTCAAGAGCTAGCCAATAAATTATTTAAACACAATTTAGTTAAACGCAGTCAATCAGTAAATATTAGATGCGCTACAGCTAATAAACAAAACTTAATGATAAAACTTATCATCACGTTTAAAGTAAAAATTAAGAATCTAACGTGGTATTTTCCAATGTTGGTATGCGACGAGTTAGGACCCGAGTTAATATTGGGAGCTGATTTTATCAGTAAAACAGGAATAATTCTAGATATACACGATAAGAAATTTTATTTTGGATTCGATCGTTCACGAAAATATAACTTGGATGATAATGCAAATAACAGAGAGAGTACTAGCACGACCTCTACACATCTAAAACATCACGAATCTGAATTAGGTCATCTGGAAAGTAAAGATAGACGGAACATACAGACATTAATAAAACAATTCTCCAATGTCCTCACCCCAAAGTTAGGACTGACGGACCTGATAGAGTACAAAATATATTTGAGCGACAATAAAGTAATACGTTTAGCCCCATACAAGTTATCACCTCCAAAAATGGAAGTAATGAGGAACCAAATTAACAAATTGTTAGAACAAGGAGTCATCGAACCCTCTACTTCATCTTATTCATCACCCGCGTTTTTAGTACCCAAAAGTAACGACAAACATAGATTAGTTGTGGACTACAGACAACTAAATAAACGGATAGAATTTGAATCTATACCGCTTCCCGACATCCACAGTGCTTTTCATTATTTTACGAAAGCAAAAATTTTTACCATTATGGATTTAAATCAGGCATTTCATCAAATACCCCTTTCGGAAGAATCAAAACGTCTAACCGCATTTGCCGTCCCTTTCAACCTGTACCAATTTACGAGGGTACCCTTTGGTATATCCCAAGGTAGTTCTGTATGTAGCAGATTATTAGAAAAATTATTTCATGATATAAAATTTAAATATGTGTACCACTACTTAGATGACATCGTTATCTACAGCGAGTCAATTGAGCAACTTCTTAAACATCTACGTGAAGTACTATCCCGATTGGAGAAACCTGGATTAACCGTAAACCCCAGTAAAGTAAATTTTGCTGTCACACAATTTTCATTTTTAGGTCACATCGTAAAAGCCAACGGAAAGGTAAGCATAGACCCCGAGCGAACCCGTGCTATCAGAGAATTTTTACCACCGCGGGATGCGAAAGGAATAGCCCGATTTTTAGGAATGATAAATTATTTCCACAAGTATATCCCACATCTAGCCGAAATTGCAGCACCGCTAAATACCTTAAGAAAGAAGGGAGTTAAATTTGAGTGGAATGAGCAACACCAAACCGCATTCGAGAAATTAAAAGAAAGCATCATATCACCCCCAGTACTACAATTAGCCGATTTTACAAAACCGTTTGTAGTGCAGACAGACAGTTCAAGTGTAGCCCTAGGTGCAGTGATATATCAGGAAGTAGATAACTCTAGATTACCTATTAGTTACGCTTCACGCACCCTGACAGATCAAGAAAAGAAATACTCCGCATACGAATTAGAATGTTTAGCTATCGTTTTCGCTTTTGAGAAGTTCAAACCCTTCTTAGAACATAAAGAGTTTTTGTTAGAAACAGATAATCTAGCATTATCTTGGCTACTAAATCACCCAAAACAGTTAGGTCGTATCGGAAGATGGGTATTAAGATTAAATTGTTTTAAATTCAAAGTACAACATATTAGAGGCACCCAAAACGTAGTTGCCGATACACTGTCACGTTTGTTCCAGCGGAGTAGTAAAACATACGAAAACAAGGAGAGTAGAGAAACGCCGATTATCAATACTTTAATGACCGAATTTCCTCTTGCATTTACGGACTTAGCCCAGTATCAACAACAAGACCCACGTTTGAGACACTAATTATTGAACAACTCGATAAAGGAAATAAGTCAGAAGAATACATATTAAGTAAGAGAGTGTTATGTTGTAGAATAGCGAACGGAAAATATTTACGAATAATCGCCCCTGATATTATTAAACCTATGCTGATGGAATATTATCACTCTTCCACCATTGGAGCACATATGGGAATAAATAAAACCATACATCGAATTCGTAAAGAATATCACTGGGAAAATATGAACAGTGAGTCGCTAATTTCGTGAAAAGGTGTAAGTTGTGTGCACTCAGCAAACCAGCGAGAAACAGTCAAATAAGTCAATTAATCTCAGAAATTCCTGCTACCCCGTTCTCCAAAATTTATTTAGACTTTTCAGGACCCTACCCGCGTTCTAAATCAGGAAATACAATGTTACTAATTTGCGTAGATTCTTTCAGCAAATTCGTCTGGATGTACCCCATGCGGCGAGCATTAGCTTCAACCACCGTAAGTATTTTACAGCATAGATTATTTAAAGAATTCGGTACCCCAGTCCATCTAGTGTCGGATAACGGACCACAGTTTAAGTCAAAGGAATTCAGGAACATGTGTTTCAAACTAGGAATAGACCACATTACCACTACAGAGTATCGTCCGCAAGGAAATATAGCTGAAAGGTATTTGCGAAACCTGAAATCTGCTTTAATAGCCTACCATGCAAACGATCATACGTCTTGGGACCAGAACCTATCCTGGATACAATTCGCCTTTAATTCAGCATATCATGAAGGACATAAGTCTACCCCATTCGAATTATTGTTCAAATATAAACCTAACCACCCATTATCCACTAAGTGGAAAATACATGAGTTGTTACCCCTTGAAATTAGGGATAAAAATATAAAGAAAATCTGGAATGAAGCGCGCGCTAATTTACGAGCAAACTTAGCGAAATCAAGGAAATATCACGAGCGAAATAATAATAATAATGAAGTAAAGTACCAAATCGGTGACTTAGTAATGTATAAAACACACCCTACGAGTAGTGCAATCGATAAGACAACTTCCAAGCTATCATACCGATGGTGCGGTCCTTATCAAATTCACAAATACTTAACGCCAGTAACTGTAGCCCTGTACGAACCCTCTACTCAAAAATATGTACGAAGAACACATATTTCGCAGATAAAACGTTATCACAAAGAAGGAAATGGTAGAGTGCAAGCTAAATAAATGTAAAAAAAAAGAGGTATATGTTGTGTACTCAACTGCTAAAGAGTACTTGAGTAACATTTGGCTACCTAATCGTATAAATAGGTACGAGGCCTGATCAACCTTGAATCCTATTCATCGAAAGTAGAGCAAAGTGAGAAGTCAGCTGACATCAAATATGAGTAATAATTAAGTAACAAATTACTTAAAGAGTAATTCTATAACAAGAATAACTCACAACTAAAGAAAAATCCGGTAGTAGTCGTAAGTAGTAGAGTTAAGAAAAATTTAGAATGTTTACAATATGTTTTATAATGTGTGAATTTTATGTAGTATTGGAATTAGTCTGTAAAGTATTATGTATATATATATATCGATAGTAAGAATAAGCAAGTCGAGAGTGACTTATGCAGCTCGTAATTTCATAGAGAGAAAAACGGGTGAGAGAAATTTCACACGGTAATCCCCAAGCATACTCCCGGTACATTGCTGACCAAATAAGCCGGAGTCTGTTCTTAAGCGGCGGAGTATGTGACGATTTCATTAATAAAAATATGGTAATTAATAAATAGGTAATGTGAAGGCTGAGAAATTTTAAATTTCTAATAAAATCGCACTTTTAAACTAAATGTTATTGCTATCATTAAATAATAATAATATTTAATAAAGAGTTGTAGTAATAAAATAAAAAGGAATACGAGTGTACAGAAAGGGTAAACCTTGTTAATTAATCCTGCATAGACATGCGCTAACCGGAATTAACTTGAATTCCGACCCCTAAACAAGCTAATAATACTTGTAAATTTGACATTATTTAAATAATTAAACTAGACCACTGTAATGTACTTTAATAACTTCTGTCATTCAGAATATCTCTGCTTAATTAAATAGTCAAACTTTAATCCTTTAAATAAAGAAGGAACATGGAACTACTTTTATGCAGAATAGTAAATGACGCGAGATTACTACTCTCACCCCTTAACTATTAACCCACTTGCAATGGAGCGCTCACGCCGTAAGCTGCGCACAGCGTTGGTTCGCGACGCAGAGATAAAAATGTGAAAGTTCGCTAAAGAATATATTAATAACTAAATTGTGCGCCGATGACATCTCTATCAAATCTTAAATAAGAAATTATGTAATTAATACAGTACTAGAACCATGAGGTGAAATTCAACTAATAAATAATCATGTGAAGTGAATACCAGTGAAACAAACTTTCGCTTTATTTATTCTAACAACAAGAATTACTACAGTCATCTAAGAAGAGAGTACCACACCCAGAATGATTTAACATACTTCAGGAACTTCACCATCACCGGATACTAAGATAACGACAGACCTTCAGGAAACAGACCGAGGACCGAAGAGCCAAATCTGCATCAACTACTGGAAACCACAGTTGACATGGAGGCTTGTCTTCCATGGTTATGAGATACTAAAATTATTACCAACAAAAGACAATTTAACTAACACTTTAAGACTTTTAAAAAAAACAGACATTATATGTAAGATGTAGTCTGTAATCTAATAAAACTGTTTGTAGTAAAAGAGTAAAAGTTTAAACTGAAAGCATTATTGTTTTAAAAAAGGTTAATAAAGCCCATTCTTCAAATGGCACAATTTTCAAGATTGTATATGGGGAGGTGACCATTATTAACATACTATATTCAATCCCGGATCCGTGGAGTAAATTAAATTGATGTACATCTTTATTTTGAGGGCCCTTGTGAAAGAATAAAGTATATAATCATCTTGTAAACTGTAAGCTGTTGAACTATATATGTTGAGAACAAAAAGTAGAGCAATTAATCTCATGATGTAATAAAGAGATGTCATCTTTAGTACAGACTAAACTGAGTGCATAAATCAACAGTCTCCCCTTCCCTGTTTCCATTTATATTAATTGTTTTGGAGTTGTGATTAATTTTCAGCTCGTCACAACGAAGGCAGCCTGTATAATTGGCAGAACCAATTAATGCGGGTTCCCTATGTTATAACACAAGTTAAGATGTTATAAATTGCGCCACTCTGCTTAAATTAAAATTTGCTGCTGCTGTGTTAAATTTAAATTTGCTGCTCCTTTGTAAAAAAAAAATAATTGTGTCTTGTATTGTTTAAGAAGTAATTGTGTCCCAATATTACACACACAAGTTGTTGATCTATTCACTCATGTACTTTAGTATGTGTCAAAATTTTAAATAAAATAAAAATCATAATTATTATTATAGTAATATAGTATAGGTAACTTTAATTGTAAATTTAATATGTGTAAACTTATATTAACATATAGACCAACGTAAACAAAACCATGTACGTACTTGTCCAAAAATTTCATTCATCAACGTGTCAATTTGACGACAAACTCGAACAGGTAAATATCCTGTTGCCGCCTGTGTAAAACTGTCATAGTTACCCTCCCGCAAATTGAGTTAGACAATACGCCACCCTCTTTGATAGTTCTATTGTTATAAGAAGCGTGTATTATCCTGTGCTTAGTAACCGAGGATTCCCCCTTTGTTGAACGTATATTGAAGCCTGTGTGAGATTTCTCTCTCTCTCTCAATGTAAAATGATTAAAGTTCACAATTTAATCGTTTATTTGAAAAAAAAAGAGTAAGAATACAATTGATTTATATTTTTATTTTTCTTGTGTAAAAAAAAGAAGAAAGCGTTGTATAGAATTTAATGCAAAGAGTAGAATAATTATTTATAGCCACTCACATTTCAAAAATGGCTGTATTTAACCCTGATCTATTATTGAAAGATGAGCTGTGCTACGAAGCAATTTTACGCGGTTTAAAACACGTGAATGTAACAGTGTCTGAATTGTGAAAATCATTACGCGATACCAGATCAGATATACCCTCGCAGTTAGATAGATTGCGTGAACTCGATTATGACAGCGAACGAGAAACCTGTTATGCGAAGTATAGGGAACTGACGTTATTATCTCAAAACCTTCAAGACGAAAAATCACTTACTGTAATATTGCGCGTCACGCAACGAATAGAACACTTAACCCGCCGGTTGAACAATTTATTAAGCTGGCCCGACGTCACCGTAATCCCTGCCGATGTGCAGAAATTTGCGGATGAGGCATTACGCCAATTACCCATAATTATCAACGACTTACGACGAAAGTCAGACTCATCTAGAATGGAGGAAATTGAACAATCCTTACAAAAATTATATATTTCCCCGGTTCAATCCCCTACTTTAGAACACCCTCCCTCCACCTCGAACCACGAATCACCCACCGTATCGAAGATACAACCGACTCATGAACAGTTACCTAGTAGAGAATTAAATACCCTAACGATATCAGAACCCCTACAGCCTAGTGGATACCATACTCGCACTAGTCGATATGCGATTACAACTCCTAATGCAGCCACAAATCCTTCGAAATGTATACCAAATGTAAATTTTAATGTAGACCTCTACGGAAAGATTACCCACCCAGTAGAGAAAATAATTAATGAAATTCCTTACACCGATGGCTTAAGTATAACGAAACTGTTGAATTTTATCAGATACCTACTGCAAATAAAAGATCTACAACAATTGAACGATTGGCAAATACTGCAAGTAATCCTACCCAAATGTAAACCACCATTACGAGATCGTGTACTGGAATCATTAAACTCGACTCTTCCAGTAGAAGAACTTCATACTACCATAATCAAATATTTTATCCCCACGGGAATTTACGAGGAGATTAAAAGAAATACCGTACTTCGAGTACAAGGCGCCCATGAAAGACTGGCCCACTATATTGCAGACATCAGAGAATCTTCACGACTACTGCAAGTCGACTGGAGTGAGAAACAATTGGTCGATACTATTCTAGTAGGCTTATCTCCTGAAGAACGCTCCCGTTTAGCACTAATAAGTAGACCCCACACTTTCGCTGACCTTGAACAATGTAGTATTCATTCTTCAAATGTATGGTACGCAGATCAGCACAGACATGCATCGGTATCCGCAACACCACATAGCAAGGAAACGCAAGCCCTAGTTTCAGATGGAAGAACTCTACGAGAAAGACGACCATTTCGGCGACCAACCTATTTTCATGGCCATGGTAAGTCCAAGGAGCCTCAACCTCGACAGGAAACCAGTGAGACCCCACGTAAAGAATATGTATGCTATAACTGCGGGAAACCTGGACAGCTCAGTAGAAACTGTAAACGGAAACAGATCAATCAGAAAACTCATTATCCAAAAAACATGTAAGGCGGGGAGATCCGAAACCCTGTGTCTTCCGCAGCATCGTGAAAACAGGTAAACCCCTGAGAGAGAACAAATTAAAACAAAATAATAATAACAAAAGAAAATTAGACCCCTATGTTAGAAAATTTATCGATAAATGTAACGCTATTAATAAATGTGATTTCAGTAAGTGTCAATTACCGTATATACAAGTTGACCTTGGTGTTACATCCACCCTCGGATTGATTGATTCCGGATCAACGCGAAGTTTAATTAGTCAAGAGCTAGCCAATAAATTATTTAAACACAATTTAGTTAAACGCAGTCAATCAGTAAATATTAGATGCGCTACAGCTAATAAACAAAACTTAATGATAAAACTTATCATCACGTTTAAAGTAAAAATTAAGAATCTAACGTGGTATTTTCCAATGTTGGTATGCGACGAGTTAGGACCCGAGTTAATATTGGGAGCTGATTTTATCAGTAAAACAGGAATAATTCTAGATATACACGATAAGAAATTTTATTTTGGATTCGATCGTTCACGAAAATATAACTTGGATGATAATGCAAATAACAGAGAGAGTACTAGCACGACCTCTACACATCTAAAACATCACGAATCTGAATTAGGTCATCTGGAAAGTAAAGATAGACGGAACATATAGACATTAATAAAACAATTCTCCAATGTCCTCACCCCAAAGTTAGGACTGACGGACCTGATAGAGTACAAAATAAATTTGAGCGACAATAAAGTAATACGTTTAGCCCCATACAAGTTATCACCTCCAAAAATGGAAGTAATGAGGAACCAAATTAACAAATTGTTAGAACAAGGAGTCATCGAACCCTCTACTTCATCTTATTCATCACCCGCGTTTTTAGTACCCAAAAGTAACGACAAACATAGATTAGTTGTGGACTACAGACAACTAAATAAACGGATAGAATTTGAATCTATACCGCTTCCCGACATCCACAGTGCTTTTCATTATTTTACGAAAGCAAAAATTTTTACCATTATGGATTTAAATCAGGCATTTCATCAAATACCCCTTTCCGAAGAATCAAAACGTCTAACCGCATTTGCCGTCCCTTTCCACCTGTACCAATTTACAAGGGTACCCTTTGGTATATCCCAAGGTAGTTCTGTATGTAGCAGATTATTAGAAAAATTATTTCATGATATAAAATTTAAATATGTGTACCACTACTTAGATGACATCGTTATCTACAGCGAGTCAATTGAGCAACTTCTTAAACATCTACGTGAAGTACTATCCCGATTGGAGAAAGCTGGTTTAACCGTAAACCCCAGTAAAGTAAATTTTGCTGTCACACAATTTTCATTTTTAGGTCACATCGTAAAAGCCAACGGAAAGGTAAGCATAGACCCCGAGCGAACCCGTGCTATCAGAGAATTTTTACCACCGCGGGATGCGAAAGGAATAGCCCGATTTTTAGGAATGATAAATTATTTCCACAAGTATATCCCACATCTAGCCGAAATTGCAGCACCGCTAAATACCTTAAGAAAGAAGGGAGTTAAATTTGAGTGGAATGAGCAACACCAAACCGCATTCGAGAAATTAAAAGAAAGCATCATATCACCCCCAGTACTACAATTAGCCGATTTTACAAAACCGTTTGTAGTGCAGACAGACAGTTCAAGTGTAGCCCTAGGTGCAGTGATATGTCAGGAAGTAGATAACTCTAGATTACCTATTAGTTACGCTTCACGCACCCTGACAGATCAAGAAAAGAAATACTCCGCATACGAATTAGAATGTTTAGCTATCGTTTTCGCTTTTGAGAAGTTCAAACCCTTCTTAGAACATAAAGAGTTTTTGTTAGAAACAGATAATCTAGCATTATCTTGGCTACTAAATCACCCAAAACAGTTAGGTCGTATCGGAAGATGGGTATTAAGATTAAATTGTTTTAAATTCAAAGTACAACATATTAGAGGCACCCAAAACGTAGTTGCCGATACACTGTCACGTTTGTTCCAGCGGAGTAGTAAAACATACGAAAACAAGGAGAGTAGAGAAACGCCGATTATCAATACTTTAATGACCGAATTTCCTCTTGCATTTACGGACTTAGCCCAGTATCAACAACAAGACCCACGTTTGAGACACTAATTATTGAACAACTCGATAAAGGAAATAAGTCAGAAGAATACATATTAAGTAAGAGAGTGTTATGTTGTAGAATAGCGAACGGAAAATATTTACGAATAATCGCCCCTGATATTATTAAACCTATGCTGATGGAATATTATCACTCTTCCACCATTGGAGCACATATGGGAATAAATAAAACCATACATCGAATTCGTAAAGAATATCACTGGGAAAATATGAACAGTGAGTCGCTAATTTCGTGAAAAGGTGTAAGTTGTGTGCACTCAGCAAACCAGCGAGAAACAGTCAAATAAGTCAATTAATCTCAGAAATTCCTGCTACCCCGTTCTCCAAAATTTATTTAGACTTTTCAGGACCCTACCCGCGTTCTAAATCAGGAAATACAATGTTACTAATTTGCGTAGATTCTTTCAGCAAATTCGTCTGGATGTACCCCATGCGGCGAGCATTAGCTTCAACCACCGTAAGTATTTTACAGCATAGATTATTTAAAGAATTCGGTACCCCAGTCCATCTAGTGTCGGATAACGGACCACAGTTTAAGTCAAAGGAATTCAGGAACATGTGTTTCAAACTAGGAATAGACCACATTACCACTACAGAGTATCGTCCGCAAGGAAATATAGCTGAAAGGTATTTGCGAAACCTGAAATCTGCTTTAATAGCCTACCATGCAAACGATCATACGTCTTGGGACCAGAACCTATCCTGGATACAATTCGCCTTTAATTCAGCATATCATGAAGGACATAAGTCTACCCCATTCGAATTATTGTTCAAATATAAACCTAACCACCCATTATCCACTAAGTGGAAAATACATGAGTTGTTACCCCTTGAAATTAGGGATAAAAATATAAAGAAAATCTGGAATGAAGCGCGCGCTAATTTACGAGCAAACTTAGCGAAATCAAGGAAATATCACGAGCGAAATAATAATAATAATGAAGTAAAGTACCAAATCGGTGACTTAGTAATGTATAAAACACACCCTACGAGTAGTGCAATCGATAAGACAACTTCCAAGCTATCATACCGATGGTGCGGTCCTTATCAAATTCACAAATACTTAACGCCAGTAACTGTAGCCCTGTACGAACCCTCTACTCAAAAATATGTACGAAGAACACATATTTCGCAGATAAAACGTTATCACAAAGAAGGAAATGGTAGAGAGCAAGCTAAATAAATGTAAAAAAAAAGAGGTATATGTTGTGTACTCAACTGCTAAAGAGTACTTGAGTAACATTTGGCTACCTAATCGTATAAATAGGTACGAGGCCTGATCAACCTTGAATCCTATTCATCGAAAGTAGAGCAAAGTGAGAAGTCAGCTGACATCAAATATGAGTAATAATTAAGTAACAAATTACTTAAAGAGTAATTCTATAACAAGAACAACTCACAACTAAAGAACAATCCGGTAGTAGTCGTAAGTAGTAGAGTTAAGAAAAATTTAGAATGTTTACAATATGTTTTATAATGTGTGAATTTTATGTAGTATTGGAATTAGTCTGTAAAGTATTATGTATATATATATATATATCGATAGTAAGAATAAGCAAGTCGAGAGTGACTTATGCAGCTCGTAATTTCATAGAGAGAAAAACGGGTGAGAGAAATTTCACACGGTAATCCCCAAGCATACTCCCGGTACATTGCTGACCAAATAAGCCGGAGTCTGTTCTTAAGCGGCGGAGTATGTGACGATTTCATTAATAAAAATATGGTAATTAATAAATAGGTAATGTGAAGGCTGAGAAATTTTAAATTTCTAATAAAATCGCACTTTTAAACTAAATGTTATTGCTATCATTAAATAATAATAATATTTAATAAAGAGTTGTAGTAATAAAATAAAAAGGAATACGAGTGTACAGAAAGGGTAAACCTTGTTAATTAATCCTGCATAGACATGCGCTAACCGGAATTAACTTGAATTCCGACCCCTAAACAAGCTAATAATACTTGTAAATTTGACATTATTTAAATAATTAAACTAGACCACTGTAATGTACTTTAATAACTTCTGTCATTCAGAATATCTCTGCTTAATTAAATAGTCAAACTTTAATCCTTTAAATAAAGAAGGAACATGGAACTACTTTTATGCAGAATAGTAAATGACGCGAGATTACTACTCTCACCCCTTAACTATTAACCCACTTGCAATGGAGCGCTCACGCCGTAAGCTGCGCACAGCGTTGGTTCGCGACGCAGAGATAAAAATGTGAAAGTTCGCTAAAGAATATATTAATAACTAAATTGTGCGCCGATGACATCTCTATCAAATCTTAAATAAGAAATTATGTAATTAATACAGTACTAGAACCATGAGGTGAAATTCAACTAATAAATAATCATGTGAAGTGAATACCAGTGAAACAAACTTTCGCTTTATTTATTCTAACAACAAGAATTACTACAGTCATCTAAGAAGAGAGTACCACACCCAGAATGATTTAACATACTTCAGGAACTTCACCATCACCGGATACTAAGATAACGACAGACCTTCAGGAAACACACCGAGGACCGAAGAGCCAAATCTGCATCAACTACTGGAAACCACAGGTGACATGGAGGCTTGTCTTCCATGGTTATGAGATACTAAAATTATTACCAACAAAAGACAATTTAACTAACACTTTAAGACTTTTAAAAAAAAACAGACATTATATGTAAGATGTAGTCTGTAATCTAATAAAACTGTTTGTAGTAAAAGAGTAAAAGTTTAAACTGAAAGCATTATTGTTTTAAAAAAGGTTAATAAAGCCCATTCTTCAAATGGCACAATTTTCAAGATTGTATATGGGGAGGTGACCATTATTAACATACTATATTCAATCCCGGATCCGTGGAATAAATTAAATTGATGTACATCTTTATTTTGAGGGCCCTTGTGAAAGAATAAAGTATATAATCATCTTGTAAACTGTAAGCTGTTGAACTATATATGTTGAGAACAAAAAGTAGAGCAATTAATCTCATGATGTAATAAAGAGATGTCATCTTTAGTACAGACTAAACTGAGTGCATAAATCAACAGTCTCCCCTTCCCTGTTTCCTTTTATATTAATTGTTTTGGAGTTGTGATTAATTTTCAGCTCGTCACAACGAAGGCAGCCTGTATAATTGGCAGAACCAATTAATGCGGGTTCCCTATGTTATAACACAAGTTAAGATGTTATAAATTGCGCCACTCTGCTTAAATTAAAATTTGCTGCTGCTGTGTTAAATTTAAATTTGCTGCTCCTTTGTAAAAAAAAAATAATTGTGTCTTGTATTGTTTAAGAAGTAATTGTGTCCCAATATTACACACACAAGCTGTTGATCTATTCACTCATGTACTTTAGTATGTGTCAAAATTTTAAATAAAATAAAAATCATAATTATTATTATAGTAATATAGTATAGGTAACTTTAATTGTAAATTTAATATGTGTAAACTTATATTAACATATAGACCCACGTAAACAAAACCATGTACGTACTTGTCCAAAAATTTCATTCATCAACGTGTCAATTTGACGACAAACTCGAACAGGTAAATATCCTGTTGCCGCCTGTGTAAAACTGTCATAGTTACCCTCCCGCAAATTGAGTTAGACAATACGCCACCCTCTTTGATAATTCTAGTGTTATAAGAAGCGTGTATTATCCTGTGCTTAGTAACCGAGGATTCCCCCTTTGTTGAACGTATATTGAAGCCTGTGTGAGATTTCTCTCTCTCTCTCAATGTAAAATGATTAAAGTTCACAATTTAATCGTTTATTTGAAAAAAAAAGAGTAAGAATACAATTGATTTATATTTTTATTTTTCTTGTGTAAAAAAAAGAAGAAAGCGTTGTATAGAATTTAATGCAAAGAGTAGAATAATTATTTATAGCCACTCACATTTCAAAAATGGCTGTATTTAACCCTGATCTATTATTGAAAGATGAGCTGTGCTACGAAGCAATTTTACGCGGTTTAAAACACGTGAATGTAACAGTGTCTGAATTGTGAAAATCATTACGCGATACCAGATCAGATATACCCTCGCAGTTAGATAGATTGCGTGAACTCGATTATGACAGCGAACGAGAAACCTGCTATGCGAAGTATAGGGAACTGACGTTATTATCTCAAAACCTTCAAGACGAAAAATCACCTACTGTAATATTGCGCGTCACGCAACGAATAGAACATTTAACCTGCCGGTTGAACAATTTATTAAGCTGGCCCGACGTCACCGTAATCCCTGCCGATGTGCAGATATTTGCGGATGAGGCATTACGCCAATTACACATAATTATCAACGACTTACGACGAAAGTCAGACTCATCTAGAATGGAGGAAATTGAACAATCCTTACAAAAATTATATATTTCCCCGGTTCAATCCCCTACTTTAGAACACCCTCCCTCCACCTCGAACCACTAATCACCCACCGTATCGAAGATACAACCGACTCATGAACAGTTACCTAGTAGAGAATTAAATACCCTAACGATATCAGAACCCCTACAGCCTAGTGGATACCATACTCGCACTAGTCGATATGCGATTACAACTCCTAATGCAGCCACAAATCCTTCGAAATGTATACCAAATGTAAATTTTAATGTAGACCTCTACGGAAAGATTACCCACCCAGTAGAGAAAATAATTAATGAAATTCCTTACACCGATGGCTTAAGTATAACGAAACTGTTGAATTTTATCAGATACCTACTGCAAATAAAAGATCTACAACAATTGAACGATTGGCAAATACTGCAAGTAATCCTACCCAAATGTAAACCACCATTACGAGATCGTGTACTGGAATCATTAAACTCGACTCTTCCAGTAGAAGAACTTCATACTACCATAATCAAATATTTTATCCCCACGGGAATTTACGAGGAGATTAAAAGAAATACCGTACTTCGAGTACAAGGCGCCCATGAAAGACTGGCCCACTATATTGCAGACATCAGAGAATCTTCACGACTACTGCAAGTCGACTGGAGTGAGAAACAATTGGTCGATACTATTCTAGTAGGCTTATCTCCTGAAGAACGCTCCCGTTTAGCACTAATAAGTAGACCCCACACTTTCGCTGACCTTGAACAATGTAGTATTCATTCTTCAAATGTATGGTACGCAGATCAGCACAGACATGCATCGGTATCCGCAACACCACATAGCAAGGAAACGCAAGCCCTAGTTTCAGATGGAAGAACTCTACGAGAAAGACGACCATTTCGGCGACCAACCTATTTTCATGGCCATGGTAAGTCCAAGGAGCCTCAACCTCGACAGGAAACCAGTGAGACCCCACGTAAAGAATATGTATGCTATAACTGCGGGAAACCTGGACAGCTCAGTAGAAACTGTAAACGGAAACAGATCAATCAGAAAACTCATTATCCAAAAAACATGTAAGGCGGGGAGATCCGAAACCCTGTGTCTTCCGCAGCATCGTGAAAACAGGTAAACCCCTGAGAGAGAACAAATTAAAACAAAATAATAATAACAAAAGAAAATTAGACCCCTATGTTAGAAAATTTATCGATAAATGTAACGCTATTAATAAATGTGATTTCAGTAAGTGTCAATTACCGTATATACAAGTTGACCTTGGTGTTACATCCACCCTCGGATTGATTGATTCCGGATCAACGCGAAGTTTAATTAGTCAAGAGCTAGCCAATAAATTATTTAAACACAATTTAGTTAAACGCAGTCAATCAGTAAATATTAGATGCGCTACAGCTAATAAACAAAACTTAATGATAAAACTTATCATCACGTTTAAAGTAAAAATTAAGAATCTAACGTGGTATTTTCCAATGTTGGTATGCGACGAGTTAGGACCCGAGTTAATATTGGGAGCTGATTTTATCAGTAAAACAGGAATAATTCTAGATATACACGATAAGAAATTTTATTTTGGATTCGATCGTTCACGAAAATATAACTTGGATGATAATGCAAATAACAGAGAGAGTACTAGCACGACCTCTACACATCTAAAACATCACGAATCTGAATTAGGTCATCTGGAAAGTAAAGATAGACGGAACATATAGACATTAATAAAACAATTCTCCAATGTCCTCACCCCAAAGTTAGGACTGACGGACCTGATAGAGTACAAAATAAATTTGAGCGACAATAAAGTAATACGTTTAGCCCCATACAAGTTATCACCTCCAAAAATGGAAGTAATGAGGAACCAAATTAACAAATTGTTAGAACAAGGAGTCATCGAACCCTCTACTTCATCTTATTCATCACCCGCGTTTTTAGTACCCAAAAGTAACGACAAACATAGATTAGTTGTGGACTACAGACAACTAAATAAACGGATAGAATTTGAATCTATACCGCTTCCCGACATCCACAGTGCTTTTCATTATTTTACGAAAGCAAAAATTTTTACCATTATGGATTTAAATCAGGCATTTCATCAAATACCCCTTTCGGAAGAATCAAAACGTCTAACCGCATTTGCCGTCCCTTTCCACCTGTACCAATTTACAAGGGTACCCTTTGGTATATCCCAAGGTAGTTCTGTATGTAGCAGATTATTAGAAAAATTATTTCATGATATAAAATTTAAATATGTGTACCACTACTTAGATGACATCGTTATCTACAGCGAGTCAATTGAGCAACTTCTTAAACATCTACGTGAAGTACTATCCCGATTGGAGAAAGCTGGTTTAACCGTAAACCCCAGTAAAGTAAATTTTGCTGTCACACAATTTTCATTTTTAGGTCACATCGTAAAAGCCAACGGAAAGGTAAGCATAGACCCCGAGCGAACCCGTGCTATCAGAGAATTTTTACCACCGCGGGATGCGAAAGGAATAGCCCGATTTTTAGGAATGATAAATTATTTCCACAAGTATATCCCACATCTAGCCGAAATTGCAGCACCGCTAAATACCTTAAGAAAGAAGGGAGTTAAATTTGAGTGGAATGAGCAACACCAAACCGCATTCGAGAAATTAAAAGAAAGCATCATGTCACCCCCAGTACTACAATTAGCCGATTTTACAAAACCGTTTGTAGTGCAGACAGACAGTTCAAGTGTAGCCCTAGGTGCAGTGATATATCAGGAAGTAGATAACTCTAGATTACCTATTAGTTACGCTTCACGCACCCTGACAGATCAAGAAAAGAAATACTCCGCATACGAATTAGAATGTTTAGCTATCGTTTTCGCTTTTGAGAAGTTCAAACCCTTCTTAGAACATAAAGAGTTTTTGTTAGAAACAGATAATCTAGCATTATCTTGGCTACTAAATCACCCAAAACAGTTAGGTCGTATCGGAAGATGGGTATTAAGATTAAATTGTTTTAAATTCAAAGTACAACATATTAGAGGCACCCAAAACGTAGTTGCCGATACACTGTCACGTTTGTTCCAGCGGAGTAGTAAAACATACGAAAACAAGGAGAGTAGAGAAACGCCGATTATCAATACTTTAATGACCGAATTTCCTCTTGCATTTACGGACTTAGCCCAGTATCAACAACAAGACCCACGTTTGAGACACTAATTATTGAACAACTCGATAAAGGAAATAAGTCAGAAGAATACATATTAAGTAAGAGAGTGTTATGTTGTAGAATAGCGAACGGAAAATATTTACGAATAATCGCCCCTGATATTATTAAACCTATGCTGATGGAATATTATCACTCTTCCACCATTGGAGCACATATGGGAATAAATAAAACCATACATCGAATTCGTAAAGAATATCACTGGGAAAATATGAACAGTGAGTCGCTAATTTCGTGAAAAGGTGTAAGTTGTGTGCACTCAGCAAACCAGCGAGAAACAGTCAAATAAGTCAATTAATCTCAGAAATTCCTGCTACCCCGTTCTCCAAAATTTATTTAGACTTTTCAGGACCCTACCCGCGTTCTAAATCAGGAAATACAATGTTACTAATTTGCGTAGATTCTTTCAGCAAATTCGTCTGGATGTACCCCATGCGGCGAGCATTAGCTTCAACCACCGTAAGTATTTTACAGCATAGATTATTTAAAGAATTCGGTACCCCAGTCCATCTAGTGTCGGATAACGGACCACAGTTTAAGTCAAAGGAATTCAGGAACATGTGTTTCAAACTAGGAATAGACCACATTACCACTACAGAGTATCGTCCGCAAGGAAATATAGCTGAAAGGTATTTGCGAAACCTGAAATCTGCTTTAATAGCCTACCATGCAAACGATCATACGTCTTGGGACCAGAACCTATCCTGGATACAATTCGCCTTTAATTCAGCATATCATGAAGGACATAAGTCTACCCCATTCGAATTATTGTTCAAATATAAACCTAACCACCCATTATCCACTAAGTGGAAAATACATGAGTTGTTACCCCTTGAAATTAGGGATAAAAATATAAAGAAAATCTGGAATGAAGCGCGCGCTAATTTACGAGCAAACTTAGCGAAATCAAGGAAATATCACGAGCGAAATAATAATAATAATGAAGTAAAGTACCAAATCGGTGACTTAGTAATGTATAAAACACACCCTACGAGTAGTGCAATCGATAAGACAACTTCCAAGCTATCATACCGATGGTGCGGTCCTTATCAAATTCACAAATACTTAACGCCAGTAACTGTAGCCCTGTACGAACCCTCTACTCAAAAATATGTACGAAGAACACATATTTCGCAGATAAAACGTTATCACAAAGAAGGAAATGGTAGAGAGCAAGCTAAATAAATGTAAAAAAAAAGAGGTATATGTTGTGTACTCAACTGCTAAAGAGTACTTGAGTAACATTTGGCTACCTAATCGTATAAATAGGTACGAGGCCTGATCAACCTTGAATCCTATTCATCGAAAGTAGAGCAAAGTGAGAAGTCAGCTGACATCAAATATGAGTAATAATTAAGTAACAAATTACTTAAAGAGTAATTCTATAACAAGAACAACTCACAACTAAAGAACAATCCGGTAGTAGTCGTAAGTAGTAGAGTTAAGAAAAATTTAGAATGTTTACAATATGTTTTATAATGTGTGAATTTTATGTAGTATTGGAATTAGTCTGTAAAGTATTATGTATATATATATATATATCGATAGTAAGAATAAGCAAGTCGAGAGTGACTTATGCAGCTCGTAATTTCATAGAGAGAAAAACGGGTGAGAGAAATTTCACACGGTAATCCCCAAGCATACTCCCGGTACATTGCTGACCAAATAAGCCGGAGTCTGTTCTTAAGCGGCGGAGTATGTGACGATTTCATTAATAAAAATATGGTAATTAATAAATAGGTAATGTGAAGGCTGAGAAATTTTAAATTTCTAATAAAATCGCACTTTTAAACTAAATGTTATTGCTATCATTAAATAATAATAATATTTAATAAAGAGTTGTAGTAATAAAATAAAAAGGAATACGAGTGTACAGAAAGGGTAAACCTTGTTAATTAATCCTGCATAGACATGCGCTAACCGGAATTAACTTGAATTCCGACCCCTAAACAAGCTAATAATACTTGTAAATTTGACATTATTTAAATAATTAAACTAGACCACTGTAATGTACTTTAATAACTTCTGTCATTCAGAATATCTCTGCTTAATTAAATAGTCAAACTTTAATCCTTTAAATAAAGAAGGAACATGGAACTACTTTTATGCAGAATAGTAAATGACGCGAGATTACTACTCTCACCCCTTAACTATTAACCCACTTGCAATGGAGCGCTCACGCCGTAAGCTGCGCACAGCGTTGGTTCGCGACGCAGAGATAAAAATGTGAAAGTTCGCTAAAGAATATATTAATAACTAAATTGTGCGCCGATGACATCTCTATCAAATCTTAAATAAGAAATTATGTAATTAATACAGTACTAGAACCATGAGGTGAAATTCAACTAATAAATAATCATGTGAAGTGAATACCAGTGAAACAAACTTTCGCTTTATTTATTCTAACAACAAGAATTACTACAGTCATCTAAGAAGAGAGTACCACACCCAGAATGATTTAACATACTTCAGGAACTTCACCATCACCGGATACTAAGATAACGACAGACCTTCAGGAAACACACCGAGGACCGAAGAGCCAAATCTGCATCAACTACTGGAAACCACAGGTGACATGGAGGCTTGTCTTCCATGGTTATGAGATACTAAAATTATTACCAACAAAAGACAATTTAACTAACACTTTAAGACTTTTAAAAAAAAACAGACATTATATGTAAGATGTAGTCTGTAATCTAATAAAACTGTTTGTAGTAAAAGAGTAAAAGTTTAAACTGAAAGCATTATTGTTTTAAAAAAGGTTAATAAAGCCCATTCTTCAAATGGCACAATTTTCAAGATTGTATATGGGGAGGTGACCATTATTAACATACTATATTCAATCCCGGATCCGTGGAATAAATTAAATTGATGTACATCTTTATTTTGAGGGCCCTTGTGAAAGAATAAAGTATATAATCGTCTTGTAAACTGTAAGCTGTTGAACTATATATGTTGAGAACAAAAAGTAGAGCAATTAATCTCATGATGTAATAAAGAGATGTCATCTTTAGTACAGACTAAACTGAGTGCATAAATCAACAGTCTCCCCTTCCCTGTTTCCTTTTATATTAATTGTTTTGGAGTTGTGATTAATTTTCAGCTCGTCACAACGAAGGCAGCCTGTATAATTGGCAGAACCAATTAATGCGGGTTCCCTATGTTATAACACAAGTTAAGATGTTATAAATTGCGCCACTCTGCTTAAATTAAAATTTGCTGCTGCTGTGTTAAATTTAAATTTGCTGCTCCTTTGTAAAAAAAAAATAATTGTGTCTTGTATTGTTTAAGAAGTAATTGTGTCCCAATATTACACACACAAGCTGTTGATCTATTCACTCATGTACTTTAGTATGTGTCAAAATTTTAAATAAAATAAAAATCATAATTATTATTATAGTAATATAGTATAGGTAACTTTAATTGTAAATTTAATATGTGTAAACTTATATTAACATATAGACCCACGTAAACAAAACCATGTACGTACTTGTCCAAAAATTTCATTCATCAACGTGTCAATTTGACGACAAACTCGAACAGGTAAATATCCTGTTGCCGCCTGTGTAAAACTGTCATAGTTACCCTCCCGCAAATTGAGTTAGACAATACGCCACCCTCTTTGATAATTCTAGTGTTATAAGAAGCGTGTATTATCCTGTGCTTAGTAACCGAGGATTCCCCCTTTGTTGAACGTATATTGAAGCCTGTGTGAGATTTCTCTCTCTCTCTCAATGTAAAATGATTAAAGTTCACAATTTAATCGTTTATTTGAAAAAAAAAGAGTAAGAATACAATTGATTTATATTTTTATTTTTCTTGTGTAAAAAAAAGAAGAAAGCGTTGTATAGAATTTAATGCAAAGAGTAGAATAATTATTTATAGCCACTCACATTTCAAAAATGGCTGTATTTAACCCTGATCTATTATTGAAAGATGAGCTGTGCTACGAAGCAATTTTACGCGGTTTAAAACACGTGAATGTAACAGTGTCTGAATTGTGAAAATCATTACGCGATACCAGATCAGATATACCCTCGCAGTTAGATAGATTGCGTGAACTCGATTATGACAGCGAACGAGAAACCTGCTATGCGAAGTATAGGGAACTGACGTTATTATCTCAAAACCTTCAAGACGAAAAATCACCTACTGTAATATTGCGCGTCACGCAACGAATAGAACATTTAACCTGCCGGTTGAACAATTTATTAAGCTGGCCCGACGTCACCGTAATCCCTGCCGATGTGCAGATATTTGCGGATGAGGCATTACGCCAATTACACATAATTATCAACGACTTACGACGAAAGTCAGACTCATCTAGAATGGAGGAAATTGAACAATCCTTACAAAAATTATATATTTCCCCGGTTCAATCCCCTACTTTAGAACACCCTCCCTCCACCTCGAACCACTAATCACCCACCGTATCGAAGATACAACCGACTCATGAACAGTTACCTAGTAGAGAATTAAATACCCTAACGATATCAGAACCCCTACAGCCTAGTGGTCACCATACTCGCACTAGTCGATATGCGATTACAACTCCTAATGCAGCCACAAATCCTTCGAAATGTATACCAAATGTAAATTTTAATGTAGACCTCTACGGAAAGATTACCCACCCAGTAGAGAAAATAATTAATGAAATTCCTTACACCGATGGCTTAAGTATAACGAAACTGTTGAATTTTATCAGATACCTACTGCAAATAAAAGATCTACAACAATTGAACGATTGGCAAATACTGCAAGTAATCCTACCCAAATGTAAACCACCATTACGAGATCGTGTACTGGAATCATTAAACTCGACTCTTCCAGTAGAAGAACTTCATACTACCATAATCAAATATTTTATCCCCACGGGAATTTACGAGGAGATTAAAAGAAATACCGTACTTCGAGTACAAGGCGCCCATGAAAGACTGGCCCACTATATTGCAGACATCAGAGAATCTTCACGACTACTGCAAGTCGACTGGAGTGAGAAACAATTGGTCGATACTATTCTAGTAGGCTTATCTCCTGAAGAACGCTCCCGTTTAGCACTAATAAGTAGACCCCACACTTTCGCTGACCTTGAACAATGTAGTATTCATTCTTCAAATGTATGGTACGCAGATCAGCACAGACATGCATCGGTATCCGCAACACCACATAGCAAGGAAACGCAAGCCCTAGTTTCAGATGCAAGAACTCTACGAGAAAGACGACCATTTCGGCGACCAATCTATTTTCATGGCCATGGTAAGTCCAAGGAGCCTCAACCTCGACAGGAAACCAGTGAGACCCCACGTAAAGAATATGTATGCTATAACTGCGGGAAACCTGGACAGCTCAGTAGAAACTGTAAACGGAAACAGATCAATCAGAAAACTCATTATCCAAAAAACATGTAAGGCGGGGAGATCCGAAAACCTGTGTCTTCCGCAGCATCGTGAAAACAGGTAAACCCCTGAGAGACAACAAATTAAAACAAAATAATAATGACAAAAGAAAATTAGACCCCTATGTTAGAAAATTTATCGATAAATGTAACGCTATTAATAAATGTGATTTCAGTAAGTGTCAATTACCGTATATACAAGTTGACCTTGGTGTTACATCCACCCTCGGATTGATTGATTCCGGATCAACGCGAAGTTTAATTAGTCAAGAGCTAGCCAATAAATTATTTAAACACAATTTAGTTAAACGCAGTCAATCAGTAAATATTAGATGCGCTACAGCTAATAAACAAAACTTAATGATAAAACTTATCATCACGTTTAAAGTAAAAATTAAGAATCTAACGTGGTATTTTCCAATGTTGGTATGCGACGAGTTAGGACCCGAGTTAATATTGGGAGCTGATTTTATCAGTAAAACAGGAATAATTCTAGATATACACGATAAGAAATTTTATTTTGGATTCGATCGTTCACGAAAATATAACTTGGATGATAACGCAAATAACAGAGAGAGTGCTAGCACGACCTCTACACATCTAAAACATCACGAATCTGAATTAGGTCATCTGGAAAGTAAAGATAGACGGAACATACAGACATTAATAAAACAATTCTCCAATGTCCTCTCCCCAAAGTTAGGACTGACGGACCTGATAGAGTACAAAATAAATTTGAGCGACAATAAAGTAATACGTTTAGCCCCATACAAGTTATCACCTCCAAAAATGGAAGTAATGAGGAACCAAATTAACAAATTGTTAGAACAAGGAGTCATCGAACCCTCTACTTCATCTTATTCATCACCCGCGTTTTTAGTACCCAAAAGTAACGACAAACATAGATTAGTTGTGGACTACAGACAACTAAATAAACGGATAGAATTTGAATCTATACCGCTTCCCGACATCCACAGTGCTTTTCATTATTTTACGAAAGCAAAAATTTTTACCATTATGGATTTAAATCAGGCATTTCATCAAATACCCCTTTCGGAAGAATCAAAACGTCTAACCGCATTTGCCGTCCCTTTCAACCTGTACCAATTTACGAGGGTACCCTTTGGTATATCCCAAGGTAGTTCTGTAGAAAAATTATTTCATGATATAAAATTTAAATATGTGTACCACTACTTAGATGACATCGTTATCTACAGCGAGTCAATTGAGCAACATCTTAAACATCTACGTGAAGTACTATCCCGATTGGAGAAAGCTGGATTAACCGTAAACCCCAGTAAAGTAAATTTATTTATATATTTTCTTATGTATAAAACCTTCTACATGAACGCACTGTAGAACGCACTGTTCCTTGCATTCTCGCACTGATAAACATTTTGCATCTTAACATATTATGCCATTCTTCAATCTGAAATTTTACATTATCTTAATTATGCATTCCTACCTTCGTTCCTTAACCCACTTCTTACATTACTTGTATACTACATTACCCTTCATTACCTTCTATTACATTTCTTTAACATTACCTTTCTGATCGCTCATAATTTCCTTCATTCTTACCTCACATATACTTGCGTAACAGAATATTCTTTTAGCTTTGTAGTGTGTCATGATCGGTTACAGAGTAACTGTCTTAGAAAACAACGATATTTTTCTCGAAGTCCTTAATCCTAAGTAGTCTCTGCCCTTTGACTTTTCACTCTCGCTTTCTTCTGTGTCCTAGTATCTCCATCAAGTGTGAAGTTTTCGCTTGATCAGCCATTCTGACAATTATAGTATTGATTGCTCATCTTAACCATTTCTTCATATTAATAACACATCAATAATAACATTCCTTATCATTTCTTACATATTTCTTTACACATTTCATTCCTTGTCATTTATAATACATTTCCTAACTTTATTTGAACATACTTTTATTTAGCATAACATTCTTTATTATTTAACTCCTTATTTCTTTCCACTAACATTTCTTTATATTTGCAATCATAACCTTAATAAATAAAATTTCTTAATTATACTCTACTATATTTTATTATTAATAATATTAATAGTTACATTATTTTTCATTTAAAAATAATTATTCATTCCATTTACCTTGAGTTCGGTGTGTGGTTTGATTTTGCACCCCTCATTATAACCATTGCATTGTCCGTCGTCTCCCGGACGTAGATGTGCCGACGTGTACAGTTATTTCCGTCGCGCACCCTCATTGTTAACATTCTATTATAATTCACCTGTTCGTCGCTGCGTTGAATTGTTGCTGCCTTTATCGCGTGATCCACTTGTCTATAGGGTGAAAACTTTATTCTCCATCTATTTCTCTCGTAACGGTCGCATTCCTTCGCAACAGTTTGCTCGCGGCCCATATAAACAGTTGAACCTATTTTCGTGCGTCTTTTATGATAATATTCATTGTAATTACTATTATTATAGTTATAATTATCGTTCACTTTATATTTATCGAGCGTATATCTAACATCATACTTACCACAATTTTGCGTAGTGTTTCGTATAGATAATTTACTATGTTTCTTGTTAGGCCTACAGTGATATTTATCTCCATAAGTGTGGTGCCTTAAGTTTTTCACCTGTGTCATCTTATGTGACTTACTAATGTGTGTGAGTCTCACAATTGGGATATCGCTATTAATAAAGTACGTTTTATTAACCTTTATTTTCTTCTCTTCCTTAATGTTAATTACTTGTTTACCGTTATTAATTACGAACGTATTTTCAACTATTATGGTTTAAACATAATTAATGCGGTCCAAGTCACTGTATGATAATTATATAATTTACCTTATAATTTCCGCCAAGTGAGGTCTAGCGTAATTTGTGCTGGGTTACGCGTTTCAGGCCATATGACCCATCTTCAGACCTTCACTCCAAAGGAGCACGTTATATAATTAAATCCATATTAAAACAAACACATAATAAACAAATACGTAAAATACAATGAATGAATATATTATAAGCGTACTATTAACCGACAGATATTTGTAATAAATAACAATATTTGTTTATTACGTGTTTGTTTTAATATGGCTTTTATTATATGACGTGCTCCTTTGGAGTGCAGGTCTGAAGATGGGTCATATGGCCTGAACCGCGTAACCCAGCACAAATTACGCTAGACGTCACTTGACGGAAATTATAAGGTAAATTATATATTATGGTTTGTTCACCTTCTACTGCCGCTATGTGTGTGTATTTGTGTCGCTAATTTTCTCTTTTGCTCCTTCTCTTAGTATTGTATTATATTCATTTACTTTTTCACCTAATGGTGACTTATCAGTTTTAAATTCTTCTATTTGTTTATCTAGTCTAGCACATACATTTTGTCTTATTCCATATTCGTCCATAAGGTTTCCCATCACCTTAATGATTGCCTCCATACTAATACTTCCTGATACTGTCATGGTGAATTATTAAAACAAAATATTTATTTATAATATTTAATAATATTATTTTTATGGAACCGATTTATTAAAATTTTTTTTTTATTTATTGTTTCGTTATTATTATTTCTGTATTAATATCTACTGATATTATAATTACATCTGTTTGTTGGGGTGGGCGCCAGTTGCGTTATTACAATACAATATACACAACAAAATTAAACACATATAAAATATTCATTAATACACATCAATTATTATACATAAATCCTATGCACACATATAACACTAGAGCATACATTTATTTATTAAATGTAGGTGTGTCGGGTCCCACGTTCATGGGCGACATTTATTACAACGATATTCACAAAAGTTGTTGCAAATTTAATATAATTTAAATTTGTGGAGCCCCATGATCTTGGAGCGCCATTTACTACAACGATACAACGTTATTAGATGTATGCGTGTCTGCCACACGTTGACGGGTGATAAAATTATAACAATATAAATAACGTGTATGTGTAGTTGGGGTTCAGGTGTAATTATAATAAGAGTAACTCTTTTTATAAATCGTAATATACTTCATTTATTATTTGAAACAAACATAAAAATATATAATAATATAAAAATCATGATCAATACGCCATATGATATCCATTATCTATGGTTTCAAAGTGTCTTTACTATTAATCTTAACATTACAAACATATCTTAAATTCTAGATATTATATTATTAATTGTATTTAAACCTTTCTTCATTATATTAAGATTTCTTGCTTGCTCAGTCTAAATGTGTGCTTCTTTATAAATTATTACAACTTTCTTATTCTATATTTTCTTCATACCTTTCTATGGCTTTAAAATCATTTTAACACATTTAATTTATTAATTTCAATGACTCTACGTTTTGTGCTTTTATTAAGAAAAGTTAAATAATTTAATTACTAATTTCAATGACTACATTATGTTCGTTACGAATAATAATTAAATAATTTTCTGAGTACATATGAATTACATTGAATTTCATCTCTATCTACATACTTATTATTTACACTTACAAAAATGTTTTGTCTTTGTTTTCTTTTTTTTTTATTAGAGTCTTTTAAAGTCTTTCTCTTTGAAAATTATGTATTGGTTTTTCGTCACCTTAAATTCCGCAGAGTTGTCCCATGTCCTCCAGTGATTCCTTCGGTTTGATCCTCCTGGATATCCTCTTGTCCTCACTGCTCGTCCTCTCGTCCCTCGTCCTCCATGGTACATTGGCTGCTGTAGACTATGATGACATGTTGCTCTGGATCTGTAGCCGTTATTATAGAAACGTCTCTAGTCCGCTGCATCTCCTTCCTCTGCTAGTCGTGCTCTCGTACTCCGTCAGGAGTTGATGTTCTTAGCTGGCGACTGCTTGTAGACGTCCGACGATTTCTTCGTTACGGTATTTTTTTATTATTGTTTTTATTACTTTAAATTAAAAAACATTACCGTAATACTTTATAAGTTTAGCTACAAAAATCGTACTGATGTTAGATTTCTCGTCTAACTTCGTCCAAAATAGTTTAAAAATTCGCGTCTCGAACCGGCATAGCGTACCGCCGCGACTGTGGTTTATTAGAGAAGAAAGTTCGTCTCTCCTGGGCTTCTATTTATATCCACCCAGAAAACTGCACATGTCGATTCAGGAATCAGCCTGTCGACATTTGAAACATCGCATGATAGCCCCCACTCTCGTCTCATTTCACATAATTGCACTTTTTCGCCAATCGCACTGTTTAAAGCAGATTTCACGGTGATAAATAGTGTCTCATTTAATGACTTACGAGATGTGCAATTATCATGATGCTCACACTACTAGTATAATTATGATGCATTAAAAATCGCACTGGACTCGCACTGATTGTCCAAATTACGTAAAATTCGCACTGCACTCGTGTCCGACTTTTTACACATTTTTAGAAGTTTTTACCTTCTCACTAACATTTATGGTTTTCTTCAAAATAATTATTTTCTTAATTTGGCATTGACTTGGGGGGTGAGATTGCAACTTTCAGGATCAGACAGGCTTCACGCACACACGTTATTTACTTGTATACACACATGCAGTGGTAATCGCGTGATGTTTACTGTTGGTTCCTGCTTGAAAGCCAGCTTCCAATCTCACGCCTGCTCGTCTATTATATATTATTGAAATTAACTAAAATATTTATAATATATTATGTATGCGCATTACTGCCTTTGCTTGTATTGTCGCATTATTCCTCTACATGGAGAGAAAACAATTTTTTTAAATTGATTTATTAAAATATTTTTTCTATCATTAGACATCTTATATTTTTATATTTCATACTACTTATGTATAAAAAATTTTTTTTATTTTATTTGTATTCATACATTACTATCCATGATAATGAATATTAATTGTTCAAGTTCCCTTAGTTGGAGGGTACAAGTCTAGTTTCTCTCTCTCCTCTCTACGAATTAATAACAATGCATAAGCGTAGCTGCTTCTTCCCATAGTTGTTCTTCAATCTGGTTCTACTGACCTATTTATTTATATATTTTCTTATGTATAAAACCTTCTACATGAACTTGCATTCTCGCACTGATAAACATTTTGCATCTTAACATATTATGCCATTATTCAATCTGAAATTTTACATTATCTTAATTATGCATTCCTACCTTCGTTCCTTAACCCATTTCTTACATTACTTGTATACTACATTACCCTTCATTACCTTCTATTACATTTCTTTAACATTACCTTTCTGATCGCTCATAATTTCCTTCATTCTTACCTCACATACACTTGCGTAACAGAATACTCTTTTAGCTTTGTAGTGTGTCGCATGATCGGTTACAGAGGAACTGTCTTAGAAAACAACGATATTTTTCTCGAAGTCCTTAATCCTAAGTAGTCTCTGCCCTTTGACTTTTCACTCTCGCTTTCTTCTGTGTCCTAGTATCTCCATCAAGTGTGAAGTTTTCGCTTGATCAGCCATTCTGACAATTATAGTATTGATTCCTCATCTTAACCATTTCTTCATATTAATAACACATCAATAATAACATTCCTTATCATTTCTTACATATTTCTTTACACATTTCATTCCTTGTCATTTATAATACATTTCCTAACTTTATTTGGACATACTTTTATTTAGCATAACATTCTTTATTATTTAATTCCTTATTTCTTTCCACTAACATTTCTTTTTATTTGCAATCATAACCTTAATAAATAACATTTCTTAATTATATTCTATTATCTTTTATTATTAATAATTAATAGTTATATTATTTTTCATTTAAAAATAATTATTCATTCCATTTACCTTGAGTTCGATGTGTGGTTTGATTTTGCACCCCTCATTATAACCATTGCATTGTCCGTCGTCTCCCGGACGTAGATTAGCCGACGTGTACAGTTATTTCCGTCGCGCACCCTCATTGTTAACATTCTATTGTAATTCACCTGTTCGTCGCTGCGTTGAATTGTTGCTGCCTTTATCACGTGATCCACTTGTCTATAGGTTGAAAACTTTATTCTCCATCTATTTCTCTCGTAACGGTCGCATTCCATCGCAACAGTTTGCTCGCGGCCCATATAAACAGTTGAACCTATTTTCGTGCGTCTTTTATGATAATATTCATTGTAATTACTATAATTATAGTTATAATTATCATTCACTTTATATTTATCGAGCGTATATCTAACATCATACTTACCACAATTTTGCGTAGTGTTTCGTATAGATAATTTACTATGTTTCTCGTTAGGCCTACAGTGATATTTATCTCCATAAGTGTGGTGCCTTAAGTGTTTCACCTGTGTCATCTTATGTGACTTACTAATGTGTGTGTGTCTCACAATTGGGATATCGCTATTAATAAGGTACGTTTTATTAACCTTTATTTTCTTCTCTTCCTTAATGTTAATTACTTGTTTACCGTTATTAATTACGAACGTATTTTCAACTATTATTGTTTGAACATAATTAATGCGGTCCAAGTCACTGTATGATAATTATATAATTTACCTTATAATTTCCGTCAAGTGACGTCTAGCGTAATTTGTGCTGGGTTACGCGTTTCAGGCCATATGACCCATCTTCAGACCTTCACTCCAAAGGAGCACGTCATATAATAAAATCCATATTAAAACAAACACATAATAAACAAATATTGTTATTTATTACAAATATCTATCGGTTAATAGTACGCTTATAATATATTCATTCATTGTATTTTACGTATTTGTTTATTATGTGTTTGTTTTAATATGGATATTATTATATAACGTGCTCCTTTGGAGTGAAGGTCTGAAGATGGGTCATATGGTCTGAAACGTAGCACAAATTACGCTAGACGTCACTTGACGGAAATTATAAGGTAAATTATATATTATCGTTTGTTCACCTTCTACTGCCGCTATGTGTGTGTATTTGTGTCACTAATTTTCTCTTTTGCTCCTTCTCTTAGTATTGTATTATATTCTTTTACTTTTTCACCTAATGGTGACTTATCAGTTTTAAATTCTTCTATTTGTTTATCTAATCTAGCACATACATTTTGTCTTATTCCATATTCGTCCATAAGGTTTCCCATCACCTTATTGATTGCCTCCATACTAATACTTCCTGATACTGTCATGGTGAATTATTAAAACAAAATATTTATTTATAATATTTAATAATATTATTTTTATGGAACCGATTTATTAAAAAATTTTTTATTATATTTTCGTTATTATTATTTCTGTATTAATATCTACTGATATTATAATTACATCTGTTTGTTGGGGTGGGCGCCAGTTGCGTTATTACAATACAATATACACAACAAAATTAAACACATATAAAATATTCATTAATACACATCAATTATTATACATAAATCCTATGCACACATATATCACTAGAGCATACATTTATTTATTAAATGTAGGCGTGTCGGGTCCGACGTTCATGGGCGACATTTATTACAACGATATTCAGAAACGTTGTTGCAAATTTAATATAATTTAAATTTGTGGAGCCCCACGATCTTGGAGCGCCATTTACTACAACGATACAACGTTATTAGATGTATGCGTGTCTGCCACACGTTGACGGGTGATAAAATTATAACAATATAAATAACGTGTATGTGTAGTTGGGGTTCAGGTGTAATTATAATAAGAGTAACTCTTTTTATAAATCGTAATATGCTTCATTTATTATTTGAAACAAACATAAAAAATATAATAATATAAAAATCATGATCAATACGCCATATGATATCCATTATCTACGGTTTCAAAGTGTCTTTACTATTCGTCTTAACATTACAAACATATCTTAAATTCTAGATATTATATTATTAATTGTATTTAAACTTTTCTTCATTATATTAAGATTTCTTGCTTGCTCAGTCTAAATGTGTGCTTCTTTAAAAATTATTACTACATTCTTATTCTATATTTTCTTCATACCTTTCTATGGCTTTAAAATCATTTTAACACATTTAATTTATTAATTTCAATGACTCTACGTTATGTGCTATTATTAAGAAAAGATAAATTATTTAATTACTAATTTCAATGACTCTACATTATGTTCATTACGTAAAATAATTAAATAATTTTCTGATTACATATGAATTACATTGAATTTCATCTCTATCTACATACTTATTATTTACACTTACAAAAATGTTTTTTCTTTGTTTTCCTTTTTTTTTTTTATTAGAGTCTTTTAATGTCTTTCTCTCTGAAAATTATGTATTGGTTTTTCGTCACCTTAAATTCCGCAGAGTTGTCCCATGTCCTACAGTGATTCCTTCGGTTCGATCCTCCTGAATGTCCTCTTGTCCTCACTGCTCGTCCTCTCGTCTCTCGTCCTCCATGGTACATTGGCTGCTGTAGACTATGATGACATGTTGCTCTGGATCTGTAGCCGTTATTATAGAAACGTCTCTAGTCCGCTGCATCTCCTTCCTCTGCTAGTCGTGCTCTTGTACTCGGTCAGGAGTTGATGTTCTTAGCTGGCGACTGCTTGTAGACGTCCGACGATTTCTTCGTGATGGTATTTTTTTATTATTGTTTTTATTAATTTAAATTAAAAAACATTACCATAATACTTTATAAGTTCAGCTACAAAAATCGTACTGATGTTAGATTTCTCGTCTAACTTCGTCCAAAATAGTTTAAAAAATTCGCGTCTCGAACCGGCATAGCGTACCGCCGCGATGTGGTTTATTAGAGAAGAAAGTTCGTCTCTCCTGGGCTTCTATTTATATCCACCCAGAAAACTGCACATGTCGATTCAGGAATCAGCCTGTCGACATTTGAAACATCGCATGATAGCCCCCACTCTCGTCTCATTTCACATAATTGCACTTTTTCGCCAATCGCACTGTTTAAAGCAGATTTCACGGCGACAAAATAGTGTCTCATTTAATGACTTATGAGATGTGCAATTATCATGATGCTCACACTACTAGTATAATTATGATGCATTAAAAATCGCACTGGACTCGCACTGATTGTCCGAATTACGTAAAATTCGGCACTGCACTCGTGTCCGATTTTTACACATTTTTAGAAGTTTTTACCCTCTCACTAACATTTATGGTTTTCTTAAAAATAATTATTTTCTTAATTTGGCATTGACTTGGGGGGTGAGATTGCAACTTTCAGGATCAGACAGGCTTCACGCACGCACATTATCTACTTGTATACACACAGTGGTAATCGCGTGATGTTTACCTGTTGGTTCCTACTTGAAAGCCAGCTTCCAATCTCACACCTGCTCGTCTATTATATATTATTGAAATTAACTAAAATATTTATAATATATTATGTATGCGCATTACTGCCTTTGCTTGTATTGTCGCATTATTCCTCTACATGGAGAGAAAACAATTTTTTTAAATTGATTTATTAAAATATTTTTCTATCATTAGACATCTTATATTTTTATATTTCATACTACTTATATATAAAAAATTTTTTTTTTTTATTTGTATTCATACATTACTATCCATGATAATGAATATTAATTGTTCAAGTTCCCTTAGTTGGAGGGTACAAGTCTAGTTTCTATCTCTCCTCTCTACGAGTTAATAACAATGCATAAGCGTAGCTGCTTCTTCCCATTGTTGTTCTTCAATCTGGTTCTACTGACCTATTTATTTATATATATTCTTATGTATAAAACCTTCTACATGAACTTGCATTCTCGCACTGATAAACATTTTGCATCTTAACATATTATGCCATTATTCAATCTGAAATTTTACATTATCTTAATTATGCATTCCTACCTTCGTTCCTTAACCCATTTCTTACATTACTTGTATACTACATTACCCTTCATTACCTTCTATTACATTTCTTTAACATTACCTTTCTGATCGCTCATAATTTCCTTCATTCTTACCTCACATACACTTGCGTAACAGAATACTCTTTTAGCTTTGTAGTGTGTCGCATGATCGGTTACAGAGGAACTGTCTTAGAAAACAACGATATTTTTCTCGAAGTCCTTAATCCTAAGTAGTCTCTGCCCTTTGACTTTTCACTCTCGCTTTCTTCTGTGTCCTAGTATCTCCATCAAGTGTGAAGTTTTCGCTTGATCAGCCATTCTGACAATTATAGTATTGATTGCTCATCTTAACCATTTCTTCATATTAATAACACATCAATAATAACATTCCTTATCATTTCTTACATATTTCTTTACACATTTCATTCCTTGTCATTTATAATACATTTCCTAACTTTATTTGAACATACTTTTATTTAGCATAACATTCTTTATTATTTAATTCCTTATTTCTTTCCACTAACATTTCTTTTTATTTGCAATCATAACCTTAATAAATAACATTTCTTAATTATATTCTATTATCTTTTATTATTAATAATTAATAGTTATATTATTTTTCATTTAAAAATAATTATTCATTCCATTTACCTTGAGTTCGATGTGTGGTTTGATTTTGCACCCCTCATTATAACCATTGCATTGTCCGTCGTCTCCCGGACGTAGATTAGCCGACGTGTACAGTTATTTCCGTCGCGCACCCTCATTGTTAACATTCTATTGTAATTCACCTGTTCGTCGCTGCGTTGAATTGTTGCTGCCTTTATCACGTGATCCACTTGTCTATAGGTTGAAAACTTTATTCTCCATCTATTTCTCTCGTAACGGTCGCATTCCATCGCAACAGTTTGCTCGCGGCCCATATAAACAGTTGAACCTATTTTCGTGCGTCTTTTATGATAATATTCATTGTAATTACTATAATTATAGTTATAATTATCATTCACTTTATATTTATCGAGCGTATATCTAACATCATACTTACCACAATTTTGCGTAGTGTTTCGTATAGATAATTTACTATGTTTCTCGTTAGGCCTACAGTGATATTTATCTCCATAAGTGTGGTGCCTTAAGTGTTTCACCTGTGTCATCTTATGTGACTTACTAATGTGTGTGTGTCTCACAATTGGGATATCGCTATTAATAAGGTACGTTTTATTAACCTTTATTTTCTTCTCTTCCTTAATGTTAATTACTTGTTTGCCGTTATTAATTACGAACGTATTTTCAACTATTATGGTTTAAACATAATTAATGCGGTCCAAGTCACTGTATGATAATTATATAATTTACCTTATAATTTCCGTCAAGTGACGTCTAGCGTAATTTGTGCTGGGTTACGCGTTTCAGACCATATGACCCATCTTCAGACCTTCACTCCAAAGGAGCACGTCATATAATAAAATCCATATTAAAACAAACACATAATAAACAAATATTGTTATTTATTACAAATATCTATCGGTTAATAGTACGCTTATAATATATTCATTCATTGTATTTTACGTATTTGTTTATTATGTGTTTGTTTTAATATGGATTTTATTATATAACGTGCTCCTTTGGAGTGAAAGTCTGAAGATGGGTCATATGGTCTGAAACGTAGCACAAATTACGCTAGACGTCACTTGACGGAAATTATAAGGTAAATTATATATTATGGTTTGTTCACCTTCTACTGCCGCTATGTGTGTGTATTTGTGTCACTAATTTTCTCTTTTGCTCCTTCTCTTAGTATTGTATTATATTCTTTTACTTTTTCACCTAATGGTGACTTATCAGTTTTAAATTCTTCTATTTGTTTATCTAATCTAGCACATACATTTTGTCTTATTCCATATTCGTCCATAAGGTTTCCCATCACCTTATTGATTGCCTCCATACTAATACTTCCTGATACTGTCATGGTGAATTATTAAAACAAAATATTTATTTATAATATTTAATAATATTATTTTTATGGAACCGATTTATTAAAAAAATTTTTTTATTATATTTTCGTTATTATTATTTCTGTATTAATATCTACTGATATTATAATTACATCTGTTTGTTGGGGTGGGCGCCAGTTGCGTTATTACAATACAATATACACAACAAAATTAAACACATATAAAATATTCATTAATACACATCAATTATTATACATAAATCCTATGCACACATATATCACTAGAGCATACATTTATTTATTAAATGTAGGCGTGTCGGGTCCGACGTTCATGGGCGACATTTATTACAACGATATTCACAAAAGTTGTTGCAAATTTAATATAATTTAAATTTGTGGAGCCCCACGATCTTGGAGCGCCATTTACTACAACGATACAACGTTATTAGATGTATGCGTGTCTGCCACACGTTGACGGGTGATAAAATTATAACAATATAAATAACGTGTATGTGTAGTTGGGGTTCAGGTGTAATTATAATAAGAGTAACTCTTTTTATAAATCGTAATATGCTTCATTTATTATTTGAAACAAACATAAAAAAATATAATAATATAAAAATCATGATCAATACGCCATATGATATCCATTATCTACGGTTTCAAAGTGTCTTTACTATTCGTCTTAACATTACAAACATATCTTAAATTCTAGATATTATATTATTAATTGTATTTAAACTTTTCTTCATTATATTAGGATTTCTTGCTTGCTCAGTCTAAATGTGTGCTTCTTTAAAAATTATTACTACATTCTTATTCTATATTTTCTTCATACCTTTCTATGGCTTTAAAATCATTTTAACACATTTAATTTATTAATTTCAATGACTCTACGTTATGTGCTATTATTAAGAAAAGATAAATTATTTAATTACTAATTTCAATGACTCTACATTATGTTCATTACGAAAAATATTTAAATAATTTTCTGATTACATATGAATTACATTGAATTTCATCTCTATCTACATACTTATTATTTACACTTACAAAAATGTTTTTTCTTTGTTTTCCTTTTTTTTTTATTAGAGTCTTTTAATGTCTTTCTCTTTGAAAATTATGTATTGGTTTTTCGTCACCTTAAATTCCGCAGAGTTGTCCCATGTCCTACAGTGATTCCTTCGGTTCGATCCTCCTGAATGTCCTCTTGTCCTCACTGCTCGTCCTCTCGTCTCTCGTCCTCCATGGTACATTGGC
Organism: Magicicada septendecula; assembly: GCA_034769895.1. Classification (NCBI taxonomy): domain Eukaryota; kingdom Metazoa; phylum Arthropoda; class Insecta; order Hemiptera; family Cicadidae; genus Magicicada; species Magicicada septendecula. The sequence goes on from CM068368.1 coordinate 451,607,262, forward strand.
TGCTGTAGACTATGATGACATGTTGCTCTGGATCTGTAGCCGTTATTATAGAAACGTCTCTAGTCCGCTGCATCTCCTTCCTCTGCTAGTCGTGCTCTTGTACTCGGTCAGGAGTTGATGTTCTTAGCTGGCGACTGCTTGTAGACGTCCGACGATTTCTTCGTGATGGTATTTTTTTATTATTGTTTTTATTAATTTAAATTAAAAAACATTACCATAATACTTTATAAGTTCAGCTACAAAAATCGTACTGATGTTAGATTTCTCGTCTAACTTCGTCCAAAATAGTTTAAAAAATTCGCGTCTCACACCGGCATAGCGTACCGCCGCGATGTGGTTTATTAGAGAAGAAAGTTCGTCTCTCCTGGGCTTCTATTTATATCCACCCAGAAAACTGCACATGTCGATTCAGGAATCAGCCTGTCGACATTTGAAACATCGCATGATAGCCCCCACTCTCGTCTCATTTCACATAATTGCACTTTTTCGCCAATCGCACTGTTTAAAGCAGATTTCACGGCGATAAAATAGTGTCTCATTTAATGACTTATGAGATGTGCAATTATCATGATGCTCACACTACTAGTATAATTATGATGCATTAAAAATCGCACTGGACTCGCACTGATTGTCCGAATTACGTAAAATTCGGCACTGCACTCGTGTCCGATTTTTACACATTTTTAGAAGTTTTTACCCTCTCACTAACATTTATGGTTTTCTTAAAAATAATTATTTTCTTAATTTGGCATTGACTTGGGGGGTGAGATTGCAACTTTCAGGATCAGACAGGCTTCACGCACGCACATTATCTACTTGTATACACACAGTGGTAATCGCGTGATGTTTACCTGTTGGTTCCTACTTGAAAGCCAGCTTCCAATCTCACACCTGCTCGTCTATTATATATTATTGAAATTAACTAAAATATTTATAATATATTATGTATGCGCATTACTGCCTTTGCTTGTATTGTCGCATTATTCCTCTACATGGAGAGAAAAAAATTTTTTTAAATTGATTTATTAAAATATTTTTTCTATCATTAGACATCTTATATTTTTATATTTCATACTACTTATATATAAAAAAATTTTTTTATTTTATTTGTATTCATACATTACTATCCATGATAATGAATATTAATTGTTCAAGTTCCCTTAGTTGGAGGGTACAAGTCTAGTTTCTATCTCTCCTCTCTACGAGTTAATAACAATGCATAAGCGTAGCTGCTTCTTCCCATTGTTGTTCTTCAATCTGGTTCTACTGACCTATTTATTTATATATTTTCTTATGTATAAAACCTTCTACATGAACTTGCATTCTCGCACTGATAAACATTTTGCATCTTAACATATTATGCCATTATTCAATCTGAAATTTTACATTATCTTAATTATGCATTCCTACCTTCGTTCCTTAACCCATTTCTTACATTACTTGTATACTACATTACCCTTCATTACCTTCTATTACATTTCTTTAACATTACCTTTCTGATCGCTCATAATTTCCTTCATTCTTACCTCACATACACTTGCGTAACAGAATACTCTTTTAGCTTTGTAGTGTGTCGCATGATCGGTTACAGAGGAACTGTCTTAGAAAACAACGATATTTTTCTCGAAGTCCTTAATCCTAAGTAGTCTCTGCCCTTTGACTTTTCACTCTCGCTTTCTTCTGTGTCCTAGTATCTCCATCAAGTGTGAAGTTTTCGCTTGATCAGCCATTCTGACAATTATAGTATTGATTGCTCATCTTAACCATTTCTTCATATTAATAACACATCAATAATAACATTCCTTATCATTTCTTACATATTTCTTTACACATTTCATTCCTTGTCATTTATAATACATTTCCTAACTTTATTTGAACATACTTTTATTTAGCATAACATTCTTTATTATTTAATTCCTTATTTCTTTCCACTAACATTTCTTTTTATTTGCAATCATAACCTTAATAAATAACATTTCTTAATTATATTCTATTATCTTTTATTATTAATAATTAATAGTTATATTATTTTTCATTTAAAAATAATTATTCATTCCATTTACCTTGAGTTCGATGTGTGGTTTGATTTTGCACCCCTCATTATAACCATTGCATTGTCCGTCGTCTCCCGGACGTAGATTAGCCGACGTGTACAGTTATTTCCGTCGCGCACCCTCATTGTTAACATTCTATTGTAATTCACCTGTTCGTCGCTGCGTTGAATTGTTGCTGCCTTTATCACGTGATCCACTTGTCTATAGGTTGAAAACTTTATTCTCCATCTATTTCTCTCGTAACGGTCGCATTCCATCGCAACAGTTTGCTCGCGGCCCATATAAACAGTTGAACCTATTTTCGTGCGTCTTTTATGATAATATTCATTGTAATTACTATAATTATAGTTATAATTATCATTCACTTTATATTTATCGAGCGTATATCTAACATCATACTTACCACAATTTTGCGTAGTGTTTCGTATAGATAATTTACTATGTTTCTCGTTAGGCCTACAGTGATATTTATCTCCATAAGTGTGGTGCCTTAAGTGTTTCACCTGTGTCATCTTATGTGACTTACTAATGTGTGTGTGTCTCACAATTGGGATATCGCTATTAATAAGGTACGTTTTATTAACCTTTATTTTCTTCTCTTCCTTAATGTTAATTACTTGTTTGCCGTTATTAATTACGAACGTATTTTCAACTATTATGGTTTAAACATAATTAATGCGGTCCAAGTCACTGTATGATAATTATATAATTTACCTTATAATTTCCGTCAAGTGACGTCTAGCGTAATTTGTGCTGGGTTACGCGTTTCAGACCATATGACCCATCTTCAGACCTTCACTCCAAAGGAGCACGTCATATAATAAAATCCATATTAAAACAAACACATAATAAACAAATATTGTTATTTATTACAAATATCTATCGGTTAATAGTACGCTTATAATATATTCATTCATTGTATTTTACGTATTTGTTTATTATGTGTTTGTTTTAATATGGATTTTATTATATAACGTGCTCCTTTGGAGTGAAAGTCTGAAGATGGGTCATATGGTCTGAAACGTAGCACAAATTACGCTAGACGTCACTTGACGGAAATTATAAGGTAAATTATATATTATGGTTTGTTCACCTTCTACTGCCGCTATGTGTGTGTATTTGTGTCACTAATTTTCTCTTTTGCTCCTTCTCTTAGTATTGTATTATATTCTTTTACTTTTTCACCTAATGGTGACTTATCAGTTTTAAATTCTTCTATTTGTTTATCTAATCTAGCACATACATTTTGTCTTATTCCATATTCGTCCATAAGGTTTCCCATCACCTTATTGATTGCCTCCATACTAATACTTCCTGATACTGTCATGGTGAATTATTAAAACAAAATATTTATTTATAATATTTAATAATATTATTTTTATGGAACCGATTTATTAAAAAAATTTTTTTATTATATTTTCGTTATTATTATTTCTGTATTAATATCTACTGATATTATAATTACATCTGTTTGTTGGGGTGGGCGCCAGTTGCGTTATTACAATACAATATACACAACAAAATTAAACACATATAAAATATTCATTAATACACATCAATTATTATACATAAATCCTATGCACACATATATCACTAGAGCATACATTTATTTATTAAATGTAGGCGTGTCGGGTCCGACGTTCATGGGCGACATTTATTACAACGATATTCACAAAAGTTGTTGCAAATTTAATATAATTTAAATTTGTGGAGCCCCACGATCTTGGAGCGCCATTTACTACAACGATACAACGTTATTAGATGTATGCGTGTCTGCCACACGTTGACGGGTGATAAAATTATAACAATATAAATAACGTGTATGTGTAGTTGGGGTTCAGGTGTAATTATAATAAGAGTAACTCTTTTTATAAATCGTAATATGCTTCATTTATTATTTGAAACAAACATAAAAAAATATAATAATATAAAAATCATGATCAATACGCCATATGATATCCATTATCTACGGTTTCAAAGTGTCTTTACTATTCGTCTTAACATTACAAACATATCTTAAATTCTAGATATTATATTATTAATTGTATTTAAACTTTTCTTCATTATATTAGGATTTCTTGCTTGCTCAGTCTAAATGTGTGCTTCTTTAAAAATTATTACTACATTCTTATTCTATATTTTCTTCATACCTTTCTATGGCTTTAAAATCATTTTAACACATTTAATTTATTAATTTCAATGACTCTACGTTATGTGCTATTATTAAGAAAAGATAAATTATTTAATTACTAATTTCAATGACTCTACATTATGTTCATTACGAAAAATATTTAAATAATTTTCTGATTACATATGAATTACATTGAATTTCATCTCTATCTACATACTTATTATTTACACTTACAAAAATGTTTTTTCTTTGTTTTCCTTTTTTTTTTATTAGAGTCTTTTAATGTCTTTCTCTTTGAAAATTATGTATTGGTTTTTCGTCACCTTAAATTCCGCAGAGTTGTCCCATGTCCTACAGTGATTCCTTCGGTTCGATCCTCCTGAATGTCCTCTTGTCCTCACTGCTCGTCCTCTCGTCTCTCGTCCTCCATGGTACATTGGCTGCTGTAGACTATGATGACATGTTGCTCTGGATCTGTAGCCGTTATTATAGAAACGTCTCTAGTCCGCTGCATCTCCTTCCTCTGCTAGTCGTGCTCTTGTACTCGGTCAGGAGTTGATGTTCTTAGCTGGCGACTGCTTGTAGACGTCCGACGATTTCTTCGTTATGGTATTTTTTTATTATTGTTTTTATTAATTTAAATTAAAAAACATTACCATAATACTTTATAAGTTCAGCTACAAAAATCGTACTGATGTTAGATTTCTCGTCTAACTTCGTCCAAAATAGTTTAAAAAATTCGCGTCTCGAACCGGCATAGCGTACCGCCGCGATGTGGTTTATTAGAGAAGAAAGTTCGTCTCTCCTGGGCTTCTATTTATATCCACCCAGAAAACTGCACATGTCGATTCAGGAATCAGCCTGTCGACATTTGAAACATCGCATGATAGCCCCCACTCTCGTCTCATTTCACATAATTGCACTTTTTCGCCAATCGCACTGTTTAAAGCAGATTTCACGGCGATAAAATAGTGTCTCATTTAATGACTTATGAGATGTGCAATTATCATGATGCTCAAACTACTAGTATAATTATGATGCATTAAAAATCGCACTGGACTCGCACTGATTGTCCGAATTACGTAAAATTCGGCACTGCACTCGTGTCCGATTTTTACACATTTTTAGAAGTTTTTACCCTCTCACTAACATTTATGGTTTTCTTAAAAATAATTATTTTCTTAATTTGGCATTGACTTGGGGGGTGAGATTGCAACTTTCAGGATCAGACAGGCTTCACGCACGCACATTATCTACTTGTATACACACAGTGGTAATCGCGTGATGTTTACCTGTTGGTTCCTACTTGAAAGCCAGCTTCCAATCTCACACCTGCTCGTCTATTATATATTATTGAAATTAACTAAAATATTTATAATATATTATGTATGCGCATTATAGCCTTTGCTTGTATTGTTGCAATATATATATATATATATATTTATATATATATATTGTAACGAGTTGAGTGTTATCTCTTTTCAGCCACACGTTGCTGCGTCGATTTGTAACGAGTAGACTCTTATGTCGTCTTTTTCAAAGTGTAGATTGAGTTTCGTGTGTTTGCCTCATACGTTATAGTCATTACATTATGTTTACGCTGACGATGTACGTAGCGATCTCTCGAATTACCAGTACACGTGAGTGGGAACCTTTCCTGTTCTTGAATATGTGGTTGTATTTCCCGGGTGGTGCCAAATTGTTTAATCTGAAAACAATAAAAAAAAAAAATAGGACTATCGAGCGTTCGTTCTATGACGGTAGGGTGAATTCAAATTACTCCCATCACGTGCATATTTCTTAATCTCGCTGTTAGTTTGCCGAGTTTCCGACGTGGACGCTTACTGTCACCTTCGTTAGTCGTTAAAATACACAAATCATATAATGCACTTTCCTATGAAATAAAGAACAGTGGTTACAACTCTGTACTAGTTTATTAAATTGTGATTAGTAGTTATTCAGTATCATACAAAATTATAGTTGGTTATTAAACAAATTTGCTCCGGCAGTAAAAGACAATTATATCTCAAGGTTCGGCGAAGTCGATTGTGAACGATTTATTTAGGCATGGCGTCTACTGAATGTTTATTCTTAATTTCATTCATGAATCTGGATTCTTGTGGTTTACGAAAAAATATCAATTTGATTACAATAAAGTACACTACCTTACATTACTGGTACTTATATACTATAAGGTGTAATTACAATTTCTTCCTGAAGTGTTAAAAAGTGTATGTCAAAAGTTCGTAATTTCTATACAGGTTACTTTCTAGTTCATATAAGTTTAGTGTTTTATTTTTTATTAATCCTTGAAAGAAATTAGATCACCAGTTTATAGTGAGAGTTAAAAGTGTTGTGAGAAAAAATTGGAAAGAATTTATTCCATAACTTCGGGTAATTCAGCAATGTAATAAATCAAATCAGTTGAATTAAGGTGTAGCGTCATTCAGTTGAAATAGGTTGGGTCATAGTTAGTCATCAATCTTCCTTCATGTATGAATTTAATTACGCCTGGCGTCTTGTTCGGATAAGCTGATCGAAATTTATTAATTTAGAATTGAATAAATTGGTCTCTGGCCTCTTTTGGATGGACGTCCTTCATCATCTTCTTACTTGCTCATGTTATTAAATTTGGATTACTTTTTCTTGTTGTAAATTAATATTTGAGTCATTTACGGCTTGGCGTCTATTCGTCTCGAGCTTCAATAATGGACTAACAGTTTCTAACGGAATATTCATAAATAATGTTCCATTGTTATGGTAACTGGCTGACTCTCTTTGGCTATACTCATCTTAAGCCCATTGTTATGATTTTTTAATTTTTATTCAAAATGACTAAATATCTTCTGATTGCTATTATTCTTCGGTCTTCTTATCTATGTCTGAGATATTATCACAACTGTTCATATTTTCTTTCAAAGATCATTTTGACATCCCTCAAAGCTGGGTTTGCTTGTGTATTAATGTTTTGACAATTATGTTGATATTATCTAATTACATTTCTTTCTTATTTTATGTCCTTGATTTAACATTTATCTCTTAATATGATTCACTAATTATCATTAACTAGTTACTTGCCTTGGATTTGCTAATATAATAGCTAATTTCTTACAATTTGTTGTTTTTGGTTTTATACAGTTAGGCATTTCATAGGCCTACGTAGTAATTGGCTATATTTTCTAATTTTATACAAATTAAATATTATTTTACCCTTACACTTGTTTTGTTTTGTGTTACAAATGATTTGTTTACTTTTTGAATTGATTTGGGTTTTTTATAATAAGTGTATGTTCTCATTATTTTACATATTATGGTTTGTCTATTATTTTCTAATTGCTTTTCCAGTATTATTAGGTTTGTATGAATTTATCTTTTTTCTAATCTATATTGCTATTGTTTATAATTTGTCTATTATTTACTATTCTCTATAAAATATAACACAACATGTAGGCTTATGGTCTGTATACTTCCTTCAGCCATATTCCTTCTCATAAACTTAATTGAACAAATCTTTTAACAGTTATTATGCTACTCTTGTTTACATTTTGTTTATTCTTATTTATTTTTTGGTGACAAACATCATCACACCATTTACTTTATCTAATTAACTATCCCTTTCAACATAGGATGTTTATTGATTTTGCATTTATATTCTTTACCACATTTTTTCTTTTCTAAACTTTACTATCTAACCATGGTAACACTAATCCTTTGACTCTTCATGGGATTCTTCCCTGAATATCATTGTATTCCTAATCTACAATTACTCTTAATCCTAATAATAACAATGTTCTTATTTTCTATCACTTTTCACCATTAAACAATAGTGTTTATCACTGGTTTTTAGCTGTCTATACCTATCAGTAGGGTTTTTTATTTATTTTGTGGGTTTACACTGGCACTTTGCACTTTTTTATGGTATTTAAGTGTTACTAGTGGGTATTCCCTAACATTAAATTCTCTTTCTCACTTAATCGTGTTCACTATCCATCTATCTATCTATCTCTCACTTCACAATGGTTAGTTATACTGTTAACAAGTTTCATATCATTATAGAGTTATTTTTAACATTTAATCTCTATTTCTTTGGTTAGTGTACTTTGGTTGTCATTACTTTATTTGATTTTAAGTAATTATCATTTACATTTATTATTTAGTTGATTCTAATAACTATCATTTGATTTTACTATTTCTCATTTCCTTTTCTTTATGATTTGTTTGTGTCTTTCTATATCTTCTCATTTGATTTCATTTATATTTTGTTTGTTTCCTTTTCGTTTACCTTCTCCTTTGATTTCATTTTATTTCATTTATTTCGTTTTATTGAGTCAATCACTTGGGTTGGGTCATAGTCGTTTGTCGCATCATAGTCATTTTATTTTCATTAGTTTAAACATTTAATATAGTTGATTCATAGTTTTTTCCCTGGTATTGGTGTGGCTTTTTGTATTGTAACTATTGTAGCGTGACAGATAATCCACACAAATGCATTACTCAATGATCATTAATAAAGCTCTAATATATGGAATATCCAGATGAGAATCAATTAAAATGCACTATTTAATAATATATTCACAAGAAAGGTTAAATAAAGAAAAATTCTGCAAATAATATAATAATACAAATTTAAAAACCCAGAAGACTAAAAATAATAATAACAAAATTACCCAGGTAAGATAGAAGCAGGCAATTAATATACCCCGTCAAAGAAACCAGACCAGAAAAAACAAAGATACAGAAGACAGAAGAAGGAAGAATAATTAAAACTACTACTACTGAAGAAGGAAGAAGGAAGAACAGTCAAAGCTACTGAAGACAGAAGAAACAAAACTAATTAAAACTCAAAGAAGAAAGAAGAACAAACTAAATCTACTGAAGAAAGAAGAAGGAAGAATAATTAAAACTAGAGAAGAAAGAAGAACTAATTAAAACTACTACTACTGAACAAAGAAGAAAGAAGAATAATCAAAGCTACTGAAGAAGGAAGAAAGAAGAACTAATTAAAACTACTACTACTGAAGAGAGAAGAAAGAAGAATAATTAAAATCAAGGAAGAAAGAAGACTAATTAAAACTAAAGAAGAGAGAAGACTAACTAAATCTACTGAAGAAAGAAGAAGGAAGACTAATTAAAACTATTACTACAGAAGAAAGAAGAAAGAAGACTAATTAAGACTAGAGAAGAAAGAAGAACAACCAAATCTACTACTACTGAACAATGAAGAAAGAAGAACAATCAAAGCTACTGAAGAAAGAAGAAAGAAGAATAATTAAAACTAAAGAAGAAAGAAGACTAATTAAAACTACTACTACAGAAGAAGGAAGAAAGAAGAACAATCAAAGCTACTGAAGAAAGAAGAAAGAAGAATAATTAAAACTAAAGAAGAAAGAAGACTAATTAAAACTACTACTACAGAAGAAGGAAGAAAGAAGAACAATCAAAGCTACTGAAGAAAGAAGAAGGAAGACTAATTAAAACTACTACAGAAGAAAGAAGAAAGAAGAACAACCAAATCTACTACTACTGAACAATGAAGAAAGAAGAACAATCAAAGCTACTGAAGAAAGAAGAAAGAAGAATAATTAAAACTAGAGAAGAAAGAAGAAAAACCAAACTACTATTACGGAAGAAGGAAGAAAGAAGAATAATCAAAACTAATACTATTGAAGAAAGAAGAACAACCAAACTACTATTTCAGAAGAAGGAAGAAAGAAGAATAATTAAAACCAAACTTACAGAAGAAAGAAGAAAGAAGAATAATCATAAATACAGAAGAAAGAAGAAAGAAGAATAATTAAAACCAAACTTACAGAAGAGGGAAGAAAGAAGAAAAACCAAACTACTATTACGGAAGAAGGAAGAAAGAAGAACAACCAAAACTACTATTTCAGAAGAAAGAAGAAAGAAGAAAAATTAAAACTAAAGAAGAACCAAAATTACTGAAGAAAGAAGAATAATCAAAACTAATACTATTGAAGAAAGAAGAACAACCACAACTACTATTACAGAAGAAAGAAGAAAGAAGAATAATTAAAACCGAACTCACTGAAGAAGGAAGAAAGAAGAATAATCAAAACTAATACTATTGAAGAAAGAAGAACAACCAAACTACTATTTCAGAAGAAGGAAGAAAGAAGAATAATTAAAACCAAATCTACGGAAGAAAGAAGAAAGAAGTATAATAAAAATAAAGAAGAAAGATGAAGGAAGTGAGACGACCCATATAAAACAAAAACCCCATAGGGAAAGAACCCCAAAAACCCCAAAACCAATAAATGCCCAAAAAAGAAAGTATAACACATTAAAAAACCATATCACTGTAAAACTGACAAAAAACTAAAGGTGTTAGCAGTAGTAAATATTAGTGCATTCAAAAAGTTATTGTGTAATGTGTATGAACAAATCTTCACAGTTCCCCCATGGTTGAATATTTCATATTAAAAACTAGAAAAAGACTAGTAAATATAGTAATAATTCACCATGGAAAAGTGTAAGTGATCAAATTATAACTAATAAACTTTAAGAAAGGTGCATGAGTAGCAGTACAAAGTAACAAACTTTAAGTTTTGTGAACAGTGTCTACTTTGATAATGAAGTAGTAATTTTACTAATAAAAAGCTACTAAAACTGTATGAACATTCCATAGAATGGAATATAACTTAGATAGCCAGGGTTATACTTTAAGAGGGGGCATAAATCTTATAAAATGGGGAATTACAGAACTAACTGTTTATGATGAAGTTGTAGAAGGTATTAACAATTATATATGGATCCAAATGTTGGGTTCCAATTAAATATAGCATTTAGATAAGTAAGGGTTAGTCATAAGAAATATTAGTATTATAATTGTTATTTTATTGTTCATGTTAATTTAGGAATGCATTATCTAAAATTAGATATCATTCCAATGTTGTAGAAATACTTTTTATTATGTTATTAGGTGATATACCAAAACAATGTTATTAAGAACACCAGTTTTATATATCTGGGTGTTATATTTTAATTGTATATCTATAATTACTGTTATGCCAGATCAGAGAACTAATTTTTAATCAAATATATCAGAGTCAGAAGTCAGAGAAGGAAATAAAATAATTACATTAGTAAAACATTCTGCAAATAGCCACAATTCAAATCTAGGCAATATAATAAAGTTAAAATGCAGAATAATTAATAAACCTAATCTTATAAACCAGTCAAACTGACAATATTTCGGCAAGATACACCCAACATATTAAATACTATGTAAATAAGGCTTTCTAAAGATATGGTCATTCTATGAGTAAAATTATTTATTTGTATAATGAAATACCATTTGAAACTGAAATAGATTCACTAACGTTATCATAAGGGGAGTCATATACAACTGAATTGTATGAAAAAACCATCATTAATATACTAAATTGCCATAAAATAAGTGAGAATTGACAATTATAACAATTTCAGATTTTATAGAATAATAATTATATTAGGTAAAATGGCTATTATTTACTTAGAAGACAGGAAGTATAAATTTAGGCCGACCTTCCCAAAAAATATAAGAAATATGATTTTCTGATAAAACTTTGTAATACTAACTTAATTACTATCAAAATAAGTAGAATAGAATAGTGAAAACGAATATGTATTTTATATTTCAAACAGTTGACTAATAACGAATTTATTTTATGAACATAATGTATATTTTTAAAGTGTATCGGAAGTTATGGCAATTTTAAACAATGTCTGAAATATATTATATAGGCTAAGATTTTCATGAGATGAAGGAAATACAGACAGTTCATTATTATACATTGAAGAGAGCACTTGACATGAATATTTGATAAAACCAACCTTAATGGCGGTTACGTATAACAAGAGTTCGGAATCAGTTTTGTGTAAAAATTAAATTTTTAACTATTCTAATCATTGTGAAGTGGTGAAGTTGCCATACGAACTACATAACACTAATAAACAGAACCACATATAACTATTAAAATGAAATAACACTGGAATCACACCAAATACCAAGTGAATATTCGAGGTTAAACGGACACACATAAACACCAATTGATATACTTAATTAACAACATTTTAACACCAAGTGAATTAGTCCATCTTACTACAGTGACATTAAACTATACACCAGAAGATAATATACGATTGCGAAGAAGATTTAACCGCAGAAGGGACATATTTATTCCACAAATACTTTGTCAGTGTTAGAAGGTGAACTCCGCGCATGCGCCAGGCGGCCATTTTGACCCAATCTCATCAACGCTATCAGGCGACTGTTTGCTGAACAGTGGTGAATAAAAATTATATATAAACTTTTATTATTAATAACTATCATTATATTGTTTAATTTTAATACATTTTTAGAATTGTAAGTGTTATACTTTCTGACCCTGACCTTCTCTGGCTTTTTATATAATTAACCGTTCAAAGAACCTATTTTTATAATACCAATATAAAATTCATAGATCGACCGGCCCTGAGCGAGTCGATACGGCATGGTAACATCGTTTTCAATTGAGCAAATTCCTTATTTTGTTGAATAAACGTTTGTTATCTAGTAAATTGAATTTGATTTCTCTAATAAAAGGACATAACCATTAATTAATAAAGAAAACTCGACAACCTTTAAAGGCAGTATATGCGAACTACTACATTTCAAGAGTAAGAAGAAGAGAGCCGTTCGCGCCTAATTTGAAGTTAACTGGATTGTCTTTTTAATAAATTTACAGAAGGGAAGATTATTACTAGAATACACACCATACCATCCTATTTATAATTACAATCAACAATCTCAATTTATTTATAAATTTTAAGAATATAAACACATCGAAAACAATTTTTTCAGAATTTATTTTTTTTGTATAAATATAAATTTTAAATTTATATCACCTTTCAAATTGCTGCAACAGCAACATACACCTAGAATATTTGATAACAACATTATCCAGGAACATTACCAAATCGTCGTCTCCCAGAGCGGAACGTCACTACTACACATACGCACCATAAAAATTATTCTGGGTAATATTATACCAGAACACCATTACCATTACCATTATATATTACAAAAGTGAAGACCAGTAGTGAGAGCCGAACGAAGATTAGAAGACATTAGCTACATTACTACACACAATAGTGAGAGTACAATTCTCATACATCAACTATTTATTTATTTTTATATTTAATATTTATCGTATTATTACAAAATTGGCGAGTCCAACTTGTGGGGCTCGATTACCGCAGAATACCAGAACAAGCAACACTTTATAAATTTAATTATAATTTGTAATAAATAAGTATTATTACAAATTTGGCGTCCAACTAAAGGGCTGTAATTAGGGGTTGAAAGGCGGTAATTACTTACCCAATTCCTAATTCAGCTTGGCAGCGGTTACCCAGCCAGGGAATCAGGGAAGATGATGCGTCGTGCCACATCAAAGAAGAGAGCGGCGGAGGCCGAGAAAGAACTCGATATGGAGGATAAGGAGGCGACCCCAGTGGAGGACGTGGAAAAGATATTAGAACGGGTGGAACATAAACAACCAGCACCACCAGAGAAACAACTCGAAGTACCCACTCAAACAGGGGAAGTCCATATCCGGGAGGAACAGTTGGAAGGACCTTCACAAGTGGAAAACACGACAATCCAAGAGATGTTCAGAGTGATGATGGAAGAAATCAAATCCAGTAGCAAGAAGATGGAAGAAAACTTAAGGAAGGACAACCAAGCAACAAAAGAAGAGTTGAAGAATGATAACCAATCGTTAAAAGAAGAATTGAAGAAGGACAACCAAGCAACCAAGGAAGAATTAAGTAAGAAAATGGATTCTACTACAGAAGAAAATAATAAAAGATTAGAAGATTTGAAGAATGATAACCAATCTTTAAGGGAAGAATTGAAGAAGGACAACCAAGAAACAAAGGAAGAATTGGGCCGTAAAATCGAAAGGACCAATAAGAGAATTGAGGAAACCAGTAAAAAGGTGGAAAAGAAAATGGAAGAAAATAAGAAGAATTTGGAAGAAAAGATGGAAGAAACCAATAAGAAAATCGAAAGTGATCATCAACAATTAAGGGAAGAGTTAAGAGAAGATAACCAACTGTTACGGGAAGAATTACGGGAAGTGAACCAGGAGAATCTAGACAAATTAGACGAACGAATGGAACTATTAAGAAAGGAAATGAACCAGGAACTCAAGGAAAATAAGAAATCTATGACCAAAAGGCTGGAGGACGAAACCATAACTATAAATCAACAGATAAGAGAAGTTGATGGAAGATGTCGGCTGACGGAAGTGGAGGTACAAGAGTTCAAGGAAGCGGTGAACACAAAGGTCACAAATCTTGAAGAGTCTACTCGCAAGAAGGCAGAAGAAAACCGAAGGGAAAGCCAAGAAGAACTCAGCAAGGTACGAACTCGAATTACAGAAAGATGCGACGGAATGGAGGAAGCAATGACTAACATCACTGGTCAAGTGAGACAGAACCAGGAGGACATGGAAGCAATTCGGAGCCGACCAACCAGCTTTAATAATATCCCAATAAACGAGAACAGAGAATGGCTTAACTTTCGCCAGTATAAAAGGAAGCCAATGGAGTTTTTGGCCCGTATCGAGGAATATATGGCCAAACATAAAAGTAATCGATGGTCCAATAATCGTGAACTATTAGACGAATCGTTCCGTGATATGACAGATAATTGGTGGATGGCGAACAGGAGCGAAATAACCGATTATCCACAGTTCAAAAGTTTGTTTAAGTCTAAGTATTGGTCAGAGACCACCCAGAATTTAATAAGGGACAACATCTGCAATGGCCGATATAGAACTCAGTTTGGCAGTACCATGACTGCGTACTTTCTTGGGAAGGTGTGCCTGGCCAAGCACCTGGAACCAGCCATACCAGAGGAATGCCTGGTGAACAAGCTCTCTTATCATTACGACGAGGAGGTCATAAGAGCTCGAAGAGGTAGTCAGATAAAGACCATACAGGCGATGACGGAGCTATTGGAGAACTATGAGAATGAAGAATATTACAGGCAGAGCAGAAGAAGAAATGAGCGGCCAGAAGTTCGAAATAATCCGTCATCAAATAATAATAATCAACCGGTCAACAGTGGGTACCAAGGAAATAGATATAACCCGAATTACCATAATCAACACCCCACGAATGGTAATAACAACAATAATAACCACGGGAATATAAACCCGAATAATAACAGAAATAATAACGGGTTCTCTGGTAATCGAGGTAATTATTACCCGAATAATTACGTAAATAGACAAAGAAATACCAATCCTACAAATAACACCGAGCGGTTTGACAATAACAATAGGGGTTACCCTAATCCCAATAACAACAACAACCGGTTCTCCCGACCACGGGTAAATTTTATACGGGCGGAAGGAAACAACCATCGCAGATATAACCAGCAACGACGGAGCAGCGTACACGAGTACGAAGATCGAAACAGAAGCCGAGAACGGGACAACTCTAGTTATAATCTGCCAAGGCGAAGTACTAGCCTAGATGACCCGGAGCGGCGTACAAATAGGGAACCAACCTACGGACCAAGAACTGAAAGACTGGAACCTACTCAAGGTTTCCCAACTGATGCCTCTGTTGGTCCTATTAATAACCAAGATGAGGAGAATTTAAACGGGAGGAGGCAGTGATAAACCATAAGGACCTTTTGCTGCTTCTATCGCCTGGGTATGTAAAGGAATTGCCGATAGTAAATAATCCCAATAAAATTACAATCATTCGATGTAATTATTTGAAAAATATTCGAAATGAATTACTGGAGGAGGACAACACTCGCCTCCCTATAATAAATAATGAAATAATATACATTAATGCAGAAATCGAAGGAACATTCGCACAACTAATTATCGATACTGGTGCGAATGTATCCATAATTAACACTACAGAATTGGAGAGAATCCAAGGAAAATGTGGTAAGCTATTGCCAACCTTACCTATAAATAACATTATATTAATCGGTGCCACGGGTCGCCAAAACAAGACAATCAGAAAACAAGTATCATTGAATGTCGTTAGTAAGGGTATAGCGATGAACATGGTCTTCTTAATTGCGGCAGGATTACCTTTCAACATATTAGTGGGATGTGATGTACTGAGAAGGAACTCGGCTATTATTGATTTACGAATGGAGAAGGTATCACTCTTTACCGGAGATCTAACCTGGACGGCCGATTTAGTCGGTAGTGAGATGACACTTCCCAGCAGTATCCACCAGCAAATACGTAGCATAAATTATACCAATACTAACACCATTCCTAACACTATAGTATATGAACTTACAGACGAGGATTTATGGTCCCAGAAAATACAGGAGATAAGGGATTTCCGAAGCGGAATTAATAGAGAAAAATTACCTAATACTCAAGCGAACCAGCTAATACAAATTTATGAAAGATACCGCTCAGTATTTTCCGATGAGCCAGGCAAGGTAAGAAATTATCAATGTACCCTTCAATTCCGAGATACAGTAGAGTTTAATAGGAAATCCTACCCTATCGCACATTCTCGAAAAGAGGCAGTAAGAGCGGAAATTAATCGAATGATTAATAACGATATTATAGAACCTAGTCAATCCCCGTACACCAGCCCTATTGTCGCAATTCCCAAGAAAAACGGCGAAGTCCGGCTTTGTTTGGATGCTCGGGAAATAAACAAGAAAATCATTAATGATAGAACATCGCCCGGTGAGATTGAGGAAATCCTGAAACGCTTCCATGGTACCCAATACTTCAGCACTTGGGATACGGTGTGCGGATACTGGCAGGTAGAGTTGCACCCACGGAGTCGCCAATATCTGGCTTTCATATTCGAGGGGCGTAATTACCAATTCAAAAGATTGCCCTTCGGATTGGTAAACTCAGTTGCCATCTTTGTGACCTGCATGGACCAGATATTGGGACAAGAAGCACTTCAGTTTACAACGGTGTACGTCGACGACTTACTGATAACATCTAAGACGTGGGAGGAAGACTGTTACCGCGTGGAACATGTGCTAGAAAAATTATCTGCCAGTAACGTCACGCTGAAGTTGGAAAAATCCAAGTTTATTGCCAGAGAAGTGCAATTTTTAGGATTTAACTTGGACGATCAAGGAATCTCACCGTCGGCAGAAAAGGTAGAAGCCATCCAGAAATTCCCGGCACCCAAAAACAGGAAGCAATTGCAGTCATTCCTGGGACTCTGAAATTATTATAGAAAGTTCCAGGAACAATATTCAGAGTTAACTGCGAGGTTTCAACCTCAATTATCATCTAAAAACAAGTGGGTATGGCGTACGGAACAAGAGGGGATTTTTCAACAAATTAAGGACAAATTTCTGGCTACTATAATACTTCGCCACCCGAACTTTAAGTTACCGTTCTTCATGAATTGCGATGCCAGCAACATCAGTCTGGGAACGACACTGTATCAAGAGGACGAGAAGGGTCAACCTCAAGTAATTAGCTTCGCAAGCAGGTCTTTGAACCAATGCGAAAGGAATTACACGGTGACGGAAAAAGAGTTACTGAGCATGGTATTCGCTTGCGGTAAGTTCCGCACTTACATTTTGGGCTACCCCGTTACTATCCGAACGGACCATAAATCTATTTCATTCTTAAAAAGCTGCAAACTGAACCATGGCAGACTAACGAGGTGGATACTTGCCCTTCAAGAATACCATCTACAATGGGAGTACATCCCTGGTAAAAAGAATATAGTAGCAGATGTGTTATCCCGGGTCAATGTGGAGGAACAAACTTTTGAAGGGGAGAAAGAAAGCGTGCTGAAAATATATCATCTTCTTAGCACCCGAGCCGATTTAACAACAATATTAACCAACATGAGCACCCACCAACAAGCGGACCCAAAATTGAGAAACCTCAAACTTCGGCTAGAAGAGGGAGATGAAACCGTTGCTATATATTACCAGATGAATAAACAAATACTGTTCATTAAAACATCTTTGAAGGAAGAGATCTGGAAGGTAGTTGTCCCGACACAGATCGAAAAGGAATTGATAGTGAATTACCATATACGTTACGGGCATATGGGCGCCCTCAAGGTAATAAAGGCTCTGGAGGAGAGCTGCTATATAAAAAACATCGATAGAAAGGTCCGAATGTATATAAAGAGTTGTAAGATCTGCCAGCTGGTAAAAACTAATAATGAGAAGAAGGAAGGTGTGATGATCCCAATCACTTCCCAAGCGAAATTGGAGAAGGTGTTCCTAGATATCTGCGGACCATTTCCCCGTAGTGGAGGTCGACACCAATATCGATACCTAACCATCATAATGGACCACTTCACCAAATATGTTAAGCTATACCCTACTAATCGAGCGGCTACCCGGAAAATTCTGGGGATACTAACTGAACAATATATCCCACACCTGGGGAAACCATCTTCGATCATTACTGATCATGGAACCCAGTTTAAGGGTAGAAAATGGCGGGATACATTATTGTCAATGGGCATTCGTACATACAAGACCTCGGTCTACCATCCGAGCAGTAACCCGGCAGAGCGAGTGTTGCGAGAAGTGGGGAGGATCCTCAGGACTTATTGTCACCATCAACAAAAAAGGTGGCAAGACTATCTAGAAGCCACGGAGGAATTCCTCAACTTAGCATACCATCCAGCTATAGGGATAACCCCATATTCTGCTATGTACGAGAAACCACCCCCACGAGAGATCACAGATATCCTCGAGTTCCCCAGTAACCATGTGTACTGATTTGATAAAGCTAAGTTCTTCAACAAAGTGGCAGAAGACCAGTTAAAACGGCAGAATAAATATCAAAAGGCTAGTGGTAAAGTAATAATATACGAAAAGGGAGAAAAAATTTTATTAAGAAATCGAGAATTACCCAGCACACTGGAAGGAATAACGAAGAAGTTATTGCTATTATACATCGGACCATATATAATATCCAATGTGAAAAATAATAATACCTATGAAATCAAAGAAATCGATTCAGAAAGGATAAAGGGAGTATATAACCAGGCTTCCATGAAAAAATATTATGAGTAATTGAATGTATGGAAGAAAGAATAAAAGTAAAAATTCAAAAATGAAGTAATGACTACTTACTACCTATTATTTAGAAAACAATTTATGAATCAAGAAGAAAATGAATTAGTGAATTAAATCTCAAAATTTAAAAAAGAAGTAAGAACAACTTACTACCTTATTTTAAAAACAACTTTTAGAAATGAACAAGAAGAAAAAGAATTTGGATAACACATTACAAACAATTATATATGGGACCAATTCTGAAAAACTTTCAAGAATAAAGAAATGGCAGTACAAACCATTGATACAATTTAAATGAATAAACTTATTGTGAAGTAAAATTAATGAGAATTTTATGTAAAATAAACAGAGATATTAAACATATGGCATTAATAATTAAAGAGTGCATTTGGATAAAAAGCAAGAGCAAAATAAAATTTTGAAAAAAGAAAGGAAAAACTATATATAAATAAATCCATATGAAAAAGATGATCATACAATAAATGTCAGTTATTATAAAGACAATTAAAAGAGTAATTGAAAAAACATAATACTAGTGGAACGATTCACAAGAATTAAGAAAGGAACAAAAATATAATACAAAATATATGCTACCAATGACCAGAAGGAGATTGTGATAACAGTCAAAAAATGACAGAGAATTAAAAACTTTACACTGAATAAGGAGTGATAATTATATTATACCAGCTTCCAATCACAAGGAGAAATAAAATGCCAGCAGAGCTAACCATTGAGAAAAATAACTGAGATAGAGATTCACTAAGATAGAAATATTAATAGATCTGTTCGTATACGAAGTGAAATATCCAAAGATATTTAATTTTTTTTTTATAGTCATAAGGTGGACTATTCTTATATAATTTTTATAAATGACTGTCTGAGATAAGTCCAGCAGTATTATTATGTATTGATCAGAGATGATTTACCTCTGTAATCAATAAGGGTTCTATATACCCAGGAGTTATTACATTATAATTAATTATGTAAAATATTTTTGTATACCCACAGGATGTACCATGTTACAGTTAATTGCTTGAAGTATTTTTGTATACTCATAATTTATTGTGTTAGAATTAGTTATTTAAAGGTTTTATGTATACCCACAGGATATTGTCTTATAAGTAAGTGTTTAAGGGGTCTTGAATACCCATTATTTTATCATGTTATAGTTATTTGTTAAAAGATTTGCTAACTTTTCAAGAACAGTAGTTATAACAGCTGTTCAAAAATATCAATATCAGGTATAGGGTGAAACACCATATTGTGTAAAAAATTATTGTAAAGGAATGGCAAAACGGTAGACCTATAGGCCAAAAGAGGTGAGCTGAACTTAAACAGCAAAATGTCCAAAATAGTCTTAACCAAACCAAATAAAATCAAATAGAAGCCTGACCTTAATGAAACAGGGAAGGTATTGACAAAATTAAATGTAACAACTCATAATTGTAAAAATCAGAAGAGTAGGGAAAGTAATATTAACACATAAGATAAGCCATTTAACTGACATGCTGTCAATATCATTGTTATAATAATAAAATGAAGAATAGGTATTTAAAATTGTAATGTTATATATAATGTAGAAGTATCAGACATTATTGTTAGTAATAAGTACAACCCTATTAGGACATATTTAAATAGCAAAGAAGGCAATAAGAAGTGTTGAGAAAAAATATGTAAAAGCCTACAAACTTAAATTTGTAAATGTGTTAAAATAAGTGATACTGGGCTGAAATGGGCCATATTCGGTATCAAAATAACTTTGTTTTTCCAAACAACAACATCGTATAACCCAAATTTAACTTAATCTAAAAATAAATAAGGAGTAATTTGAGGTGACAGATTTAAAATTTACAGATTTCGAATAATTAACGTCACGTGACCACGGGTCGCGAATAAGAACCAATCAGAGCTCACAAAAGCTTGGTCATAATCGCTAACTGAATGGATTTTTCGAATTAGTCTATTGTTAAAACTCAAGCTGTACAGATGAACTCCATGTAACAGAATCACATTTTGATGAATAATTAATGACCAAAAGTAAAAATAAAGAGATGTCGATACTAAATTAAGAAAAAACGTTAAAGAACTACACAGGCTGAAACAATATTAATTAATTGAAATACTATAATATCTTACTCTTACCTTCGAATTTCGGGTCCAGGGTCGTTCAGACGAAACCAGCTACAGAAAAGGTTACTTGGGTTGACGTTTCAAAATAATTTTTCTAACACCAAATTTTGTATTCTAAACAACTAACTTTCTTTAATTTACTATTTGCTTTCACTCTATTTTTACATTACTTTTTTTTTTTTTTTTAAATAAGGCATGAATACTTGAACAATTGGTTTTAACGCATATGAAAATGACTTAGCAATAGTACAATTTACAAATAACTTGACCAGCACTTTGCAACGCTCTCTCATTCATACTTTTTTATTTTATTCTGTTTTAAAACCCCATAATTAAAACTCGGTATTTATATTTAATGTCTGTATTTAGGGAATAGTTCTGATAGTGTTATGTAGAATACTTAACAACCCACGGCGTTAATCAGTTCCATCACCACCTTGTGTTGTTGGCTGTTTCTGGTCCCTAAGGTTATTTTCACAGTTCATAATCTTCCACACTACCGCTACACACTCCGTTTTATTTAATTCACTTTAGTTTGCAATTACGAATTTTACTTTTACAGACTTGTTTGTCGGCCGACTTTTATTGCTCGAGCTCTTATGTTTTTAACTATGTGACCGTGCTGCCTTATAAATTGCAGCAAAATAATATTATGTTTTACTAGATAGGCCCATTTACTCTAGGCCTATCTTGCACTCCCGAGGCCACTATTTTTTAATGCACGAACTTTTCACTGCTCTGACTGATGTTCATTCAGTGGTGACAATCTGCAGACTGTGATTCACAAAAAGCCTGCTGCTGGGGCAGTTACGCAATACGTCTGGGCTTTACTGTGTGCATTGCTGTACTGGGGCTCCTCACAGGTGAAGTCTGGCAATTTGAAAAGTGAATGAATTGATGTAATATAAAATTAAACTGGGGTAGCTCACAATTCTGTACCGTTACAATACCCCCCCAATAAGAGGTTGAAGGCCAAAGCGTTCAAACTCTTATTGCCTAAAACCTAAGAGGATCAGTCAGGATATGGCGCTGCAACCCCCCTGAACACTCTACTAAAATTGTGGGTTCTTACCCCCCTAGTCTGGCGACTGCGGCAGCACCCATCCGATCTTATGGGACTTCTCTACTCGAGATCCCACCACCATAAGCTCAGACCGATACCCACCACAGTATCGCCTGACTCTGGAACATTCACTTAAAATTTAATAAACGGTCTTCCATCACTCCATATCCCACAACTGATTTGTTTCCTCTTA
Source organism: Magicicada septendecula (assembly GCA_034769895.1). Lineage (NCBI taxonomy): Eukaryota > Metazoa > Arthropoda > Insecta > Hemiptera > Cicadidae > Magicicada > Magicicada septendecula. The sequence continues at coordinate 451,629,888 of CM068368.1, forward strand.
GCCATAAAGGCTCATTCTTTGCAAAGTACTGGTTCTGCTTATACAAAGTACTGGTTTGGTAATATAAACTTACATTCTACCTACAGTTCAATCATATTTAACCAAAATTTTTTTTTTTTTATATATACTACCCCCGTTACATTTTAATGTGTTCTGCGCTAGGCTTCTTGGCCCTTTACAGCCTTATCCTAGCCGTAAACCACATCTCCCTCGTGGCCTGTAACTGAATCACCGTCCATCCACACTCACTATTACCCCCCCTGGACTGTAGCGTCCAGTTGCTTTCACAAGGACTGATGCGGAAGGGGTGGACATTTTTTTCTTTTATTCCACCCCCATCCTTGCTTTGGCGTTACAATAAAATTCGGTATTACACCTACTATTCTTGATTTATACACCCCTAATGGACTACCACCCCTATCTGGGTGAAAATAGACCTGTTCCAAAATTTAGTAGATTCCCCAAAAAATAACTCCCCTACTAAATCTAACAAACCACCGGATTGACAAAATAAAACAAACCACAAGCCGGTTATATCAAGTAAAATTTATGATTTGCCACAAATAACTACTTTCACGGTCATGGTCCGGTGAAGTCATGGCCGCACTTAGGTGGGGAATCTACAGTTAAACATAAAACCTAGATTGACATTGATACAAGTTACTTGGACAGTAATATACACCTCTAAGTTTCCCAAACATTATTGACAGCATTTACACAAAATTTCCTTCAGTTTCCGATTTAAGTAAAGTACATATTTCATTTATTTTACAATTACATTTGAAGTTTGAATCAGAATAAATTTAAATTTATTATTAAAATCGTCTTTTCCATTAATTTAATTACCAAATTAGTTTAATTTTATTTAATTTCTCAAACTCTAAGTTACAGTAATTACCTCATTATATCAATCTCATTTGTTCAAGGCAAAAATATTAATTGTATTACAATAAAAAGCCACCTCCATTTCAACACATCTTGCATTTCTTTTATTACATAATAGGATTTTCCTACTGGCAATGATTCAGCGGACTACAATATTTTTGTTATTGTCAACTCAGCTTCAACACCTCTGGCTGTAAACATTAGTCAAAACATACAACACACCTGTTTACATAAACAGTCGTCTGCCAGACTGGTGTTATAAACACTGTTATAAACACTCCTTCAGTCTAAACATTCTGCTTACCTCACCTCTAACACCTGTACTACACTTTTCAATTTTTATAAATCTTTTAGTTAACATATTTATCTCTTAAATTTTTTATTCCAATTCAGATCAGATATATTTTAATTCACCACAATTACTTTAATAACATTTTACTAAAAACATTTTAACTTTAGTTATATTATTTAAAACACTTTGAATATAAATACAAAATAGGCTTCATGAATACCTTTTGTTCATTATTTTAGTGGAATACAATTATTATTATTTATTATTATACCCTTCCCTCTCATTACAAACATATGTTGCACATAAGCTATAAGATACATTGCAACAGAATACTATTAACACAATACATTTAACATTAACACATTTATTTACAGATTTCCGTACTAATTTTCTTATATACCACACATCAATACCTAAATTCAGCAAGGTCATTACCATATATTAAAGTATTTAATATGTCCATACATTGCTTTTTTAATTCAACCTCCATCGTCAAAAATTAGTCTTTTCGGTATATGACACTTTTCAATTTTATTGATACACAACATATGGCTAGTTTGTGTGTTGTGGCCATAAAATTTTATTTTTCCCATTGTACCAAGACAATAATCTATAGGGTTACCCCCCAAAATTATCTTAACATAAATCAAGTCGACATCAGTATTATTTGTAAAGTCTCCGTCAGTGTTTTTTGTTATTACCATTACATTATTATTACCATATTCTACTACTACAGGTACATTAACTCTCCCAACTACAATATACTCATTGTTTACTATAATTTTCTTAATATTCATATTCTCTATTAACTCTCCATAGTATCTATTTAACTTAAACCACTCTTTCTCTCTCTCATAATTACTTTCATCACCACAACATTTCATAATCTCACTCCATCCAGAGGGCAACACAACATTATTACAACATCTGGCTTTACCAGATACACAAAAATAACTTCTTTGATATTTTAAAGACCTTTTGTCTTCTACAAAAACTAGCGAGGAACCTTTGTCCTCCAACACTACTGGTGAAACTTTTTCTTCACCTATCTCACAAGAAAAATTTGCCCTCTTTCACCCTCTACACTTAAACTGTCTTCACACTCTCTCTCATTCTCATCGGCATTTACTAACAACACTTCATTATTATTGTTAATGGAATAAATCCGCTTATAGTCCAAGCCACGTATTTTATAATCAACTAAACGCTATGTAACTCACCGTCTGTGGCTTAAGTAAATGTCTTTATACAATTGACATGTTTCGGGACACTTGTCCCATCCTCAGAATATTTAAAAAGTCTCTTCATACCATCATACGATGGCACAGTCATCAATATATTAAAAATATTAAAATCCATATAACACAAAACACAATTACACTACTGCGTACCAAATAGGTTATGAAATTGGATACAATAAAAATACTGTGAACAAAATAGAAAATAAAATCAAATATAAAATAAAAACTGAACGATTAAGAATTAATCAAAATGAACAACACATAAATAATAACAACAACAAAAAATGGGCCACATTCACATACATAAATAATAAAATGACAAAACTAACAAAACTATTTAAAAACACAGATATAAAAATAGCATACAAAACTAACAAAAATAAATTACAAATTATAAATAGCTCACACAACAAAGATAATACAACAACTAACGGTATATACAAAATTGAATGCCAAGATTGCAATAAATGTTACATAGGACAAACAAAAAAACAGCTGAAAAAAACATTATTTTGAACACCTAAACGCATACAAAAAACCAGAAATATATAAATCCAATTTAGCCACACATGCAATAAAAACAGGACACGAATTCCCAGACATAACCAATGTATCACTAATAAAACATATACCACACAAAGGCACCATAATGAACATTAGGGAAAATTTATAAATATACAAACATAAAACACAAAACTAATACCAGAACAAATACAAATCAATACAAAACATGACACAATATTCAAAGCACTCAACATCGAAAATACACAAAATACAAAAACATATACCACAATCACACACAATAATACAACTTTAAAATACCAAAGACCAACAAACAACCTTAATTGCATCCAGCAGCCAAGACACAAATACTTCACCAGAAACAAGATCGCCAAGGCTGAAGATGAGAGAACAGGAACTCTCGAAACATGTTCCATATAGAAAAATAACATCTTGAAGTAAATTTTAATTATAAATATTAAATGTAATATATTTTTATATATATATATATATATATATATAGGTATTGCTACGAATGAAAGGGTGGACACTGTGTATAAAATTTGCTCGTTGTGGAGGACGCGTCACTATGAGGCATCCAAGGCTACGCTTAGCCGTCCAGTCCGTCTAGGCGCTAACGTTTTACGTAGTTATATTGTATCATCCACACTGATCCGAGTGCTACCTATGTCTGGTTTTGGTTTTGCGCTGACATCATTCAGTAACGTATGAGAGACATACACATTGGGTCATCTGTTTTATTCAGTTGTTTCTTCTTGGCTTGAAGTGGTTTTGCCTTGTTTTTGTTTACATATTATTTTTCGTTTATTAAATATAAGCGTATTTATTATTTAGTGATGTTCATAATTTCTGTGTAAATATGTATAAATGTATTCTGTATAAATATACAGTTAAGTGTATTATCTAAAATTATCACTTAAACTCCGCTCCTTTATAATACTGAGTATTGGTTCCAATATAATACTAAGTACATGAAGAAACAAACGTAAAGTTACACACTGAAATTAATGAAGTAATTAACAACTAGTTGGAAAATTATGGAATATGACAAAATTAATTAATTTTGTAAATCTTAAATCGTATTCTTTAAGGCACTTGCTTGGCAAATACTGAAATACAGGTGTAGTGACGTTTCTGTTTAATCTCGGTAATTCTGTTTAATGTGGTTAATTTTATTTTAAAAAGGAATATAATAATTAAACATTTGTTACATAAAACTATCCTGAATCCAAAATTTTTTTATTATGTAGGCCTATACAAAAGACATGTATACATTATGCCTTTGAGATGAATCACAGAAGTCGATCATGATTAATCTGATCGTTATCATGCACATTTGTCATTAATATAACTTTTCACGACTGATTTAAAATAACCACAACCCCAAAAAATTGGTCCGTCCAAATTTAGTGGCATAAGAAAAGACATTCTTTTCTTTTTAAGCAGTTGATTATACTAGTATACTGGCAATGCTACGTTGAATAGTCTGTAGTAGGTTGTAAGCATGTAACTGAATTAAGCCAGTTAAATAAAAAAATAATACTAGTTTACTAATTTTTTGCGTGCTTATTTAGGTACACATTTTTTACCAATTAGCCTATTACCCAACTAGTACTACATTGCAACGGTTAAAGTGCAAAATTGAGAAATAGGGACTTCACATTCAATTAAGAAGTAATTTCCTTTTTAATTTATAATTGTTGAGAATTGAATGCCTAAGCTTAAAGCAGTTTAAACTAATAAACACTAAACTAAGATACCATTAATTTTCTTCTCATAAAATATACATAAACATTGAAACATTTCTGAAGTATTTCTGTAAATATGTAATAAAGTAGGAGTACTGTAAATACTTGTTAGGCAGGCACGTATTATATAGGGTCTACTGATCAAAATAAGGTTTATAAGCATACGTAAATGAATTATCTAAAAAGTGCAATATTATTTTAAACCATCACTCGTTTCTACGCGGATGTAAAGCATGACTTCTTTCGTTCATCATCCTGTCTGGTGTTTATAATCACATAACAGTTATGACTACGTATGCAAGGCTACACACTGGATGTAAAGCGGCCTACAGACTGCCAACTTGGTTGTCAACCATGTTGTCAATCTATTTGCCACAGACTAAACAGTTGGTTGACAACCTAAGTTGTCAACCTTAACGTAGACATCACTTTTATCGTGAAAAGATGTTTAGTAGGTAAATGTATGTTGTGTATGATTGATGACGTTTGCTTTGTGTATTTAAAAATGAGTGAGGAATTGTCTTTACTATGTGTTATTGTTGATGACATTTGTGAAGAAGAGGTGACAAATCCGAAAAAAAAGAATGTGGTCAAAGGATTGGTATCAAAATCGAGCACAGTTTTTACATTCAAATTTATTGAAGGATCTACGCATTAGTGCACCTGCAGATTTAAAAAACTTTTTAAGAATGGACAGTGAAACGTATGACGAATTATTAGAGAACGTACGACCATTAATAGAAAAGAAGGACACCATTATGCTGGATGCGATTTCCGCAAATGAACGGCTATCAGCAACTCTCCGGTTTTTAGCCAGTGGGCAGACTTTTGAAGACTTAAAATTTCTTACGGCAATATCACCACAAAGTCTAGGAATAATAATAACTGAGACTTGTTCTGCTATAGTTCAAGTTTTAAAGAATATATCAAGGTAAGTAAATAGAAAAAGCTGTACACGTAAGCAGTTTATCAATTTGTAAAATTAAAATTGTTTATTTTTATTAATAGGTACCAAAAACGGAACAAGAATGGATTGTAGTCTCGGAGGAATTTGAGAGAAGATGGAACTTCCTAAATTGCATTGGAGCAATTGACGGCAAGCATGTGGAAATAAAAAAACCTGTTGGGTCTGGATCTTACTATTTCAATTACAAGAAAACATTTAGCATCGTTTTACTAGCCTTAGTCAACGCAAACTATGAATTTATGGTGATAGAAGCCGGTGCAAATGGTCGTATATCAGATGGGGGAGTATTTTCAAATAGTAGCTTTTATAACAAATTCGAGGATAATTTATTGAAAATTCCCCAATCTGGGAAACTAACCAATTTTTCAGAAGAAATGCCTTTTGTTTTTGTTGGCGATGATGCGTTCCCTTTGCTCAGAAACCTGACGAAACCTTACAGTGGCGAAAACCTCTCAAACGAAGAAATAATATTTAACTACAGGTTATCCAGAGCAAGATGAATTGTTGAAAATGCTTTTAGCATACTTGCTTCAAGTTCGTGTCCTCTTAAATAAAATAAATATGAACCCTGAAAAGGCAACCATGATCACCTTATCCGCTTATTATCTACACAATTATTTAAGACGAAAAAACTCTTCTGTGTACTTAAAAGGAAGTATAGATATTGAAAACACAAACACTGGTGAAATTCAATTTGGAGCATGGAGAACGGACACCCAGCAATTGACTGAGCTTCAACCAACTGTATCAAGAAATTCGACTTCCATTGCAAAAGAGACAAGAAGAAAATTCACTAATTATTTTAATGTAGTTGGAGCAGTTCCTTGGCAATCTGTGCATATAAATAAAAACGCATAATACTTTACATAACAAATGTATTTAAAAAAATATAATAATACACATTTTAATGTATATTAGGAAAATTTAATAAACTAAAACAAATGTTTTTTAAAAAATAATAAAACAAATTTAATTTAAGAAAAATTATTACTACTCAGTAATTCCTGAATATTTTTATATTCAGTTTGTGTTTGTGTGGGAATAATTATTGCATTTTCGTATGATGGTGACGAAAGGGATGGCTGGTGAATAGGACTAGAGGTTCTTGATGGAAAGGAAGAAGAATGAGAGGAAGTAGAAGGAGTATTGACTGAATGAAGCGTAAGTAGTTCCAATTGGCCTAACACCAAAATATCTTCAATTGCCTTTTTGGCGTAAATTTGTTGAATGGGAGACAGTTTACGGTACGATGTAGCCCAGCTTTCACCATAGATACTAAAAACATCGACAATAACATGAACATTCTACACATACACACAAAAGGCCGAAAACTAGACACTCTAGAACAATTAGAAATATACAAACACACAAAAACAAATAAAAACGACATCCTAAACGAACAGACACAATTCAAATCGCACGCATTATTCGAACACATCTCACCACACACACACAGCCTCGATCTTTCGAAAAACTATCCCGTTGCCAACAACAAGACGGACAGCGCTACCTACGGCAGCCTCTGATGAAGCCTTCTAAAGGTGAAAGCCGGTTTAGGCTGTAAGGTAAATCTTTACGATTTTACTTATAAAAAACTTAGTGTTCCCAGTCGTCAAACAATAGTGATATTTACTGTAACATTAAAAGAAATTTACTTTATTCAGCTGTTAAAATAAGATACTTAAATTCGATTGGGTTTTGTAATGTATTTGTATTTGTATTAAGTATGAACTACAAAGTTCTAATTTAAATTAAGATTACAAGTGCCATTGATTCACAAGAATTTATTTTCATGCGTTCTCTGACACCTCTTTACATAACGAAAACTCATATTTTAAAATTTATAATTCAGGTCAAATTAGGTAGTAATCCAGTCCCATTCTCGATGTGCCACTATTAAAGAATAAACATAATTCTTATCACAAATAATGAAGCTTTGTAGACCTGATATTGCTAGATGGTAAGTAAATAATCAAAATGTTTTATACAATTTGCAGGGTCATAGTCATTAGTCATTGATGTCATTATATTTATAATCAAGTTAAAAACATTCACTAGCATTTTGTATTTAATTCTTTTAAAACAAGAACAAGCGAAGGGGATTTTCTTAAAACGCTTCCAGTATTTTTCAACATTTTTCTTTTGGAAAATAAGGGTATTACAGTCTGTGTTGTGAATGCATATTTGTTTTACGTTCTCAAAAAATCAATACAGTGTATTCACTAAATGTGTCTGTAATACTGGCTTGAGCAGAAGGATGACAATCAGAAACCTCTGATGTAATAACGTGTTTTTAATTGCTCAGCACTTTCCGACACTGTATCTGTGCACTAATCAGGTTAGACCTTTAGTAAGATAAGATTACCGTTTTGAGTCCACGTTGACGCTGTATGGTCACAATTAGTATTTATGTATCGCAGCTTGAAATGAATCGACCTATCGTGTCGTCGTCATTTTGCTGTCGGTATAGTCGTTGTTTAAGTAACATGACAACAACGTAAGTACACTGATAAATTAATTACTACTGATGCTGACTGTCATCCTTTTGCCCGAGGGAGTATTAGATTTTTAACTATGTTTACACATACACAATGATCTTTATTGCATACTTATTTGTTAATAAAAGTACTGTAATTGGTAATTAAGTTCTTTGTTTGTGATTAGACTGTAATTTAGTTTAGACCCAATTATGTAGCTGTGCACTCTATTTATATACGTCCAAAATGTTTTATTACAAAGTAGGCCTATCTAGCGTGCACAAAATTAGGACCAAATAAATAACAAAACTATTAGCTTATTATAACTTTATATTTTGTAACAATTTGTTTGTTTGCTTGTTATGTCCCAACATTGAAAGTACATAAAGAACATATTTTTAAAACATTCCGTTATTATACTGAGCATTTTATTATGACTTGCACTTTTTGTGTAGAGTGTGATAAGTGTACTGAAAACATGTATTAAAGAAACCGTAAATCAGTATTTGTCACTACTGCCATTACTGGAATATAGGCTATTTTTGAACACTGTATGAACGTAACCTCATATTGTAGTACATTTCATTACAAATTTTATGTATGTTTGGACATCCAAATATACTATAACAACACAAATTGATGTAATTTAATTTAATTTGGGTAGCCAAATTTGGGTTGGTGATTTTGGAGTGCCAAATTATATAACAACACAAAGTGAATGTATGGGTGTAATCATAATAAGAAGATGATGCGTTATATAAGTTTTAAAATTGTTCCATTATTTATTTTTTTATTAAACAAAATTCTTTCATTTCGCATATTGAAATAATACTCATTATTAAATCGTTTGTACGAATCTTTCGCACACGACTTATAGCTAACAAATTACATAAGAAAGGTTATATATAAATCTTATTATCTAATCTTAACTAATTAAATATTTTTGCTCTCGGCTTACTCATTGTGCGTTCATCTTTTGCAATTGCTGATTAATTTACTTCAATAATGAATTTACTTTTATTCCAATTTCTTTTATATTAATTGGCTTTAAAACTTTCTACTGCATATGCATTCTCTTTTATCAACAAAGACTTTATTAATTACGTTAACTTAAAAATCAAATATTTCTCTTATCATTTACGATACTCTTAATTACTAAATTTTATACAAGAGATATTATTCTAAATTACACTCTGCTTTTACATTTTGTGTCAATTTAGTTATTTTAATCAACTGTTCGAATGTCTTTCATTCTATCTTATCTTTAATTAGTGTCTTTCGAATGTCTGTAATTACTATGGTTTTTCATCACCTTGTTTGACATGGTTAATCATCCGTATGTCCTCCTTTGGTTCTCAATCCGTGTCCTTTGTCCTCTTCCTCAATTCCACTGCATATGCTGTTTAATAGTGGTCTCGCCTCACATCATATGCTGCATGTGTATCCATAGACCTCCTCGTATGTGCTCTGCTGCTCTGGTTGACTTCCAGTTCGTCCTGTGACTCTCACTGTAGATTTAAAATAGCGTCTCTGACTGACATAGCCTCCTGTGGCAACGGTTGAATAGAGAAGAAGGAACTTTATTAGCGCGGCCTGGTATTTATAGCCAGGTCATGCAAACGCTCAGGTCTGAACAATTTTAATCTTGTCAGAGTTTGTCGAGCGTCTTTACCACCACTCTGATTCAATTCACGAATTTTGCCTATCTTCGCGAATTACGAAGTCTGTTTCACACTACTCGATGCTTAATCGATCGCTAATTTTTATATGTTTACTATACATAAATTACACTTCTTTATTTTAATTACAAAAAGAGCTATTCACTTTTTACGTATAGTAATTGCACTTTCTGTCACTTTGTCACGGTCTTTTAACCCTTTGTTCACCTTTATTTTCTACACCCTCTGGTGTCTTGTTTTACCATATCGTACATATTTTTCTTATAATTAAAATAAAACATAAAATCTACAAAAGGGGTCTATATTTGAAAGGGGTTGATTACAGTTCAGGAATGGACAGGCTTCACACACACAAACAAAATACACGTGTACACAATGCTAGTGACAGGTGGGCCAGATATGCGTGTCCATGCAGGAATTTTGCGTTCCTTTTTTAACTACGATCCAGCTTGCAATCTGAATCATGTTTATTAATCCATATTTATTTAATTTTTTATTATTTATTTAAATTATCTTTGTCAATGCACAGTACCGTAACTGTTTGTACTGTCGCAATACATACATCCAAATGTACCCGAATTACTCTCGATCCCAATTTGTTCTGATACAACGATCAATTTGTTTGCTCTACTACGATGCAAATCGCTATCAAGACATTTTTAAATACATAACTTATTGTTTCCTGCCTTATTATTTAAAAAAAATTTAAAAACGTTTTTACTTTGCTGTTTTTTTTATAATTGTCTGTAACACCATTCCCAGATTTTAAAATTCTAACTTGAATGGGCCCATAGGTTTTTAAAATTTCATGAAGATTAACGCTAGTGGTTAACCAAATTATCATAATTATTAACATTTTATAATTGTCAAATAGATGAAAAATGCTGACTTATTCATTCAAACTGCAGTTTAACACTGAATTAGCTACCATTGTTTTGAACATTTAAAGTCTTTATTTTATTTGAATTTTGAATTTCTCAAAATTTTCGTCTATAAATCTTTTAATCACATATACTCTGCTTGTAATGATCTAAATTGAAATGCTCTCTCTACACTTTACTTAGTTTTCTAATAATTCATCACATCAAGGACAACATTTCAGTAACTATTTAAATTTATTAATATATTAACAAGAACCACATTGCTTATCTTCACTAAACTCATTTACCACTCCATAAATTAGAGGTAAAGCAAATAAATGAAAACGCCGAAAGTCATCATCATCATCATTACCAAGGATTATACAAAAGTGGTTTGTTCCGGGTCCAAGCAGATAGACTAGAACTGAGCATTCTAATACTTCTTAGGACGCCCCACACCTCTCCGTATTTTCGGCTTATAATTCAATAGTTGTTTGAGAATAAGGTTGCATTATAAGAAAGTCATACGAATATGAGAGTGTTTAAAAATAGACATGTCATATAAGCGCAATGCGGATATAAGAGTGAAGAGGAAAATTGTTGGTCGGCAATGAACATATGAAGGATGCAGAGAGCTCCTAGCTAAAATCAAATAGTATATTATAAGAAGAAATCTCTAGAGTAACCACAAACCCGTAACTTCAGTAAAAGAGTGTAAAAATAGATAAATGAAGATACGTTTAACACAATACAGACATAAAAATGGATCTACACAATTAAGAGACAAGTATCCTTTAATAAACAAAGCCAGAATACAGCAATTTAGGTACGATACAAATCAATACATGAATAAAATATCAAAGAATTAGAAACAAAATAAAAATTGTAATGAGTTCAAAATTAAAACATTGCAAAAAATGTGTAACAAATACAAGAATGGACGATGCCAATATAAAAGAATAGCGGAGAAGCTACTGCATAAAACCTATTCAAAGATAAACGCGATAAACGCATAGAGAGAGAGTACAGGCAACTTTGCGTTTGACCTGAAAATCAAAATTACAATGCAATATTAATAACTACGTTAGAAAAAATAAAACAAAAGAAAGCTACTGGGAAAGACTATATAGTAATAGAAATGTTCATGTTTCTCGGTGAAATGGAAATGTAAGTAATGTTAACAATTTTTACGCAAACAGGGCAATCCTGAAACTGGCTACATGATTGAAGTAGTTCAGTATATTATGTCCTATACATAAAAGTAGCCTACTTAAAGGTCACTGTGACAGAATAATCTTATCTTTCACCTGCTAGTAAAGTTGAGTTACAAGAATTCTATAACAATTAAAGTATACCTACTCCAAATACGTGAACAAGCAAACGTTTTGCCATATTATTAAATATATGCAAGATTTAAAAAAAAATGTAGATAATCCCACATTGTTTCTCGAATTACAATGAAACTTAGATTATTTTAGGGGCCAGAAAATGTGGATAATTCTAGCCAACATTAGGACTTCGCAACACATAATCACATTAAGTAAACATGGAAGCGTAACAGGAAATCAGTACCACAATCATGACAACAGGGAAGGTAAAGTCAGGGTTAACTCCCTGCTTACGGAATTTTTTTCATTGTAAAGAAGGGGTATGACAAGGATGGATTCTCAATCTTATACGATTTAAATTCTATGGTTTAAATTAGACAGGAGCCACGGGTGGATATAAAGGAGGAATGGCAATGTGAAGTAAGAAGGTTTTGAATCTATAATGTGCTGATGAGATAGTACTTCTAGATGCAAGCGAATGGGAATTTTAATTATCTGCAAAATGTAAAAGCCAACAACGATGTAGCGTTACAAAATAAAGAAATATAAGACAAAATAATATTATCTGTAGATACATCAGATCAGATAATAAACTGCTAATCTACTCCGGACATGTACAAAGAATGGGCAAAGATTCCAAAAACACATTGTTAGAATGGAAACACAAGGGAAGAAGAATACCAGGCAGGCCATTGTATACTCCGAACTGAAAGAAGCCTTGAGCCCACCGCGATAGGTGATTGATCATTGGTCATCAGAGAATAACGTAGTCTAATACATAATTTTATGGTATGTGTGTGTGTGTGTGCGAGCGCGCGCGCACGTTGTCTTAGGTGGGAGGGGTGAAGGGAACGTTTAAAACTGTTTATGTTATGAATGCTTAAGCTTTATTATTATTATGTTTTTATCATAAAATCTTCATATTATTTTAATATAGTTTCCTTCAGGAGTACAACACGTCAACCTACCAACGTTTGGTGGAAAAGTAAAGCAGACAGCTGATTAGAGGTGGGCCGATATACCTGTAACAGGTATTTTAGAACGATATTTTTGTGGAACGGATGTAACAGTGACTGAAAAGTTGAAATACCTGTTATTCGCAGCGACACTGTTCCGAGTCGAGACACGCCGCCCTCGCTGTTCCGAGTCGAGGCATACCTACTTGCATGATACGCAAGTATCATGTAAACGAATACGCCGAGGCCAAATACTAGGCGTACAAAAATATCGCTGGTACGCAAGGAACAACCACTATTTCAAATACTAGGGGTATCACCGATAAACAAAATACTAAGCATACAGAGGAACAGTAGTATTTTTGGAACACCTAGTATTTTAGTAACAGGTAGAATCAAGGGTATTTTGAGTAGGAACTAGTACGCAGCCACTTTTTTGTCCTGAATACTTCATTCTGCGCAAAGAGATGAAGCTGTTTTTAATAAAGGAAAAAATTCATCCTGATGTTACATTTATTCTCGTGTGATATGCAGATATGTAATACAGATTATATGCTAATAAATTATATATTATACTAGTCACCAACTTGTAACTAAAACCGGTTCAGGTTGTAAGGTAAAACTTTATGTTTTTACTCATAAAAAACTTTGTGTTCCGAGTCGTTAGTGAAATAGTTGTATTTAATTATATAGCGTTATAACCTATAGAGTGGCTGATGTTGAAAAGCTATATTATACTTTTAATAATGGGATTTTAACTTCACGGGATTTTAATTTAATGGGATTTCTTTCCTTAAATATCTGAACGAAGAACATGAACACAATTATCATTAAGGAAAATGCAACAGTTGATATTTTTGAATGCAAATTTAAAATAGTGTTTGAATAACTGAAATCCCAGTATTTTAAAAACAATTCAATTGTTTAATTTTATTTATAATGTGTTAAGTGAAGCAGATTGTAATGTAAATAGGTGTGACATTTCATAACTTGTATATTCTGTGTACATTAGTGAATGAATCTGAAGATTATCCAGGTATGTAATGCATTTAATTTACTTTTGTTGTTGCTTATTATTTATAAGTTTTTATTTATTTATTAATATTTATTTTACTACAGTTGTTTTTATTGTTTTTATTTGTAAAATTTTGTTTATTCTCATTCACTCTTGTGGCTTACTGTTATCTTTTTATAATACCATATGTTTCTGATGTTTTTATCACATTATTTGTTGTGGTATTACGTGTACTCTAAATTATTTCATTGGCCCGAGTTTTGCAACTGATTTGTCTAAAGTCTAACCAATGTTAGTTTTACTCCTAGTGAAAACTTAAATTGGTATTCACAAAGGGAGATAGGCCTATAAATTCTCTTGTTTCTTATTTTCATTTAAATAGTAATAGTTTAATAAAGTCACAGTGTAAAGTAACACTGTTAATACTTTTAGTTTCAATTTATTTCTTATAACAAATTATATAGTATAGGTTATATAATATCTTCAAATAAACACATTGCAAGTAGGTTTATTAATATATTAATAGGTTTATCTAGGTGAAAATAAACCTACTTGCAGTGTATTTATTTGAAGATATTACATAGGAGACCTGCAGGAAACTCAAAACGAGTTACTTACAAAGGATAATATAGGTTATGTATATATAGTATATAATAACAGGTATTTGTACCTGTTATTTTTTTGGAATGGTATTTTCATACCTAGTATTTTAAAATAACAGTTTAGCCCACGTCTACAGCTGACGTATTTATAAATAAGAGAGTGCATGAGGTCAGACGTTAGATCTGTATTTTTGTGTCAGCCAAAACAGTAGTACGTTTTGTAAACATACACTGCTGCATCACTATGCTGTGTAAGAATGTGTGACCATGAATACTCTTTTTGGCGGGATCTGGTGAATGAGAAATCTTGTCTCTGTGCTGGAGACGTGAGATGTTACAATGAATGTTGTAGACACAACACATTTTGACTACACATTCCAAGTGATTAATACGCATGCTTTTTCCAAATTACTTTCAAATTATGTATCCTCTTGTGATTGCACGGAGTTGTCGGACAACTATCTTCTCTCTCTCTCTCTCTCTCTCTCTCTCTCTCTCTCTCTCTCTCTCTCTCTCTCTCTCTCTCTCTCTCTCTCTCTCTTTCACACACACATGCACATACATTGCTTTTCTTTCATAGTGATTATTTCAGTCTTAAATGGAGATGCTCACTATCTCCTTTTGTCTGCATGTCAGCCTGTCAATCTCGTTTCAACCTCTCCAGACACTTTCATTTTCTAACCCTCTCTTGCTATCTACTAATTAGCTAATCCTAAGCAAGCCTCGAATTAGATGAATTATGTGCTGCAATTTTAAAGACAATGAAGAATGTGAATGTTTTTGGTGTAAAACAGTTTGTTTCTCCCTAAATAAAACAAAAACTGGTGTTAGGGATTATGCTTTTACGGGCAGCAGCTAGAGGTTCGTACACTCCAAATTCATATTTCGAATCTATGTGTTGTAAATGTGAAAGTATTCCTTCTTGCACGTACTTATAATCATATATAAATTTCTTTAGGTGTTTCCTTATCATCACCTACACAAGCACAAATATGAAAGTAAAGCCTACACATTACAGTATTCACTTCCACTTCCTTTGTATTTTTATTTGACAGCATTACAGGATTTTTACACTACCTTGTAAGTACTTATGTTTCCCCCTCCATTTTGTCCAATATACAGTAGATGTTATGTTTCCCCCTCCATTTTGTCCAATATACAGTAGATGTTATAGAAACTTTAAATAAAGAATAAAACTGCTACTTGCTAAATTAATATTATGTACTGTGCTTGCAAAAGACAACGAGGGATAGCTACCACTTTTCTAATTCCATCAATAGGGAAGAAAACAGATATAATATAAAATGTGTGAGACCCCCATTAATATTAAGTATTTATCTCTGTGGAAGACCTGGCTGCAAATCATCAATCGATCGTCTCAAAGTAATGCAAAAAATTGCAAAAGAAACTACTGTGTAGTTCTTTCTAGCTCCCAAGGGTGTGTATGATGAACTATAGAAAAGAAACTTATAGATTAATGTTTTTAAACAATGCCGTTTGGTTGTTAATCCCTGTCCTTATAACTTTCTTATTAGCCTACTTTCTTTTACATAGAAAAGTCTTATGAAATGGATATAAATTAATAAAAGAGAATGGAAAATTCCAGGGTGAGGAAGAATATTTAACGTTATGAATTATAAATCGAAGGAGACATTACAGCTGCAATAAAGAGCACGCAACGAATTAGATCAAGTGCTCAAGAGAGAAGAAAGGCTGATTGGAATTCCTAAACTTAAATGGGAAGGAGGTATTGTATAATATTAATACTACCCATAACTCCTGCAGACCTTCCTTTGTCATAAACTGTCTCCTCATCATTGCCGATGGACCTCCTCCCAGAAACTCCCGCCGACGGAGAAATACAAATAATTAAATCTCTTCATCATACTTACTACACCTGGCTTCCTTCTTGATCACTTAACATCTTAAATTTTCCTATCTACCTATCCGGTCTTTATCCTTCTCCTTTGTGTTCCCCCGCCTTACCTTGATGCCTCTCTGACGCCTCCTTCCAGCTTTGATGGCCTGCGTTACTTGACCCCGTCTTGGCTGTCCTTTGACTTATACTTTTATTATGGTTCTTCCATCATCCATTTGGCTCTGCACACTACGTAAACACATTAATATATATCCACACACTACACTTCCTCCTGAATGCCTCCACCTTCTCCACCACCGGTCCGCGCTGGCGTGCGGCTCCTCTAAATCTTCCATTCGGCTGAAGGGGACTTGCCCCAGATCAGCCTGAGTCTTATTCTCTGGGACAAGTCTCAAAGAACGCAAGAAAAGGTATAATATTATAGCCTACTGTCTACTGTGACTGGGAGACGTGAATATGACAGCAGATATGCAAGAATGTAGAAGGCTACAGAAGGATAAAGTAAAGTCCAGTTTCGGATATTAAGGCTTAATTAATCATATTAAAAAGGATTATTACAATTTATTTTACATACCACACAATATATGTGATAATTTTAATTTTTTATTTTCTATAAATTTTGAAATGAATTAAGATCTAAATTAACACCAACCGTTGTGTATATAATTCTTTACCACAGACATTTCACAATGTTTACTGATGTATTAAAACCATCTGTAAGATAATCAATTTTGGTGAAACATACCCATTACATTGTTTAGACTAGACACATGTATGATAGTAGTCTTTTTTCAGGGATGAAAGGGAAATTATAATATTGTGCGCTTAAGAATGAACCTTTCTTTTTTTACTGGTCCAATATTTACGAAAATCTATTTGGCTTCATTTTTAAGATTATAACAAAACTTGCAATCAATTATAGCCTATCTAAAATTAAAAATTTTTGCCAAAATTATTTGTTACTAACCGAGTTTACTTTATTTTCTTATGCAATGGATTTTGACATGTCAGATCCATTTATTAGACATGGATTTTTCAATATAAAATTGGTCTCCAGATTATTGATTTTCGTTAATGCATTCAAGATAAATGGTAGGTTTGATAAACCTTATTACTAAGTTTTAATGTTTGTTTACATACAAAGTTTTCAAGAAACTGTAATAAGTGTTAGAATAAATACTCCAAAATTTGATTATGTACCTGTACCTAGTTTCGTATACAGAAGCAGTTTAAAAAGTATTTTGTAAAGCTTTCTTTCCAAATTATAACATAACTGAAGGATAAATGATTTTTAAGATTCTCCATGTTATGTCATATAAAGTTTACTTAAGTATCTGTTACGTTCAGATTTCCTAAGATACAATTAACTAGAAGAGCAAGAGTAAGAGAGAGAGAGAGAGAGAGAGAGAGATGGTCAAAATATAGGATGTTTACTGCAGGTGGCTACTTATAAGGCACTTGGAAATAATTTTATTTATTGTAATGTAGACAGTTAATGGAACTTGAACCAAATGTGAGGATTATGTGTAACAGACACAAGAGTTCTATTAACAGGATCCAAACAGTCTTTGGTGAAACGATTGTTACGTTAAATAATTTATCCGCAATTGAGAAGTGGTCCGTTTTGAGAAAGTTATCAAAACAGAGCATGAGGAACTTTATAAGTTGCTATTAAAATATGTAACTTTCCTTTTTGATACCTCATTATTTTATAATCAGGTTACCAAAACTATACAAAAATAAAATGAATTCTTATTATATAAGCCTTAACGTATTATTTCAAAAAAATAAGTTTACTGCTCACTGTGATATAAGAGAAGCAAAAATATAATTAATTTAACAATATAACACACTGTAACTGTTACTTTATTTTGTTATATCCGGAATCAGCATTATTAAAACTATTGTATTCTGGGCTGCTGAGCCATGGTTGATTGTTTATGTTCTCATGTTCTCGCGTCTAAATGTCTAGACACGAGAAAATAGACTTGAGTCTGCAGACTGACAGCATGAAGCCACTCGGGCAACTTCGGCAACCTTCGTTCTCATCTATGCCCGCCTATATTCTGTTGTCAGATGTGAGTTAGGTAAACGTTTGGTTAAAGTTTGTGTATTTATTTTAGCACAATAATTTTATTAAGTTCAAGGCTTCAAATACGTAAACTCAAGAGTAAATTTTTCGTGTATTCAAGTGTCTGTGTGTATTCGTGTAAAGTTTTATTCATGTATAACCTACCTATACATGTCCTGTAAGCATTTCGATGTTTCGTTTTTAAGTTTTGTCATTTTATTTTTAGTGTAACAGTTTTTTATTAGGTAGGCCTACACGCGCTGTAAGTATTCTCGAAGATAAATAATAAACACAACTGAGAATAAATTCATATCATGTCATTTTTTGCATTTAAAA
The DNA here is from genome assembly GCA_034769895.1 of Magicicada septendecula. Classification (NCBI taxonomy): domain Eukaryota; kingdom Metazoa; phylum Arthropoda; class Insecta; order Hemiptera; family Cicadidae; genus Magicicada; species Magicicada septendecula. Next base: position 451,648,746 of record CM068368.1, read on the forward strand.
CCTTAATTGTATAAATAGGTTTATACAATTATTTATACAATCGGAAAACTTTGTGTTCCGAGTCGTTAGTGAAATAGTTGTATTTAGTTAAGTAACGGACACATCATGGACAACGAAATCCTAGAACTTAATTGTATATTTTGTTTCAGCTTTTATCACTCCAGAAACAAAAATAATTGATTAAATTGACTCCAGATAAATACGAAACCAACCTGCGAAGTTAGTGCACAGGTAAAAAGGAGTTTTACCACAACTGATTACAGCAATATAATTATATCAAAACCAACATTGTGACTACAAAAAACTGAACTTAAAATCGGCAAAACAGTGTAAAATAAGTTTTCTTAATAAACGTATATTTCATATACTAATGCGACGATGTAGTCAAAAGGTTCATATTTATCTGGGGATAAATTAACCAGCCAGTGAAATTGTGTTTGTTTCTGGAGGAAACAAAGGTTAAAACAAAAACTACAATTCAGGGTAATAAATGGAGTACAACGATATGGTTAAATTAATTCTATATTATGTTTTAATATTTAACTGTGACCACAATCAATATTGATATTCAATTCATCCGTTATGCACACAGGAAAACCCCGATTTGGATAAAAATACATGGATTTCATTATACACGTAAGTGTGGAGTGTGGGTTGATGAGAGAGTAGACAATAGCGGGGGATGAACAGTAACGAAGTTGCCCGAGTGGCTTCACGCTGTCAGTCTGCAGACTCAACCAGAAATTATAGAGGTGGGCCAATATACCTGTAACAGGTATTTTGGAACGATATTTTTGTGGAACGGATGTAACAGTGACTGAAAAATTGAAATACCTGTTATTCGCGACGACGCTGTTCCGAGTCGAGGCACACCCCCTACGCACCTACACAGACACACACACACATACACACACACACACACACACAAAGTACGCAAGATCACGTAAACGAATACGCCAAGGCCAAATACTAGGCATACAAAAATATCGCTGGAACGCAAGGAACAGCCAGTAACGCGTATTTAAAATACTAGGTATTTAAAATACTAGGGGTATCACCGTTACACAAAATAATAAGCATATCAGAGGAACAGTAGTATTTTAGGAACACCTAGTATTTTAGGAGCAGGTAGTATCAAGCATATTTCGAGTAGGAACTATAGTACGAGCCACTGTTTCGTCCTGTATACTTCATTCTGCGCAAAGAGACGAAGCTGTTTTTAATAAAGGAAATAATTCATCCTGCTGTTACATTTATTCTCGTGTGATATGCAGATATATAATACAGATTATATGCTAATAAATTATATATTATACTAGTCACCAACTTGTAACTAAAATCGGTTGGTGAAACTTTATGTTTTTACTCGAAAAACTTTGTGTTCCGAGTCGTTAGTGAAATAGTTGTATTTAATTATATTGAGTTATAACCTATAGAGTGGCTGATGTTGATAAGCTATATTATACTTTTTATTAATGTGATTTTAACTTCACTACACATCTCACGTAAATGATGAGATTGTTGTAATGGACATTTATGCACTTTATCTAGTCCTGTTCCTTAAATATCTGTAATGCATTTAATTTACTTTTGTTGTTGCTTATTATTTATAAGTTTTTATTTATGTATTTATATTTATTTTATTACAGTTTGGTTTTTTATTTTTATTTGTAAAATTTTGTTTATTCTCATTCACTCTTGTGGCTTACTGTTATGTTTTTATTATACGTTTCTGATGTTTTTTCACATTATTTTTTGTGGTATTACGTGTAGGCCTACTCTAAATTATTTAATTGCCCCGAGTTTTGCAACTGATTTGTCTAACCAATGTTAGTTTGTTTACTACTAGTGAAAACTTAAATTGGTATTCCCAAAGGGAGATAGGCCTATAAATTCTCTTGTTTCTTATTTTCATTTAAACAGTACCGTAATAGTTTAATAAAGTCACAGTGTAAAGTAACACTGTTCATACTTTTAGTTTGTTTCAATTTATTTGTTATAACAAATTATATAGTAAGATTATATTATAATATCTTCAAATAAATACACAGCAAGTAGGTTTATTAATATATTAATAGGTTTACCTAGGTGAAAATAAACCTACTTGCAGTGTATTTATTTGAAGATATTACATAGGAGACCTGCAGGAACCTCAAAACGAGTTACTTACAAAGGATAATATAGGTTATGTATATATAGTATATAATAACAGGTATTTGTACCTGTTATTTTTTGGAACGGTATTTTCATACCTAGTATTTTAAAATAACAGTTTAGCCCACCTCTACACGAGAATATATGCAATCGACTATGGCCGAACAGCTTGGAAAATAACAGTATCAAAAATGTTGTATACATTTTTGGGTACTTTCTCAATATCCGTAACAACACTACATTTTCGCTGTTTTGAATATGCGATAGTTTACTACTTTAAAATTAAATGAAAATAATTGTTTTAGTAAAAAAGAACAATTAGCACATTATAACAAGTATGATCAATAAAGTAATCCTATATTAGTAAGTTGTGAAATAGTTAAAGTACAGTAATATCTATAATAACATTTCGTTTCAAAATTAATACATTACATCAAGGTATAGCAGCGCCTAAATTATATGAATATTGCAAGCAACACACAAGTGTTTGACACAGTGTATCTCAAAAACTGCAAATTATTTACCATATTTTCTTTAAGTACAGTTTTTGTAAACAAAGTCCATCCTTCTATCTTTTCTTCACACAAAAACATCAATAACTCTTTCATTGAAATTATGGATGTTAGAAATCATTTCCTTCTCGATTGCAAGCATGGCTAAAGCTGTAAGCCTCTCTTGACACATCGTAGACCGCAAAAATGTCTTTATCCGTTTTAGGGTTGAAAAACACCTTTCAGCTTCAGCAGTCGTCATTGGTATTGTTGTAATAATTAATAACAGTTTATAACTTTCAGAAAATGATGACAATAAGTTGTTTTCAATAAAAAAACTGTAAAAGATTAACAGCACCACGCATGTTTCTGAAATCAGTTCTTTTGTAAATGATTTCAAGCTCTGTCTTGAGGCGATTTTTTTCAAGAAATGAATAAACATTTACTGTATCTTCAAGCAATTTCTCGGGGAATTTCTGTTCAAACTCTTCAAACTTTTGTGATTCAAAAAGAGATACAGCTGAGCAAGATGTTGTGAATGAAACTCTTGTTTTTATTTGCGTTGTAATAATGTCACAGGTTTCCTTGGCAGCCACTGTTCTACTTAAGTAAAAATCTTCTTCATGCCTCGATCGTTTAGGTGCATTTTCTGGGTACTGATTAACCAGCTCTGTCACTTTGTCCATGTTAGCTCTTTCCTTATCAATGGCTTTGACGAAGTGGTCAACATTGGCTTTAGCTCTCACAGCATCAGTTTAAGTTAGCTGTAATTGGTTGTACAAAATATCCACATGTGGCATTAATCTGTGAAAAATAGAAAGCCAGAATATAAACTTATTATCTCTAAGGAGACGAGCTAGAGTACCAGCTTTAATTATGGTGGTTGGTTGCTTAGAGGTTGATTGGATTTCCTCCATACATTCAATTAATTCCTCTCTGTACTCAAAAACAGTATTAACAGTTCTGCTCTTAAAATTCCACCTTGTAGCTGACGCCCAAGGTATTCGTTTGCCAACTATCTTGTCCAAAACAGCCACTCTCTGAGGGGAATTCGAAAAAAAATTTGTTATATCACTGAAGTCCGAAAAAAAAATTATATCATATAATTATTTTTATAGGGGGTTCACGTACTCTTGTGCTCTTATGGACGAGCCGCCACTGTTTATAACTTAATTAAATATTTGCTCATAATGTTTTGTTTAAGTACTGTTGTACGGAATTTATTGATACAAAATTTGCTCTCTTCTCTTCACCAGTTGTTTCATCTTCATTGTTGTTTTCATCTAGAATCTGGTAAGTAATTTTTCGTCGACTAGGTTTTCAATATATTATTCTTTTTCATTTGAGATACGTATTCATCTATTCCAAACTCACTTTTTCTGTAGATATAAACTCTTCTGCTTCTGCAGGTTGTTATTTATATTACTGGTAATTGTAGAAATTTTTATGATTTTAATCAGAATGATGCACAAATTTCAAACGGGTGAAAGTCAACTTGAAACATGTTGCTTCAGTATTACTGTATACCAATAACTGAATAACTATATACTTACAAATTATATTTGATATGAATGAGAATAATTAAAAATTCGTAATTCTCTCTCTCTCTCTCTCTCTCTCTCTCTCTCTCTCTCTCACTCTTTCTCTGTCAATTTTCTGTATCTTCCTCACTAATACATTTAATTTCCTTTTATTCTCATTAAGTGAACACGGCACGTCCTTCTGCGACTGCACTTGTCGCCCACCCAATGCTCGCCTCAAAGTATTTGTTGTACTGTTACATTGCCATAAACAGATTACATAAGTATGAATGTGTAGACTATACGAACACAAAGAATGATTAAACAATCATGCACACTACCTTGGACAGTCACATGTACAGGTGACTGTCATCTCACGTCTATTATTTAATTTTTATTTTAACTTTTTAATACTTTTATATGTTTAATTATTTTGTAATCGTTAAGGATAAATAGGAGCAGTGGCGTAGCTAGGCTTTTTGGCGCCCGGGGCCAGGAATCGTCGGACGCCCCCACCTTCACAATTAAGGGGGACAAAAGAGCAAAAATGAAGGCTTATCCAGTGAACAAAGTACTTAATAAAAACAAAGTTTTTGTAGATTTTTATATGAAAGCATGTCCAGCAAACGTCTTAACAATATTTGTTAAGTCAAAATTAAGAAATTACATATTATAATATTACCGGTATTCAGTTAGCATACATTTATTTTTAACAAATGTAGACTATAAAAAAATGTAATAATATAAAACATTTATAGTATAAAAATGTTATAATATACATGCAAATTCCCTTGTAGGTCTAGAGCGCATCGTCAAAACAATATCCTAAAGCAACATAAAGTTAAACAAAGAATTACATTTAAAGTAATAAAATAAATCACTTACCATTACAGGTTAATGATTCCGTCTTCTATTAATAAACACTTAATATTTATTTATAATATTTAATACATATTTAAAACGAGACATTTTAAAATGTAACTTTCCTGCTCTTAATTACTGCAAAGTTGGTTATGCATAAAGTATAATCTAACTACTTATAATTACTTATAATTACTTATAATTACTTATAATTAGCCATTAAAGTTATTATCAACACGTTATGCATAAAGTATATTTTTATATGTTAAAAATTTATCCAAGTACTTTAACAAAGCTAAAAAGTTTCCAGGATTTGGATCGTTAGTAATTGACTCTCGATGTCCTATCAGTCCCAGATTTTGTTGCGCAAGAGTTTGTACTGTGACAATGACTCATTCGAGGATTTCTTTCCATATCGTAACTGCTTTACTTATTTGTTCCTGAAGTAGATCATCAATAAGTCCCCCTTTGTTTAAAGAACGTTCCAATTCCTTCCACTTAAAAAACGCAGAGCGATGAGCAGTACTATTTTCATGATCCTGAATACGGGGATTTAACTTTCGCCACAAGGAAAAACCCATTTTTACTAGTTTGATAGTAGTTTACTAGTCTGTGTCATGGCTTCTTTGATAGCTTTTGTAGAAATAAAGTGCAGCAAAAGCAAAATAGAGATTTTTTGCAAACAGAATTGACACTGTTGCACACCACTATAGAAAAATTATTCCGATTAGCGCTTTCAAGCTTCACAGCTTATCATCAGATCGTCATTTTCTGATCTGACGAAGAGCTGTGAAGCTTGAAAGCGCTAATCGGAATAATTTTTCTATAGTGGTGTGCAACAGTGTTAATTCTCTTTGTGATTATAACCACTAACACAACTTTCTTAATTAAATGAGATTTTTTAGTTGGAGAAAAACACATCCAAGTGCGATTTACCTTTTTCCCATTATGCAAGGTTTTCTCAAACCAATACTTGTTTAAGGATCATCCAGCTTCATCATCAGGAAAATGGCTGTCCTTGTTCTGCAACTGACTTGTTCCTCTATTCACCATTATATTTCGGAAGGATTGAGATATCTCGCTTGGCCTAGCTCCCATATCTTGTAGAGCACTGGGAACACGCTAAGCATTGTTGCTAGTAATGTTCTGTCCTTCATCGCCTGTAATTTCAATACTGCATGATTCAGCATCATCCACGGTACTAGAACCAACTGAATCTTGTAACTATACTTTGGCACTTTAACAGTTTGAAGTATTCAAGTCGTTAACTTTACTGTATTTATCAACAGACTCGTCGCTAGTAACATCCATTTTATGATCGCAAGTTGATTCCTTGTCAATTGTAATATTTTGACACTCAGGGTTCGATTTTCCTTGAATAAAAAACTTCACAAACTCTTTGGAAATTGTTGTAGTTTTTAACCTTATAGTAAGAAAATCTTATATTCCTGTAGTTCTTAAGTCTTAAGTCAAACAAGTTGTTTGTAGTTTTATAAACTGAAAACAATTTTATCAAGTCTACGCTCGCTTTGCTGCCCTCCTGGCTATGCCGCCCGGGGCGGCTGCCCCTTGCCCCCCCCCAGCTATGCTTCTGAATAGGAGAGATACCACTTTTTAACTGGCTTCATTATATCAAAAAATAATTCCTTGCTGGATTCATGAAACTTTTACAACTCATCTTTATTTACGTAGGTCTCGAATGTTGTGACACCAATCCTTTGAAGTATTCTCCCATCTCTATAGGTATTTTTTCCGCATATCTGTCTTTGACTATGATCACAGGCATTCAGAGTTTTGTGTTTGGACTCCTACGATTTTTTGGTCTAACATTATTATACATTTGATGTGCAAGAAAGTGGCCGAAGTTTGCGTATTTAAACTTTCTGATCCCTCTCAAACGGTCAGTGATTACTGTAGACCGGGGTGATACGAGTTCTGTAAAGACAATCTAGAGAGTATTGTTGTATCTCTTCTGTACCGTTTTCCTTCTTCCATTCACTTTATGCCCACTCCATTTTTGTTAGTCAACATGTATTACATTTCCTACAACCAAGGACACTTCCAAAGAATTTTAACTTTTTGCTTGTCCTTTCAAATGGAGTACTGTTTCTTTTTTAACCAGACGCACAATACCGTACAGTTTAAGGATATATAGACGTAGAAGTGTATGTAGTTGCAGTGAGCCGAACGGACCTGACAGTAGCATAGCGAGGTTATGTAAACCTGTATTATCACCCCTGCAGCCTCCAGGATTACCTGTACTATCGCTATGCTACGTAACTCAACTAACTCCCTGGATACCAGTCCGTCTACGAGAGGAACACAATCGTGACAAGTCTAGAGTACATAAGCTTTCGCGTAATAGGTTTCCATCTTCGTGAAACAGACTTCATGAAACTGGCATGAAAGACACACATGGCTACTTACCACCACGGACTCGCCAACTCTGCCTCACTTTCACCCGAGTTATTAGGATCTCAGATCATCCCGAGTCATCTTCTGCGCAGTGGAATATATTTTTCCCGACATTCAGCGATGATGTCCCCTCACGCTCGAAAGCAGTACAGGCTAGGATGGTTCCATCGGTTCATGAAAGAATATCTACTACTACACTTATGTACATACACTGGCAGTAGTCGACAACCATATAACCCCAGGGGCCCCTCCCTCCCGGCGATCAAGCAGGATCGATCTCACAATAACTTACAAGTAAATTGTCACTCATTTCTTTTGTAATATAAATCCCACGCCAAAACAGAAATGAGAAGCAGCAGATGTATCAAACATATGTGGCAAACCCAAAACTGCTACAAATAAAATTGTTAGTCAGGAACACAATCAGGCAAAGAAGAGGTGTTTTGTAACTTCGAAAATGACATTCATGTCGTCAGTCAGTTATCGACAGTGTAATGAAGACAATTATCAAAGAGTGAGGGAGAGAGTAGCAATTAAGTACATGTATATGTAAAACAATGAATGGGAAAAGACTTAGACTCAGGGCTGAGGTAATGGTCATAAAGGTAGGATTAACAAAGTAAAAATGTACCTACCGTGTTTACGTGGCGAAAAAGTTGGAAGAATTGATAAATGCTCTAGACACAAAAAATCGTAGTGCTTCTTGTTTAAGAGTGGTGTAATTTTATCAAAAATTTTAAAGCATGTGTGGAATAATACATAAAAAATTTAAGCAGAAAATGCATTTAAAACTCTACATAGTGACAAATATTCCAAAAGTAACGTATGTTCTAGTGATGTTGGTTGTATCATGGCGACACTAGCAGAAGGCACTCATCACGGATTAGATGCTTTAAAAGTACGAGTATTCTGGGATGGAGGCCTACATTTCAAAATAAGAAGACATAATGGCATACGAAAATGGCTAAATCTCCGTATGATGACATACGTCTTTGAACGTTGAAATAATAGAAAAGGAATTGTGTTGTTCTCAGTTTCAAATTATACTAGTAAACAATAAAATTGGCCCTCACTTCGTATTACGTCATCGGTCACATAGTATTTCAATACATGTACACATAGGCCTGCACCAAGTAGGCCTAAATTAAAGAATATAGATAACTAAATTTAATTGTTACAAAAACATTTAAATTTATTACAATGATTGTCACAGATTAAATTGCTTTGGTGTTTAAAAATATTTAAAAACCAATTGGTATCTCCCGACTATTTCTCCTTTTTCAGATCTTTTACACTCCAAAACATTACTGCATCTACTCAAAATGGATTACAATATTGTGTACAGAAACGTTTATATTACTGTTATAAAAAATAAGCATTTTTTAAATTATAAAATTATGAACTAAAGTACACTTCAAATAATATTTACAGTAAAGTTATATATACAACCGTATAGAAAGGTAGTAAACCAGCAGTTATACGTTGATAAATTTAATTCGTTGATTAAATTGTAATGATTTTAAGATTTTATATATTAACAAATTTAAAAAACGTGCAACACTTCTTTCCAATTTGCAAACAAAAGAGGCGTATTATCAGAGACGTACAATCTATCAATACGATCTATCTATCAGAGACGTGACTGAACTTTTTTTATATGACGTAACGCTGTTGAGGTCCAATCAAAATTATTTATATTCTTTCATAATTTTGATTGTTTACTATCTTTAAATCTCATTGTTCAAAAACGAATTCTCTACTTGAGCAGATTGTACTGCAAAATAAAATTGATGTAACATAATTTTCTTAAGAAGTTAACAGGTATTACAAGTAGTTTAATAGTATACACAAAAACTAAATACAGACACGTTACGTGAGCGTAAATAAAAGTAGTCTGATTTCTGATGGAATGTGTGTGAACTAAAACTGCGATAAGTATCATAAACATACGCGGTGCTTGTAAAACACATATCCTAAACGCGTGCGCGCACACAGACACACACACATGCAGTCACTCTGTCCCTGACAAATTATTATTCTCTTTTCTCTTTTTCCTAGTTAACCATTCTGCCAGCTGAAATTAGACGTATTTATATTATGTTGAAATTAGGCATAGAAACCGCACAGGTTTTTACATGTTTTTATACAAATGCTTATATGTAAATATATTCTTTATAACCTTAATTTCAACAGTCTTTGGGGCTTGTTTTTGTTAATTATTATACTTTTTCGACTACGTAAAATTTGAATATCAATAACAAATTGGAAACAAGTACTGAGTGTTTTTTAATTACGTTTGTTTTAATATTTCACAGCTTAACGTTATTAAATTTCATCATCCAATTAAGTTTATCAATGTTGTGACAGTAAAATAGCTCAATACTTTGTCGAAATCAGGCCTGATCAACCTGAGTATTGATATCGTTGTTGTGCATGCAAACAATGTCGATATCTAGAGCACAACTGTTACGATCTACCCAGATGGTCCGTTCTTATCAGCAACTGATAAGACCCCAACTTGGTAGGAAGCCTAACTATGTAGGAACCCAAGATTGTGGCAGTCTTGAAATGAGTCATTGCTGGTCAAGTTCACCTAGTACTGAGAGTCAACGTTTCGAGTGCTGCAGTACAACCCTTTTCTCGACGTGAGGATCTATGCACTTAGCCAAGTGCGAAAAGGTAAGTCACTTTACCGAAAATATCTTAATCTATTTTCCATTGCGGGAAAAGCGAGTGTAAATTGTTCCAAATTATAACTTTATGTACTTGTTTAAACTTTGCCAATCATGTATGGACAGTACTGTTTGTCAACCTCACAGTGAAATGTGCTCACAGAATATCTCGAGCCAATTAATTGAATTATTATTATATTTACATTTTAACTTCAACTTATTAATAAATTATTTGTAACTAAAAGCTTAATTTATGGTTAATATCGTAAGTGTGAGATGGCACATGCTCCCTCAATTGAGAAGCACAATATCTTGTCTTTACGTGAAAGTGTATTCCTCATTTGTACAAAGTAAACTTTTAATATTGTAATATATCTGTAGAAAGTAATTTTGTAATTAGTATTCCCTATAATTTAATATCGTTGTAAATAATGTTAATCAAAAGGTAACAATTACATTGTGAACCTCGAGTTCAGTAGGAGTAGCGACGAAAGGCACGATCAAGTAGGCAGTGCCGCCACAGCTGTTGTAACTAAAGCTAACAGCGACGTAATTACCAGGCTGTGGTGAGAAATTTACTGTAAATATTGTAGTTCGAATTGTTTTGCCCAGATAATGTATTGTTTATTTCATATCACACTTCATTTAAAGCAATTTCATAACTAAACCATAAATTTTATCTTATTATATTATTTGAATGATATAAACACTTGGTCACCAAATATTATAGCTAGGGTTTCGAAACAATGAATAGTAGTTAAATACAATGTTTTGAATTTCATGCAAAATACTCTATTGTGGAAAAGCGTATAGCGAATTTATGCAGCTAAATAAATTACATTATTGAATTAAATTATTATTAAATTAAATTATTGAATTAAATTATATTATTATAAATTATTATCTTTATTACTCAGTTCATATTCCTGACCAATTATAATTAAAAGTTGTAGATAATGTGAAATTTTTGTTATCTGTAAATGTATTACTAATTAAGGGGTAACTTTTCCATGTTTAGAAATTTACCTTAGAAGTTTTGAGTGTAAATTTAGTAACTTGCTTTTGTATTTTGAATATTAATTGTATTTCAAATATTTTGGTAGATAAACTTGGTGAAAAAAAAAATGTAAAACACCTCCTAGTGAATGAATTAGTGTTCAATGTTTGCATAGGAGGATGTTATATGCACACTACTATTATTTAATGAATTTACAGGGTTTTAATTTTGATTCCTGAACTGTCTGGGACCCTGATTGCTGTTACTTTGGAGCATTTTCACACCTGGGGCCTGGTGCTGTCATCTGGAGACTTCTTTCCACCACCGCGGATTTCCGCATTCCGCCGCCGCGTTCCGCGACCGACCTGGACTTCTGATATGCTTACTGTTCGATTGTGCGTGCATTACGCGGAGAACTTGTGGTGAGTGTATCTTTTCCTTGATTAATTTCCTAAACTGTGCCACGACTGGTGTTTCGACACGGACTTGCGGAGAGTTACTCTTCGAGGGATTATCACTTCTGCGCCACATAAATACTGTATATATTAGTATAGCGTATTACATAAGTTATTTAGATTTAAGTTGTTGTCAGTTTAAACATTTATTATTATTGCGGCATCAGCTAATGATATACAGTCATTTACTCTCATTGTTATTTGGAGATACAAGCAAAACTTAATAAAATAGAATATGATTTCTTATTTTGTATACCTTACAAGATTGGTATAGTAAATTTGAGCAAACTGCCTTATCAAGTGGTTTAGTGGTCAACCTAATTGGGATGGGATTGAATCTCCGTGATCGCCCGTTGGTTTTCCCTGCACGGAGTGGCGCCCTTTTAAAAAAAAAAAAGAAGAAAAAAAACTATATAAGTGAATTTGATTTCTGGTTACCCCTCACACTTCTTGATACTGACATAGGTGGTGTTAATATCTATCAAGGAACTCCACCCCTTCTCCACTAGCTAGCCTGGGTAAATTCGTGGGTAGCAATGTAGTATAATGCTGTTACAACAACTTTTTTTCTAATATTTAATGTTATACACTTAGATTATAAGTGTACTTTTACACGTAAGTTTACTGAACACACCGTTAAACATTTTCCTATATTCAAATACACAATTGTATATCGTCTACCGAAGATTCACGTTTTTGTTGGCATTGTAAGAAAACTCCAAGACCGCATGAATTTAGTACAGTGTGTCCTAGTGCAAAGCAGACAGTACATTGGAATGACTGTTACGCAGCGCTGACGTAAATGTGGCGTAGGTTAGTTAGTAGTGACCGCTATAACGCTTAATTTATATACCTTAATATAACTTTATATAAAATTTATTTGAGTATATATAGATTCAAGACAGTTGAAATTATAGTGCGCAATAAAAAAAAGCTAAGAAAATGTTATATATTACATAAAAATATGGGGGTGCCCTTGGCCGCTCGGTCATGCAAAATTTCTATGTTCTCACAGGCGCTCATAGCGTGGTATATATATATTGTGACAATACAAGCATATGCTGTAATGTGCATTTATTAGATAAAATAAATATTTAGATTAAATTTAGAAATATGTAATAAATAAGCAGGTGTGAGATTAAAAGCTGAGTTTATACGCAGGAATCAACATGCACTATCACGCGATTGTGGCTGAGAGTGTGTACAGTAGTAAATAATGTGTGTGCGTGAGGCCGGTTCAAGCCTGAAAGTTTGCAATCTCACCCCAAATAGATGTTGAATTATAGTTTTTATTTAATTATAAGAAAACCATAAATGGTAGAAAAATTGCAGACTTCTAAATACAGTACAACCTCGTTTATTCGGACTAACTGGGGCCAAAGGCAATCCGGATAATCCGGGTAATATGGGTAATAAGCAAAACAAAATCCTTAAATAAGCAGACTTACCATTTATTATGATAAAAAACTATGTTTTGTAACAAAATTACATAGTATTGTTTACAAGACATTAAAAAATATAAAAATAACTTTTCACATCATTTCTTAACAAAGAATTGGTCCACTGTCGTCTGTTTGAAACACGTGTGGTGATTGAATGAAGCACGGTCACGCAAACGCTTTATCATTAAATAGTTCAGCTGGAGTGGTGTCGGGCTGACGCTCCAAGTACGCCATGATGTTTGTCAGCTGGTGCGCAGCATCTGCATGTGTCGTCCGCTGTTGCGGTGTGATCGCTCCCTCCTCGTCATCTTCTTCCTCACTGTCTGCTGTAGATGAGCATGCCACTACAATTTCTTCTTCCGTCATAGTGCCATAGCCACCGTCATTGTTGTCTTTCAGCCACTCACTGACGTCTTCCATATCAACATCTGAGCACTCACTTATTGTTCCTAACATTTGCAGAAGGTCGTCTGCAGCCACTTGCACCAAATCATCGCTTGCCATTTCGTTTGTAGCACAAATAGCTGGCCACAGTTTTTTCCATGACTTTTTCAAAGAGCTTTTTGTGATGTAATCCCAAGCGTCAGCAACCATGTAAATAACGTCTTTGATATTGATTGATTTCAACAAATCAATCACACTTTTTTCCCCTTCCTCTTCAACTATTTTACCAAGCAGTTCTTTTCGGTAAACTCTTTTGATGTTTTCAAGGACTCCCTGGTCCATAGGCTGCAGCAGTGGGGTTACGTTTGGTGGAAGAAATTTAACTTTAATTCCTCCACTCACGAGTTCTTGTTCTCCCGGATGAGACGGAGAATTGTCGATCAGTAAAATTGCTTTTTCTGGTAAACTATTTTCTTTCAGGAATTTTCGAACTTCAGGAACAAAGTTATCAAAAAACCAGTTCTTAAACAAATAACTGTCCGTCCACGCACTTTTTTGTGGTCGGTAAACCACTGGCAACGAATTGTGGTTCACATTTTTTAGCACTCGGGGATTCTTGGATTTCCCTACAATGACAAGAGGAAACTTATGTTTCCGTGATGCATTGCTACAAGCCATAGCAGTTAGCCTATCTTCGATTTTCTTGTAGCCCTTAGCCGAATCTTCAAGCTTTGATGCTAACGTTTTGCTCGGAAGCATCCAGTAAAAAAGCCCAGTTTCGTCAGCATTATAAATTTGATCGAGTGTCAATTCCTCAGATAAAACAAATTGTTCGAAGTCCTTTTTAAATTTTTCAGCACCAGCAACATCACTAAGACAAGCTCTCTCCAGTCAGAGTAAGTTGGCGAATACCGTGTCGGTTTTTCCAACGCTCTAGCCACCCCTGGCTAGCAGTGAATTTTAGGTCAGGATTCGGTAACTTTTTGTTTAAGCTCAAAGCTTTTTGGGCCAAGATTGGTCCAGATATAGGCAAACCACGTTCTCGCTGAGCACTGTACCACATGAACAGTGCGTCATCTAATGTTTCATATTTTGCTTTTTTTGCCATTCCTCTGCCTTCCAAACTGTCTTTACATATCATTTTACAACAAAAATCTTCAATTTCTTTTCTTTGCTTCTTCCAGTCGGACACTGTTGAAGTTCCAACTCCCAATTCAGCAGCTATTTTCTTCAATGCTTCTCCTTTATCAATTCGATTAATAGCGTCTAACTTTTTATCCATTGAAACCATGACCTTCTTTCGCTTCGATGCCACTTTAAACTTGTACACTGCAATACACTCTCAAACACTTTGATAAAAAACAAAAACAATATGTGTACATAAAATTAAATATGTAACCAGTAATCAAAGTTAAAATTAAAATTATAAATTATAGCAATAAAGTTAAACAAAAACAATCCGGTTGAACCACACACGATAAACAAAATGACAAGTGCCGTTTGAAAACAGTAGGAAAACTGAGGAGATTGAGGGAGGGGAAGTGATGGGTAGGTATCAAGGTCAACGCTCTCTCCCAGCGCTATTTATAGCTGGTGAGTCAATCCACGTCAACGCCCTGTGACATTCTAGTAACTTTCTTAAACTCAACAAAAAGCATTTTACTGTATTACCATAATTAATTGTACAATCTATGCAGGAACTGTACATTGAATCAAACTAAAAAGCGAATAATTGGTGTACTTATAGTCACGTTCTTGCTATCATAGTTAAAAATTATTATCTAATGTGAACATTAAATAAAAAAAAGTCTACAAATCTGATCCAGATTATCCGGAGATCTGGATCAACGAGGGCCGGATAAACGAGGTTTTACTGTATGTATAAAAATAATACACATGTGCAGTGTGATAACGGCGTGAATAGGACGTGCAGTGCGAATTCAGTGTGATTTTAAGAGCGTGGTAATTACACAAATTATGCGATTACGATGGTAATTATATTGAACATGTGTAACTAAATCAGACACCGTTAGAGCACCTTGTAATCCACATTAGACATTGCAATTGGCAGAAATGTGCGAAATTATGAAATTGGACAATAGTGGGGGAACTGACGCCACCAAGCAATTCCTGACATGCTGAAGTCTGTCCCAACAGGTGCGGTAAGATACTCGAATATAAATAAGGGCACGAATGAAGCCAAATTACTCTCAATCAGTCTTCAGTAGTGGCGGGATGCTATGTCCGTTAAAGACACGAAACTTACTCTCAATCAGTCTTCAGAAGCGGCGGGACGCTATTCCCAGTATCGACGCGATTTTTAAATTTTGTTAATTAAACTGTAAAGTCGGATGGACGATGTTCATCTAAGTAGCAAACAGTAACTCTTGGTTTGGTTACTAATACGATTATAGAACATACTCTACGATGTCTACACCCACAAACGTCAGTCACTCAAGACAAGCAACAAGGTTACATCAGGCAGAGGAACGCTATGCAGAACAATAGAGGCGTCTACTAGAACAACAGCAGCAGGTGCAGAGCAACATATAACTCTACACTACAGCAACCAGATGGGACCATAAGGAACGAGTAACTGGAGGACGACGAGTGGAACCAAGGAACGGGCAAGGAACTCCATCAGAAGAGGACCTACGGATCAACGGAGGACATGGGTATGAGCTACAGAATCAAGGTGACAAATAATCAATTTATAAATTTTATGTGAAAGACTAAAGACAGTTAAAAGACACTTTGAAATTTAGAAAAATAAATAAGAGATGTAAAATGTAGATATAGAGATTCAGAGAATCAAATTTAAATTTAATAAATATTTTCTTTGATGATTAACAATTAATTGAATCAATTTAAATTTTATCAATAACTAACATGTATGCAACGTATAATCAATGAGTAATATGCATGCAATGCATAAAGTAACGTAGTAAAAGTTATATAAAGAAAATAAAACAAAACTGTAGTAAAGCACACAAATCAGACTGAGCAGTCGAAATTTTAAGATTAACAAATAAAGACGTAGAATATAATTTTGTTACTGTAGGATATAAGATTTATTTATGATAAATGTACTGCAACAATTGAACGTTAAGCAAACAATAATGAAGGTTTATGACGAAGTAAATGAGATTTTTAAAAATGCTTTTTTTTTTGAATGATGGAAAATTGTTAAAATTCAATCAATGACTACTCTTATTACTATTACACCCAAACCCCAGTAATTGGTACATATTAACAGTAATGTTAGTTACATTTTGGCACAGTACAAATTAATTTATATTTCTACTAGTAATTTTATACAAACCACTGTGTTGTCTTTGGTATTGACGAGCGCTTTCGGCAGTGAAGCCATCTTCAGGTCATTTACCAACCTGTAAATGAGGTTGGTAAATGACCTGAAGATGGCTTGACTGCCGAAAGCGCTCGTCAATACCAAAGACAACATAGTGGTTTGTATAAAATTACTAATAGAAATATTTGAGACCACTAACACTCCAATATAACAATAATTGACATTTGTTTTGCAATTTTTTTTGTAGTATAAAATTGTCGCCCGTTACATGTGGCTCGACATGCCTACATTTAATAAATAAATGTATGCCCTATTGTTAAAAGTGTGCATAGGATTTTATGTATAACTAGCAGGTACCCGCGGCTTCGCACGCGAATATATGTATATGATTGTTGCGGTAACTACCGAGTTAGTAGTTTGTAACCCAGTCTGAGAATCGACTAATTTTAATGTAAAATGATAACCATCTTCTCCTCTGCAAAACATTAAAGGGTACTGTAAAGCATCATAAGCTCGATGTGTTTCTGCAATTCGATGTAGCGTATGATCCCTCGCACGGATTATTATATTGAGTTTATCGCATTCCTGGTTAACTAAAACTACTGCCACCTCATTAGTTGTTGATGCATTGTATCGACCCCTGTGCTCTTCATTATTTTCTGTTCGATCAGCATGAATCACAATATTGTACTGATTATTGTTCGCAGATGTTACAAATTCAAACTCACTTTTCAGTTCACTAACTTATGGGTTTATTGCGTGAAGTAAATTTTGAAGTTCTGTTTCTAATGGCTTATCCAAGTTACGAATATGATCCATCTTGTTTCAGATTGCTATAAATAATCAACTATGAAATACACCTGTAGAAATTTTGGTACTTCGTTTTGTGTGAGGAGTAATGATCCCATGAGGTGATATACTTGCCCTTGAATTTTGAAAGTAGGCATGAAGCTCCCTTCGACTATTTCAATGGCTCCGAATGATGTAAATTGAAAAGCTGAATTGTACGATCTTAATGCATTCAAAAATTTTTTCGATAAAAGATGTTCTCCATTTAATAATGATTTTTTAACAGTTCTGGAGGAGGAATTATGGGATCTAATCGCATTTTCCCTGCAGAGCAACATAATCCATGTGATTCATTTTTCCACTTTAAAGCTTTGCAATGAGGGCAAACCATAATCAGTAACCCGATATCTGTTTCATTCGCGTAGTTAAAAACTGGATTATAATTGAAACCACTATTTAATTTTGCATTCCATCGTAAAGTAGGACCTCATGATCTAAGAGTCGTTTGCCTGCGTCTATGTGCCACTAATCTATTTTCACAATTCATAGGACTTTCAACCCGTGAGATTTCTTCTAATCCATATCTTTCTGAAGAGTTTCCAGGAGCTGATTGCATTTCGACTCCTTTGACGTCATTTTCAGATGCTCTAAGACGCCTCTTTCTTTTCGCAGCAGCAGTAGATCTTCCTAAACATGATCGTCTTTTTGGCATTGCAAAGCTAAAAAAAGGGAAATGTATTTATTTGATCTATACTAATAAATCTCTAGGGGGCAATTAATAATTTATACAATACAATACATATTGCACGTATTATTTACCGATGATGTATAATTAATGAAAAAGGCACTGATACTACATCGCTGACGCTCATCGCACAATTCTCGATGAAGTAGGTTAAGTATAATTCTCGACAATTAAGTATTCCTACTGCACATAGGCCTACTGAATACTCAAATGTTGAAGAGTGTGGTTTGTCAGAATCAACGTGTACCATATAATCAATGTTACAATATATAATCAAACAATGAATTATTGTATTGTTTATATGAATTCCATATGCTGATAAGAATTCCATATCCCTACTAAAATGTAAATATTCAAATAGATTAACTGATATCAATATACTTATGTATACGCTATTTGTATTATTCTATACGAATAAACATTTCATCTTATTGTGTTATTGCATGTTTGTAAATATCTAATAAATTATCAAATTTTGATTTTACGTATCGAGGAAACATGAATGATGGATCTATTGCTTCGCACTTTTTGGATATTCATAACTTACAATATAAGAATATTATTAATAAATATAGATGTACCATTAGCAATTTACCAACTCGACAGTTACCACAACAATCATATACAAATATTCGCAATCGAAGCCGCAGGTTAAAAAAAATGAGTTTTTTTGCAATAACTTCGGTTCTTTTTAACATATCGTTATCAAATAAAGTGGAAAACCTTCCGTTGGGTACCTGCTATCAGCGTGGAACGTTTCATTGAAATCAATTCAGTAGATTCTGAGATTACCGGGGACAAACATAGACCCCCCTAGAGATTTATTATATAGATAATTGATGTTTATGTATGAATATTTTTGTATGTTGTTTATTTTGTTGTGTTGAATGACACAACTGGCGCCCACCAATACCAGTGATTGTATATGATAACAGGTGTAATTGTAACAAGAGTAATAATAATCACTAATAAAAATAAACAAATAAATCAATAAAAATAGCAAAGGGTTGTACAATAATGATAAAATTTTAAAAATAAATTTAAATACATCGTATTCATTATGGCAGCACCAGGAAGCTTAGATATGGAAGCGCTTCAAACTATGATGCGTGCCTGGGTCGATGAATTAAGCACAAAACTGACAGAAAATTTAAATAAACAGACAGAAAATTTAAATGCTAGAATAGACAAATTAAAAGAATTTAATAAGAAACAAACAGAAAGTTTAAAAAATAAATTAGAACAACAGTCTGAAAATTTTAATACTAAATTAGAACAACAGCTGAAAATTTTAAGCAAGACCCATAAAAATAACGAAGAAGTAGAAGAGTTAACAGAAAAGATTGTTCATACCAACTCATGTATTGACACTCTTGGGAAAAATATATGTGAAGTAATTGATAAACAAACAGAAAAAATATGTGAAACAATGCTATGGGAACAAACCATAATAATTGAAAGTACGAAAGAACAGACGTTCGTAATTAATAATGATAATTCTAGAGAAGTAATTAACATTAAGGAAGAAGGCAAAATAAAAATTAAACAATCGTACATGAGTAGCAAGAATATCCAATTCGCAGGGTACACACACAGTATTAAATCACGTAAGAGAACAATACGTGTAAAACACTTTAAACACCTCATTTACGGCAAGAAAACGCACAGTAAGTATCAAGCGAACGTTAATTATAATAACAATAATTGTAATTTTAATTATAAAAACTACAAAGATTATTATAGGCGACGCACGAGAGCAGAACACACATGAAATAATAAGCAGTGCGTTTGACAAGAGAAGCAACGCAGAGAGAACGAGAGAAAGAGGGGAGATTCCGTTTGGCCGACAGGCAGAATGAAATTTTCACTCTATAAACAGGTGAGTTCCACAGTCAAAACAAACATTCACACGGAAACTACACACAATAACGAGACAGGAATGCGAGATGGAAATAGCTGTACACGTCGGCTACTATACGACAACGGCTACTACACGTCAAGGAACAATATATTTCCTGTCGACGGACACAATGCATTGTTAACTTAGAGGAGGGTGTAAAATCAAACGACACACCGCACTCAATGCTCTATTGTAATAAATAATTATTTTAAAAATATTACTGTTAATTATTATAAGAAAAGGAATTAAATAATAAGGAATAATGATATGTTTAAAAAGGTTATAAGTTATATTTAAGGAAATGTTGTGATTGAAAAAAAATGTTAAGGAATTAAATAACATGGAATGTTATGCTAAATAAATATAAGAAATAAAAGGAATGTTAATGTTTAAAGAAATGTAATGAAAGAAAGGAATATTATTATTAATGTTAAGAAAGGGATATAAATGAGAAAGAAATGTTATAATTGTCAGATGGCTGATCAAGCGAAAACTTCATACCTTAGTGGAAATGCAAGGACACAGAAGAAAGCGAAAGTGGAAGTCAAAGGGCAGAGACTACTTAGGACTCAGGACTACGATTAAAACATCGAGCAGGTTAAAAACTAAGGCAGTTCATCTGTAGCCGATCATGCGACCAACTACAAAGCTAAAAAAAAAATATTCTGTTACGGAAGTGTATTTCAGCACATGGTAAGAATAAAGAAAATTAGGAGCAATCAGAAAAGAAATGTAAAGAATGTTCATGTTAAGAAAAGATTAAAGAATGGTAGGAATGTTATGATTAAGGAAATGTAAAAATTCCAAAGTGAAGGATGGCATAAAATGTTAAGATGCAAAATATTTACCATTGTTCGAGAAAGCAACTCATTTAGGAAGTTCTACACATAAAATAAATAGGTCAGTGGAACTAATAGTAAAGGAGAACAATTATTAAAGCGGAGCTACGACTAACATGTTCAGCAACACCTGTAAAGGGGAGGGGAAACATTTCTTGCTCAATCCTCCAACTAAGGGTGAATTGAAACAATTACTATTCATTATTATTGTTTGTATTGTATGAATAAATATAGAAATAAATAATATGAAATATAAAAATACGATGTGTCTAATGATAAGAAAAAAAAATTTTAATAAATAAATTTATTAAATTTTTTTTACCAAGCAGAGGAATAATGCGACAATACAAGCCTATGATGTAATGTGCATTTATTAGATAAAATAAATATTTAGATTAAATTTAGAAATATGTAATAAATAAGCAGGTATGAGATTGAAAGCTGAGTTTATATACGCAGGAATCAACATGCACGATCACGCGATTGTGGCTGAGAGTGTGTACAGTAGTAAATAATGTGTGTGCATGAGGCCGGTTCAAGCCTGAAAGTTTGCAATCTCACCCCAAATAGATGTTAAATTATAGTTTTTATTTAATTATAAGAAAACCATAAATGGTACAAAAATTGCAAAGACTTCTAAATATGTATAAAAATAATACACATGTGCAGTGCGATAACGGCGTGAATAGGACGTGCAGTGCAAATTCAGTGTGATTTTAAGAGCATGGTAATTACACGAATTATACTATTATGATGGTAATTACACTGAACATGTGTAATTAAATCAGACACCGTTAGAGCACCTTGTAATCCACATTAGACATTGCAATTGGCAGAAATGTGCGAAAGTATGAAATTGGACAATAGTGGGGGAACTGACGCCACCAAGCAATTCCTGACATGCTGAAGTCTGTCCCAACAGGTGCAGTAAGATGCTCGAATATAAATAAGGGCACGAATGAAGCCAAATTACTCTCAATCAGTCTTCGGTAGCGGCGGGACGCTATGTCCGTTAAAGACACGAAACTTACTCTCAATCAGTCTTCAGAAGCAGCGGGACGCTATGCCCAGTATCGACGCGATTTTTAAATTTTGTTAATTAAACTGTAAAGTCGGATGGACGATATGTTCATCTAAGTAGCAAACAGTAACTCTTGGTTTGGTTACTAATACGATTATAGAACATACTCTACGATGTCTACACCCACAAACGTCAGTCACTCAAGACAAGCAACAAGGTTACATCAGGCAGAGGAACGCTATGCAGAACAATAGAGGCGTCTACTAGAACAACAGCAGCAGGTGCAGAGCAACATATCACTCTACACTACAGCAACCAGATGGGACCATAAGGAACGAGTAACTGGAGGACGACGAGTGGAACCGAGGAACGGGCAGGAAACTCCATCAGAAGAGGACCTACGGATTAACGGAGGATATGGGTATGAGCTACAGAATCAAGGTGACAAATAATCAATTTATAAATTTTATGTGAAAGACTAAAGACAGTTAAAAGACACTTTGATATTTAGAAAAATAAATAAGAGATATAAAATGTAGATACAGAGATTCAGAGAATCAAATTTAAATTTAATAAATATTTTCTTTGATGATTAACAATTAATTGAATCAATTTAAATTTTATCAATAACTAACATGTATGCAACGTATAATCAATGAGTAATATGCATGCAATGCATAAAGTAACGTAGTAAAAGTTATATAAAGAAAATAAAACAAAACTGTAGTAAAGCACACAAATCAGACTGAGCAGTCGAAATTTTAAGATTAACAAATAAAGACGTGAATATAATTTTGTTACTGTAGGATATAAGATTTATTTATGATAAATGTACTGCAACAATTGAACGTTAAGCAAACAATAATGAAGGTTTATGACGAAGTAAATGAGATTTTTAAAAATGCTTTTTTTTTTTTGAATGATGGAAAATTGTTAAAATTCAATCAATGACTACTCTTATTACTATTACACCCAAACCCCAGTAATTGGTACACATTATCAGTAATGTTGTATGAGTTTTAGCACTCCACAAATGAAATTACATTAAATTTTCAATTAGTGTTGTTGTAATATGTATATATATATATATATATATAGACTTAGCGCCGCATAATTTCTTTATCACACCCCAATTTTTACCCAGGGTATCTAAAACAAATTTGAGGAACTTGTATAAGTACATTTTTAGGTGATAAAGTTATTTTGCCCAAGTTATGGTGTGTCAGCGTACGAAAAACTTATACAAATTTTTATACATCGTATTTTTGCTGTACGGTGAAGCCAGACAACCTGTTCGATATATACAAATGTATATAATGAAATATGGGTAGTTAGTCGGCCATATTGGCATTCGTAATAATTATTCTATAAAATTTGTAACATGTGTAAAAAAGACAGACACTACAGAGGGAAGTGTGTTTTTATTCTGTTTAGTTGGTATAACGAAATATTGCGACCTGCCATATTTATTCTGTTTAGTCGTCGCTGTGCGGTAATTCGTTTTCGTTTGTTAACATGTGTGGGACAGAATTTTGTTATTCGTATGAAGTGTTTGTGATTGCAAGTCGAAGTAAAAATATGTTGGAGGCGCTAGGAATAATAATGAAAGGTAAGATGATCATTTATTTAGTGTATGTTGTCCGTTGTTTGTAGGAAATTAGCTGTTAGGTTATGTATGAATGTCTCGATTACTTTGGGTTGTAACACTAGGCCTACCGGTTGTTATAGACCCAACTATACATAATATCACTGTGTTCTGTCCAAAATTTAATAATGGAGCAAATTAGCATTCTAATTTAATTAATACAATATACCTAGGCTAACACCATGCGTTCTTATGGCAGTAAAAATTTAATTTTTTGTCTCCGTAAATAGGTTCGACCGCCGTTTAAAATTATTTTTCTCGTGTTTATATAACATAGAAGAATATAATAAAAATATATCAGCACAATATCAGCATTGATGAGAATCTTCATAATTACCCAAGGGGTAATTAACTAATTTTTAAAAAAAGTCCCTGTAAGGCACTGAATGCAATTTAATTAAATAATGTTTCTTTATTATAGATACTCCTGTAAGTCTGACAATTATTTTGTCTACTCTAGCCTACCTATATATGTGTAATGTATCCAATTTGTAAATCATTTTATTCGTAAAATGTGGTCCTACCTAACACAAGATGGTACGCCTTACTATAATATATTTAATTTGAACTCTGCTCGTATTTAACTAGTTACAAATTTTATTTAATTCTTCAGTCCAGCTATATTACTCTAAATATACTTTCAAATTCAGCATTTTTCAGAGAAACGTAATTACTTAATAAGATATGACTTAGTAAGTTAAGGTTAATTTTAAGACCTAATATAACAAAATTTATAATATAGGCCTATGGCTACTGTATCCTCACTGAAGCAAACTGTTGTAATTTTTTGTACACATAGTTACTTTCATACCATTGAGTCCATTAAATTGTAATATATTTGTCATAAAAATTTTGTTTTAACACAGCTCTGCTTTAAAAATTAAGGGCTAACATTTTTCAGGTAAAAGAAAAAGTGAAAAGAGAATATGAACTGTGACTTCTTTAATTTTTGACTTAAACATGCATTTTAATCTCGATTAAATTTTTTAATAAAATTGTGCTGTTTTTAAATTTTATAATATTAACTTGCAGACAGAAAAGGTTTTGCTGGTGACTAAAGAAAGCATCGTTCTTTTATCTTATGTAAAATTTATTATTGCATGCAAGTCTGATTAAAGCTCACTAAACTAAAATTATCACTGCTTACAGCAGCAGGTTCTTAAACCCGATAATTGATGTAGGCCTATAGTGTTATTTTTATTTAATTTCTTATTATCTGTATTTATAATCTGTAACTTAATGTGTAGAATTGTATTTATATTGTTTAACCTCCTAAATGATACTCAACTAATATCACATGAAATTTTAAAAAATTAGTATCTTAATATTCTAAAATATTTTATGGGGTGTGTTATACTTAATAGTAGATTTAAATGATACAGAGTATGGATGAATTATCCGTAATGTATTTGCTAGTTATAATACCGTTATAATCAGGATTATATTATTCAATGTTAATCATTTGAACAGTTTTTGTTTTTCGAGTTTGTATGATTATATTAGAAATTTTTTTCAGGAATCTTCAGTGCAGGGATGTAACCAAACAATAGTGACTTGAGTTCATTTAAATTAAAATAGATTACTATAAAATAACTACTAGATTATGCTGTAAATTTAATTTTTTTTAGAAATTTACACAAAATCCATTAACTTTTTGTAAATTCATAGTGCTAACCTACAAATATTGTGCTAGGTTAAGAAAATAAATTATTCTCTTAATTATTAGCTTAATATTATTATAATTATTAACTTAGTGAAAAATTATGTATGAGTTTTGTAATGATCTTTCAGGTTTCTCCTGAACTTTCCAGAATTGACTGGGAAAAAATGACTATTATTGCACCATCAGTAGTATCGACATCAGATGATATTGATGTGGAAAACATATGAAGTGGAGAAGGTAATATAATCAAAGCAATTTAGCCTATACATAATTTAAAATTTTTTTTTTCTGTTTGTGAATTTTGTAACATTAGCATATTTGATTTAATGTTTGTTTCATATGTAGTGTTAGGTTTACCTAAATTATCTTTACTTGACAAACTAGACTTGTATAGGTACTTTAAATCAATTAAGAAAATCAGCTTTGAATGTAGCACAATTAATTCATACCATATTTCATTAATGTTTTGTTTTCAAAGCATTTTTTGTTTGGGTGTTAGCCTATTTAATTTGTGTTATGGCAAAGTTAATTTTCTGCATCAGGAATGTCCTATTTCATTGAGCAAGCTTTATAGGAGATTTTGAAGTTTGTGATAAAATAGCCATTAATGATTGTTTTGTCTTGTTAATGACAACAATATAAAGTTATTAACAGTCCCATTTACATTTTAAATGAGAAAATTTAGTAACATAGTAGTTGGAATCATTTTTAATTAGTAGTATTATGTGTCAATGCTTTCAAATCAGGGGCTTCCTTTGGAAAGTATAATCATATCATAATTTTAAGATAAGTATTGTTAGAAGCTCTAAATAAGTTTGTTTATATTATTTTTTATATAAAGAGTTTTGGAAGCTGCTGGAAAACAAAAGTTCTTAATAAAGTACATAATTAGTTTAATAACATTATTTCCCATAAAATTGCAATTATTTCATTTAGTAATTTGCACTTTTGTTGATACTGGCAATGATAATTATTTTTCTCTGTTAGCTAAAATTCTTTCTTTGTTACAGAATCCATTGTTGTAGAAGCTCTTATATCGCCAGATGATTGTGCAAAATTTATAATTTTGGAGGTAAATTTCTCCTTATAGAACTGCTGTATTCTTATATAGTTATCTCTCTCTGACCTCGATTTTGCACTATGAGGTGTACACTTATTTCCATTCTTATTTGGTATTCTTTTATCTCTTTCTACTATTATTTAGTTACAATAGTTTAATCATAGTAGTCTCTTTATAATTGGTTTAGTGTTTTTTGTACACTGGTCTGTCCCTTAGTGTATATCATTGACTAACATTACTTACATGTGGTGTCACATGACAGGTGTTCTTAATTACGATTATAATACATTATGTCCTTTCTTATAATATTCTTATACTATTACAATAGTGGCATTACACCTTACTTGTGGTATAGACATTAACCTTTTACTTCTATTTGGTATTATAAAGTGGTTTTGTTCACGTTTTACTTAGTGAATCCCCTTTTGGTCGGTTTTGGTTCACTTTATTTACTTAAATTCTTATTTAAAATCCATTTTGGGTATCTTATATTGGTACCTGTAGAAAGCTTATCAGTTCTTCTTGGTTTAAGGCACAAAACATTTTGGTTTAGGTAGGCTTTTCCTACTGATAGATGTGAATTTAGGTGAAATTTGTACCAACAATGTGTATGTTAGGTTGATACAAATTTACATTCTTTTAACCTTATTTTCTCAAGTTTGGTTTTATTAATGATAACTAATAACTCTTTAGTTATTGCCTTTTCTTATCTTACATGATTGTTTGACTATTTGAGTAATATTTGTTATTATTATGAGACAATTTTAATACTTCTTTATGTTACATGGGTGCTATGCATAACATGTTACTATGCTTTTATTCACAGCTTCTATTCAGTTAACAGTATAGTTACTTTCATTCTTTTATAACATATCTTGTCCTATACATTTATAATATTATCTGTTGTATATTGTACAGGAATGGGTTTCCTCTCCTTAAAACCCCACTGTTGTGTTTGTCAATTTGTACATACACCTATGCCAATGTTTTTTGAATTATTTTAATTATGTAAATCTCGGAGATATTTGGAGTTGTGGGATGTATTGATGTAAGTAATTAATTATTAACTTAGCTCTCTAAAAACTATCAGTGTTTGTGTACCTGTAACTTAAATAATTAATGAGTTATTTTATAATTCCGTTCAACCCTATTATACCTTGAAGAGAATTCTGTCTAATTTTGTATTTTTACGCTCTCTCTTTGGTGTCAGATAATTCCGCTATAAGCGCTGTAGTATCGGCTCAACGAAACTTATAGGTTATTTCAATGTTTATGTTAACCAATTATTCTATACTTATTCAGTTACTTTTTTATACCTAGCTCATTAAACCATACTCCAAATAACAAGATTTTGCCAATATATAAAGATTCTTTATTTGTTTACTTCTTTAACATTGAATAATATATGTTCTAATTAACATATGCTTGGGCTATAGATTGTATGAATCGATTGTTGATTATTCTGATACTTTATTTAAATTTAGTTATATAGTGTGTTTTAATTTGTAATTAATTTAATTCAGGGTGTGAAGGTTCTTGTAACTGTGGGGAAGATTAAAAATACATAGATAAGAATGCAAGATTTACAAATTTAAAGTGTTGTGTAGTTAGTATGATTAATATAATAATAATTTACCAGACTAGAACGAAGCCAATCGTGTAGGCGGTTGATTGATAAATTTACTGTTCTGGACAATTATGCCGTACGATTTTCTTTCTTCGATTTAATAGAATGGAATTCTTCTCCTGTCCACTTCGGAATTACAGCTTGCTGGATTGGTTTACAGCCCGATTGATGCTTCTTCTGCAACGCCAGGATCCAAATACGTTCTTCTCTTGGTTGAAGCAATTAGTGTTGTTCCGTGTTTTTGAAAGGTTATAACTTCTGGTGTAGTGAATATTATTAATTGTGATACTGTTAATTCTTTCTATTTGGTTTAATATATCATCAATTCCCTTCGGATATGGGACAGTTCAAGTTCTTCCTTGTATAATCCAGTTATTTATTCTCTATTGTGATTTCATACTGTAGTGTTATTTGGATTAAACTGTACTGGTGATAGTCATAAATATTGTCATTAGGATTTTGTGTTTTATAATCGTGTCTGATGATTTAAAATATTCCGATTAAATAGATAATTCTTGGGTTTTTTAATCTCATCACATTCAGATCATCAAAGCAATTATTGTCAAATTAACAACTTCCTTCTTCTTCTGTCGCCCCTAGCAACACATGACTTCTTCCTTCCACATGTTTTGAATATAGTGTTTATTTCATATATTTTTTGTCTATTCCTTATCAATTTGCTATCCTATCGGAATGTAACTTTACCGATAGTTGGTTTATTATTTTCTACACATATTCTGCTGGTTTTTTTATATAAGCCGGTTTTTTCCTTTTTTTATATTTAATCCACTTTCGATATTAAATGTTATTAATCGATATCATGGCATTATGGTATTATCATAATTTGTATAAATTTTATTATATATCATTATTAATTTAATGTTTTTTCTAGCTCTTCAAATCGTATTCATTAATTATTATTAATTGATGTACCTAACCTTTATGTTATGAGTGGTTATATAGTGGTTTTGGCTGTTAGGCCTTTTATTGTAAACAGATCTACCTGTGTTTATAACTGGTACACATCTATAGCCCCTTTTACATAAATTCATACATATAATTAAATCTTAACTATTAACATTTACATAAACAATTATTTTTTCTATATCTAATAACAATTTTATCTTGACCTATGGATCACATATAAGAAAATTCAAATCTATTAACATTAATTAGCTGCTTCACACTTCATTCTACAACAGTCATTGAATAATACATCTTGTTTCATTATCTTTCATTAACTCAACACATATTTGGTATAACATAACATAAACTTTATCATAACATTTGTTGTCACAAAATAATACCTCTTAACTCAAAATTCTTATTTGCTATTAGTAAATTATTGTTTCATTTTTTGTTTGTTTTTCATTAAACATATATCATCAACTATTGTCTAACTTACAGGTTCGGTTATTCTTGTTAATATTACCTTGCATCCTTATTTACCTTTATCTATGATTATAAATATAATTATTAGATCTTTGTTCTATCATGGGGTTAAATATTGACTTGTTTATTATTCTGTGAACCTTGTTTTTATGTAACTTGAATGCTAGCATTTCTGTTGCGTTACAATATTGGTCATCTCAGTTAGTCAGTTCTTGTCCATCTCTTCAATCTGTAAGTTGTTCAGTCATTGCATATACGGGTAAGATGTTCTATAGTTGACTGGCTCTTGGAATCTATATTTTATGCCATGGTTGTTAGGTGTCTTTCTCGTAGTATGTTTCTTCCTTGTCTTCATTGGTTCCTTACTGACTGAAAACTATTGGGTTGTTGGTTCCTGTGGTACAATCATTGTTCGGTGCATCTTCTTTTTCTTATAATGTTATTTCACTTGTTAGTTACCATTAGTTTTATTAACTCTTATTGTTGTGAGTTTATCCTTGGTGATGAGTAGCTCATGTAGTTTCATGCTTGGCCTTTTAGAAGAAACACTTGGTTTGTCTCTTTTACTCAATTATTGACATGTGTTAATATTTTGGGTTACTGAAATATTTGGGCTCATATGTCTCGTTACAATATTAACTGGTTGTAGGCATATAAACTTATACACTGTTGTGAGAATTGTACAAAAGTACCTTTAAGCTAATTTCAAAACACAACATTTCAGAATTAATCACATTTTTTTCACTTTATAGGCTATGTCACAACAAAAGAAAATGTACAGGTCACTTTCAACAACAGTTGACAACAGCTGACTGAATATTATCCGATGACAAAATACTAAACAGATGGGAGATAGTCACACCAACCAACCATTTTGTATATAGTCTTTAAAATGAGATTTTTTTGCTTGTACACGGAAAACCTGGATCACTGTATTAAGATATATATTTTAGATATGTAGGTCAATTTATTAATTTTGAGCTATTAATTTAGCTAGTGCTAAGCTTTAAAACACAGTTATTTGTATGAAAGAAAACTACAATTTTGTAGGCCAAGTAATAAATCCAACTATGATTCTGAAAAATTGTCACGGTTATCAAAATAAAAATAATAATAATTCACCGATCTGAATGACGTTTTACAGAATCGTGATAAACATAAAATTACTTTTGATAGTGATCCCATGCTCATCCCAAGTTGAAACTTTCAGAATATGTAGAGGAAAACAATATCTTTCACATATATTTTTTTGAGAATTTTAAAAATACAGTTTTTCAAAATTCAGTAAATGCAATAATGATGTGTTTATAAAAAATATATATATTTTCAACTAATTATGTTTTATATCATATGAAAACCCTTTAAAAGAGCTTTCAAATGAACTCGATGTCATTGTTCTAGCTTAATTAGAACACAAGTTGTGAACAAATCAATATTGTTGCGCAAGTCAAAATTTTTATTTATTTTTTTTTCATTTTTGAGCACCCATTACTCAGTAACCTTTCGTCAGAAAAATGTGAAAAAATTGATTTGTGTTACTATTTATGAATACTACATGCATACTTAATTTCAAATAAATCTAAGAGGGTCAGGTTGTAGCACTTGTTGATTTGACACGGAATATCTCTTAAATGTAACTTGAAGTTTTCATTTTGTTGTAAACATACCAGTCTAGTTTTTCTATTTATAGTTTATGCTATTTTTTTTTTTAATAATTTGAACTAATTGAACCCCTAATCAATCCTACACTTCCTCGCAGAAAAACCTATATTTAGTTCATTTATATTGTCATCTGAGTTTAGTTATGTTTGATGTAATAAATAAAATGTTTATTTCATCAAAGGTGTTTTCACTTTTTGTAATTATGTTCTTGTAAATAAATATTCTATGTACTTTATTAATGTAATCTTATAGTTACTGATAAAGTAACAAAGCCCAAATGTCTGTGTGGTATTTTTGTTGTAATAATATTTGTCTGATATGTATTATTTTTGCAATGTTTTTATGTATCTTCTCTGAAGAAATAATTTGTTCATTATCCTTAATATTTATTAATTATTGATACCTTAGAATTGAAACTGTTTTGTATAAATTTTGTAATAAAAATCAATGTACTTGTAAGTCATTTTTTATCAATAACCTATTGAAAATAACACATTCCTTGTGCAATACAAGTAGGCCTACCAAATACCTACCAAAAATGTATATCCCCAATTTTTGATAGAATATTTGATTTTTGTTGCCATCAGAATTTTACTTTGATTTTACTTTCATGTTCCATAAGGAAATGGAAGTATGGTGATGGCAAAAAAAATCGTGTTAGAGATTTTTGCAGATTCTGATTATACTACCCTCAAAACATGAAAAAAAGTAATTTTTTGAAAAGTGTCTGTGTGTCTGTCTAGATTTTTTATGGCAAACGATAAGAGCCGCAAATTCAAACAGAATCAAATAATTTTTTGCATACAGCCCTGAATTGTAGAGTATTCAAGACTTGTTGTTTTTTGTGAAGATCGGTTAAGATAAAGGGGTAGTTTACCTGCAATATTTTATGTTGTAACAAGAGAAATTTTTTCATGACGAACGATAACTGCCGTAAATTCAAACAGAATCAGATATTTTTTTACATATGTGCCCGAGTTATAGAGGACTCAAGGCCTATTGATTTTGGTGAAGATCGGTTACAGGGAAAGGGTAGTTTACCTGAAACATTTTTTTGTTGTAACGTAATAGTTTACCTGATAATTTTTTGTATATATGTACTACGTTATTGACAACAAAGAAGCAGTTTGTTTTTAAAATTCCTTCCCGGCCTGTTTGGCCGTAGACCAATGTTTTCTGCAAAACCAGATGTTTCGCCAGTGCCATCGACTTCCATCATCAGTGAAAATCAAGTGCGATAACGTGAGGTGGTATACGTTAGTGCCCACAGTAAGTGGCTGAAGCAGTAAGTAGAAAGAAGTAGTTTTAATGGAAATATTTCATTTCGAAAATGATTTTAAATATAAATCTTAGAACATGGAAGTCGTGTATGATTCTCCATACCAATATTTTGTTCTTAAGTGTGCTATTAAGTATTAGGAATCTTCTCCATGTCAAGGTATAGGATTACAGCCTGTTTTGCCTTCACTGAAGGCATCTCTTTTCCTTGCCCTACCTATATCTCGTCTTCCCTGAGGTCTGTATCTTATTACTTGTTTAGGTAGTCCCATGTTTTCCATTCTCTTGATATCCTGCCTCTATTTTATTTGTCCTTCCCTTATTCTGCCGGCTATAGAATATACATTTTACTTGGTTCTTATATTTTCATTTCATATTTGATATCTAAGGGTTTGTATTATGAATACTCGACACAATATTTTTCTTGTTAGATTCGAAGTTTTAAGTAATTTTCTCTTAAAAAGTGTGTATGAACATTTTAGCAAGACGAGATTGTCTGTTTTATTATTATTCTTAACGTTTTGGTTTTTATTATTAATTTTTGGTTTATTGATTTATTCTACCCAATTCAATTTATTATTGAATCCGATATGAATAAATCGGTTTACTTACTCTTTGACATCGTTTATTAATTTTGTTTAAATAGTTTAGAATGTTTTTTGTTCCATTTCATGAGTTCGATTCTGAAGAAGTTGCGTTGACTCTTCTATTATTAGCTGCGGTGAGTTGCTCTGTACTTTCCTGTATAGACACTAACATAAACACAACATGTACATGATACTTACTATTATAATAACATTAATAGTTAATAACATTTTATTACGGCCTATGCATACTGCATTGGTCATTGTCACTTCTGATAGTGTCCTTTTTCTTCATCTTGTGGTTTTATTACCTTAACTATAGTTTGTTAAGTGAGTTTACTATACTTTAGGAAGTTACCTTTTTATATGGGTTGTAATCCTATCAAATTATTCTCATTGTTGCTTGAATATCTCTTATCATTGTTTTGATAGCACTGTTATTATTGTGCAGTAGTTCATTCTGCATTTATACTGAAAATTGCTTTGGTTTAAAGTAACCAAGATTACTTGCATCTAGCTGTCAACATGGTTTAATTATTATTATTGTTATTATTAGTATTTGGGTGGCTATAATCCTTGAATTTACTTATTCGAATAGTATTCTGCCTCATTCAATGTTGTTGGTTTAGTTCCTACTCTTTTATGATAAGTTTACAAGATAATTTTGTTCATCATGCATCCATTCTATGGCAAACATATAGCCTAGTTATAATACACAACAATGGATTATTGTCGGTTTTGTGTTTCTGTATTACATTTGATTTATTTGACTTTATGTAGTACTGGTATATCTATTGGTTATTATTAGATTACATTTTGTTTATCTTTTACAGTCTTTACTATTGGTAATTAGTGGTTATTTCTAATATCAATTCCACTTTACAATTGGTCATTGGTGTTTTGGACATAGCCCCTCTTTTCATGTCTACACATAATTTAGCTAAGAACTTTTTATTATTCATTCTCTTTGTTACTTTTTATGTTCAATAATTCATTCTTATTGATTATTGTTTGTATTACATTGTCAAGGAAGGTATTCACTTAATAAGTTTTGGTCAGTGTCAATTGGTTTTGCAGCTTAGGGGTTTAAATCATGTTGTTTATTCCATTTATTCTTTCTTCTTTTATAATAATTCTTTTATTGCCATATGTTAGTTCATTATAATTCATGTTATCTCCCTTTTTTGTGTTTGATCTGGATATTTTCTTCTTCTCTTCACCGATTCCTTCCTCCCTCTTAATAAGTTTCTTCATGGCGTTGTTTTCACTGGTTTCCTTCTCACGGTTAATAGGTTTCTTCTTGATTTTGTCTTTAATGGGTTTCCTTCTCACTGTTTGATCTATTGGGTAATTATGTATGTCGTCTCGTCGTTAGTCTTGCTTTATCTTCTTTAGTTGCACATTTACTGGTAATTCCTTCTTCATTTTAATTCACTTGGTTTTGGCTTATGATACTTCCTTTTTTATCCATGATCGTATGCTTGACCTTGTAGGTATTCTTAATTGTAGTGGCTTTCAACTTATTTGTCGTACGCTGGTGTTGGTAGTGTTATATGTACCATTACAACATACAAAAATTTGACAGATATTTTTGTCACAAAAAACTTGTATGATATATTGTGTATAAATACACATATAAAGGTATTTTTGCCACAAAAAACGTTTATGATATATTGTGTATAAATACACATATAAAGGTATACAATACATTTGATTTGTTTAACAGTCGTTATAAGACAGTATTACCATATAGGGGAGAGCAGAGAGACATAAGTTGATACTTTGTACTTCTTCAAGTGTCCCTTAGTCGCAGCACCTCTGCAACTGTATAACGTTTTTGTTATAGCTTGTAGTATATGCTCCTCCAGTCTGATTATAGCAGTGTACAGTAAAATGAGTCTTTGTTCCCTTTTGTATTTTAGAACGTGTAAAGCAACCTTTTTGTCACTAATTTGCTATGGGTGTTTACAGCTACGTACTTTGTTGGATCCATGGTAAGTGTACAATTGAATCATACTAATACAAAAGCAATGTGGCAACATGAGGGCAAGTTATGTTTCTCTATAACTTTTAAAAGAAAATTAATTCATAACCTAACAGATCTCAGAATTAATTATGTGTCAGTTACTTGTGATCCTATAATGAAGATTACGTGTTTATTAAATCCTAAAAAACTAAAATTTTTAAAATGATAATAGTAATAATGGCTCCTTTTTATGCCGCCTAGGAAATTTAGGAGGTAGAATAGGTTGCCTAAAGTGAGTGTTCGACATACGCACTAAAGGTAGAGTGGCCAGCAGCACTACACTTCAGCCACTAATTTTAAAATTAAAGGTGTACCTTCAATTTCACCAGAAGGAAAGTGGTATGTTGGTACAATGTAAGTAAAACATTTTGTTCTGTTTTCTTTTTTTCATATTTGGTTCAAACGTACAAGTGAAAAACTTTCTGGGGCGATGTAGCTCACAAACCCTACAAAGACTCAGCGTTTTCCACAACTTGTATTTAGGAAAGAACAAAAAGAAAAATCAGATTTCTGTGTTATGATCTGCACTATTCTGTTAGTTATTATGGTTTGTACCCTAAGAATATTCATATGTTAGCCTCCGAATACATGTTTGCAAATAATGTCGATTTTCTGGTGAACTGGGCCGGTAAAAGATTGTTTTACTGGCTTCATGTAGCGACTTTCAAGGTTGTCTTTTAGAGAGGCTGAAGCAACAAGTTTTGCAATAGCATTTAGTTTTAATAAACATAACATAAAACTTTCTTCAATATTGGAATTCTGTGATAAGTCGCCTTCATTTTTATTGTCACAATATTTGGAATGTGAAGGAAACCAGGCAGCATAACAACAGTGCACTGTCCTAACAAAGTAGTCAGTTTGAAGGGAAATAAACAAGTCAGCAGGGTTACCCCTTTGGAAAAGGGTGAAACCAGTGGTATTTTCATAGATGGCAGCTGGAAACCACCACTTATCGTTATATCCACAGAGTGTTATGTAGATATCACTTTGATTATTTATGGACCAGCAGGTTATATTGGAGTAGCACATCCATCAAGATAAATTACAGCCTCTCTTTTTTTACTATTTATGAAACAGTTTATACTTCATACCCGTTACAATCTGACTTCAGCCATTAGACAAGTGTTTATATGGCCTGTTTCGGTGCAGCCCTGAGAGCTGGATGACAATAAACCCAGGTAAAAACATGACATACCTGGGCTAGCAAAAGATACTCTTTCAAAGGCAGCTACACCATCTAACTGACAGCAGGTTTTAGTTCAACTGGAATTTGGCCATTAAATGAAAATATATTCAGTATCGAAGAGTTTCTGTGTTCACCTGTAATTGACAGAGAGATAGGAGACAAAAGTAATTATGAAGGAAGATTAACACCAACAAAAGATTGTCAAGAGACCACAGTAGCCGGACCTCCCACGTCGGGAATAAACGAGACATCTGCTAATACCTTATCACAATTGACACCAGAATAAATTCGCCCTTATCCGAAAGCGACTGCAAAAATAAAATAAAAATGCACCAAGAAGAAAAAGTCAAGTATTCTCACTGACTCCTATTAAAAAAGCAATTCGTATTGAAGAGGAGGCATGACAAAAGAAAGAACGATCAAAACGGAAACTAATCATGAACAGTAAAACGAAGGCGATTTGTGGACTGTATAGAAACGGTCAATCAAACTCTCCAAGACTTAAGAAATTGTAACAAATTAGTGGGTAGCGTAACATTTGTTATTTCAGAGGATTCTCGCTAGAGATTACCGGTAACTGCAAGAGGAACCCGCGTTGATATTGTCTCAGTGTGTTTAAAGTCCTCGGTGATGTGGAATGCTATTCAGACTAAATTTGCAAAGCAATATGAGAGCCCATTTAGGAGGAGGAGGAGATGGTGATTTTTCTACAAACTTACTGCACCTCGGTGACGGTAGTGTTCCTAATGACGATAGCTTCACAGAAATTGATGAAAAACTGGGACATAGTAAATAGTACAACTGTATTAATTGCTAAATTCTGTGCAAAACGTCAAGTGTTTACTTGATAAAAATTACAAGTGGTTATTCCCAAAGAATCGAATCTGTGAAGGAAAATAATGATACAAGTTTGGAAAAATTTTCTGGGGATAATAAAAAGTCCGAAGAATCTATTAACACCGTATTTAATATTGAAAATATAGTGTACTATCTCCAAGAATTTTTGAATTCTTTAAATCAATCTTGCATTCCGCCACAACGGTTCATTCTAAAGGTTGGCACTCCAACAATGTTGTTGAAAAATTTACATCCTCCGAACGTTTGCATAATACAAAATGCAGGTGACACGGGAATTTCTGTGTCAAGTAGGTAATAGCGTTATTATCGACTCAAAAGCCCTCTTCACACACACATTCGAATCAGTAGGCTACTGGTTGTTAGCATTACCTGTTTAAGCCTACCTGGTGTAATTACCAACTTATAAATTGTAACATTCTTTACTTTAGTACACACTTGAAGGAAATTAACAGTTTCGAAATTACATCCGTTCCATTTACATAATTTTCATTAAACCTACTTAATATGTAGTAGTGGACGATAAGCTTTTCCAGGTTTTACTAGTACTTGACCTACAACGGTCTGATCTCCTACACTCAGTGCCTCTGTCTTTAATGATCACTGCTTTTTTTTACATAATAATTTTCCCATTCCTGCATAGAATTTACCCGCTCGTACAGAAGGCAACAGAATTTAGTGAATCCAAGCTGTAATCGAAGTAAAACTACGTTACTTTCACATCTCCGTAGGTATGCCACGAATATCCGTCATACTGAATTCTGCTCAATAAAAGTTTCATACTATCACATGACTCCGACATGTAAGCAGTAAGTTATAAATGAAGGGATTGGTGAATTATTAAAAATGGAGTAAAATCAATAGGTTAAAAAAAGTTCGTAGAAGTCTTGAGAGGAGGGAACGTTAGAAAACTGTTTATGTTATGAATGCTTAAGCCTACAAATCGTGATAGTTGTTATTATTATTATTATTATATTATTACTATAAAACAACATTTGTATTATTTTAATACAGACAGGAGTGAATACAGCCTTCGAATGAATTAGTAGTACGAACGCGTCAGCCTGCCAACACACATTAGATCTGTATATTTGTGTCGTCACAACGGTAGTAATTTTTGTAAACATACTGTTGTGTCATTACGACATTAAGAATGTTGTTGGCGTGAATTTAATGCGACAGATTTTTTTTACCTCTGCCCATGTTTCTCTCTTTCAGTCCTCTCACTCACTCACTCACTCACTCACTCTCTCTCTCTCGCGCGCGCGCACGCACGCGCGCCAACTCGTACAGTTTCTTCTTTTTCTTGTCAACAATTTCAGTGTTACACACAATCCTTCACTGTCCTTTATCTGCCCCCTCGCACTTTGTTAATTTCTCCCATATAATATCTAATACTACTATATAATACGTAATAATAATAATAATAATCAAGGTGTATTTATATCATGTTTCGTCTTCGACGCGTGGGGTCATGCTCTTCTAGTACCATATGTTTAATTTCTCCATTTATCGATTTACGTATAGTAGTATTAAGAGCTAAGGGCACGTCTACTTTGAAATTCTGAGCGGGGGGAGGGAAATGAAAAATCAGCTGTTAACATGTAATCACTGCTGGTGTCGCGTCAACTTAAGGTGTTGGCAACATAAATGTCGCGTTTTAGTTTCGTTGGTAATTAAAGTGTTAATATTATTATCTCAGTCCAGCTTGTGCTATTATCAGCGTTTTCTTGGTCCTACTAAAAATAGAAAGTAATTGTAAGTACAAGTAAAGAAAGTACAGTCTAAAAATTAAATGTAGAATATTGAACATCGTATTGTTACGATGGTCTACTGATCGTCGTATGGTACAGTGGAAAACAAAATACAAGACAACAATTAAATCACTAATCACCAGCTTAAATTATCACAATTATACAGTTTGTAATCAACAAGATAGTCTCTTGCAACAAATCAATTAAAAATTGTTCACACGCAATAAAAATGTCAACTAATATAAAAGACAATTACTGTATTGTATTACAATTGTCCCGCACAATTATAAAACACTTCGCTACAATTACTTCGAACAGCACTCGATTCAATCGCAACTCAAACTGAACTGAGCGTCGCTGAGTACCCGATAAGGTTCCAGAATATTCGCTAATAGGCGTCTACTACAAAACACTAGAACGTAATTGATTGCGGCCTTGAACACAGCACGCGCGGATCGGTATGGTCTCGTTGCGGATTCATGACACGTGCCACGTAATTGTCCATCTCAAAGTAGCAGCAATGTGTACGCACATACGCATTACAGCCGGATTCCACTGGAATAGCCGAGAAACACGTAGATTGTTCTGCAATCTCGTAACAGTATGTTAGGCCTATAACGTTTTCGTTCTGTTTACAACGAAAGGAAAAAAGGTCAGTTATTTCGCCGACTAGATCCCATGTATCGTTGATCTGTTTCTTCATTTCCCTGTTCCACCAATTTTGGGATTAATAGACATTAGGTTTGGAAAAAATTAAAACGATTTTGTTTTTTCCTTGCCATAATTAAATACATTTATTTTGTTTAGTATTAAAATCTGTTCGCAAGTAAACTAATACAAACCACACCTCCCCAGACAGTTGGTCCTAATTACTGACGATAAAAATATAGATGGGAAAATTATTGCGTACAGTAATTGCGTAGCGTAAGCGGGTATTACACAGTCCACATTGCGATAAGAGCTGGCAGCGCAAGGGTTCCAGTTTTGACTCCCCAATAGTAGAGGAAAGCAACAGGAAAATACCGAGAGACTCGAGTGCGCACTCATGTAATGCGGACATGTGTAGAACTGTTTTAATATTTGCAATTTTGATGTTTAACGACCTCACTTTGAGTGATTTTTTTATTCTGAAGACAAAACACGTTTCGAAACGCGTAAAGATATTCAATCGAACGCAACACGAAGTCACACGACGGAAGAAATAAGGTAAATATTATACAGAATTTTTATAATATTAATACAGAAATATTATATATATATATTAATTGTAAATGCAAATGTTAATGTTTAACACATTATTCAGGTTTGTAAGGAGCTAGGACAGGTTAATGTCGTGTAATTCCCCGTTTCAGAGGCAGTACTGTGCGAAACCAGAAACGGTGCGGCATCCTCTTCGCTCGCAACGTGTATAACTCTGTCCTCTTCTTCGGCACGCCCGCGAGCGTATATAAGAAAAAGAGCACAGTAATAAACCAAAATTGAATAGCCTTTGTTACGACGATGCAAATTTACGATTGATTTATGGATCGTTGGGCTGAAAATAATAACTGCGACTTGACAAAACCCATAAACATTGCAGATGCAGACCAAGCGTAGGCACATACTACGTCCTGCTCGACGAATGGTTGACCATAAATAAACAAAGCACTTTGTACATCTTGTCAGTAAATATAATAATTTACTGTAAATCTGAAAAATGTAGCTTACTGGAAAACTGTAATAACAAAACTTTAATGCGGTTAGAATGTAAACAATGTCATCTCGTGGTTAGAGGCGTATTTACGGGAGGGATGAACTAGACCGGACCCCCAGAGGGTTGACAAAATTGACGAATGGTGTTAATATCTTAATGTTTAGGTTCTTCTATTATTTTTTCAGCTAGCAACTTTTTTACTTCCATGTTTCGTAAGGAATGGAAGTATGGTTATCGCGAAAAACATCGTGTTCGAGATAAGGGCAGATTCTGATTGTACTACCCTCAAAACATGAAGAAAAATCATTTTCTTTGTTCAAATTCCTTACCACGGCTATTGTTCTCAACATTGGGTGCAAGGTATAATTACTTTCTGTCTGTAGAACATCTGTTCAGTCTTGTTTGTGATTCTCTTTAGCAAACAGTAGGTGTGAATATTGTGTTTACAATGGCACAGAATCCGAGAAGGAAGTTATGGAATTATTGATGAAGAGTAGTGACGAGGAAGACAACATTTTCTCAGACAAGCTCCCGGGCCTTCTCATAATCGTTCAACACCACGTGCAGCTTCATCAGAAAATGAAACATCAGCAGGAGAAGATGATGATGAAGAAGAAGAGGTAAGAAATCTTCAGAAGCGAAAAAGAATTTACGATTGGTCGGCCAACAGTCCTGCGACAAAACGTCACTCTTTTGATAAAGCAGTTAGCGGATTACGAATTAGTTTCGAAGACACGGCAACTCACTTAGATTTTTTTAAATATTTTTCCCCTTAGAATTTATTTCTTGTCATTTGCACAGAATTAAATAATTATTACAAATTGGTTACCGCAAAATTGACATTAATATCCCGATTGTCCCGATGGAAAGATATAGAGCCTGCAGAATTTAATTTCTTCTTGGCGTGTTCACTGCTGATGCCAAGAGTAAACAAATTAGAAATAGACGAATATTGGGCAAAGGATTTGCTATTACTGACGCCGATATTTCCCCAAATTATGTCTAGGGACCGATTCAAACTAATTCTGCGACTTTTACATTTTTGTGACAATTCTACCCCTACTCAAGACAGCCTTGTAAAAATACGGCTTATTGTCGAACACACAAGAAAAAAATTTAGAGAGGCCTTAAATCCATTTGAAAATTTAGTAATTGACGAAAGTTTGTTGCTATTCAAGCGGGCGCACCTCAGATACGGCCTGTCCGCAAGCCTCCGGTATAGAAATACTTTTGGAATTTTGTCATCCCTCTCTCAGGTAGCAAAAGGCCTAGTGTCCGCAAATCTCCGGAAATAGCTTGTGTTCGCAAATCTCCGTGTCCGCATCTCTCCGGTATTCGTTTAGATAACCTCGGTATGATACTGTCGGGTTCGTTCGCCTCACTGCAGCTACATACACTTCTTCGTCTATATATTCTTAAACTGTAGGGTATTGTGCGTCCTGTTAAAATAGAAACAGTGCTCCGTTTGAAAGGACAGGCAAGAAGATCAAATTCTTTGGAAGTATTTTTGGTCGTTAGAAATCTAATACAAAAGATTGTTTGTCATAGACTAACAAAAATAGAGTGGGCATAAAGTGAATGGAAGAAGCAAAACGGTACAGAAGAGATACAGCGATACTCTCTAGAGTGTCTTTCCAGAACTCGTGTCACCCCGGTCTATAGTAATCACTGACTGTTCGAGAGGGATCAGGTAGTTTATAAATGGAAACTTCAGCCACTTTCTTGCACATAAAAATGTATAATAATAGTAGGCCAGAAAATCATAGGAGTCCAAACACAAAACTTTGAATGCCTGGGATCATAGTCAAAGAGAGACATCCGGAAAAGAATACCGTACATATAAAGATCGGAGAATACTTCAAAGGATCGGTGTCACAACATTCAAGACCTACGTAAATAAAGATGAATTGTAAATATTTCACGAATCCAGCAAGGAATTACTTTTTGATATAATGAAGCCAATTAAAAAGAGTTATTTCTCCTATTTATCCTTAACGATTACATAATAATTAAACATATAAAAGTATTAAAAAGTTAAAATAAAAATTAAATAAGAAACGTGAGATGACAGTCATATGTACATGTGCCTGGGTGTGCGTGTTTGTTTAATCATTCATTGTGTTCGTATAGACTACACATTCAAACTTGAGTAATCTGTTTGTAGCAGTGTAACATTTCAACAAACACTTAAAGAGGCGCGCTTTGGGTGCAGTCGCAGAAGGACCTGCCGTGCTAACTTAATGAAAATAAAAGGAAATTAATAGTGAGGTAGTCATGTTTAATTAAAGGTAGTAGTGAGGTTTGTCCCTATTAGTGAGGTAGATGGGGAAAATTGACAGAGAAAGAGTGAGGGGGGAGAAGAGAGACGGGGGAGAGAGAATTACGAATTTTTAATTATTCTCATTCATACCGAATATCATTTGTAAGAATATATAGTTATTCAGTTATTGGTATACAGTAGTACCGAAGCAACATGTTTCAAGTTGACTCCCATCCGTTGGAAATTTATTCACCATTCTGATTAATAAAAATTTCTACAAGTACCAATAATATAAATAACAACCTGCAGAAGCAGAAGAGTTTATATCTTAACAGAGTTGAAGAGTTGTAATGTTACATTAATTATATTTTTGCTTTTCGTATATCACAGTGAGCAGTAATCTAATTTTTTTGAAATAATACGTGAAGGCTTATATATTAAGAATTAATTTTTTTTTATAGTTTCCGTAACTTGCTTGTAAAATAATTAGGTATCCAAAAGGTAAGTTACATATTTTAATAGCAACTTATAAGTTCCTCATCCTCGGTTTTTTCCTTTCTTCAAAATGTACCACTTCTTAATTGCGAATAAATTATTTAACGTAATAATCGTTTCACCAAAGGCTGTTTGGATCCTGTTAATAAAACTCTTGAGTCTGCTGCACATAATCCTCGCTTTTGGTTCATGTTTCGTTAACTTTCTACATTACAATAAGTTTAATTATTTTCAAGTTCCTTATAAGTAGCCAACTGTAGTAAACATCATGTACTTTGACCTCTCTCTCACTCACTCACTCTCTCTCTCTCTCTCTCTCTCTCTCTTTCTTTCTGTTACTCTTTATGTAGTACTGGTATATCTATTGGTTATTATTAGATTACATTTTGTTTATCTTTTACAGTCTTTACTATTGGTAATTAGTGGTTATTTCTAATATCAATTCCACTTTACAATTGGTCATTGGTGTTTTGGACATAGCCCTCTTTTCATGTCTACACATAATTTAGCTAAGAACTTATTATTATTCATTCTCTTTGTTACTTTTTATGTTCAATAATTCATTCTTATTGATTATTGTTTGTATTACATTGTCAAGGAAGGTATTCACTTAATAAGTTTTGGTCAGTGTCAATTGGTTTTGCAGCTTAGGGGTTTAAATCATGTTGTTTATTCCATTTATTCTTTCTTCTTTTATAATAATTCTTTTATTGCCATATGTTAGTTCATTATAATTCATGTTATCTCCCTTTTTTGTGTTTGATCTGGATATTTTCTTCTTCTCTTCACCGATTCCTTCCTCCCTCTTAATAAGTTTCTTCATGGCGTTGTTTTCACTGGTTTCCTTCTCACGGTTAATAGGTTTCTTCTTGATTTTGTCTTTAATGGGTTTCCTTCTCACTGTTTGATCTATTGGGTAATTATGTATGTCGTCTCGTCGTTAGTCTTGCTTTATCTTCTTTAGTTGCACATTTACTGGTAATTCCTTCTTCATTTTAATTCACTTGGTTTTGGCTTATGATACTTCCTTTTTTATCCATGATCGTATGCTTGACCTTGTAGGTATTCTTAATTGTAGTGGCTTTCAACTTATTTGTCGTACGCTGGTGTTGGTAGTGTTATATGTACCATTACAACATACAAAAATTTGACAGATATTTTTGTCACAAAAACCTGTATGATCTATTGTGTTTAAATACACATATAAAGGTATTTTTGCCACAAAAAACGTTTATGATATATTGTGTATAAATACACATATAAAGGTATACAATACATTTGATTTGTTTAACAGTCGTTATAAGACAGTATTACCATATAGGGGAGAGCAGAGAGACATAAGTTGATACTTTGTACTTCTTCAAGTGTCCCTTAGTCGCAGC
The DNA here is from genome assembly GCA_034769895.1 of Magicicada septendecula. NCBI lineage: Eukaryota > Metazoa > Arthropoda > Insecta > Hemiptera > Cicadidae > Magicicada > Magicicada septendecula. The sequence continues at coordinate 451,693,303 of CM068368.1, forward strand.
ACCTCTGCAACTGTATAACGTTTTTGTTATAGCTTGTAGTACATGCTCCTCCAGTCTGATTATAGCAGTGTACAGTAAAATGAGACTTTGTTCCCTTTTGTATTTTAGAACGTGTAAAGCAACCTTTTTGTCACTAATTTGCTATGGGTGTTTACAGCTACGTACTTTGTTGGATCCATGGTAAGTGTACAATTGAATCATACTAATACAAAAGCAATGTGGCAACATGAGGGCAAGTTATGTTTCTCTATAACTTTTAAAAGAAAATTAATTCATAACCTAACAGATCTCAGAATTAATTATGTGTCAGTTACTTGTGATCCTATAATAAAGATTACGTGTTTATTAAATCCTAAAAAACTAAAATTTTTAAAATGATAATAGTAATAATGGCTCCTTTTTATGCCGCCTAGGAAATTTAGGAGGTAGAATAGGTTGCCTAAAGTGAGTGTTCGACATACGCACTAAAGGTAGAGTGGCCAGCAGCACTACACTTCAGCCACTAATTTTAAAATTAAAGGTGTACCTTCAATTTCACCAGAAGGAAAGTGGTATGTTGGTACAATGTAAGTAAAACATTTTGTTCTGTTTTCTTTTTTTCATATTTGGTTCAAACGTACAAGTGAAAAACTTTCTGGGGCGATGTAGCTCACAAACCCTACAAAGACTCAGCATTTTCCACAACTTGTATTTAGGAAAGAACAAAAAGAAAAATCAGATTTCTGTGTTATGATCTGCACTATTCTGTTAGTTATTATGGTTTGTACCCTAAGAATATTCGTATGTTAGCCTCCGAATACGTGTTTGCAAATAATGTCGATTTTCTGGTGAACTGGGCCGGTAAAAGATTGTTTTACTGGCTTCATGCAGCGACTTTCAAGGTTGTCTTTTAGAGAGGCTGAAGCAACAAGTTTTGCAATAGCATTTAGTTTTAATAAACATAACATAAAACTTTCTTCAATATTGGAATTCTGTGATAAGTCGCCTTCATTTTTATTGTCACAATATTTGGAACGTGAAGGAAACCAGGCAGCATAACAACAGTGCACTGTCCTAACAAAGTAGTCAGTTTGAAGGGAAATAAACAAGTCAGCAGGGTTACCCCTTTGGAAAAGGGTGAAACCAGTGGTATTTTCATAGATGGCAGCTGGAAACCACCACTTATCTTTATATCCACAGAGTGTTATGTAGATATCACTTTGATTATTTATGGACCAGCAGGTTATATTGGAGTAGCACATCCATCAAGATAAATTACAGCCTCTCTTTTTTTACTATTTATGAAACAGTTTATACTTCATACCCGTTACAATCTGACTTCAGCCATTAGACAAGTGTTTATATGGCCTGTTTCGGTGCAGCCGCTGAGAGCTGGATGACAATAAACCCAGGTAAAACCATGACATACCTGGGCTAGCAAAAGATACTCTTTCAAAGGCAGCTACACCATCTAACTGACAGCAGGTTTTAGTTCAACTGGAATTTGGCCATTAAATGAAAATATATTCAGTATCGAAGAGTTTCTGTGTTCACCTGTAATTGACAGAGAGATAGGAGACAAAAGTAATTATGAAGGAAGATTAACACCAACAAAAGATTGTCAAGAGACCACAGTAGCCGGACCTCCCACGTCGGGAATAAACGAGACATCTGCTAATACCTTATCACAATTGACACCAGAATAAATTCGCCCTTATCCGAAAGCGACTGCAAAAATAAAATAAAAATGCGCCAAGAAGAAAAAGTCAAGTATTCTCACTGACTCCTATTAAAAAAGCAATTCGTATTGAAGAGGAGGCATGACAAAAGAAAGAACGATCAAAACGGAAACTAATCATGAACGGTAAAACGAAGGCGATTTGTGGACTGTATAGAAACGGTCAATCAAACTCTCCAAGACTTAAGAAATTGTAACAAATTAGTGGGTAGCGTAACATTTGTTATTTCAGAGGATTCTCGCTAGAGATTACCGGTAACTGCAAGAGGAACCCGCGCTGATATTGTCTCAGTGTGTTTAAAGTCCTCGGTGATGTGGAATGCTATTCAGACTAAATTTGCAAAGCAATATGAGAGCCCATTTAGGAGGAGGAGGAGATGGTGATTTTTCTACAAACTTACTGCACCTCGGTGACGGTAGTGTTCCTAATGACGATAGCTTCACAGAAATTGATGAAAAACTGGGACATAGTAAATAGTACAACTGTATTAATTGCTAAATTCTGTGCAAAACGTCAAGTGTTTACTTGATAAAAATTACAAGTGGTTATTCCCAAAGAATCGAATCTGTGAAGGAAAATAATGATACAAGTTTGGAAAAATTTTCTGGGGATAATAAAAAGTCCGAAGAATCTATTAACACCGTATTTAATATTGAAAATATAGTGTACTATCTCCAAGAATTTTTGAATTCTTTAAATCAATCTTGCATTCCGCCACAACGGTTCATTCTAAAGGTTGGCACTCCAACAATGTTGTTGAAAAATTTACATCCTCCGAACGTTTGCATAATACAAAATGCAGGTGACACGGGAATTTCTGTGTCAAGTAGGTAATAGCGTTATTATCGACTCAAAAGCCCTCTTCACACACACATTCGAATCAGTAGGCTACTGGTTGTTAGCATTACCTGTTTAAGCCTACCTGGTGTAATTACCAACTTATAAATTGTAACATTCTTTACTTTAGTACACACTTGAAGGAAATTAACAGTTTCGAAATTACATCCGTTCCATTTACATAATTTTCATTAAACCTACTTAATATGTAGTAGTGGACGATAAGCTTTTCCAGGTTTTACTAGTACTTGACCTAAAACGGTCTGATCTCCTACACTCAGTGCCTCTGTCTTTAATGATCACTGCTTTTTTTTACATAATAATTTTCCCATTCCTGCATAGAATTTACCCGCTCGTACAGAAGGCAACAGAATTTAGTGAATCCAAGCTGTAATCGAAGTAAAACTACGTTACTTTCACATCTCCGTAGGTATGCCACGAATATCCGTCATACTGAATTCTGCTCAATAAAAGTTTCATACTATCACATGACTCCGACATGTAAGCAGTAAGTTATAAACTGAAGGGATTGGTGAATTATTAAAAATGGAGTAAAATCAATAGGTTAAAAAAAGTTCGTAGAAGTCTTGAGAGGAGGGAACGTTAGAAAACTGTTTATGTTATGAATGCTTAAGCCTACAAATCGTGATAGTTGTTATTATTATTATTATTATATTATTACTATAAAACAACATTTGTATTATTTTAATACAGACAGGAGTGAATACAGCCTTCGAATGAATTAGTAGTACGAACGCGTCAGCCTGCCAACACACATTAGATCTGTATATTTGTGTCGTCACAACGGTAGTAATTTTTGTAAACATACTGTTGTGTCATTACGACATTAAGAATGTTGTTGGCGTGAATTTAATGCGACAGATTTTTTTTACCTCTGCCCATGTTTCTCTCTTTCAGTCCTCTCACTCACTCACTCACTCACTCACTCTCTCTCTCTCGCGCGCGCGCACGCACGCGCGCCAACTCGTACAGTTTCTTCTTTTTCTTGTCAACAATTTCAGTGTTACACACAATCCTTCACTGTCCTTTATCTGCCCCCTCGCACTTTGTTAATTTCTCCCATATAATATCTAATACTACTATATAATACGTAATAATAATAATAATAATCAAGGTGTATTTATATCATGTTTCGTCTTCGACGCGTGGGGTCATGCTCTTCTAGTACCATATGTTTAATTTCTCCATTTATCGATTTACGTATAGTAGTATTAAGAGCTAAGGGCACGTCTACTTTGAAATTCTGAGCGGGGGGAGGGAAATGAAAAATCAGCTGTTAACATGTAATCACTGCTGGTGTCGCGTCAACTTAAGGTGTTGGCAACATAAATGTCGCGTTTTAGTTTCGTTGGTAATTAAAGTGTTAATATTATTATCTCAGTCCAGCTTGTGCTATTATCAGCGTTTTCTTGGTCCTACTAAAAATAGAAAGTAATTGTAAGTACAAGTAAAAAAAGTACAGTCTAAAAATTAAATGTAGAATATTGAACATCGTATTGTTACGACGGTCTACTGATCGTCGTATGGTACAGTGGAAAACAAAATACAAGACACCAATTAAATCACTAATCACCAGCTTAAATTATCACAATTATACAGTTTGTAATCAACAAGATAGTCTCTTGCAACAAATCAATTAAAAATTGTTCACAAGCAATAAAAATGTCAACTAATATAAAAGACAATTACTGTATTGTATTACAATTGTCCCGCACAATTATAAAACACTTCGCTACAATTACTTCGAACAGCACTCGATTCAATCGCAACTCAAACTGAACTGAGCGTCGCTGAGTACCCGATAAGGTTCCAGAATATTCGCTAATAGGCGTCTACTACAAAACACTAGAACGTAATTGATTGCGGCCTTGAACACAGCACGCGCGGATCGGTATGGTCTCGTTGCGGATTCATGACACGTGCCACGTAATTGTCCATCTCAAAGTAGCAGCAATGTGTACGCACATACGCATTACAGCCGGATTCCACTGGAATAGCCGAGAAACACGTAGATTGTTCTGCAATCTCGTAACAGTATGTTAGGCCTATAACGTTTTCGTTCTGTTTACAACGAAAGGAAAAAAGGTCAGTTATTTCGCCGACTAGATCCCATGTATCGTTGATCTGTTTCTTCATTTCCCTGTTCCACCAATTTTGGGATTAATAGACATTAGGTTTGGAAAAAATTAAAACGATTTTGTTTTTTCCTTGCCATAATTAAATACATTTATTTTGTTTAGTATTAAAATCTGTTCGCAAGTAAACTAATACAAACCACACCTCCCCAGACAGTTGGTCCTAATTACTGACGATAAAAATATAGATGGGAAAATTATTGCGTACAGTAATTGCGTAGCGTAAGCGGGTATTTACACAGTCCACATTGCGATAAGAGCTGGCAGCGCAAGGGTTCCAGTTTTGACTCCCCAGTAGTAGAGGAAAGCAACAGGAAAATACCGAGAGACTCGAGTGCGCACTCATGTAATGCGGACATGTGTAGAACTGTTTTAATATTTGCAATTTTGATGTTTAACGACCTCACTCTGAGTGATTTTTTTATTCTGAAGACAAAACACGTTTCGAAACGCGTAAAGATATTCAATCGAACGCAACACGAAGTCACACGACGGAAGAAATAAGGTAAATATTATACAGAATTTTTATAATATTAATACAGAAATATTATATATATATATTAATTGTAAATGCAAATGTTAGTGTTTAACACATTATTCAGGTTTGTAAGGAGCTAGGACAGGTTAATGTCGTGTAATTCCCCGTTTCAGAGGCAGTACTGTGCGAAACCAGAAACGGTGCGGCATCCTCTTCGCTCGCAACGTGTATAACTCTGTCCTCTTCTTCGACACGCCCGCGAGCGTATATAAGAAAAAGAGCACAGTAATAAACCAAAATTGAATAGCCTTTGTTACGACGATGCAAATTTACGATTGATTTATGGATCGTTGGGCTGAAAATAATAACTGCGACTTGACAAAACCCATAAACATTGCAGATGCAGACCAAGCGTAGGCACATACTACGTCCTGCTCGACGAATGGTTGACCATAAATAAACAAAGCACTTTGTACATCTTGTCAGTAAATATAATAATTTACTGTAAATCTGAAAAATGTAGCTTACTGGAAAACTGTAATAACAAAACTTTAATGCGGTTAGAATGTAAACAATGTCATCTCGTGGTTAGAGGCGTATTTACGGGAGGGATGAACTAGACCGGACCCCCAGAGGGTTGACAAAATTGACGAATGGTGTTAATATCTTAATGTTTAGGTTCTTCTATTATTTTTTCAGCTAGCAACTTTTTTACTTCCATGTTTCGTAAGGAATGGAAGTATGGTTATCGCGAAAAACATCGTGTTCGAGATAAGGGCAGATTCTGATTGTACTACCCTCAAAACATGAAGAAAAATCATTTTCTTTGTTCAAATTCCTTACCACGGCTATTGTTCTCAACATTGGGTGCAAGGTATAATTACTTTCTGTCTGTAGAACATCTGTTCAGTCTTGTTTGTGATTCTCTTTAGCAAACAGTAGGTGTGAATATTGTGTTTACAATGGCACAGAATCCGAGAAGGAAGTTATGGAATTATTGATGAAGAGTAGTGACGAGGAAGACAACATTTTCTCAGACAAGCTCCCGGGCCTTCTCATAATCGTTCAACACCACGTGCAGCTTCATCAGAAAATGAAACATCAGCAGGAGAAGATGATGATGAAGAAGAAGAGGTAAGAAATCTTCAGAAGCGAAAAAGAATTTACGATTGGTCGGCCAACAGTCCTGCGACAAAACGTCACTCTTTTGATAAAGCAGTTAGCGGATTACGAATTAGTTTCGAAGACACGGCAACTCACTTAGATTTTTTTAAATATTTTTCCCCTTAGAATTTATTTCTGTCATTTGCACAGAATTAAATAATTATTACAAATTTGTTACCGCAAAATTGACATTAATATCCCGATTGTCCCGATGGAAAGATATAGAGCCTGCAGAATTTAATTTCTTCTTGGCGTGTTCACTGCTGATGCCAAGAGTAAACAAATTAGAAATAGACGAATATTGGGCAAAGGATTTGCTATTACTGACGCCGATATTTCCCCAAATTATGTCTAGGGACCGATTCAAACTAATTCTGCGACTTTTACATTTTTGTGACAATTCTACCCCTACTCAAGATAGCCTTGTAAAAATACGGCTTATTGTCGAACACACAAGAAAAAAATTTAGAGAGGCCTTAAATCCATTTGAAAATTTAGTAATTGACGAAAGTTTGTTGCTATTCAAGCGGGCGCACCTCAGATACGGCCTGTCCGCAAGCCTCCGGTATAGAAATACTTTTGGAATTTTGTCATCTCTCTCTCAGGTAGCAAAAGGCCTAGTGTCCGCAAATCTCCGGAAATAGCTTGTGTTCGCAAATCTCCGTGTCCGCATCTCTCCGGTATTCGTTTAGATAACCTCGGTATGATACTGTCGGGTTCGTTCGCCTCACTGCAGCTACATACACTTCTTCGTCTATATATTCTTAAACTGTAGGGTATTGTGCGTCCTGTTAAAATAGAAACAGTGCTCCGTTTGAAAGGACAGGCAAGAAGATCAAATTCTTTGGAAGTATTTTTGGTCGTTAGAAATCTAATACCAAAGATTGTTTGTCATAGACTAACAAAAATAGAGTGGGCATAAAGTGAATGGAAGAAGCAAAACGGTACAGAAGAGATACAGCGATACTCTCTAGAGTGTCTTTCCAGAACTCGTGTCACCCCGGTCTATAGTAATCACTGACTGTTCGAGAGGGATCAGGTAGTTTATAAATGGAAACTTCAGCCACTTTCTTGCACATAAAAATGTATAATAATAGTAGGCCAGAAAATCATAGGAGTCCAAACACAAAACTTTGAATGCCTGGGATCATAGTCAAAGAGAGACATCCGGAAAAGAATACCGTACATATAAAGATCGGAGAATACTTCAAAGGATCGGTGTCACAACATTCAAGACCTACGTAAATAAAGATGAATTGTAAATATTTCACGAATCCAGCAAGGAATTACTTTTTGATATAATGAAGCCAATTAAAAAGAGTTATTTCTCCTATTTATCCTTAACGATTACATAATAATTAAACATATAAAAGTATTAAAAAGTTAAAATAAAAATTAAATAAGAAACGTGAGATGACAGTCATATGTACATGTGCCTGGGTGTGCGTGTTTGTTTAATCATTCATTGTGTTCGTATAGACTACACATTCAAACTTGAGTAATCTGTTTGTAGCAGTGTAACATTTCAACAAACACTTAAAGAGGCGCGCTTTGGGTGCAGTCGCAGAAGGACCTGCCGTGCTAACTTAATGAAAATAAAAGGAAATTAATAGTGAGGTAGTCATGTTTAATTAAAGGTAGTAGTGAGGTTTGTCCCTATTAGTGAGGTAGATGGGGAAAATTGACAGAGAAAGAGTGAGGGGGGAGAAGAGAGACGGGGGAGAGAGAATTACGAATTTTTAATTATTCTCATTCATACCGAATATCATTTGTAAGAATATATAGTTATTCAGTTATTGGTATACAGTAGTACCGAAGCAACATGTTTCAAGTTGACTCCCATCCGTTGGAAATTTATTCACCATTCTGATTAATAAAAATTTCTACAAGTACCAATAATATAAATAACAACCTGCAGAAGCAGAAGAGTTTATATCTTAACAGAGTTGAAGAGTTGTAATGTTACATTAATTATATTTTTGCTTTTCGTATATCACAGTGAGCAGTAATCTAATTTTTTTGAAATAATACGTGAAGGCTTATATATTAAGAATTAATTTTTTTTTATAGTTTCCGTAACTTGCTTGTAAAATAATTAGGTATCCAAAAGGTAAGTTACATATTTTAATAGCAACTTATAAGTTCCTCATCCTCGGTTTTTTCCTTTCTTCAAAATGTACCACTTCTTAATTGCGAATAAATTATTTAACGTAATAATCGTTTCACCAAAGGCTGTTTGGATCCTGTTAATAAAACTCTTGAGTCTGCTGCACATAATCCTCGCTTTTGGTTCATGTTTCGTTAACTTTCTACATTACAATAAGTTTAATTATTTTCAAGTTCCTTATAAGTAGCCAACTGTAGTAAACGTCATGTACTTTGACCTCTCTCTCACTCACTCTATCTCTCTCTCTCTCTCTCTCTCTCTCTCTCTTTCTTTCTGTTACTCTTGTTCTTCTCAATAACTGTATCTCAGGAAGTCTGAACGTAACATGTTCTTAAGTAAACTTCATATGACTTAACGTGCAAAATCTTAAACATCATTTGGGCTTCAGTTATGTTATAATTTTGTAAGAAAGCTTTACAAAATAGTTTTTACACTGCTTCTGTATACGAAACTAGGTGCAGGTATGTAATCAAATTTTTAAGTAGGCCTATTTATTCTAACACTGTTACAGTTTCTTGAAAACGCCGTATGTAAACAAACATTAAGACTTAGTAATAAGGTTTATCAAACTACTATTTTTCTTGGACGCATTAACGCAAATCAGTAATCTAGAGACCAATTTTATATTGAAAAATCGATGTCTAATAGTCGGAATTTGATATGCAAAAATCCATCGGTTAAGAAAATAAAGTAAACTTGGTTAGTAACAAATAATTTTGGCAAAAATTTTTAATTTTATATAGGCTATAATTGATTCCAATTTTATTACAATCTGAGAAATGAAGCCAAATAGATTTTCATAAACGTTGGTCTAGTAACAAAAAAAGTTTCATTCTTAAGCGCACAATATTATAATTTCCCTTTCATCCCGGAAAAAAGACTGTATTAAGCTACTATCATACTTGTCTAGTCTACACTATTTAATGGGTATATTATAGGTTTCACAAAAATTGATTATCTTACACATGGTTTTAATATATCACTAAACTTTGTGAAAAGTCTGAGTGAAAAGAATTATATACACAACGGTTGATGTTAATACAGGTCTTAATTCGTTTCAAAATGTATAGATAAATAAAAAATTAAAATTATCACATATATTGTGTGGTGTATAAAATAAATTGTAGTAATCCTTTCTAATATGATTACTTAAGCCATAATATCCGAAGTTGGACCGTTCCTTTATTCTTCTGTAGCCTCCTACATTCTTGCATATCTGCTGTCATATTCGCGTCTCACAGTCATAGTAGACAGTAGGCTATAATATTATACCTTTTTTTGCGTTGTCTGAGACTTGTCTCAGAGGATAAGACTCAGGCTGATCTGGGGCAAGCACCCTTCCGCCGATTGGAGATTTAGAGGAGTCGCACGCCAGCGCAGCGCGGACCGGTGGCGAAGTAGGTGGAGGCATTCAGGATAGAGTGTAGTGTATGGATGTGTATTTGTGTGTTTACGTAGTGTGCAGAGCCAAATGGGTGATGGAAGAGCCATAATAAAAGTATAAGTCAAACGACAGCCAAGACGAGGTCGAGTAACACAGGACGCCAAAGCTGGAGGGAGGTGTCAGAGAGGCGTCAAGGTAAGGCGGGGAGGCACAAAGGAGAGGGATAAAGACCGGATAGGTAGATAGGAAAATTTAAGATGTTAAGTTATCAAGAAGGAAGCCAGGTGTAGTAAGTATGACGAAGAGACTTAATTATTTCTATTTCTCCGTTGGCGGGGGTTTCTGGGAGGAGGTCCATCGGGAATGGTGAGGAGACGGTTTATGACAAAGGAAGGTCTGCGGGAGTTACAGGTAGTATTAATATTATACAATACCTCCTTCACATTTAAGTTGAGGAATTCCAATCAGCCTTCCGTTGCGTTACTTCTCTCTTGAGCCCTTGATATAATTCGTTGCCTGCTCTTTATTGCAGCTGTAATATCTCCTTCGTTTTATAATTCGTAACGTTAAATATTCTTCCTCACCCTGGAATTTTCCATTCTCTTTTACTAATTTCTTTTCACTTCATAAGACTTTTCTATACAAAAGCAAGTATATAAAAAAGTTATAAGGTCGGGGATTAGCAACCAAACGGCATTGTTTAAAAACATTTATCTACAAGTTTCTTTTCTATAGTTCATCATACACACCCTTGCGAGATAAAAATAACTACACGGTAGTTTCTTTCGCAATTTTTCGCATTATTTTGAGACAATCGACTGGTGATTTAGAGATAAATACTTAATATTAATGGGGTCTCATACATTTTATATTATATCTGTTTTCTATCCTACTGATAGAATTAGAAAAACGGTAGCTATCTCTCTTTTCCTTTTAAAAGCACAATACATATTAATTTACCAAGTAGCAGTTTCCTTCTTCATTTAAAATTTCTATCAAATCTACTGTATATTGGACAAAACAGAAGGGGAAACATACGTGCTTACAAGGTAGTGTAAACATCCTGTAATGCTGTCAAATCAAAATACAAAGGAAGGGGAAGTGAATACTGTAATGAGTAGCCCCTACATTCATATTTATGCAGGTGTAGGTGATGATTAAGGCCCGGATTTTTATGTAATTACATATTTGAATGCTGAGTGCACATTTACACGGAAAAGCCAGATATCGGCGAATCATACCAATAGGTGTCTTATCCGCGAGTTTAATTTTACATATTTTTACATATTTTGTTCATATTACATATTTCACTCCATCTTACATATTTCTACATATTTTAGCTATTTTACTATACTTTACTTCAATGTGAAAATTGAAATGGCAAAAAATAGTTAGGCCTATAACAACATTACTCAGATGGGCAAATTTGCAATTAATCAGAATCAGGTCCAATTAAATTTATTACAAGAAAAGGCAAAATATTGCATCTGTTGCAATTGCACACATAGATTCTACTTTCAAGAAGTAAAATTTTTTACGAGCTCAAGCGACAAGTAAGGCATTTTGCACGGGATGTTAGATGAGAATGGTATGCGCAGCCCCACTCATTTATGTTTCGTTCGCACGTTCAGCAGGCTCGGTGGGGAAAGAACGTGCTGTCCGCGGTAAATAAATACTCTTCGCAGATCTTGCAATTCTCGCAACGGATTCCATCTACCTAAACAAACAAATATCTATATAACTCTATGCTATTGTAGGGCACAATGTGATTTTTGACGCCAGTATTATCGACGCTCTCGGAGTGTAAGCCTACACGTAAATAACAATCTGGTGTGCAGTGTGGTGTGTTGAAGTTATTGTCAAGTCAGTGTTTTGTCTTTCGCCTACACTTCTGCGCTTGCTTGTTTCTTGCCTTGGCGGATTCTCGTTGTTGGACAAAAGACGTCTTAAATAATATATTGTGCGGTATTGTTCAACGCAAGTTCTTAAGAGTTTTAAATACAAATATCCTTGTTTTATCATGGCACCGACCGCATCATCTTTGTCATCTAAGTTAAAATCATGGGTACAGATTGACAGTGCTTTTACAACTGACGATAAAGCTGTATTTTGCCAAGTTTGTTATGGCCAAATGGTGTTAAAGAAGAGAAGGTACTGCTGTTGTATACAGATGCAGCAGCATACATGTTAAAAGCAGGTAATTCTCTAAATGTGTTTTACCCCAACCTACTACATGTTACATGCCTGGCTCATGGATTGCATCGAGTAGCTGAAACTGTCAGAGACCTTTTCCCCGAAGTGAATACATTAATATCAGCAACAAAAAAGGTGTTCTTGAAAGCTCCTTACCGTATCCAGTGCTACAAACAAAGGCTACCTGACACACCTCTGCCTCCAGAACCCGTAATTACAAGATGGGGAACCTGGATCGAAGCCGTAAATTTCTACAGTGACAACTTTGAAGCTGTGAAGTATGTGGTGGCAGCGCCCGCTCTAGGGGCGGGCAACCCGGACATTTGTCCGGGGCGCCAAAATTTGGGGGCGGCATTTTGGCTGTAAGTGTGAGCAAAATATTGATGTGTTAAATACCCAATTAATAGAAAATTTCACATATCGATTTTTTCGTTCGCTAAAAATTTACAGTGCGTAGCGTATTTATATTGTTTATGTCTAAAAGCTAAAAATATTTACAATTCTTGATTCTAAAGAAAACAATCATAAAAGAGCGGTATGTTTAATTAAATAACCGTTTTTCCGTTTCAGGGGAGAACGGATAATCCCAGCATTAATTTAATTTCGTGAGATTGTGATACATATCACAATATTTAAAGATTTCAGAGATATGAAAGATTGGACGGTGATTCATTTTTTAAAACATTTATTACGGCAATCTATGTTAAACACATTAAACAATAAAAGTTGACTATCTAGTAAATTTTTATAATTCCGAAAAGGAAACATTTTATAAACTAATAATTTATTTTATTAATAAATTAACGCAGAATTTGTAAAGGACGCTGCTTGAACTTGTTTGAACATGCAATGCATATACTTCTCTGAACAGAATACGCGAGTAGAGCGCTGCTTCAACTTGTGTTTGAACATTCATAGACTTGCTTATTACCTCTAACCTCGAGCGGTTTCATTACACAATAGCATTATTCTTGCTATTACGTCGGTAGTGATAACAAGTGGAAGTTCATAAATTTTAGTTCAGTGCGATTTCTTAATTTTGAAAGGTAAGTACATCTATAATTAAGCTGTTGTTTAGTTTGATAGATACTAGTTTATCGTTAATCGATTATGGAATCGAAACAATGAAAGCGTTTTTAAATAAAATAAATATTTTATTTATCCAAAAAGGCTGTTTATTGAATCAATAAAATATTGTATCAAATTTGAATGTATTCTATAGGTATAATTATTTATATTTTTGTTTTGTGAAAATAATTATTTGAATCAATAATATAAGACATTTATTAAGTTCATTGCTTCGATAAAACGCGTTTTATAATAATATATTTGAATAATTGAACAGAATAAAATCTCAAAATCAAGAATTATAAAATTGTTTTTAATGACTATTTACGATTTGCTGAAATATTTGTTATTATAAAATACATATATAATTACACTAGACTTTCTTTAAGTTCACAGGATATGAAAAATATTTTGTGTAGTGTAGCGCATAAATACTTTTTATGTCGGTTGACGGAATATAATTTTGAAGTTATGTTAATTACGGTTTTAGCTTATTTAGAACAAGGATAAATCTTTATTTTTAATTATTATTTTATAGTTTACATTGTTTAATTTGAGTTAAGTGCGTGCCTCTTCCAGAATGTCTGACGGTCTAAGAAATCTGTCTGGTTACCAGTACAAAAAAAGAAGGCTGGAAAAGGAAGCCGAAAGGCAAAAACGAGCTGGCGCGTTAAACAATTATATCAAGAGTTGTACCAAACAAATGACGACTCTGAGAATCCAACATCAAGTCCGGTTATAAACGAAAATACGGAATCGTCAGAGAATGATGATGACAAACAAATGGACGAAATTTCTAAATCAAACGGAACTGACGACACTCTGACTCTACCATCACCAGATGAAAGCATTGAAAAAATTGACACCAACGTGACACCCACAGAAAGCGTTCTACAAACTTTGAGTACAGATCCAGCATTGTGGCCAAGAATTTTAGGAGACGCCGAAAGAAGGTTTTTAGTAAGACAAGGTCCACCTAAACCATTGCATAATTACAAATTTCCTTCCAATGAGACTGGTCGACATTTTAGCGCAAATTATTATACACGAATTTTAAGCAATGGAGAGCAAGTTTTACGAGACTGGCTAGTGTACTCTCTTTCACAAAACTGCGTTTACTGTTTCTGTAGCAAAATTTTCGGCTGTATAGTTAGTTCTCTTTCAAAGGAGGGTTTTAAAAGTTGGAAGCACCTCGGCGAAACTTTAAAAGAGCATGAAATTTCCAAAAATCATATTCAGGCCCAAAAAGCATGGCTAGAAATGAACCAAAGGTTAAAGTGTTGTAAAACTATAGATGCGGCTGCTCAAAGAATTATTAATGCCGAAACAAACCATTGGAACGAGGTGCTTCTAAGAATCGTAGCAATTACTAAAATGCTTGGTAAAAGTTGTCTGGTTTTTCAAGGTACAAGCGACAAGTTGTTTGAGTATAATAACGGTAATTTCTTAAAAATAGTTGAGTTGCTATCTGAATTTGATCCCATTATGGAAGAGCACGTCCGTAGAGTGCTCAAAAAAGAAGAGACTAAAGCTCACTATCTCGGGAAAAATATACAAAACGAGATAATAGATCTGCTGCATCAAAGTGTAAAGTCTCATATTATTGATGAAATAAAAAAATCCAAATATTTTTCCATAATTTTAGACTGTACTCCTGACATTAGTAAGGTAGAGCAAATGACTCTTGTAATCAGATATGTTTCAATCAATAAATTTGACGCTGATGTTGAAATTAAAATTAATAAAAGCTTTTTAGGCTTCTTACCAGTCGAAAGATCCACAGGAAAACAAATGACTGATATTATAATTGGAGAACTTAATGACTTGGGTTTGAATTTGCAGGGTATCAGAGGGCAGGGATACGACAACGGGTCCAATATGAGGGGCGATAAAGCAGGAGTGCAATCTAAAATTAAACAATATAATTCGCGAGCATTCTATGTTCCGTGTAGTAGCCACTCTCTCAATCTTGTTGTTAATGATATGGCAAAAGCATCCTTGGAAGCCGCTAATTTCTTCAACATGGTCCAAAAAATATATTTATTTTTTTCGGCATCTACTTTTCGATGGGCAATACTTTTAAAACATGTTCAAGGTTTAACTTTGAAACCATTGAGTGACACTAGCTGGGAGAGTAGGATAGAGGCCTTAAAGCGTTTGAGATTCCATTTGGGAGATGTATACGACGCCTTGCTAAGCATTTACGAAAACCAAGAAATTGATAATTTAATAAGAGACGAGGCCTCGATTTATTAAACAATTTAAGTTTTTGTGTTCATTAGTTATTTGGCATAAAATACTAAATTGCATTAATCCAATAAGCAAGTCGATGCAAACAAAAGATTTTGATCTAGCCTCTGCACTTGATCTTTTACAAAACTGCAAAATATTTTTCAAGAATCTTCGATCGGATTCGTCCTTCGATGAAACTATTATTGATGCAAAAGAACTTGCTACCGAAATTGACGTGGAGGCTAATTTTGGATCAACAATAACACGACACCGCGTAAGTAGAATAAAAAGGAACTTCTCATACGAAGCACGAGATGAACCGATCGAAGATCCAAAAGAAAAATATAAAATAGATTTTTTTTAATTTTACAATCGATCAAGCACTAAATGCACTAGATGCTAGATTTGAACAACTTAGTAATCATAGTAACTATTTTCAATTCTTATATAATATATACGATTTAAATACCATGTCCAAAAGAAATGCATCTAAAACAATGTAAGAATTTAGAATGTATTTTAACTGATGGTGTTTCTGTTGACATAAATGGGGTAGAATTAGCAGAGGAAATTTCAGCAGTATCTGCGCTTTTGGGCAAAAAAGAAAGCCTAAGCAATGTACTGAGCTTAATTACAAAGTTAAATTTTGCCCCAAACCTTACTATTGCTTTAAGAATATTGCTAACGATACCAATAACTGCGGCAAGTGGCGAAAGGAGTTTCTATAACTTAAAATTAATTAAGAACTTTTTACGTTCGACTACTACACAAAATCGTCTTAATGGTTTGGCCATTTTGGCAATTGAGCATGAAATTGCTGATCAAGTATATTTAAAAGATGTAATAAAAAAGTTTCCAGAACTGAAAGTGAGAAAATAAAGTTTTTTGTGATTTTAGCGTAGTTGATGTTACCTTGTTTTACTTTCAAAATAATGGCATTTTGATGGATTGTGCAATAATACACATTTTTAATAGCATTTAAAAATGTAAAAAATTATATGGTTAACAATTTGTGGCTAGGTACAGATATTTCTTAATTAATTTCTACTGTTTTGTACTGCTTGATTATCAATTTTATGTTATGTTACATGTTTCTTTCTAAATATGTATGTATGTATGTGTTGATTATAATTTAAAACGAATTGACTTTTATTTAACATAAAAAGTAGAATCTACTCTTTTGTACTACTTGATTGTCAATATTATGTTATGTTACATGTTTCTTTCTAAATATATGCTTTTATTAAAATTGAAATAAAATGATATGATTTTTATTGAAAATAAAAAATATGTACCTTTATTTAAGAAATATATATATATATATATATTCTTAAGGGGCGGCAATTTGTCTTTTTGTCCGGGGCGACGTAACCGCTAGAGCGGGCCCTGGTGGTGGAAACATTATCTCCCGATTCTGCAGTGTCAGCGAGCGAATCCTTGTCTGCATTCAACAACTCTAAGGTGATATGTTCAGTTTCGTACATCAAAACGCATTTCAGTTGTATCAAGAAACTGGAGACTGCAGGTCTGACTCTCCAAGAGGCCATAGGAATAGTTGAAGAAGCAGTTAACAAGTTAAATGCTGTGCAGGGTGAAGTCGGTGACAAAGTTTCTACTAAATTAAATGCTGTGCTGAATAGAAACCCTGGTTACTCAACTTTACATACCATTTATCGCATATGTAACGGCGAAACTGTAGAATCGATTGAGAATATTCTTCCAAGTACGATTCCTCTATATAAACATGCGCCGGTGACGACATGTGATGTCGAGAGATCCTTTTCTATATATAAAAACATACTCTCAGACCGAAGACAGTCCATGTCAACAGACAATATAGAAAAGTATTTAATAATTAATTGTGCAACTAAACAGTGGAAAAAAAAACTTACATGGACACTTTATTCTTATGCAGAGTTATAGTAGAGTTATATATATATATATATATATATATATATATATATATAATATAGATTTTCAAGTCAAAAATCTACCTTTAATTTTATAGTAATTTCAACTCTCCTAGTAAAATACTTTGTTAAATAGTTAATAATTCTCAATTTTTTACTTTATACTCATGTCCTATACTACAGAAATCCATAGGTAAAATACTTTGTTGTTGTTAATTTTATAATATCAAGGTTTCTTTTTTAATACTGTTTTCTAAAATATGTTTTCATAAATTTTCTAAAGTACAATAAACAATTGAAAAGTAATTCATTTCTTATGCATGCTGTCTTATTGTAAACTCTTCAACAAAGAGTTGAACTTTCAGATACTGTGTATTCTGAGGGTTAACTTATTTTCTGTAACAGAAGTGGTAATCTAACTGGTGATTAATGTCAGCCCCGAACTTGATTAGTATTTTATGGATTACATTGACTTTGCTCAAAATATATTTGCATGTTTTGAAAGTGATTTTAAAAAGTTTAAAATGAAGCACCTATTATTTTCAAAACCTTTCAAAGAGGGCACTGTTATGTTCTCGTAAAATGTAAATTACATTGTTGATGTGAAAGTATTTTAATACTACATATTTCTTAAATATTACATATTTAGCTACATATTTTCCTTATTTTTCCTACATATTTATGTACATAAAGGGACAGACTGTGCGCTGCGCCGTAAGCTAGACAGAGAGCGTATAATAACCAACTATCTCACTCTAACTTCGTCACAGTGAAACTCGCGGGCGGATGAGTGAATTTTATTTTATTCAATTCATTTTTGCAGTTCAACCTGCGATAACTTCAAAACCAATAAATATACAGCAATTCTGAAAACTGCATTGTGTTCAGTAATTAAATCTCTATAAGTAGCCAAAATCTCAATTAATATAATTAACAATTACAGAAGATACACAGAAGAAGAACGTGTTTTTTTAGACGTTTCTATTGGTTTAGCATTTGCATTTGTACACTGTACTCTTTAAAATACAAAAAGTAAAATTGGTTAAAAAGTTTTACTTACAGTACGCCTACATCAGTTTTTGAAAAAGTTTGTGATTCGGCTGCTTCATACAATGCACACGTTTTTTGGAAGCCATGAAGCCAAAGTGAGTCGACCTAACGCCGCTGCCCCAGACTCAGTTGCCCCAAATAAAGTATTTCAATTGTAAAAACTTAAATATTCAAAAATAGTGAACCATATCGCAGAATGACGTAAGTGTAGTGAAGAAAAAGTCGTGATCAGCCAAA
The DNA here is from genome assembly GCA_034769895.1 of Magicicada septendecula. Lineage (NCBI taxonomy): Eukaryota > Metazoa > Arthropoda > Insecta > Hemiptera > Cicadidae > Magicicada > Magicicada septendecula. The sequence continues at coordinate 451,711,897 of CM068368.1, forward strand.
ACATCAAGAGTAGTATCTTTACATCCCTAACCATTTCGCTAACCAAAATTGCAAAAATTAGTTTGGAGATACGTCCGGATATGGGAGGTTCCGGATATCACAGGTCCGGATGTGACAGGTTGTACTGTATTTACCTTATAACAATTCCCCCTAAATAAAAGGGAAATCCCCAAATTCATATTTCGAAGCCACCTGTTGTAGATAAAACGGTATTTATCTTGGATACATACGTTTAATCTCATACAAACGTTTTTATGTGTGTTCCCATCAGCACCGACACACCTGTACAGGCTTCTCCATATTTTTCTACACCTGTCCAAATATGACTATACTGCTTACAATAGTAATTTCTTCTACGGTTTGTTTATGACCATAAGATATGTCTTTATAGTTCCTTTTAAATACCATTATTTTCTGCTCATTCGTACAAAACTTTTAATTGTTGAATGTGCCAATTCTGATAATCTTTGCCAAACCCAAATTTTAATGTTATACGGCGTCACCTTATTATGTAGCAAACAAAATTAGAACAAATCACTGTTATTTTAGCAGTAGCTTTTTTAAGGAGCCCAGAGTAGGCCTACTAGTAGGCCTATACCTACCCGACACACACACATTTGAAGGATCAGTATTTTGTCTTGGAGTTCACTCTCCCAGCTGAGATACCCATGTTTTTAGGGACCAGGAACTCGCATTTGAACTTCTATCATCAGCTACATAATGTAAATCCTAGATAAATGTACAAGCCTATGCTCTAAAAGCCTAAGCTATGGTACCCACAATCATCTACGTTTTACTAAAATAATGGTTGCCAGTTAAATTTTTTGATTCATGTTGATGCTTTTGTCTCGAAGAAACCAGGTAAATTAATCTGCTTTTCGTATCCGGCCGACGATGGTGTGCTCCCACTTACGAACAGTGGCACTTGCAACTCGTTTCACTTGCGAACACTCAAGTAGATAAGACACGTAATTAATTTTTGATACGTGAGAGTACCTCCCACTTACGAACACACAAACAACGATGTATGTACATCCACCCTGTATTGTGTTTATGTTTTTATAATTCGTTAAATGTATTTTTTGTTACCAACTACGTTTACCAAGTTACAATTTTTATAAAACGCACACACACACACACACACACACACACACACTTGCATAGCCGCTCCCTCACTCTCTCTCTCTCTCTCTCTCTCTCTCTCTCTCTCTCTCTCTCTCTCTCTCTCTCTCTCTCTAAATTAAAAAGGAAGGTTATTTTTTATTTATTTTTATTAGTCAACTTGTAGAACGGACGACGTGATCTTGAGAAACATCCCAACTTCAGAATCTTTTTCATATCTTTTAGTTTATCCAATTCAGTATACTTTTTCGTCCTTTTCATAGCTTAAAAATTTCACTCCATCGTTACATCGTGTTCTGAATAGATTTCTCTGCCTCAGATTATAAACATTTGATAATGTTTTTTATTCTTGGATGTGGTCTTCCAACGTGGCTGTTTAGTTTCTGATGCGTGCTTGTACGGTATTATTCATTGTATGACGTCGGAAGTAGCAGTTCCGTAACTCCTGTGGCACTAATCATTGTCTAGCTATTATTCTACGAAACAATTAAAGAATTAATCGAGTTTCTCTTCCTCTGGAACTTGACCATGGATATACTGCCAGCCACATTCTACATCTTTTCGAAGGAAAGCAAGTATAGCACACATTAGGATTTGTGTGCTCCCTAAGTCATTTGAATGTGTATACTCGTGCAAAGTGACTACTGCAGCTTTTGAATTTTCCATTCATGAAAAATTACTTTTAATCTTTCAAACTCTCTTTTCTATTGATTTAACCAAAAATCGGGAGCTTAGCTTGCACAACGTCTTCGTCCGGACGGAAACTACTCTCGTCAATTTTCAAACCGGGACAATTGACAAACTGGCCGGGACCCCGGGATCAGGTCGTCAAACCGGGACAATCCCGGTCAAACCGGGACGTATGGTAAGCCTATTTATACATGTATTTATCGGTTTTCAATATTGATGTGAGCATTGTACTGTAGAATTAGGAAGCGATTGTATTGAACGAATCACGATTATCAAATGATATACGGTATTCCTTTTAGTTCAACAATTCCGTCATCTCGTCTCCGGTACTTTGGAAAACCATTTTTATTTTCAATAGTTTAACGTAAAATGTTGCTCGGTTATTATGTGTACATATTCCATCAATCATGCAAGGAACATTAGGATTACGAGCTCTACAAGATCCATGTATCATTCGAGATAACAATTTTATGAATCCTTGGAAAACTGACTGGGTCAGGTATTTCTCCGCACAAAACTTAGGATAAGCAAGAGGTAGTGTATTAACTTTTTAAATTGTATATTATTATTATTTTTATTATGTTTTTACTATAAAATATTCATATTATTTTAATATGATTTTCTGGAACACGTTTGGTGGAAACGTAAAACCGGCCAGCTGATAAATAAGAGGTTGCGAGTTCAGACGTAGATGTGTATATATGTGTCAGCCAAAACAGTGTTTTGTAAACGTACACGTCTGTCATTACAACATTAAGAATGTTATTTGACCTTGAGTAGGTACTCATGTTGATGGGAATGAGAAATCTTGTCTCTGTGCTGGAGACCTGTGGTGTTAGCGCTGAATAGACACAACACATATCACTGTACATACCAGTGGCTGACGTATATTAACCATTTCTGAGTTCGAGATACCACAACTCAGATTAAACTGTGCACAATGTTTGTAGAAAATACGGACGTGTGTGACGTAGACGCCAGTTTGCAAAATGCATAATCGTTCCCGCCAGAAATGTGTCACGTTTCTCGTTTATCTTGTCTCAGCCAAATAAACATTACTATGCGTTTACCATGTTCCAGTGTCCTCCTTATTTCATAAACACTTGAGAAATTTTATTGTTTCTTACAGAGGCAACCTTAGAGGTGTCCGGCAGGTGTAAATGTACATAACCTCCTTGGCTCATTCTTTAATAAAAATAAGGGAAAGAAATAGAACGGATAAGGAGAGAGAGAGAGAGAGAGAGAGAGAGAGAGAGAGAGAGCAAGAAAGTGAGACAGAGGTACACAGACAGAGAGGAGCTGTTTCGTTAATCAAGGTAAAATTATATGCAAATTTTGAGAAGGACCGGTGTCCTAGGCCAATGAAAACTTAGCTAAAAACATTAAAAATACGAAATATATACAGTGTACACAAAATCTGAGGTGTACAAAACATGTAAAAGACATGTCATAAGATTTATTTAACAAAAGAAATAATCGGAGTGGGCGAATGGTAGGAATAAATATGTAATTTAAACAATCCCTTTTAATAATAAATGGTTTTATAATAATTATGTTCAATACATATAGGCCTAAGTGTGTAAAACGAATTCCCTACAAGAGTTTTAAAGATTAATGAAGATTTAATTAATTCCCTACAAGAGTTAATGAAGATTTGTCTTAAATTTTTTCAGAGTTACATAATTATTATTTGTTAAAATATACATATATTTTATTCAGAAAATATTAGATATTTGTATTTAATCTTTTATTTTATTTTATTTTTATTTTACCGAGAATAGTTACTATTTATAGAAAACCGTAGCAAAAAATATTTGTAATAAAAGTCTATCTGTACCGTATTCATACTTTTACCAGTACAGGTACAACCTGTCATATCCGGACTAATATGGCGACCGGCCGATCCGGATATGGAAAAATCCGGATATCACAAGGTCATTTATAAATACCGTATTTTCTCGCATAATTAACGCACTTTTTTGACGAAAAATACCGGCGAAAATTTCGGGTGCGTAAATTATTCAAGGATTTCAGATATACCCAAATTTCATTTGAAATTTATTGACATTTAAAAGATACATTAAATATACTGTATTATACACAAAATCAGTTCAACTCATTGAAATTATCGTCGGGGTATATATAACGATTCATAGTATGTCGTCATATCTGAGCGTTAGTTGAAATGGGACACTGTGCGCTGCGCCGTACGCTAGACAGAGAGGGTATAATAAGCAACTATCTCACTCTAACTTCGTCAGTGAAGCTCGCGGGCGGATGAGTGAATTTTATTTTATTCAATTCATTTTTGCAGTTCAACCTGCGATAACTTCAAAACCAATAAATATACAGCAATTCTGAAAACTGCATTGTGTTCAGTAATTAAATCTCTATAAGTAGCCAAAATCTCAATTAATATAATTAACAATTACAGAAGATACACAGAAGAAGAACGTGTTTTTTTTAGACGTTTCTATTGGTTTAGCATTTGCATTTGTACACTGTACTCTTTAAAATACAAAAAGTAAAATTGGTTAAAAAGTTTTACTTACAGTACGCCTACATCAGTTTTTGAAAAAGTTTGTGATTCGGCTGCTTCATACAATGCACACGTTTTTTGGAAGCCATGAAGCCAAAGTGAGTCGACCTAACGCCGCTGCCCCAGACTCAGTTGCCCCAAATAAAGTATTTCAATTGTAAAAACTTAAATATTCAAAAATAGTGAACCATATCACAGAATGACGTAAGTGTAGTGAAGAAAAAGTCGTGATCAGCCAAAACATCAAGAGTAGTATCTTTACATCCCTAACCATTTCGCTAACCAAAATTGCAAAAATTAGTTTGGAGATACGTCCGGATATGGGAGGTTCCGGATATCACAGGTCCGGATGTGACAGGTTGTACTGTACTTTTTAACTACATATTATACTAATGTACAATGAAGATATACTTATTATATCTTTATTTAGTATATAGTTATTTACGTGTCAAGAAAAGAACGTGTGAATAAAGTGATCACAACATTTTATACCTTATATGTTTTCTGTCATTCAATGATTAACCCACTTTTTAATAACAGCGTTGAAAAATAGTTGATTACGTCTTTCAAAGATTATTTTTACTACGGTACTGAAATTAAAAATAACTAAGATCGTATACAGGAATTAAACGTAGGCGACTGGAAGCAGTAATTGTATAAACAGCCGAGACACACCAGCTGCTAATATTGCAGGAATTACTTACGTTCAGTAGACTTGGCAACGTTGTGACCTTCGTGACTTTATATACATTTTGTGGCAACACTGTGCATATTTTTCATCACTAAAAGCTAAACCGATATCCGTGATAAAATAGTAATGCATTTTTTTAAACGTGTGAGTGGTTTGTAACGATAAAGTTAACAAGGTAATTATTATTCAACTTTTTTCAACAAACTATCTTGAAACGGATATATATTTTTACGGTTTTTTATGCTGATTACGAATATGTAAGAATAAAATGTCTAAGCTTACTCGTAACTTTTATATATGGGGTCTCAAAAAGATCAACTTCTCTGGTCAGAACTTGCACGTTTAGCTAATGATGGATAAACGTGATTATATATATATATATATATATATATATATATATATATGATTATTGGATTGTAAAGATAAATTATAATGCAAGGAAATTATATTTTTGTCTTAAGATTATGTTTACGGTGAGAGGAAGTTCTAAAGTCATTAGTGACTTTCAGATTTTCTATAGAGACATACAATTTCAGCACAATACATAAACAGTTACATTTATAAAAAATAGTTTTTCAAAAAATAAAAAAGTAGAATATAATTATTCAGTTATTTATTTGTTTATTAGCATGACAAAATGAGTTTTGTTTTAACATTTATTAATGTATTTATATTTTGTGCTTAATCACGTGTGTAGAAGCATACTATACAAGTATCACACAAGAACACATACACACCTGATTTTGACAGTGTGTTAATTATTGTTTTACACAACTTTCTTTTTTTTATTTTTCATGTATTAGTTGATAAATATATAAGATGTTGGTATGATAATTATGTTTGTATTAATGCAGCTATAATTTTTTATCAAATTTTAGAAAGTGAAATGCTGTCCACTAGACCATGATTTATAAAGTGTGTTACTACTTCTGGGCAGAAGAGGGTCTGGTGTGTGTTGATCCTCAAGATGCTGAAGGGGAGCCATTGAGAAGGGGAGGCAATAAGATGAAGTAAAAATTCAGTAATTTTAACATTTTCAACTATAGCATTTTTTGGCAGGTTTAGGAATAAAATTTTACTCTTACATGGCTCACTACTTCTTTCATTGACATTGAAAATCTTGGAAACATTATTTGCCACTCTCGTGTTTGTAATATCCTCTTGTTTTTATAGATATAAAACTGTAACTTAAAGTAATGACAGAGTTTTCCCACTAGGTCACAGAAAAAATTATCTTTGAGAAGCGTAAGGCAAACATTGAATAGCATTTGGCATACTGTGCTCCCAAGCCAAACAGATAGCACTTAAAGCTGATTAGTTGATGCTGCTGTCCAGCTTAGATCATGCTGGCATGAACTTTTATATAAGTGCCATATTTCCTGCAGTGCCATTACGTCTACATTATATTTCTCTAATATATTAATAAGAATTTGTATTGCACCAGGTCTATAAAGGGATCTCATGTTCCATGTGTACAAACATTTGCCTTTTCCTTGCCAGATCATTCCATCCAAATTTTTCTCTTGAGCATTCACTACAATAGCTTTTTCACAGAGTGAGGTCATCAGCCTCATGCCCAACCCCAACCTGGAGGACCAGGTATTTTGATTTTGGGGTGATCTTCCCTTAGACAGGCTGCCTTCACCTCGGCTATAAGGTTCTGTCCACCCCACAGCTCAGCTGCCGTACCACTGACCTTCAGCTCTGCTATTCAGCACTGCCCTACTGTTCAGGTATGGGCCCAGCTGATTACTACCATCTTCGGCCCCATGCCAATACTGGTAGGTGCTGCTGCCCCACCAGGGATGTTTCTCGACTTCCCAGTCCAGATCCGTACTGTTTGACAATTATGTTAATAATTGATATTACAGCTGTGAATCGAAATGTGTATTTTCCGTATTGGATGAAACGAATGGAACCACCTAGAATAGCCGAGAGTGTCCTCGACCCGTCCCCTAGACCTAGTGTGGCAGGTGTTGCCTCAGTCAAGGCCACGTTTAAGTACCTTCTAGAGTACTCTACAGAACATTTGAATACGCATTAAGTGGCATGCACACTGAAGATGGAAGATATCTAGAAGGTGTGTGCTACCTATAAAAAGCCATAGCAGCCAGCTTGTCAGTTCAGTGGTGTTGAGCAATTTCCTTAGCGCAGATCGAGTGTTTATAGTGAAGTGTTGTGTTATAATTAGTGTGGAATTCTTTCTAGTTGACATTATTATTGCATGTGGACAATTTTTACTTGAATTGTTGTAAAAGACTATCTTGTTGATTACAAATTGTTAATTGTGATAATTAATGCTGGTTATTAGTGATTTCAATAGTGTTTTAAATTTTGTTTTCCACTGTACCATACGACAATCAGTGAGACAGTCATAACAGTGGTAAGGGTGGACACTTTGTACAAGACTAGTGTAATTCGTAATTAATCTGTAAACATGGGCACCAGTCAGATGATGGAAGCTTTCCAGGCTCTGTTATGACAGGAGGCAGAAGAAGCAGAAAAACATCAGGATGAGAAACGCAGACAAGAGGTGGAAGAGACAAAAGAAGAACGCTGATGGGAAAGAGAAGAAGCAGAGGAACGACAGAAAGCCCTAATGCTGGAAACAGAAGAAAGACAAAAAACACTGTTGGTAGAGTTGGAAGATCGACAGAAAGAAGAAAATAAGCAGGAAGCAGATAAAACGGAAGCTCTTTTCGAATCTATGCAAAAACAGTTGCAAGAACATACTACCGCAGAGTTGGGTCTTCTACATGATGACTTGGGTAAATTACACAGTGATCTGAATGGCCAAGAGGTAAGATTGTTTACAGTAGAAAAACCTGTATCAAATATAGAACAAACAATGTCTACAAAAATATCTGTCATTGAATATTTGTTGTTCCTGTGTCTGCTGCAGCATCGCTTGGCAAGCTTCCATCATCTGACTGGTTTCCATTTTTACAGATTAATTACAAATTACACTAGTCTTGTACAAAGTGTCCACTATTTCTACTGTTAACAGTCCTGCCGCACTTCTGACCCACTGTTACGATGGTCACTCTGTTCGTTGTATGTTAGAGGAAAACAAAATTACAGACACCAATGAAGTCGCTAATAACCTGCTTTAATTAATCACAAATAATAATTTGTAATCAATTCATACAATAATTCAACTTAAATTTGATCACGTGCAATAATAATGTCAACTATAAAGAATTTTGCACTAATTGTAACACAACACTTCACTACAATACTGCTACAAACATTCGATCACTGCTACGGAAATTGCCCACTGTCAACTGATCCACAAAGCCAGCCTCTGTCCCTTATGTATGTAGCGCACATGTTCTAGAATGTTTCCATCCTTAACTGTATGCCACTTAATGCCTGATTCACGTGTTCTCCAGAGGACTCTGGAACACTCCGTAGCGCGGCCTTGACTGAGGCTACACCTGCTTGACACCTGGAAGACGGGTGGAGGACGCTCTAGGCTGCTTGATAGGGTTCAAGTTACAATATGTATCAATGAAAGCTTGTAAAGCCTTTGTTTAATTTAAAACAATTATGATTGATTAGCTTATTAAAACAGGAATTCAATTTTTTTATGTGTATTGCTTTTTATTTGTTTGTGCTTTGAATACACAGTTGTCATTTTTATTATATTTTTGTTTATAAGTGAAAATGTAGATGTGTAAATATTAAAAAATTGATAATATATAATGTCCATGTACCTTAATCCTCAATCTTTAGTAATACAAAGGCATCATGCATAATAGTACAGCATCATGCAGGATGAAAAATGGGTAAAATCATCCAAGAAACAAACTTTGGCAACTGATCTTCCTCCATTTCCAACCAGGATAGTGCCATATTCTAGAGTGGAGATTTTCTTAATTAATGATAAAATACCTCACCTCACTTTTACAATAATTTCTGACTTTACCAGTACCAGTTTAGTTTGACTTGTAACTGATCTTAAACAATTCTTTTCTTCTGACTGAGTACTAGTTTCATCTTCTTTCTGAATCACTCCCTTTCATACTTTTTATTATACCACTGCCATCTTATCGAATTTCATTTGTGCAGTGCTTACCATTACAATTTTCATTATGGTGCTACACATTCTGAATGATACTGTCCTTCATGAACAATACAACAAATAGCTAAGTTATTTTAAAACATACCTACAAATCTATACAAGTACTAATACTTTTGGTGATTTGTTTGTTCCAAGCTTATGGTCTTTATACTTTTTTTGAATTCAACAGTATTCTTCCCATCAAATATTTTGTATGTATGTCTGCTTTATATAAACCTATAGAGATGTTTGTAATCCACAGTGTACCTGAGCAGCTGTGATAACATATGAGTATCTTATGCGGGTACTGTACTGTTATATTCAACTGTCACATTATATGCATGATGATTAAAAAAGCTTAACAAAATTAATAATTTGTATCCTGGTTAACAATGCTAAAAATTTTAGATTAAAATATTTACTTACCTTATTTAAATAAACAATGGCTCTATCATGAAGTCTTGGTATGCTGAGAATAGCAGGATCTGCATATTTTCCACTTAGCTTTGTTTCATATACCACGAAGCCATAACTTTGATTTATTGCCTCAAATGTTAAGGGATATACTGATTTTATTCTGCTTCCTTCATGTGGAGCATCAAATAAGGATACTTTAGGTTTCAAAACGACTTTTCCATACTTTCCTTTAGGTGCAATTGGCGGTATGCTTGTATTTGGCACAGAAAAATACTGAAAAATTCTTGATAATTACTTTAAATAATCTAAAAAAGGTAAATGTAGACTATTAAAGTTAATATGAAACAAATATTAATATTAAATAAAATCTTTTGTATGAACAGAATAAACAGTACAAATAGTACGGTAAAGGAAGCATTTTCTGTAAGAAAAATATAATATAATTGATTTAATATTCTTACCTCTTTAATACACAAAAAATATTGTTTTACTGTGTTACTTGATATTACACTGTTTTATACTAACTAATATTATTGTGTGTGTATTGTCTTATTAATTATTTATCAGTATGAGTAACTGACCATTGGTAAATGACATTTAATGATGGTAAGTGACGTAATTGGTGTCTTGTATTTTGTTTTCCACTGTACCATATGATGATCATTAGACCGTCATAACACTTGTGTCAAAACTGGGATAGAACCGTTAACAGTGGAAACAGTGGAAACTTATACAAAACAAGTGTAATTTGTAATTAATCGATTAAAAAAAAGGATGCCAGTCAGATGATGGAAGTTTTCCAAGCGGTTCTACTACAAACAGAAAAACGACAAGACGAGAAAGTGCAAGCAAGACAGAAAACCTCCTGCTGGAAGCAAAGGAACAACGACGACAGGAGGCGGAAGAAGGAGAAGAACGATGATGACAGGAAGTGGAAGAAGCAGAAAAACGACCGGATGAGAAAGCGGAAGAGAGATAGAAAACTCTACTGCTGGAAACAGAAGAAAGCCAAAAAGCACTTTTACTCGAGTGGAAGGATGACAGGCAGAATTACGTAAGCAGGAAGCAGATAAAACAGAAGATCTTTTTGAAGCTATGCAAAAACAGTTGCAAGAACATACTACCACAGAGCTGAGACTCCTTTGGGGTGACTTGAGTGAATTACGCAGTGATCTGAATGGTCAAGGGGTAAGATTGTGTACAGTTGGAAAATGCATATCAAAGATAGAACAAACGTTATCTACTAAAATATCTGTCATAGAAAAATCCATGTAAAATAAAATATCTGCAATAGAAGACTCAATGGTAAATATAAAGGAGCAAATTAAAAATGAAGTTGAGCAGTTCATGAAGATAAAACCAAAATAAACCTTTGAACAGACTGTACCAATGATAAAGACAGAAAAGGCAATAGAGAAAGTCACCTTGCCTGCGGTTTGACACAGTTCATGTCAAGGCCCCAACCTTTGATGGAAGCACACACTGGGCGATGTATCCACACCAATTTGAAGCCAAATGCACAAATAATTTTATAGAGAAAGACAAGGCAGTTTCACTCGTTCTCGGTTTAAAAGGATCTGCCGCACAACTCCTACAGAAGGTACAGAAGGCCACCTGACAGCCAGAACACCTATGCCAAATTGATAAAATCTCTAGAATTACGTTATGATGATAAACATTTGCGAGATGTGTACTACGCTCAGTTAAGAACAAGACGACAACGCTCCGGGGAGAGTCTTTAAGAGTTTGAAGCAAGTATCGACAGACTGATTAGATCGGCTTATCCTGAATTGGATTATATATACATATATATATATATATTACATTTAATATTTATAAATAAATTTACCTCAAGATATACTTTTTTCCTTATTAGGAACATGTTTCGAGAGCTCCCGTGCTCTCATCTTCAGCCTTCGCGATCTTGCGTCTGGTGAAGTATTTGTTTGTTGGCTGGATGCTATTAAGGTTGTTTGTTGGTCTCTGGTATTTTAAAGTTGTATTACTATGTGTGATTGTGGTATATGTATTTGTATTTTGTGTATTTTCAATGTTGAGTGCTTTGAATATTGTGTCATGTTTTTTATTGATTTGTATTTGTTCAGGTATCAGTTTGTTTTGTGTTTTATGTTTGTATATTTATAAATTTTCCCAAATGTTCATTATGGTGCCTTTGTGTGGTATATGTTTTATTAGTGTTACATTGTTTATGTCTGGGAATTCATGTTCTGTGTTTATTACATGTGTGGCTAAATTGGATTTATATATTTCTGGTTTTTTGTATGCGTTTATAACGCATCCCAGACATAACCATAAATACAACTTTAAAATATCAGAGACCAACAAACAACCTTAATAGCATCCAGCCAACACACAAATACTTCACCAGACGCAAGATCGCGAAGGCTGAAGATGAGAGCACGGGAGCTCTCGAAACATGTTCCTAATAAGGAAAAAAGTATATCTTGAGTTAAATTTATTTATAAATATTAAATGTATTATATACATCAAGAAACGGACTGTAGCAGAAAGTGATTGAATATATATATATATATATAAATTTACCTCAAGATATACCTTTTTTCCCTTATTAGGAACATGTTTCGGGTACCATCTTGTACCCATCCTCAGCCTTCTGGTTTTTGTGTCTGGTGAAGTACATATGTGTTGGTTGACTATTATTATTGTGGCTTCCTGTTGGCTTCTGGTACTTCAAATTGGTTTTATTGTGTGTGATTGTGGTGTATGTGTTAGTTTTTTGTGTATTTTCGATGTTGAGTGCTTTGAATATTGTGTCATGTTTTGTATTCATTTGTATTTGTTCTGGTATTAGTTTGTTTTGTGTTTTATGTTTGTATATTTGTAAATTTTCCCAAATGTCCATTATAGTGCCTTTGTGTGGTATATGTTTTATTAGTGTCTCATTGGTTATATCTGGGAATTCATGTCCTGTGTTTATTGCATGTGTGGTTAAATTGGATTTATATATTTCTGGTTTTTTGTATGCGTTTAGGTGTTCAAAATAACGTTTTTTCAGCTGTTTTTTTGTTTGTCCTGTGTAACATTTATTGCAATCTTGGCATTCAATTTTGTATATACCGTTAGTTGTATTATCTTTGTTGTGTGGGCTATTTAGTTTTTGTAAATTATTTTTATTAGTTTCGTATGCTATTTTTATATCTGTGTTTTTAAATAGTTTTGTTAGTTTTGTCATTTTATTATTTATGTATGTGAATGTGGCCCATTTTTTGTTGTTTTTATTATTTATGTGTTGTTCATTTTGATTAATTCTTAATTGTTCAGTTTTTATTTATATTTTTATTTATATATACAATACAACAACTAACGGTAAGTAATCCAGGAAGACTGGCTTTTAACTATACCAGGAGGAGCTTCAGCTCTTATGAACCCAAGTGATGAATGGTTAAGAACTGTGTTTAAAATGAAAGAAGATTTCATAGAATTTAATGGCACCCGTGGCTTGAACAAGGCAAGAAATGTAATAAAAACTTCAGCAAACATATTTAAATTGAAATGCAATAGTTTAGATTAGTTTGCAATTTCATGTTATATCAGAATGTGAGGATGAAATTAATAAATGAGAAGAGATGTTGAAAAAGTTATGGCGACAAGGCAACTGATTGAAGAAAAAATTCCAAGAAATTAAATAAACTCCAGTAAATTTTCAGGTATGTTAAATAATAAATAATTAATTAAATATAAATAATAATGGATAATTTATGATTTACATGTTACAAAAGTTTTAAATTACTTAATATTTGTATTGACTTAAGTGGCTGGTCCAATATTAGTGCACCAGACTACATGTCACAGAGCAGGAGTGATGGCCGTACTTGTGATACCTACCATGTACTTTTAAATACTCTGGTGGTATATACATAAAAAAATAATTAAATTAATTACATATTACTTTACATATTCTGGTCTATTTGAAAATTTACTTACTGTTTTTAACACATCTTTAATAGCAAAGTACTTTTCTGTCAGATCTCCAGTTTCAGAGATTGGTGCATCATAATGGTACGAAGTGATTACTGGTAAATAATGAGGAGAAAGGCTAGCACCTGTGTATTGAAAAATAAAATTGTTATTCATTCTAAAATACAGTTATTAGGTAACAATGTAATTTTAAAGCAGAGTTTCTCAACTGGATCTCTTGAAAACTGCTGAATTTAAGATGAACATGTTCTTAGAATAATCATGAATACACATTCTTATTTTCTGCTTGCTCATGGATGAAAACAACATTCATCCTGTCTCAGTTATGAAAGTAGTTTTGTGAAGCCACAAGCTGATTATTAAACTGTGTGTATTGTGATAATTGATTATATTTGTTTATTTGTTGATTGTCTTTTGAGTCTTTTCTTGTTGAATTCACAAAAGCAAATTACATTTATTTTAAAAACATTTTGGAAATTTTTAGTTATTTCAGATAGTCCCTGGATAGTTAAAAGATGTAGCATCCTGCTTCATCTTTACTTTGGAATCCTTTTGTATCATTTTTTAGAAAACCCCATGTATCTTGATTTTTTTATATTCAATTGATTCAATATTTTATTTTCTACTACAATTTTTACTGACATATATTCCAATTTAATTAGTGACAAGGTATTACATGAATAATTTACAGAGCAGTAATATCAAATAAAAAAAGTATGTTATGAAATATCTTGAAGGATTGCGGGTGCTAATTATGTTCTGTCCGTATAAAAAAGACATGGTGTAATCTTATTGCATAGATTTCTACATACAGAAATACATTTCTGCTGCATAAGCTTACTTGAATCACGCGGTTTGTCACACTTGTTTGCCTAGCATGTCTCTCAACAGCTGTTTTACCAAGTAAGTTGAAACTGTAGAAGAATGCGTAATAGTAACTGCGCATTAAGAATTAACAAAGGCAATTAACAAATTACCATGAATAATATCATTACTAGACTGTTGGAAAATAAATTATAAGCATGGGTAGTAACAGGTAAGTTCTAAACTGTTAAGTGTGCCTTTTCAGTGATTTCATAATTCAAAGTTTACTAAACCAATTGATCCTTAAAGAGGCAGATTTAGATAAAGCTGAAAAGTACACAACATATGTGCTCATTCACTATAACATGTTTATAAAATGTACAGAGTTTAATAATAATTCAATTAAATATAATTTATGCATCTGTATATGGCATTAAATGAGTTTTTAAGGAATAGGGCCAAAGGAAGGAACCAGATAGAACACAAACTAAAAACTAATATAGAAATTTTCAGAAGGTTTTCCGTAACATTCACCCACTTCCATTGTAGTCCAATAATGTTGCTGATGGTCCAGTTACACTATATTTTGTACTGTGGCATTATGCATGTACTATATTAATTACATTATTTTATATGGTGAGTTACATTTATAGAATTTTATCTCAAATATGTAATTAAATTATTTAAATCTGCATCACTTAAATTTGCATCACTATTATTTAAATATACACACATCAGTACAGCATAAAGCAGTCTGTGTACATCAAATAATTATCACATTTTCTGGTATTCAGATTATTTTGGTTTATCCAATAATCTGTTACCAAAGAAATCTTGTAAAAAATCATGTGTTTTTTTAGCACGACTTGTAGAGTAATTGAATAATCTAATACATATTAGGTAACTTATATAGTTAATTATTTGGGATCCAACAATTATGGTCTCCCTTACGTAATACACTGTTTTTGGTTAAACATGTTCCTATTAGTTACCTGATGTGAATCCAAAGTTAGTCCCACCAACAAACATAAAAAAATTAAGAGAAGCATTAGCATTAAGTAACTGCTTAAGTGTGTTGACAAATATAGTGACATTAGTGGCAATTATGTGTTCATTCCAATGCACTAAATGCCCTTCGTAATATTCAGAATTCACTAACGGACCATAGGGCTGATAATTTCTTAAAGGCTGAAAACCATCTGGTACACTTATTCCTATAACAGGAAAAAAAATTTTACACAACAAATATTGGAAACTCACATTAAACAAAAATAGGAAATCAGAAATTTGTTACGATTATTTAAATAAATTGCGAATTAATTTTAATAAGTTTTAGTAAAAACAAATTGAAATTAAAATCTTTGTTCTAATGATCTTGTAAGTTGTGAAAAATATATACGGTACCTCTATTGCAATTAAATTGCAATTACTCATTTGCAAAATAAGAGAAAACATCATATTTACACAACTTTTATAGGGGAAGAGGGCCTGCCACCAATTGTGCTTTACCAATTTCCAAAGTCATGAGCCAACCACTGTTTGTACGTAGTTATTTATAATAAACAATACTCCCATTTACATTTTTCAAACAACATTTAAAACTTTAGTATAAAAATTGACTTTAATTGTTGCTAACTTTCAACATTTCTTGCTGAAGCTTGTTTCTTTCCAGTGATTAAGTTAATGTTTCATTGTAACTTTTATGTAGTTGTTATTTAATGTCATGTTATTTCCGTGATGTATGTTGTTTTCGCAGTAAAAAATAATACTGTTATTTTGAATTTCATCCTCTTCATTCAGAATATGAATTTGTTAAAACAATTAACAAAACAAACAATACACACACATATAAAATATACAGGAAACCAACCACAACTGACATGGTCATACACAACACATCAAATCATCCAATGTAACACAAACGTGCTGCATTCAACCACATGCTCCATAGACTAACAAAAATACCACTAAGTAAATAAGATTATAAAGAAAAACTCAACACAATCAAATATATAGCAATAATAAAAAACAGTTATAACCCTAATTTAATAAACAAACTACACAGACACATCAAAAACAAAAACAACAAAACAAAAAACACCAACAACACACATCCAAATAAATACATTACACTCACATACTACAACTCCAACACACACAAAATCGCCAACACATTCAGGAAACACAATTACAAAATAGCCTACAGAACAAACAGTACAATCAAAAAACACATCAATGATACAAACACGGACATAGACAAATACAACAAAACAGGGATATACAAATTAAACTGCAATGATTGTAATAGTTTCTATATAGGCCAGAAGGGAAGATCTTTTTCTTCAAGATATTCTGAACACTTAAAAGCTTTATCCAGCAACAACATACACTCAGCGTTCGCCACACCCATACATATAAAAAACCACAGCTACACCAACATAAAAAATAATCTTGAGATCCTACACTACTTACCTAAAAGTCGAAAACTTAACACAGCAGGACAATACGAAATATACAAACACTACACAACACAACCAAACAACATACTTAATGACCAATTACACTTTAAATCATACACACTCTTTGACACAATTATACACAAAACATACAATAATTCGGAATTCCACGCCAACTCCCTACCACCTCCACACCCCCCACACAACCTACCAACTAGAAAAAACCGTTACAAGTTCCAGACATTCTGTATCACACCTCGCTGAGGAAGGCAAACATCATGCTGAAACACGTACAAGGTAAATAAACAAAGTAAGTTTCACATGTGAAAGTTTAGCAATTAGTATACAAAATAATACTATTGTTTCTTTACAAAACTAAAACCTGTAATTAAATATGAATAGACAAGCTGCTGTAAACCAATCAATCATACGACTGGTAATGGAAACTGAAGAAATGTGCTTATAGCCACATGACTATTGAAAAATTAACTACAAGAGTTCAAGAAATTAATGCTTCATATTGTGCTGAGATGAGAAAGTGGTTAGAGTTCAGCACATTCACTAGTTGTAGTTATTTTATAGATTTTACACAAGGATAACAGTGATCCCCACTACTAGGATCAAACAATATGGGAGTTCAGTATAGACAGTCAAAAAAATTGGCGGGATTAATCAACAACCTGTTTTCCTATAAAAAAAAGTTTGTATATCCTCATCAAACAGAGTAACACTACACAATACTTAAAACTATTATTTGTTGGCCATTTTTTGGTATTTGGAAAAACAAAGGTAACAGTTTACAAGAAACCAAATCAAAAAGAGTACTGAAGTGAAGGATATGGAATATAAAGTAGATCACCTAGAAGAGCCAACTATAAGACATGTCTATCAAAATTGACTAAATCAGTATATATTACAACAAGAAATAAGTGAGGATATTGAAATAGAAGAGGAGAATACATATCAATCTATCAAAAACACTGTAGGGGAAGCATTAGGTAAAATGCTGAGAATAACAAGAAAAAGAGGCTAAAAATATGAAACAACAAGCTGAAAGCAGTCATTAAGGAGATGAAAGATGCTTATCTAAAGTGATTCAAAATAGAGATGGTGAACAAAGACATGAAGAGTACAGGTTAAAAGGAATATAGTGAGAAGAGCTGATCAAAAAGCTCAGAGAGAGTGGGGATAGAATTGTCAGTGATTTAGAGTATGAATTATACAACCAACAAAGAAAGGTGTTCGAGATGACGAGACATTTAAATACCAGTACAGAATTAAAAATAAACGGCATTATTGAACTAGAGTGGTTTTGATGTTATAAGTAATTGTGGGCAGATGCAACCAATAAAGAAAAGGAAGTGGATGTAGAAGAATATCAAGGAATGGCTGAATGTTTAAGAATGGATGAAATGGATGTGTCTCTAAAGAGGTGTGCCAACAAGGAAGCTGCAAGATCTGACAAATTAAGTGTAGAAATGTACAAATATATGGAGACGATCCCCTTAAGCAGCACTTACTTTGTTTAACTCTTGTTGGAAATATGCAAAAATGCCATCTACCTGGAAATTCAGCATTCAGGAAAATTCAAATGCCAATTCAGGAAATTCAGCATAGTTCAACCTATTTATAAGAAGGAGAACTGAAGAGTACTGAAGTGAAGGATATGGAATATAAAGTAGATCACCTAGAAGAGCCAACTATAAGACATGTCTATCAAAATTGACTAAATCAGTATATATTACAACAAGAAATAAGTGAGGATATTGAAATAGAAGAGGAGAATACATATCAATCTATCAAAAACACTGTAGGGGAAGCATTAGGTAAAATGCTTCAAAGTAGGTTAACAAAGCTAGGTAGGTTAACAAAGCTAGGTTAACCACACAAGTCCACTTGTACAATACATGGTTCTTCCTGTAGTATTGCCCAAGATTGAAACATGGTCTTTTACAGAGATAAAGGAATAAAGACTGCAAACATTGGAAATAAGGTTCCTAGTAAAGATAACTGTAGTAACTATAGGGGCATAAGTCATCTCAAGCTGAGTATAAGCTCTATGCTAAGATAATATGCAGAAGGTTCAGACAATTGCTGTAAATTTAATGATTTAAGAACAGAGTGAATTTTTCAAGGAACACTGAAAGTAACATAATTTAAAGTTATATATAACTTACTTTAAGATAATATAAGTTCAAAAATTTATAAACAAAAATAGATTACATTATTTTGCATTATTTTAGAGTAGGGTAATTTTGTTACAAACTCAAAGGAGTGAGTTTACTGTAGGTGCATTAATTATAGAAAGCTTTCAGTATTAAAACAAGTGTGTATTATTTTGTAAAACATTATATATGTAATGTGCATGTGTGAGTGTGTGTATGTGTAAGGTGATAAATATAGTATTTTTACTAAAAAATAAGTTTTATAAATGGATCATTAAGGGCATATTGAAAGGTTTATAATTTTTTAAATACAAAACCAAATAGAACTACTTTTTAATTTTAAAATATAAGTTTCAATAACATCAAGTTTTTTATCTCAATGCTCTTTCATAATATTGGAAAGCTAACTGGATATGTATTTTAGACAGAATCTGACAACGCATAAAAACTCTAGACGATGTTTTTGTTGCACTTCAGCAACTAATAGAAAAAAAGTGAATACAACCTGCAACTCAAACTGGCTTTTATTGAGCTTGAAAAAGCCTTTGATAATATAAATAAGCAAAAGTTGTAGCTAGTCTTAAAATACACATGCTTTTCTGAGCACTTAATAAGAGTAGTACAAAGCTTCTCTAAGAGAAAAAGCTTTAAAATAGGTGGAGAAAATAAGTTTGAACATATAAATAGAAATGTAAGACAATGGCGATCTTTATCACCCACACTTTTAATATTTACAACAATAAAATGTTAAGGGTACAGTGATTATCTACCCTTAAGATAGAACGACAGTGATTATCCATGAAGGATCAAAATTAATGAAAGCTATTTCTTGAATATATTGTTATTTGGTGATGATCTGGTAGTGATTGTACCAACTCATGATGACCTCCAGCTTAGATTTTCTATTTAGATGAAGTTGTAACAGAGTATGGAGGAAGGATATAAGCAGGAAAACAAATGCTCACTGGGGGAAAGAGGCAGTTTGAACAAAAATAGCTCTACAAAATGAGCCCTGGAGCAAGTTACCACTTTTAGTATTACGTATACTGTGATATTAGATATGAACATGATAGAGATCACATCAACATAATTAAGAAGTATCAAAGCCGTATGTGACGCACTAGCAAAGATTAGAAACAAAGCTAGGTTAACCACACAAGTCCACTTGTACAATACATGGTTCTTCCTGTAGTATTGCCCAAGATTGAAACATGGTCTTTTACAGAGATAAAGAATAAAGACTGCAAACATTGGAAATAAGGTTCCTTAAAAGAATTAGAGGATATATGAAAGCAGATATGATAAGAAATTGAACAATATGGATTGAGTTGTGTGTAGAATCGCTAGAAGAGAAAGTGCAGATATATAAGGTGTTGGGAAGAACACCTGTCCAGAATGGATGAGAATGTTCCATTGATATAATCTGTGGGACACTGTAGTATGGGTGCCCATTAAAATGTTGTTGAAGTGGAACAGGTTCAATGACCTAAACTGGCAAAAGGACATGATGATGATGATGATTCTTACTATCGCCCACTATTGACAATGACAATATTTACTACAGTCACCCATCATTAATAATTTATAATGTTCCAACTGCTACAGGTCTGTAGTGGTCTTCAAACTACATAGTTATATATGCATAACGATTTAAATGAATACGAGGGTTAGTTGAAAAGTTCGCAGAGCGACATCTATAGCATAGCAGTAGATCTAATGTTTTTAGTGTGTTATAAGTTTCATATTTCATCTAAACAACTGTGAATTTTCAAATCTATACAGCAATGTATTAATTGTTTATCAGCTGTTTGAAATTTATATGTCACATGTATTTTGAAATATGGACAAAATTAAACATCATGCTGTGATTGAATACTTCATAAAAAAAGTCTAGCACCAATGGAAATTTACAATGAAATGGCAAATAAGTTAGGAGATTCCATGCCTTCAAAAACAATGGTTTGTAAGTGGGCACTTGAGTTTAAACTGTGGTCGTACAAGCATTGAAGATGATACCTGCAGTGGACTCCCAAAAAGTGCAACAACTTCAGATGTCATTAAAAAAATTTCATAGACAGTTTCGGAAGACCGGTGACTGAGAGAGGATGACATTCCTGAGACCTTAAGAATCTCACATGAGTGTGTATGTCATATTTCAACTAAAGAACTTGGTGTTAATACATTGTACATTGTACTTGCTCACGCGCAATCAGCCCAGCGCACTTACGTCATACGTCGCGGTGCAGCTCTCGTTGGCTCGCCGCTGCGTTTGTTAGTTAACACTCAAGCCTTCAGCTGTGCACTGCACCCTTCCTTTCTTGCTAGCCGTGGCAATGTAAATTTAGTAATGTAACTTCTTATACCATCGTTTCTCGCTTCTACACATTATGTATCTTGGCAATTTATGCCACACGTATTTGTATTTTGGCTATGTACGCCTGACGTAATTGCGTGGGCCTGCGCTTCTTCCTAATGTTCCAATAAACGCTACTTAAATCTGATCTTACAGTCCACTAATTTATTCAAAAACATATTCTGACTCCTTACCAGCATCATTCAGTTTGCCATACCAACTCTAGAAATTTTCGAGAGCGTTAAGCATTCATCATTTGATCCTCCGAACCAGGATATTATTTTAGCCTTACAGGCAACATTTTTTGTCCACAAGCGACAACATTTTCGGCCCGCAAGAGACCGCACTTTTGCCCAGCGACAGCATTCTCGTCCACAGCGGCATTCATCATATGGTCCTCCGGGCCGCGGATATGTATTTCACGGACCTGACTAACTTCATGGACAATTCGTTTCATGGTTCAGTTTATTAAGCAGGCCTATCAGCATTTTTTTCTTCTTCATGATTTAATTCAACAACTCGTTAATTATCACCTACAATTGGAGCTCGTATCGCACGACATTGGGGACGTCATATCTCGCCAACCGGAGCATTTGAAGCAGCATTGCAGCATATGAGCACTTAGCACGTGGCATTCAGCATGTGGGAAAATCCAGAGCAGCCTATCTAGACAGGACTCGACCGCATCGGACATCACCGGACAGGCAGCGACCATGTCTGCATCATCTATTCTTGGGTACCTGACACGACTACAAAGGTTTCGACAAGCTTTTGATGCTTTCTAGAACATGCCGATAAGTACCATTTCAAGTGACTATGAACTCATGTTTTATATTAGTTTCAATTTGCATGATTTGCATATTTTTTCTCAATGGCATTAAAGTAAAGGAAGCAGTATTAAAAATAATAATATAATTTTTTAAATCAGTTTCATGTGAATATGAACTTGTAATTTTTTGCGAACTCAACAAGCATTTTGTTTAATATTGTAAGTCGTACCTTTTCAAATAGCACTCACATCATTAGTGATTATACTGCTATATTTTTGTACTGCCTAAATCAGTATTTATTATCATATAAAACTAGTTTAAGATTTGTTAATTAACGATTACCGTGTCGTTGCGTGACTTTATAATTTGGACTTCCTGCCTGATCTTGCTCATCGCTTTGCATTCACTTGGTTTTTTTGTATTATCACTTAAATTTTTTCTCATACCCAATCATGACGGATATGAAGGCGCTGATCAAGAAAAGTGGCACGATCAAGGCCTCTATATCTCGCATAAACACATATGCAGACAATTTCGATCACGATACGCATGACCATCATGCACTAAAAATAAAGCTTCGCCACCTTATGGAGCTATCAGCCAAATATGATGAAATCCAAACATAAATTGAGTCTGAGGACTCCGACTTTGCATCCGCGAGCGATAGGGTTCAGACCGAAGATGACTTATGCAGCATAGAATGCAAGCTGCAAAATTTAATAGACCATGCCGAGGAGATGAGCAGGAAGGCAAGTCCATCCGAAGTAGTCACATTCAGCACGCCTCCCATTCAGTTGCAACCGATTAAGCTACCCTGTTTCGCAGGTGATATAATTGAATGGCAACATTTTTACAATATGTTTTTGGAGTTAGTTCATGTCCGAACGGACCTGACTGGCATCCAAAAGCTGCACTATTTGCACTTATCATTAAAAGGTGAGGCGCTGAATGTCATAAAATCGCTCCCTATCACGCACGAAAACTACACGGTGGCCATTGACTTGTTAAAGGCCCGGTATGACAGTAAATTAATTGTTACCACGTATCATGCGGCTAATGTCTTGGGCATGAGGCATATGCAACGTGAGTCCGTGCTCAGCATTTCTAAATTTATAGATGAGCTCACCGCCAATATAAATGCGCTGAACTCATTGAACCTCTCAGTAAATACATTTGAGCTTATTTTTGTGCATTTTCTCGCCCAAAAACTTGACGAGCATACGTGCAGGTTGTGGAAGGAAACTTTAGGCGAAAAACAGCTTCCGATTTACGATAATTTTATTAAATTTTTAAATTCAAGACGTCAGCTGTTACAAAACGTAAATGCTCCGACTGGTTCGTCTGGCGGCAGACAGGTTAGCGATAATGCTTCTTATCGCAAATCAACTAAACGCGCGGAGTTCACTGGGTCACTAATACACACTCAAACAAACAATAAATTTTGTCAGCTGTGTCGTGGTAATCATAAATTGCTCGAATGCCCACAATTCATAGCTTTGCAGCCTACGCAACGTAGAGAGTTTTTAATAAATAACAAACTCTTCCTGAATTGTACACGGTCGGGCCATGACAGCTCGCATTGCCCTTCTAAATTTTCCTGCAAGGCATGCTCGAAAAGGCACCACACCATGCTCCACGCTTCAATAAATCATTCGAACAACAGGAACAATAAGCAATGTTCTTTGAAGCTACAGACGAATAAATCAATTTTATTGTCCACCGCCGTATGCACCACCACCGATCATGCCGGTAAAAGGCGCCCGTTAAGAATCCTGCTGGATTCAGGGTCGCAAGCCAATTTTTGTACAATGGGTTTCGCCCGCCGCATGGGCCTAAACTAAACAAATCCGAGCTGCCTATCACGGGCATAAATAACTCGCTATGTCAAGCCAATTATAGCACACGGGTACGCCTAAACTCACGCTATAAGGATTTCACTTTAAATGTCCACTGCGCTGTTCTGCCCAGAATCACAAATAACCTTCCAACAGAATCCTTTGACATGGCATCGTTGAAAATTCCAAAGGGGATATTTTTAGCTGACCCGCAATTTAATAATTCGTCACAAATTGACATATTACTTGGGGCACAGTACTTTTTGCAGTTGATTGAGCTGACTAAATTTGTTCGAAGTCCGCATTTTCTGACAATCCAGGAAACAAAGCTAGGGTTTATACTCGCCGGGAATTCACCCTTCAACGTAGACATGACTAAGCCGGTCTCTTCATTCATTGCACGCGACGACAATAATGCTATCACATCGCAACTCAAAACCTTCTGGCAGTTGGAGGATGGTTCGTGCCGTATTTCCTCAGATCAGGATTCGGAGTGTGAAAATCATTTCCTTGCAAACACCTATCGTAACGATAGTGGTAGGTTTGTTGTGTCGCTACCCCGCACTACAGTGCCTTGGCGATTCTCTTACAGGAGCGGTTCGTAGGTTTCAAACCCTTGAACTCAAGTTTAGGCAAAACCAGTCTTTGCACAAGGATTATACTAGCTTTATGCAAGAATATTTAAATCTTGGCCATATGTCCCCGCTTGATTCATACGACTTATCAATTAACAAGTCAAACATTTTTTATTTACCTCACCATGCTGTCTTTAAGACTACAAGCACCACCACTAAACTTCGCGTTGTTTTTGACGGTTCGGCCAAGGCGTCCAAGAATTTGTCATTAAACGACACCCTTATGGTTGGCCCCACGATCCAGCAGGATCTTTTCGCCATTATGGCCAGATTTAGAACCCATCGTTACGCTTTCATTGCTGACATCGAGAAAATGTATCGCCAAATTTTGTTATCCCCGCGTGATTCCAACTTACAAAGAATTGTTTGGCGTGACGCTCCCCACAAAGAACTCAAACACTATGCTCTAAGAACAGTCACATACGGGACTGCCAGCGCGTCATTTCTTGCAACTAGATGTTTAAAACAAATCGCCCAGGAAAATAGTACTCAGTACCCCCTGGCCTGCTCGGTCATTGCTAACGACTTTTACGTCGATGACCTCCTTACCGGTTCCGATAGCTCACACGTCCTAATCCAACTGAACACTGACATTTCTGAGTTGTTAAGCCGCTACGGCTTCACTCTTCACAATTGGTCCTCTAATGACCGGAATATAACATCCTCATATACTAACTCGTCCCTGGACTTCAACAAGGACCAAACCGTCCGCACTTTAGGCATTCAGTGGGACGTTCTTGCTGACAGCTTCGTATACAATATCCAAAGAAATTTTAAAATTTATCTATTCAACAAAAGAAAGGTGTTATCGGTCATCACTGGGATCTATTGGGTCTAATTGGGCCTATCACGTTTTGGTGCAAGCACTTTATGCAAACGCTTTGGTCTTCGGGTACAAATTGGGACGACCCGCTTTCTGACTCATTATCAATTAAATGGGCCGAGCTCTACGCTCAATTAATTACAGACACTCATTTTAGGATCCCGAGAGCTATAAAGGATTCAGGTAATTCGTCAATCATTTCCTTTCAATTACACGGGTTTGCCGACGCGTCAGTAAAAGGTTATGCATGTCTATGCGCGTACGGTATATTCCGACAACAGTATTTCATCTCACTTATTGTGTTCTAAATCAAGAGTCGCCCCTTTAAGGCAGATATCCTTACCTCGCCTCGAACTTTGCGCCTGTTTATTATTATCGCAGTTGGTTTATAAGGTTGTCCACGCTGTGACCTACAAGTTCAGCGAGCTGTATTTTTATTCTGATTCCACGATTGCCCTACACTGGATTTACCAACAGCCGTCAAGGTGGAAGGTATTTGTAGCGAACCGCGTTTCGGAAATTCAGCAGCTCTCTAGTCAGGGCAATTGGTATCATGTCTCGTCGCATGATAATCCCGCGGCTGTTTACCCCGTCTGTTACACGGTCACCAGCAATGGTGGCATGGTCCTTACTGGTTATTAAAGAAGCCTTCAGACTGGCCTATCCGTCCCTTTGATTCCATTTCCTCTTACGCTCATCCGGATTTGGCCAAGGAAGAACGTAAACAGGCTCTACTTGTTTTGGCTACTACTTTGTGCTCTTCAAACTATGTTGAAGATTACTCTTCTCTCTCTAGGCTTCTCCGCGTCTTTGCCTACTGCCTGCGTTTCATTCGTAACGCTAAGTCTCCAACAGAAACACTTCCTTTTTGACTGCGCATGAGCTTCACAGCGCGCTCTTGGGTTTTATACGCCAAGCCCAGTTTTCGCATTTCAATATCGAAATTAAAGAATTACAGGCACATCGCCCTGTACCTACTAATAGTAAAACCTTTTCACTCAATCCATTTATAGACAACACTGGTATACTACGTGTAGGCGGACGCCTTCAACAGTCTCAGCTAAATTACAATAATAAGCATCAAATCATACTTCACCCGCAGGCTCACCTTACTAGACTAATTATTGAATATGAACATATTCGACTACTCCACGCTGGAGTACAACTTACGCAGTGTTCTCTGCGCCAAAGGTATTGGATTATAAACGACAAATCTTACATACGCTCAGTGATTCACAAATGTATCACTTGTTTTTGATTTCGCGCAACTGGTTCAAGCCAACTGTTAGGTCAATTACCTGCGCCAAGGGTCACTCCCTCCAAGCCATTTTCACAATGCGCCGTCGACTACGCGGGTCCTATGTTTCTACGTCAGGGCGGGCAGCGGTCCAAATCTTTTACAAAGGCTGATATTTCTCTTTTCATCTGCATGTCGACCAAGGCTATTCACCTTGAATTGGTTTCAGATTTGTCGGCAGACGCCTTTTTGGCTGCCTTGAAACGTTTCATATCCCGTAGGGGCATCCCCGAACAAATATTTTCAGATAACGGTACCAATTTCCGTCGTGCTGGCACTATATTACACCATCTGTACAAGCTCTTCCAGCAGGACGAATTCCAAAAGGCCGCTCAAGACTTCGCCAGTCCACGTGGAATTAAGTGGTCTTTCATACCTCCGTCAGCGCCTCATTTCGGTGGTTTGTGGGAGAGCGGTGTCAAGAGCGTTAAGTTCCACTTGCGGCGCGTTATAGGCAGTACGCCCCTTAACTTCGAAGAGTTCTCCACTGTCTTGACTCAAGTTGAAGCTTGTTTGAATTCGCGTCCCTTGTTCAACATGTCAAATGATGCTGGGAATCCCGAGCCTTTGACTCCAGCGCACTTTTTGGTTGGCTCCCCCCTTACCGCGCTCCCGGGACCCGATTACTCGGATACAAATATGGGTCGCTTGGGGAGATGGCAGCTCTTGCAGAGATTTACCCGCTCTATATGGAAGAGTTGGTCTAGAGACTATCTGCACCAGCTGCAACAGAGAAATAAATGGAAAAGGCATTCTAAAAATTTATCTATAGGACAGCTAGTTCTTATCTTAGAAGACAATACTCCACCATTGCAGTGGAAACGCGGTATTGTCACTCAGACATATCTAGGGCAGGATTCGTTAGTACGCGTCGCGGACGTCCGTACTGCTAACGGCATACTGCGTAGACCTATTCACAAGCTGTGCCCACTTCCAGTGGCATCAGACTGATTGACATCTCGGTGCTTCATGCCCGGGACATTTCCGGACGAGCACATGCTCCACCTTTTACTAAGTACAATGTTAAATGCACTTATTTATGCATTTGTATTTATTTGTATCAATTAATGTACGCTATGTAGCGGTGCATTAGTGAACATTTAAACGTTTCTCCTTTTTATTAGTGTGATGTCAGTTATTGTGTACTGTTTGGTGCAGTGTCTATTATTATACTAAATTTTTTGGGTATATTTCTATTGTATATTATTATAGTAAATTTTTGGCCATATTTCTATTGTATATTATTATACTAAATTTTTTTGGGTATATTTCTATTGTATATTATTATACTAAATTTTCTGTGGTATATTTCTATTGTATATTATCATAGTGAATTTTTTAGGTATATTGCCTTTTGTATTATTGTGTAATACTGCTTATTATGCACTAAGTGTCACGCTGTTATTGTTAAATTTGTTGGATTTCTCTAATGATTGTGCAATTGTGCAATGCTACTTACGATGTCCTTATTGACATGTATTATTGTTATTATTCTTATTATGTTTTGCCACATATTCAAGCCTTTGGGCTATTATTACATATTATTTGGTGAGCATTGATTAATATGTATTTACATTTGTTTATATTATATTTGTATTTTTGCCAATATTCATGTACCATGTATTGTCGCATCTCTCAGATTTGTAACTTATTCATGTATACTTGCATGTTTTGAATAACTATGTTTTTTTTTTTACTGCAAACTATGTCAAAATCGCCCGATTTTGGGCGGGCAGTATGTTAATACATTGTACATTGTACTTGCTCACGCGCAATCAGCCCAGCGCACTTACGTCATACGTCACGGTGCAGCTCTCGTTGGCTCGCCGCTGCGTTTGTTAGTTAACACTCAACCCTTCAGCTGTGCACTGCACCCTTCCTTTCTTGCTAGCCGCGGCAATGTAAATTTAGTAATGTAACTTCTTATACGATCGTTTCTCGCTTCTACACGTTATGTATCTTGGCAATTTACGCCACACGTATTTGTATTTTGGCTATGTACGCCTGACGTAATTGCGTGGGCCTGCGCTTCTTCCTAATGTTCCAATAAAAGCTACTTAAATCTGATCTTACAGTCCACTAATTTATTCAAAATCATATTCTGACTCCTTACCAGCATCATTCAGTTTGCCATACCAAGTCTAGAAATTTTCGAGAGCGTTAAGCAATCAACACTTGGTATGAAAACATTTTGTTCAAGGTGGGTGCCGCATTTGTTATTATGTGACCAAAAGGCAATGAGAACGAAAGTTTCTGAGAAGAGTGTTTTACAAAGAATAGGAGTGATTTTGTTAATAGATTTGTTACTGTAGATGAGACTTGGGTCCACCAATACACTCGAGAAACGAAACAACAGTCAAAAATGGACTCTAACTGGTGAAAGTCCTCCAAAGAATGAAAGGTGGTCCCATCAGCAGGAAAGATCATGGCATTGATTTTCTGGGATGCAAAAGGCATTTTGGTAATTGATTGTCTCAAGAAAGGCCAGTCAGTAATGGAAGGTATTATTTAAACCTTCTGGAACAACTAAATTAAAATACCCATGACATGACACTAGAAGATTACATAGCTGAATTAAAAACAAAAAATATATTGAACAACAAAATGATCCAAGGACACCTTAACAAAACTTATTAAAGAAAATCAAACACCTACAAAGCAAAGTCATCTCACAAACTAAAAGCACAGCTGAAAAAACGAGCATATTGCTAACCTACTAAACGCTGACTCACAAAAATTGCATTCTCCATTCACAAACTCAGTTACAAAGATATATTTTAAAACTTCTAACAAATACAAAAAAAGATTTACAAAATATAATCAAACATGGAAACAAATGCTCATTCTTGGTATTTACAGACTCGTTTGCAATGACTGTCTCAGGTTCTATATTGGATAAACCAGCTGGACTTCTACACATGTTATACTGAACATATCAAAGACATAAAAAACATACATCAAAATTTTAGTTTTGCCACTCATATACAAACACACAGTAGACTTACACAGACTACATACACATACATAAATTTACAAGTACTACATATCATGACTGAAAAACAAAACACAACATAACAATTTGAAGTATACACATATTACATAAACCAACACCAGCTAACTTTAAAAGTATAACTTATTCCCAGCCATACACACTTCTCCATACTTGCACACCGCACAATATCCCTAACCCCACCACTAGCATCAGGAATGCAATAGACATCAGTATCTAGGTATAAAAGTGACTGAGCATGCTATAAGAACAAATGTTGCTTTCCTGTGATGATTTCATTTATTTAAACAAATACACATAAACTGAGAGTTACCGGTACATAATTTAAAGTAGTTATTTTTTATACACTAGCTATGTTAGTATATGTTTTTAGTTGTTATTTTAAGATAATATAAGTTCATAAATTTATTTTAAAAAATAGATTACATTATTTTATAGTAGGGTAATTTTGTTGTAAACTCAATGGAGTGAGTTGTCTGTCAGTGCATTAATTATAGAAAGCTTACAGCATTAAAACTATATATAGAAGTGTCACATACTGTAAACGTTAGAAGTGTGTATTAGTTTGTAAAACACTATATATATAATATGCATGTGTATGTGTGTATAATGTAACATGACATAAGTTAGTGAAAATACACTGATGATTAATAATAAAACAAAAAAGCTGAAGATAAGAAGAAAGGTCAAAAGACTTATAACTCAAAGATTAATGACCAAATTATGAAATGACAAATGACTAAGAAACTGACAATGACTTGACCCAATAGATTGGAAAACAACAAGAAAAATAAAATGTAACAAGAAGGAAGGAACAAGAAACCAAATGTTATCAAGAATATAATAACGAACATTGTAATCCCCAAATTATGACTAAAATATGTATGTAAACCAATGCACTAAGATAGTTAGGGCATAAATAAGATGTAACCATGTTAACAATAACAAGTAAGATAGTGATATTATGTATATTATATGAAAGAAGAAGAAAAATGTACCTATAAATATAGGGTAGGAAATTTAAAAAAACATACCTAATTAATAGTGATAAACATAGTCAAAGCAAGTAAAAGATACATTGAGCCAAATAAAGGCAATAATTAATAACCAAAAGTGATCAATGTGAATTGAAAGTAAATTAATTATTCGTGACCAATAATCACACAGTGATATTAAAATAATTAGACAAACAGTGTGGGTAATATTAAGTGAGTGAGATGAAAAGTATATAAATATAAGTAAGTGGTGAAATGCTATGTATAGCATATTATAAAAAGTGAAAGTGATAATAAATAAAGAAACCTTCTATGAAGGGAAAAGTGCAGTGGGTGTACAGAATAAAGTATTTTAAAAGCAGACTATAATAAAATAGCTAAACAACCTTTGATAAACTTTATGTTAGCAAGTAAGACTAAACTGATTGTGCTATTATTAATTTAAGTGATAGTAAGTAAGAATTATAAAAATAAGGTAAAAATTAAGTTATTAGAATGAATAGTAAAATAAGAAAGACAGACACTGTATTTTAGTGAAGGAATTAGTAAGTGAGGTATATTGTGTAAAGTACAGTTTAAAAGTAGTATTATAAGAATTTTGTTATTGTTCAAAAACCCATAGAAAGTAGTAAATTATAAGATAAGCAAGATAGTAGTAAAAAACAGAAAAATAGTTAGAAGTTTGATTTCAGGCTTGAACCTGGCAAGGAATATTTTATGATAAGGGATGTGGTTAGAATCACCAATGTTTTATTATCTGTTTCTATAAACAAATTGTTTAATGTACCAATATATAAAGTTAATGAGTTACAAAGAATGTTAAATAGTAGTATGGGGAAGTCTAGGCTCTAGGCCTAACATTTAGTGAAGGAACTTTGTAAATTTAAAAGGAAAACAATAACCCAGTATCAATCAGAGTATATCAAATGTTTAAGCAGTTAAGTAAGTATACCTAGTACAAAAATGTATAAATAATATCCAGTCTTAAAATAACTACATAAGAAACACAAATAAGGAAAATGTTATTAACTATTCAAAAGTAATCATGAGGGATATCAAAATAATCCTTAACAAAAAAGAAGAACAATGGTGTTCATATAATTGATGTAACTACTAATATAAGAAAGAATCTTAATTTGAAGATATTTTATAGATTTAAACCAAAATAAAACGTTAGAAGATAACAATGTCATAAGATACTGACCAATGAGAATTTGCATAATTTAATAGGTAACCATAGCAACTGAGATTTATTACCAAAAAAAACGTTGGAATTCTAATTAATTCATTATTGACTGAAGCGGAGGGCGGATGTATGAAGCTCTCGATCTGAAATTAACTATAAAAACTTAAATTTTTAATAAATCAAGAAGGAAGAAGTATTGTAGAAGCATTCCACACTACATCTGAAGAAAGGAACCATTATTAAAAGATTTAAACCATACAAATCACAGAAAAAATAAGAATACTTCAAAGGAACGTAACGGACGAACTATCCTGAAGGAAGAAGGGGATCGACCTAACTCAACTTGAGGACTTCGAACGATTACAGAGACTGGTGGAAGCCGAACTTTAATTGAAGCCATTGAGCGAGAATTGCGAACCATCCAAGGAAGAGAAGACGACTAGAGGATTCTGGAAGAAGAAGACGAACATCGGAAAAGCCACGTCAAGAACTCGATGAGTATAAACTTACAATTTCACTTAAAGATAAATTCGAATTATCCATAATAACGAGATAAAAAGTTTTCACTTCACTGATCACAATTATGACTCAATAACTGAATTTAATTAATATATCACTATTAATAAACATGATTAACAATAAACTTTGAGATCGAATTATAATAAATTTTAAAAAAACAACTTGCTGACAAAAATTTAACCAAACACTATTCTAATTCTCATGGCCAATAACTTACTTTGTATATATTAGAGTATTAACCATTGTGTATTTAGTTTAAGGAATGTTATAATTTTGTGCATTTTAGCTGATAATCCAACTTCTGTAGTCAAAAGGACTTAAAACACTCTGAGACAAAATAATAATTGTAAACAAAACATTATTCGCCATGCTGGCGTCTTTACGTTACGAACTACTGAGCGATGCCAACTGAGCAATTTGTAAAAGTCGGTATCAACATAAACATATGTACTATTCATTAAATGTAATTGAAAGGTTATAAGGATTCTTGAACACTGCACCACGTTGATGGCGACAAATATAAGGATTATTGATAACTACTGCACCACGTTTGGATGCGCCAAATATAAGGAATCTTTAAGCTCCACGTTTTTGTGGCGTCAATTATAATTATTATTTTGAAAGAGCTCCACTCAAATTTATATTATTAATTATTACTTGGGCGCCAGAGCAGGAGATCTCAGGTTTGTTTATGAAATAATAACAAACTGTTCAGATACTAATATTTGTATTGTTAGATTCTTATCATTTAATAAATCTGAAACATAATCATTTATATCAACCTTATTCAATAATAACACCAAAATAGTATTAATAATTCTAGTTACGCTTCTTTTTGAATTTATATTATTTAACTAACATTCATAGGAGTTCTTAGTATATTCAATTTACTCCATTAACAAATTTAAATCATCGCTATCAATCAAACACACATATATGTGTATATATATATATTTTCAATCACTTTCTGCTACAGTCCGTTTCTTGATGTATATAATACTATAATACTTATAACTATTTTACCTCAAGATGTATTTTTTCTTTAGGGACATGTTTCGGGAGATCCTGTTCTCCCATCTTCAACCTTCGCCATCTTGCTTCTGGTGCAGTATTTGTGTGTTGGCTTCTGGATGTTATTATGGTGGTTTGTTGGTCTTTGGTCCTTCAATGTTGCATTATTGTGTGTGGTTGTGGTATCTGTTTTTGTATTTTGTGTATTTTTAATGTTGAGTGCTTTGAATATTGTGTCATGTTTTGTATTGATTTGTATTTGTTCTGGTATTAATTTGTTTTGTGTTTTATGTTTGTAAATCTGTAAATTTTCCCAAATGTTCATTATGGTGCCTTTGTGTGGTATATGTTTTATTAGTGTTACATTGGTTATGTCTGGGAATTCATGTCCTGTGTTTATTGCATGTGTGGCTAAATTGGATTTATATATGTTTGGTTTTTTGTATGCATTTAGGTGTTCAAAATAACGTTTTTTCAGCTGTTTTTTTGTTTGTCCTATATAACATTTATTGCAATCTTGGCATTCAATTTTGTATATACCATTGGTTGTTGTATTATCTTTGTTGTGTGAGTTATTTAGATTTTGTAATTTATTTTTATTAGTTTTGTATGCTATTCTTATATCTGTGTTTTATAAAATAAAAATACAAATACAAAATAAAAACTGAACAATTAAGAATTAATCAAACTGAACAACACATAAATAATAACAACAACAAAAAATGGGCCACATTCACATATATAAATAATAAAATGTCAAAACTAACAAAACTATTTAAAAACACAGATATAAAAATAGCATACAAAACTAATAAAAATAAATTACAAAATCTAAATAACTCACACAACAAAGATAATACAACAACCAACGGTATATACAAAATTGAATGCCAAGATTGCAATAAATGTTATATAGGACAAACAAAAAAACAGCTGAAAAAACGTTATTTTGAACACCTAAATGCATACAAAAAACCAAACATATATAAATCCAATTTAGCCACACATGCAATAAACACAGGACATGAATTCCCAGACATAACCAATGTAACACTAATAAAACATATACCACACAAAGGCACCATAATGAACATTTGGGAAAATTTACAGATTTACAAACATAAAACACAAAACAAATTAATACCAGAACAAATACAAATCAATACAAAACATGACACAATATTCAAAGCAATCAACATTGAAAATACACAAAATACAAAAACAGATACCACAACCACACACAATAATGCAACATTGAAGGACCAAAGACCAACAAACCACCATAATAACATCCAGAAGCCAACACACAAATACTGCACCAGAAGCAAGATGGCGAAGGTTGAAGATGGGAGAACAGGATCTCCCGAAACATGTCCCTAAAGAAAAAATACATCTTGAGGTAAAATAGTTATAAGTATTATAGTATATATATATATCTATATATCAATTCTTAACTGCTACGACTTCTATACTATTCAATATATATTTAATTATTTAATTCATCTATCATTTCAATAATTATTAGTATTGGTATCTTACTTTACTATATCATAATTCACCCAAACATGTCATGTAGCATAAATTGAATGTTTAGTATCTGAACATTGTGGGTCTTTTTAAAATGAGCTGAGTTTATTGAGATATTAAAATTATGTTAATTGATTATATTGTAATTTATAAGTGATATATTGTTACTTGTTGCAGGATTCCTGACAGGCGAATGACGAATTGTATTCTTGCGTTAATTATCACACCACACTTTCACTGATCACGCTTTATTAACTTTCTTTAACCACATCACACGCTCGCGTTATTACTATACGTCACGCACAAATAAATAATATACTTTTGTTGCAAATTACGCGCACAATTTAAATAGCTTCTTGTCCACACGTACTTTTGCGCACATATTTAAATAAAACTTCTTGATGACTGATACTATTAAACCGAGAGAATATTGATTTGAACTTTGAGTAATTTAATTTGCTCACATCGAGTGACGCAGGTTTCATGTGTTTTGCGTGAAATTTTAACTTAGACTTCCTCGTTGTGGGCTCCGCGTGTTATTTTTATAGTTTCTTCAATTCTACCCTCACTACATCTTCTGTTGATCATTTCTCATTGGTCTTACATTCAAATATTTGCCGGTATTTTTGAATGTATCCAGTCTGGTGTCGTATCTCTTTCGCGCTCACTACTGACGCTATTGGTGATTGGTTCCCAAAGTGCGGGCGATAATTTTACGCGGTTGTCCGTTACACACCTTAAAAGTGCTGCGACTTTCTAAAATCGTCATATTTACTGGCGTGGCATCTTTTGTCTGTTGAAGGACACCGTACCGTTAACCTAACGGTATATAGGCGTTTTTTGCTAGTTTTACACTACAAAACAATTTATGCGTTTACGACATGTAGGGTGTCTTAGGTCTATTGTACATATTTTTGCCGGCGTCGGTCTGTCGCACTGCCGAGCCTCTTTAGATTCACTATTCAGTTATAAATTTACTTAAAACTACGTACATTTCAATACTTTAATTTATCATATATGGTTATATTTACCATTAATATTTGCTTACTTATTATAGGTATTTACATACATATTAAATTATGATACAGTTATACAGTATCGTTTCATTTGTCCCCCGAAATGATTCCAATAATTGTTTTATATAATTTGTGGAATCATTTCGTATGCCTCTGAACAGCACAACCATTCAATGAAGGTTACACTTTTGGTGTGACACACTTTAACAATACGGTCAAAACCGGTCCCCTTAGCTAGTCACTCTCGCTTTCGCTCGGAGTGTTTACGCGGTGATACATATCTTACCGCCCTTACTTCTAACTTACATAACATTACTTTCTCATACCCTCGCTTAGTCGCTACGTTAACCCACATTTTAAACAATCACTATCCCTTTCTAAGATTTAAGTTACTTTCTCTCCTTATCGTATAACATTCGATTACTATTTTTAAAATTTTGTCCATTTAGTTCTAACATCAAATTTCTTTGTATCTTTTTTACATACATAATATTTAAATTATGTTAATTACATATAAATATTAATACACCTTATCCATATCAATTTAAATTGATTACATAAATTTTTTTTTTCATTAATTTTGTTACGTACAAAATGTTTCATATTAAGTTAAGTTGCATACAAATTTGTTTATGTTAAGGAATTTTAATATTATTTATTTTCAAATTCCCTATTAATTATAATGACTCATCCATGGTAGTATGGCTTCATCTGCCTGACGTTGAAAATGCCTCGCACCGATTCAAGGTCGTCGACCTCAGCTACCACGTATGTTGCACCCCCTTTGACCTCCTTGACCTTGTATGGGCCTTCGTAGAGCTCACAAAATTTCGCAGTGATTTTATTTGTTAACTCAGAGATCGGGTTAGTTCTGATCAGCACCAGGTCTCCAATATTGAACTTCAGCTGCATTTTCCCTTCATTATGTTTCCTTGCTCTCTTCTCACCCTTTCTTTTCAAATTTTGGTAGAGTTCACCTGGGTTTACCTTCCTCTCGTCCTTCATCAGTTCTTTGTCAACGTACATCTCCCACACTCATTTTGGTTTCCGACCACAATGAGCCTGATGTGGTGTCATCTCGATGGTATCGTGATATGTTTCATTGATACACTTTTCTACCAATCGAATATATTTAGCCCACTTTGTGTGGTGTCCACCCACCAGTATTCGAAACATATTCCCTAGCTGTCTGTTTACCCTTTCCGCTAGGTTCGTACATGGGTTCCGAATAGCAGTGTACTTCGGTTTAATCCCAAGGTGGATTAAGTTCTTCACCCACGATTTACTGGTGAATTGGGCTCCATTATCAGTTAATATAGCAAGTGGTTTACCTACCTCCTGTATATATACCTTTAACTTATTAATTGTTGTGGCAGTCGTTGCTCTCTTCATGGGATATAATCTTACATATTTAGTAAAGTTATCTATAATTATTAATAAATATTTTACACCGCCCGTTGATGTCGGTAGTGGTCCATAGAAATCCATGCTGACTAACTCTCCTTGGGCCTTTGGTAATATTGGTTTGGTCTCACCAATACCCTTTCTGTGGTGAT
Organism: Magicicada septendecula; assembly: GCA_034769895.1. Taxonomy (NCBI): domain Eukaryota; kingdom Metazoa; phylum Arthropoda; class Insecta; order Hemiptera; family Cicadidae; genus Magicicada; species Magicicada septendecula. The sequence goes on from CM068368.1 coordinate 451,749,337, forward strand.
CCTTACATTTTTGGCATCTTTCGCAGTTTCGGATCAATCGTTTTGTAAATTTAGACAAGTGGTCCCCCGTGAAGTATTCTTTGGCTAGTTCATATGTTCTTTTTATACCAATATGACCATATATTGTATGGATCTCCTTAATTAAATCTTCACCCAGCTCTTTCGTCAGTACCAGTCTCCATTTCCGCTTCTCCTGACGGTATAATTTTTGGTTGAGCCACGTATATATCTTGTGTAGTTTACTGCGCGGATCACTCTGTAATTGATTTATGATTTTATTCAGTTTCTCATCGTTTTTCTGTAACTGTGATATGTTTTGTAATTGTTTCCTTAGCTTTGGGTTGATCTTTATTTCCATCGCATTTATTTCTAATTCCTCATCATAATCCATGGGCCTGTCCATCTGTGAATCTTCGGGATATCTACTGAGTATGTCCGCTACGATGTTCTCACTACCCTTACAGTGTAGGATCTCGAAGTCGTACTCCTGGATAGCGAGTATCCATCGCGTAATTCTTGAATTTGTTAACTGACATTTTTGCATGAAAGTTAGGGCCTTGTTGTCCGTTATTATTGTTAGTGGACGCCCTAACACATAGGTTCGGAATTTCTTTAAGCAGTGTACTACACTTAATAATTCTAACTCTGTGGTAAAATAATTGAGTTCTGCTCCCCTGAAAACGCGGCTAGTAAATGCAACAACTCCTATCTGATTATCGTTGTCAATTTGATACAACTGCCCTCCTAACGCATATTTACTTGCATCTGTTTGTAGGTAGAATCTTTTGTTAGGATTTGGATGTCTGAGCATCACCGTGTTTACGAACAATTGTTTCACCTTCTCGAACTGTTCGTCCTGCTCTTTTGACCATTTAAACTTTACCCCTTTCTTCAGCAGTTGTAGCAGTGGCTGAGTCTCTTCGGCATAACGACTCGTAAATTTATTATAAAAGTTTGTTAATCCTAGGAATCCCTTTAGCTGTTTTGGATTCCTTGGTCTAGGGAAGTTCATTATTGCAGCTACCTTTTCTGGTGACGCACTGATGCCTTTAGTAGATAGCTCGTACCCTAGATAATCTATCTTTTGTCTGAAGAACTTTGATTTCCGTAGATTCACGGTGAGGTTAGCTTTTTTCAAGTTTTCGAGTAGCAATCGCAGGTGGATTATGTGTTCTTCAATGCTCTGGGATACGCATAAGCAATCATCCACATATATAATTGTGAATCGCTTCACTTCGTCAGTCAGTACATGGTCCAATGCACGGGTCAGGCTTGCCAAGCTGGTTTTTAGTCCAAACGGAGTAACAGTGTAACGGTAACATCGTCCCTTATATAAAAACCCTGTGTAGTCACGACATTCTTTGGCCAATGGCATCTGCCAGAAACTACTAGTCAGATCAATACTGCTCATTACCCTTATGTCACCGCAGTTCGCTAATACCTCATTAATTGGTACAGCCCCTTCATAATCTGGTACGGTCACCGAATTAATTCGCCGAGCGTCCAGACATAGCCGTACCGACTGGTCCTTCTTGATGACAGTCATGATAGGGTTTATATATGGGCTGGCAGCTCGCTCTATCACTCCGCATTCCTCCATTTTTCTTATTTCTTGGTCAACGGCACTTTGATATTTTATTGGTATAGCCCAACCCTTTATGCAATATGGCGTGTTATCCGTTACGACGAACTTGTGCTCATATCCATTTACTCTACCTGGTTGCTCCCGAAATATTCTATGGTTATTTAATAATACCTCTTCCAGCTCCTTCTTCGTTTGCTTGCTAATCCCAGTCACCTCCTCCAGCTTTTCCCGGATCATTGTAGTGGTATGTTCCTCTCCCTGGTTCACTTCCAGTGTTAGCATTTCTAAACTTTCAGGTACACCTATTTCCGTGACGTGATTCTTAAATTTTATTTGGTTGTTATTGAAATTGATGATACAGCCACCTTCTTGTAACAGCTCGATCCCCATTATACAATCTCTTATTAGATCGGGTAAAATAATAAACACACTATCGATCACGCACGCACCGAATTTCACTTCTACTAATATTTGTTGGGTAATTTGGTATTATAGTTACTTGCCATTTTTACTTCACTATTTATTGTCTATTAAAATTCCTTAATTCTCTAGTTTTACTTCTAGTTAACATTAATTTTAAATTTTTATATTCTATTTCTTATTCTCTACTCATCTCATTTTACCGAGCTTACTTAATTTTATAATCAAGCCCCACCAGTTGGGCGGCAAATATAAGGATTCTTGAACACTGCACCACGTTGATGGCGACAAATATAAGGATTATTGATAACTACTGCACCACGTTTGGATGCGCCAAATATAAGGAATCTTTAAGCTCCACGTTTTTGTGGCGTCAATTATAATTATTATTTTGAAAGAGCTCCACTCAAATTTATATTATTAATTATTACTTGGGCGCCAGAGCAGGAGATCTCAGGTTTGTTTATGAAATAATAACAAACTGTTCAGATACTAATATTTGTACTGTTAGATTCTTATCATTTAATAAATCTGAAACATAATCATTTATATCAACCTTATTCAATAATAACACCAAAATAGTATTAATAATTCTAGTTATGCTTCTTTTTGAATTTATATTATTTAACTAACATTTATAGGAGTTCTTAGTATATTCAATTTACTCCATTAACAAATTTAAATCATCGCTATCAATCAAACACACATATATGTGTATATATATATATATATATATATATCTATATATCAATTCTTAACTGCTACGACTTCTATACTATTCAATATATATTTAATTATTTAATTCATCTATCATTTCAATAATTATTAGTATTGGTATCTTACTTTACTATATCATAATTCACCCAAACATGTCATCTAGCATAAATTGAATGTTTAGTATCTGAACATCGTGGGTCTTTTTAAAATGAGCTGAGTTTATTGAGATATTAAAATTATGTTAATTGATTATATTGTAATTTATAAGTGATATATTGTTACTTGTTGCAGGATTCCTGACAGGCGAATGACGAATTGTATTCTTGCGTTAATTATCACACCACACTTTCACTGATCACGCTTTATTAACTTTCTTTAACCACATCACACGCTCGCGTTATTACTATACGTCACGCACAAATAAATAATATACTTTTGTTGCAAATTACGCGCACAATTTAAATAGCTTCTTGTCCACACGTACTTTTGCGCACATATTTAAATAAAACTTCTTGATGACTGATACTATTAAACCGAGAGAATATTGATTTGAACTTTGAGTAATTTAATTTGCTCACATCGAGTGACGCAGGTTTCACGTGTTTTGCATGAAATTTTAACTTAGACTTCCTCGTTGTGGGCTCCGCGTGTTATTTTTATAGTTTCTTCAATTCTACCCTCACTACATCTTCTGTTGATCATTTTTCATTGGTCTTACATTCAAATATTTGCTGGTATTTTTGAATGTATCCAGTCTGGTGTCGTATCTCTTTCGCGCTCACTACTGACGCTATTGGTGATTGGTTCCCAAAGTGCGGGCGATAATTTTACGCGGTTGTCCGTTACACACCTTAAAAGTGCTGCGACTTTCTAAAATCGTCATATTTACTGGCGTGGCATCTTTTGTCTGTTGAAGGACACCGTACCGTTAACCTAACGGTATATAGGCGTTTTTTGCTAGTTTTACACTACAAAACAATTTATGCGTTTACGACATGTAGGGTGTCTTAGGTCTATTGTACATATTTTTGCCGGCGTCGGTCTGTCGCACTGCCGAGCCTCTTTAGATTCACTATTCAATTATAAATTTACTTAAAACTACGTACATTTCAATACTTTAATTTATCATATATGGTTATATTTATCATTAATATTTGCTTACTTATTATAGGTATTTACATACATATTAAATTATGATACAGTTATACAGTATCGTTTCAAGGATAATATAAAGAAGGGTTTAATAAATTTTAATGGTCTTCAACGCTGTATGTTTGATTCATATAAAATAACGTAATGTAAAGAAATACTAAACTGAAAACGCCAACATACCACAGATAGCGAAGTCGACACTGCAAGACAGCGTGAGCCAATCAGGTGACGAGGCGGTAAGATTCGAATTGAACAACGAGAGATACGGTTAGCCCGTAAGTATTAAGAAAAAGTATAATCCGGCTCGCTACACACGATTAAATAATTCAACATCAATACTAAAATAAAGTACACCAGATAAACGTCACATTACAAAGTGGCGCGCCAACTAGTAGGGCTAGAATAATTAAAAAATTATACCGTTAAACCCCATAGAATCTAGCGGCAGCTGCAGAAAATGAAACGGGCAGAGCATGACACAAGATACCAGGAGAAGCTACGCGAGAAGGCGAGAAAGGAAGCAGAGACGTTAGAAAAGGAGATTGAGAAAGACGTCAGAATGGAAGGAAGGGAAATAACTTCGGTGGAAGATGTGGAAGAATTATTAACTCCCGTGGAACCAAATAAACCCACACAACAGGAGGAAGCCAGAGCAGGCATGGACTTGCTACAACTATGGGAATTAATTAAAGAAGACGCTAGAAAAAATATGGAAGAATTAGATAAGAAGTTTGAGTCAATAAATGACAATTTCAAGAAACAAGGTGAAAAATTGGACAGAATTAACGAGGAATTAAGACAACAAAGGGAAGAGAATTCCAAGAAATTGCATGAAACACTAGATAATACTTCGGAAGGTATTGAAGAAACAGTAAATGAAAACAAGGAACCAGCAGACCAGAAGGTAGAAGTTAGTAAGAAGGAAACAGAAATTACCAAAGACAAAAGAATACTATTAACTGCAAATAAAAATAACAGCAACAAAGAGAATAATAAACACTTGGAAATGAAGACTAAGAAGAGGCATCCAAGGAGACTCATCAATATAAGAGAAGAATTGGAGATGATGAAGAATGGATTGATAAACATGTTTAATATACTAATTACCGACCATGAAGAAATCATAAATGTCCAAGATTATAGGAGAAGGTCAAACCAAATTGTAGAAATAACTTACTATAAAACTACAGGCAACAACTTTAAAAAAATCAATTAATAAATGGAATATACCACCGTTAGAAAGGTACACTAAATTATCAATGAAACAACAAATAATAAATGTACCATTGAAATATCTGTTATACAAAAGAAATAGTAAAGTGGTTGATGTAATAATGAATACTAATAGACATATAGTATTAGAAGAATTGATGTACGAGGAAACAGAGACTTATATCACCAGAACAGAATTAATGATGAACACCAAAGTAGTCCGAACAACAAGTGCAGATCAACCTATGGACCATGGGTAAACCAAAGGCGAACATTGCTGCAAAACGGGACTGATGTGAGAGATAACCGACACAGCATTGATGAAGGAAGAAAGAAGGGAATTAGATTAAACCAATGAGTAAGAAAAAACAAACGAAGCACCTTATACCATCATGTATGGAAGACCACCACCTCGAGCAATAGAATAACTTGTTAATTTCCCCACCAATCCTGAATACCAGTTCGATAATGCAAGATACTACAGCAAGATAGCGGAACAAGTAGAAAAGAAGAAGGAAAAATACCACAAAATCCAACCTAAAGCAATACGATATCAAGAAGGAGAAAAAGTGTTAATACGGAACAGAGCGTTACCTAGTTCCAGAGAGGGAATCACAAAGAAATTATTATTACTGTACAACGGCCCCTATATCATTGTCAAAGATAACCACAATAACACCTATGTCGTAAGTGAGATAACGACCAAGAGAATCAAAGGGACTTACAACCAGTCTTCTTTGAAGAAATATTATGAGGCGGTGTCAGAAAATTAAAAGAATTTGGAGATTAAACGTTATTATCCAAATTCAAAAATCAAAGTAAGTACAACTTACAAATAAATATTTGATTGAAATTAATAAATGAATGGAAAAAAAAATTTAGAAGAAAGATTATCTAAATTCAAAACAAAGGTAAGTACAACTTACAACCAAGTGTGAAACAATGTAATTTTGAATAAGAAAATATATATATATATATATATTAAAATACCATAAAAAACTGACAAAATAATAAAATATAAAACAAACAATGATGACGCTACATAACATCATTAATTAACCCTATTACAAAAGGGAATAATAAAGAATTAACGTTTCACAAAAAAGAAAAGACAAGACAATCAAATAAAAAATGACAATGACATATTAAATGGACAATCAATGAGGAAAAATATAAGTAAACCAGAAACCAGCTACAATGTTAATATTGATTATAAATGAGAGAGAAAGTGATAACCAATAAAATAACTATCATATGAAATAAATTGATGAAACAATGCAAAATATCTATTAAACATCGCCATAAGCATAGAAAAGGAATCCAAATAAGTCACTGAGAGGAAAAGGTCATGAGATGTATAAAAGAGAATAATTAATCCCAAGAGTGTTTTATTGTATTGATATTATATGAGTCAAAAATAGACGACTATTATTTTGATTATTATTACTATTATTATATGATGATGTTTGTTGAGATACGTCCAACAATTATTTTAAGTTATTGAGCAGATAGGCAAGACCTCTGAACTCAAAATGTGTATAAATGGATAGCAGAGTAATAGAGCCACACGTGCCCTCTGGCTAGTACCAATTTATATGAATAGGAGAGAAGAAAATTTTAGGGAGATAGAACATACAAGGGATAACACTCGTAATGAAAGAGTAAAGAAGGAGAATAATACAAAGTACCATATCATGAACCATGACCTAATAAAAATAAAATAAAGAAGAAAGTAACGATTGATGAATTCCTTAATAATAACAACCTGATTGAATAAACCATATTGATGATTTCAGAAAAGATAATTATTATTTTCAAAATAATCAATTCTTGTGGCGGTGCATTATGTAACATGACATAAGATAGTGAAAATACACTGATGATTAATAATAAAATAAAAAAGCTGAAGATAAGAAGAAAGGTCAAAAGACTTATAACTCAAAGATTAATGACCAAATTACGAAATGACAAATGACTAAGAAACTGACAATGACTTGACCCAATAGATTGGAAAACAACAAGAAAAATAAAATGTAACAAGAAGGAAGGAACAAGAAACCAAATGTAATCAAGAATATAATAACGAACATTGTAATCCCCAAATTATGACTAAAATATGTACGTAAACCAATGCACTAAGATAGTTAGGGCATAAATAAGATGTAACCATGTTAACAATAACAAGTAAGATAGTGATATTATGTATATTATATGAAAGAAGAAGAAAAATGTACCTATAAATATAAGGTAGGAAATTAAAAAAAACCATACCTAATTAATAGTGATAAACATAGTCAAAGCAAGTAAAAGATACATTGAGCCAAATAAAGGCAATAATTAATAACCAAAAGTGATCAATGTGAATTGAAAGTAAATTAATTATTCGTGACCAATAATCACACAGTGATATTAAAATAATTAGACAAACAGCGTGGGTAATATTAAGTGAGTGAGATGAAAAGTGTATAAATATAAGTAAGTGGTGAAATGCTATGTATAGCATATTATAAAAAGTGAAAGTGATAATAAATAAAGAAACCTTCTATGAAGGGAAAAGTGCAGTGGGTGTACAGAATAAAGTATTTTAAAAGCAGACTATAATAAAATAGCTAAACAACCTTTGATAAACTTTATGTTAGCAAGTAAGACTAAACTGATTGTGCTATTATTAATTTAAGTGATAGTAAGTAAGAATTATAAAAATAAGGTAAAAATTAAGTTATTAGAATGAATAGTAAAATAAGAAAGACAGACACTGTATTTTAGTGAAGGAATTAGTAAGTGAGGTATATTGTGTAAAGTACAGTTTAAAAGTAGTATTATAAGAGTTTTGTTATTGTTCAAAAACCCATAGAAAGTAGTAAATTATAAGATAAGCAAGATAGTAGTAAAAAACAGAAAAGTAGTTAGAAGTTTGATTTCAGGCTTGAACCTGGCAAGGAATATTTTATGATAAGGGATGTGGTTAGAATCACCAATGTTTTATTATCTGTTTCTATAAACAAATTGTTTAATGTACCAATATATAAAGTTAATGAGTTACAAAGAATGTTAAATAGTAGTATGGGGAAGTCTAGGCTCTAGGCCTAACATTTAGTGAAGGAACTTTGTAAATTTAAAAGGAAAACAATAACCCAGTATCAATCAGAGTATATCAAATGTTTAAGCAGTTAAGTAAGTATACCTAGTACAAAAATGTATAAATAATATCCAGTCTTAAAATAACTACATAAGAAACACAAATAAGGAAAATGTTATTAACTATTCAAAAGTAATCATGAGGGATATCAAAATAATCCTTAACAAAAAAGAAGAACAATGGTGTTCATATAATTGATGTAACTACTAATATAAGAAAGAATCTTAATTTGAAGATATTTTATAGATTTAAACCAAAATAAAACGTTAGAAGATAACAATGTCATAAGATACTGACCAATGAGAATTTGCATAATTTAATAGGTAACCATAGCAACTGAGATTTATTACCAAAAAAAACGTTGGAATTCTAATTAATTCATTATTGACTGAAGCGGAGGGCGGATGTATGAAGCTCTCGATCTGAAATTAACTATAAAAACTTAAATTTTTAATAAATCAAGAAGGAAGAAGTATTGTAGAAGCATTCCACACTACATCTGAAGAAAGGAACCATTATTAAAAGATTTAAACCATACAAATCACAGAAAAAATAAGAATACTTCAAAGGAACGTAACGGACGAACTATCCTGAAGGAAGAAGGGGATCGACCTAACTCAACTTGAGGACTTCGAACGATTACAGAGACTGGTGGAAGCCGAACTTTAATTGAAGCCATTGAGCGAGAATTGCGAACCATCCAAGGAAGAGAAGACGACTAGAGGATTCTGGAAGAAGAAGACGAACATCGGAAAAGGCACGTCAAGAACTCGATGAGTATAAACTAACAATTTCACTTAAAGATAAATTCCAATTATCCATAATAACGAGATAAAAAGTTTTCACTTCACTGATCACAATTTTGACTCAATAACTGAATTTAATTAATATATCACTATTAATAAACATGATTAACAATAAACTCTGAGATCGAATTATAATAAATTTTAAAAAAACATAACTTGCTGACAAAAATTTAACCAAACACTATTCTAATTCTCATGGCCAATAACTTACTTTGTATACATTAGAGTATTAACCATTGTGTATTTAGTTTAAGGAGTGTTATAATTTTGTCCATTTTAGCCGATAATCCAACTTCTGTAGTCAAAAGGACTTAAAACACCCTGAGACAAAATAATAATTGTAAACAAAACATTATTCGCCATGCTGGCGTCTTTACGTTACGAACTACTGAGCGATGCCAACTGAGCAATTTGTAAAAGTCGGTATCAACATAAACAAATGTACTATTCATTAAATGTAATTGAAAGGATAATATAAAGAAGGGTTTAATAAATTTTAATGGTCTTCAACGCTGTATGTTTGATTCATATAAAATAACGTAATATAAAGGAATACTAAACTGAAAACGCCAACATACCACAGTTAGCGAAGTCGACACTGCAAGACAGCGTGAGCCAATCAGGTGACGAGGCGGTAAGATTCGAATCGAACAACGAGAGATACGGTTAGCCCGTAAGTATTAAGAAAAAGTATAATCCGGCTCGCTACATACGATTAACCCTTCACAGAGTTATTTAACAGATTAATACTCACAATTATCCATAATTACACACTTATACTACGAATGCAACGAGCGACATAAAACGCTCGCCACACATTTTCGTTACTGTTACAAAGACAGTTACAAGGTTGAAAGACATCGACATAAAACAACACGCCATACATAAATATACCACGCAAAAAGTTTACATTACAATAAATATAGGATTTTTGCTAAAAAATAAGTTTTATAAATGGATCATTAAGGGCATACTGAAATTTTTATAATAATTTTTTTTAATAAAATCCAAATAGAACTATTTTTTAGTTTTAAAATATAAGTTTCAATAACATCAAGTTTTTATCTCATATGCCATTTCATAATATTGGAAAGCACAAATGGCAAATAAGTTAGGAGATGCCATGCCTTCGAAAACAATGGTTACACTGTGGACATAATCTGGCAAATTGACTTCTGTAAAAATGTGATTACACTCGGATGAAAACCATTTCAACTACTACACTATTTCTAAACACAAAGTAATGTTCAACGTAAGAAGTAAAAAACTTGTAATTTAAAAAAATAAAACACAGTTTTCCACCACTAAAAAGTTAGTAAAACATATAAATTTCATTTAAAAGTAACAAACTAATTGTATAAAATTACAGCATTGTAGACACATTAAGAACAACTCCTTTAAAGTAGTTCCATTTGGCAAGGATACTCAGTTTTCAACTGGCAATGCCTTTAGCATTATTTCAATGTTCATTCACCATCTTTCTTTTAGATATTCTCCACAGTTTCAAAATCCAGAGTTGGCCTTTGATTTTTAAAAACAGGAATAATCATATGGACTAAAATCAGTCAAGTAAGGTGGCTCAAGTACTACTATAATGAGGAAAGTTATAGTTACTATCAGCCACACCTGTTTGGAGAAGTGGTCAAATTTTGTCCTTAATTTGTTACACAAAGTTTTTTATGGGAAAAAACAAAAGTTTTACCTTATAGACTGAACCGGTTTTCGCTTTTAAAAAGCTTCTTCAGAGCCTGCCGTTGGGAGCACTGTATGTCTTGTTGTTGGCGATGATATCGACTTTTGAAAGATCAATATTGTGTGTGTGGGGTGTGATATGTTCGAATAATGCATGTGATTTTAATTGTGTCTGTTCATTTCGGATGTCGTTTTTATGGGTATTCGTGTGTTTGTATATTTCCAATTGTTCTAGAGTGTTTAGTTTTTGGCTTTTTGTGTGTACGTTGTAATAAAACTTTTTTACCTCTCTTAAAGCCACACGTCGTGGACGTCAATTTGTAACGAGTTAGCCTGTCGTACTCTTTATATGTACGTTTATAATTACTATGCCACTCGTTGTTGGCGTCAATTTGTAATGATATGACTCTGTCATATTCTGCAAAAAGTGAGTTTTATCGTGTGTTAGCCCCACACGTTGTAGTCGTTACTTTGTGTTTATTTCTAACAGTCGTACTTTTTCTAATTTCCCATGCTGACGATGTCCGTTGCAAACTCACGAATTACCAGTAATAATATCTCACGAGTGTAATCCTTACCTGTTGTTTAATGAGTAAATTTATTTCCCGGGTGGCGCCAAATTGTTTATGAAAACAATTAAAACAAGTTAAACTGAGCGGTCGTTCTATGCGGTGATGACTAACTCAAATTACCCTCGCAACTGGCGGGCATTTGAATCTCGCTTGTAGTTAGTCGTGCTGCCGACGTCTAACGCAGGCAGACAATTTTGCTCATCGCTAAAGTACACAAACTTTATAATACAATTTATACTGAAATAAAGGACGGTTATTACTATTCAGTACTAGTTTATTAACGTATAATAGTTATTAGTTAATTAGTTAAATACCAAAATATACTGTTATCAAATAGTGTTGCTCCGGCAATAAATAGACACTATTAACAGCTTGGCTAAGTTGACTGAAACGTTTCTAAATTGGCATGGCCGTCGTCAATGTTTATTTTCTACAGTTCGTTCAATCTTTGAGTTCTTTTGATTACTAAAAAAATTTAATAAGATGATAATAAAGTACACTACCTTACATCAATGGTACTTATATACTATTAGAGTTAAATACAATTCGTTTTTTAAGTGTTAAAAGTGTGTGTTAATAATTCGTAATTTGTACACAGGTTATTTTATGTTTACGTACAAGTTTAGTTTTTATTATCAATAAATCCTAGAAATAAATTTAGTTATCAGTTCGAAGTGAGAGTTATTTGTGTTCTGAGAAAAGTTAATTAGAATTTATTTCGTAAATTCGGGTAGTTCAGATATACTTAACAAATCTTGTTGAATTCTGGTTAAGAGTCACTTAGTTCTTAGTTAGGTTGGGTTGATACGATCATCAATCTTCCATCATTTATACTTTGGATTACATCTGGCTTCTTTTTCAGTTAATTTGGATAAAATAATTAATTTTGAATATTAAAATCTGGTCTATTATCTCTGTTGGTTTGATTAATTCTTCATTAGACTTCTTGCATCCTCATCTCATTAAATTTTGAAGTATTTATTATTATTTTAATTAAAAATTGAGTTGAATATGGTTTAGCTTCTGTATCTCTTCATCGTCAATAATGGACTAATGTTTTATAACGGAATTATATTAAATAACATTCCGTTGTTATGGCAACTGTCTATACTCTCATTGGTTGATTACATTTATGTCTATTGTTATAATATTTGAATTTTAGTTCAAAATGAATAAATATTTTCTGATGGCTATTATTCTTCTGTCTTTTTATCTATGTATTAGATATTATCACAACTGTTTCTATTTTCTTTCAAAGATCATTTTGACATCCCACAAAGCTGGGTTTGTTCATGTAAACATAAATTATTTCGGTATGGTCTTTTTACTTTTTTCAGCCATATTCCTTCTTATAAACTTAACTCTTTTAATTGAACAAATAACTATCTTGGTGAATAACATTATAACACCATTTATTCTATCTTGCTAATCATCCCTTTAAACATTTTTATTAACATAGGATGTTTTATTTATTTTGCACTCATATTATTTAGTTTATTCTTATTTAACACTATTATATTAGCTGTCTATCCATCTTTTAACATTTATTATATATTTTTACTATTTAAACATTGTAACAATAACATCCTTAATATCATTATGGGATTTTTATCCTGAATACAACATTACTGTACTATTAATCTACTATCAATTCTAACTATATTAACAATATTCTGGTTACTCTTAGTTTTTGGTACCTTTCACCCTTAAATTATAGTGTTAATCACTGGTTTTGGCGTCTTTACCTACATGTTGTGTTTTATATTTACTTGTTCACTCTCACTTCTATATGAGTTTTGATTTATAATTCTGGTTGTTTATCTCTATTTTGGGTTACACTTGCACTTTGTACCTTTTTACTGTACTTTAGTGTTAATAATGGTTATTCCCTAATATTTATTTCTTTTACTCACTTCTAACACTTACACTGTTAATCACTTTCACTTTTGGGTTTTTTATTGTTTTATACACAATTGATAGTTAGTCTGTTAACAATTTTATGTTTTGATTTTCTTATCATATTAATAACATATAATATCTATTACTCTGGTTAGTGTACTTTAACTGAGATTATTTTATTTAATTTTAATACTTGTTACTAGACATTTAGTATTTGTTTGTGCCTTTTTCATCATTATTTGAGTTTATACCTTCTCATTTTATTTCCTTTATTGGGTCAACACTTGGGTTGGGTCATAGTCATTGTCTTCTCCTTAGTTTAATATAGTTAATTCATTATAGTTTTTTCTGTGGTATTGGGGCGGCTTTTTGTGTTGTAACATAATGCCTCTCCATCAAAATTGATCATTTTGGTAAAACACTAGCATAGTTTTTTATGAAATTATCAGTTATATTTAATTTTTTCCTTTTTCTTCTTGTTTATTTCTTCCTTCTTGTTTATCTTCTTACTTGTTCCACTCCTTTTTATTTAGTTATTTTTTAGATCTGTTTTTACTTATTTCCATTAGTGCGTTCTCCCTGTTATATTTAATTTCCCTAATTTAAGTAGCTGGTTTCATCCATTACTACCTTTTATTCTGAGACCAGAGGAACATCATCTCTGCTCAGTTAATTGATTGCTGGACCTATTCTCAGTCAATCTTAAATACCTTTTTGTCATCTTGTGACTTTCATTAATAATAACAATAATATTTTGGGGATTGTCCGCTTTATGGTTCTTTAGATCATTTTAACTTCTTTCTACTCTTTCTTCCTTCGGCTATACCTTTGCTATATCCTGTTATATACTCACACAGTTGATTGTTTTTATTTATTTGTTTGTTAATTTCATTATTTCTAACTTTTAATTAGTTTGTTTTCTTTTCTTCTTGTGATCATTTTAATTATTTTAGACATTTTTTCTTTTCTTCTCCTTTGTTGATTACCCTTATTTTGCTTTAGCCACTTGCTGTATATTTGCTTTATATTTTTTCTTGTACCAGTTCTTTTTTTACTTTCTCTGAATATTCTATATTCTTTACAATTTTATGTATTTGTCTTGGCAGGTCTTGCTTGGTTCTATATTTGTTTATTTTAATTGATCTCCTTTCTAATTCTCTTGTATTATTAATTCTTGTCTTCACTTCGTTTGTTTATTTTATTTTATCTGACATATTTTCTAGATATTAGTGTAAGTTGGTTGTACTTACTATTTTGGAATTTTGTAGTTTATCCCTTTATTTTATCTCTTATCCCATATGTTTCCTAAATGGTAGTGCAAGTTGATCTTACTTATTTTTTTGAATTTTGTAATTTATTATTATAATTGTTCATCCTTCCTCGTAGAACTTCTTGATGGAAACTTGGTTATATACTCCCTTGATCTTTTTAGTTATTGGATTGCTTACTTCATACGTATTGTTGCCATTGTCTTTTGTTATGATACAAGGTCCTACGTATAATAATAATAGTTTCTTGGCTATACCATCGAATGTACTAGGTAGCTCACGATTTTTTATTAACATTTTTTCTCCTAAGTGATAGTTAATTACTTTTGTCTGGTTCAGTGAATATTTGGTTTTTTGTTTTTCTATCTTCTCCATGATCCTGTTATAGTATTTCTTTTCTTCACACGGGTCTTCTGGGTTAGTTGGAAAGTCAGTCAAATCCTGTATCTCTCTATGTGGCTTTCTTTCAAACATCATAGAATATGGGGTGTTTTCAATAAAATGGTGGTAACTTATGTTTAAAAATTCTTCTGTTGATATTAAATATTTTTGCCATTCTCTCTGTTTATCATGACAGTATGTTCTCAACATGCGTCCCACCTCTCTCAATACTCTTTCCGCGGGATTACTGCTTGGATGATATACGGACGTTTTGTATGTTTTTATATTTATTTCCAATAGTTTTTCTTTCCACCTTCTTCCTTTTAACTGTATTCCGTGATCGGATATTATAGTATATGGTTTTCCAATTTCAGGTATGTACTTGATTTTAATTATATCCAAGATTTTCTTTGTGGTTGCTCTGTTGATAGCGTATAATTTGGTGTATTTAGTGTAATGGTCAAATAGAATTACAATGAACTTGAATCTATGCCTCCCTCCGCTACGTGGGAATGGTCCACATATATCAAGAAACACTTTTTCAAGTTTATTATTTGATGTGATGGGTATCATCATTCCATCCTTTCTCTCATTATTGGTTTTAACCATTTGACATATAGTGCATGTTTTGATATTTTTAATCACTTTTCGGGTTATACTTTTAATAAACAATTCTTCCAAAGTTTTGACTATTTTTAAAGCTCCCATGTGTCCGTACCTGACATGGTAGTCTTTGATGAATTTATTTTCTAGAGATGTTGGAACTACTAGCTTCCAATTTCCATGATTCCCTTTGGTTTTAATGAATAACACATCCTTATGTATGCAATAAAATTTGTTAATAATTTCTTCTGATTCCATCACTCTCCTTCATATGTTGGCTAATTTGGTATCTTGTTTCTGCTGTTGTATGATCTCATTGACTATCTCTTCCAGGTCCTTTCTATCCTTCAATATATAATACACTTTGGCGATTTTTAATGTCTGATTGTCAATATTTATTCTGGATAATACGTAAACTTATTTATTATGGTTTGATAGCTCTTCTCATTCACTTTGTCTTGGTCGTTTAGTCATTTCTTGTCAATTATTCTTAAGTTGTTTCCTTAAATATCATTTATGCTTTTTCTTTTGATTATTATTAATTGGTTTAATGAATTTAATGCTCTTTCCTTTCCATTGGTTTGCTTGGTCATTACTCTGAAACTCAGTCCCATTTCTCGGTGTGTGGTATCTAGTTTACCCATGGTCCATAGTTTCATCTGCACTTGTCGTTTGGATCACTCTGGTGTGCAGAACTATTTCTGTCCTAGCGATATAGGTCTCTGCTACCTGGTACAGTAATTCTTCTAATACCATGTGTGCATTAGTATCAATGACTGCTTCCATCACTTTATTATGTTGTTTATCAACAAATAGGTCAATGGTATATCCATCCTATGTGCTATCACTGATTTTTGATTACACATGTCTATTTCTGGTGTATTCAGTTTTCTTATAGACCTTCTTAATTTGTTACACACTGTTTTGTTGTGAGTCCTTTCAATTTTTGGTATTTTCCATTTAAGTATTGTTTTTCTTAAGTTTCTTCTCACTGGTTGGTAGTTAACCCCTTCTAGAATTTCTTTTAGAGTTCTCCTACACTCCATAAAATTCATTATTCCATTCTGGTCGGTCATCGGTAAATTAAACACATTAATTAGTCCATTCTTCACCATCTCCAATTCTTCTCTTGTTTTTAATAGTTTCCTTTGATGCATTTTCTTTGTCTTCACTTCCATGTTTTTAATATTCTCTTTGTTTTTGTTATTTTTATTTTCAGATAACAATGTACTTGGGTCTTCTTTAATTTCTATTTCCTTACCTCTTTCTATTTTCTGATCATCATCCAGTTTTTTATTGAAATCGTCCATTTTCTTATGTATTTGTTTAAAGTTTTCATTCATTTGTCTATAATGTTCAACCATTAACTTCATTATGTCCTGCAGGGTCACTTTCTGTGGTTGTTCTGGCATTTTCGTCTGTTGCTTCACTTCCCCGTCTTTGACTATTTCTTCTTCTATTTGAATATTTGATTGTTCCAAGTTTTTATTAATTGGTATTTCCTTGAATTCTTCTATTAACAACCTATTATGTTCTTTCCTCCATTTACAAATATCTTCTCTGGATAGTTCAAACATAACCCTTATCCATTCCTTTTATTCTGCATTTTCCGTTTGTATTGGTTTCTCTGGTTGTCTTATTATTTGTCTCATTTCTTCATACTCCTCCTGTGTATATTCCTCTGTCACCTGTGCGTATATTCCCCTTCTTTCGTTTTTCATCTGTGTACAATTATCGTACCATCTATCCCAATCTTCTTCAGTCATTCCTTCCACGTTGTTATCGTCCTTTAGTGGGTTTTCCCGATAGTCTCTTCTTTATCACACCTTGCGTCTAGCTCCCACATTTCATCATAAATATCTCTTAACGTCATTTTGTCGTTTGGTGTTCCCGCTACATTCACACGACTCATCTGTGCTCGTTCATGATCAGTGGTATTTTTCTTGATATACTCCATCTCCTTGCTGAATTTTTTAAGTAACCCTGTCATCCATTCCGCGTAGCTCAATCGTCTCTGTTGTTTGGGCATCTTCGTTTGTTGTTCTGGCATATCTTTCTGTTTCATCTTGTTATCTTTTTTCGTAACCGCCGCTAGCCTTTAATTTGAGCCCCACGTTGGGCGCCAATTTGTAATAAAACTTTTTTACCTCTCTTAAAGCTACACGTCGTGGACGTCAATTTGTAACGAGTTAGCCTGTCGTACTCTTTATATGTACAGTACAGTCCCGTTTAACTGAATCCCATTTAACCGAATTTCCGGGTCAACCGAACCACCGAAAATACTTTTGTATTACCATATTTTATACTGCTTTCATACAGGGACTGTACACAAACATTCGGCCGGCGCCGCGCGAGAACTCGTAGCGTTGACTGTCCACTGACTCAGCCGCACTTTTTCGCTACATTAAATTTTGTTTTACTGTACTGTATTCCACCATAATTCTTTCATGTTTGTTGCGAATTTCATGTTTTATTATTCATGTGCGTACGCTTTTATTTCCTACATAGAGTACTGTATAAATTTTTCACTGTACTATTGTATTTCACTACAATTTTTTATGTTTGTTACAACTACTGTACTTTTCCAAAATGTCTCATTCATGTAAAATAAAGTATGTATTATTTCACTGCATTTTTAGCGTACTCTATTTATAAATTAATACCTGTAGAGTGTTGTGATAAATTCGTTTGTAATAGGATTATTGTAATGTGCCTTGCTATTGTAGGCCTTGCTATTGTAGGCCTTGCTCGCCCGTGGGCCGTGACCCCGTGAACAACACAACTATCCAGTCTGAGATATGAAAATACATATTTTCCGGTTTAACTGAATTTTCGTTTAACCGAAGCCTTATGGGTCCCATCATATTCGGTTAAACGGGACTGTAGTGTACGTTTATAATTACTATGCCACTCGTAGTTGGCATCAATTTGTAACGATATGACTCTGTTGTATTCTGTAAAAGTGTGTTTTATCGTGTGTTAGCCCCACACGTTGTAGTCATTACTTTGTGTTTATTTCTAACAGTCGTACTTTTTCTAATTTCCCATGCTGACGATGTCCGTTGCAAACTCACGAATTACCAGTACCAATATCTCACGAGTGTAATCCTTACCTGTTGTTTAATGAGTAAATTTATTTCCCGGGTGGCGCCAAATTGTTTATGAAAACAATTAAAACAAGTTAAACTGAGCGGTCATTCTATGCGGTGATGACTAATTCAAATTACCCTCGCAGCTGGCGGGCATTTGAATCTCGCTTGTTGTTCGTCGTGCTGCTGACGTCTAACGCTGGCAGACAATTTTGCTCATCACTAAAGTACACAAACTTTATAATACAATTTATACTGAAATAAAGGACGGTTATTACTATTCAGTACTAGTTTATTAACGTATAATAGTTATTAGTTAATTAGTTAAATACAAAAATATACTGTTATCAAATAATGTTGCTCCGGCAATAAATAGACACTATTCTCAGCTTGGCTAAGTTGACTGAAACGTTTCTAAATCGGCATGGCTGTCGTCAATGTTTATTTTCTACAGTTCGTTCAATCTTTGAGTTCTTTTGATTATGAAAAAAATTTAATAAGATGATAATAAAGTACACTACCTTACATCAATGGTACTTATATACTATTAGAGTTAAATACAATTCATTTTTTAAGTGTTAAAAAGTGTGTGTTAATAATTCGTAATATGTACATAGGTTATTTTATGTTTACGTACAAGTTTAGTTTTTATTATCAATCAATCCTTGAAAGAAATTTAGTTATCAATTCGAAGTGAGTTATTTGTGTTGTGAGAAAAGTTAATTAGAATTTATTTCGTAAATTCGGGTAGTTCAGATATACTTAACAAATCTTGTTGAATTCTGGTTAAGAGTCACTTAGTTCTTTGTTAGGTTTGGGTCGATACAATCATCAATCTTCCATCATTTATACTTTGGATTACATCTGGCTTCTTTTTCAGTTAATTTGGATAAAATAATTTTGAATATTAAAATCTGGTCTATTATCTCTGTTGGTTTGACTAATTCTTCATTAGACTTCTTGCATCCTCATCTCATTAAATTTTGAAGTATTTATTATTATTTTAATTGAAAATTGAGTCGAATATGGTTTGGCTTCTGTATCTCTTGATCGTCAGTAATGGACTAATGTTTTATAACGGAATTATATTAAATAACGTTCCGTTGTTATGGCAACTGTCTATACTCTCATTGGTTGATTACATTTATGTCTATTGTTATAATATTTGAATTTTAATTCAAAATGAATAAATATTTTCTGATGGCTATTAATCTTCTGTCTTCTTATCTATGTATTAGATATTATCACAACTGTTTCTATTTTCTTTCAAAGATGATTTTGACATCCCACAAAGCTGGGTTTGTTCATGTATTAAAGTTTTGACAAAAATGTTAATATTATGTTATTACATTTCTTTCTTATTTTATGTTTTTAATCTAACTCTGACATCTCAACATGGTTCACAAATTGTACTTAATGAGTTACCTGCCCTGAATTTTCTAATACAATAATTAATTTCTTACAATTTGTCTATTTTGGATTTCTACAGTTAGGCATTTTATAGGCCTAAGTAGTAATTGGCTATATCTTCTTATTTTACACAAATTACGATTATTGTTCATTTACATATGTTTTGCTTGGTGTCGCTTATGACTTATATACCTTTTCAATTAAATTGGGCTGGTTTACAATAATTGAATGTTCTTATTAATTTAATAAATAATTGCTTGTCTGTTATTCTCTAATTTATTTTTCCTGTCTTTACTCAAATGATTATTATTATGTTTGTAAAATTTTATCTCCTTACTCATATCTATTGCCATTTCTTATAACTTGTTTATCATTTAATATTACTTATAAAACATAACACAAAAATTTAGGTTTATGGTCTGTTTACTTTTTTCAGCCATATTCCTTCTTATAAACTTAACTCTTTTAATTGAACAAATAACTATCTTGGTGAATAACATTATAACACCATTTATTCTATCTTGCTAATCATCCCTTTAAACATTTTTATTAACATAGGATGTTTTATTTATTTTGCACTCATATTATTTAGTTTATTCTTATTTAACACTATTATATTAGCTGTCTATCCATCTTTTAACATTTATTATATATTTTTACTATTTAAACATTGTAACAATAACATCCTTAATATCATTATGGGATTTTTATCCTGAATACAACATTACTGTACTATTAATCTACTATCAATTCTAACTATATTAACAATATTCTGGTTACTCTTAGTTTTTGGTACCTTTCACCCTTAAATTATAGTGTTAATCACTGGTTTTGGCGTCTTTACCTACATGTTGTGTTTTATATTTACTTGTTCACTCTCACTTCTATATGAGTTTTGATTTATAATTCTGGTTGTTTATCTCTATTTTGGGTTACACTTGCACTTTGTACCTTTTTACTGTACTTTAGTGTTAATAATGGTTATTCCCTAATATTTATTTCTTTTACTCACTTCTAACACACTGTTAATCACTTTCACTTTTGGGTTTTTTATTGTTTTATACACAATTGATAGTTAGTCTGTTAACAATTTTATGTTTTGATTTTCTTATCATATTAATAACATATAATATCTATTACTCTGGTTAGTGTACTTTAACTGAGATTATTTTATTTAATGTTAATACTTGTTACTAGACATTTAGTATTTGTTTGTGCCTTTTTCATCATTATTTGAGTTTATACCTTCTCATTTTATTTCCTTTATTGGGTCAATCACTTGGGTTGGGTCATAGTCATTGTCTTCTCCTTAGTTTAATATAGTTAATTCATTATAGTTTTTTCTGTGGTATTGGGGCGGCTTTTTGTGTTGTAACATAATGCCTCTCCATCAAAATTGATCATTTTGGTAAAACACTAGCATAGTTTTTTATGAAATTATCAGTTATATTTAATTTTTTCCTTTTTCTTCTTGTTTATTTCTTCCTTCTTGTTTATCTTCTTACTTGTTCCACTCCTTTTTATTTAGTTATTTTTTAGATCTGTTTTTACTTATTTCCATTAGTGCGTTCTCCCTGTTATATTTAATTTCCCTAATTTAAGTAGCTGGTTTCATCCATTACTACCTTTTATTCTGAGACCAGAGGAACATCATCTCTGCTCAGTTAATTGATTGCTGGACCTATTCTCAGTCAATCTTAAATACCTTTTTGTCATCTTGTGACTTTCATTAATAATAACAATAATATTTTGGGGATTGTCCGCTTTATGGTTCTTTAGATCATTTTAACTTCTTTCTACTCTTTCTTCCTTCGGCTATACCTTTGCTATATCCTGTTATATACTCACACAGTTGATTGTTTTTATTTATTTGTTTGTTAATTTCATTATTTCTAACTTTTAATTAGTTTGTTTTCTTTTCTTCTTGTGATCATTTTAATTATTTTAGACATTTTTTCTTTTCTTCTCCTTTGTTGATTACCCTTATTTTGCTTTAGCCACTTGCTGTATATTTGCTTTATATTTTTTCTTGTACCAGTTCTTTTTTTACTTTCTCTGAATATTCTATATTCTTTACAATTTTATGTATTTGTCTTGGCAGGTCTTGCTTGGTTCTATATTTGTTTATTTTAATTGATCTCCTTTCTAATTCTCTTGTATTATTAATTCTTGTCTTCACTTCGTTTGTTTATTTTATTTTATCTGACATTTTCTAGATATTAGTGTAAGTTGGTTGTACTTACTATTTTGGAATTTTGTAGTTTATCCCTTTATTTTATCTCTTATCTCATATGTTTCCTAAATGGTAGTGCAAGTTGATCTTACTTATTTTTTTGAATTTTGTAATTTATTATTATAATTGTTCATCCTTCCTCGTAGAACTTCTTGATGGAAACTTGGTTATATACTCCCTTGATCTTTTTAGTTATTGGATTGCTTACTTCATACGTATTGTTGCCATTGTCTTTTGTTATGATACAAGGTCCTACGTATAATAATAATAGTTTCTTGGCTATACCATCGAATGTACTAGGTAGCTCACGATTTTTTATTAAGATTTTTTCTCCTAAGTGATAGTTAATTACTTTTTATTTCTTTTATGAATTTGCTAACTGCTATAATTTTTTATTGTTCGACTAAGCTTTTCGTCATTACTGACATCTTCAGGTCTTAAACAACATTTCTTCAATTTTTATATTGATATCCAGGAAATTAATTTCTAATCCTCCAATTTCTTCTTGAAATTTTATTGTTTTTTCTATGTTATTTAGTTGTTCCGTAAATTTTTCAAATTCATTTACTTCACCTTCCCAAACTATTAGTATGTCATCTACATACCTGATCCATTTTTTAATTCTTCTTTCTTTATCTATATCTTTTAAAATTTTGATTTCAAAGCTATTCATGAATATCTCTGCCATTAATGGTGAAAGCGGTGATCCCATTGGTAATCCATTTTCTTGTATGTAAAACTTGTTATTAAATCTGAAGTAGTTCTGGCTTAGGCATAATTCTAATCCTTCTATTATTTCGTTTTTCCATTCTACATTACTTAATTTGTTTTTCTTTATTATTTCTACTGTTTTTGCTATTGGTATGTTGGTGTACATATCTTTTATATTGTAGCGGGTCAATTTTTGGGTGTTTTATTTTAACCGTTTGGGGCATTTATATATTTGTATTCATTTCATTTTCGGTCGGGATCCTTATAAAAATAATGTAAAACTGTATTATTGTGCAACGTATTTGTCCGTATAATAGACCAGAGTTGAGAAACAGTTGGAAACAAAATGAGACGCAGGTTGTTGTTGTGTAATGCGGCAAAGGAATTTGCACCTCCACAAAATTCGCAGAAATCTGTACTGGTGTGGCAGTGCACACACGTCACTACTCGCGCATGAGCGCATACCCAAGCGATGTTGAAAAACCAAGATGGCTAGAGAGAATAATATTCATCGCCTTCTCCAAAACTTTGCGGAAGCGCTGTTGTAAGTCCCACCCACTTTTATGACATTAGCCAGTGCCTGGTTGAAATCGTCTGCTATCGTCATTCCAACAACTACATGACTAGCATGAGTCGAAACTGTGACGACTACATACAAGGCATTGATGTCCGTCGTCTTGACTAAAATGCTCCTGGAGTGGGGAACTGAGAGACGCAGGCAGTCTGGGGTCGACTCTCGCCTGTGCTGGTCGCCCGTCAACCGGACTCAGAAACAAAATTTTTTTAAACTGATATAACAGTGAAATAGCCGAAAAAGTTTATGTGACCGCGGTCGGGAAAAATGTAAAACAACATTAAACACCTTTTGGACATTTCACACGAAATTAGAAAAGAAATGGATGTGCGCGAAGACCACGTGGCCGGGGGTTATTTCGTCTATTGAAAGTGTAAGGGTTGGGGTTTTATAAAGGTATGGGGTATCAAATAAATTAAAATTAATTTAAGTGAAAATGGCAGGCTGGGCTCTCTTGTTTAATGTATGTAAGTAGTAGAAAATAAGAATAGTACATAAGACGTAATCATTACACAACCTGTAAAATCATAATATTTTTAAAGTATGTAAAATCTATATTTGGAGGAAAAGTAAAAAATTCAAATCTGTAAAATGATTTTAAAATAAAATTAAAGGTTAAATTCTCTTCAAAAATGAGTTGTGTCAGTACTTTGCATAACCCATAGACCATGTTTGTATCTAGGTACATGTGATCGAATCCTGTGACCCTGTAAGTTTTCGTAACGGTAAGTAACAATTAATTGGAAATTTAATAATCATAATACATGTGATTGATCAGTAAGTCACAATATCTAATGACATTAATTTTGTCTTATTTGTTATGGTAATTTCTTTTAATCTTTCTATTACCTTTTTACTATTTTCTATGCTGTGGATTTCTTCTTTTTCATATGCCATTTTGATTCTTTTACTTATTTCTTTTGATATTTTGTATGTTGGTGAATTTATAAATGATACTATAGGTCTTAATGGCATTTCTTTTTTATGTAACTTAATTTGACATCTAAATTTTGGAGCTTCAGGATTATGTTCTATTTTTTGTTTCTTTTGCCATTCTGTTAGATATGTTGTCTTTTTTATCAATTTCTTTGTTTGTGCTTGAAATTTACTTCTGTAATCATATTTTATTTCTTTATATGGTCCTTTTTGTATAAATTGTTCTGCTTTTTCGATATAATCTCTTTTGTTCATTACCACTGTTGTGTTACCTTTATCGGCTTTTATAACTATCAAATTGTTCTCCGTGATTTTCTTTTTTAATTCTCTTATATTTCTTTTTATTTGTGTTTCGTTTTTATTTCTTACATTTTTGTTTTTCTTACATATTTTTTCTACTATTTCTTTTACTTCACTTCTTAATTGTTTTTTAGTTTCTTCATTTTTTATTTTATCGATTATTTCTTCACATTCTATTATTGTATTTTCTTTATCTATGTTTGTTTTTGTTGCATATTTTAAACTTTTCCCTAATAATTTATGTTCATTTTCTGTAAACTTTGTTTCTGTTAAATTTAATACTTTTTCAGCAAATTTTATTTCTTTATCTTTTTCTTTATTTTTCTTTATTTGTTGTTTAAGACCTGAAGATGTCAGTAATGACGAAAAGCTTAGTCGAACAATAAAAAATTATAGCAGTTAGCAAATTCATAAAAGAAATAGTAAGGATGGCTGCTAATTTAAACAATACGAAGAATAAAACATGTTAATTACTTTTGTCTGGTTCAGTGAATATTTGGTTTTTTGTTTTTCTATCTTCTCCATGATCCTGTTATAGTATTTCTTTTCTTCACACGGGTCTTCTGGGTTAGTTGGAAAGTCAATCAAATCCTGTATCTCTCTATGTGGCTTTCTTCCAAACATCATAGAATATGGGGTGTTTTCAATAAAATGGTGGTAACTTATGTTTAAAAATTCTTCTGTTGATATTAAATATTTTTGCCATTCTCTCTGTTTATCATGACAGTATGTTCTCAACATGCGTCCCACCTCTCTCAATACTCTTTCCGCGGGATTACTGCTTGGATGATATACGGACGTTTTGTATGTTTTTATATTTATTTCCAATAGTTTTTCTCTCCACCTTCTTCCTTTTAACTGTATTCCGTGATCGGTTATTATAGTATATGGTTTTCCAATTTCAGGTATGTACTTGATTTTAATTATATCCAAGATTTTCTTTGTGGTTGCTCTGTTGATAGCGTATAATTTGGTGTATTTAGTGTAATGGTCAAATAGAATTACAATGAACTTGAATCTATGCCTCCCTCCGCTACGTGGGAATGGTCCACATATATCAAGAAACACTTTTTCAAGTTTATTATTTGATGTGATGGGTATCATCATTCCATCCTTTCTCTCATTATTGGTTTTAACCATTTGACATATAGTGCATGTTTTGATATTTTTAATCACTTTTCGGGTTATACTTTTAATAAACAATTCTTCCAAAGTTTTGACTATTTTTAAAGCTCCCATGTGTCCCTGACACATGGTACCTGATCATGATGCGTACCTGACATGGTAGTCTTTGATGAATTTATTTTCTAGAGATGTTGGAACTACTAGCTTCCAATTTCCATGATTCCCTTTGGTTTTAATGAATAACACATCCTTATGTATGCAATAAAATTTGTTAATAATTTCTTCTGATTCCATCACTCTCCTTCATATGTTGGCTAATTTGGTATCTTGTTTCTGCTGTTGTATGATCTCATTGACTATCTCTTCCAGGTCCTTTCTATCCTTCAATATATAATACACTTTGGCGATTTTTAATGTCTGATTGTCAATATTTATTCTGGATAATACGTAAACTTATTTATTATGGTTTGATAGCTCTTCTCATTCACTTTGTCTTGGTCGTTTAGTCATTTCTTGTCAATTATTCTTAAGTTGTTTCCTTAAATATCATTTATGCTTTTTCTTTTGATTATTATTAATTGGTTTAATGAATTTAATGCTCTTTCCTTTCCATTGGTTTGCTTGGTCATTACTCTGAAACTCAGTCCCATTTCTCGGTGTGTGGTATCTAGTTTACCCATGGTCCATAGTTTCATCTGCACTTGTCGTTTGGATCACTCTGGTGTGCAGAACTATTTCTGTCCTAGCGATATAGGTCTCTGCTACCTGGTACAGTAATTCTTCTAATACCATGTGTGCATTAGTATCAATGACTGCTTCCATCACTTTATTATGTTGTTTATCAACAAATAGGTCAATGGTATATCCATCCTATGTGCTATCACTGATTTTTGATTACACATGTCTATTTCTGGTGTATTCAGTTTTCTTATAGACCTTCTTAATTTGTTACACACTGTTTTGTTGTGAGTCCTTTCAATTTTTGGTATTTTCCATTTAAGTATTGTTTTTCTTAAGTTTCTTCTCACTGGTTGGTAGTTAACCCCTTCTAGAATTTCTTTTAGAGTTCTCCTACACTCCATAAAATTCATTATTCCATTCTGGTCGGTCATCGGTAAATTAAACACATTAATTAGTCCATTCTTCACCATCTCCAATTCTTCTCTTGTTTATAATAGTTTCTTTTGATGCATTTTCTTTGTCTTCACTTCCATGTTTTTAATATTCTCTTTGTTTTAGTTATTTTTATTTTCAGATAACAATGTACTTGGGTCTTCTTTAATTTCTATTTCCTTACCTCTTTCTATTTTCTGATCATCATCCATTTTTTATTGAAATCGTCCATTTTCTTATGTATTTGTTTAAAGTTTTCATTCATTTGTCTATAATGTTCAACCATTAACTTCATTATGTCCTGCAGGGTCACTTTCTGTGGTTGTTCTGGCATTTTCGTCTGTTGCTTCACTTCCCCGTCTTTGACTATTTCTTCTTCTATTTGAATATTTGATTGTTCCAAGCTTTTATTAATTGGTATTTCCTTGAATTCTTCTATTAACAACCTATTATGTTCTTTCCTCCATTTACAAATATCTTCTCTGGATAGTTCAAACATAACCCTTATCCATTCCTTTTATTCTGCATTTTCCGTTTGTATTGGTTTCTCTGGTTGTCTTATTATTTGTCTCATTTCTTCATACTCCTCCTGTGTATATTCCTCTGTCACCTGTGCGTATATTCCCCTTCTTTCGTTTTTCATCTGTGTACAATTATCGTACCATCTATCCCAATCTTCTTCAGTCATTCCTTCCACGTTGTTATCGTCCTTTAGTGGGTTTTCCCGATAGTCTCTTCTTTATCACACCTTGCGTCTAGCTCCCACATTTCATCATAAATATCTCTTAACGTCATTTTGTCGTTTGGTGTTCCCGCTACATTCGCACGACTCATCTGTGCTCGTTCGTGATCAGTGGTATTTTTCTTGATATACTCCATCTCCTTGCTGAATTTTTTAAGTAACCCTGTCATCCATTCCGCGTAGCTCAATCGTCTCTGTTGTTTGGGCATCTTCGTTTGTTGTTCTGGCATATCTTTCTGTTTCATCTTGTTATCTTTTTTCGTAACCGCCGCTAGCCTTTAATTTGAGCCCCACGTTGGGCGCCAATTTGTAATAAAACTTTTTTACCTCTCTTAAAGCTACACATCGTGGACGTCAATTTGTAACGAGTTAGCCTGTCGTACTCTTTATATGTACAGTACAGTCCCGTTTAACTGAATCCCATTTAACCGAATTTCCGGGTCAACCGAACCACCGAAAATACTTTTGTATTACCATATTTTATACTGCTTTCATACAGGGACTGTACACAAACATTCGGCCGGCGCCGCGCGAGAACTCGTAGCGTTGACTGTCCACTGACTCAGCCGCACTTTTTCGCTACATTAAATTTTGTTTTACTGTACTGTATTCCACCATAATTCTTTCATGTTTGTTGCGAATTTCATGTTTTATTATTCATGTGCGTACGTTTTTATTTCCTACATAGAGTACTGTATAAATTTTTCACTGTACTATTGTATTTCACTACAATTTTTTATGTTTGTTACAACTACTGTACTTTTCCAAAATGTCTCATTCATGTAAAATAAAATATGTATTATTTCACTGCATTTTTAGCGTACTCTATTTATAAATTAATACCTGTAGAGTGTTGTGATGAATTCGTTTGTAATAGGCCTATTGTAATGTGCCTTGCTATTGTAGGCCTTCCTCGCCCGTGCGCCGTGACCCCGTGAACAACACAACTATCCGGTCTGAGATATGAAAATACATATTTTCCGGTTTAACCGAATTTTCGTTTAACCGAAGCCTTATGGGTCCCATCATATTCGGTTAAACGGGACTGTAGTGTACATTTATAATTACTATGCCACTCGTAGTTGGCGTCAATTTGTAACGATATGACTCTGTTGTATTCTGTAAAAGTGTGTTTTATCGTGTGTTAGCCCCACACGTTGTAGTCATTACTTTGTGTTTATTTCTAACAGTCGTACTTTTTCTAATTTCCCATGCTGACGATGTCCGTTGCAAACTCACGTATACCAGTACCAATATCTCACGAGTGTAATCCTTACCTGTTGTTTAATGAGTAAATTTATTTCCCGGGTGGCGCCAAATTGTTTATGAAAACAATTAAAACAAGTTAAACTGAGCGGTCGTTCTATGCGGTGATGACTAATTCAAATTACCCTCGCAGCTGGCGGGCATTTGAATCTCGCTTGTTGTACGTCGTGCTGCTGACGTCTAACGCTGGCAGACAATTTTGCTCATCTCTAAAGTACACAAACTTTATAATACAATTTATACTGAAATAAAGGACGGTTATTACTATTCAGTACTAGTTTATTAACGTATAATAGTTATTAGTTAATTAGTTAAATACAAAAATATACTGTTATCAAATAATGTTGCTCCGGCAATAAATAGACACTATTCTCAGCTTGGCTAAGTTGACTGAAACGTTTCTAAATCGGCATGGCTGTCGTCAATGTTTATTTTCTACAGTTCGTTCAATCGTTGAGTTCTTTTGATTATGAAAAAAATTTAATAAGATGATAATAAAGTACACTACCTTACATCAATGGTACTTATATACTATTAGAGTTAAATACAATTCGTTTTTTAAGTGTTAAAAAGTGTGTGTTAATAATTCGTAATTTGTACATAGGTTATTTTATGTTTACGTACAAGTTTAGTTTTTATTATCAATCAATCCTTGAAAGAAATTTAGTTATCAGTTCGAAGTGAGTTATTTGTGTTGTGAGAAAAGTTAATTAGAATTTATTTCATAAATTCGGGTAGTTCAGATATACTTAACAAATCTTGTTGAATTCTGGTTAAGAGTCACTTAGTTCTTAGTTAGGTTAGGGTCGATACAATCATCAATCTTCCATCATTTATACTTTGGATTACATCTGGCTTCTTTTTCAGTTAATTTGGATAAAATAATTTTGAATATTAAAATCTGGTCTATTATCTCTGTTGGTTTGACTAATTCTTCATTAGACTTCTTGCATCCTCATCTCATTAAATTTTGAAGTATTTATTATTATTTTAATTGAAAATTGAGTCGAATATGGTTTTGGCTTCTGTATCTCTTGATCGTCAGTAATGGACTAATGTTTTATAACGGAATTATATTAAATAACGTTCCGTTGTTATGGCAACTGTCTATACTCTCATTGGTTGATTACATTTATCTCTATTGTTATAATATTTGAATTTTAATTCAAAATGAATAAATATTTTCTGATGGCTATTAATCTTCTGTCTTCTTATCTATGTATTAGATATTATCACAACTGTTTCTATTTTCTTTCAAAGATGATTTTGACATCCCACAAAGCTGGGTTTGTTCATGTATTAAAGTTTTGACAAAAATGTTAATATTATGTTATTACATTTCTTTCTTATTTTATGTTTTTAATCTAACTCTGACATCTCAACATGGTTCACAAATTGTACTTAATGAGTTACCTGCCCTGAATTTTCTAATACAATAGTTAATTTCTTACAATTTGTCTATTTTGGATTTCTACAGTTAGGCATTTTATAGGCCTAAGTAGTAATTGGCTATATCTTCTTATTTTACACAAATTACGATTATTGTTCATTTACATATGTTTTGCTTGGTGTCGCTTATGACTTATATACCTTTTCAATTAAATTGGGCTGGTTTACAATAATTGAATGTTCTTATTAATTTAATAAATAATTGCTTGTCTGTTATTCTCTTATTTATTTTTTCTGTCTTTACTCAAATGATTATTATTATGTTTGTAAAATTTTATCTCCTTACTCATATCTATTGCCATTTCTTATAACTTGTTTATCATTTAATATTACTTATAAAACATAACACAAAAATTTAGGTTTATGGTCTGTTTACTTTTTTCAGCCATATTCCTTCTTATAAACTTAACTCTTTTAATTGAACAAATAACTATCTTGGTGAATAACATTATAACACCATTTATTCTATCTTGCTAATCATCCCTTTAAACATTTTTATTAACATAGGATGTTTTATTTATTTTGCAATCATATTATTTAGTTTATTCTTATTTAACACTATTATATTAGCTGTCTATCCATCTTTTAACATTTATTATATATTTTTACTATTTAAACATTGTAACAATAACATCCTTAATATCATTATGGGATTTTTATCCTGAATACAACATTACTGTACTATTAATCTACTATCAATTCTAACTATATTAACAATATTCTGGTTACTCTTAGTTTTTGGTACCTTTCACCCTTAAATTATAGTGTTAATCACTGGTTTTGGCGTCTTTACCTACATGTTGTGTTTTATATTTACTTGTTCACTCTCACTTCTATATGAGTTTTGATTTATAATTCTGGTTGTTTATCTCTATTTTGGGTTACACTTGCACTTTGTACCTTTTTACTGTACTTTAGTGTTAATAATGGTTATTCCCTAATATTTATTTCTTTTACTCACTTCTAACACTTACACTGTTAATCACTTTCACTTTTGGGTTTTTTATTGTTTTATACACAATTGATAGTTAGTCTGTTAACAATTTTATGTTTTGATTTTCTTATCATATTAATAACATATAATATCTATTACTCTGGTTAGTGTACTTTAACTGAGATTATTTTATTTAATGTTAATACTTGTTACTAGACATTTAGTATTTGTTTGTGCCTTTTTCATCATTATTTGAGTTTATACCTTCTCATTTTATTTCCTTTATTGGGTCAATCACTTGGGTTGGGTCATAGTCATTTGTCTCGTCATAGTCATTGTTTTTTCCTTAGTTTAATATAGTTAATTCATTATAGTTTTTTCTCTGGTATTAGGGCGGCTTTTTGTGTTATAACAACGTGTAGAATGTCCATGTTATTGTCGATGCTTTTGTATGTGTGGTTTGCTTCAATGAGCTTCAGTGACTTGTGTTCCAAGTCAGTAGTGAATTAATTATATTTAGTTAAGTAACGGACACGTCATGGACAACAAGATCCAAGAGTAAAACTTACGTTTTTACCCATAAAAAACTTTGTGTTCCGAGTCGGTAGTAATTTATTTATATTTAACTTACTAGTTGTTTATCTGATGTTATCTTATCATAGAACTTCAGGCTTTCAAACATTCAACAACAAACAATCGTGTTTAAGTTTTGTGTGTGAGGTTTCAGTTTTTGTATATAGGTTCTACTCCTGACAAAGTCAAACAGTCATTTCTGTTAGTTCTTCTTTTGCCCTTCTTCAACTCTCATAAAGAAAAAAGAGACTAACACCTTCTGCTGAAAAAGAGAGACTAATAGGTCCACCTCCAACTGAAATATATATAACTTTGCTACTAGGTGATAATGCTTTGTGGAATTTTAAATTACAGCTGATGTTAGTTTACCATTTTAGAAATATGAAAATAAGTGTTTAGGAATCTTGAAGTCTTGTTTAGGAACACATCAGTAATTTGTAAATTATGTTCTTAGACTTGAATAACCGACACAATTTTCTAAGCTGTATTTTCTCCTGGTGGTCAGTTTTCCAAGACAATATTTGGGCATTTAAAGTTTTATTAGATTTGATAACACTCCCAAAGCATCTATAGATGCTACAAGAACATTCTTCTGAAATCAAAATCTTGTTTCTTTGTTTCTATCAGTAAAAAAAATTACAAGTAACATCTGGTTGAGAAATCAGACTGTATTATACTTCAAGTTAATGCTTTAAACATACATAGTTATTGTGTTATTGATATTGTTACAACGGTCTTCTTGATCGTCGTAGGTACAGTGGAAACAAAATAAGTACAAGACACCAATTAAGTCACTAATCACACCTTTAATTGTTACAGTAAAACAGTTCGTAATTAACAACACAGTCTCTACAACAAATCAAATGAAAATTGTTCACACGCAATAAAATGTCCACTAATATTAAAACTCAATTGTATTACAATTATACCGTCCGATTATAAAACGCAACACTTCACTAATAACTACTTGAACGCACACAGTAATATCGCTACTATAACTCTCGAACCGCACTATCCAAAATCGCAACTGATACTCAAAACTAAGGCCGCTGCTGCCATGTATTTATATCCCTGCTCACAAACCAGAAGCTTCGAAACTGTGTCTTAGCGGTCGTGTGCACTACGTAATTAACTGCAGCCTTGACACAGTCCGCACGGCTGGCGGCATCGAGAACTTTTACGTAGATGCGTCTACAAGCACGTATGCCACACGCTTACATTCTGGATCTCTCTGGAATGTTCAATAAACACGTAGATTGTTCTATGATGTCGTAACACAGCCCCCTCCTTAAGCCTGTTCGTCCCGAACTGGCAAACCATCTCCGAAGTAATACTCGACCAGGTGATCTAGGTGGACGTCCTTGCAAAGGATAATTTTCCCGTTCTTCGAATTCAGTCTCGTGTGATCCGAACATCATGTTCCCAGGAATGAGAGTCTTTCGCTCAACCACTAGTTTCGCTGGAATCACTCCCGTTGCGTCATGATTGTTAGATGACATCACTGCCGTTAGATGACCTAAATACCACTGGCTGATCCAAGTTTGTTTGGTTCTCGTCAACAACCTCTTGTGTAACCTCATCTTCAGCCACTTTGCCCTCGGGCGCTTCTATCAGCTCAGGAACAAGCAAGAGTTTTGTCTCGACACCCATAGTTGGCTTTCCAATCACTTCTTTTGTCGTTATACTTATTTGTACTTCCTCTGCTAGTTCTTCCTCCATTTCCACTTGCAACAGGGAGGGTTCCTCTTGACCAGACTTGTTGACTTTTTCTTCGACTAATGCCACTCGCTTAATCGAATGGTTGATAGACCCTGTCATTTTAGCCAGGCCAACCTTCTCTTGGCCAACCTTCAGGATATTCTCTCTTAAGTCCACAACGAATCCGTAGGCATTCATAATGTCAGTGCCAAGAGTCACTTCATCGACAATGTCTGCAACGAGCATTTGGTGGCTAAACTCGAGAAGACCCAGGCGCACACGTACGTCTACCTGTCCTAGCACCTTGACAGGGCTTCCAGTCACAGTCTGTATTGTACAAGAGCTAATTAGAGGCTGGCGGTTGCTAACTAAGTCAGGGCGCACAATGGACACTGTTACGCCCGTGTCAACTGTAAATGATGTTGGTTTACCTTCCGCAAATCCATTAACGATCAAGTTTCCACTGGTCTTATGTAGCGTGGAAACTGTGTGCTGTTCTGGGGCTTTACTTCTCCAATTGGTGTGATCACTGCCTTCTCTCAGTATTTTCTTCTCCCAACAGTCTACCTGTAGATGACCACGTTTCCCACAGTTGTAACACTTCGGTCTTCTGTCTTTGTCCTTTGGTTCGAAAGATCGTTGTGGTGCTGCTGACGTCTTAAACTGTTGTTTTTGAATCGTCTCTTTATGCCGTCCGCTATGACGATACTGTGGTATTGGATCCATTTGGCTACAACGTGATGGCATACTTTGATTAATGTAGGTCGCCGACGACTTGACAGCTTCAAAACGAAGAGCATGAACAAGAGCGTCTGATTTATTATCATGCCGTGCCATTCTCAACACTTGTTGTAACTGACTATCTCTGATACCGTCAATAAACATAATGAGGGAAATCCACTTCCAGAAGTCCTCCACTTTTTCGGGATAAGCCAATCTCGTCAGTCGGTCGACATTCGCTTCAAACTCTTAAAGGCTCTCCCCTGAACGCTGTCGCCTCGCTTTATGTTGTTCAAGGTACACTTCGCACAAATGCTGGTCACCATACCGTAATTCCAGAGCTTTAGTTAATTCAGCATAGATGTTCTGACTGTCAGATGGCACTTTGTGTATTACCTCTGCGGCAGGTCCTTTTAACGCAAGAATGAGTGAAAGGCCTTTCTCTTCTTCCGTCCAGTTATTTAAGCGAGCGGCAGCTTCAAATTGGCGATGATAAGTGCCCAGTGGGTGCTTCCATTAAATGATGGGGCCTTTGCAAAAACTGACCCTACTTCAGTTAGTAGCGTTCTTTGATTTCTCTGATATTGTGAATCTTCTAAGCTTGACATATTTGTTTTCATAGTTGACACAGATTTTTCTATTTCAGATATTCTGTCAACTTGTTTGTTCAGCTCACCTTGTAACAGGACGAATTTTGCAGTACTATGTTCTTGCATCTGTTTCTGCTCCTGTATTAATGCTTTGATGTCTTCTGCTTCCTGCTTACGTTTTTCATCGTGTCGTTTTTCCGTCTGCAACAGCAGCGCCTGTAAATTTTCCATCATCTGACTGGCATCCATTGTTTATCAATTAATTACGAATTACCTCTCCTTGTACAAACTGTCCACTGTTTCCACTGTTAACCGTTCTATCCCAGTTCTGACACCACTGTTACTACGGTCTCCTTGATCGTCGTAGGTACAGTCAGGGCCGTATTTAGGCATGTGCAACATGTGCAGGTGCACAGGGCGGCAAAATTTTGAGGGCGGCAAAATATAGCTGGTTAAAAAAAAACATCGCTTCATATCATTATAAAGCCCGAAGTAGATTAGCGTTCTGGCTCTGGCATTAACCCTTTGAACAGTAATCACGTATATACACGTTTTTTGTCAGACGGGCCAAAATCAGTAATCACGTATATTTACGTTTTCAACTTTTGCTTCGTTAGTATTGCCGTCATACGTCGTTTATTGGAATGGTATTCGTGCTGCCCTCTAGCGGATAGTTTCTGAAACATTTGGTATTCATTCCTTCTTAGGCTGATGTAATTTACGTGGCTGTGGTGAATAATTTTACACGTGCTCTGCAGCTTTGTGTTTGGAGGTTACGTTCTGCTTTGTGTACGAAAGTGTAAAGGTGTGAGTAGTGTTCGTTTACAAATAACGTTTATTATTCGTATTATTTAAATTATAGGACGTAAAATTTGGATTTAGTGTTGAGTATAGAGTTAGTAATCTGATAAACTATCTTAGCAAAATGTCTAAATGTGTGCATATTCTTTGGTGTGTACGTTGTTGTTAATTCAGAGTTAAGTTGGCGTTTCATCGTTCCACGTGGTTCCAACTTGTTATTAACTTTCAAAATCAAGGCATTTTATACGATACGCCGAGTATTTTAACTGCTGACAGTGAATTATTCAGTTTTAAATGTTCTACAAAACAGTGTTCTATAGGTTTTTCCGTTAAGATATAATAGCTTAGGGACGGTATGGATGGGCGATCTAGGTTAAGTGGTGCTGCATATCGCAAGAAAGCTGAGGAAAAAAGACAGAGGGAGAGTAAAATTTTGCAGAAAATACCTCGACTGGACTCATATTTCAGTGGTGAAAACAAAAGTGAACAGTGTAGGCCTGAAAATTCGGGTGAAATTATAGTCGAAAACAGTAAAGACAATGTGGAAGTCGAAAATCTCGAAGTACAAGAACAAGCTACACTCTCTACAGAAGTGGATTCTGCAGTGTCTATTCCTAGTAATGATCCATTCTATTGGGAAAACACTGATCACACTCGGGATTATTTGATAAAAAATGGTATTAATCAAAACAAAGACGCTGACTTTTCACAGTCCTCGCGGCGATATGTTGATGGAACACAACGGTTTTGCAGCAAGAAACTATTCCATAGGATTTTAGTAAATGGGGAAATTATGAACCGTGAATATCTTGTTTATTCTCCCAGCCAAGGATCACTGTTCTGTGCCCCATTCAAATTATTCGGTGGTACATCTCAGTTTGCAACATCTGGTTTCAATGATTGGAGCCATGCTGGCATAAGAATAGCCGAACATGAAAATTCTGCTTCTCACAGAGACTGCTTGTTAAAATTGAAAAGTAGAGGAAATGAGATGAACAGAATTGACAAAAGATTGCTCAGCCAGCATGAACATGAAGTTACATATTGGAGAAATGTACTAAAAAGAGTTGTTTCTGTAGTTAAAAAACTAGCTTCTAGGGGTTTAGCATTTCGTGGAGACGAAGAGAAGTTTGGCTCTGTGAAAAATGGAAATTTCATGATGTGTTTGGAATTAATTGCAGAGTACGATTCTTTTCTGGCTGACCATATTGCACGGTTCGGTAATCCTGGAAAAGGATTTACATCATACTCGTCACCAGCAACTTATGAAGAATTAATACATCTTATGGGAAAGTCAGTGAGTGAAAAAATAGGCAATGAAGTCATTTCTTCTAAATATTTTTCAGTCATAGTAGATTCTACGCCAGATTTATCTCATAATGACCAGTTAAGTGTAGTTGTTAGATATGTAACTGATTGTGGGCTCTCAGTTGAAAGATTTCTGTGTTTTATGAAAAATACAGGCCATACTGGAGAAAAGCTTTTTGAAGCACTAATGAATTCTTTAGAACAACATGGTCTGAAAGTTGATAACTGTAGAGGTCAATCATATGACAATGCGGCCAACATGTCTGGAATATATTCTGGCTTGCAAGCAAGACTCAAGGAAAGAAATCCTCTTGTTTTCTTCATTCCATGTGCAGCTCACTCACTGAATCTAGTTGGTTCACAAGCAGTGAAATGCTGTATTGCTGCAGTACGGTTTTTTGAGTTATTGCAAAGTTTATATAATTACTTCGCAGATTCTACAGGGAGATGGAATATCTTG
Source organism: Magicicada septendecula (assembly GCA_034769895.1). Classification (NCBI taxonomy): domain Eukaryota; kingdom Metazoa; phylum Arthropoda; class Insecta; order Hemiptera; family Cicadidae; genus Magicicada; species Magicicada septendecula. The sequence goes on from CM068368.1 coordinate 451,786,815, forward strand.
GAAACATTTTTTGATTCTGTAACCATGACATTGAAATCACTGTCAACAACTCGATGGTGTGCACGTGAGGATGCTTGCAAGAGCTTGGATGCAGATTGGAAAGCAGTGGTTTCTGCATTAAGAACTATTTCAGAAAATGAAACGGGTAAAGGTAGATGTCAAGCTGATGGTCTTCTTAGGAAATTAAATAGCATTGAGGTAGCATTCATGACATCAGTGTGGGGTTCTATTCTTCAACAATTTGGCAAAGTCATGAAAAAATTGCAAGCTCAGGAAATGGACATTTCCACTGTTATTGAAATGTACGACTCTCTTACAGTGTATTTAACTGAGCTTCAGACCTGTTTCCCCAATCACAGAGATTCAGCTGAAAAGAAACTTAATCAGATCAGGAGTCTGGAATCAGTTCCTTCTTCTTCAGCTGTTGAGATTTCAAGACCAAAACGTCAAATTAAACGTAGGCGATTTTTTGATGAATCATCTGAATCAGAAGCGGAACCAGAAAGTCCTGAAGAAGAACTAGGATCAGATGACTTGGAACATGACAAGATCTGGAGACGAATGGAAATTTCATATTCCAAGATCATACAAACTCTCCAGACTGAGTTACAGAAGAGAGTTAATGTCTACAAAGAATATAATTTAATATTTTCATTTCTCTCAAATATCACCAAACTAGAAGCTCTTCAAATTTATGATGCTGCAGAGAAACTTCGAGCCATTTATGATTCCGACATAGAAAGCAGCTTTGGTGAAGAATGCATCCATTTGAAAAGCTATCTGTTATCTATGAAGACAGAAGATGGTAACAAATTATCGTCTCTTCCATTTCTCTGCAGAATGTTGGCTTCGAAGAAAATTAGTGATGTCTACCCAAATGTGTACACTGCACTCAAGATCTACAACTGTACTCCAGCAACAAACTGTTCTGCTGAAAGGTCATTTTCAGTTTTAAAACGAATCAAGAACTATCTACGGACAGCACAGAATCAAGAACGACTGGTCAGTCTTGGAGTGCTCGCCATAGAATCAGACATCACTGTCAGTCTGGATTTTGAGGAAGTGATAAATGCATTTGCAAATGCAAAAGTCAGAAGAAAGTCATTTCTCTAAGTTTGGTAAGTTTCACAAAATGGTTAGTATCAAATTGCAGTGTTTCTACCATATACGTTTGACTGACCAAATTGGATGTTTCAGTGATATTTTTAACTGAGGTTATTAAACTGTAGTGATTATTTTCTATGTGTTTACCATATATCGTCTTTAGAATAATGTATAAATGTTTAACTTGCACCTTTGTTTCATATATTGTGTATTCAGTTAAGTTTAAATACTGTCTATAATACAGTTTAAAATTGAAGTAAGTAATTAAACAATTTATTGTCCATAGTCTGTAAACGAATAGCGACACTGAAGTTTAGCTCAGGGAATAGGGGGCGTAAAATTAATGACTGCACAGGGGCGTTATACATCCAAAATACGGGCCTGGGTACAGTGGAAACAAAATAAGTACAAGACACCAATTAAGTCACTCATCACACCTTTAATTGTTACAGTAAAACAGTTCGTAACTAACAACACAGTTTCTACAACAAATCAAATGAAAATTGTTCACACGCAATAAAATGTCCACTAATATTAAAACTCAGTTGTATTACAACTATACCGTCCGATTATAAAATGTAACACTTCACTAATAACTTCTTGAACGCACACAGTAATATCGCTACTATAACTCTCGAACCGCACTATCCAAAATCACAACTGATACTCAAAACTAAGGCCGCTGCTGCCATGTATTTATATCCCCGCTCACAAACCAGAAGCTTCGATACTGCGTCTTAGCGGTCGTGTGAACTACGTAATTAACTGCGGCCTTGACACAGTCCGCACGGCTGGCGGCATCGAGAACTTTCTCGTAGATGCGTCTACAAGCACGTAAGCCACACGCTTACATTCTGGATCTCTCTGGAACGTGTGATAAACATGTAGATTGTTCTGTGATGCCGTAACAATATTACTAGTCTGCATAATGTATTATTCAAACTGATACAGACAATGGACATAGCTAATACAATTTTGATAAATCTACAGTATTTTTAGCTGTTAATAATACAGGTGTAAGTGATTACTTACAGTTCTACAAATGAAAGTAAAAATTTAATTATTAATGACATAAAATTGTGTAATTTTGTTTAATTTCTGGCTATTACACTGTGGACCATTATTATTATTATTATGTGGTTTATTGTAAATTTCAGTTATGAAAATCAAGTATTACAGACGCTGTGAAATGTTTTATACCTTGAAGTTTCTGTTAATAATTTATAATTTGTTTTCAGTTTGAAAGAACTGAAAGTTGCAAGAAGACTCAAGTACTAATTTAAACAGGAATACTATCAAAACCACTGAGACCACACAGAAATTGAGCAGAAACAAATGGATACAAAAGAACAATAATCAAAAACTCCTACACAAAAAAAACAACTGACAAAGACAGAAAACAACAAGTTCATAACACTAACATACATCAATAATCACACTGAAAAAACAGCCCACAAAGTTAAAAAAGCAGGATACAGAATCGCATACAAAACTACAAACAAAACAGAACACACACTATCAAAAAACACACACAAAGAACAAAACAAATTTGATTTACCTGGTGCTTACAAACTAAACTGTTCAGACTGTATCAAACTCTACATAGCCCAGACAGGAAGTTGCTTCAGAGATACATTGAATACATAAAGGCACTACACTCCACCCCCGAATCCACCTTTGCAAACCACTTCATTGAAGCAAACCACACATACACAAACATAAAACATGGACATTCTACACGTACACACAAAAGGCCGAAAACTAGACACTCTTGAACAACTAGAAATATACAAACATACAGAAACACATAAGAACGACATCCTAAACAAATAGACACAATTCAAATCACACGTATTATTCGATCATATCACACCCCACACACACAACATCGATCTTTCAAACAACGGCACCGTCACGAAGAACAAGATGGACAGTGCTCCTAGTGGCACCCTCTGAATAAGCAAAAACTGGTTCAGGCTATAAACAAAATTTGTTCAGGTTCAGGTAAAATGTAAAATTTTTACCAACAAAAAACTTGTTGTTCGAGTCAGTAGTATTATCCTTATAAACAGAAATTGAGAAAGAGTTTCTACTTATAATAGAACAGCCTTCAATTTACAGTGCTGATTAACATTTACAGAAATAGGTGATCTGATGTCATCTATTTCTTTAAATATGATGAAAAGTGAATGTGATGAAAATAACCTATCCTTGCATACTATTGTTTAAGAAAATGTCTATAATGTAGCTTTAAAAAATAATTACATCACCATCATAGTCAGAGCTTTGAATAGATAGTTTTCTTCAAAATTTTTCAAAAATGAGAATCTCTTTTTGTTTTAAATTTTCGTGCTATAGTGTTTCATGTAATTACTAGTATTTCTAAGAATGCATGTATTATTAATTGTACAGAAAATGTGTTCATAAGTAAATTTTATTTCCATAATACATTAATATCTTCCATGCAATTTCTGTTATTAAATGCACATTAATACTTTTATTATACATTCACTAGATTATTAATTTCAATTATGGTACTCTTAAATGTCTATTTGGTTAACAACAATGGCAATGCACCATGTCATTGGGAGATTCAGCAATGAACAAGCAAATAAAGGGAAGGGTAATTCGTATATATTCAGGGATGGGTATTCGTATAGTGATCAGTATATATTACCTTTTGAGAGGAAACCATATTGGAAATATATGTGGTTTGAGAAATGTAAAATAACGTAAAATCAATTTACCATCTAAATATTTCTCATCTCCCTCATGCCCATTCTTCTGCTAGTCTAACACTTATACACTTACAAAATTTATGATTCTGGTTATTTCTGGCTTCAGCAAATCTCAAACATTCTCGTTCACTTTACCAAACATTATTTGTTGTGTGAGTGTTTCAATTTATGGCTGAACCAGACATCATCCTATCATTAAAACAAAGCCTTTTAGTTCAGTCATGTTTAGAGAAAAACTGAAGCATGACCTGGAAGAAGGTTCTATGTTACATCCAAACAGTTTAGAAAAAAAAATGTTTAAAAACTGCAGCAGTACTTTAAGACATTTTATATGCTAAGAGTAATATAGAACTATATTCCACTGAACTCAGTGTTATGGATTTTCAAGTTTAAAATAAAATTATTATGCACTAAAATTTTTAGTTTTACTCACCATCTAGAGGCAAACTGAAAGCCAGTATTATTTTAGATAAACTCACAGAAACATCAATACAAGACATGCTATTTTATTTTACTCACATTTTAAAATTTAGTCAAAGTCTATGCAAAATAACCAATGTCACTACTGCCACAACAACTTTACTGTTACTGTCCATAGAAAAACAAATAAACTATAAAATGTATATAAAAAATATAAATGTTATTAAAATAAAGATTCATCTTCTTTTTAAATGTCTCTACTGTAGTATATTACAGTATACTATACGTATCAAATTAAATAGCAATATAAATAAATAAATTCTTTTGTGTTCTTCCTGTAAAATATATTTTGTCATATCCATCCAGATCTTTCTCTTTTTCTTTTGTGATAGGAATAACATCTGCGGTAGATCGCTAGGACTAATAACTAATCTTTTTAAAGCCTTTATGCTTATTACATTGTACACAGAAAATGGTTTCAAGATGTTATGTGATGTTCAATCACTGATTCCAAGTGGATAATCTCTTGTCATTTTGAGCCATAGGTACTGAATGATTTTAAACTTGCTATTGTTTTTTATTAAGCCATTTTCAATTAAGTGAAATTTTTTGAAGTCATTGCTTTCCACTTCTACAATAAAAAATTTTCTATTTTGGAAATAATCAGCAATGATGTATTTCCATTGTGAGGAAACAAACACTTCAAATAATCTTTTCTGTTTTCCTATGAGGACAGAATCATGACCACAAGGTAAGAAATTATGGCCCAAACATAAAAATTATTGATGAGCCTCATTAAAAATTCTGCTAGTTACAAAATAATAATATAAAGCAAGGACACGTTGTGTGACGGCAGCGATATGCGAATATCTGCTCTCCGTTACCAGCAGCAGATGCAACGAGCCAATCAGGGATCAGCAGCCGAGACGTGACCAAGTAACATGCTTGGAGTGAGTCAATCAGCGATCCCGGTTAGTGCATAAAACCCGCGCCGGTAGAAAATTTTGGCGCACTCTTCATCGTCACGCCATCGGACGCACTTTATCTCCTCTCCTCTCTCGGACAACATCGACGCGGAGTCAGCCAGAAGGAATGGCCGAAGAATAGAACCGGCGTTTTTGCGTCTTCGCCCTCCATTTCCATGCCAGCGATGGATTTCGCTGGGCCAGCAGCCGACTCTACAACCAATGCCGAAAGAAGAAGAGGACTGCAGTACACCACGAACAGCGGGCGCAGCCACCGAACATCTCAGCGCGGCACTACCAACATCAGCGTTCTCGCCACCAGGTCCTTTTTAGGGCCACAAAAAACACTAGAGTGTACGATTGGCGCCATTTGTCATGCGGCAAGCCTTTTGTCCGGTGACAGTTTGTTGTTGTTTTGCCCAACACATCTGTCCGGCCAAATAACATCCTTTTTTTTCAGTAACTGATCGCTTTTCCCAGCAACTTTCAAAATATTTTAAAATGCATGATGCAATTTCTGTGGAACCTCATTTAGTTATCATCTCATTCCACAAGAAAAATGTTACACAGTCTTTACCATGGCTGTTAATAGCCAAGTTATAAGATGAAAGTTAATGCCAATAATACATAGTACTGTGGGTTAGTGTTTTAGCAAAATAACTCCTGTTGTAAATCTATACATAACACAACATAATTCGGATCAGTTCTAGCAATTTCTTGGTCCTGTTTCAAAGACTTATAAGCCTGATCAGCTTTAAAATGATGAAGAGAACTTTGCGTTTCAATTTTCTTTCTTTCGGCCTCTCTTTCTGCAACTAATAGTTGGTTGTAATATAAGTTGCACTGTTTACATGTATCACTTCAGGGTACTCCAATATATAAATTCTCTTCATGAAATATATTCTGGTATGTAGTACAGCTTGCATTACCATCAGGATGTTTTTTACAAAACACTCTGTACATTTTCGCTAAAGAGAGATTGGGTGACAGTAACTCCTTCAGGGTTTTGTTTCTGCTATAATGGCTGGGTTGATGAGGAAAACTATTTATGAGGTCTGTTATTAAACTCCTGAGATTTTCCTTGGAATGAGGTCAATTATGGTGTATTCCACGCTTACCTTGTGGAATTGTAATATTATTCTTTATGTTATTTTGAAAAGTTTGCTTCGTTTTTTCCCTGTCTTGATGACTGATTATTCAACAACACACTTTTGGACAACCACAGTCTGTAACATCTATTTTCTTTACTATAATAAATTTGTCCCAGTTCGGGCGTCATTTGTAACATTTTACTTTATTCAAAACAATTTACCATTATTGTATTCTACAACCTACCTTCTCACTCTCGCCAGGGTTCTATAGACGAACTCTATTGCTACAGAAATTGTTATTTGGCTTTGTGTGGCGAAATAATTACACTAACACGTGGTTATCATTAAATAATCATCTCATTTATTACTCTTTCAAAATTTATAGTTCTCCTTTACTTTTCTTTCTCTTACTCTTTCTTTTTATCTGTTATCTATTAAACAATTATCAAAAAACAAAAAAATTTACTTATCCAACTAGATTTCACGTTAACAAGGCAAGCCAGTACTTTAACACATTCTCTCTTTCATTCTCATTTCCTTTTACATATTCATACTGTAATAGCCCTCGTTTTCTGAGCTCTTTTAGTTTTCAAATATTTTAATAGGCTGTTGATTAATTTACTAATGTATTTAAAGGTTTAACTGTATTTTGAATTTAGCCAATTTTATACTAGGTACTCATCCTTGCTGTAGCCATTGTCCAGTTATTTCACCACTGCTGCAGATTCATTATTTTCACAGGATACTCCGAAATATGTTCTGAACTGTTTAAAATTGATGTTGTTGAATATTGGTTCACATTACACTCTTTCTTGTACTTGTTTAAAACAATTAAAGTAACATTTTTTAGTCGGCCGACTTAATTTACCCAGGTACTTGGTATATATGACCGTGCAGTCCTGAAGCTGAGGGTCGACTGCCAAGCTATTCTATCAGTTTTTCCCCGGGTTGCATACGCACAAGGCGTCGGGCGATGGCTGCAAAACATTCAGAGTTTATAATGCCTTCTCTCATTGGCGAGTTCTATCGAAGCTTCTAGAAGCTCAGCCAACGAATTCTGTGAACTAGCCATCTGATGTAATTGGGGTTTCACATTCGCATTTTCCGTGATTTACGGACGTCCTGAGTTTTCGGTGATTAGGTAACTCGTCTCGTCAGACTGGCACTGGTCACAAACAGACGGGTGTTTCACAATAAAATTGTATGCATTTTGGTTAAAAAAGAGGTTCCCCAAAGGTTGAACACTGGGTGTATTAAACCTTTTTACGGTTATTAAAATATTTGTTCCCCTGATTCGTCCCATTACAAGTCAAAGTTATTGTTAGGTTTATCTCAGGCCTTAACTAATTTCCCTTGTCTTTTAATATAAGACTTTCCAGAAACTTTTAACTTTTTTTGTTGTACGCCCTTCCAGCTAGCTATGTCTAATCTATGTTTACCTTGTTTCATAAGTGCCACAGATTATGTAGAAATTGTAACATTACTAGAAGTACTTAGTTCATTTAAATCTGCAGCTTCGTTCCCTTCCATCTTCATAAAACTTTTATTTATAACTTATTCACCCACACAAATTAAAATCTAACATATATTATATTAATTATATTACTTAGAAAAAATAATAACTTCAGACCACCAGAAACCACACAAGATCACCACAAACAAAGTACTGCATGAATGCTAACACGATGATTGCACCACAGTGAAAAACAGTAGGGCCATACCACGTGCTTGTAATTTGTAACATAGAACCTTCTTCCACTTTCTGATCTGTTTCTCCCTAAACAAATTAGCCTGCAGAACTATTCTGTGGACAAATTAACAAACTAAAGGTGTGGATACATAGAGAATTAAATATAGAATTATATTCCACTGAAAACACAACTTGCCAAAAAAGTATAGAACGTTCTTTCAAGGCACACTTCAATTTGTAATAGCTGTTTTTAAAATAAGTTTTTAAAAAGAGATAGCGTTGCTCATATTAAAAATTAGATTAATACAGTATCCCTATTTTGTATTTAATGAATGCAAAAAACCTATCTTTTTCATACGTGCAGGAATATTACAAAATGTATACTTGTTGATGTTGGAATAGGTGTACTTTGAACACTTTTGGTAAATCAGGCAATAAGTACAGAAAATAGTCATGTCTTGGCATGGGTTAATAAGCATTCTACATAGAATCAGTGTTTTTTTTTTTTGTCATATGTTAGTTACTAAATTTATAATTCTTGGAATGGAATCATACTATAATTGCATGTAACTAAAAAATATTAACTTTCATGCATGTTTTACAAAATTTATTATGAGAAAACTTGAGGACTTGCTATTTTTATACAAAACTTACCTGGACCAAAATCAACTGTTGCTAAAACATTAGTTATTGGTCCACAAGTTAAGTATTTCTTTGTATAACCATCAGTCGTAAACAAAATTGCATTTTCATCAATATAACTATGAAAGACATCTCGCAACCATGTTGTGTAGTTTTTGTCACACGCAAAATAACTGCCATATTCATTTTCAACCTGTAAAGTGACTTTTTCAATTATAAATTTCTTCCAGTTTTCTCTTACTGTACTGAAATAAACATAACTTATTAAGAATTAGAGTTAAATATTATATTACAAAAACAAAATAGAAAATATGTATGAATAAAATATAAAAACTGGTCAGTGGCAAAAAAGTGAGTATCCAAGCAAAAATGTGGGCAGTGGAACAGCTCACAGTATCCAACAAAGAGAAAAACTGTAAATGATATGTTAACCAATAAACCACTCTGAAAGAATGTGCAGAATAACATAAACAATAAACTGAACCAATTAAATGTGGGAGTCTTACATAACACCAATAACACTACTTATGCACATAAGAAGTCTTAGCTTGACATTACTGAGACAAATAAAATATGGAAAATACAAGAACATCCATGAAAAATACTGGAAGGAAATCCACTAGAAGAAGGGAAAGATATGGGCCCAAAATGAAGTGGTTGGATTATGCTGAGAATGATGACGATGATGATAATGATGGTGGTGGTGGTAGTGGTGGTGGTGATGATGATGATGATGATGATGATGATGATGATGATGATGATGATGATGATGATGATGATGATGATGATGATGATGATGATGATGATGATGATGATGATGTTGTTGTTGTTGAGAAGCCTCAAGTAAGAACAAAATGAAAGTTTTGTAGTGATCACTGTAGAGGCTAAGTATTATTATTGCTTGTAATGCCAAAGAATTAAATTTTTTAGTAGGCCTATAGTTTGTTGGATTGTAGTAGCTCGATTTGCATCAAGGGTTAGACCTATTACACTGGTGCAGTGTTATGCACCGACAGAGACAGGAGATGAAGAAGACAAAAAGCAATTTTATGGTCAGTTACATCGAACCCTGTTAAAGGCAAAGAAAAGGGATATTCTGGTCGTGATGGGAGACCTGAATGCGAAAGTTGGCAATGATAATCAAGGAGTAGAAAATATAATGGGAAGACATGGCATAGGAACTAGAAATGAGAATGGTGAAAGACTTATTGAACTTTGTAGTAACCACAGGCTGGTGATAGGAGGCACTATCTTCCCTCATAAGAACTGCCATAAAGTGACATGGGTTTCCCCAGACCATAGAACGGAGAACCAGATCGATCATTTCACTATTAGCAAGACATGGCGAACCTCCCTGTTGGATGTGAGGAACAAGAGGGTGGCAGATGTGGGAAGTGACCATCATTTGATAGTAGCCACGCTCCGACTGAAGATTGCAAGTATTAGGCACATACATAAAAAGAGGAAGATAAAGTGTAACTTTGATAAATTGAAGGATAAGGAGATGCAACAACATTTTTCACTAGAATTGAGTAACCGATTCCAACAGCTAAGGGAGGAAGAAGAAGGACAGGATATTGAACACAATTGGAAGAGCATAGAGAGTACCTACATAAATACCTGTGAAAAGGTCCTAGGCAAGAGGGAGAGAGGAATGGATTACTTCAGAGACATGGGAAGCCATGAATCAAAGGAAGGAATGTAAGAAAAGACTCAATACTCTCAAGAGCCTCTCAAGAAGAGAAGGTACAAGCTAGAACAGACTTTAATCAACTTAACAAAACAGTGAAGAGGAGTTTTCGACAAGACAAACGAGCATTTATCAACAATCTTGCAACACAAGCTGATACAGCAGCACAAAAAAATGACAGTAGGACTCTGTACCACATTACCAAGAGATTAACAGGAAAGTTTTCAAGAGCGGACAAACCGGTGAAAGCTAAAGATGGGAGATTACTGTCCACACAAAAAGAACAGCTAGAAAGATGGAGAGAACATTTTCTGGAGATTTTGAATCGTGAAACAATCGAAGAAGGGGAGACAGAGGTGATGACAGAAGAAGAGCAGGAAGATGTTGCTATTAGTACAGAGCCACCATCAAGAACAGAGATTCAAAGGGCCATTAAACAACTTAAGAATGGCAAAGCGGCAGGCATGGACAATATCGCACCGGAGGCCTTGAAAGTGGATATGGGTACTTCGGTTGAGATTCTATTCCCACTTTTTAAGAAGATTTGGGAAGAAGAGAAGAGCCCCTCAGATTGGAAGAAAGGACTGTTGATTAAGCTTCCGAAGAAAGGAGATTTATTAGAATGTGATAACTGGAGAGGGATTACCCTCCTTTCGATACCAAGTAAGGTACTCTCATGAGTAATTCTTGAAAGGATAAAACAGCGAGTTAACTCAAGGTTGAGGAAAGTACAAGCAGGATTTAGAGAAGGTTATTCCTGTACGGACCAGATCAATACACTGCGTATAATTATAGAACAATCCACGGAGCTGCAGTCGTCACTGTATATACTATTTGTAGACTTTGAAAAGGCGTTTGATAGTGTAATGAGGAAGAAGATGTGGAAAGCCATGACAGAGTTTGGGATTCCAAAGAAAATTATTAGGTTAACTCAAGAAATGTATGAGAACTACACATGTCAAGTTTTATACCAGGGGATGTTGTCCGAGCCCATCCCAGTAAATAAAGAAGTGAAGCAAATCACCAATATTATTTATTATGGTGCTGGATCTCATGATGAAGAAGGCAATGAATCGCCGAAGAGGAATTCAGTGGGGACTGACAGATAGGTTGGAGGACTTGGACTTCACGGATGACCTGTGCTTGCTAACCAACAGTTTTAAGGATATGGAAGCAAAGCTGAACGATTTAAAAACCGAAGCATCAGAGGTGGGATTGAAGATTAATGGAAAGAGAACCAAGGAGATGCGTTATAATAACCGCAATAAGGCACTATTATTTTTAGGAAACCAAGAGATCGAACAAGTCAAACAGTTTTGTTACCTGGGAAGTATGGTCACCACGGAGGGAGGGACCATAGAGGATATAGGAAATAGATAAATAAGGCTAAAGGAGCATTTGCAATGCTGAGACCAATCTGGAAATCAAGAGAACTTAACACCAATACCAAACTACGCATCTTCAATACAAATGTCAAGTCGGTACTGCTTTATGGGTGTGAAACTTGGAAGACTAACAAACAACTGATTAGCAGACTCCAAACATTCATGAACAGAAGTTTGCGGAATATCCTGAGGATATGGTGGCCACAAGTTATCTCCAATGAAGAGCTGTGGAGAAGGACCCATCAAACACCCATTGACATTGAGATGCGTCGTAGGAAATGGAAGTGGATTGGGCATACATTACGACGAGATAGAGACAACATAGCAAGACAAGCCCTGGAATGGAACCCACAAGGTAGCAGGAGAAGAGGCAGACCAAGGAACACATGGAGGAGGAATGTAATAGCGGAAGGGATGGAGAAAGGAGGGAAGACCTGGCCCGAGATCAAGACGATGGCGCGGAACAGAGTCTGGTGGCGGAAGTTCATTGATGCCCTATGCTCCACTTAGGAGATGCAGGAATAATGATGATGATGATAGTTTGTTGCATTATTCTTAGCTAGTAGAAAGCAAATGCAATGAGAAATTTATCCTTATAGATTAGACTGTACTAAGTGCAAAGTGTATACTTATGTTGTCTGTGACTGTGTGAATATTCTGGCTACTAGAAAAGGTATTCTATTGCTACTAGAGTACCAGTGAAGCTTGTAATTGAAGTGAACATTTTATTAATAATAATTTTAGAAAAGAAAAGAAAGACTGACATTTAATTACCCGGCAATGCAGAGATTATTCCAGATATTACACTTGCATCAGAATCTCTAGCTTCAAAAATTGTTGGATGGAAAGTTAGTGAACAATACATTGGTAGTGATCACCAGTACAGAGTCTTTAGCCCCCAAGATGAAAGAAGACAGGAGGGTGAAAAGTCTTGGAGGAGACGAAAATATAATGTTGGCAAACTTGATTAACAAACCCTTGTATCAGAAATAGAGATGGGAGAGGACTACATGCTGGAGAGGTCTAGTCCTGCAGATCGTATAGTCAAGACTACAATGAAGCTGATACGCCAGACCTGTGACATTTCTACGCCATGGCAAAGAAAGTCATCTGGGAGAAGAAAATCGGTCTACTGGTGGACTGAGGAGATCTCTACTCTGAGGAGGAGATGTCTTTCTCTCAGACGAGTTGTTACCAGGAGGCAGAAAAGGAATGGCAACAGTGCAGAACAAGAAACAGCAGAATACAGAGCAGCAAGACACGACCTTACAAAGGCTATTATCAGTAGCAAATGACGAAAGTGGGAGGAACTAAAGCCTGAGGTGAATAGTGACCCCTGGGGGCTGGGTTACAGGGTCATCATGCGCAAGCTTGGGGCACAGTCGAGCAGGCCAATCATGGGGTGCGCCACATATGGATGCCATTGTGGATGCACTCTTTCCAGCCCACCAAGTAAATCTCTGTGAGCCACATCCCGTTGCAGAAGACGAAGTGCCGCTGTTTAGCAATGAAGAACTGAAGAAGGACGCATGCTTGATGAAGAGTGGCAAAGCCCCAAGACCGGATGGTTTTCGATCAGAAGTTCTGAAGGTGATTGGTAGTTCATGCCCAAGGATACTCACTATGTACAATAGCTGCCTCAGGGAGGGATACTTCCACAAGCAGTGGAAAGTGCAGAGGTTGGTGCTTGTCAGCAAAGGTAAGGGTGACCCGGACATGCCATCAGTGTACAGACCTTTGTGTGTGCTGGAAAGGTTACTAAAGCCACATCTGTTAGCAGCCATTCAAAGCATGGAAGAGCTGTCAAACAGACAATATGGTTTTTGGAAAGGCCAATCCATTCTTGGAGCAGTAGAAGAGGTAGTAAGAACTTTCCATGTGGCCCAACAGGGGAATCATTACTCAAGGAGTATAGTCTTGTTGGCGATGCTGGATATTAAGAAGCCTTTTAATTCTGCCAGCTGGAGTGACATGCTTGGGGCTCTGGAGCACTTCTTCCAGATCCCACAGTGTCTCCTCTGGATAATAGAATGCTACCTGAGTGACAGGGAACTTATTTATGATACAACCTTGTATGAACCTTGTATGATAATATGACGGACATTGTATGAAGAAGATCGCCACCAGGGTTGCCTATGGCTTAATTTTGGCCCCTGACCTTTGGAACATATCCTATGGAATTCTATGAATGGATACGCCACCAGACACTTACCTGGTAGGTTACACAGATGGTATCATAGCAGAAATGATTGTAGCATGAAATGCCGAGGATGCACAAAGACGCCCAAATCAGGTAATGAGGTGAGCGGGCTCCTGGCTTGAAGAACACAGCCTGGATGTAGCCACCGATAAGACCGAAATAATACTGTTCACCTGGCGACATGTTCCCACTATCATACCGCTGCAAGTGGGAGCTGAGACAGTATTTAAAAAGAACGCTGTGAAATACTTAAGGGTGAGACAAGACTCAAAGCTCTCCTATTGCGAGCAAATAAAGTAAGCAGCTGATAAAGCAGCTCACATTACAACCGAGCTCAGCAGACTTATGGCCAACATAGGAGGTTCCACTGCAAGTAAGAGGCAATTGTTGATGGCGGTCACAGAATCCATCCTTCTGTATGGTTGCAAAATCTGGGCCGATGCACTAAAGATGGAGAAGTACAGAAATTGTACGGCATCGGTGCAGGGAAGAGGAGCCTTCAGAGTAGTGTCCTCTTACTGGACAGTGCCAGAGCCAGTAGTCCTGGTGATAGTGGGAGTGATTCCCATAGACCTGTTGGCTCTAGACCGGAAGCATTTATATGAAAGAAGAGATGAAATTGGAAGGGATACTGCAAAGCATGAAGCCAGGAAACGCACTCTAGAGCACTGGGAAGATTGTTGAGATAGAGAGGATAGAGGAAGATGGACCGCAAGGCTCATACCAGACTTGCAGAAAAGGATCAGCCACCAACACGGTGAGGTCAACTACCATCTGACCCAGTTCTTCAGTGGTCACGGCAATTTTAATGCCTACCTACAAAGAATGGGAAAGGTGCAGAGCCCGGCATGCCAATACGGTGACTCTCCCCATGAAGATGCCTTACACACCAACATGAATACATGATTATAAATATTAATTAATATGTGTATATTGTAATCGCACGATGTCCTTCTAATTGTAAGCGTGTAAGAGTGTAATTGGTATAATGTGTACTCTCGTGTCTTACCAATCCGTCGTCGCTCTGGAACGCGACTCACGCAGATTGCGTCCGTTGTGAACGTACAAAATACCCAGTATCGAAGTCTTTACCTGTTCTGTGTTGTATTTTGTAACTCCCGAAAGGCGCCAAATTGTTTTTTATAAAACAATTAAAAATTTCGCAGTTAGATTGTCTCCTGGCAACTGTAAATAATTTGAATCGCCTCGCTAACTGGCGGGAATTCGACTTTCGCTCGTTGTTGTGATGTGTTGCCAACATAAAATTTGCGTAACGAAATCTACTCTCCGCTAAAGCACATAACATACATAATAATATTCAAATAAATACACTACAGTTAATAAAGGTTCGTACTGATTTAATTGTTTCAAGAATTCATTAATTTTTTTTAAAATAATAATCGTACAATAAATGTAATTATCACAAAGTTTATGCCTCGGCTGTAAATTAGTTCACTCAGCGGATCTCTAAGGTGGCAGCGCCTCAAATGTAGGAAACTATAATGTTTATCGTCTCTTATTTATACAATTTATTCTGCCATGTGAATTCTTTTGAATACGAAAAAGGTTTATAACAAGATGCTTAAATAAAATACACCACTTTATAATCGTGGCACTTATATACTAACAAGATTTACATAAAATTCAGCTGTGTTGTGTTAAATGGTGTGTGTTGGGTTAATCAGTTTGACATAGGTTATAATTATTTTACATACAGTGTTATTTGACTTGAATCATAAATCCTTGAAAGAAATTAGTGTTTAACTTTTAGAGTGAGAGTCATTATTAGGAATATGGTTAATAAATTTGGTTCGTAATTAGTTATGATATATTTTGTACTTAACAACATCACGTTGTTCGTGTCAAAGGTCGTCAAGTGTGTTCGCCAATGAATTGTTTCTGAAATTTATCGCCAACGATAGGGATGCCGTCTGATTCTAGCGTCTGTTTCTTATTTCATCCAGTTTTTATTTAATTGTAGTTTAATAGTTGATTATTGTCCCTTCAAGTGTTACTGGACTATGGTTGACATCAGTTCATCAATTGGGTTTCGTCACAGTTCGATTTTATTCGTTATTTTTCCTCCAAAAGGTCAGCATCAGTATAGCGTGTTTCTCGGCGTCGTTAATAATAGAACTCCTTTTCGTAACGCTCAATTTCATAATAACGTACTGTAGCCATGACAACTGGCTTAGCTCTGATTGGCTAAGTACTTTTGAAACTATTGTTATAAATTCTGGTTTTTTGTTTAATTTGAATAAATATTTTATAATGGCTATATTTACTTGGGGATAATTTCAATGGTTGTAATCTTTACATAGATGTTCCTATTTTCTTTCAAAGATTAGTTTGATATCTTACAAGATTGGTCTAAGCCATGTATTAATGTTTTAGTTCAAAATTGATAATACTGTGTTAATACATAATTTACTTATTTCTATGTTTTAATATAATTCTGCCATGTTATTTTTGTTAGTTGTTGGTAATTACATAATTTACCTTGTTTTGTTATTTAAATATAGTCTTCAATTGTTTACAACTGGGTTTCTTAACTTGGACAGCTATGTCCTGTATGGGCATAAGTTGTTACATCTTATAATTTCTTATTTTATACATTACTTTCAATTTATATTATTGTTATTATTTTGCTGTTTTGTTAAATTTATGTCATTACTATTTTTATCCCTACTCCCATTTCTCACCCACATCTTTAACACTTACATCTATTAGTAAAACATAACATATAATTAAATTAATGGTCTGTACATAGTTCAGCCATGTTCCTTTTCATTACACATAATTATTATATTTTGTCTGTTATTTCTTATAAAGGTATTGCTATTATTTTCTTTATAAATTCCTTACTTACTTAATACATACTAACATATTACTGTGAAACTATTTCTTCTAGTATTTATTGCCTTAAACATTAAGCCAATAACTTCTTTCTTTAAATTAAAAAATGAACAAATTTGGTGAGTTATACCTACACCATCTCTTCTATAACAATAATCACCCTGGTGATTCTTATACTGACATAATATTTTTTCTATTTTTTACATTCACAATTATTCTTTGTCTTTCAGTTTAATATACTTAACTTAATTGCTCATTTATCATGTGCTTATGTTTTGGGTTTGTCACACTTGTTTATCTCTTTTTTCTTAAGATTATATGTTGTTTATTTTATTACACTTATCACTTCACTGTTTATCTTTGTCACTCCCTACCTATCTCTCACTCTTGGTTTCAAGGTTATTTTAGATGTACATTTACAACTATTCTTTAACATAATGAGCCTTATTTTCTTATTATAATAAGGTCTTTATCAATATACTTTATTTAACAATAATTGTCTCATTTATTTTTTGTGGTTAGTATACTTTATCTGGTTTTAATAGGATAGCATAGGTGACTTTACCTATTATTGTACCTATTGAATTGAGCAGTTTTTGGTTTTGGGATAGGGCTACTATTGTGTCGCATTACAATATATATATATTTATAAATTCTTTATCTCAAGATGTTTTATTCCCTTATTTGGTACATTTTGGAAAGCATATTGTTCCCATCATCACCTTTCCTGATTTTATATCTTGTGGAGTACTTGTGTTTTGGTTGGTTGTTGTTATGGCTTCCTTTTGGTTTTGGTATTTTGTAATGGTGTTATTGTGTGTGGTTGTGGTGTATATATTAGCTTTTGGAGTATTTTCGATATTGAGTGCTTTGAAAATTGTGTCATATTTTGTATTGATTTTTTCAATACCGGTATGTATTGAAAAAAATATTGTAACGTTACCAAATATGGTAGTTACATAATATAAGCTAATATAACGTCAAGTAAGAGAAAAGCACGGAAGTATGTCTAGATAAATAAACCTAAGTGTATAAAAGTGTGTATCTACAAACATATTAATATAAAAATCCAACGGTGAAGAAGATAATATTAACATAGCAACATCAAATACAAAATGAAGAAAGAAAATGCCATGAGCCAAAACAAAATATCAGTAACCAGACCCAATAGGATCCAACAGTGAGGGGAACCGACAAAATAAGGACCAATAAACTCCAACAGCGAGGTAAATAAATGAAAATAGTGACTACAATGAAAATATTGAAGAAGAAGAAAGAAGAAGGACCAGGAAGAGTACCATGAAGAGAGAAGAAGATGGATAGATCATGCAAGGACTCAACATAAACCACGTGTACTAAAGACTATATAAGTGACCAAAAGAAATGATGATTATCAAATATGAAAAGAAAACCAGTGTTTAACATTTAAGGAAACGCAAACAATTACAGTGTGTACTTAATATAGATGTGAAACCGGTGAGTAGTTAACTAATTTCAACTGAATAAACCACACAAACAATCACAGTGATGAAGTTTATAGTGTAAGAAAATATGTTAATTTCATAATGAAACAGCAAGAGTTAAAATAGTCAAATAAACACAGACAATGAGTGTGACTAATTTAATAAAAGTTGTGATCAATACAGATAATCATAAGACCACCAGAATAGAATAAAATAGAACAATGATATTATTGTTCATAGAGAACTGACAACAAATAAAAAACCTTTGTTATGTATAAAACAAAATGACAGGAATTGAATTCAACCAATGACAAGAAAAATATTGTAATTAATACAAAAAGATTTGTGTTAGTGTTTAAGAAGGAGTTGTATAAACATGTGTAACAAAATAATTAAAATATTATAGTAAGATACCATACTGAAGTCATGTTAGTAGTAGAAAAATACTGCATTAAAACATGTGGTACATTGTTACATAACCCCATAGGGAAGACACCTATGAAACAGAAAATCATACATGTTAATGTAAATAAATGATCATCAACTATGATATCAATCAAGAATTTGTTATAAATAATAATAAATCCTAAGAGGCAATGTATTATATTGCAGCACAATGCAAATTAAACAAATCAAATATGATGGCACAGAGATAGTAGAGATGGAACAAGTATGCCAATTTAGTTAGACAAAATACAATATCAAAACAAATACCAATGTTAATAAAAGTATTACCAGTAGTGAGATAAATATCTGGTACTACCTTGAGAACAGATTCTGAACATAATAATAACAGTATTGTAACCAAAATATTGTAAACTAACTAGCTATGTACATATAACCAGAAGTAAGCTGAACCATTGTATAACCAACTAGTTAAGAAAAATACTGTATCAAAGATTGAACACAGATTGTTAAGGTTATTACCAGTAGTAAGAGGGAATCCCAATGCTACTTTGAGAACAGACTATGACCATGAAAACAGTCATTTTATATACAAATAATTAAAAACCAAATGACTATTATGAAAGAACCCAGATGTAAACAAACCATGAGGAGCAAGTTATTTATGAAAAATGTAACATATAAACTTGTTTAAAAGTAAATGAAAACATTATCAAGAGTCAGAATAATGTCTAATACTACTTTGGAAACCCAAACCAAGTGTAACAATAACAAATTAGTTATTGTATTAACAAAAATAAATGACTACTATGATATGACACAACATAAACAGACCCATTACTGAAAAATTGAAGGGTTCTGAACTAGCTAAAAGCTAACCATTATGTGTAATGAATTAGGTACAATGTGTGTACACTAATTACAATTAGTACATGATATAATTTATATAGAAAAAACCAAAAATAAGATAACAATTGTATAAGAGAGATAGGAAGGGACTAAAACTATGTAAATAGTAGATTAAACACAGTCATATACCAATATTCTAGTGTAAAATTATGTAAATAGACGTTACTAGTATTATTAGAGTGCAATATTACTGTTTTGAATAAGAAAAATTAGTTTTAAGCACATTTATGAAAAATCAAATATGGACGCCCAATGACGCCATAACGAGATATTGTTTAGGGAACAATTATTCCCATATTTTGAATCAAACCAATTGAGATATGGACTCAGAGTGTTTATTTAAAAAGTGTTTTAATATAAATAAGTGAAATTTGGTGTAATAAACTTATAAATATAAGATACACCACAAATAATTAATAAAATCATTATAATGATAGAAGTGATGGACGGAAAATAATCATTCTTAGACTTAAATTAAAGCGCAGGATGTCCGCAATTCACTGACATCAACCATTTAACGATAGGACATAGATTAAGAAAGTTATTGTGATTTTAAACTTTTCAATTAAATTTTTGTACCAGTGCTGACGTCACAAAGCCTCAAACTCAAAATCGAATTTGTTAAAAAATTAAATATTTTAATAAAACAAAGGGCTTTGGGTCGGAGAGTATAGTTTTTTCAACCAATAGAATGAATGAACCTTAGTCAGACGAGCAGGAGACGCTTCGAAGAAGCAACACAGTTCACGATCAGTCTTTCGACGGAGAGGCCACGCCACTCGCCAACATGAAAAAGTTTTAATTTTGAATTTGTGCGCGGCAGTGACATTAAGTAAATCAACATACATAACCTTAACACTACACCAATATATACGAGTGAAATGTGCGGAGTTATTTATTAATACAAGTACGATTAGTGTATAATGTCAATCGTACTTGCGAGTGTTGTGAAAGATAAAAACCAGGGAGTACAATTTTTTATTTAAATAATATTGAAACCGAAATAATAATTTCGTAAACAAATATTTTTGATACTACGCAAGTCAGAAAAAGGCGAAGTATCAAAAACTATGATTGAATTATCAGAATTTAAGAAAAAATTAATTCACAATTATTAAAATATTGAAAAAATATTTTAATTATTTATCATAATTTAAAAAATTATGTTTGAAACATTTATTACTAAATACGAGTAATAACAATAGTCACTCGATTGACTAAAATTGTTTTCTTGATTTTTCGATGTTTTAAAGTAAACGTTATTAACTTTCATGCGAAAGAATAAATGTAATCCTGATAATAACACATCAAAATATTATGAATAATGTGTTTATATTTAGAATAAGAAATAATAAATATTAAGAAATAATTAACCATTATAACAATACCCGTTATAACATAACCTTAGAATCGTAACGGTAACTTGCCAATTTCACTGTTACCAGTCTGTTCTCAAGTAAAATCCAAACCAGATAGAAATAATAACAAGAGTTTTTTGATAAATTTTTCTCTTGCAAATAGATAATTCTCAAAGCGAATTATTAAAATAAAGTGATACATTTTAACTGTACAAGCCATCGAGCTTGATAATTGTCAACGAGTACTAGAGGTTGCGTGCGCATTCCCGCGTACGATAGTACCATAACTATCAGATATATGGTATTAATTTTCGATTTTTATATTTGTTTGTTTATTATTAATTATTGTTCATTTTATATCGTTATTAATATTACATCTTGTACCTGGTATCATGCTACCTAAAAGAACCTTGCGAATATGGTAATTCACTGATACAAGAGAACATAACCTCTTGAACTTAAACTATTGTACAAATAACAGGTTTACCAGCCTTGAGGCTGAACAGAGTCTTATTTTGAATTTTTTTAATTGTAATTATTATCTAAAAGGTTGTTAGCCATTGATTGTTCATTGTTCAAAGATTTTATAATATCTCGAATTGTTAATAAACCTCCACTTTTATTACCAGTGAAAAAGAGTATCATTTCAATTCTAAATTAGTTCATTTATTTTTAATCAGTTCTACCAAAGGTGGCGGAAGAGTTTAAATAGTCCGAATAATAATTCAGAATATTATTTAGATATTATTTCATTTATATTGTGTGTGATAACTATATTGAATATTCAACCTGAATATCTGTCTGTATGTAAAGTGTATGTATTTCAGCGGAACCGTCACTGAACAGGACTGAAATATCCACATGTGGTAAGTGAGGGAGGTATATAACAGAGTGCACGAAACATTTTAAATCAAAGAAGTGGAATATTAATACGCACCCATTAAACAATACAATCACACTAATAACCATAATAGTTACAATTACGACATTTTATAAAAAAAAAAAAACATTATCGTAGATACCGGTGCGTGTCTGCACTCACACAAATACACCTTTATAAATATAAACCTACACATTGTACTTGTAAAGATACATTACAAGTTGGCGCTCCATCATGGGGCAGAAGTGAGTGAAGATCCACTAAGAAGAGTTATAAAATATTATCGTACTATCTGCGAATCTAATAGTAATACCACACCACTACTACAACTACTATATCTACACTTGTAAAGATTACATTACAAGTTGGCGCCCAACGTCTGAGCGCGGATTAGGGAAAATATACCATAACCAGTAACCTAATCACCCCAATCCGTGAAGAGACAGCAGGTACATTACCAGCATATCAAGATGTACACCAGCAGATCAAAATCGAGATCAACGTCGAGAAAGAGGGCAACAGAAGTGGAGAAGGAGGCCAGAAGGGAAGAAAAGGAGGCTATGTCGACGGAAGACGTGGAAGAAATTTTAGTGGAAATAGGGGACAAACCAATTGAACCGGCGGAGGAGGTTCGACGACCAGACGAGGAGGAACCGGAAATCGTACAACAGGAAGGTATACCGGAGGATAGCCAACCCGAGAGACCGGTACAACCAGAAGACAGATACATTGTCGAAATGTTAATGAGTATGAGAACATCGATGGAAGAAGGCCAGAAAAGGATGATGGAATCGCTGAAGGAAGACAATCGGTCCACTAAGGAGGAGTTAAGCAAGCAAATAGAATCACTAAAGGAAGGCCAGAAATCTACCAAAGAGGAATTGAACAGTAAAATAGAAGAAGCCAGTCGATCCACCAACCAAAAAATAGAAGAAGGCCAGAGGGAGAACCAGAAAAATATGGAGTTATTAAAAGAAGAATTTAATAACCAGATAAATGAGACGAACAGGAGGATGGAAGATGGGCAAAGGAAAACCGAAGAATTATTAGAGAAGAAAATGGCCATAATGAAAGAAGATTTATCGGCAGAGTTGGGAGTAAAAATTGATCAGACCAACCAAAAGATTGATGAAATTAATGCTAAATTTAATCGAGATGTCGAAACCATACAAGGTGACCACGGAAGAATATGGCAACAAATAAATATCAACAATGACAAGATGGAAGAAACCGCTAAGGATACGGTAGAAATGATTGAAAGAAGATTGGGAGAAAATGTTGAGGAAATCGAAAAACAAATGGCCATATTAACAACAGAAATTAATGTCGAGATGTCTGAAGTAAGAAAAGAGGGCGAAAATACCCGCCTGAAACTAGTACAGACAGGAATGGATATCAACCAGCGTATTAGTGATGTGGAGAAAACCCACGGTACACAACTAGGTGTGATAGCGCAAGAGCAAACCAAAATGAAGGCAGTACAATCGACGTTAAAAGAAAAGTGCGAAGAAGTATCTGGGAAGGTAGACGCTATTAAGCAGCAAGTGCATGATGACAAAACCCAATTAACAGAACGTCAACGGAGAGAATTGGATGACATCCGAGACGAAATGCATCGTCTGCAAACAATCCCAAACTTCCTATCCGGACTGAGTCACCTAGAAGGCAGGGACCAGATTGAATTCTGGACCTATTCTAAAAATCCACTAGAATTCTTAGAGAGGATAGAAGAAATAATACACAGAAACCGAGAAAGCAGATGGTCTATCATTAAAGGGATGTTGGATGAATCTTTTAAAAATACATTCGACAACTGGTGGACAGCAACCCGTCACGAAGTGGGGAGCTATGACACTTTTAAAACGGCATTTAAACAAAAGTATTGGTCGGAAGCCACACAAAACATCATCAGAGACGACATTACAAATGGAAAATTCGATGTGAATGGAAGGCAATCAATGACAACCTATTTCTTAGGCAAAATTTGCTTGGCTAGGAATCTGGAGCCTGCAATCCCAGAAGAATGCCTGGTTACAAAACTGGCCTACCATTTTAATCAAGGTATTTCGCAAGGAAGACTGAACTCACAGATAAAAACAATTCAAGGGATGTGCGACCTGCTATAAAGCCACGAAAGAGAAAGATATTATCAACGAAACCGACAAGTACCTAGCCAAGCATATGATCGAGGAGGGCCTGGAAATCATAACCCCACCATTCACAATGACAGGAATAGCCCAGGAAGAAATTTTAACAACCCACCAAGATTCCAAAATCAACCAATACCACGCCAAGACGGAGGTGGCAACAACGTGAATAGAGGAAACTATAATAACCATCGTCCAGGTGGATACCAGAGAGACACGCATTACCAAAGAGGTAATAATTACTACAGGCCATATCAAAACCAATCTCCCAATCATCAACCACGACAAGGCAACGGTAATCAGAATAACAATCATTTCCGTAGGGTACACTATACCCATGCCAGCCGAGGTGGGAATCGTAGAAACTATTATCAAGGACGGAGGAGTTTCCCAAACCAACACAGTCACTCCAGTAATAGTGATAGAGAAGAACGAGAATCCGGCTATCGATCAAATGGAAGCAACAGCAGTGGAGGTCATAGAACAGTCACGCAGACTACAGAAGTTTACCACAACGGACATGGGCCTGGAAATCAGGAACCCATAGCTTCAATGTCACAAGACAGGCACGAAAACGGTGACCTGACTTTAAACACCAACCGGCAGTGAAAAGACCAGCAGCACCCTCACTGAACCGGACTATTGGGTCTGATATTTTGGCAAAACATTCAAGCCATCGCAAAATATACAACAACAATTACCTCAAAAACATAAGAAAGGATTTGATGGAAGAGAAAGAAAGCGTTATCGGCGATGCGAGCAACAATGAAATCGCGTATATATCTGTGAAAGTCAACAACACAAATGCCACAGCAATGATAGACACCGGGGCCAACGTATCATTAATTGACAAAATGGAATTGGACAGAATCCAATCAGAAAATAAAGCTACCATACCAACATTACCAATTAACAACATAATACTCATCGGAGCCACCGGACGTCAGAATAAGACTATCCGACAACAGGTACAACTAGACGTATCAAGCAATGGGAAGACAATACCGATGGTATTCCTTGTAGCCAGTGGGCTACCATTCACTCTACTCATTGGTTGTGACATATTATGAAAATACACAGCAATAATTAATATGGATACAAATACGGTAATGATGAAGACAGAAGAAGTTGAGTGGACCGCCAATTTAACAGAATGTAGGAAGGCACCCTCGGAACATGTAATATATTACATCAGGGAAGGCCGTGAACATCAGGAAGGCGCCATCAACAAGGGACTTCACAACAGCCCAGAGGAAGCTCTATGGTTGGAAAAAATTAATGAAATAAGGGAATTCAAAACCAACCAGAATAGCCATGAGTTGACTTGGGAACAACGGGACCAGCTAATAAATATATACTATCAATATCGCCACGTATTTTCTGATACGCCCGGGAAAATAAAGAATTTCCAATGTGAATTAAAATTCAAAGACCAGACAGAATTCAAGCGGAAATCTTACCCTATCGCCTTTTCACTGAAAGAAGCCGTAAGAGAGGAAATCCAACGTTTAATAGAAAATGATATAATTGAAGTAAGCAATTCACCATACACCAACCCTATTGTCACTGTACCAAAGAAAAATGGTGCAGTAAAAATTTGTTTAGATGCACGTGAACTCAACAAGACCATAATTAATGACAGGACATCGCCTGGAGAAATCGATGAAATACTAAAGAAATTTTATGGTACTAAATTTTACAGTATATGGGATACGGTCTGCGGATATTGGCAGGTCGAACTGCATCCGAATAGCAGAAAGTTCACTGCTTTTATTTTTGAAGGCCGAAATTACCATTTTAAGAGATTACCATTCGGTTTAGTGAACTCAGTGGCAATATTCGTCAAATGTATGGACGAGATACTGGGCCACAGCACATTACAGTTTATGACAGTTTATGTCGACGACCTCTTGATCGCATCTAACAATTGGGAAGAGCACTGTGACCGGGTGGCACAAGTATTACAAAAATTGGAAGACAACCACATTACACTAAAATTAGGTAAATCACAATTAATCGCAAAGGAAGTGCAATTCTTGGGGTTTAACTTGTCAGAATATGGAATTACACCATCCCAGGAAAAGATGGAGGCAATCCAGCGTTTCCCCGTCCCGAAGAACAAAAAGCAACTACAGTCGTTCCTCGGAATCTGTAATTATTATCGAAAATTCCAAAATAATTATTCTGAACTGACAGCTCGATTTTCAGCACAGCTATCATCGAAGGAAAAATGGAAGTGGGGATCAGATCAAGACTCTACATTTGAATTAATTAAAGAAAAGTTTCTTGAAACTGTTATGCTGCATCACCCTAATTTTGAGAAGCAGTTTTTCATGAACTGTGACGCTAGCGACCTAAGCCTTGGTTCTGTACTATATCAAGAAGACCAAGACGGGAATCATCAAGTGATCAGTTTTGCAAGCCGAACTTTGAACAAATGCGAACGTAACTACCATACAACGGAAAAGGAATTATTGAGTATAGTGTTTGCTTGCGAAAAATTTAGGACTTTTATTTTGGGATATACAGTAACAGTGAGGACAGACCACAAATCTATTTCATTTCTTAAGAACTGCAAGTTAAAGCACGGCAGATTGACGAGATGGACTCTTACACTCCAAGAATACAACATACAGTGGGAGTACATACCTGGGAAAAGCAACACAGCTGCAGACGTGTTGTCCCGAATAAACATCAACGCCCAAACATTTGAAGGAGAGAGGGAAAGCATTGCGAAAGTCTACCACCTGCTGAAAAGTAAATCTGAACTCACTAACATATTATCGAATATAACCATTCATCAACAACAAGATCCCAAAGTATCATTGATTATCCAAAAACTAGCAAACAATGATGTGAACATAAAACATTACTACTGTACTCATAATCAATTATTATTCACCAAACACAATAAAGATGGTGAAAGATGGAAGGTAGTTATCCCAAAAGCCCTAGAAAAAGAATTGACCATCGACTACTACATACGCTATGGTCACATGGGCGCAGTAAAGGTCGTAAAGGCATTGCAGGAACATGTGCATTTCAAGGACATGAGTAGAAAGGTAAGAAAATATGTCCAGAATTGTAATATTTGCCAACTGGTAAAATGCAGCAATGAGAGACGAGAAGGAGTGATGATACCAATTACATCGACGACAAAGTTAGAAAAAATTTTCTTGGACATTTGTGGACCATTTCCACGGAGTGATGGAAGACACCAATATAAGTATATCATCATAATATTTTACCACTACACCAAATATACTAAGCTGTACCCACTTAATCGAGCTACGACAAGTAAAATACTGGAGATAGTCATAAACAAGTATATACCCGAAGTGGGTAAACCATCGACGATAATTACAGACCATGGAACGCAATTCTGAGGATGAAAGTGGCGGGAAACATTGATCCATCTGGGAATAAAGACATACAAAACATCGGTGTACCACCCCAACAGCAACCCTGCTGAGAGAGTGTTGAGAGAAGTAGGAAGGATTTTAAGAACCTACTGTCACAGCCAGCAGAGGAAGTGGGAGGAGTATCTATCCCCGGCTGAAGACTTCCTAAACCTAGCCTACCATCAATCGACTGACGAAACACCCTACATGGCTATGTATGAGAAAAGACCACCCCGGGAGATCACAGAGATCATTAATTTTCCAATAAGTGCAGAGGTCAAATTTAACAGAACAAGATTCTATAATAATGCAGTTGAAAGAGCTAATAAACTGAGGCTCAAGTACAAAAAATTGCAACCCAAAGTTATCAAATATGAAGTGGGAGACCGAGTAATTATCAAAAATAGAGAACTCCCAAGTACTATCGAGGGCATTGCAAAGAAACTGCTACTGCTATATACCGGACCGTATACTGTAACTAAGAACAATGTAAACAACACTTATGAATTGCAGGACCTTATTACAAAAAAGATAAAGGGTACTTACAATCAAACTTCAATGAAAAGATATATTGACAATTAAAATATGGGACTAAAAGTGAAAAGTTAGCGATAAGAATTATTTTATTATGGATATTATGTAAAGGATGAAAATATTTGTCATGAAAAATGAAGGTATAATTATGAATATAACTGTTGACTATATCAAGATGAAAAATGAAATGTGGCCATGAAGATTATTGTTATTTAAAAAAGTGAAAGATGAAAGAATGATTATAAAAATAGATGTTGACTAAAGAAAAAGGATGTATTATTGTTATGAAAATTATTGTGTTTATATTAAATGAGAAGTAACCGTATAACTATGTATTGAACATTGAATATATATTGTAATTTTATAATGTGAGAAAACATGCTCCCAGAGAATTAATGTAAAGGATTCAGAACATTGTATTTATTAATAATAGCGTACTATAAAGAAGGAGCAATTTACGAGGCCGACACACTACAACTATGGCATAACTATTTCCAAGAGCCACGTCAACCAGTAATAAGAACACCACACCCGTACTATTGAGAAAGGAAGAAGGAGCAAATGAGAAGTTGGAAGAATAAAACCAAAGAAATGTATTAATGTAGACAAACCACCACACACAACCACATTGTTTCTAATGTATTTTACTAGTGAAAAGCCAATACCACATGGAATATAAATACCAACTAAAACCATGAAAAAGGAGAAAAATAAATGTACTTATGAATTATATCTAGAAGAATAAAACCTGAAATGAAGAATATGACGAAATGACGTTCAATGTGACACAAAATGAAGAGATTAATCAATGATGAAAAAGAATGAAAAGTAATATACTAACGAAGATAATCATGAGAGTATGCCAGTGAGGAAATGTAAAACAAACTATCCCTATAATATGTGAAGAATATAGTTAAGTTGAATCAAGAAAAGAGAGTATAACAATGTATAAGCCGCAGATGCGTGAATTAATCCCAAGGATATTTATTATTTGTCGGAAGAATGACCACTATTATTTTTTGATGATTTGAGATGAATTGACTGATGAATAATGCCAGCAATCATTTATTATTATTGAAGGAGATGATTTGCCTCCATATTTATTGAAGTTAGTATGGCCAGTAGAGTTGAATAGCCAAAGTGAGCTGCTCTAAACTGCCCCAGCTAAGCTTATGTTAGGGAATTAGGGAACTAAATAAACAAGGGAGATGATTACATAGAGAAGAAATAAATATGATTCAAATAGAAGAAAGTGAAAAATATATATGAAGAAAGTGAAAAGGATATATGGAAAAAACATGTGAATCGACATGGAATGTACAACAATTGATAAATTCTTCAATGAAAAATATAGTATAATAATTCAGAATTATTCAATTCTTATAGGAAGGCATATGTAACGTTACCAAATATGGTAGTTACATAATATAAGCTAATATAACATCAAGTAAGAGAAAAGCACGGAAGTATGTCTAGATAAATAAACCTAAGTGTATAAAAGTGTGTATCTACAAACATATTAATATAAAAATCCAACGATGAAGAAGATAATATTAACATAGCAACATCAAATACAAAATGAAGAAAGAAAATGCCATGAGCCAAAACAAAATATCAGTAACCAGACCCAATAGGATCCAACAGTGAGGGGAACCGACAAAATAAGGACCAATAAACTCCAACAGCGAGGTAAATAAATGAAAATAGTGACTACAACGAAAATATTGAAGAAGAAGAAAGAAGAAGGACCAGGAAGAGTACCATGAAGAGAGAAGAAGATGGATAGATCATGCAAGGACTCAACATAAACCACGTGTACTAAAGACTATATAAGTGACCAAAAGAAATGATGATTATCAAATATGAAAAGAAAACCAGTGTTTAACATTTAAGGAAACGCAAACAATTACAGTGTGTACTTAATATAGATGTGAAACCGGTGAATAGTTAACTAATTTCAACTGAATAAACCACACAAACAATCACAGTGATGAAGTTTATAGTGTAAGAAAATATGTTAATTTCATAATGAAACAGCAAGAGTTAAAATAGTCAAATAAACACAGACAATGAGTGTGACTAATTTAATAAAAGTTGTGATCAATACAGATAATCATAAGACCACCAGAATAGAATAAAATAGAACAATGATATTATTGTTCATAGAGAACTGACAACAAATAAAAAACCTTTGTTATGTATAAAACAAAATGACAGGAATTGAATTCAACCAATGACAAGAAAAATATTGTAATTAATACAAAAAGATTTGTGTTAGTGTTTAAGAAGGAGTTGTATAAACATGTGTAACAAAATAATTAAAATATTATAGTAAGATACCATACTGAAGTCATGTTAGTAGTAGAAAAATACTGCATTAAAACATGTGGTACATTGTTACATAACCCCATAGGGAAGACACCTATGAAACAGAAAATCATACATGTTAATGTAAATAAATGATCATCAACTATGATATCAATCAAGAATTTGTTATAAATAATAATAAATCCTAAGAGGCAATGTATTATATTGCAGCACAATGCAAATTAAACAAATCAAATATGATGGCACAGAGATAGTAGAGATGGAACAAGTATGCCAATTTAGTTAGACAAAATACAATATCAAAACAAATACCAATGTTAATAAAAGTATTACCAGTAGTGAGATAAATATCTGGTACTACCTTGAGAACAGATTCTGAACATAATAATAACAGTATTGTAACCAAAATATTGTAAACTAACTAGCTATGTACATATAACCAGAAGTAAGCTGAACCATTGTATAACCAACTAGTTAAGAAAAATACTGTATCAAAGATTGAACACAGATTGTTAAGGTTATTACCAGTAGTAAGAGGGAATCCCAATGCTACTTTGAGAACAGACTATGACCATGAAAACAGTCATTTTATATACAAATAATTAAAAACCAAATGACTATTATGAAAGAACCCAGATGTAAACAAACCATGAGGAGCAAGTTATTTATGAAAAATGTAACATATAAACTTGTTTAAAAGTAAATGAAAACATTATCAAGAGTCAGAATAATGTCTAATACTACTTTGGAAACCCAAACCAAGTGTAACAATAACAAATTAGTTATTGTATTAACAAAAATAAATGACTACTATGATATGACACAACATAAACAGACCCATTACTGAAAAATTGAAGGGTTCTGAACTAGCTAAAAGCTAACCATTATGTGTAATGAATTAGGTACAATGTGTGTACACTAATTACAATTAGTACATGATATAATTTATATAGAAAAAACCAAAAATAAGATAACAATTGTATAAGAGAGATAGGAAGGGACTAAAACTATGTAAATAGTAGATTAAACACAGTCATATACCAATATTCTAGTGTAAAATTATGTAAATAGACGTTACTAGTATTATTAGAGTGCAATATTACTGTTTTGAATAAGAAAAATTAGTTTTAAGCACATTTATGAAAAATCAAATATGGACGCCCAATGACGCCATAACGAGATATTGTTTAGGGAACAATTATTCCCAAATTTTGAATCAAACCAATTGAGATATGGACTCAGAGTGTTTATTTAAAAAGTGTTTTAATATAAATAAGTGAAATTTGGTGTAATAAACTTATAAATATGAGATACACCACAAATAATTAATAAAATCATTATAATGATAGAAGTGATGGACGGAAAATAATCATTCTTAGACTTAAATTAAAGCGCAGGATGTCCGCAATTCACTGACATCAACCATTTAACGATAGGACATAGATTAAGAAAGTTATTGTGATTTTAAACTTTTCAATTAAATTTTTGTACCAGTGCTGACGTCACAAAGCCTCAAACTCAAAATCGAATTTGTTAAAAAATTAAATATTTTAAGAAAACAAAGGGCTTTGGGTCGGAGAGTATAGTTTTTTCAACCAATAGAATGAATGAACCTTAGTCAGACGAGCAGGAGACGCTTCGAAGAAGCAACACAGTTCACGATCAGTCTTTCGACGGAGAGGCCACGCCACTCGCCAACATGAAAAAGTTTTAATTTTGAATTTGTGCGCGGCAGTGACATTAAGTAAATCAACATACATAACCTTAACACTACACCAATATATACGAGTGAAATGTGCGGAGTTATTTATTAATACAAGTACGATTAGTGTATAATGTCAATCGTACTTGCGAGTGTTGTGAAAGATAAAAAACAGGGAGTACAATTTTTTATTTAAATAATATTGAAACCGAAATAATAATTTCGTAAACAAATATTTTTGATACTACGCAAGTCAGAAAAAGGCGAAGTATCAAAAACTATGATTGAATTATCAGAATTTAAGAAAAAATTAATTCACAATTATTAAAATATTGAAAAAATATTTTAATTATTTATCATAATTTAAAAAATTATGTTTGAAACATTTATTACTAAATACGAGTAATAACAATAGTCACTCGATTGACTAAAATTGTTTTCTTGATTTTTCGATGTTTTAAAGTAAACGTTATTAACTTTCATGCGAAAGAATAAATGTAATCCTGATAATAACACATCAAAATATTACGAATAATGTGTTTATATTTAGAATAAGAAATAATAAATATTAAGAAATAATTAACCATTATAACAATACCCGTTATAACATAACCTTAGAATCGTAACGGTAACTTGCCAATTTCACTGTTACCAGTCTGTTCTCAAGTAAAATCCAAACCAGATAGAAATAATAACAAGAGTTTTTTGATAAATTTTTCTCTTGCAAATAGATAATTCTCAAAGCGAATTATTAAAATAAAGTGATACATTTTAACTGTACAAGCCATTGAGCTTGATAATTGTCAACGAGTACTAGAGGTTGCGTGCGCATTCCCGCGTACGATAGTACCATAACTATCAGATATATGGTATTAATTTTCGATTTTTATATTTGTTTGTTTATTATTAATTATTGTTCATTTTATATCGTTATTAATATTACATCTTGTACCTGGTATCATGCTACCTAAAAGAACCTTGCGAATATGGTAATTCACTGATACAAGAGAACATAACCTCTTGAACTTAAACTATTGTACAAATAACAGGTTTACCAGCCTTGAGGCTGAACAGAGTCTTATTTTGAATTTTTTAATTGTAATTATTATCTAAAAGGTTGTTAGCCATTGATTGTTCATTGTTCAAAGATTTTATAATATCTCGAATTGTTAATAAACCTCCACTTTTATTACCAGTGAAAAAGAGTATCATTTCAATTCTAAATTAGTTCATTTATTTTTAATCAGTTCTACCAAAGGTGGCGGAAGAGTTTAAATAGTCCGAATAATAATTCAGAATATTATTTAGATATTATTTCATTTATATTGTGTGTGATAACTATATTGAATATTCAACCTGAATATCTGTCTGTATGTAAAGTGTATGTATTTCAGCGGAACCGTCACTGAACAGGACTGAAATATCTACGTGTGGTAAGTGAGGGAGGTATATAACAGAGTGCGCGAAACATTTTAAATCAAAGAAGTGGAATATTAATACGCACCCATTAAACAATACAATCACACTAATAACCATAATAGTTACAATTATGACATTTTATAAAAAAAAAACAACATTATCGTAGATACCGGTGCGTGTCTGCACTCACTCAAATACACCTTTATAAATATAAACCTACACATTGTACTTGTAAAGATACATTACAAGTTGGCGCTCCATCGTGGGGCAGAAGTGAGTGAAGATCCACTAAGAAGAGTTATAAAATATTATCGTACTATCTACGAATCTAATAGTAATACCACACCACTACTACAACTACTATATCTACACTTGTAAAGATTACATTACAATATATATATTGTAAGGGTACATATCTTCAACATACATTTATGAAGCAACATGATAAGAATAAAATACTAAATGATTAACACTATGAATAAAAAGGGATGAGTCAGAGATAAAGGAATTAACATAATTATGCGATCAAACAAATAAAGGTAAATAATCAAAGTAACCTCTGATAAGAGAAATGTAGCAAGCAACGAAACAAAACTTGAAAAAACGATAGTACAATGCGATTTAACCATAATAACCCAATAGATGGTAAGTGAGTAGGTAGAACAAGCCCCAACCCCAGTAATAGGACAAATAAATGAAAGAAAATGAGAAGAATCGAAAAGACACAAACGAATAATATAGAACAGAAAAGGAGAAAGGTTACACTCAAATAAAGTAATGAAAAAGAAATCAATAAATGATAAATGTAAATGATAAGTATTAAAATCTAATAAAGTAATGACAAACTAAAAGTACACTAACCAAATAAATAGAGAGTAAATATTATAATCACTCTATAATGAGATGAACTTGTTAACAGTATAACTAACCATTGTAAAGTGAGATAGTTAGATAGTGAACATGAGTAAGTGAGAACAAGAATTTAATGTTAGGGAATGCCCACTAGCAACACTTAAATAATATAAAAAGTGCAAAGTGTAAGTGTAAACCCCCAAAATAAATAGAAACCCTATTGATAGGTATAAACACCTAATAATCAGTGATAAACACTAAAGATTAATGGTGAACAGTGTTAGTAAATAAGGATATTGTTATTATTAGGATTAAGATTAATTGTAGATGAGGAATACAAGGATATTCAGGGAAAAAATCCCAGGAAGAGTCAAATTGTTAGTGTTACCAGGGTTAGCTAGTAAAGATTAGAATAGAAAAATATAGTAAAGAATAGAAATGCAAAACCAATAAATATCCTATGTTCTAAGGGATAGTTAATTAACTAAAGTAAATGACGTGATGATGTTTATCACCAAAAAATAAATAAGAAGTAACAAATTGTAAACAAGAGTAGCATAATAACTGTTAAAGAATTGTTTGATTAAGTTTTATAAGTAGGAATATGGCTGAAAGAGTTATACAGACCATAAGCCTAAATGTTATGTTATATTTTATAGAGAATAGTAAATAATAGAACAATTATAAACAATGGCAAATATAACTAAGAAACAAGATAAATTCATTTAAATCTAATAATACTAGAAAAGTAGTTGGAAAATAATAGACAAACCATGATTTTGTAAAATAATGAAAACATACAATTATAATAAAACAGACCCAAAACAATCTAACAAATAAACAAATCATTTGTAACACAAAACAAAATATGTATAAGGGTAAAATAATATGTAATTTGTATAAAATACGAAAATATAGCCAATTACTACCTAGGCCTATGAAATGCCTAACTGTAAGAAACAAATAACAACAAATTGTAAGAAATTAACTAGGATATTAGCAAATCCAAGGCAAGTAACTAGTCAATGATAATTAGTGAATCATTTTAAGAGATAAATGTTAAATTAAGGACATAAAATAAGAAAGAAATGTAATTAAATGTCTTGTTGGTACACCCTCTTCATTCACTTTTTTAAATTATTATATATTATAACGTAATATAGATTCTGTTGTTGATATGTAAGTGTGTTGATTGTATGTGATTGCAGATACGCTCCAGTATCCACAACGATATGAGATAATAAAATTTCAAAAATGTAATTATTATTAGCGGTTTGATTGTTATTAATAGTTGTGTGAGTATAAATCCTTCAATTTAAAAAGTATTTTCGCACTCCACTGTTCACCTCCCCACTTACCATATGTGGATGATATTACTGTTCTGTTGGGTGACTGCTTCTGCTGTAACACACACTCTATACATACATGTGGATATTCTATTTGAATATCATACGTGATAAGCATGCACAATAAAATAAAATAAAGACTGAATTATGATTTGAATTATAATAAATATTCAAATTCTCCCGCCACCTTCTGATAGAACTAGTTATGATAGCTAAACTATTTTAATTTTGAAATTAAAGACTCTTTCCACTGGTAAAAAATAATTGAGATTTATTAACAGTTCTGGAATACCATTAACTCTTTT
Organism: Magicicada septendecula; assembly: GCA_034769895.1. Taxonomy (NCBI): domain Eukaryota; kingdom Metazoa; phylum Arthropoda; class Insecta; order Hemiptera; family Cicadidae; genus Magicicada; species Magicicada septendecula. Next base: position 451,822,645 of record CM068368.1, read on the forward strand.
AAAATCAACAATCAATCACTAATAGTTTTACAGAAAAATAATTATTATGAACAATTTTTATAAAAAGAAACTCTTTTTAACCTCAAGGCTGGTAACACTGAAGGTTAATACAATAATTTTAGTTAGAGAGGTTATGTCCTCTTTACATAGTTAAATTACCAAGTTCATGTGATCTTTGAAGTGGCATGATACCAGATACAAGATATTGTGTTTTATAACAATATTTAATAAAGAATTAATAGAAAACAAACAAACAAATATTAAAATTAAAAGTCGGTACCATATAATCGATAATTATTGTACTATCGTACGCGGGACACAGTACACATTAGTTACTTTAAAAACACGTGCATTGAGATGCACTGCTAAAAATTACTATTATTATTTAATAGTTGGCTATAAAAATTATTTATTGACAAGAGAAAAAGTTTATAATAAAAAAAAACTCTTGTGATAGCTTTCATTTGGTTTGTATTACTTGAGAACAGAATTATGAAAAAGGTGACAAGTTGTTGTTATTATTTCTAGGTTAGCTAATAATGTAAGTAGTTATTATGGTTAAATATATTATTCATTGAGTTCTTAATAATCTAAACATATATATATACTATTCATAATACATCTGATGCGTAACTATCAGTTAACTAGAATATTTTTTCGCAAAAAAAATAAAAATATTTATTTTCATTAGTCAAATCAAAACGACATGAGTCAATTGAGCGACTATTCGTGACACTCATATTTTGTAATATTTAAATCAATATTGACTCCTTTAATTACGATAAGTCGTAAAAACATTTATTTCTTGAGTTAATAAAATGCGAAATAATTCTTTTATTAATTCTGATAACTTTCATCAGAATTACTACACTTCGATACTACTGATTAGAGTAGTACCCAAACAATAATTAACAGGAATTATTAATTCTGTTTTATTTTTTAAATAATGAAAATATAGTACTCCCTGGTTTTTCTTATAAACACAAAACTCGAAAATACGATCGATATTATACACTGGCCGTATTTTATTATTATATTCACTCCGCACTGTACACTCGTTAATTCTTTGTTATGTGTAGGTTAGGTGTATGTAGCGTGACTCATGTATGTGTCGCGCACAATTCAAATACAACTTCATACATTTCTTCATCGACCTTGCCCGTCGAATTATGCGTGTTGACTCCTTGATGATTGAAAGATGACTGTGACACTTCTCCTAAGCGTCTCTGGCTTGTCTGCTGGTTTTCATTTATTTGATTGGTTCAATTTTTCGAACTCTCCGACCCAAAACACCTTGGTTTAAGAAAACTTTTAATTTTTTATCAATTTCGTATATGGGTTTGAGACTATAGTGACGTAAACGTTGATGCACAAAATGATTAAAAAGTTTATAATCGTTATAACTTTTTTATTAGTTGTCATATCGTTGAATAGTTGGTGGCAATAGATCGCGGACATCCTGGGCTTTAAATAAAGTCCAAACAAGAATGAAATCCGTCCATTATTAACTCACTACAACGATTTCACAAATTCCTATGGTGAATCTTAAAATTAATAAGTTTATTTCACCAAATCTTATCTAATTACACAATAACACTTCTTATTAAACGTTTTGAGTCCATTTCTCAATTGCTTAATACAAAATTTGGGAGTAATTATTATTCAAACAATGTTTGATAATGGCGTCTCAAGCGTCCATATTCGATTATTTATAATCGCCTATAATACTATTATTCCTTATCTAATGACATTTGTTTTGTATTCTAACAATAATATAAATATCTATTTACATCGGTTTACACTTTATTATATGAACAATGTTGTGTTTCATATACTAGTAGTCTTATCTAACTACCTTCTGATCTCTTTTCTTTTAAATTGTCACTTTGATTTTGTTTTTCCACATAATGTATATAATGTTGAAAATGCAAATAGTGTACAACTATAGTACCTAGTTTATTTAATATATTTGTTAGTCTTTCGCTATCTGAAAACCTTTCAATTCCTATTATTGGGTTTGTTTACATCAGGTTATGACATGGTAGTCAGTTATTTTTTAATAAATCAATAACTAAATTGTTATTATTACATTTGATATATATTCTCATAGTAGTATCAGATATCCTTCTGACTACTGGTAACACTTTCATCAATCTCTGTGTAAGTTTTAATAAGGTATTTTGCTTAACTAGTTTGTCACATTGTCTTTGTTTACATCTGGCTATTCATTCATAGTCAGTTAGTTTCCAATATTTTGATCATAATACTATTATTATTACACTTATAATCTGTTCTCATAGTAGTACTAGATGTTTTTCTAACTACTGGTAACACTTTCAGTGATCTTTGTACAAGTTTTAATAATGTATTTTGCTTAACTAATTTGTCATATTGGGTTCCCTTTCATCTAGCTTTGTGCTATTATATTTAATCTGCTTTATGTGCAGTGCCTTTCAGTATAAGACATTATTTATTAGCGTGCATCATTATTTATAATGAATCTTTGATTGAAACAATTGTTGATGATTGCTTGGTTCAATTAACATATATGATTTTTTGTTTTATAGGTGCATTTCCTATGGGGTTATGTATCAATGTACAACGTATTCTTATGCAGTATTTGCTACTACTATTATGACTTCATTATGGTATTCTATTACAATGGTTTAATTGTTGATTAATACACATGTTTACACTATTTTTTCTAAACAATAACACAAATATTCTTAAACTAATGGTAATACATTTCTTGTTGTGTTTTGTACCTAATTTCTGGTACATTGTTGTTTGATACTTAACAAACTAGTTTGTTCGTTATTATTTTTTCTGGCCCTTCTTTATATTGTATTCTGTTTTGCCGTGGCATTCAGTTACATTTCTTTTAAAATTTACAAAGTTTTTATTATCAGGTTCTATGAACAATGATTTTACTGTTCTATCTTACATTTCTTGGTGGTCTTATGATTATCTATTTGGATTACAATCTTCATTAAATTAGTCACACTAACTGTCTGTGTATTTTTAACTATTTAATCTTTGATGTTTCCACTATAAAGGTAACACATTTTCTTCTGCTATAAACCTTATCACTTGAATTGTCTGTGGGGTTTATTAGGTTAAAATTGGCTAACTGGTCACAGGTTCTCACACTTACATTAAGTATTCACTATTACTGTTTGTGATTTCTTAAATATGTTAAACACTGTTTCTTCATAGTTGACAATCGCTATTCTTCTTCCGGCTACTAGTATTGTCTCTAGTATACTTGGTGAATGGTGATTTCTTGTATTGTCTATCCATTATCTTCACTCTTCATGTCATGTTTCCTTGTCCTTCTTCTTCCTTTCTTCTTTAGGTTTAAACGTCTTCTTCAATATTTCCATTGTAGTAGTCGTTGTTCCATAGTATTTATATTTATAAATATATTGGTTTGTCTGCCTTCATTGTGGTTGCTCTTGAGTTGTCTCTTCTTTTTATTTTATATAGTCATTGTTTTGTTGGTTCCCCTCACTGTTGGAATCCTGTTGTTTCCTTCTTCATTTTATTGTTTTGTTGGTTCCCCTCACTGTTGGAATCCTGTTGTTTTCTTCTTCATTTTATTGTTTTGTTGGTTCCCCTCACTGTTGGAATCCTGTTGTTTTCTTCTTCATTTTATTGTTTTGTTGGTTCCCCTCACTGTTGGAATCTATTGGGCCTGGTTTCTAACATTTTATATTGGCTCATGGTCATTTTCTTTCTCTATTTTGTGTACGATGCTGCTATGTTACACTTCCTTCTTCTTTGTTGGAATTTTACGATAATATATCTGTAGATACACACTTTTTGTTTACATAATTTTACTTACTTAGAAATATTTTCATGCTTTCCCGTCACTTGACGTAATAATTGCTTACTTTATGTAACTACCAAATTTGGTAACGTTACATATGCCTTCCTATAAGAATTGATTAATTCTGAATCAGTATACTTATTTTTCATTGAAGAATTCATCAATTGTTGTACGTTTCCATGTCGATTCATATGCTTTTTTATATATATCCCTTCACTTTCTTCTATTTGAATCATAATTATTTCTCTTCTATGTAATTATCTCCCTTGTTTATTTAATTTCCTAATTCCCTAACACAATTTTAGCTGGGGCAGTTCAGAGCGGCTCACTTTGGCATACAACTCCACTGGCCATACTAATATCAATAAATACGGAGGCACATCATCTCCATCAATAATAATAAATGATTGCTGGCATTATTCATCAGTCAATTCATCTCAAATAATCAAAAAATATAAAGTGGTCGTTCTTTCGACAAATAATAAATATCCTTGGGATTATCTTACGCATCTGCAGTTTATACATTGTTATATTCTCTTCTTCTTGATTCAACTCAACTAAATTCTTCACATATTACAGGGATAGTTTGTTTTACATTTCATCACTGGTATACTCTCATGATCATCTTCGTTAATATATTACTTTTCATTCTTCTTCGTCATCGATTAATCTCTTCTCTTTGTATCACATTAAACGTCATCTCATAATCTTCTTCATTTCGGGGTTTACTTCTCTGGATATAATTCATGAATATTTTTTCTCATGGTTTCAATTGAGATATAGTCCATGTGGTATAGGCTTTCTTCTAGTAAAAGGCACTAGAAAACACTGTGGTTGTGTGTTATTTCTTATCTACATTAATGATACTTATTCGGTTTTGTTCCTCCAACTTCTTATTTTCTCCTTCTTTCATTGGTAGTACGGGTAGGATGGTGTTTTACTTGTTGACGTGGCTCTTGGAAATTTACTGTGCCAAGGTTCTTGTTTGTCAGTCTCGTATAGTACTTCTTTCATTAGTAGTAGTACTATTATTTGTAAATACAATTTTCTTGATCCTTCACATAACTTCTTTGGAACATATTTTTCGCATTACAAAATTACAATATAGTCAACGTTCATTTTCATAGTTATATATTCACTTCTTATTTAATATAAACAACAAATAATCTTCATAGCAATATTTCACCCTTTCTTCACATAGTCAATATTTATTCTCATAATTATATTTTTATTTTTCACTTATTAATAAACAATAATCTTCAACGCAATATTTCACTTTTTATCTCTATATAGTTAGTATTTATATTCACAAGTATATTTTCATCTTTCACTTAATATCCATAACAGATATTTTCTTCGCTATATTTCACTTTTATCTTATAATTTAGTCTTCGATATACCGTTTCATTGAAGCTTGGTTGTATGTGCCCTTTATTTTCTTGGTTATTGGGTCTTGCAACTCATAGGTGTTATTCAGGTTGTTTTTGGTTACAGTATATGGGCCTGTGAATAGCAGTAGCAGTTTTTTCGCAATACCTTCAATTGTACTTGGGAGTTCTCGGTTTTTTATGAGTACTCTGTCTCCCACTTCGTACTTTATGACTTTAGGTTGCGATTTCTGGTATTTGAGCCTAAGTTTGTCAGCTCGTTCAACTGCGTTATTGTAAAATTTTGTTTTATTGAATTTGAATTCATTTTCTATTGGAAAGTTTACGATTTCTGTAATTTCCTGGGGTGGTCTTCGCTCATACATAGCCATATAGGGTGTCTCATCTGTTGATTGATGATAAGCTAAGTTCAGGAAGTCTTCAGCCGGGGATAGATATTCCTCCCATTTCCTCTGCTGGCTGTGACAGTAGGTTCTTAAGATCCTTCCTACTTCTCTCAACACTCTCTCAGCAGGGTTGCTGTTGGGGTGATACACAGACGTTTTGTAGGTTTTTATGCCCTGATGGATTAGAGTTTCCCACCACTTTCGTCCTCGGAATTGTGTTCCATGATCTGTAATTACTGATAGTGGTTTTCCCACTTCGGGTATATACTTGGATATCACAATGTCTAGTATTTTGTTAGTTGTAGCTTGATTTATTGAATAAAGTTTTGTGAATTTTGTGTAGTGGTCGAATATGATTACTACATATTTGTATTGATGCCTTCCACCACTTCGTGGAAATGGTCCACAAATATCTAAAAATACTTTTTCCAATTTTGCTGTTGATGTTCTGGGTATCATTACCCCTTCTCTTTTTTCATTACTACACTTGACCAATTGGCATACATGACAATTTTGAATATATTTTCTCACTTTTCGGTTCATGTCTTTAAAGTGTACATGTTCTTGTAGTGCCTTGACTACTTTGACTGCGCCCATGTGACCGTAACGCACATGGTAATCAATTGCTAGTTCTTTTTCAATGGTCTTCGGTATGACAACCTTCCATTGTTCACTATCTTTCTGAGTTTTAGTGAATAGTAATCGGTTGTGAGTACAGTAATATGGTGTTATTTTTTCATCACCGTTTGCCAATCATTGGATGATTTGTGAGATTTTAGGATCCTTGTTCTGATGAGTGGTTATGTCTGATAGTATTTTGGTTAATTCAGACTTATTCTTTAATATGTGGTAGACTTTGGCGATGGTTTCTTTTTCTCCCTCGAATGTCTGGGCTATGATGTTCACTCGGGACAACACGTCGGCCGCTATGTTGCTTTTCCCTGGTATATATTCCCATTGGATGTTATATTCCTGGAGTGTCAGTGTCCACCTTGTTAATCTACCATGTTTCAGTCTGCAATTCTTGAGAAAAGATATAGACTTGTGGTCTGTTCTTACCGTAATAGGGTATCCTAATATGAAGGTTCTGAATTTCTCACAGGCAAACACTATACTCAGTAACTCTTTCTCTGTCGTGTGATAGTTTCGCTCGCATTTATTAAGAGTTCTACTTGCGAAACTAATTACTTGGTGATTACCTTCTTGGTCCTCCTGATATAATACTGAACCAAGGCTAAGATCACTAGCATCACAGTTCATAAAAAATTGTCTTTCAAAATTAGGATGGTGTAGCATGACTGTATCGAGAGATTTTTTCTTTATTAACTCAAAGGTAGTGTCTTGGTCAGACCCCCACTTCCACTTTTCCTTTGCCGATAATTGTGATGAAAATCGAGCCGTTAATTCCGAATAGTTGCGCTGGAATTTTCTGTAGTAATTACAAATTCCGAGGAACGACTGTAACTGTTTTTTGTTTTTCGGTATCGGGAAACGCTGGATTGCTTCCATCTTTTCTTGGGATGGTGTGATTCCAAACTCTGATAAGTTGAACCCCAAAAATTGTACTTCCTTGGCTATCAATTTTGATTTGTCCAGTTTGAGCGTGATGTTATTTTCTTTTAATTTGTTTAGCACTTGGGCCACCCGGTTACAGTGTTCTTCCCAATTATCTGATGCTATTAATAGGTCATCGACATACACTGTCGTAAATTGCAAAGTATTATGTCCTAATATTTCATCCATGCACTTAACAAAATGGCCACAGAGTTCACAAGGCCGAAGGGTAACCTTTTAAAATGATAGTTACGGCCTTCGAAAATAAATGCTGTGAATTTCCTGCTATTGGGGTGTAACTCCACCTGCCAATAACCACAGACAGTATCCCATATACTGTAATACCTTGTGCCATAAAATCTCTTTAATATCTCGTCGATTTCGCCAGGCGACGTCCTGTCATTAATTATGGACTTATTTATTTCCCTCGCATCCAAGCAAATCCTCACTGCGCCGTTTTTCTTGGGTACAGCTACAATGGGATTAGTGTACGGGGAATTGCTAACTTCAATGATATCATTCTCTATTAATCTTTGTATTTCTTCACGAACGGCTTCCTTAAGTGAAAAAGCGATTGGATAGGACTTTCTCTTGAATTCAGTTTGGTCTTTAAATTTCAATTCACATTGAAAGTTTTTTATCTTGCCAGGTGCATCAGAGAATACATGACGGTATCGATGGTAGACTTGTATCAGGTTTTCACGTTGTTCATAAGTCAACTCATGGTTAATATTGTTTGTTTGGAATGCTCTAATTTCGTTAATCTTTTCTACCCATAATACATCTTCTGGATTGCTGCGGATTTCTTGGTTGATAGACATCTTCTTATGTTCATGGCCTTCCCGTATATAATAGATGACATGTTCTGGGGGTGCCTTCGTATGGTCTACAAGATTTGCAGTCCATTCAACTTCATCTGCCTTCATTAACACTGTATCTTTGTCCATATTGATTATGGCTGTATACTTCCGCAGTATGTCGCATCCGATAAGTAGTGTAAATGGCAGTCCACTTGCTACGAGGAAAACCATTGGAATTGTCTCTCCATTACTCGATACTTCCAACTGTACTTGGTGTCGAATGGTTTTATTTTGTCGCCCAGTGGCTCCAATGAGTATTATATTATTGATGGGTAGTGTTGGTATTGTTGTCTGATTTTCTGATTGTATTCGGTTTAATTCTAACTTGTCGATTAACGAGACATTAGCTCCTGATCTACCATAGCGGTGGTACTTATTCCGTTGACTCTTACGGATATATATGCGATTTCGCTGTTAGTTGTGTCTCCGATACTGCCTTCTTTTTCCTCCATTAGGTCCTGCCTAATGTTCTTTAGATAATTATTGTGGTACATTTTATTATATGCCAATTTCGTTGCTAAAATGTTAGACCCAATAGTCCGGTTCAGTGAGGGTGTTGTTAGTCTTTTCACTGGCGGTTCCCATTTAAAGGCAGGTCACCGTTTGTGTGCCTGTCTTGCGAGGTAGATGCTATTGGTTCCTGGGCTCCTGGCCCGTTTCCATTGTGATAGGTTTCGGTCGTTCGAGTGACTGGTCCGTTACCTTCACTACTGTCGCTTCTGTTTGACCTGTAACCCAACTCTCGGTCTTCTCGGTCGCTGTGGTTGGAATTACTATGGTGATTCAGGAAACTTCTCCGCCCTTGATAGTAATTCCGCCTATTTCCACCTCTGCTAGCGTGGGCGTAATTCACTCTCCGGAACTGATTATTGTTGTGGTTCCCATTGCCCTGTCGCTGCTGGTTGTTTGGGGATTGATTGTTTTAGGGTCTATAATAATTATTGCCCCGTTGGTAATGTCCGTCCCTTTGATATCCACTTGGTCGGGGGTTATTGAAATTTCCTCTGTCCACATGATCACTATGATTGTCACCTCCATTCTGACGTGGTCCTTGCTGGTTTTGGAAACGTGGAGGGTTGTTGAACGTCCTTCCATAATTGTTTCTGTCATTGTTATTTGTGGGGTTGACATTTCCGGGTCCTCCCCGATCATACACTTGTCCAGGACCCTGGCGGTTCCGCTGGTAGTATCTTTCTCGCTCATGACTTTCCAGTAGAGCACACATTCCCTGGATGGTCCTGATTTGTGAGTTTAGCCTACCTTGTGAGATTCCTTGGTTGAAGTGATACGCTAACTTGGTGACTAAGCATTCTTCCGGGATGGCTGGCTCCAAGTTTCTGGCCAGGCAGATCTTGCCTAGAAAATAAGTGGTCATTGATTGTCTGCCGTTTAAGTCAAATTTACCATTAGTAATATCGTCCCTAATTATGTTTTGAGTCGTCTCAGACCAGTATTTCTGTTTGAAGGCTACTTTGAATGCGTCGTAACTCTCTACTTCATGTCGAGTCGCCGTCCACCAGTTATAGAAAGTATTCCGGAATGACTCGTCCAGCATTCCTTTGATAATGGACCATCTGTTTTCTCTATTCCGGTTTATAACTTCTTCCACTCTCTCCAAAAATTCCAACGGATTCTTCACATATGCACGGAAATCTATCTGCTCTCTACCTTCCAGGTGCGTTCCAGGTTCTACCTTCTAGTCCTGATAGAATGTTTGGGAGTGTTCGTAAACGGTGCATTTCATCCCTAATATCATTAAATTCCCTCTGCTGGCGTTCTGTCATTAGTCACTTGGTGTTTGATGGCATCCACCTTTACGGAAACCTCCTCACATTTCTCACCCAGTGTAGACTGTGTTGTCATCATCTCGGCTTGCACTCGCTCTACAACTCCTATCTGAGCGCTGTGGATCTTCTCAACGTCGTTGATTCGGCGGTTGATATCTATTTCCGTCTGTATCAACTTTTGATTATTATTTTCTCCCTCCTTCCGTAATTCTGATACCTCTCCATGAATCTCGGCTGTTAATATGGCCATCCGCTCCTCTGTTGCCTCTAAAGTTTCTTCTAATCTTCTGTCGACCATCTCGATTGTATTTTTGGCAACTTCTTCCGCCTTGTCACTATTGTTGGCCATTTGTTGCCACATTTTCTCGTTATCGTTTTGCATCAATTCAATATCTCGACTAATTTTCGCATTTACCTCGTCAATTTTCTTGTTGGTTTGGTCGATTTTAATCCCCAACTCGGCAGACAAATCCTCCTTCATTATTGCCATCTTCTCCAATAGCTCTTCAGTCTTTTTCTGTCCTTCTTCCATTCTCCTGTTGGTTTCATTAATTTTGTCATTTAGCTCCTCCTTCAACAATTCTATATTTTTCTGGCTCTCCCTTTGGCCTTCTTCTATTTTCTGGTTCGTGGACCGACTGGTTTCCTCTATTTTACTGTTCAACTCTTCCTTCAAAGTTCGATTGTCCTCCTTAGTGGACCAGCTGGTTTCATCCATCTTCTTATTCATGATCTCAATACTCTGCTTTGTGGATTCCTGGCCTTCCTTCAAAGATCGATTGTCCTCCTTCAATGACCGTAATATTTCTAAAATGCTGGCCTCCATTGTTGATATTGGTCTCTCGGGTTGACTTATTTCCTGTTGAACTTCTTGGAGTATGACTTCCGGCTCCTCATCGGGTTGCTGAACCTCCTCCACCGGTTCAAGTTGTTTATCCTCGATTTCTAATAGAATCTCTTCAACATCTTCTGTTGAAGTTGCCTCTTTCTCTTCTAGTCTGGCCTCCCTCTCTGCCTCTGCTGCTCGCTTTTTTGAGGTTGATCTTCTAGTATACATCTTGTCGCTCTGGCAATGCACTTGCTGTCTCTTGACGGATTGGGTTATGAAATTATTGGTTAAATTGTCAATTGTTTTCTCCCTAATCCGTGCTCAGACGTTGGGCGCCAATCTATAACGTAATATAGATTTTGTTGTTGATATGTAAGTGTGTTGATTGTATGTGATTGCAGATACGCTCCAGTATCCACAACGATATGAGATAATAAAATTTCAAAAATGTAATTATTATTAGCGGTTTGATTGTTATTAATAGTTGTGTGAGTATTCCCGTTTAAATCCTTCAATTTAAAAAGTATTTTCGCACTCCACTGTTCACCTCCCCACTTACCATATGTGGATGATATTACTGTTCTGTTGGGTGACTGCTTCTGCTGTAACACACACTCTATACATACATGTGGATATTCTATTTGAATATCATACGTGATAAGCATGCACAATAAAATAAAATAAAGACTGAATTATGATTTGAATTATAATAAATATTCAAATTCTGCCGCCACCTTCTGATAGAACTAGTTATGATAGCTAAACTATTTTAATTTTGAAATTAAAGACTCTTTCCACTGGTAAAAAATAATTGAGATTTATTAACAGTTCTGGAATACCATTAACTCTTTTAAAATCAACAATCAATCACTAATAGTTTTACAGAAAAATAATTATTATGAACAATTTTTATAAAAAGAAACTCTTTTTAACCTCAAGGCTGGTAACACTGAAGGTTAACACAATAATTTTAGTTAGAGAGGTTATGTCCTCTTTACATAGTTAAATTACCAAGTTCGTGTGATCTTTGAAGTGGCATGATACCAGATACAAGATGTTGTGTTTTATAACAATATTTAATAAAGAATTAATAGAAAACAAACAAACAAATATTAAAATTAAAAGTCGGTACCATATAATCGATAATTATCGTACTATCGTACGCGGACACAGTACACATTAGTTACTTTAAAAACACGTGCATTGAGATGCACTGCTAAAAATTACTATTATTATTTAATAGTTGGCTATAAAAATTATTTATTGATAAGAGAAAAAGTTTATAATAAAAAAAAACTCTTGTGATAGCTTTCATTTGGTTTGTATTACTTGAGAACAGAATTATGAAAAAGGTGACAAGTTGTTGTTATTATTTCTAGGTTAGCTAATAACGTAAGTAGTTATTATGGTTAAATATATTATTCATTGAGTTCTTAATAATCTAAACATATATATACTATTCATAATACATCTGATGCGTAACTATCAGTTAACTAGAATATTTTTTCGCAAAAAAAATAAAAATATTTATTTTCATTAGTCAAATCAAAACGACATGAGTCAATTGAGCGACTATTCGTGACACTCATATTTTGTAATATTTAAATCAATATTGACTCCTTTAATTACGATAAGTCGTAAAAACATTTATTTCTTGAGTTAATAAAATGCGAAATAATTCTTTTATTAATTCTGATAACTTTCATCAGAATTACTACACTTCGATACTACTGATTAGAGTAGTACCCAAACAATAATTAACAGGAATTATTAATTCTGTTTTATTTTTTAAATAATGAAAATATAGTACTCCCTGGTTTTTCTTATAAACACAAAACTCGAAAATACGATCGATATTATACACTGGCCGTATTTTATTATTATATTCACTCCGCACTGTACACTCGTTAATTCTTTGTTATGTGTAGGTTAGGTGTATGTAGCGTGACTCATGTATGTGTCGCGCACAATTCAAATACAACTTCATACATTTCTTCATCGACCTTGCCCGTCGAATTATGCGTGTTGACTCCTTGATGATTGAAAGATGACTGTGACACTTCTCCTAAGCGTCTCTGGCTTGTCTGCTGGTTTTCATTCATTTGATTGGTTCAATTTTTCGAACTCTCCGACCCAAAACACCTTGGTTTAAGAAAACTTTTAATTTTTTATCAATTTCGTATATGGGTTTGAGACTATAGTGACGTAAACGTTGATGCACAAAATGATTAAAAAGTTTATAATCGTTATAACTTTTTTATTAGTTGTCATATCGTTGAATAGTTGGTGGCAATAGATCGCGGACATCCTGGGCTTTAAATAAAGTCCAAACAAGAATGAAATCCATCCATTATTAACTCACTACAACGATTTCACAAATTCCTATGGTGAATCTTAAAATTAATAAGTTTATTTCACCAAATCTTATCTAATTACACAATAACACTTCTTATTAAACGTTTTGAGTCCATTTCTCAATTGCTTAATACAAAATTTGGGAGTAATTATTATTCAAACAATGTCTGATAATGGCGTCTCAAGCGTCCATATTCGATTATTTATAATCGCCTATAATACTATTATTCCTTATCTAATGACATTTGTTTTGTATTCTAACAATAATATAAATATCTATTTACATCGGTTTACACTTTATTATATGAACAATGTTGTGTTTCATATACTAGTAGTCTTATCTAACTACCTTCTGATCTCTTTTCTTTTAAATTGTCACTTTGTTTTTGTTTTTCCACATAATGTATATAATGTTGAAAATGCAAATAGTGTACAACTATAGTACCTAGTTTATTTAATATATTTGTTAGTCTTTCGCTATCTGAAAACCTTTCAATTCCTATTATTGGGTTTGTTTACATCAGGTTATGACATGGTAGTCAGTTATTTTTTAATAAATCAATAACTAAATTGTTATTATTACATTTGATATATATTCTCATAGTAGTATCAGATATCCTTCTGACTACTGGTAACACTTTCATCAATCTCTGTGTAAGTTTTAATAAGGTATTTTGCTTAACTAGTTTGTCACATTGTCTTTGTTTACATCTGGCTATTCATTCATAGTCAGTTAGTTTCCAATATTTTGATCATAATACTATTATTATTACACTTATAATCTGTTCTCATAGTAGTACTAGATGTTTTTCTAACTACTGGTAACACTTTCAGTGATCTTTGTACAAGTTTTAATAATGTATTTTGCTTAACTAATTTGTCATATTGGGTTCCCTTTCATCTAGCTTTGTGCTATTATATTTAATCTGCTTTATGTGCAGTGCCTTTCAGTATAAGACATTATTTATTAGCGTGCATCATTATTTATAATGAATCTTTGATTGAAACAATTGTTGATGATTGCTTGGTTCAATTAACATATATGATTTTTTGTTTTATAGGTGCATTTCCTATGGGGTTATGTATCAATGTACAACGTATTCTTATGCAGTATTTGCTACTACTATTATGACTTCATTATGGTATTCTATTACAATGGTTTAATTGTTGATTAATACACATGTTTACACTATTTTTTCTAAACAATAACACAAATATTCTTAAACTAATGGTAATACATTTCTTGTTGTGTTTTGTACCTAATTTCTGGTACATTGTTGTTTGATACTTAACAAACTAGTTTGTTCGTTATTATTTTTTCTGGCCCTTCTTTATATTGTATTCTGTTTTGCCGTGGCATTCAGTTACATTTCTTTTAAAATTTACAAAGTTTTTATTATCAGGTTCTATGAACAATGATTTTACTGTTCTATCTTACATTTCTTGGTGGTCTTACGATTATCTATTTGGATTACAATCTTCATTAAATTAGTCACACTAACTGTCTGTGTATTTTTAACTATTTAATCTTTGATGTTTCCACTATAAAGGTAACACATTTTCTTCTGCTATAAACCTTATCACTTGAATTGTCTGTGGGGTTTATTAGGTTAAAATTGGTTAACTGGTCACAGGTTCTCACACTTACATTAAGTATTCACTATTACTGTTTGTGATTTCTTAAATATGTTAAACACTGTTTCTTCATAGTTGACAATCGCTATTCTTCTTCCGGCTACTAGTATTGTCTCTAGTATACTTGGTGAATGGTGATTTCTTGTATTGTCTATCCATTATCTTCACTCTTCATGTCATGTTTCCTTGTCCTTCTTCTTCCTTTCTTCTTTAGGTTTAAACGTCTTCTTCAATATTTCCATTGTAGTAGTCGTTGTTCCATAGTATTTATATTTATAAATATATTGGTTTGTCTGCCTTCATTGTGGTTGCTCTTGAGTTGTCTCTTCTTTTTATTTTATATAGTCATTGTTTTGTTGGTTCCCCTCACTGTTGGAATCCTGTTGTTTCCTTCTTCATTTTATTGTTTTGTTGGTTCCCCTCACTGTTGGAATCCTGTTGTTTTCTTCTTCATTTTATTGTCTTGTTGGTTCCCCTCACTGTTGGAATCCTGTTGTTTTCTTCTTCATTTTATTGTTTTGTTGGTTCCCCTCACTGTTGGAATCTATTGGGCCTGGTTTCTAACATTTTATATTGGCTCATGGTCGCTTTCTTTCTCTATTTTGTGTACGATGCTGCTATGTTACACTTCCTTCTTCTTTGTTGGAATTTTACGATAATATATCTGTAGATACACACTTTTTGTTTACATAATTTTACTTACTTAGAAATATTTTCATGCTTTCCCGTCACTTGACGTAATAATTGCTTACTTTATGTAACTACCAAATTTGGTAACGTTATGATATATACACAACTTTCAATAGTGAACACTTGCTTTTGTTTCTGTCCCAAACGTTTCGATGTGGTGTCCGTCTTCCTCAGTGGGATTTGAAATACAGAACTGTTTGGGACAATACAAAACGTTTGGGACAAAAACCAAAAGTAGGTGTTCACTATTGAAAGTTGTGTATATATATAATAATTAAATAATATCAACATAACTGTCAAAACATAATACATAAGCAAACCCAGCTTTGTGGGATGTCAAAATGATCTTTGAAAGAAAATACAAACAGTTGTGATAATATCTCATACTTAAATAAGAAGACAGAAGAATAATAGTAATCAGAAGATATTTAATCATTCTGAATAAAAATTCAAATATTCTAACAATGGGCTTAAGTCATGTACAGCCAATCAGAATCAATCAGTTACCATGACAACTGAACGTTATTTATGAATATTCTGTTAGAAACATTGATTCTATTAGTGACGCTCAAGAGGAATAGACGCCAAGCCATAAATGGCTCAATTTTTAATTTAAAGCAATCAAAAGTAAACAGATTTATTAAAATGAAGAGCCAAACTACCTGATGAGGAACTAATACATTCAACCTAGGCAACAGACCAGATTAATTAATTCCAAATTAATTAAATTCGGTCAACTAATAAGAAAAAGACGCAAGGCGTGATTAAATCCCAAGATGATTGAAGATTGGAGACCAAACGATGACCCAACCTAATTCATCTGAGTGACACTACACCTTAAGTCAACTGATTAATAAGTATTGCTGACTTACCCGAATTTAAAATTTTAAATCCTCTTTAAATTTTTTTACAACACTTTGAACTCTCACTATAAACTGACGATCTTATTTCTTTCAAAGATTAATTAAAAAATAAAACACTAAACTTATGTGAACGAGAAAAATAACCTGTACAAAAATTACGAACTTTTGAAACACACTTTATAACACTACAAGAACAAATTGTAATTACTCCTTATAGTATATAAGTACCAGTAATGTAAGGTAGTGTACTTTATTGTAACCATAACTGATCTTTTTTCGTAAACCAAAAGAATCCAGATTTATTGAACGAAAACTGTAAATAACAAACATTTTATAGACGCCATGTCTGACTAACTGAATTCGTTCAAAATCGATTTCGCCAAGCCTTGAGAATAATTGTCTCACTGTCCAAGCAAATTTGTTTTAATAACAAAATATAATTATTGTATAATACTAAATAATTACTAATCACAATCTAATAAACTAGTACAGAGCCGTAACCACTGTTCTTTATTCCATAGAAAATTGTGTTATATGATTTGTGTACACTAGGGACAAGCGACAGTGGCGGTAACCGCTAGACGTTGGAAACTTTGCGAACTACATGATCAACTCGCAACGCGGCGGGAATAATTGAATTCACCATACCGTCATAGCCACAAATGCTCAATCGTCTTATTTTTTCATTTTAATTGTTTTCAGTTAAAACAATTTGGCGCCACCCGGGAAATACAACACTTATAGAAGAACAGGTAAGGATTCCACTCGTGTGTACTGGTAATCCGAAAGATCGCTGCGGACATCGCCAGCGTGAATATAACGTAACGACCACACGTGTGAGGCGAACGCACGAAACATACACATTTTCAGATACGACAAGAGTCGGGTTGTTACAAAGTGGCGCATCAACTAGTGAGGCTAGATTTACAAGAAGAATAATATCTAGCGGCGGTTACGAAAAAAGGAGAACAAGATGCATAAGAGGGCGTCATCACTGAGACGGACGAAGGAGGCCGAAAAAGAAGTTAGAGTGGAAGAGAAGGAATCGACATCGGTTGAGGATGTAGAACCGGTAGTATGAGAGGAAACTAGAGGAGAACCAAATTGGCAAAAAATAATGGAAGTAATGGCCGAACAAAGTAGACAAAATAATGAAAGTTTGTTTAAACAAATGAATGAAAAATTTGACAGCATTAAGAAGATAGTAAATAAACTCATGAGAATTTTAAAAAATGAATGAAAAATTCGACAGAAACGATGAGAGTCTGAAACAAATTAAGGACGATAGTAAACAAATGAACAAAAAATTGAGCAAAAATATAACGTCATTTAAGGGAGATTTTAAGAAGATGGAGGAAAAAATAGACAACAACAGTAAGAAGATGGAAGAAAAATAGACAGCAACAATAAAAAAATAGACGAACTGAAGCAAGACAACCAGAAAAACTTGGGGGAGTTGAAAGAAGAATTAAGCAAAACTATCGAAAATAATAACGAACAGATAAATAAGAAGATTGAGGAGGAGATGACGGGGATCCGCAAGAGATTTCCGAAATAAACTGAAAATTGGAAAACACGAGTCAGGAATTACAACAAACGAAAGAAGACTTCGGCAACCGAATGACTAACCTTGAAGAAGACAGTCAGATTCGAACGGAGTCCATACGAACCGCAACCGAAGAAAACAACCCAGGCGCGGACAGACTTCGGAAAGAGATGTCGGGAGATCGACACCGCCGTAAGCGAAGTTCGCGGGCAAGGTCAACACAATCAGGATAAAATTGAAGAGATCCAGAAACGGGAAATCGCCAAAATCAGAGAGTAGTTGGAAGTTATTAATAGCAGACCACCCATGATATCGCAATTCCAACACATGGACAATCGGGAGGTCATCAATTTTAAACAGTACAAGCATAACCGGATGGAATTCCTGGAGAGAGTTGATGAACAGCTGGCAAAGACTCGGGAGAATCGATGGACCATCATCCGAGGGTACTTGGACGAATACTTCCGGGATATAAATGACAACTGGTGGACGACAACGAGACACGACCTCACGAGTTACGAAGAATTCATGGATGTGTTTAAGGGAAAATACTGGTCGGAGGCAACCAGAACATCGTCCGAGATAACATATGTTTCGGCAGGTATGATGCCAGCAGAGGGACGACTTTCACTGCCTATTTTTTGGGGAAAGACTGTCTAGTGAGGAACCTGGAGCCGAAAATTCCTGAAGAGAGCTTGGTCACAAAATTCGCCTTTCATTATGAAGAGGGTGTCTCCAGAGCGCGACTCGGCAGTCAGATCAAGACAATACAATCGATGGCAGCCCTGTTAGAAGATTATGTAAGGGAGCGATACTATCGCAGAAGTCGACAACGGGACGACAGGGGTGACAACAGAAACCTCCAGAACGGTAACCACTTCAATAACTACAATTACCGCTCAAACTATAACAGCCATAACAACACTAACATCCACACCAATGAGTCATATAATAAACAAAATAATAACCATCCAGCCAATCAACCAAACAACAGCTATAATAGTAACAATCGGCCAAACAACCAAAATAATCAATACAACCGGCCAAATAATCCACAGCATCAACCATATAGGCCGAATAACCCAAACTACAACCGGCCAAATTTCAATAATAATAACGACAATAGAAAACGAAATAACCAGGATCGTAACTACGCCAGGTATACTATGTGAGGGCCGAAGATGACGGGAGAGGCAGGTCGTATTATCAAGGACGACGAAGTACCGACCGAAACGCATACGGACACCGGTACAGTAACAGCAACTACGGACGGGATACCAGAACCAATGTAGGCAGAAGCCGTAGTCAAGAAGTATGCCGGCGTGACCGCTATGAAGAAGATCATAACCAGCCTGAACCCCGACCGTCAACAAGCGGAAGTCAGCCGACGAGTCAACAAGACAGGCGTGACGAACAGCCTGAGCCGGCTTTACACTAAGAGCGGCAGTGAAAAATCTACTTGTACCCTCACTGAACCAGTCTATTGGGTTAAATCGTAACGTTGCTCAAGCAAACAATGAACGAACAATTACAATCGTACGCAATAATTACTTAAAGAATATAAGAGAAGAATTGCTCGAAGAAAAAGACAACCAATCTGATAACAACCACAACAGTGAAATTGCTTATATCTCGACTAAAGTTAATGGAGTACCAACGCGAGTAATGATAGACACGGGATCCAACCAGGCCCGCGCCGTACATAAGTGCAAAGTTGTGCGGTGCACGACGGCGCCGAGATGCCGGGGGCGCCGAAAGGCCTCAAAACCCAAAAGTAAAAAAAAGTAATATACCTACCTAACAAACAAAAAATCATTCGTCAAAACAAAATTTAGAATGATAAAAAACAAAAAAAGAATTGCAAGCTATTACATTGTTCTTTATTTAGTTAGTTATTTGTTATTTATTACTTAGGAAATACACTTATTCGCCAAACCTCAGCGAAACGCACCTACAAATGCGAAGCTATTGTTTGTGTCGCGCACCCACCTATCAACGTGCAGCGCGCGAACTGAGGCGGTATTACCGGGGGAATAAGGAGAAATTCAAGATAAAGAACTACGTGTTTATGTCTGGAGAATGCCGTAATGAATACAATTCTCAGAATGAATTGAATTCTGTTTACGTTTGCGACCGTAGCCTGCTAAGCCAGTCTCTACTCTCTAACCTTTAAGCAAATCGCGTCCAGTATGAACGTACCCTGAGCGCTACATCGG
Organism: Magicicada septendecula; assembly: GCA_034769895.1. Taxonomy (NCBI): domain Eukaryota; kingdom Metazoa; phylum Arthropoda; class Insecta; order Hemiptera; family Cicadidae; genus Magicicada; species Magicicada septendecula. The sequence continues at coordinate 451,842,583 of CM068368.1, forward strand.
TCGCGACTTTATTGGTTGCCAATGCCCAATAATAAACTTAACGTCAAACGTGAAAGGTGCATGAGTGGAAAGATATTTTTTTGAAACCTTATTTTTTTGTAGTTTTACAGACTTTATAGTGGTGTGTTTTGTGTTCTGACATCTTTTATTCATTAAGGTGAGTTCAGCTACAATTTATTTTTTATTTTAGATTTAAGTATTAAAACCCAAAAACTTTCATCTCAAAAGTCATTTTATTATTGATATTTTGTTTGATTATGTAAACATCATTGTTGATTGACCCAAGTTCATTAATCGATAAGCACTAATAACAATATTTTTAACAATTTTCATAAGTTTTAATTTTTATAAATTTTGAAATAAGTATAATAAGTTGATACAATACTTTCCGAGTTTGAGACGTTGAAACATTTCCATAAACAATTGAGAGGCGTTTTACGTACATTTTTTATATACGTACTTAATAGAAACAAATAATTCCACGATCATGTTAAGTAGACTTTGCGTATATTAGCTCCAAATTATGTTTAAAACACATAAACGTATGTCAAAACAAATATTTTGTCAATAGTTGTAACCTTTATAATTTTAAATATTAACTAACTTTAAGTATTAACTTTTGTTAAGTTTTCTTAACGTTTTTCGATGTATCACTAAATTATTACAAGACTATATGAAAAATTCATTTTTGGAAAAATTGTAGATTTGCAAAGAAAATTTTGCAAAAACACCCCTCAATTTATCATTTTGTTTACTTAGTATTAATTTTTTTACAGTCTATAGGATGTCAGAAAAAAAGAAGAAATTGTCAGGACACCAAAATTTGTTGAAGAAAATAAGAAGAGAAGAAGAACTAGAAAAACACGTCAAAATTACGCAGTTTTTTCAAAACCCGAATCTACTTTGCCAAACATTAATGACAAAAATGATACAGCTGAACCACAACATTCTGAACCTGTACATCTTCTGGAAGGCATACCATCAACTTCTTCAAGTCCGGCTGATAATGAGGAATCAACACCTTCAAAAATTACCACAACAGAAAATATAAGTGAACTTTCCAAAGATGCTGCAATGTGGCCAAAAAAATTACGTCCGAATAATATTCAAGAATTAGTAGAACGTGGCCCTACTTATTATCAAAACAAAAAGGATCTTTGTCCGAGAGATAGTTCGGGGCGTAAGTTTTCCAATAATTATTTCTTTAGAATTCTACCGAACAAAGAAAAAATTGAGCGTTTTTGGCTGTTGTATTCCGAAACAAAAAATTCGCTTTACTGCTTCTGTTGCAAAGTTTTTAATGATAGCGATTTGAAATCTGTTCGCCTTAGTGATGAATCTGGTTACAACGACTGGCAGCATTTATGTGAACATTTAAATATTCATGAAAAGAGCAAGTTACATATCGAAAATGTTCTAAAATTGCTAGATCTTTCCAACCGTTTTAATAAAAATCAAATAATTGATTCTGAAACTCAAAATGTAATAAACAGAGAAACTAAATACTGGCAATCTGATATAGAAAGAATTTTCTACGTGATTCAGTTTTTAGGTGAGCAGAATTTAGCTTTTCGTGGAAGTAGTAACAAGTTGTTTGAGAAAAGTAATGGTAACTTTTTAAAATGCATAGAAATGATTTCTAAATTCGACCCGATTATGTCAGAACATACAAAACGGTCTCAAAGAAAAGATTACAAAAATTATCTCGGGGATAAAATACAAAATGAAGTAATCAATTTGATGGGCGAAAACATCAAATCCAAAATTTTAGAACTAACTAAGAAGGCAAAATATTTTTCAATATTATTAGACTGTACTCCTGACTCTAGTCATCAAGAACAAATTTCAGTTTGTATAAGATTTGTTAACTTTTTAAGCACAGGAACTAGTATAGAAGAACATTTTTTATTATTTTGTCCTATAGATGATCCGTCGGGCGAGGGTTTGACTAAATTTCTTTTATCGGCGTTAGAGAAAGAAGGCTTAAATATCAACGATTTGCGGGGTCAGGGTTACGACAATGGGGCAAATATGCGTGGTAGGCACAATGGCCTACAAAAAAAAATTTTGGATTTGAATCCGCGAGCTTTCTTTGTTCCTTGCTGCAATCATAGCCTAAATTTAGTCGTTAATGATGCCGCAAAATCAAATACTTTGAGCATCAATTTTTTTTCTTTAGTTGAAGAACTGTTTGTATTTTTTTCAGCTTCTACTAAACGATGGTCAATTCTGAAATCTAATGTGACAAATTTAACTTTAAAACCTTCATCGGATACTCGATGGTCTAGTAGAATAGATGCAATAACTCCTTTAAAGTATGAACTTGGAGAGGTATACAATGCTATGTTTGAAATAAGCGAAGGAAGTTTTGAAAATAAAGTAAAGAATTTGGCTGCATCGTTGGCCAAAAAATTGCAAAATTTTGAGTTCATTTGCGTGCTTATTTTGTGGTATAATATTTTAAGTAAAATTGACATTTTTAGTAAAATTATTCAAAAACCGAACTTTGATGTTGCTCAGTGTTATACTCATTTAAATAATCTGAAGAAATTTTTGAAAGCTTATCGCTCCGATGAAGGTTTTAATGATCTATTGATTGATGCTAAAGAAATAGCATCCAGCTTAGACATAGAACCTAAATTCATAAAACAAAGAGGCTTAAAACCGCGCAAAGTAAAAAACAGTTTGACTATGAATGTGACGATGAACCGATGTACGACGAAACTTTAAAGTTCAAAGTTGATTGTTTTTTTAATGCTCTAGACGTAGTCATCACATCAGTAGATGAACGATTCCGAATTCTTTCTTCTTATTCTAAAAATTTCGCGTTTTTATGGAATATTGATAAATTTAAAAATTATTCTGAAAAAGAACAACTAGAATTATGTCAAAAAGTTGAAAATGTATTAACGACGAAACTCGCAATGAACGAGATATAATTGCTGTAGAACTTGTTAAAGAATTGCAATATTTACAAAATTTTGATGAAAAAGTTATTACGTCTCCAGAAGAAATTTTAAATTATGTAACAATTAACAACTTAGTGGATTCTTTCCCTAATACGAGCATAATACTTCGTATTTTATTAACAATGCCGGTTTCTGTTGCTACCGCAGAACGTTCTTTTTCAAAACTCAAAATAATAAAAAATTATTTAAGATCGACCATGGGGCAAAACCGACTAAGTAATCTTGCTATCATCTCAATAGAATCGGATCTATTAAAAGAATTAGACACCCAAGATTTAATTAAACAATTTGCAAAAACCAAAGCACGAAAAGCTCAATTCACTTAGTTAAAATAATAATACGAGTTATAACTGGACATTAAACTTTATCTTTAAAAGATGACGTATTGCATTGTTAATATAATAGATTGTTTTTATTTGTTGATCAGTTTTGTTCTATATAATGCATTGTTTGTAAACAAATGTATCTAATGTTTCAAATATATTTTTATTTCTGTGTATAAATGTATAATTACATACCTCAATGAGAAAATACTTGTTCGGCTTGTTCGGTGCCAGTTTAGTAAGTGCCTGTTGTAAAATATAAAAATGAATATAAATTCATGAAAATACTTTTTAAAATTATTTTTGGATAGTTGATAATACCCAAAACAGTTGGACATGTACCTTTACCCATATATTAGCGTTATAAAAATTGTAGGCAACATATACAAAATTGCACAAGAGCGCCAAACACAAAATTGCACAAGGGCGCCAACAGTGCTAGGCGCGGGCCTGGATCCAACATTTCATTAATCGACACTATCGAACTTCATAGAATACAGGAGGGGAGTAAGTTGACTATACTTACGCTACCCATCAGCAACATTATCCTTGTAGGAGCGACCGGACGACAGAATAGAACCGTCCGAAAACAGGTACAACTCGAACTGACGAGCGACGGACAAACCATAACAATGACATTCCTAGTAGCCAGTGGATTACCATTCCAGATGCTAATTGGTTGCGATATGCTGCGCCAGTACTCAGCTATAATTGACCTAAGTAAATCCAAACTATTCTTAAAGAAAGATGACTTGCAATGGACCACAGATTTAATCGGTAGTGACGAAAAACAGTCGAACAGAACCACGTATCATATCCAGAAATACCGAAATACTGGGGAACAAACACCGAACAATGGAATTTGTGACGAGACCGACAATGAACAGCTATGGCACGAAAAAATCGAAGAGATCCGAACTTTCCAGAGAGAGAAGATGAACGCACAATTAACCGTTCAACAAGCAGAACAACTTATAGACGTGTACAATAGATACCGACACGTATTTTCAGATACACCTGGGAAGGTCAGAGATTATCAGTGCGAAATTGAATTCCGAGAACCTGTCAACTTTAATAAAAAATCTTACCCAATCGCATTTTCATTGAAGGAAGCGGTGAGAACAGAAATCCACCGATTAATAGCAGAAGACATAATTGAACCAAGCTACTCACCTTACACCAGCCCTATCCTAGCAGTTCCAAAGAAACACGGGAAGGTGAGAATATGTCTAGACGCCCGTGAGATTAATAAACACATTGTAAATGATCGTACATCCCCAGGGGAAATAGAAGAAATCCTGAAAAAGTTCTACGGGACCAAATTCATTAGTATATGGGACACTGTCTGCGGCTATTGGCAGGTCGAGTTACACCCATCCAGTAGAAGGTACACGGCATTCATATTTGAAGGACGGAACTACCAATTTAAAAGACTACCCTTCGGATTGGTGAATTCGGTAGCAGAATTTGTAAAAATTATGGACCAGATTTGGACCGGATGCCCTACAGTTTACAACAGTCTACGTAGACGATCTCTTAATAACATCAGAGAAGTGGGATGAACATTGTCGCCGGGTAGAACACATATTAGAAAAACTATCAAACAACCATATAACCCTCAAACTGGAAAAATCTAAATTTGTGGCTGACGAAGTACAATTTTTAGGGTTCAACTTGTCTGGACATGGGACAACACCTTCACAAGAAAAAAATTGAATGCATACAGAAGTTTCCGACACCTAAAAACAAGAAACAACTCCAATCATTCCTCGGTCTATGCAATTATTACCGGAAGTTTCAAAAGAATTACTCGGAAATGACAGCTAAGTTTTCACATCAATTGTCATCCAAGGACAAATGGACGTGGGGAGTCGAACAAGACACAACACTCCAACATGAATATTCCGTTAGAAACATTGATTCTATTAGTGACGCTCAAGAGGAATAGACGCCAAGCCGTAAATGGCTCAATTTTTAATTTAAAGCAATCAAAAGTAAACAAATTTATTAAAATGAAGAACCAAACTACCTGATGAGGAACTAATACATTCAACCTAGGCTACAGACCAGATTAATTAATTCCAAATTAATTAAATTCGATCAACTAATAAGAAAAAGACGCAAGGCGTGATTAAATCCCAAGATGATTGAAGATTGGAGACCAAACGATGACCCAAACTAATTCAACTGAGTGACACTACACCTTACTTAAGTCAACTGATTGATAAGTATTGCTGACTTACCCGAATTTAAAATTTTAAATCCTCTTTAAATTTTTTTACAACATTTTGACCTCTCACTATAAACTGATGATCTTATTTCTTTCAAAGATTAATTAAAAAATAAAACACTAAACTTATGTGAACGAGAAAAATAACCTGTACAAAAATTACGAACTTTTGAAACACACTTTATAACACTAGAAGAACAAACTGTAATTACTCCTTATAGTATATAAGTACCAGTAATGTAAGGTAGTGTACTTTATTGTAACCATAAATGATCTTTTTTCGTAAACCAAAAGAATCCAGATTTATTGAACGGAAACTGTAAATAACAAACATTTTATGGACGCCATGTCTGACTAACTGAATTTGTTCAAAATCGATTTCGCCAAACCTTGAGAATAATTTTCTCACTGTCGGAGCAAATTTGTTTAATAACAAAATATAATTATTGTATAATACTAAATAATTACTAATCACAATCTAATAAACTAGTACAGAGCCGTAACCACTGTTCTTTATTCCATAGAAAATTGTGTTATATGATTTGTGTACACTAGGGACAAGCGACAGTGGCGGTAAAAGCTAGACGTTGGAAACTTTGCAAACTACATGATCAACTCGCACGCGGCGGGAATAATTATTCAATTATTCACCATACCGTCATAGCCACAAACGCTCAATTGTCCTATTTTTCATTTTAATTGTTTTCAGTTAAAACAATTTGGCGCCACCCGGGAAATACAACACTTATAGAAGAACAGGTAAGGATTCCACTCGTGTGTACTGGTAATCCGAAAGATCGCTGCGAACATCGCCAGCGTGAATATAACATGACGACCACACGTGTTAGGCGAACGCACGAAACATACACATTTTCAGAGACGACAGAGTCAGGTTGTTACAATATATTATATAATATGATAATATATATTATATATTGTTACACTACGAAAATCTACGGGTTTTCTAGCCACACGTTGTTGGCGTCAATTCGTTACACTACGAACACTCCTGTATCAAACTTTATCTTATACCTCACTGTTGGGAGTCAATTTGTTACAAGCCGTCTCTCACTGAGGTCTATTTATATGTATACTTGTTAATAGTTTATAGGATGAATATCTGGTCAGGGTAATATTTGTTGAGCGCCAATTTGCAATCACCGGTTGCAAATAAAATTTATTTGTAAAATATTAATTATTAATTTTTATTAAAAAATTTTTATTATATGGTTTCTTTATCAGTTATAATTAAATCTCTTTTAATCTTTTCTTTAAGAGGTGAATGTGATAACTAAAGCTCATCAAAGCAGATTTGAATAGTCTGCCATTTCTTTCAAATGAAGAGTGTTGCCAACTTAATCTAATTGCTGAAGCCAATTCACAGTCCTAGATATATTGTTTAGAATATCATACCCATTTTGTATTCACTAAATAAAGAAACGAATAAACCTTTTATCTGTATTTATTACACTCAAAATCCTTTTATTTTCTTTAAATTGTTTTTTAAATAACATATATAATCATTAACAAAAAATCTAACCGGCCGTTATTTACATATGCTCAGTATGGCAGCAGTAGCATTAAGAAATTCTTCATCTCAAGGCCCATACTTATATTTATTAAATAAAATACAAATATAGTGTGTTACGTTAGGTCCTTTTGACTACAATATAAACAACAGTTATTAGAGGAAAAGTACCAAAATACATGGGATTATAAATAATTACAAAGTACCTTAACAGGATTATATGAATAGTTTAACAATGTTCAGTGTTTAGGTTATGTTAGTTAAATGTTTTTTAGATCTAGTTCACTTTATATTATAATAATACTCTACACTTATAGTTTTTTCATACTGACGGTAAGATTATTCATTCATATTGTTCTCAGTAAAAGTTCCAAATTGTTCTTATTAAAAGTGTAATCAGTGTCATTGGAAACTATGGCCTAGGCCTATAATGGAATAGTTCAGTTTAATTATATATCAAAATATACTTCTCTTCCTGTGTAATTGATTGTATTTTTTCAGAGATTCATTGGTTTACTTCTTTCTAGTAATGTAGCACTTAATTCTTCTATTTAGTCTAGTTGAGGAGGATTATTTAACTTTTGATTTTAGGTCCACTGATATGAAATGTATTATAATTTAATTTAGTCACTATCTGGTGTTTAATTCAACCTTTCTCGTTCAGATCCAATAATACAATTCCTATTTCATTTATTATAACATTTTTAGTTGCTAAGGCCTATATCAGCTCTTTTATTGGTTTCTAATGTAACATATTATGTCACCCTGGTGGTATCATAGCATTAACATAAACAAACTCTTACTATTTTGTCTTTCATTTTCTTTAAACTGATATACATTTTTTATAAGAGCTTTGATCTTCACTTTATTGGTTTCTTTGATCTTCTGATAAAACACCGATTATTTTGACACCACTTTTGACTATCTTCTGTTATATATTTCTTGAGTTATCAATTTACACTTTTTATTTTATTTGTTTCAAACTTATTTATTATTAGTTCTTCTTGTACTTTTCACTTTATTAAACTTATTTGACACATTTAGTAATCCTATAACATAACCTGACATTGTTTCATTATCATTTTAATAGAAATTCTTATTCATATACCTTAACTGTCTAAGCTCAATATGCCTAGTTTTACAAAAATCTATTAGCCTACTATTATTTTGGTACTTTCTTGTTAAGATAAACATTAGTGTTATTAAGACTATCACATATAATATTAATTAATGTGACCCAAACTAATTACTAATAACTCTTAGTAGTATATAACAATTCCCCTTAACTTACTGTATTTATTAATTTACAGTTTTTTTAAATAAAACAAAATTTCATAAGTAAGTTCCTTAACATTGTCCTCCTTACTTATCATTATTGACATTATTTTAACTGTGATAAATATAATTATTACAGTCTTCGTTATAATGAATTAAACAATAAAATAAACAATATTTAATTAAGTCTTTAATTACTTATTTCTTGAAACTCTTGTGTTTCTTGGTACTTTTGGTATTATTATTAAAGCATATTTATGTTAAAATGATATGGCAAAATGTCATGTAACAATATATATATTATAACATCGCCAAATTCAGATCATATTTGATATCTATAAGTATCTAAGAAACACAAAAAGTAATATATATTAATAAATAAATAATGAAGAGAATAAAGAGATACAATGTAATTAAGAAAGAAGGAGGAAGAATGGTAAACCCAAAGTGATTATTAAATAAAATTACAGACTAGACTGACAGACAAATGACTTTGACCCAACCCCAGAGATTGGCCAGATAAAAAACCAAAATAAAATGAAACAAGATGAAAGTGAAGGAGAAGAAAAATGAAAATAAAAATGGAACAAACTAACTATAAACAAAATAAAGTGAAACAAGATGATAAAACACAGACAAATAGTATAGAATAGGGAAGGGAGAAATGATACAATCAAATATCATAAAGGAAACGAAACCAGTAAATAACCAATATAAAAAAATAAATAGTATTGACTAAGTGAAAAATGTAATTAATAATTAATAAAACCCGATAAATAAAAATACACTAACCCAAGAATTAGAAGTATATGTAAGTAAGAAATCTAGAAAGACATGAACTTATTAAGTATAAATAATATTTGTAACGAAAGAGAGAGATAGTGAGTTAGTGAGAAATAAACTGAAAATAACTAAGTGACAAAGAAAAGTAATGATAGGGATTACCCACTAATAAACACTTGAAATAAAAAGTTTAAGAAGTGCCAATAGTGAAAGTGTAAAAACCCCAAATAATGAGTAAATCAGTGATAAACACTAATTAGTTAAAGGTGAAGGTGATGAATAAAAAAGAATATTGTAAATGATAGTATGATAAAAAATAGTGATAGATAAGAAAACACTTAGTAAATCAATGATTAAACACTAAATGATTTAATAGTGAACTTATAAGAATTGTATTGTTAATAGTAATTAAAAATAGTATTTAGATTAGATATAAATGAAGGATACAATGTTATTTAGGGGAGAAAGCCCATGTAAGGTAAACAGTTAGTGTTACCATGGATTGGAGAGAGAGATTAGTAAAGAAATAAGAAATTAAGAAAACAATCAATAAACACCCCATGTTATAAGGGATAATAGATTAAGTAAGTTTAAAAGGAGTGATGATGTTTCTCACCCAAAATAATAGTAAAAGAATGAAATGTATTGTCAACCAACATTACCTAATAACTGGTAAAGATTTTCATTTAAATTTTTGAATAGGATATGGCTGAAGGAAGTATACAGTCCATAGGCCTAGTTGTTATATTTCATGTAATAAAGAATAGTAAATAATAGCCATATTGTTGACAATGGTAAGTTATATAAATAAGAAGGTAAACCGATGCAGAAATAATATACACTGGAAAATCAGTTTGGAAATAATTGACACGCCAAGATGTAGAAAATAATATTGACACATAATCAGTACAAAAACAAATTCAAAACACATTAACCAATAAACAAATAAATGATAAACACACAACAAAACACTTTAGACTAAAATAAGATATAATTGGTATAAAATAAGTAAATATAATCAATGGCTACTTAGGCCTATGAAATGCCTAACTGTAAAAAACAAATAAATACAAATTGTATGAAATCAACAAAGAAATTAACAAATCCAAGGCGAATAACCAACCAAGGATAATTTGTAAATCTTATTAAAAGAAAAATGTTAGAATAAGGACTTAAATTAAAAGAGAAATATAGTTAACAAATATTAACATAATTGTACAAACATTAATATTTTGAAGAACCCAACCTTATGGGATATCAAAATAATCTTTGAAAGGAAATAATAACAGTAGTGATAATATTTAATATGTAGGGAAGAAGACAGAAGAATAAAAGCAATCAGAAGATATACAGCTATTTTGAATAAAAATTCAAATTTGATAACAATGGTTATAAGACAAGATTAACCAATCAGAATTAATTTGTAACCATGACAACAGACGTTGGTTACGAATTTTCCATTAGATTTTTTACTCGTAAAGTGACGCTCTTGCAGAATAGAAGCAAAATTTTGAAACGACCAAATTTCTAATTTAAAAGGTCAAAATAGTAAACAAAATTACCACAAATGAACAAGAAGGAAGCAGACGATGACTGAAACCATGTAACTGATGTCGAAGACGAATTAAATAAAAAAGAAATGAATAAATTGCTACGATTAATTTGAAAAAGATGCCAGACGCCCTAGACAATTGAAAATTGAATACGATTGCAGCCCAATTCCTTTTTACCAGACCAACTGAGTACACCCAGTCTACTGATGTGTTAAGTATCATTTAATTACCCAAATTTCCGAATAAACTCACTTTAAATATTTCTCACAGTAATCTGAACTCTCACTAAACTGCGTGTAATTTCTTTCAAAGATTAAATAAAAAACTAAGACACTGAAAATTTGTCAACTTGTAAAGTTAACCTGTTGTTAGTTTACGATATTTTGAAACACTTTTACTACACTCCAAGAACAAGTTATAGCTACACATTATATTATTTAAGTATAAATAATGTAAGGTAGTGTATTGTTATTGTTGTAATCGTTAATAATCCTTTTATCGTAATCACAAGAATCCAAAACGTTTGAACGAAAATATTTGTGTACAACTTCAACAGACGCCATCATTGTCTGTCTGTTACATTCAAAATCGATTTGTCAAACCCTAGAGAAATTGTCTCATATTATTTACTGGTGCAAATGTATTCCAAAACAAAATATAACTTGTATTAAACTGAATAATTAGTAATCACCAAATAATAAACAAGTACGGAGTGTAAACCCTGTGTTTTAATTTCATTAGGAAGGTGTATTATAATTTGTGTACATTTTAGCGAACAGCTAGTATTGACGGCAAGCGCTCACGTAGACAACTCAACGAACTACTGGCCCGATTAAGAAGGTCAAGTCAAGGCAGGAATAAATTGAATTCTCCACAACGACTGAGCCGCGCTTGCCATATCATCATAAAATTGTTCAATTGTTTTGATTAAACAATTTGGCGCCACCCGGGATTCTAACACCCCTAGTGAACAACAGGTAAGGACATCGTTACCTGGTTATTCGTATTCGCAGCGGACACAATCAGCGTAAGTTACGTTCCAAAGCGACGACGGTTTGATAAGACACGTTACACCCATTACAATCTGACACTTTTACATTTTGTAGAGAGAACGACGAGCGAGTGCTTTTACAATATATATATATATTGTAACATGACATAAGATAGCACCAAAAAGCACTAATAATTGATAGAAGAAGAAGCTGAAAGTAGAAAGAAAAATAAGAACTTATAACCTGAAGATTGATAGCCCAACACTACCAAATAAAAAATTGACTAAGACACTGACTACAACTTAACGCAATAGATTGGATAAGGTGAGAGAACAAGAAACCATGAAGCAACCCAAAATATGACTACAATCATTATAGCCCAAAATGTAGCTAAAACAAAATGTAAAATAAATGTACTAAATCAGATAGGGCATAATTGAGATGTAAACTATATAAAACATAAATGTAAAATAGGTATATTATGTGATTTAAATGAAAAGAAAAATAAATGTATAAACCCAAGATAGGAAGATAGGAATAGGAATAAAAATACCCTATTAAATAATTAGTTGGCCAAAGCAAGTAGAATAAAATCAAGCTTAGCAAAGGTAATAATGAATACAAAGGTGACAAATGAAAAATAATAATAAAGAACTGTTAATTACAGATAGCAACCCAGTGATATATATTAAATAAATAAACAATGTGTGATATGTAACGTGAAGTATAGAACCATATAAGTAGAAACTAATGACCACAAACTATGTAAATAACATAGAATAAAAAGTGATAGTGATATGGTAAATAAATAAACCCTATGTGAAAGGAAAAGTGAAGTGTGAGTGTCTATATTGTGAAATACAATAAACTACAAACTATATTAATACAGCAAACCAATCTTTAGTAGTATGTTAGCTAGTAATTATCTAAGACTTGTTGTGTTATTAATTTAAGTAATAGAAAATAAGAAATACTTAGAAATAAGATAAAAGGTAATATATTAGAGTGGAAGCTGGGAGAAGGGGACACTATATCTTAGTGAAGGAGTTTGTAAGGGAGTTATATTGCTTAGAGTAATGTTAAAAATTATTATTATAAGAGTTTTGTTGGTAAATGAACCATAGTATTAGTAAATTTAAAAGACAAGTGAGGTAGAAGTCAGAAAACAATAATAAGTAGAAGCTTAGTTTCAGGCATGGACCTGGAAAGAAAAATAATTTATTCTTGGACTTCGTTGTCCATGACGTGTCCGTTACTTAACTAAATATCACTATAATATTGACGACTCGGAACACTAAGTTTTTTATAAGTAAAAACATAAAGTTTTACCATACAGCCTAAACCGGCTTTCACCTATAGAAGGCTTCATCAGAGGCTCATGAAGCTATTTACAGATAGCAACCCAGTGATATATATTAAATAAATAAACAATGTGTGAAATGTAACGTGAAGTATAGAACCATATAAGTAGAAACTATTGACCACAAACTATGTAAATAACATAGAATAAAAAGTGATAGTGATATGGTAAATAAATAAACCCTATGTGAAAGGAAAAGTGAAGTGTGAAAGAAATGTGTGAAATGTAACGTGAAGTATAGAACCATATAAGTAGAAACTAATGACCACAAACTATGTAAATAACATAGAATAAAAAGTGATAGTGATATGGTAAAACTTTACGTTTTACTTATAAAAAACTTAGTGTTCCGAGTCGTCAATATTATAGTGATATTTAAATAATTTATGTTAATTATATAAAATGTGTGATGTTAAAAGCACAAATGTTTTATTAAGTTAGTTTGTTTCTTTAGAAAATGTTCAATAAACAAATAAATAGAGTTAATGAATATAAATGATTGTAAAGAATATTGAATAGAAGTATTGTGAAACCTAGGCATTAGGCCTAGCATGGGTGAAAGGAATTTTGTAATTTTCAAGACAAAGCACTAGCAAAAAGTCAATTAAAGTATATAATATGTTTAGGTATTCAAGTAAGAATATCAGGTACAAAAATGTATACATAATGTTTAGTTTAAAGATAATTACATAAAGAAATATCAATAGGAAAAATAAGAAATATGTTATTAATGAACCAAAAATAACTATAAGTGATATCAAAATAATCTTTAACATAAAAGCAAAACAATGGTGTTAGTGTAATTAAGATTACTGCTAACATAAGAAAGTAATTATAATTTAAAGGATTTTTATAAATTTGAACAGAAATAAAACGTTAGAATATAACAACGTTATAAGATATTAGCCAATGAGAATAAGAGCATTTTGAAGAGTTGCCATGACAACAAAAGCTTGTTACATGTTTGACCGTTGAAAATTAATTATTCCATTATTGACCAGTATAGAGGGCGGAGGTATGTAGCCCATGAAGATAAATAAATCTTAAAATCATTATGTTGTACTAAATTGGGATGAAGAAGATACAAAAAGCAAACATAAGTTAACTACTGATGAGATATACAATAACTAAACCAATTATATAATAAATATTATATCAAAAACTTGGAAGAAGCGAACCAAACTCATAGATGACCAGCTACTGAAGGAAGAACATGAGAAACCTAACTCAACCTGAGGATACATCTGAATCTGCAAGACTGATGGAAGCTGAACCTTGAATTTAGATCATTTGAACCTGGATCTCACAACCATACAAGAAGGGACCATTAGACGGATTCCAGAAGAAGAGGACCACCCAAGAGAAGCAGCATTAAGGAAGTGCTGAGTATAATTTAAATGCTTCGCCAAAATTAAAACTTTAAATAACCAACAGTAACTGAACAATTTTATTTTCACTTCACCAGTCACTTAAATAACTTTTCAAACTGAACTTTATAAAATAATCACCTCTGAAAAAACAAAAAGGTCACTGAATTTTGATTTTATATTAATAGGTTTTAAAAAACGTAAACTTGCTAAGTAAACATTAGCCTAACAGTAACCTAATTCTCATTTGCGGTAACTTACTTTTCATATTTAAAGATATCACAGATTATGTATTTGTTGTAAGGTATATTATAAAATTGTGTGCATTTATTAGTCTGTAAACCAACATTCTGTAGTCCAAACAACTTTTCCCTGAGATATTATAACAAACCAACGAATAAATAGACGCCATTATCAAGCGTATACACACCGAACTGAGCAGACCGCCAACTACGCAACTCGTAAACACCGGCAAAAAAATTAATGATATGTTTTATTTCAGAATTGTAATTGACCAAATTACATAAAGTGTTAATAAATCCTCGTACCTATCAACCACTGTATGTTTGATTCATTCAAAGAGTAATATAAGAGTTCAGAATAAATAAACAATAAAAACACATTAGTTGACGAATTCGACTTGGTCAAACCGGGTGAACCAATCAGATGGCAAGGCGGAGAATTTTAACTGAACGGCGAGAATACGGTCGACTTCGTAAGTATTTAGAAAAAGTAATAAACGACTCGTTACTATTTACGAACGACAAAGTAAGTAACGGAAAATATAAACACACAAAAAGACTTCGTTACAAAGTGGCGCACCAAACTAGTAGGGCTAGAGTTAATTGAAAAACTATACAATTAAATTAAATAGATTCTAGTGGTGGCTGCAGAAAACGGAACAGACAATGCACAACACAAGATACAAGTCTAAGCAACGCGAGAAGGAGGCTGAAAAGGAAGCAGAGATGTTAGAAAAGGAGGCCGAGAAAGAAGTCAGAATGGAAGAAAGGGAAATAACATCTGTTGAAGATATGGAAGAAATATTAACCCCGGTAGAACCAAATAGAACTACGGAAGAAACGAAATTGACTAGGATAATGGAAATGATCCTACAAATGGAAGAACGAAGAAAAGAGGATATGTGGATAATAGGAAGGGATAATGAGAAAACTAACGAAACTTTAAAACAAATGGGTGATAACATGGAAAAAATAAAGGAAGAAACTAATGACAATTTTAAGAAACAGGATGAGAAATTGTACAATAATAATGAGGAATTAAATAAAACCAGAAAGGAAGACAAGGAAGAATTAGACAAGAAGTTTGAATCATTAAATGAAACCTTAACACAGAAAATGAAGGAGGAGAATAAACTGATAAGTGAAAAAATAGAGAAAAGTAATGAGAAAACCAGCGAAACCTTGAGACAAATGAAAGAAGATATAGAAACATTGAACAATAAAATCGAATACAACCAAGAAACATTGCAACAACAATTAACAGAGTACCGGGAAGAAATAAAACAGACCATAATGGAGACCGAAAAGAAAATAGACAGGACTCAGGAAACAGTGATACAAGTCTGAGAAGAAATATTAAACAAAGTAAACGAAGCTGAAGGTGAAAGCAAAAGGAGGATTGAAGGACTCCAGCAGAAAACAACTGAGAAGTTCGAGCAAGTACAAACAAGAGTTGAAGAGAGATATAACCAATTAGATGCGTCCGTAAGTGAAGTTAAGGGTACCAACAGCCCATGAAGGAAAAATAGAAGCATCCCGAGTAAGAGAGTTGCGCCTCCAAGAAGAAATAAACGCATTGAAGGACAGATCACTAATAAGTTCACATGTCTCATGCAGTGAAAACGGGGAGATAGTTAATTTTAAAAACTATAAGCGTAACCCAATAGAATTCCTAGAGCGAGTGGAAGAGAATCTAGCCAGAACCCGGGAGACACGATGGACAGTTATTAAGGGCATGCTGGATGAAATGTTTAAGGAGGTCCACGACAATTGGTGGACGGCAGTACGACCGGACATCCACAACTTTGCTGAATTTAAAGATCTCTTCAAAAATAAATACTGGTCCGAGGCGACGCAACGTGTAGTTCGAAACAACATCAGCAACAGCAGATTCGACCCGTACTTAGGACAATCTCCCACAGCCTATTTTTTGGGTAAGGTCAGTGTAGCGAGAAATTTAGAGCCGAACATCCCTGAAGAATGCTTGGTAACTCAACTGGCATACCATTATGACGGGGAGATCACGAAAAGTAGACTGAGTGGGCGGATCAAGACAATCCAGGATATGGCTGCTTTATTGGGGGAGTATGAGAGAGAAAAACATCTACTAAATTGACAGAAGAACAGCCCAAGTAACAGAAACTATGATGTACGAAACCACCAAAATGGGCCACAGGGAAATAATGTACCGGCGAATAACCCACCGAACAATCCCAATAATTATCGCAACTTCAATAACAATAACAACAGCAATTATCCACGTACTAACCATCAAAATTACTATAATAATAATGGTAATCAAAATAACACTTACCACCAAGGAAATAACAATAATGGTGGAAACTACAATAGACCCAGCCACCAATATAATAATAATAACAACCACGGACAAAATCAAACATACAGGCGACGGGTCAATTACATCAGCGCAGAAAATAGAAATGATGGGAGGCGGTATTACCGAGGACCGAGGAGCAGGAGCGCCGAAGAATATAGAAGAAGCAGGGAGCGGGTAACATTCAATGACAACCCGGTTGAAAGAATGGAAGTAACGGATGGTAAACATCCCAATCGACCAGAGGACTGTGCAGAAGGGACCACCCAACATTTAAACGAACAGCGGCAGTGAGAATCCAACAGGACCCATCACTGAACCGATCTATTGGGTATGTAACTAGACTGACTGACCAGACAATAACGATCATCCAGAATCATTATTTAAAAAATATACGTGAAGAACTGATGGAAGAGAATTCAACACCAATTGACAATCCAGACAATGAAATCGCTTATATTATCGCCAGTATAAATGGAATCCCTACAAAATTCATGATTGACACAGGCGCAAATGTGTCGCTAATTGACATAACCATATACAACAAAATTCAAAAAGAAAGTAAGGTCAGCTTACCTACATTACCTGTGAGTAATATTATTTTGGTTGGAGCCACTGGAAGGCAAAACAAGACGATCAAGAGACAAGTGTCATTGGAGGTGACAAGTAACAATGAAACCTTAACAATGATCTTTTTAATCGCACACAATTTACTGTTCGAAATATTAATTGGTTGCGACAGAAAATACTCCGCAGTTATTAACATGAGGCAATCAAGAGTAACCATGAAGTCTGAAAATAAAGAATGGATAGCTGAACTAACTGGAAGCAAGGGGGTCGTCCCAGTTAACAATGTGTATAATATAAGAACAGTCCGTTATTCACTAGACAGAATGTGGGAAGAATAAACCGAAGACCAAATAAATAATGACCTTTTATGGAACCAAAAGTTGGAAGATATCCGACGCTTTCAAGGTACTCAAGACGGAAACCCCTTAACCACTCAAGAGGTGGAAAATTTAATTACCATATACAACAAGTACCGTCATGTATTTTCCGACCGACCGGGAAAAGTAAGGGGATATGAATGCGAGTTGAAGTTCAAAGAAGTTGCTAACTTCAATAAAAAGTCATATCCAATTGCATACGCGGCGAAGGAAGCAGTACGATTGGAGATCAACAGAATGCTGGAAGAAGACATAATCGAGTACAGTTGTTCGCAGTACACCAGTCCCATAGTGGCTGTTACAAAAAAGGACGTAAGGGTACGGCTATGTCTCGACGCAAGGGAGATAAACAAGATTTTAATTAACGATAGGACATCTCCTGGAGAAATTGAGGAGATCCTAAAACCGTTTCATGGTACCCAGTTTATCAGTACCTGGGATACAGTTTGCGGGTACTGGCAAGTAGAGTTGCACCCAGCCAGTCGAAAGTATGTATCATTTATATTCGAGGGTCGGAACTACCAGTTCAAGCGATTACCTTTTGGGCTGGTAAATTCTGTAGTGATATTCGTCCGCTGTATGGACCAAATATTGGGTCCAGAAACCATGCATTACACCACTGTGTACGTTGATGATTTACTACTCACTTCATCCAACTGGGAAGAGCATTGTGTCAGAGTAGAACGAGTACTGGAGAAGTTATCTGAAAGCAATGTGACATTAAAATTAGAAAAATCAAAACTAATAGCCGAAGAAGTCCAATTCCTTGGTTTCAATCTATCCAGACAAGGCATAACACCATCAACAGACAAAATAGATGCTATTCAACGTTTTCCAACCCCAAAGAATAAAAAACAATTACAGTCGTTCCTGGGCATCTGTAATTATTACAGAAAATTCCAGCAAAACTATTCTGAACTAACAACCAAATTATCACCACAACTATCGTCTAAAACCAAGTGGATGTGGGGTCCGGAACAAGAAACAATTTTCAAAGCAATTAAGGACCACTTCCTCAAAACAATTATGTTGAAACACCCTGACTTCAATCGACCCTTTTTCATGAATTGTGATGCAAGCGACATTAGCTTGGGGTCTGTATTATATCAAGAAGACGATGACGGAAACCATGAAATAGTGAGTTTCGCAAGCAGAACATTGAATCAGTGCGAACGCAATTATCATGTGACGGAGAAGGAGTTGTTAAGCGTAGTGTTTTCTTGTGGGAAGTTTAGGACTTATATCCTTGGGTATCCAATAACTGTGAGAACCGACCACAAATCGATATCCTTTTTAAAGAACTGCAAACTCAGTCACGGAAGGTTGACCAGATGGATACTTGCTCTCCAAGAATACCACATCAGTTGGGAATATATCCCAGGCAGTAAAAACGTTCTAGCTGATGTGCTATCCCGCATCAATACCGAACAACAAACATTTGATGCAGAGAAGGAAACAATAGTAAAGGTATTCAACATAATGAAAAGCAAGGCAGACTTAGAAACCATATTCAAGGAAATCATACAACACCAGAAGGACTACACTAAGTTGAACCAGATCCGAGAGCGGCTAAACCAGCAAGATGAGAGAGTCACTCCGTTTTATTGTTTACACGACGATACATTATTCATCCAAACCAGTCCTAACCAGAATTCGTGGAAGTTGGTAATACGTAGAGGGTATGAATAAGAGATCATAATGGACTATCTACTCAGATAAGGTCATATGGGAGCGTTAAAAGTGATAAAGGCGCTAGAGGAACATACCTAATTGAAAGACATCAACCGAAGCGTAAGGAATGATATAAAAAACTGTCACATATAATATGTCAGTTAGTCAAGTGTAATAACGATAAAAAGGAAGGAATAATGCAACCCATAACTTATACCAATAAACTGGAAAGAGTTTTCTTAGACATCTGTGGACCTATGCCACGCAGTGGAGGAAGGAAACAATATAAGTTTATAGTGATCATCATGGACCATTACACCAAGTTTGTGAAATTATATCCCATCAACCGTGCTACCACGAATAAGGTATTAAATATTGTCACGCAGATGTACATACCAGAATTAGGGGTCCCAACATCTATTATCACCGACCATGATACCCAATTCCGAGAAGAAAGTGGAAGGAGACATTAATGGATCGGGGCGTCTGAACTTATAAAACTTCTGTTTACCACCCGAACAGCAATCCAGCAGAAAGAGTGCTTTGTGAAGTCGGAAGAATCCTTCGAACTTACTGCCACAATCAACAACGTAAGTGGAATGACTATATAAGCGCAACAGAAAATTTCATTAATCTTGCATACCATGAATCCATCAGAGATACCCCTTACACCATAATGTATGGAAGGCCACCACCTCGAGCAATTGAAGAACTTATTAATTTTCCCACCAACCCTGAGTACAAGTTTGATAATGCAAGATTCTACAGCAAGATAGCGGAACAAGTGGAGAAGAAGAAGGACAAGTATCGGAAGATCCAACCTAAAGTAATACAATATCAAGAGGTAGAAAAGGTACTAATACGGAATAGAGAGTTACCCAGTTCTAGAGAAGGGATCACGAAGAAACTATTACTACTTTATAACGGCCCCTATGTAATTGTTAAGAATAACCAAAATAACACATATGTCATAAGTGAAATAACTACCAAAAGAATCAAAGGGACTTACAACCAGTCTTCTTTGAAGAAATATTATGAGGCGGTGTGAGAAGAATTTTGAGAATAAAAAATTATCTAAATTCAAAAGAAAAGTAAGAACAACTTACAACCAAAATATTGAACGATTTATTTATGAAAAAAGAATTTTGAGAATAAAAAGTTACCAAAATCCAAAAAATAAAAGTAAGAACAACTTACAACCAAGGTTGTGAAACAAAGTAAGAGAAACAATTTAATTTGAAGAAAAAAAAAATATAAAGGAGCATCATAAAAAAAACTGACATAGAATACTAAAATTTTAACAAAAGTGATGACAACACATAAAATCATTAAATAACCTAATTGCGAAGGGGAATCACAAAGAAATGACATTTTAAAAAAGAACCGACAAGACAATCAAATAAAGGATGACAATGAACTGCTAAACGGACTATCAATGATAAGAAGAATGGAATAAGTAACCCTAAAAACAGCTACAATTTAAACATTAATTGTAAGTGAGAAGAGAAGTAATAACGTGTAAAACAACTATCATATGAAGTAAATTAAGGAAATCATTCAAAATATATGTTAAGAACATCGCCACAAACGTAGAGAAGGAATCTAAATAAATCAATGGGAAGAGAAGGTCATGATATGAATAAAAAACAGAATAATTAATCCCAAGAGTGTTTTATTATATTTCTATTATATGAGTCGCAAATAGACGATTATTATTATTATTATTAAATGATGATTGTATGTTGAGATAAGTCCAACAATCATTTTATTTTATTGAGCAGATAGGCATGACCTCTGAACTCAAATTATGTATAAATGGATAGCAGAGTAATAGAGCCACACGTGCCCTCTGACTAGTACCAGTTTATATGAATGGAAGAGAAGAAAATTTTAGGGAGATAAAACTTTCAAGGGATACAACACTCATTATAAAAGAATAGAAGAGGAGAATATCATATCCAGAATCATGAACCATTGAATCAATGAAGATAAACTAAAGAAGAAGATGATGATTGATGATTTCCACTATAATAACAACTTTATCTAATAAACTATGTAAACAAGAAGAAAAGGTAATTGATGATTTCAGAAAAACAATCTTTACTTTTTGAAATAATCAATTTTGGCGGCGATGCATTATGTAACATGACATAAGATAGCACCAAAAAGCACTAATAATTGATAGAAGAAGAAGCTGAAAGTAGAAAGAAAAATAAGAACTTATAACCTGAAGATTGATAGCCCAACACTACCAAATAAAAAATTGACTAAGACACTGACTACAACTTAACGCAATAGATTGGATAAGGTGAGAGAACAAGAAACCATGAAGCAACCCAAAATATGACTACAATCATTATAGCCCAAAATGTAGCTAAAACAAAATGTAAAATAAATGTACTAAATCAGATAGGGCATAATTGAGATGTAAACTATATAAAACATAAATGTAAAATAGGTATATTATGTGATTTAAATGAAAAGAAAAATAAATGTATAAACCCAAGATAGGAAGATAGGAATAGGAATAAAAATACCCTATTAAATAATGAGTTGGCCAAAGCAAGTAGAATAAAATCAAGCTTAGCAAAGGTAATAATGAATACAAAAGTGACAAATGAAAAATAATAATAAAGAACTGTTAATTACAGATAGCAACCCAGTGATATATATTAAATAAATAAACAATGTGTGAAATGTAACGTGAAGTATAGAACCATATAAGTAGAAACTAATGACCACAAACTATGTAAATAACATAGATTAAAAAGTGATAGTGATATGGTAAATAAATAAACCCTATGTGAAAGGAAAAGTGAAGTGTGACTGTCTATATTGTGAAATACAATAAACCACAAACTATATTAATATAGCAAACCAATCTTTAGTAGTATGTTAGCTAGTAATTATCTAAGACTTGTTGGGTTATTAATTTAAGTAATAGAAAATAAGAAATACTTAGAAATAAGATAAAAGGTAATATATTAGAGTGGAAGCTGGGAGAAGGGGACACTATATCTTAGTGAAGGAGTTTGTAAGGGAGTTATATTGCTTAGAGTAATGTTAAGAATTATTATTATAAGAGTTTTTTTGGTAAATGAACCATAGTATTAGTAAATTTAAAAGACAAGTGAGGTAGAAGTCAGAAAACAATAATAAGTAGAAGCTTAGTTTCAGGCATGGACCTGGAAAGAAAAATATGTTAATTATATAAAATGTGTGATGTTAAAAGCACAAATGTTTTATTAAGTTAGTTTGTTTCTTTAGAAAATGTTCAATAAACAAATAAATAGAGTTAATGAATATAAATGATTGTAAAGTATATTGAATAGAAGTATTGTAAGTATTGAACGTAACTATAAGTGATATCAAAACAATCTTTAACAAAAAAGCAAAACAATGGTGTTAGTGTAATTGAGATTACTGCTAACATAAGAAAGTAATTATAATTTAAAGGATTTTTATAAATTTGAACAGAAATAAAACGTTAGAATATATCAATATTATAAGACATTAGCCAATGAGAATTAGAGCATTTTGAAGAGTTGCCATAACAACAAAAGCTTGTTACATGTTTGACCGTTGAAAATTAATTATTCCATTACTGACTAGCATACGGCGGACGTATGTAGCCCATGAAGACAAATAAATCATAAAATCATTAAGTTGTACTAAATTGTGATGAAGAAGATACAAAAAGCAAACATAAGTTAACTACTGATGAGATATACAATAACTAAACCAATTATATAATAAATATTATATCAAAAACTTGGAAGAAGTGAACCAAACTCATAGATGACCAACTGAAGGAAGAACATGAAAAACCTAACTCAACCTGAGGATACATCTGAATCTGCAAGACTGATGGAAGCTGAACCTTGAATTTAGATCATTTGAACCTGCATCTCACAACCATACAAGAAGGGACCATTAGACGGATTCCAGAAGAAGAGGGCCGCCCAAGAGAAGCAGCATTAAGGAAGTGTTGAGTATAATTTAAATGCTTCACCAAAATTAAAACTTTAAATAACCAACAGTAACTGAACAATTTTATTTTCACTTCACCAGTCACTTAAATAACTTTTCAAACTGAACTTTATAAAATAATCACCTCTGAAAAAACAAAAAGGTCACTGAATTTTGATTTTATATTAATAGGTTTTAAAAAATGTAAACTTGCTAAGTAAACATTAGCCTAACAGTAACCTAATTCTCATTTGCGGTAATTTACTTTTCATATTTAAAGATATCACAGATTATGTATTTGTTGTAAGGTATATTATAAAACTTTGTGCATTTATTAGTCTGTAAACCAACATTCTGTAGTCCAAAGAACTTTTCCCTGAGATATTATAACAAACCAACGAATAAATAGACGCCATTATCAAGCGTATACACACCGAACTGAGCAGACCGCCAACTACGCAACTCGTAAACACCGGCAAAAAAATTAATGATATGTTTTATTTCAGAATTGTAATTGACCAAATTACATAAAGTGTTAATAAATCCTCGTACCTATCAACCACTGTATGTTTGATTCATTCAAAGAGTAATATAAGAGTTCAGAATAAATAAACAATAAAAACACATTAGTTGACGAATTCGACTTGGCCAAACCGGGTGAACCAATCAGACGGCAAGGCGGAGAATTTTAACTGAACGGCGAGAGTACGGTCGACTTCGTAAGTATTTAGAAAAAGTAATAAACGACTCATTACTATGTCACGAACGACAAAGTAAGTAACTGGAAATTTAAACACACATAAAGACTTCGTTACAATATATATATATATATATTATTATATAACTCGTGCGTCGTCTTCGTTCTCGTACCTCTGTAAAATGTAACAGTGTGTCTGAGTGTAATTTGTGTCTGTGTTTCTTACCACTTCGTCCTCGCACGGCAATGTAACTCACAATGTTTGAGTCCGTAGCGAACCTACGAATGACCAGGTATCGTGGTTCCCGATCTGATGTTCAAACGTAGTGGATAATCCCCGGGTGGCGCCAAATTGTTTATGTAGAACAATTAAAATTGTCTCCTTAGCAATGTTTTATTCGAACGACGTGACGAATTCAATTCGTCCCGCCTTTTCTCGATTTTTGTTAATCGAGTTAGCAGTTACAGTATTCGCTGCTGGCGCGCTAGGTGTCACATCAGAGACATTCTTTATACATTATCGTCTTAAACATACACTTTTCTAATGAAAATAAAACACAATTTAACATACCCAGTATAGATTTATTATTAATTTGACGTTAATATTTTATAGACACAAGTTGTAATTAATTTTTTATATAATTCTGCACCAGTTAATTCTTTATAAGACTCTACTCAAGGTTTAACCAATCGATTTTGAATACAAATAAACATACATCATGGCGTGCTATGACGCCAATCAACAAATATTACGTTCGACGGTTGTGGGCTCTTTTGGTCACGTTAAGAGGCTCAGATGCAATTACAATATTAAAAATACACAACCTTACAATGTTTTTTCTTAAGTATTGTAATGTGTAATGATAATTGGTTTGTTTAAGTGTCGTACAAGTGGTTTAAAAGTTGTACATAAATATGAGGTTAGTTCGATAGTTTAACAAATTTTCAGTGTCTTAATATTACGATTTAATCTTTGAAAGAGAATAAAAGTGATTCAGTGGTATTCAACATATATTGAGAAATATTCAAAGTGCATTTATTTTTGGAAGTTGAGATAATTTAATTAATACTTAACAGCGTTGTAGTACGTAATTATCTGTAGGTCGGGAAGGAAGGATTGTGGTAGCAATATAATTCATTTGTCCTTTATTTCAGGCTTCGGCATCTTTTTCAAAGTTTTTTGGATTTATTTATACACTTCGTCTTCAATTAAACGTCTTCTTCATCAGGTAATGGTGTTCAGCGTTCATCAGACTCCCTTTCGATCAATTTCTATACATTATTTTTACTTTTAAAGTATTTTAAATATGAAAATGTGTTGTACTGAATTCTTGCTTCTGGTTATCGTGAGCGTCACTTTCTAAGTAATTGTATTCAACGGTAATTACCTCGTCAAACCGTCGTTTCCATGGTTACATCATTAATTTGATTGGGCGAGCCGGACATGAATACATTGTTATCAATATTTGAATTCCTTTCAAATCTTCCTATATCTTCTGACTTCCTTCCTCCTCTTATCTTCCTTCTTAGTTATTATCTATTTGCACTGTCATTTGTATTTTCTCACAAAGATTACTTTGGTATCCCACAATATTGGGTTTTTTTAAGTTTTCTAAGTTTACAATTAATTTCATACTTACTAATTACATTTCTCTGTTTATATAATTCCTTAATTTAATATTTTGTTTTTAATAATAGTTACCATTCATCCTTGGTTAATTAGTCACCTTGGATTTGTCAATGACATGGTTATTTTTATACAATCAGTAATTGTTTATGTTTGACCGTTAGGCCTGTTTCACATCTATGTAGCCATTACTGGTTTTTGATGGTTTCATACACAATATATTTCACTTAGTCCTAAATCGTTATTTTGTTTTTATAATTAGGTTTAATGTCTCTGGAGGTGTTTTAATT
Source organism: Magicicada septendecula (assembly GCA_034769895.1). Classification (NCBI taxonomy): domain Eukaryota; kingdom Metazoa; phylum Arthropoda; class Insecta; order Hemiptera; family Cicadidae; genus Magicicada; species Magicicada septendecula. The sequence continues at coordinate 451,868,741 of CM068368.1, forward strand.
TAGTCTTTTTGTGATCTTTGTATGTAACAACTGTGTTACTCAATATTACTTGCTAATTATTTACTAACAGGTTTCTTCCCTATAACTCAAACATTGTTTTCTTTCCTTATTTTAAGAACTCTGCCACGGTCAATAACATGGCTATTAATTACTATTTATTTCTAATATAACATATAACATTTAGGTTTATGTTTGGGATATTTATCCCATCCATCTTCTATTCACAAACAATTGTTTATACAATTCATCAACACTGATTATTTAATATGTGTGTGCAATTCATTATTTCTTATTTATTGTTCAGGTGCTAAACAATCTCACCTCTATTGAACTTTTTTCATTAAACTTCCCTTATAACATGGGTATTTACTTAATGTTAATACAGACTTATATTCTAATGCTCCTTGCTCTCCCTTCCATGTTAACATCATCTTATTACTTTTCCTTGTGATTCACACCTTTAAACTTTTACAATACATTCTTAAGTTTATAACAATATTATTTCATAATCATCACAGTTAATATCACTCCTTAGTGTTCATTATTTACTGAATCAATGTTCTATTCTAAATATTATTCATTGTAACTTTGTTAAATGTTATTGTTCACTCTTAAAACTTAAACATAGGTTATTTTACTAAGTCTCTATCTTAGCCTACTCTCCTCTTACTATTTTTATTACAGACAATATTTTTATTTATTTCTCACTTGCACTTTCTTAAATTATTTAGTGTCCATTATAATTTACTTAGTGTTTCTTTTGTATTATATCACTCTAGGATAAATCACTTTCACTAGTTCAACTTCCGTTTATTTCTCATCATTTTATTCTCTTTCTCTACACACTATCTATATAAAATTATTAATATTATATCTTTCTTTGTTAACAAATTACATATATTCCTAACTCTTTGGTTAGTGTACTTTTATCTATTGTTTTCTATTACTGACTATTTACAACTGTCATTCAATCAATACTAACATTCATTAACTATTTTGGTTCTTAACCGATTTCATTTTCTTTATTATTTTGGATTACATTATTTCTCCCTTCTCTATTTTTTATTCCTTGTCTGGTTTTCTTGATGTGTTTCATTTTGTTTTCTTCCTCGTGGGTTTGTTCTCTCTTGGTTTTCATTCTTCTTCTCCTTCGTTCATCTTGTTTTCTTTATTTTGGTTTCTTAACTGGCCAATCTCTGGGGTTGGGTCAATGTCGTTTGTCTGTCAGTCTATTAGTTGAGTTTCTTTATTAATCACTTTTGGTTTATTACTCCTTCTCCTTCCATGTTAATTACTTTTTATATATTTTTTACTCTCCACATTATTTATTTATTCAAATATAGTATTATTTAGCATTTTTTACACATACTTATTGTTATCAAAATTGGTCTGAATTTGGTGATGTTATATAATGCCCTTCCACCAAAATTGATCATTTTATAAAACGTGATTCTAAGTTTGATGAAATTATCAATTGTATTGTATCATTTTCTTCTTAAAATCTCCTGCTTCTCACTCATTTTTTATGATTAATTCTGTATCTTTTATTTCCATTCTTCTTAGTCTTTTCTTCATTATTTTCTCATATTGCGAACTGGCTTATTGATTTTTTATTATAAATCATTCCCTATAAATCTTATTTTCCCTAACTATCTCTACTTTGTAGTTGCAATCGATTCGGATGGGCTCTATTGGCTTACCTAACTCCGTCGTTCAAAACTACTCTTATTCTGAGATCAGGGGAACATCATCCCTGCTCAGTTAAATGATTGCTGGACTTATTCAACAGTCAATCTCAATTAATGAATCTTAAATACAGTCATCTCGTGACTCAACATAATAATAATAATCATAATATTTGTTGGGAATCCTTTACTTTTGTATTTCTTTATTGCTTAGTTCGAGTCATATATTTTTTCATCTTCCTTTATAGGTATTGCTTAATAATACTTGAAGCATTGTTTTTCATTGATACAATTCACATTTTTATTCATTTTTAATTACTCTTTGTTTCATCTCATTTCATATTATAACTCTTAGAATGTTTATTTTATTTATTTCGTTTTTTGATCATTTGTTTGTTTAATCTTACTTCCCATTTCTTTCTAAATAGTTGTGGACGTTGATCATTTTGATTGATACTTTTTTTTCATAACTTTTTAAATATCATAGTAAGTTAGTGTTTCTTACTAGTTAGGAATTTTTGTAGCTTATTCCTTTATAGTATGTTTTGCTTTTTTGTGCCTCATATTGTGGCTAAAGATTATTATAACTTAATCTTATTTTGTTAGGAATGTTCTGTAACTTCACTCCCTTATTATTATTTTTTATTCAAAGATTATAGTAAGTTTGTGTTTCTTACTTTATGTGGATTCTTGGTAACTTTATTTCTCCATTTTATAATTGGTCTAAAACATTCTCGAAATATTTGTGTAAGCTGTCCTTACATAACTTTTTTGAATTTTGAAATTCTTTGTTTATATATATTTTTTCTTTATTAATATAATTAAATTACCTTATTCGGTCCACCTTAGTGACACTATCTGCTGTCGGTTAATGACGCGTTTCGGGATAAAATCCCATCTTCAGATACACAATTATCAAACTTTAAATGTATACCACAATTTGTGGTTTGTCATAATTTTAAAATATTTAAAATCTTTTAAATAAAATATATATAAACAAAAAACGTAACAACTGAATCGCTCGGAGCGTCCGCATGCATGCACGCTGTATTACGACTTCCTCACGACTGGCCATACTTATCATTTAACCGTATAGCAGTGTCAAACAGGTTATTAGAACCGAAGTTCATTTGATCGTTTAATATGTTATTTTTGGTCATTGCGTTTTTTTTTTGTAGCTTTGTATATTTCGAATTCCTCTAGACTATCCATTAATTTACCCTTCTTGCAAGTATGCAACGCCACGAAGTTGTTTTCGAAACTAGTATTATGATCATTTTCTATTAAATGTTGTGCATAACTGGAATTATTATTATTTGTTTTTGGAATGTGCTCTAAAAATCTTGTGTAAAAATCTCTGCCGGATTGGCCAATGTAGAATGCTGCACAATTATCGCATTTAATTGTATAGACACCTGATTTATTTTTTAAAGGAATATTTATTTTAGTTTTGAAAAAATTTTTTAAATTATTACAGGTTATGAATGAAATAGTATAACCTTTACTTTTAAAAACAGATTTTAAAATATTTGGCAACAAGCCAGTATAATTAGCTGAAATGAATTTTTTATGGTTTTTATTATGTTGGTTAATAATATTGGTATTTTTATTTTCTAAACGTTTTTTATGTTTCATTATCATTTTATCGACTATTACTGGCCTGTAACCATTATTTAGAGCTATTTGTTTTATAATATTTACTTCTTGATCATAGTCTTCGTTATTAAGGGGAACACTAAGTAATCTGTCAACAAAGCTGTTAAATGCAGCCATTTTTTGGGCTGGAGGATGAAATGACTTAGCATGTATAACCGTATCTGTGTAAGTGTGCTTTCTGTATATTTTGTATGTCAGTTCATTACCGTTATTCGTTATGGTTAGATCCAAGAAATTAATATTTTTGTTATTTTCAATTTCCATAGTGAATTTTATTGTCTTATGTATTTTATTTAAATAATTATTAAACTACTCGAGCTTTCTATTGTTACCATTGAAAATAACAAAGGTGTCATCCACATATCTTGAATAATATACTATTTTTTTGTCAAAATAATTGTTTTTTTAAATTTTAGTATTTTCTAGATGATTCAAATAAATATCAGCAAGGATACCTGAGAGTGGAGAACCCATTGCTAGGCCCTCGTTTTGTTTGTAGTATGAACCATCAAACGAAAAATAGTTTTGATTAAGTACTATTTCTAGTAGTAACATTAGCTGATTAATTTTCTTTATTTCTAAGGTATTATTATTTATTAAATTTTGTTTGAGTATTTTTAAAGTTTCATCTATTGGGACATTGGTATACAGATCCACTATGTCAAAGGAAGCTAGCTTGTAACTATGCTTAATATTAATATGACGCAATTTTTCAATAAAATCTTTATAACCTTTTATACTCTGGTTATTATCTAAGCTTATATGTTTTTTGATTATTTTAACCAAGGTTTTTGCTACTTTATAGCTTGGAGCGGTTGTATAATTTACTAAAGGTCTAATTGGTGTGTCTTTTTTGTGTACTTTGGGTAGACCTTTTAAGCATGGTGCACTAGCTTTTATTGGTTTCAGTGAATAGCATATATGTTTCTCAAATAGATCTGTACATTTATTTATTGTTTTATTCAAATCTAATGTGTATTTTTTGGTGGGATCATTATTTAACTTTGTTATGTTATTATTACTAATGAATTTGTATACCTTTTGTTTATATTCGTCTAAGTCTAACAATACTATAGTATTGCCTTTATCAACCTTTGTTAAGTAAATGTTATTTTGTATGAGTTTTTTATTTAGCTGTATAGCTGTTAGTTGTTCATGTTTTGTTGTTGTATAATTCAATTTCTCCTGTTTATGATAATTATTATTAATTGCTTTATTGAATTTATTATTTATTAACATACGTAGTTTATTTCGTTCATTTAAGTCAGGAACACACTTAATTACAGATTCGGCTTCAACTATTTCTTTAATTATGTTATTTTTATTTTTAAGATTCGGTGGAAAATTGTAATTCAGTCCCTTATTGATAAGATTTTCCTCTGTGTTCATGAGAACCATGTTAGTCATGTTTATCAGTCTAGGGTAGAAAGCATGTTTTTCATTATTGAATTTATCGTTGTTTTGATTGCTTATCAGACGGCCAATTTTATTAGTTTGTTTATTCTTCTGAAATCTAATCTTATCTTTAATGTATTGATTAATACGTTGCATGATTGTATCGCATAGAGCAGGGTGAACATTATTATATAGTTCTAAATGTGTTTTATATACAGCTGAGTTCAATGAGATTTTCTTCCTATATAAGAATTTAATTTCTTCCTTTATCCTGTATTTACTTGCAAATTGCTCAGTTTTTCTGGCCATTCTAGAGGTTTCGTTAATTCTGATTTTAGCGTAATTTGGGATAAGATTTTTATATAGACAAATTTTATTAAATTTAATATTTAAATTAGTTTTAAATAGTTTTAGTTTTTGATTTTGAAGTGTATACGCAATTTTTACCTGGTAAGGTTCCAATTTCAATTTATTCATGTTTAACGTACTGAGTCACTATATGGTTTATATAATTAAATTACCTTATTCAGTCCACCTTAGTGACACTATCTGCTGTCGGTTAATGACGCGTTTCGGGATAAAATCCCATCTTCAGGTACACAATTATCAAACTTTAAATGTATACCACAATTTGTGGTTTGTCATAATTTTAAAATATTTAAAATCTTTTAAATAAAATATATATAAACAAAAAACGTAACAACTGAATCGCTCGGAGCGTCCGCATGCATGCACGCTGTATTACGACTTCCTCACGACTGGCCATACTTATCATTTAACCGTATAGCAGTGTCAAACAGGTTATTAGAACTGAAGTTCATTTGATCGTTTAATATGTTATTTTTGGTCATTGCGTTTTTTGTAGCTTTGTATATTTCGAATTCCTCTAGACTATCCATTAATTTACCCTTCTTGCAAGTATGCAACGCCACGAAGTTGTTTTCGAAACTAGTATTATAACTCATACAAAATAACATTTACTTAACGAAGGTTGATAAAGGCAATACTATAGCATTGTTAGACTTAGACGAATATAAACAAAAGGTATACAAATTCATTAGTAATAATAACATAACAAAGTTAAATAATGATCCCACCAAAAAATACACATTAGATTTGAATAAAACAATAAATAAATGTACAGATCTATTTGAGAAACATATATGCTATTCACTGAAACCAATAAAAGCTAGTGCACCATGCTTAAAAGGTCTACCCAAAGTACACAAAAAAGACACACCAATTAGACCTTTAGTAAATTATACAACCGCTCCAAGCTATAAAGTAGCAAAAACCTTGGTTAAAATAATCAAAAAACATATAAGCTTAGATAATAACCAGAGTATAAAAGGTTATAAAGATTTTATTGAAAAATTGCGTCATATTAATATTAAGCATAGTTACAAGCTAGCTTCCTTTGACATAGTGGATCTGTATACCAATGTCCCAATAGATGAAACTTTAAAAATACTCAAACAAAATTTAATAAATAATAATACCTTAGAAATAAAGAAAATTAATCAGCTAATGTTACTACTAGAAATAGTACTTAATCAAAACTATTTTTTCGTTTGATGGTTCATACTACAAACAAAACGAGGGCCTAGCAATGGGTTCTCCACTCTCAGGTATCCTTGCTGATATTTATTTGAATCATCTAGAAAATACTAAAATTTAAAAAAACAATTATTTTGACAAAAAAATAGTATATTATTCAAGATATGTGGATGACACCTTTGTTATTTTCAATGGTAACAATAGACAGCTCGAGTAGTTTAATAATTATTTAAATAAAATACATAAGACAATAAAATTCACTATGGAAATTGAAAATAACAAAAATATTAATTTCTTGGATCTAACCATAACGAATAACGGTAATGAACTGACATACAAAATATACAGAAAGCACACTTACACAGATACGGTTATACATGCTAAGTCATTTCATCCTCCAGCCCAAAAAATGGCTGCATTTAACAGCTTTGTTGACAGATTACTTAGTGTTCCCCTTAATAACGAAGACTATGATCAAGAAGTAAATATTATAAAACAAATAGCTCTAAATAATGGTTACAGGCCAGTAATAGTCGATAAAATGATAATGAAACATAAAAAACGTTTAGAAAATAAAAATACCAATATTATTAACCAACATAATAAAAACCATAAAAAATTCATTTCAGCTAATTATACTGGCTTGTTGCCAAATATTTTAAAATCTGTTTTTAAAAGTAAAGGTTATACTATTTCATTCAAAACCTGTAATAATTTAAAAAATTTTTTCAAAACTAAAATAAATATTCCTTTAAAAAATAAATCAGGCGTCTATAAAATTAAATGCGATAATTGTGCAGCATTCTACATTGGCCAATCCGGCAGAGATTTTTACACAAGACTTTTAGAGCACATTCCAAAAACAAATAATAATAATTCCAGTTATGCACAACATTTAATAGAAAATGATCATAATACTAGTTTCGAAAACAACTTCGTGGCGTTGCATACTTGCAAGAAGGGTAAATTAATGGATAGTCTAGAGGAATTCGAAATATACAAAGCTACAAAAAAAAAACGCAATGACCAAAAATAACATATTAAACGATCAAATGAACTTCGGTTCTAATAACCTGTTTGACACTGCTATACGGTTAAATGATAAGTATGGCCAGTCGTGAGGAAGTCGTAATACAGCGTGCATGCATGCGGACGCTCCGAGCGATTCAGTTGTTACGTTTTTTGTTTATATATATTTTATTTAAAAGATTTTAAATATTTTAAAATTATGACAAACCACAAATTGTGGTATACATTTAAAGTTTGATAATTGTGTATCTGAAGATGGGATTTTATCCCGAAACGCGTCATTAACCGACAGCAGATAGTGTCACTAAGGTGGACCGAATAAGGTAATTTAATTATATTAACCATATAGTGACTCGGTACGTTAAACATGAATAAATTTAAATTTTCTTTATTATTTATCAGCAAACTTATTTGTTTGTATTATTAATTCTTTTTTTTCCCACTAACTTGGTTGGCTTTTTCAATTTGAATTCTTTTCAGTTAAGTTTGGCCGTCATAATATTTTTTAATCGATGCTTGATTATATACCCCTTTTATTTTCTTAGTGGTGGGGTTGGTGATTTCATGTGTTATTGCCCTTGTCTTGTGTGATAGTGTACGGTCCTACGTATAGCAATAATAACTTTTTTGTAATGCCTTCTATTGAGCTGGGTAATTCCCTGTTCTTTATTAATACACTCTCTCCTATCTGGTACTTGATCGTATGTGGATGGTTCTTAGAGTATTTATTTTTCTGCTGCTCTACCTTCTCTGCAATTTTGTTATAAATTCTTCTTTTTTCAAATTGGTATTCGGTATTGGTGGGAAATTTAATTAGATCGTTTATCTCTCTAGGTGGTGGTCGTTCAAACATCATTGAGTATGGTGTGGTTTCAGTGAAGTTGTGGTAAGCCAGATTTATAAATTCTTCAGTGGACTTTAAGTAATTGTGCCACTCCTTTTGTTTATTATGGCAGTAGGTCCTCAGAATTCGACCCACTTCTCTAAGTACTCTCTCAGCTGGGTTACTGCTGGGATGATAAACGGATGTTTTGTATGTTTTAATACCATGTTCCAAGAGTTTACTTTTCCATAGATTTCCTTTAAACTGGGTCCCATGATCGGTTATGATGGCCATAGGTTTTCCCACTTGTGGTATAAAGTTGTTCAATATAATTTCAATAATTTTCTTGGTAGTAGCACGGTTAATGGAATATAATTTATTATATTTGGTGAAGTGATCGAATATGATGATAATGAATTTAAATCGGTGTCTTCCTCCACTGCAAGGAAATGGACCACAAATATCAAGAAATACTCTTTCTAATTTTTGGCTTGATATTATGGGTATCATCATACCCTCCTTTTTAGCATTGTTGCATTTTACCATTTGACAGATGTGACATTTTTGTATGGTTTTGCTTACCTTTCGATAAATACTCTTGATATACACTTGCTCCTCTAGTGCTTTTACTACTTTCATGGCACCCATATGGCCGTACCGGATGTGGTAGTCCATGATTATTTGTTCTTCTATTATAGATGGGATTACTAGTTTCCATTCTCCAACGCTAGGGTTATTTTTGATGAATAATAAGTTGTCGTGTATTCTATAATACTGTACAATGGGTTCTTCTTCTTTCAGTATTCTTTCTCTGATATTCACTATTTTTGGGTCCACATTTTGCTGTTTGCTTATTTCCAGCGTTATCTTTTCCAGATCTGTTCTATCCTTAATGATGTTATATACCTTGACTAGCAGTTCTTTCTCTCCCTCGAATGTTTGTTGCTGTATGTTGATACAGGATAATATGTCTGCAGCAGTATTTTTCTTTCCTGGTATGTATTCCCAGTTAATATGGTATTCCTGCAGTAGTAATATCTATCGGGTTAGTCTTCCATGGCTAAGCTTGCATTGTTTAAGGAAAGATATGGATCTATGGTCACTTCTCACGGTTACGTTGTACCCTAAAATGTACGTCCTGAATTTGTCGCAGGCGAATACAACACTAAGTAGTTCCTTTTCCGTGACGTGGTAGTTCCTTTCACATGCATTTAAAGATCTACTTGCAAAGCTTATGACCATATGTTGCCCCTTATCATTTTCTTGATATAATACGCACCGACACTCACGTCGCTCGCATCACAATTCATGAAAAATGGCTTTTGGAAATCCGGATGGTGTAGCATGACGGTGTCTAAAAATTTTTCTTTTATTTGTTCAAATACCTTGTCTTGGTCGGCTCCCCAAGTCCATTTATTTTTAGCGGATAACTGTTTTTGAAATTGTGCTGTCAGCTTGGAATAATTGTCCTGGAATTTCCGATAATAATTGCATATTCCAAGGAAAGATTGTTGCTGTTTTTTATTTTTAGGTGTTGGGAATCGTTGTATTGCTTCAACCTTCTCTGCTGAAGGGGTGATGCCTTCTTCTGTCAAATTAAAACCTAAAAATTGTACCTTGCTGGCTATGAATTTTGATTTATCCAGCTTAAGGGTAATATGGTTATCTGATAATTTTTTCAAAACCGTCTCCACTCTATTACAGTGTTCTTGCCAATTTGATGAGGTGATCAACAAGTCATCTACGTATACAGTAGTAAAGTTAAGTACCTCTTGTCCCAATATCTGATCCATACACTTGACGAATACAGCAACCGAATTGATCAGTCCGAATGGCAGTCTTTTGAATTGGTAGTTTCTCCCATCGAACAGAAAAGCTAAGTATTTTCTACTGTTCGGGTGTAGCTCTACCTGCCAGTATCCGCATACTGTATCCCATGCGCTGATGTATTTCGTGCCATGGAATTTCTTTAGGATCTCTTCAATTTCGCTTGGGGACGTTCTATCATTTACTATCATCTTATTGATTTCTCTAGCATCGAGGCATATTCTTACCTTTCCGTCCTTCTTTGGTATCGCCACTATTGGACTTGTATATGGGGATTGGCTTAATTCTATTATATCATCTTCCATCATCCGGTTGATCTCTGCCTTCACTGCATTTCTTTGAGAGTATGCGATAGGATATGATTTTTTCTTAAAATCGACGGGCTCCTTGAATATGATTTGATATTGATAATCTTTTACCTTGCCCGGGGCATCAGAAAAAATGTGTTGATATTGATTGTAAATTTTTATGAGATCCTCTGCCTGGTGAGCACTAATCTGTTGATCTCGTACTTGTCTTTGGAATTGTCTGATCTCCTCCAACTTGTTTGACCATTTCTTCATCCTCCCATTCATTTGTTATTTTTACCTGGGCTTGTTGACAATAATTATTCTGTAATATGGTATAACAGTGGGTTATTGAAGGTAAGTTAACACCCTTCACTATACTTGTTGTCCATATTCCCTGTTCAGTGTTTAATGACACTTCTCCTTGCCTTAGATTAATTATGGCAGAATATTGTCGGAGTATGTCACATCCCACAAGTATTGAGAATGGTAAGCCACTGGCAACAAGGAAAGACATAGTGAATGTTAGGCCTTCACTTTTAAGTTCCAGGGACACTTGTTTCCTGACAGTTTTGTTTTGTCTGCCGGTAGCACCGATAATTGTCACGTTATTTATTGGTAGAGTTGGTATAGGTGTACTACTTTCTTGTTGTAGTCTGTTTAACTCTATTTGGTCAATTAAAGATATGTTGGATCCAGTATCGATCATTAATGTTGACATGATTCCATTTATTTGGGCAATTACGTACACTATCTCACTGTTTCGGTTAGGCATTGGTTGATTATTTTCTTCAATCAACTCGTCTCTTATATTTTTTAAATAATTTGTTTGTATTATAGTGATTATACTTTTTGTCGTCGTGCATTCCCCAAGAGATTGGTCCAGTGATGGGCTGTTCACAGTTTTCACTGACCTTAGGCGTTTAAATGAGGGTTGACCTCATTGTCTCTAACTTCATTAGTGTTTGATGGTTGGTTCGTGTTTGGCTCCTGTCGATTGTTCTGGTCATCTACGCAGTTCCTGGGATTTTCTTCAAATGGGTGGCTTCTTGTATCGGGTACCTGGTTAAAGTACGTTCGTCGATAGTTAGATGGGGGATAGTTTCTTCCTGGACTCCGTTGTCTTTGTCCCTCATGTAATTTACCTGTGGTCGTTATCCTTGATTATTGTTATTGTTATTGTTTCCAGGGCGATAATAGTTGTTGTAACCATTCGATGGGTAGTTACCCCTGTAGTTGTTTCAGAAATTGTTATTATTATTCCCATTTCTGTTGACATTTCTGGGCACATTATTGCCCCGTGGGTTCCCTTGATAATTGTTAGCGTTGTTTACCGGTGGCTTATTATCCCCCTGTTGGTTTGGTGATAATTGTCCATCATTTATTCTATTATTCCGGAAACTGGATACTCTATTTTTTCTGTACTGCCACTTATGCTCATGGCTCTCCAAAAAGCTAGCCATGTCTTGAATGGTCTTTACCTGGCTGTACATCCGTGCTTTTTGGATGGCGTCGTCGTAGTGGTAAGACAACTGTATTACAAGACACTCTTTTGGTATACGTGGTTCCAAATTCCTGGCCATGCAGATTTTTCCCAGGAGTAGGATGTGAGAGATTGACCATTTTGATTCTCATACCTCCCATTGCTTAGGTTATTGCGGACCATGTTCTGAGTTGATTCAGACCAGTATCTAGCCTTGAACTGGGTCTTAAATTCTTGAATGCTTTGGATATCTGGTCTGGTGGCAGTCCACCAGTTGTCGTAGGTCTCCTTGAACATTTCGTCCAGCATTCCTCTTATTGTTGTCCATCGAGTCTCTCGATTTTTGATTATTAACTCTTCCACCCTCTTCAGGAATTCAATAGGGTTCCTTTTATAATTACGGAAGTTAATAGTATCTCTGTTGTCCGTGTTCATGACATGGTTATTGCTACATGGTCGGTCACGCCAGGCATCCACTTCTTCCTTTAATGACTCTTCTATTCTGTGCATCTCGTCAATCCTTTGTTTGTTTTGTCCACTTTGCTATCTATTTTATTTAAATTGCTGTAAACTCCTTCCATTCGTTCTCCCAGGTCTGTCCGTACAGCTGCTATCTCCCTCTGGTTTTCTTCCCGGACTAGATGCATGTCCTGGTTCACCTGTTCACATCTTGTGACCGTTTCTTCGTGGCATTCTTCAATTCTTCTTTTATTTTCTCCTTCGATATCGTTCATTTTATTGAGTATTTCCACACGGACTTCTAAAACATTTTCGTTGGTTTTCTCTAGTTTCTCCAACGTCTCCTCTAATTTTTCATTGATTTCTGTAACCTGCTGTTTTGCTTCTTCTCGGTACTCCATTAATTGCTGTGCCATCTGCAGCTTCACTTCTTCTTTATTTTTCTCGTGGTCCTCCTTCAGCTGTTCCCTCAATTCTTCCTTCAATTCTTCGTTTCTTTGCTGAATTTCCTCCATCAATCGTTGTTGTAATGTTTCATTATTTTGGTTAATTGTTTTTCTCAACTCTTCCTTAGTACTTTCATTTGTACTCACTATTTTTTCATTGATCTGTTTCAAATTGTCATTGGTTTCTTTCTTCATGCCGTCGAATTTATTGGCCATATTATTCATCATTTCCATTAATTTTAGTATGTTCGGGTCTTCTCTAACTTCTCCCTTGTCACCCGCCTGTAGTTCCATTTCTTCGTCTTGGGTTGGTTCTGTTGTGGTTATTGCTGTCTCCACTTCTTCAATCGGTGTTCCTTCCTCTTCTTCCCCTCTATTTTCTTAAATTTCTTTCTCCTTCGCCAACTTTTTCAATAATCCTCTAGTATGCATCTTGATCTCCTTTCGTGACCGCCGCTAGAACTTCGTATCTTCCTTTTTTCAAGCTCCACCGGTTGGTCGCCAATTTATTATATAACTCGTGCGTCGTCTTCATTCTCGTACCTCTGTAAAATGTAACAGTGTGTCTGAGTGTAATTTGTGTCTGTGTTTCTTACCACTTCGTCCTCGCATGGCAATGTAACTCACGATGTTTGAGTCCGTAGCGAACGTACGAATGACCAGGTATCGTGGTTCCCGATCTGATGTTCAAACGTAGTGGATAATCCCCGGGTGGCACCAAATTGTTTATGTAGAACAATTAAAATTGTCTCCTTATCAATGTTTTATTCGAACGACGTGACGAATTCAATTCGTCCCGCCTTTTCTCGATTTTTGTTAATCGAGTTAGCAGTTACAGTATTCGCTGCTGGCGCGCTAGGTGTCACATCAGAGACATTCGCTATACATTATCGTTTTAAACATACACTTTTATAATGAAAATAAAACACAATTTAACATACACAGTATAGATTTATTATTAATTTGACGTTAATATTTTATAGACACAAGTTGTAATTAATTTTTTATATAATTCTGCACCAGTTAATTCTTTATAAGACTCTACTCAAGTTTTGACCAATCGATTTTGAATACAAATAAACATACATCAAATCAATACATCAATTGTTGTTTTACAATTTGCTATGACGCCAATCAACAAATATTACGTTCGACGGTTGTGGGCTCTTTTGGTCACGTTAAAAGACTCAGATGCAATTACAATATTAAAAATACACAACCTTACAATGTTTTTTCTTAAGTATTGTAATGTGTAATGATAATTGGTTTGTTTAAGTGTCGTACAAGTGGTTTAAAAGTTGTACATAAATATGAGGTTAGTTCGATAGTTTAACAAATTTTCAGTGTCTTAATATTACGATTTAATCTTTGAAAGAGAATAAAAGTGATTCAGTGGTATTCAACATATATTGAGATATATTCAAAGTGCATTTATTTTTGGAATTTGAGATTATTTAATTGATAATTAACAGCGTTGTAGTACGTAATTACTCTGTAGGTCGGGAAGGAAGGATTGTGGTAGCAATATAATTCATTTGTCCTTTCTTTCGGGTTTCGGCATCTTTTTCAAAGTTTTTTGGATTTATTTATACACTTAGACTTCAATTAAACGTCTTCTTCATCAGGTAATGGTGTTCAGCATTCATCAGACTCCCTTTCGATCAATTTCTAAACATTATTTTTACTTTTAAAGTATTTAAATATGAAAATGTGTTGTACTGAATTCTCGCTTCTGGTTATCGTGAGTGTCACTTTCTAAGTAATTGTATTCAACGGTAATTACCTCGTCAAACCGTCAATTCCTTTCAAATCTTCCTATATCTTCTGACTTCCTTCCTCCTCTTATCTTCCTTCTTAGTTATTATCTATTTGCACTGTCATTTGTATTTTCTCACAAAGATTATTTTGGTATCCACAATATTGGGTTTTTTCAAGTTTTCTAAGTTTACAATTAATTTCATACTTACTAATTACATTTCTCTGTTTATATAATTCCTTAATTTAATATTTTGTTTTTAATAATAGTTACCATTCATCCTTGGTTAATTAATCACCTTGGATTTGTCAAGCCATGGTTATTTTTATACAATCAGTAATTGTTTATGTTTGACCGTTAGGCCTGTTTCACATCTAAGTAGCCATTACTGGTTTTTGATGGTTTCATATACAATATATTTCACTTAGTCCTAAATCGTTATTATGTTTTTATAATTAGGTTTAATGTCTCTGGAGGTGTTTTAATTTAGTCTTTTTGTGATCTTTGTATGTAACAACTGTGTTACTCAATATTACTTGCTAATTATTTACTAACAGGTTTCTTCCCTATAACTCAAACATTGTTTTCTTTCCTTATTTTAAGAACTCTGCCACGGTCAATAACATGGCTATTAATTACTATTTATTTCTAATATAACATATAACATTTAGATTTATGTTTGGGATATTTATCCCATCCATCTTCTATTCACAAACAATTGTTTATACAATTCATCAACACTGATTATTTAATATGTGTGTGCAATTCATTATTTCTTATTTATTGTTCAGGTGCTAAACAATCTCACCTCTATTGAACTTTTTTTCATTAAACTTCCCTTATAACATGGGTATTTACTTAATGTTAATACAGACTTATTTTCTAATGCTCCTTGCTCTCCCTTCCATGTTAACATCATCTTATTACTTTTCCTTGTGATTCACACCTTTAAACTTTTACAATACATTCTTAAGTTTATAACAATATTATTTCATAATCATCACAGTTAATATCACTCCTTAGTGTTCATTATTTACTGAATCAATGTTCTATTCTAAATATTATTCATTGTAACTTTGTTAAATGTTATTGTTCACTCTTAAAACTTAAACATAGGTTATTTTACTAAGTCTCTATCTTAGCCTACTCTCCTCTTACTATTTTTATTACAGACAATATTTTTATTTATTTCTCACTTGCACTTTCTTAAATTATTTAGTGTTCATTATAATTTACTTAGTGTTTCTTTTGTATTATATCACTCTAGGATAAATCACTTTCACTAGTTCAACTTCCGTTTATTTCTCATCATTTTATTCTCTTTCTCTACACACTATCTATATAAAATTATTAATATTATATCTTTCTTTGTTAACAAATTACATATATTCCTAACTCTTTGGTTAGTGTACTTTTATCTATTGTTTTCTATTACTGACTATTTACAACTGTCATTCAATCAATACTAACATTCATTAACTATTTTGGTTCTTAACCGATTTCATTTTCTTTATTATTTTGGATTACATTATTTCTCCCTTCTCTATTTTTTATTCCTTGTCTGGTTTTCTTGATGTGTTTCATTTTGTTTTCTTCCTCGTGGGTTTGTTCTCTCTCGGTTTTCATTCTTCTTCTCCTTCGTTCATCTTGTTTTCTTTATTTTGGTTTCTTAACTGGCCAATCTCTGGGGTTGGGTCAATGTTGTTTGTCTGTCAGTCTATTAGTTGAGTTTCTTTATTAATCACTTTTGGTTTATTACTCCTTCTCCTTCCATGTTAATTACTTTTTATATATTTTTTACTCTCCACATTATTTATTTATTCAAATATAGTATTATTTAGCATTTTTTACACATACTTATTGTTATCAAAATTGGTCTGAATTTGGTGATGTTATATAATGCCCTTCCACCAAAATTGATCATTTTATAAAACGTGATTCTAAGTTTGATGAAATTATCAATTGTATTGTATCATTTTCTTCTTAAAATCTCCTGCTTCTCACTCATTTTTTATGATTAATTCTGTATCTTTTATTTCCATTCTTCTTAGTCTTTTCTTCATTATTTTCTCATATTGCGAACTGGCTTATTGATTTTTTATTATAAATCATTCCCTATAAATCTTATTTTCCCTAACTATCTCTACTTTGTAGTTGCAATCGATTTGGATGGGCTCTATTGGCTTACCTAACTCTGTCGTTCAAAACTACTCTTATTCTGAGATCAGGGGAACATCATCCCTGCTCAGTTAAATGATTGCTGGACTTATTCAACAGTCAATCTCAATTAATGAATCTTAAATACAGTCATCTCGTGACTCAACATAATAATAATAATCATAATATTTGTTGGGAATCCTTTACTTTTGTATTTCTTTATTGCTTAGTTCGAGTCATATATTTTTTCATCTTTCTTTATAGATATTGCTTAATAATACTTGAAGCATTGTTTTTCATTGATACAATTCACATTTTTATTCATTTTTAATTACTCTTTGTTTCATCTCATTTCATATTATAACTCTTAGAATGTTTATTTTATTTATTTCGTTTTTTGATCATTTGTTTGTTTAATCTTACTTCCCATTTCTTTCTAAATAGTTGTGGAAGTTGATCATTTTGATTGATACTTTTTTTCATAACTTTTTAAATATCATAGTAAGTTAGTGTTTCTTACTAGTTAGGAATTTTTGTAGCTTATTCCTTTATAGTATGTTTTGCTTTTTTGTGCCTCATATTTTGGCTAAAGATTATTATAACTTAATCTTATTTTGTTAGGAATGTTCTGTAACTTCACTCCCTTATTATTATTTTTTATTCAAAGATTATAGTAAGTTTGTGTTTCTTACTTTATGTGGATCCTTGGTAACTTTATTTCTCCATTTTATAATTGGTCTAAAACATTCTCGAAATATTTGTGTAAGCTGTCCTTACATAACTTTTTAAATTTTGAAGTTCATTGTTTATATATATTTTTTCTTTATTAATATAATTAAATTACCTTATTCGGTCCACCTTAGTGACACTATCTGCTGTCGGTTAATGACGCGTTTCGGGATAAAATCCCATCTTCAGATACACAATTATCAAACTTTAAATGTATACCACAATTTGTGGTTTGTCATAATTTTAAATATATATTGTAACGCGATGATATGGGACGTCCGCTTTGTTTAAGCCCCGCGATGGAAGCCAATCTGTAACGCGGAGTTTCTTACGTACTCTGTAAATGTGTATAAGTTGTGTGTTCTCCTCACACCAGTGGTCGTTACTTATATGTTGCACTAACGATGTCCGTAGCGATCCTTCAGTTACCAGTACAACACGAGTGGAAACCTTACCTGTTTCTTAGTTAGGTGTTCATAAATCCCGGGTGGCGCCAAATTGTTTAATTAAAATAATTAAATTCACAAATAGTATAGTTGAGCGCGTTTCGCAATGACGGTCTGGAGTATTCAAATTTTACTCCCGCCTTCGTTCAACCTTCTTAATCGAGCAGTTAGTTCGCCGAGTTTGCGACGTGAGCGCTTACCGTCATTTTCGCTCTGCTAAATAATACACAATTTATAATATACCTTCCTATGGAATAAAAAACAGTGGTTACACTCTGTACTAGTTTATTTATTGGTGATTGGTAATTACTCAGTTTGACAAAAAAATATATTTGGTTATTCAACAAATTTGCACCGACAATTATTATGAGACAAATATCTCAAGGTAGGTGAAAATCGATTTTGAACGAGGTTAGTTAATTCGACATGGCGTCTAAAAAACAACGTTTACTTTTTACAATTTGTCGTTCAATAAATCTAGATTCTTGTGATTACGAAAAAGATATTAATAATGATTACAATAAAGTACACTACCTTACATTATTTGTACTTAAATAATATAATGTGTAATTATAATTTGTTCATGTAGTGTGGTAAAGTGTGTTTCAAAAGTTCGTAATTTTCGTACAGGTTATTTTAACAGTTAACAAAATTTCAGTGTTTTATTTTTTTTTATTTAATCTTTGAAAGAAATAATATTCAGTTTATAGTGAGAGTTCAGATTACTGTGAGAAAAATTTAAAGTGAATTTAATTCAGAAATTTGGGTAATTTAATAATACTTATCAAATCAGTTGACTTGTTGTGAACAGTCATTCAGTTGTAATGGAATGGGGCTTCAATAGTTGTCAATTTTCAATTATCTGGGGCTTAAGTACTTCTGGCATCTTTTTCATGTTAGTTGTAGAAATTTATTCATTTAAAATTTATTTAAATTGGTCCTTGGCATCAGTTAAATGTTCTCTTCCCTCGTCTGCTTCTTTCGTGTTCATCTTTTTGAATTTTGATTACTTTTTATACATTTTAGATTAAAATTTTGGTCATTCACGGCCTGGCGTCTATTCTGGAAGAGCGTCACTTATTGAATAATAAGATTTAACGGAAAATTCGTAACCAACGTTCGTTGTCATGGTTACTAATAAATTCTGATTGGCTTAGCTTGACATAAGTCCATTGTTATCATATTTGAATTTTTATTCAAAATCACTGTATATCTTCTGATTGCTTTTATTCTTCCGTCTTCCTTCCTATGTATTAAATATTATCACACTGTTCGTATTTCCTTTCAAAGATTATTTTGACATCCCATAAGGTTGGGTTCTCTTATGTATTAAAATTTGACAGTTATGTTGATATTTGTTAATTACATTTCTTTCTTATTTTAAGTCCTTAATATAACATTTATCTTTTAATATGATTCACAAATTATCCTTGACTAGTTATTTGCCTTGGATTTGCTAATTTCCTTGTTGATTTTTTACAATTTGTAGTTATTTGTTTTTTACAGTTAGGCATTTCATAGGCCTAAGTAGTAGTTGGCTATATTTACTTATTTTCTACAAATTACATTTTAATTTATCCTCATACATGTTTTGTTTTGCTATTATAAATGCTTTGTTTACTTATTGATGTGTTTTGGATCTGTTTTTATAATAATTGTATGTTATCATTAGTTTCTACATTATGGTTTGTTAATTATTTCCTAACTGTTTTTCCAGTGTTATTAGATTTGTATTATTTTACCTTAATGTATGTATGTATGTATGTTTATAACATAAAATATAACATCTAGGCCTATGGTCTGTACAATTCCTTCAGCCATATCCTATTCATAGATTTAAACTAACAATTCTTTAACAGCTATTAAGCAATGTTTGTTAACAATTTGTTTCATTCTTAATTATTTTTAGGCGATAGAACATCATCACATTGTTTAAATCTACTTAATTCTATCCCTTAGAACATGGGTTGTTTATTGATTTTGCTCTTATTTTCTTTACTATATTTTTTCTTATATTAACTCCACTCTCTATCCATGGTAACACTGACTGTTTACCTTCCATGGGATTCCCCCTTTTGAATACTATTGTATCCCTCTCTTACAATTAAACTTAATGTTATTAATAACAAGATTCATTTTAAATAATAATGTTCACCATTAATCTTCAGTGTTCATCACAGATTATGAAGTGTTTATACCTAATACTATTATTAATCAAATTCTTATTTACTAATAATGTTCACCATTAAACCATTTAGCGTTTATCACGGATTTATTAAGTGTTTATACCTATTAATAGGGTTTCTCATTATTTTGGGTTTTACACTTTCACTTTTGCACTTCTTAAATTTTATTTTAAGTATTATTAGTGGGTAATCCGTAATATTACATTCTCTTTGTCACTTAGTTATGTTTACTTTCTCACTATCTCACTATCTCTCTCTTTACAAATGTTATTTGTACTATTAATAAGTTCATGTCTTTATAGAGTTCTTAATTATATTTAAACTCTAATTCTTTGGTTAGTGTACTTTTATTTTTCACATTACTTTATTGGGTTTTATCAATTTATCATTTACATTTATCATTTAATCGATAATAATAATTATCTTTTACATTTGTTAGTTATTGGTTTCGTTTCCATTAGCATATTTGAGTGTACCATTTTTCCCTTTTCTTTTCTATATCATTTGTTTGTGTCTTATCATTTGAATTCATTTTTTTTCCTTTATACTTGTTTTGTTTCATTTTCCTTCTTCTTCACTTTCATCTTATTTCGTTTTAATTTCATTTTATTTTGGTTTTCATAGAGATGCGGGTTGCGCCGCCACTGTGACGGTGTCACAGTTCGGCCCCTGGCTACCCGCTGGGAAAAGAGCTGAGCTAGTCAGCATTGGACCAGCTGTTAGTGTCCCTGAAGCACTGTGCGGCAGCGACGAGCCCCCAGGCCGGCCACTTGGGCCAGTCGGGAACCCTACGACTCGCGCGGGAAGCCCTGCTCAACCCGCGCAAGTTCGTGACAATAATCGGTCCTTGTTAGGGCCGACACAGCCCGTAAAGGCCAGACCTTCTGGCTGCACGGCCGCTAGAAAGCCAGGCAGCCCCAATCCTCTGCCGGAGTCTGACTCCCCCAACATGGAGACCTCGGCTTCCACCGACTGGGTGGTAGTAGGGCACGGTGGCAAGCCGAGGAAGTCTCCCTCACTGGCTTGCTACGGACTCGGCGGCATTCCAAGCCTACGCTGAGGTTGCACCTAGCCGCACCTCCGAAGGAAGGATCCCGCCGGTGTTCGTCACGAACGTCAAGGATATTATCTGCTTTAGTCGCCGACTCCGCAAGGTCGTTGTGCTGGCAGATAACGCTTCTGTCAAACTCCTAGCGAGTGAGACTGTACGCGTTACCTGCCACAGCGCATCTGAACACTTGGGAGTAATCCAGTGGCTGGAACGAGAATCGTTCCAGTTCCACACGTACTCCCTGAACCGTATCAAGGCTGTAGCCCTCGTCCTTCGGGGGCTAGACATACAGGCCGATCCGCGAGTCGTCCTTGAACTGTGCGACGCGGGCTACAAGGTTGTGGCAGCCTCTCGGTTGTATACAACCTATGGCTCGCATCGACCCCTCCCACTAATCAGACTCCAGGTAGAGAAGGGCGAACCCACCCAGGCCCTTTTAGAGTTGAAACGGCTTTTCGGGCTCTGCGTTAGCGTAGAGCCCTGCCGTCAGACCGGGAGGGTTTCTCAGTGCCATAGGTGTCAGAGGTACGGCCACAGCAGCTTCGGTTGTCGGAACGCGCCGACCTGCGTTCGATGTGGACTCGATCACCTAACGCAGGCCTGCGCTGTTCCTGACAACCACAGGTACTGTATTAACTGTGGCGGCGCCCATGCTGCAAACAACAGGCACTGTCCCATTTACAAAGAGCAGCTGGACAAACTTGTTAAGCCAGTCCAGCCCAAGCCAAGACATGCTATGCAGCCAGTAAAAACGGCCAAAGCCTCTGAGCCTGTGGTACGGAAACCAGCCCCAAGGTCTGTCCGGTTCCGAAACCACCAAGTGCAGTGAGCCCGAGCATAGCTAAACAGGCCACACCAAAAGCCGCGCCCTCGGAACCGGAACGCGAGAGACCCGCGTACGCAAAAGTCCCGTTGCCGCAGGATGATGAGGAAATTGATCCTCCACTGCCGCCACCACCCAAGCCTCGCTACCCCAGATCAGGTAAGAAGCAAGGTAAACCTCAGGCCAAGAACACGGGCCAGCCAATACCTGCCACTAGACCCAAGCCTGTCCGCCAAAAGCCAGAGCGACCACCCGCTCCAGAACCTGCCGCCAAGGCTTCCGCCGCCTCGCCCCGCCGCAGCTATGCAGCTGCCGGCAAGCGTTCACCCCAATCATCTGCCGATGATCTCGCCGTCGTTTCCGACTTTCTTGCAAGCTACGACTTGCAGAAAGTAGCCCAAACATTCCACAAAATCAATGAACGCTTGGCAACAGCCTCGCCCCAAAACAAATTCCTCCTCTTGGTGGAAGCCTGCCGTAGGTACTATTGGTCTGTTATGAACGGACAACCACGGCAATCCCTCAAGCGAGACCTCGAGCTCGTGGCGTGGAACGCCAACGGTCTCGTTTCCCGGCATTCTGAGTTCTTAGAGTTCGTTGCACGTCACAAGCCCGATGTGCTTCTTCTTGGTGAGACGCACCTGACCCCGCATCGTCGATTCCGACTACCCAACTATTGTACGTGTGCTACCGGGACGACGGTCGGATCGCGCAGGAGGGGGCACCGCCATCGCGGTGAAGACGAGTCTTCGCCATCACCGTGTTGTCCTGCCTCAGCGACGGAACCTCGAGTGCACCGCGGTTGAGCTCCATGGTGCTCTCGGCGGTCTACTCGTGGTTTCCGCATACAAGCCTCCACAATCGTGTACCTACAGTAATCAGTTTGTTGACAATTACCGGCCAGCTAAGTTGAATCTGCGACACCTCGAACAAAATTTAATAACAGCAAGAAGTAATTATTTATAAATGGTGCATGAAGTAACAGTTAAAATTATCCAGTACAGATCGAGTGCAACCTTATTCAGCTTGGATCAGTTTTTATTCAGACACCATCAGTTTTCATGCAGTTTCTTTCACGTTTTGACAAATGATTATCACATCAAGTAGTTATTATTTATCAGAAGTGCATGAATTAAAAAGTAGGTACAGTAATAATCTTTACTGAGTGCAAAATGAACCAACGCAACGAGTGATTTAAATCGACCTTGTGACATAACCGCGAAGAGGTTAGATCGCCACAGTAAACAAAACAACATCACGATAATTGTTAGTGTTGTGAACAGTGAATTATATGGCCTTTCTTAGATATTAAGACACTGAATTGGTTAAAAGAGAAATCGAGAATTTCTTTAACAAGGGAGTACAGTGCCTTTATCAAACTTTGAATTTGAAAATTATTAACGAATAACTTTATTGTTTACAGTTGTTGCACTACAGCTCACACACACAATAACAATATTATTTAAAGTATAAGGAAACTACCGCTGCGTATTTATAAATTTTGAATACAGATTTGGAAATAATCAAATAAATGTGTTGAGACTAATCTCAACGTTGAACGTAAACAATCTATCAATCATTAACGATTGTGTACTAATAACAATATCTGCCGTAAGCATTTCTTTTCTTTGTAAAGCATCGCTAGACGTAGTATTATTATTGATTTATCTGGTATACGTTAAAAGAATTTACCTCTGAGAGAAACCCAACCAAAGCTGTTGTAGTAATTATAGAGTCACTATTGCGTATCAACTGAATATAGTAGTAAAGCCAGGATTTATTTCAATTTTATTGTATGAACCCATGTTCAGTGGTGAACCAAATTTATAATAAACAAATTGTGATTTATTACCAAACTAATATTTTTGTATTTTTTTTTCA
Organism: Magicicada septendecula; assembly: GCA_034769895.1. Lineage (NCBI taxonomy): Eukaryota > Metazoa > Arthropoda > Insecta > Hemiptera > Cicadidae > Magicicada > Magicicada septendecula. The sequence continues at coordinate 451,892,417 of CM068368.1, forward strand.
AGTGCATTTAAGTTTAATAATTTATTATTTTCTCTCTTCTAATTCAAGAGAGAGGAGAATGTAAGCTCACAGTATATATTTTTTTAATCGACACAACAAGGGAATTATTTCTAATAATCAGTAATAGTGGCAGATCAACGAGACTTACCATAGTAATTAATATATTCAATTCAACCTCTTTAAATAAATTTCCTGGATACAGTTTGTTACTCATCCAGGTGGCGCCCACAATTCAGATCAACCAACTTGAGATAGTACAATTGTTAGTAGAGTCAACCTTCAGTGAACGTTTTATTTTTTTGGTAATTAACAACTTGTATAATGTAGTGTGAACACAACCGCACCACGAACATTGACTGACTTGACAGCACGATGCTGCAGGTACATAATAAGAGTATTCCCTTACAGCAGGTTCGACGGAAGTCAGACACGATACAATAAACAATAACCATCTATTAAATAATTCGGACGTAAACATGAAAGGAGGGGAGATAACCGTTTTAATATAATATATTTATTTATTTATAGCGAGAAAAAATGCTTTATGCACCATCAGAGGACCCCGTGCTTGCCCTGGTGTGTGGGACTCTCACCCACTAAAAACCTACCTATAATTCAGGCATTCAAGGCATTCATAACCATCCTGGAACCATTTAGCATATTACTTCAGGATGGAGCCTATTGTGACCTTATCGGGCTCCTTCCAGTTGTTCCTCATCTTCTACTGCCCGTTGGGTGCAAGTTGCCCTGTCTTTATTTTTTTAGTTGGACTCACTGAATAAATGCATTAATGCGGTCTCATTCCGCCTTACCACAAAGCATAAATGCCACTACGCTCTTGGGCGTGATCTCCCTGAGCTCCATTTCCAGTACCATCCTCTGTCTTCTGAATCTGCCTGTTGGCCTCTGGTACGGTACTTTAAATTGGTATTATTGTGTGTGATTGTGGTGTGTATGTTAGTATTTTGTATATTTTCTATGTTGAGTGCTTTGAAAATTGTTTCATGTTTTGTATTGATTTGTATTTGTTCAGGTATTAGTTTGTTTTGTGTTTTATGTTTGTATATTTGTAAATTTTCCCAAATGCTCATTATGGTGCCTTTATGTGGTATGTGTTTTATTAGTGTCATGTTGGTTATGTCTGGGAATTTAGGAAACCACAACAACAACCAACCAACACACAAATACTTCACAAGACTCAAAATCAGGAAGGGTGAAGATAGGAACACAAGGCTTCCCGGTTCCAAATAAGGAGAAAATATCTTGAGGTAAAGTGACTATAAATATTAATTATATTATATACATCAAGAAACAGACTGTAGCAAAAAGTGTGTGTGTGTGTGTGTGTATATATATATATGTATATATTACAACGATACATAACATAACTTTGATATACGTTTTATGTGGCCCCACGTTCTTGGGACGCCAAAATTATACAACGATACCTTTTGTATATGCAGGTTGTAAATAATTATAACAATACCAGGTGTAACTATAATAAGAGTAGTAAATTTATGAGTAGTTAAAATTTCATGTTTATTGTCTTAACAAGCATTATAAATAATAAAACATTGTTAATAATCTTCGATCAAATATCACTCATTATTAAGTGCATCTCTTAAGCTATACGATGTTACACACATTTAAAACACTCTTACCTCTAGACATGTTAATAATCTTAATCTAGACATTTCTTCAAATTAATTTAATAAAAAAAAATTTTAATGTAATTAAGTTTTATTTTAATTGAATTCATTTAACTCAGATCTGACCTCAGCTTGGTCAGTCTATACCAATGTTTCTTTTTTTTTTAAATAATTTAAAATTATATTGTTTACTCTTAGATTGGCATTTGTTTCGTATTCAAAATTTAAATTATTATTTTCTACAAAATGCAAATATCAAATCATTTCAATTATTTTACTTTGATAAAAAAAATATACTATCTCAAAATTAAACTCTCTTTTTTTCTTCTATATTTATATTTATCTATATGCGATCGCTCATTCTTACGACTAATACATTTACATAAGACTCTATTACATTCTTTCTAATTATAAACTTTTTTGTTTTAATTCATTGTCTCTTTATAGTCTTTATGAGCTCTTTAAAAAAAAAATTTATAAATGCATTATGCACGTCACCTCGAGTTTTGATGACCTTACGACTTATTGACGGGGTCCAGCGTTGTCCAGAGTTGGGTTTCCGTTACTCCTGGCTTGGCATGGTCCTGGATATGTCCGGAGTCCAGCGTCGTTCTCCAGCAGTGTGTGGTCTGTCCCAGAGAATTATAGCTGCTGCGAGGTGGATCTCGTTCGGCTGTTAGGCGTCTAAAAAGCATCTCCTAACGTCCAGCATCTCGCGTCGCTCTTTGTAGCTTCTCGGTAGATACTCTTGCTGACTTAAACAATCCTGGTACTCTACGTTTCCCGAAATAGTGTAAACATAATTACTGAATGTCTTTATTCGTGCATAGATGAGACTTATAATAAAATAAAACTGTTCTGCCGATGGACAGCATGTCCGACTGCAACTGTGTTTTGAAAAGAAGAGAGGGGCTTCCAGTTGAACCCTTAATTTATGCCCTCTCGAGATTCCGCACCTGTTGGTTCTGAAATTATCCTGTCGAGACCTGCAGATCACATGATAGCCCCCACTCCCGAACCTTTTCATATATTTGCAATTTCTTGCAAATGGCAATGTTTTGTACGGAATTTAGATAGCACAAATCATAGCTAATTTGATTAAGCACTCACTGTATTAATTTGAGCGTCTTAGTGTAATTTGCGTATTTTTGCCACATTTATTTCGCACTGACTTCGCGTAGTGTGTCCTATTAACATAATTTTTTTACTGTGGATAACTATAAAATTTACACACACTTTGGTGCCTTTTGTTTGTTTATACACTAATTAGTTTTCACACAGTGAATTAAAATAATTATTTTAGTAATTAATTGGGGAAGGTAGCTGAGATTCCTGTCTGTACATGCATCACTAACACACACAAGATACATGCATAACACACATACAATTGAGCAGGTGTTCTTTGCCTGTTGGAACAGGTTAATTTCTCCCCTATTATAACAATGAAACATTTTTACAATCCCAGACCTGTCCATTTACCCAAACTTATAATAATTTTACAAATTTTATATTTATTTAAATCAATGCTCAATACAGCATATGGCTGTATCGTTGCAATATATATTGCAACAGAACACAGGATGATAAGATATGCTGTTTATATCAGAGTACATGAATGACAAGCATTTTCTTGTTTAAATTTGTTTTGTGTAAGATTTTGTTTTTTAGTCATAAGTTTTGTATTTAAAAAATGATAAGCATATATGTTACACCAAACTCTTCATAAAAAATTGTACTATATTGTCATGTATTTTTTGTATGAAATGGTGCGCGTGTGCGGGTGTGATAATCTGCGATCGATATAGCGGTAGTGGTAGTTAACCGATTTACATGAAAATTTGACAAGGAATTATTTAAATAAATAGCTTCGATTTGTGTATACTCTGATGTCTGTAATTATTTTAGAAATATGATTTTTTAAGTAAAGCAAAACTCAAGTGTAACTCTTATCAATGATAGGGTAATAATAATTGTAGATAATTTCCATGCAGGACTATGCAAAATTATACAAAGTTTTTCATGAATTTTGTGTATCTGGTTGTTCCATCAATCATGTGACTTGGGCTTGGCCTATCAAATTACACCAAATTCAGTGAGATTCATACGTTGCAGAGCTAGGTTGAGCACAGTCTGTCTGTCGACGTTGCTAGGGGAAGTTGTGCCCCGGGTAAGAGAGTTATTCTCTTACAAACGTAAAAAGATCTTATATAAAATAAACCATAAACCTTAAAATTCTTAACGAAGTTTTGCGGTAAGAACCTGTAACGGTACAGAATTGTAGGCTACCAGTTTTAATTTTATTTTATATTAATTCAGTTCAATTTTCAAATTGTTAACTTTCACCTGTGAGCTACCCCAGTTTAATTTTATATTAATACAAATCACCCATTCAATCACTTTCAAAGTGCCAGACTTCACCTGTGAGGAGCCTCCAGTACAGCAATGCACATTGTTAGCCAAAACAATTGCCAGACGTATTGCGCAACCGCCCAGTAAGCAGGCTTTTTGTGAATCACAGTCTGCAGATTGTCACCACAGAAGCAACAACAGACAGTAAAGAGCAGCATACAGTTGTTCAGTAAAATCAGTAGCCTCGGGTGTGTAAGATAGGCCGAAGTTAAGGCCGGCCTATCCAATCAAATAACTAATTAAAACATCTTTTAATAACTATTAAAAGTGCAAACAATACAGCGGATTTAAGTGTGTGACTTAATATTAACATTGGGAAATCAGTGAATTCAAATCAGTGAAAATATAATACAACACAGTAAACTCAGTGCAACTAGGGGCGTGCGTGCACCAGAAACAAGAAAGTGGTCAACGAGACAGGGCAACAAACTATACGGACATACACGGTGAATGGGTAACTAACAACCCTAAATATACCTATTTAAATCAGTTCAAAACAAATGATGATAACTTATTTAATATAATATAAATAATCGAGGTCTCTAAGGGAAAGGATTTTGTAAAAGTAAATAGCAAGGGGAAAAGGGAATTAAAATATACATACTGGTTCATAATAATTTGGCATAGTCTAGTTGATCATTCACTGTTTATTAGTTGTTAATTCGCAAATACAAAATTTCAATAAAATTCAGACTTTATTTCATATAAACCATGTGTAGAGAGTAAGTTATTACGCCTGTTTAACATTTCCTATTCTGTGCTGAAAACCTCGTCTAACGTTCTTTGGGATTTTTCTGAGTTTTATTACAGTCAGATAGCGGGATTTTTATAAGGGCAAGTGTGTAGAATGGTTTCGATATTAAACCATAAAATATCGTGGCGACCTGGGTAATTTTTAAAGATAAGTTTTACGGGGACTATGACGGTAAGTAGAATTCTGGCAGCGGTGAGTATTATTTTATGATGAGTGTATTATTTAATTAAAAAGTTAAAAGGCGAGTACCATTACAAACCAAGAAGGAATAGAGGAATATTTTATATAAAGTAAACTATAAACCTTGTAATTCTTAACGAAGTTTTGCGGTAAGAATCAAGAGGATAAATCATTAAGTAAAATTTAAAATAAAATTCAGTGATGTGTCGTGTAAGTTAAAATATCCGCATACAGAACTTAAAGACACTACAAGATATCGTGGAAGCAGTTAAACATAACTATGAAACTCTGAAATATCGCCGCTGGAGCTGCTTGCTGTACAAGGACGACGAGACGAAGAGGACACCAGGAAGGAGTGAAGCTGTAGAAGAGGACGATGAGACGAGAGGAGGACGTTGCAGCAAACAAGTAAAAGCGATTTATATTAATCGAACAATACAAACAATTTAATATACTATCAATACATGACAATTTAAAAAACATTATACATCTTTATAAACAATATTTGTATGTAATAAATAATATTTCATCTCCTCCATAATAGACTTTTATCGATTTCTACACACTCACAATATCCTTATTAGAATAATAAAGTTTGATCTGTTGCATAAGGATATTTGGCGCTTGCCAACGTTGGGCTCGATTAATGAATTAATTTAAAAAAAAGAAATATATTTGAGTGTGTAGAGACTAAATTCATTGAACTATATATAAATGTGCTGTTCTATGTTATCAGGGAGGGTAGATAAAAGTTGGAATACTCTCTCTTATCAGATATTTGATCAATAGAGTTATTATCTGTATGGAGGTTGAATTATTATTGTTATCTGTGTTAGATTAAGTGTTTACATTTGATTGTGAGACTGGGCTATAATAATAATAACATAAACAGACATTATTAGAAATAATACGTATAAAAAAAATATTGCCGTTACTATAAATAAAACTATAATATTTTAAAAATAAATAATCAATATGGCCGAAGCACTAGAATTACAAAATACATTGGCGGCATTATTGGCAAATATACAAAAGCTGTCCGAAGAAAGTAAATCTAATATACAAAAGCTGTCAGAAGAAAATAAATCTAATATGCAGAAAAGTCTGAGGAAAATAAAGCCTGGCATGCGAGTATGCAGAAAATTTCAGAGGAAAGTAAAGCCAGGGATGAGGAGATGATAGCCATTAGGTAGAAATTTTGGGAAGAAATGGACGCCGATAGAAAGGAGAGGATGGCGAAACTACAGGAAATGTCAGCTGATACTGAAGTAGATTTAACTGTTGAGAATATTGTACCTGGAGATAAATTTGAAGTACCAAATGTTCGTGTGGAAAATACTCTCAAAGAAAGTAATATGAAAGGAAACCAAGATGTTACAACTGAAGGATTAATGGAGAATAGTAGCATAGTAGATGAAATTGAAAGTGATTATACAGAAACAACCCAATTAGGGCCTAGTAACTCATCTCTTGGTAAAGTCAAGTATCTAGATTCTGCATAAAAAATTAGTGAAGATAACGAAAGTGAAATTAGAAGTAACAACACTATTAGTCCAGAACATACTTTAGGTAATTGCTGTGATGAGGTGATAGTTTATAATGCAACTGAAAAACGTATAGCTGATAAATTAGAATTAATTTGTAGTAGTAGTGAGACCGCCTTAGAAAGGAATAAATCTCACAGCAGGGAATGTGAAGCCAAAATTAAGTTGAATTATTCTCTTAGGCAGGAAAGTGAATGTAACAATGCGATTGACCGGTATAGTCCCATCGACATACAGGAACCAGCCGGTAATGGCATAGATAAGATAGCAGCTAAGGGTGGTGTGCCTGATAAGGAGATAACGGATGGTCAACGAAAGCATTTAAATAATCTTTTAAATAAATATAAATCAAATTTCAACACACAGCACACAATTACCAACGTTTAAGAATATAAAATTACAAATAATATTTTAAATAAATATGAAATGAGAAATAGGGAAAACCTTATCAAAGTGTTGGTTCACATCTATCCAGATTGGTATGATCAAAGGGTAAACTGTGGAGTATTTAAAAACAATAAATGTTATTTGCTGTTCCGTGTCTGTAAGATACAGATCCATTCTGGTAATGTTTTATCAGTCAGTAATGAAATGTATAAACACTTGAGAAGTCCATACAGTTGTAAAAATGAATATGTAAATAAGATATTTGATGAATACTTGGGTAAACAAAGTAGTTTTGTTCCTGAAGCTGGTGCATTTGAGGAAAAGCACACAGGTAAGGTTAATTCTGACAGAAGATCAGAACTGTCTGAGTGTTTTCAGCCACATATGAAATGAAATGCAGGTGTTATTTATACAGTCAGAGATTCACTGTACAGCAATATGTGTTCGTCTTTTATGAATGCGTATGCAGACAAATCCGAGACATTACAAAATTTTAAAATGCACTTAGATACTTATCCCTGTAAAAACTTGATGAAAATAATGTTTGAGATGATACCAGAAAAATTTCAATCAAACAATGAGTTCATATTGTACAACGGAGATTATATTATGTGTAGCCTGGGTAATACAACTGGCATTACATATAAACCTTTAAAAATTAAATCAAAGCAATGTATCGGCAATTACCGAAACAAATGCAAGCATAGAGCAATCAAAAAACGAGAAAGGTTGCGCGGCATGAGTCTGTGCGATAAATTCAAAATTAAAAGAAGGATAATACAAATAATTAAACTAGAATGCCAGAATATAAATAGAATGACTGGTAGGAAATTGTATAAAATTATGTGTAAAATAAGAATAATTGTAATCATGTGGAAAAATGTATGGTTGAACTGTAGATATAGCCGAATGAAGTCTGACATTGACATCCTTATCAGTGTTCAGGAATGTTTGGTGATAAGCAGCCATGTGCTTTTGTTTGTATACAATTAGAGCTGTCAAAGTGACAATTGGGGAAATGTTGTTTGATAGAAGTTATTCAGTTATTTTGATTTTTGAAGTTATTATGTTATTATTTTGATGATTATGATTATTGCGAAGAAATTATGTCAATTTAGGTTAAAAAAAAAAAAAAAATTGTATTCCATATCAAAAAAAAATTTTTTTTACCACGTGGAGGGGTTAATCCTGCAACAGAACACAGGATGATAAGATATGCTGTTTATATCAGAGTACATGAATGACAAGCATTTTCTTGTTTAAATTTGTTTTGTGTAAGATTTTGTTTTTTAGTCATAAGTTTTGTATTTAAAAAATGATAAGCATATATGTTACACCAAACTCTTCATAAAAAATTGTACTATATTGTCATGTATTTAAGTAAAGCAAAACTCAAGTGTAACTCTTATCAATGATAGGGTAATAATAATTGTAGATAATTTCCATGCAGGACTATGCAAAATTATACAAAGTTTTTCATGAATTTTGTGTATCTGGTTGTTCCATCAATCATGTGACTTGGGCTTGGCCTATCAAATTACACCAAATTCAGTGAGATTCATACGTTGCAGAGCTAGGTTGAGCACAGTCTGTCTGTCGACGTTGCTAGGGGAAGTTGTGCCCCGGGTAAGAGAGTTATTCTCTTACAAACGTAAAAAGATCTTATATAAAATAAACCATAAACCTTAAAATTCTTAACAAAGTTTTGCAGTAAGAACCAAGAAGGAATAGAGGAATATTTTATATAAAGTAAACTATAAACCTTGTAATTCTTAACGAAGTTTTGCGGTAAGAATCAAGAGGATAAATCATTAAGTAAAATTTAAAATAAAATTCAGTGATGTGTCGTGTAAGTTAAGATATCCGCATACGGAACTTAAAGACACTACAAGATATCGTGGAAGCAGTTAAACATAACTACGAAACTCTGAAATATCGCCGCTGGAGCTGCTTGCTGTACAAGGACGACGAGACGAAGAGGACACCAGGAAAGAGTGAAGCTGTAGAAGAGGACGACGAGACGAGAGGAGGACGTTGCAGCAAACAAGTAAAAGCGATTTATATTAATCGAACAATACAAACAATTTAATATACTATCAATACATGACAATTTAAAAAACATTATACATCTTTATAAACAATATTTGTATGTAATAAATAATATTTCATCTCCTCCATAATAGACTTTTATCGATTTCTACACACTCACAATATCCTTATTAGAATAATAAAGTTTGATCTGTTGCAATATATATATATATATATATATTGCAACGAATCACAGGATCATGATAGGCGGGGCAAGTTCATATATTACACAGACAATGGACATTCATATTATATTGGTAGATGGTTAAGTTTGGTTGTTATCAATTGTATTTAGTAAGGTTAAGGGTTTAGTTTAAAAAAACTGTGCATTATTATTTATGGTTATTCATGTACTGTGTTAGTGGAAATGTGCGCGCGTGCGCGAGTGGGAATCGTTTCCCGGGCGGTGCGTGAAGTATTACCGTTGTTTTGACATTAGCTGAACTGAGACATGTGTATCGCTACAATCCCTATACCTGTCGGATTATTGTTTACGTTCTTGTATATTATTAGTATGTAGGCAGTCATGCATGAGATACGTGTAGTCTGATTACCGCTATGCATGCTGTTACAAAGTAAATGCACTCTACTGCATGAAAAGTGCATGGTCATTTATACTAACCATGTGACTTCCATCCACCAATAGAATGCGGACTGGTGGTTGGAAATTTTCTTAAGCCTGTCGTTACACAGGCAGTTCTTCTACGCCATCTACCGCGAACGGAACGTGCACTCCTTGTACAAGAATTCTACCGCTTGCAAGGTGTTGTAAAAACTATTCGTCGTTAGTGAAACGGGAAGACTCAGAACTGTGTGTGTAGTACATTTGCACACATCAGTGTTTTAACGCATTGTGCGAAAAATTACAAGCAGTTCTTCACTGCTGCTACCGTGAACGGTACATACAATTCCTTGTACAAGATTATACCGCTTGCAAGGATTGGTTAAGACTTTTCGGGGATAGTAACGCGTGTGACGCATAACAATTGATTTTATATCTTTACACACGTTATTAATATTGTATTACGTGTGTAAGAAGTGAGTGTAACTGTATCACTGTGCGAGATTTTCCGCAGTGACAGTATCATTAATTGTTACGCAATAGTTCCATCAAGACGTTTCCGTGCTAGTGCAAGATTTCCTCATAGGGTGGTCTGCTGATTGCGGTAGACCTTGGTATTCGCGAGAACACTTGAAGAAGCCGGAGAGGTATAAGCTCAATATACCGTTATTGATTAAACTCACTGTCACCTGAGGTATTACTTGGTCTTAAACTCTATATAAGTTTGGCGAGTAATAAAATCCGTAGTACCGTTGTGTGCGAAGTGTCGGATTCATCGTGGGAATTGCAGGACATCAGCCCAGCTGTTATAGGACATCAGCCCAGCTGTTACAGGACATCAGCCCAGCTGTTGCAGGACATCAGCCCAGCTGTTATAGGACATCAGCCCAGCTGTTACAGGACATCAGCCCAGCTGTTATAGGACACCAGCCCAGCTGTTATAGGACCAGCCCAGCTGTTACAGGACGCCAGCCCAGCTGTAAACGTTTCTGGTGAAACGTCTGTCATTTGTAAGCCACACCTGACGAACCATCTATACCGCAAAGACCGGCCCTTCTCTTCAACAACATCATCGTGGGAGTCTTCTTATGTAACGTATCACGTCTTGCGTATGAACATTATTTAACATTTTAAAAGAAAGACTCTATATCAAACATTACATTCTGTACATTTCAAATATACCATATAAACTATAACTTGTGTTTGTACAATAAATAATCTTAAACCCTCCAATATAGACTTGTAATTTGAAATACACATACTATCATATCCTATGCGCCAATAGTTTAGTAATTTGTGTTGTCGCATAGAGATATTTTGGCGCTTAGCAACGTAGGGCTCGTAAATAGCGGTAAATTTACGCTATTATATATTTGTCTATGAATATAAAATTTGTTGGAAAAATCCGACGTATAAAAATAATTAACATAATAATTGTATGTGTATTGTTCATATGAAAAGCTGAGGATATAATTTTTCAAGTGTGCATATTCTCTTGTATGTCATATATGAACAGATTTTATCAGTATATTGGAGGTTGATTATTAGTTGTTGTATGTTAGATAAGGTATTTGCATGTTGATATTTTGAACTGCTTTTTCTGTGTCCATATAAACTGGTTACCATATGTTCTAATCTTGTTGTGATAATAATAACTTGCTTTGCGTATAAATCAATAAATTTAAATTTACTAAATTTTAATTTAAATTTTGAGCATTATGGCGGAGTCAAAAGGGATAGAGAGTGCTTTAGCGGCCATGTTAGCGAAGATGGAAACCATGTCCGAAGAAATTAAATCTGGTAAAATAGAAGCCGGGAAACAAAACAAATCACTCCACGACGAAAACGAGAAATCATACGTGGCCATACAGGAGCAATCCAAACAAAGCAAACAAATGGTAGAAGCGGCAGAAAAGCATATTAGCGAGACCGTGGAAACTATGAAGGCCAATATAGAGGCAAATTTGGAAGTCAATAAGTCACGAGTTAGTGAATATGAAGCGAAACTCTCTGGTACGGCAGAGCAAGTAGTGCAACACATATCTACGATAAATGAATTAATGGCCGAACGTGACCTGCGGATTCAAAAACTACAACAGCAAGTGTCATGATTGCAAAGTACCTCGTCACCACTAAACTGTACCCCGTATGTATATAAGACTTTAAATGACGTCAGCTCACAGCAAAATTTTTATGGACGGGAGAATAAAAATTTTCAGTATCAAACTCAAACCAAGCACACACAGTCACCAAAACAATATAAAATACCTGATAGAATTACCAATCGGAAATGGTGTAAACATAATGGGATGAATGAAGTTTTAAAACCCCGTTATAAATATAAAAAGCAGTTCAATAAATCAAATGTGAAAGATGTTAGTTGTAAGAGAAAATTAGTAGTGTCCGGCCTGTATCCTGCTGTAATTAGAGATAGTTTAATTTGCAATAACCATAGTAAGGAAAATGAGAAAGGTATTAGCGTTGAAAATGACACTGACCTCATTGTCAACGCGAAAATTAACGGATGTGTCGGCGAAGTTTTATTTGACAGCGGTGCAGAAATTTCGTTAATGGATGAGCGATTCCTAGAGAGGCACAGGAAACATTTTAAAAAAATCCCGATTCTGCCGGCAGCCCACAAAATCATAAAATCAGCGACGGGTGAATCTCAGAGGGTTGACCGTCAAGCTATGATAACAGTATCCATTCAGGGAATGGAAATAGAGGTCACTGTGCTTATGGTCAAGAAACTCATGTATAATGTTATTTTGGGAGTGGACACATTAAATAAACTGCACGCGACCATTGATTTTCCAAATAAAATACTAAAATGTACAGTAAATAATAGTAAACACGATATTAGGTTAGGACGCAGGAGGGGTAAGACGGGGTCTGATTGTGAACCTATTACTATAACTCGCCCAGCGGTTCAACTTGCCGATAAGATAACACATAATCTGCGGACTCACAGCAGGCAGATAACGAGCAATGAGCAAGATAAGCTGCAAAGTATGCTTGATAAATTTGAATCTGTGTTTTCCAAAAATCCTACCGTCACGAATGTTTATGAACACAGTATTCAGGTCACTGATGAAAATAAATTTGTACGGAAGACGTACCCCATCCCCCTTCACTATCAACAACAGGTTGATGCCGAAGTTAAGAGTATGCTTCAGAATGGTGTGATTGAACGAACTGATAGCAATTTTTTAAATCCTATGGTTGTTGTTAAAAAGAAAAATAACGACATTCGATTATGTCTCGACATGAGAAATCTAAATTCTATTACAAAAAAATGCTACGACTGTGCTCCGAATGCGGAGAACCTATTCATAAAATGTCAAGGTGTTAAATACATGTCTCGCCTTGATCTTAAAAGTGGATTCTGGCAGATTCCCCTTGCCAAAGAGTCGAGAAGATACACAGCATTTCTATATCGAAATAAATGCTATCAGTTTAGAGTAGTTCCATTTGGTTTGGTTACCAGTTTAGCGGCCATGGTCAGGTGTTTGGAGTTAGCTCTGGGACCCGAGGTGGAGGACTTCGTCAGCATATTTGTTGATGATATTTTGGTCATATCCAAATCATTTGAAGAACATCTTGAACATCTCAAGATTGTATTTCAGAAATTGCAAGCCGCTAACCTGACTCTCAATCTTGAAAAGTGTGAATTCGGGAAATCGCAAATTAAATTATTGGGACATATTATCTCAGCGGAAGGTATAACAACTGACCCGGAAAAAATACGTGCGATCATGGAGTTCCCGAAACCCACAAAACCCAGGGATATCAGAGCGTTCCTCGGATTGACTGGTTACTTCAGACGTTTTACGCCAGAATACTCTGGGACAATTGAGCCGTTATTAGAACTGCTTCGTAAGAGTACTAAATGGAGATGGGAGGAGCGTCATCAGCATGCTTTCGACGCGACTAAAAATTTGTATAGTAGGAACCTGCACGTGTTCCATCCTGAGAAAAGGGGCACATATGTCCTGAATTGCGATGCTTCGGATTACGCCATTGGGGGGGTACTCTACCAACGGAATGAGAAGGGTGAAAACAAAATAATTGCGCACAGCAGTAGGTCACTAAAAGGGGCCGAACGTAACTATTTCACATCGGAGAAAGAAATATTGGCTATTGTGTACTGCATTAGTAAATTTCGTTATTACCTGGTTGGACAACACTTCGAAATCCTTTCGGACAACCAGGCCTTATCGTTCATGTTGCGCTGCAAGTTGGCGAACGCTCGCATATCCCGTTGGATCATGGCCATCCAAGAGTACGACTTTACCATTAAGTACTGTAAGGCAAGTGAGAACCAAGCAGCTGACACGTTAAGCCGATACCCTCCAATGGTGGAAGAACGTCATGCGTCTAATAACCAGGAAGTTCAAATTCTAGCTGTCAAATATAAATTAGAAGACAGTCTCAAAAATAAGTTAAGAAATATTGGTATGGAACAACAGCGGGACACAAAATTGAAGCGGATATGTGACGCTATCCGGATACAAGAAAACCCTAAGTACAGAATATATAAAGACGTAGTGTATAAAATTATCAATGGCGGATGGAAGATTATGGTACCGGACGCCATGGTGGAAGACCTCACCTGGATGTGTCATGAGAGTCTGGCTCATGCGGGGCCTTATAAATGTTACCTGGCAATGCGGGAGGATTTTGTGTGGCTAAATATGACCAGGAAAATAAAGGCCATACTCCGCTCATGCCACATCTGCCAAACAGCGAAATATCCGAACCAACATACCCAGGTTGAAATGGGTAACATTGTTGTGCGTAATAAAAATGACCTTGTATGCATTGATTTTTTGGGTCCACTTCCTCGGGCTGCACGTGGAATGAAGAACCTTGTGGTTGTTACGGATGCCTTTACCAAACATGTTAGCCTATATGCTATTGGTAGACCTACTACGTCGGCTGTCATAAACATTATGCTAAATAAATACATGCCGAAAAATGGTCCCGTAAGGAAGGTACTCTCAGATCAAGGTAAGCAATTTACGAACACCAAGTGGCACTCCGAGCTTGAGAAACACGGGGTCCAGACGGTCTTGACTGCGATCCGGAGACCGCAAGGTAACTTGGCCGAGCGGGTCAACAAGGAGTTGGGACGGTTGTTCCGTACGTACTGTAATACTAACCAGAGTAAGTGGCCGGAATTCCTAGAATTTTTTGAGTATGCCATAAATGGAAATTATAATTCTACTACTGGGTATACTCCGAATGAACTCCAAACCGGAGAAATGCCAGGCCGGGTCTGGGGTAAACACATTGAAAGGATAGCGACGCATAATATGCCTATACCAGTTGAGATAAAGAAAATCGAAGCTAGAAGACGCATTAAAAAGTGCGCCGAGGAGCGCACGGAAAAATTTAATGCGGAACATAAACTAGTCAAGTTCAAGACTGGAGAGAGTGTGCTTTTACGAGCATTAAATGTTGGAAGAAGGGAGGACAACACAGCCGCGAAGTTTTTTAGGCTGTATAATGGTCCGTATACCCTGTCGGAGCAAGTTGGGAAAAATACCTTTATCTTAACCAACCCAAATACCAACCGTGCGATTGGTAAATTCCATGCGTCCTCATTGAGGAAGTATTATACAAAGGATCCGTAAACTCAGAAATAAATGTCAGGATATAGGGGTAAGAATGTGTAGTAATTTAAATATGTCAATTCAGGTTTAAATGTTGTATGTAAGATGGCTCTGTGAATGAACAATAATCTAGTTTTGTTAAGGAATGTTGTCTGTGTACCCTATGACCCTGCATAAGATTTCGTTATCTGTGTGTCAAGAACATGTGTGTTTGTTTTGGTTTGAAGGTTACCACGTGTCTTTTGATTTGATGCTTCTGTCAAAGTGACAGTTGGAAATGTTAGTATTAATTGAGGTTGTTTATTTGATTTTAGTTCGAGGGTATTATTATTATTTCAGGATTAAGAAGTTGTTTTGGGTATATTAAAAAAAAAAAAATTTTTTATTTTTTGTTAGTTAACTAAAGAAAAAAAAAATTTTTTTTATGCGGGAAGGAGTTAATCCTGCAACGAATCACAGGATCATGATAGGCGGGGCAAGTTCATATATTACACAGACAATGGACATTCATATTATATTGGTAGATGGTTAAGTTTGGTTGTTATCAATTGTATTTAGTAAGGTTAAGGGTTTAGTTTAAAAAAACTGTGCATTATTATTTATGGTTATTCATGTACTGTGTTAGTGGAAATGTGCGCGCGTGCGCGAGTGGGAATCGTTTCCCGGGCGGTGCGTGAAGTATTACCGTTGTTTTGACATTAGCTGAACTGAGACATGTGTATCGCTACAATCCCTATACCTGTCGGATTATTGTTTACGTTCTTGTATATTATTAGTATGTAGGCAGTCATGCATGAGATACGTGTAGTCTGATTACCGCTATGCATGCTGTTACAAAGTAAATGCACTCTACTGCATGAAAAGTGCATGGTCATTTATACTAACCATGTGACTTCCATCCACCAATAGAATGCGGACTGGTGGTTGGAAATTTTCTTAAGCCTGTCGTTACACAGGCAGTTCTTCTACGCCATCTACCGCGAACGGAACGTGCACTCCTTGTACAAGAATTCTACCGCTTGCAAGGTGTTGTAAAAACTATTCGTCGTTAGTGAAACGGGAAGACTCAGAACTGTGTGTGTAGTACATTTGCACACATCAGTATTTTAACGCATTGTGCGAAAAATTACAAGCAGTTCTTCACTGCTGCTACCGTGAACGGTACATACAATTCCTTGTACAAGATTATACCGCTTGCAAGGATTGGTTAAGACTTTTCGGGGATAGTAACGCGTGTGACGCATAACAATTAATTTTATATCTTTACACACGTTATTAATATTGTAGTATTACGTGTGTAAGAAGTGAGTGTAACTGTATCACTGTGCGAGATTTTCCGCAGTGACAGTATCATTAATTGTTACGCAATAGTTCCATCAAGACGTTTCCGTGCTAGTGCAAGATTTCCTCATAGGGTGGTCTGCTGATTGCGGTAGACCTTGGTATTCGCGAGAACACTTGAAGAAGCCGGAGAGGTATAAGCTCAATATACCGTTATTGATGAAACTCACTGTCACCTGAGGTATTACTTGGTCTTAAACTCTATATAAGTTTGGCGAGTAATAAAATCCGTAGTACCGTTGTGTGCGAAGTGTCGGATTCATCGTGGGAATTGCAGGACATCAGCCCAGCTGTTATAGGACATCAGCCCAGCTGTTACAGGACATCAGCCCAGCTGTTGCAGGACATCAGCCCAGCTGTTATAGGACATCAGCCCAGCTGTTACAGGACATCAGCCCAGCTGTTATAGGACATCAGCCCAGCTGTTATAGGACACCAGCCCAGCTGTTATAGGACACCAGCCCAGCTGTTATAGGACCAGCCCAGCTGTTACAGGACGCCAGCCCAGCTGTAAACGTTTCTGGTGAAACGTCTGTCATTTGTAAGCCACACCTGACGAACCATCTATACCGCAAAGACCGGCCCTTCTCTTCAACAACATCATCGTGGGAGTCTTCTTATGTAACGTATCACGTCTTGCGTATGAACATTATTTAACATTTTAAAAGAAAGACTCTATATCAAACATTACATTCTGTACATTTCAAATATACCATATAAACTATAACTTGTGTTTGTACAATAAATAATCTTAAACCCTCCAATATAGACTTGTAATTTGAAATACACATACTATCATATCCTATGCGCCAATAGTTTAGTAATTTGTGTTGTCGCAATATATATATATATATATATATATATTTTGTAACGTTACATAACCCATGCCCAAATATGATAACACAATCACCCTACTCTAAAAGTCAGAAATGGGTATTATGTACCTAGCTATAAAAAACTTTGTACTACAAAATTCTGTAAACAATAACAACGTGAAATATAGTGTACATAGTGAGAGTGTAAACTTTTAAAAAAGAGCATCTCACAGATTTATACTGTAGATGAAAAAACAATCAATCGTAGCAGTGGACTATATTGCTGCTGACAAATTTTGTATTTTTTTGTATTTTGTGTAATTTTTATTGTGTAGGCCACAAAGGTCTTGTACCTAGGTATAATTTTTATGTTTAATATAATAATTGTGTTTAAATATAAGATAACCCAGGGTTAGATATAAAATAAAATAATATAAAATAATACTATGTGAGCAAGATGGCATAGGAAAATAGTTTAGAGTAAGGATACTTTAAGTAAATAATAAATAAATCCAATTTAAGGGAATTAAAATATAAAAGACCAATGTACAAGCTTAAGGAAAAATATAAAAAAAAACCTTAAATAAATTAAATTGGATTATGAACAAAATTTAAAAAGCATTATTTTTCTAAAAAGAAGAAATAAATTTATAATAATTAATAATAGCCTATATACTAAAAAGTATATAGATTCACCGATAAAAAACCATAAAAAAAATCTTGGTTACTACGAGTAACCAACTAACAAGATTTGAATTTAATTGTTAAAACGATTGGGAAGTGAACGTTTTGAAAAGTGTAATGCCTATAAAAATTTGAGAAAATTAACGAATACTTTTTGGAATAAATTGTGCTAAATTAATAAAATTGACGAGTGATGTCCACCTTATATTAGAACTCCTTCGAGTATAACCATTCACGCCCTTAATTTGATGAAACTTTGAAAAATCCAACTACTAGATCCAGGCCTAGTCTACAGCACGTCGATATTTTGGAGAGATCGTTTACTAGTAAATTTAACTAAATTACATCTCAACTATAACTTCATAACACTAGAAACAGCACCATATCTTTAAACACTTCAGGAGAAGAGGTGACAATAAACTTTATTATTTTGTTAAACCAAAAAACAGCAAATGTGGACTGGTGAACATTCCGGCCGCCATTAAATAATTTTCGTGTATAGTGAAGGAACGTAACCTGCGCTCTGGCGGATAACCAAGGAACTAAATAATCTGAATACTACAAATTATAATAATTTATGTCAAACTTGGTATTAAATAATATTCATTTCTGACCGTCTCATAGTACAAAGAACTCAAAAATAACCCTGGGAAATTAATAAATTATTTCTTTATTGTTTTCTGAAATAAAAATATTTGTTATACATTCTATGTTTAAAAAATAAGATCGAACTAATGTTGTGTTGTCGGTGAGAATCGATTATACCTTTCTGTTTTGGGAGAAGATAAAAAAAACAAAAATTTACTAAATAAATACAATGAATACTTTGTTATTTGAATAAAAATGTGTATTATTTTCAGTAGAGGGTAGTTGTTTACAGATTGTCAGGAGACAGAGAAGAGAAGGACAACCAGAAAATATTACATACCATTGGTGTTAATTTAACCTCCAATGTGTTTGTAAACGTCACAATCAGCTGGTCTCATGAGCGGAGAAATTTAAATTAATTAATTGTATGCCAAGAAGATAATTCTTTTTGCACTCTCTCTCGTAACTACGGTCAAACAACTTCATTGAATTCACCCAAATAAAATCTAAGGGAAAAATCAGCATAATCACACACACTCGATTTCTTTTTTTTTAAACTTTGAACATAAATTATAACGAATTCTGTGATGATAAGATCAAACGATACTATCCGATAATACTCGCGTGACGTTACAATATATATATTCAATCACTTTCTGCTACAGTCCGTTTCTTGATGTATATAATACATTTAATATTTATAATGAATTTACCTCAAGATATTTTTTTCCTTGTTAGGAACATGTTTCGGGTACCGTCTTGTACCCATCCTCAGCCTTCCGGTTTTTGTGTCTGGTGAAGTACATATGTGTTGGTTGACTATTATTATTGTGGCTTCCTGTTGGCTTCTGGTACTTCAAGTTGGTTTTATTGTGTGATTTTCGTGTATGTGTTAGTTTTTTGTGTATTTTCAATGTTGAGTGCTTTGAATATTGTGTCATGTTTTGTATTGATTTGTATTTGTTCAGGTATTAGTTTGTTTTGTGTTTTATGTTTGTATATTTATAAATTTTCCCAAATGTTCATTATGGTGCCTTTGTATGGTATATGTTTTATTAGTGTCACATTGGTTATGTCTGGGAATTCATGTCCTGTGTTTATTGCATGTGTGGCTAAATTGGATTTATACATTTCTGGTTTTTTGTATGCATTTAGGTGTTCAAAATAACGTTTTTCCAGCTGTTTTTGTTTGTTTGTCCTATGTAACATTTATTGCAATCTTGGCATTCAATTTTGTATATACCGTTAGTTGTATTATCTTTGTTGTGTGGGCTATTTAGTTTTTGTAAATTATTTTTATTAGTTTTGTATGCTATTTTTATATCTGTGTGTTTTAAATAGTTTGTTAGCTTGGGCCACATTCACATACATAAATAATAAAATGACAAAGACAACTGCCAATGACAACTGCAGAATCAGAGCGTTGTTTTTCAACTCTTAAAAAAGTCAAGACATTTTTGCGAAATACTATGGGTAATGATCGTTTAATGTGTTGGCGACAATGTCTGTAAATAAAAATTTAGTGCAAGATATTGACAGTTTCGATGACAAAGTGTTGGAAAAGTTCATATCTATGAAAAATAGAAGGGTGGAATTTACTTTAAAGAAATAATTTGCTTCATTCAATCCACTTTCCATTTCCAGTAAAATTTTACATTGTTAAAATTTTTTATGATTGTGCCCCTCTGTAACGGGACAGTTTAGGCCCCTCTAGGAATATTTTGGGGAAACAAAAAGAAATAATAATTGTAAAATTTTATTCATAAATTATAACGATGTAATATGCAGTGAGTAAATTTGTGTCAAGGTCAACTCCAGAACGCAAGGAAGCAGCTATTTTTGCCGCATGACATTTGACCTATGTAAACTGTGCACTGGAAGAGTCACGCCATATGACGTCGGCAACGATCCTTTAAAAATACGTCACTTGGAATGCAGGGCAATGCCAACCAACTGCATTGAGAACAAAGGCAGTCGGCACACAACAACTAACGACGACAGACGTGGGCAGTTCGCTCGCCCGCCAGCTAAACAGTTTCAGTCGCCCGTACAGCAAAATATGTAAATTTACAACAGGTATATCATTAATTAAAATGAAGTGACAGTTGCATCTTTAATTAACAATTTCGGTAAGAGTGGTGAACAAAAAAAAATTGAAAAGGGAAAGTGCAAAATGAAGTCAAATACGTAAGGAGGCTGGACTATATGGACGAAAATTCAGATGAGTAACAAAATGGGGGGTAGAACAATATTTTAATAAGGGCTAAACCAAATTGCAGCGCTATTGTATTTTTTTTAACTGAGATCTCACATAAGGGAACAGGGTATGTATGAATGTGTGCGTGAGTAAAAATAATAAAATAAGAAGCACTGGTTTGTGTCAATAAAATTTTGATAGTAGTTTTGAAGATCTGATTATTTTATTTGGAGATAGATAAACTCATATATAAGGAAAACTAACAAGTTTTTGTCTGAACGATTTTCTTTTGAACATGTAAAATAATTATTTGAATTGAAAGGGGCTGAATAAAAGAAATATGGAAAATAATAAGGGATCAATAAAATTTAATTCTTAATAAACAAATAAATGATTGTTATTATTTAAACAACCATATTGTGCTCTCACCAGGTTCGCTTATACGAACCCTGGCAAGTATGAAATTTTTGTATAGTTGGTACCCAGGCAAGATGGCGTCTGGACAGCATAGACGCTCACCAGTGTTTATGTAAAAAATAAAGAAAAGTAAATGGTAAGAAAAGAGTAAGATTACAATTGGCGCCCGAATAGTTTTGAAGAACTAAGAAGTAAGAAGTGGACCTGTTTTGAAGAACAGAATGGTTGTTTGAGAGGAAATAAAAAATTTTTGATGTACGTAAAAATAGACGTAAATATGGGGTTATGTTTTGGTAATGTGATGTATTTGGTGAATTATTTGCTTACTGTAAAATATTGGTGTTGATGTTTTGTAGCAGGTATTATGAGTTAATATGTGTAACTAGTGTGTATGAGGAGGTTTGTAGTTTGTTAAGGGGTATAATAGAAAAATTTGTTTAACATGGCTAAGGAACAAGTAAACGATATAGATTTTGTGTGGGACGAATGGGAATACGAATTCAGAAATATTGCGAATAAAATGACGGAGGATGAGTGGTGTGATCTGGATGATAATTTGAGACGAATGGAAGAACAAGAAGAGGGAATATTTGCTGAAATTAAAAACTGTAGTGGTGGTAGAAAAAGGTAGAGAGACACACCAATTTAACAAGAATAAAGTCGATCAGGTGGCAGATAATAAGGTAAGTAATGATAATATGAGTGAGTCTGATTAAGATGCATATGATGAATCTTATAAAAACAGCAACGGAAGATTTTATGCATAATATGAATAAACGGTTTAAGGAAAGGGAGGAACTGATGGATAAGTGTTTTGATATAATGAATAAACGTTTTGACGAGTTAAACACAATAGTAGATGAAAGGAAGGAAATGATAGATAAGGGTTTTGGTGAGTTAAACACAATGTTAGATGAAAAGAAGGAACTGGTAGATAAAGGTTTTAATAAACTAAAGAATGTTCTTAATAAACAAGGCAAGAAGTGGGAAGGAGATAGATATTGATTAAAGGAGAATACAGGTGAATCAAAACAGGTAAGTGGTAGTAATAGGGTTAATTATAACGATGATAGCGTAGTGGGGGTAGAAAATGGTACATAAAATAAGGTAAGTGGTTGTAATTGTATAAAAAATAATGATGGTGATATGATAACGAATAATAATGAAGAAATAATTAACGAGGTAAGTGTTAGTCATACTAATGAGTTAACAATTAATAGTGGTAAGATAGTTGAAAACGGGGTATTTAAGGATGATACAGTGAAAATGAATAGTGGTGATGAAGTTTTAGTGGAAGTAGAATTTAATAATAGAGTGATAGAGAGTGTTGATGAGTTAGAGAAAGAGTGGAAAGAGAGTTTACAGGTAGAGGGGTTGCAGGGGGTAAATTTTTCCCGTGGTGTTGGGGGTGAAGAAAAGGCTTCATGAGTGTATTTGGTAGATGAAAGATCTACAAATAATTGTCCCTTGAGTTTTTGTGGTGTTCCTGGAAAAGCCAGGAGGTGTTTTAATGTAGTATCCTCTGCATGGAATGGTAGAGAAAGTGTGAAATGGTGTTATGATGAGAGGTATTTTGATGGGAAGATAGAGTTGTTTGAGATTGGTAGAAATTATAAAGAATTAACAGAGAGTGAAGAGAGAGAGAGTTGATGATGATATTGAGTACTTACCTTGCGATGAAACTGGTATATCAGCAGATGATAATAATGGTGAAATTATAATTTACCTAATTGTGACAAATCATACTAAGGGCGACTTGACTATACTCGATGGTGACAAGTTATATGATGTAATAATATGGAATAATCCTGTTGATTATTATGGTATTGTGGAAAAGCATGATAATTTAAATAGTCGTTATATTGATAGAGATAATATAATGAACTTAGTTAGAAATGAAATGTACAAGGGTAAGGTAAGACTAATTTTTGATAATGGTGGTTAAACATTTAGTGTTCATGAATATTTAATTATGTGAGTAGGGGGTTCTGAATTGGACTATATTATGAAATGATTTGTGGTAATAACAATAACGAATAATAAAGTAGATTGTACATACTTTTGTGTTGATGTCAAATGTATTTGTGTATTAGATTATGGTGTACTCTGTATTTTATGTGAACAATGTATGTATGTAATAGGAATTGATCTTCTAATAATAATAACATTTTACCAGACTAAATAAAAATTGAGAGTAATTGTGAATTTTATAATGTAATTAAAGTAACTTAGTGTTTTAAAAAACTGATTGAATTAAATAATTGGAGATTAATTAATTAATTTAAAATGTTGTACAGAGGAATTTTGGTGATGAATTTAAATGATTTTTCTGAGATTCAGATTTTATAATAAATAGTAAATGATTAAACATACAATGTGTTTGGATATTATGTTATATTGTTATTATAAGGTTATGAATTTTCTAATGTAATTTTCAATGATTAACTTAATGTAAAATGTTGTAAAAGAGGGAGTTTGGGTAATGATTATTTCAATAAGGCATTAAGACAGTCAGAGTTAATTTTAAATGGGTATTAGACAAAATAAGAAATTCTGGAGTAAAGGTAAGACAGAAACGGGGTAGTAGTAGGGACACAGTAGCAAGAGTGAATGTGTGTAGAGAGAAAGGGAGTGATGAAAGTGGAGAGTAAATAGGTGAGAGCAGGGTACATAAATTTTGTAGTGAGGGTGGAGGTGTAAGGAGTCCTTAATGCAAAGCGTTGTGGCAGGAGGTGAAAAGTTTTAAAGAGGGTTGCGGGGTTACCTGGAAGGGCCAGGAACTGATAAGGGAATGAGCTGGTAGTGCGGGAACACACATCCTATGTACAAAAAGGGTATCAGGTGCTTTGTTATAAGAGGAGAATGATTTAAGTGGAGTTACAGAAATTAGTGGAGGTAAATATTATTGAGAGATTGATGTCACCCTATGTAAATCCGTTAGTGGTTGTTAGAAGGAAGAAGGTGGGTAAGGTTATATCTAAATGCCTGTTCAATAAATCAGATCATTATGAATGACTGGGAATCACCCGAACCAATTGATGATGAAAATTCTAAATAGAAATTCATAGTTGAAATGTAATAATAAAATATAACAAGTGAAAGATTTAATAGAATTTGAAACTAAAGTACAGTAGAACCTCGTTAACCCGGATCAACTGGGGCTGGGGCCGATCCGAGTTAACGAAAATCCGGGTTATCCAGAGAATGAGGGAAAAACGATAAAAAAGAACATGTACTTACCAAAAATATTTTTAATGGAGTTTAAAAATTATTATCGGCACACTTTCACCTAAAAACACATAATATGTATTTACACTATACACAATATAGGTACAAACTAGTCGGTAGTAAAAAAGGCAGTGAGCTTTTGCTGCCTCAGTTTTGTGTATCGCTTACGAGCAGCGCGATCTCGCATCCGCTTTAGCATTAGAAGTTCGTTTGGCGATGTTTCGGCTTGACTCTCGAAATAAACCATCAATTTATCTATGTTTGCTACTGCTTCTGCATGGGTCATAACCACAGCTGGTTCATCAACACTGTCTGAATCCTCTTCATTTTCATTTTCTGTAACACTGCATGATGCAATAATTTCTTCCTCTGTGATCGCTTTATAACCTCCGTCATTGTCAATTTGCAACCAATTGTCAATGTCTTCTTCATCAACATCGGAACAGCCATCGATATTTTTAAAAATGTCTATAAAATCTTCTTCCACACTTATTTTTTTCTTCTTCAATTGTATTGTTTTCTGGCAAGTCACACACACCAGGCCAAAACTTTTTCCATGACTTTATCAAAGTTTCTCTTCCAACCTGGTCCCAAGCTTCCGCAATCATATAAATAACAGTCTTTACGTTAAAAGATTTCAGCACCTCTACCACACCATGCTCTCCTTCGTCCTCTACCAGTTGACTTAGCATTTGCCTTTTGTACACTTTTTTTATTTTTTCTAGAACTCCTTGGTCCATCGGTTGAACGAGAGAAGTTACATTAGGTGGTAAAAACTTCACTGAAATGTCATCTTTGACTAGTTCATTGACAGACGGATGCGAAGGCGCATTGTCAATCAGCAAAACCGCCTTGTTGGGAAGGCCACAGTTCTTCAAATATTTTTTTACTGACGGCACAAAATTCTCGAAAAACCATTGTTTGAAAATGTCACTAACCATCCAAGCACTTTTTTGTGAGCTGTAAACGACAGGCAATGAGCCTCGTTTCACATTTTTCAATGCACGGGGGTTTTTAGACTTCCCTATTATAAGGAGAGGAATTTTGTGCTTTCCTGACGCATTACTGCAAGCCATTATGGTGAGGCGGTCTTTCCCTTTTTTATACCCTTTCGCTGTATCTCCTAATTTTGAGGCTAGCGTTTTACTCGGCAACATCCGGTAAAATAAACCGGATTCATCGGCATTGTAAACTTGATCTGCAGTCAGTTCTTCCTTTTTAATAAAGTCTTCAAACTCTTTTTTAAATTTTTCTGCCGCTTCAACATCACCTGACAAGCTTTCTCCAATGATTGTAAGTTGACGCACTCCATGCCGTTTTTTCCATCTCTCCAACCACCCCTGGCTAGCTGTAAAACTCGGGTCTCCATGGGGCAACTGTTTGTTCAAACTCAATGCTTTCTGTTGGATGATGGGTCCAGAAATCGGCAAACCACGTTCTCTTTCAGCACAAAACCAGACAAACAATGCTTCATCCAGAGTTTCTAGTTTAGCAGTTTTTGCTTTACACCGATTATCCAAACTGTCCTTAGAAATCATTTTGAAACAAAAGTCTTCAATGCGTTTTCTGTTCTTTTTCCAATCAGATACGGTCGATGTTCCTACTCCAAAACTCAGCAGCAATGTTCTTTAACGATTCTCTCTTATCAATTCTTGTCAATGCTTCCATCCTTTTTTTCATAGTCACAACAATGTTTTTACGTTTTGTCGCCATCGCGAACAACACGCTAACGAAACAGCACAACGATACTGTACCTCGACAGTGACACTAGGACAACACGCGAACACTACCGAGATTGCAGCGCAACTGAGGAATGTTGTTTCTAGGTCAATGTCAAGTGCGTGACGCGGGGAGGGGAAGGAGAGGGTTGAGTCACCAGTTTGCTGCGTAGCAACAGCAGGTGCGGTGAGTGCAATGAACTCGCCCGCTGGCAAGTGAATTTGAGTAATGTACCTACTGAGAATACCGATTTATTGTCTGTAAAACAAGTCTTCATTTACTACGCTGAACAACATACATGTACAGTAATTTTTTTTTCCAAAACTGGTCCGGGTTATACGGACGTCCAGGTTAAAGAGGTCCGGGTTAACGAGGTTCTACTGTAAAACTGTAAGGTGTGTAATTTTTGGTCAAACTTAAATTTGAAATGTTTGTCTTGATGTAATAATAGCAATGTTTATTAAGAGTGTATATGTTGTATTATGTTTATTATGTTAGTGTGTAGGAATCTTAAACATGTATATTATG
The DNA here is from genome assembly GCA_034769895.1 of Magicicada septendecula. NCBI lineage: Eukaryota > Metazoa > Arthropoda > Insecta > Hemiptera > Cicadidae > Magicicada > Magicicada septendecula. The sequence continues at coordinate 451,919,122 of CM068368.1, forward strand.
TGTTTTAAAATAAGATTCCCCACTTTCGGGCGGTCCCGGCCTTACCAGCCCAGACCGTGGTTTTGGATGACAATCAGCTGTGGCAGGATTATTATAAACTGACCATGGTTGGTTGCCTATGAAATTGGTATAATTTAGAAATTAACAGGGGGTTTTAATCAGGGGAATCCACATTACTTTGGAACAGCGGCTACCACCGAATGGGGTGATAGAACCGTATTAAGGGCGTATGAATCATTATAGTAGGATTACTGGTGTCCTCGGATACCAGTAATGCCGGATTTTTATATTACGCCGAAGCAAGAACGGTGTAAGCAGCGTTTGCACCCTAATAAAATTCAGTTCTTGTGGAGGCAAATGGGCGCTACAGTCCAACATCATTAAGCAATAGAGTGTGTGGAAAGGAGCTGGCCGTTACAAGCCAGGGGCATAAATACAGCATTTATGCAACAAGGTAAATGCCTTACACGGTTTACCTGTGAGGTGATTTACCTAATTGTAACTGGGTAAAGGGGGGATATTAGATAATGATGGAGAAGGAGGTTACTAAATTGCTAGTAATGAATTATTGAGAATAAAAACGAGTTATTGAATATGAAAATGAATTATGTTGATGATGTAGAAGGTGTAGTTGATCTGAGGATGTAACTAATGATTTTGTATTGATTGAGGAATATCAAGTACTTAACGATGTTAAGTAAATAATTTGTTATGATTTAGTTGATTTAAATGTATTTTATGCTATATAAGAATTTTATTAATGATTTTAATTTTTTTGAAATGTGAATTATATAATGGAAGGTATTTGTAATGTTGTAATGGGAAATGTTTATTTAAAATTCTGATGGGAATCAGAGAAATATTTTGAATTTTGGAATAAGAATTAACAAGAGAAGGGTATACAGAATGTTGGTATTGAAGTTTAATGTTATATATTATGTTCAGTATGTATCCATGTATATGTTAGAAGGTAAGAAAACCAGTGCTTCTTAACGCAAACCAGCACAGCTAAGGGGAACCAGATCAGTTAGGGATATGGTATTATACTAGGCCACTATTTGATATTTTGATTTGATGTTTCAGTGTCTGGTGATGCTGTGGCTGCAGTCCTGTGCTGGCCTGCGCGTCAGCAGGAGCGTCAAGTGCCTGTCTGGCCTTGCGGTGTTGGGATCTCGAGAGAGAAGTCCAGTAAGGTCATTCAGGTGCGGTCACAGTCACTGGACCAGGGGGTGAGTTAACCATGATTTTTAATAAAACTTAAGAGGGTTGTGGCGACATATCCTGGCTGATCCCTTTAGGAAGTATGAGAGTGTCAATGAGAGTTTTTATGCTTCGGCATAAAACCTCTCATTGAGGGGGTATTGTAACGGGACAGTTTAGGCCCCTCTAGGAATATTTTGGGGAAACAAAAAGAAATAATAATTGTAAAATTTTATTCATAAATTATAATGACGTAATATGCAGTGAGTGAATTTGTGTCAAGGTCAACTCCAGAACACAAGGAAGCAGCTATTTTTGCCGCATGACATTTGACCTATGTAAACTGTGCACTGGAAGAGTCACGCCATATGACGTCAGTGACGATCCTTTAAAAATATGTCACTTGGAATGCAGGGCAATGCCAACCAACTGCATTGAGAACAAAGGTAGTCGGCACACAACAACTAACGATGATGGGCGTGGGCAGTTCGCTCGCCCACCGGCTAAACAGTTTCAGTCGCCCATAACAGCAAAATATGTAAATTTACAACAGGTATATCATTAATTAAAATGAAGTGACAGTTGCGTCTTTAATTAACAATTTCGGTAAGAGTGGTGAACAAAAAATTGAAAAGGGAAAGTGTGAAATGAAGTCAAATATGTAAGGAGGCTGGACTATATGGACGAAAATTCAGATGAGTAACAAAATGGGGGGTAGAACAATATTTTAATAAGGGCTAAACCAAATTGCAGCGCTGTTATATTTATTTTAATTGAGATCTCACATAAGGGAACAGGGTATGTATGAATGTGTGCGTGAGTAAAAATAATAAAATAAGAAGCACTGGTTTGTGTCAATAAAATTTTGATAGTAATTTTGAAGATCTGATTATTTTATTTGGAGATAGATAAACTCATATATAAGGAAAACTAACAAGTTTTTGTCTGAACGATTTTCTTTTGAACATGTAAAATAATTATTTGAATTGAAAGTAGAATTTTCAGCATGTCCGGCTGAAAAGTCACCAGCCGCCACTGCCTCTTAGTAGCTATAAAAATAACCTTTCTTGAAGTGAATACTACAAGCAGATATGCAAATGGCAGTACCATCCAGTACTGACAACCTGGCAATATTAGTAGTTACCAGGTTGATACCTATTGATCTGTTACTATGAGTTAGAAAACTGAACTTTGAGAGAAAAATGGAAAGTAAAACAATCACTATAGATGAAGTGAGGTTACAGACCATACGCAGTTGGAAGGAACACTGGAATCAAGAGCCTAGAGGAACATGGACCACCAAACTTGTTAGACATCTGGACACATGGATCAATTGAGGAAATGGTGAGGTCAACTATTACCTAATACAGTTTCTCACAGGGCATGAATTTTTTTGTGCCTACCTAAATGAAATAGAGAACTGGATCCAGGATGTATATACTATGACTTGTATTGGGATGATGATTTCATATGTTCTTTGAATGGTACAGATGGGAGAATGCCTGAAAACTGAAGTAGGACACATTATCCATGATAACATTGTTGAGGTAATGCTCAGTAGTGAGGAATGATGAGGTAAATTGGCTGCCTATCATGTTTATTCTTAACAAAAACAACAACACAGCTACCACCACCACTAACAGTGACAACAACAACAACAATTTGTAACTGTACAGAATTATATGAAAAACAAATTTTTAAATCAAGTGTATTCCCTATGTAGCCAGCGTTCACCTTTTTGGAACCTCGATTTAGTCAACCACATATGCAGTGTTTATTACAAAACAAAACGTCTGTGTTTTGTCTCCGCACTCAAACAGTCCAGACAGATTATGAAATAACCTACAGTTTTGCATCAGCCGTGAATCACGGAGAAAATAACGTCTAGTCATGTATTGCACCAGACGGCAAAATGTTGCTAAACCATATGCCTGTCTTATAGCGCCTTTTAAAAAGCACCAATTGGAGCGCAGACTCTTTATCATGTGACCAACCTGGAATCCGTGTATTACCGCCTTAGTGCAGTAATGAGCTAGTCCACTGCAACTCACGGTCGAGCGGCCAGAAAATCGGCATACAGGTACAAGTTAACAAAAAACTGTGGCCTCGGGCGTGTGAGATGGGCCGAAAACATCGTCGGCCTATCCAGTACAATAACTTAAAGTGTGTGAACAATGTAGCGGTCAAACAATAAAAAAAAAAACAACTATCAGTGCTAGCGCAAGGTACGTCGGCCAATATAATGTTGTTAAAGAAAACATAACCAAAGAATAGTAACCTGTTGAATACGGTTTTAAAACTACTCAATACGGAAGGTGAAAGACGTATAAATGTGTGAAACATTGAATTGCGAAGTGCTCGAGGAAATGGTAATTTATACGTGGCGGTGGTGAAAGCAGCGAGAACTTCTCAGGATTTGGTTAAGTACCAATAAACAAACTATTGATTAAAGATTTCAAGCATCTCAAGCAAAATTTTCTAATATTACCTAATAAAAGTTTAAAGAGCTCTATAAAAGAAAATAGTAAAGGGAAAAGATATAAACACGTATTGGTTCATATAAAAAATAAGTAATGTATAAGAGGTTAGTAGTAAGGAAGATTTCCTTTGTTAATCTGTTTGATTTTCGGTTATTCGTTATTGATTTGTTGTATTACTAATACAACACAACATACTAATATTTTATTACTATCACAGTAAGAATGTGCTTAATAAACCAGAAGCATTTGTTTTAACATAAACTGCGTATTTATATTGATACCGGTCACCTCAAATAATCCTTTCTGCAGCTGTGTTCGTCTGTAGAACCTTGGAGAAGAACCCTAAGGTAAGAGTTTAATATTGAATTAACTTATATTGTTTCATTGGCCCCGAACTAGGGACTCGAAGAGTTTATGATAAATTTGAAGTAAGTTATATTGTTTCAGCGGCGCCCGTAACAGTTGGACGATTTGTGTGATTCATCTTAAATCACTCAGATCAGACCTAATTAAGCTGCAGAACGGGTTATTTGGGAAGTAACGGCATAGTTGTAAAATTGATCGTATATATTTACGTTACGTATGTGTGACTAGGTTATGTTGTGGTAGCGCAACGTGCTTATGAAATTGTTGTAGTTACTTTTACATTTGGATAACTAGTTTATGTGTGGGTATTTTGATTTAAACTGAATAATTAGTGTGCGTTAGAAGGGTTATAGTGGGCGTTGTATAAAGGGTATTATAATAAAAAATTTTTTGAACATGGCCGAGGTACAAGAGAATATTGGTTTCTCGTGGGATGAGTGGGATAGCGAATTTAGAGGGGTGGTAGATGAAATGACAGACGAGGAGTGGGGTAATTTGGATGATAATTTAACACGGATGGAAGAACAAGAAGAGGGAATATTTGCCGAAATTAAAAAGCACAGTGATGATATTGGTAGGAAAAATGATAAAGGTAAGATAGTTGAAGTGATAGTGGTAGAAAATAAGACAGTGAATAGGCCTAATGATAATGATGGTAGTGTGGTGGTGGTAAATAAAGGTAGAGAGACAGACCAAGTTAACAAAAATAAAGACGATCAGGTGGCAGATAATAATATAAGTTATGCTAATCTAAGTGAGTCGAATCAAGAGCTGATGAAAGAGTTACTAGCAATGATGGACGAAATGTTTAATAAACATAACGCAAGATTAGATGACATTTAAAAAGCACGATGAAAAGTGGGATAAATTATGGCGGAAACCCGAGACAGATCAATTAAAGGAGAATACAGAAGTTGAATTAAAACAGGTAAGTGTTTGTGGTGGTAGTAATATAACGAAAAGTAGTGAAGGAACAGTAGACAAGGTAAGTGGTGGTGTTAATATAAGTAATTATAATGGTGAAATAATATTAAACAAAAATAATGGTTATATAGTTGAAAATGGGGTATCTAAGAATGACACGGTAAGTGATAGCAGTGATAATGAGAGTTTAAATTCAGTTGAGGTTAATGGTGGGGTACTAGTGAGTATTGATGAGTTTGAGAGAGGGTACGAAGAGAGTTTAATGGGATATGGGGGGCAGAGGGCTAATTTCCCTTGTAGTATATGTGAAGTAAATGCTTCACAAGTGTTGTATGAGGACAAAGGTTCCTTATTAGTTTATTTGGGAGACAAAATGTCTGCAAATAATAGTCCCTTTATGTATTATGGTTCCCCTGGTAAGGCCAGGATGTGTTGTAATAATGTTGTGTTGCCCTCTGTGTGGAATGAGAGAGTAAAAAGGGGTTGGGAAAGGTATGAAGAGAGAGAGAGAGAGAGAGAGAGTGGTAGAAATGTTTAAGGTGAATAGAGATTATGAAGAGTTAATATAGAGTTTAAATAGAGAGAGAGTTGGTAGAATTCAAAACTTACCTTGTGAAGTAATTCGCACTGTAGAAAATGATTATTTTGGCAATATTGAGAATAAACGCTTACCTGGTGATAAAATTGGAGTTCTAGTAGCAGATGTTGGCTATGATAAAGAGATAATAACGTATTTAATGGGAATAACAAAAAATACTAACGGAAACGGAACTGAAATTACTAAGGTAGACGGGTCTGATGAATTAATGGGTAATAATGGTGTCAAATATTCTGTTAATAATGGTCATTATAATAATAAATTGGATGTAAATAAAAATGATTTATGTTTTAAATATGTTAGATATTTATACGATGATGGGGGTTGAGTAATACGGAATGAACATTTCATTATGTGAGTAATGGTAATAATGACCTGGCTGATTTAGGTATTGAAGTGTGGTAAACAATAAATTATGATGAAAATTTGTAAATAAATGTGTTAGTGTTAAATGTATTGTGTTAGGGTATATTGGTAGATTATAGTTTATGTAACAATGTTTGTAGTATGTTACAATAATAATAATAATATTTTATTTGGATAGAATAATTAACAGGAGGTACGAAGGAATTTTGTTTTGTATTGTGTGTTTAAATTACAAGTGTTTTAAATAATGAGTCAAATTGTTTTGAGTGGAGGTGAAAATAAAGTAATGTAAAAGGTTAATTTTATTAATGAAGTAAAATTTAATTTGATTTGAACTGTAATAAATAGTAATTGATTAATACAGACTAACAAGATTTATAGAAATTGAAAATTAGAAGGAAGTATTCAGTAGTGTTGTAATCAGAATGTTGAGACTGAGTTGGTGTTTATGAAACAAATCGTAGACAACTGTTGATGTAAACAAGTATGTTGTCTGTTGTGACTAAGGTTTACAGTCATGTGTTGTAGTCTGATGAATCAGTGATATGAGTAAATCCTATTATGAAATAAAAGAAATGTAAGATATGTTGAAATGAAGGTAAAATTTTTTATGAATAATGCAATTAATATTTTTGCTTTGAACAAACGAGATTGATATAATGAGGAATTAAATTAAATGAAATTGGTAATTAAATTAATTGAAAAGGTGAATTGTAATAATGAATTTTAACTTATTTTGATCTGAATTCTGACTGTAATGGTAAATCAAATAATAATTAAGGAAAACAATGATGTCTACTAAATTAAAATTGAAAACAGAAGGAAATTTTGCATGGATATAATCAAAAATGTTCAGGCTGAGATAGTGTTTGGAAAATAAGATGTGCATATAACTGTTCATGTAAACCTTTATCAATGTCAATCCATGTTTTATGTTTAACTGTAGATTCTCCACCTAAGTGCGGTCATGACCTCACCGGACCATGACCATGAAAGTAGTTAATTGTGACAAATCATAAATTTTACTTGATATAACCGGCTTGTGGTTTGTTTTTGTTTTGTTAACCCGGTGGTTTGTTAGATTTAGAAGGGGGTTTATTTGTAGGGGAATCTACCAATTTTTGGAACAGGGCTATTTTCACCCAGATAGGGGTGGTACTCCATTAGGGGCGTATCAATCACTACTAGTAAGTATATTATACTGAATTTTTTATTGTAACGCCAAAGCAAGGATGGGGGTGGAATAAAAGAAAAAAATGTCCACCCCTTCCACATCAGTCCTTGTGGAAGCAACTGGGCACCACAGTCCAGGGGGGGAAATAGTGAGTGTGGATTAGGAGGTGACCCAGTTACAGGTCACGAGGGAGATGTGATTACGGCTAGGATGAGGTCTGCAAGGGCCAAGAAGCCTAGTGCTGAACACAGTAGAATGTAACGGGTATCAGGGGTTAAGGGATTAGAAGGGGAAAAAAAAGTTTTATTTTTTATTCTATATATAGTAGTTAAGCATATAAGGATATAACTTGTATTTGTTAGTTATAATTGTGGTGATTTAATGCGATTTTGTATAATTAATGTGTTATTTTGGACGGGTAATATTGTATGGGGAATATTATTTAATTTGTCTGAAACTATGGGATTGAGGATTAAATTTAAATCAGTCAATGTAACCGATGGACGATTTAGAAGTTATATCACAATGTAGTCAAATGCATATTATATTTTGTAATAAACAAGAACCAGTACTTTGCAATTAATGAACCAGTACGGCTAAGAGGAAACGAATCAGTTATGGATATGGTATATTGGAAGGCCTTTTTGTTAATTTTTAATTAAATGTTTCAGAGTCAGGCAATACTGTGGCGGGTATTGGTCCGAGCTTATGGTGTTGGGATCTCGAGTAGAGAAGTCCAGTAAGATCGGATGGGTGCTGCCACAGTCGCCAGACTAGGGGGTAAGTACCCATGATTTCAGTAGAGAGTTCAGGGGGGTTGCAGCGCCATATCCTCACTGATCCTCTTAGGTTTTAGGCAATGAGAGTTTGTATGCTTCAACATCCAACCTCTCATTGGTGGGGGGGTATTGTAACGGTACAGAATTATATGAAAAACAAATTTTTAAATCAAGTGTATTCCCTATGTAGCCAGCGTTCACCTTTTTGGGACCTCGGATTTAGTCAACCACGTATGCAGTGTTTATTAAAAAACAAAACGTCTGTGTTTTGTCTCCGCACTCAAACAGTCCAGACAGATTATGAAATAACCTACAGTTTTGCATCAGCCGTGAATCACGGAGAAAATAACGTCCAGTCATGTATTGCACCAGATGGCAAAATGTTGCTAAACCATATGCCTGTCTTATAGCGCCTTTTAAAAAGCACCAATTGGAGCGCAGACTCTTGATCATGTGACCAACCTGGAATCCATGTATTACCGCCTTAGCGCAATAATGAGCTAGTCCACTGCGACTCACGGTCGAGCGGCCAGAAAATCGGCATACAGTTACAAGTTAACAAAAAACGGTGGCCTCGGGCGTGTGTGATGGGCCGAAAACATCGCCGGCCTATCCAGTACAATAACTGTAAGTGTGTGAACAATGTAGCGGTCAAACAATAAAAAAAAAACAACTATCAGTGCTAGCGCAAGGTACGTCGGCCAATATAATGTTGTTAAAGAAAACATAACCAAAGAATAGTAACCTGTTGAATACGGTTTTAAAACTACTCAATATGGAAGGTGAAAGATGTATAAATGTGTGAAACGTTGAAGTGAGAAGTGCTCGAGGAAATGGTAATTTATACGTGGCGGTGGTGAAAGCAGCGAGAACTTCTCAGGATTTGGTTAAGTACCAATAAACAAACTATTGATTAAAGATTTCAAGCATCTCAAGCAAAATTTTCTAATATTACCTAATAAAAGTTTAAAGAGCTCTATAAAGAAAATAGTAAAGGGAAAAGATATAAACACATATTGGTTCATATAAAAAATAAGTAATTTATAAGAGGTTAGTAGTAAGGAAGATTTCCTTTGTTAATCTGTTTGATTTTCGGTTATTCGGTATTGATTTGTTGTATTACTAATACAACACAACATACTAATATTTTATTACTATCACAGTAAGAATGTGCTTAATAAACCAGAAGCATTTGTTTTAACATAAACTGCGTATTTATATTGATACCGGTCACCTCAAATAATCCTTTCTGCAGCTGTGTTCGTCTGTAGAACCTTGGAGAAGAACCCTAAGGTAAGAGTTTAATATTGAATTAACTTATATTGTTTCATTGGCCCCGAACTAGGGACTCGAAGAGTTTATGATAAATTTGAAGTAAGTTATATTTTTTCAAATTTATTAATAATAATAACACCTAACCGGAAAGCTTTTAAACTATTTCAGAAAGCTCAAAAAGTCCAATACGTGGTTCAAAGAAACAGAAAAAGACATAGAAGAACTCCAGATTACTCAAGAAGACATTGAAGAATGCTTGCCACTCGAAAAGAAATTAAAATATGCCCAAGGTTTTCAAAAAAACCCAAGTAGATGACAGGTACCATCTGGACTGATGAAAGGAGGGACAGACATCAATCAAGCATGAAGGGGAGATATGGGAGAGGAGAAGAAAGGAGGAACCAATTGAACCAAACATAATCCACAGTGGCTCATACGAAAAAATAATAATAATAAGTACCGGTATTGTTAATTGTTATATTATTATAAATAATTATAAATGCTTAAATAATCATGTTTTTAAAAAAAAAAGTTATAATACAGTAGGCCTACAATCTAAATGGTAAATTCTGTACTAAATTACAAAATGTATTTTAACAATCTTACCTGGATCATAATAACAGGACCTCCATTTCCATAGAGATAAGGTTGTAAAATAGGCATTAATGTTTTCAGCCAGCGGTGTACATACTTGATATGACCTATATATAAATTATGAAATCGTTTGTTATAAACTATGTAAGAAATAAATAAATAAAAATAAGAAATAAAAGAAACAGTATTATAAGAAGTAAAAGTTTATACAACTTGTTTATATAACACATCTTCATGTTATTTGAACTGAGAATCATGTTGAGTTATTTTCATTTTAAACGAATTGGTGTTATAAATTTTTATGGAAAATAATAAAATTTATATTTTCAAAATTGTGATAAAGTTTTTAGAAATTTCAGGGTTTTTATGGAGTTTATTCAGTAAATTAAGTAACATAAACAAGCACTTAATGACTGTGAAAGTTAAAATAATCATAGGTTGAAAATTATGCAGCAATTATAGTAATGATTAGTATTCACAGTCAGTGATTTGTGCATTTTGCAACACACAAACACACACATTAAATCTGATACACAATTATAGATATCTTGTAAGACATATCTAATGTATGTTTCCAAGTCTTCATAGTATTCACAATTCCTTTGTTCTAAGTATTCCATAGTATCCTCCTCCTTTCCTTCACTTTTAATATACTGTAATATGCTTTTCAGCCATTAATCTTCTGGCATTCTTAGTACATATCCACCATTTTAACTTTCTAGCATGGCTTTTGTTTGTACCTATGGTGATTCATCAATTCTCTGGTATTTCTCCTCAGATAATCCATTTTTATGCAATTACTTACTGTTTAATTACATTTAATTTACATTTGCCATTACATTTAGAGCTCATACCTCAGATCCATACGTAAGTATTGCTCACCTGCCCATTTTTTGTTTTTCTTAGATGTGTTACAATCCTGCCATAAGGAATTAAAGCATCCTACTTTCTTAGGAGTAAGCAGTTAGTATTAGCAGTAAGTAATAACTGGACCCAAATATAATAAATAAACTGTATAAATTATAAGGGATAGTTATAAGTAGACATTGGCATAGTTTTAATGAAATCAGAAAATGTTTGTATTTGATATAACAATGTTTGTTAGAAGCAAATCACTGATAATGGTTTTCCATTATTTTAAAGAAGTCTTAGTATAAAATAATGATGGTAAGGAGTCCATTGTTTTATTTTAATGCATTAAGTTTATAAATTTATATTAACCACTGTTAAAAATAGTAGTAAAAGACTGATCTGTTATGCTGAAAACAGGTAAAGGGAGTTAGACACTGTATTCTATAATTGAAATTATAAGGGAATACTACTACTCACCTACTGTTCATTTTATTATATTTTGTTTTGGTTTTAATTAACCCAAAATGTTATTGTGTTGAATATTACATTTAACAGAACCGTTTAAAATATATGTAAAACCTTAGATACTAGCATTGACCTAAAAGGTTTGTTAAGGAATTATGTTATGTTATATGATGATTAAAAATAATCAAATGTTATAATTTAGTCTAGGTTATTACAGTAATTATGTTTAGAAGCACTTAAAATTAACAAAATTGACATGAACAGTGGTAATGAGTATAGGGGAGGTGAATTATGAACTCTAGGCAATTAGGCCTATAACTGGTAACCAGAAATTTGTAAAATTTAAGACAAAACAATAACAATTGATAAAATAAAGTATATAATCTGGTTAGGTTTCATAATAATAGTGTAGGACACAAAACTGGATAGAAAATAATTAGTTTAAAGGTAATTTACAAAAGAAAACCAAATGGAAAATGTATGAATCTGTTATAATTTGAAAAAAGGTAGCCTTATGGGATATCAAAATAATTTGTAAACAAAAAGCAAACTAATGGTGTTATTTTATTTAGGATTACATGTAGTATAAAGGAGTTATAATAGTTTAAAGATTTTTAGTAATTTTTTATAGAAAAATGTTAGTTTTATTTAACAATGTTGTAAATTATCAACCAATGAGAATTAGTGTTTGGAAGCTAGCAACTATGGTAACCAGTAAATAAATTGTATTATTATTCCATTATTAGCTCTTGATGAGTGCAGACGTATTAAACCGCAATGAGTAAAGAAAAGAATTAACTAAATAAAATCTATAAAAAATTAATGATGAAAATAATAAACTAAATTACAGAAATAACATTAACACTCACATGAATTAAAATCACCAGAAGAAATTAAATAATCCATGAGGAATTGCTGAGGAATCCCAAGTGACTGACTACGAACCATTGGAAGGAAGAAAATATCTAAAACCTATAAATGAATGACGGAATTTTCAACAACAAGGATGAATGATGGAAAATAAATACCTAAACTAAATACCTAAGAAAATAGAAGAATGGAATTAACGAAAAAAGGACAACCAGCAGTACCCGTAAGAAATATTACCCGGATAGAAGAGACAGAGGACTGCTAAGTATATTTTAAAATACGACCTTAACAGTAACACAAAAGAAAATAAAAACAATAAGTGAAAATACACCTTCAACACCATTTATCACTTTTTAACAGATACTTGAACTTTCTTTGATTAAATGAACACCTCAAATTGAAGAATAATCTCAATCTAACATTGATTCCTTAAGTGAATATATTTTAAACGTAAAAATTTACTAAACTCAGATAACCTCCAAACGCTAAATCCAGTAGCTATAGTTTACCACTGTAATTATAAGTGTATCACATTTTATATGTTATTTATATAGTATTTGTAAAATTTTGTACTTTTATTAGTCCATTTGACAACATTTTCTGTAGTCCCAAGAACTTCGACCTGAGATATAAATAAAACGAAATATCAACAGCAATCCATGAGTTTGCTAAGCAACGGCTGGTCAGAATAGCCAACCGCTAATAATTAAACATGCCGGTGCAAAATTAAAATATAAGATTTGGAAGAATTTGTAGTAAAATAAACCAATTAATAACTGTTAATAAAACACAATAGAAGCATTGAACTATATGTTTGATTTTATTTAATTTTTCTTTAAAAATTGAGTATCCTCTTATCATTAAATAAACCTTGCATTTTTGGTTTTACCAAGAAGAGTTGGCAAACCCTAGTTTGAGGCAGAAAATACGAATTCGAACATCCGAACTGGTGAGTAGACACTCTCCAGTTGTAAGTATTAATACGGGGAGAATCTCGTGTGGTTATAAAATTGATGCAACCAACGTGTGGCTAAATAACCATAAGATTGACAAGGTTATAACATTCACACTATGTGTGAATATATGAGGACATGTTAACAATAAGCCGTAGACACTATGACACTTAGACATGTTAACAAGACACTGTGTCCTGTGCAAAGCAAGGGGTGTGAATGTTATAAGACAATATTGTTATTATAATAAGTACTATATGCTAACGTAGTTTAAGATAATAATAATCAATAAAAACAGCATTGCAGTGTAGAGTAAAAGCGAATAAGTGTTGTGCACGTAACAAATTATGTGAAGATAATTAACAATAAGTCAGTAGACCCACTATAAGTCATTTATATTAGACCACGAGTACAGGCATGGCATTGGAGATCTTCAGTGACCGATTGCTGTCATCAAGGGCTGAATCAAGAATGACTTGGATGGACACAACACCCACAAAGAAACCTTAACCAGATAAGTAACAAAGGCACACACACATATACATACACGTGTGCGTGTGCACAAAAACCTCTCTATACTGTACGGCTTGCCACTGCATCATGGTAACTAGGTGGCTGATTTCTCTCTGGTGGTGGTGGTAGAAAGTGAATTGCTCCATTACCAGGGGGTGCAACAGGTTACAGACCTAATTCTTAAAGGGAGAATAAAAAGAAGACAAACGTATTATGTACAACTGAACATCCACACCACAAAATCAGTACTTTCTTTATGTACTTTAGTACAAACTTGTTAATCAGTCTGCTACGTAATTTATAAATTAATGTTTTTAGTCAATTTTAAACATTATTGAGGTGTTTGGATATTTTTATCATATGACCACCATAGAAAATACACACTTATTGTGATTTATTACTTACCTGTGTCAAATCATAGAAATATTTTTTTTAAGTCTTATTACTGTACTGTGTGAGCTTCTTCATATTTTCTGTTTCTCCTTTTTCTTGATTTATGTATTACAGATGGACAACTCTTGTGATTCTTACAAATTACATAAGGCTATCTTTTATTTTGTTTCTCTTCTAAATCCAAATTATCTTACATATTTTTCCTGACGTCTCCTCTTTCTTACTTTTGCTTCAATACTTTATTTTCTTTATATCTATCCATCTAAATAAACCGTATGCTTTCGGACATAGATTAAGTAAAAAGGGCTTTCTTGTATTAAGAGATGGTTTAGAAATAGTAATAGTAATAGCCAGACAAATGATAAAGATTGTTAGACTGTTAACACAGTAAGCTATTAAGACAATTACACATAAAGCAGCAACACATTTACTATAAATTTTTATATCAGGAAGGTATACTGGTACTTACTTTCATCACTTGTACGCAACTGCATATTTACATTTATTGAAAGTAGCCATGAAGGATATCCTCCCTACACAAAAAGCATAATTTGTTATATGAAAGTATACCCAAACCTACAAAATTATTTAAGCTATATAAAACCTATCATGGCAGACCAAAAGAAGAACCTGTATATACATAATACAATCAACACAATAATACCACTAAGTATCGCTATGTAAGTGACTTATAATTGTCACTGTTTATTTAACATTTATTATAAACATGAAAATTACATAAAACTGTGTGCAAACCATAAAAAAGTCTGATAAAATAAAAATAACCTCTTGAAAATGGAAGTGTTTATTAAAAAATATCAAGTATAAAAACAAGTGTTGGAAATGTTCAACTTCCTCTAACATAACTTCATGCTTCAGAATGTTCAGCGAAGCATGTTGACATCAATATTTCATTAATTTATAAAATGAGGTTATCTAAAAAAAATGGATTACTGAAATATTTGCATGTGTCTAGTTCTTTAAAAATCTCAAAAACTGTAATACAAAAATGTTAGGTTAAGTAATCTAGTGGCCACAATTCCTTTGAAACAAGATGGCGTTAAAATATAATGACTGGTATGGAGAGCCACAGTATCTGGAGTTTTGTGAATTAATTTAGACAACAGAAATCGTGCCTTATCCGTAAACCACATTGTTAAGATTATATTGTAAAATCAATTGTATGCGCGTGTAACATATGACTGTATGTTACTTAGTTCTGATTGGCCAGCGCGCGTGACGTTCATTCGCCCCACTATTTTTAGTTTCAGTAATGTAAGGGCTTTCAGGCATCGCACATATCGATGTCGTCCAGCGAAATTCTACATTATTCATGATATTCGTTAACATCTACAAATTTGTTATTCAAGGTTCAGTGATGTATTTAAATCAACATGCATTTACAGGTTACATGTGCGGTGTCAAATCGGTGTACATTCAAGTAAGGAATAAACATTTACTCATACAGTCCACTATTCTTTTATTTTAAGTAAAACTCCAGCGACCGACTACTATTATGAATAGTTGTCACCCTTAATTTATAACAGAGACAACAAGTTCACTTAACACACATAATGGCCTCGACCTCTGATTAGTCTGGAACCATAGGCAGTACCAGACTCTTTCTGTTTATAACCAAACTCTTCTTCACTTGTTGCATGGCTTGAACTTTTTATAACGACACCAATAATTTTTCTCTGTTGACTGCTTTTTGGCATTGACCATATTATTTTCTAATTTCACTAAGGAGGGATCCAGTTGTTTCCAGTTTCTATATGACTGATAAAACTTTTAGTTTGCTTTGAACATCTCAAATGCCAAACTTAATCTGAAAGGCCCTTTTGGGTAGTAACCAACAACACTGTAATTTCAGTACGTTTTCATGATAAAGAATATGATGTTTAAGAGAATACCATGCGATTGCTAACTAATCACCAGCATATTGAAACATAAACAAATAAACACCCTTAACGGAAATCGCACTCATTTCCAACTGTTTCTCCCAGAGTTTTGCCAGTATTATCTAAAGCATCACTTAGGCTACATAGACAACAGGACCTATAGGTGGTGAGGGATCTATGGACAGGACAGTTAACATAGTACATAACTGATTTCTTTCAAATTCAAAATTTAAAGTTTCCTAAATTTTTGATCTAAAACGTTGTAACCAATGGATATCCAATTAAGTAACAGATTTGTACTGCTATGATATCACAACAGCTCATCAGTATATAGAAATTTAAATTTATGTCAAGCGGGTTCACCTAATATTGGAGGTGATAAAAATTATGATCTCCCACCTCCCAACAACAAATTTGGAAATAAATACAATAATAATAATTGCTTATTATAAATAATATTGTAACGGGACATTTAGGCCTACATTTTTGGAAACATAAAAAATAAATAATAATTATGGGGAAAATAAACATAAATTTGATTTATAATTACAAAGCACAAATCATAATTGTAAAGTTTTAAGACGTAACAAGCATTGAGTGGATTTGTGTCAAGGTCAGCTCTAGACGCAAGCAGAACAGTTATTTTTAGATACGTGACAAGCAAATTATGTAACTCAGCAATCATACGATGTTACGTCAGTCCAATACGTCATGCTGGAATGTAGGTGTGTCAAAGCCAGCGATTCATTAATGCTTGTGTAACATCACAAAATGTTCCATAACCATAATGAACACCAGAAGGGTGAAGTATACCAATAGAATTGTAAATGAGTAAATAAAATGAATGTAACAGTGAAAAGAATGGACCAGCCAAGAAGAAAAGAAGAGGAGGGATCCCAAGAAGCAGTGATGAATCCACTACATGACACTACAACTTCAATAAACTGACCGACTATGACAAATGGACAAGCAAAGTTTCACAAATAAGCTGTCAAGTAAGCCAGATAAAAAGATTGATGAGTAGAGTCATACAGAATAAACAAATTAACCACTGACTTTAATAACATGGTAATAAATAACAGCATATTGGCTGATATAAATAGAACCATTATATAGAAATAACAAATACCATGTACTATGCTAGATGTAGTTACAAAATTGTAAAAGGTAGAATAAAAAACAAATATGTGGTAGAATAAATTAAGAGTAATTATCAAAGGAAGCATTATATGTATGTAGGTAACTTCCTAAGTGAATAATATGTATATAAAGGATAATAGTAGTCAGGGAATAAACATTGTAATAGAATTATATCCAGACCCTGTATGACCAAGTTTATGTCAATGAAATGATAGGGAAATAGAACCCCTAATTATTATAAAATAATAGAATCATAACTATAACGAATAAAGCGTAAGGTTCCACCACTTGGCCGGTATTATACACTTAAGAAATGAGAAGGACTTATCAAAATATAAACAATGAATTAGGAAAATTCAAGTTAATGTATTAAATTAATTAGACCAATAATTTATATTGTTCAGCTGTAGGCAGCATTTAGATTTAATAATGTATTTAATTTTAATCATTGTATAATGTTCACAAGAGAAAACAAACATAATTAATCAAATATTAAAGAAAAGTAAGTAGTCGAATTTGCACTGTTAGCAGATGACGCTAGTAAACAATGTCTTAGGACAGTAAATTAATGAATTGTTAATGAAAACTATGTTTAAACTGGCCTCGAGCCACATCAAATTAAAGATAAGGAAATAAGCTATAATTTGATAGTAATAGAATCCGAAATGGAATTGTAATAGTCAAGTAATTAATGTTGGCATAATTATTTTGGCAAGATTTGAAGAAGTTCATGTAATAATAACAACAATGAGAACGAGTACAAAATACGACTCGGTAATGTTTATTAATAACATTACGTCCTCATGACATAATTTTGTACCAATCACGAACGAGTTTAGTTAACGCAAATGAACCCTAGCGACGGTCAAGAGAATCCTATATAATCGACGACGCGCCAGAAAGACGGCATTCACAATGTTACGCCTCTCTTCTCCCCCGGCAGGAAACTCGCGCGAAACGCATTCCTGGTGAAAATCCGAAAGGTGGGTGATTACCAGGCCGTATACGACATCAACATGCTATTCTACTTGAAAGTTAGGGTAGAAGCATTCGACGCCCAAGCCGGACCGAAGCAGTGTTACAACTGCCAGAGGTACGGACATTCATCGGCATTTTGCCACCACCCCACCCGCTGTTTGCGCTGTGGCGATAGCCATCGGAAGGACACTTGTCCTCTCGCTCGTGCTGCCGCCACTTGCGCCAAATGCGGGGAACCTCACCCGGCGTCATCGAAGTCATGTCGATTCTATGCTGCGGCTTTGAAGAAACTTTCAAAGTCCTCGCAGCAGCGCGCTACTGCGCCTCCCGCTAGGTCCCAAACATCAAGGCCTGCCGCCTCGGCGGCACCTACTCCCGCTGCGGCACCGGCACTTCTGCCTGCCCCAGCTCGTCCGGCGTCTACCGGGGCGCCCAGCTATGCGGCTGCAGCTGCTTCTCAGCCTGCCGCACAGCCCGCGGCCCAGCAGCCAACACCTGCTGCGCCGTCCAAGAAAAAGACAAAACCATCGCCCCCCGCTTCCTCGCAGCACAAGCCCGCTGCACCTCAGCCACCATCTACTCCAGATGCCCGAGATCCTAGGCAGCCGAAACAAAAGGCCCCCGCCCAGAATGGCATCATGTTCCGGCGCCCAAGCCTCAGGCGGCACCGGCGTCTTCCGCGTCCTCGGACGTGACTTTCGCCGCCCGCGTGCATGCTTGGATCAACGCCTTGATCCCGCAAATTCTTGCTGCCAAGGATGTCCAGTCCTTAATCGTTATCATTCTCACCTCCGTGACCTCACTTATCCCTCTCGATGGCTAGGCCCTTTCGGCTGGTGGCTTGGAACGCATGTGGCGTTCTATCTCGCCGTGCCGAATTGGCCGCCTTCGTCACCGAATATGACATAGACGTCATACTCCTTAGTGAAACACATTTAACTCCCGCTCACTCGTTCCAGCTTCCGGCGTACACGACGTACCGCACAGACCGGCCTGTCCAGAACCGGCGTGCCGCATCTGGCGGCACAGCCATTCTGGTTCACAGGCGCATTGCCCACCGCCGCCTCCGGCGACTCGTCGCTTGGAGGCGACGGCGGTTGCTCTCTGCATCGGGGATCGGGAGGTTCGACTGGTTTCAGTCTACCTCCCCCCTCGAGGTGGACCACCGCCCGACGAGGATGAATGGGACGCTCTCTTAGAAGACCCTCTACCAACCATCGCAGCCGGAGACTTTAACAGTAAGCATCCCCTGTGGAACAGCCGTGTCTCGAACCCATACGGCCGCTCTCTGTACCAATACGTTCAACGTCATCCTCATGTGAACGCTCTTGGTCCTAGATCACCGACCTATATCCCCAATCAACGGGGACCTCCAGACGTCCTTGACATTGCTGTTGTCAAGGACTTGGCCTACCCTATTGCTATAGAAGCCGTGTCAGACCTCTCGTCTGATCACGACCCGGTAATACTCACTGTTCGGCCCACGCTGGACACACCTCTCCAGCCTCCCCATCGTTTAACGAGAGTCAACTGGCGATCGTTCCACGATGAACTGGGTCGAACAGTACCATCTGACCCCCAGGTCGACATCTCCAGCCCGGAGGATGTAGACCGCTTGGCCGACTATCTTCAAGAAGTCGTCACGTCCGCTATGGACAAACACACCTATGAAGTCCCTGCGCCCAACAGACGGTCGCAGTTACCTGTAGAGGTGATTCTGGCCATCCGCAAACGGCGCCAGCTCCGCCGGAGATGGCAACAAACCCGGGACCCTGCCGTAAAACGCAGGCTAAACGCCCAATCAGACCTTGTCAAGCAGCTTCTGCTTGATGCCACTGCTCATCGTTGGGACTCATATCTTGAGTCTCTGGAAGTCACGCCGCAGTCCGTTTTTCAGGCTGCGCGCCGACTCACTGGCGAGAAAAGGACCCGCTACCCCCTACGATCACCGAACGGGATTGTGTACTCCGCGGCCGACAAAGCAGAAGTCTTTGCCGATACCATGGAGGAACAATTTACCGTTCACAGAGGCGTCTGTGACCCCGGCCACTCGGCAGCGGTCGCAGACTTCCTATCTGGCTATTTTTCCCGCCCTCCCGCAGACCCAATCGACCCGTTCGACGAGGCCGAAGTGGAAACGGCCATTAGTCGACTGCGCCCCAAGAAGGCGCCCGGCGAGGACCGTATTGGTGCAGCGGCCCTACTCAACGCCCCAGTAAGTCTCGTTTCACTCATACACGTGCTGTTCAATGGATGTCTCCGGCTCCATTACTATCCCAGCCCTTGGAAACGAGCCAAAGTCATCATGTTGCCGAAAGCTCGCAAGCTGCGTACACTCCCGGAGAATCATCGACCAATCTCTCTTTTGCCAGTCTTATCGAAGGTGTTCGAGCGCCTCCTGCATCGCCGGATTACTCCCCTGCTGGATAATTTCATCCGGCAGGAACAGTTCGGCTTCCGCAGGCAGCATTCGACCACTCTTCAACTTGTCCGAGTTGTCACGCAACTCACTGACGCCATCAACAGGAACCATCAAACTGTCGCCGTCCTTCTGGACGTGAGTAAGGCCTTCGACAAAGTCTGGCACGAAGGCCTTCTCTATAAACTAGCCACCTCCCCTCTCCCTGCCTCATTTGTGCATCTGATTCGGTCGTATCTCTGCGACCGCAAATTTAGGATCTGCGTCGATGGGACGTACTCTTCTGTCCGCCCCGTCGCCGCTGGCGTTCCTCAAGGATCTGTCCTCGGCCCCGTTCTGTACCTTGTGTACACGAACGACCTGCCAGTTTTGCCTGGAGTCACGCTCTCTCTCTATGCGGACGATGCGATGTATCACACCAGTTCTGCAAACCTTCGTTTTGCGACTGACGTGGTGCAGCGCCAGCTCGCATTACTTCCGGCCTGGCTAAGGAAATGGCGGGTGGCGATCAATACGGAGAAATCCGAGGCGATTGCCTTCTCCCGTCAGCTCACTTCCCGATGCCAGACCCTCTCCCTTGAAGGGAGCCCAATCGCTTGGCAACGTACTGTGAAGTACTTGGGCGTCACTCTTGATCGACGCCTAAGCTTCAGAGCTCACGTATCCACAGTGCTCCAGCGCGCCCGAGGCGTCAAAGCCAAACTCTACCCATTCTTATCGCCTCGAGGGCCACTGCCTTTGCGCACGAAGCTCTCGACATATCTGCTCTTTTTACGAGCCGTCCTTATGTACGCAGCGCCTGCATTTTGGACCCAACTCGCCCCCGACGTCGTTAAACGCATGGAAGCCTTCCAAGCCCTTACCCTTCGCCTTATCTCCGGCTCTCCCTGGTTTGTAAAAAATGTTACTATCAGGCGAGGGCTGAAGGTTCCGTCGCTCGATGGATTTGCGCGAACTCTTACGTTCAACCTCTTCCATCGGGCATCCATTTCAGACTTTCCGCACCTCCAACACCTCGATAACGATGATGGACCACCACCAGTCAAACGCCGCCGCCCTCGAGCTCTGCTCGACGACCCACCGTAATTTTAAAAATACCAACTTGCCCTCTCACCATCTGTCCACGCGCCGACCAATCGGATCTCACCACCATCCTTCCAGTCAAATCCGGTCCGTTGCAGGCCGACAGATTGGTCGAGCGTTGTGCCGGCTTTAGGTGTGCCTAGCGCCACCTTCAGTCGGCAACTTCGCCCCTCCAATCTCTCGCCTGCCTCGGTATCGCCATAAGGCAGTCTACCGGACTCTTACCGGGCTGGCGGAAGTGTATCGACCCGTTGTGGGCGAACAGATCCCGCCAATCCGTGCTAAGCGTTCGCGTAGACTTCCCTCTCAGGCCATTGGTGGATCGCGTCAGCGGTTCAGCCAATCACAGCCCGTCTCCTCCACCTCCGCCAAAATAAAAAAGGGGGTACCCATCCTCGCAGCGACAAGTCTCGCACCAAGCACTCGACAAGCACCAGGCAGTCATCGGGCTTGCCCGGACGCTGCCGTCACCGGGGCACGCACTGTGCTGTGCCCTACATCAACTTGGAACTTGGAAAGACGGCATTGGCATTTTTTTCCACAAGCTAGTCGTATGCATTTTGTCAATATCACATAACCAGCAACAACAGTCCAGATTAAAATAATTAATGTAAATTTTGGAAATCAATCACTGGGAAGAAGAATAATTTCACCTGTGTGCATCAAGAGTTAGTAGTGACTTTAAACAAGTAGTGCGTGCATCTGAACGAGACATATAATCATAACCTAAAAAGGCGATAACCTATCTGTTTAGTAAGAAGCAAGTTATTCTCGTTCAAAGTCCGATTTAAGTGAAGTGATTTAACGATCATTATAATCCGATCGTTAATGTGTTTATAAATTAATCTACACGATTAAAACCCAGGTAGTACAGTGACAAAATTTATTTGTTTACATTTTCATCAGATAACCATAGAATCTAACACACTTTGTACTGACGCAAAACAATAAGACTATTTGTAGATAACATTGTACCAAATTTATTTAGAGGGATTAACACATCCCGAAGTAAGAATATATGTATTAATATTTTTATAATTAAACTCAGTTTGAGTTTGAACAAACGAACTTTTCGTTATCTAATTGAAATTTATTAAAGGTGTCTAACCTAACTCATGATATCATATTAGTGTGTTTTGAAAGAAAATAACGTTCTATTCTGTATCTTAAAAGAAACCACCCTTGAGGTAATTAATTAAGATAAATAATTTGTTAATAAGAAATAAGAGTTCATTGTACTCAAAACTGAGCTAGGCCAGTAATTAAACCGGACGACTTTTGATCCGTAAATTATTAATTTGAATGTATTTGTTAACTTAATTCAATAGGGATTAATAAAAAATCAGTATTATACAGCATCAACATTTGTTCTTAATTATTTTAATTAATAATCAGCAATCAGTATTGCAAAACACTGAGGTGCATTTAACAGTGAATAACCAAGTAAAGATTTAATAATTGATCTCAATTTAAATAACCGATCACTGATAGAGTCATTGAAGGTCAATACTCACAATTATTAAAATCAGAAGTTTATTTTTATGGGACATTTCTATGGAAAAAGCCCATATGGCGCCCAAGTAATATTTAAAGTGTTGTCAAACCTTTTACAGTAATGATATACTGGTCAACCAAGAACTTGACAGTTTATTAACTAACTGTGAACATCTGAACATCCAGTACTTCAACACAGGTACGTGAAGTGTAATTTATATTAATAACCTTGTCTAGACAATACGTTGACTTACACGGACGACACTTTTAACAGAAGAGGATATCAACTTAAAGAGATCTACGCATCAGTTACATTCATCGACGGATTGACAAGTAAACATTTACTCATAATAAAATAAACATTGATTAAACGACGACGAGTGTAAGTAAACCGATTTATCTACATTGGATTCCACAATAGGTTGAATTGAATTAGATAAATCAATAAACCAAATCATTAAAAATAACCACAGACTTTATCAATTATTAATAATAATTACTGCAACATTAGAGACCCTAGTCAATTTTATAAACCGTAATTTGGCTAAGTTAACAGCTTGGAGAACAAGGCAGTCGTCATACAACATCTGACAGCGACGGATGCGGGCAGCTTTCGCTCCAGTTAAAATCAGTTAAAATGTAACATTTTAAAGAAATAAGCAGTTTCATTTTATTAATATAAAACGAAGTGACAGTGAAAATGGTAAAAAAGGAAATGTGCGTAGTGAACGAGAATACGGGTGGAGCCTGGACTGTTTCGGACTAAAATGACAAGATAAGTAACACAGGAGGGGTAAACCAGAAAATTTTCCAAAAAGGGGTTAAACAAAATTAAGAAAATCATGTATTCCAATTAAATTTTGAGATCTCAAAAGGGTATGGGGAGGTATAAATGTGTGTGTGACTGAAGCGCTAGTTTGTTGTAAGTATAAAGTTAATTTGTATAATGAATATCTTGTTCTGTTTTGTTGGAAGGAAGTAAACTTATAAATAGGTATATATAAGAAAATAAGTATTGAGTTGGTTACAGTTAATTACTAATATGTAAAAGGGGAAGAAAAATCTTTTGTGATGGAAGGTAAATGATTTTAAAAAATTTACATTTGAAGAAAGTTATTAATAAAACATAATTTAGTGGAAACAACTAATGAATTATTTATTTCAAGCAACCATTACTTGTTCTCTGAATACGTCCAAAACGAACTCTGGGCTTGGGTAAGTATTTGATTTTCCGGAGTTGGCAACGATAAAAAATGGCGTTGTAAATGGACGAAGTTGAAATTCTCAAGGTAAATAATAAAGTATAAATAAATAAATTGTGAGTAAATTAAAACATAACAATATTTAGACCTCCTTTATAATGATAATAAAATAGATAATCCATTTTTGACTTCAGTTAATTGAGACATCAGGTGGAGTGGGGAGGTGAACTTTAAAAAACTTAGAATTGAATAATCATCTTCTTCTTGAGCAAGAATTAAACCAAAAATGGTTTGTTCTGGTCCCAAGCAGACAGAGTAAAGCTGGTCACTCCAATTCTTTTTTGGACATCCTACACTTGTACATCTTTTCGGCTTATAATTTCATAGTTGTTTGGAGATGCAGCAGTCATCCATTTTGTTAAGATGTTCCAACCATTTTAGCTGATATTGAGTAACCCTATCAACTATACTCATAACATTCAGTTCATACCATACATTGACATTTCGTTTGCAGTTTTGAAGAGTACATCATGCCACATGCCTGAGAAATCTCACTTCAGCTGCTTGAATATGACTGGCCTGGGATTTCATTAAAGTCCAATTCTCAGACCCATATAGAAATGTGTGTGGGGAGCGCCGTCAGCCTATAGAACTTTCAGGCATATTTCTTTACTCATTGATTTCAGAATTCTCCTGATGGTCTCTCTCTCTCTCTCTCTCTCTCTCTCTCTCTCTCTCTCTCTCTCTCTCTCTCTCTCTCTCTCTCTCTCTCTCTCTCTCTCACACACACACACACACACACAGCTGAACTTGAGCAACTTCGTAACCACATCATTATTTTTTAATGCAAGACACATTGCAGCCCAGATATTCAAATTTGCTGACTTGCTCCTGAACAATACCATCTACAATTTTTGCTCATATGGGGTCAGCTCCATGACAAGCCATCACCTTGGTCTCAATGTCGAGATCTGTACTCCAAAATCCTTAGATTTTAATGAAAAACTAAAATACTTGTTTCATTCATAAAATAAATTAACAGATTATGAGAGTAGTAAACATTATAGTAAAAGCAGTTAATCACATTGTGTGTTGATATTTTTATATTTGTTTAACACTTTAACGAACATGTTGGGAATGTATGCCCGCTTCTTGTCTCCCCGTAGGGACCGCAGTGGATGAATACAACCTCTCAAACATTATTCAGAAAAATTGCCTCTCTAGCCTAGACCAGAGCTTCTGAAACGTTTCTACGTGGTGACCCCTTTTACCTGAGCAAAATATTTTTTGCGACCCTGGGTATAGAGGTTTAAAAACTAGGAATACAAATTAAAACATTTGCTGGTAATGAATCAGAAAAATCTGGTAAAGAAAATTCATTGAAAAACAATTATTTGGTATACATGTAAATATAATTTACCATGTATTAAAGACAAAGCCAAATATTCATACTAATGAGCTGAGTGTGCTTGTTTACTTTTACATAAAGACAAATCTTGTATGAATATTTGATACTGCAGGACATAGAGCTTATTCAGCGTTTTGCAGAGTTGACAGATTTTTAATTTTATAAACGTTATTGCTGAAAATGCTGCTTCACATAAATACGTAGTACAAAATGGTAGAAGTATGTTTAGGGCCATTTCAGACAGTGTTGGAAATTCTGTCACAATCTCGAGCCAAAATTCATTTTACAATTTTTTTGGAAAACTCATGTTTTAAACCTGTCTTGCTCGATAACTCAGCAAATTCTTCTTGAGCATTTAATGTTAAATGACTGACATTAATCATTTCAATTGAGTATGGCTTATGAACCCAATTTTCTTTCTCAACATCAAAAGTTGGGGGGAAGTATTTTTGAAATTGTCTTCAGACACTTCAAATGATTAATTATAACTTTCAAAATTAAATCATTGAAAAGGTTATTTTTGACTATAAAATCATCTATAGCTGTAAACATTTCTAAAGATCCATTTTCCACTCTATTTTCTACATGTTCAGTTTTTTAATAAAACTTTCAATTTTATATTTTAGCATAAATATGTAACAGTTATTTACTTGAAGTGACATGTTTAAATCATTCAATTTCTCAGATACATCTGACAAATATTATAGTTTTAAAAGCAATAATTCATTGTAAAAATATCAACAAAATTGGATTTCTGCTCAATTAAAAATATTACAACTTCATCTTTCAACTGTAGTAATCTGTAATAACTTTGTCCTCTTGAGAGCCACAGTACTTCTGAATGTAGCAATAAGGTTTGGTAATTGGAATTCATATCTTTGCAAAGGTTTGAAAATAGACAACTGTTAAGGGCTCGGCTTTTTATGAAATTATTTATTTTGATAGCATCGCAAAGCACATTATTTAAAGCTGGTGATATTTTTGGCTAAAAATGCTTCCCAATGGATCGTGCAGTGAGTAAAAATGATATGTTCATTGCCATCAGCTTTAACTTTTGATACAAATCCAATATTCACACCCATCATTACCAGTTCATTGGAAACTTAATAGTAACTAAAATAAAAAATGAAGAACACACATCACTACATACTTATTTTTTACTTTTAAAATAAAATAGGAAACATATTATTTATCTATAAAACGCACATATAATTTATTCTTCTTGGAATAAATACTAGCTTCAATTTATGAAATTTTTGAGCAGATTTTTAACTTCCTCTGATTATTGTTTCTGTTTACAACAGATAACTCATTAAAGAAAGCATTTCATATAGGTGAAATGTTGAAAGGGCCTGTTAATTTTATTCTTACTGTCAAGGATATATCAGTAGAACAATTTTGCGATAAACCGCTATAATTCAGGACATTCAATAGGCTCAACTGTGCAAGCGGAGGTGACAGCAGAATGCATAGGTCAAACAGTGGGGGTAAACTGGTATGGTCCGGTATGGTAACCAGTCACAGTTGGCGAATTGGCGCAAATGCTCTTTTATTATCATAAACTCACAGACATACTATACCTGCAGTGTTGCCAAACTGTTTTGAATTAATTTTTGGTCATTGTGCAACCAGGAATGTTTTAGTTTTGTTAAAATTTCTGCGACCCCCAACTTTAGTTACACAACACCATATGGGGTCCCGACCTACACTTTGAGAAGCTCTGGCCTAGACGACTGGTTTTTGGTTGATTTTTCTGTATGATGCGACCTCTTTAATCAATGTGAACACAAAAATGTATTTGGGCTCACATTTTCAATCTTTATAAAATTCTTATTGTAGTTTTTTTTGTTTCTGGTGTTATTTTCTTTGTATCTCGCTATATAAATATCTTTGAGTATAATGGTCATGCCTTTATTTCTTTATGTATAATGATCACATATAATTCTTAAAAATCATAAGTAAGGTAATATATAAGGAAATTGAAGATAATTTCTTTTTCTCCAGTGCCAGATGTATCAGCCTTTTAATACAAAAAATAAATTTGTTGGTTTGTTTTATAAAAATGCCAGTACGGAAACAACAAATTATAATGAAGATACACTTTTTTGACAGTTTTTAATTATGATCTAATAACTGCAATGATACATATTCTATTACTAAGAGAACACTTTCTTTTTGCACAACGAAGTGAACATGGCAACACTCAAAAAGCGAAATAAGAAAAAAACATGTTAGAAACAATATAGCCCTACTTATACTGAAAGGAAACATGAATGTGAAAAAGACTGTACTATTTTTCTTCACAATGTGAATCATTTGGGTGTCATAGAGTTGCATGTTCCTGATATTGTGTAGCGATATCCGTGATGCAAAGATGAAACACACATACAGGAAACTGTGTGTAATAAAATAAACAATATTAAAATATTGATTACAAGGCTGATGCAGTTGAAAAATAGACTTAGTCCCCTAGTAAGAAAAATGAATTTTACCGTGGTAGTTAAAGTGTCACGAAAATAACTTAATTAGCACATGCCCTCATTTGTAATTTACTCATTTGATTATAAAAATAATATATCAGTATGGCTTATATCCAGTATCAATATAAGAAAGGAAAGGCTATGTTGTTACAATAAGTAATACAAGTAGCATATGTAACTATATACGTATATACACATAATTTATTTAATATTTATAAATTCTTTACCTCAAGATGTTTTATTCCCATATTTGGTACATGTTTCAGGAAGCGTATTGTTCCCTTCCTCAGCCTTCCTGATTTTATATCTTGTGGAGTATTTATGTTTTGGTTGGTTGTTGTTATGGTTTCCTGTTGGTTTTTGGTATTTTATACTGGTGTTATTGTGTTTGATTGTAATGTATATATTAGCTTTTTGAGTATTTTCGATGATGAGTGCTTTGGAAATTGTACTTTGAATTAACAGACTAATTCCTGAACAAATATAAATCAATATAAAACATGACACAAAACACAGCAACCAACCAAAACACAAATACTCCACAAGATATAAAATCAGGAAGGCTGAGGATGGGAACAACATGCTTCCCAAAACATGGACCAAATAAGGAACTAAAACATATTGAGGTTAAAGAATTTATAGATATTAAATAAATTGTATATGCATTATGAAATAGAATGTAGCAAAGTGTTTAAAATGTGTGTGTGTGGTCTTCAAATAAGTACACTGCAATGTAATTTGAAGATATTATATAGGAGACCTGCAGGAAACTCAACGAGTTACTACAAAGGAATATATAATTTGCAATAAGAAAATCAAGGAAAAGCAACAATTATTACTTTCAGTATTGTTATTGATATTTTGATATCACCAAATTGTGAAATTAATGAAAATAAAAGTACAGTTTTGATTTATATTAAGAGCTAAGCTTATATTTTTATCTCTCTATTTAGTTTCTCTCAACTCAAATCACCTCTCCAAACTGCATAACTCTGTGAGAGTTAACCCACAGAAGGTGGTATAATGAAACTATGAGTGCCGGCATAGGCTAGAGATATTAATGATTGTTTCTATAAATTTAATGTAGTTTACGTAGTATCTGTACATAATACATGTTAATGTTCAGTGAAATGATAAAGATTTTCACATGCACATGCACGCACACATTTAGGGAGCTAGGCAAAGGTTCAAAGAGACCCTTCATTACTTAAAAAATAAAACTTCATATATCTGACATTCTGTTGCCTTCACACATTACTGGAATCTATCTTTCTTCTTATAAAGGCCACAACAGACAATCTGTTTACTTTTTTGCACACATGACTTGCACATAGTTATCTAAAGCTGGTACAAAAATTACATGTTAGCCTCTCTCCCCTCCCTATTACAATGTATAGTTCTAGTCTGAAGCACAGTTTGTGTGAATTGATAAACTAAATTTTGATGTTAAACATGTCTGTACACTGTGTTTTTCTTGAATAAGATATGAAACTACCTACTTACAAAATCTCGTTCAGCACAGATATAGGGTCCTGGCCTTAAAATGACAAGAAGGTTTTCTTTCTGAGCAAGTGTTATGTAGTGTATGATGTCCTTTTCTCCAGTGAAATCAAAGACACCAGGTGATGGTTCATGAAAGCTCCATTCTATATACCTTTATCAGACAGTTCGCAGTTATAAAATCACTGTTGAATGATAATAAGAATTTAAGATAATTTAGAGAAGTAATTATTTTTCCTGGCGTTAGCATTCTCTTGTATGAACACTGTTTACACTACACTATCTAGACTAGATAATCTAGTGTAGACTAGACTATCTAGATTACACTGTTTAAACTACCTAAACACCGTGATATGAACAATTCAATTAGTATATTAAATTGAATCTAATAATGCAGTCATATGGAAATGTAAACAGTGTGGTTTTATAGTTGTCTTGTTTGTTCATCATCTTCTTTCACTGCACTACACTTTATATAATATTGAAAACTTTCTCAAGTGAAACTTACTTGTCTGTTTTGTATGTAGAACGCGTTTCGGCATCGTGTTTGCCTTCTTCAGCTTTGCGACAGACTGCCAGTACCTAATAACGTTTGTTGGTTGGAAGGTATAGTGGGGGTGGTGTATAGAGGAAGGGGATTGGCGCGGGGATCCGAATTATTGTTTGTTTTGTGTATAACTGTGTCGAAAAGTGTATGTGATTTATATTGCAATTGGTCGTTTAGTATGTTGTTTGGTTGTGTTGTGTGGTGTTTGTATATTTCATAATGACCAAACAAACATAACAACCAAACAACATACTAAACGACCAGTTGCAATATAAATCACATACACTTTTCGACACAGTTATACACAAAACAAACAATAATTCGGATCCCCGCGCCAATCCCCTTCCTCTATACACCACCCCCACTATACCTTCCAACCAACAAACGTTACTAGGTACTGGCAGTCTGTCGCAAAGCTGAAGAAGGCAAACACGATGCCGAAACGCGTTCTACATACAAAACAGACAAGTAAGTTTCACTTGAGAAAGTTTTCAACATTATATAAAGTGTGGTTTTATTGTGTGTGTGTGTGTGTGTGTGTGTGTGTGTGTGTGTGTGTGTGTGTGTGTGTGTGTGTGTGTGTGTGTGTGTGTGTGTGTGTGTGTGTGTGTGTGTGTGTGTGTGTGTGTGTGTGTGTGTGTGTGTGTGTGTGTGTGTGTGTGTGTGTGTGTGTGTGTGTGTGTGTGTGTGTGTGTGTGTTTCTGATAGTATTTAGTTTCTTATTAACTGTATGTTACTTTATTAGTAAAGTAATGTTCTTTAATGACAACTGCAATTAGTGATGCAAAAATTTAAAAGCATATAGAAATACAAAAACTGATAACACTAACATAGAGGATGATAGAATTGCGTGATGAAAATAAAGCAAAAACATTCCCACCACACAGAACTAAGAAGAAATACTGGAATATTTAATTTAAATCTTGTCACTTGTTGTCAACTGGGTTAATTGAGCTAGGTTGAAAGGTGAAGTGTATATAAGACTAAGATAAACTTGAAATACATCTGGTCTTAAGTACAGATGATCAGTGACAAAAGAGACACAAATTGAAATGATCAGTAACATAGTGTAGTCTGATGTTCAGCTACAAGAACATTATATTAAACTGTGTGTCATGGAAATAATACAGTGTTCAATGTGGCATTGTGATTGAGATGTAATGCTAAGTGTTTGTTAGTAGTTTTTAGTTATTATACAAGTATAATATACTTATATTTACATATAATACATTATGAAAAGTGTACATTATAAAAAATATACATTACTATAGTTCAGTATGCCTGTGAAAGGAACTAAATTTAGGAAGAATTCATGGAACAGATTTAAATAATCAATAGAAATTGTGATTGTGATCCAAACTGTTTAGGCATGGACTCAGTTTCATCCAAAGGAGGCGGATATTGTATTGTTGTTGTTATTCTTCTTCATATTCTTATTATTATTGTTGTTGTTGTTATAGTTTTTATAGAGGGGGAAAATGCTTTATACACCATCAGCGTCGTTTTCCCTGATGTGTGGGACTCACACGCACTAAACAACCCACCTCTAATTCAGGCATTCATATCCATCCTGGAACCACTTAGCATATTACTTCAGGATGGAGCCTATTGCGCCCTTATTGGGATCCTTTTAGTTAACCCTTATCTTCTACTGCCTGTTGGATGCAAGTTGGGCCTGTCTAGTAGGACTCACTGAATAAATGCAGAGATATGGTCCCATTCTGCCTTGCCATGAATCATAAAATCAACTATGCTCTCGGGCATGATCTCCCCAAGTTCCATTTCCAGTGCCATCCTCTACCTCGTGAATCTGCAGCACTTGAAAAGGTGTTCAAGGCATCTTCAAAAGGAGTGTCCCTGTATTAGCATGCTGGGCATAGTACCGTTTCCATTCTGTGGAGGTAGGCATTAAAATTCCCTTGGCCACTGAGGAACCATGTCAGATGGTAGTTAACCTTGTCAGATGGTAGTTAACCTCACCATGTTGGCAGTCAATCCATTCCTTCAAGTTCAATATGAGCCTTGTGGTCCATCTTCCTCTATCCTCTCTAATCCATTGATCTTTCCAATGCCAGAGAGTGAGTTCCCTGGCTTCATGCCAGGCTCCCTTCCAATTATGTTTCTTCTTTTGAAGAAATGATCCCACTTGAAAGCCAACAGGTCTATGTGTATCACTCGTGCTATCTCCAGGACAACTGGCTCTGGCAAAGTACAGTAAAAGGATGCTACTATGAGGGCTCCTATTCTCTGCACTGATGTCATATGTTACGTTTTCTGTAGTTCTCTGCCTTTGCTGCATTAGGCCAGATTTCACAACCATACTGAAGGATAGATTCTGTAACCGCTATCAACAATCGCCTCTTGCTTGCAGTGAGACCTCCTACATTGGCCTCAAGTCTGCTGAGTTTTGTTGTGATGTGTCCTGCCTTATCAGCTGCATACTTGATTTGCTCCCAATAGGAAAGCTCTACATAGCTGGGTCTTCTAAATGTCGAGACTTTTCCAAAATTGATCACACTAAGTGATAACTTTCCAGCCAACTCAAGCACCCATCTTCCCCTTGAGTCAATGTTTGGCACCCCACTCTACTGCCCTTGCATTGAAGTCTCCAGCAACAATGATGGTTCCTTCCCATTCTTGCAGAATGTCCTCCAATCTCTCCAGTTTTTCTGAAACTTAAGTATAACCTTGTTTGGGTGGAAGTAGCAGTTCATAAATGCAACCCCCCACTTCTAACCCAAACGAATCTCCTACAAGAACCGTGACTTCCAACCAAGACTCCACCCATGTCTGGTATCCAGATACCCACAGTACCTAATATATCAGAATACCATCCTGGTGCATCTCTTTGGTGTCCTGCTGAGTCTGCACAAGAAGGTCATCCGTGACTCTGTTTCTATATAGATTGCCTTGCAGAACCTTCATACTCTTTTTTGCCTCGTCTAGTACTTTCATGAACACAAGACAATTGCTTGTCCCTGGGATATGGCCTGTCTGGTTTGGAACTACATTCTTTTCAGTAAACAGGACGGACTTTGGTCAGTTTCTACAGTCACTGTTGTTGTGCCCTGATTCTCCGCACTGTCACACAGCCCCAACTGCCTTCTGTCTGGTCCCTTGCAGTTGGCCTGCCGATAACCATAAGCAAAGTAAGTGTAACACTGTATGATCCTATGCTGAACTCTGCAGTTCATCCAGCCAATTTTGATGTGCTGAGACTTCAGCAGCTCTTATGCTAATTTCTACAATGGGCATCTTTTGTTCCTTCCTTTTGGCACCTGTTACTGTTACCTTCAGGTCCCCTACAAGATCTCCAACCTCCCTTAATCGCCTCAGTCACTTCTTCTGGGGTGGTGAGGCTATCAATATTTCAAGACTCTCCTTTGGCTCCACCTTCTGGACAGCAGCATTTGACCCTAAGATGGTCTGTAAAGTTTCGCAGAATGCTGCTTTGTCCTGCGACTTCATGTCCAACTCTAGTAGGACTCTCTCGGACCCAGCCTGTTTGATATTATTTTTATAGTAGTAATAATAACTATTATTATTACTATTTTACTATTATTATTATTATTGAGCGGTCATGGATATTCATATAATAGGTAAAGCCTTGTCTTCAGGCTGCCTGTACTGTTCTGGTATAGAGGATAACGTGGAGTATACCTTCTTCAACTGTGGTAGGTGGGCCATGAGAAGAGTGTGTTTGGCTGCAGATATAGGAATGATAGTTATAGATAACATCCTCAGAGCCATGCTAAGAGGGGAGGATGTCTGGAACCGTGTGGCTCATTATGTAGAGGGCAACCTTCATGTTAAGAAGGGAGACTTGGAACATCTATAAAGTAGAACACTGTAGATGTGAGCCTATTGGGTGCAGGAAAATGGCTTAGTCTGAAGTAAAGAAGTGTGATAAACAGTCCCAGGCTAGTGCTTATTCAATGGAGGAGGGGTTTTAGTGGGTAATCCACTTGAAATGAGAGTCCCACACTTCATGTGTAGTTCCCATCCTCATTAAAAAAATTATTATTATGTTTAAATTTCAATACTGATTTAATAGACCCTTTGTTTATCTGATTTCAAAATAACACTATGAATAATAAAAGATTATTATTTTTTTGATATTTCCTTTATTGTCCATATGTTTATTAGAACCTGTTTTATACTATTTGGACTGTAGGGGTTTTCTGATAAAACTACTCTTTACATGTAAATTGAAGCTTGTTACTATACAATTTAATCACACATGTTTTTAGAGTAAGTGCATTGCCGCATTATATCTCTAAGGGTGGTATAATTATATCAAAATACAATTCTTTTCTAAATATCCCAAATTGTAGTTTTTCAATATTCTATAAAATGGCAGCAATCAATTCATTTTGTTATAGAGCTCAGAAGTGGTTAAAAGAGACAGAAATAAAAGACAGGGAGATTAAAAAGATAACGGGAATTGTAAGGAATAACAACTATAGCACCAACATAGTTGATAAAGTTATGAAAGTATTAACATACAAAAAGCTAAAAAAGAACCAGAACAAAAGAATTATGCATGGTCATTGACATACATAGGATCACATACCAGAAAAATTATAAAATGTTTTAATAAATACGGAGTAGAAATAGCAAAAAAAATGTAAAACGGTATTTGATAAGATAAGGAATAAAAATATAGAAAAAAATCCCAGTATTACAGAGAAGCGGAGTTTATCAATTAAAATGTAAAGAATGCAACAAAGTGTACCTAGGTGGGACAGGACGGAAATTCGTATGCAGGTTGTCTGACCATAAACATGGAGAAGGTAACAGAACAACGAATTCGCTATATCCAAGACATTTCATAGAAGAGAACCATAAATTTGTTAATCCTTTGGAAGACTATGAAATTTTAACAGTAGTAAATAACACAGTTGAAAGAAAGCTTAGTGAGGAGTTAAAAATATTGAAAGAAAGAGAGAAAGGGTTAGACAATTTAATGAATACTAAAACTAAATGTGATAATGAAGAAATATTTTATAATATAATTAAAAAGTAAAAGGTAGAGGACGGATAGATAATATTAAGAATTAAATTGCATATATGGATGATTTTGAAATAAGAGTGAGTGACCGCTCCCAAAAGTATGAATGAGAAAGGCTTTACAACGTTAGGTTTTGAAAAGAATGTACACACACACACACACAGAATGTGCTAGAAAAATATGTAACTGTACAGATGGGGGTGGCAGGGCTCAGAGGTTGGGAAGGGACATTTGATTTTTAGCTTATTTGGGGGGGGTGGACAGTTGGGCAGATGGGGGTGTGAAGAGGTTGTTTTATTCTGTTGTTGTTCCGATCTGATGATGAGCTGAGAAGCTTGAAAGTGCTAATTGAAATAATGTTTCTATAGTGGTGTGCAACAGTGATAATTCTGTTTGTAAAAGAAAGAAAGTGGAAGAAGCAAACGAGGAGTGGAAGCCAACAACAATAAGAAATGGGTAAATTTTTATGCTCTGAAATTGAGCATTATGTTTTGATATCAAAAGAAGTGATGACCAAGAGATAACTTTCTTTGTGTTTAAGAAAGTCTAACAAATGTAATTTTCTTTAGGCATTATTTGATTCTACTTTTCGTTTTCAATTATATTCTTACTTAATGTATGATAAGGAGTGGCATATTTTTTGCAGGGCTATTATATTTGTCTGTAGAATTGAGTATTTTGTAAAGAACTGCAAAAGTTTTGTTTTTTGTAATTAGCCTGATACAAAAGTGTCTCTTAAACATTGATCAGATACTTAAACATAATAATCTACGTTGTAACTGCATTTAATCCAGCTGCACGAGTTTTTTTCAGTCTGTCTCTCCAATATGCTCTTGGTGTTCTGAAGTAGTGAAATGACCCTGCTACATAACGGAAAGGCTGACCATCTTTTAGGAATTGACTGTTCACGTAGTCAATTTCAAAAACTCTGTTCATATGCACCTCCTACAATTAAAAACAATATAAATAGACCTCACAATTATAAAACTATTTTCTTCGTATATATTTTGTAATAACACATTAGAAACTGCATACAATACTACAACTTATTAATAGAATTAATATTATAGATAATAAACAAGAGAACAAAAACTAAATTTACACATATAACAATCTTTAATATTTAGCATGATTAGTAAAGTCTTAATGTCTGTGTCTGAAGAATTATTTCTTTTATAGGAATTTCCTTTTCCATATGTTTTGGTTGGTGGATTTTCATACTAAATATAACAGTTTAGTGATATATTCCACAAAAAATGTATTAAAATTCCCAGCTCCTTGTACCCTTCTTAATTTGAAACAGTCACTTTCTTTTTATGTCACTTTTAAAAATGGAGGTTCACCATAAAGTCGTGTTTGTGAAATACAAGAAATACAGTGGAATCTCACTAATTTGTCTCCTTCTGTAATTCATCACCCACACAACCTTTCTTTTTCTTCTTCTTTATTATCAAGAGTAATATAGATGCTCTAATCATAACCAGGGTAAACCAGAAACGTACTGATTGTAGCCGGGGTTCTAATGATAGCCAGGAGAATATATTGCAGAAGGTGCTGGTTCCGAGAATGGGTATTTTGTACTTGTGTACATGGCCCAATAAGTGTTGTGTTGTGTTGTACAGCATAATAAGTTTCCGAAAAGTCAGTCTCGCCAAGGGCTTGTGCTGATACCAAGAATTTGTTGTGAATGTTTCTGATCAGTTTTCAAGTAGAGATACTAGTGGTCAGTCATGTCTACTAAACGTACTCTTTATAAAAGTCTCAATTTACCAAAAAAATATGAAATTCTCCAGCGCCTTCAGATAGGTGAAGTGTGACTAGACTGTCAGAAATTTATGGTATTCCACGTACCACAATAAATTATATAAAAAAGAATTAAATCCTTAAATTTTTAGTGACCGTCAATCAATGAATGTTTTAGTGGATGGTTAGTGAGGATCGGTCAATAATACAAATTTTAGCTATTTTGCATCGACGTTTCGACAATATTTATTATCATCTTCAGGACCTGTATATGAAATACAATAGAAATATCAAACATAACGAAACAATTAAATATTTGGGTGAATGTGTTGGTGTATGTGAGTGTGTGCGTGCGTATGTATGTATCATTTTATATGTGAAGACTTATGATAGTCTGTTTACATCTTCAAATTATCTTTAAGAAAACGAGCAAATTATAGTATGAGAGAACTTAATTTATACAGTATTACAATTTAAATTACTAAATTGTGATTGTATGATTAATACCTTTGTATCATAAAATATTTCTCTCCCACCTACCTTTTCTTTCAGCCCAGGATTACGTCACACGAACTGCGAAATGCAAGTATGATTATAAGGTTACATGACAAATGTACGCTATACTCATTTGTATGACGGAATTCAAAATTTTATTATATAATTATGTCATTTTTTTGACTTTAAATTATTGAAATTTCTTACTTCTCTCAAAATAAAACATCTCATATATCTATTTATAACCAAACATTCCTCTCAATATGATGTACTTAATCTACTAATATTTCTAATTAAGGCGAACCCAGCTTGCTCATTCACTCATTCATTCACATAGTTCCCAACCCCAGTATATACAGAAAGATAATGATAATAATTTTTTCAATTTGGTAACGTTACATATGTAGCGTCCTCTTCCTCGACCACATAGCGCGTCTCCCAAAGTCTTTTGTTTTCTCGATGTTGATAAGTTTATGAACTCGCTTTTGATAACTTCCGATATTCACTGTTCATCACTGGTTACACTGTTATACACGTTTTGGAGAATCACATGGATGTTTTGTTGGCCGACTTAAACAAAAAAATGAAAATTTGCCCGGGCAGAAGACTGATAGGTACCACGCGTGGCCTATATTGTGAGTCGACTGGGAAGAGAGTAATCAACGCACCTCCCTCCAAACATTCGGACAGATCGGAAATTTCAATGCCTTTTGTGTAAAGTCTTCATCACTGCACACACAGTATGTGCTATTTAGGTGTGTTTGACGTCGACGAAATCTCACTGCCACTGGTTACGTCACTCGAATAGGCGGGTTCTTGTGCCTTGCTTCCGTCCGCTAACTCGCACATGGCAAACAAATCTCACAAATTAGCCATGTTGGCCGAGGTCTCTAAGCGTCGTTTGTGCGCCCCGCAGTTGTTCGCGCGTTTGGGTGCGCCACACAGCACTGAAGTTCCTGGAATTTAATTGTGTTGACAGCATGCGTCGCATTCCAACGTCCGACCACTTGCACAACTTCACATTACTGATTCTTTGTTCGACGACAATTTTAATTAACATTGGACTGGCCACGTAGATGGAAAACAAATTTATATTAATAAAATAAAATAAAACCCTCTCCCTGTTTAGCCCCGTTACAATACCCCCCCCCATGAGAGATCTGCTGGAACAGAAGAACTCTCATTGCTAAACCCCTAAGAGGATTGGTGAGGATATGGTGCCAACAACCCCCTGTTAATTTCTTAACGCTTCATGGGTAAACTACCCCCATAGCTCGGCGACTATGGCTGCACCAGAACGAGATTACTGGATTTCTCTGTCCGAGATCCCAACACCATAAAATCGAACAGACACGCACCACAGCGCACCTAACCTTCTATCATTCTACCCCCAAAATCAAAACCCTGGCTTTGTACCATACCAGATCCTCAACCGATATGTTCCCCCTTACATGCACACTGGGTTGCCTTTAGCAAGTACTGGGCGCGTACACACACTCATGATTACTTTCTAAACAAACTCATCATTTAAAATTCCCAAAATATTTATCTTTAAATTCAAAAAAATTCAAAATCAAATCGTTATATCTCCATTACTTCCTCAAAAAATAAAAAAAAAAAACAAAATCTTTTACATGAATCCATCAACTCTATTAATTTTCTTCACTACTCCTAATAATCATAAAGAGAAAAAAACACATTGAACATCTTATTAAATTATAAACGTACTTATCCTAACATTTAGTTACACATATATCTTAAACAATGTAGTTTAATAACAACACTAGTAACACACATAAACAACAATATACTTGAAACTCAAACATCATCTATATGGCAGGCATAAAAAAATAATTTTTTTTTCCAAAAAAATTTAAATTTATCAAAATATACTTTTCTCAGTATTCAGAAACATTTAAAATCATTTAATTCAATTAAACGGCAAAATTCCATCAATCATTTGCTAGAAACTGGTCTTGTCTATAACATCAACCATCAGCTGATCTTTCTGGGTCAAGTGAACGACCTTGACCTATATACATTATACAAAGCTACACTGTAAAATAC
This sequence comes from Magicicada septendecula, assembly GCA_034769895.1. NCBI lineage: Eukaryota > Metazoa > Arthropoda > Insecta > Hemiptera > Cicadidae > Magicicada > Magicicada septendecula. The sequence goes on from CM068368.1 coordinate 451,958,392, forward strand.
ATGAAAGATCTTTAAAATTCCTGACCTTCAAACATAGTACACCATAATAAAATAAGACATTCAAAATTAACATGGTTATTATTATCTTACAATAAACAATAAAATTTACCTTTAAACTGACCAAAATTTACACATTGTATAGCGTTATATTATTTTCAAGTTCTATTAAAATCTGTCACTTGCTTCAATTATTTGTACATTTTGACCATGACTTTCTTTCTTTAATATTTTCATTCTCAATTAGTTTGGGTGATTTAATTATTCATAACAACATTTCGATTTACAACTTGGCATTTATATATAATCTTACCCCACTTAGGACTCTAATACTCACTTAACAGCTTTTACCTATTATGACACCCATCTATCAAAACATCTACCAACCATTCTCTACCCCTAACTTACTACTCAAACTCAATTCGCATCATTCTACCCTTATATAAAAAAAATACTCTCTACCCCTTTGCACTCAGGATGTGTGTTCCCTTCCCACTGCTCATTCCCTTATGTTGGTTCCTGGACCCTCCCTAGGTAATCCTTTCCGGCGCTAATCGGTTCCCTTCCCGCCACAACGCTTTTCGTTGAGGACTCCTTATCACACCACCCCCCTTACAAAATTACCCATCAACTAATTACTCTCCCAATACATCACTTTCATCTACAAAATATCTCCATTTATTTATTACCTCAATATATCACTCATTACTCTGCATATTTTCCCATAGCTACTGTGTCACTATTACATCTCAAATCCTACATTACGTTTATTCACAACAATCTTACTTTGTTCAACTCCCCTTCTAACTTAACTTGGACTGATTTAATGTCCTATTGAAATAATAATCACCCAAAATCTAACATTTACCACATTTTACAGTACCTTTACCATTGAAAATTCAAAATTAGCTCAACTCATTTTACCATTTAATTCAAAATCTCTTAAACTCATTGAAAAGCTATTATTCAATCATTAATTATATTCAATTTTCATTATATTCAAACATTTAGTTACATTGAAAATTTGCAAATCTTTTATAAGTGATATACTACATTTATAATTCCAGCAATCAGCTGATTTCCTTGGCAAGGTGAATGACCTTACTATAGATACCATTCAACAATTATATCAAGTACATATTTTCATAATCCTTATACCTAACATACTACATACAATTAATACCCATACACAAAATTATATAGTCATTATCATACACGGTTATCTGAAATCATTACAATTAAATCTGGTACTTAAAATGGTTTTGCTCTCATAGGGACATACATCGCTACTCATTAAGTCATAGTCATAGCAACAGTTACTGAACAGCTCTATTGATTGTCAACCCCCAACTCTCTCTATAGAGTCGTGTTATAAGCTGACCGCCCGCTGTTTACAGAGGTCGTCACCCTCTCGCTGAATTTACAGCTACACTCCCACTACATCGTTACTTAAAATCCCCCCCTTTACCCAGTTACAATTAGGTAAACCACCTGCCGGTCGGTCTAGGTATTTACCTTGTGCACAGATGCGTTATCTGTGCCCCTGGCTTGTAACTGCCAGCTCCTTTACCACACACACTATTGTTTTCTGATGTTGGACTGTGGCGCCCATTTGCATTCCCAAGAACTGAAGTTATATATATAAGGTATAGACGCTGCCTATACCGTTCTTGGTTCAGCGTTACATAAAAATTCGGTATTACTGATGTCCGAGGACACCAGTAATCCTACTAAAATGATTCACACACCCTTAATCACGGCACTATCGACACCTTCGACGATAGCCACTGTTCCATAGTTATGTAGTTTCCCCTGTTTTTACCCCCCAGTTCAATTTCAAAATTCACCAATTTTGTAACTACTTACATAATTCCACGGCCAGGGCCTGGTGAAACCGTGACCGCCCGAAATGTGGGGAACTACCAAAAGACATATAAGGTTCACATTGACACTGCTACTACAGTTCACAGAAGGTCAACTCTTATATGTTTGGGTATATTAATTACTTTTTCATTCTTAACATAATACATACAATATACTCATAAATAACATAATTATCATTGCGATTATTCCATTAAAACAAACAATTCACATTTAAGGTTGATCAGAAATTACACACCTTACATCCTTACATTTGCATATAAAATTATAAACATTATATTTTAATTCCAATTGAACTTCTATTAATTAATTATCAATTAATTATCATTTACTATACCATTAACTTTTCCAAAACTTTTCTTTGTTATCAACCTTCCTTTTACACAACATTTCATTTAAAATTTGCTATTTAGACATTGAACATTTTACTTTTTTTAAATTGCATTATAAAATTCATACTTACAGTACATCACTCACATACTGTCCTAAACACAAAATATAAACACCAAACACCAATAACTCCATGTACCTTCTGAAACATTTTAACAACCATGTTATTCCACAAACTAAACACAATTTAACATTTATTTATTTATTAATTATTATCAAATTTAAATCTCATAAAATAATTTAAATTCATCATCAAAATTCAATGATATAACATTTTAAATCAACCAAAAATATTTAAACATCTCAAATTACTTTAATTCCCTCAAGTATTGAAAACACAACATTCTTAATTACCTTACTTCCAAACAATTACAATTCATTAATTACCAACTCATTATTTATTTAGTCTGTCAAAATATTATTATTATTATTATTATTATAACAATTTCTACTACCTACCCACATTGTTTACATTACATACTTGTTACAATACAAACACAATTAATTTCACTAAAATTTATTTACAAATCTTTGTCATTATTGTTCAGTCTTCCACACCTCATTTCCTAATTCAGCAAGGTCATAACCATAAATTAAAATATTTAAAAATGTTCATACACTGATTTCTTATCTAACCGCCATCGTTGTATAATAGTCTTATTTTTTTATAACACTTCTCATTCTTACTCACACTCAATTTATTATTATTATTATAATAACTCATTAACTCTGTCATTCATTGTACCATTATTATTTATAGGATTATTCCCTTTTATTATTTCATAAACCTTGTCAATATTAGTTATTTTTGTCCAGTCTCCATCAGTATTTTTGGTTAACATCAGGTAATTTATTTTATCATCATACTTCTCCACTACACTTTTGTTATCATTTATAAAGGTATCATCAAAATAATTATTGATCTCTATTTTACAAGGTAAGTATTTTATATCATTTATCTTCACCACTTCTAACCTCTCTCTCAATTCTTTATACTTTCTCTTTAACTTAAATACTGGCATCTCACCATCTACACACAAATCTCTCTCAAAAAATCTCTCACCCCACCGCCATATCACATTTTCTCTCTCACTCCATGCAGAGGGTACTGCTACATTAAAACATTTCCTGATTTCTCCAGGAACAACAACAAAATTCAAAAAACAATTACTGGTAGACCATTTATCTACCCAGTACCTTCGTGAAGACTTTTCTTCACCCCCCACAACACCTCAAAAAAAATTTACCCTCTGCCATCCCTCTACTTGTTCACTCTCTTCATACTCTCTCTCTATCTGATCAACATCCATTTCTACCCCTTTGCAACCCATTACTCTCTCACTCTCACTCACTATCTCACTAACTGTTTTCAACGTATCACTCTCTGATACCACATTTTCAATTACATTACCATTTTCAATATCATTTTTATCATTTGTTACCTTATTCTCTAATACCACATTTTTACACATATCATTATAATTCTCACTTGTTTTACAGTCATCATTTACCTTGTTATTAATTATTTGATTTGCTTCACTTTTAATTTGTTTCCCTACTGACTCTACTACTTTCTCAACACTCTGTTCTAATTTGTTAAAGTTAATTTCTATTATTTCATTAGTTTCGTCTAAATGCTTATTAATTTCATTCATATGGTTTTTCAACTCATCAAATTTATTATTCTGTATGTCAAATTTAATATTTTGTTCATTGAGTCAACTATTCTGTTCATCGAATTTAACACACAACATTGCATTCATGCCACACAAATATCTCATCACATCACTATTATCAGATTGATTAATTTTGTTAGTCGATATTGGGGTTTTTTGAATCCCCGCATCATCTGTAATACTTGTTTCACTTTTAACATTGATTTTTATTTTATTGTCCTGACTCACGTTTGGAGTCGAGTGAACCTCAATATTATTCATAACAGCTGACTCATCAAAATTGTCAACATTAGTTATTTCATTGACATCGTCATTATTTCCTGCCATTTTTAAATTGTAAATTTACTGGCTTTTGTCTCACTAATCTTTAATTTACATCTATAACCTATACATACAACCTTATGTACTTTACGTAATTTTTGCATACTGTAACTTTTTCAACCCCTCAACCATACTTGCATTTCCGTAGGTGCGGAATTTCATATATACATTTACTTAATAAAATTCGTTCCAGTTCGTGGCGCCATTTGTGATTATACGATTAATACCTTTGTATCATAAAATATTTCTCTCCCACCTACCTTTTCTTTCAGCCCAGGATTACGTCACACGAACTGCGAAATGCAAGTATGATTATAAGGTTACATGACAAACATACGCTATACTCATTTGTATGATGGAATTCAAAATTTTATTATATAATTATTTCATTTTTTTTACTTTAAATTATTGAAATTTCTTACTTCTCTCAAAATAAAACATCTCATATATCTATTTATAACCAAACATTCCTCTCAATATGATGTACTTAATCTACTAATATTTCTAATTAAGGCGAACCCAGCTTGCTCATTCACTCATTCATTCACATAATTCCCAACCCCAGTGTATACAGAAAGATAATGATAATAATTTTTTCAATTTGGTAACGTTACATACGTAGCGTCCTCTTCCTCGACCACATGGCGCGTCTCCCAAAGTCTTTCGTTTTCTCAATGTTGATAAGTTTATGAACTCGCTTTTGATAACTTCCGATATTCACTGTTCATCACTGGTTACACTGTTATACACGTTTTGGAGAATCACATGGATGTTTTGTCGGCCGACTTAAACAAAAAAATGAAAATTTGCCCGGGCAAAAGACTGATAGGTACCACGCATGGCCTATATTGTGAGTCGACTGGGAAGAGAGTTATTAACGCACCTCCCTCCAAACGTTCGGACAGATCGGAAATTTCAATGCCTTTTGTGTTAAAGTCTTTGTCACTGCACACACAGTATGTGCTATTTAGGTGTGTTTGACGTCGACGAAATCTCACTGCCACTGGTTATGTCACTCGAATAGGCGGGTTCTTGTGCCTTGCTTCCGTCCGCTAACTCGCACATGGCAAACAAATCTCACAAATTAGCCATGTTGGCCGAGGTCTCTAAGCGTCGTTTGTGCGCCCCGCAGTTGTTCGCGCGTTTGGGTGCGCCACACAGCACTGAAGTTCCTGGAATTTAATTGCGTTGACAGCATGCATCGCATTCCAACGTCCGACCACTTGCACAACTTCACATCACTGATTCTTTGTTCGACGACAATTTTAATTAACATAGGACTGGCCACGTAGATGGAAAAAAAATTTATATTAATAAAACAAAATAAAACCCTCTCCCTGTTTAGCCCCATTACAAAATGTAATGTTATTTTAATTAATTAAACAAACAATAATCAACAATTGGATATTAGATTGGTACATAAATTGTTTATACCTACAGCAGTCAACATATAGCAAAGTAATATATTACCTATAACTAAAACAGATTAGGGGAAGTTCATCACGTAATTATTAAAAGTTAACAAAGTAATATATTACCTATAACTAAAACAGATTAGAGGAATATATGTTGCTATATGTTGACTGCTGTAGGTATAAACAATTTATGTACCAATCTAATATCCAATTGTTGATTATTGTTTGTTTAATTAATTAAAATAACATTACATTTAGTAATTTAAATTGTAATACTGTATAAATTAAGTTCTCTCATACTATAATTTCCTCGTTTTCTTAAAGATAATTTGAAGATGTAAACAAACTATCATAAGTCTTCACATATAAAATGATACATACATACGCACACACCCGTTATGTTTGATATTTCTATTGTATTTCATATACAGGTCCTGAAGATGACAATAAATATTGTCAAAACGTCGACGCAAAATAGCTAAAATTTGTATTATTGACCGATCCTCACTAACCATCCACTAAAACATAAAAAAAAATGGTGATCGAATTGCTGGAAATTTTCCAGCAATGCCTGAAAGAGGAATTTTGGCCTCAGGTACTGTTTTACTTCAGACAAAAAATCTGCCAGAAAAGTCTCTATTAATTTCTTGGCTTTAGTTGCCCATGACGTGTCCAATTGATTAACTAATTATAAGTATAATACTACTGGTTCGGAACACTAAGTTCTTTATTGGTAAAGATGTAAAATTTTTACCTTATAGCCTGAACCAGTTTTCGCTTAAAATTACAAGCTTCATCAGATACTGCCACTACAAAAGCTATCCATCTTGTTCTTGGTTACAACACCGTCATTTGAAAGATTGTTGTTGTGTGTGTGCGGTGTGATATTTTCGAATAGTACGTGTAATTTGAATTTTGTCTGTTCATTTATGATGTTGTTTTTGTGTGTTTGTATATTTCTAGTTGTTCGAGAGTGTCTAGTTTTCAGCCTTTTGTGTATTGATAATGACAATTCAAATATTTTGAAAATAAAAATTTTAATTAAAAATGTATTCTGGTGTATTATTATTGTGTATGTTGTAACATGACATAAGATAGCAGAACGATAAAACAATTATCATTAGAAACTACGAAGGAATTGATGGACAGAATTTAGAAAATAGAATCAATGTCAACATATGGACTATACAATGACAGACTAAGACAATACCCAATTGATTGGTGGTGTGAGTGAAAAATATTTTGACTTTATGATTATTCCCCAACCCTTTTAAACATAAAAAGAATATGATAAACAAAAGTGGAAGTACAAAGCTGTAGATAAAAATATGAATTAGAAAATAATAACCGTTTCATGTTAAACTCTAGAGATATAGAGGTAACTAGTTAGTGATAATAATAATAAGGCTAATAGAATATAAAAGAATAAAACAATTATAAATATCCAATATTTAATGGTAAGTTCAGATATATGATTAATTTAAAGGTATAAAAGGAATGTGAGCAGTGAGTGATATAAGTAAAGAGTGTATAGAACCCATGAATGTTATACTAACTGAAAGTCAGCAGTAGTAATAAAGTGTAAAATGAGTAATAAATAATGCTTGAGTCAAAAATGATGAATGTATACTGGGAAAAAACTAAGGCATAACAGGCCTATACAAGTGGAATAGGTAGAATTAATGTTCATGTTTTAAAATAAGAAAATAATAGTTAAGTAATAGTTATAGTTATCTGTTTGTGTTAAAAAGAATATATATGAGGGTAAAAAAGCATGTTTAATGAATAATAGTTAATGAGAGTAGGAATGTATGTAATGTATTAAAGAATAGCATGTTAGAAAGAATAGATTATGTTTTAAAAATGATGATGAATCATCAGATGTTATATGTTAATTTATTATAGTTATGTTTAAAATAGTTCAGTTTCATGAAACCCAAGAAATATGTTATAATAACTGTATAAAGAAAATCAGTTGGTCTAGGCATAAGGAGCCTATAGTAAAAAACAGTAATTTGTAAAATTTGATATTATAACAATAGTAAGTAAGGACAAAATGTAGGTAATATTATTAGAGTTGATTATATGAATTTAAAGACACACAATGTATACCAAAAGAAACAGTTATAAAATAATTAATAGAAAAACAAAATTGTTAAAATAGTAACTTAGTAAATGCTGAACAGAAACTATTCATGTTTGGTTTCTAATTAATTGATAAAAGAAATGCCATGCAATAATGTTATTATCTTAAGAATTCATAGTAGTATAAGAAGATTATACTAATTTAAAAATATTTGTTAATAGCAAAATCTAACGGTGTATAAAATTTTTTCAACCAATAGGAGTATGAGGCTTGCTGCCTTGACAACCAAACATTAACAGAAAAAGTCGTTAGTCCATTATTAGATTCAGAGAAGAGCAGATTAAAAAATTCATGCAGCTCAATATAATAATATAAAAGTAATAAATCAACTAGAAATGAAATTGTAATGAACCAAAATGAGATGATGAATAATAATAGTATGACAAGAAGAAATTTAATAACCAGAATTATTTAAAATTGAAAGAAAAAATATACTTAATAAATTATAAAAGAAAAATGAACTCAGAGAGACAAATCAGATGTAAATGAATGTGATAAGTATAAATTAACTTAAAAAACTAAATGAAAAAAGACTAGTCTACACTGTGACACTTATTCACTCACTAATAGAATTTATATAAATACTCAATTAATGAATAAACTAGTGACAATCAGTTTATATCTTTATTCACTGTTTAATAACATTGTGATCAAATTATTGGACATTGGAATCTTCTTTTAAAACGAACTATTAACCTATTCACCAACTTTGATCCAACACGTCATATAACCTAAGAATTAATTTATTAAGAAACTGTATAATATTTAAGTATGTTTATGTGAAGCTTTATATTTCCTAAAGGGTGTGTTTTGTTAACTTTTTGTAATCCAAAGGACCTAACGAACTAGTTTTAATAAGTAAAAAATTTGTTTAGTATCAACTCTGAGAGCCTTGTTGCCAACTGCTGAGCATTTAAACATCGTAGCTGGAGCAAATATGTTATTATAAAATTATTTTAATTGTTTTAAAGGAAGAAATACACAATCTAAAACCAGTATTGAAGATTTTAATTGCATGGTTAATTTATTTCTATGTTAATAATATTTTATATCTTCATACAGCAAAAGGCGAAAATTTTTTTATCAAAAAAGGAAGTTGGTAACAATTGTTTTTAGGAACGAAATTCGAATTTTTATCAAAAAAGGTAAGTCGACCAAATCTAATAAAGAAAAGGTGAATAAATAAAACAGGAAGTGAGTAATTTTAATTGTTTTAATCACAAAACAATTTGGCGCCTAAATCAGGAATAAGCAACATACAACATCAGTAAAATAAAATAAGGTAATAGATTGGCAAAGCAAGGTGAGGCTTCAACGGGTACAACTCGGGTTCGTAACAAATTGGCGAACAACGTGAGGCATTTCACACTCAGAAAAATTTTGTTACAAGATTGACGCAACCAACGTGTGGCTTTCAAACCATACTGATTCATTACATAACAAATTGGCACCAGCAACTTGGGGCTTAATTAGAAGGGAGGAAATTTTGTTACAATGTATATACACATGTATGGTTATTAATTGTCATTACTGTCAAAAGTTTGAAGCTAAAAAAAAAAAAAAAAAAAAAAAAAATTATAGCAGTTAGCAAATTCATAAAAGAAATACTAAAATAAATAAATTTAAATTTTCTTATATAATTTGTTTGCTTTGTATATGGTAAAGTATCACTGTAAATACCATCATCTATATTCTTCACTGTAAATGTCATCATCCTTCTCTATTACATATTAAGGATAACATTCTAAATATATGAATTCAGGCAGAAAACTCCTGCCTGTGGTCATTCATTGCTTTTTGGCAACAAAACACTGAACAGTCCTTCTTGAAGTTGCAGGACATTAAATTGCAATTTTTTTTTATTGCCTGTATTCTTCCTCCATCCCCAAGCCTTAACAACTTGTAACAATCCAACCATCTCTGGAAATGTAGATCATCATCTACATGCCCCAAGCAATTGCGGCTTTGTTCTAATTTTAAATGTCAATGGCTGTAGGCACAATAAGAATGTTGCATGTTATTTTTCTTCACGGGGACATTTTGTCTAGTAAATTCCTAGTTGGAAGTTTAATAAGACAATGACAGACTGAATTTTGATTAGATTAGATGTTTATCCTGAGCAAAAAACTATTTTTGGTCATGAATTTTTTACTGTCTTAAGCACTTATTTTTCAAAGCCCATTTAATTTTATTTCCATACTAATAATATTGTTAACAAAAGCTTCACTATAGCCTACACATTCTCTCCAAAAAATCACACACACACACACACACACACACAGTCATTTTCTACATCAGCAACTGAAACAAAACACCTGTTCACTGGTGGCACCATTTTTATTTACCAATATCACAAATAAAAATATAATACACAAAATACAATAATTGTATTTTTTTGTTTACGCAAATTGAGTTGAATGACTTGGTAAGGGATTTGGGCCTAACTAAGGAAAAAGCTGAACTGCTTGGCTCTACACTAAAAGAAAAAAACTTGTTGACAGCTGGAATGTCTGTTTATGTGTGTTAGGTAATTAATGTTGTAAATGTATTTGCCAGGATGCAGAAAATAATGATGAGCGTGGACTGTAATTTAATACATTTATTAATGTTTCGTTGTACTACAATTTAATTTGAATTGTAAGATTGGCTAAGTCTGGTACACATTTTGAATTTTGTAAAACCACGTCGGGTAAAAAATGTTACATGGTAAATTGAGGCGCAAGTACGCAACACTCAAAGCTACATGAAAATGTTGTAGGGCCTAAGGCCTACATAATTGTTTCGACAACAAATAAAAATGGAAGAAATGACAGGACGAAGCAGCAAACGCGATTACGTCCGCTGCCCGCCGACGTACGTTGCACTGTGTTTTAGCCTGTTCGCATCAAGCGTGAGGCCAGAGTGTACAGATTAGCCAACCTTTGAATATGAAATTCCCACATTACTGTCCATAGCTGCCCGCAAAAAATCAAAAGATTTTTTAATACATTTTAATAATTTATTATAAGAAAACACAATGTACGTTCTTAATAATAGATATCAACTTCAGTAAATTGTATTGAACATTGAGATTGAAATGTTAGATAACAGTTATAACATTAAACTGTTCAGAGATAAAACCTGAATAATGATGATAACAGTTGAACAGGCCACAGTCGGCATACAAACTGATTTATACATGAGTATAAATGCATGAATTAGCAATGTATTGCTAATATATATAATATATATTGTATCTATACAATATAAGACAATATAAAACATGAATAATGAATAGTTTGACAATGTTTGATGATGAATAATCGGTGACTCATCACATGATGGGCCCGATACAAATTGCAAATATTTTATGCAAATCATGATAGACAGCCTAAACCAGTCAAGGCCAGTTGACTTATACATAATAGTATTGAGTGTAAAATGAATAGACAAAAATTATTACAAAATTATACATGTAAAAACATAGATTTAGCATAACGCTGTAATATAATAATTAAATGGTGCATGCTATACCTGACAGTTGCAGGAATGCACAATAAATTGACATGTGAAAACAGATTATACATTGTTGAATAATTGCAAGTACATAAGTGCAATGACATGTATGTCATAATTGAAAGCATGAATAATAATTGTGCAATACGTGATCGCAAAATAGAAATACAAAATATAAAAATATGTGCATGGCGCTTGGTCATAGACAGTAAATGCGGGTAGAATAATGTGTTTTACATAGATACAAAGTTATACATAATAAAATACAATAGAAATATGTTTGGATAATTACAAATACATGAATACAAGGCACAATAGCATAAGTGACAAGTACAGCAAATGTTTTTATACAAAATGTAATGCATGTGTTGAACAATTGCAAGTAACACATAAATTCATAGAGTAATAAAATGGCACACATATTAACAAAAATGTGCAAGAAAGATGCATACATGGTTTGTATAGCTGCAAAACCATGTGAATATTATATAACAAAATTTATGACATAAGAACAAATACTAAGCAAAGACATGACGCACCAATCAAATGTTGTATACACGAAAATACAAAAAATAGTTGAAGCTTTGCATATTAAATAAACTGACACTTGCTCGAGTAAAACAAACAGTTTCTGAATTGAAAATATACAAATTAAAGCTTATGCTAAAAATAAAGGTGCTTATAACTAACAAAATCTTCTTAGAACATTTGATTTAACACATGTTTGACAAGTACATACATTTAATTTTAAAAGGAAAATAAACTCTTTTTTACTGTTCGTCCCTCGCTGGCACCAAACATAACTTATGAATTGGTCTGCGATAGGTGCCAGTAGGCGTGCGAACGTCAACTACTCTAATTAAATTGTCTGGTCCGGGAAATGTGGCTGTAATTACACCAAATTTCCATGCTAATGGAGGCAAGTTATCCTCGATCAGCAAAACCAGGTCACCAATGGAAACGTTTTCCTTTGCGAATTTCCATTTGTGACGTTGTTGCAGTTGCTGTAAGTAGTCGCGAGACCATGATTTCCAAATGACTTGGACAAACTTCTGGAGAAGTTGCCAACGTCCAAGACGAGAGATGGAAACGTGAGATAAGTCAGGATCGGGTATTGCCGTTAATGGTGCGCAAATTAAAAAAATGGCCAGGGGTAAGTGGCACTGGATCGTTTACATCCGATGAAACGGCAAATAATGGACGTGAGTTTAGACAGGCCTCTACCTGTGACAAAACCGTAGTAAACTCGAAAGTGAGTATGGACTTGCCGACCACGCGGCGCAAATGATACTTTAAACTCTTTATACTGCTCTCCCAAAGACCACCAAAATGAGGTGACGAGGGCGGAATAAATGACCACTTAATACCATGAGAAGTAAAGGATTGGATTGATGAGGTGGCATCCTTATTATGCCAAAGATTGTAAAGGTCATGCAAAACGTTGCGGGCCTTCCTAAAGTTCGTGCCATTATCAGAATATAACTGGCTGGGTATGCCCCTACGGGCCATGAAGCGACGTAAGGCAGCTATAAACGCATTGGCCGTAAGGTCGGAAACCAATTCCAAATGAATGGCCCTGGTGGCTAAGCAAATGAACAAAGACACGTAGGATTTTGACAGAGTCCTAGATCTCTGCCCGCCATGACGAATCATGAAGGGACCACCATAATCAACTGCGCAGAATAGAAACGGCCGCGAAGGAGTAACCCTAGGAGATGGCAAAATACCAAGCCTTTGAATCTGATGTTTGGTGTTAAATCTGAGACACTTGACGCATCTACGAATGATGGAACGAATGACTATCTTGACGTTAATGATCCACCAACGTTGACGAAGTGAATGATGGACAAGTTGAGCACCAGCGTGGAGGAGACGAATATGCTCGTACTCGATTATAAGGCGAGTGTGTGAGCCGATGGATGCAAGACAATAGGATGCTTATTGTCATAGGGTAGTTACGACTGCTGTACGCGTCCGCCGACACGTATGACGCCAAACTCGTCAAGAAACGGGTCCAGAGAAGATTTCTCGGCCCTAGAGGGTCTAGTATTTTTGATGAATCGAAAGCAATAAGCGTACACGCGAGTCAGACGGTGCAATGAAGAAAAGTCCTTTGAAAGATCAATAGGTAGGGTAGAAATTAGAGAGAGTTTGGGGGGTTTGTTTCTCCTCCGCAGAGCATTCAGGAAACGACAGATTAGAAGGTGAGAAAGATGAAAAAGGATTGGGCTCAGAAGATTGAGACAGACAAGCGGGACCATGCCACCAAAGCGAACAATCGCGCAAAACGTCGGTGTGACATCCCCTAGAAATAATGTCAGCAGGATTATGTTGCGAATTGATATGATGCCAAGTGTAGGTTCAGTGAGACGCTGAATCTCAGCAACACGATTAGCGACGTAGGTCTTCCACCTAGAAGACTGGGCATGAATCCAGTAGAGGGATACCATGGAGTCGGAGTACAGGTGAACGCTATTGACAAAGGAATGAAGAGCAGGGGTGACTTTGAATAGAAGTCACGATAACAACAAGCAAGCACAGAGTTCAATGCGGGGTAATGACACCTGTCGTAGTGGAGCCACGCGAGATTTGGAACACAAAAGGTGACAAGAGGCCGATGAATCTTGATAAATGACTCTAACGTAAACACAACACCCATAGCCCTTTTCAGAAGCATCCGCAAAACCATGTAATTCAACTATCTTTGCCTTGGACTTGCTGCGAATAGAGCGTGGGACAATAACTTTACCAATTAGATATAACTTATCGCATAATGAACGCCAATACAAATATAATTGCTCAGAAATTGGCTCATTCCAACCGAGATTGCACAGCCACAGTTGCTGCATAAACTGTTTATAAAGAAAAACAATTGGACCGACGAGTCCGAGTGGGTCGTAGATACCCGCGATAATCGACAGGATTTTCCTCTTAGAGATGCTTGACTCAACTGGAAATGACTTGATGTCAAACAAAAATGAATCTGTAGAGTTGTTCCAAAGAATGCCCAACGTACGCACATTGCCTTGTTTGTTTAATGGGAGTGATAAATTATTATGATCTGTGACCACATTTGGTTCATTTGATGCCCATTTATGTAGAGTAAGGCCATATTGACTCAACAACGTACCCAAGTCAGATTTCAACTTGGTCAGATTAGAAATGGTGTCTGCACCGGTTAACAAATCATCGACATAAAAATCATTAATTGTAGCTGAAGCAGCGTCAGGAAAACAAGCTTCATGATCCTTACCAATCTGAATAAGGCAACGAGTGGCCAAAAACGAGGCACTAGCAGTACCGTATGTTCCAGTTCGCAGTACAAAATGTTTAAACTGTTCAAGCGGAGAATTACGCCACAGAATACGTTGATAATGACAATCGTTATCAGACACTAGAATTTGTCGATACATCTTCTCGATGTCGGCGATCAGAACATAGTTGTGTATGCGAAATCGCAAGAGAATAGAAAAAAGATCTTGTTGGACATTTGGGCCTACTAACAAAATATCATTGAGAGAAAGACCATTGGTAGTTTTGGCCGAGCCATCAAAAACGACGCGAAGTTTTGTCGTGAAACTAGAATGTTTAAAAACGGCATGGTGAGGCAAATAGTAGGTATTTGAAACCCTGGAATTAACAGAACAATCGTCAACTAGCGCCATGTGGCCAAGATCCCTATATTCTTGAATAAAGTTTGCGTATTCACGCGCAAGCTCAGAATCACGCTTGAACCTGCGTTCTAAACTTAAAAATCTCGCTTCAGCGGTAGCATAGGACTCACCCAACTGGGGATTATCAGACCCGAATGGTAATGAGACAACGAACCTACCCTCATCATTGCGATGAGTGGACTTAACAAAATGTTTCTCACAAACTGAATCGTTACTAAGGGGTGCATTATCAAGGATAGTTTCGGTCTCCCAAAATTTCTCAAGAGACGCTAAAATTTGACTGTCGTTGTTTCTTGCCAAGAACGAAACAGCAGGACCCTTAGAATGACAATGTTTGGGCAGATTGCCTGCTAGAATGTAGCCTAACTTTGTTTCTTGTATAATAGGAAAGTTAGGACCACGTACATATTTGTTAGCTAAAATCAAATCTAAATAAAACTGCGCTCCTAAAAGTATGTCTATGTCAGCTGATACGTTGAAATGTGGGTCAGCAAGGAAAACGTTATCTGGGATATTAAAATGATTTATGTCGAAAGATTGTGCTGGAAGTTTATGAGTCAATGCAGATAAGACTGCACACGTAGCGTCAAAGCTGAACCTTTGATAGCGAGAAACAATACGAATAGATGCCAAATTAGTGGCACAACATGTCGCATTATTAATACCTGTAATTGGTATATTAGATTCAGTCAAGTTAAGTTGCAATTTTTTAGCAAATGATTCAGTACAAAAGTTCACTTGTGACCCGGCATCTAACAAAATTCTTGCAAGCTGTCTGTTACCAGCACGGTCGATGACGAACACGACTGCTGTCGACAAGAGAACATTGTTTGCTGATTGAAGCTTGAATGAACAATAATTACTGCTGCTGGCAGAACCTTGTTTTGACACATTATTTATGTGCAGCAACGTATGGTGTCGTTTTGAACAGATCTTACATGATTGTTTGACCTTACAATTAGGTGGAAAATGATCTGGTCTTAAACAATTAGTGCAGCATTTATGCTTTAATATAAATTGCCCTCGTTCTGATATGCTTAATTCACGAAATTTGTCACACATATAAATTGGATGACTGGCCTTGCAGCATGGGCATAAATAATTATTTGAAGTTGAATGATAACTTTTAAATGCAGTGCTGCCAGCAGAGTTTCGTAATTTATGTTTTTCAGACTTATTATTAAATTTTAAAGTCGGCTTGTTAAGCTGCTGTCCAGCGTCTATCGGTAGTGTATTTTCTAATCATTGTCTACATGCGTTTAAAAACTGTGTAAAGCTCTGAAAGTTAGGAAGATTATCGGGATCTATAGACTCCTTCCATACTTTAAATGTGGAATGGTCAAGTTTTGCTGACAATAGTTGTACAGTAATGAGTTCACATGAATCCACTGACAATTGCATAGCTGCCAGCGAATTGACAGAAGACGTTATTGTATTTATAAATTCTGCTAAGCTCTGTACAGAGTCTTTGATTGTAGACTTTACTTCTAGTAAATTTTGAATATAATATTTCGCTAATATGAATTTGTTATCATATCTAGCGGACAGCAAACTTAACGCTATTGAATAGTTCTCATTACAAATAGGTAAGGCCTTAATTAGATCTAATGGCTCATTTTTGAGAGATGAATACAAATAATGTAGTTTTTGCACTGAAGTTAGATCAGATCTGGCATGTACCAAGTCCAGAAATATTGAATAAAAGTGCTGCCATTCTAAAATGTTGCCTGTGAAGCAGGGCAAACTTATAGGTTTTAATTGCATATTACTTGTTAATACTTGAGATTCAGTCTGAACGTTGAAAGTTTCTATTAATTGCAAGATGTTAGCTTCGGTTGAATATAAAAGTTCTTCAACCTCAATTCTGTCTTCTTGAGCAGCGTTTATGACCTTAGAAATTAATTCAATTTCAGACTGTACCTCATCATATTTTGTTGCTAAACTCTAGACTTTCCAATCTAACAGTTAAAAAATGTTTAGTTTTACTGTTTTTATCAAAATTAATTATAGCAGAATTGATTCGCACTATGGCAGACTTTAAGCCGCCTCTCTTTCTAACCAACACTTTGAGGCCTTCTTCCGCCATTCTACGCACCTGTTAGTGATGTCGTTGATGTCGTACCTTCTGTGAGATGTCCTGGAGCGTCGAGGCCGTGGAATAGATGGCAGACACGCACGGACTGGATAGATGACTGCTCAATCTGGTGTGTAGGCGTTAACACATGGATGGTCTTGTAGTGGTGTTGTCACGAGGCTCAATGGGACGAAAGAAATGCTGAATAACTCCCGACACGGTCGGATCAGCGAACATGCTGAATCGCCCGTGATGGCCAGAAATTGAGGTGGAAAAAATGATGAAAGCCGCTCTGGTATAAGTTGAAAGAAGGTAAAATGATGAATCCAGGCACGGAGCGACCAAAAAAATGTTAGGTAATTAATGTTGTAAATGTATTTGCCAGGATGCAGAAAATAATGACGAGCGTGGACTGTAATTTGATACATTTATTAATGTTTCGTTGTACAATTTAATTTGAATTGTAAGATTGGCTAAGTCTGGTACGCATTTTGAATTTTGTAAAACCACGTCGGGTAAAAAATGTTACATGGTAAATTGAGGCGCAAGTACGCAACACTCAAAGCTACGTGAAAATGTTGTAGGGCCTAAGGCCTACATAAATTGTCTCGACGACAAATAAAAATGAAGAAATGACAGGACGAAGCAGCAAACGCGATTACGTCCGCTGCCCGCCGACGTACGTTGCACTGTGTTTTGCCTGTTCGCATCAAGTGTGAGGCCAGAGCGTACAGATTAGCCAACCTTTGAATATGAAATTCCCACATTACTGTCCAATGTGTATAGGACAGGAGAGCAGCAATTAACAGAATTTGTTAAGAAAGAAAACGATTTTGTGTACTGCTCAGATATTGCTGCTGGTCTAATGAGTGAATTTGGAATTGAATACAAAAAGGAGGAATGTGATAGATTTCCTTTTTATAGATTCTTCAAAAAACAGTTTAAAGGTTGTTCTTTTAAACAATGAGAACACATATGCCTGTTGCTCATTGAGTATGAAGGAAAGCTCTAAAATCCAATAAAATAAACTATTCTGCTCATAGTTGGATGATATGCGGGGATTTGAAAGTTTTATGCATGCTCCTTCGCCAGCAAAGTGGAGTTACAAAATTCCCATGTTTTTATGTGAATGGGATAGTAGAGCAAGGGATCAACACTGGTCCAAAAAAGACTGGCCTGCAAGAAAACCCTTACAGCCAGGAGAGAACATCATTTTGTCTAGTGGATCCAAAAAAAATTCTTCTGCCACCTCTTCATATCAAACTAGGTATGATGAAAACAATTTATAAAAGCCTTGTATAAAGATGGAGAATGTTTTAAGTATCTATGTGAGAAGTTTCCTCATTTATCACAAGCCAAACTGAAAGAATGGGTCTTCGTTGGGCCTGACATCAATACAATAATCAAAATTATTTTGATTCACAACTGTGAGGTAAATTATTAACACAATTGTAATTCATACAAGAAAACCCGCTGCCTAGGGAAGCTTATCGTCTCCACCTATGTGGTGCCAATGGTTACCTACGCGATACCAGTTTTGGGCTACTTGGCCAAGACCCATAAGCGAAAGCTTCAGTCTCTCCTTGACCGAGGATTGCGCTGGGCGTGTAAAGCCCACTACCTGACATCGAACAAAACCATCCGTGACTCCCTGCGTGTCCGTTCTCTGGACGCCATTATACGGACACTGTCCCGCAAATTCTATCGCCGCTCTGCCCGATTCCAGGGCAACCACCTGATTAGCGCCCTCGGTCACTATCAGTCTGTGCCAGGAGAATCTTGGACCCGGCCTCGGCGTACTCTTACCCTCAATTAACTAACACTTAATTGATTCCTACGGCCGATAGCAGGCCACACTCTTAATCTAGACCCCAACCATCGTCCCTGCGGCAGGAGCTCTATTTGAAGCTCGGGACACAGCATACGAGTGGGCGACGGGCATGCCCTTCGTCCCGCACAGCCATTGAACGAAATACAAGAAAAAACACAAATATGGTATCAAACATGCACATTAACTCTATGACTCACTAACTGAACTCTCAATGAAGAACCATTTTTGTGCCTCTTATTGTTTTATATATACCGTACGCGTAGTTGGTAATGATGTCATTCACAAGCATATGTCGTTTGTGTATCACCAACTTTCTAGTATAATTGAGGTCATTCAAGGCACATATTCTATAACCTTGTAGAACAAGCTGTGCTACCTTTTAAATGTATTTGTACATTGATACAGAATATTCTAGTGTATTAGTGGATAGGTAAATACATGTGAGTAACATAACCTACATATACTTCACCTATGTACTGTATATTTCAGTGACAAATAGTTTTAATAATGTGGCAAATAGTTTTAATAATGTGGCAAATAGTTTTAAGAATACCAATCAAAATATCACTTAATAGTATAATAATCCTTTGAGCGTGGGTTGGGGGTTTTCTAGTATACAACACACATACACACACCAACCAGAATATACAAAAAAGTTGAATCTTAACATTAACAGAAATTATTTTGTAACCTCTGCAGAACATGTGATGTCAATTTGTTACTCTGTGGCAATGGCCATACATTGCTTTCGGCAACCACACATCAAAGGACAGTTGTATAAATTGTAACGAAGTGAAGACGTTCGTCTTTTTTTATGCCCCGCAATGGAAGCCAATCTGTAACGATATAAATGACTGGTGTGTCTCTGTAAAGACGTGTATATGGTTTTTTATGTATTAGTATGGTGTGTTCGTCTCACACTTTGTCGTTACATCAATGGTTGCCGCTAACGACGTCCGTAGCGTTGTCACAATTATCAGTACAACCGAGTGGAAACCTTACATGTAATTCCATAGGGGTTTGTGAATCCCGGGTGGCGCCAAATTGTTTGTTGAAAACAATTAAATTTATGAGATAATGTGTTAAAACGGTGTTTTCAGCGATGACGGCCGGAGCATTCAAATCGGTTCCCGCCTTTGTACAGCTTGCTGTATCGCACAGGTAGCGAAAGCGTTAGTTGTCTAATCTGTAAGTTCGCTAACACACACATATATAATACAATTTCCTATGAAATAAAACAATGGTTACACTCTGTACTGTTTCTTTAATGGTTGTTTGGTAATTATGCAATTTGACAATGATATTATTATTTAGTATTTAATAAATTTGCTCCGACATTAAACATGAAACGCTTTATCTCAAGTTGACGAAATCGGTTTTGAAACGAGTTACTTGATGCAGTAATGGCTACTGTTTGTATTTTATACGTAAACTCGTTCAAAATCTGGAGTCCTTTTGATTACAAAGAAAACATTAAATATGATTACAATAAAAAAGTACACTACCGTACATTATTCGTACTTAAATAATATAAAGTGTGGCTACAATTTGTTCTGCAGTGTAGTAATATGTGTTTCAAAAGTTCGCAATCTAGTGCGAGGTTATTTTTTAGTTAACAAGTTTTTCTATGTAAGTTTATTTTATTTAATCCTTGAAAGAAATTATTTTCAATTCATAGTGAGAGTTTGTATAGCTTTGAGAAATATTTAAAGTGCTTTTATTCCTGGAAATTGGGTATTTAAATGATACTTATCAGTTCAGAAGGTTTGTGATAAATCGTTGTTCATTTGAAATGGAAAATTCATCAATTTTGAGTGACTTAGGCTGCTGGCGTCCTTTTCATATTAGTCTTGGGAATTTCTTCTTTTTATTTTCGTTTAAATTGTTCCTGGACATCAGTTAAATGTTATTACTCTTCATCTCCTTCTCACTGGTATATGTTTTTGACTTTTGACTAGTTTTTAAACATTTTAAAGTAAAATTTAAGTCATACAAAATCTTGCGTCCCTACTACATAAGCGTCATTATACGAGTACTGAAAATTAATGGAAAAATTAGTAACCAACGGCTCGTTTCTATGGTAACCTAAACCCTTTGATTGGCTAAGGCATGGTTTATTACCATTGTTATCATATTTGAATTTTTATTCAAAATTACTGTATATTTTCTGATTGATTTTATTCTTCTGTCTTCCTTCCTGAGTATTAAATATTATCACTATTGTATGTATTTCCTTTCAAAGATTAAAATAATACCTCATAAGGTTGTGTTCTATTAGATATTAACTTTTGTCTAATTATGTTAACATTTGTTAATTACATATTTCTTTTACTTTAAGTTCTTATTGTAACATTTTTCTTTTAAAATGATTTACACATTATTCTTGGCTAGTTACTCGCCTTAGATTTGTTAATTTCCTTGTGGATTTTATACAATTTGTAATTATTTGTTTTGACAGTTAGGCATTTCAGAGGCACTAGTAGCCATTGATCATATTTACTGAGTTTATACAACTGATTTCTCATTTTATTCTAATGTGTTTTGTTTTGTTTATTATCCCCATTGTATGGTTCTGTTATTTTCTACATTAACTGATTTTCTAGTGCAATTAGATTTGTATTGTCTTAACTTCTTAATTATGTATTTGCCTTTGTTAACAATATGGCTACCACTCCCTATTCTTCATCAATTAAAAACATAACATCTAGGCATATGCTCTGTACAATTTCTTCAGTCATGTCCTATTCATAAATATAATTACACAATTATTTAACAATTATTAAGTAAAGTTTGTTTACAACTCATTTCATTAATTACTATTTTTTGGGTGTTAATTAACATCACACCTTTTGAATTTACT
Source organism: Magicicada septendecula (assembly GCA_034769895.1). Lineage (NCBI taxonomy): Eukaryota > Metazoa > Arthropoda > Insecta > Hemiptera > Cicadidae > Magicicada > Magicicada septendecula. The sequence goes on from CM068368.1 coordinate 451,980,152, forward strand.
TAATTAGTTTTCCCTTACAATCTGGGGTGTTTATTTATTACATTATTAACTTCTTATTCCCTAATTAAACTCTACTTTCAATCCATGTTAACACTAGCTGTTTATCTTTTTATGGGATTCTCCCCTTTAATTACAATCGTTTACATTTAAACTTAATTCTCTTAAAAATCCTTTCTTAATTAACAACGTCATCATCACTTTCCAGTGTTCATTTCATATTACTAATTGTTTACATTTAATATTATCATAAACCATATATTTTTAATTAATAATTTGGTTCACTTTTAATCACATAGTGTTTCCTCATCACTCTTCAGTGTTTATTCCACATTGTGAAGTGCTTACATCTAATTCTATCATTAAAACCTTATTCTTAATTATTATTGGTTTCACCATTAATCAATTATTGTTTATTATTGATTATTAAGCGTTTTATTACCATAAATATGGTTTCTAACTATTTTGGGGTTTCACTCTTTCACTATTGCACTCTTTAACTGTTTACATTAAGTGTTTCTTAGTGGGTAATCCCTCTAATTACTTATCTTTGTCACTTTCTCACTACTTCTTTCTTTACAAATATTATACATAGTATTACTAAGGTTATATTTCTATAGAGTTTTATTACATCTAACTCTAATTCTTGGGTTAGTGTACTTTTCTTTTTATTATATTACTTTACTGGGTTTTGTTTAAAACAGTTACATTAATTATTTAATTAATAATAATATTTATTTCTGGTATTGGATAATCATTGGCTTTATTCCCAATATTATACTAGAGTGTACCATTTCTCCCTTGCATATTTTATATTATTGGTTTGCTTCTTATCCCTTGGTTTCACTTTAGTTTCATTTTCATTTTTCTTCTTCTTCTTCATTTTCAATTGGCTTTATTTTAATTTGGTTCTCCCTTTCTCGTTTGGGTTTTATTTCATTTGGTTGTATGGATTCATTCACTTCCTTCAATTGGCTGTATTCTTATGTGGTTTCGGTTTTTTCCCTTCTTCTTTGTTTTCCTGTTTGTTTGGTCAATCACTTGTGTTAGTTCATGTCGTCGCTTGTCATGTCATTGTCTTTACATTTTATTTATATTTAATATTTTATTTTATATGAAGTATATTTATATTTAGTATCATCTTTTTCATCCCTGGTATTGGGGTGGCTTATTTGTGTTGTAACAAAATATATGCTTAATCTCAGAGGCGTATTTAACGAGGGAGGACAAATAGGAACCGACCCTCCCCCCAGAGGGTAAAAAAAAGCAACGAATTTATACAATTTTTTTAGGCTGTTTTATTTTATTATCCTCTGCTATGTACACTGATATAATAGTAGTTTTTTTTTAATACACTGTGACGGCAGCGAGGCAAACATCTGCTCTCGGTACTAGCCGAGAGGTCGCCGTTAACACCTGGCGGGCACGTGACACCTGACGAATTCACAGTGAGCCAATCAGGGATCAGCAGCACTCTGATGGACTCATGGCACACCAACCTTTCAGGGCATAAAAAGAGCACCGCTAGAATAGTGCAGTGATCCGAAGCGATCTGTTTCACCCGTAACTTTAAGCGGTAGTACCCAATGGTCAGTTAAATTAAATAAAGAAATCTCCCCCCCTGCCTTCTCAGGTAACTGGTTGGCGGTTGTCCTTTCCAGTTTTAGGTACCCGTCTACTGAACCAGAATTACGTTTATCAACAGGCAGCCATTGGGCTCGACCCAGATGCTGCAATCATGCACCGGGTGCAAAGACGCCCCGCTACTACTATGCTACATGCTAGTGCAGTGAGCCCGAGCAACACTAAACAGGCCACACCAGAAGTCATGCTCTCGGAACCGGAACGCGAGCCACCCGCGTATGCATTGGTCCCATTGCCGCAGTATAATGAGGATCTTGATCTTCCCCTGCCGCCGCCACCCAAACCACGCTTCCCCAGAGCAAGCAAGAAAAGGAAGAGATCATAGCCCAAGACCACGGGCCAGCCTCGACCTGTCACTGGACCTAAGCCTGTCCACCAAAAGCCAGAACTACCACCCACTACAGAACCTGCCCCTAAGCCTTCCACTGCCTCGCCCCACCGCAGCTATGCAGCTGCAGCCAAGCGTTCCCCACAATCATCTAACGACGATGTCGCCGTAGTGTCCGACTTTCTTGCAAGCTATGACTTGCAGAAATTATCCAAAACTTTCCGTAATATCAACGAACGCTTGGCAACAGCCACTCCCCAGGACAAGTTCCTCATCTTGGTGGAAGCTTGCCATGTTATTTGTCTGTTATGAACAACGGACAAACACGATAATCCCTCAAGCGAGACCTCGAGGTCGTGGCGTGCAACGCCAATGGTCTCGTTTCCCGGCATTCTGACCTCATAGACTACGTTGCCCGCCACAAGCCCGACGTGTTTCTTCTTAGCGAGACGCACCTGACCCCGCATCGTCGATTCCGACTACCCAACTACGTGTGCTACCGGGATGACCGGCCGGGTCGCGCAGGAGGGGGCACTGTCATCGCGGTGAAGGCGTCTGTTCGCCATCACCGCGTTGTCCTGCCTCAGCGGCGGAACCTCGAATGCACCGCGGTCGAGCTCCACGGGGCTCTCGGCGGTCTACTTGTGGTTTCCGCATACAAGCCTCCACAAACGGAGCTCCTGTCGAACGATCTGGAGGCCGTCTTTGGTGCAGTCAGGAGGGTAGTCTTGGCGGGCGACCTGAGCTGTAAGCATCCCGATTGAGGGAGCCGATTGGTGAACCCAAACGGGGTCCCCTTACGCAGGTACGCTGATGCGGCTCAGGCCACAGTCATGGCCCGACCGGGCCTACTTACTTAGCCCAAGGGCTAACACCCGACCTGATGTACTGGACATTGCCGCGGTCAGGGGCGTTTATTGCTCGGTCCATGTCTCCGTCATTTCGGAACTGTCATCGGATCACTGCCCCATCAGTGTGCATCTAGCTACCCAGCACTCCACCGTCCGCGACGACCGGCGGGTAATCGAGTGGGAACGCTTTGGCCCGGCGTTTAGTCGCCGCCTGCCTGAGCACATACCACTTGACACTACCCAGCATGCCGCCGAGGCATTTGCCTTGTTCGACACAGCCGGAGTCTCGGCGTTGGTTGTGTCCTCCCGGATGAAGAGGGGGCTCACGCCCGACTATCAGCGCATCCCCGAAGAGGTGTCTCAGCTCGCTTGCGAGAGGAATCGCCTCCGGAGACGCTGCCAGAGGACTCGTGACCTGGCCGACAAGGCTGCGTCTAACCGAACGACCGGCAAGTTACGTCGTGACATGCTGGCGTTCCGTAGGCGCAGCTGCGAGCTGGCTGTAGCACAGATGGATGGCCCTGCCGAGGACCGTAATGTCTGGTGGATTCCCAATTGGTCTAACGGGAAAGCGAAGAGGCGCGTATATCCCTGCACTGGAAGGACCTGGCGGTCAACCCCATGGACCCCCCCCCCCGAGAAAGCAGAGTTCTTGGCTGATTGTTTCGAGCGACAGTTCGCCCCAAACGCATCCAAGAACCCAGCCTTCACTGAACGAATCTGGCGCGAGGTAGAGCGCTTTCTTTCGGCCGGTATCACAGTCCAGCCGGAGCCCATCTCGCAGGAGGTCACTGAGAAGATAGTTCAACTCAAACCCCGGAAGGCGCCAGGCCCAGACGATGTTATGAATTCCGCACTCCAACGCCTTCCGGAGCGAGGAATACGTTTCCTATCCGAATTGTTCACTATCTATCCCAGGCTGGTCTACTTTCCGGCGAAATGGAAAACGGCTACCATTATAGTGATACCCAAGCCGGGAAAGAATTCTTCTCTCGCGGAAAACTCAGGCCCATCAGCCTCTTGTCCGCGACGTCTAAAGTTTTCGAGCGACTGATCCAGCATAGGATCCGCGACCATCTGGAAATACTGGACGTGCTGATTCCCCGAACAGTTCGGCTTTCGTGAGATGCAATCATCAGCTGATAAGACTCGTGGAGTGCATTACCGAGGCTGGGTAACAGGAGAAACAGACGACCCCATTCTTCCTAGTAGCACGAGGGTGTCCTTTACAAATTCACGGAAGTCCTTCTCCCAGATTGCTACGTTCGCTTTATCGGCAGCTTTCTGCGAGACCGTAACTTCCGAGTGAAAATAGACCACGGTGTCTCTTCGGAAATGTGTATTACCCCTGGTGTCCCTCAGGGCAGCGTACTTAGGACTCTCCTGTTCTCGGTGTTCGTCAACGACACGCCCCGAGTTCCTGGGGTAAGATTGTCTCTGTTTGCGGATGACACTGCGGTTTTTGCCTCAGAGCCGAACCCAAACTATGCGGCCATGAAGCTCCAGCGTCAACTCTATGCATATGTCGGGTGGGCATAGAGTTGCTGTCAACGCTACTAAGAGCGCCACGGTAATATTCTCGCGACGACGTAAGCGGCCTCGGCCGCTTAAAGTAGGCTCTGTCGAAGTGCCCTGTACCAATAGCGTTAAGTACCTCGAGCTTCATGTTGATTTCCGACTCACCTGGCGAACCCATGCCTAAGACATCCGCCAACGCGCTTCGGCGCAACTCAGTAGACTTTGGCCCGTGCTATCTAATCCGGCGATGACCCCCCGGCAGGGTAAGCTCATCGTCAACACGTACATGTTGCCCGTGATTACCTATACCCGTCCTGTTTGGGATACCTTGCTCACCGTCATAGATCGGCGCTCCAGCGCGATCTCTACCGGGGACTTAAGCTCGTGTGTAAAGTCCCCCGGAAGTAATCTTCTCGTCTATTGAGAAGAGGACTAGGTGTCCGCTCTTTTGGGGACACATTGAGACGCCTGGCGCGTAGATTCTATGGTCGGGCAGCTCGTGTGACCCACAATCCCCTCATCGCCGGACTCGGTAACTATACTCCAAAGCCAGATGAGTCTTGGAAGCGACCCCGTTTACTAGCCCCGGTGGTATAATCCACCATTGAGGTTCGCTTCAGGCCCTCCATTAAGTAGAAAAAGTATAAATTGAACTTAGGGCAGGAGTCCTAACTGAGACTCGGGACACTGCGTGACTCGCGGGAGCCGCTCAAACCACAGTCGTGTTTTGTTTTTGGCGCACTCCATCGCCTCTCCATAGGACGACGCTGAGCTAGCCGGAAGGAACAGGAAGAAGAGAAGAATGGACTTTCTTCGCTTTCTTGCCCTGTGAAGAACCAGCGATAGACATCGGCTGGGACGGCTGTGGGTTCTACATATCGATCTGGAAAGAAGAGGAGGACTGCAGTACGCCACGAACAACGGGCTCAGCCGCGAACATCACAGCGCGCCTCGGGCGGAATATACATCGGAGTTAGCGTTCTCGCCACACGACCCTTCTAAGGGTCACAAGAAAACGAAGATGTGTACGATAGGCGCCATTTGTACTGTGACAAGTGGCGCCCAACTTTGGGCAGCAATCATCGTGAGCATGCCCGATACAGCCACGCCAGCGAGCTACCAGCCGCCCCACAAACCAACATGGCGCCCAACAGCTTCACCCAGCGGGACACCGGGTTCGAGGTAGAGCGAGGGTTCGCGCAATTCGCCGCAGCTCTGAGGTGCACGTTGCCACCGGTGATCACCGCTACATACCATGGCCTCAAGTACGAGGATCCGGAGGGCAGTGTCCCGAGTCTCAATTAGGATTCCTGCCACTGGATCAGTTTGATTTCAATTATACTTTTCTACTTATGGAGGGCCTGAAGCGACCCCCTCGATGGTGAATTATACCACCGGGGCTAGTAAATGGGGTCGCTTCCATGACTCACCTGGCCTTGGAGTATAGTTACCAATTCCGGCAATGAGTCTTGGAAGCGACCCCGTTTACTAGCCCCGGTGGTATAATCCACCATCGAGGGTCGCTTCAGACCCCCCATAAGTAGAAAAATAAAAATTTAACTTTTGCGAGCCGCGCAACCCCCAATCGTGGTTTTGGCGCATGCACACAGACAACGTCGCTTCCATCTCTCGAGGAAGAAGGATCTGCTCTTCTGGACCAGCTCTGCTTGCTTGGATCAGCTTTGGAAGTGACTTCGATGCTAGCAATCTGCTGTCCTGCTGTTCTTCCCTACAAGAGGACAGTTCAACGCCGTTGCCTACCTGTTGTGCTCGACGCTTCAGGACAACAGAAGAAAGAAGACTTCGACTCAACTGTGCCGGTGAACTGAGTAACCGATATCAAGACCAGCTGAGTCCCGTCAAGCCTTCTAAGGACCACGAGCGGGCGACCATAACAAGGACCAGGCGCCAACACCTAGCGGAAGATGACCTGCCAGAGCTTATTGTGCGTAGCGCATAACGAAGCCGGACATTAGCCCAGCTCTCCTAGGACAGCCTGAGTAGTCCAGTACAGCTGTACGACGTCCGGCTCGTGCCGGACCCTAGGTCCCTCGTTGCTGACAAAGGCGGCTTTGCCGTCTCTGGCCGGCGAGCCATGCCCGGTAAGGGCGAGTCAACGAGCACGCAGTCGCTCGCCTCGGCCCTACGCCACTCGGACGACCCGCCGACCTCTCCGCTGATGGAGACGGACTCCGTCGATCTCCGGACGCCTTGATCCGGTGACGAGACTGAAGCCTTCGTGCCGGTTGGACCACGTGGGCGCCCGGTCAAGAAACCGACGCGGAATCGATCCTCTCATCCTCTTCCTCGGCTTCAGCCATAGAAGTTCCCCCGCCGATGGCAAAACCGGCCTGGAGCCGACTGTATCTGGCGACGCCCAATCGCCGCCAGACTCTGGTCGCATTCCGCCCGTGTTCGTTCACGGCGTGTGCAACGTCACCGGTTTTTGCCGGCGGCGCCCGGACTTTTCCCGGCCAACATTGACTTAAAGCTTCTTGGGGGCGACACTCAAAATTGTTGTCCGGGGCATGGGCGTGTACCGCCTTTGTTGAATAAAGCCAACTCCAATACCACACCTTCACCCCTAAGCATGTCAAGCCTCTGTCCTTCGTGCTCAGAGGCTTGGATGTTGATTCTTCTCTCGGGGAAATATTTGTTGAGTTCGCTCGATTTTTCGGGTATATGCCCCAGCTGGATCCAGGCGACCCCTACCTCTCATCCGTATCCTGGCGGAGAAGAGCGAGTCAGGCGAAAGCCTTCTCTCCCTAACGCGTCTTTTTAGGTTCCGCGTTAAGGTGGAACATAGCCGCGCTCCCGGGGCATTGCCTCAGTGTCACAGGTGTCATCCCTTCGGCCACCACTCTGATACCTGTAGTAACGCTCCCGCTTGCGTGAGGTGCTCTCTGCCGCATCTCACAAAGCACTGCGACACACCCGCATTTAGAAGGTGCATAAACTGTGGACCTAGTCACTCCGCCAACTACCAGTTCTACCCAGTGTACAAGCAGGAGCTCCAGCGGCGAAAGCCAAAGGGACCCCTGCCACCTCCGAGGCAACCGGTCGTAGGTTCAAGACCTGCAACTGAGCAGCCAGGCCTTTCGCCTCCTGCTACAACTGCCGTGACTGTCGCTACAGTTTCTAAGCCTCAGAAACTGAAAACCAAGCGGCTGAAGCAACCACTTGTGACACAGGCAACCCCACCTAAGGTGAAAAGCGCCGAAACTCAGCGGCATCTTCTAGTGAGACGTTTACACCTGCCAACATTATCTCGGTTATGAAACCTTAGCCTAGCCAACCCTCCACCTCCACGGAAGACTGTTTCAGAAGCAGCCTTGCCACCCCCGCGATACCCTCAAGTCGCAGGCAAGAAGAAACGACAGCGAAAGTCCCGTGGCGCTCAATCCCGACCTTCTGAAGCCCTATCCAGACAGCCTGCGCAGCGCGTAAACCTGGCCAAAGCCTTCGCATCTGTCCAGCCTCCTAGCGCCTCCGCAAAAGGCGCTACCTCTGGCCCAGTCCCCAAGGCTTCCATGCTCTTGGTGGAAGCCGTCACTTGTGTAGGTGTTCTATGAGTCGGGTCCTCAAACGAGATCTCTCGATTCTCTACGCCAACGGTGTGGCAGATATAATCCAGGAGCTCCAAGAATTACTAGCCCGACTCAAACCCGATGTGGTACTTCTCAATGAGACCCACTTGACCCCTGCGAAACGGTTCCGACTGGCTAACTATGTGTGCTATCGAAACGACAGGCTGGGCACTGCTGGTGGCGGTACTGCGGTCACGGTGAGGATCACTATCGCCGCGTTCTCTTACCGCAAATGTCTCACCTAGAGGTCACCGCTGTGAATATTCATAACACTCTAGGCGGAGTCCTCATGATGTCGTGTATAAAAAGCCGACGAAAGAGCTCCTTCACTCAGATTTAGCGGTCGCGTTCGATGCACACAGAAGAGTCATCATGGCCGACGACCTGAATTGTAAGCATCGCGATTGGAACAGTCGCTTGACTGCCCCAAACGAAAAGCGCTTACGCAGGTTTGCTGATGCTCGTAGGGCGATGGTACTTTTGGGCCCGCCCAACCAACGTTCTACCCCTCCCAACTCCGCGCGGCTCCCGATGTCTTGGACATAGCGGTGATCTAGGGAATTGACTGCCCGGTCCATGTCTCCGTGTTATCGGAACTATCGTCCGATCATCTCCCCATCTAGGTCCGCGTCGCTACTCAGCACGTCACACGCAGAGACGTCAGGAAGGTGGTAGAGTGGGATCGCTATGGCCCGGCGCTTTGTCGTCGATTGCCAGAGGTGGGACCACTCGAAACTGTCCGCCAAGTCGACGAGGCAGTCGTATCTGCGCTTGACGCGTCTTCCAGGATGAAGCTTGGCTTCACGCCCCACTGGCAGCGGATCCCAGAAGAGACGAGTGCTCTCGCTTGCGAGAAAAATCGCCTCCGGAGACGCTGGCAGCGGACCCGTGATCCGGGCGACAAAGCAGCGTACAACCGGGAGATGCAGGCCTACCGGAGACGTTGTTGGGAACTCGCTGTGGCCCAAGCGGGGGACGGATCCGACGAAAGTATCCCACATCGGATATCTACGGTTTTGATGGGGAAGAGGCACCGACCTCGCATCCCAGCCATTGCTATACCGTTAGCCCAAGTCCTGAGTTGCCCGGAGTCGAAATCCGAGTACTTGGATGTGTGTTTCGAGCACCAGTTCGCTTCGAAAACGACCACGGACTGGGACTTCGACTAAGAAGTCGAGAACGAAGTGAAAGACTTTCAGTAGTGATGAAGGGGGGCTCCTGGAACCTCATGACGTCATGAAGTTCTAGGAGCCCCCTACATCTGGGGGGCCCCTAGACCATCTAGCTCTGACGTGATCGTGACGTCACTGGCCTAGGCCAGCTAGCTCTGATGTCTTCGTGACGTCACTGGCCATGACGTCATGGTGTCGATGGTGTGGGTCGTCGGCCATTTTGTGTGCGGCGATGTTGTAGGTTGGGGGGTTATCTGTGCGTTGATTGGTGGCCGCCGTTCGATGTTCGCCGTTCGCAGTTCGCCGTCCGGCGGCGGCCTGGCGGTGTCCTGGTCGTGGCTTGATCGCCGCCAGGAGTGGTGGGGTCATCGTCCATGTTGTCGGCGTCGTCCATGTTGTCGGGTGGAAAATGATTGTTGGTGGTCGACCATGTTGGAAAAGCGCGAGGTTGTCGAGTTGTGTAAGAGTGTGCTGGTTAAGGGTCGGCCACGTTCCCAACTCGTGCATGTGTTATAGTGTACGGGTTTAGATATGTACGGCGTTTTCCGGAACGTCGGCCACGTTGGAAAAGCGCGACGTTACCAACTTGTGCATGTGTGCTGGTTAAGCGTCGGCCATGTTGCCAACTCGTGCATGTGTTATAGTGTACGGGTTTAGAAATGTACGCCGCCGCCGTCCGGATATCGTCGATGCGAAGAGACTGAGTGACATGTATTGCATTGTTGCCAACTTGTGATCTGTAAATTCGAATGTGTGTCTTTGTGGTAAGTATATATTGTAAAATTAAAAACGTCAACAGTTAATTTTTTTAACAAGATGCAAGCCGTGGATGATGTAATCGACTCCCACTGAGACCGTACTGTGTGAACGTAGTGAGGACGAGAGGGCTTTATTCAATTTAGTCGTCAACAATTAATTTTTTTTAACAAGATGTAATTGACTCCCACTGAGACATTCACACATCATGCACGTGTGCACTTTTTTATTTTATTTTTTTTATTTATTTTGTTTTGTTTTTTTTTTCTTTTTTTTATTTTTTTTTTTCCGCTGACTGACTTTTTCTTTCCGACATGTTATCGGAGCTTGTGAACGTAGTGAAGGCGGGGGGCTCTATTACGTACATAAATTTGTTTCTTCACACAGCATGCTGACTGGCCATCTGTTATCGCAGCGTGTGAACGTAGTGAAGGCGGGGGGGGGATTTATTACGTACATAAATTTGTTTCTTCACACAGCATGCTGACTGGCCATCTGTTATTGCAGCGTGTGAACGTATTGAGGGCGGGGGGACTTTGGATGTAGCAGCTCTAAGGTTTTTGTGTGTTTTTTTGTCGTTGTGCGTGCATTACTCGTTACCATCACTTTCACTTTCATCAAGATTGTATAAAACATGTACGAATTGCTCAACGTCACATCATTCGCCGAGAGACACAACTAGAACTCGTACAGGGTGTTTGTTTTTAAAATATTCTTTAGTTTCTAAAGTGTATTGTAACAAGCAATTATTATAAATAAAATTGATTATTTTAATTAGTTTTATGTAATAACACATGAATAGTCGTTCTAGCTTGTATATTGAGTGGTGAATAGTGTTAATGTTAGAAGAACTTTTGAAATTAAATACAATAAAAATGTTAAAGCAATACCGTTTAATTAAAAACAATTAAAATACATGTAATCAAAATATATTACAATTTAAAATACATAATATATAAACCACACAGTAGTGACAATTACAAAATACATAATATGTACACATCAGCAATTGTGTACGAAATACATTTAAGTAAGTAAACTAAGTACAAGTAAAAATAAACAAGTGCACTATGAAAAATGTGTACAATTAAATCAAAATGAAATATGAGTAAGCAAAATAAATATTATGTAAACGCACACAGTAGTGATAATTACTGTGACAATTACTATGAAGTGACAATTACACAATACAATAAACATAAGTACATTGACAATTGTGAACAATTAAATCAAATGAAATACATATGTAATCGTACTTACAGGAAATGACAATTGTGTGTGTGTGTGTGTGTGTACATGATAAATGAATGTCTCCATTCGGTATTACTCTAAAATGTCTACCACGTAAGCCCTATATTATTCTCCACGATAAACCAGTTTAAATGAATATGGCGCTAAATTTTTTAAATCATCATCGAAAACGCTTGCGTATCTCTTAGCTAGATATACACGATATTTTAATTTTGGGTCCCTGTAGTCCTGGATAGTGGCGAGTACGGCTTTCCCGTACTTTACGTCTATATTTTGTAATTCTTCTATTGGATATTTAACACCAATTATTAATTCCTTAATTTTTTTATATTCTATTGCACAAATGGTAGCAAACTTCGCGACGAATGACGCCATTTTACAATGTGGAATTTCGCTTGCGCGTCTGTCAAGGTCTGAATGAATAACACTCGTTCGAAGCGGTATATATAGGGAGGTAGTTGAGGAGGGGGGACCGGAGAGTGGGATACACTCAACATACAGTAAGCGGTTATTTTTAACCTTGTGAACAGGATGGAAGCTGCTTTCCCACGTTATGTTCAGCGGGTAGGTTGGGGGGAAACGACTCGGTTATTTTTTTTAGACAGGGTGATGTCGTCGACTACACTTGTGCGTGTGGGAACAAGTTGATGGTGCTAATTTTTTATGCGTGTAGACAGGATGATGTAATCGACAGAAAGGCGACAAGTGATATTTTTATGATGCTAAATAAAACAACAATGTATGCAATTATTATTTTATCAGAAACCTATTGATTAGTCTAAAATCCGATACAACCCACTCGCGTAAAGCGTGTACTCTTTGATTTGTACATATTTCTGGAAATAAGCGGTGCACGAGACAGGATGTTCCGTGTATTGAACGTAATTGATCGAGTTTAGGACAACTGAAATCTTCTAAATTTACAATATTGAAATGTACAATACGCTTCTCCAGAAATCTTTTTTTCTGTAATACTTTTACGAACACATAGTTAAAAGGAAACGTGTACTTTACTAATATCGGCACAAGATGTTCGTACGATGTGTCCCCGTCCGTCCACTCTAATCTATGATGTTGCTCCGTTAACCAACGGTTTGTCCTCACGTGTTTGTGATTTGAAACGATCATGTTTACTGGAGGTGCAAATATCCAATGTCTGCTGGCAAATGCGGTGATGTCCATAATGGCTAGTTCCTTGACGAGTTCGTTTCCATCGTCGTCAACGAAACAGTGAAAGTCAAGTATGACTGCTATCTCGTCGTCGATCATCCTTTTTTCGTTACAAACATGTACCTTATCTGCTCGTCACAGATCAGTGCAACAAATTTGTGTGTCAAAACGTCGTATACAAAAATTTCTATAGGGTACAGTACTGCGTGCTTTAAGTCACTACAACGTCTGTACTCGTACGAAGTTAATAGCTCCATGCGTCCTTTCTCGACGCGTACTGTCGAAACACTGAGGTATACGATATTGTGGGAGAGGATCGTAGTGAGATATCGATTAATTATAAATACTTCCGTCACAGCAGCACCATAGATTATAAACACTTCCGTCACAGCAGCAGCATAGATTTTTAAACAATTTTTACTGGTTTATTTCATGCATTAGACGAAACGTTCTTGCCCTTTTATTAAAAGCTGGTAAGCGCGAGTATGAATTTGCTGTTCGTTTTCTAACCGCACGTTGTTTAGTCGTTCTCAGTAGTCGTTGTAACAAAAAATAGACATTTTTATCGGTGTAACCAGAATAAAAGAAACCCGCTTTGACTAGTTCTAGGTGGAGGTTATTCCAGAAGACGTTCTTGCGGAATCACGCGATATGGGGGAAAGTTATAAGTGGTACATGGTCGTGCGCGTTTTGTTCAAAAAATTAATAGCAGATCGTGAGCTGGAGCAGACGGGAGTGTTTCGTTCGCGTACGCAGCTCGTTTTACCTGCGGACGCGGAAGACGTGTACGAACAATATAGGGAGTGTATCGAAAAAGTGCTGGATTCGGTATCAAAGTTTACTCGTGAAGGTAGCGGATGGGTCGTAAACGGAATCGTAGCCGTTGAAGTACATTTGATAAAGTATCGTCCTTTGACAGGATCAAGTTTCGATGCCACTCCGAAAAAATTATTACTTAAGAAAGCTATAGTAAACGTGCAGAATCTAATGGATGAGAAATGCTTCCTCTGGTCCGTTCTAGCCGGTTTACATCCGATCGCTTCTAACCTGCATCGTTTGTATCACTTCATACAGTATGAAAACGAGTTGAATATGGAAGGGATAGTTTATCCGGTACCGGTGAAACAAATTAACAAATTTGAAAAACTAAATGTGAATATTTCTGTGAACGTGTTCGGTTACGAAAGAGAAATGAATGAGTTCGGTTACAGAAAAGACGAAGTGTAGCCCATACGGATAACCGAGAACAAAGGTAGAACGCACATGACTCTTCTACTGCTAGTCAGCAATGAAGGTGTTAAACATTATTATCTTATTAGAAACATGTCACGCTTGTTGAATACTTTAACTAAAAGTAAGACCCCTTCGTTCTACTGCAACTATTGCTTACAACGTTTCCGAGATAATACAGATCCTAAAAATTCACAAAAACGACTTGAGGAGCGCAAAAAGTCAAATTACCGAGCGGAAAATATAGTAATATGTATTTTAAGGATTACACAAAGTCCCACAGGGTTCCTTACACGGTGTATGCAGATTTTGAATCCTTTCTTATTCCCGTGCATGGTTGAGAACACAAAAACGATAGATCGCACTCGCTCGACAACGCGCATCACGTGGCATGTAGTTTTTGTTATGTAATCGTTGATTGGACCGGAAAAGCTGTTAAAGAACCGGTTTTGTATCGCGGTAAAGACGTTGTGGAGACGTTTCTTCAAACTCTGTTGGAAGACATTAGTCGGCTCGAACGTGATTTTAACAAACCAATTCGTATGACTGAACAAGCCGAGCGCGAGTTTCAAAACGCTACCATATGTCATCTATGTAAGAAGTGTCTCGAGCACGAAGGGGACAAAGTGCGAAACCATAATCATGTGACGGGCGAGTACTTCGGAGCCGCGCATAACACTTGTAATTTGAACTACAAGGAACCGCAACACGTTCCCGTGTTCTTTCACAACTTGCGAGGCTACGATTGTCACCATCTGGTGCAGGCTTTCGGAAAATTCAAGCGTGAAGACATTAAATGTATCGCTACGACCTGCGAGCGTTACGTGTCTGTGTTACTTGGCCACTTGCGGTTTCTCGATTCCGTGCAGTTCATGAACACGTCGTTAGAGAAGCTGGTAAACAATTTTCGGAAAGAAAATTTTAAAATTTTACGACAGTGCATGCAAACCAGTGGAAATGAAGATAGTATCGATTTATTACTTAGAAAGGGGGTCTACCCGTATGAGTATGTGACGGACGGAAGTAAGTTCGAGGACACGTCTCTGCCCGCACAGGAACATTTTTACAACGAATTAGCCGAGACACACGTATCCGACGAAGACTACACTCATGCGAACAACGTTTGGACAAGTTTCGGAATACAAACGTTAGGGGACTACCATAAGCTCTATTTGAAAACTGATGTATTGCTTTTGGCTCACGTGTTCGAAAATTTTCGCAAGACAAGTCTGCAGTACTACGGGATAGATCCGTGTAACGTGTACTCCGCGCCGGGACTAGCTTGGAAGGCTATGATGAAAATGACTGCAATTCGACTCGAACTATTGAAGGATATCGACATGCATCTGTTCGTAGAAACCGGACTTCGTGGCGGAATAGCGATGATATCTAATAGATACGCCAAGGCCAACAATCCTTATGTGTCGGACTACGATCGGGAACGCGAAAATAATTATCTTCTTTACTTGGACTGTACAAATCTGTACGGAACAGCGATGGAACAACCGCTGCCTCATTCCGGATTCCGTTGGATGGAACGCAAAGAAATTGATGCGTTAGATTTGAGTACAGTTGGAGTGGAAGACGAAATCGGATATATTCTTGATGTTGATCTTGGTTATCCTCGTAATTTACATGCTTTGCATTCGGACTATCCACTGGCACCGGAACGCAGGAAAGTCAACGAACACGAATTGTCGCCTTACAGCAAACGGTTCAATTACTTGAAGAAATTTCAAATGTCTGCCACCGGTACAGTTGAAAAACTCATCACCAGCCTCAAAGATAAGGAGAATTATATCGTGCATTACAGAACGTTGCAGCTTTACCTCAAACTCGGGATGGAGCTGAAAGCCGTTAATCGCGTGTTGGCGTTCCGACAGAGCGCTTGGATGAAGCCGTTTATAATTTTCAATACGGAAAAACGGAAAGCCGCACCGAACGATTTCGAAAAGGATTTTTTTAAATTGATGATTAACGCTGTTTACGGAAAGTCACTGGAAAAGGTTCGAAAACGGATAGATTTTCGTTTGGTGTCCAACGAACGCGATCTGATAAAGCTGACTGCGAACCCAAGATTTGAGCGCGTAAAGGTGTACAACGAAGACTTGGTCGGTGTGATGATGAAAAAGAGAACCGTGTACCTCAACCGTCCGCTGTACGTGGGGTTCACAGTGTTGGACATTCGTAAATATGTGATGTACAGTTTTCATTACGATTACATAATCGCGAAATATGGATCTCGTGTTCGATTGTGTATGACAGATACGGACTCTTTGTTGTATGATATACGGACTGATGACGTTTACGCAAACATTAAGGAAAACCTTCATCTTTTCGATACATCAGAATATCCCGTGACGCTTCCGTGTTATAGTGTGCTAAATAAAAAACGGTTGGGCACTTTTAAGGACGAGACGCATGCAAAACCTATTGTAGAATTCGTCGGGTTGCGCGCAAAATCGTACTCACTGTTAGTGTTACAGGACGACGGGGATAAAAATGAGAAGCGTGTAGCAAAAGGGGTACCGCGGGTGGCAATACAAAACCGTTTAACGCACGCTGATTACAAACGGTGTTTGCTTTCGTCATCGGAATCGAGTAACCGCCAAACATATACGTCGGCGTAGATTATCCGCAGTGAAAACCACCAACTGTACACGCGCAAGATCGTCAAACTGTCGCTATCACCGTACGACGATAAACGATATATCCTGGAAGAAGGTCAGAGAACGCTAGCTTCTGGGCATTATAGAATTCGCGAGTCCGAGATGGATGTGGAGGAAGCAGACAATGTTCAACGTACCAGTGTTATTCGGTTCGCGCGTCGCGAAAGCGTAATTCGGCATACTTCGGAAATAACAACAAACAACCGATCCGTAAACGGACTGCATCAGTTATCAGTAGTTTTGACACAGACTGTCCATCGTCGCCGTTAACAAAACTAGAAAGTGCGTTCCAGTTGGTGAACAACAAAGCAAAATGACTGCATTCGGTACATTATCTCCGGGAAGCATTACCGACACTTCATACGTACTGTAAATACTTCGGAATACGATATTCTGAGAAACACAGTTAAACAGTGTCCAACGAACGTTTTTACGATCAGTGCAAATGTGCGCAGGCGTCATGACCGATGAGTTTTGTTTATTAAAGTCATAAATGTTACACTCATACTTTGAGTCTCGCGACCGTTGTCCTATAACAGAACTCAAAGCGAGCCACCTGAACTACGGTTTACCCGAAAACAATAACGTACTAGTTGTGGAAATGTACGAGTACCGTAAAGGTGTTATATGTAGCCTTATCTACAATGAGATGAACTCAATGAAGATGGTAGCAACACCGGATAAGGCACAACGTGCGCTAATGCGGTGTTACAACAGATATTTTCCGATGTGTACTGTCCGCATAAACGGGTATAACTGTTACGAGTGTTTAATTAAAACAGCTGTTAACCGTTTGCATAAAAGGGTGTCAGAGTACGTAAATACTCATGTTCCGGAGTCAATCCACCAGTCAGTGTACTACCATCTGTCAATACGGACGAAAAGGAGAAACAACTAGCTCGTGATAACGATACGATTAAGGACAACCTGTGGAAAAAATACTGTGACTTAAAACAGAGGATCCAAGAAGAGGAATGAAAGCTAACAAGAAGTTACAAACCAATATTAGTACCATTGAAAACCATTTTGCAAGCTCTGGTAGTATATAAAGGCAAAACAAAAGAAAAACCGATGACGTCGAGAGCGTACTTTAAGACAAAGAGGTAATAAGTAGTTGCCCCCACCAACAGGGAATTGCGGTTTAATAACGGAAGTCGTTACGAATAGATTGTCCAGTGTTGCATCACGCTTTGTACGAGAGAGTACAGTTGACTGTGAAAAGTGTATGTTTGTGTTTGTGTGCAAATTGCGTCATCACTCTAAATAGATGTCCCTTATGTAGAGCCACATACACCGCTTATATGAGAGCGTATTTCTAGTTCGTTTTCACACATCAGTTTCAACCTACCACGCACAGTGACTACTACGAATTTCCTTCTTTGGTTTTAATCCAGAATCGACTACATCGAGACGATGAGTTCTGACGAAGGAAGCGAAACGTACAAGCTCGTTTCTTTGGATGATAAAGAAATACAACACGTTATGATAGCAATATTCTTATCAATTTTCCCACCTGAAAACCATTTAAATTTTATAGGATGCCCGATACCGCCCAAAGAACTAGTCAAAGCGGGTTTCTTTTATTCTGGTTACACCGATAAAAATGTCTATTTTTGTTACAACGACTACTGAGAACGACTAAACAACGTGCGGACAGAAAACGAACAGCAAATTCATACTCGCGCTTACCAGCTTTTAATAAAAGGGCAAGAACGTTTCGTCTAATGCATGAAATAAACCAGTAAAAAATTGTTTAAAAATCTATGCTGCTGCTGCAGTTTGACCAAAGCGGAATTGCTGATGTTAGTAAAAAATGTTCCTAGTGAGAAGACCTACAAAATTGATAAAATGTTTACCACTGCCGGTCACAGTGTTTTACGTCTGCCGCCCTATTACGCAGACCTCAATCCTATTGAGTTGGTGTGGGCAGACATCAAAGGTAGAGTGGGTGAATCTGTGTCAGACTCTCTTGAAGTGAAGCGTAGACTTTGCGAGCAAGCATTTTCGGAATATTCAGAGTCCAAATGGAAAAAATGTTGCGAGCACGTACGCAAGATAGAAGATGAATAAAGATGTCCTCATTGATGACGCCATTGATAGCTTCATTATTTCTGTGAGTGGTGTCAGCTCATCTGAATCTGAGTCCGAGGATGACAGCAGTAATCAGGAAGACGATGGTGAGATCGCAGATGAGATACGAGAATGACAGGTATGTTATACTGCCTCTTATGACTTAATCCTTATCCTTCGTAAGCGAGTGTTTTGCATGTATTATTTCGTTTTGTTCATATTATGTCCTCTGTATGTACGCTTATTGGAGCCGTATATTTCTTTAAAATATTGTTTACAGCTTGAGAATCGTAAATAGTTCCATTTAACCTTATGCTTAATACTATTTTATAATTTAGGTTTAGTAATATTTTAGGTTTATATATTTAATAGATGTTTCAAATAGGTTTTGAAGCCCACATGACATTTAAGCTCCGAATTAAATTAAATACACGAAATATTAAACACCTCATATTCACACGCAAAATCTCGTTCAGTAACAATATGAACAGATAATTAATTATCAAAAATAAGAAAAATCTGTGTACATTGTCAAATACATAATATATTATAAAAAAATATATCATTTTTATTATATACAAATTACAAATTTGCATGAAATATTATATTTTATTTAGTCAGACGCTTGTATGAAACATTCGCATTCTGTAGCGAAGTGCTGAACCTCCGCTCGCCCCTCCAGTGCCCCACCACGTCGCCAGATTACGGATTTCCAACCGTCGCGTCAGAACTGGCAGACGCAAGTGCGCGAACCCAACCAGCCGAGGGTTCTTTTGTTTGTTGTCAAGTTATAACAGATACGCAAGCGTTTTCGATGATGAGGAATTAAAAAATTTAGCGCCATATTCACTTCAACTGGTTTATCGTGGAGAAAAATATAGGGCTTACGTGGTAGACATTTTAGAGTAATACCGAATGGAGACATTCATTTATCATGTACACACACACACACACAATTGTCATTGCCTGTAAGTACGATTACATATGTATTTCATTTGATTTAATTGTACACAATTGTCAAGGTACTTATGTTTATTGTATTGTGTAATTGTCACTTCATAGTAATTGTCACAGTAATTATCACTACTGTGTGCGTTTACATAATATTTATTTTGCTTACTCATATTTCATTTTGATTTAATTGTACACATTTGCCATAGTGCACTTGTTTATTTTTACTTGTACTTAGCTTACTTACTTAGATGTATTTCGTACACAACTGCTGATGTGAACATATTATGTATTTTGTAATTGTCACTACTGTATGGTTTATATATTATGTATTTTAAATTGTAATATATTTTGATTACATGTATTTTAATTGTTTTTAATTAAACGGTATTGCTTTAACATTTTTATTGTATTTAATTTCAAAAGTTCTTCTAACATTAACACTATTCACCACTCAATATACAAGCTAGAACGACTATTCATGTGTTATTACATAAAACTAATTAAAAAAATCAATTTTATTTATAATAATTGCTTGTTACAATACACTTTAGAAACTAAAGAATATTTTAAAAACAAACACCCTGTACGAGTTCTAGTTGTGTCTCTCGGCGAATGATGTGACGTTGAGCAATTCGTACATGTTTTATACAATCTTGAATAGCCCCACTCAAGGATGAAAGTGAAAGAGATTGTAACGAGTAATGCACGCACAACGACAAAAAACACACAAAAACCTTAGAGCTGCTACATCCAAAGTCCCCCCGCCCTCACTACGTTCACATGCTGCAATAACAGATGGCCAGTCAGCATGCTGTGTGAAGAAACAAATTTATGTACGTAATAAATCCCCCCCCGCCTTCACTACGTTCACACGCTGCGATAACAGATGGTCAGTCAGCGGAAAAAAAATAAATAAATAAAATAAAATAAATACAAAAATAAAATAAAAAATAAAAATAAAATAAAAAAGTGCACACGTGCATGGTGTGTGAATGTCTCAGCGGGAAAAAAAACAAAAAAATAAATTAATTAATTAAATAAAATAAAATAAAGTGCACACGTGCATGGTGTGTGAATGTCTCAGTGGGAGTCAATTACATCTTGTTAAAAAAAATTAACTGTTGCCGACTAAATTGAATAAAGCCCTCCCGTCCTCACTACGTTCACACACTACGGTCTCAGTGGGAGTCGATTACATCATCCACGGCTTGCATCTTGTTAAACAAATTAACTGTTGACGTTTTTGATTTTACAATATATACTTACCACAAAGACACACATTCGAATTTACAGTTCACAAGTTGGCAACAATGCAATACACGTCACTCAGTCTCTTCGCATCGACGATATCCGGACGGCGGCGGCGTACATATCTAAACCCGTACACTATAACACATGCACGAGTTGGCAACATGGCCGACGCTTAACCAGCACACATGCACAAGTTGGTAACGTCGCGCTTTTCCAACATGGCCGACGTTCCGGAAAACGCCGTACATTCTAAACCCGTACACTATAACACATGCACGAGTTGGCAACGTGGCCGACCCTTAACCAGCACACTCTTACACAACTCGACAACCTCGCGTTTTTCCAACATGGCCGACCACCAACAATCATTTTCCACCCGACAACATGGACGACGACCCCACCACTTCTGGCGGCGATCAAGCCACGACCAGGACACCGCCAGGCCGCCGCTGGACGGCGAACCGCCAACGGCGGCCACCAATCAACGCACAGATAACCCCCCAACCTACAACATCGCCGCACACAAAATGGCCGACGCCGACAACATGGCCGACGACCCACACCATGACGTCATAGCCAGTGACGTCACGATGACATCAGAGCTAGCTGGCCTAGGCCAGTGACGTCACGATCATGTCAGAGCTAGCTGGTCTAGGAGCCCCCCAGATGTAGGGGGGCTCCTAGAACTTCATGACGTCATGAGGTTCCAGGAGCCCCCCTACATCACTACTACTTTCTGTCTCTTCCGATCACTCCGGAGTCCAAACCCATTACTAGGGAAGAGGTCTCAGATCGACTCGTTGAACTCGTACCGCGAAAAGCTCCTGGCCCGGACGGCGTCTCGAACGCCGCTCTAATTCGACTACCGGAGCCAGGAATACTTTTCTTGGTCGCGATGTTCAGCGCGTGTCTTAGACTAGCCTACGTTTCCAAGAAATGGCGAAAGGCGATGGTCATAGTGATCCCGAAGCAGGAAAATGACGCTTCCCGTACCGACAACCTCCGACCCATTAGTCTACTGTCTCCCACGTCAAAGGACCTCGAACGTCTCGTACAACGGTCGAAGTCTCTAGGAAACTTCGATGTACTGGTCCCCGAACAGTTCGGTTTCCGTGTGGGACATTCTACCACTCATCAGCTGATGAGACTGGTGGAACACATCACGGGCCCCACTGTCGCCTGTTTCCTAGATGTAGAGAAGGCCTTTGATAGTGTCTGGCACGACGGGCTCTTGTTCAAGCCCCGGGAATCCAGCTCCCAGATTGCTACCTTCATTTGATCGCTAGCTTTCTGACGGAAAGGACCTTCTGCGTGAGAATAGACGACCACGTCTCTTCCGAGGTCCACGTCTCAAGATAGCGTCCTACGGACTCTCTTGTTCTTCGTCTACGTCAACGACGTACCCAAAGAGCCTGGAGTCCAGATCGCCCTGTTTGCCGACGACACGGCGGTATATACCGTCGATCGGAACGCTGACAGGGCTATCATACGACTCCAGCGCGCACCCGATGCGTGGAGTGAGGGAACGATGCGTGGATGCGCACACGACATGGAGGAAAAGCTGGAAAGTTGCCGTCAACGATACCAAGAGCTCCGCGGTGCTATTCTCCAAGAAACTGCGAGGACGAGTGAGACTCGGTCGAACGTACCTGCCCTTGTCGAGAGAAGTTAATTACCTCGGTGTCAACCTAGATCGTCGGCTCACCTGGCATACCCACGCACAGACGATGAGAACTAGAGCGACCGCTCGCCTGGCGTCTCTGTTTCCGATATTTGTCAACAAGACTATGACCCGCAAGCTAGGTAAGTTGATCGTCAACGCGTACCTGATGCCGATCATCACCTATGCCATTCCCGTCTAGAGTTACCTTGCAGCTGTTCAAAAAAGAAACTTCATAAAAGACCCCTGTCTCCATAGGGGTCTTCGGCTAGCGGCCAAAGCCCTCTATCGGTTCCCTTCTCGACTTTTGAGAAATGGACTCGGTGTCCGCTCCTTGGATGACACCGTGCGGCGACTTGCACGTAAATTTTATGTCCGAGCTGCAAGGACCCAGACAAACCCCTTCATAGCCGGCCTTGGCAAGTACCGACCACGTCCAGGTGATTCTTGGAAACGGCCTCGGCAAATATTGTAGGCTTACTAGAACGACCTAGTACGAACATGCCGTTGTAGCGGCCACTAAATTCTAAATTAAATATTCCGTCTGGACACGACCACTAGGCAAGAGCTCCTTCCGGAAGCTCGGAACTAGTAAACCATAGGGACTTCTCACGATGCGCATCCCTACAGCTCAGGCAGGCGTTTTTGGTTCACTCCATCGGACGACACGGAGGAAGGAAGAAGAGAATAATGGACTTTCTTGCCCTGTGAAGAACCAGCGATGGACATTGACTCGGACAGCAGCGGGCTCTACATACCGATGCCGAAAGAAGAGGAGGACTGCAGTACGCCACGAACAGCGGGCGCAGCCGCCGAACATCACACCGCGGCTCGGGCGGAACATACATCGCAGTTAGCGTTCTCGCCACACGGCCCTTCTAAAGGTCACAAAAAACGAAGAGGTGTACGATTGGCGCCATTTGTCCTGTGACAATACAAACAGGTTTATTACATAGCATTATCACATATTTTTGAAATATGAAATATAGGAAAATCAATTCATTCTATAAGTAACTTTTAACAATGTTTCAATAACGCGTATTTTTATTGTGTTATTGAAATCCCACTTTAATGGGACTAATTTCAGAATATTATCATATTTTTCGGCCACTTTAAAATAGTAATGTTGATTTGTCTTAACTTGTTCTTCCTTTTGTATGAAGCCAACTCGACCCCCGACCTCCCTCCCCCAGCCCATTTCTATATACGCCACTAATTAATCTTGACCACTTTTTGTGATATGGAAACTACAGTTTTTTCTGTTCATCTTTAATCATATGTTTTACATCCACAAATGTCATTAATTGGCTTGGAAGAAAGAAAATTAAAGAAATATCTTCCAGCATACTAATATAGAATATTGTACTTTCGACTTGTGAAACTTACTTGTCTTTTCTTCCCGTACGCGTTTCGGCGTGATGTGCGCCTTCGTCAGCTTTGAGACAGACTGCCATTAACTTGTAACGGTTTTTATTTTTAAAGGTATAGTGGGGGTGGTGTGTGGAGGAAGGGGATTGGCGCGGGGATCCAAATTATTGTTAGTTTTATGTATAACTAGCTGTTGCCCGCGACTTCGTCCGCGTCGAAGAATATTTTTGTCTAAAGTACTTATGTCCTTCCGCGTATTTCAAGAAACTTAAAAAGTAAGTTAGAAGATTTTCAGTTTCTTAATTCTACTGCTATGATTTTCAGTTGCTATCTTTCCAAGACCTCTCTGTAAATAACATTACTGGTTTTCCTTTCTGGCTGGAGGATGACCAAGCTATCAGATGAACTGACTCTCGAGCACGCCACGTACAACTGGCCATGGGAGAAACAGTCACTCCTGAGATCCACACCAGCCACTTTTAAACTCTGTCCCTGCGCCTTATTAATCGTCATAGCGTAAAAAACTTTAACCGGGAATTGCAGACGTTTAAACTCAAAATGGTAATCCGATGGGATCATTGGAATTCGGGGGATGAAGACAGTTTCTCCCTGACTGACGCCTGTGAAAATCTGAGCTTCAATCACGTGCTTGTACAGATTTTTTACCTGAAGCCTAGTGCCGTTACAGAGTTTGGGTGGATTTAGATTGCGCAAAAGCATGATTGGAGCACCAGCCTTAAGGTAGAGGACGTGTGGTGGGATTCCTGGTGGATCGAGTGTGTGCAAAAACTCTACAGGATAATGGACCGCATCTTCTACCTCCACTACCGAGTCAATAGATTCATACTTCATGAGTTCATTAGGTAGCTTCTCTAGTAGAAGGTTATTGATAGAATTGGCTGAATCGTTGGTTGGAGTAAGAATAGCCCTTTCCTTGAGCCATGATGTACAATCTGCACCACTCTGTTGAATATTACTTCCATAGATCTTGTCAGTCAGGCTTGTTAAATCTCTTACAACGAAGCAAAGATTATTCGGAATATTTATTTTTCCATCCTCCTCTTATAAAATCCTTCCATCCCCAATATCAAGTAATAATTTAGAAAACTCCTCTGCTCTCAAATCATGTTGAAGGTGGACACGCATGTTAACTCTTAAGGACAGTATTTTGACATTAGGCCATAAAGTGGATGACTTTAGACAGGCCTTAACTTCATCCGCACGTGTCCCTCGTGGAACAACGGGTAATGTTTGTCTGAAGTCACCAGCCAAAACACTAACTCCACCCATAAGGCTTTTGCGGTCTCTAATATCCTGGAGTGTTCTGTTCAGAGCCTCAACGCCTCTTTTATGAGCCATAGTGCACTCATCCCACACTATTAATTTAGCTTCACGAAGCACCTGTGCCATATCACTCTGCTTAGAAATATTACAAAGTGCAGACTCAAAATGATTCAGGTTAAGGGGTAACATGAATGCAGAGTGAGCAGTCTTTCCTCCTTCAATCAAGGTAGCTGCAATACCTGATGAAGCAACTGCAACTGCGATATTCCTTTTGTGCGTAACTGTGGCGAGCAACAGATTTATCAAGAACGTTTTCCCAGTTCCGCCAGGAGCGTCCAGAAAGAACAATTTCCCAGAATCACAATTAATACTGTGAACGATTTCGTCATAGGCATCTTTTTGTTCTTGATTTAATTTTGGAACATTTACAGCCACTGTTTCAGTCAACCGAACACAATCATAGGACAGTTCGTTCAGGTATTGATGGTTGCTGATAACTTCTTGCTGTCGTGATGGTGTTGGAAGACCGAACTCTTTGAGTGTTTTACCCGACATGGATATGACAGTATCCTCAAGAGGCTTAAGGCATTGGTTGTAAACAATGTTCTGGACTAATTGGACGTCTCCGCGCTCTCTTTCTATTTGCCTTCTAACATCTTCCGCAAGACTGTCTCGGTATTTCACCCACAATTTTAGGGGGTCTGCCACTTGGCAGAATACTAACATTATGGCAAATAGCTCACGAATTTTATTAGGAGAGTCAGAGATAGAAGCTTCTTTAAGAGTACGGTCCCAATGGGCATCATCCTCCAGCAAGCCAAGTGCTCTACATGCCGCTTGAAATGTTGGCTGAACTACCCCTGCGATAGTTTTTAATGCAGTAAATGATACAGGACCGCGGATCTCATGTAAGAGGAGGCGTAAATAGTAGCACTCAGCATTGCCAGGATGGACAGTGTATACTCTACCCAACACCTGATCTTTTTTTACCTCTGGATAGCCTGTCACAGATTTACCTTGCTTCCTCCTGCAGAATTGATTGCTTTTCCATACGTAGTAGGACGGAACTTCGCAATATAAAAGGGTCCTTGCGAAGGCATCTACTTTACACAGGTCAAAAAATCCCAAAAGTGTCGTTTTTGGAGGATTATTTATTCTGTAAATGACATTGTCCTCCGTAAAATAAACTCTTCGACCGTTTTCTAGATGTACGGAAAGGTGCATAACAGGAGGAAACCTTTCATGAATAGGGAAGCAGAGGATGCGCCAGACTGCCTCAGAGCTGCTGATGTATCGTCCTGTTTCGTACCTTGTCACCTCGTCCAGATCTTCAACGGTGAACGCTGCTTGATCAGACCCTTTATTCACATACTTGCAGATATATTTGATTGATTTAACAGAGTTGCAATATTCAACATTTATGTGGGCTGAGAATGTGCGAGACAGGACGGGGTTGTACGGAACTACCCAGCGATTGTCAAGAATAACCTCATTGATTTTTACTATAAATCCGCCGTCTGCCGGCGACCGTCTGCGATACTTAGGATAGCCATCCTCTCCTGTCTGAGTCTCTTTTAAGAATGGCCGTGGGTAATTCTTTGTACAGGCGCCATCCACCATGCATGGTGAGTTCCTGTTAAGCGGTCCACATGGTCCGTGAATCATATTTGTCTTGACAATCTCATGGAAGGCTGGATCTAGGTTGGGATCAGGTACTTCAGCTTTGATAATTTTATCTATGGACTCTGGCCTTATCTTCTCCTCTTCCAACCACAGAAGGATATGAACGTGAGGGAGCCCACGCTTCTGCCACTCCACGGAGTACATGTGACACCTGGTAAAGATGCAACCTTTAGTGAGGAGTTTCATCATATGCTTCAATTTTATGTTGAAAACCCTCGCTACTGTGACATGTCTATCGTGAGATTTTTGGCCTTGTGTCAATATCTCTGTGATTTCCGGCCATTTTGGATTGTAAGTGAACGTAATAAACAGATCCGGTCGTCCAAAATGGCGCACATACGTCATCGCGTCTTGAGTTCGCTCATGCATGTATCGGGGTCCTCCAGTGAAAGTGGACGGCAGCACAACCATCCTGCCTATTTCTGATAACTGGCCATCCTTTCTACTCATGCCATCCTTCAGGTGGACATAATTCTCACTTCTCAGCTTTTTCTGGTTGTTACGTATCCAATTGAGTCTCTCAGTTTCAATTTTCGCATAGGCCTACATATCAACCAGAAATTGGTTGAGAAGGTTGCGAAACAGCAGTAGGTTGCATTGTTCACCATCACGTTCCATTATCCTGTAGCTGTAAAAGTCAGTAGCAGACACAGTTTTCTTGAGAGGAGCCTTTGTCTTTTGGTCGCGCTGTGGTATGTCTATAGAATAGCCGTCTTCTCCACGACAGAACATCAAAGGGTATTGAAGAGCATCATAGGCACGGTGCGTCTCACTGATTCGTATCAATCTATTGTCTCTGCTATGGAGAACGATATCTCTTTTATCAAAATCGTGGCCGACAATGAGAATTGCCACTTCTCTAGTTGTTGGAACATTGAAACGACCATGGTGTTCTCCAGAAGGCTTCATATTTGCGTTAATAACTACCTGAAACTCCTTCTGGTCCTTGGGAACAGAATCAACAGCAGCCTTAAAATCCAAAATATACTTGTGTTCATGAAGTAATTTCTGCAGTTGGCTAACCAATCCTGGCTTGACGCCAGGGTATATTCCACAACGGATATCCCTCTCTTTGTCATCATCACCAACAAAGTATATTTGGAGAAATGAAGGCTGTTGCTCAGGCTCAGCCATAAGACTCCCTATCCTGTGATAGACCTGGCCCTGTACTTTAAAAGTTGGCATAAAGTTTCCTTCTTTTACCTCTTTGGCTCCAAAAGACGTCATTTGGAAGCATCCGTTGTACTTCCGGGTAGCAGAAAGAAAGTGGTGATTGCATGCTGGTGATTGAGGAGACTGTGTAAGGGTTCAAGGATAGGGCTCAAGGAGAGGAAGCTGGACCTTACCATTATTGCAACACAAACCAGGAGTCTCATCCTTCCACTTCAGTGCACGGCACCGGTTACATGGTGACCGAACTCCAAGCTCAACGAACTTGTCCGTGGAATAATCTATTTCCGGTTCATATTGAAATCCGGACAAAAGTTTATCCCAGGTCAATAATATATTATGTGCTCTCTTTTCATTATATTTCGCAGAAGCTATTGGATTGATATGGGGGTTATTAGATGCATATTTTTTAACAACCTCCCTATGAACTGTTGGATGACTTTCATTGTATTTTTTTACGGCCTCTCTATTAACTGTTGGATGACTTTCATTGTATTTTTTTACGGCCTCCCTATGAACTGTTGGATGACTTTCATTGTATTTTTTTACGGCCTCCCTATGAACTGTTGGATGACTTTCATTGTATTTTTTTACGGCCTCTCTATTAACTGTTGGATGACTTTCATTGTATTTTTTTACAGCCTCCCGGTTAACTGTCGGGTGACTATCAGTATATTTTTTGACTGCCTCCCTATGAACTATTGGGTTGTTTTTGGCATATTTGGTAGCAGCTTCCCTTACTTGTTTTTTCCTGATTGCATATGTAAACCTTTTTCTGCGTTTTTTTCCTCTTTTCCCTTTGACTGATGCTACAGTCGAAGCAACAGAGTCGTCTGAACTTGGACTGGAGAGGTCAACGTAAGGAGAGGATTGGGACTGGGAGACAGTACAAGACAAATTCAGTTGACATTCCGCTGGGTTATTGGTATTCGGGGATTCGGACAAATTCAGTTGACATTCCGCTGGGTTATTGGTATTTGGGGCTTCGGACATATTCAGTTGACATTCCGCTGGATTATTGGTATTCGGGGATTCTAAGTTAAATGTATTATTTGTTGATTCGGCCAAGGGAATTAAAACATCAAAATGCCCTTCATTGAAATCTCCAGTGAACCGAATTCTTTTGACTCCCTGTAATGCCTCCCCAAAAATAGCAAGAATAGAGCCACCTTGAAACACCTGAAACTCATAAGGAAATATCTCTCCAGCAGCCTTGAGCTCGCAAGTAGTCCCATATGTGTACGGCCTAGACATTTCGGCGAGGTACAGACGTTTGGTACCATAAGGAGCTCCAGACCGCTGGTGAGTAAAGCATTTGAACCTTTGCCAGTTATTGGACACGTGATTCACTATTTCTGCACGAATTTCAGCGGCCCTTGAAACGTCGCCGTGCACCAGATAGGACAGGGAGGAGAAGAGACACGCGCCGTCACCACTTATCTTTACTATTCGGCAAGGAATCTGTAATCCGTTGCTTATTATAAACTCAATTTCCTCGTCCAATTTCTACTTTCAAAATAGAATGTTTATTTAGCTAATAGGTATCAAAATTTGTAGCTGCTTACTTAGGTACTTAACTACAAAAGCGAGAGCGCGCAAACCGGTCAGACCGACTGACTTAGCGTAGCGTAGGTAATTATGTTATTTTATTATATTTATTAATAGACTAGGTATTGACTCTCCTTGAAATCTTTTAGGTACGTGATGTAGGTACAGTTTTATTTGAAAACACTGAAATTTAAATACAGGAATAATTTGCACTCTACTGTTTGTGTTTTATGTCAATAAATAATATATATCTATCTATCTACTCACCCAATCCATCCGTGTCAATAAACAAAATCAAAGTCCGTGTAGAGAGCAATGGTCGTCGATCAAAAAAAAAAAAAAAAAAAAAACACTTACACCAAAACACAAAGCAAATCAGTTAATCAGTTCCGTTATCAATCCAAGTCGTAAAATTATCTGGTCACAAAAGAATCGCTTAAGTACACAAAACGCGTTACGCACAGCACAATGCCGACCGGTAACTGCCTGCACTGATTGCGGCGGAGGGGCGGGGTTGCCCCCTCAACATACGCCGCCTGCTTTCTGCACCCCCGCGTACAACAGAGAGTATGCAGGTTATGTCAGCGAAATTGGCTATTTATGGAAATGTTTTCTTAGTTTCGCTATAATTTCACTAATATCACAGATATACAAAATTTTATTTTTTCTTAGCAAAGTAGAGGACTTTAAGAATGTCGGAAATTGGTTTTCATTGCAATCGAAAGTGTATGCAGCAAGTGCGAGAACTGGTCAAAAACGACACGATTTTGTCGATAAAACGCTTAAATTTCAACTCGCTCTAACTGTATTTTGGTGTATTGTTTTCAAACAAAATCCAATTTCGAACCTCGATACCGTGAGGCGTTGGTTCGATGAGTTTAATCGTAGTGAAGTGAACCGGCGTAAACTCTCACCCCATATTTTCCGCCCTTAGGAGTCAATTTGACAAAAACGCTGTACATGTGTATCTTTATTTGTAACGAATAGCATTTATTCTAATTTTCATATTTCTAACTTAAAAAAAGATACATTCATACTCTACTCCCATACATAGTTTCACCCCTATTTCCCCCCCCTTAGGGGTCGACTTAGGGGATGAAGTTCTAAAAAATCTTTGTTGAATGTTTGCATACGTTATTCTAGGAGTCTCTTTACAAAATGTGTAGTTTCTAAACGTAGCTGTTTGACTTTTCCCATACAAACTTTGACACCCCTTTTCAACCCCTTGGGGGATGATTTTATAAAAAGTCTATATTGATTAGTTCTATACGTTATTCAAGGAGTCTCTGTGCCAAGTTTCAAGTTTCTAGACCCTGCGGTTTAGGTTTTCCATACAAATTCCCCCCTTTTCCCCCTTTAAAGGTCGAATTTCCAAAAATCCCTTCTTAGCGGATACCTACATCACATAAGGAACCTACATGCCAAATTTCAAGTTTCTAGGTGTTATAGTTTCGGAGATTTCGTGATGAATCAGTGAGTGAGTCAGTCAGTCAGTGAGTCAGTGGTACTTCTCTTTTATATATGTAGATTGTGTCAAAAGTGTGTGTGATTTATACTGTAATTGGTCGTTAAGTATGTTGTTTGGTTGTGTTGAGTGGTGTTTGTATATTTCATATTGTTCTGCTGTGTTAAGTTTTCGACCTTTGGGTAAGTAGTGTAATATCTCAAGATTAGTATCTATGTTGGTGTAACTGTGGTTTTTTGTGATTGTGTGTATGTGTGTGGCAAACGCGGAATGTATATTGTTGTTGGATAAAGCTTTTAGGTGTTCAGAGTAACGAGATGGAAAAGATCTTCCCGTCTGGCCTATATAGAAACTATTGCAATCATTACAATTTAATTTGTAAACACCTGTTTTGTTGTATTTGTCTATGTCCGTGTTTGTATCATTGATGTGTTTTTTGATGGTATTGTTTGTTCTGTATGCTATTTTGTACTTGTGTTTCCTGAATGTGTTGGCGATTTTGTGTGTGTTGGAGTTATGGTATGTGAGTGTGATTGTGATGTATTTAGTTTGTTGTGTGTTGTTGGTATTTTGTGTTTTGTTGTTTTTGTTTATGATGTGTTTGTGTAGTTTGTTTATTAAATTAGGGTTGTATCCATTTTTTATTGCTATATATTTGATTGTGTTGAGTTCATCATTATAGTCCTGTTTACTTAATGGTATTTTAGTTAGTCTATGGAGCATATGGTTGAAGGCCGCATGTTTATGTTGTGTTGGGTGGTTTGATATGTTGTGTATAACCATGTCAGTTGTGGTTGGTTTTCTGTATATTTTATACGTGTGTGTATTGTTAGTTTTGTTAATTGTTAGGTCCAGAAAATTTATACTATTGTTTTGTTCAATTTCCAGTGTAAATTTTAATTTGTGATGTATTGTGTTTATGTATTTGTGGAAGTTTTCGACATGTCTTGTATTGCCATTGAATAAAAGTAATATATCATCTACATACCTGTGCCAATAAATGATTTTGTTGGTGTATTTGTTGTTGTTTATTATGTGGTTCTGTTCTATGTTGTGTATGAATATTTCAGCCAGTATTCCTGATATGGGGGATCCCATCGGGAGACCGTCTGTTTGTGTGTATATCTTGTTATTGTATGTAAAGTAATTTTGGTCAGTTATTATTTTGGTGAGTGTGATGATCTCGTGTATGTGTGTTTCGGGCGTGTTGTTTGTCTGAGTAAATGTTCTAGTGTTTGTATGGTTAATAAAATGTTTGTAATGTTCTAGTGTTTGTACCCATTAAAGAAACCATATTATTGTTCGAGATTATTGCTGATTCTGATTGTACTACACTCAAAACATGAAAAAAAGTCATTTTTCAAAAAGTGTCTGTGTCTGTAGATTTTTTTATGGCAAACGATAACAGCCGCAAATTCAAACAGAATCAAATAATTTTTTGCATGCAGCCCTTATTTGTAGAGTACTCAGGACCTATTGTTTTTGGTGAAGATCGGTTAAGGGAAAGGGGTAGTTTACCTGCAACGTTTTATGTTTTAACAAGGGTATTTTCTATGGTAAACGATAACAGCCGCAAATTCAAACAGAATTAAATAATGTTTTGCATACAGCCCTGAATTGTAGAGTTCTCAAGACCTATTGTTTTTGGTGAAGATCGGTTAATGGAAAGGGGTAGTTTACCAGAAACATTTTATGTTGTAACAAGGGTATTTTCTATAGCAAACGATAACAGCCGCAAATTCTAACAGAATCAAATAATGTTTTGCATGCAGGCCTGAATTTTAGAGTACTCAAATCCTATTGTTTTTGGTGAAGATCGGTTAAGGGAAAGGGGTAGTTTACCTGCAACATTTTTTTATCAAGGGTAATTTTTTTTGTTTTGACAAACGGTAACAGCCGCATATTCAAACAGAATCAAATAATGTTTTGTGTACAGCCCTGAATTATGGAGTACTCAAGGTCTGTTGATTTTGGTAAAGATCGGTTAAGGGAAAGGGGTAGTTTACCAGCAACGTTTTATGTTTTAACAAGGGTATTTTTTTGGCAAACGATAGGAGCCGCAAATTCAAACAGAATCAAATACTTTTTTGCACACCTTCCTGAATTATAGAGTACTCAAGGTCTGTTGATTTTTGTAAAGATCGGTTAAGAGAAAAGGGTAGTTTACTGGCAACATTTTATGTGATAACAAGGTTAATTTTGTCTATGATGAACGATAACTGCCATAAATTCAAACAGAATCAAATAATTTTTTGCATACGTCACTAAATTGTAGAGAACGCAAGGCCTGTTGATTTTTGTGAAGATCGGTGATGGGGAAAGGGTAGTTTACCTGAAACATTTTTTGTTGTAACAAGAGTAAAGTACTTAATTTTGATAATGAAAGTATCCTGATAAGAAGATCTTAATAATCCACTGTAGAAACGTAGATGAAATATCTATAAATGAAGAGGCTAGTTGAACAGGGTGGAGGTAATTTTCTATAAATGAAAATTATAGTTGAAGGGAGAGGGGATAATTTTTATATGTGTACTACGTTATCGGCAACAAAGTAGTAGTTTGTTGTTAAAATTCCTTCCCGGGCTGTTTGGCCGTAGTCCAATGTTTTCTGCAAAACCAGACGTTCCGGCAGTGCTTTCGAGTGCCATCATCAGTGTAAATTGAGTGCGATAACATGTGGTGGTATACGTTAGTGACCACAATACTGTGGTTAAGGCTGAAGCAATAAGTGGAAATTAGTAGTTCCTATGGAAACATTTCATTTCGTAAATGATTTTAAATATAAATTTTAGAACATGGAAGTCATGTATGGTTCTCCATACTGATATTTATATACAATATGGATTCCATTTATCCCAAACCCTCAAAAGAAGAAAAATATTGATGCATCAATATTATTTATGTCAATTATCATACCATATATTACTTATAAAGAAAAATTATCAACAGTTTGACTGCCTTCATTGCAAGTACGCCAGTCTGAGCAGTGGCCAGTAGCATTTGCTATGGAGTTCTTGCTAATACACTCTTGTCACTACTTGCTAATACCTATTTGTTCAATGTCAAGCTACTGACTCTTGGCTTATTTCACATTGAGTTTAAAACAATTGACTTGTAGTAGTAGTATGTATTTTTAAATATGGTACACAAAGTATATTGTTGGTGAATTTCCCTTCCCTTTCAATAATATATTATGGAACACAGGTAACTGGACACTTTTTTCTGACTGTATACAAAGACAGTGTGACTGACACAGATCTATTTGATATATCTACAAATTCTAGTATTTATTAATTTTTCTTAATTTACCTAACTGTCTTCAAAATTAAGTCAGATCATCCTTTGGACACTCGTGGTCCAACTTTGGTGTCAATCAAACAACTTGTTCATAAATTATCATGATTTCAGAGAGTGCAGGTTTCTATAACATAGTCTTCACTTTGCTCAGACAATATTGGAGGAAACATACCTCCATTTTAAAAGAGAAAAATTTATTGTAAAAATGTTTTCTGTTTACAGCACTACAGTATGGATAGGAATTAGGAGAACTTCAAAACATGGAGTGCACAGATTGAAAGGACTGTGTTAAGAATAATGAGCAACAGTAAAACAAACTAGAATAGATTTGAAACCATTTGGAACTATAAAATATGTACTAGAATAGTTTATCATTTTCAGAATTGAAAAAATTAAATGGAGTCATTGCTTCATCATTCTCATATACCTCGAGCACTCATCCTTGAAGAGCAGCTATAACTTCAAAATGAGTGTAAAGCCATGTTGATGAAATGGAGGTGTGCCAAATATTTCCAAGTCAAGAAGATTAAAAACTGAGAGGCATAAAGAGTCCATTATGACATTGCTCTGCAAGATGTTCTGGTTAAGTACTGGTACGATGTGTGTTTTAAGTACTGTGAATTTCTTCGGGAGAGAAATCACTGGTGCAGTCCCTGGGGATCCTGTAAAAAACTGGAGGAGGCATCCACTGGTGTCAACAATGATGTCAACAATAATGACGATGCTGATAATTATGATGATGATTTTTGATGAATGAAATATATCCCAATATTTATGAGATTGTTTGTGACGTATGCTGTGGAGACCCAGGCACTACTTAACAGTGACATGGATAATTTAAGTCTTTCAAAGAAGAGTTCTAAAAAAATTCTTTGGACCAGTGAAGGAAGGTGAAGAATGGTGCATACAGAACAATAGGGAATTAGAGGAATTGATAGATGGCAAGGACATAGTGAGGTTCATCAAGTGTATGAGGATCAGCTGGTTGGTACATGTGATGCACATGTAGGGCAACAGAATGCCCAAAGCAATTCTTAAAGGAACAATAGATGGGTAAAGAAGGAAAGGAAGACCTAAAAGAAGGTAGCTACAGGACGTAGAAGATGACCTAAGGAGGATGGGTATCAGGGATTGGGGGCGGAGGCTGGAGGACCTAGGTGTTTGGAGAGGACTAGTTGGGGAGGCCAAGGCTCATCATGGGCTGTAGTCAGAGTCATTTTTGAGATTGTTTTGGACCAGTAATAGTACTGAATGGACAGTAGACCAATGTGGACCCGTTTTGTTTTGAGGAGGTTTACAGTACTTTAGTCAAAATGATATTGAATTGAATACAGTATATTATATATAATATACTGTATATATCTATTATTTACTGTATATTTTATTATCTGCATTACTGTATATTATACTATTTACTGATAATGTGTATTAGCCATAAACTATTATATTTATTCCTATATATGTCATATTGAGGATGTGTTATTCAAAAATCAATTTCTTTATCCAAACATACTACATTCTCACCTTCACC
Source organism: Magicicada septendecula (assembly GCA_034769895.1). Lineage (NCBI taxonomy): Eukaryota > Metazoa > Arthropoda > Insecta > Hemiptera > Cicadidae > Magicicada > Magicicada septendecula. Next base: position 452,015,606 of record CM068368.1, read on the forward strand.
AAACATTCTACTTACATACATACAATTCTGTTTACCACTGCATGTACAGACTAGAAATTAACATTGCAGGCTACTGGAAAAACTGTTTAAGAGTTATTAAGTCAGTTTTTAAGCTTTAAATGCCATTAAATGGCAAATTTTCTTTTTTTCTTTTATGATCTGTAACATAAGGACACTTTATTTTTTAATATTTCTTTTTTAAATTTTACTTAGCTTTAAGGGACATAAGAAGAAGAATTAATTTTCATATATCCTAATATGAATTAATTTTCATAAAAAATTTCATAGGTTTTCCTGGAAGATCATTCTCAGTTAAAATAACAGTGTATTATTCGTTTACTTATTAAAGCAAATAGATGAATTATTAAATTTATTTTCTAATATAAGAAGGTCTTGGATTGCATAAAAAAGGTGTCGCAGGCTGCCAGTTGGAAATCACTGATCTCTCCTATACTGAGTAAATATTTTACAAAATAATCGTTATCAAAGAACTGATAACAACAGAGCACTACTTACCACACTCGAACTGACAGTGCCCCTAGCAGCCAGCTCTGATGTAGCTTGCAAAAAACTAATTCACACAAATGTACAAATTTATTTAAAATTTTATTAAAAAGTAGTATTCCATAGTCCAGTACACAAATTCCCAGATGTGTCATGGATAACAAAATCTCAGAATTCACAAAAATTCTCAAGAGAAAATTAGAAGTTGTTACATTTGAAGTATAAAAGTATGTTATGGTGTAATATATATGCTGAAATTGATTTCTGAACTTATCTGTGTTACAATAACAATTAGGTAATAAACAGAATCTTCCCTATTACACAAAAGTTTCACTGCCCAGTTCATTTTATGCCACCATTTAAAAATATAAATATTGTGCGATAAATAAATCACATACATTATACATCTAATACTGTATATGCTTCTATATTATATTCTTATTTAATTTTAAATATTTTTGCTTATAAGTAAATAAGCTTTCTTTAATTTTCTCATTTATCTGCTTCTTTTAACTATCTTCTGAAATCTGTCGTATTTCAAAATTAATCTATGATTAATCTATGTAACTTACTTACCTTCAAGCCTGATAAGAACAGATAAATCATGAGAAAGAAGAGTGTGCTCATTATAATTAATAATACTGAAGTATTACAGTTTCTAATCTTAACAGTTTGAAATAAAAACTGATTTATTTTTTTTTCACTAAGCAAATAATCCAGTTGAAATAAACCTCTTAAATTTCATTACATAAACATTATGCAAACTACTAAAAAATAGACACTATTGGTTTGAACATGTTGACTGAAACACTTTCATTAAAAACACTAAACATCACATATTAGAATACTACTATTAGTCATAACTGGCCTTCAAAAACTGGAGTAGGAGAAATTTCAGATAAGAAATCAAGAGCTGATAACATGTTTAGTATTCACTTTCTTTCAGTAAAACAGCTTGTCTGTTCAAACTTGCAAGATTTTAAAAATTATTTAATATATTCCTACAGTTGTTTCTTAAATTATTATATATATTTTTACATTTGTTGTAAACATACATTTACAGTGTGTAAATGATTTTTATAAACATTTTCAAATATTTCACCTTATGGACCTTACTGAATACATTAATGGCAACATCTTAATATAATACAATGACTTGCTTAATACTATTATATGGAATATACATGTCATTTTTATTTACTTTGTAGCAAAAATTTGTTTCTCAGAAAAGTACATATCTCATTTTGAACAAAAAGTTGTATTAAAAAGAAATTAAAATCTTCAGTTTACAAACTGTAGCTAAAAACTTTATATTTTAATGTTAATAACTGTCACGATTCACTCAAACTATTTTATGCAAATCTGCAAGCAGTAGTTTCTCACTTGGTTACATTTATTTTTCCCATTTTATATTTTCCTGGATATGCTGACATTAAACACAGATTGAAACTATATTAAAACCATGGCTAATTTGTTTTTAAACAGTAGTAAAATTTATTTATGTTACACTACAACAAAAATTCAGAAAAAAGAAATTGTCAGGGATCTGGTATTTTATTTGTAATTAAATATAACACAATTTAATAATTTATAACAATATAAGTCCTCCTTCAACCCAAGCATAGTTATTTGAACCCTGAAGCCACCTTTTAGAAGTCTTCAATTTAGAAGTCAAATTTAATAATAAAAGAAAATTTAGTGTTGTGTCTTATGAGTGAAGAGCATATAAAGCATAAATTCTCAGTTTATAAGATACTAATTTATATTATCCTGTATCTTTCATAATTACTGTGAAAATAAAATTTGTGGTAACAATTTATAGTATGTTGTGTGGTGTGGTCTGTTATTTATTGCCAATAATTACAAAAAATGATTTCATAGCCATGAAGACTATTTAAGATTTTTTTAATCAACTTCATTGCAACAAGTTAAAAACTATCTAGTAATTTTGTTCTAATACATAACTTAACATTATGTAGGATAAGCTCCCTCTGGAGCATTCCTCAGTACAGTTAAACTTTGTTAATGTGCTGAGACTTACTATAATATTTAGTTCACTAGTTCAAATGGTTTCGGTCTCTGCAATTGCGGAGTCCAGCACTATCAAGCAGTTGTAGCACTTCAATGTTTTTGTGTTCATGAAGTCTTTCATATTTATCTGCAACCTGTTTAATCTTGTCAGCAACCGTAGGCATTTACAGGTTCCAATTGATGTCATCATTTCTTATGTACCATGGTGCATCAACAATACTATGAAGAACCTTAATTTGAAGAAGAAGTCTGAATTATTTTAATATTAGATTTCTTAGAACAACCCCAAAGCTGTACACCATACACCCAAACTGGTTTCAAGACTTGTTTGTATAACAACAGCTTGTTATGCAGCGACAGCTCAGAGTGTCTTCCAAGCAGCCACCGCATTTTCTTCAATTTTAATCCAAGTTCTTCCTGTTTCTTCTTAACATATTCTTCCCACCTAAGTTTGGCATCCGGAGTTATGCCCAAATACTTCACTGAGCTTGTGTATGGAATTCTTTGCTGATTGATTACAATTGGTAAATAATTTATTTTCGGGTTGGTGAAAATGATATGAGTAGACTTGGTTTCGTTCAGCTTGATGGGCCATTTTTGTTAATCTAGTGATGTACTCAACTGCTGATTGTAGAGCGTCTGTTGCTGCTTCTATACCTGTAGCTAGTAAAGCAGCGTCATCAGCAAAAATAGCTGTTGTCCCCCCAATCACATTTAGGAATATCTCCTGTATACAACAAATACAGAATAGGTCCAATGGTACTCCCTTGTGGTACACCAGCTGAAATATCCTTTAAATCAGAAAAATCATCACCAAACTTAACTCTGAACTGACGTTCTGAGATATATGATTTAAGAAGTTAGCTCATCTGTTTAGGCAGGTTTACTTTCATCTTGTATACCAGTCCCATACTTCATACCATACTTTATCAAATGCTTGGGCAACATCCAAGAATACTGTGGAGCATATTTTCTTTTCTTCTAGTGATCACTCAATTAATCAGTTATCTGTAATCCGATGTACTTGTTCAATAGTTGAGTGTTTATTCCAAAATCCAAATTGGTGGGTTAGAATAAGCTGCTTATCCTCTGTGATTGGTTTGAGACACTTGAAGAGCAATTTCTCAAACAATTTAGGTATAACTGGCAGTAAGGGTACAGGCTGATATGGTGACTTCTCATTTGGCGGTTTACCAGGTTCGTGGATCATAATCACCTCTGCAATTTTCTACTGCATTGGCACATATTGGAGTCGTAAAGAAGCAGTGAATAAATGTGTCAGCTTCATTATTCATTTATATGGCAACTCTTTGTAAGTGTCTTCCCAGTTATTAAGTCATAACCTGGTGCTTTTTAGCACTAAGATTCTTTTTGTATCTCACTGAGAACCTCACTAAAAGTTACAGGCTCAATTGGTCTGTCTTCCCTTCCATATTGTTTACCTCTGGAAGAATTTCATTTACAGTTGCTGGATGTGGCTGGAACGTATTAGCTAAATGTACTGCAAACGTTTCAGCCTTTTCGCTATCTTTCTTTTCCCATGTGCCATCGTCTTTTTGGACGGGTGGATTACTATTCAAGATAAACATTTTCTTTGTCTCATTTTTAGTAGATCTACGATCTCGTATTATTTACAGATTAACATTTACAAGCATTTATAGATATCAAAAAATTATTAATATTAAAATTGGATACCTTAATTTTTAAAACCCTAAAACACATTTGCATTACATTTCTAATTTAACATCTCTGACCTCAATTATTCACTCACTATATAACAGGAGAAACTATGGGGTTTATTTTTATTCTTTAATAATTGTAATGAGTGGAATAACCCACACTGAGCTCCGGTTTTAATAACCAAGGCGTAATTTTGCGAACACCCAGTTGCCAATCTACACATAAGCCAGGCGAGGTGCGATGAAGTCTGGAGCATCGGAATGTGTACGAGCGCGCATGTGCCGATTTAGACAGAGTGAATGGCACGCACAGTTTTCCTTGTCGCCGCCTGCGAATAACGAGAAATCACGAGGCTTTTCGCTCAGCCAATGAAAAAGCAAGTTGCCACGCTCAGAGTGACACTGGCCATTTTGAAGATGCTTGACTTTAGCGTCAGTCGACGAGAAACTATAGAACCGCGCAGATCAGTGAGTGAGCACGCAGTTCCAGTAACCAGTGTACGAATAATTAAGCAGTCAACTCCCCGTATACAGACCGCACGGTCTATTAAGTCAGTGGTCACGAGCAAAGTTAAGGTCGACCAACAAAATGTTCTTTTAACTAACATAAAACCATAATGAAAAGTGTAATTGAAACAATCTACAACAGTAAAAAATGTTAAACAGTTTTCTAAAACTATTTTCGGAACAGAAGTGAAAGTGATTTAGGAAGTATGGGGGAACTCGGCGGATAGCGTGCACTGGGTGTAGTGAGTACAATTACTAGCTAAGCTAGCGGGCCAGAAAGCAAGTAAAACCATAAATAGATCAAATTAGGGAGTTCAATTCAAAAGGGGTTTTAAAGAGCATGAGAGAGCGTGTGTTTTATATATATTACGAAAGTACTGGTGCGTCTTTACATGCTAATATAACTAAGATATAACTTATAATAATTTTTGGAATGAATGAATGAACAAAAGAATGAAATCAAGAAAATAAAGAGTAGTTTCGATGTACAGAATAACAAATTTGATGAACAAAAGTAACAAGTTCGAAAGCAAGTTTAATAAATTGAGGGGTGACATAAATAATATTGACGAAAAATTTGATAAGCGTTTGTATGATATGAAACAACAAAGTGTTAAGTTTGAAGATAATATTAATAAGCGTCTGAATGCTATAGACAAACATTTTAGTACTTGGGAGAAACAAATACAAGATGATGTAAATGACATCAGAAAAAGAAAGGAGAGTAACAGAAATACAGGTAAGTTTAACGAGAATATAAACAATGGAATAACGGAGAACAAGGTGAGTAATGTGGTCAAATTAAGTGATTTTAAAACAAGTGATGATTTTAATGGGCAGATAATTACAAATAATAATGATGGTAGTTTAAGTGCAAATAAAGTAGTAGTTGAAAAGGTAAGTGAGAATAATGGTGATATAAATAAAAATGGGGTGTTAGAGAGTAAAGTGGTGAATAATAATAGTGGCGATGAAGTTTTAGTGGAAGTAGAAATTAATGATGAGATAGTGGTTGTCAAGATTGAAAGAGAGTGTGACGAGAGGTTAGGTTGGCAAAGGACAAATTTTCCCTGTTGTTTAAGTGGAGTAAAGACTCCACTAGTGATTTATGAGGACGAAGTGTCCTCCAGTAATTATGTGAGAGATGAGGTCTCTCTAAGTAGGTCCCCTGTGTATCATGAGTTCCGAGTAAAGACTCCACTAGTGATTTATGAGGACGAAGTGTCCTCCAGTAATTGTGTGAGAGACGATGTCTCTCTAAGTAGGTCCCCTGTGTATCATGAGTTCCCTGGAAAAGCCAGGATGTGTTATGATAACGTTGTGTTGCCTTTTGTGTGGAATGATAGTGTTGCGTCTTAGACGCTCTCGAAGTAATCTTAAGTTAGTCTTAGAACGCTAGTTGTTGAGTTAGCTGGTGAGAAATGAAATAACGAAGTGGACTGTATATGTTTCTAGAGTTAATTATTTATTGAAAATTATTAGAATATAGTTGCATGTCGCATGCAGTATAGCGTGGCATAATGCCTGATAAGTAAGATAGAATTAAATATTGAAAGACATAATCGTGCGTAAAGGCTGAGATCGCCTAAGTAATTATCGCATGATGATCATGCTAAAGTTTAGAAATGTTGAAAATAATGTAGCCGCGGCTGGCGAACTGAGGCTAGTTGCCCGTCCGGAGTCTTGCAAATAACTAAACTAACTTTGACTGTTGCTAACTTGAATCAAGCCGGCAGCAGATAGCGGGGAGAGAAATGACGTCACTGCATGCAACTGCAATGCGGATATTACAGTACAAAGTTTAAACAAGTATAAAGTTTGACCAGATAGAGAGAAAGGAAAATGGGGTTGTGTAAGCGATTTTGAGAGAGTGAGAGAAATAGAATTATTCACGTTGAGCGAGAGAGAGAGAGAGAGAGAGAGAGAGAGAGAGAGAGAGAGAGAGAGAGAGAGAGAGAGAGAGAGAGAGAGAGAGGTGGTGTTATTTAATGTTATTAGAAGTTATGAAGAATTATTAAAGACAATCAAATAAACTACATTACTCACCGTCAGAGGCTTAATTCTTATACTTTCTATGTTATGCTATACTCAACATGTTTCGGGACAGCTTGTCCCATCTTCAGGAGTAAAACACATACTCTTCAACCTCAATTGAGGATGAATCGTCAAACATTATAAAATATTAAAATCCAAAACACACATTGAATAAATTAATGAAACTACAACATTAAGCGCTCGTGTAGGCTCCAAGGTGCACACCTCGCCGGCTGAACGCGCACAAGCGTTTGAGTGCGTGTTCAGCCGACGAGGTATGCACCTTGGAGCCTACACGTGCGCTTAATGTTGTAGTTTCATTAATTTATTCGATGTGTTTTGGATTTTAATATTTTATGTTTGACGATTCATCCTCAATTGAGGTTGAAGAGTATGTGTTTTACTCCTGAAGATGGGACAAGCTGTCCCGAAACATGTTGAGTATAGCATAACATCGAAAGTATAAGAATTAAGCCTCTGACGGTGAGTAACGTAGTTTATTTGATTGTCATACAAGTGGCTTGGTACTGTAAAATAAAACTTAATATTATTAAAGAGAATAAATAGTGAGAGAGTGAATAAAACAAACACTTACCTTGTTGTGAGAATAGTGTAGTAATAAACGATGATCACATTGATGTTGATGATGATATACACTTACCTGTTGGGAGAATTAGCGTACTAGTAACAGCTGATTACTATGATGATGATAGTAGAAACTATTTAAGTGTGACAAAGAATACTAACGGTAACTAGACCAGAATTACTGATGTAGACAGGTTATATGATTTGATAATAATGCGGGATAGTCCAGTAGATTATTATGTGGTTATAACAGAACAATTTAAAATATTGAATAGTTATTATAATAATAATAACAAAATATTATTAATTAAAAATGAATTGTGTACAAATCAGAAAAGATTATTGTTTGATGATGGAGGGTAAAGAGTATTGTTCATGAACATTTAATTATGTGAGTGTAGTGGTTTTTGAAATGGACTGAATTATGAAATGATTTGTGGTAAACAATAACAGATAACAATGTGGATTGTATATACTTTTGTATTGATGTTAAATGTATTTGTGTAATAGGTTATGCGGTACTCTGTATTTTATGTAAACAATGTATGTATGTAGTAGGGATTGATTTTATAATAATAATAATATTGTACCAGACTAAACAAATAACGAGAGTAATTGTGAATGTTATAATGCAAGTAAATGAATTGAAATGGTGTTGAATAGTGTAATCAAAGTAACTTGGTGTTTTAAAAAACGGATGGAGTTAATAAATTGAAGATGAATTAAATTAATTTAAAATGTTGTACAGAGGAATTTTTGTAGAAAATTTAAATGATTTTTCTGAGGGTTATACTTTATAATAAATAGTAAATGAGTAAAAGTAAAATGTGTGTAGGTATTGAGTCATATGGTTATTATAATGTATCAGAAGGTAAATATGGTTAAGTACGTTATATTTGTTGTGATAAATGTTTATAGTTTGAGATGACCATATGTAAGTATGAATTTTATAATAAAATTGAAGAAAAGTAAAATGTTTTAATAATGAAATTAAATGAATTTGAAAGAATTTAACTTAGGTAAGGCGTGTAATTTTTGGTAAAATTTAAATTTGAAATGTTTATGTTAATGTAACGATATTAATGTTCAAGTTAAGTGTTTATTATGTTGTATATGTTGATTATGTAAGTGTAGGGATCTAAAACAGTGTAGTGTATTTTACATGTGATTCCCCACTTTCGGGCGGTCACGGCGTCACCGAACCCTGACGTGGATTTGGATTATTGGTAACAAGGTGTGGGTAGGCTTATTGTACCCTAACCATACTTATTATTTTCAAAATTGGTGACTTTAGAAATTAACCGTGGGGGGGGGTAAATAAGGGGAATCACCATAACTATGGAACAGTGGCTATCCATCGAATGGGATGGTAGACCGTCTTAAGGGCATATAACTAATTTTTAGTAGGATTACTGGTGTCCTCGGACATCAGTAATGCCGAATGTTTTGTAACGTCGAAGCAAGAACGGTGTAGGCAGCGTCTGCACCCTAAAAAAAACTTCTGTTCTTGTGAACGCAAATGGGCGCTACAGTCCAACATCATTAGGCAATAGAGTGTGTGGAAAAGGAGCTGGCCGTTACAAGCCAGGGGCATAGATATAGCATCTATGCAAGGAGGTAAATGCCTCATCCGGGTTTCCGGAAGGTGATTTATCCAATTGTAACTGGGTTAGGGGGGGGAATACGATAAAATGATGTGGAAGGAGAAGTAACTGAATATTCAGTTAAGGATGACTAGACCGTAATCACGGTGAAATCGAGTTTGCTTTGCTCTGATTAAAGAGGTTGTTATTGTTGTGACTCACTTGCTGTTGTAATGGTTAGGCTTTGTTTTATATTAAAAGACAGTAATTTTCAATAATGGTGGTTAAATAGTTATTAATGAACATTCAATTATGAGAATTAATGGTTTTAAATACTGGACTCAATACTGTAATGATTTTATGGTTAACAAGAACATTTAATGAAGTATATTATAGATTAATTTGTGTATTTGGTTTACTTATGTTAAAGGTACTTAGAGTAAGGTTATGTTCATATGCTGATAAGGCATCAGCTGATACATGGTGTAATCCGTATATAGTTGTAATTGATTTTATGATAGTAATAAGTTTTTTATTTTTTAATAATTGTCAATATATGATTATAAATGTTTATGATGAAAATTAAATTCATTTAAAAAATAGAGATTTGGGTAGTAAATTTAAAAAGTTTTGATTTGAAGGTTATGAAGGAAATGATAAATGAATTATATTATGAAGTCAATAAATACAAGAGGAAATTGAATTAACTGAATTGTTTTGAATAATGCAATTAAATAATTAAATGAAAGAGATGGTCTAATTAATTTAAAATGTGAATTTTAGCAATGAACTTAGATTTATATTGATTTGAATTGTAAAATAAATGATAACCGAGGAAAATGCAGTGATTGAAATTTAAGTAATTTATTTTTGATTTGAAATGATAATGCCAGATAAACAGTTAAAATGTTTAATTAATAGAAATTGAAATAAAACGTATAATGCTAGTGAATTGTAGTTTATGTTAACTTAAAGTTGGTAATGTTTGTTTTGAGGTTAGGTTTTTGTGAAATTGGAATGTAATATGTTTATAGTAAGAAGGCACATATATACGCAACCATTACTTTGCTAAAGGCAATCCAGTACGTCTAAGAGGGAAATAAATCAGTTGAGGATCTGGTTTGGTGGAAGTCCAATTATTGAAAATTTGTTTGAAATGTTACAGAGTCAGGTGATACTGTGGTGACGTGCCTGTCTGACTTTATGGTGTTGGGATCTTGACCAGGGAAGTCCAGTAAGGTCATGCAGGTGCAGCCATAGTCACCGGACTAGGGGGGTAAGTTGCCCATGATTTTGGTAAAGAATTAAGGGGGGTTAGTGGCGCCATATCCTCGCTGATCCTCTTAGGTTTTTTGGGGCAATGAGAGTTTTTCTGTTTCAACAGAAAACCTCTCATTGGGGGGGGTATTGTAACGGGACAAACTATGGGGTTTATTTTTATTCCTTAATAATTGTAATGAGTGGAATAACCCACAATGAGCTCCGGTTTTAATAACTAAGGCGTAATTTTGCAAACACCCAGTTCCCAATCTACACATAAGCCAGGCGAGGTGCGACGAAGTCTGGAGCATCGGAATGTGTACGAGCGCGCGTGTGCCAATTTAGACAGAGTGAATGGCACGCACAGTTTTCCTTGCCGCCGCCTGCGAATAACGAGAGATCACGAGACGTTTGCTCAGCCAATGAAAAAGCAAGTTGCCACGCTCAGTGACGCTGGCCATTTTGAAGACGCTTGACTTTAGCGTCAGTCGACGAGAAACTATAGAACCGCGCAGATCAGTGAGTGAGCGCGCGGTTCCAGTAACCAGTGTACGAATAATTAAGCAGTCAACTCCCCGTATAGAGACTGCGCGGTCTATTAAGTCAGTGTTCACGAGCAAAGTTAAGGTCGACCAACAAAATGTTCTTTTAACTAACATAAAACCATAATGAAAAGTGTAATTGAAACAATCTACAACAGTAAAAAATGTTAAACAGTTTTCTAAAACTATTTTCGGAACAGAAATGAAAGTGATTTAGGAAGTATGGGGGAACTCGGCGGATAGCGTGCACTGGGTGTAGTGAGTACAATTACTAGCTAAGCTAGCGGGCCAGAAAGCAAGTAAAACCATAAATAGATCAAATTAGGGAGTTCAATTCAAAAGGGGTTTTAAAGAGCATGAGAGAGCGTGTGTTTTATATATATTACGAAAGTACTGGTGCGTCTTTACATGCATATATAACTAAGATATAACTTATAATAATTTTTGGAAACATGTTAATAGGAATAAGAAAAAATAAGTAATGGTTTAACTTGTAATCTTTTTGAAAGCATGCATAAGATGTGGGAGATAATTTTAATAAACAAATGTAGTAATTGAGAGTCAATATTATTATGCCGTAAAATCCAGCAACCACTTTTACAGGTCACAAGTTCGTACATAGAACCCTGGATCCACGTGAAGGTAAGAACTGAATGTAAATGTGGAAAGTTGAATTTTTGGGTGGTTTTAAGTGTTTTAAATAATTATTAAACAGTATTGATTGTCTCAACTACTACCAAAAAAGAAAGTTCTAAAAATGAGGAAGTAAATAATAATCTCTCTTTCTCACTCATTTTCTGTAGTTGAATACTGCTCAATAGCAATTCAAACCCCTTTAAGTATAATATCAGTATCAGCTGTGAAGTAAATACCTCAGACTGTTCAAAAGTTATCCTAGGAACACACTATTCACAGATACTTTTCCCTAACGTTGTAAGGATATTTAAAAGTCTTGTAACTTATGGTACTCTGTTATGGTTTAAAATCTAAACCACTAATGTTTTTAATCAAAAAAATAATGAATGTTTCTTCATCTTTTAAGTCATTTAAGAAAAAAAAATTTTCTGTATACATACACTCAAGTAATGTAATGTTGAATTGCTTTTTAATTAAATGAAGTTTATCACAATGTGATATTATAGTGTTATATTTAAATACAGTAATTCTCTCATTTTCCATACCAACAGTGTATTTTAACTTACCTGTCAAGTGGGTAAAAATCTTGTAAAAATCATATTACAACTAATGCTTTTAATCAACAAAATGAGAAATATTTATTTATTTTTTAAGAATGTAATTTTACCGGGTAGGGTGAAAAGTTCTGGGCCTGACACAGAGACAGTGCTACAGTGCTCATTATTTTGACTGTGTTATATGATTTCCTAATGAGTTTTGATACTAATCCTTTGCAGGCTTAGTTTTGATGATTTCAAGTCAATGAGTTGTTTATTATTAGTGGCACCGTCCACCCCAGTAAGCGCTTCGGGCATCATTGGATACACTGGAAATTAATGCTGTGGTTAAATTTTGTTATTTTCTGAAAAGCTTGACTGCAAACGATCTAAAGAAGGAGCTACATTCAATTTTGGGCAACTCTTCTGTCAAATACAGTCATTATCGTTGGATTGCTGAATTTAAAGTGGGTCAGACAAGCACAACCGATGATCCACATCCCACTGAAGTGACTAAAATCCATAAAATTGTTTTGTTAGACCGTAGAATAAAAGTGAGTGAGATAGCTCAGACTGTTGGGATATCAATGGAATATGTGTGCAATACCTTATGCAAACATCTGTGTATGGCAAAGCTGTGCGCTATATGTGTGCACCAATTTCTGACACTTGACCAAAAACAGTGTCAAATGGGTGTTTCAACCGATTGTTTGGCACTCTATACACGCAATCCAACAAAATTTTTGCATTGATTCATAACTGTTGATGAGACTTGTGTCCACCACAACGCTCCTGAAACCAAACAACAGTCAAAACAATGGACCACAAAAGACAAACCAACTCCATTCCTTCTACTGGTAATACACTTTGTGACAATGGCATATACAAACATTTTTGTGTTAATACAAGAAATACCATTGCTTTGCAGAGACCTTCTGTCATTTTCTGACTATTTTTATTTATTTGTTTCTATCTACTTTTTTCTTTACTTGTTTTGACAGTTCTTGTAAGCTGAGAAATACCTCTTACCTAAATGCAGAAGTACAAGGATTGTTCAATTGAAACACGTTTGATCTGTGCAGCCGTGACTTCGTTCCCATGGCAATGGAATTCATTAGTTTATATTGTCTGTTTAAGTGCTAGTGACACATCTGTCAAAAATATTTGCAGTTTGCTCTTTTCTAAGCGTTGTGACTGGGTTGAAAAATGGCATCTGATAGAAAATCCATTCCAAAAATAATCTGTGTGCCGTTATTCAGGTTTTGGCCGCTGAGGGGCGTCAGCCAATGGAAATTTATACGAGAATAAAAGCTGTATATGGTGACTATACTTATTCTCATATGGCAGTGGTTGAATGGTGCAATAAATTTCGACAAAGAAGAGAATCCACTAAGGATTTGGTCCGTCCCGGACCTGCACGTGTTGCAGCATCAGATGAAAATGTGAGACAGCTGGAAATTGCTTTACGCGCAAATAGGCACATCAAAGTTAGAGAACTTTCTCAAATGTTGAGCATCAGCGTAGGAACTCTTTATTCCATCATTCATAGTCTTAGCTATCACAAAGTTGCTGCTCAGTGGATTCCACGACTGCTTACTGATGAGCAGAAAAATTTACATGATGAGTCTTGGTGTTATCACTACGAACCAGAATCCAAATGTCAGAGTATGCAGTGGAAGCATGCACAATCTCCAAAGGCAAAAAAATGTCTGTTCCAACCTTCGGCAGGAAAATGTTGACCGTATTTTTTTATTATCAGGTGTGCTGCTCTTAGATTTTGAAGAACCTGAAACATCAAGCAACATCAATGCTGAGCGATATGCAGACAGCTTAAAACGCTTATGGGTCAGCATCAATAATAAATGTCCCAGGAAGCTCACAAATGGTGTCATTCTTCTGCATGATAATGCTCGATGAATGTAGCCCAGACGATTCAAGATCTGCTTGGTCATATGAAATGGGAAGTCTTATAACATCCACCTTACAGTCCCGACTTGTCCCCTTGCAATTATCATGTTTTTGGCCAATTAAAGAAATCACTAAAAGGACAGAGGTTCAAATCGGATGCTGAGGTAGAGTTTGCTGTTAGCAAATGGTATCGCAAACAGCGCAAGAATTTTACCAGCAGGGAATCTACAGATTAGGGCAACAGTGGGACTCATGCCATAATGTTAATAGAAATGTCTTTTAAAATCAATGAATAAAAATGGTTTACACCCTCTAAATGTGTTTCTATTGAACAATCCTCGTAGTATGATTACAAAATTCTCCAACTGAATATAAAATATTTGTTGTTTTGATGGTTTATCCTCTTCATTCACGCACTTAACATTAGTGATAAACTGAACTTTCACTTGTGAACACGTACGTTTCTTAATGTCCTCGTACATTTTGGTGTGGTGTACACCTTCCTCAGCGAGGTTTAAATACAGAATGTCATGAACAGTTGTAACGGATTTTTTCACAGGTTGGTGGAATGTGTGGGGGGGGTTGGCGGGAGGGGGTTGGCGCTGGGATTCAATGTATAGTTTGGTTTGTGTATGATTGTGTCAAATAGTACGTGTGATTTAAAGTGTAGTTGGTCATTTAATATGTTGTTTGGTTGTAGTGTGTGGTGTTTATATATTTTGTACTGTTCAGCCGTCTTGAGTTTACTACTTTTTGGTAAGTAGTGTAGTATTTCGAGGTTGCTTTCTATGTTGGTGTAGCTGTGGTTTTCAGTCTGTATGTGTGTGGCGAATGCGGAGTGTATGTGGAGGATTATTAACACCCAAGAGTTAATAAACAAACTACACAGACACATCCTAAACAAAAACACTAAAACACAAAATACCAACAACACACAACCTAATAAATACATCACACTTACATACTACAACTCTAACACACACAAAATCGCAATCACATTCAGAAAACACAACTATAAAATAGCTTACAGAACTAACAACACTATCAAAAAACACATAAACGATACACAGACACTGACACATACAACAAAACAGGAGTATACAAATTAAACTGCAGTGATTGCAAACATTTCTACATAGGCCAGACGGGAAGATCTTTTTCTTCAAGACTTTCCGAACACATAAAAGCCCTCTCTAGTAACTACATACACTCCGCATTCACCACACACATACAGACTGAAAACCACAGCTACACCAACATAGAAAGCAACCTCGAAATACTACACTACTTACCAAAAAGTAGTAAACTCAACACGGCTGAACAGTACAAAATATATAAACACCACACACTACAACCAAACAACATATTAAATGACCAACTACACTTTAAATCACACGTACTATTTGACACAATCATACACAAACCAAACTATACTTTGAATCCCAGCGCCAACCCCCTCCCGCCAACAACCCCCTCCACATTCTACCAACCTGTGAAAAAATCCGTTACAACTGTTCATGACATTCTGAAGGTGTACACCACACCGAAACGTACGAAGACATTAAGAAACGTAAGTCTTCGCAAGTGAAAGTTCAGTTTATCATCAAAAATATATATCTTGTAATTCTCACACAGTCAATCAACATAATTTTGGAGACTACAGAATTGTAATAATGTCACAATGTGATGTCATTGATTTTGTAGAATAATTTTAACCTTTTGCTACATAGCTGCTACAAAAATGACACAAAATTGTACACTGCTTAATTTTATTTCCATATATAAAATATTATATCCCAAGAAGTAAAAATAAATGTTATTTTAAACTCATTGTCAAAAAGTTGATTTTAAATGTTTTAAATTTAACATGAAATTAAAATTATAATTTAAAAATAAATACCAATAAGCAGTGAAAACTGGTACATTACAATGAAACTTCTCTATATACATTGGCAAATTATACTCTATACTGATGGTGGCTAATAGAAAACGTGTGTTCAATGAACACAAGAATTATAGCAAATAATATTTCCAGCTATGTTGTTTTTAAATTCTCTAAAAGAAGTCACAATTTAATCGTGTTAACATTCATAGCAAGCATGGCCATGTAGTAAGTCATAATACAATAATGTCAATGTGTTCTGTATTTCTATGGAGATCCTCATATGACAGTTCTCCATAAATCCAATGATAGTCCTCATTGCCATAAATCCACCCATCCTGCATCTCCTCCTTCCTCTCTTCTTTATGTAAGTGCCTCTCTTCTTTACTATATACCTGTAAGTGCTCCCAGCGAATTCATCTTCCTTCTTCTTAAACTCATGAGCATTTACCTTTCCTTGCCAATCTTTGCAGCACTTTCTCATTCTTTACTTTATCCTCCCACCTCACCTTTCCACTCACAAACATCCACATTTTCAGTGCCCCCAATCTTTTCACATCTTTGCTCTTCAGTGTTTACATTTCATCACCATACACTATACATTTCTATACAAGTGTATATAGAACATATCACCAACCTCTTCCTTAATCTTTCATTCAATGATTGCAAGGCAACCTCTGTCTCCTATTAAAGCCTTTGTTTGATAGTAGTATTTTAATCTTAATTTCTGCAGTTCAACACATATTTTCAGTCACAGTGCACATGGCTGAAAACGTTTATTTTATTAGTAGCTATTTATGTTACGGCAATGTATCTGCTTTCTTTTTAAATGTAAATCATGTAAAAATACATTTAAAAATATAAATATCATTTTGCTTGACAACAAACTCAACATGAACATATAACCTGTACCATATTAGAATCAGAGCAACAACAACACTTGACAAGATGAGGACAATAACAAATCTGTGGCACCAGGAGAGTTGGTAGACCCAAACTACATTGGGAAGACAGTGTGAACTATGATGCGTGCTATATCCTTGGGACCCGGAACTGGAGAGCAGCTGCACTTGACCGGGACAACTGGTGGAGGCCGTTAAAGGAGGCCTTGACTCAGTAATGGGTCAATATGATGTCGCACCACTGAAGAAGAAGAAGATGAGGTCAATAGAAGAAAAGATGCAAATACAGTATCCTACTGAGTTATGAATGTTCCATCATTTCCTCAGTAGTATTTGACTCTGGAAGCTATTTTAGGAAGCATTGTACAGTATTGTTTCTAGAAAAATGTAGCTTCCTATGACCAAGTTGTTGACAATTACATGTGAATCCACTAATCCAGTATCACTAATATGAATCCAAGTTTGTTTAATACTACATGGAACACAAAGACAGTAAAATACAAATAGTGCAAAATTAAAGCATGTTAATTTCATTTATTATTGAATCTAATTAAAATTCAATAAACATGATAAAATAAATTTACCAACATTCAAATTGCACAAATAATTTTACATTTGAAAGGTGACAGAGAAATCAAGTCTCATTCAAAATACAGAAAATTCCAGATATAGGTATTCCAAATGATGGAAGTTCAACTGCATGTTGTTAGTGATTCTTCGTCTACTTCTTACAGTAACATTACTACTATTTTCAATATGTGTTGAAATGTGAAGGATCTTATATAACAAATATGTCATCCTGCATTGAAAGTTTAAAACGTTATTGGAATTTGCCTTGCACAGTAGTATAAAACAACTTAATGGTAGGGACTTTCACAATATTTCAACTTAACTTCTACAAAATATTATGTTTTAGTTTTCTCCTTCTTTGTCCTTACAACCACGTAATGCACTTGTCGTGACCGACCGGTGAATCAACAACAAATTATTAAGCAACGTGAGTGGGTTGTGTGAAATGATTGGTTACTGAGTCTAGCTTTACAACAAACATTACTTTATTTATCATTTCTGAAAATTGACGTTTAAAACATACTCTTGTTAACACTTTTGAACACTCTTGTAGAATTACATCTCAGTACTTACAACACGCAGCACACCACACAGTAGCTACGAGGAGTGATAGAGTACACATGTCTACAACGTACGCGGTACACACACCTGACCCGTTCCCCAATATGTGCGAACTATGTCAGTCTAAGAACAATAAGAGCGAAATAGAGCATGATCTCAATGTGTTGTCAGTTTTTATAGATTCTGGTTACTATGGGACCACGCCCGGGTCACAGGGTTCGGACTGGGCCTCCAGGAGCATCAAACAACCAATCAGGAGAGAGGTCATCACTCAAGGCGATGTGACATGCGTAAAGGTTAAAAGGGTCCTTTCCTCCTGTACAGGCTTGGGAATATAGGAAGTTATGGTTTTCGTGGTTTTTATTAACAACTGGCACATGACCACAGTGAGAAAGATTTAAATAAAATATCGCACACTCGTGATAAGAGAAAGAAAGAAATCTAATACCGAAATTATAATGAATTAAATAAAGAAACGTTGCGCCTTACTACACACTCAAACAAAAGTAAACTTATTAATATTTCTGACAAAGTAATTACTACATATGATTTTTAAAAAATATTAAAAACGAACAGTAATTTTAAGTCTCAGTCACTTTTTTTTAAATACCAAATGAAACATATGCTCAACATTATTAAGTCTGATTTAGACTGTGCTTATAAGGACAGACTTGAAATACTTGTTCACAGCCAACACTCATATTCCACATAATATTTACACATCGGGTATATACTAAATAAAGTACACATTTAATTCAGAGTATTTTTATATTTATTAAAGTTTTTAAATTATAATTTACAATGATTAACTATAGCCCTTTGTTGAAAAGCCACTGAGTTGTATAATATACATGATCACCTTTTAATTTAATCATGCAAGCAATTTCATCAACTCGTGATCCAATTAAAGTTTTTTTCTCTATTTCCTGCAAATGCAATGTTAAGTCTTCATTGAATTTCCAAATATCTCCTGTGATATTTTTAATTATTGTATTTTTTTTAAGTCCTCTATAACTGATATCTAAATAAACAGGCAACAAATGATTCTTGGTCCTTTCAACAAAATAGGGAAGACTGTATGGAGACGCTGTAAAGATTAAAACAAGCTGCAATTAATTACTGCTAAAACACTGTGCACAACATGCATCCAGCTAAGTCAACACAAATCACAAACAACTTGTAGCATATATTTTCAAATAAAACTATTTTGTGATTTATTTATCTGGAACTGCAACCAATCCACATTCACAAATACCTCTACAGTGAAAGAAATTGATGTTATATTTTTGCATGACATCCTACTTTTTTATGGGATATTATGTTCTCAAATGTTATGTGACACTCATGCTTTCAAGGAAGTTACATTAGATCAAAACTGAATAAGAAAACATCCGATTCCACATAAAAAATAATAATTTCCTGATTAGGTTTCATCAATTTTCTTTTTTGCTCTTATTACACAGAGGTTTTAATTGTGTAAAAATTTGATTACTGTTGCTGCCAACAGTCCAGTGGTATCATGAGCATTTTTATGATTGCGAAACTTAGGGTCATACCATAAGAGCAAATTTTCTTATAAATACTATAACTTACAATAGACGACATAATGTATAGGTGTATAACTTAACATTAAACTACTACATTTATAAATGTATTATTAAGACTTTATACTAAAATCAACACTAATTTTAAACTACTGTCTTTACACTATAACGTGTCGGCTACGTTATAACCTAGGGAACCCGTGATAATTGACTGTGGCCAATTATACAGGCTGCCTTCGTTGTAACAAACTGAAAATTAATCAAATCACTATCAATAATTATAAGTACTCTAATAAAAGGAAACTGGGGAGGGAGGTTTGCTGATTTATGCACTCAATTTAGTATGTAACAAAGATGACATCTCTTTATTTACATGTGATTAATAATACATTACAAATAAAAATTTTTATCTTACACTGAAATGGTAAGGGGGTTTTCAATACTTAAAATGATAATACAGTTAGTGTATTTACCTCGGATCCGAGTCTCTTTTAAACTAGTTAGGAATTTACAAATTTACTCTACTTCTTTAGTTAATTACATTATTACTTAAAATACCATTAGAAGAATGGTTTCATTTGGTTGTGCGATGTTCCAAAGCTACATCACAAGAGTTATGTTACAAAGTATGATTTCTGAAATTTCTTGTTACAACATTGTTATTTTTAATGCTTAGAGATTGTCATTTAAAGTCTTTTTCTTTTAAAATTACTTATATTTAAAAGATACATTATTCACGGAAGACGAGCTTCCTCGTCACCTCTAGTTAATCGCTTCAGTCCATGTCCTGCCGCGTGATTCTTCTGTACTCTCTTAAAAGTGGGTCGTCATCATGGTAGTCTTTCCGGTGGAGGTCCTCGGAGTCAACTAATGATGAAGTGGATGTTACGGTGTCATCTAGAATGAAGTCGTCCTGTTTCTCAGTGGTAGTGTAAATGCAGTTGTGGTCTTAGTCTTCACTTTTCACAGTTATTCCCATCACATTTGTAATAGCACAGTAGTATTTGAGTTTATATATTCGTTACACATTATGACGGAACCCCAAAATAACTTGAACTATATTTTTAATAGGAGATGTCACCTTACGCACTTATTTCATTCATTCACATCTTTGTGTTAAAACACACTACATTTTAGTTACATAGATCTCCACACTGTTAGTTGAAGCTAATAACAAATAAAAAAATCATTTTTTGCAGCGCTCCGCTTGGAGCTGTTTACAGACTGAACGTCGCATCTCAAGTCCTACATTGTTACAACAGGAAAATAGTAACGACGCGGAGTGAATACTCCGCCATAACATAGTTCCAACCTTTAATTAGTAATACAGTATTACAGTTCGACATAATAAACAATCAAGACTTTGCTTGTCTACAGAATTTATTACAACTACTACTAGTGACTTTGAATTATTTATTATTTACATTATAGTTTACAAGTATTTTTATTTAATGCCGGGTAGGTATGCAAGTTGGATCCGGCATACACAGGTCATAGCATGATAATTTAATAAAGGGTTAACAGGTTTTTAACTCTTTCTTTCTCAGTTTTAGTTAAATTCCCTTTTTAATACTCATTACTATTATGAGTTAGTTCTGGGGTATTCTTCGGTTTAATAGTGCGATTTAATGGTTTTAACTAACTTCCCATTTTATTTTTTTTTTTTAAATCGTCACAACACATTTTGGAATAGCTTTAACTGTAATATTTCCAATAGGTTTTTCTACTTCATCTCTGCTGTGGCTTTTCAAATCCCACGATACTGTACTTGTGTTCTGGACACGTCATTTAGTGACAGTTTTCACATTAAACTGGGGTTTTGTGGAATACTAAATGTTATGTTAAAATTTTTATTAAAAAATATATCAGTTATATAAATTTATTAAAGAATGTAAAAAAAAAACAGAACAATAGACATAACATAACTGATATGTTTTTATTTAATTTTACATACCTGACAAGGAAAAAGAAAAAATGTATAAATTAAAAAAAAAGATTACAGATTAAAAACATACAAATGAATTTTGTTTTTTAGTATCAACGGAAATGATCTAATCTGAGTTTTAAATCTGCATTTTTAAATAATTTCTTCTTTTTGTGGGTTAATTTGTAAACTGGCAACCAATATAAATTTTTCTAGGTATATGACTGTTAGTGTAATAATGCCATTACAACTGAATTGTATTTATAATTGAAAATATTTATTCGCAGACATTTAGTGAATCAAATCTACACATGTACAACACTGCTGAATCATGCAGAATTGTAAAGTTAATATCAGGGACGAATTTCATAAATCAATGTATAGTGACTCATTTAATACAAAATAATTTTCTAATTATAAAGCCAGTAAATGTTTTACAAGTAATAAGATCCAAGTTAAAATCTGTGTTATCGGATGCCACTTAATGTAATTCTGCAAGCAAGAATCCATGCATGCCACAGGTTGGCCACCACTGCAATAGTCGCTAAATAGTTTTTTTAATTAAAAGTAACAATAATACCATTATCATATTCTCTCACATTAGTGGCCTATTAAAGAGAAATTTTTTCATGACGAACGATAACTGCCGTAAATTCAAAAGTGTCTGTGTGTGTGTGTGTGTGTCTGTCCGTAGATTTTTTCTATGGCAAACGATAAGAGTCGCAAATTCAAACAGAATCAAATAATTATTTGCATACAGCCCTGAATTGTAGAGTACTCAAGATCTATTGTTTTTGGTGAAGATCGGTAAAGTTTACCAGCAACGTTTTATGTTTTAACAAGGGTAATTTTTACTTCCATGTTCCTTAAGGAAATGGAAGTACAGTATGGTGATGGCAAAAAAAATCGTGTTCGAGATTATTGCAGATTCTGATTGTACTACACTCAAAACATGAAAAAAGTCATTTTTCGAAAAGTGTGTGTGTGTGTGTGTGTGTGTGTGTGTGTGTGTGTGTGTGTGTGTGTGTGTGTGTGTGTGTGTGTGTGTGTGTGTGTGTGTGTGTGTGTGTGTGTGTGTGTGTGTGTGTGTGTGTGTGTGTGTGTGTGTGTGTGTGTGTGTGTGTGTGTGTGTGTGTGTGTGTGTGTGTGATTTTTTCTATGGCAAACGATAACAACCGCAAAATCAAACAGAATCAGATAACGTTTTGCATACAGCAATGAATTGTAGAGTTCTCAAGACCTGTTGGTTTTGGTAAAGATCGGTTAAGGGAATGGGGTAGTTTACCTGCAACACTTTATGTTTTAACAAGGGTAATTTTTTCTATGACGAACGATAACTGCTGTAAATTCAAACAGAATCAACTACTCTTTTGCATACCTATATGAATTATACAGAACTCAATGTCTGTTGATTTTGTTGAAGATCGGTTAAGGGAAAGGGGTAGTTTACCTGCAACATTTTATGTTTTAACAAGGGTAATTTTTTCTATGGCAAACGAAAAGAGGCGCAAATTCAAACAGAATCAAATAATTTTTTTGCATACAGCCTTTAATTGTAGAGTACTCAACACCTGATGTTTTTGGTGAAGATCGGTTAAGGGAAAGGGGTAGTTTACCTGCAACATTTTTTTTTTATCAAGGGTAATTATTTTCTATGGCAAACGATAACAGCCGCAAATTCAAACAGAATCAAAATTTTTTGCATACAGCCCTGAATTTTAGAGTTCTCAAGACCTGTTGGTGTTGGTGAAGATCGGTTAAGGGAAAGGGGTAGTTTACCAGCAACGTTTTATATTTTAACAAGGGTAATTTTTTTTATGACGAATGATAATTGCCGTAAATTCAAAGAGAATCAAATAATTTTTTGCATACATTCCTGAATTGTAGAGTGCTCAATGTGTTTTGTTTTTTGTGAAGATCGGTTAAGGGAAAGGGGTAGTTTACCTGCCACCGTTTATGTTTTAACAAGAGTAATTGTTTCTACGTAGAACAATAACTGCCGTAAATTCAAACAAAATCAAATAAGTTTTTGCATACATTCCTAAATTGTAGAGAACTCAAGGCCTGTTGATTTTGGTGAAGATCGGTTAAGGGAAAGGGGTAGTTTACCTGCAACATTTTATGTTGTAACACGAGAAAGTTTTTCATGACGAACGATAACTGCCGTAAATTCAAACATAATCAAATAATTTGTTACATATGTGCCTGAGTTGTAGAAGACTCAAGGCCTATTGATTTTGGTGAAGATCAGTTATGGGGAAAGGGCAGTTTACCTGAAACATTTTTTGTTGTAACAAGAGTAAAGTAATTAATTTTGATAAATAAAGTATCCTGATAAGAAGATCTTAATAATCCACTATAGAAACGTAGATGAAATATCTATAAATGAAGAGGCTAGTTGAACGGGGTGGGGGTAATTTT
The DNA here is from genome assembly GCA_034769895.1 of Magicicada septendecula. NCBI lineage: Eukaryota > Metazoa > Arthropoda > Insecta > Hemiptera > Cicadidae > Magicicada > Magicicada septendecula. The sequence goes on from CM068368.1 coordinate 452,039,215, forward strand.
CTATAAACGAAAATTATAGTTGAAGGGGGAGGGGATAATTTTTTTTATATATGTACTACGTTATTGCAACAAAGAAGTAGTTTGTTGTTAAAATTCCTTCCCGGCCTGTTTGGCTGTAGACCAATGTTTTCTGCAAAACCAGACGTTTCGGCAGTGACATCGACTTCCATCATCAGTGAAAATCGAGTGCGATAACGTGAGGTGGTATACGTTAGTGACGACAGTACTGTGGTTAAGGCTGAAGCAAAAGTGGAAAGAAGTAGTTTCTATGGAAACATTTCATTTCGTTAATGATTTTAAATATTGTAACATGACATAAGATACCGCAAAATACCACTAATGATTAATAAAAGAAAAAGATGAAGGTAGGAAGAAAGGTTAAAAAACTTGAAGATTAATGACCCAACTATGAAATAACAATTGACAGGAATTGACTATGACTTGACCCAATAGATTGGAAAAACAAGAAGATTGGAGAAAACCAGAAAATAGAAACAAGAAGGAAGGAACGAGAAACCAAGAAGTAACCCAAAGTATGACCACGATCATTGTAACCCCAAGATGTAACTAACAAATAATATGTAAAGTAAATGCACTAAAACAGATAGGGCATAAATAAGATGTCAAATATATAAACTATAAAAATAAACTAGAGATATAATGTATGTTAAATGAAAAGCAAAGAAACATGAAGTTCTAAATGTAAGATAGGAAGCTAGAAATAAATAATACCCTAGTAAATAATAAACTAGTCAAAAACAAGTAAGTTATAATTGAGCTGAATAAAGACAATCATTCAAAACCAAAAGTGACCAATGTGAAATGAAAATAAAACAAATATTAATTACCAATAACCACACAGTGATACAAAACTAAATAAACAAACAATGTGTGAAATATCAAGTGAAAGTGATGATAAAGAAAGAAACCTCATATGTAAGGAAAAGTGCAGTGTAGGTGCATGTAGTGTACAATATAATAAGAAGCAGACTATAGTAATATAGCGAAACAATCTTTAATAGAATATTATATAAAAAGTATGGAACTAATTGTACCATTATTAATTTAAGTGATAGTAAGTAAGAATTACAAAAATAAGGTAAAAGTTAAGTTATTAGAGTGGAAGATAGGAGAAGCAGACACTATATTTTAGTGAAGGTATTTGTGAGTTATATTGTGTAAGGTACTGTTAAAAATTACTAATATAAGAGTTTCATTATTGTAAAAAACCATAGAATTAATCAACTTAGAAGATAGGTGAGATAGAAATAAGAAACCAATAACAGTTAGAAGTTTAATTTCAGGCTTGAACCTGGTAAAGAAATATTTTAATAATAAAAGGTGTGTTGTTAAGAGCACCAGTTTTTTGTTTATCTGTTTCTATAAAAAAGATGTTCAATGAACCAATAAATAAAGTTTATGAATTATAAAGAAGGTGGAATAGGAGTATTGTGAAACCTATGTTTTAGGCCTAGCATGAAGGAGAGAATATTATAAGTTTAAAAAGAAAACAATAACCAAGGGTCAATTAGAGTATATAAAATGTTTAAGTAATTAAGTAAGTGTATCAGATATAAAAATGTATAAATATTATTCAGTTTAAAAATAATTACAAAAGAAATATCAATAAGAAAAATGTTATTAACTAATCAAAAGTAACCATGAGGGGTATCAAAATAATCTTTAGTAAAGAAGCAGAACAATGGTGTTAGTATAATTAATAGTAATACTAGCATAAGGAAGTAATCATAATTTAAAGGATTTTTACATATTTGAACATAAATAAAACGTTAGATTATAACAATGTTGTAAGATGATGACCAATGAGAACTAGTATAATTTGAAGGGTAACTATGGCAACTCATGCTTGTTACATAGGTGACCGTTGAAATCTAATTACTTCATTATTGACCAGCATAGAGGGTGGATGTATGAAGCCCTCGGATCCAAATTAATTTTAAAAGCTTTAAATTTTTCCAAATTTTGAAAGAAGAAGTGTAAGAAGAATATTTAACTAAACCATTGATGAGATGACCAGTAATTAAAACATTTATACAACAAATATCTTGGCCAAACTTGGAAGGAAGTAAATTAATTTAATACCTGATCAATTCTGGAGGAAGAACTGAAGGGACCTAACTCAACCTGAAGAAGAAGATCATCTACAAGAACTGATGGAAGCTGGACATTGGATTTCAACCATTTGAACGGGAATCTCAGCTAATCCAAAGAAGAAAGGACTCTTAGACGTGTTCCAGAAGAAGAGGAGGATCGCAAGAGAAGCTACGACCAGGAATCGATGAGTATAAATTAAATACTTCACCCCAAAAATAAACTTTCAATTACCCATAGTAAACGAACTATATTATTTTCACTTCACAGATCACAAAATTAACTTTTGAACTGAACTTGATTATAAAATCACTTTCGATAAAATAGATCAATCACTGGATTTTGATTTTATACTAAAATAATTTTAAAAACATAACTTGCTAACACGAATTTAACCAAGCGTGCACTATTTCTCATTGCCAATAAACTTACTTTTCATGTTTTAAAATATCAACTATTGTGTAATTAGATATAAGGAATATTATAATTTATGTGCATTTATTAGTCTGTAATTCAACTTCTGTAGTCCAAAGAACTTATTCCCTGAGAAAAAATTATTATTTTGTTTAAACAGTAACCTGTACGCCATGATGGCATTTTGCGTATGAACTGAGCTAACCAGACGCTGCCGACCGAGCAATTTGTAAACGCTGGAATTATAAAAAATATATGTATCATTTATCAACTGTAATTGACCAGTTAATATAAAGAAGGGTTCAATCAATTTTAATATTTCTCAATTGCTGTATGTTTGATTCATATAAAAAGAGTAATATAAGAATTCGGGACACAAACAATAAACATACGACACTTGACGAATTCGACTCGACCAGACAGCGTGAGCCAATCAGGTGGCGAGGCAGAAAAATTTGAACTGAGCGACGCGAAATACGGTCGACTAGTAAGTATTGAGACAAAGTATAAAACGGCTCGCTACACACTAAATAAATACTACAAAAGTAAATAATACAAATTAACAAACATAAACGTCTGATTACAAAATAGCGCACCAACTAGTAGGGCTAGAATAATTCAAAAATTATACAATTAAACCCTATAGATTCTAGCGGCGGCTGCAGAAAATGGAACGGGCAAAGCACGACACAAGATACCAGGAGAAGCTACGCGAGAAGAAGGCGGGAAAGGAAACAGAGACGTTAGAAAAGGAGAACGAGGAAGACGGCAGAATGGAAGAAAGGGAGATAACATCGGTTGAAGATGTGGAAGAATTATTAACTCCTGTGGAACCAAATAAACCCACACAACAGGAGAAAGCTAGAGGAGGACCTGATTGGAACCAGTTTATGGAATTAATGAGTAGTATGAAAAAGAATATGGACAAAAATAATGAGAAAACTAATGAAACCTTAAAGCAAATGGATGAAAAATTGGACAAAAATAAAGAGGAGATGAATGAAAAATTGGACAGCACTAAGGAAGATTTAAGGTGGACCATTAATGGAAATAACGAGACATTAAGACAGGAAATGAAGGAGGAGAACAAATTGATAAGTGAAAAAATAGAGAGAAGTAATGAGAAAACCAGAGAAACCTTGAGACAAATGAAAGAAGATATAGAAACACTGAACCACAAAATCGATAGTAACAATGAAACAATACAACGACAATTAATAGTGTATCGTAAAGAAGCAAAGCAGACAAAAACAGAGATGAATCAGAGATGGGAAGAAACAAATTACAAAACTGATCAGATCAAGGAAACATTAAATAATGATTTCAAGAAACTGCATGAAACACTGGACAGTACTTCTAAAAGTACTGAAGAAACATTGAATAAGAACAGGGAACCAGTAGATCAGAAAATAGAAGATAGTAGGGAGGAAATAGAAATTACCAAAGACAAAAGTATAATGTTATCTGCAAATAAAAATAACAGCGACAAAGAGAATAATAAATACATGGAAAAGAAGACCAAGAAAATAAGAAAAATATATAGAAAGAAAATAATCAATACAAGAGAAGGATTGGAGATGATGAAGAATGGATTAATAAACATGTTTAATATACCAATGGCCGACGATGAAGAAATCATAAATGTTCAAGATTATAGGAGGAGGTCAACCAAAATTGTAGAAATAACTTACTATCAAACCACAAGTAACCATGTGAAAGACTCAATAAGTAAATGTAATATACCACCATTAGAAAGGTATACTAAACTATCAATGAAACAACAAATAATAAATGTACCATTGAAAAATCTGTCCATTGGAAGAAACGGTAAAGTGATTGAGGTAGTCATGAATACTAACGAACATCGAGTATTCGAAGAATTGCAGTACAAGGTAACAGAGACATATATCACCAGGACCGAATTAATGATGAACACCAAAGTAGTCCGAACAACAAGTGCAGATCAACCTATGGACCATGGGTAAACCAAATGAGAACATTACTGCGAAAAAGGGACTGATGTTAGAGATAACTGACACAGCATTGAAAGAAGGAAAGATTAAACTAACCAGTAAGAAAAACAAACGATACCCCTTACACCATCATGTATGGAAAACCACCACCTCGAGCAATAGAAGAACTTATTAATTTCCCCACCAACACTGAGTACCAGTTCGATAATGCAAGATTCTACAGCAAGATAGCGGAACAAGTAGAAAAGAAGAAGGAAAACTATCACAAAATCCTACCTAAAGCAATACAATATCAAGAGGGGGGGAAAAAGTGTTAATACGGAACAGAGAGTTACCTAGTTCAAGAGAAGGAATCACGAAGAAATTATTATTACTTTACAACGGCCCCTATGTCATTGTTAAAAATAACCATAATAACACATATGTCATAAGTGAAATAACTACCAAAAGAATCAAAGGGACTTACAACCAGTCTTCTTTGAAGAAATATTATGAGGCACCGTAAGAAAGTTAAAAGAATTTAAGAATAAAAAATTATCCAAATTCCAAAAAAGTAAGAACAGCTTACAAATAAAATTTTTGAAACAATTAATTTATGAATGAAAAAAGAATTTTGAGAATAAATAATTACCAAAATTCAAAAAATACAAGTAAGAACAACTTACAACCAAGTGAGTGAAACTAAATAAGTTAAACAAGTTAATTTTGAAAAAAAAAAAAAAAAAAAAAATATATATATATATATATATTTCAATCACTTTCTGCTACAGTCCGTTTCTTGATGTATATAATACTATAATACTTATAACTAATTTACCTCAAGATATATTTAATTACAAAATCTAAATAGCTCACACAACAAAGATAATACAACAACCAACGGTATATACAAAATTGAATGCCAAGATTGCAATAAATGTTATATAGGACAAACAAAAAAACAGCTGAAAAAAAGTTATTTTGAACACCTAAATGCATACAAAAAACCAAGTATATATAAATCCAATTTAGCCACACATGCAATAAACACAGGACATGAATTCCCAGACATAACCAATGTAACACTAATAAAACATATACCACACAAAGGCACCATAATGAACATTTGGGAAAATTTACAGATTTACAAACATAAAACACAAAACAAATTAATACCAGAACAAATACAAATCAATACAAAACATGACACAATATTCAAAGCACTCAACATCGAAAATACACAAAATACAAAAACAGATACCACAACCACACACAATAATGCAACATTGAAGGACCAAAGACCAACAAACCACCTTAATAACATCCAGAAGCCACCAGAAGCAAGATGGCGAAGGCTGAAGATGGGAGAACAGGATCTCCCGAAACATGTTCCTAAAGGAAAAAATATATCTTGAGGTAAATTAGTTATAAGTATTATAGTAATATATATATATATATATATATATATATATATATATATATATATATATATATATGGTAAAGCATCATGAAAAAACTGAAATAAAATACTAACATTTAACAAAAGTGATGACATTATATAACATCATTAAATAACCCTATTGCAAAAGGGGGATCATAAAGAATTAACATGTTAAAAAAGAACCGACAAGACAATCAAATAAAGGATGACAATGACATACTAAACGGACAATCAATGATGAAAAAGGTATAAGTAAACCAGAAAACAGCTACAATATTAATATTAATTATAAGTGAGAAGATAAGTGTTAACAAACAAAATAACTATCATATAAAATAAATTAAAGAAACAATACAAAAATATGTTAAGAACATCGCCACAGACATAGAGAAGGAATCCAAATAAATACTAGCATAAGGAAGTAATCATAATTTAAAGGATTTTTATATATTTGAACATAAATAAAACGTTAGATTATAACAATGTTATAAGATGATGACCAATGAGAACTAGTATAATTTGAAGGGTAACTATGGCAACTCATGCTTGTTACATAGGTGACCGTTGAAATCTAATTACTTCATTATTGACCAGCATAGAGGGTGGATGTATGAAGCCCTCGGATCCAAATTAATTTTAAAAGCTTTAAATTTTTCCAAATTTTGAAAGAAGAAGTGTAAGAAGAATATTTAACTAAACCATTGATGAGATGACCAGTAATTAAAACATTTATACAACAAATATCTTGGCCAAACTTGGAAGGAAGTAAATTAATTTAATACCTGATCAATTCTGGAGGAAGAACTGAAGGGACCTAACTCAACCTGAAGAAGAAGATCATCTACAAGAACTGATGGAAGCTGGACATTGGATTTCAACCATTTGAACGGGAATCTCAGCTAATCCAAAGAAGAAAGGACTCTTAGCCCTCTATTACATTAGGCAACATGTGGCGGGCAACTTGTTGCCGAGGTCGTCTAGTAATATTGTTTATATGGGAGCCTATTATACTAAGCCACTTGTTGATATGGGTCGACAACTAGTGGATGACGGTGGACGAGATCGGCAACTTCCCGACCACTCAGAAGTTGCCGACGCTGGACGTGGGGCATTGTTTCAGATGGGCGCTATTACACTGGGCAACATGTGGCGCACCACTCCCGCTTCCGCGCATGCGCACTTCGCCACAGACACCACCTTAACTGTGTCCGGGACGGCAGACGACAGGCCCAGTTGTCATTTCGCATTCAATACGCAAGACATAAGCTCTCTTCTTTTTGGTATCAGTGCCAGTTATGTGTGCTTTGATCAAGTCCAACAATTTATCAAATGATTGTTTTGACATACGAAAATAGTTAAAAAAATTATTTTCGTCCACGCACAGATCATCGAACAGTGTGTAGTATAATACTTTATCCATCCTTGTTGATAATATAGGGTGTATGTACAGACGTCTTCTCCGAGCTCTGCGTCTTCTTTTCTTTAATAACAAAGCGAGCAGCAGAAGCTCTTCATTCCTTGACGCCATTTTCTCGACTTAAATCATCAACATGTGGCCGAGAGTTGCACACCATTTTTAGCCTTCGTCAACTAGTTGTCCGAGGTCGGACAACTAGTTGCCCGCCACATGTTGCCTAGTGTAATAGAAGCCTTAGACATGTTCCAGAAGAAGAGGAAGATCGCAAGAGAAGCTACGACCAGGAATCGATGAGTATAAATTAAATACTTCACCCCAAAAATAAACTTTCAATTACCCATAGTAAACGAACTATATTATTTTCACTTCACAGATCACAAAATTAACTTTTGAACTGAACTTGATTATAAAATCACTTTCGATAAAATAGATCAATCACTGAATTTTGATTTTATACTAAATTAATTTTAAAAACATAACTTGCTAACAAGAATTTAACCAAGCGTGCACTATTTCTCATTGCCAATAAACTTACTTTTCATATTTTAAAATATCAACTATTGTGTAATTAGATATAAGGAATATTATAATTTATGTGCATTTATTAGTCTGTAATTCAACTTCTGTAGTCCAAAGAACTTATTCCCTGAGAAAATTATTATTTTGTTTAAACAGTAACCTGTACGCCATGATGGCATTTTGCGTATGAACTGAGCTAACCAGACGCTGCTGACCGAGCAATTTGTAAACGCCGGAATTATAAAAAATATATGTACCATTTATCAACTGTAATTGACCAGTTAATATAAAGAAGGGTTCCATAAATTTTAATATTTCTCAATTCCTGTATGTTTGATTCATATCAAAAGAGTAATATAAGAATTTGGGACACAAACAATAAACATACGAGTTGACGAATTCCACTCGACCAGATGGCGTGAGCCAATCAGGTGGCGAGGCGGAAAAATTTGAACTGAGCGACGAGAAATACGGTCGACTAGTAAGTATTGAGGCAAAGTATAAAACGGCTCGCTACACACTAAATAAATACTACAAAAGTAAATAATACAAATTAACAAACCCACATAAACGTCTGATTACAATATAAATCTTAGAACATGGAAGTCATGTATGGTTCTCCATTGTAAATGTTAGCTGTGACTTTGCATCAAAACATTAATAAATTTTGAACTGTATGAGTGTAGATGTGTCTGGATGTGTACACGTCTTCAGTTATATCTACATGTTGTACACACATCTGAATATACAAACATCCTCCTAACTAGTTATCAACTTTCCAAGACAAAACATGAATAATACAATTTTTAGCTGTACCATAAAAATGTCTTAAAAAGATATAATTCTTATAATAAAAAGTCTATTTGTTTTACAAAGCATACCTTTTTGTGGTCGCCAACCTGATGGATAAGAATCTTTTACTTTTGGATCTGGTATATATTTCTTGGGCAAAATACGTTCTACATATTTCCATTCTGTTGGGCTACTAACAATTTCAACATCTGTATACTGACTTGGATCTCCTACTTTTTTACTGTTAACACAATGAGAATGCCTCACATCCACCTACAACACACATTAAAACATAGAAATAAAATGTAAAATGCTGTAGCCTACTTTTATTGCAGACTTATAGTGAGTTTTTTAAGTATTGGTAGTTGCTACATTATTGGCATCCTATAGGAAAATTATAGTCTGTACAAGACTTATTTTCCTTTAGACACTGTTCTTCAAAAATAGTCAACTATAGTATACTGTAGCCTGGGCCATACTACATACAGTCACTGCCATGGCCTAGGCCACGCTTTTCTCTATCCAATGTGTGTGTTTCAGTGTACCTCTACACCTAAGGAACATCACTGACCACTGTTAGCAGTCAACATGTTAAATAATAATAATACACAACATGTGAAATCTGACCCAGTGTACTAAACACTTGATCAGTACACATTAGAGTAGGCAATACAGTATAAGGTGGCACGCAATACATAGAGTGAGGTATTGATATTAGTTCATTTACTTTTCAACAATTGCATGATGGGTGCAGAGATCAGTTTCAAACAAATGGTATATACAATAAATGGTATAAAGATTTGCTTGTAACAGATGAAAGGACTGCTCCCCAATGTAACTAAGAGTTCTGTATTTCTTAAGCTATTAATGTAATAGATGTCAAGTAAATGCTAATATTTTTCAGACAGACACAAAAAATATACCTACTCCATGATCATGGTGCAGTTCTACAGTACCACTGTCAGCTGACTAACATAATAATAAAATCAGAATTAATTTTTAGTATATAGTAGTGTTAAAATTTTTTGTTAATTTTTAGACAAAACTGGCCCCCTGCCATTGTTGCCTATATTAACGCTAGTTGTTGCAAGTTTAAAAAGCTAGTGATGAACACAATAAAGTGCTACTGATCCTCTACAGCGAAGTGATGTGTACTACACTCTATGTGGCAGCTGCTTTAACTGTTTTTTGACTATATGATAATCAGTCCAAGATTGGATGCCATGCTGTGCACATGTATGTTGCTTAACTTTGTATACTCTATTTTCATTTGCTATGAGTAAAGAAACTTTGAACAATTACCAGGGGTTTTATTAAAATCCATGCTAACATTTGTAGTTAACCAGGTGTTAACAACTACTGAATTCAGCCTAACAACCTTGATGAAAAATAGTTAAATGTTGATATATATGTTGGTCATATGGTGATTTTGTTGTTGTTTATTTTAACTAGCAGTCAAGATCCCAAATCTGCAAAAAGGGTGACAGGACGCAGTCATAGTGGATTTTAAAAAAGTGTCATAATTTGGGGGAGCAAAACTAATGTGGGAAAAAACAAAGTTCTGGATAAAGTTTATATCATGAACTTTGGTATGTATGATATTTTCACATACACACGATATATGAAAATTTTGAATTATCAGATTTTTTATATGTCAATTATGATACCGGTACCTGATCTGAAAACTCTATTACATTCATTTTTTACATTTCATTTCTCCTACAAGCCCAAAAGACCGCACTACCAAAATTTTAATTCCAAAATAATTTTAAACTGGAGTATAAACTTACATGACACTTGCAACACATTATCACACACACCTCAATATCAAAAATAACAAAAAAGTATCTTAAAAGTCTTAAAATATCTCAATTCAATATTAATTGATTTCAATAGATTATTTTGATTTTGGCAATTTAATTTTTACAGTGGCTGGAAAACTGTACAATCGCGTCACTTTACGGTGGCTGCTTTCATAGCTGCATGAAAAGTGAGGGCGGGTTTTACATATTTTTGACATTCTGGATTTCATTCAACTAACTACTATTTGTAATTTTACTCAGTATTACTTGAAATTTTATCAAATATGTATTTGTAATACCAGAACATTGTTATTTGTTACATAATGTAAATAATAAATAATGACTAGTATTGGCCGCTTTTCTGTCCTGAATTGCTTTTTTTTTCCTGAGATATTAAAATCTTTTTGCCCTCATCTCCTGACGTTCATTTAATACACTTCTTTATTTATAATCTTCTTCCATTTAAATCCTAAGTTTATAATAACTTTTCTTAAACATGATAAGCTACCTTGAAAGTTTACACTAGACTTAAGAAGTTGATGAAGTTTTCGTAGCGTAGGATATTGTTTTTGTGTAGAAAATAATAATTAAATGAAATACAGGCCTATAAGGTAAATGCTTCATGGTAAATATTTTTGAAAACGCATCAACACTTACGCACTCAGTGAGATGTGGCGTTGCACTGACAAAAAACAGGGTTCTGCACATATCACTTATACCAAGGTTGCCGGCCACCATAAAATACACAAGTAGTACATATATGTTTATATATATATATATATATATATATATATATATATTGCAACAATTGAAGTACTACAAGTTAAAGGATTATTAAAATCTGTAAATTCGTATTACTTACCTTTAAAGGTAATGTACCAAGGTGTCGTCTGATATACTTTAGCAGAGAAAAACAACAGGTGGTGCAATGACAAACACATATTTATATGTCTAATTAACACATTTTATTGTTATCTTATTTTATCGTCAAATGATATCAAAACTCCCACATCAACAATTTCTTTTACGTTACATCGATAATAACTGCTGGATAATAACTTTAATTTATGTATTACTCATTGTCTTCAAAAAACTACTATTTATTTCACATTCATTTAAATATTTGATTTTACGTTACTTCTTTGTTATTTTCCCTTTTTCTCAGAAAACATTGTTATTTATCTATTATACATGAAATAAAAACCTGTTGAATTACTTATTGCTAACAATCTTAAATTATAATCATAGTAATAATAATAAAGCTACCCAATTGGTCATACTCACACACATACAGATTATGTAAAATAATAATAATGGGTTTGGTGGAATACTGTTACTTTCTGAGGCGGCGTCATTGTCGACCGCGTGGCGCGTCCTGCATGGTTCGCTCGCACTATGTCCAAACTGTTATTTTACTTTTGATAAGAATTCACTTGGTTTTACTGTGTTCCATTTTGTTTTAAACTTTTCTACTGATTTATATCTTAGATACACGCTTGGTTGGTCGGCCGACCCGAATTTGCTCGCACAAAAGATTTTTACTGACCACGCGTGGTCTGCAGTTTAAGTCAACTGGGATGCAACTCTGTACCCCTGCTCCCCACCTTTGCTGGTGGCTTAACAGGGAAGGCACTGCCTTCATGTTACGAACTGTTAATCACTGTAAATGTAGCGTGGATTTTCAATGTGCCCAAGTTGTTGACGATATTAACCGGCGACGATACAGGAGGCACAGGTAGGTGTGGCTTCTACTTAATTTCCTTCAGCATCAGAGAACATTGTGATATAATTGTTCAGCCTCGCCATTTTTTCGAAGCGTCGTTTCAGTCTGAGGTGCGTCATCTGCATGCGTGCTCGTTTTGCGCGTACTCTGTGCATGACAAAACACTCGATTTACTAAAACAGTATTGCGTTCCATTATAACACCCCGTTCACAAAGCTATGTCACTGTTCATTGTTTGAATAGAGCCTGGTTATGTGGGAATTACAATTGAAAGTTACATAAATTTAATAAAGAATAAAAACCTCCTTTTTGCCCCATTACACAATACATATATTTGAATATTTGCCCAGGGTGGTATGTTTGTAAATGTTTAGCACAGAAAATATATGATGAACAGTTTTTAACAATATTATGCAGGCTAGGAATTGTCAGAAAGCGTACACCTGCCCCGCGAGTGAATACAGTGCTTGTGTGTTTGTGTGTGTGAACACAAGCTACGACAGGCAAAAGTCTACGATGGGGTGATGCGTACGAATTATTGTTTTGTCTGTAATCAGGTTTTTAACTGGATAAAAATAAACTAATTTAATACATTTTAAACCTGTGAACAAAGACTTATCCCAATTACAAAAACACCATTACATTAACGAATTTTTAACAAATATAGTAATGCAAAAGTATTGCAGAAATCTGCAATAATAAAGACGCTAGGTAATTTAATGTTAATTACTAGTGTAATTAAATAGTAATTAATAAGTGTGTTATATGTGAGTGACCAGAAAAAATTATGCAAACGATGATATCGCTCATGCTACGAGTATGTTTACAAAATCACGAAAATGAACCAAAAAGTGATTTGTAATTAAAAGGACGCTTTGCACAAACTGACAATATCTAACAGGTCGAAAACAGTCCTGGACTTGTCAGATTGCCGTTCAGTATAAATACCACCGGCAATTTTGGGGCGGTCTCAGAGAGACTCAAGATATCTTCACACAACATCACGCTGCTGGTCTGCTGACCGATCTTTACCACACACTCCAAGACTTATGGAGGAACTCTGGACCATCACAAACAACAACCCATAGAGACAGAGAACACAGCATCAGCATAATTATCATCATCAAATTCTCAGGATTCAGGACACACACACACACACCCATGCAACGGTAACGTCGGCAGTACGCAGGTGATGAATAAACAATTATATTTTTGTTGGTGCAAAGAACTCTTAAAATGAAACTTATATATGAACAGTAAATACTTTTAAAGTTTTAAATGTAATCATTGTACAGAAATTTAAATGGTAGTTAAAGAAAATAATTTAATCTAACAAGAAAATTTAAAAATACTAATCTTCTGTTATATGTTATAATTTGGGTGTGTCAGTAGAAATAAATAATAGGTTGGAAGTAAATGTTATTTTTTTTATTGTTTATAGCAACAATTAGTTTTATTCTTGAGATTTAATATTATTTTTGTTTGTAAATGAGTTGCTATTATTATTTAAAATTGGAGTCAAAGTCAGACACACTGAAATAAAAAGTGTTTAGATAATTTGTTTAACATGTCTGTTTAGCTAGTAAGATTATATGGTTGTTTATTTTTTTTATATGTCATGAACAGCATAGGTTATATTGTATTTTTTTTTGTAAACTTATAAGAGAGAATATTTTTTTATTTTTATAATTCGCATTTTAATATTTGCATATTGTCTATTAATATTAATAAATCATAGGATGATTACTTTGAATCGGTTTTAATTAATTATTTCATGTCATCAACATCTCACTCCTCTTTGAAAATTATTTTATTATTGTGCAACGAGAATAAAAAAAAATCCTGCGACCTGCCCGGTGTAATACACTTCATAGTTGCGTTGAGTACAGGCCGTGAGGCGAGTGATGAAACTGTCTATGCACGTAGGAGGGGAGGTAGCAGGTTGGGGAGGAAGCTTCCCCTCCCGGAGCCGGTGGCTATTGTTGTACTAGCCGCCCGCCGAACATCAGCCCGTACGATGCCACTGACATCCTATACTACAAAAACATTTGGAGATTTAATTTCATCCATAGGACTTTTCTCGAAAGTTCAAGTGTTTTGTTGTATCTTTATTTATAAGTATCTAAATTTATTAAAAATGTATACAAAAATATTAGAATTAACCCACACACCACCGACAAACAGAGTTTTGATGGTTCTATTGTTTGTCCTTTTAATGCCCCGTAGAGGCATTGAAGTTAACAGAAGTGGACAACCAGTACTTAATACAGTTTTAAAATATTAAAACTGGTTTAAAAGGTATAGAAAGAAGACATTCTAAAGATTCATTTTCATGTATAAGCACTGAATGATAGTGATGATTTTATTTAATTTCTTTCATAAAAAACCACGTTTTCGCAGATACCTTTTGTATAAACTTATAACATTTTTCTTTTGACTTTCTGAACTAATTTTTTTTACATATCCTTGTATGGTAATAAACTGGGAATATATGTTTATTACCGAATTTGTCATAAATATTTCTTAGAACTGATTAGTATGCCTTAAAATTTACGTCATTTTTGCAAAACTTGTTCAAGTGAAACTTTATTCATTGTAATTATTCACATAAGATTACGAAAATGTATGCTTAATAAAATTCTTATATTTGTTCTTAACATTAGGTTAAGAAATGTTTTTATAAAATAAATGGTATGCGACTAATTAAGTTGTTAAAAATATCAGGTGAAGCAGTAATAATAAGTAATTGTGTTACAAAAATAAAAAAATGTGTTTATTATTTACACAGAATATTTACACATTAAAATTTACTAATAGCATTGCGGAACATTTAAAAAGCAAAAAACATACAGTTTGTCATGTCATACACTTACACGGTCGAGTCAATTGGGCTTTAGTCTAGTTCTTCTATTCCACTCATATTTTCTTCGCTGGCAACTGAATCACTGTCACTGTTGTCCCTGTCACTATCACTGCTATCATCCACATGTATAACAAAACGCTCAGTCGCTTGGTCGATAACATGTTCACGGTTCAGATAGTCCTCTTCTATTTTCTTCACATGTTCACATCACTTCTTCCAGTCTTCTGGAATGATTTGGGCGAATTTCTCGGCTGCAAGCTGGAGGACGGTTTGCAGACACAACTTGACATTTTTTTGTTTTATCTAGTCTTTCACTGTAGCCCATATTAACTCGACTGGATTCAGATCCGGATGGTAAGGGGTAGTCTAAGTACAAAATGACCGTGCTGGGCTAAGATTGCATCGATCTTGTAAATTTTTAACTGAGGTTTCTTCAGTTTAATTAGTGAGTATAACTGGGGCTTAAGCATACTTTCACAGTAAGGAATTCCATTGTCAGTCAGCCATTTTTGCATATCTTGTTTCTTCCACGATGAGGTTGGCGCCGGGTTAACCTGTTTGTTATGATACGGCACATTATCGATAACTAACACACTGTTAGGCTTCAGGTTTGGGTTAAGTTGTTCCTTGATCCACTTCTCGTAGTTATCGTAGTTCATGTCCCCGTGGTAGTCTCCCTTTTTTAATCCAGACTTGAACATTAATAAACCGTTGGCTACAAATCCCTCCTCGCCTCCTGCGTGTAAAACAATTATTCGTGATCCTTTGCTGACTGATTTCTTTAGCCCGCCAACTGTGCTGTCCGTCCAGGTTTTCTCAGTTATTGTTGTACTATGGAAATATGTTTCGTCCATGTATACGATCTGCCTCTTTTCTTTCCTATATCTGTCAACATTCACCAAGTAGTTTAACCTTAAATTTCGGATATTGCTTTTCTCAACAAGTAATTTTCTGTTGGATTCTGTTTTCTTCCAGCGGAAACCTAATTTTTTTACAACTTTCCGGACACACCAAACACTTCCTTTGAAATCTATTTTATCCTTTAATACACGTAGTATTCCTTTGAGAGTAGGCCTTTCACCCTTCCTTAGATGAAATTCATGAATTGTCTTGCGGATTAAAGATCATCGAATGTAGTTTTCAAATATTTTCTTGGCCTCTTTTTTCTTGGAGTACTGAACTTAGGCGATTATGTACTGGACTTTTTATTATGCTCATTGATAATTCTTCTAACACTACTAAAAGATACACCGCAAGCAGCGGCCACTTTAGTTTGTAAAGCTTTTTCACTTAAGCTGCCATTTTCTTTTTTCATATAATCATAACCATTGTGAATAATCTGCCTGCTCTGGCTGTGGATCACTTTTCCCTCAACAGACTTACTTGCTGACGTTGTATGATGTGACGATGATGATGTGACGATGATGGCCCAGACATTCCTGGAGACAACAGCTACACAACACTGGAAAAACACTGAAATGATTTCAGAAAGGCAATAACATAATCACCACGCACGGAGACCTAAGCCAACTGATGGGTTGTTGTCCCTAGCCGCTGTCCCGCGCATGCGCATTCTTTCTCTTTGCCACTGCGCACCACCAAGACAGTTTCATCACTCGCCTCACGGCATGTACATGGTAATGTATTTGTGTAATTTTTTGGAATACTTGTAACGTTGCTATATATATAATATATTCAACTCTTTTGCTACAGTCCGTTACTTGATTTATATAATATACGTATTTATTATGTATACTGAAATTACCTCAAGATATTTTATTTTCCGAAGGCTGAGGATGAGAGCACAATAGCTCTCGAAACATGTTCCTAGTTAGGAAAATAAAATATCGAGGTAATTTCAGTATAAATAATAAATATAATATATATTACAATGGTTCAACGTTGCAAATATAAATTTATTTGTGTTTGAGGAGCCCCACGACCTTGGAGCGCCATTCTATACAATGATATAATTACATAAATCAAGCCACATGTTGGAAGCGACATTCTATACGATATGTGTACAAATTTCTATGTAATTTAATTTGTATAGCCCCACGTTCTTTGGGAGCCATTTTATACTTTGATACATATACATAAATGTAGGTTGTATGTGTAATTGGGGTTCAGGTGTAATTATAATAAGAGTATTGTATTTATGAGTATTTAAAATTCATATTTATTGTTTACTTAATCTTATAAATAATCATAAACATCCTTAATAATCGTCGGTCACGATATTGCTCATTATTAAATGTTTATATCTTATAATATGCAGTGTTACACATATTTAAAAACCTCTTATATCTAGACATGTTAATAAATTGATTTACTAATAAAATATAAAATTAAAATGTAATTTGGAATTGAAGTCTCTTAATTCAGATCTGACCTCAACTCGCTCAGTCTATACCAATGTTTAAAATTAAATTTAAATTTATATTAATTACTTTTAGACTGGCATTTGTTTTAATATTCAAATTTAAATTATTCTTTTCTATAATTCAATTATAAAATCAATTTAACTATTTATTTTGATAACAAACTCTACTCTCTCTACTTTAAATTCTCTTTTTATTTATTATTTCTTTATATGCGATCGCTCATTCTTATGACTATCTACTTTTCTAAAATATTATTACTAAGTATAAATTTTTCTTTGTTTTAATTTATTGTCTTTTGATATAGTCTTTATGAGCTCTTTTTAAAAATGCATTACGCATGTCACCTCGAGTTCTGATGACCTTACGACTTGTTGTCGGGGGTCCAGCGTTGTCCAGAGTTAGTTTTCCATTCCTCCTGTCCTGGCGTGGTCCTGGATACGTCTAGAGTCCAGCGTCACTCTCCAGCAGCGTGTGTTCCTGGATACATCTAGAGCCCAGCGTCGTTCTACAGCAGTGTGGTCCTCATCAGAGAGTTGTTATCTGCTGCAAGGTAGCTCTTAAACATCGTTACTGCGACTTGTAATAGAAATAAAAATAAAACCGTTCTGCCGACGGACAGCATGTCCGACTGCAACTGTGTCTTGAAATGACGAGAAGGGTTTTTGGTCGAACCCTTAATTTATACCCTCTCGAGATTCCGCGCCAGTTGGCTCCAAAATCGTCCTTTCGATACCTGCATATCGCGTGATAGCCCCCACTCCCGAACCTTTTCAACTATTTGCAATTATTAGCAAATAGCAATGTTTTGCACGGAATCGAGATAGCACAAATCATAGCTAATTCGATTAAGCACTCACTATATTAACTTGAGCGTCTTAAGGTAATTTGCGTATTTTTTGGCACGTTTATTTTGCACTGTCTTCGCATAGCGTGTTCTATTAACGTCATCTTTTCACTGGGGATAACTATAAATTTTACACACACTTTGGTGCCTTTGGTTTGTTCATACACTAATTAGTTTTCGCACAGTGAATTAAAATAATTATTTTATTAATTACTGGGGTGGGTTGCTGAGATTCCTGTCTTTGCATGCATCACTAACACACACAAGATACACGTGTAACACGCATACAATTGAGCAGGTGTTCACTGCCTGTCGGAACAGGTTAATTTCTCCCCTAATCTAACAATGAAATATTTTTACAATCTCAGACCTGTCCATTTACCCGTAACTTATACAAATCCTACAAATTTTATATGTATTCAAATTAATGCCTAATACAGCGTATGGCTGTATCGTTGCATTATTCCTCTGCCTGAGAAAAAAAATTTAATAAATATTTATTTATTAAATTTTTGTCTATTTGTTCTAGACAAATACAATCATATTATATTCGCTTAACTTACGTTTACACCAGTTAAACAACACATAATAATGAGTAGTCCGTGTAACGCTCGCTGTTGGTGGAATGCGAGATTCACCCCCCCATTATAACAGCTGATCGGTGCGCTGACCTTGTACCGGTTCAGTGGCATTGTCCCACTCTCACTCTCTCTTCTCATTATTCATATGTAGAATTTCTTTACTGACGTCGCATGATATTTGCCAATGTCCTTTTCCTTTCTCTCATCATATACGATGAACGTGTGAGTGGTGCGTTGACCTTCTTCATTTTACCATATGCAGGAATGTATTTCTGCAAGAGTATTTTCAAAACAACTTTAGTTGTGGGTCGCATAATTGGATACACATGGACGGCTTTGGAAAATACATCTATACAAACAAGTATGTGTTTCACTCCCCGACTTGATCTCGGAAATTGTCGAAGAAAATCCACTGCAATTAGCTCTCCTTTCTGGTCCTTTCGGATACTCTGCATTTCCACATAGGTATGTAGATTTGCTCTGTACTTTTACATTTCCTTACTCATACATTCTTACCTTCGCTTCTTAACTCTTTTCTTAACATGAACATTACTTTATCTTCCTTAACTTTTCTTATATTACTTATACAATACATTAACATTTCTTACATTAATCTTATACAATACATTAACCTTCATTACCTTCTATTATTACATTTCTTTACTATTACCTTTCTGATCGCTAATATTTTCTTCACCCTTACCATTACTTCTGAAATACACCTTTTTCGTTAGCTTCGTAGTGAGTCATTATCGGCTACAGATGACACCTTAGAAACACGTCTATATCCAGACTTTATGTGCTTAACTCTACTCGATGTTTTAATCGTAATATTTAGAGCTCTAAATAATCTCTGCCCTTGACTTTCACTAAGGTATGAAGATTTCGCTTGATCAGCCATTCTGACAATTAACATTGATTTCTCATCTCTAATCCTTTCTTTATACTAATAACAACACTAACATCCTTTACCATTACTTTCTTAAATATTTCTTTACACATATTATTTCGTGCCATTCTTTACTTTGAATACTAACATTCCTCACCATTTCTTACAAACATAACATTCTTTCTATTATTAATTCTTTAATCTTTTTACACATATTATTTCTTATTAATTAACTCCTTTCCTTATTAATAATAATTAACAGTAACATTTTTCTTTTAAAAATAATTATTTGTTCACATTCGGGTATTGAGTGTGATTCAATTTACACTCTCCCTAGTTTAAGTTAACAATTGCATTGTGTCCGTCAACAGGAAATCTATTGTACCTCGACGTGTAGTCGCATATTAGCCAACATGTACAGTTATTTCCGTCTCGTATTCCTTCCTCGATATTGTGCATATTCGCCGTGTGACCTACCTGTCTATAGGGCGAGAATTTTTCTCTAGATGACAGCCACACGTAACATCTCTCTCTCTTTCTACATTCTTCTCTCTCATTCTCACTGCTGCTCCCCTCTTGTCGAACGCATTCCTTAGTTGTTTGTATGCGTTTTACATACACAGTGGAACATTCTTTTGTGCGTCGTTTATGATAATCTTTATAGTTTTTATATTTATTGTGCTTATCATTATGATTATCGTTCAATCGATAATTACTGTGCGTACCCTTGTCGCGTGTGATTTGTTTCAATCGTGTTACCTTTTTGAATTGTTTTATTAGTGTGTGAGTGTAACCACTACTTTGGATACCTCCGCCAACACGGTACGAGTGTTTAATTAAATGTATTTTACATTCTTCCCTAGAGTTAATTATTGTTTCAGATTATCATCAGTAATTATGAAAGTCTGTTCTCTCTTACTTCCAATTACAACTGTTTGTTTACATTCCATCATTTCACATATTTGTTCCGTTTGCTTAACAATTCTTTCACATACAATTTTCTGTGATAGTCTCTATATGTGAGTTGATGTCAACAATTTTCTCCGTTAATTCTTCTACTCTCCGAATTTTTATGGTGTCTTGTTTAAAATTTTCAGTCTGTTTTTCTAGTTTAATATTAAAATTTTCAGACTGTTGTTCTAATTTATTTTCTAAACTTTCTGTTTGTTTTTTAAGTTTAGCATTTATATTTTCTGTCTGTTTTGTAACTAATTCGTCCATCATGGCCCACATCATTTTTTGACAGGCCTCCATATCCAAGTTTCCTGGAGTCGTCATGTCAAATTATTAAAAATATTTATTTATAATTTATTATTATTAGTGAACCGTATGCAAGCTTTAATTTATTTATTGTTGAACTGTAATTTATTTATTTATTTTTATTTACTCCTGTTACAATTACACCTGTTTATTTGGGTGGGCGCCAGTTGCGTTATTACAATACAATACACACAACAATTTTAAAATACTAACATACAAAATTAATTAAAATATAATATTAGTTATATCATATAACTCATCAAACATTGGTAATCATAGAGCATACATTAATTATTAAATATAGGCGTTAGGCTCACGTTCAAGGGTGACATTCTATACAACGGTTCAACGTTACAAATTGAACGGTTCAACAGACTTACTTGCTGACGTTGTATGATGTGACGATGACGGCCCAGACATTCCTAGAGACAACAGCTACACAACACTGGAAATACACTGAAATGATTTCAGAAAGGCAATAACATAATCACCACGCACGGAGACCTAAGCCAACTGATGGGTTGTTGTCCCTAGCCGCTGTCCCGCACATGCGCATTCTTTCTCTCTGCCACTACGCACCACCAAGACATCACTCGCCTCACGGCATGTACATGGTAATGTATTTGTGTAATTTTTTGGAATACTTGTAACGTTGCTATATATATAATATATTCAAACTCTTTTGCTACAGTCCGTTTCTTGATTTATATAATATACGTATTTATTATGTATACTGAAATTACCTCAAGATATTTTATTTTCCGAAGGCTGAGGATGAGAGCACAATAGCTCTCGAAACATGTTCCTAGTTAGGAAAATAAAATATCGAGGTAATTTCAGTATAAATAATAAATATAATATATATTACAACGGTTCAACGTTGCAAATATAAATTTATTTGTGTTTGAGGAGCCCCACGATCTTGGAGCGCCATTCTATACAACGATATAATTACATAAATCGAGCCACACGTTGGAAGCGACATTCTATACGATATGTGTACAAATTTCTATGTAATTTAATTTGTATAGCCCCACGTTCTTTGGGAGCCATTTTATACTTTGATACACATACATAAATGTAGGTTGTATGTGTAATTGGGGTTCAGGTGTAATTATAATAAGAGTATTGTATTTATGAGTATTTAAAATTCATATTTATTGTTTACTTAATATTATAAATAATCATAAACATCCTTAATAATTGTCGGTCACAATATTGCTCATTATTAAATGTTTATATCTTATAATATGCAGTGTTACACATATTTAAAAACCTCTTATATCTACACATGTTAATAATCTTAATCTAGACATGTTAATAAATTGATTTACTAATAATATATAAAATTAAAATGTAATTTGGAATTGAATTCTCTTAATTCAGATCTGACCTCACCTCCCTCAGTCTATACCAATGTTTAAAATTAAATTTAAATTTATATTAATTACTTTTAGACTGGCATTTGTTTTAATATTCAAATTTAAATTATTCTTTTCTATAATTCAATTATAAAATCAATTTAACTATTTATTTTGATAACAAACTCTACTCTCTCTACTTTAAATTCTCTTTTTATTTATTATTTCTTTATATGCGATCGCTCATTCTTACGACTAAACATTTATCTACTTTTCTAAAATATTATTACTAAGTATAAATTTTCTTTGTTTTAATTTATTGTCTTTTGATATAGTCTTTATGAGCTCTTTTTAAAAATCATTTAAAAATGCATTACGCGTCACCTCGAGTTCTGATGACCTTACGACTTGTTGTCAGGGATCCAGCATTGTCCAGAGTTAGTTTTCCATTCCTCCTGTCCTGGCGTGGTCCTGGATACGTCTAGAGTCCAGCGTCACTCTCCAGCAGCGTGTGTTCCTGGATACATCTAGAGTCCAGCGTTGTTCTACAGCAGTGTGGTCCTCATCAGAGAGTTGTTATCTGCTGCACGGGAGCTCTTAAACATCTTCTAACGTCCAGCATCTCTCGTCGCTCTGGTAGCTTTTCCGTATATACTCTTGGTAGACTTACGATTTCGGTATTTACTTTTTCCGTAATATTGTCACGAATTTAACGAACGTTTTATTCTATCGTTACTGCGACTTGTAATAGAAATAAAAATAAAACTGTTCTGCCGACGGACAGCATGTCCGACTGCAACTGTGTCTTGAAATGAAGAGAAGGGTTTTTGGTCGAATCCTTAATTTATACCCTCTCGAGATTCCGCGCCAGTTGGCTCCAAAATCGTCCTGTCAATACCTTCATATCGCGTGATAGCCCCCACTCCCGAACCTTTTCAACTATTTGCAATTATTAGCAAATAGCAATGTTTTGCACGGAATCGAGATAGCACAAATCATAGCTAATTCGATTAAGCACTCACTATATTAATTTGAGCGTCTTAGGGTAATTTGCGTATTTTTTGGCACGTTTATTTTGCACTGTCTTCGCATAGCGTGTTCTATTAACGTCATCTTTTCACTGGGGATAACTATAAATTTTATACACACTTTGGTGCCTTTGGTTTCTTCATACACTAATTAGTTTTCGCACAGTGAATTAAAATAATTATTTTATTAATTACTTGGGGCGGGTTGCTGAGATTCCTGTCTTTGCATACATCACTAACACACACAAGATACACGTGTAACACACATACAATTGAGCAGGTGTTCACTGCCTGTCGGAACAGGTTAATTTCTCCCCTAATCTAACAATGAAATATTTTTACAATCTCAGACCTGTCCATTTACCCGTAACTTATACAAATTCTACAAATTTTATATTTATTCATATTAATGCCTAATACAGCGTATCGCTGTATCGTTGCAATATATATATATATATTGTAACGTACCGCTTAATAGAGGCATTCACTACTTACGAGTATATTGCAATTACAAGCTTTGTTAATTCCGCCCCACAGTTGTACGCCAATTCTGTAACGTACGATGAGCAGTCGCTATTTTTCAAGCCCCGCGATGGAAGCCAATTCTGTAACGTGCGGTTTCTTGTGAGGGATGCACTTGCGAAAGTGTTATTATATGCCTCACGCAGTATGCGTCACTTTTGAATTATACTAACTGACGTTTTAAAAGGTATAAATAAAGGATTTTGTTTATCTTGTTTTACTCAATCTAAAAGAAATCGAGAGTGTGTGATTTGGGGTCAAGGAGGTAATTTGTTCAGCCTTATGCAGAAGAGAGAGTATCATTATTGTCCCTCAGTTGTGACGATTTCTTCTGTATGTTGTGCTGAAATTTTCATTAACTACCCACTACAATAAATTATAACACGTTATAATTCAATATTAATTTTCAATAATATTGCTTTATTGATTATTGACTTTTGTCTCCTGCCACCAAAATATAGGTATCACAATTAATCTTATTTGAAAAAAAACATCTCGACTTTACCGAGTAAACATAGATCTGTCTAAGGAACAAAACATATATGTTGTTATTTACCCAATATTACACTATAATAAAAAACATCAGTTATTACATAATTCTTAATAATTCCCCAGGGTTCAGGGTGAATTCTTTGTGTTATGAGAGTGTCAGAAATGGATAATTGCTACGCTTTACAAATATCAAAAAATTAATAAATAATTTTGTTTATTTTTCAAATATTACGTAGTTTCCGGAATTGCCGTAAGAGAGCAGCATGTATTTGTTTACTTTGAAAGAAACATATGATAAAATGAATATTTTTTGTTCTATTTCACTGTTAAAAAACGAGTTTTCTTCTGGACTTATTACGAAAAAATGTTTATATTACCTCGCTCCGTGTTGTCCTTACTGTATTGAAGTTTTATTCTGTGATGAGGTACGTCTTGCGTTATTTCCTTTTCGTTTGGAGTATTTTCTGATTGTCTACTGGAAGTAGGCCGAACTATATTGGATCCTCAGAATGTTTTCATCCACTGGTTTTTAATGTATATCACCATTTAATTTGGATTCCTCAGGTATAATTAGTTAGTATTCACTTTGTTTATTACTCTTGCGTGAATTTCGCCTCCTCCAACGTCCAAAAAAGGTTATTTTTTATAATTTTTGTCGCATCGTTTCTTCAACTCTCCGGTTTAGTTCAAAATTTTTATATCTTATTAACAATACTTGTTATTTTTCATCACTCTTAGTAACACATAGTATTTTTATTATGTAGGCAGTTTGTGATTATTATAAATTTATATTTTATTTATGGAAAAATAATTCCCTTCCATTCCGGTTTCTTTACTAATTTAATTTACATAATATGTTTTGGTTAATTTTTTTTATAACATTGTATATAAATATTTTATCATTTTATTATCATTAAATAAATTTATATATTCTTTATTTAGTCTCGAATAGTGTTCATACCCGGTACTACTTCCTGTTGCCATTTCCTTCATAGGATTATTTTAATTTTATATTATCTTTGGTAGTTAAAATTTTTGTCTTTTAAAATTAACCCTGGGTTTTCTTATAATCTAACACAATTATTTGAAAAAATATAATATTAACTTGGGTATAACAATTTGTGGTTCATACAATATAAATTACAATAAATAAATAAAATTACAAAAATCAATCAGTATTATTACATACTACTTTCATAAGTTTATCCTTTCTAAAACATACAACACAGTTTGGTAATACGTTGCTTTCACTTTGGTTTTTTCACCTCAATGGGTACACTATCACTCACTTTGCACTGTATACCACTCAAATTGTTTATCATGTTGAGTGATATAATTAAATTTTGAGCGAGTTTAGTTTACCCATTTCTGACTTTTATTATCATGAGTTAATTTATTGGGACCGGGTTATGTAACGTTACATAAAGCCCCCCCACTAGAACAAATTTATTTTAGTTCAACTTGTTGATAGAAATAAATTGTTGATTGGTTCAAGTCTCCTAATGGTCTTGACTTTGTTTCCATAATAGTGTTTCATTTCCGACTGATTATACGCTCTGGTAATTCCGACCGGTGGTAATTGCTATTTTCTTACTTTACTCTCTCTCTCTTGGAGGCAAATTCATCAATTATTTCTCGGGTTAGTGGTACTTCCACATTTTATTTGATAAGGACTGGTCACACTAATCATTAAACTTGTTTTAACACTCATTTCTATTTACTTTTATATACTCGCTTTATCAATTAAGCATCGGTCTGCTATCTTCCTTCTATTTTCTTCATTTATACTTCTGGAATCTAATATCTCTCTTTTCAGCTATTTTATAATTATTATCCCTTAAATATTCAATTTCCCTAACATTTTTCCCTATCTTGTGCGGTGGTTCCAGTCGGGTGGCCACTCTGGGTCCATACACCGCTGTCCATCCTTACACCTTCTGAGACCAGGGGAACATCATCCCTGCTCATAAAAATTATTGCCGGAACATTTCTACGGTCAATACATAAAAATAAAAAAATTATAAGTAGTAGTCATTTAGCGACTAGTACCAAACACTTTTGGGATTCTTCATACTGTAGCTGTTTGTATTTATTTATATATTTCTTCTTCTCCTTGATTCCTTCTTCTTTTCCATTGACTAATAGCATATAACATCATTGATAGGCGTTATGTTAAAATTCTTTTGACTTTACTTCTTGTGACATATTTCTCCGTATCATTTCTTCTTATCTAATCTTCAATTCCGAGAAATTCTAATTTTTGTTGTATTAATTATCATCCTCCTTCAGTTTCATTGGAGTCATTAAATTATTCGTTATTCTTCTTATTGTACCTTCTTATCTGAGCACATTACCATTAATTGTTTATTTATTTATTCTTCTTTTGTTACCATAAAAATATTATTTTTCCTATTAGTCCATTTTAAATCAGTTCTTTATAAATATTATTTAATCATCTGTTCTTATATACTCTTCACTTTAAATTATATGTTTTCAAAATAACTTGAGTAAGTTGTCCTTACGTGCTTTTTATTAACTCTAATGGTTGCAAAATATCTTAAGTAAGTTGTACTTACAGGCTTTTGGAATTTTGGGGTTTTAGTCTTTTCATTTTAAATTATATTGTTCGAAATAAGTTGAGTAAGTTGGCCTTACGATCTTTTAGAATTTTGGGGTTTTTTTAGTTTCTTCATTTTAAATTATTTGGTTTCAAAATAACTTGAGTAAGTTGTCCTTACGTGCTTTTAGAATTTTGGGGTTTTTATTTACAATGGGTTGCTTGGTCCTGTATCCATAAAATCCGTCCCTTTTTCTGGTTTGTTTGGAGTCTGTTTAACCGTGGTCCATTATTTCAGGTACTCCATGTTCTCGGATTGCTGGGGTGTTCGTAATTAATTGTCTCCTTGATAATCTTCTTACCATCCGGCTCTCCCACTTTGCTGCTATAAAACTTTCACTTAAGTACCGGTCTTCCGTTATAATTCGTTCCTTTTTAACTAACAAGTATTGTACCTCCTCTATCATAACATAGTTGCTCATTTTTAATCTCATTTCATTCCCTTTTACCTCTGAATTATTTGCCCAATATTTGCATGTTGTCTTCCATCTTGATAATCTGACTAATATCTTCTGATGCACTTCAATCATCGACACATTTAACTGGGATGCAGAGGCGGCTCACTCATAAGGGCACATGGTCACGTGCCCCACCAAAAAAACAAGAAATAAATAAATAAATATTGTAGAAACGTCCTCGTTTTAAAAATGATAGCAATAGTTTGTAACAGTGCGAAGTCTGGAGAAATGTGGCAACATAGCGACGGTCACAGAGACGTTGTGACCCAACATTACTACTCCCTTCCTCTTCATAACTCTCTTGTGGTGGGAGAGCGTAATGCTAAAATCCCATAGCATTCGGTCACACTAGACTATGTGACCATTGACCAAACATTTACAGTCTTCAAGTAGTAAACTCTGAATCCTGTAGGTGCGCCACATTACTACAACTAACGGATATGAATCGGAGCTATTTAGTAGACTATTACATTTTACCGCCATCTGAGCTGTTCTATAATACTAATAATTACTGTTACTTTCTTAGTGTATATTGTTACGAAATAATGTTATTATAATGTTTCTATCGTGAATATGATTATAATAATTTTTGCGATTTTATATAATTTTAAATTATATTCTCATTGAAGGAAATATTAAAATAGAACGTGTACCTAGAGCGGTTATGTTATGTGCTACACGATAGTTGTGGTGGCAGTGCTTATAGTAATTGTATAAATTGTAGTGTTACAAGTTTACAAGTGGTTTTCAGTAATCAGTGTTACGCACGCGTGTAAATAACGGTGTTGAAAATATTCAAGTGTCGGTATTTTGTGTGCTTGTGTAAATCTCTGAGACAAAATGAATGATGTCAAGTATTTACAGAGTAAAACTTTGTGCTATGAAGATGGGTTAATAGCAAAACAATTGGGTCCACCAAGACCGCAGTTGTCTATCAACCAAGTGTTTAAGGACAAAAACAGAACCTATAATAGAACTTTCAATACCACAGTGTACGAAAAATGGGAATGGATGTGCGGATGCCCCACAATCAATGCTTTATTTTGCTTTGCTTGTCTTCTGTTTGGCGGTGAAGACACGTGGACTAAGTCGGGCGTTAAAGATCTGAAACATTTACCAGAAAAGAGTAAGAAGCATTCGCTATCTAAATGTCATTTAGACAATGAAATGAGTTTAGCCGTGCTAGGTATTGTAAATATTAGATTGCAACTCTATGATGGTTACAGAATTTCTGTTCGTAAACATAACGAACTTGTAGACAAGAACAGATACATCTTGTCTCAAATAATTGATGCGATTAAATTTTGTGGGGAATTTGAATTAGCTTTACGTGGCCACGATGAAACGGAAGAAGCAGACAACAACCCAGGGATTTTTAAAGGACTAATCAATTATACTGCAGCACTTGACAGTGTTTTGAAAGATCATTTAGAAAATTCAACAGTGTTTAAAGGAACCTCGAAAACAATTCAGAACGAACTTTTAGATGCCATTTTGTCAGTGTGTCGAAAAAATATTGTGACTGAAATTTCTACGATAGACTTCATATCACTTCAGGCTGATGAAACAACTGACAGTTCGTGCAAAACACAGATGGCACTGATTTTGAGATATCTCATTGAAGGGAGAATAATTGAAAGGTTTTGGGGTTTTTTTGAAGTCCCTTTTGATAAAAGTGCTCGAAGTTTAGCCTCGACAATTTTAGGACAGTTGGAAGAAATAGGAATATACAAGTCCCCGGAAAAACTAATTTGTCAGACTTACAATGGTGCATCTGTTATGAGTGGTCAGAAAGGAGGGGTCCAGTGTTTGGTTAAAGAGAAGTATCCAAATGCAAATTTTATTCACTGTTATGCCCATCAAGGGAATCTGATTCTTCAAAACTCAACATCGTCTGCCTCCCAGAGTAGAATATTTTTTCAAGACCTGCAAGGAATAGGACCATATTTTTCAAGATCTCCAAAGAGGATGGATTATTTAGTAGAAATTGTAAAAAAAAAAATTGGGTCTGTGCCTCCTACAAGATGGTACTTTCAACACAGGGCTGTTAATACTGTGTTTGAACATAAAGATAATCTAATAAAATGTTTTGAACACATTAGGGACATAGAGATTTCTGACAAAAGTGCTTCTAGCCAGGCTGCAGGATTTGTACGAACTTTGAGGGATCCTCAGTTCATTTTCTGGTTGACTTTTTTCCGCAAAATTATGCCTCATGTGGTGATTTTCTTTGATTGCATTCAACAAAGAAACATTGATGCAATAAAAATGAGAACATTTGTTAAACATTTTGTGAGTGCAGTGGTTAATATTCGTAAGACCTATGAAGACAGTGAAGTGTCTGTAAGTGAGCCTATGACTAAGAGACAGTGTGTTGAACAATTAAGTAATAGGAGCAACCGTGTGGCCGCTTTGGAAGTATGTGATATGATTGTGAACAATATTAATGAAAGATTTCAATTTTCAGATCATTTATGTATTTCCAAATTGTTTTTAGTTGAAAAGTTCCCACAGTACTGTGTTGAGTTTCCGGAAAATGATTTTCAGACTACAATTAAATTTTATCCAACAATAAATGGTCTGAAACTGAGAACCGAACTAGAAGTGTTATACAGTCGTGAAGATTTACGTATTGCTTCTGGTGCAACACCCTTATTACAGTTTTTCCTTGATAATAACATGTTTCGTACCTTCTCAGAGTGTGTGACTATTTTAAAGATAATTGTTACCATACCGATGACAACTGTTGAAAGTGAAAGGTGCTTTTCTACATTGAAAAGAATAAAAACATTTTTAAGAAATTCCATGGGCACTGATAGACTGAATGCATTGGCTATGCTATCCACAGAAAAAAAATGATTCATGGAATTCAAGATTTCAACAAACAAGTGATAGAGGAATTCGCTACATCTAAAAACAGGAGAATGGAATTGTTATACAAAAAGTGAAATACCAGGTAAGACATTCTATATTTTTTCACCTAAGTACTAATTACCGCGAATGGTGGCCCACCTTAGATCCTCCCCACTGTGTGCCCCTCCCATTTCATTACTCACGAGCCGCCACTGCTGGGATGTAAACTTAATTAACTCCCTTTGTTCGTTAATTGGAAGGTTGAATACATTAATTAATCCACCTGTAATCATCTCCCATTCTTCCTTGGTATTTATTATTTTCTTTCTACTTGTTTTTATTATTTCCTTGGTCTTCTTTTCCACGGTTTGAATATCCTTTTTGTTGTGGCTATTTTTATTTTCAGATGGCATTACACCTTGGTATTCTGTAATTTCTATTTCCTTCCTACTCTCTTCTGTATCCGGACTTACTTTAATACCTTCTGAAGCGCTGTCTGATGGTTCATCCAAATTCTTGACACTATGGTCCATTTGTTTAGTTGTCTCCTCTTGGTATGTATCTGCTTTTTGGATACGCGTATTAACATTTTCAAACTTCTCCCCAAAAGTTTCCCATATCTCCTTATTGAAATTCTCCATTTTACCCTCAAATTGTTTTAAATTCTTATTATTCTCTTCAAATTTTGCATTCATCTCTTCTCTTTGCCCTTCAACCGCTTCCTTCAGTTCATGGTATTGTTCATTCATGGTTTGTTTTAAGTTTTCCTCCTGTTTTCTAAAATTTTCATTAGTTTGTTTATTCTGTTCCTTCAAAGTTTCCTCCTGTTTCCTAAATTTTTCGTCTATTTTATCATTTGTTTGTTTATTGCTTTCCATAATAATTCTCAACATCTCCTGCATGCTCATATCTTCTTTTTGGGTGGATTTATCTGGTTGGTCCCCTTGGGCATCCTCTTCCACTATTTCCTTTTCCGTATCCATAACTACTTCGGTTTCTTCTATATCACCTGTCTGTTGGTCCATTTCACTGTCCGTAACTAATTCTATTTCTTGTTCCTGTCCACCTTCTTCAATCTCCTTTTCTTCTGCCCTCTTCTTCGATTTGCCTCGGGTATTAGGCATTTCTTGTTTTCTCATAACTGCCAACGATAATTAGATTTTTTGATATATATTTTATATTAAATATCAAAATTCTTTTCTAACTACCGCCCTTTTACGTTGAGCGCCAATTCTGTAACGTACCGCTTAAATAGTGAGGCATTCACCACTTACGAGTATATTGCAATTACAAGCTTTGTTAATTCCGCCCCACAGTTGTACGCCAATTCTGTAACGTACGATGAGCAGTCGCTATTTTTCAAGCCCCGCGATGGAAGCCAATTCTGTAACGTGCGGTTTCTTGTGAGGGATGCACTTGCGAAAGTGTTATTATATGCCTCACGCAGTATGCGTCACTTTTGAATTATACTAACTGACGTTTTAAAAGGTATAAATAAAGGATTTTGTTTATCTTGTTTTACTCAATCTAAAAGAAATCGAGAGTGTGTGATTTGGGGTCAAGGAGGTAATTTGTTCAGCCTTATGCAGAAGAGAGAGTAAGTATCATTATTGCCCCTCAGTTGTGACGATTTCTTCTGTATGTTGTGCTGAAATTTTCATTAACTACCCACTACAATAAATTATAACACGTTATAATTCAATATTAATTTTCAATAATATTGCTTTATTGATTATTGACTTTTGTCTCCTGCCACCAAAATATAGGTATCACAATTAATCTTATTTGAAAAAAAACATCATCTCGACTTTACCGAGTAAACATAGATCTGTCTAAGGAACAAAACATATATGTTGTTATTTACCCAATATTACGCTATAATAAAAAACATCAGTTATTACATAATTCTTAATAATTCCCCAGGGTTCAGGGTGAATTCTTTGTGTTATGAGAGTGTCAGAAATGGATAATTGCTACGCTTTACAAATATCAAAAAATTAATAAATAATTTTGTTTATTTTTCAAATATTACGTAGTTTCCGGAATTGCCGTAAGAGAGCAGCATGTATTTGTTTACTTTGAAAGAAACATATGATAAAATGAATATTTTTTGTTCTATTTCACTGTTAAAAAACGAGTTTTCTTCTGGACTTATTACGAAAAAATGTTTATATTACCTCGCTCCGTGTTGTCCTTACTGTATTGAAGTTTTATTCTGTGATGAGGTACGTCTTGGGTTATTATTTCCTTTTCGTTTGGAGTATTTTCTGATTGTCTACTGGAAGTAGGCCGAACTATATTGGATCCTCAGAATGTTTTCATCCACTGGTTTTTAATGTATATCACCATTTAATTTGGATTCCTCAGGTATAATTAGTTAGTATTCACTTTGTTTATTACTCTTGCGTGAATTTCGCCTCCTCCAACGTCCAAAAAAGGTTATTTTTTATAATTTTTGTCGCATCGTTTCTTCAACTCTCCGGTTTAGTTCAAAATTTTTATATCTTATTAACAATACTTGTTATTTTTCATCACTCTTAGTAACAAATAGTATTTTTATTATGTAGGCAGTTTGTGATTATTATAAATTTATATTTTATTTATGGAAAAATAATTCCCTTCCATTCCGGTTTCTTTACTAATTTAATTTACATAATATGTTTTGGTTAATTTTTTTTATAACATTGTATATAAATATTTTATCAATTTATTATCATTAAATAAATTTATATATTCTTTATTTAGTCTCGAATAGTGTTCATACCCGGTACTACTTCCTGTTGCCATTTCCTTCATAGGATTATTTTAATTTTATATTATCTTTGGTAGTTAAAATTTTTATGTCTTTTAAAATTAACCCTGGGTTTTCTTATAATCTAACACAATTATTTGAAAAAATATAATATTAACTTGGGTATAACAATTTGTGGTTCATACAATATAAATTACAATAAATAAATAAAATTACAAAAATCAATCAGTATTATTACATACTACTTTCATAAGTTTATCCTTTCTAAAACATACAACACAGTTTGGTAATACGTTGCTTTCACTTTGGTTTTTTCACCTCAATGGGTACACTATCACTCACTTTGCACTGTATACCACTCAAATTGTTTATCATGTTGAGTGATATAATTAAATTTTGAGCGAGCTTTAGTTTACCCATTTCTGACTTTTATTATCATGAGTTAATTTATTGGGACCGAGTTATGTAACGTTACAATATATACAGAGTTGGGGAGTAACGCGTTACTTGTAACCCCGTTACTAGTAACAGTTACTTTTCAAAGGTAATGGTCGGTAACGGCGTTATTATTTCCATAAATTAACTTTAACTGTAACTAAGTTACTTTTATTGGTAACGATTTAACGAAAGTGTCATTACTTTTTTTATCGCACGTAACATATTTTGTTGTGAGAATCTCAAGACAGCGGCATTTATTTTGAAAAAAAAAATATATATATATTTGTTTCGAAATTAAATCTTTTCAACAATGAGCGCGTTACGCTTGCTGAAAACCTTTGAGTTCACTGCGGCCGCCGGTGACACACTTTCCTTCCCTTATCGGCATTTTGTTTCTGCACGTGTTTCTCCATCTTTTTCTTCCTGACGTCACTTGGTCAACAATATGTCTGCTATTTATTAAGTATTATCACTTGTGCATAATATTCTAAAACGTACATAGGAAATGTCTGATGTCTGAATTATAATTTTTAGTGCCGTTATTGCATTTAATTCTTGTTCATTCATTCATAAGATTTTTATTTGAAAATTATATACGCGACAATGAGTATATTGCAGTCACGTGACACGTCACACGTGAATAACATGCAATCTCCGATGTTACATTCATTTCCACATCTTTTGGACAAGGAGAAGGAAGCAGAGACACGCATGCCTTGGCCAGCTTATGCTGAAGTGTTTGAATTTTTGACGTCAGATGGAAATAACAGCTGTAAGAGACACTGCCAGGGAAGAAGCAGAAGTACTCGAGGACGAGGAGGAAGATTTATTCTGCTTTGAGAGACCAAATACACTTACCTCATGTGCTCAACAGGATCTTGGAACAATTTTTACTAAATTCTTCAACAGATATACAGATCCTCAATGTGTTTCCCACAATCAAGACCCTCTTTATTAAATATAATACAGGCATACCAACTAGTGCATCTGTAGAGAGAGTTTCAGTATAGGGGGTATTGTGTTGAGGGCAATGAGGGGCAAATTGGGAGATGAAACATTTGAAAAACAACTTTTGTTGAAAATGAACAAGCAGTTCAACTGAGATGCACTGAGATAGAAGAGGCTGTAGACAATGTATTTAATTATTGATTGACATTAATGGTTGTTTCCTTTCTACATGTATAGGGTTCATTATTTATTTACAGATGAGTTACAATTATAATTTTTAAAAGTAACTGTAATGATAGCTGTAACTGATAGTTACTTTTGATGTATAGTAACTATAACTGTAACTAAGTTACTTTTCCTGGGAAGTAACTTTAACTGTAACTTAGTTACTTTTAAAAAGTAACTTTCCCAACTCTGTATATATATATAATTTTTATAATGAATTTACCTCAAGGTATTTCTTTCCTTATTAGGAACATGTTTCGGGTACCAGTGTGTACCCATCCTCAGCCTTCCGGATTTTGCGTCTGGTGAAGTACATGTGTGTTGACTGGTTGTTATTGTGGCTTCCTGTTGGCTTCTGGTTCTTTAAATTGGTATTATTGTGTGTGATTGAGGTGTATATATTAGTATTTTGTGTGTTTTCGATGTTGAGTACTTTGAAAATTGTGTCATGATTTGTATTTGTTCAGGTATTAGTTTGTTTTGTGTTTTATGTTTGTATATTTGTAAATTTTCACAAATGTTATTATGGTGCCTTTGTGTGGTATGTGTTTTATTAGTGTCATGTTGGTTATATTTGGGAATCCATATCCAGTGTTTATTGCATGTGTGGCCAAATTAGATTTGTATATTTCTGTTTTTTTTTTTTGCATTTAGGTATACACAGATAATGGGTCCATTACCAAAATCAAGAGTACAACCTTCAATTCGTCCATTTTATACGACTGGTGTTGATTACTGTGGACCTGTTTTGGGGAGTCAGGCCAGCAAAATGCTACATCGCACTTTTCGTCTGTTTCAGTGCAAAGGCAATTCATCTAGAACGCATACAAAAAAAAACAGAAATATACAAATCTAATTTGGCCACATATGCAATAAACACTGGACCTTGTGAGGTATTTGTGTGTTGGCTGGTTGTTACTTTGGTTTCCTGTTGGTCTCTGGTGCTTTAAATTGGTATTATTGTGTGTGATTGTGGTGTATATATTAGTATTTTGTGTATTTTCAATGTTGAGTGCTTTGAAAATTGTGTCATGTTTTGTATTGATTTGTATTTGTTCAGGTATTAGTTTGTTTTGTGTTTTATGTTTGTAAATTTTCCCGAATGTTCATTATGGTCCCTTTGTGTGGTATATGTTTTATTAGCATCATATTGGTTATGTCTGAGAATTCATGTCCAGTGTTTATTGCATGTGTGGCCAAATTAGATTTATATATTTCTGGTTTTTTGTATGCATTTACTATCAGCAGTTAAGCTTTACAACCGAACAAGGAATGTGGTGACGTGTGCTATTCCACTGCACATATCACGGTACTACTGCAGTAATACCGCACCAACACAAGCACTCGTTATCATTATCATTCAGTAGATCCCCCCCACCACCACCGCTCGTTAGGTGTCTCGGTAGCACAGCTGGTCCACGTACAGTAGGTGTTCAAATGTAACATTTATTGCAATCTTAGCATTCAATTTTGTATATACCAATGTTCAACAACAACCAATGGTATATACAAAATTGAATGCCAAGATTGCAATAAATGTTACATAGGACAAACAAAAAAAAAACAGCTGAAAAAACGTTATTTTGAACACCTAAATGCAATGCTTTGACACAATTTTCAAAGCACTCAACATAGAAAATACATAAAATACTAATATGTACACCACAATAATACCAATTTAAAGCACCAGAGACCAACAGGAAACCAAAGCAACAACCAGCCAACACACAAATACCTCACAAGGCTCAAAATTAGGATGCTGAAGATGGGAACACAAGGCTTCCCGAAACATGTTCCAAATAGGGAGAAAACATCTTGAGGTAAGGTCATTATAAAATATATATTATATATATTGTAATGTTCAGTAAATATCTTCCTCTTCGTCGTTGATACTTTTATTTTGTTCAGCCCTGTGTTGGGATCACCAATATGTAATATTAAAATAATTAGTATCTCTGAAGTTGATTTGTAACTAAATAAAAAAACCTGTGTTTTATTTTTAAATAGAGGATTATTTATCTGAATCTCAGGGTTAACATACAAGTATCGTTAAAGTCTGATACAATTTACACATAGAACAGACAATATAATTTTTATGCATGAGACTTGGTAATATGGTGTTGTAAATGTCTGTTGAATATTTGTGGGTTCTTTTAAACATACTAGAAACTATAACAAAAAACTCTTATTATTAATGACTATTGTATAATAGTGTACTAAAATAATTCACAATTATAATGTTTATATATTGTTTTTCAGTTATTGTTTTTGTTGTAATTTAATCTTTACTGTCGCAATGTTAGCTCGAATATTTGATTTAGTCTTGGAGTGATCTCACCAATCTAGCAGTTTTCTTCACGGATTTATTGGTTGATTCTTTACTCCTGGACATCTGGTTTTTTGGTCTCTTTATTAAAACATCATTCTTCTAGGTTTTGGGTTGGTTTTCCTGGTCCTCTCACCTTTTATTGATCTTCAATTTGTATCAAATTCAGCAGTAATGTTTTACACGTTCTTGCTTGCAATTCTAAATTTTCAACAATCCCCTTCTTAACTTAAACAACTAATTTGTTTAAGTAAGGCCTTGGCTACATTTTTATGGGTCACAGGTTCAGTTCACCATTTCTAATTAATAATATTTGGTTGAA
The DNA here is from genome assembly GCA_034769895.1 of Magicicada septendecula. Classification (NCBI taxonomy): domain Eukaryota; kingdom Metazoa; phylum Arthropoda; class Insecta; order Hemiptera; family Cicadidae; genus Magicicada; species Magicicada septendecula. Next base: position 452,076,550 of record CM068368.1, read on the forward strand.
CTTTATTTTTTCTTCCTTACACTATTTTATTATAAGTTTTTAATTTAAAATTTTATCCTTTTCAATTAGTTACTGTGTCTTGTTTCACTATATGTGTTATGTACCTGTTTCATATAGATTATATATTTCTTCAACGTTCATATTTTAATTATACTTAATCACTCCCTCCATACATGATTTTTTTTCTTTTAAATGTATTTCACTTTATTTTCCCTTCTTAACACTGTCACACAATATAACTTTTAGAATTACCGTTTGACATGATTATATTTGTAACACTTAAATAATTCACTTTATATATTTTTTTTCTTGATATATAAAATAACGGTCTGAGGTGCGCAGACCTCCTCATAGTTAAATAGGTTTTCACAATATCGGATTTCTTACATACTAGTTGTACATACTTATATATTATGTTCCTACTTATAATTACTATTTACATCTTTTGTCATGGGATCTTTAACTTCATGGTATTTTAGTCACTGTCAGCCATAGTTTGTCACAGTCAGTAAATTATCTTTTAGTTAGTACTGTTATTAGTTTTATTTTTGGTGAAACGACACGTTACAATATATATATTATAACGTTGCAGAACTCAGACCATATAAGGGATCCACAAATATAATATAGCTGTAAGAGAAGTAAACTAATTTGAAGCATAATGATCAATAACTGTACAAAGGTGATGAGAGAATAAAAAGAAAAATAGTAGACAAAGATAATAAATGAGTGAATAGACTAGACTGACAGACAAATGACTGTAACCCAATCCCAGTGATTGGCCAGATAAAGGCTATAAAATAAAAAGTAAACGAATAAAAAACCTAACTAATATTTCATTTTGTAGCATGTATTACCCAAGTTATGTAAAAGAAAGTACACCACCAGTAATAAACATGTAAACCCACTGTTATTATATTATGATGATAAAAATATTACCAAGAAAGGGTAGAATAGAATCGAATTGTAAAGACTTGATGAAGGAATTATAGGGACTAATGTCAATAGCCCCCCTAACTTTACACAAAATTGTAGGACTAACTTTGTGACTAATGTTATGTATTTTAAAATAACCTTACTAATATAAAAAACAAACACGAGGTTTTAAAAAACTGACTTTAAAATTAGATTTGTCAAAACTAATTTAAACCAAGAGTGAGAGGTAGGTAGTGAGTGTTAATGATAACCAGTGAACCAAACTAATATATGATAACAACAGTGATTGTAAAACTTAAAGAATTTGAAGATGAATCACTACTGTGAATTTAAACAGAGTGTATTACAAATGTGACTGTAATTTAATAAACACTTAACTAGTGTAATCAGTGAAGGTGATAGATAGGATAGGGATGAGTTAATATAAACAATTAATAGTAGTAATAAAAGAAAAAAACAGTGGTAATAAACAATAAACAATAATAAAATGTTGATAGATAAACAATAAGAAACATTAGTAGTGTGTAGCACCTATGGTATAAGAATAATGTTAGACGATTATTAAAAGATAAGTTTTAGTAGAAAATAAGATCAATTTAAAAACCATATTGTTAGATTTAATTAAAGGAATTCTTTTGTTCAATTAAGAAATAATGTTAAATGTTCATACAAATGGTAGACAACAATTTGTATGGTAGTATGTCAACCAATTTTATTGTGTTAATAACTAAGAAACAAATTACTTATGATTTAAATAATAGTAAAACATCCTATATTACAAAATAGTAACAAGGATGGTGATCGCAATATTGTAAATGGTTTCAAGACACCATGCACCAAAGTTGTTGTTAGTTTATCTAAAAACGTATTTTAAAAGAAGGAATGGGGCTGGATCATGAGAAGACCATAAACCATTTTAATGTTATATGTTACCATAGAAAGACTGTGTAAGAAATATTTGAAAATACAGACAAGCAATTGTATAAGTTTAATAATCACAATAATACTCACCATTGTAATAAGATAGGGAAAAAGGATGTTAGACAAGGAATGATTTTTTAAAATTATAATAACATTTATTTATAGTAAAATGGCCCAGTCATTCAAAAAAAAAGACACTATAACTAAGTAATGGCAAGCAGAACCTATGAAAGTAATAGGTAATGTTTAAATGGTGTAAACTAAGAAATTCATTTATAGCTTAGGCCTATAAAATGCCTAACTGTCAAAATTCAGAAAAAGCAATTTATACGCAATTAACCATTGTATTTCAGAAATAAGACAAAGTGACTTGTTAATTTCAATTAGCTAACCATAAGAGTATGTCAGAAATAGAGTAAACATAAAAAATAAGTGAAATATGTAATAAAATAATATTAGCAAATTGGTCAAAACGTTAATACAGGACCAAGCCCAGCATTATGGGATATGAAATTAATCTTTGAAAGAAAATAAAAAATTGGATGTTAATATCTCACACATTGGTAATAACACCAATTAATTATAGCAATTATAAAATATTAGGTCAATTTGGTGCAAAAAACCCAAGCTTTCATAACAATGTAACCAAAATTCTTAACCAATCAGAAGCAGGGAATTATGCTTGGAATTAAAAAAACCGTTAGAATTTTAGCCAGTCCATTATTAACGCTCAAGGTATGCAGATGCCAAACTGAATCCGCTCTAATTAAAAAATAATAAGAGGGAAATGTACTCAAAATGAACAAATATGAATAATAGAAGTTGAATCTGGATCCACTGAACCCATGATGAAACAATAAATCAAAATTCAATAATTAACATTAAAAAACACTGACTAAATAAAATAGAAAAAAAATAGAAAACCCGAATGATGAAGAACTAAATACTATATTCAACAATATTTGGAAGAATTACCTGGGACTAATCAGAAGAAACAACAAGATTTTGTTAAGTATAAATGAATACTATATAATTGCGAATAAAATTAATTAACTTTTCCACAACACAATAACTCTCACTCCGAACTTGGTATAATAAATTCTTTCAAGGATTAATTGAAAATATATATTAAAACTGTATGCAAAATTGTAACTTAACCCCTATGCGACGCCTAGAAGTCGACACACTTTTTAGACACTAAGAACAGAGTTGTAAGTAAACCTGTATAGTATTTAATTAACATTGATGTAAGGTTGTGTACTTTCATAAACATCTTGTTTATTTTGCCCGTAATCCAAAGACCTTATTCATCGTTCTGAACAAAACAGTGTATCATTAACCAGAACGCTTGAAGACACGCCTGACCACCCTATGAGCGAGTAAAATTTGATAGCCAGAGCAAACTTTTTTATAATAACAAATATTTTGTACTTAACTTATAAATAATCAACGAATCTGACACTAATAAATTAGTACTGAACACTAATAATCGTTCCTTGTTTTATTTGATAAATGTCTTAATAATTGTGTACTTTAGAAGTGAAGAAAATTTTTTACCTGAATTATAGGTTGGCAACACCTCAGACTCCACTCGAGATTTGAATTCGCGCCAGTCCGTTTGGGTAAGTTTAAATTATTATCGAAGAAAAAGAAGACGACGCAGGAAGAAACTTTTAATTGTTTTTAGTAAAACAATTTGGTGCCTATCGGGAATTAAGGTACATTAATATAAGGACAGGTAAGGAGAAGAACGATACACATTTGGTACTGGATATTAGTGCGTTCTTGATCGTCATTGTTAGCGATAGAAAGAAGATCAAGCAGAGGCGAGTCACGTTATAAATTGACAATTCCAACGAGAAAGTAAAGACCGTACTAAGAGAGACGGGTAGTTACAAATTGACGCCAACAACGTGTAGCTTAAGAAACATACAGATTGATAGATTACAAATTGACGCCAACAATGTGTGGCTTAAAAACATACAGATTGATAGATTATAAATTGGCGACCAACAAGTGAGGCTAGAGTTGAAGGAAAAATGGTATTCTAGTGGCGGTTACGGAAAAGGATAGCAAGATGCACACAAGAGGCAAACCAAAAAAGAGGACACGGGACATCGACATGGAAGACAAGGAGGCAACACCGGTTGAGGAAGTGGAAATGATCGAAAGGGATGCCCAAGGGGACCAACCAGAGAAACCAACCCAACCAACACCCGAAGCGGAGGCGATAGCAGGAGATACGGTCGAAAATCTGCCGGACAGAAATACACAAACCGAAGAGACAAAATTGGATAACATGATGAGGATTATAATGGAGCAATTCGGAAAAAATAAAGAAAATTTTAAACGGATGGATAAGAGTTTAAATAACGAAAAAATAGACTAAATGGAGGAAAAAATAAATGAAAAATTCTATAGAAATAAGGAAGAAATAAATGAAAATTCAAGGAGACAAAACGAGGTTATGCGCAAAAAGTTAAAGAAACAAATGAGAGAAGACAATGAAAAATTGAATAATAAAATTGACAATAACTATGAAACACACCAACAACAATTGAAGGAAAATAATGAGAAGACTAAAGAAGAGATGAAGCAGCAAGTGATACAACTATTAATAGAGTATCGTGAAGAAATCAAGCAGACAAAAACGGAGATGAATAAGAAATGGGAAGAAACGAATTACCAAGCAGATCGACTTAATGAAACATTAGATAGTGGTTTCAAGAAATTGAATGAAACACTAGACAGCAATTCTGAAGGTATTAAAGAAACACTGAATAAGAACAGGGAACCGGTATGTCAGAAAACAGAAGATAGTTGGAAGGAAATAGAAATTAAAGAATACAAAGGTGTAATGTTATCTGAGAATAAAAATAACAGCAACAAAGAGAATAATAAATACCTGGAAAAGAAGATGAAGAAAATAGAAAAAATATGTAAAAAGAAACTAATAAAAACACGGGAAGAATTGGAGATGATGAAGAATGGACTAATTAATGTGCTTAATCTATCAATTACTGACCATACTGAAATAATGGATTTTAAAGAGTGTAGGAGAACTTTAAAAGAAATTCTAGAAGGGGCTTGTTGTAACGCCCGGGGCTGGGGCCTCACAAAGTGAAAGCACCAGTCATGCGGACAGGATAGCTGTGGGAATGGCTCGTTATTAAATAAGGCATTTACTTAGATTAATAATATTTCTTTAATTCATTAGAGTAACTACGTTCGTTAACAAGTTTTATCTTGATGAACAAATGACAATAATGACAATACAAATGAACAAAATAACAATAACTGAAGTGACATACTCTCGTTACAATAATTCTGTTGAGTTTTCATTAAAACATAACATTATAAAGAAAGAAAAAACATTCTTTATATACTGACTATTCTTTATTAAAACATTATAAAAGCTTTACTAACTATATTTCTGAATTTGGTACGTTACCACTTTAAATTAGGCATAAATGATTAAGATGTCAATTAATTATACATACTGCTTAACAAATTTAGAACACTACTGAGCACTTCTGAGTATAAATAATTCATTATCCAAAATCGATTAATGCTTTAAGTTTGAATTAAGTAAAACAAAACAAAGTTGTAATTACGCTTTTGATGTGGCTCCATCGTAGACAGAAGATGCACATCTACGATGTACGGAGAGTGCGCAAGGACGCCGAAAAGTGAACAAGTGAAAAAAGGAGTGTGTACTTCCCAGTGCTCTCGTCAGTTTTATACCCTGCGTGACGCAAAAAGTCTCTATGAGTTAATGCCCAAAATTCAGCCAATCAGAACTGGACTCTGCACGTGTCTCGAAACTTATCAGGTCACACGAGAGGACAATTTGACATTGATTTTTGTAAACCAAAGCAGAATTCGTTCGCGAACACTGACAAGTAAACAATTCTTATTTCCCTGGTTGATAACACGCTACACGTGCCACGATAAAAAATGGTCAGCACACTTCCTCACAATCGCTGTTTGTTCCTTAAAATAATTCTTAAGATAAAATAAAATAATACATTGAGTAGTTTGAGATGAGTAGAATCCTCATTTACAAATATATACAAAATCATAACGTGGAATGTGCTGGGGCACAACACCCCTCCCTACTTTACAAAAGGAAAGTACGGGACGTACTGTAACCCCTCTTTCCTTTTATGCTTTATATATCAAAAAAACAACTTTTTTTTACTTTTTTTTTTGTATTTATATTTTTTTTTTTTTTTGAAAGAGAGGCCACTAGTTATTTAGAACTAGGCAAGAGCCTAGAGAAGCCAAAAATGTGCTGGGTCCAGTATGATGGGACTTGCAAATGAAACTCTGCTCTAAGATAACAATAACAAGATTTATTGTATTCATGTTTTTGTACAGTTAACTCCCCAAGTGTACAATATATGCGCCTTTGAATGAGTAAGATAATATTACAAGTGTTTTCATAATCAAGAATAGCTCAAATTTCAAAACCACAATCGTTATTATTCTTAAAATCGTTATTATAATTCACATTAGACATAGGCATCGCCAAATAATTGAGCTTGATATTACTGAGCAGAATACAGTTACTTTAAATACTATAAAATGGCGCATAGTATCGACCCTCCCAGTAGGTCACATAAATCATAACCATAAATAAATAAATATATATATATATATATGCATAATAACGTATAACAATCTAACAATCACATAAAGTCATAACACACAACATATAGTTAACATAGATACACATTTACATATAAATGGCACACACCATGTCCACCTGGTTAACAGCGTATATTTTGTCATCGTAACACCCTCAAACCCTCTTATTCAGATCGAGTATCCGGCCCACCTTAAATTTTTTTAATTAACAAACTCAAACCCAAATAATAAATCACAAAAGGGTAGAGTAGACATGCCCCAAAATTCTAAGTATATGAACAGCCAAAGTCAATTTGGCTAAATAGTCCGAACGGCAAACAAGTACCAAGCAAAAGGTAATTATCAATTTCGGATCCCTATAATGATAATGATAATAATGATAATAATAATAATAATAATAATAAGTGCCATCATGAGGTCAACATGGATGCCCGGTTGCATAACTGCATAGTCTCATTTCTTTTACTTTCTTAACACAAAGAAAATCTTAGCAAAATCAGTGGAACGTGACCACCCATAAATAACTCATAACTGGTAGTGATTTGTCTTACATTCTTTAACATGTATTAATGAATTGGTATTATGAACAATAAAAAAATTTAACAATTCTTGTGCTGGCTATGGCAAAATGTAGTGGTTACAAAATTATTTAAATAGTAGAACTGAATTTCGAAAAGCAGAATAGATGGAATTAATTTACTAAAACCTACTTGAGGTGTTCATAAAGAATCCACTTGACCTCAGGCACGGTCATGCGCCCGGACTAGATCCAACAAAATATGACATGTTATTGTCCTGTGGTTAACGGCACCAACAGGTGTCGTCCACAGGCTCAAGCACCGCCCCCAATCTTTAAATTAATAACCAATTCAACCCAATTAAATGGAAAAGTAATTAACCATGAAAATTCCCCTACAGGGAACCGAGATACCCGTGCATGCATGCTTAACACTGAAATCATTTAGTGGCAGACAGTGCCGCCCATATTTACAGGAAAATAACATCAACTCGGGTGATGCATGACCCTGGCTGAGTTTACAAACTCTCATAATGAGATAAACATTAATAAGTTGATGAGGCGTAAGCCTTAGTAAAAATTAAAAGGTAACATGTAAACCCAAATGTCCCATTGTACTTGCGCGGAACAAAGTCCCAAACTGGAGCAACTCTAAAGTGTCTCAAAGAAAGTGTATCGGCCACAATATTTTGTTTCAAAAAAAAGCTTAAATGTCACCTGGTTAGCAGCGTAAGGGTAGAGGATCTCGTCGTGTATGTCCGTCCATCCGGCCTGACAGCTAGACGGAAGCGCTTGATTTTATTTCAGGGAAGGCAGGTATTCGGCCATCCTCTGGAGCGAGACAGATTATCGTCTACTTCGGAAACCCAGAAGGTCGCGTAGTCTTCTACTTATACATAGTAACAATAGTAGACAAAATTTCAAATCGAGGCTGTCAGCCGGACACAGACGCTGCTACGCTGAACGATAAGGGTAGACTGGTCCGTACAGTTGCTGAAAAAATAGTATGAAACGCTGGACTCAAGAGAGCGCGCGGATCGGCCCGGTGGCAAGATAACGCGGCGAACGTAATTTATTACGACGGCAAGATGCTGATCATACGTAATTTAATAATTCAACCCGTCCGTTCTCCGTTGAGAAAAAAAAACACCGCCGAGTTTTTCCAAAACACGGCACACCCCCACCCCAAAAGGGCAACTTGGTTGCCTCACAGTTAAACTCAGGGAGGGTACCCTGCAGTGTACCCCCTTCCAAAACAAGCTAGTGAACCCTGTGATCATGGCGGCCCAGCAGCACTTGCTCTCAGGAGAACAGAGAAACATCACAACTGCGTCCATTCCCCATGCGACCCCCTCTGCCATGCCAACCCCACGGGACCGCCCCAACACGTCACCCTCTCCGGTGACCATCACCTACTCCCACCGGTCCCACTCACATACCCGTCCTAAGACCAAACAAGGTATCTCCCACCTTGGTATGTGAGTGACCGTACTACCTCTCGTCCACCTTGTGGACCGACCTGCCACATGCACCCACAAGGCATCTCCATCCTTGCCATATGGCTGGCCCACATCCCTACACCAGGGCGGACCGCCCCGCTTAGCCAGACAGAGAGGACCGCATCAAGGGCACGCGAACATCCATCCTAACTCTTATTCAACAAAAACACCATGACCAGCAAGGGGGTTTTACTTCTCCACCTACGTCGATACACCATAAATACAATTCTCTCTCTCAACAAAACACCCGGGAAACAACCAGAGAATGCGGCATGGCTCGACCTCTACACTAACCAAAAATCGAAATCAAACCACTATGAACAAGGAAACAACAGCACATTATCACTCTCCATCATAACTTTCAGAACCAAAACAGGGGAACTTACAATGTCGAAGACCACAACAATCTGAGGGAACATTCTCTAACTCTCTAACTTTCTCCATGATAACCTTCCAGAACAGGGGAAACTGACAATCTCCAATACCACAATCTAATCACTTCCGGCAAGTCTCTCTAACTCCTTATTGATAGGTTTTTTTTTTTTTACTAGGGGAGGGGTAGGAAAATCGGGAAGATGAAGTGGGGCAAGGATCATTGAAAGGTCAATAGCTAGGACTAAGGGTAAGGACATGGTTCCCTCCGAAAGGAGAATGACTGGAGAAAACCAAGGCTCGCTTGGGCAGGGGCGCAACCCTGAAGTAGACAGCACCACTGGGAGTGTGGTGAACATCTACCCGCTACCCGTTAACCTCTTCTTCTTACCTTTCTATGACGGACTTTAGGTATTCGTTCCTTTCGCACACCACTCTCGGCGAAATTATTTCGTGTTGAGCCGTACTGGCTGGTTTCCTCTGAATCAGAATCATGGCAACTTACCTCACTACTTTGACTCCGCTTTGGATTATGCTCCTCATCTAACTCCTCTACTTGTCTTTCTTCCAATCCTTCCTTCTCTTCCTGCTCTTCTACAATTTCCCCTTTTTCATCCCCATAATCCAACTCAACCTCCTGACACTGCACCTCCTCAGCATTTTCCAGTTGCTCCTCTGATCCATCTTCAACTGCATCTTCCCTCAGCTCCTCACCAATTTCTTCATCACACTCATCGCCAGCTCCTTCACGAACTTCTTCACTAACCTTCTCTCCCATCTCATTTTCCTCAACACATTCATCATCAACATCATCGCCATCACATCCACTACCACCATCCGAACACTGCACATCCTCATCCTCTCTAGTTGCTCATCTGGTCCACCTGGAACTTCCTTCCGCTCTTCGGAATCCTCAACACTACTTACAGAAGGCATCTGCACATCTTCACACACTACATCATTCTCACTCGCACACTCCACAACGCTGCCCCCAAATTTCTCCTCAACTTCTACCTCATCTACTTCTACCACACTTGCAGCATGGACATCCCCTTGTCCACCCGCAAACTCAGAAACACTTGCAGCCTGGACATCCCTGTGTCCATCCGCAACCTCAGACTCTACAGTCTCCCTAACACCTACAACTATACCTTCCTGTGCAGCATCTGCAGACCGCTCTTCTGCCTCTTCTGTCGATTCCACTCCTTCACCACTTTCAGCAACTACAACGTCCACAACATTTTCCACCCTGGAATCCAGCTGTCCAGGTTCATGTGCAATGACTAAATTAATTTCTACTGGCGATGGTGAAGCTACACCATCAAGTGACTTTTCATATCCCTGCGTAGGCGATGACGATATTATCGGATCTGGATCTGTCACGAACCGAGATGGAAATACCGGAACAAATTCTGCGGCATCTGGATTCAACCATGACGTCCTCTTCGAGTCCTGTAACTCGGTATCAGCAGATGTTTTCTTAGGCTCTTGTATTGATCCACAGAAGTTATTCCGCTTTTCTTCTTCTGCTTCACCTTCTTCATCCACTACTCTCTTAGGTACTTGTACTTCCTCTGGAACCTTTAAAGTTTCCTTTTTCTCCGAATAGGAATAACGCCTTGGTACAGGCTCCCTACTTGCCGATGTTTGTTCCCTAACATAACTTCTTCTCCCCCTGTTAAATTCATACTTATTTGTTTTCTGTGCTGTAGCTGTTGTCACCGTCTTCTCACTTGCCACCCCCTTGTAGCCTCCATCACTTCCGGAATATTCAGTTTTTCTGACCGTCCCCTGTGTTCTCCTCCAACCACCATGTTTGTCCTTTTTAGGTCTTCCTAACAAACCTCCTCCGGCGAACGTAATTTATTACGACGGCAAGATGCTGATCATACGTAATTTAATAATTCAACCCGTCCGTTCTCCGTTGAGAAAAAAAAACACCGCCGAGTTTTTCCAAAACACGGCACAGTACTTTGCTTTTCAAAATTTATCCAAAGTATAAACAACTTACAGTTTTACTCAAGCTCAACGTTCTTGGAATGTACTACAATATATATAGTAAGTAGTATAGTAGTATTACCTACCTTGTTTATATCATGAAATCTACATCTGATCTGTTTATCTACACGTAAACAAACCAATAAAACAAAAAAATAAGACTGCGCCGTCTACGGTCAGTCATTGCTATCGCTAAGCAGCTGTACACACTCAGCTGTGTGTAGATAACACAATGTGTCGATGTACACATTTATATATATTGTAAGGGTACATATCTTCAACATACATTTATGAAGCAACATGATAAGAATAAAATACTATATGATTAACACTATGAATAAAAAGGGATGAGTCAGAGATAAAGGAATGGGTAGTTAACATAATTATGCGATCAAACAGAAAAGGTACGGTAATAATAAAAGTAACCTCTGATAAGAGAAATGTAGCAAGCAACGAAGCAAACTTTGAAAACAATAGTACAATGCGATTTAACCAAAATAACCCAATAGATATGGTAAGTGAGTAGGTAGAACTAGCCCCAACACTAGTGATAGGATAAATAACGACAAATAAAATAATCAAAGCTAGACAAACAATACCAGAACACAAATAATAAAGCAAAAAAAAAATAGTAACAAGTATTATATAGAGTGTGTAAACAAAAAGTACACTACCAATAGTAATTAAGGGAAAACATTTGTTAATAGAATGTATGTATTATTAATAACCCTATAGTGAGAGAAAAAGTAGAACATAAAATATAGAAAAATGACTATAAAACTGTGTTTTAAAACCCGATCCAAGAGTGAGAGATAGGTAGGAAGTGGTAACAATAAACAGTGAAGTGGTGATAATGTTAAAATAAACAATTTATAATTTTAAGGAAAAGACTAGTGACCCAGTGTAACAAACCAAAACCATAACCAAATGGTGAATAAGCAAATAAGTGAATTGTGTTAAACTGTAAGAAACAGAATACGTGTGAGGGTAAGAAAATATAAAAACATATTCTATTACCATACGAATGACTAGAAAGTTTACCTGTGTAGAATAGAGGGTATCAATACCATACTCACAAAATTGTTATGTTAGTAAGTAAATGAAAAGTAATTTGTTTGTTTGATGTTTAAAGGAGTGTAAACCCAGAAGGCAGAAGTTTACAATAATATGTTTGTGTTTATCTATAAGTAAGGAATGTATAAGGAGATGAATAGTATGATCATTTTGAATGACATACAATATAATAATTGTGTTTAAAAAAAAAAGACAGAGTTAATGTTATGTTATGAAGAGTATGAACATTTTAATTAATGACATACAAGATAATAATTGTATTTTGTAATAAGAAAGAGTATGGCTGAACAATATACAGACCATCAAGTTATTTATATGTTATGTTTTGTTAATAGATTTAAGTTAAATAGATATGGGAGAAATGGGAGTAGGAGCAAAACTAATAATGACAAAAAAAAAGTAACAAACAACAAATTAAGAAAAATAGAAAGTAAAATATCAGATAGGAAATAATTTGGTAAAAGTATAATAACATGAATAAATTGTAAAAACAGTTCAATGTATTTCAAAAGCCAATAAGCACGAATGCAAACAAGCAAACCATATGTGCTTAGTAAATAATGTTTAAATAGACCAAATTAAGAAATCCTAAGATGTTACAGTCTAGGCCTATCAATGACATAGCTGTATAAGTTCAGAAAACCAATAATAAACAATTGAATACTATAATTGAATGATATGACCAACTAAATTATGTAATTACAATTAAATAACCAGAATAGCATGTCAGAATTGTGATAAATAGTATAAATAAGTGAAATATGTATTAAAATAGAATTATCCATTTTGTACAACAACATTAGTACAGGGCCTAGACCAGCCTTATGAGATGTCAAATTGATCATTGAAAGAAAATAGGGACATCTATATTAATATTTCAAGCATTGGAAATATCCCCAAGGAAAAATAACATTTATAAAATATTTATTTATTTTGAACAGAAAATCAGGATTTATAACAATAGTTTCAAATGTACTTAACCAATCAGAGTCAAGCCGGTTACCATAGAAACAGAACGTTATTATAATTTTGACCATTAGGTAACGAGATTCCATTATTAAGAATTCAGAGGTATAGACGCTATACTGATGCGGACCTTTTAAAAAGCAAATAAGTGAGAAGATCAAAAAGTAATGAAATCAAATTGAATACCCGAAGTAAACAAGAGTTCCAGCAACACCAGGAGGAAGAATAAATGAAGTTACCAGATTAATAAATAACTAAAAATTGTAATAAAAGAAACAGACGCCAATGAAGACGACAACCCTATCTTTGAGATTAGATGAATGCATTAACAACAGTGAAGAAACCATTGATGATCGATAACACTAACACCGTGATTGTGTTAAGTATAAATTAAATTATAACTAATTAAAAAACTAAAACTGATCAACTTTTTTCAAAATCTAGAACTCTCACTCCGAACTTGGAACACCTATTTCTTTCAAAGATTAATAAAACATATTTATGAACAACTGAAGTAACTATAAGATAACCTATGTATAAAATGATAACACTGACACACACTTTTAACACCACAGAGTTGAATTTAATGTAAACCTCTTTCATATTTAATTACCACAAATTGTAAGGTGGTGTACTTTATTTTAATATCTTGTTCTACACTTTTTATTCGTACTCAAAAGAATCCATTGGCAATTTAATTTGTATAAATAAGAAGATACGGCGACCATCATGTCGTCAGACTAACTTTGTGCTGCCACCCTGCTCTCTACTGAGTAAAAAATTAATTTATTGCCGAGGCTAAAAGTTATTATAATGATCTCAATTGTACAATAATTATTGAAAATTAATGAGCTATCAAGCCAAATAAATAAGTATGAACCTTTACTAGCTGTCCTGTAATAACTATAAATGTATAAATGTATTATGTATGTTGTGTTCTGTAGCAGTGAATAGAATTACTTGACCAAATTTTATGTTGGCAACACATCCCCCCAGACAAGCGAAATTCGAGTTCCCGCCAGTCTGCGAGTAATTCGAATTATTCATCACAGGACCATAAACAAACAAACTGATATTGAATCTTTTAATTGTTTTTTCTGGAAAACAATTTGGCACCTATTGGGAAGAACAAAGCAGTGAGAAAGGACAGGTAAGGATTAACAGACAACAACAAGATTCGGGACGGCTTATTAGCGCGTTCGCGATCATCATAATCAGCGACAGCTTTATAACAAATTGACGCATTCAACGTGTGACTTAATACATTTCCAGAAAGAGAAGTTTATAACAAAGGGGTCATTCCATATCAAATCAACCAAAAAAAAAATAGTTTTCAAATTGACTATCTCAGATTTTGTTGAAACTTTGGCTAACTATACTCTTTAACATCCTGAATTCAAATATACTTTTTAAAAAATTCTATCTCTTACAGTTTTTGAGTTATAATTTTTTGAAAATTGTAAAATATCGCTTTTTTTTACATGCGCTCAGCGCTAAAAAATGTTCTAATTCCAGTTCTATAAGTCCTAGAGAGTTGTGTAATAGCTCATTTTAAAGAGGATTTAATGTGCTTTAATTTGATATTTTTATTTTGGTAAAAAAATGTTTTTGAAATATTTTTGAGTGTTTTTTTAAAAATTTTGAAAATAGTATATATTTTTTATGGTGACTTAGTGAATACATCATAAAAATTTCAAAGTGGGACCATGATGGGATCAGCAGTTATGACGAAAATGCATCACAATAGTTCAGTATTTTAATGCGTTTTGGGATATGGGCTTGTCCCAGGAAAGATTGGGATTTAAATGACCAAAACTTGTGTTAACTTAGTAGGCCTAGTATTTAAATAACTAGCCTTTTTTTATCTATTTTTTTTAGTAAGTTAATATATTTTTTTAGTATTTTGCTGATGCATATTAACAATACAAAATATTAAATAAATAAATACAATTGCATTGCATACATTCTAATTTTAATAAAAACATTGATAAATAAAATGCATTATTTAAAATTATTTATTAATACACTGTAAATACCATACATTATAGTCTAACTCAATGGTATACTGTAATAACAGTACTCAGAACAGCAGATCACAATGTACGAGGGTAGGCTAAAAAGTAATGCACACATGCTTGTAGAACACAAACGAAAAGAAATAGCAAGATGGGGCAAAAAGTAAATAAAAGTACATTTCCTTAGCTTCAAAATTATATATTTATTTTTCAACATAGTTGCCGTTAAGTCTAACACATTTCTCCCAACACGTAACAAGTTTTTTTATCCTGTCACTGAAATATTCTTCCAACTTTTCTCAAATCCATGACGCGACAGCTACCTTCACCTCATTGTCCGAGGTGCAATGATTACCCTTGAGTCTCTCTTGAGTAGAGGAAAAAAATAGAAATCGCAAGGCACGAGATCAGGGGAGTAGGGAGGGTGTGGAATCGGTTCAAACTTCAGGTTTCGCAGAGCCTCTTGGGTTGCGCGCGAGGTGTGTGGACGAGCGTTGTCATGTTGCAAAATTATTGGCGGCAGGCTGCCTCTAACCCGACAAACTTGAAGTCGGAGGTGTTTTAGAGTGATTCACCGGTCATTTTGAATCAAATCGTCGACGAGTTTGCGATGTTTATTGTCTGTGGCAGTGATCGGACGTCCGCTGCATTTTTCGTCATCAATTACGGCTTTTCCAGACTCGCAACTACGAAATTTTATTACCCATCGATTCACAGTAGACTATCAACAGCATCGTCACCATAAACAGCCTTTAAATGACGATGAATCTCATTAGGAATCACATTTTCAGCAGTTAAAAATTCGATAACCACACGCTGTTTAACTCGCATTGACATAGCACTACAACGCGTCTCCATACTTCTGCTACTTAAAGCGTATTGTTGTACAAAACTCCTTCAAACTGTGCATGCGTTTGGAGGGGGAATGTTACTCCCGAATGCCACCAGGTGCGCTTCTGTAGGTAATTTTGTTCGTGTTCTACAAGCATGTATGCATTACTTTTCAGCCTACCCTCGTAGCAACAGTCTACATATATGATGCTTGTGCAGACCTGTAGCTTTCATGTCCCAACAGGACTAGCTGGCTGTGGCTCATGACTCCACAGGTTGCTTACAGTCTTCATGTTGCTTTCAGAGAGTGAACAAGTATAACATTAGTATTTGATTTTGTGTTGATGTTGTAATTTTTGACATTTTCCTTTTGTTTATAATATTTTTCAACTTAGTGAAAAGTGTGTTTTGGTATTTTCAGTGCATTTAAAGTGTGTTAAAACAATCATTTCATTAATCTAAGTTGTCTACAAAGAAAACTAAGGAAAAGTGTAGTATTTCTTAGTAAAATAATTAAAAATGTTACATATTTTTAAAGTGACCCTTTTATGGTAATTTATAAAAAAAATTTCAACTAAGTTTTAAGACCTAAAATGGCAGAGGCCAGTACTTCAAAAATTAATATAATGTCTGTATACTGCTGCAATCCATTTAAACGGCCAGGACATGACTATCACAAACAAAATTTAAGAACTGTAAACAATAATATTTTAAAATGTCATAAACTAATAGCTGATGGTGATAAATTATGTGATGGTTGCCGTAAATCTGTTCTTAAGTTACGTGTACTTAGCCTAGAAGCAGAATACTGTTTAGATGATGTTCACGAAAGAGAAGACGGAATTCAACTTTCAACCCCAGAAAAGGCTGAAGCTATGGAAACTTTAAATAAAAGTCTCAGTCTGATTGATGAAACTCCCATTAAAAAATACCGTCTAAGTGAAAAGAAATATCCAGAGAAAAAATTAAAAAAGGTCACAGAAGCTTTTAGGGCCAAAATACTTGGTTTGAGCCCGGAAAATCCAGTTGAGCCCAATAAAAATGATAGTGAAATAATTAACCAACTAAAAGCAAAATTCAATAGTACGACAAACAAAAGTTTACAAATGCAAATTTTAACTACACTTCCAAAAAGCTGGACCTTGAAAGAAATAGAAACTGGATTTGGAGTGACAAATTTTATTGCTAGAAAAGCTAAAAATCTTTAAAAGAAAAAGGTATAATGTCTTCTCCCAATCCAAAACCTGGCAAGACGTTAAGCTCGGAGACAGTAGATTTAGTTCAAAGGTTTTATGAGTCTGACGAGGTGAGTCGGCAGATGCCAGGTAAGAAAGACTTTGTTTTTGTTAGAGTAAATGACAAACGAGTCCATGTTCAAAATTTTCTAATTGTAAATACATTACGGGAATCTTTTGTACTCTTCAAAGAACGTTATCCTGGACAGAAAATAGGCTTTTCTAAATTCTGTGAACTTCGCCCAAAGCATTGTGTTCTTGTTGGATCTGCTGGGACGCATTCAGTTTGCGTATGCACTATACACCAAAATGCAAAGTTAATGATGGCTCAATGTAAACTACCAGAGTTGCTAAATGTAGAAATACCAATCAAAACTTATAAAGACTTAACTAGTAAAATGGTTTGTGAAATTCCTACAGACAAGTGTTATTTCAATCAATGTATAAACTGTCCAGGTGTTAGTAATTTGAAGTCTCTATTTGAAGATTCGTTTGAACAAAACAGCATCGATAATGTGACATACAAACAGTGGATCCGGATTGATAATAAGTCTGTCCTTGAAACCATAACCAAACCCACTGAAGATTTCTTGGACTGTTTGTTTGATAGTTTGCCCAAACTACTGAAGCATTCTTTTATTGCTACCAAACAATCGTCTTATCTGAGACATATGAAAGAGAATCTACCTCTAAATCAATGCATTGTTTTTTGTGATTTTGCTGAAAATTATTCTTTTGTCCTCCAAGACGCTGCTCAAGGATTTCACTGGAACAATGCTCAAGCAACGATACATCCTTTTGTAATTTATTACATGGAAGATAACAAGTTACAGCACTTGAGCTTAGTTATCATTTCTGATTGCATGGCTCATGATACAGTTGCTGTACATTTGTTTTGTTCCAACGGCTCATGATAACTTTCTTGAAGCAGAAACTACCGCAAAAACTAGAAAAGATTCATTATTTTTCAGATGGAGCAGCATCCCAATATAAAAATAAATCAAATTTCCTTAACCTCTGTCATCATACTGCAGACTTTTCCATTGAAGCAGAATGGAACTTTTTTGCATCTTCACAAAAAGATGCATGTGTTGGGAAAAATGCATGTGATGGTGTAGGAGGTTCGGTTAAGCATTTAGCCGCGCAAGCAAGTCTTCGTATGGTATACAACGAACAGATTATGACTCCTCGCCAACTGTTGTGATGGTACATTTCTGGTACAATACTAAATTTACAAAAATATGGTACAAAAGACCATAATTATTGTATTCATTTATTTTTAACAATTATTTGGTAATAATTATTTAAATATTTCATAATCCCTGTAAAGTTTCGGTGAGTGGACTATATAACTATTTTATAAAACGCAGATGTGAATTGACAGGATTCCGACTGTTTTCATTGCAAAACGACAAACACAGCAAAAAATCGTATGTAACATATAGCAATAAAGTGACAAGCCCTGATGATGTCAGTGGAAGGAATGCATATTTCCGTAAACAACTCAAGGCTTGGCTATATGAACAAAAGCCTGATGACGTAGTTTTTGCCCCACCTACGCAATGTGAAACAAAGACTCTGTGTCATTTCATCCTGAAGTGTGAACGTAGCCGGCCGCAAGAGGTTCACTAAGTGTGAATTTTAACTTTTACACCACCAAAAGTGGTTAAATAACTATTTAAAATATCAGAAATGTTGGGGCGGTAAGGACTTGAACAGGTGTCATTGGCCGATAGATCGTCAAAAACGGCGTGCGTATAGAACCTGCCCAAAGTGTTTTCGTGAGTAGACACGACGGTGTGGGCCCGAAAATCGATGTAAAGAAGGAACAGATTGTGCACGATCGACAAACCTTAGCAATGCGGTGAGACCTGTCCAAAATATAATTTGGTGAGAACGTTCCAATATTCTTTTTTATTTCAAGTAAATCAACATCATTGTGTAATAATGACCAATTCAAAATATTTTATTTAAAATTTAAATGAGCTCAAAATAAACTAAATTGTACCAGAGAATGAGAGAGAGAGAGAGAGAGAGAGTGAGAGAGAGAGTGACTTAAATCATGCTGGGTTGTGCGAATATAAAATATATATGTTTAATGTTTAATAATCACATATCAAATGTTTAATGTTTACTGTGTAGGTATTTTGGAGGGTTTAACGTAAGGGAAATTTAAAGTAATTTTGTCGCCACCTGGTGGAGAATTTACTCCAAAATAAATGAATACAATAATTATGGTCTTTTGTACCATATTTTTTTATAAATTTAGTATTGTACCAGAATTGTACCATCACAAAACCCCCTCAATGAAAGATTTTGTGCCGAAGCATAAAAACTTTCATTTACCCATTCGTACTTCCTAAAGGGATCAGCCAGGATATGTCACCACAACCCCCTTACAATTTAAAAGAAAATCAATAACTCACCCGTGGTCTGATGACGATGACAGAACCTGCATGACCTTACTGGACTTCTCCTTCGAGATCCCAACACCATAAGGCCAATCAGGCGCGTAACGCTCCTGCTCTGACGCGCTGGCCAGCTCAGGACCGACGTCATAACATCACCAAACACTGAAACAATAAATTAAAAATATCAAAATAGTGGCTTGGTATATTACTCTAACCTTAACTGATCTGTTTCCCCTTAGCTATGTGCTGGTTTGTGTTAATAAGCACTGGGTTTGCTTGAACTACTAAAAATATAAATACAAAAAATTTAACATACAAGAATTACATAGAATTGCCATTCTCTTCATGGACTACCCTGAATTGTAAAAATTGTTTCGATTCCCATCGATAATAATTAACTCTTTCTGTTTCATAATTAATGTAATTAAAGAAACAAATATTTATATGGAAAAGAATTTAATTTAATTATAAAATAAACATGGAAATCCCCATATAAATCCCCAATATTACTCAAACATGGAGAAAAACAAATTATAGAAAAAAAGAATAATTAATAAAATCTTATTGAAATTAAAATTATTATTAAAATTATTATTATTATTAACAGGTAATAATTGGCGCTGCTAACAATATTTACCCCTCTTTCTCCTCCACACACACTATTTCTTATACATCATGTTAAAATCTCTATACTAATACATAATACATGATACATAATAATACACATTATCATTATATTAATACAGTAATACATCGAAATGGTTAATTCATATTTAATCTTGTTAAGATTTGCATTAAAATTTGCATATTCTATTTAAAGTTGCATTTAAATTATAAAAATTACAATTTCAATTAAGTAATTAATTCTAAACTTTCATTAATTAGCCATCAATTATTTATTATTTAATTCTTCACAATTTCAAATTTATTATTAATATTCATATTACATTATTATTATTTCATTTCATTCATTTCTTATTGCTTTTCTACTCTGAACTTTCTACCTAACCTTTCACATTCTATTCTGTTTAGTCTGGGTGACTCCTGTACTCACTATGCTTTTACTTATTATAATCTTACTCACCTTTCTAACTGACCACCAAATTTACCTATCATGACACCAATTTCTCTATTATAAACACCTTTCACTAATTTCATTCCGACGATAAATCCTATAGCACCGCGCGTCTTTGTACAGAGATGGGTGTTCCCTACCTGGCTATATACATTCATAATATTTTGCCCTTCCAAAAAATTCGGCAAACACTCCCTAAAACTACGCTATTACCTGCCACAACGCTATACGTTGGCTACTCCTTATCACCTCACCCCCACTACAAAATATCATCAACAACAAATATATGTTCCTTCGTATTGTTTAAATTAGCAGCCATCCTTACTATTTCTTTTATGAATTTGCTAACTGCTATAATTTTTTTTTTTTTTTATTTATTGTTCGACTAAGCTTTTTGTCATTACTGACATCTTCAGATGTCAGTAATGACGAAAAGCTTAGTCGAACAATAAAAAAAAAAAAAAAAAATTATAGCAGTTAGCAAATTCATAAAAGAATAACAAATATATGTTTAACCTTTACTTTACTCACCTCTACAAATAATCACTAACTACTGTGTCCCTAAATATCTAATACTCTCTTTGTATTATTTTCTTTAAAATTCTTACTATCTAACTCCATTTACATTAATTAAACTCACCTGCCTTTTATCTATACCCAGGCTCTATCACTGTTTAAACATTCTACCTTACTGTAATCATTGACAATTGTCTTATAAAATTCATCTCTCACCTACTCATAACAGTACTTCTCACTTTTCAAATATATATATTCTTACTTAATCATTTATTATTATTCATTAAGAATTACCTTCATTACAAATTAAATAATAATTTAACTTCATTAGAAACTTTCTATGACAATTTACAACTTCAGTTAGTACAACTTTCTTTTGTACCATATTAATTCAGTAATTAAGAGTAATAATCTTTACTTATTATTCAATTATTTAAACTTGTTTAGTTAAACAAAAACATGTTAATTGTTAATTATTAACACAATTATTAAAACATACATGGTGTACACAAAATTTACCTGTAATACACAACATCAAAATACATAAATACTCCACCAGGAACATTACCAATATCATTTGGTAAAAATTTTAACAAAGTATTATTATTTCACATAACACTTTCCGCTACTCAAGAGTTCGCTTAAACGAATTCCTGCCCTATAGTAACTTTTAAAGGTAAGTAAAACTACAAGTTATTTACGTTTATATTTACTTTCTTGCAAATCAAGATGGCGCCCGACCTTTGAAATTATTGCCTAAGTGTAAAGATGTTATATTGTATTTTATTATTGACAGTAATACGTAATATAACACTGTATGACTGGGCTAAAGACAATATTAAAAGTATTGATTTTATTTATTCAACACAAGAAGAATATGAAGAGGAAAATACATTTTTTTTCAATATTTGAAGAAGATTTGAAGAAGCCAAAACAGTGAAAGGAACTCAACAGTTTCACAGCTACAGACCAAAAAATGAAACCAGAGTTTTGGTTAAAACTTATTCCTTTTCAGATGATGTAAAAGAAGAGGTACTAGTTTCAGAAAATGATGTTGACGGTGATTTGGAGTTAAGTGACGTAGTTGGTTTTGTGACATGTGAGTATAATAATGAATGGTGGTTAGGATGTGTTTTAGGAATTGCAGATGAGGAAGTGAAAATAAGTTTTCTAGAACCTCATGGACCTTCTCCATCCTTTAAGTATCCTAGGTCACCAGATACCTTAATTGTGAATAAAACTGAGGTACTAACTAAAGTTGACCCTACAACACAAACTGGAAGAGTTTATCATCTGACAGAGTTTTAAAGTATAAAAGCAAGTAAAAAGCTCCATTCCAGATCAAAAGGAAGAAATAAATAGCTGTACGAGGCAAGGTTAAACCTACAGAAAACTGCTTATTTCTGAGACTTTTTCAAACACTAGGCTCTGTTCATAAAAGTATCATTTTGGTATTGTTTAAATAGAAATTAGTTATTTTGTTTTCTTTATGTTCTGTATCCTAGCTTAGGTACAATAATTTTAAATAATGCATTTTATTTATCAGTTTTTATTAAAATTAGAATGTATGCAATGCAATTGTATTTATTTATTTAATATTTTGTATTGTTAATATGCATTAATAACGCATTAAAATACTGAACTATTGTGATGAATTTTTGTCATAACTGTTGATCCCATCATGGTCCCACTTTGAAATTTTTATGATGTATTCACTAAGTCACCATAAAAAATATATACTATTTTCAAAATTTTTAAAAAACATCTCAACAAAAACTTCAAAAACATTTTTTGGAGTTTTTCAAAAAACATTTTTTACCAAACAGTGTTGAAGTATAATATCAAATTAAAGCCCGTTACATCCTCTTTAAAATGAGCTATTACACAACTCTCTAGGACTTATAGAACTGGAATTAGAACATTTTTTAGCGCTGAGCGCATGTAAAAAAAGCGATATTTTACAATTTTCAAAAAATTATACTCAAAAACTGTATGAGATAGAATTTTTTTTTAATTATATTTGAATTCAGGATGTTAAAGAGTATAGTTAACCAAAGTTTCAAAGAAATCTGAGATAGTCAATTTGAGTGCCTTGTTGGTTTGACATGGAATGACCCGGCAACAACGTGTGGCATTATAACTCGTCTTTTTCGTTTATTAACAATATATATATCACGTGATATTTACAAACTACATAATTGTCTCTTTTTCTATTTAAACATAGTTTTATCTGTTACATTCAAAACAAAGAGTGCTGAATATAATGAGACTCAAAATTTTGTTTTCCTTAGGTAAGTTTACAACTATTATCTCTCTCTCCTATAGCGCTACAGCCCAAGTCGGGCCCTGGCCTCCACCAATCTCCGCCTCCAATCCACTCTATCCACTGCAACCCTCCTCCAGTTTCTTATCCCCATGTCTCTCGCGTCCTCTGCAACGCCATCTTCCCACCTCTTCCTCGGCCTACCTCTAGGTCTCGTTCCCTCCCATGTACCCAGCAAAGCCCTCTTAGGGTTCCTGCTATC
The DNA here is from genome assembly GCA_034769895.1 of Magicicada septendecula. NCBI lineage: Eukaryota > Metazoa > Arthropoda > Insecta > Hemiptera > Cicadidae > Magicicada > Magicicada septendecula. The sequence goes on from CM068368.1 coordinate 452,100,091, forward strand.
CTCCATTCTCATAACATGTCCGGCCCAACACAATCTTTGAATTCTTATAAATTTTGAGACTGGTATCTCTTTATATATTTTATACAGTTCGTTGTTGTATCTCAGTCTCCATGAGCCATTTTCTTGTATTGGGCCTATAATGCGTCTGAGGATTTTCCTTACAACTATTATAATAATTATTATTTTTTTCTTGTTTACATTTTCCTTACATACTTCTCAATTCTTTATGTAGGTTCAATACATTGCTTTATTAAACAGTCAAACACAACAAACTCTTAAATTTATAACTGAGAATGTGCAACCCTAACACCTGGTTTTACGTAGACTGCTGTAACATTCATTCCGTCTGGCGAAGTTACCTCTGGAACTTCCTCTGCTGCTTCTTGTGTTGCCTCAGCACTCGATGTCGTTGCTGGTATGAGAGTAGAAGGTAGACATTTGGAGACTGACTTGGTTCGGTAGACGAGATATAGTAGCAATGCTGCTCCAATTATTATGACGGTAAAGCCACCGGCATAGATAGTTCGTTTCGTGATTGTTGCTTTTCTTGCTGTATCTCTTGGATATCGTTAATAAGTCGGTTCAGTGAAACGTCATTGAAGTCGTTGTGTATCCCATGCAGTACTTCGTCGATATTCAATTCTGTAACATCTGAAATCTTCATGTGAGTGACATTATTTGTTAAAATTTTAGCCTCGAATGGACTAATCAAAGAGGATATTGGTGGTTCAATCATGATAGGCTTAGTAAGGTAATATATACTTCGTCCATAGGTATGTGGTAATAAGGTAAAATATTTGGAATATATATGACAATGGTGTGGATTAAAAAGAACTCCTATCTCCTTAAGAATCTCGGTCTTAGTGTCTTGATTGCATCTCCAGGTAACTCGTATCGGTTCTGGTGCACTATATATCCATGCATCCTTGTTCGGCATCTGATGTAGAATTGGACGGCTGAAATTCTGTATAACCTTCTTCTCACATTGAACACGAGCACTGCTGGTCTCTCCAACAAATAATGCATAGATACAACTGTCGTTATGGTACAAATACAAAGTATATTGTTTGGACACACACTATACTTGGAACCTTTGCACGCAATTACATTTTTGTGTGTAAGTTCAACATACTCTTGTCGCATTTTAGTTAATGCTAAGTACTCAGTTTTGCTCTTTACATATATAAACTTATTGATAGAAGGTTCTCTATACGGCAAGGACTTTACAGAATACAAGTCTAGTAATCTGTTTTCTGTTTTTAACGGAATTTCTATAATCAGTTGAATATATTTCGTTTGAGATATAGCATGAACATCTGCTAATTCATAATAAATATACATCTCTTCTAATTTAGTACTGGCTATTAATGATAAATCATGTGTTAATTCTTGAGAAACTGATGACAACATTTTAGACAATTTATCAGGTGGTATCAAAAGAGAACTTAATCTACCATTAGATGTTACATCAAGTCCTTTCATTAATTTACTTAATTCATATTCTGCTGAATTCAAGTACAATTCAACTTCTCTTATTAATGATGAGATTTTCATATGATACTGTACAGTTTTATTAACTCCTTCTATTTCTGACCATAAACTGATATTAACATTAGAAATTTGTTGTAATACATTTTTAACATTTTCTCCTAAAACTGTTATAACTTTAGCATTTTCTTTGAAATCTTTTATAACTGACTTAAAATAGGTTAACATTTCTTTATTGTTATGCAAAATATCACTCTGTATTTTATCTAATTCACTGATTTTTGAACTAAACGTCTCAAGATCATCATTATCCATACTACCAAATAATATTTTCATAGCTGAACCAATAGCATTTATTGCTCCACGCTTCTTACGTGTTTCAGGTAACATAGATTTTAGACTACTTATTTCTATTTTTAACATATTTGCGACAGTACGCAAGCGACTGACTTCGAGCCAAGGAACCACTAATTTCAAAGTAGGATGATCTCAAAAAGACTCAAAATTTTGAAAAACTGTTCCTATATACTCTATCATACCATCATACTCAGTAACATCTATATTTACAACTAAAGTCCACTTATCATTAGTCAATAAGGTGTCCCCTTCATTTAGAAAAACAAGTCCCTTATCCAAACTAGGTGTAAAACAACGTTCAGGTGGAATTAACGCCAAAATCACACTGACACTAAGAAGAACACTCAAAAAACCTAGGAAAAAAACAATAGTAATTACATTCGTGGTAATCTAGGTCGAAGGTTGTAAGATGAAGATGGAGATTCAGACAAGGATATTGGTCGATTAGGATGCCATTCAGGATCGTCAGGTGTAGGTGGTGAAGGTGGAGATAGTGCTAAACTATCTTCAAATTCAATAGGCGTAATATCTAAAATAGGTTCATCTTCTTCTTCAATCGTTACTATAGGCATCGGTCTCCCACCTACTTGTCCATCGGTTAAAACATTCGTATCGCAAGCTTCAATGTCATCAAACCTTGACCCTGTACTTGATTCGTTATCACTATGTTCAAACATAACAGTTGTTTTTCTTGTGCGTTGCTGACTCCGTGGTTTCTTATCTCCTGCCGTAGTTGATTTCTTTAATCAATTCACGTGAACAATTTCTTCTTTATTTTGTTTGAGTAATTTATAATTTAAATCATTTAATTTTTCTATAATTTTGTAAGGTCCTACCCATGGCTTGCCAAATTTCTGTTTTACTCCTCTTTTAATCACTGGATTATACAAAAAGACAAAATCACCTACATTATACTCAATCTTCTTACTTTTACGATCATACTGCATTTTACTTTTATCTCTACTATTTTCTGTATTTGCAATAGGTAATTTCCTAGCTTCACTTAATTTATCTACTAGCTTACGCAAAGCATCGCAACCTCCTAATGCATCTAATTCTGGTTCTTCTACATCATTCAATCGAGCTTCCAAGTCATCATCTGCTGGTAAGTTAAATTCTTGTCCATTAAACGCTGAAAAGTAGCAGGTGCATTCATAAGTCCGAAAGGCATTTTTGGAAATTCAAAATGATGTCCTGGAATAGAAAACACGGTTTTCTCCCCATCTTGTTTATCCATATGTACTTGGTGAAACCCACTAGCCAAATCTAGCATAGTAAAATATTTAGAATTTCCCAAACAATCTAACGTCTCAACAATATTTGGTAACGGATAAGCATCCCCTTTGGTTATACTATTTAACGCTCTATAATCAACACAAAACCTGTACTTAGGTATACCATCTGGACTCTTTTTCGGAACTATCACAACTGGACTACTCCACGGTGAGTTTGAAGGTTTTATTACATCTTTCTCTAACATCTCGGTTATATGACTCTGTATCACACTCTTCATAGACTCAGGAAGTCTGTAAGGTTTCTTTTTAATTGGTAAACTATCACCAGTATGTATTTTATGCTTTATATCTACAAGACACCCTCTATGCTCCGGATTCTCACAGAACAAATCTCTATACTTTAATAACACTGGTTTCAAAACTTCACTGTCACTCTCAGACAAGTGCTTTAGGCTAATTTCCCTAATATTAATTCATCAATATTCTCATTACTACCAAAATTATCATCTTTATTATGTTTCTCATGTTGTAGAACATCAACAACTCTTACACTTCCATAAACTTCAGGCTGGTATTTCTCGCCAGACCTAACGTAATTCCCTTTTGAATTACAAGTGGTTCTCCACTACAATTACCAACTTTAACAACTACATTGTTATCGGTGTCTACAGTACTCAGTACACGGGCAACTCTTATACCCTGCACATCTAATTCTCGTGGTTCTACTAAAACCTCTCGTGGCACCGGAATGTCACGTAGACCGACTATTCGGCAATTTACTAATACCTCACTTAAGGGTGGTAACTCTTGCTCGGAAGCATTCATGACACGCCAAAATTCTGCATCATTCCTGACAAAATTACCGTTAGTAATACCAGTGGAGACTACCCCGCAATCCTCTACACCAGAGTCGAGTGATATGACTACCGAGTTATTATTCAAACGCAAGCGTCGTGATGGCAAGTCTATTATTGCACCCAGTGACTTTAGTAAATCGAGGTCTAGTATACCGTCTTGAACATGAAAAACACTATCATCCCTTGGTACTACAAGAAAAGTGTGTACAACTTCAACGTTTCCCAGACGTAACCTCAAATTTTGTGTCCCTTTTACGAATAAGTTACTCCCGGTAACCAATTTAGCATTTATAACAGTTTTATGTGTGGCACATCTACTGATACCTTCCTTAATTAAAGAAATACTAGATCCAGTGTCTATTATAAATTTACATAATTTCTTTTCAATTTCACCCATAATTACTAAATCATTTAAACCGTTAGAAGAGATTGTAGGTATCAAATAACTCGTCCGTTCGACCTTGCCGTGTCCTAACAAGTCGAACTGCTGGCGTTTTGGGTGTGTATTTTGCTTACTATTGCAGTTACGAGCGTAATGCCCCTTAGCATGACAATTATAACATTCTATGTCTTTCAAAGCCTTTTTTTGTGCATTGTTATTATTTTTATTATTACGGTTCTGATTGTAACTGGTACTGCGAGCATTATGTGGCTGAGTTTTACCACTGAGATATTCCGTGTCAAATCAACAAGTACTACAAGCTGACCCTCTTAGATTTATTTGAAATTAAGTATGCATGTAGTATTCATAAATAGTAACACAAATCAATTTTTTCACATTTTTCTGACGAAAGGTTACTGAGTAATGGGTGCTCAAAAATGTAAAAAAAATCAAATTTTTAACTTGCGCAACAATATTGATTTGTTCACAACTTGTGTTTTAATTAAGCTAGAACAATGACATTGAGTTCATTTGAAAGCTCTTTTAAAGGGCTTTTATATGATATAAAACATAATTAGTTGAAAATATATATACATATTTTTTATAAACACATCATTATTGAATTTACTGAATTTTGAAAAACTGTATTTTTAAAATTCTCAAAAACATATATGTGAAAGATACTGTTTTCCTCTACATATTCTGAAAATTTCAACTTGGGATGAGCATGGGATCACTATCAAAAGTAATTTTATGTTTATCACGATTCTCTAAAACGTCATTCAGATCGGTGAATTATTATTATTTTTATTTTGCTACCCGTGACAATTTTACAGAATCATAGTTGGATTTATTACTTGGCCTACAAAAGTGTACTTTTCATACAAATAACTGTGTTTTAAAGCTTAGCACTAGCTAAATTAATAGCTCAAAATTAATAAATCGACCTACATATCTACAATATATATCTTAATACAGTGATCCAGGTTTTCCGTGTACAAGCAAAAAAATCTCATTTTAAAGACTATATACAAAATGGTTGGTTGTTGTGACTATCTCCCATCTGTTTAGTATTTTGTCATCGGATAATATTCAGTCAGCTGTTGTCAACTGTTGTTGAAAGTGACCTGTACATTTTCTTTTGGTGTGACATAGCCTATAAAGTGAAATAATGTGATTAATTCTGAAATGTTGTGTTTTGAAATTAGCTTAAAGGTACTTTTGTACAATTCTCACAACAGTGTATAAGTTTATATGCCTACAACCAGTTAATATTTGCAAACTATTAACATAACCTTAAATTTTATTCCAGGATGTGAAAAAATTGAGAAGTAATGTTGTGTATTCCTAAATACAGAAAGCTGATGCATTGAAATTTGAAAACGTTTTATAAAAATTAGACTGTTCATTTGAGAATGACATAAAATGCCTAAAATTTCAGCTTTGTGCTGTAATCCTTTTAATGAAAAGGGTCACAATAACCATAAGAAAAACTTGCGTCCTGTTTCCCAATGGATGATAGAAAGGAAACCTTTCCTAACATTAAGTCAGAAAGTATGTGACAAGTGCCAGAAAAAAATTTCACTTTCTAAGTCTAGAACTTTAAGTATTAGAACTTTCTAATATGTCTAGCACAGAAAACAATGACGATCTAGTGTGTTCTGAGGTCAACAAAAAAGTGAAAAGATGTTAAGTTGTAGTGATGAACAAGACATTGCTGCAAGTGCAGCCCTAGAAACTTTGAATGTTTCTTTGCAGTCTGTTGGTGAATCGCCAATTAAGAAAAAACGACTATGTGAGGCAAAGTATCCTAAGAAAAAACTAATAAAAGTAACTTCAGCAATCCAAAGAAAAGTATTGTTGCTGCCTTCTGGTGAAGAAGAGTTAGATGATCATTCAGAATCAGAGATGATCGTTCAGCTGAAAGAGAAATTTAGTACTTGCACATCTCGAAGTAAACAGATGGAAAATCTCACCATTTTACCTAAAAGCTGGAGTGTTAAGAAGCTTCAAGAGGAATTTAACATAACAACCTACATGGCTAGAAAAGTAAAAGATTTGGTGAAGGCCAAGGGTATTTTGTCTTCTCCCAATCCAAAACCTGGCAAGACTCTTAATCAAACGACTGCTGATTTTGTAAAAAACTTTTATTGTTCTGATGAGATAAGCAGGCCAATGCCTGGGAAAAAAGATTTTGTGCTCATAAGAGTTGATGGAGATAAAATTCAAGTGCAAAAACGATTAGTTTTAAGTAATTTGAAAGAAATTTATGCACACTTCAAAAACAACTATCCAGGGCTCCGCATTGGGTTTTCAAAGTTCGCAGAGCTACGTCCCAAAAATTGTATTTTAGCTGGAAGTAGTGGTACACATAGTGTTTGTGTGTGTACTACTCACCAAAACTTCAAACATGCTGACTGGGTGTAACATTCCTCAGCTGACAATGAATTATGATAGTCCAATAAAAACCTACAAAGACTGCATTGCAAGAGTTGTGTGTAACCCATCATTACCTGCTTGCCACTTTGGTGAATGTCAATTCTGTCCAGGACCAGAAACACTTAAAAAGTATTTACAAGAATTGTTGGATACTAATGATATTGACCAGATAACTTACAAACAATGGGTCTCTGTTGATCATACATCTCTAGAAACAGTGACAAAATCTTCCGACAACTTTATTGATTCTTTTTTTGACAAATTAAAATCATTAACATGACATTCCTTTGTGGCCAGTCAACAATCAACCTTCCAAAAAAGATTGAAAAATGAGCTTAAAGAAGGTGAGTTCTTGGTGATTTGTGATTTTACTGAGAATTACACCTTTGTTGTACAGGATGAAGTTCAAGGTTACCATTGGACCAACACACAAGCAACAATTCATCCCTTTGTAGCTTACTACAAGGATGGCGACAAACTTGAGCACACAAGTCTTGTCATCATATCAGAATGCTTCAAACATGACACTGTTGCTGTGCATCTGTTCCAGTCCTACTTGATTGACTTTCTGACTAAAAAACCAAGTAAAATATATTACTTCTCTGACGGAGTGGCAGCTCAGTATAAAAACAGAAAGAACTTCATCAAACCGTGCTATCATGAAGAAGATTTCCATATTGAAGCCCAGGGTGTCTACCAACTCATCATAAAAGAATTCCCTGAATATTCCCTGATTTTTCCAGGATAAGTAAGAAAATTCCCTGAGTAACATAAGTGACCAAAATACAACGCATTTACAAAACAAAGAACTTGAGTGGACTACTGATGACCACACGATCAGCCACATTGTAGTCGTGAGCAACTAAAGGTCAACTGCACCGAACACATTTAGCTCAGTGCGCTAAGGTGACTTGTAGCGTGCAGGTTGTAGCAGGTTCGAATCCTGCCTCGGCCAACCCGAAGATGGTTTTCTGTTTTCAACACCAGGCAAATTCTGCGTCAGTACGCTAAGGACAAATTCCCCCCCCCCCCATCCCTCCTATTTCTAACCATGGAGAATGTCACCAAACTGAGTGCACCCCATAAAAGATGGATTAAAGAAAAATAGCTCAACATTTTCAGCTTTTGTTACAGCTATTGACCGCTACATTGTGCAGTAAAGTGTTCCAAGACAAGACGAATGGAAGATTTGAAAACAGAGCAGAGTAGGTTATTTAGGTACCGTATTTATAGATATTCAGGGCTTCGCTTAAAATCATTTTAAATTTTTCCCCACCAAAGGTCAAACTGTGCCAATGTGTTCCATTTCACTCATCATATATGCTACAAGAGGAATCAACACTCAAAACTGCATTTATTTTAAAATATGTATTCATATGAGAGGGGCCTTTCACTAATGTCATGGCAATTTCTCACAATCATATTTTTCAGAATGACAAAAGTAACATGAACAAGTGGCCTGTGGCCGGGAGTATATGTAAGCGATTTTATGAGAAGGCATGAATATTTATTAATACCGGTTATTTGCCTTGAAGATGAACTAAATAGATGAAGATCAATTGACAACATTAAAAGCTATTAAAAAAATAAAATGATACATCTTCCCCATCTACCCATCCAGAGCAGGAACTACTCAAATCCAGAGAAGCAAGAGATGATTTACTCAGACTTCTATTCCACAGATGCTACGCTAGATTGCAACTGGACAGGACCAAATAATTGTAACCAGTTTGGACCAGTCACCAGATTGGCTGTACACGGCTTCCATCACAAGGCAAGCGTACAAAAGGATTCCATGAACGAAGTACCAGTGTGTATATGTTTTGTACCGGACTTTATGCGATCGTTTTTATTTTAGCATGTGCCGTGAAAGAAGTAAATCACTGATTGAGTATAGAGAATGTTAGATCAAATCAAACATATTTGTGTACGTAAGCTTATGGCCATTTGGCTGAAATAAATTCTTATCATCACCTTCCCCATGCCTTAATAATTCAAGAACAGTGTTTTTAAGTTTTAAAGTTTTCAAATTTCTTTAAATTGCACGCACCACACAGCACTGTGCCTCACAAAATAGAAATAACAATAACACAATGTTTGTTTTAATTAAACACCAAGCACTTATTTACACTTATGTAAAATTGCAACAGAAGTCTGCTTCCATTTACTTGTTCGATTCTTCAGCCAACTTCTTGATGTTTTCTTCAAGCAGTTCCAGCTCCTTATCCTTTTCTTTCCTAAGTTTTGCTCTCTTGGCTTCCAACTCCATGATCTGCAGTTCAACCTGCCTTTTCTTTTTGAGCTTTAGCTGCCTTTCCTCATCTTCGGCTTTCTTTCTGGAAATTTCTTCCATATAGCGACTTCTTGCATTTTTCGTGGAATGTATCAAACTCTTATCAATCACGAGGTCCTGTACATTGGGGCCCACTATTGTGTTCACAGAGTCATACACCAACCGCCTTGCTACCAGGGTCTCGTTGGCCATGTTATCAATAAGATCTTCCTTATTAACAGAGAAACCTCGTTCTAAACTGGAATTACCATGGGAAATGACAAGAACCATTTTCATGACTTTTAGAATCCAAAATTCTGGACTGGACCTTCCAAAAAAATCTCTCCAAAAGTGGTCTGCACGATCTGACAATCTATCGAATGATTTTAGTCTATCAGAGGCACTGGGCTGGGACACAAAGTTTGAGAATTCTCTCGCAGCTTGATCAGCAGTAGGACCATCGATCCATTTATTTTCCACTAAAATGGAGAGCAAGGTTTGTAATATGCTCTCTGCCAATTATTTTGATGAACTAACTAATTGCGGGTCAAAGCAGGAGACAGCTTTTGTAAATTTATACGAAAGAGGCGAGCGAGTCACCAGTTTCTGACAGATTTTTACGAGACACTCTCTACAATCTCTTTTGAATGTCATCACATCCAATTCCTTCAGTTTCTTTACCTTCTTCAGCTCTGCCATCGTGGCATATCCCACCTTCATGTGTTTCACTGGTAACAGATTTTCATTTTGAGTTACGTTGATGCAAGAAGGATTGCTGGCTTCCTCCAATACTTCCTTCTTGACAAATCTGTCCATGATAATCCTCAGAGCCCCACACAATGCAGAATACAGAAATGGTATCATAGGGCGATTGCATTGGAATTCTGTCATAAAAGGTTCCAGATCCGATGCCACTGTTCTGAAGAACGCAAGTTTTGGTGCAAGCAAAGAATCCTGTAATGCTTTCTTCACTTCACCAAAGCTCATACAAGAGGGTGCAGAATTCCCTTGTTCAATTCCTCTCACATACACTTTCACATTCGGGAGAATCTCTATTGCTCGTTGAGCTACATTTGCGCACTCTAGCCACCGGACCGCTGAAAATTTCAGTGGAAAGATGCTACTATTCGTTAGGCGTCTGTAGTCTGTGCGTCTAGCTGGAACATTTTTAAAAAGATTGAATAAAGCCCTCAGAAATTTCACCAACATCCATCCCGTTTCTTGAAATCCAGCTTTATAGGCACAATGCATTGTATGCAAGCCGCAACTTCCCACCTCAAGCAAAACAGGGCCTTCAATTTCCTTGATGGAACCCTTGAAATCTCTTAAAAACTTAAAATTTACATTAGGGCCATCCATTGATATATTAATTACCTTCTTCATAAAATGGGGCGGAATCTTCTTGTTGAATGCTGCAAGTAAATCACTTGCTGTTGTGTGACCAAGAAAACCAGAGGACCAGTAGCGTACTACTACTTCATCCTTGGAATTGTCCCAATAGCGGATATCAATGTCCATCTGTTGCATCTGAGAAACTTTATTCAGCGATTCGTCAAAACCAACTGTTATAACATCCGCTAGCTCAATCTCGTGAAATAATCTGGTTTTGAAGTATGGAGCAATTCCATGAACAATTACATACCCCATTTTGTCTTTTTGGAGCTGAATCTTGGTTGCAATTTCACTATCGGAAAACATCCGTTTAAAAACACCAACATCCCTGGCAGCAGACCTCATGGTTCGGTGATTCATCACTACCTGAATACACCACAAAATTTCAGCCCTAGTGGAGTCTTCTTTAATCAAAAAATCATTCACTCTTGAATTTCTTCGAAGCAATGAAGAATCGTTTCCATCGTCGGTTGCAACAGGCTGAGAAGTGCTAGGCTCAGGGTTATTAAACTGCGGCTTAGCATCCACGGGTGAACTAAAATAATTAGTAATAGCGCCAGAATTTGTTGCAGCAATTTTATGTTTGGAGCCCTCAGCATGGCTACTAACTGCACGCCTGCCCATATTGCTTAATGAAAACGAATACCGACATAACCTACAACTCGCCCGAAAAGGGCTGTCTTTCACTGCTTCTAGCCATGATTTAAACTTTGGGTCATTCAACCACTCTGACTGAAAACGAGTTTTGCTCGCCATAATAAAACGGAATTTTCAAACGACTTTGCACAGTCACGAATTTGGATGCTCACGTGTTTTTAACAACGAACGCACATCACACTAAAAACATTTTAATCCGCACCACTAAAGAATTAAGAGCACACAATTAATTGCAAAGCTTCTGCTTTAGATTTCACGCACAATGCAACAGATTTCAAGAATTTCAAATCACAATAACACACTCAAGCGCGAACGCAACACATACAGTAAGCACCGGTAAACAACAAATGAAGAGGTGTAAACAACTATTGTAGCCAACACTCAAAACTTTTCAACGTTGCGAAAATAGTTGAAATTCCGATAAAACTCTATATTCACAATATAAATAACAATATTCTTCCCGCTGTGGAAGGTCGAAAATCCATTAAATCCCTACACTTTCATTGTTAAATTTCCAAAATGTCCCCGCTAAACAAAAACTTAAATCTGCAAGATTGAGCGGGAAACCCGCTAAGTTGACAATACTGAACAGACAACCCGCGCAAGGTTGGGTCAAATACCAATCCGCGCTGGGAACCAATCAAATAGCATACTTCAGTCCCGCGCTGGGAACGAGTGTTCATTGGCTGACTACGGGAATCGAGTAGCGATCGATTACGTCCCGCGAAATTCGAAAATATCGCTACTACGTTTACGGAGAGTAGCCCAAGAGGAAAATCCCTGATTAACGAATAAATTCCCTGATTTTCCCTGAATATTCCACAAATTCTTAATTCCCTGAAAATTCCCGGGTTTCCCGGGTCGTAGACACCCTGAGTGGCATTTTTCAGCCACCTCTCATGGTAAAGGTGCTAGCGATGGTGTTGGTGAAACAGTCAAGCGACTGGCTGCTCGAGCAAGTCTGCAACGACCATACGCTGATCAAATCATGACACCCGAACAACTTTGTGTTTGCCAAGGATAATATAGAAGGGATCAATTTCAAGTATGCTACTATGGAAGATCATGAAAATGAAGAATTGAAACTTACAGAGAGATTTGAGAAATGCTGCACAATTGTAGGGACACAAAAACTTCACACTTTTATTCCCCTAAGCAAGAACAAAATAATAACAAAAGTGTATTCGGACTCTAATGAAAGCAAAATTGAACTGGTGACAGCTGTTGACAGTGATCCAATACCGTTTGATGAGATCAAAGGATATATTGCTTGTGAATATAATGGACACTGGTGGTTATCCTGCGTAGTTGGAAAAAATCAGGAAAAGGATGAAATCACAGTTAGCTTCTTACATCCACGTGGACCGTCCACATCTTTCACATTCCCCAGTCATGCAGACATTCTTTCCGTAAGCAACAGGGAAGTAAAGGCAATCTTGAACCCTCAAACTGCTACAGGGCGAACATATACATTATCCCGTGCAGAAATGGTGATGTGCAACAAACTGACTGGCTAGAAGCATGATGAATTGGACTGATGTGACTCCTCTCAGTAAGTAACAAGAACTAATAACTAACTGAATTTAGGCCTATCTCTGGTGTTCAGCTGTCTTGATTTTTTTTAAAGGTTTGCAACTTGTTGTATTTGTTAATTCAACATTGATAAGGCAAATATTGTTTTTGTCTACTATCTATTATAAGCTATTTTATTTTGATGTCCACATTTAGCTATACAATAACACATAGCAATAATAATAATTCACCGATCTGAATGACGTTTTACAGAATCGTGATAAACATAAAATTACTTTTGATAGTGATCCGATGCTCATTCCAAATTGAAACTTTCAGAATATGTAGAGGAAAACAGTATCTTTCACATATATTTTTTTGAGAATTTTAAAAATACAGTTTTTCAAAATTCAGTAAATTCAATAATGATGTGTTTATAAAAAATATGTATATATATTTTCAACTAATTATGTTTTATATCATATGAAAGCCCTTTAAAAGAGCTTTCAAATGAACTTAATGTCATTGTTCTAGCTTAATTAGAACACAAGTTGTGAACAAATCAATATTGTTGTGCAAGTCAAAAATTTGATTTTTTTTACAATTTTGAGCACCTATTACTCAGTAACCTTTCGTCAGAAAAATGTGAAAAAATTTATTTGTGTTACTATTTACGAATACTACATGCATACTTAATTTCAATTAAATCCAAGGGGGTAAGGTTGAAAATCATACTTTCATTTGTTGATTTGACATGGAATGACCCCACTAGCTTCCCTTGATAACTTTTTAAAACAATTCTTAGCTAAGTGACCTACCTTGTTACAGTGATACCTAGTCACGAAGACATGTCCATCGGCGTTATTTCTCTTACCATGTCCCCATGAAGTATGCTGCTGTTGTCGATCAGCTGAAGCCACAGTATTAGCGATCTGAATTGCCTCCTGCATAGTGTTAGGTAATCAGTATCGTACTTACTGTCCCACAACACCTTGTAGGCCATTGATGTATGCAGCTAAAAGTCGACACTCCGCCTCTTCCTCAATGACTTTCTGCTCCATAGGATCAGCAACCTATCTAATAGTCTTTGAACATAAAATTCGGCAACGATCAGCAAAAGATTCTGGGGTTTCATCCCTATGCTGTGTCGCTGATTGAAGTGCTGTATAATGATACTGATCTAACTGCTTAACTTTAAATCGCTCAATAAAACACTGTGTTAAAACGTCATACTTTAAATCTGCTTTCTGTAACTGCGGACAACTGTTATAATACAATGCTGCAGGTCCCCTTAATTTTAACGAAATGATGCGAACCTTATCAGAATCGTTCCAATTGCCTATTGTCGCGGCATCGTCAATCTTTTTAAAGAAAGCATGAACAGGAATACCCGTACCATCGCCCCTTCAATTTTCAATTAAGTTTACTATAGTCAGATCCTTAGTGACAGTAGCGGCGACAGGTGCAGTACCTGTTGTCTGGATACGCTCTTGTAACTCGGCTGCGATACGTTTTAATTCACCTACCTCAGACATTTTAGACATTTGTAATCAAACTCTTAATAGTTTTATTTAAATAATTAATTTCTATGATTCTTTGTAATTAACTTCGAAAGAGAGTCTCGCACCCCTCCAAATAGTAATAGGTTCTTGGATTGGACTGGTGTGTTATAAACAGGTGAAGTGACAGAAGGACTACTGTGGGTATAATAAGCTGTTATAACCCCAACACGCGTACCAACCCACATAAAAAGTTCGAACACGCCCCAAAACCTTTGAGCCATTAACGAATCATCACTTAATTCTTTCTGTAAATTCTTACTACTATTGCCCATCAATAACAAGACACTTCAATGAAACTGTAACGTATTGCCACGTTACAAATCCAGGGAACCCATCTTAACTTACACTTGCCAATTACATGGGCTGCCTACGTTGTAACGAACTGTTATTAAACTCAAATTAACTGAACAACTTACATAAGATAATTATAAGGAAACAAGGGAAGGTATCTCACTGATTTATGCACTCATTTTCATGTGTAACAAGATGACTTCTCTTTATTAACAACTGTTACTCAAAGATCCCATGACATCATTAATTAGATTAAAATATTTAAATGCTTTTCATAAAAACTTAGGGATCAAACTGATTATGTATTCTTTTACCTCGGATCCGAGTTTACTTTAAGTATATTTATAGCAAAGACTTCTAAGTATTTTGAGTTCAGCTAGACGCTTGCAAGACTTCTTTTACCATTTGAAGAATGGTATTATTACTTAAAGTGTTTATAAATTATATTTACATTTAAGGCGTTACAACGTACGATATTGAATCTTACAGTAAACTCTTAGCTTGTCTCATTTTAATTTTAAACAAAATTTATAGTCTTTGAAAAGTCTCTTTTTAATGTGAGTTGTGTATCAAATATGATTAACTCTCGATAGGCAAGCTATCGAGTCACCTTTACAATTGGTCGTAGTAACCTCGTCCTGGGGTGTCTCTCTTTGGAATTCTTGAAGTCGGCATCATCATCTGGGTCATGTCTTCGGCAAGTACTAGATAGGATGTTCACTGCGGAGATTGGAGTTTCTTTTGTGAAAGTAGGTGTAGATCCACGGAGGTCCTCGTCAGCGTCTTATGCATCGTATACGTGTATTTATGAAGTTTATGCAGATCACATCTTCATGTATAAGGTTGTACTTGTATTTACCTCTTGAGGGGAGACGTCATCTTGTTTACTACTAGTTAAGTTTTTGTTTTACTTATTACATTTTTCTTCTTAACACATCTTTATATCATTCACACATTACACAACGCTCGCCACGTTTAGCAGTGGTAGCTAACATTTTAAAATTAAATTAAAAAACAAATGCATTTTCGTGGAGCTCTCGCTCATACGTCTGTACGGTCTGATGGCAGCATAGTGACTCTCGACTAGATTCGACTGGCACATAACAACGGAGAGGGGCAAGTACTCCGCGACAATATAGTTCCTATTTTTATTTAAATTGACATTCTTATTACCAAAAACAATACATTAATTATACATATATAATTTAAGTGAATTATTTTAACTACTACTCGTGCCTTCAAATTTCTAATTACAAACATTATGATTTTTATATCTTCCTAAATTACAGATGACTCGATAAACACGTTGAGTCCGGAACTAACAGGTCACCACATGATGACTAGCAAAGGGTTAATTGTGATATTAATAAGTTTTTTACAATTCGACTTTTTATTAGTGCTTCTGTTGATTTTCATTCACTTCTCATTCTCATTCTGATTTAGTACAGGGGCTTTAGGTTTAATAGTGCGATTTAAAAAAACTTAATCGCTCGCAAATTTAATTTTTATTTATTTAAGATTACAGTTTCAATTAAATCGTCACAAAACGTTTAATTAATGTAAGTAAACTAACATTCCCAAATTTAATATCCCAAATTCTGACACCAAATTTGTTGTAACGCCCAGGGCTGGGGCCTCACAAAGTGAAAGCACCAGTCGTGCGGACAGGATAGCTGTGGGAATGGCTCGTTATTAAATAAGGCATTTACTTAGATTAATAATATTTCTTTAATTCATTAGAGTAACTACGTTCGTTAACAAGTTTTATCTTGATGAACAAATGACAATAATGACAATACAAATGAACAAAATAACAATAACTGAAGTGATATACTCTCGTTATAATAATTCTATTGAGTTTTCATTAAGACATAACATTATATAAAAAAAAAACATTCTTTATATACTGACTATTCTTTATTAAAACATTATAAAAGCTTTACTAACTATATTTCTGAATTTGGTACGTTACCACTTTAAATTAGGCATAAATGATTAAGATGTCAATTAATTATACATACTGCTTAACAAATTTAGAACACTACTGAGCACTTCTGAGTATAAATAATTCATTATCCAAAATCGATTAATGCTTTAAGTTTGAATTAAGTAAAACAAAACAAAGTTGTAATTACGCTTTTGATGTGGCTCCATCGTAGACAGAAGATGCACATCTACGATGTACGGAGAGTGCGCAAGGACGCCGAAAAGTGAACAAGTGAAAAAAGGAGTGTGTACTTCCCAGTGCTCTCGTCAGTTTTATACCCTGTGTGACGCAAAAAGTCTCTATGAGTAAATGCCCAAAATTCAGCCAATCAGAACTGGACTCTGCACGTGTCTCGAAACTTATCAGGTCACACGAGAGGACAATTTGACATTGATTTTTGTGAACCAAAGCGGAATTCGTTCGCGAACACTGACAAGTAAACAATTCTTATTTCCCTGGTTGATAACACGTTACACGTGCCACGATAAAAAATGGTCAGCACACTTCCTCACAATCGCTCAGTTTGTTCCTTAAAATAATTCTTAAGATAAAATAAAATAATACATTGAGTAGTTTGAGTATGAGTAGAATCCTCATTTACAAATATATATAAAATCATAACGTGGAATGCGCTGGGCACAACAGGCTAACAACAAACCAGTGAGTAAAAACTTACGAAAACCTATATATAAATGGATTATACCAAAAATAGAAAGGTATAATAAAAGGTCAGTAAGGCCATCAATAACTGAAATACCATTAACACATTTGTTTAATAAACAAAATGGTAAAGTGATTGATGTAGGCATGGATACTAATGAACAAGTAGTATTAGAAGAACTGCTGTACAAGTAGCAGAGACCTATATCACAAGGATGGAAATAGTTCTGTAAACGAGAGTTGTGCCGTGTTTTGGGGAAAACGCGGCGGTGTTCTTTTTATATAGTTGAACTATTAATTTACGTATTTATTGACGTGAGGGTTTACGTAGGGATCTAAGTACGTATTATCGGACTTTTGCTGTCGTATGAATTATCTTCCTCCCGGCCGATCCGCGCGCGCTCTATGCCCGATGCTTCGTACCGTTTTTTCAGTAGCTGGTTTCGTCAGTCCAATTTTGTCGTCCAGAATAGCAGCGTCTATATCCGGCTGACAGAGTCAATGTAAAGGTTTTCGTCTTCTAGCTGCTCCTATGGATAAGTAGAAGTCTACGCGACCTACCGGGTTTCCGATGTAGACGGGAATCTGTCTCGCTCCAGAGGATGGCCGAACACCTGCTTTCCATGATATAGATTCGAACACTTCCGTCAGCTGTCAGCCAGACACACACTCAACCGGACCCTCTACCCATATGCTGCTAACCAGGTGACATTTAAGCTTTTTGAACAAAATGTTTGTGGCCGATAAACTCTTTTGAGACACTTGTGCAGACGCTCCAGTTTGGAGACTTAGTCCGGACAATTGGGGTTATATGTTACTTTGTAATTTTCCTTAGTAAGGCTTACGCCTCATTAATATATTAATGTCTGTCTCATTCTGAGAATTGTAACTCGACCAGGGTCATGCAGCACCCGGGTTGAGCTGAGTTTTCTGTAAAGGGAGTCGGCACTAAATTGTTTCTGTGTTGAGCAGGCATGTGCAGATGTATCTGTGCCAGTTGGGAATTTGACGGTTATTTATCTTTTGTTAATTGGGTTGGAGTTTTTTTTTACCTATTAATTAAAATCGGGGAGGTGTTCTAACAAGTGGACGACACCCGCTGGTGCCGTTTACTACAGGGATGTATCATGTCATATTTTGCTGGATCTCGTCCGGACGCATGACCATGCCTGAGGTCAAGTTTTTTTACGAACACTTTAAGCATGTTTCAGTACATTCATTACATAGATTCTGAGTTGCGAAATTAAATTCTACTGTTCAGCTAATTTTGTAACCATTAAATTTTGCCATAGTTTAAATTTTGTAACTGTTAACCTTTTATTGCTCACAATACCAGTTAAGTAATGTTAAAGAATACAAGACTAATCAGTATCAGTTATGAGTATTTATGGGTGGTCACGTTCCACTATTTTATTAAATTTTGTCAGGAATATAAAAGAAATGAGAAATGCAGTTAGGCAACCGGACATCCATGTTGACCTCGTGATGGCACTTATTATCATTATCATTATTGAGATCCGAAATTAATAATTAAACTTTTGCTGAGTATGGGTGCACCGTTCGGCGATTTAGCCAAATTGACTTTGGCTGTGCATATACTTATAATTTTGGGGCATGTCTACTCTACTCTTTGGGGATGTATTAATTGAAGTTTTGGGGTTTAGTTTTTTAATTGGAAGTTAAGGTGGGCCGGATACTTGGTCAGAATAAGGGGGGTTGAGGGTGTATGATGACAAAATATACGTTGCTAACCAGGTGAACATGTGATGTGCTATTTATATGTAAATGTGTTTCTATTTTAATTATATGTTGTGTTATGCCTTATGTGATTGTTAAATTATTATACGTGATTATGCATATATATATATATATATATTTATATCGTGTTATGATTTGTGTAATTACTGGGAGGGTCGAGACTATGCGCCAGTTCACATTATTATTATTATTATTATTTATGCGCCATTAATATTCAAGCAACTATTTGGCAAATACAATAACATTTGAAAATAATAATAGATAGATGCAATGCCAGGGTTGACATACCATGTAGGCGTATACATGTACTATGTAGGAATTATTGTTAGGTGTTTTGAATTGTAAACCTGGTGCCGCCACGGGCATGTGTTGTAGTTGGGTTTTGTTGTTTTGAGTTTGGACCTTAACGGAGATCGCGTGGGGATGGGCTCCCTTGTTTATTGTATGAAAGTAATAGGGCGTGCGGTTAGCGGGATGCGGTATGGCCCGACTGGAAGTCGGTACCGTCCGACTGCAATGGTGATAATGTCTTAGTCGAAATGTCGTATGTTGTGGTTAGTGTTGGTGGTGTGGATTGTATGTTGGTGTTAGTGTCTGATGTTGTTTCTTCTTCGAGTCTGGCGACTGACGGAGAGTTAGTTCTGGAGCGGGTCAGGTTTTTGCAGCGCTAGGTTACCCCGGGGGTCCACTTGATGGAAGAACAGTACTCAAGTTTTTCCTTTTTTGTAAGTCATCTTTTGTGTTAGGTGTATTGTGTGATTCTGGCGGGGGTAGGTTACCAGAGACTACCCAACCCTATTTCCGGCATCCTCCAGAGACTTCCGGTGGTGGATGGAGAAGATGAGGGCAAATTGTTGGTTTTTCTGGACATCGTCCTGGAGTTGGCGGATTTTCCGGGGCTGTCCGATGATGTCCTCTTGTCCCTTATATACCCGTATTGCCGGGGTTCATTGGCTGATCTGGTCACCGACACTCTGCGTCGTGGTGGCAGTATCGACTCTCTCCATGGGGAGGTGTTGGACTCTTTCATACCCCGTCAGCAACATGAGCATTTGAAACATAACCGGTTCTATCTTGCACAGGCCAACGGAGAGGCGTTGGGGGACTTTGTGCAGGATATCCGTAAAAGTGCCCGGATTTTGAGGTTGGGGTTGCCCGAGAAGGATATCGTTAGAATTATTTTAGAAGGGGTGACGCCCCAAGAGAGATCCCGTTATTGTTCGCGGACCGTCCACGTTGTTTTGCAGACCTCGAACGGCTATGTGTGGTTTCTAGAACGGTCCAGGGGATTGACGAGTCCCGTGAGCAAGTAGCACATGGTAAGGTAAGACCCGAGAGGCATGGGGGCGAATTGTTCCATCCTCATGCGGTGCTAAAATTGAAATTATAAACTCTTGTAACAAGAGGCGCCGTCGTTCGCCTAATGTGACTTGTTTTAGGTGTGGTAGGTTGGGCCACATCAGACGATTTTGTACCGGGGTTGGGTCGAGTCCAACGTCCCTCCCCAAGGCGCCCAAGGTCATTCAGAAAAGGGTCAATGAGGGGAAGATATGTCGGAGGTCTTCCCCTACTTGTCGCGGGTCTTCTAAGGTACGCGCCTCCAGACCAGTTGTAGGTCCCAGTTCTTTGGGCATCAAGGTCCTCCAAACCATCTCTAGGCCCACTTCCGTATGCCCCTTCTTGCTGTTGGAGTTGAAAAAGAGTCAACTCAGAGCATTAGTTGACTTCGGATCAGCAAGATCAATCATTTCATCCAAAGTGTGCGAGGACCTTGAACGACAGGGTGTAATTAAAGGGTCAGAACAGTCTTCCGTGGTGTGCTGGACGGCATCCCAGGAAATTCTGCCCATTTCCCGGGTAGTTTCATTTAAGTTTAAAATCGAGGGATTTTCTTGGGTGTGGAGCTTTCTGGTTTCTCCTGCTCTGGGAGTTGAATGCATTATTGGTGCCAATTTCATCTGCAAAAGTGGTCTCGTTATTGACATCCAAGAGCACCAATGTTATTTTAAATTTAATCGGGGAGTTGTTATCCCTTTCCTTGGATATCAGGGGACCAGGCAAGATATCCAAGAGGTTAAGTGCCCCGACACATCTAGAGACCACCTCTCCCAGTCCCAGCGGTCCGCATTAGATCAGTTGTGTGAGCGTTTCCCCACTGTATTAACTCCGGCCCTTGGGCTCACACATCTCTTGGAGTATAAGATCCGCCTAACGGACTCCAAGGTGGTGCGCTCCCACCCTTATAAATTTGCCCCTCCGAAGATGAGCATCTTGAGGGAGAAGGTTCAAGAGTTATTAGATCAAGGGGTGATTGAACCTTCTCAGTCCAGTTATGCCAGTCCAGCGTTCCTAGTGCCCAAGCCTGGAGGTAAGCATAGGATGGTCATCGACTACCGCAAGCTGGACGCTAACATTGAGGTAGATTCGGTCCCACTTCCTGACCTTCATTCCGCGTTTGATTGGTTCAGTGAGGCGAGGTATTTTATCATCATTGACCTCAACTCTGCATATCACCAGATTCCGTTGACGAAAGAAAGTAGGCCCTACACGGCATTCTGTGTTCCGTGGAACCTCTATCAGTACACTAGGGTTCCCATGGGTCTAGCGGTAGGTGCCCAAACACTCACCCGTTTACTTGACACCATTTTTCACGATGTCAAGTTCAAGTACGTCTTCAATTATCTTGACGACTTGCTGGTGTACAGCAAGGGGTACGAGGAGCATTTGGGTCATCTCGAAGAGGTGATGTGCAGGTTGAGGGGTGCTGGCCTCACTGTCAACCCCGAAAACGTGAAGTTCGCCCAGACACAAATTTCTTTTCTGGGCCACCTGATTTCCCATAGAGGTGTCACTGTGGATCCTGAGCGAACACAGGGAATCAGGGACTTTCCCCCACCAAAGGATGCCAAAGGCATCGTGAGATTTGTGGGGATGGTCAATTTCTATCGACGTTTTATTCCAAACACGGCGGAGATTGCGGCACCTCTGAATGAACTCCGGAAAAAGGGCGCCAAGTTTGTATGGGGGGAAAAGCAACAGAAGGCTTTCGAAATCCTGAAGGAAGCCATCATTTCCCCCCCAGTACTGAGAATGCCAGACTTCTCAAAACCATTCATACTCCAGACAGATGCGAGTTCGATTGTGCTCGGGGCGGTTCTGTCCCAAGTCGTTGATGGTGCTAGGCAGCCTGTGGCTTTCATTTCCCGAACGTTGACCCAGCAAGAACAAAAGTCTTCAGTGTATGAGCTAGAGTGTTTAGCTGTTGTGTACGCTCTAGATAAGTTCAGGCGTTTTCTGGAACACGCTCAGTTCCTGCTCGAGACCGACAATCAGGCTCTCTCTTGGCTTCTTGCTCATCCCCGGCAACTGGGTAAAATTGGTAGATGGGTGGTCAAGATCTCATCCTTCAAGTTCAAAGTGCAACACATTAGGGGAACCCAAAATGTGGTTGCAGATGCTTTATCACGCATGTTTTCCCAGCCCAGTGAAGTCCAATCTGAGCAACCCTGTTCTGTTCTGCTAGACTTTCCGTTAGCCTTCACTGATGTGTTACCCCATCAGTTGAACGATGAAGAGCTGGGTCCTATCATCCAGAATATAAAAGAGGGTAACGTACAGGCCCCTTACTTCCTGTCCAAGGGCGTCCTGTGTTGTCGAGAGAGAAAGGGACGTGCCCCTAAGATCGTGCTGCCTAGCAAGTTAGTGCCCATGGTCTTCAGCTATTATCACAATTCCCCAGTAGGAGGCCACAAGGGAATTTCGAAGACCATTTCCAGTATTAGGAAACACTTCATCTGGAAGGGCATGGATAGGGACATCGCTACCCGGGTTAAGAGTTGTCATCTGTGTGGCTTGAGCAAGCCTGCCCAGAACACAAAGTTAGGGTTGTTGTCATCGGACGTGGCGAGCAGACCGATGGAGAAGCTATTCATAGACTACGTGGGACCTCTCCCGCGTAGCAAGTCAGGTAATTCTTACCTGCTTGTTTGCGTGGATGCTTTTTCGAAGTTTGCCTGGTTACTGCCCTTACGGCAGGCAACAGCTCGGTTGACCATAAGCGCGCTTCAGAACCACATTTTTCAGCATTTCGGTCTTCCGAACATCATTGTCTCCGACAATGGTCCCCAGTTCGTTTCGAGCGAGTTCCAGCGGATGTGTTTCGCCAGCGGAATCAGACATGTAACCACTTCCCCGTATTACCCACAGCCGTCCCATGCGGAGAGATTCAATAGGAATCTCAGGTCCGCACTCATTGCTTATCATGCGGAGCAACAGACAACCTGGGACCAGAATCTGAAGTGGTTGCAGCTAGCCTTTAACACGGCCCTGCACGACAGTCATAAGGCCGTCCCCTTTGAGATCATGTTTGGATTCTCGCCCGCACTCCCGTTGACTAACTTGTGGAACATTGATGATCTTCTGCCACGGGAGCCAGATAACGGAACTGCGGAGAGATGGAAGGAGGTTCGGAGGTATTTGCTGAGAGCGCACGAGCGCGTCCGTAGTCGGTACAATCAGGGGCGAATTCCAAATCCCTTTAAAGTAGGAGATTTGGTCTACTGCCAGAGCCACCCGATCAGCTCAGCTGCCGATAAAAGAGCCGCTAAATTGTGCTATCGTTGGTCGGGGCCATATCGTATCCTGGGTTTCGCGTCACCAGTGACGGCTCGGTTGGAAGAGCCGGGTGGTAGTCCGAAGGAGATTACTACGCATATATCGAAATTAAAACTATATAGAAAAGGGTAAACGGGCTGACAAGGGGGGGAATGATTGGTGGACTCTGTGTGAGTAGAGATTTTGTTATTTAAGGGTGTGTGCTCCGGGGGCGTTATCGAGAATGATAGGGTAGCGGGTAGATGTTTCCCACAGTCCCAGCAGTGGGGTTCGTCTACTTCAGGGATGCGCCCCTGCCTGCGCGAGCCTTGGCTTTCTCCAATTCTCCTTATGTCCGAAGGGAGCCATGTCCTTACCTTCAGTCCCAGCCCATGACCGTTCGATGATCCTTGACCTTCCTCCTTCCGATTTTCCTAACCTGTACCTAAGAAAAAAAAAAAAAAAAAAAAAAAAAAAAAAAAAAAAAAAAAAAAGGGAGTTAGAGAGAGTGGAGGGTGGGCGGTGTCCGCCGCGGGGTCGATCTTGCTCCTCGTAGCGAACATCCCGCCGCATGTCCTTGGAGCACACATGTTAAACTTGTTTGTATGTGGGATGGGTGTCATAGTCACTGGTAGCCTGGCCTTGCGTCCGGTCCAGAGTGGGGACCATTGCATCATGGAGGCCATCATCTCCCCTTTTCCCTTGCCCCGTGTAGTGACGGTATTGTTTAAAATGGAGGTCGTATTAGAGTATTCCCCCCCCCCGTAGGAATATAGGGCAGATGGCCCTGTTAAGGTGGCAGTCGTGTTCTGGCTTGAGTGGACAAGCTCAGGAGGTCGGAACTCAGGGAGCTCCTGAACTTTTCTTTCGTCTTTCTTCTCTGTCCCTCTTTGCTGTGGGCTGGCCCTGATCAGGTCAGGGTGCAGCACCCGCACACTTACATACTACACGTCTTCTTTCATCTCTTTCGTTTTCCTTCTGAGCCTCTGTTCTCCTGAGAGCAAGTACTGCTGGGCCGACATAATCACGAAGACCACTGGCTTGTTTTGGGAAGTGGGGTACACTGCAGGGTACCCTCCCGGCGTTTAACTGTGAGACAACCAAGTTGCCCTTTTGGGGTGGGGGTGTGCCGTGTTTTGGGAAAAACGCGGCGGTGTTCTTTTTATATAGTTGAACTATTAATTTACGTATTTATTGACGTGAGGGTTTACGTAGGGATCTAAGTACGTATTATCAGACTTTGCTGTCGTATGAATTATCTTCCTCCCGGCCGATCCACGCGCGCTCTATGCCCGATGCTTCGTACCGTTTTTTCAGTAGCTGGTTTCGTCAGTCCAATTTTGTCGTCCAGCATAGCAGCGTCTATATCCGGCTGACAGAGTCAATGTAAAGGTTTTCGTCTTCTAGCTGCTCCTATGGATAAGTAGAAGTCTACGCGACCTACCGGGTTTCCGATGTAGACGGGAATCTGTCTCGCTCCAGAGGATGGCCGAACACCTGCTTTCCATGATATAGATTCGAACACTTCCATCAGCTGTCAGCCAGGATGGACAGACACACACTCAACCGGACCCTCTACCCATATGCTGCTAACCAGGTGACATTTAAGCTTTTTGAACAAAATGTTTGTGGCCGATAAACTCTTTTGAGACACTTGTGCAGACGCTCCAGTTTGGAGACTTAGTCCGGACAATTGGGGTTATATGTTACTTTGTAATTTTCCTTAGTAAGGCTTACGCCTCATTAATATATTAATGTCTGTCTCATTCTGAGAATTGTAACTCGGCCAGGGTCATGCAGCACCCGGGTTGAGCTGAGTTTTCTGTAAGGGAGTCGGCACTAAATTGTTTCTGTGTTGAGCAGGCATGTGCAGATGTATCTGTGCCAGTTGGGAATTTGACGGTTATTTATCTTTTGTTAATTGGGTTGGAGTTTTTTTTTTACCTATTAATTAAAATCGGGGAGGTGTTCTAACAAGTGGACGACACCCGCTGGTGCCGTTTACTACAGGGATGTATCATGTCATATTTTGCTGGATCTCGTCTGGACGCATGACCATGCCTGAGGTCAAGTTTTTTTACGAACACTTTAAGCATGTTTCAGTACATTCATTACATAGATTCTGAGTTGCGAAATTCAATTCTACTGTTCAGCTAATTTTGTAACCATTAAATTTTGCCATAGCCAGTTTAAATATGGTCACAGTTTATATTCTGCCATAGTTTAAATTTTGTAACTGTTAACCTTTTATTGCTCACAATACCAGTTAAGTAATGTTAAAGAATACAAGACTAATCAGTATCAGTTATGAGTATTTATGGGTGGTCACGTTCCACTATTTTATTAAATTTTGTCAGGAATATAAAAGAAATGAGAAATGCAGTTAGGCAACCGGACATCCATGTTGACCTCGTGATGGCACTTATTATCATTATCATTATTGAGATCCGAAATTAATAATTAAACTTTTGCTGAGTATGGGTGCACCGTTCGGGCGATTTAGCCAAATTGACTTTGGCTGTGCATATACTTATAATTTTGGGGCATGTCTACTCTACTCTTTGGGGATGTATTAATTGAAGTTTTGGGGTTTAGTTTTTTAATTGGAAGTTAAGGTGGGCCGGATACTTGGTCAGAATAAGGGGGGTTGAGGGTGTATGATGACAAAATATGCGTTGCTAACCAGGTGAACATGTGATGTGCTATTTATATGTAAATGTGTTTCTATGTTAATTATATGTTATGTGTTATGCCTTATGTGATTGTTACACTATTATACGTGATTATGCATATATATATCGTGTTATGATTTGTGTAATTACTGGGAGGGTCGAGACTATGCGCCAGTTCACATTATTATTATTATTTATGCGCCATTAATATTCAAGCAACTATTTGGCGATGCATATGTTAATGGACTTATAATAACGATTGGGGGTTTTTGGAAGTGAGCTATTTTTGATTGTAAAATACTTGTAATTATCTTGCTTTTCAAGGGCGCATATATTGTACAAAAGCCGAATACAAAAAATCCTGTTATTGTTATCAGAGCAGAGTTTCATTTGCAGGTCCCATCATACTGGACCCAGCACAGTTTTGGCTTCTCTAGGCTCTTGCCTAGTTCTAAATAACTTGTGGCCTCTCTTTCAAAAAAAAAAATAAAATAAATATAAAAATAAATATAAATAAATATAAAAAAAAAGGAAGTGATTTTTTTATAGATAAAAGCATAAAAGGAAAGAGGGGTTACAGAGTGATCCGAACGACAAGTGCAGATGAAATCATGGACCATGGGTAAACTAAGTGTAGATGAACGCCGAGAAATGGGACTGATTTTCGGATTACCGACCAAGATTAACTAGTGTAATCAGTGAAGGTGATAGATAGGATAGGGATGAGTTAATATAAACAATTAATAGTAGTAATAAAAGAAAAACAGTAGTAATAAACAATAAACAATAATAAAATGTTGATAGATAAACAATAAGAAACATTAGTAGTGTGTAGCACCTATGGTATAAGAATAATGTTAGACGATTATTAAAAGATAAGTTTTAGTAGAAAATAAGATCAATTTAAAAACCATATTGTTAGATTTAATTAAAGGAATTCTTTTGTTCAATTAAGAAATAATGTTAAATGTTCATACAAATGGTAGACAACAATTTGTATGGTAGTATGTCAACCAATTTTATTGTGTTAATAACTAAGAAACAAATTACTTATGATTTAAATAAATAGTAAAACATCCTATATTACAAAATAGTAACAAGGATGGTGATCACAATATTGTAAATGGTGTCAAGACACCATCCACCAATGTTGTTAGTTTATCTAAAAAAAGTTGTATTTTAAAAGAAGGAATGCGGCTGGATCATGAGAAGACCATACACCATTTTAATGTTATATGTTACCATAGAAAGATTGTGTAAGAAATATTTGAAAATACAGACAAGCAATTGTATAAGTTTAATAATCACAATAATACCATTGTAATAAGATAGGGAAAAAGGATGTTAGACAAGGAATGATTTTTTTAAATTATAATAACATTTATTTATAGTAAAATGGCCCAAAGTCATTCAAAAAAAAAAGACACTATAACTAAGTAATGGCAAGCTGAACCTATGAAAGTAATAGGTAATGTTTAAATGGTGTAAACTAAGAAATTCTAGACATTTATAGCTTAGGCCTATAAAATGCCTAACTGTCAAAATTCAGAAAAAGCAAGTTATAAGCAATTAACCATTGTATTTCAGAAATAAGACAAAGTGACTTGTTAATTTCAATTATCTAACCATAAGAGTATGTCAGAAATAGAGTAAACATAAAAAATAAGTGAAATATGTAATAAAATAACATTAGCAAATTGGTCAAAACGTTAATACAGGACCAACCCCAGCATTATGGGATATCAAATTAATCTTTGAAAGAAAATAAAGAATTAGATGTTAATATCTCACACATTGGTAATAACACCAATTAATTATAGCAATTATAAAATATTAGGTCAATTTGGTGCAAAAAACCCAAGCTTTCATAACAATGTAAACAAAATTCTTAACCAATCAGAAGCAGGGAATTATGCTTGGAATTAAGAAAACCGTTAGAATTTTAGCCAGTCCATTATTAACGCTCAAGGTATGCAGATGCCAAACTGAACCCGCTCTAATTAAAAAATAATAAGAGGGAAATGTACTCAAAATGAACAAATATGAATAATAGAAGTTGAATCTGGATCCATTGAACCCATGATGAAACAATAAATCAAAATTCAATAATTAACATTAAAAAACATTGACTAAATAAAATAGAAAAAAAAAGAAAACCCAAATGATGAGGAACTAAATACTATAATCAACAATATTTGGAAGAATTACCTGGGACTAATCAGAAGAAACAACAAGATTTTGTTAAGTATAAATGAATTCTATATAATAGCGAATAAAATTAATTAACTTTTCCACAACACAATAACTCTCACTCCGAACTTGGTATAATAAATTCTTTCAAGGATTAATTGAAAATATATATTAAAACTGTAAGTGAAACTGTAACTTAACCTCTATGCGACGCCTACAAGTTGACACACTTTTTAGACACTAAGAACCGAGTTGTAAGTAAACCTGTACAGTATTTAATTAACACTGATGTAAGGTTGTGTACTTTCATAAACATCTTGTTTATTTTGCTGTAATCCAAAGAACTTATTCATCGTTCTGAACAAAACAGTGTATCATTAACCAGAACGCTTGAAGACACGCTTGACCACCCTATGAGCGAGTAAAATTTGATAGCCGGAGCAAACTTTTTTATAATAACAAATATTTTGTACTTAACTTATAAATAATCAGCAAATCTGGACACTAATAAATTAGTACTGAACACTAATAACTTAATCGTTCCTTGTTTTATTTGATAAATGTCTTAATAATTGTGTACTTTAGCAGTGAAGAAAATTTTTTACCAGAATTATAGGTTGGCAACACCTCAGACTCCACTCGAGATTTGAATTTGCGCCAGTCCGTTTGGGTAAGTTTAAATTATTATCGAAGAAAAAGAAGACGACGCAGGAAGAAACTTTTAATTGTTTTTAGTAAAACAATTTGTCGCCTATCGGGAATTAAGGTACATTAATATAAGGACAGGTAAGGAGAAGAACGATACACATTCAGTACTGGTTATTAGTGCGTTCGCGATCATCACCGTTAGCGATAGAAAGAAGATCAAGCAGAGGCGAGTCACATTATAAATTGACAATTCCAACGAGAAAGTAAAGACCGTACTAAGAGAGATGGGTAGTTACAAATTTATGCCAACAACGTGTGGCTTAAGAAACATACAGATTGACAGATTACAAGCTGACGCCAACAACATGTGGCTTAAGAAACATACAGATTGATAGATTATAATATATATATTGCGACAACACAACTGAATTAATTCTTGCGCATAGGAATATGGTGTGTGTCTTATAAATCAACAAGTCTATATTGGAGGTATTATAATTATTTATTGCACACCAATTGAATAGTTCATACGATATATTTTTAAACATACACAAATGTTATGAATTTTGAAATATTGTTTGAAAACAGTTTATATAAAGTTCAGATCTGAATTTGTTACTTGAGTGAAGATATTCCAATTTGATGCAGCGAGATGGCTGATGACAATTCGTATATCTCACGTGACCTTCCTTCGTGGATTCTGCTGGGATGGTGTCCTGATGATAAACACGCTGAACTTGCTCGGCGAACTGCAACACTGCCTCGCTGCGATAACACTGATTATGATTGTTAATGGTTTTTAAACTGTTTTAATATTGTTATAGTTTATTTATGTATCTCAAGGTGTAATGTGGGTGTTTAATGGAAAACGGTGTATAGGCGTACACCTTCCGGCACGTCTTCAAGTGTCCTCGCATCACACAGATCTACCGCGGTCAGTAGATCTCCCTATGAGGATATCTTGACTAACACGGATACTTGTAAATCACAATATTATTTATTAAAACTGAAATACTTGGGTCTGTAGAATAACTCACACAGAGTTCCAAGTTTTCGTACACCTTTCACACTGTTTACGTGTTCACGCAAGAGAAACTTCTTGAACGCGGACCGCACGTTTAGTAGACGAATGCTCAAGATGAACTAACTTGATCTGCTCATGGCAAAAGACAATTTTCAATGATTTTACTGCGTTCGAATTGGCCAATTATTGGTCACATGATAATTTATGCACACGGCACTAATAGTTCTTCATGCAACACTTTGCATGAAATTGGCAAAGCCTCCACAGATAATTATCTGGGATTTTATTACTTTACGCCTGAGTGAGTTTTAAATAGAGATTTCATATAACAAAAATTCACACTTAACAGTTACTTGAAGATCACAGAATATAGGGAAATTGTAGCTAATATTAAATTTTATGTCTTGTTCAAGTCTCATGTAAATCGGATAATTATAACGGACACAATAGAGAAAAATGTTAATAACTCGCGCACCCGAGCACACTTTCACAAACACATTAATAGAAAAATGACGAATAAAATTTTTATGAGTTTGACCTATTCTAAATTTTTATCGTAATACAATACAAAAATTATAGCTAAAAAAAAAACAATTTGAACAAGAAACAAATTTAAACATGAAAATGTTCGTCATCCATGCATAAGACATAGTTCATTGCTTATCATGATCCTGTGTTCTATCGCAATATATATTATACCAACACTGCTGAGTGCTATATGAGAAACGGTGGGTGTTTTGAATAAAATTCTTACTCATGTTGAGTTGAAAATAATTTTAAAATTTGTTAAATTATTAAATTATAAATATATTATAAATTATATTATAATTATAATATATTATTAAATTATAATTATAAATATTATAATTTATAAATTATTAAATCTCAAAATTTCGTACTAAAAATTTGTCACTATTATTCGCATAATGTTTTTTTTGTGTGCTTAGCATACACATAATTATTGTAAATACACAAAATAACATTTCCATAAAATATTCATAAATCTAATACACACCAAACACAAATTAACATACACAAATAAACATGTATAGAAATAAGTTTTTTTGTACTCTAAAATGTGCTCTCGACTTGCTCAGATATTCTTTTTAAATTGCATTTTTTTTAATCATATCTTTTAATTATTACTTTATTTTATGCACATAAATGTCAGTATAATATTAAGGAAATATCAATCAAATCTCGAATCAATAAAATATCTATGATACATTACAATCTTCAAAAATAATTTTGAAAAAATTTGTAAGTATTAAAAAATCATTATAAAATTTGTGTAATCTATTACCCTAATTTAACCATATAAATTTTACAATTATTACTATTTACACAATTAGTATATAGAGTCTATCATTGTCTCTTTTATATACTCTTTTTTTTTGTCATTTATGACCCGTTTGTTGACGAGTAAAATGGGTTTATGTCACCTTATTGTTAATGAGGTGATACTCGGTGATGCTTCGTCATGATCCTGAGTCCTGTGTCGATCCTCCACCATCCTCTGGTCCTCGTGGAATCTGTTACTCGTATGGTGTTACTGCTCCATACGTACTCAGATATCGACCTCGGATGCTATAAACCTTTCCTATGCAGTCGGGCATAGCCTTCGGCTGCACAACTGTTTCAGTATACTGGGGTGAGAATTGCGATGCCTCACTTATTTATACTGTCTGGTGCAAAAATCATGTTTCGACAACTCTGTACACGATTTGGATTATCACAGTTTGTCAAGCGTCCCTTTACAGATTTGTTTATTTTTTGTACTTATTTTAATTCTTTTCGCAACATGCGAAGTCTTTTGATTATTACACGATGTTCAAACGATCGGTAATTTTCTTTTGTATAATCGTATATTAATAGTTCTTGCATACTTCAATTATTCTGATTGCTATTCACCTTTATTTACACTGCATAAAAATGCATTGTTTGTTTCACACTAGATTTGACATGTGTGCGTCTTTTTATTATTAATACTGTGGCATAATTCGTTTTGTCATATATTTCATGCACTAGCCATAATTTAAATAAATTAGTTTGTTAATTCCCACTTATTCAGGGGTGATGCCAAGCCGGTTTCTACTTGCTTCACACACACATATCACTTACACACGCTTAGCTTGTGTGTGGCGTGATATTCCGGTACCGACCTGTACGTTCGGTCTCCCCGTTCACTGGTTATTCACAGCTTTCAATACATATTTTTATGTATTGACAATATTAATTATTCATCATACTAATTTTGCAGTTTTTTAAATAATTGAGTCAATGCACAGTAGCATACGCAGATGTACTGTTGCAATACATACATATATATATTCAAACATTTGTTGCTACAGTCTATTTCTTGATATACAATATGTTTAAAATTTATATTTCCTTTACCTCAAGATGTTATTTTTACCTTATTTGGAACATGTTTCGGGATCCTTAGTGTTCCCATCATCAGCCTTTCTAATTTTGAATCTTGTGGAGTACCTGTGTGCTGATTGGCTGTTGTTATGGCTTCCCATTGGTTTTTGGTTTTTTAAATTGTTATTATTGTGTGTGATTCTCATGTACATACACAAAATACTAAAATATACACCACAATTCCGGAACATTCCTGTATGGTTGGTCGTGACATACACTCCAAACAGGAGGATTTTTTAACTTGCTGCCAGGTTCCAAGCAGTGAATTATCACCATTCATTTTTTCAGGTTACTAAAAATGCTCAATTTTGTATGTTGATTTAACATTTACAATATTTAAGACACGAAAATACCATTTGCAATAATACCATACGAAAATATGGTAATAGTCGGCAGTGACAACCTGAAAAACAGGTTGTGGCAGCCACAAAACTTGTAAAAACAGCGTTTTTTAAGTTTCTACGTAAACTATAGGTCAAAACCAGGTGCGGACGCGAAATTTTTTTTGCAATAAACCAATTATGGGATCCAAATAATGTAAACCATGTTTTTTTTATTTTCGACGTGGAATCCACGTCTAATTCAGCTGCGTACAGGGAAAATAACGCTGTTTTTTTACGTAAATAAGGTAAAATTGACGCTGTTGGGTTAACAAGCAAACTAACCTAACAATTAACCTTTCTCGCTTTTTGTAAAATTGATTTCGAAAAAAAAATTGGTAATTCCGGGTGGCTCAAAGGCCCCTCGCCAGTTATGTCTCCCTCTGTGCCAGAACTCGTTTTCCACTATTTCTCGGTTTTTGTGAGATCACTGGAAAAGCAACCAACTCGAAGCAGCATTGTGTTCGCTAGAAGTAGGCCTAATCATGCATTTTTTCGCAACTTGCAAATACAAGTGGGAATTTGTATTTTATTGAGGTTATAAAAAAATAACCAAAATAAAATTCGTAACATCAATATTCCGTGAATATGTTACCTACGTTCTGACTGTGGCTTGTAATTTTCGTTCCTGAAAAAACACAAACTGCCTCGCTGCGCATCACTTGAACAACTGCACGTAAACTTAGCATTGCTAGACTTTTTAAATTTTATCACACTTATCTTCTACATTTACTTTCAAAACCGAACCGTACCGTTAACGTTAACCCAGTTAACCTCACAGAGTACGAATATATTACGGTTTAACCTTACCCGAACCGCAATGCCCATGACAGTGTTGCCAGGTCAATCCACACATGGTAAATTTCCCCACATGGCTACCCAAAATTTCCCCACTGAAACAAATTCGCTTACTTTATGCAGTGTCTCATTTTATAGAGTCTGAGTATATTCTAAATGCTTAAATACTACTACAAGAATCGGGTCTTGGAGAATAGTCAACGGCAAAATAAAACTTCCGTTGCCGCGCGTGTACTTTATTTCGGTTTCCGATGTGTACACCAACTGTTTTCTTCACAAGTAACTAATGCCAGCTTATGGAGGTTATGTACGACAATGTAACTTAAATAAAATTTACTTTGTTAGTGTACATTAAAAGGGTGTATTTATTGGAAGTACAGAAATTAGGGTAATTATGCTCGATCCGGATTATGCTCAAATTGCGGTGAAATATTTCTTTTCCTATTCTTCGATACTATATAAACACGAGAAAAATAATTTTAAACGGCGGTCGAACCTATTTATGGGGGAAAAAATTAAATAATTACATAAGACAACTGGGTTGGATGAAAAGCGAGTTGAGCCGATACCTGCCGGTTAGGTTCGGAAGGGCCGCGGGTTATAGTTCATTGTTTCATATAATTCTTGCAAAAATTAAGGCGAACCATTTTTCAAATATTTAAGACGTCAAAAAATATTTAAGACGTCATTCGCTGTGCATTTGTGCGCCGTCGCTCAGTTAACATGGCGGCCATTCACTTTACATGCGCGCTTATGGGAGTAATTATTTAATTTTTTTTCCTCCGTAAATAGGTTCGACCGCCGTTTAAAATTATTTGTCCCGTCTTTATATAACATAGAAGAATAGGAAAAGAAATATTTCACCGCAATTTGAGCATAATCCGGATCGAGCATAATTACCGAAATGAGTTTACATTTATCGCACAATTACGGTACAGAGACGATTTTGGGAGGTTGTGGCTACGTTTACCAATATAACTTAACCTTTTAGATTTTTAAAATTAATTAGACTTAACAGACATTTCCTTAGTGTACATTCAAAGACTGTATATAACATTAAAGGCTGTATTTATTCAAAGTACCGAAATTAAGACGTACTTCCAATTTAGAACCTAGTACAATCTAATGTATAACCAAACAAGTACATTGAAATCCTTTTTTCAACATAATGCAATAAAAAGCAATGTGCAGTTTCTGTTAACATGCAAATGATTAAGTATTAATAATGGATTACAGTGGAAT
Organism: Magicicada septendecula; assembly: GCA_034769895.1. Taxonomy (NCBI): domain Eukaryota; kingdom Metazoa; phylum Arthropoda; class Insecta; order Hemiptera; family Cicadidae; genus Magicicada; species Magicicada septendecula. The sequence goes on from CM068368.1 coordinate 452,134,911, forward strand.
TTAATGTTACTACGGTCTGAATTAATGCAAATAAAATTGGGAGATCTCGTAAACATATTAAAGAATGCTTGTATATTACACACAAAATTATTACAGTACGGACCTTTGTTAATGAATAGAAACAAATTTGACTCTATACTTTAGTATGAACCAATAAAATTCACCTTTTTTCAAATACCAATATCTGTTGTTTTTTCATACCCTTAAAAAAAGGTCATTAACAACATACATTATGAGAAAACGTGATTACAAACCAGCCATTAGTTACTTGTGAAGAAAATAGATATAACATTTACAAACATCAAATCTTCAATTCTCTCCTTATTTGTTTTATAAAAACTGGAGTTTCTACTGCAGGTTTGAAGTCTACTAACTACTTAATTAAATATACATAATTGCTCCTGTATCTTGTTGGGTAACATATTATATTAATACATCTGCTTCCTACTCATATGTGCAAACAATGTTTTTAATGTACGGTCCTAAAATCTTTATCAACACTTTATATCTTTAAGATTTAGACAAAGTCTAATGAGCAACTTGGCCTAACCTGAATTTACATGACCTGGCTCAGAGCAACTTTATTTTGGCAAATACAAAGATGAAGACTGGTTGCAATTACTTCAGGGCTCACACCTGCTGCCAGGCTTAGTTCTATAACATGATAAGGAAGAAAGAAATCAGCCCAAACCTGCAACCACTGTGGGAAGGCTTTTACACCATTACCAATAAGATTAATGATGTCATCTAAGAATAACTCATTAGCTTTATTTATACATTTAATGCATCTTAATTAGTACACTAACAGCACTCCTCTTTCTTACAGTATTAAAACACATTACCGTACACAAACTCAAAAGAATTTCTTGTTTTCAGTTTAAGAAAGTTGAAATCGTGTATTTATTTTCTTTTCCATTCACTATTTGTAAAACGTGTTAAAATTAATATGTGTACGCTTACTATATTGAAATCCAATGTTCACTATCCAATAATTACAAATTTTGTGGAATTGTGAAATTAGTAACATTATGTACTAATGTGTGATTATCAGTTGAATTTCTGAATTCCTTTGATTCATTAATAAATCTTACTAATTGGTTTCTTTATGTCTAAATGATTTCTTATTAGTTTTTAATCTTTGTGTTTTCATTATTCATTTGTAAATTTTTGCATTTTGTTGTCCATGACATGTTCATTGATTAACTAATTATCATTAAAACACACAGAGGACTGATCCTCTTTTGCAAGAGGATCAAATCAAATTGCTGATTTCTTTCTTCCTTATCATGTTATAGAACTAAGCCTGGCAGCAGGTGTGAGCCCTGACGAAATTGCAACCAGTCTTCATCTTTGTATTTGCCAAAATAAAGTTGTTCTGAGCCAGGTCATGTAAATTCAGGTTAGGCCAAGTTGCTCATTAGACTTTGTCTAAATCTTAAAGATATAAAGTGTTGATAAAGATTTTAGGAGCGTACATTAAAAACATTGTTTGCACATATGAGTAGGAAGCAGATGTATTAATATAATATGTTACCCAACAAGATACAGGAACAATTATGTATATTTAATTAAGTAGTTAGTGGACTTAAAACCTGCAGTAGAAACTCCAGTTTTTATAAAACAAATAGGGAGAGAATTGAAGATTTGATGTTTGTAAATGTTATATCTATTTTCTTCACAAGTAACTAATGGCTGGTTATTTGTAATCACGTTTTCTCATAATGTATGTTGTTAATGACATTTTTTTAAGGGTATGAAAAAACAACAGATATTGGTATTTGAAAAAAAGTGAATTTTATTGGTACATACTAAAGTATAGAGTCAAATTTGTTTCTATTCATTAACAAAGGTCCGTACTGTAATAATTTTGTGTGTAATATACAAGCATTCTTTAATATGTTTACGAGATTCTCCCAATTTTATTTGCATTAATTCAGACCGTAGTAACATTAAATTCTACTGTAATCCATTATTAATACTTAATCATTTGCATGTTAACAGAAACTGCACATTGCTTTTTATTGCATTATGTTGAAAAAAGGATTTTAATGTACTTGTTTCGTTATACATTAGATTGTACTAGGTTCTAAATTGGAAGTACGTTTTAATTCCGGTACTTTGAATAAATACAGCCTTTAATGTTATATACAGCCTTTGAATGTACATTAACTAAGGAAATATCTGTTAAGTGTAATTAATATTAAAAATCTAAAAGGTTAAGTTAAATAATTAAACGTAACCACAACCTCCCAAAATCGTCTCTGTACCGTAATTATGTGCGATAAATATAAACTAATTTCTGTACTTCCAATAAATACATCCTTTTAATGTAAACGAACAAAGTAAATTTTATTTAAGGTACATTGTCGTACATAACCTCCATAAGCTGGCATTACTTACTTCAAATAAATACAGCCGTTAATATTATATACAGCCTTTTATCCATACAATAAATACAGCCTTTGAATGTACACTAACTAAGGAAACGTTTGTTAAGTCTAATTAATTTTAAAAATGTAAAAGGTTAAGTTATATTGTTAAACGTAGCCACAACCTCCCAAAATCGTCTCTGTACAGTAATTATGTGCGATAAATTTAAATTAATTTCTGTACTTCCAATAAATACACCATTTTAATGTACACTAACAAAGTAAATTTTATTTAAGTTACATTGTCGTACATAACCTCCATAAGCTGGCATTAGTTACTTGTGAAGAAAACAGTTGGATGTACACATCGGACACTGAAATATAGTACATGCGCGGCAACGGAAGTTACATTTTGCTGCTGACTATTCCCCAAGACCCTTTTGTTCTTCATGTATCATGGTCATGAAATGGTTTAAGTTGGGGCCTATTTTATGTAAGGGGAAAACATAACGTTACAATATTGTAATTACTTTTATTTCTATAATTATCTATAAGTATTACTTGTACAAACAAAACTGGCTTAGCAATGGGTCTACTTAGGAAATTATGGAATTCTGCTGAAATTTCGAATAGTTCTGGAGGGGAATTGATCCTCTGATAACCCCCTCCGCAAGTTACTCCACTGATCCCACTCTACACAGTTCCAAGAAATCCTGTATTTAGAAGTTCAAAAGAAAGTGGTACAGACTCTAAAGATCTCACTGTAGCACCCACTACTGGGACAGTTCATGGTTTAGAGCTTCCCTTATGTGCCTGGTAAGTGAAGGAGAAGGGATCTATTTAACGTGCAAGTTGAAAAATATATTTAATTATTGCACTTAACTTGATATAAGTACTGATTACATTTCAGGATTATTATTTTCAGAAATAATGTATGTAAACCAGTTTTCCCCATATAAAGTTAATTAAAATTCTTTAATGCATAGCATTCCAGGCATTTACAGTAGTAGATTCGTATTACTAAATTTGAATTTACACAAATAATTCTCTTCGATTAACCAGAGTTACACAAACAAACTAAATGCTGAGTGTCCTCCTAGTGTATAAATTCAGCTAAAACAGTATTCCAAAAACTTACCTTGTTACTAGAATATGTGACATGATGAACTTTTCATCATGTGTTCAACTTTGTGTTCGGAGTTAAGCATTTTAATAATTTTTATTTATGCAGGCGTATAGCAAAATCTGATCATCATGGAAAAGGAATAAGGCATTTTGTAATAGCAATTAACTGATTAGTTGATTAGTTCCTGCTGTATTACCGAATCATATTACAAGATCAATTTTTGTTTAATTGAAAAGATATATTTTAACTGTTTCTTTTGGTGCAATCTGTAAATTCCATGACACACGTCCATAAAGGTTTGAAAATATGCTTACTCCAGTTTGATAGGAATAAATTCTCAAAAAACTAATAGAAATTTGTTATGTCTGATCACACCAGCTATCCTCTCTATTGAAAATGAGCCTTTTATCCAAATTTATCATATAGTATTGTGCCAAGATATTACACTACACTATGTCCAGTCCCGGAAGGCGGCTAGAGGATTAGGAGACCCTTGGCTCACGCACGCTCACTGGCAGGCCACCTAACAATAGGCAGGGGCTGGCACTTGACCTGCGCTGCTGTCTTTTTACTATAATACAGTTTACTATAATAAATTAAATTTGTTATTCTGCTTAATCTTATAGTTTTGGTCGTTCCATTTAATTCAGACTGTGATTTCAATTAAAATAAGTCCAAACACGAAGTTTATATGACGATTTTCAAATGTTTTACTCTTATTTATTTATTTTGAAATATTGTGATTGCTAAACTTCTGAGAATTATTTACGCGAGTGTTATTAAAAAAATGTTATTATTAAAAACTAAGATTCTGATCATTTAATTTACTTTTCAAATATTTTTCTGAGACACTTCCTTTGGATGCCAGAAGCCGGTTAAATGGCCCTATGGTTCATTGTTGGAACTGCTAGCGGCTGATTAAATCGGCCCGTCAAATGACACTGAGAACTGCCAGCGGCCGATCTCGCTGGCTTTTTGTATATTCATCGTAGCGGATGCATTACTTGTAGTATCTTTTTATACTACACGTCAAATTAATCCTAAATAGTTAGGCTACTTTACTTTTTTTATACAAGGCTTTAAACTCGAGCTCAAAATTCAACTAAGTATATACTCAGAATTTTAAAATTAACTTTCTCTCTGCGTTCAAAGCTCTGATGCTTATTTTGCAGGCTTGAGACTGCCGATGGCCGCATTAAAAGTTATATACAAGTTTTTCAATATTTACAAATTTACACCAATTAAAAATCAAAATTCTAATAAAATATTTACAAAATGTAGCAATTTTGTTGTTTTGCTAAATGTAGCTTGGGTTGAGTGCAACTTTACACTATAGGTGCACAACCAAAATCGTCTTCATCAGTGATGTCGTCACATTCATCCTCATCGGAGTCATCAGGTGGTAAGTTTACAATCAGTTCCTGAACACTTGCTTCATTTAACCCCTCGTTCCTCCAGTCTTCATCAATCAACTTCTCTACATGGTCGACGTATTTAGTCCACATGTCGGAAGTAAAGTTGACAACAGATTCTCTAAATAGGTTTTCAATATCTGCCAGTTTAAAGGTTGTATTCCTAACCTTTACGTAATTTTTAGATTCACCCAAACCATTTCAATAGGGTTGTAATGACAGTGATAGGGCGGTAGACGAATTACTTTGAAACCCAACTCAGATGCTTTTTTATCGATCACATAGGTAGGTGTTGGTGGCTTATGTAACTGAACTAAAGCATATAGTTCCACCTTACGAAGGTTATCTGGAAAAGGGACGCCTCGAGCTTTCAACCAGCTGATCATTTTACTTCCATGTTCCTTAAGGAAATGGAAGTATGGTGATGGCAAAAAAAATCGTGTTCGAGATTATTGCAGATTCTGATTGTACTACACTCAAAACATGAAAAAAAGTCATTTTTCGAAAAGTGTCTGTGTGTGTCTGTAGATTTTTTTCTATGGCAAACAATAAGAGCTGCAAATTCAAACAGAATCAAATAATTTTTTGCATACAGCCCTGATTTGTAGAGTACTCATGACATATTGTTTTTGGTGAATATCAGTTGAGGGAAAGGGGTAGTTTACCTACAATGTTTTTTTTAAATCAAGGGCAATTTTTTATATGGCAAACGATAACAGTCGCAAATTCAAACAGAATCAAATAATTTTTTGCACAAAGCCCTGAATTGTAGAGTTCTCAAGATCTTTTGTTTTTGGTGAAGATCGGTTTAGGGAAAGGGGTAGTTTACCTGCAACTTTTTTTTTATAAAGGGTAATTTTTTCCTATGGCAAACGTAAAGAGCCGCAAATTCAAACAGAATCAAATACATTTTTGCATACAGCCCTTAATTGTAGAGTACTCAAGACCTGTAGTTTTTTTGTGAATATCGGTTAAGGGAATGGGGTAGTTTACCTGCAACTTTTTTTTTATCAAGGGTAATTTTTTCTATGGCAAACGATAACAGCCGCAAATTCAAACAGAATCGAAAATGTTTTGCATACAGCCCTGAATTGTAGAGTTCTCAAGACCTGTTGGTGTTGGTGAAGATCGGTTAAGGGAAAGGGCCGGCAACATTTTATGTTTTAACAAGGGTAATTTTTTATATGACGAACGACAACTGCCACAAATTCAAACACAATCAACTACTTTTTTGCATACCTTTTTGAATTATAGAGAACTCAAGGTTTGTTGATTTTGTCGAAGATTGGTTTAGGGAAAGGGGTAGTTTACCAGCAACATTTTATGTTTTAACAAGGGTAATTTTTTTATGATGAACGATAACTGCCATAAATTCAAAGAGAATCAAATAATTTTTTGCATACGTTCCTGAATTGTAGAGTACTCAAGGTGTGTTGTTTTTGGTGAAAATCAGTTAAGAGAAAGGGGTAGTTTAAGTGCAACGTTTTATGTGATAACAAGGTTAATTTTTTTTATGACGAACGATAACTGCCATAAATTCAAACATAATCAAATAAGTTTTTGCGTAAGTCCATAAATTGTAGAGAATTCAAGGCCTGTTGATTTTGGTGAAGATCGATTAAGGGAAAGGGGTAGTTTACCTGCAACATTTTATGTTGTAACAAGAGTAAAGTACTTAATTTTGATAAATAAAGTATCCTGATAAGATGATCTTAATAATCCACTGTAGAAATGTAGATGAAATATCTATAAACGAAGAGGCTAGTTAAACAGGGTGGGGGTAATTTTCTATAATTGAAAATTATAGTTGAAGTGGGAGGGGATAATGTTTATATGTGTAAAACGTTATCGACAACACAGTAGTAGTTTTTTGTTAAAATTCCTTCCCGGTCTGTTTGGCCGTAGTCCAATGTTTTCTGCAAAACCAGACGTTTCGGCAGTGCCGTCGACTGCCATCATCAGTGAAAATCGAGTGCGATAACGTGAGATGGTATACGTTAGTGACCACAGTACTGTGGTTAAGGCTGAAGCAATAAGTGGAAAGAAGTAGTTTCTATGGAAACATGCCATTTCGTAAATGATTTTAAATATAAATCTTAGAACATGGAAGTCATGTATGGTTCTCCATACCGATATTTAAAATTTCGTGCTAGTAAAAAGACAAACAATTATTTTAATTACGTATAACAACTATTATTTCATATATCGTTTATTTGAAATAAAAATATGAGGTTTGAAAATAATCTTTATATCTATATATTAAAATCTGTTACATATGTTGATTAATTTTTTCAGTATTATAACAATAAAGAGGTGGGTCGTCAATCTGCTCTTTATCGAGTATCACAATCGATGAATCGGAACAATTAAAAAAAAAGAAATTGGCCAAGGCCGACGCCAGGAATTTTAAGATTCTCGTAATTTCGAGGTCAAGTTGTAAAATCAAAAATCAATTTGAAAAAATATTACATATTAAAGGGAGTTTCACAGAAAAATAGTTGAAAAATAAATAAGATGATCAGTAACTTAGTTTTTAATAATCATCATTTTTAATAATAGTCGCTTAGATGGTGTTCTAAAGTTTAACAATAACAATAGTTCAAAATAAACAAGTAAATGTAAAACATTTGAATATTGCCATAAAAACTTCGTGTTTGGACTTATTTTAAATGAAATTACAGTCTGAATTCAATGGAACAATCAAAATTAAAAGTTTAAGCATGACAATAAAATTTAATTTATTGTAGTGGACTGTAACTAAAAAGACAGCAGCGCAGGTGAAAGGCCTGTCCCTGTCTATTGTTAGGTGGCCTGTCAGTGTGTGTGTGTGTGTGTGTGTGAGGGTCTCCTAATCCTCTAGCCGCATTCTGGGACTGGACATAGTATACATTTGTATACTGTAATACAGTATACTCGTATTATATGCAGACTGACAGGGTTATAAAAAATTCTGAAAGAATTGTTGCTTTTACAACACCATCCTTTATCAAGTGACTACTCAAATCTGCCAGTTTTTCACAGAAACTGAAGTTTGATGATAAGATCCCCTAGTGATGCTCCAAACATTTCAAGGATTCTCCTGGCCTTAAAAAACTGGACTGGCCTCATTGATTGACATGACTAATGTTAAATTTACTTTGGGATACTTCCAAACATAATACAGTTTACAATAAACAAACAAAATATTATGCCTGTCTAATTTTTCCAGAACTGTATACACATAATTTGATCTGGATAGAACATTTATTAAACAATAATACTATTTGATGCAAATAATTAAAATATCGGTATGGAGAACCATACATGACTACCATGTTTTAAGATTTATATTTGAAATCATTTTAGAAATGAAATATTTCTACAGAAACTACTTCTATCATCAGCCTCAACCACAGAATTTTGATCACTAACAAATACCACCTCATGTTAGCGCACTCGATTTTCACTGATGATGGCAGTCGATGGCACTTCCGAAATGTCTGGCTTTGCAGAAAACATTGGACCACAGCCAAACAGCCTGGGAAGGAATTTTATCAACAAACTACTTCAATGTTGCTGATAACGTAGTACACATATAAAAAATTATCTCCTCCCCTTCACCTATCATTTTCATTTATAGAAAATTATCCCCTCCCCTACCCCTTTTCATTTATATATATTTCATCTACCTTTCTACAGTGGATTATTATGACCTTCTCAGGATACTTTATTTATCAAAATGAAGTACTTCACTCTTGTTAAAACAAAACGTTGCAGGTAAACTACTCCTTCTCCTTAACCGATCTTCACCAAAATCAACAGATCTTGAGTCCTCTACATATGCAAAAAATTATTTGAGTTTGCGGAAGTTATCATTCGCCATAGACAAAATTCTACACACAGACATCTTTCTAAAAATGACTTTTCTTTATGTTTTGAGGGTAGTACAATCAGAATCAGTCCTCACGGGACACTAATTATTAGATACAATGTTTACCTTCATTTAAGCCAGCTTCCACTCACTGTGTACTTTCTCAGAGGCTATAACATGTTCTTTTTAACGTTGCCGAACATAAATTGATGTTAAATTAAAAATAAAGTAAAGGCTTAGCACCTTAAGTTTGCAACGTGGAAGTTGAAGAATCTATTTTATTATTGCACTTAACTTGATATAAGTACTGATTACATTTCAGGATTATTATTTTCAGAAATAATGTATGTAAACCAGTTTTCCCCATATAAAGTTAATTAAAATTCTTTAATGCATAGCTCTTTCCAGGCATTTATGGTAGTAGATTTGTATTACTAAATTTGAATTTACACAAATAATTCTCTTTGATTAACCAGAGTTACATACACAAACTAAATGCTGAATGTCCTCCTAGTGTATAAATTCAGCTAAAACAGTATTCCAAACACTTACCTTGTTACTATGGTGTCTTCGATGGGTACATTGGTGTATAAATTCATTATGTCAAATGATGCTAATGTTGAGTTGTGTGGTATATGGATGTGTTCTAGTTTTTTGACAAGTTCTATGTTGTTTTTAACAGAAGTGTTGTTGGTTAGATTTATGTGTTTTCTGATTAGTTTATCTAGGTGTCTGGCGATTTTGTGGGAGGGTGCTTGTGTGTTCTTTATCAAAGGTCAAATGGGTATATTGGGTTTGTGTATTTTCGGTAATGCGTTTAATTTTTGGGGGTTAGGTTTAATTTGTTTTAGGTACCGGTATTTTATGTTTTCTGTTTGGATTATGTATTTTGCATTATTTATGAATTTGTTTTTGGTATTTTATTGTGGGATCTTTGGTTATTTGTGTTATATTGTTTTCGGAGAAGAATTTCTCAGTTTTATTGTTTATTTCTTGTTTGTTCATTATGACTGTTGTAATTTCTATAGATACTTTTGGTGTGTTTGTTGTAATTTTGTGTTTTACATAATCTTTTGTGATTAAATCATTTGGTGTAAAATGTTCCAGATTATAAAATACACCTAACAGTTTTAACATACAATATATATAGTAACACCTCTATACATAGTAACAGGTATATCAATATGCCTGTAATCACAGGTATGGGTAAGTAATGGCAAATCTTGCATAATCTTGTTATCAGTTATTGTTATCATTCGGCTAGTGCTATTAAATTCATATTGGCCTAAAGTGATCACAAAAGGAATTTATTGTATTTGTTTACAGTCATCAGTGTAGATTCCAAGTGATGATTTGAAATTTATATAAATTAATTTTCACTCACATGAATGAAGTTGCAACCGTAAAGAAATACAGAATATATTTTCTATGACAGCAGACAAGACAGGACACTTGTATTTTGCCTTTTATGTGTGTACACACATTCAGACATCATTTATTTGGATTGACTTCTGCAAGACTACACTTTCACATGTGAAACTTACTTTGTTTATTTTCCTCGTACAACGTTACAGCGTGGTGTTCGCCTTCCTCAGCGAGGTATGATACAGAATGTCCGGAACTTGTAACGGTTTGTCTAGTTGGTAGGTTGTGTGGGGGAGTGTGGAGGTGGAAGGGGGTTATGTAAAATTATAATCCTCAAAGTATAATATTGAATTAATTGGGATGTTATGTTAAATTGTTACAACGGTCTCACCGATCGTCACATAGCACAGTGGAAACCAAAATAAAACACACTTATGAATTTGCAAATTACATTTATTATACAATATTTCATTGGTGTTGTTACATGCTTGTTCACTTCTTTTGTTACATTTAAATCACTGTTGTGTTGTGATTAGCTATGATGAACTGTCGAGTGTTATTGGTACAGAAGACGATGCACTTTCTTTTCTTCGAGAAAAAGGTTTGGTTCACAATCCTCGTCAGTGTGGTAATGGACATGATATGATTTTAGCGCTTGGGCAGCAACAGAGTTGGTGTTGCAATAAGAAGACTTGCCGTGAGTATAAGCCAGTTCGCGAGGACACATTTTTAGAGGGGTCCAAATTACCGCTGAGAACAATAATAAAATTTATTTTTGACTGGTGTGAAGAGCGTAGTAGTGTGAAAAACAGTAAAAAGCAACTGAAAATCGACGCCAAAACACACGCACATTGGACGGCTTACTTAAGACATATCTGTGCCGTAGACATCATGAGCAACCCACAGAAAATTGGAGGACCGAATTTAACAGTTGAAATTGACGAGAGTCTCTTTGCCAAGAGAAAAAATAATGTTGGCCGGGTGTATCCACAACAGTGGGTTTTCGGACGATTCTGTCGAGAAACAAAGGAAAGTTTCTTGTGTCGTGTCGAAGATCGGTCAGCAGCTACCCTCCTACCTCTCATAGTGGCAAATATTGAACCAGGGTCCATTATAATGTCAGATGAGTGGCGTTCATACCATCAAATTGTTAATTTACCACAACAGTACACTCATTTGACTGTAAATCATAGTTATAACTTTGTGGATCCTCAAACGGGAGCGCATACACAAGGCGTAGAAAGCATGTGGCGGTCCTGTAAATGCCGAAACGTGATTGAATGTGGTATGAGAAGGGAACGCTTAGATTCCTATTTAAGTGAGTTCATGTGGTGAACAAGAAATGCAAACGATGATTTGTTTGAGTTCATGTGGAGGTCCGCAGAGGTCCAGAATATCTTTCCAGGTGATGCATTGACAATAATTGTGTAGTTACTGGAACAATCTGGGGATTCACAGACACTTAACTCGCTGTATTAATGTAGAAGCATGTAGAGTCACCTCCTTACCACTCACGACTACCTGTAACAATATTGTAAATAATGTAACTTACACGAGGTTACTTGTGTTAAAAAATTAACTGTATTTGTTTTTAAAGTTAAATATCGATTAGAATTCGATTATAATGAATAATAAGTTATAATAATTTTAAAATGAACTCTTTTCTAAAATAATTGCAGTAATAATTAATAAATACGGTTTGATTAGTAATGGTTGATAAATATAGTGAATAAAGCGTTAATCGCTGGTCGACTGATGAATGTAGCCGTAGCGTCGATCTGGCAGCGGAACTCCTCCTCTAGGTTAAGTGTCGTCAGAGTACGTAATGTTAAGTTTCGTCTGGACAACAAAAATTTATAATAATATACTTTCACATACCTGATCGTGATACTAGACGTTCTGAAGTTCATTTACAAAATTTAATAAGCTGCCAAGATGGATTTAATACCAGCTTGCTTTATTAACAAGGTTAGATCATTCCTTGTTAGATAAGGGCGCCACATGGGTTTATTTCGGGAAAATCCCCATGAAAAACCAATTAATGGAGTTTAATATTTGATAAATTTCCTTTAAAATTTGTGTTAATGCTGAACGCATTTACTGCCATTCAAATCTAATAAAATACAGCCTCTATTCAGAATTACCTTTGTATTCAAAGCTAATTACTAACTCACTATTTGAAATAAATAGAATCAAGGTTTATGCTGATAACAAATGGGTTTTATTTTACCCTTGAAAATAAACTCAAACAATTACAAATATAATCGATACATTAATATAAAATTGGTATTACTTCGTCCTTTTACATTACGAACTAGCTCAGATAGAACAAATCAACTCTTATGGTTATTACCAGATTAACTTTTAATTATATATTATGTTACATCTCATGCGTAGGCTCTTTTAAATATAAGGAAGAACTACTTTATGCCTAGACAGACGTTAATGACAATATTTACTAATTCGGCCTCTTTTTTAAAATTCGTACCTATTTTCAGGTTAGCGTTGGTCACGCTGACTTACTTACTAACAAATATTTTTATCACTTAAGACTAATACAAATCTCACATGGGATTGACAAATCCGCTAAATAAATTTGATCACAGTGTATCAGATAGAAAGTTCTGTTGTTTTTGCGTCAGTACAATTTTGTGTTGAAGAATTACAAGTGCAAACATATTAATAAAATGAATTGTCACAGTGTTACCTTTTTTTATTTTAATCTTATAGATTAAAATTGATTAAAACACTCCAGTGGCCGGATTATAATGACCACCGGTTAATTACACTTCACACGAACTATGAACGGAGAGTAGTGGCCCTCTTCTAACTAAATCCGGGCTAAATCAAATACTTATTATTAATCTCTCTCTCGTTCTAAATATCGCGCACAAATGAAAATATTTACTTTACATCGATGCACTTCCTGTTAATAAATTGTTGTGTAGTTATCTGTCTTGAAGAAAATGTTAAAGGGATTCACTATTTACATTATACGTTAAGTTATTAAAAAAATTGCGGTGACGAGCAATACCTTCTCGCTCGAGTGATGACAATAAAGTGTAACGAATTCGCTCCGTTTTTGATTATATACCCCCTTGCTTCACAGGGCTTAGGCGGTGAGATCGTTTAATAAGCTATTTTCTGATTGGCTCTGACAGCCGTTACAAAAATGACACATTGTTTTCTAACCGTCGTCTGGCGAACGTGATTGACAGTTGATTGTGTTGTTAGTGTTACCCAACCAATACTACACACTACACACTTATTATAGTTGCGATCGCGAGTTTATTACTATCAAATTAAAGAATAGTTTATGGGCTTTAATTTGATGTGACTTAACACTGGTTTTAATCACATTTTCTTTGACACTGCTAATAAATAATGTTTAGAAACATGGTTTCTCACTGTCGTCTGCTAGCGATGCCAAATACGATTATTACCTATCTATTTATATTTAGTGCTTCACATCGCGTTTTCTTTACAACGTCTTTGTTGGAACACTAACACATTTGTCGTTATACTTAATAGCTATTTATTGCTATACAATTATTAAATCTTAGCTTAACTATGGTGATACCTTATTATTAAGAATCCTTATTTTCTAATTACATTTTGTTTGGTCTACTCAACTTAATGTTACTCATTAATAATTGAGTGGTGATATTCACTATTACATTTGGTTATATTGATTGTTCAGTAAATTTTACGTACACTAGGAGTCCTTTCTCCTTATTAATTCACTGACAAACGTTTGTTTAGGCATAGTCTAGGCATATCTTTAGCATCGGTTTATGCCTTAATAATGGTCACTAGTTACATTTTGTATAATGAGGAAGTTACTTATCCCTATAAGGCTTCCTTTTATAAGTATTCTCGGTTACTAATATTACATGTATGTTTGTAATGCTAGTTTTAATTTACATTATTGCCATAGCTAGTCTAGTCATAGGCTTTGTCATTTATTGGTCATGGTTCCTTTATTTTCAGCCAAAATGCTGTTGCTGATATTACATTATTCTCGTCATTATTTGATCAGTTTTATAAACATGTGACTTTACATTCATGTCATTGACTGGCTTGTTTGACAGCTTATAGTGAACTTGGCATGTCCATTTGTTAGAGTCAGTCATAGTATTTGTTGTAGGGTCATGCAGTGTATTCCTCACTGCTTCTTGGGATCCTCCTTCTTCTTTCTTCTTCGTTGGTCCTTCTCTTCTTTGCTACTTTCATCATAAATTATTGACTTTTATTATTTCAGTGTACTTATTTATTCTTTTGGTACACGTCTATGTTATGTAACATTTTGTGGTGTTACAATAATTATAAGCTGAACACTGTGGAAAAAAGTGATAAGTGAAGGAAGAAAAAGTGTAATATAATGAGTGATCAGTAATAACAGAAAAGACTGTTAAAATTAATGATTCACCCCAATTGTATGAAACAAAAGAAACATAGACAATATAAGTAAGATTAAGGGAGACATGATTTATATTATTCTGAATGTTCAGCAGCATTGTATTAATTAGGATTTAAAGCCAAGTCCCATATTTGTTTCAAGGGAAAAGATACAATTAGAAGGTTCTATTTGTTTAATTAATTGTATTAAGAGTTAGTTATGTTTAAATATGTTTTGTGTGTAATAATGTTAGTAATATTGCTATTAAGAATATTATGCTATTATGGCTATTATGAATTGTCAAAGAAGAAAAAGGTTGTAAGAAAATAGACACACTGTTATGTATAAAATACCATAGATACCTAAATTAGGCTCAGACACACTAAATAGAATTAATCAGTCAACAAAATTTGGCAAACTAAGGAAAAAATTACTACTATGGAATGTAAACCAGTTTGTAATAAGTAATAATCCCATCAATCAATGTAAAATCCAGCCATAAAGGCACAACTCTAAAGTAGCATGTATATAATTCCTGTTTTAAGGTAATATTAGTGTTGGAAGGTAATAGAAGCATTAATTTCAGATAATCAAACCACTATAAACTACTCCTTTCCCTTAACCGATCTTCACAAAGAACAATAAGTCTTGAGTATTCTACAAATCAAAATCAGGGCTGTATGCAGAAAATTATTTTATTCCGTTTGAATTTGCGGCTCTTATCGTTTGCCACAGAAAATACCCTTGTTAAAATGTTGCAGGTAAACTACCCCTTTCTGTTAACCGATCTTCACCAAAACCAATAGGTCTTGAGTACTATACAAATCAGGGCTGTATGTAAAAAATTATTTGATTCTAAATGTAATTATTACACTACTATTGTGTTCCGAGTCATAGTGTAATAATTATATTTAGTTAATTAACAGACACGTCATGGACAACGAAATCCAAGTATTCGATTCTGTTTGAATTTGTGGCTGTTATCATTTGCCATAGAAAAAATCTACACACACACACACACACACACACACTTTTCAAAAAAATGACTTTTCATGTTTCGAGGGTAGTACAATCAGAATCTGCAAAAATCTCGAACACAATTTTTTTTGCCATCACCACACTTCCATTTCCTTAAGGACGTGGAAGTAAAAGGTAAGGGGCTTAACAATATCTACCACTTTTTAGATAAAGAAGGAGTATGCACTACGGTTAATAGCTTATGCTACAAGATACATAAGTGTTTATTTTAAAAATTAGTACAGTAACATACAAGACAGGTTAAATGAACAATTGCTGGAAGAAACGGAGAATAAACAGTTACAGTGAGGTCAAAAGACGTAGAATTGAGCACTACAGAGTCAATTGGGTTTGTAAAGAAACATCAAACCCAATGTACTACTATCATTACACACAACAATGTACTATCATTACCTAACCAACCACAACACTCACGTAGTTTAGTTCGTAGTCCTTCAGTCTTTCGACTGGTTAGTACCCTCCCCGAATATACCTGTGCGCGTGTGATACTGAGTCTCTCACAGGTATATGGGACCTACAGTTTAACGCCGGATCCGAACGGCAATTTTTTTTTTTTTTTTTACATCTACTTTACGTAGAGTAGATGTATTATTTAAGAAGTATCTGTGCCTCAACCCAGTACTAAATCCTGTATACTGTAACAGGATCTACTGTTCCAGACTGTAAATAAAGAAGACAGGCAATAATATATATTGTAACGTTTATCCCTTTTTCTTACCTTTAAATCTGTAATATCTTGTAGTTACCTTGTAGTATTCTATATTGTAATAGATGTATGGTATTGTTTTTGAATTCGTCAGTCTCACCTAATGTTATAGTTAAATTGTGTACCTTTAATTCAATTGTAAAGAAGACTGTTTGCATTAAATGTAATGTAATAATGTAACAATATCTATGTGTAGGCTGAGGAGAATGGAATGGCTGTTTACTTACCACTTTACCTGGTATTTTGGTCACTTAACCAAAAATTTGTCCATTTTAAGTACAGACTCTAACCTATCAGATTGCAATGTAACTGGAATTTGTTGAAAACAAGATTAAACTATCACTCATATATTCAACCCCCCCCCCACAGAGAGTGAGAGGGGGAAGAGAGAGAGTTATATATCATTGTTGAATAATTAAGACACTCCTTTTAACAAAAATATACTTTTTAATTAAATTATTACAACTATTTATTTTTACTTTAATTATATTTATGTTTCTTTAGTAATATTAAATACAATACAATAATTAAAATAAAAGTATATTTTTGTTAAAAAGTATTTTATTTTTTATTGAATAATAATAATAATAACATAAGAATATAGAATAAAGTAATTTGTATATATATCGTTATACTTCTGACATGTAAAGTAGTATACACCAATAGTCTACTCTCATATAGTATACGAATTTGTTGGAAAATATCATGCACACTACTTGGCAAAGGTTCAACACTGATTTAAAAATGTTTTGTTTAATGCAAACACTGAAACACACTATACACAAGAAATAGAATTCATCATGAACATAACGTGATTATACCTAACCAACTTTTAAGTATTGAATATTAAGTATAAGTATATTTAATCCTGAGAGAAAATGAACAATTAACACCAGTTTTTGAAAGAACCATGAAAGGAGAGAAGATGAGCTTGTGTACGAAATGCAAAGTGGAGTGTCTTATGTAGCAATGAAAGCTCAAAATTTCAAGCCAAATACATATGAATGGAGATGATTGGTAATATCTGAAACAATTTTAATACTTTGTTTCGACTGGTTTTACTGTGTAAATTACAAACCTGAATACAGTGCTGGAAGTTTCAGTTTCTCAGCCTGGGTAATGATGATGTAAATGTTTCTAACCTTTTCTTGTGCCTGCAAAGAAAAATAAATTACATCACCGGACACACAAAGTACTGACATATGAACATTAATCAATTATTTTATTTAATCAGTCAACATTCTAGGAGACCAATATTAAAGGGTTTACAGATTATTGACGCATCCACCAAAACACACACACACAGGTTGTGATATGTGTTACAATTGTGTCTTATTTTCAGTCAACCGTTCTTTTACAGGTGAAATCAGTACAATTATACCTCGTGAGTATAAGGTTAGTTATAAGGTTAGTTTAATCTGTAACCTATGATATTAAACATAATAATACACTGAACATGATTATTACACTTTATATGATATCAGCTTTTTGGCTTAATATCCACTTGTAAAAGAAAAAATACAAAATGATTATTATTTTATAATTAACTTTGTTACAGCTGTTGTGAAGTTATTTAGAATAATAATGTAACCTAACCTACTTTGAAGTACTGAATACTTTTAATGTGTCATGTACTGTGTTCAATAAGGAAACAAAATAGTTTTACAGAGTACTGAAAATCCTTGAAAATGGTATTGGATTAAGCTTGAGCAATGAGTAATTAAACTAAGCACATGATTTCAAAGTCAATATCATTATGAACTACGTATTCTAAATAGAACATACCAAATTGATAATACTTACCAAAATCATGTAAAACAAGAATCATAAAGGGGCCTCATATTATTTTATATCTTCAAGCATTTTCTCGAACAAATCCTGGTTTGCATTTCTTGTTCACCACAAGAACTCACTTAAATAGGAATCTAAGCGTTCCCTTCTCGTACCACATTCAATCACGTTTCGGCATTTACAGGACCGCCACATGCTTTCTACGCCTTGTGTATGCGCTCCCGTTTGAGGATCCACAAAGTTATAACTATGGTTTACAGTCAAATGAGTGTACTGTTGTGGTAAATTAACAATTTGATGGTATGAACGCCACTCATCTGACATTATAATGGACCCTGGTTCAATATTTGCCACTATGAGAGGTAGAAGGGTAGCTGCTGACCGATCTTCAACATGACACAAGAAACATTCCTTTGTTTCTCGACAGAATCCTCCGAAAACCCACTGTTGTGGATACACCCGGCCAACATTATTTTTTCTCTTGGCAAAGAGACTCTCGTCAATTTCAACTGTTAAATTCGGTCCTCCAATTTTCTGTGGGTTGCTCATGATGTCTATGGCACAGATATGTCTTAAGTAAGCCGTCCAATGTGCGTGTTTTGGCGTCGATTTTCAGTTGATTCGTTTTCTACTGTTTTTCACACTACTACGCTCTTCACACCAGTCTAAAATAAATTTTATTATTGTTCTCAGCGGTAATTTGGACCCCTCTAAAAATGTGTCCTTGCGAACTGGCTTATACTCATGGCAAGTCTTCTTATTGCAACACCAACGCTGTTGCTGCCCAAGCACTAAAATCATATCATGTCCATTACCACACTGACGAGGATTGTGAACCAAACCTTTTTCTCGAAGAAAAGAAAGTGCATCGTCTTCTGTACCAATAACACTCGACAGTTCATCATAGCTAATCATAATTAATCAATAATTAATGTGAAACTCACAACACAACACTGATTTAAAATGTAACAAATTCGGTGAACAAGCATGATAACCTCTTCGGTCGGCGCCATTGTAACAACACAATTTTATTTACCATGTGCTGTACAAATGGCATTTGGTCTTTGGCTATTCTAAGCAAAATTCAATAGCTTTAGGAAAAACGGGTAACTTTTAAAACAAATTTAAAGACTCCCTGCATTAAATTTAAAGTCTACTAAAATTAATGACACATGTTATTTCAATTTATTTTCACAGCAATTAAAATTAAAAGTGCTAACTGAAGATAGAGACACACCATACATTTGCGGTTAGGTGGGGTAATTGTAAATGGAAAATGAATTGAAACATTTTGTATTGCTGGCTCCTACCTTCCAGTATTTGCGTATCATCCATCAGAACAGTGAATAACTCAAAAGGATACTAAGTCATTCTTACTACTGTTCAGGTGCAGTATGTACACCAGAGGCAGATTTATGCATAGGCAAAGTAGGGAATTGGCGGCAAATTTTGTAAAGGTCGTTATGTTGTTTTTATACCTAAGAGATGTTTCAAATGCCGCTTCATTTCGTCTCAATATGATAAGAAGCTTTTAAAAATATATATTGTTTAGTAACAAGGCTTATTACATAAAGAGAATAGTTCATCATTTACTTCTGATCTGTATATGAAGTAGGCCCCACATCGTTTTTTCACAATTACATTTATATACATTATATATGTGATACTTCCGTTATATTAATTATTTAACATTAATTTGTTTACATTCAAATTCCGAACATCCTTTGCAGACTCTGTAATTTGACGTGAGTGAATGTCAAAAGATGCCACTAGCCTTTAACACACACACTATGAGCATAGTATAATTTCATACCCAACTCTAGTGCCAATTGAGCTTCAACCTGCCGAGGAGGGAAATAAGAGGTCTACACATAGTATGTGTCCATTAAACACCTGTTGTATTTTACATAAATCGTTAAATATATATTCATCAAATAAATTGATAGGCAAAAAGTGATAAGTGAAAGGATGATTATGTCAAAAGATGTGTATATAATGTATTTTCATTTATTATGTTAGGGTAATATTAGTGGAATGATAATATTCTACCACTACTGTATTACAGTATACAAATGTAGTGTAATATCTTGGCACAATACTATATGATAAATTTGGATAAAAGGCTCATTTCCAATAGAAAGGATAGCTGGTGTGATCAGACATAACAAATTTCTATTAGTTTGTTGAGAATTTATTCCTATCAAACTGGAGTAAGCATATTTTCAAACCTTTATGGACATGTGTCATGGAATTTACAGATTGCACCAAAAGAAACAGTTAAAATATATCTTTTCAATTAAACAAAGATTGGTCTTATAATATGATTCGGTAATACAGCAGGAACTAATCAACTAATCAGTTAATTGCTATTACAAAATGCCTTATTCCTTTTCCATGATGATCAGATTTTGCTATACGCCTGCATAAATAAAAATTATTAAAATGCTTAACTCCCAACACAAAGTTGAACACATGATGAAAAGTTCATCATGTCACATATTCTAGTAACAAGGTAAGTTTTTGGAATACTGTTTTAGCTGCTAAATTTATACACTAGGAGGACACTCAGCATTTAGTTTGTGTGTGTAACTCTGGTTAATCAAAGAGAATTATTTGTGTAAATTCAAATTTAGTAATACAAATCTACTACTGTAAATGCCTGGAATGCTATGCATTAAAGAATTTTAATTAACTTTATATAGGGAAAACTGGTTTACATACATTATTTCTGAAAATAATAATCCTTAAATGTAATCAGTACTTATATCAAGTTAAGTGCAATAATTAAATATATTCTTCAACTTGCACGTTAAATAGATCCCTTCTCCTTCACTTACCAGGCACATAAGGGAAGCTCTAAACCATGAACTGTCCCAGTAGTGAATGCTACAATGAGATCTTTAGAGTCTGTATCACTTTCTTTTGAACTTCTAAATACAGGAGTTCTTGGAACTGTGTAGAGTGGGATCAGTGGAGTAACTTGCGGAGGGGGGTTATCAGGGGATCAATTCCCCTCCAGAACTATTCGAAATTTCAGCAGAATTCCATAATTTCCTAAGTAGACCCATTTCTAAGCCAGTTTTGTTTGTACAAGTAATACTTATAAATAATTATAGAAATAAAAGTAATTACAATATTGTAACGTTATGTTTTCCCCTTACATAAAATAGGCCCCAACTTAAACCATTTCATGACCATGATACATGAAGAACAAAATACTAAGTCATTACTGTAACTAAATTGTATACTATAAATATTGTCTGAGATAATAAAAAGAGATAAGAATAATGTAATTAAACTGATAAGAACATTATCAACAAGAAGATTTTACTCCAGTACATTGCATTAAAAATTGTTAAAAAAGATAAAACCTATACTCCATACTGCAGTAATAAATTGGATACTCAATAAAGAAAATTATTAATTCAATAATTAGTTTCTAAGTACTAAAATAATGAAATAAAATTGTATTTATGATTATGAATAGAATAATGTAAATCAAGAAGAGTATTATAAAAATGTAATAATAAAACAACAATAAAGCTAAATGTAAGCCTACAAGTAGGGTTATGTAACATTATAATGTTTTAAACAACAGAAAGAACAAAAAAGGATTGTAAAATCCATGAATTGTAAACAGAAGGTGAAAACTACTGATGAAGTAGTAAATAAGCTTATAATAGCTAGATAATAATGGTTATAATTTGAATTATAACATGAAGAAGAAGAAATATGAGAAACTAAAACTTGTCAATAATTGTATGTAAAAAGACCAGTTTTAATGTAAACTTATTAAACAAACTATACTGTATGAATAATAGTAGAATCGTTATTATTAGAATAATATTCTAGTAAGGAAGATATGGTTAACCAATAAGTATAAACAAAGTAAATAATGAAACAAGATACACGGACTAAACCTTCAGAATACTGATACTGAAGATAATAACAACTAGAATAAGTAAGAAAAACAATATTAAAGGACAAACTATGTTGTCAAATCTTCAGTCAATTGTGAAGAGTGTTTTAGAATAATGATGTAATAGGAAGAAACATGTATTTTCAATGTATGAATGAAATTAAGGGTCAATATCATAGGCAAATGAGCCTAGAACATTTGTTATGTTATTCATAGTAAATAATTGCTAAGTTATGTCATTATTATTGTAGTGAAAGTTGAATAAGGGTATCAAGAACAATGTAAAGTAATTGTCTGATAGCAAAAGTAATTATTTTAAACGTACGAAAGAAACTAAGGTATCCACTACAATGGGCCAGTAGGCCCTATATCTGAATAACTTATTTCTACTATTTGTAAACAATTATTGCTAACAATTGTCATTATTAGTGTAACAAAAGTGAAAGCCAAGGATCAAGAACAATTTAGAATAGTTGTCTTGTATTAAAAACAAGAATTGTTAAAATATGAAAAAATAATGTTCAAACTATAATAGGCCAATATGCCTAGACAAATTATGTATGTTAATTGTAAGAAATTATTATTGATTTTTGTCATTAGTATTGTTGTAAAAGTTGTAGGGAGTTATAAGGAACAATTGTGATCAGTTATATCACAATAAAGTTAAGTAATATTATTAGAAGAAAGAGAATTAGGATGTCAGGAACCCAGGTTGGGTTATGCCTAGTTAGCCAAACATGACTTTTATAAATTGGGACATTATTAATTACTGTAAATAATGTTACACTCAATGGTTAGTAAGTAAATATCATTCTTTAATTTTCTTAATTCTTAACCTCATATTATGAGTACAAATCTATGCCTACTTATAAGTAACTTTACTAATGAAAAGTCTTTTTAAAAAAGAGACTTGTGTCCATGTTAACAGCAAAGATGACTATTACTGAAGCTCTGAGAACTGTCATATGACTGACTATTGTTCTGTCATTTACTGTCATAGTCAGTAAACTCCTACACAAAACAAACAACAGACAAAGACAGAAAACAACAAATTCATAACACTAACATACATCAACAAACAAACAGAAAAAATTGCCCACAAATTCAAAAAAGCAGGATACAGAATCGCTTACAAAACTACTAACAAAACAGAACACACACTATCAAAACGCATGCCCAAAGCACAAAACAAATTCGATCTACCCGGTGTATATAAACTAAATTGTTCAAATTGCAGTAAATTCTACATAGGCCAGACAGGACGTAGCTTCAAACAGAGATACATTGAACACACAAAAGCACTCCACACCACTACAGAATCTACCTTCGCAAACCACCTCATTGAAGCAAACCACACATATAAAAACATCGACAATAACATGAACATACTACACGTACACACAAAAGGCCGAAAACTAGACACTCTAGAACAATTAGAAATATACAAACACACAAAAACAAATAAAAACGACATCCTAAACGAACAGACACAATTCAAATCACACGCATTATTCGAACACATCTCACCACACACACACAGCTTCAATCTTTTGAAACACTTTCTCGTCGCCAACAACAAGACGAGCAGCGCTACTAACGACAGCCTCTGATGAAGCCTTCTATAGGTGAAAGCCGGTTTAGGCTGTAAGGTAAAATTACGTTTTTACTTATAAAAAACATTGTGTTCCGAGTTGTCAATATTATAGTGATATTTAGTTAAGTAACGGACACGTCATGGACAACGAAATCCAAGAATTTAACAAATAATAACTATAATTTCCATTAATTTTGTTAATGTTCTTTGCCATTCATTATTTAGTTATTTTTTTATTCTCAGGAAAAGTTCTGATATAATTTCTGCACGTGTTATTTTTGGTCTCTCTCTCTCCCCCTCTCATTGTTATTTATTGGAAAAACATAAAAAAACTGACACTCCTCTGTATATGTCCATATTGCATACAATTAAAAAAATTAATCCAAGAAATTATAAAAATCTTGTAAATTGAAAACATTTCTTCTATTACAGAATTCAAATTAAATAAATAAAAAAGGGAATTGTGTGCGTGCTAGTGTGTGTGTGTGTGCGTGCATTTTAATGGAGACATCTTCCCCCTTACTCCTCAACCACTTTCAGAAAGTGAACAGACAGAACAATACCTGACCTGCAAATGGTCTTTAAACATACTTGTGATCTTGCAAAAGAGGATCCGTCCTCTGCGTGTTTTAATGATAATTAGTTAATCAATGAACATGTGGACAACAAAATGCAAAAATTTACAAATGAATAATGAAAACACAAAGAAAAAAACTAATAAGAAATCATTACAGACATAAAGAAACAAATTAGTAAGATTTGATGAATCAAAGGAATTCAGAAATTCAACTGATAATCACACATTAGTACATAGTGTTACTAATTTCACAATTCCACAAAATTTGTAATTATTGGATAGTGAACATTGGATTTCAATATAGTAAGCGTATACATATTAATTTTAAGCATGATTTACAAATAGTGAATGGAAAAGAAAATAAATACACGATTTCAACTTTCTTAAACTGAAAACAAGAAATTCTTTTGCGTTAGTGTAACGTGTTGTGTTACTGTAAGGCAGAGCAGTGCTGTTAGTGTACTAATTAAGATGCATTAAATGTATAAATAAAGCTAATGAGTTATTCTTAGATGACATCATTAATCTTCTTGGTAATGGTGTAAAAGCCTTCCCACAGTGGTTGCAGGTTCAGGCTGATTTCTGTTAAATATTTGTACTTTTATATAGCCTATATTACTTACAATATTTAATTATAATATCAAAATGATTTTGTATAATGTTTTATGGTTATGTTGGCTACTCTGCTATTAATAAAGAAACAAGAGACGACGTTAGAAAAATGGCGTTTTATTAAAACCGTGTTAACTCTTCCAGTAATATATAAAAATTCATCAGGTTATGGGCCCAGTTAAAGCCTTAACCAGTAAAAATCGTAAAATTAAAATCGTGTTAATTGAGGTCGTGTAAAAATGTCTAGTGGCGAAAGTGAAATAAACAATATACAAAAACTTAAAGATGCCGACGCTTACACAATGTGGGATTTTGAGGTCAAAGTGTTATTCAAAGCCAAAGGACTTATGGATATTGTGAATGGTACAGAAACTTTGGAGCAACAAGGTGAAGATACAGACAAGGTAAAGACATGGAAATTAAAGGACGCTAAAGCCCAACACATTATACTTATGACCATTGAACATCCACTAAAATTGCACTTAGTCACATGTGAAACATCAAAGGAAATGTCTGAAACATTATCTAACATTTATAAAAGAGACACATCACAACAAAAATGCTCTCTTTTACAAGAATTCTACAACTACAAGTTTGACAACCAAAAGGACATGATGTCTAACTTAGCCTATATTCAGAACATCGCATTCAAGCTCAATCGACTCGACCAGAAAGTCGATAAATGATAATCACCAAAATTCTTAGCATTCTTCCAGAATATTACAAACATTTTTCAAGTGCATGGGACTTGACGAATTCAACGGACAGAACCTTGGAGAACTTGAAGGCTAGGCTGATACAAGAAGAAGCGAAGTCATCGAGTGATAGTGAGAGTGTAGCTTTTAAAATCAGATCTCAACGTATGGTTAGAGAAGTAAGATGTTATTCATGTAAAGATACCGGTCATATCCATCAGAACTGTCCAAAAAACAAATCTAAGTTTTGTAATTACTGTAAAAAGTCAAATCATTACGAAAAGGACTGTTTCTTAAAAAATAAATCCTTTAAACCTAAAGTATCATGTAGTATTTGTAAGAAACTAATCACACTGATAAAGATTGCTATTTCCGTAACAAATCTAAAGCAAAGCCTAATAGGCCTAATGATAGTAAAACTGCCTTTTTAACTAAAACCGTTGAAACTCATTCACCAGTTACAGTAGGCTATAGCAGTGTAAATCAAAATAGCATTATTCCAAGTAAAACTTTTATCGTAGATAGCGGTTGTACTCCAAACCACATGACAAACGACTTATCCATCCTTGAAAATGTAAAATCATGTAATAAAGACATATCTGTTCTTAAGAAAATCAGAGTATGCAATCACTAGCTGTAGGCTATGTCAACTCAGAACAGTGTACTTTAAAAAATGTCTCATATGTTCCTGAATTAAGTAATAATTTGATGTCTGTCAATGCAATTACTGAAAATGGTGGTAAGGTATTATTTACTAGAAACAAAGTTCAAATATTGAAAGATGATAATGTAATTTTAGAAGGTAGTAAAAACAAAAATTGTTTGTACGTAGTTAACCTAACTGAGAATGAAAGTGTTCCAAAAGTAGCTGCTGTAAGTAACACTGAACAAAATAAATGTAGACCTAAGGCTAATATAAATGTCAAACAAACAGATGTACCCATAAGTGTTGATCAACATAGGGGTAAAACTAAAAGTAGTGAAGCTATGGAATGGCATAGGAAATTAGGTCACATAAGTTTTCGTAATTTAAAAAACTTGTCTAAAATGTCTCGAGGTATTTCAGCTAATTTAAATGTATGTGAAGATATTTTTTGTGATATTTGTCTCAAAGCTAAACAAGTGAGATCTTCTTTCAATTCAGTAAGAGACAGAGCTTCTAAACATTTACAAATAATACATTCTGATCTGTGTGGTCCAATAGAACCTCAGACGCATGATGGTAAAAAATATTTCTTGACATGTGTTGATGATAATACTCACTTTTGTAAAGTGTATCTTTTAAAATCTAAAAATGAGGTTTTCACATTTTTAAAAGAGTATGTTAATGAAGCTGAAGCTCATTTCAATCTTAAAACTTCTAAAATAAGGTGTGATATGGGGGTGAATACATTGCCTCTGGTCTTAGACAATGGTGTAAATTTAGAGGAAATGTTATCGATTATACATTACCCTATTCGCCGCAGTTAAATGGCACAGCAGAAAGAATGAATCGAACACTCATGGAAAAAGCTAGAGCAATGCTTTTCGACTCTGAATTACCCAAAGAAATGTGGGGGGAAGCTATCCTAACATCTGCGTATTTACTCAATAGAAGTCCAACTGTCACATTAGATACAACACCTGCAGAGAAATGGTATAGTAAGACACCTGACCTATCAAGACTACAGACATTTGGTTCAGTGGCATATGCTAAAGTTTTAGGACGGTTTAAGAATTTGACAGCAGGAGTAAGAAAAGTATTTTTGTGGGATACACACTGAATGGATACAGATTGTGGGATCCAGTGAAAAGAAATATTTTTGTATCAAGAGATGTTGTCTTCAAAAGGGAGTCTGGAAAATCAAAAGCAGAAGAAATACCAGAAATAGTACCATGTAATCAAGAAGAAGATATGAAAGAAATCATTGAAGAAGAAACGTGAATGAAGAAAAAGGGAATAACCCAGTCAAAGAAAATCAAATAGGCCTAGAAGAAATTGGACTAGAAATTGATAGGCCTAATGCAAATGAACAACATGAACAAGAACAA
The DNA here is from genome assembly GCA_034769895.1 of Magicicada septendecula. Taxonomy (NCBI): domain Eukaryota; kingdom Metazoa; phylum Arthropoda; class Insecta; order Hemiptera; family Cicadidae; genus Magicicada; species Magicicada septendecula. Next base: position 452,162,395 of record CM068368.1, read on the forward strand.
CGTTACAATTTAAGACCAAGGGTAAATATTAAACGTCCTACTAGATATAAGAAAATCTTCAAGATGGACAAGTGATGCTTACTTTCAATGAATGTATAACAGGAAATGATAAAGAAAAATGGAAGTTAGCCATTAAAAATGAAAAAGAATCTTTGAACAAGAATAACACATGGGAGATAGTCGATGAAAAACAAGTTGCAGAAAAAGAAATACTAACTAGAAGATGGATCTTCAAAATAAAAGATGACGGCACATGTAAAGCTCGACTAGTAGTAAGAGGCTGCGAACAAACAAAAGGAAATTTGGATTTTAAAGATACGTTTAGTCCAGTTGTTGAAAGTGCTTCGTTAAGAGTTTTATTTTCCTTAGCTGCTCAAGAAAATCTGTTATTCAGACTTTTGATGTCAAAACTGCATTCCTGTACGAAGAACTGGAATATGAAATCTATATGAGAATACCAGAAGGATTTGATGAAGAAGGAAAAATTTGTAGGCTAAACAAAGCCTTATATGGACTAAAACAAGCACCAAATCAATGGAATAAAAGACTCACATCATTTCTTAAAAATGAAGGACTTACACAACTCAAAACAGATCAATGTATATTTAAAGATACCAAGAATGACTTATATTTAGCTATTCATGTTGACAATGGAATCATGATGGGAAAAGATCCTGAAAAAATGAAGAATTTACTAGAAAAACTTAAAGAAAACTTTGAAATGACAAGTAGTGAAAAGCCATCCACTTATCTTGGAATGGAGATAACTAGGAAGAAAGAAGGAATTTACATTACACAAACAAATTATTCAAATCAAGTACTCACTAATTTTAATATGACAAACTGCAAGTCAGTAACAACCCCAATTGTACAAGAAGAGAAGACTACTGTAATTGACAATGAAGGAATACAGTTTCCTTACAGAGAAGCCATTGGAAGTCTCCTCTACATGACAAAAAAAAAACCAGACCTGATATGGCATTTGCTGTCAATTACGAAAGTCGTTTTTTGGAAAAACCAGAAAAGAAAGATGTACAAAATGTGAAAAGAACTTTAAGGTACCTAAAAGGAACACAAAATCTGGGAATATTTTTTCCTGCAATAAAATCAAACAGTATAGAAATTGAAACGTTTTGTGACTCAGATTACGCAGGAGATATGAAAGACAGAAAAAGTACTAGTGGATACGTCCTAATGTTAGGAGGCGCACCAATAGTATGGAGTTCTAGAAAACAACCCATAACTGCCTTATCAACAACAGAAGCGGAATATATATCTGCTGCTGAATGCTGCAAAGAAATCAAATACATCAAAACATTCATCCAGGAGTTGACAAACAAAACTGTAAATACTATATTGAATGTTGATAATCAAAGTGCGATAAAACTAATAAAATCTGGACAATTTAGTAGAAAGAGCAAACACATAGATGTCAGATTTCACTATGTGAGTGAACAATTTCATGATGGATTATTTGATATCAAATACTGTTGTTCAGAGAATCAGTTAGCGGATGTGTTTACCAAACCATTATCAAATACCAAGTTTGAAAGATTTAAAAACATTTTGCTTAAAATTATGTAAGCTAGTAAACATTCTTGAAAAAAAACTTGTAAATAGTATTTTTCTAGGATTAAAAATCTAAAAAAAAATTACATTAGATAGGCTATGACAGATTATTATGAATTTGTTTAAAAAAGAAGCAACAAATATATGGTAGCCTTATTGTACAGTAAGTTAAATTAAAGTAGGCTATTTTGTTTTATTAGAGTTAATATGCAATATCATTAAAAAATAACAAATTATGCAGTCAATTTCTTTTGTACTTTATTTTAAAACATTTTGATATTAAGGGAGAGTGTTAAATATTTGTACTTTTTATATAGCCTATGTTACTTACAATATTTAATTATAATATCAAAATGATGTTGTATAATGTTTTATGGTTATGTTGGCTACTCTGCTATTAATAAAGAAACAAGAGACGAGGTTAGAAAAATGGCGTTTTATTAAAATCGTGTTAACTCTTCCAGTAATATATAAAAATTCATCAATTTCTTTCTTCCTTATCATGTTATAGAACTAAGCCTGGCAGCAGGTGTGAGCCCTGAAGAAATTGCAACCAGTCTTCATCTTTGTATTTGCCAAAATAAAGTTGTTCTGAGCCAGGTCATGTAAATTCAGGTTAGGCCAAGTTGCTCATTAGACTTTGTCTAAATTTTAAAGATATAAAGTGTTGATAAAGATTTTAGGACCATACATTTAAAATATTGTTTGCACATATGAGTAGGAAGCAGATGTATTAATATAATATGTTACCCAACAAGATACAGGAGCAATTATGTATATTTAATTAAGTAGTTAGTGGACTTAAAACCTGCAGCAGAAACTCCAGTTTTTATAAAACAAATACAGAGAGAATTGAAGATTTGATGTTTGTAAATGTTATATCTGTTTTCTTCACAAGTAACTAATGGCTGGTTATTTGTAATCACGTTTTCTCATAATGTATGTTGTTAATGACCTTTTTTTAAGGGTATGAAAAAAAAACAATAGATATTGGTATTTGAAAAAAGGTGAATTTTATTGGTACATACTAAAGTATAGAGTCAAATTTGTTTCTATTCATTAACAAAGGTCCGTACTGTAATAATTTTGTGTGTAATATACAAGCATTCTTTAATATGTTTACGAGACACTCCCAATTTTATTTGCATTAATTCAGACCGTAGTAACATTAAATTCCACTGTAACCCATTATTAATACTTAATCATTTGCATGTTAACAGAAACTGCACATTGCTTTTTATTGCATTACGTTGAAAAAAGGATTTTAATGTACTTGTTTGAATTAACTTGTTGGTACATCCTCTTCATTCACTTTTAATATTTATATAAATATATATTAACACTTTCACTGTGAACTTACTTTTAGGTTTTGATTACCCAGACGTTTCAACGTTGTATTCATCTTTCTCAATGGGTTTTTAAATACTGAATGTCTGTACAGTAACGGTTATGGGATGTGGGTGTGCGTGGTGGTAGTTGCTGGTGAGAGGGAATTGGCGCTGGGATTCAAATTTTGTGTAGGTATCTGTGTATCGAAAAGTATGTGTGATCTGTAATGTAATTAGAGCTCTATAATATAGGTATTCGCACCCGCCATCTTTGCTCCGAGACTTTTAAATGTAATGTGGCGGGAGCAATGTAAGCACGCTGTGCGTTGGATTATTTAATGTAAATTATGTATGTAAATATTAATATTTTTACATATCAGGGTTATAACCTTAGTGTACTAATTTGATTTATGTATTACACACGAATATGTATAATAATCATCTCATCTTGTCAGTGAAAACAAGGTTATAAATACTGGTGTTAGAGATATTATTAATGTTATGTAGTATGTTTTGCAGATTGTTGTACTACATCTCATAATCATAATGACTGGTTGTTGTGCTGTAAATTGCAAAAATCGAACAGAAACTAAGTTTAGAACATTCAAATTTCCGGCAGACCCTATTCGATGTGCAAAATGGATTCAAAATATGAGACGAGACAAATTTATACTAAGCAAGGGAATGCGTCTGTGTGAGGTAAATTTAATGGTTGTTCCTTAAAAGTTTGTGAATGTTAATCATAACGACTAAAAATTTAATACACCTTTGCACTTTTAGGTTCATTTTGAAAGTTCACAGTTTGAACAGGCACGAGTAGATGGTTGGAAAAAACTGAAGCCTAATGCCATACCGACTTTGTTTGACGTACCAAATCCACCTCCTAGGATCTGCCCAGTTCCACGCAGATCACTGTACAAGGTGGTTTATTTTTTTAATCCATTAATTATAAATATAATGTTATAACTAAAGCCCGGATTCACGTGCAATTGCATCTTTTTTTTGCTAGTTCGTAAACGGCCAGTGACAAGTTATTTATCCGAATCGGGATGTGTAGTCATTTTAACATACATTTTATTTTGCACGTTTTGGGGGTTACTCCATAAAATTGCACATTCTGTAGTTTTAATGCACAAAATTGCACATTTACCTGTTTTTCGAAAATCAGCTGCGCGATAGCCAAGCGCGAAACATACACGCAGATCGTAAACAAAGTCGAGAACAAAATCAGCACGAAGAAATTCTAGTCCAGTAAGCGCAGCTTTTGACGTAACAAAATTTTGACTGTCGATGGAATTTCACGAAATTTGATATGTATGTTCTATATGCACTCTAGAACAAAGTTAAACTGTACGCTTTTATTTGGGGATGAGAACCACCCCTTTTTCAAGGGTGATTGATAAAAAAAAATTAACCACAGGATCCAATAGAGAATCAAATTCTAAGCAAAAAAGTCAGTACGCAATTGTTTTGAAAAATGCGTTGTTTTCGAGTTATTCCAAATCAACATTTTCGATTTTTACCCCCAAAAAACAGGATTTTAACGTAATTTTTTGCGATTAACTAAAAAACGTTTGAGTTTATAGTAAAAATGAATAGGACCAAAATTATTCTATACGAAATAACAAACAAAATGCGTTTTGGCCGGGTTTTAATCCACAAGTTGTTTTCAAGATATGGCCGTGAGAAGTTGTAACTTGCAAATTTTTTGCCTATACTAACAAAGTTTAACCCTTCCTACTAACCGAGAAAAATACTTTTGACTATAAAATGTCTAGTGCAGTGAAAAATACATTATTGTTAATTTTAATAAAATGTTAAGCTAAACTTTTTATTATTAATTTTAACTAAATGTTAAGCAAAAAACCTGAATAGTAAGTAAGTTACAAATGTAAATTCATGTTTATTAAAAATAGTTTTAGTAACTTTATTTGGACTTTTGGACAAACGAAGTTTAGTAAACATTAATTCAACAGCCATCTATTATAAACAGGAATAAAAGTAAAATCTGAGAATATATACCTAACAAAGTGGTAAGTGGTAACGATTGGTAGGCTATTTGTTGTTTTTTAGACAAAATTATTCTCCTCTTACTATGGTCTGAATCAGTAAGTTTTAAGATGAAAACTATTATTTCCATATTTTTAAGGACGTGGGACATAATTTCACACTTTGAAATTATATTTTTGGCACGAAAAACTATAATAGTTTATGTAATATCGAAAACAAACTTATACTGCGTCCCATGTATACACAAGCGGCACCATAATATTATGTCAGTCTCGGAACAAAGATGGCGAGTGCGAATACTCCCTTTTATAGATCCTTAATGTAATCGTTCATTTAATATGTTGTTTGGTTGTAGTTAAAAACTAATTTGTTGTTTAAAAACCCATTGAGAAAGACGAATACGACGTCAAAACGTCTGGGTAAGCAAAACCTAAAACTAAGTTCACAGTGAAAGTGTTAATATATATTTATATAAATACTTGTTTGGTTATACATTAGATTGTACTAGGTTCTAAATTGGAAGTACGGGTCTTTCACTATAGCCTGCGGCAAAAGTGTACTTCCGTCTCCACGTTTGTACTTTTTTTCCGTGTTCGATGTGTACTAGGCCGGCCACACACGTAACGGTATACATGACAGGTAAACCTGCGCAGGTTTACCTGTCATGTATACCTGTGCAAACTAGAGTCCACACACGTAACGGTATACCGTACGTTTAGCTCAGTTGAGAGATGGCGAGCCAAGATGAAGATGATATGATAGCTTTAGTCGGATTGTGTGTGGTTTTAAACAAGAAGAAGAAGTGTAAACGTAAAATGTGGAGTAAAAAGTGGCTTACTAAAAGAAATGAATACACTCATACAAGATTATTGAAAGACTTGGTTGGTGAGCCTTCAGACTTCCGTAATTATTTGCGGATGGATGAAGACGCCTATAAACAGCTGTTGTTACTCGTGACTCCATTAATTGAAAAGAAAGACACGGTTATGAGGAAATCGATTTCTCCCCATGAGAGATTAACTGCGACTTTGAGGTTCCTTGCAACGGGCCGATCGTACGAGTGTCTCAAGTATTCTACGTTGATATCACCACAAGCTCTAGGCAAAATAATTCCAGAGACGTGTGAAGCCATCTATAAAGTGCTGAAAAACGTCTTACAGGTACGTCAAGCAATATTGCACAGAATGTTTTATTGATGTTGTAAATGTCAAGGTAGGTTACAATTGAAATATACACATGTTATTAAACATTTATACTTTATTTCATAGCAACGTTACAGTTTACAGTTTTTAAAGGGAATGTTTAACTGAGTACAGAGACATGATATTTGATAGTGGGTAGAACATAAAAAAGAACTGTTTGGTAAAACAGAAATGTTTAGTAGTGACATTGAATATAAATAAGGAAACAAAACAGACTATTGATTTTTTTCATAATTAGCAAAGTAATCTGCCACTGATTGATGATGTGGAATCACGTCATTGCTAACAATTTCAGCTGTTGAAGTTTGTTGTGGATATTGGCCATAAGATACAGCTGCTACAGGACTCGTTGTGCTCCTACTTGACCCAGGGGTGTTGGTCAAAGATTCGTAGTAGTACGTGCCAGTATTAGGTACGTCAAACGTACTCATTTCAGCCTCAAAAAGGATGTCGTTGATTCTTTTTTCTACGATCAAAGCCTGGCGTTTCTCTAATGCCCTAATTCGCATTGCAATGGATTTGCCCAGTATATCATATCTGTCGTCTTGGCGTGATGGTTTCTGAAAGTGGTCTCTGACAGAGACTAAGACACCAGTTGTCAAGTCTTCAACTTTCTTTTTTTTGGCCGAATTAGGTCGGGAATAAGAAGGTAGGCTTACCGCACGTGAATCTGAGTTGGGTATTGGGACCACAGGCGAAGGGACCTCGCTATTGATTGATGTTACTCTGCTCGGTGTAGTAGCTGCTTCACCAACGTCCTCCTGAAAAAAAAAAAATTATGTACTAGGTGTACCCATCCAATTTTTACAAAACCAAATACTCTTTTTTACATTGGTTTGGAAATTGTTGATTTAATGGTTTATCCTTGATTTTTAAACCCCTAATTTAAACATTGTTTACTCACGTTGAGAAAAGTTGTTATGAATTTTATTTTGTTCCAGTTTCCTAACACCACTGAGAAATGGGAAGTGATTGCTGAACAGTTTGAAGAGAGATGGAATTTTCCCCACTGCCTCGGTGCCATGGACGGCAAACATATAGACATAGTTCCTCCAGCGGATTCCGGATCATATTACTACAACTATAAAGGCAGACACAGTATGGTACTTTTAGCAATAGTGGATGCTAAATATCGGTTCCTTTTAGTGGATTTTGGGACCAATGGGCGTGTTTCTGACGGAGGTGTCCTTCAAAGAACTAAGTTTTATGAAAAGTTACAGAGTGATGAACTTAAGATCCCAAAACCATGCAATGTTACTGAACATTTCAAAGAGGTGCCTTACGTGTTTGTGGTAGATGACGCATTTCCCCTGTCAATTAACATGATGAAACCTTTCAGACAAGCACAACTAGATTCAGCTGTAAGAGAAATCTACAACTACCGAGTTTCAAGGGCAAGGCACGTTGTCGAGAATGCGTTTGGAATACTAGCTTCCAGATTTCGCATATTCCATACTCAAATCAATCTGGAGCCAGAGAACATAGTAAAGGTAGTAATGGCAACATGTGCATTGCATAATTTCTTGATGCAAACACATCCTACCATTTACGCTCCACCAAACAGTACGTATCAAGAGAATGACGATGACGCTACTATTAATGCTGGGTTAGATGCCAATGAATCGAATATGATTGCATTACAACGAACGAGCTTAGGGAATGTAAATGTGGCCGCCAAAAATCTCAGAGAGGAGTTTGCTACCTACTTCGTCAATGAAGGCAAACTTTCATGGCAATACAAACGTGTTCTTCGAAACAAAAATTCAAGATAAAGACTAAGTGAATCATTATGAAGTGAATATATATTTTTAGCTTAGTTGAGTCAATGACATTCACCAACCCATGCACAAACAATACATTAATACATATCAATTTTGTCATAAAACTTGTTTTGTTTTATTCTAACATTCAACATTTAATTAACATCTAATTTAATATTTAACTTGCAAATTAAAGTGTAGTTCAAATAAATTGTTTAACTAGATAATTGATCTGTCTGGTACTTACTTCCTCAATCTCGCTCCCATCTTCTTCCTCTAAATTCGACACAGATGCACTGGGAATGTCTTGATCACCAAGAAAATCGAACAAATTGAAGTACCACAATTTAGATACGTACACATCGTCGGCTGATGCACCAGACTTCATTGACATCTCCCGTTTTTTTTTCTCTTTACGCACATTGCTTCGTAAACTATTAATCTTTCTAACCACAGATTTCTTTGTTGCATCGGGTTCCAGTTCTTTCAACTTGAGCACAAGTTTCGCATAAGCTGCATTTCTCTTATCGCGATCGTGATACTCTTTACTTTTTACTTGCCACAGGCACGGCTCGAGTTTATACAACTCGATAAAGTCTTCAATTACTTGGTTGCGTTTACGACTCGACATCACTAGCACCAGTAGCCACAAGATAAGTCCGCTAACTACAAAACACAAAGACAAAAGACACTCTCTTCACGGAAGAAGCCCGAACTAAACAAAACTACTGCGCAGGCGACCAGACGTACTCACACACACGCTCAGGTCTAGGGTATAACTGACGACTGCGCAGGTACAAGATACCAATCTCCGTTCCTGTCAGGTGACCGGCGCAGGTCGCTTCGCCTGTGCACTTTCGCCTGCAGCGACTGGCACACACGCTCCGGTTTGCCTGCGCAGGTGACCTGTACAGGTTTACCTGTCATGTATACCGTTACGTGTGTGGCCGGCCCTAGAATTGTTTTTTCACAAGTAACTAATGCCAGGTTATGGAAGTTATGTACGACAATGCAACTTAAATAAAATTTACTTTGTTATTGTACAATAAAAGGGTGTATTTACTGGAAGTACAGAAATTATTTTCCATTTATCGCACATAATTACGGTACACAGACGATTTTTGGAGGTTGTGTCTACGTTTAACAATGCAACTTAACCTTTTAGATTTTTAAAATTAATTAGATTTAACAAAAATTTCCTTTGTTAGTGTACATTAAATTATTGTATGCATACAAGGCTGCTGTACATAACATTAAAGGCTGTATTTATTCGAAGTACCGGAATTAAAACCTAGTTCCAATTTAGAACGTAGACCTATAACCTATTTGCATATTTTATTGGGGTTTATTGGCACATATTTTATTAAAAGGGTGTATTTATTGGAAGTACAGAAATTATTTTCCATTTATCGCACATAATTACGGTACACAGACGATTTTTGGAGGTTGTGTCTACGTTTAACAATGCAACTTAACCAATTTAGAACGTATAACCTAGTAGGCTACGTTATTCGTACATACAGTATTTTATTGGAGTTTATTGGTACGTATTTTATTAAAAGGGTGTATTTATTGGAAGTACAGAAATTAGTTTCCATTTATCGCACATAATTACGATACAGAGACGATTTTGGGAGGTTGTGTCTACGTTTAATTATCTAACTTAACCTTTTAGATTTTTAAAATTAATTAGACTTGTAGGGGTGTGCATGGCAGAACTACTTGTGCACCCACTTTATAATCATATTTTTGGTAACACTGAGAACTTTAAGCCTTCTTTTATGCTTAAACAAATTATATATACACTTAATTATAGAAAAGCAAAAAGCAAATATGTAATTCAAAAGACTAATTTGCTCTAATAAACACATGCTGAAGTTAAAAACAAAAGAGTTTTTACTTGCCTAACTAATCATTAGTTACTAATGTGACAGTTGGAGCTGCTTTTTCTGCAAAAGCTGGGGTATGTTGGATTCAAGAGTGGTTAAATTAAGTCATAAATCTGAGTGTGCGTCAAGTCTATTTGTGTGCTTGCTTTTCACTTGAGATGAAAATCCCATTTCACTCAAGAATGAGGTGGTGAATGGGATGAGCAACTCCGAAAGTTCAGGATATTCATCTCTTAAAGATATCCAGAACTTTGTTAAGTCAGAATCTAAAAGTTTATGGATTTTGTTGTCCATGACATGTCTCATGTTATCACTAACTATACAAAATAATTTACTAAAAATTTAGTTTTAATCCCAGCATCACAGATGATATCACACAATTGCTCATTTAGTTTTACTGACAACATGTTAGAACTTTCAAAATACAAGAATGGGTCTTGAATCCAATTGAATTCACTGTATCCCTCTGGGAAGCAACTTTCAATCTGGTTATAGAGAGTTAAACATCAGAGCTGGTAAAAAACAATGGTAGAGCATGAATAACAAAAATGTACAGTTTAGACTATGTACAAAACAGGTTGAATTTAAATTGTTAAAATGATATATCTTAGTTATTTACATGTAGTAGCTTTTTAAGACACAGTAAATAAATTTCCGAACCTGATATTGCAACCCACCAAATGCCCTCTCGGGACCCAGCAGTGGCTCATGCCCAATAGGTTAAGAAATGCTGAACTAAAGGCATGTTTGTGGAGTGAAACATAAAAGATAACCCAGACTTCTAAAATGCTCTTAGTGAAATGGGATTTTCAGGAGTAACAACACACTATTTTGTTAACAAGCACATTTTACTAATATTGTAATACCAAGTCAATTAGATAGCTTATATGTGTAGTACTCTATGTGATGCTGATCACATACTGTTAATCAGCAGCACTGCAGAATATTCTAGAGCCACACTCTTGGCATTCATCTGGAACTAGCTGAGTTTTAGAAAGTTGGTGTAATAGGTTGTGCATTCATATAGGATGATATTAGACAGCAGTTTTTAATGAAAGTGACAAATGATCAATTGTTTATTTGTGTTGTAAACTATTGTGATTTTTTTATTACTGTTTGTAGGCTATACAATGTGTCCTGGATAATTATATAAAGAGAACTGTTGTAATATAAGTGTGTTTGTTTTAGCAATTGAGAGTATCTGGTATTCAATAATTCATTCCACTGTTTTAAGTTCATAATTCTTGTCACTGGTTGTAAGAATATTATTTTCATTAATTTTCCAATTCTATGAAGTCTTCAGTAGTTTTACCATGATGAGACTCAACTTTATCACTGAAGATGCCACATCACTGAATGAGCAAAACTTTTCATTAATAATCTCAACAAAGCATGGTTATCAGCTGAAACAAAGTTTTAGTATTAAAAGCTTTAATCACGCTAATCTATAAGGGATACTAAAAAGAAATAACATAATAATTGTATTGGACATAAAGTTATGTCCACAAAACAGATTTTGTTGGAAATAAATAAAACACAATTTGACACAAATATATTAATTTTATGAATACTTGTTTGGCACATATTACAGAAGGTTACACCATTAAATGAGTTTGCCTAAGTATAAAATTCTTGTCAGATGAAAAACGTGTACAGTCAGAATACTATTTGTTATGTACAATACAAATGATTCACTATGGGTAGCAGTGACACATAAACACTAGACATTGACACTGAATTGTACTTGTTTTGAATGATTCATTGCGTGCTACCTGACCAGAGTACAGGTATTAACCAAGAGATGTTTAGTATACTGCTGTGTAACTGCTACAATGATGAATTATAAGTAGTACTTTTTGTTTTGGTCATCAACCTTGAAAAGGATAATAGAAACTTTGTATACCATGCTTCCAGCAGTTTTACATGATACATTCCTAGCACAAATAAGAAAAGTTTAAATCTGCTGATGATCTAAAGGAGTGATAGTTATTTGCAGACTGACAGGGTTATAAAATAATTCTGAAAGAATTGTTGCTTTTACAATACCATCCTTTATCAAGTGGCTACTCAAAGCTGCCAGTTTTTCACAGAAACTGAAGTTTGATGATTTGATCCTCATGACCTAGTGATGCTCCAAACATTTCAAGGATTCCCCTAGCCTTAAAAAACTTGACTGGCCTCATTGATTGACATGATTAATGTTAAATTTACTTTGGGATACTTCCAAACATAATACAGTTTAAAATAAACAAAACAAAATTTTATTTCTAATTTTTCCAGAACTGTATACACATAATTTGATCTGGATAGAACGTGTATTAAACAATAATACTATTTGATGCAAATAATGAAAATATCCGTGTGGAGAACTATACATGACTTCCATGTTTTAAGATTTATATTTAAAATCGTTTTGGAAATGAAATATTTCTACAGAAACTACTTCTATCTTCAGCCTCAACCACAGAAAACACACACACACACACACACACACACACACACACACACACACACACACACACACACACACACACACACACACACACACACACACACACACACACACACACACACAATTCCTTTTTTCTTTATTTAATTTGAATTCAGAGTATTGGCACATATTTTATTAAAAGGGTGTATTTATTGGAAGTACAGAAATTAGTTTCCATTTATTGCACATAATTACGGTACACAGACGATTTTTGGAGGTTGTGTCTACGTTTAACAATGTAACTTAACCTTTTAGATTTTTAAAATTAATTAATATTTAGCAAAAATTTCCTTTGTTAGTGTACATTCAAAGGCTACATTTATTGTATGGATAAAAGGCTGTATATAACGTTAAAGGTTGTATTTATTCGAAGTACCGGAATTTACTTGCAATTTATAACCCAGTACAATAACGTATAACCAAACAAGTACATTAAAATCCTTTTTACTTCCATGTTCCTTAAGGAAATGGAAGTATGGTGATGGCAAAAAAAATCGTGTTCGAGATTATTGCAGATTCTGATTGTACTACACTCAAAACATGAAAAAAAGTCGTTTTTCAAAAAGTGTGTGTGTGTGTGTGTGTCTGTCTGTCTATAGATTTTTTTCTATGGCACCCGATAACAGCCGCAAATTCAAACAGAATCAAATAATTTTTTGCATACAGCCCTGATTTGTAGAGTACTCAAGACCTATTGTTTTTTGTGAAGATTGGTTAAGGGAAAAGGGTAGTTTACCTGCAACATTTTTTTTTTAATCAAGGGTAATTTGTTTCTATGGCAAACAATAACAGCCCCAAATTCAAACACAATCAAATAATATTTTGCATGCAGCCCTTAATTGTAGAGTTCTCAAGACCTATTGATTTTGGTAAAGATCGGTTAAGGGAAAGGGGTAGTTTACCTGCAACATTTTATGTTTTAACAAGGGTATTCACTATGGCAAACGACAACAGCCGCAAATTCAAACATAATCAAATAATGTTTTGCATACTGCCCTGAATTGTAGAGATCTCAAGACCTATTGTTTTTGGTGAAGATCGGTTAAGGGAAAGGGGTAGTTTACCTGCAACGGTTTACGTTTTAACAAGAGTGAAGTACTTAATTCTGATAAATAAAGTATCCTGAAAAGAAAATCATACATAAAACATCCTTCAATTTGTCAAACATAAAACACGATTTACAAGGAACACACATAAGTTGTTAGAAATTATCGAACCGAATTCAAATAAATGATTTTAAATATAAACATTAGAACATGGAAGTCATGTATGGTTCTCCATACCGATATTTTCAATTTCAAGAGGAGTGTCAGTTTTTTAGTTTAAAGGATAAAGAAAACACTTGTTTACAATTACTTCTAAGATGTCAAGGGTAATTGTAAATTGGGGTACCCGTAAATTGAATTTTAGAGCTGTATTTATTATTTATATTTAAACAATTTTTTGTACGCAACATAATAACAAAAGGTTGAAATATTTGCAGTTATTTCAATTTTAAAACGTATACACAATTTTGCTTAGAATAGCCAAAGACATCACGTGGTCTTTTATTTTACATTACACTTTACATCATCCGTCAGAACAGTGAATAACTCAACAGGATACTAAGTCATTCTTACTACTGTTCAGATGCATTTAGCATATACACCAGAGGCAGATTTATGCATAGGCAAAGTAGGCTACTGCCTACGGGCGGCAAATTTTGTAAAGGTTGTTATGTTGTTTTTATACCTAAGAGATGTTTCAAATGCCACTCCATTTCGTCTCAATATGATAAGAAGCTTTTAAAAATACAGTATATGTTGTTTAGTAACAAGGCTTATTACATAAAGAGAATAGTTCATCATTTACTTCTGATCTGTGTATGAAGTAGGCCCTACATCGTTTTTTCACAATTACATTTACATACATTATATATGTGATACTTCCATTATATTAATTATTTAACTATTAATTTGTTTACATTCAAATTTCGAACATTCTTTACCGACTCTGTAATTTGACATGAGTGAATGTCAATAGATGCCACTAGCTGCTAACAGACAGACTATGAGCATAGTATAATTTCATACCCAACTCTAGTGCCAGTTGAGCTTCAACCTGCCGAGGAGGGAAATAAGAGGTCTACACATAGTACGTGTCCGTTAAACACCTGTTGTATTTTACATAAATCGTAAAATATATATTCATCAAATAAATTGATAGGCAAAAAGTGATAAGTGAAAGGATGATTATGTTAAAAGATGTGTATATAATGTATTTTCATTTATTATGTTAGGGTAATATTAGTGGAATGATAATATTCTACCACTACTGTATTACAGTATACAAATGTAGTGATATATCTTGGCACAATACTATATAATAAATCTGGATAAAAGGCTCATTTCAAATAGAAAGGATAGCTGGTGTGATCAGACATAACAAATTTGTATTAGTTTTTTGAGAATGTATTCCTATCAAACTGCAATAAGCATATTTTCAAACCTTTATGGATGTGTGTCATGGAATTTACAGATTGCACCAAAAGAAACAGTTAAAATATATCTTTAATTAAACAAAAATTGGTCTTGTAATATGAGTCAGTAATACAGCAGGAACTAATCAGTTAATTGCTATTACAAAATGCCTTATTCCTTTTTCATGATGATCAGATTTTGCTATACGCCTGCATAAATAAAAATTAGGTAAATTGCTTAAATTTAAACTATTTAACATGAAAAGTTCATCATGTCACATATTCTAGTAACAAGGTAAGTTTTTGGAATAGTGTTTTAGCTGAATTTATACACTAGGAGGACACTCAGCATTTAGTTAGTGTGTGTAACTGTGGTTAATCAAAGAGAATTATTTGTGTAAATTCAAATTTAGTAATACAAATCTACTACCATAAAGGCCTGGAATGCTATGCGTTAAAGAATTTTAATTAACTTTATATGGGGAAATCTGGTTTACATACATTATTTCTGAAAATAATAATCCTGAAATGTAATCAGTACTTATATCAAGTTAAGTGCAATAATTAAATAGATTCTTCAACTTGCACGTTGCAAACTTCAGGTGCTAATCCTTTACATTATTTTTAATTCAACATCAATTTATGTTCGGCAACGTTAAAAAGAACATGTTATGGCCTCTGAGAAAGTACACAGTGAGTGGAAGCTGGCTTAAATGAAGGTAAACATTTTATCTAATAATTAGTGTCCTGTGTTAGAAAACATGTGCAATACATATTATAAAAAGAAGGATATTGTTTTTACTTCCATGTTCCATAAGGACATGGATGGCAAAAAAAATCGTGTTCGAGATAAGGGCTGATTCTGATTGTACTACCCTCAAAACATAAAGAAGTAATTTTTTGAAAGATGTCTGTGTGTAGAATTTTGTCTATGGCGAATGATAACTGCCGCAAATTCAAATATTTTTTGCATATTGTAGAGGACTCAAGGTCTGTTGATTTTGGTGAAGATCGGTTAACGAGAAAGGGTAGTTTACCTGCAACGTTTTATGTTTTAACAAGAGTAAAGTACTTAATTTTGATAAATAAAGTATCCTGAAAAGGTCATAATAATCCACTCTAGAAAGGTACATGAAATATCCATAAATGAAAAGGGGTAGGGGGATAATTTTCTATAATTTGAAATGATAGGTGAAGGGGAGGGGATAATTTTTTATATGTGTACTACATTATCGGCAACGATGAAGTAGTTTGTTGATAAAATTCCTTTCCAGGCTGTTTGGCCGTGGTCCAATGTATTCTGCAAAACCAGACATTTTGGAAGTGCCATCATCAGTGAAAATCAAGTGCGCTAATGTGAGGTGGTAGATGTTAGTGACCACAATTCTGTGGTTGAGGCTGAAAATAGAAGTAGTTTCTGTAGAAATATTTCATTTCTAAAACGATTTTAAATATAAATCTTAAAACATGGAAGTCATGTATGGTTCTCCACACATTAGATTGTACTGGGTTCTAAATTGGAAGTAGAATTCTTGAAAAGAACGAATCCATAATATTTTTACCATGTGGGGCGCATTCCTTGAAACATGTGGGTGTTAATGCTGCAAAACTCAATGCAGATGTGATGACATTTTTCGGGCATGTTGCAAGTCTTTACTCATTTTTCTCTAGCAGCCCTAGAGAAAAATGTTGGGAAGTTTTGAAAAAGCACATTCCTTTATCACTGCAGAGCTTCCCTGAAACAAGATGAAGTGAGAGGATCCAAGCTGTCAAACCGATAGTTAAGCACTACCCAGGAGTACTTAAATTGTTGGATATACTTTAGAAGAGATGTCTTCTAGTCTAACTCCCTCTGCCTACATCATATTAGGGTTTAAGAAATATTTCAATTCCACAAAGAGCTTAATGTTGGCATCATTTTGGTTCAAAGTGCTTTCATATATTGACTAAAAAAATGTTGTTATTCAAAGCAAAGGAATCACACTCGTTGAAATAACTCTAGTGGAAGATTTGCTGACAGAATTGAAATTGTTGCGTGATAACCCAGACAGCATAATTGAAGAACCAAACTTAATTGCAAAAGAACTAATAAAAGTTCCTCCTGAATCTCCCAAAAGGTGGAAAAAAAGTACAGATCAATCCAATAGTGATTTTTCAGTAAACAAAGATCAAGAAAATAAATTTAAAACCTCAGTCATGTACCCAGTATTAGAGTTTGTAATGGGCAACATAAAAACACGATTCACTGCAATTAGTTCAATTCGTGACTTGTTTCCACCAGTATTGAACTTTACGGACATGGAAAATGATGAATTAGAATTGAAAGTAAAAGTTCTCATTAGCAAGTTTAAAAAGGAATTGGCAATGGATCTATTTGAAGAAATATTACACTTGAAAAAAATTTATAAAACAGAGTTTGAATCAGAAAAGAATCCACTAAGCCTACTCCAAAAACCTTCAAACTGTATTTGTGAACTTCTGTCTTGCCTATAGGCTTTTCTGTACTATTCCAGTTACAGTTTCGTCTCCTGAAAAATCTTTGAGCAGTATAGCGAATTCACTGAAAACTTGGCAGAGAAGCACTACCTACCAAGAAAGGCTTAATAATTTGGCAATTTTAGCTATTACAAATGAATTGGCTAACAGTATTCCACTCTAACCCATTATTAATACTTAATCATTTGGGTGTTAACAGAAACTGCACATTGCTTTTTATTGCATTATGTTGAAAAAAGGATTTTAATGTACTTGTTTGGTTATAGGCCTACGTTAGATTGTACTGTGTTCTATATTGGAAGTAGGTTTTAATTCCGGTACTTCGAATAAATACAGCCTTTTATCCATACAATAAATACAGCCTTTGAATGTACACTAAGTAAGGAAATGTTTGTTAAGTCTAATTAATTTTAAAAATCTAAAAGGTTAAGTTAGATAATTAAACGTTGACACACCCTCCCAAAATCGTCTCTGTACCGTAATTATGTGCGATAAATGGAAACTAATTTCTGTACTTCCAATAAATACACCCTTTTAATAAAATATGTGCCAGTAAACCCCAATAAAATATGCACCAATAACGAAGCCTACTATCTAAGTTAGATAATTAAACGTAGACACAACCTCCCAAAAATGTCTCTGTACCGTAATTATGTGCGATAAATGGAAACTAATTTCTGTACTTCCAATAAATACACCCTTTTAATAAAATATGTGCCAGTAAACCCCAATAAAATATGCACCAATAACGAAGCCTACTATCTAAGTTAGATAATTAAACGTAGACACAACCTCCCAAAAAGTCTCTGTACCGTAATTATGTGCGATAAATGGAAACTAATTTCTGTACTTCCAATAAATACACCCTTTTAATAAAATATGTACCAATAAACTCCAATAAAATATGTACGAATAACGTAGCCTACTAGGTTATACGTTCTAAATTGGAAGTACGGATAGGTTTTAATTCGAATAAATACAGCCTTTAATGTATATACAGCCTTTTATCCATACAATAAATACAGCCTTTGAATGTACACTAACAAGGAAATTTTTGTTAAATCTAATTAATTTTAAAAATCTAAAAGGTTAAGTTACATTGTTAAACGTAGACACAACCTCCAAAAATCGTCTGTGTACCGTAATTATGTGCAATAAATGGAAACTAATTTCTGTACTTCCAATAAATACACCCTTTTAATAAAATATGTGCCAATACTCTGAATTCAAATTAAATAAAGAAAAAAGGAATTGTGTGTGTGTGTGTGTGTGTGTGTGTGTGTGTGTGTGTGTGTTTTCTGTGGTTGAGGCTGAAGATAGAAGTAGTTTCTGTAGAAATATTTCATTTCTAAAACGATTTTAAATATAAATCTTAAAACATGGAAGTCATGTATAGTTCTCCACACGGATATTTTCATTATTTGCATCAAATAGTATTATTGTTTAATACACGTTCTATCCAGATCAAATTATGTGTATACAGTTCTGGAAAAATTAGAAATACAATTTTTTTTGTTTATTTTAAACTGTATTATGTTTGGAAGTATCCCAAAGTAAATTTAACATTAATCATGTCAATCAATGAGGCCAGTCAAGTTTTTTAAGGCTAGGAGAAACCTTGAAATGTTTGGAGCATCAGTAGGTCATCATGATGGATCTAATAATCAAACTTCAGTTTCTGTGAAAAGCTGGCAGATTTGAGTAGCCACTTGATAAAGGATGGTATTGTAAAAGCAACAATTCTTTCAGAATTATTTTATAACCCTGTCAGTCTGCAAATAACTATCACTCCTTTAGATCATCAGCAGATTTAAACTTTTCTTATTTGTGCTAGGAATGTATCATGTAAAACTGCTGGAAGCATGGTATACAAAGTTTCTATTATCCTTTTCAAGGTTGATGACCAAAACAAAAAGTACTACTTATAATTCATCATTGTAGCAGTTACACAGCAGTATACTAAACATCTCTTGGTTAATACCTGTACTCTGGTCAGGTAGGACACAATGAATCATTCAAAACAAGTACAATTCAGTGTCAATGTCTAGTGTTTATGTGTCACTGCTACCCATAGTGAATCATTTGTATTGTACATAACAAATAGTATTCTGACTGTATATGTTTTTCATCTGACAAGAATTTTATACTTAGGCAAACTCATTTAATGGTGTAACCTTCTGTAATATGTGCCAAACAAGTATTCATAAAATTAATATTTGTGTCAAATTGTGTTTTATTTATTTCAAACAAAATCTGTTTTGTGGACATAACTTTATGTCCAATACAATTATTATGTTATTTCTTTTTAGTATCCCTTATAGATTTGCGTGATCAAAACTTTTTTTCAGCTGATAACCATGCTTTGTTGAGATTATTAAAGAAAAGTTTTGCTCATTCAGTGATGTGGCATCTTCAGTGATAAAGTTGAGTCTCATCGTGGTAAAACTACTGAAGACTTCATAGAATTGGAAAATTAATGAGAATAATATTCTTACAACCAGTGACAAGAATTATGAACTTAAAACAGTGGAATGAATTACTGAATACCAGATACTCTCAATTGCTAAAACAAACACACTTATATTACAACAGTTCTCTTTATGTAATTATCCAGGACACACTGTATAGCCTACAAACAGTAATAAAAAAATCACAATAGTTTACAACACAAGTAAACAATTGATCATTTGTCACTTTTATTAAAAACTGCTGTCTAATATCATCCTATATGAATGCACAACCTACTACACCAACTTTCTAAAACTCAGCTGGTGGCAACATCCTAATTATCAGGCTAATGTGATAAAGTTCCAGATGAATGCCAAGAGTGTGGCTCTAGAATATTCTGCAGTGCTGCTGATTAACAGTATGTGATCAGCATCACATAGAGTACTACACATTTAAGGTATCTAATTGACTTGGTATTAGAATATTAGTAAAATGTGCTTGTTAACAAAATAGTGTGTTGTTACTCCTGAAAATCCCATTTCACTAAGAGCATTTTAGAAGTCTGGGTTATCTTTTATGTTTCACTCCACAAACATGCCTTTAGTTCAGCTTTTCTTAACCTATTGGGCATGAGCCACTGCAGGGTCCCGAGAGGGCATTTGGTGGGTTGCAAAGTCAGGTTCGGAAATTTATTTACTGTGTCTTAAAAAGCTACCACATGTAAATAACTAAGATATATCATTTTAACAATTTAAATTCAACCTGTTTTGTACATAGTCTAAACTGTACATTTTTGTTATTGTATAACAAATATACCCCAATAAAATATGCAAATAGGTTATAGGTCTACGTTCTAAATTGGAACTAGGTTTTAATTCCGGTACTTCGAATAAATACAGCCTTTAATGTTATGTACAGCAGCCTTGTATGCATACAATAATTTAATGTACACTAACAAAGGAAATTTTTGTTAAATCTAATTAATTTTAAAAATCTAAAAGTTAAGTTGCATTGTTAAACGTAGACACAACCTCCACAAATCGTCTGTGTACCGTAATTATGTGCGATAAATGGAAAATAATTTCTGTACTTCCAGTAAATACACCCTTTTATTGTACACTAACAAAGTAAATTTTATTTAAGTTACATTGTCTACATAACCTCCATAAACTGGCATTAGTTACTTGTGAAGAAAACAGTTCTAGTACACATCGAACACGGAAAGGAGTACAAACGTGGAGACGGAAGCAGCCTTTTGCCGCAGGCTATAGTGAAAGACCACGTTTTAATTGCGGTACTTTGAATAAATTCAGCCTTTAATGTTATATACAGCCTTTGAATGTACACTAACTAAGGAAATGTTTGTTAAGTCTAATTAATTTTAAAAATCTAAAAGGTTAAGTTATATTGTTAAACGTAGCCACAACCTCCCAAAATCGTCTCTGTTCCGTAATTATGTGCGATAAATGTAAACTAAATGGAAAATTATTTCTGTACTTCCAATAAATACATCCTTTTAATGTACACGAACAAAGTAAATTTTATTTAAGTTACGTTGTTGTACATAACCTCCATAAGCTGGCATTACTTACTTCGAATAAATACAGCCGTTAATGTTATATAGAGCCTTTTATCCATACAATAAATACAGCGGACTGTTAAGAAGTACACATCGGACACCGAAATATAGTACACGCGCGGAGACGAAAGTTTGATTTTGCCGCTGGCTAATCCCTAAGACCCGAAATAATTTAATTATTTGATATCGCGGGTATTTCACTGTTTCCTGCGGCCAAAGACAACATCCGTCTCCACGTTTGTATTTTTTTCCGTGTTCGATGTGTACTAGAACAGTTTTCTTCACAAGTAACTAATGCCAGTTTATGGAGGTTATGTAGACAATGTAACTTAAATAAAATTTACTTTGTTAGTGTACAATAAAAGGGTGTATTTACTGGAAGTACAGAAATAATTTTCCATTTATCGCACATAATTACGGTACACAGACGATTTTTGGAGGGTGTGTCTACGTTTAACAATGCAACTTAACCTTTTAGATTTTTAAAATTAATTAGATTTAACAAAAATTTCCTTTGTTAGTGTACATTAAATTATTGTATGCATACAAGGCTGCTGTACATAACATTAAAGGCTGTATTTATTCGAAGTACCGGAATTAAAACCTAGTTCCAATTTAGAACGTAGACCTATAACCTATTTGCATATTTTATTGGGGTTTATTGGCACATATTTTATTAAAAGGGTGTATTTATTGGAAGTACAGAAATTATTTTCCATTTATCGCACATAACTACGGTACACAGACGATTTTTGGAGGTTGTGTCTACGTTTAACAATGCAACTTAAGCTTTTAGATTTTTAAAATTAATTAGATTTAACAAAAATTTCCTTTGTTAGTGTACATTCAAAGGCTGTATTTATTGTATGGATAAAAGGCTGTATATACATTAAAGGCGGTATTTATTCGAATTAAAACCTATCGGTACTTCCAATTTAGAACGTATAACCTAGTAGGCTACGTTATTCGTACATACAGTATTTTATTGGAGTTTATTGGTACATATTTTATTAAAAGGGTGTATTTATTGGAAGTACAGAAATTAGTTTCCATTTATCGCACATAATTACGGTACAGAGACGATTTTGGGAGGTTGTGTCTACGTTTAATTATCTAACTTAACCTTTTAGATTTTTAAAATTAATTAGACTTGTAGGGGTGTGCATGGCAGAACTACTTGTGCACCCACTTTATAATCATATTTTTGGTAACACTGAGAACTTTAAGCCTTCTTTTATGCTTAAACAAATTATATATACACTTAATTCTAGAAAAGCAAAAAGCAAATATGTAATTCAAAAGACTAATTTGCTCTAATAAACACATGCTGAAGTTAAAAACAAAAGAGTTTTTACTTGCCTAACTAATCATTAGTTACTAATGTGACAGTTGGAGCTGCTTTTTCTGCAAAAGCTGGGGTATGTTGGATTCAAGAGTGGTTAAATTAAGTCATAAATCTGAGTGTGCGTCAAGTCTATTTGTGTGCTTGCTTTTCACTTGAGATGAAAATCCCATTTCACTCAAGAATGAGGTGGTGAATGGGATGAGCAACTCCGAAAGTTCAGGATATTCATCTCTTAAAGATATCCAGAACTTTGTTAAGTCAGAATCTAAAAGTTTATGGATTTTGTTGTCCATGACATGTCTCATGTTATCACTAACTATACAAAATAATTTACTAAAAATTTAGTTTTAATCCCAGCATCACAGATGATATCACACAATTGCTCATTTAGTTTTACTGACAACATGTTAGAACTTTCAAAATACAAGAATGGGTCTTGAATCCAATTGAATTCACTGTATCCCTCTGGGAAGCAACTTTCAATCTGGTTATAGAGAGTTAAACATCAGAGCTGGTAAAAAACAATGGTAGAGCATGAATAACAAAAATGTACAGTTTAGACTATGTACAAAACAGGTTGAATTTAAATTGTTAAAATGATATATCTTAGTTATTTACATGTAGTAGCTTTTTAAGACACAGTAAATAAATTTCTGAACCTGACTTTGCAACCCACCAAATGCCCTCTCGGGACCCTGCAGTGGCTCATGCCCAATAGGTTAAGAAATGCTGAACTAAAGGCATGTTTGTGGAGTGAAACATAAAAGATAACCCAGACTTCTAAAATGCTCTTAGTGAAATGGGATTTTCAGGAGTAACAACACACTATTTGGTTAACAAGCACATTTTACTAATATTCTAATACCAAGTCAATTAGATAGCTTAAATGTGTAGTACTCTATGTGATGCTGATCACATACTGTTAATCAGCAGCACTGCAGAATATTCTAGAGCCACACTCTTGGCATTCATCTGGAACTTTATCACATTAGCCTGATAATTAGGATGTTGCCTATCAAATCATCACCGGAATCTACACTGTTGACTGTAAACAAATACAATAAATTCCTTTTGTGATCACTTTGGGCCAATATGAATTTAATAGCACTAGCCGAATAATAACAATAACTGATAACAAGATTATGCAAGATTTGCCATTACTTTCCTATACCTGTGATTACAGGCATATTGATATACCTGTTACTATGTATAGAGGTGTTACTATACATATTGTATGTTAAAACTGTGAGGTGTATTTTATAATCTGGAACATTTTATACCAAATGATTTAATCACAAAAGATTATGTAAAACACAAAATTACAACAAACACACCAAAAGTATCTATAGAAATTAAAAAAAAAACAAAATTATGTAAATGACAAATTATTCAATAAATGATTAAATATGTACCATAATTTATTAGATACTGCAATTATTTTTTATAGAAACAAACATCCACTAGCAGCTACAAAACCAATTTTCCCTATAATGTACTTAGCAAGATCCAGATCTTTTAGATACATTGTTGGATTGTTAATGCTAGCATTTTTTTATTCTTTTCCCTAAACATTTTGAAACCATAATTTCAAAGTGATACTACCTGAGATGCCTTTCCATTGTGTTTCCTTTTGCTCCAAAAAAAATATTTTGTTGTGTTGATGTCTTTATTCTTTAAAATTTTGTGTGAGGGAGATTGCAAAATTTTTAACTGAACTGTAGCATTTCATTGTCTCAGTTTTTTGTCATTTTTTGTGCTACTGTAAAGTGTTCACTTTTTATTTACACCTAAGTCATGCCGTTTTTATTTTACATTTTTACACTTTCTGTCAAGCTACTGTAAAGCTACATTAAAATATACAATTTTATTTTAAAAAAATTATCAAATCAAGCACTTGTCTGTAATAACTGAAATATATGAGAGTTTTATTTAAGGTTATTGCTGGCTCTCACATCCTACCTTCCAGTATTTGCGTATCATCCGTCAGAAATGTGAATAACTCAACAGGATACTAAGTCATTCTTACTACTGTTCAGATGCATTTAGCATGTACACCAGAGGCAGATTTATGCATAGGCAAAGTAGGCTACTGCCTACGGGCGGCAAATTTTGTAAAGGTCGTTATGTTGTTTTTATACCTAAGAGATGTTTCAAATGCCGCTCCATTTCATCTCAATATGATAAGAAGCTTTTAAAAATATATATTGTTTAGTAACAAGGCTTATTACATAAAGAGAATAGTTCATCATTTACTTCTGATCTGTATATGAAGTAGGCCTACATCGTTTTTTCACAATTACATTTACATACATTCTATATGTGATACTTCCATTATATTAATTATTTAACTATTAATTTGTTTACATTCAAATTTCGAACATCCTTTACCGACTCTGTAATTTGACATGAGTAAATGTCAATAGATGCCACTAGCTGCTAACAGACAGACTATGAGCATAGTATAATTTCATACCCAACTCTAGTGCCAGTTGAGCTTCAACCTGCCGAGGAGGGAAGTAAGAGGTCTACACATAGTACGTGTCCGTTAAACACCTGTTGTATTTTACATAAATCGTTAAATATATATTCATCAAATAAATTGATAAGTAAAAAGTGATAAGTGAAAGGATGATTATGTCAAAAGATGTGTATATAATGTATTTTCATTTATTATGTTAGGGTAATATTAGTGGAATGATAATATTCTACCACTACTGTATTACAGTATACAAATGTAGTGATATATCTTGGCACAATACTATGTAATAAATTTGGATAAAAGGCTCATTTCAAATAGAAAGGATAGCTGGTGTGATCAGTCATAACAAATTTGTATTAGTTTTTTGAGAATTTGTTCCTATCAAACTGCAATAAGCATATTTTCAAACCTTTATGGATGTGTGTCAAGGAATTTACAGATTGCACCAAAAGAAACAGTTAAAATATTATAAAAAAACGCGATTCGGGGTTCTTTTTTAAAATTATTATGTTTATTTGTTTATAGTAATTATATTAAAATAATGTTTAAATTCCGTTTAAAGGCCACACGGTTGGTCTAACCTATTTGTAATAAAATGAAAACGTGTGTTTACAATTAACTTGAAGTAAAATAAAAGAGTTGTTATTTAAACTTATATTCGTGGTTAAAATATTAAAAGTCTCGTTAAAACAAAGTTTAACTATGTGTGAAGTGTTCTTTTGAGATAACTCAATGTTGAGAATGGTTGTTTCTAATTGAAGGTTACTAATGTGGTAAAGTAATTTAAAATAAAACATTCAAAGTTACTCACAGTGTTTACAATGGCTTAATTATACTTGTTTTAAAAAATTCCCTTGTATTAAATAAATAAAATAGTGAAGTTGATTATACTTAAGTGCTAGATTAACTTAAGTTAAAACATGAAGTATAGCAGTTGGTTGCTTGATAATAGTTCTCGTCTGGTTGAAACTGGTAGTAAAAACTTCTTCTCCAGGTTGCAGGTAGTCTGAGTATGTCACGTCTCGTAAAGTCTGGACAATATCATAAACAAACATATGCTTTTACGTACCTGATTGTGTTTACTAGAAGTTCACTAAACTGTCAACTCAGCTTACAATCACCAACTCCCTTTGGTTGCAAGGTTAGGTTACCTTGTTTGTTAATTAGTGGGCGCCACACGGGTTTATTTACACCCTTATAGAGAATTAAAAAAAAACAAATATAATGCAAACATACAAAGTTGTACAATTAAAAGTCAGTTATTATATGCCTTACACGGCTTGCTCAGAACATGAATTATAAATCTGGTTAAGTCCAGATGCTATTTATTTTTAATATTAAAATTATTATAATCTCAGTAGTACCAAGGGGTACAATTAAAAGTCAGTTATAATATGCCTTATACGGCTTGCTCGAACATGAATTATAAATCTGGTTAAGTCCAGATGCTATTTATTTTTTAATATTAAAATTATGATTATCTCAGTTGTGAATTCTTTGAGACACGAAAGAAAACAATTATGCCTACACAATATCCAATAATCCTTTTGACATAAAATTGATCATCAAAGTTTTAGGTTACTTTCGCAACGTAATTAACAAAACCGATCTGTTGAAAGATCGCGCGTTTCATCAACGCTTGCTTTTTTAGTGACAATATTTATCAAGTGAGAACCCTTACAACTAACATATAGCTTAATTACTAATAACAAATTTGTATAATAAATCGAGACGTGGTGTAATCTTAAATAATGTTTTTGTGTTTTGCGTCAGTACAGGTTATTGTTGAAAAAAGTACAGGTTATGGCGCTCAGATCAAGATTAGTAATGATTGCACTTTTACCTTCTGAGTTTTAATTATTTAATTAAAACTTATTAATCACTTCAGTAATCGGATTATAATGATTACTGGGTTTCGGCACTAAATTCGCACAAGAACAGAATAATGCGATCCTCTTCTGATTAAAATGGATCGTGAATAATAACAATAAATTATTTTCTGTTCGTTATTCCCGCACAAAATTAAAATGAAACTGCACTTAATCACTGTTATTGGTTGTGGATGAACTCGAAGTAGTCGTTTCTTGTTGTTGAACTATTGGTTCCAATGTACTATGTAAATGACGCTAAGTGTTATTAAACAATGTAGAGATGACGGGCACACGTCTGTGCTGCACGCTAGTCAGTAAAGGTCTGTCTCAAAATTCGCTGTTTCGTCTTTATATACCCTCTTCTTTGATCGGCTTTAGGTAAAAATGTTGATTACTAACTAATTTTCTGATTGGCTTTGGTAGGTGTGTCGGTGTGACGTGTCACTTTTTGACAGTTGATAACGGCTTTTTCTAACCGTCGAATGTTGCGGTGACAGCTCGTTGCCGTTTTTGTTATTATTCTTAAACAGTTTCCCGATGTACATTTTTAGAATGATGCTAACACCTCTCCCGCACTAAATACAGTTGCGATTGGGTTAATATTACTATCAAATTAAAGATTGTTTTTTTCCTTTAATTTGATATCACTCGTTCTCGAATTACTTTCACTTTGACCGACATTGTTATAAAACCAACGTTCGGGTACATTACTTCTACTGTCGTCTGCTATTTATGAGTCGCCGATTTTACACTTTTGGTTAACCTTGCTTGTATTCACATAACATTTTATTAATCAAATGTTTATGTGCGAACACCATTAATGCTGTACTGACTTTTTTGCTGAACATTACTTGTACACCTAAACTCTATATATTGTAATAAATGATCCTACTGACTATGACATTTCGTTTTATGCTAATTCATTTTAAACTACTACTTAACAATGAAAATTATGAACCTATTGTTTTAATAACATTTTTTGTTATGTCAAGGCATAACCATAGTTCTGTGCATTTTAGTCTACACTTGTGCTAATCCTCAATAGCCATTTTACTGACTAATGTTTGGTCTAAGCTTGCTAAGACATATCGCCTACATTGAAATTTGGCCTTAATAATGCCTATTGGTTCTCAATTCGGTAAATTGTGGAGACATCTTATTTGTATAAGATTCTCTCTTATAAATAGTTCTCTTTTCTAACAAGTATATTTGATGCTGAAATACATCTTAGTTCTCACTATGTAGCCATTGTTAACATTAGTTTTGGCATTCATAATTTACTGGTCATTGTCACATCTATTATCAGCAAAATGCTAATTCTGCTTTCACAGTATTTAACTGCTCATTAGTTCATTTTTTGTTTACAAACGACATTCGGTTTACATCAACTATTTACTGAATTGACAGCTGAATGTAAATTTATTCTGTCCATCAGTTCGTTTTAGTCTCAGTCTAGTTGTAGTGTCAAACAGCCCTTGGGTTACTGTTTCATGTGGCACTTCTGCTTCATTCTTCTTTCTTGGTTTCTTCTTTCTTGGTTATTTCTACTATTATATACCTATTTACATGGTTGTTTTGTTTTTATAAAATCTGATAACATACACTTAGGTTAGGTGACATCTTGTGATGTTACAATATATCTTTTCAATTAAACAAAAATTGGTCTTGTAATATCAGTCAGTAATACAGCAGGAACTAATCAGTTAATTGCTATTACAAAATGCCTTATTCCTTTTTCATGACGATCAGATTTTGCTATACGCCTGCATAAATAAAAATTATTAAATTGCTTAACTCTCAACACAAAGTATTTAAACTATTTAACATGAAAAGTTCATCATGTCACATATTCTAGTAACAAGGTAAGTTTTTGGAATACTGTTTTAGCTGAATTTATACACTAGGAGGACACTCAGCATTTAGTTTGTGTGTGTAACTCTGGTTAATCAAAGAGAATTATTTGTGTAAATTCAAATTTAGTAATACAAATCTACTACCATAAAGGCCTGGAATGCTATGCGTTAAAGAATTTTAATTAACTTTATATGGGGAAATCTGGTTTACATAACATTATTTCTGAAAATAATAATCCTGAAATGTAATCAGTACTTATATCAAGTTAAGTGCAATAATTAAATAGATTCTTCAACTTGCACGTTGCAAAATTCAGGTGCTAATCCTTTACTTTATTTTTAATTCAACATCAATTTATGTTCAGCAACGTTAAAAAAAAAAACATGTTATGGCCTCTGAGAAAGAACACAGTGAGTGGAAGCTGGCTTAAATGAAGGTAAACATTTTATCTAATAATTAGTGTCCCGAGTTAGAAAACATGTGCAATACATATTATAAAAAGAAGGATATTGTTTTTACTTCCATGTTCCATAAGGAAATGGATGGCGAAAAAAATCGTGTTCGAGATAAGGGCTGATTCTGATTGTACTACCCTCAATACATAAAGAAGTAATTTTTTGAAAGATGTCTGTGTATAGAATTTTGTCTATGGCGAATGATAATTGCCGCAAATTCAAATAATTTTTTGCATATTGTAGAGGACTCAAGGTCTGTTGATTTTGGTGAAGATCGGTTAAGGAGAAGGGGTAGTTTACCTGCAACGTTTTATGTTTTAACAAGTGTAAAGTACTTAATTTTGATAAATAAAGTATCCTGAAAAGGTCATAATAATCCACTCTAGAAAGGTAGATGAAATATCGATAAATGAAAAGGGGTAGGGGGAAGTTGAAGGGGGAGGGGATAATTTTCTATAATTTAAAATGATAGGTGAAGGGGAGGGGATAATTTTTTATATGTGTACTACATTATCGGCAACGATGAAGTAGTTTGTTGATAAAATTCCTTTCCAGGCTGTTTGGCCGTGGTCCAATGTATTCTGCAAAACCAGACGTTTCGGAAGTGCCATCGACTGCCATCATCAGTGAAAATCAAGTGCGCTAATGTGAGGTGGTAGATGTTAGTGACCACAATTCTGTGGTTGAGGCTGAAGATAGAAGTA
The DNA here is from genome assembly GCA_034769895.1 of Magicicada septendecula. Taxonomy (NCBI): domain Eukaryota; kingdom Metazoa; phylum Arthropoda; class Insecta; order Hemiptera; family Cicadidae; genus Magicicada; species Magicicada septendecula. Next base: position 452,192,333 of record CM068368.1, read on the forward strand.
GTTTCTGTAGAAATATTTCATTTCTAAAACGATTTTAAATATAAATCTTAAAACATGGAAGTCATGTATGGTTCTCCACACATTAGATTGTACTGGGTTCTAAATTGGAAGTAGAATTCTTGAAAAGAACGAATCCATAATATTTTTACCATGTGGGGCGCATTCCTTGAAACATGTGGGTGTTAATGCTGCAAAACTCAATGCAGATGTGATGACATTTTTCGGGCATGTTGCAAGTCTTTACTCATTTTTCTCTAGCAGCTCTAGAGAAAAATGTTGGGAAGTTTTGAAAAAGCACATGCCTTTATCACTGCAGAGCTTCCCTGAAACAAGATGAAGTGAGAGGATCCAAGCTGTCAAACTGATAGTTAAGCACTACCCAGGAGTACTTAAATTGTTGGATATACTTTAGAAGAGATGTCTTCTAGTCTAACTCCCTCTGCCTACAACATCATATTAGGGTTTAAGAAATATTTCAATTCCACTAAGAGCTTAATGTTGGCATCATTTTGGTTCAAAGTGCTTTCATATATTGACTAAAAAAATGTTGTTATTCAAAGCAAAGGAATCACACTCGTTGAAATAACTCTAGTGGAAGATTTGCTGACAGAATTAAAATTGTTGCATGATAACCCAGACAGCATAATTGAAGAACCAAACTTAATTGCAAAAGAACTAATAAAAGTTCCTCCTGAATCTCCCAAAAGGTGGAAAAAAAAGTACAGATCAATCCAATAGTGATTTTTCAGTAAACAAAGATCAAGAAAATAAATTTAAAACCTCAGTCATGTACCCAGTATTAGAGTTTGTAATGGGCAACATAAAAACACGATTCACTGCAATTAGTTCAATTCAAGACTTGTTTCCACCAGTATTGAACTTTACGGACATGGAAAATGATGAATTAGAATTGAAAGTAAAAGTTCTCATTAGCAAGTTTAAAAAGGAATTGGCAATGGATCTATTTGAAGAAATATTACACTTGAAGAACATTTATAAAACAGAGTTTGAATCAGAAAAGAATCCACTAAGCCTACTCCAAAAACCTTCAAACTGTATTTGTGAACTTCTGTCTTGCCTATAGGCTTTTCTGTACTATTCCAGTTACAGTTTCGTCTCCTGAAAAATCTTTGAGCAGTATAGCGAATTCACTGAAAACTTGGCAGAGAAGTTTAAGTAAACATGAAAACCTACCAAGAAAGGCTTAATAATTTGGCAATTTTAGCTATTACAAATGAATTGGCTAACAGTATTCCACTCTAACCCATTATTAATACTTAATCATTTGGGTGTTAACAGAAACTGCACATTGCTTTTTATTGCATTATGTTGAAAAAAGGATTTTAATGTACTTGTTTGGTTATAGGCCTACGTTAGATTGTACTGTGTTCTATATTGGAAGTAGGTTTTAATTCCGGTACTTCGAATAAATACAGCCTTTTATCCATACAATAAATACAGCCTTTGAATGTACACTAAGTAAGGAAATGTTTGTTAAGTCTAATTAATTTTAAAAATCTAAAAGGTTAAGTTAGATAATTAAACGTTGACACACCCTCCCAAAATCGTCTCTGTACCGTAATTATGTGCGATAAATGGAAACTAATTTCTGTACTTCCAATAAATACACCCTTTTAATAAAATATGTGCCAGTAAACCCCAATAAAATATGCACCAATAACGAAGCCTACTATCTAAGTTAGATAATTAAACGTAGACACAACCTCCCAAAAATGTCTCTGTACCGTAATTATGTGCGATAAATGGAAACTAATTTCTGTACTTCCAATAAATACACCCTTTTAATAAAATATGTACCAATAAACTCCAATAAAATATGTACGAATAACGTAGCCTACTAGGTTATACGTTCTAAATTGGAAGTACGGATAGGTTTTAATTCGAATAAATACAGCCTTTAATGTATATACAGCCTTTTATCCATACAATAAATACAGCCTTTGAATGTACACTAACAAGGAAATTTTTGTTAAATCTAATTAATTTTAAAAATCTAAAAGGTTAAGTTACATTGTTAAACGTAGACACAACCTCCAAAAATCGTCTGTGTACCGTAATTATGTGCAATAAATGGAAACTAATTTCTGTACTTCCAATAAATACACCCTTTTAATAAAATATGTGCCAATACTCTGAATTCAAATTAAATAAAGAAAAAAGGAATTGTGTGTGTGTGTGTGTGTGTTTTCTGTGGTTGAGGCTGAAGATAGAAGTAGTTTCTGTAGAAATATTTTATTTCTAAAACGATTTTAAATATAAATCTTAAAACATGGAAGTCATGTATAGTTCTCCACACGGATATTTTCATTATTTGCATCAAATAGTATTATTGTTTAATACACGTTCTATCCAGATCAAATTATGTGTATACAGTTCTGGAAAAATTAGAAATACAATTTTTTTTGTTTATTTTAAACTGTATTATGTTTGGAAGTATCCCAAAGTAAATTTAACATTAATCATGTCAATCAATGAGGCCAGTCAAGTTTTTTAAGGCTAGGAGAATCCTTGAAATGTTTGGAGCATCAGTAGGTCATCATGATGGATCTAATAATCAAACTTCAGTTTCTGTGAAAAGCTGGCAGATTTGAGTAGCCACTTGATAAAGGATGGTATTGTAAAAGCAACAATTCTTTCAAAATTATTTGATAACCCTGTCAGTCTGCAAATAACTATCACTCCTTCAGATCATAAGCAGATTTAAACTTTTCTTATTTGTGCTAGGAATGTATCATGTAAAACTGCTGGAAGCATGGTATACAAAGTTTCTATTATCCTTTTCAAGGTTGATGACCAAAACAAAAAGTACTACTTATAATTCATCATTGTAGCAGTTACACAGCAGTATACTAAACATCTCTTGGTTAATACCTGTACTCTGGTCAGGTAGGACACAATGAATCATTCAAAACAAGTACAATTCAGTGTCAATGTCTAGTGTTTATGTGTCACTGCTACCCATAGTGAATCATTTGTATTGTACATAACAAATAGTATTCTGACTGTACACGTTTTTCATCTGACAAGAATTTTATACTTAGGCAAACTCATTTAATGGTGTAACCTTCTGTAATATGTGCCAAACAAGTATTCATAAAATTAATATTTGTGTCAAATTGTGTTTTATTTATTTCAAACAAAATCTGTTTTGTGGACATAACTTTATGTCCAATACAATTATTATGTTATTTCTTTTTAGTATCCCTTATAGATTTGCGTGATCGAAACTTTTAATACTAAAACTTTGTTTCAGCTGATAACCATGCTTTGTTGAGATTATTAAAGAAAAGTTTTGCTCATTCAGTGATGTGGCATCTTCAGTGATAAAGTTGAGTCTCATCGTGGTAAAACTACTGAAGACTTCATAGAATTGGAAAATTAATGAGAATAATATTCTTACAACCAGTGACAAGAATTATGAACATAAAACAGTGGAATGAATTACTGAATACCAGATACTCTCAATTGCTAAAACAAACACACTTATATTACAACAGTTCTCTTTATGTAATTATCCAGGACACACTGTATAGCCTACAAACAGTAATAAAAAAATCACAATAGTTTACAACACAAGTAAACAATTGATCATTTGTCACTTTTATTAAAAACTGCTGTCTAATATCATCCTATATGAATGGACAACCTACTACACCAACTTTCTAAAACTCAGCTGGTGGCAACATCCTAATTATCAGGCTAATGTGATAAAGTTCCAGATGAATGCCAAGAGTGTGGCTCTAGAATATTCTGCAGTGCTGCTGATTAACAGTATGTGATCAGCATCACATAGAGTACTACACATTTAAGGTATCTAATTGACTTGGTATTAGAATATTAGTAAAATGTGCTTGTTAACCAAATAGTGTGTTGTTACTCCTGAAAATCCCATTTCACTAAGAGCATTTTAGAAGTCTGGGTTATCTTTTATGTTTCACTCCACAAACATGCCTTTAGTTCAGCATTTCTTAACCTATTGGGCATGAGCCACTGCAGGGTCCCGAGAGGGCATTTGGTGGGTTGCAAAGTCAGGTTAAGAAATTTATTTACTGTGTCTTAAAAAGCTACTACATGTAAATAACTAAGATATATCATTTTAACAATTTAAATTCAACCTGTTTTGTACATAGTCTAAACTGTACATTTTTGTTATTCATGCTCTACCATTGTTTTTTACCAGCTCTGATGTTTAACTCTCTATAACCAGATTGAAAGTTGCTTCCCAGAGGGATACAGTGAATTCAATTGGATTCAAGACCCATTCTTGTATTTTGAAAGTTCTAACATGTTGTCAGTAAAACTAAATGAGCAATTGTGTGATATCATCTGTGATGCTGGGATTAAAACTAAATTTTTAGTAAATTATTTTGTATAGTTAGTGATAACATGAGACATGTCATGGACAACAAAATCCATAAACTTTTAGATTCTGACTTAACAAAGTTCTGGATATCTTTAAGAGATGAATATCCTGAACTTTCGGAGTTGCTCATCCCATTCACCACCTCATTCTTGAGTGAAATGGGATTTTCATCTTAAGTGAAAAGCAAGCACACAAATAGACTTGACGCACACTCAGATTTATGACTTAATTTAACCACTCTTGAATCCAACATACCCCAGCTTTTGCAGAAAAAGCAGCTCCAACTGTCACATTAGTAACTAATGATTAGTTAGGCAAGTAAAAACTCTTTTGTTTTTAACTTCAGCATGTGTTTATTAGAGCAAATTAGTCTTTTGAATTACATATTTGCTTTTTGCTTTTCTATAATTAAGTGTATATATAATTTGTTTAAGCATAAAAGAAGGCTTAAAGTTCTCAGTGTTACCAAAAATATGATTATAAAGTGGGTGCACAAGTAGTTCTGCCATGCACACCCCTACAAGTCAATTAATTTTAAAAATCTAAAAGGTTAAGTTAGATAATTAAACGTAGACACAACCTCCCAAAATCGTCTCTGTACCGTAATTATGTGCGATAAATGGAAACTAATTTCTGTACTTCCAATAAATACACCCTTTTAATAAAATATGTACCAATAAACTCCAATAAAATACTGTATGTACGAATAACGTAGCCTACTAGGTTATACGTTCTAAATTGGAAGTACCGATAGGTTTTAATTCGAATAAATACAGCCTTTAATGTATATACAGCCTTTTATCCATACAATAAATACAGCCTTTGAATGTACACTAACAAAGGAAATTTTTGTTAAATCTAATTAATTTTAAAAATCTAAAAGCTTAAGTTGCATTGTTAAACGTAGACACAACCTCCAAAAATCGTTTGTGTACCGTAGTTATGTGCGATAAATGGAAAATAATTTCTGTACTTCCAATAAATACACCCTTTTAATAAAATATGTGCCAATAAACCCCAATAAAATATGCAAATAGGTTATAGGTCTACGTTCTAAATTGGAACTAGGTTTTAATTCCGGTACTTCGAATAAATACAGCCTTTAATGTTATGTACAGCAGCCTTGTATGCATACAATAATTTAATGTACACTAACAAAGGAAATTTTTGTTAAATCTAATTAATTTTAAAAATCTAAAAGGTTAAGTTGCATTGTTAAACGTAGACACAACCTCCAAAAATCGTCTGTGTACCGTAATTATGTGCGATAAATGGAAAATTATTTCTGTACTTCCAGTAAATACACCCTTTTATTGTACACAAACAAAGTAAATTTTATTTAAGTTACATTGTCTACATAACCTCCATAAACTGGCATTAGTTACTTGTGAAGAAAACAGTTCTAGTACACATCGAACACGGAAAAAAAATACAAACGTGGAGACGGAAGTTGTATTTGGCCGCAGGAAACAGTGAAAGACCCGATATCGCCACTAATTCGCCACATTTACACAAATCCCCAACATTTCCCCACTTACCACTTTGAGGCTTCAAATTTCGCCAGTGTGGGGAAAATCCCTACACCTGGCAACCCTGGCCTATGGAGAGCTAGAGTAACTGTCTACGGTATCGAATCCCTATCGATTAATTCATTCGATAATTATCAGAGCAAGGGTGGCTCCTAGCTCGACCAAAAAGAAAGGCGCGTCCAATTCTTGAGTTAACATGAACAAAATTTCGTGAAATTTGGATTATTTATAGACCTTACTTCAAAGAATTTATGTATAGTTTTTTATAAACTCTATATCCAGTTAGTATGTTTAATAAAATTTATGTATGTATGGGTGGCTCCTAACTCGACCAAAAAAGAAAGGCGCATCCAACTCTTGCGTTAGCATGAACCAAATTTCATGAAATTTGGATTATTTATAGACCTTACTTCAAAGAAATTATGTATAGTTTTTTATAAAATCTACATCCGGTTAGTATGTTTAAAAAATTTATGTATGTATGTATGTATGTATTTATTATTGTAGTTTGTCTTTGTGTTTATTTATCTATTTTATTATATATGTATTTAATTAAAATTTAATTTGTGTATGTTTAATTAAATATATAACAATTAGGCTTAGCTCAAACAATGCACTAATTGATGACAGCAACTCGCTGGGTTTACATGGCATTCGCAAAAGATTTGCGCAGAACACATAAACATCTGTCTTTGGGCAAGCGCTTCCTTTCACCCACTAACAACAGTTTTTTGTTTCTGATTTAACATACGTTGTTGTACTTCTCTTGAAACCAAACAATGTTTTTAACGAAAAGCCTTACAAGCTTTCTTTCACCAGTCTCCAGCCTATTGCTCATAGTTTTCGCTTTTATATACTTACATACATGCGTATGTTTGACTTTTTATGCTGCAACTATCTTTTTTAGTTCCAAACAATTGGACATCTTCGACTCACAATCAAAGTAGGAAATAAGTAACTGCCTATGAAAAGAACAAAACCCCAGTTAGCTAGAAAAATCATGATTTGAAGACGAATTCCTAGACATGAAAGAAATGGAACATCGAGAAACTTATTTGGACCTGCTTCAGGGAAGTTGAAACTATTATTGAAAGTATGCATTTGCAATCGTCTCCCAATTGCAAAAGAAATTACCCTCACTTAGGACAACTGTGAGATCTATCTCTAGTTTGTTTGGTAACGATTCACGAAGAATTGAACTAAGAGCAAATAATGATTAAATACAACTATTTCATTGACGACTCGGAACACAAAGTTTTTTATGAGTAAAAACATAAATTTTTACCTTACAACCTGAACCGGTTTTCACTTTTAAAAAGCTTCTTCAGAGGTTGCCGCTGGTAGCACTGTCCGTCCTGTTGTGGGCAACGGAATCGAATTTCAAAAGATCAATGTTGTGTGTGTGGTGAGATATGTTCGAATAATGCGTGCGATTTGAATTGTGTCTGTTCGTTTAGGATGTCGTTTTTATTTGTTTTCGTGTGTTTGTATATTTCCAATTGTTCTAGAGTGTCTAGTTTTCGGCCTTTTGTGTGTACGTGTAGAATGTTCATGTTATTGTCGATGTTTTTGTATGTGTGGTTTGCTTCAATGAGGTAGTTTGCAAAGGTGGATTCTGTAGTGGAGTGGAGCGCCTTTGTGTGTTCAATGTATCTCTGTTTGAAGCTACATCCTGTCTGGCTTATGTAGAATTTGTCGCAATTTAGTTTGTAAACACCAGGTAGATGGAATTTGTTTTGTGCTTTGTGTGTGTGTTCTGTTTTGTTAGTAGTTTTGTAAGCAATTCTGTATCCTGCTGTTATGAATTTGTGGGCTATTTTTTCAGTTTGTTTGTTGATGTATGTTAGTGTTATGAATGTGTTGTTTTCTGTCTTTGCCTGTTGTTTGTTTTGTGTAGGAGTTTATTGACTATTGTTCTGTCGTATCCATTAGATTCTGCTAGATACTTTTTTTATCATGTTTAGTTTGTCTTCGTAGTCTTTTTCATCTAGGGGGATGTTGTTAAGTCTATGTATCATGGTTCTGAAGGCAGCTAGTTTGTGTTGTATTGGGTGATTGGAGGAGTTGTGTATTAGTGTGTCAGTTGTAGTCGGTTTTCTGTATATACTGAATTTGTGCCTGTGTTCAAGTTTTGTGATGGAGAGGTGATAGCTCGTATTTGGTTAATCTGAGTGGCCTATACAGGAAAGAAGGAACTGATGAGTTGACAATTGAAGGATTTATAACCCACACATTTCCAAAATTATTTCTTTGTGGTCAAGCCGATTTGAATTATCCTTGAGAATGCAAGGTTACCCACTCCATCACATTATTTTCATTATCTTCTCAAGTAAGGAGATGGTTGCTTTGCTATAAATTAATGCTTCTGACTTTTATGGTAATATTAAATCTATGTTTGTGGTGGTATTCAATTCTGCATTGGAATGCAATTTTGATTGGGATTTAGTACATTAAAAAAACGTATCCTTTAGATTGTACATCTCCAGACATTTTCTGTCTTACAGAAAATAATGAATAGTTTCCTAATCATGTTATTTTTTATGGAACCAAACTAAAAGATTGGCCTATATGATCATACTGGAAGCAAAGATTTGCCAAATTACTGGATATGGTGAACTGGTCAGGAACACCTAATATTATTTTTATGCTTTCATCAGCTCACTATCATTGGCCAGACTTATTCTGAATTATATTTTCAAGAAATAGAAACAAAAAAATTAAAACAACCTCAATGAGGCAACAAGAAGAAAGCTCTGATACATGATAATCCTTTGATAACGTCACGGTTTTTTCAAATACAAGCTGGTCTGCTTATTTGTGAAATATTGTTCAAAGTCTTTCATGAGAAAGATTCTTAGTTAGCTGTGATTGGCAATAGAGAGGACGCCCTCACATTCATGATTATTACAGTTCAAAGATTCTCCTCACATGGAAGCTAGGTAGAGAACATGTCTGAAGTAAATAATTCAGTTATTGAATATTTTTATTGTGCTAACATAAGTAATTATTCCAAGACAAGAATATCCTGAACATTATGTTATTGATACAAAGAAGTTCAATACAAGGATGCTGATTTAAGACAGCTGATTAATGAGCTATGTGCAATGCTAGTGTCAATAAACAGAGACTGGGTTCTTCTTAATCTCAAACGTGACATATCGTATGTAACAATTCTTCACAAATGAACTTGAAAATAATTTCCTGCTTGAGTTTGCTCGATATTATACAGTTGAATGTGGCTGATTTGTTAAAAGGAAAAAACAAAGCTGTTGGTTGGATTACTAATCGTGCAAAACTTTGCTACAGATAAAGAAGCAAGTCATAAATTCTCTAGTACAGTCTTGGTTAGTTGCAACCGGTGCTTACCCAGTCAATGTCCCTGGCATTTTCACTTGGTTGCAATTGATCAGATCTGTGGCAACTAGAGTAGTAGAATCATCCTGTTCCTAACTTTAAACAGTGGACCCACATGTGATATTCCTTTAACTGCGAGCAGAGAGAGCAGAAATGGCTCATTAAAGGGCCAAGTGTGCAATCTAATGCTTTGATGTCTGTGACACATGAGTGATGTTTTTAGTAACCTGCAAAACAACAGGCGGCCGGCCAAAGGCCCAAGCCCACCATCTAGTCCCACCTCAAGATTGGACCAGGTATAATATGTTACATGTTAATGAAGAGAGTGGGACATTTTTTACACAAGAAATTTTATAGTGTAAAGAATAATGTAATTAATAAACAAAAAAATATTCTCTACAATAGTAGATGATGCTAAACAAGTTTATAACTTTCCAAATCGGGCACAAGAACGAATGTAATTGGTGCTGTAGGAAAGCAGGAAAGCAATATAGGTTATTGCCAAGCTTATAGTATAATCATTTTTGAAAGCTGAAGTAATGCGAATCCTCGCATCCCGTTGATTTGTGTTTGTGATCTTGTTAAGATTATATAATACCCACTTTTTCAAAATTAATTATGTTTAGGTCTTAGTTCAGTAGTGTACAATAGAAGAATGCACATTGTAAGACTAAACAAATAGTTTTGAGTGATTGTACGTAGAATCAATGGTAGTGTGTATGTATGTAAGTTTCCACTTTCTTTCAGTGCGTTATGTTTCAAGGTGAAGTAATTTCTGTATTCAGTGTATGTTGCTGCGTATTTATATATTAAAGTTTAATTAAAATACTGAATTGGAAAATAGTTGGAGTCACAAAATTTGTGGAATAATTGCCTTTTTGCATACCTACTGTTAGGCCTACTTTGCAAAAAATTGCATTCTTACATATATCAGCACAGCAATAAATCATATAAAAATTGCCTTGTGTTTAAAAATATGCAAAATAAACCCAAATTCAAGGTAAATTGACATTACCCAATTTTTTTGTGATAATAAAGATTCTAATTTACAATGATTTTTCCATTATGGCTGCTGAATTAAATGACTATGTCCAGAAAACAAACAATTATGTATGGTTACTGTGGCTATATAGTTACGCAAAACAGTCCATATACAGTACAATTCCATTAAAATGCTTTTCATGGAAGCATGTGAAAACCACGTATTAAGCGGGACAGTGTATAAGATGCAGACGACCAAGTAGCACAGACACATACAGTATTACCCACCATATATTCATATAACTTTCAAATGTCGGTTAGTATTATTGACTTTTTGAATTTTGTTATCCATGACATGTCCGATGTTATTACTAACTATACAAAATAATTCTGACGCGGAACACAATTATTTTACATAAAATTTATTACACTTTTTACCTTGCTGCCTGAACTAGCTTCACTTGTTAGAGCTACATCAGAGGTTGCCGCTAGGAGCGCTGTCTGACCTACTTTTGGTGATGGCGCTGTCATTCAAAAGATCGTTAGTGTGTAAACAGTTCAAATAGTATGTGTGATTTAAATTGTTTCTGTTCGATTGGGAAGTTGTTTCTATGCGTTTTGTATGTTTTATACAGACAACTAGATATATATTTGTAAATACACTAAAATAAATATATTACGGGATAAATGGATCCGTAGTAGGGGCCACAAAATGGAAAAGATCTGGGCAGTGTATTGTAAAAAGTGTTCCACATGCATCAGACATGCAGAGGGACTGAACAAAAAGTGTGTATTAACACTGCCATGTGATAGTAGATAAGCAGCATAATAAGTGGGATAGTTTTAAGAGTGTTTTACTGTATTTATGTATTTTTCTTACTCATAGTAAAAAAATCGTTTACAAAAAGAAGTGTACAAAAATGAGAAAGGTCAGATACTTATTTGAATAATTATTCAAATAAGCAGTTACAAAATAAAACATCATCGAAAAACGACATGGATAAATTTATTGTAACTAATTTTGATTATTTTATTTTTCAGAAAAAATTAGGTTACGAAAAAATTGCTATCCACAAAAACACAATATAAATTATGAGTACAGAAAAATTTGCAAGTTTCCTTAATCTGTTGTGTAATAATATACATATATACGCTGTCCAGGCAGTGAAGGCGGCTGGAGGGTTAGGAGACCCTTGGCTCACGCACGCACACTGGCAGGCCGCCTAACAATAGACGGGGGACGGCACTTGACCTGTGCTTCTGTCTTTTTAAATACAGTTTACTATAATAAATTAAATTTTATTATTCTGCTTAATCTTATAGTTTTGGTCGTTCCATTTAATTCAGACTGTGATTTCATTTAAAATAAGTCCAAACACGAAGTTTGTACGACGATTTTCAAATGTTTTACTCTTATTTGTTTATTTTGAAATATTGTGATTGCTAAACTTCTGAGAATTATTTACGCGACTGTTATTAAAAAAATGTTATTATTAAAAACTAAGATTCTGATCATTTAATTTACTTTTCAACTATTTTTCTGATACACTCCCTTTGGATGCCAGAAGCCGGTTAAATGGCCCTATGGTTCATTGTTGGAACTGCTAGCGGCCGATTAAATCGGCCCGTCAAATGACACTGAGAACTGCCAGCGGCCGATCTCGCTGGCTTTTTGTATATTCATCGTAGCGGATGCATTACTTTTAGTATATTTTTATACTACACGTCAAATTAATTCTAAATAGTTAGGCTACTTTACTTTTTTTATACAAGGCTTTAAACTCGAGCTCAAAATTCAACTAAGTATATACTCGGAATTTTAAAATTAACTTTCTCTCTGCGTTCAAAACTCTGATGCTTATTTTGCAGGCTTGAGACTGCCGATGGCCGCATTAAAAGTTATGTACAAGTTTATCAATATTTACAAATTTACAACAATTAAAAATCAAAATTCTAATAAAATATTTACAAAATGTAGCAATTTTGTTGTTTTGCTAAATGTAGCTTGGGTTGAGTGCAACTTTATACTATAGGTGCACAACCAAAATCGTCTTCATCAGTGGTGTCGTCATATTCATCCTCATCGGAGTCATCAGGTGCTAAGTTTACAATCAGTTCCTGAACACTTGCTTCATTTAACCCCTCGTTCCTCCAGTCTTCATCAATCAACTTCTGTACATGGTCGACGTATTTAGTCCACATGTCGGAAGTAAAGTTGACAACAGATTCTCTAAATAGGTTTTCAATATCTGCCAGTTTAAAGGTTGTATTCCTAACCTTTACGTAATTTTTTAGATTCGCCCAAACCATTTCAATAGGGTTGTAATGACAGTGATAGGGCGGTAGACGAATTACTTTGAAACCCAACTCAGATGCTTTTTTATCGATCACATAGGTAGGCGTTGGTGGCTTATGTAATCGAACTAACGCATATAGTTCCACCTTAAGAAGGTTATCTGGGAAAGGGACACCTCGAGCTTTCAACCAGCTGATCATTTCCGCTTTTGTTGATGACGATGTCGGTGGTTTGTTTAGAATCCTGGAATGATACGGAGCATTGTCCATAACAATAGTTGCTCCTTGAGGAATGGATGGCAGTAATGTATCGAAGAACCATGATTCAAAAACAGTCGCATTCATGTCTTCATGGTAATCTCCTGTCTTCTTAGATTGGAACACAAAAGGGGGAGCGCTAATCCATCCGTTGGAGCCACCAGCATGACAGATGATCAATCGTTTGCCTTTACCCAAAGGGCCGCCGAGAGTTCCTTGGATAGTGCCATCAGTCCAACCAGTGTCCTTTCTCGTGTTTTCATTGATCCAGGTCTCGTCCAAAAATATAGTGTTTTTAATATTTACTTCAAGCATTTTTCTTAAGAAACGACACCTTAACAGGGCCACTGACGGCTTTTCCATGAGGATTTTTCTGCTGTTAAATTTCTTGTACTGAAATCCCATGTCTGATAATAGCGAGCTCAGTGAAGATTTTCCTCCCATATACAGTCCAGCTTCTTGAAGTGACACACAAAGTTGTCTGAGGGTAGGCGCTTCTTTTCGAGCATAGTAGCTCAATATGTGACGTCGAATAGCTCCTTTGTCGAAGTCATCCATGTCTGTTACTGGCCGCTTTCTCTTCAAACTTTTCTTCTGAGGAGTATGAATAATAATATTTTCCCTTTTAATGAAGAAATTTGTGTTAGTGGTTGAAATCACAATCAGAATGATCAATATTGCACACCACTATATAAAAATTATTCCGATTAGCGCTTTCAAGCTTCACAGCTCATCGTCAGATCAGGAATAGACAGAAAATATGTAATACCCAACCCTTCACCCCTCTCCGCCACCCTGCTCACCCACAACAAACTAAAAATTAATGACCCTTCCCCACCCCCTAAACTCTGTCTCACCATCTGTACAGTTACATATTTTTCTAGTAAATTCCTTGTGTTTCAGTGTGTGTGTGTGTGTGTGTGTGTGTGTGTGTGTGTGTGTGTGTGTGTGTGCATCCTTTTAAACTACCCTCTTCCTCTCCACACACGTGGGTCAGTCACACACCCTTATTTTAAAACAACCAATTAGTACTATGAAATATAATCCTTAATCTTATCTATCTGCCCTCTCTCATTTACTTCTTAATCATGTTATAAAATATTTCTTCATTATCAAATTTAATTTTAATATTAATTAAATTGTCTAACCCTTTTTCTCTTTCTTTCAATATTTCTAACTCCTCTCTAAGCTTCCTTTCAACTGTGTTATTTACTGGAATTTACTAGAAAAATATGTAACTGTACAGATGGTGAGACAGAGTTTAGGGGGTGGGGAAGGGTCATTAATTTTTAGTTTGTTGTGGGTGAGCAGGGTGGGGGAGAGGGGTGAAGGGTTGGGTATTACATATTTTCTGTCTATTCCTGATCTGACGATGAGCTGTGAAGCTTGAAAGCGCTAATCGGAATAATTTTTATATAGTGGTGTGCAATATTGATCATTCTGATTGTGATTTTCCCTTTTGGTGCTGTTTAAGGTGTTATCTTGTTGATCGTCCTCAGCTGTGATTAAATCAATATCTTCAACTACACAGGGATCTTCTTGATTTTCCAAACTTTTTTTAATCTCTGCGTTGATACGTTGTATTGTTCTCAACGAAATGCCACAAGCATCTGCTGTTCTCTGCATTACTTTATTAGTATCAAGTAAAGGACCTCCGTTATACTTCTCTTTCTCAAAATAGAACAGAACAGAAGCAATCATTGTTCTGCATTGAGTATGTAAAACGTGGCGTTTTTTACAAGAACTCATAATCACAAATCAACTATACACTAACCACAAATGAACTGATTCACTCACAATATACGCGACAGATCGGCTCTCTGACAAGACTGGCTGGTCTCACTACCCCGTGCAAGCTATTTAACGACTAAAAAAAGTCGGCGGGTAATCAGTGACTCACTCGGGGTACCCGGTACACGAGCAGTGACCTCTACTGTTTGTTGGTTTGAGGGTGAATCACCCTCTCTACCTGGAAAAATGACTATAGTGACCAAGTGTAAACCAAGTAAGGAAGGGACGTCTCTCTTGCATGTTACTGAAATCTGTAATACCGGTAATTATTTTCCAAATTACGTGATACAATAATACACATTTAATTCCTGACGCGCTACCTCGTCCTCTCAAGTTATAGTTAAAGTTTAATAACATGGACAGTAAATTTTTAATATATTTACATAGATACATATCACATTTCATTTTGTGTGTCTGTAAAACAATAATATATAATATTTTTATAATAAATAACATTTTTAAAAGTTCGTGCTAGTAAAAAGACAAACAATTATTTCGATAACGTATAACAACTATTATTTCATATATTGTTTATTTGAAATAAAAATATGAGGTTTGAAAATAATCTTTATATCTATATATTAAAATCTGTTACATATGTTGATTAATTTTTTCAGTATTATAACAATAAAGAGGTGGGTCGTCAATCTGCTCTTTATCGAGTATCACAATTGGTGAATCGGAAAAAAAAATTAAAGGGAGTGTCACAGAAAAATAGTTGAAAAATAAATAAGATGATCAGTAACTTAGTTTTTAATAATCATAATTTTTAATAATAGTCGCTTAGATGGTGTTCTAAAGTTTAACAATAATTAACAATAGTTTAAAATAAACAAATAAATGTAAAACATTTGAATATCGCCATAAAAACTTCGTGTTTGGACTTATTTTAAATGAAATTACAGTCTGAATTCAATGGAACAATCAAAATTAAAAGTTTAAGCACGACAATAAAATTTAATTTATTGTAGTGGACTGTAACTAAAAAGACAGCAGCGCAGGTCAAAGGCCTGTCCCTGTCTATTGTTAGGCAGCCTGTCAGTGTGTGTGTGTGTGTGTGTGTGTGTGTGTGAGGGTCTCCTAACCCTCCAGCCGCCTTCACTGCCTGGACAGCGTATAGAATGGAAATTACAGGGATTAAGAAGTTTAAGTTGGTGATTCGTAGATCCATAAATATGCAAGAATTTTAAAAGCCCCCTGGTTTTTACATACACACACAACTTCTTAATTTTATTATTTGTTTCACAAGTTCTTTATTAGATGTGTATAATAATAATATACACAGAATACATGACCTATAAAACAATAAATATCCTGTACAAAATGACATTTACACAATGAAATAAGAATTATATATATTGTTACAACACAAATAAGCCACCCCAGTACCAGGGATAAAAAAGATAATTCTAAATGTAAATTTACTTCATATCAAATAAAATGATTAAATATAAATAAAATATAAAAACTATGACACGACAAACGACGACATTACCCAACCCAAGTGATTGACCCAACAACAGAAACAAAAGAAGAAGGGAACCACGAAAAATAAACAAGAGAGAGAGTGATTGACAAATTAACCAAACAAACAGGAACTAACAAAAGAAGGGAAGAAACCAGAACCAAAGAAGAATAAAGGAAGTGAACGAATTCCTATAACTAAATGAAATTAAAACAGACGAGAAGAGGAGAACCGAATTAAAATGAAGACAATTGAAAATGAAGAAGATGAATGAGAAGAAGAAGAAGAAGAAGAAGAAGAAGAAGAAGAAGAAGAAGAAGAAGAAGAAGAAGAAGAAGAAGAGGAAGAATGAAGAGGAAACGAAGTGAAACCAAGAAATAACAAACACCACACATAAAAGGGAGAAATGGTATACTCAAATATAGAATATTGTAAATAAAATCAATAATTAGCCAATAATGGAAATAAATATCATTGTAAACGAGATAATTTATATACCTGTATTGAACAAAAACAGTAAAAAGTAACCTAGTAAAGAAAAGTACACTAACCCAAATATTAAAGTTAGATATAGTGAAATATATAACAAAATATCATTAATATTATGTATAATTTTATAATGAAAGAAATAGTGAGAAAGTGAGAAAGAGAAAGAGAAATAATTATAGGGATTACCCGCTAAAAAACACATCATATAAACAGTGAAAAAAGTGCAATAGTGTATGTGTAAATACCCCAAAATAGTGAGTGTATTAATCACTTGGGTTAATACGCCATGTAATGTCAAAAGATAAAAACAAAGTAATTACAATAATATATAACAACTATCTAAAGAATATCCGAGAGGAACTTCTCGAAGAAGAGGCCGACCAGTTACAACAAACTAATAGCGAAATTGTCCATATAAAGGCTACCATAAGCGGAACTGTAACCATAATCATGGTTGACACGGGATCTAACATCTCTCTAATAAATCAGCCTGAATTAGAGCGGATTCAAGCCAACTCTCGAACACCAATCCCTACACTGCCAATAAACAATATAATTATCATTGGCACCACTGGCAAACAAAATAAGACGGTAAGAAAGCAAGTTTCATTAGAATTAGACAATCAAAAATCAACCATCCCTATTGTATTTCTTGTGGCCAATGGGCTACCATTCAGCAGGCTCATAGGATGTGATGTATTAAGAAGATATTCGGCAGTTATCAACCTGTAGAAGGGAGTCGTATTGTTAACTTCAGAACAGGGAACCTGGTCTGCAAATATTATAAATTGTAATCCAACTCCAACCGCTCTGAATCAAGACCCAGGATTGAAGAGTTACTACTGTCAAACTCATGAACTGTCCATCATGATGGAAAATGAAGAGGAAGATAGAGGATTGTGGGAACAGAAAATCGAAGAAATAAGAAATTTCCAAAGAGAACGGCCTCAACAAGAAATTTGTAAACAACAGTCTGAAAACCTCATTACAATTTATAATAAATATCAACATGTCTTCTCAAATACTCCTGGAAAAGTTAAGGGATACTAGTGTAAAATTAACTTCAGGGAACCTGTAGACTTCCACAGGAAATCATATCCCATAGCGTACTCCCTGAAAAATGAAGTCAGGACGGAGATAAACAGAATGATTGCAGAGGATATTATTGAGTATAGCCAATCTCAATACACAAGCCCAATAGTAGCTATACCCAAGAATAATGGCAAAGTACGGATTTGCTTGGACGCCCGAGAAATCAATCGACCGGATTGTCAATGACCGGACCTCACCGGGAGAAATTGAGGAAATTTTAAAAAGATTTCATGGAATAAAATACATTAGTACCTGGGATACTGTATGTGGGTACTGGCAGGTGGAGCTGCACCCACACAGTAGGCAATACATGGCCTTTATATTTGATGGTAGAAATTACCAATTTAAAAGATTACCATTTGGAGTCATCAATTCCGTAGCAGTGTTCGTCAAGTGCATGGACCAAGTCTTGGGTCAAGAGGCACTGGAATTCACCACAGTGTACGTTGACGACCTGCTCATAACATTGTCAGACTGGAACGAACACTGCGAAAGAGTCGAACATGTATTAAAAAAGTTGTCCAATAATAATATTACACTCAAATTGGATAAGTCAAAATTCATTGCCAATGAAGTGAAATTCTTAGGGTTCAACTTGACCGAAAAGGGAATCTCTCCATCCCAAGAGAAGGTTGAAGCCATCCAAAAATTCCCCTCACCAAAAAACAAGAAGCAATTGCAATCATTCTTGGGGATATGCAATTACTATAGGAAGTTTCAAACAAACTACTCCCATCTCACAGCGAAATTTTCTAAGCAACTTTCATCAAAAGAAAAATGGACTTGGGGAATTGAACAAGAGGAAGTACTCACCTTAATTAAACAAAAATTTTTCGAAACTGTCATGTTACACCACCCCAATTTCGAACAACCATTCTATCTAAATTGTGACGCTAGTGATGTAAGTCTAGGCGCAGAATTGTACCAGGAAGACAGTGAAGGAAACCACCTGGTCATTAGCTTCGCCAGCCGAGTACTAAATAGTTGCGAGCATAACTACAATGTTACAGAAAAAGAGTTGCTCAGCATAGTATTCGCGTGTGGCAAGTTTAGGACCTACATACTAGGCTATCCTATCACAGTCAGAAGCGATCATAAGTCAATATCGTTTCTCAAACAATGTAAATTGAGTCATGGTCGACTTACCCGATACCACATTACAAGAATACCACATTACATGGGAATATATTCCAGGCCGAAAGAACATAGTGGCCGACGTATTATCCAGAATAAATGTAGATGATCAGACATTTGAAGGAGAAAAGGGGAAGATAGCAAAAGTGTATCATATATTGAAAGATAGGAAGGACCTGGAAAATATTGTAAACGAAATAGTGTTACAACAAGAGCAAGATACCAAAATATTAAACATATGAAAAAGACTGATGGAATCTGAAGCAGTTATAAATAAATTTTACTGTATATACAAAGACATATTATTCATAAAAACAAAAAAGAACCAAGACACATGGAAACTAGTAATTCCTCATTCATTAGAAAATCAGATCATCAAAGATTACCATGTAAGATACAGACACATGGGAACACTCAAAATAGTAAAAGCATTAGAGGAAGATTTGTTTATAAAAAATATCACAAGAAAGTTGAATAAAAATATAAAAACCTGCACGTTATGTCAGATGGTCAAAACCAATAATGAAAGGAAGGATGGAACGATGATACCCATCACGTCAAATGCCAAACTAGAGAAGGTATTCCTCGACATATGTGGACCATTCCCACGTAGTGGAGGAAGACATGGATACAAGTTCATCGTGATTATACTTTACCATTACACCAAGTACACCAAACTATATGCTATAAACAGAGCCACAACAAACAAAATATTAGATATTATTAAAAATAAATACATGTCAGAGATTGGAAAACCGTACATGATAATAACCGATCACGGAACACAGTTTAAAGGAAAAAGGTGGAGAGAAGAGTTAATAAAACTGAACATCAAAACATATAAAACTTCCGTATACCACCCTAGTAGTAATCCAGCAGAAAGGATGTTGAGAGAGGTGGGACGCATTTTGAAAACTTATTGTCATAACAACCAGAGGGAATGGCACAAGTATTTAACTTCAACCGAAGTATTTTTAAATATCAGCCATCACCAGTTTACAGAGAATACACCATACTTAATGATGTTCGAGAGGAAGCCAAATAGAGAGATACAAGAGATAATAGAATTCCCAAAAAACCCAGAAGACCCGTATGATAAAAACAAATGGTACATCCTAATAATGGAAAAGATTGAGAAACAAAAAGCCAAATATGCTAAAAACCAGCCCAAGATAATCAAATATAAAGAGGGAGAAAAGATGTTAATCAAAAATCGTGAACTGCCAAGTACACTGGAAGGTATAGCAAAGAAATTGTTATTGCTATATACCGGACCATATGTCATCACAAAGGATAATGGTAACAATACTTACCAAATAAGTAATATTAACACAAGAAAAATAAAAGGAGTTTACAACCAAGCTTCAATAAAAAAGTTTTATGAAGAAGAATAAATAACTAGAAAGGAAATAAACAAAGTTCAAAATTCAAAAAAGTTTGTAAGAGCAACTTACTACCTTATTTAGATGACATATGAGGAATGGAAAAAATAAAATAAATGAATAAAAATATAAAAACAAAGGAATAAGTTACACAAATTCCTACCAAGTAAAATCAACTTACAGACGATTAAAAGGTTCATATATGAAGTATAAAATAAAAAAGTGCAATAAGTTACACAAATTCCTATAAAAAAAAAGTAAGAATCACAAACTTACGATAATATTTAAACAAAAAGTACCTAAAAAGGAATAAGCTACAAAAATTCCTATAAAGTAAGAAAAATTAACTTACAAAAAATTATCAAAAACGATATTTAATACAAATTAAAATAAACAAAAAATAAAATCAAGCAAAAACTGCTACGATAAATACCTGAAATTATAATGAATTTAAAGTATTCAAAGAAAAAAAAAAAAAATCTGAACTGGTACAAGGAAGAAAAAGAAGTTATGTATAAAACAAATATACAAGAAATGGCTAAAGCAGAATATTGCTAAACAACCAAGAAAAAGAATAAAAAAGTCTAAGATAAGTAAAATGATCACAAGAAGAATAGAAAAACAAACTAATGAAAAGTTAGATATGATGAAATTAACATATGAATAAATAAAAAACAATCAACTGTATGAGTAGATGACAGTATATAGCAAAGGTACAGCGGAAGGAAGAATGAGTAAAAGGCCAAAGTGATCTAAAAAACAAACCACAGGGTGGACAATCCCAAAATATATTATTATTATTAATTTAAGTCACAAGTTGACAAAAAAGGTATTTAAGATTGACTGTTGAAAAGTCCAGCAATCCAAATAAACTGAGCAGAGATGATGTTCCTCTGGTCTCAGAAAAAATGAGTAGTAATGGGAGAAACCAGCTACTAAAAAGTTAGGGAAAAAATTGTGTATAAGGAAGAATGCACCAATGGAAATAAACAAAAACCGATCCAAATAAAATGGAATGAATCGAGTAAGAAGAGAAATAAAGAATGGAGAAACAAACAAGAGAGAAAAGGAAAAAGATTATATACAACTGATAATTTCATAAAAAACTATGTTAGTGTTTTATTAAAATGATCAATTTTGAAGGAAAGGCCATTATGTTACAATACAAATAAGCCACCCCAGTACCAGGGATAAAAAAGATAATTCTAAATGTAAATTTACTTCATATCAAATAAAATGATTAAATATAAATAAAATATAAAAACTATGACACGACAAACGACGACATTACCCAACCCAAGTGATTGACCCAACAACAGAAACAAAAGAAGAAGGGAACCACGAAAAATAAACAAGAGAGAGAGTGATTGACAAATTAACCAAACAAACAGGAACTAACAAAAGAAGGGAAGAAACCAGAACCAAAGAAGAATAAAGGAAGTGAACGAATTCCTATAACTAAATGAAATTAAAACAGACGAGAAGAGGAGAACCGAATTAAAATGAAGACAATTGAAAATGAAGAAGATGAATGAGAAGAAGAAGAAGAAGAAGAAGAAGAAGAAGAGGAAGAATGAAGCGGAAACGAAGTGAAACCAAGAAATAACAAACACCACACATAAAAGGGAGAAATGGTATACTCAAATATAGAATATTGTAAATAAAATCAATAATTAGCCAATAATGGAAATAAATATCATTGTAAACGAGATAATTTATATACCTGTTTTGAACAAAAACAGTAAAAAGTAACCTAGTAAAGAAAAGTACACTAACCCAAATATTAAAGTTAGATATAGTGAAATATATAACAAAATATCATTAATATTATGTATAATTTTATAATGAAAGAAATAGTGAGAAAGTGAGAAAGAGAAAGAGAAATAATTATAGGGATTACCCGCTAAAAAACACATCATATAAACAGTGAAAAAAGTGCAATAGTGTATGTGTAAATACCCCAAAATAGTGAGTGTATCAGTGATAAACACCAATTAATTAAAGGTGAAAGTGATAAGTGGAAAAAGATATTATAAATAATAAAATAAGTAGTAATAGATAAGAAAACACTTAGTAAATCATTGATGAACCAATAAATGATTTAAGTGAGCTTATGGAAAATTATATAATTAAGGATAGTTAGAAATAGTATTTAATATAGAGATAAGTAAAGGATGTAATGTTATTCAGGGAGAAAGCCCATGTAAAAACAGTTTGTGTTAACATGGAATGGAGAAAAGAAGTAGCAATGAAATAAGAATTTAAGTATATAATTAAAAAAAACACCCAATGTTAAAAGGGAAAATAAATTTAATAAGTTTGAAAGAAGTGATGATGTTTCTCACTCAAAATAATAGTCAAAGGAATGAAATGAATGTTAAACCAACAGTAACTAATAACTTATAAAGAATTGTTCGTTTTAATGTTATGAACAGGATATGGCTGAAAGAAACTTGCAGTCCATAGGCCTAATTGTTATGTTTTAAATATTAAGATTGTAACATGACCAAGTGTTACATAACCTAGACATATACCCATAGAATTAATAAATACATGAAGGTAATGTAAGTAGATAATATGATGATGAAAGTAGCGAAGGAGAGAAGAACCATCGATGAAGAAAGAAGAAGTGCCACAAGAAGCAGTAAACAAAACACTGTTTGACACTACAACCAATACTATAACTGACACAACCTAATGGACAAATTAAATTCACTTTAAGCTGTCAAGCGAGTCAGTGAATAACTTGAATGTAATTTCACATGTTAATAAAATAATTAAGTAACAACCCGAATAATATAATATCAGCAACAGTATTTGGCTGAGAATAAATCAACAATGACTAATAACTATTAATGCCTATAACTAAGATTAGCTATAGCCACAGTATAAAATTGAAACTGTATTACAATCTCAAATGTAATCATAAGAAGTAAAAATAATTGTAAGAGGGAACCTTATATAAGTAAGTTACCTCACCAATGTACCAAATATAACTAATGATCATTATTAAGGCATAAACCCGATATAAAAGGTAGGCCTAGGCAACGCCTAAAACGAACAATTGTCAGTAAGGTGATAAGTAGAAAGGTCTACTAGTATAAATAACATACACTGAACAATTATTATACCAAGTGTAGCAATAAGCATTGTTAATGTATTATAAAAGTAATAACTCAATCATTAATGAGTAGCATAGAGCTAAGTAGTGTAAACAAAATGTCATTAGGACGTAAGGATAGTTCATAGCAGTGTATTACATCAGTAAGTTAAGATTTAATAATTATATTCAAGAAATAAGTATAAAGACGGATATATTAGTGTTCCAACACAGACGTTTAAGTAAAAACGCGATGTGCAACACAAATAATGTATTGATAAGAGAGAATCATAGCCGGCATCGCTAGCAGACGACAGCGCTAAACCATATACCTGAACATTATTTATTAAAAAATGTCAGTGAAAGTGTAAATAAACCAGTGTCAAACTATATCAAATTGAAGAGTAAAAAATATCCTTTAATTTGATAGCGATACAACCACGATCGCAACTATAATAAGTGCATGACATGCGTTAGCATCATTTGTAAATAGAAAGTAAGAAATTCGGTTGTCAATAACAACAACAACGTTAGCTGTCAATCATTTTAGCAAAAAGACGGTTAGTGACAGTTGGAAAACAATGCGTCATTTTCGTAACGTCTGGTTAAGCCAATCAGAAAATAGCTTACTAAATAAAACAATCGCCTAAGCCTTATCAAAACAGGGGGTATATAACGGAATGCAGGTAATTTCCGTTAGACACTTTTGACAATCATCGAGAGCGAAAGGTGTCGCTCGTCATATCAAAATTTTATTAACTTATAGCTTCATGTAATAGTGCGTCCATTGAATCATTTCGGCAACAACAAGTAACTA
The DNA here is from genome assembly GCA_034769895.1 of Magicicada septendecula. NCBI lineage: Eukaryota > Metazoa > Arthropoda > Insecta > Hemiptera > Cicadidae > Magicicada > Magicicada septendecula. Next base: position 452,216,404 of record CM068368.1, read on the forward strand.
CAATACAGTCTACCTAGAATCAGTGCATCGATGTGAAGTATTTATTTTATTTAGTGCGGGATATATTGAACAGGAGAAAATAATTAAATAGTATTATAAAAGGTCCATTTTAGTCAGAAGCGGACAAATATTCTCTGTTCAAGTGCGTGTGTAGTGTAAAGCCAGGGTCATTACAATCCGACCACTGGAGTGTTTAATTAAATTTTAATCTAAAAGATTAAAATAAAGAGGTAACATCGTGACAATTTATTCCATTACTCTGAGTGCAATAATATATATATTTTGTAAACAAAATTTGTACTGACGCATAACACCAAAACATTTTCTGTGTTACACAATGACTGAATTTATTTAGTGGATTTGTCAATCCTGTTTAAGAATGATGTTAGTCTTAAGTGGTCTCACTATATAACTTTTGTGAATAATTAAGCAAGCGTGACAAATGCCTAACCTATAAATAGGTTTGATTTTTGTTAGTAAACAACAAGGCCGTACTAGTCAATATTGTTTTATGAAATAATTAATTTCTGTGTAGGCATGAGCATTCTTTCTTGTGTTTCAAAGAATTTACGCCCGAGATATAAATAAAATTAATGTTTAAAGTAAAGTTTATCTGGACATAACCAGAAAAATTGTTTATGCTCTGAGCTAGTGTAGTAGGGTAAGTGAACGAAGTAATTTCAATTGTATATCAATGTATTTTCTTAATTATGTTTGTTTGAATTCATCATCAAGGGTACTAATAAAACCCAGTTATTAGCAGCATAACTTTGACTTAATTTATTTCGAAAAGTAAATAGAGAATTAATTCAAAATAATCAAAGTAACTTTTAGTAGAGATCATACGTTGTTGAATTTGAATTGCCATAAGGGCAATAAACACAATTTCAGTTTTTAAAGAAGAGAATTAATAATTATTTGATTCTATTAATGGGTTTTACACGGGATTTTCCCGAAATAAACCTGTGTGGCGCCCATTATTAAACAAGGTAACCTAACCTTGTAAGTAAAGCAAGCTGGTTTTGTAAACCGTCTTGGCAGCTTATTAATTTGTTAAAAAAGTGAACTTTCGAACTTCCAGAATCACGACCAGGTACGTGGAAGTGTATTTTATTAATTTTATTGTCCAGACGCGACTTGACTTTACGTACTTAGACGACTGTCAACCTGGAGGAGGAGTTTCGCTGCCAGAAACAACGTGACGGCTACCTTCATCAAGCGACGAGCTAGTACGCTTTATTTATTGAATTAAGCAACGTTATAATTCAAACAACCTTACTGCAAATTTATTTTTATTTTTATTTAAAGGAGTTCTTTTAAGACAATTATAATTTTTTCGATCCATCATAACTGGTAACTTTAATTTTCAACTGTAAACTTATTACACACTTTTGAATTCAAATATTAAACAAAATTACAACACAGTTCAATACACACCGATCTGGTTTCGTTACAAGATATAGAAAACAATTTTGACATGTAATCAGAACACAAACAGACTCAAAACACAACACAAACAATTATGATAACAAAATAAAGCCCATCAGGCTGAAATGAAATGTAATTAAATGAAATAAGTAAAATACCATAATGGCTACTTAGGCCTATGAACATGCCTAACTGTCAGAAAAACACAAATACAAATTATAACAAATTAACAAGGAAATGTACAAATCTAAGGCAAGTAACTAGCCAGTAATTAAGTATAAATCATTTTAAAAAGAGAAATGTTACTATAAAAGTTTAATTTAAAAGAGATATGTAATTATCAAATGTCAACATAATTAGACCAAAGTTAATATATAATAGAACATGACCTTATGAGGTATTGTTTTAATCTTTGAAAGGAAATGAATACAATAGTGATAATATTTAATACCCAGAAGGGATGACAGAAGAATAAAATCAATCAGAAAATATATAATAAATTTGAATAAAAATTTCAAATATCATAACAATGCTTTTAATCGAGGCCTTAACCAATCAAAGGGTTTCTGTTACCATAGAAACGGGCCGTTGGTTACTAATTTTATGTTAAATTAACTTACTTGGAAAAATGACGCTTGGGTAAGAGGTACGCAAGATTGAGATGACCAAATTTTTTATTTAAACAGTTCAAAAAACATTTAGAAGTCGACAGCAAGAACCAATGACGAGGAGATGAAGAGCTTCAAATATTAACAGATGTCCAGGAACCAAATAAACAAAATTAAATAGCAAAAATTCCCAAGACAAAATAGAAGAAGATGCCAGCAGCCTAAGTCACCCCAAAATTGATGAATTTCCATTACCCCAGAACATACGACCTATCGCAACCTTCTGAACCGATAAGTATCAATTAAATGAAATAATCCAAAAGAATAAAAGCACTTTAAATATTTCTCAAATCAATCAAAAATTCTCAGTATCAAGTAAAATTTATTTTCTTTCAAGGATTGAATAATAATTAACTTACGTAAAATAATTGTTAACTTAGAAATAACCTCGCACTAGTGTGCAAAATTTGTAACAACTATTACAACACTACCGAACAATTTGTAAACACATTTTATACCATTTAAGTACGGATAAGGTACGGTAGTGTATTTTTTTTAATGTAACCAACTTTTATGTTTTCTTTATAATCCAAAGAACCCCAGATTTTGAACAAATTGATATATTGTGTACAAAGAGAAGCCATGTCGGCATTAGTATAACTCATTTCAAAATCAATTTCGTTAACCTAGAGATATATGTTTCATGTTCTAAGCCGGAGCAACTTTATTGAAAAAATAATTTATAATACTTTTGTCACATTGAATAATGACTAAATCATAATTAAAATTACAGTACAGAGTATTACCATTGTTTTATTTCGTAGGAAGTTGTATAATATATGTGTGTGTTAGCAATTCCACTGAGTAAACAACTAGCGCTCTTGCCAAGTGGGCAATACGACAAGCTGTACAGAGGCGGGAATCATTTGAACGCTCCAGCTGTCAACGCTGACAACACAAATATAACTAATAAATTCACAAATTTAATTGTTTTAAAATAAACAATTTGGCGCCACCCAGGATACGCAACCCCTATGAATAAACAGGTAGGTTGTACTGATAATTGAGACCACGCTACAGACTTCAGTAGTAACAACCATTAATGTAACGACCGGTGTGAGACGAACACACCACACTAACACTTTCTACACATAAAAAACAGGTGTACACATTTTACAGATACGCACCACCACTTTTATTCGTTACAATATATAATATATATATATATATAACTTTCACTATGAACTTACTTTATGGTTTTATTTCCCAAATGTTTCAACGTGGTGTACGTCTTCTTCAGTGGGAGTAAATACTGAATGTCTTTACAGAGTAACGGTTATGGGCTATAGGTGTGTGTGGTGGGGGTTAATGGTGGGAGGGAATTTGCGCTGGGGTTCAAATTGTGTGTTTGGATCAGTGTATCAAAAAGTATGTGTGATCACAATTTGAACCCCAGCGCCAATCAACCCCCACCACACACACCTAAGGTCCATAACCGTTACTCTGTAAAGACATTCAGTATATACTCCCACTGAAGAAGACGTACACCACATTGAAACGTTTGGGAAATAAAACCATAAAGTAAGTTCTAGTGAAAGTTTATATATATATATATATATATATATATTTATTGTAACATTACATAACCCATGCCCAAATATGATAACAATCATCCCACTCTAAAGGTCAGAAATGGGTATTATGTACCTAGCTATAGAATACTTTGTACTACAGAACACTATAAACAATAACAAAGTGACATATAGTGTAGAAAGTGAGATATAGTGTACATAGTGAGAGGGTAAATTGTTAAAAAGGAGCATCTCACAGATTTATACTGTAGATGGAAAAACAATCAATTGTAGCAGTGAACTATATTGCTGCTGACAAATTTTGTATTTTGTTTGTATTTTGTATAATTTGTATTGTGTAGGCCACAAAGGTCTTGTACCTAGGTATAATTTTATGTTTAATATAATAATTGTGTTTAAATATAAGATAACCCAGGGTTAGGTATAAAATAATACTATGTAAGTAAGATGGCATAGGAAAATAGTTTAGAGTAAGGATACTTTAAGCAAATAATAATAAATAAATACAATTGAAGGAAATTAAAATATTAAAGACCTATGTATAAACTTAAGAGAAAATAGAAAGAAAAACCTTAGATAAATTAAATTGGATTATAAACAAAATTAAAAAAGGATTATTTTTCTATAAAGAAGAAATAAATTTATAATAATTAATAATAGCCTATATACTCAAAAGTATATAGATTCACCAATAAAAAACGATAAAATATTCTTGGTTACTATGAGTAACCAACTAACAAGATTGAAATTAATTGTTAAAACGACTGGGAAGTGAACGTTTGAAAAAAGTGTAATGCCTATTTAAAATTTGAAAATTTATGAATACTTTCAGAATAAACAGTGCGAAATTTAATAAAAATTAATGAGAGATGTACACCTTCTATTAGAACTTCGTCAAGTAGCACCATCCAAGCCCTTTATTTGACGAAATTTTGAAAAAACTTAACGACTGGTTCCAGGTCTAGTATTTTGGCCTAGTATGTTATTCCACTTCGAGATTTTGGTGAGACCGTATCCTAGAAAAAATTAACTAAATTACAACTCAACTATAACTTCTAACACTAGAAACAGCACCATATAAGTAAACACTTCAGGAAAAGTGGTGAAACAAACTTTATTATTTTTTGTTAACTCTCTCTCTGTGAATTTTCAGCCGCCATTAAATAATTCCGTGTTTGCAGCGAAGAACATAACCTGTACTCTGGCGGATAAACCCGGAACTACATACTAAAGAAAAAACAAATCTAATCTATTTTTTTTATGTAAAGCTTGGTATTAAATTATTCATTTCTGACCGTCTCATAGCACAAAGAACTTACAATTAACCCTGGGAAATTAATAAATTAATTCTTTATTGTTTTATATTTTATAAAGGATAAAAATATTTTGTTATACTTTCTATGTTTACCAAATAAGATCGAACTAATGTTGTGTTGACAGGGAGAATCGATTATAACTTTTTGTATTGGGAGAAGATAAAAAACAGTGTATTTAATAAATAAATACCATGAATACTTTGTTATAAATAATAAATTGTGTATTATTTTCAGTAGAGGGTAGTTGTTTACAGAGTGTCAGGAGACAAAGAAGAGGACGAACAACCAGAAAATATTACAGACAATTGGTGTTAATTTAACCTGTTTGTAAACGTCAAAATCAGCTGGTCTCATGAGCGGAGAAATTTAAATTAAGTAATTGTATGCCAAGAGGATAATACCTTTTGTACTCTCTCTCCTAACTACGGTCAAACAACTTCATTGAATTCTCCCAAATCACACACACTCGATTTCATTTTTTTGGAACTGTAAACATAAAATATAACGAATTCTGTGACAATCACAAGAGGGACGATAAGATCTAACGATACTATCCGATTTATCCCACGAGATGTTACAAGATGACGCTAACAACGTGAGGCTAATAAAATAAAGAAATAATTATAGTGACAATCGCAAAAGGTAAAGAAGACTCTGAGAAAGATCCCGCGAGACGTTTCAAGATTGGCGAACCCAACAGTGGGTCTAATAAAATATTATTTCATTAAACAATTACTGTGACTCTCATTAAAGCGAGATTTTCGAAGGGCAAATAAAACTTAAATTTAATTAACGATAGTACATAAAAGAAAACTACTGAGAGAGATCCCGCGAGACGTTACAAGATGACGCTAACAACGTGAGGCTAATAAAATAAAAAAATAGTTATAGTGACGATTGCAAAAGGTAAAACAGACTCTGAAAGAGATCCCGCGAGACGTTACAAGATGGCGCTCAACTTAAAAGGGCTTTAATTAGGAAAGAAATTTTGAGATATTCGACAAAATAGTATCACAAAAACCTAATTTTCGTCGGCAGCTATGAGAAAACAAGAAATGCATAATACCAGAGGCAGATCGAAGAAGAGGGCAGAAGACAAGGAGAAGAAAGAAGGTGGACAGGAACGAGAAGTAGAAGTAGTCACGGTCAGTGAAATAGAACAACAGATAGGCGATAAAGAAGAAACTGAAGCAATTATGGACACGGAAAGGGAAATGATTGAAGAGGATGCCCAAGGGGACCAACCAGATAAAGCGGAAGCCAGAAGAAAACCAGATTGGCAAGAAATGATGAGGCTAATGATGGAGAAAATAGATGAAAATTTTAAGGAAAACTCAAGGAAACAAAATAAAACCTTGAGCGAAAAATTTGACAAAATAGATGAAAATTTTAGGAAACAGGAGGAAACTTCAAAGGAACACAACAAACAAACGAATGATAAAATAGATGAAATTTAGGAAAGTTTAGTAAAACAACTAAACAAAAAAATTGAGACCATTCATGGAGATATCAAAGAAACCATGAATGAACAAAACTGTAAAATGGAGAAGTTCAATAAGGAGATATGGGAAACTTTCGGGGAGAAGTTTGAAAATGTTAATACACTTAGCCAAAAACCAGGTACATACAAGGAGGAGACAAATAAGCAAATGGACAGTGGTTTCAATAATTTGGATGAAACATTAGACAGCATTTCAGAAGGTATTAAAGTAAGTCCGAATACAGAAGAGAGTAGGAAGGAAATAGAAATTACAGAATATCAAGGTGTAATGCCATCGGAAAATAAAAATAGCCACAACAAAAAGGATAATCAATACCTGGAAAAGAAGACCAAGAAAATAATAAAAACATGTAGAAAGAAAATAATAAATACAAGGGAAGAATTGGAGATGAGGAAGGGTGGATTAATTAATGTATTTAACCTTCCAATTAATGAACAGAGGGAGTTAATTAAGTTTACATCCCAGTTAAATGTGTCGACGATTGAAGTGCATCAGAAGATATTAGTCAGATCATCAAGACGGAATATATCATTAAACATTTTGGTAAATCATCCAGAGGAAAGAGGGCATGGAATGATATTAAAAATGAGTGAATATGTTATGTCAGAGGAGGTACAATACCTGTTAGTTAAAAAAGAACTAACAATGACGGAAGACCGGTACTTAAATGAAGGTTTCATAGCAGCAAAGTGGGAAAGCCGGAGGGTAAGGAGATTATCAAGGAGAGAATTAATTCCGAACACCCCAGTAATCCGAGGAAAGGGAGTACCTGAGTTAATGGACCATGGTTAAACTAAACAATAACCAACCAGAAAAAAGGGGACTGATTTTCTGATACCGACCAAGCAACCCATTGGAAAGATGAAAACCCCAAAATTCAAAAAGTATGTAAGTACATCTTACTTAAGATATTTCGCAACCATTTGATTTAACAAAAAGTATGTAAGTACAACTTACTTAAGATATTTCGCAACAATTTGATTTAATAAACAAACCACCAAGAAAATGTAAGAACAGATTATTAAATAATAATTATAAATAACTGATTTAAAATGGAATACTATTTCTTTTATAAATTTGCTAACTGCTATAATTTTTTATTGTTCGACTAAGCTTTTCGTCATTACTGACATCTTCAGGTCTTAAACAACGTCTATCAACTGTACGTTGTAGGCTTTTATACTTTAGGCCCCTCCCCTTATGTCATCGCCCCTCCTATTGGTTCTAGCTGCTACCGCTCTTCACGGGAACTTTGTCTACCTTTTTCCGTTAGGCATTTTTCTAACGTCCGTCAAATTGTATTAAATACTTAAAAAATTCCCTTACATTTTTATATTTATCTGCTTGCAATTCGCATGTTTTAATTGGCTGCTAATTTAAACAATACGAAGAATAAAATGGAATAATAGGAAAAATAATATTTTGATGGTAACAAACATAAGAAAAAATAAATAAATAAAACAATTGATGGTAATGTGCTCAAATAAGAAGAATAACGAAGAATTTAATGACTACGATGAAGCTGAAGGAGGATGATAATTAATACAACTATAATTTAGAATTTCTCGGAATTGAAAATGATATAAGAAGAAATGGTACGGAGAAAATATGTCACAAGAAGGAAAGTTAAAAGGATTTTAAAATAATGCCTATCAATAATGTTATATGCTATTAGTTAATGAAAAAGAAGAAGGAATCAAGAAGGAAAAGAAATATTGTAGCGGGTCAATTTTTGGGTGTTTTTGTTTTAACCGTTTGGGGCATTTATATATTTTTATTCAGTTCGTTTTCGGTTGGGAGCCTTATAAAACATTGCGAAATAATTGTATTGTGCAACGTATTTGTCCGTACAACAGAACAGTGTAACAGAACAGTGAAACAACGCAATAGGACGCAGTTGTTGAGGAATGCGGCGGAGCATCTGCACCTCCACAAAATTCTGAGAACTTTGTACCTGTGTGTGGTAGCGCACATACGCAACTGCTCAATCACGCTCAAAGGACGCTCTAACAAAAAACCAAGATGGCTAGAGAGAATAATATTTGTCGTTTTCTTCGAGATCCCCCGGAAGCACTGTTTTAAGTCCCACCCACTTTTATGACATTAGCCAGTGCCTAGTCGAAATCATCTGCTATCGTCACTCCAACAACTATAGGCATGGCATAGGACGAAACTGGGACGACTAACTGGAAGGCATTGATGTCCGTCGTCTTGACTAAAATGCTCCCGGAGTGGGGAACAGAGAGACGCCATATAGTCCACGAGGCACAGAGTTGACCTACAGACGCTGATCGTGTTGTGCGGGCCCGGTCGGACGAACTTCAAAAAATATGAATAATCAGTATAATACCGTTTTAACACCGACCGGGACCCAAGGAATTAATAGATAATAGACCTACTACATTGGTTAACTGAGGAAACGAAGTTATAAATAGACAAGTTAACGGGCAACGAATCGGGCGAACGGAATCCACGTGTTTGGCCAGAATCGCGACAGTGAGGTGTTACCGATACAAAAATGAATTTATAAAAAATGTTAAGGGGTTTGTTAATATTTTGTGTGTGTGTGTGTGTAAAAAATGCAGGCTGGGCAGTCTGAATGGTATAAAATAAGGTAAGCCGTAGATTGTAAGTCAGATTATAACAGAGTCACGTGTTGCACAACACCTGAATATGTATTTATTAAAAGTATGTTCTTAATTTCACTCAAGTAATAGTAAAACATTAAATGGAAATTCTCTTCTAAAATGAGTTGTGTCAGTACTTAGCATAACCCACAGACCATGTTTGTATCTAGGTACATGTGAACGAACCCTGGGACCCTGTAAGCTTTCGTAACGGTAAGTAACAAATTAATTGGAAATATAATAATAATAATATATGTGAGTGACGGTAAGTCACAATGGCGCCACGAAACAGGCACGAATATAATTAATTATAATTAATTAATTGGATTCCGCATCGATATGGATACAAGCATGTTCTAGGTTAGCTTAGTAACCTAACGGTAGATTACAAAATTTAAATAATTACTGTATTTATTTTATTTTATTTAATTAATTATTCTATTTAAGCAATTTATATAATTTCATTTATATCAATAATATAAAATGTCAAATAACGAAACTGACGTAAATAAAATGAGTGTCGAAGTTTTCGACGACTCAAACGTTAGTAACTATGAAACACTCGACTCCAAGTGTGAGTCAGAGTGAAGCAGAAATAAGTATAACAGATCAAAGTAAAATAAATGAAGATTCAGGGATTCAAATAACCCCGAAATTAGATAGGGAAAGTAGAATTGATAGTAAAGAAGTCGGCTGCACTGACGGAAATATAGCAGCGCAATCTACTCCGTCGACAACACGAACTAAAGGGTTGTCGATGGACGATCTGTTTAATCTAATGAAAACCATGTCTGAAAATATAAATAGCAATCATAAAGAGCAACAAATTGCTATGAAAACCATGTCTGAAAATATAAATAGCAATTATAAAGAGCAACAAAGTGATTCCAATGTCAAGTTTCACGAGTTAAAAAATGAAATACAAGAAATGAGTAAATGTGTAGAAAGTACTAATGAAACGATAAGATCCAGTTTGAATAAATTAGAACAGAGTGTGGAGCGAATGGGAGTACATGTGATGAGGACAGAGAAAAATAAAACAAATGAAAATTGTAATGACAAATGTAAAAATATGATACCAGAGAAAGAGTTAATAAATGATAACAATAATGTTGAAAATAATGAGAATAATAGTAATGTATTTGAAGAATTAGTATCGGAGACTGATACGGTAAAAATAAAGAATGAGAGTACTGATGAGTTGGTGGAAGGTAGGGATTATGAGATGTTAATGAGTGTTTATGAAGTAGAGAGAGAGTGGAGAAATAATGTTGTGGTAGAGTGGGGACAGAGGGCAAATTTTCCCTTTATTATTTATGATGTTTATGATGATTTATTGAGTCCACAAGTGTTGTGGTTGAAGGGCAAGAGTCCCGTATTGGTAGATGAATTGAGGTGTTTATTTTTGTGGAGTAATTGTGTACCCTCTGTCCGGAATAATTGTGAGAGTGTGATGTGGTGTTATGAAGAGAGAGAGGTAAACAGAGAATGGTATGTAACAGAATTGTATAATTTGAATAGAAAGTATGATGAATGGAAAGAAGGCTTAGCGATATATTTGAATAATAATGATTACAATGATTTGATAAAAATAATTAGACCGATAGTGAATGAATGTAATGACGGAGACTTAACAAAAATACCTAACGTAGACTGGTTTAATGAGTATTCTGGTAAAATGAGTGAATTTGGTTGTTCTGGTTATGACACACAAAGTAACCATTTGTTTGTAAATAAAAAGCAAAAGTGTTATATAAAACCAAGATTAATTTTTGACGATGGTGGCTGAACTAGAATATCAGTGTATAGACCTTGTTAGATACTGTAAATTCTGGTAATGACCTTGCTGATTTGGACATCTGAAGTGAGATACACTTGAACAGTTTTGACGTATATTTTGTAAATAATATTGAATTCATTTGTGTGTATTGTGAAATGTAATGTGTATATGTTTTAGAAAATGTTGTATTAATAATAATAATATTATTAATATTTTGGCATTCCAATTAAATAAGAAAATAATTATGAAGACAATAGTTAATGATTTATAGAATGTTGATAATAATTGAAATATGTTATTTTAATAATCAAATGAATTAAATAAGTTGAGATGTTTAGATAGTGTGATTGAATATGTGTTTGAATTTTATAAGGTAATTAAATCGTTTGGTGAGATTTTGATTTAATAATAATTAATAAGTAAATAAATGGTAAATGGTTTATTTTGTGGAACATAATGATTAAAAATATGTATTAATAATAAATTTAGAATTTTTGAAAATCTGATTACAACACAGGATAAATTCATCATGATGATAAATAAAAAGAGTTAATGAAAAATTTTAAATAATAATGTTTATAAATTTTTATATAAATTATTTAAAAGAGAATTGTTTGTTTGATGTATGCTAATAATCCAGGTTTATTGCTATTTGTGTATTGTGTTATGTGATGTATTATAACAGTGTAGTGTGGAACTGCTATGTGGGAAGGTTGTAGATTTTGTATTAATATTTTATGTTAATAATGGTTAAGCTTCCATATAAAGTGGGTTAAAACCCCATCTAAATTAATATTGTCATTTAAATATAAATTCGTAAATTTAATATTACGAAAGATATTTTACTTGTGATTCCCCAAATTTTCGGGCGGTCACGGCCTCACCGAACCCTGACCGTGGAATTGGTTTAGCTTTAACAGCTATGGTTGGGGCACATTACGATTACGCGCTGACCATAACTGGCCATAGCTGTTATCGTTGTAAAGGTGTATTTTGAAATTGATGGGGGGTAATAAAAAGGGGAATCACCAAACTATGGAACAGCGGCTGCCACTCTGTTCGAGAAGGAACAGCAGAGCCAGGTGGTAGATCCGTTTAAGGGTGCATGATTATTAACAAGAACATGATGATGTTCACCAATTTAAATTTAACAGCGGAAGCAGAGACACGGAGAGGTAAAAACCTGCTCCAAAATATACAGTCTCTGTGGAAGCGAAAGGGCGAGACAGTCCTCCATAATCTGAAATAGAGTGTGTGGCTGGGAGGTGACGCAAAGGAGTCACGAATTTTAAAATCTTATGACGTAACAGTTTTGCTTATTCAAGGTTTAATCCAATCAAAAATGCTTGTGCTCTGTCCACATAATTATATGCTCAGACTCGTAAAATAAGGTTCATACTATAATTTTAAAGGTATCATTTTATTGTTGTGTTCTAGATATAGTTGTTGATAAAATGTATTTTCGTTATGTGTGTAATTTTTTTCTAAGCCAATCATTAGACGCCTGGCAGGCAATCAACATAATAGAAGTAAGTGTTGATAATGTATTACATGTATTTGTTCAATTTTAAGATGTAGTTTCATTGTGTTTTTATTATGTTAGGATATCAGCTGATCAGCAATACCATGTCACTGGTATAGTGGTTTGTAAAGGTTACAAATAATTAATGTTTAGTGTACTACAGACATTTTGAAGTAAAGACAAAAAGAATATGAGAAATAAAATAACAATTTATGCAAATTAATAAAAGATAATTCATGGGTGATAAATGTTTTATGGGACATGCAGACCTGTCCAAGTTGAATTAAAAGTTGAATTTGCAAGAGTAGAGATGAATATAATGTAATGTTGGTTTTGAATTGATGTGATGTAACAGAGTTGGTGAAGTAGTAATGCTGACACAGTGGTAATGGAGACTTTATGTAGAGTTTTGAATGATCTATATTTATGTTTATAGTTAATGAGGTTATTTTGTGTATTTGTAGTGAGGTAATGAGATTGAGATTTTTGGGGATGGCAATTTTGTATTAGGGGGTAGTGTATTTGGGGAGTCCGCAACAAGGGTTGGGACGTGAATTGGAATAGATTTTAGTGAGGAGGGGCCGCCTTAGGTAGAATCCGGGGGCCAAATAAGGGAAATGAGTTTTGGGAAGGAAACACGTATCCTATGTACAAAGGGTTAGAGAGTATTTTTTTATATATGTAGAGAAGGCGGCGTTTTGAGTTAAATTGTAAGTTGGGGTTTAGAATGTCCTGATTAGTAGATATTTTTGATAGAGATGGGTGTCATGGGAGTTGCAGTTGATAAATATTAGAGTCAGAGGGAGAAAGTTTATATATGTATAGAAATCTCATACAGAAAAACGAGAATAAATAATTTACATCACCCACAGTATATTAAAGTAAGATTGTTGAAAAGAAAGAGAGATTTATGATAAAGAATATGCAATTGTTTATTTTTTTTACCAGTGACAGAATTTTGATAAAATTTGAAAATAATGTAAAGTCAAGAATTGTTTGTTTTAAATAATTTAAATGTCAATCTGTTTATTATGTATAATAATATTTTGTTTGTTTTAGATACTTTATGTTATTATGTTTTGTATTTCAAGGTAGGATATTACAGATATTTAAAGTGTTTTCAAAAAATCATACATAACATATGTAGGTCAAGGGTTTGGGACTTGACCTAGTTATGATCAGCTGATGAGTTCATACACCTACTAAGCTTGTAGAGTAGGAATTCAATTTTAATTTGTTTGTTTGATTAATTCAAACCAATATTTGAATAATTTTAATAAATGTTATTTAATAAATAAATTTAATAAATATTTAATGAATAATTTTTTTTGAATTTTAAAATTTTGAAAATTTTAAATTTTTTTTGAAAAAAAAAAAATTTTTTTTTTTTGATTTTTCGCCTGCCAGCGAGTGAATATGTTGAGTAATGATTATATTATTGTGTATGTATTAATGATGTTTCTTTTATTGTATTGCTTTATATTGGTAGACTATAAGTGATTCTCCATGTTAGAATAGAAATGTTTATATTAGTAGAAATGTCTAGGTTAAGTCAATTGTAACAAAAATTAGAAAAAAGAGGAAGAGAATTTTTTGATAAACGATTATTTTTTGAATTTTGAAGTTTTTAAATTTTTGATAAATTTTAAAAGAAAGTTTTATTCTTATGTGTTATGGTAATATGTAATGTCAGAGTGTGTGAGCCCAGTATTTGCCAAAGGCAGCCCAGCTTGCAAAAAGGGGATCCACATCGGCGGAGGAGCTGGAACGATTTTAGCCAGGGATTGAGGATTTTTGGGGGTAGCATGTTAGAAGGCAAGGTGGGCTGTGGTGCGAGTCTGATCGATTTCTCGGTGTTGGGATCTCTTACGGAGAAGTCCAGTGATCTCGTTCAGATGAGTCCATGGTCGCTGAGCCAGGGGGGTCGTGTACCCATGCAGAGTAAGAACCAGGGGGTTGTTGGCACCAGTTCCTCACCGGTCCTCTTCGGGGTTTATCGATGAGATTTCTTCTGTTGTGGACAGCAGAATTCTCATCGAGGGGGTATTGTAGCGGGTCAATTTTTGGGTGTTTTTGTTTTAACCGTTTGGGGCATTTATATATTTTTATTCAGTTCGTTTTCGGTTGGGAGCCTTATAAAACATTGCGAAATAATTGTATTGTGCAACGTATTTGTCCGTACAACAGAACAGTGTAACAGAACAGTGAAACAACGCAATAGGACGCAGTTGTTGAGGAATGCGGCGGAGCATCTGCACCTCCACAAAATTCTGAGAACTTTGTACCTGTGTGTGGTAGCGCACATACGCAACTGCTCAATCACGCTCAAAGGACGCTCTAACAAAAAACCAAGATGGCTAGAGAGAATAATATTTGTCGTTTTCTTCAAGATCCCCCGGAAGCACTGTTTTAAGTCCCACCCACTTTTATGACATTAGCCAGTGCCTAGTCGAAATCATCTGCTATCGTCACTCCAACAACTATAGGCATGGCATAGGACGAAACTGGGACGACTAACTGGAAGGCATTGATGTCCGTCGTCTTGACTAAAATGCTCCCGGAGTGGGGAACAGAGAGACGCCATATAGTCCACGAGGCACAGAGTTGACCTACAGACGCTGATCGTGTTGTGCGGGCCCGGTCGGACGAACTTCAAAAAATATGAATAATCAGTATAATACCGTTTTAACACCGACCGGGACCCAAGGAATTAATAGATAATAGACCTACTACATTGGTTAACTGAGGAAACGAAGTTATAAATAGACAAGTTAACGGGCAACGAATCGGGCGAACGGAATCCACGTGTTTGGCCAGAATCGCGACAGTGAGGTGTTACCGATACAAAAATGAATTTATAAAAAATGTTAAGGGGTTTGTTAATATTTTGTGTGTGTGTGTGTGTAAAAAATGCAGGCTGGGCAGTCTGAATGGTATAAAATAAGGTAAGCCGTAGATTGTAAGTCAGATTATAACAGAGTCACGTGTTGCACAACACCTGAATATGTATTTATTAAAAGTATGTTCTTAATTTCACTCAAGTAATAGTAAAACATTAAATGGAAATTCTCTTCTAAAATGAGTTGTGTCAGTACTTAGCATAACCCACAGACCATGTTTGTATCTAGGTACATGTGAACGAACCCTGGGACCCTGTAAGCTTTCGTAACGGTAAGTAACAAATTAATTGGAAATATAATAATAATAATATATGTGAGTGACGGTAAGTCACAATATATAATTAAATGCAAACAGCAACAGTATGAAGAATCCCAAAAGTGTTCAGTATTAGTCGCTAATTGACTAATAATAAGTTTCTTATTATAATGAATTGACTGTAGAAATGTTCCGGCAATAATTTTCCTGAGCAGGGATGATGTTCCCCTGGTCTCAGAAGGTGTAAGGATGGACAGCGAAGCAATGGACCCAAAGTGGCCACCCGAACTGAACCACCGCACAGGATAGGGAAAAAATGTTAGGGAAATTGAATATTTAAGGGATAATGATAAAATAGCTGAAAAGAGTGATATTAGATTCCAGAAGTATGAATGTAGAAAATAGAAGGAAGATAGCAGACAGAAGCTTAATTGAGAAAGCGAATTTATAGAAGTAAATAGAAATATAAGTGTTAAAACAAGTTTTTTATGATTAGTGTGACCAGCCCTTATCAAGTAATATGTGGAAGGACCAATACCCAGAGAAATTAAATCATTAACGAATATGCCTCCAAGAGAGAGAGAGAGAGAGAGTTGAATATAAAATCCAGCTTATTACCATTAACCGAATAACAGGTGTATAAACAATCAGAAAGGAAGGAATATTATGAAGATTAATGGAAGAATCCGAAGATTGAAGGGTTGAACAATTTATTTTTTAAAACCAGTAAACAAAAATAAATCTGTTCTAGGGGTGGGGGGGGGGGCTTTATTTTACGTTACATAACCCATGCACAAATATGATAACAATCATCCCACTCTAAAGGTCAGAAATGGGTATTATGTACCTAGCTATAGAATACTTTGTACTACAGAACACTATAAACAATAACAAAGTGACATAGTGTAGAAAGTGAGATATAGTGTACATAGTGAGAGGGTAAATTGTTAAAAAGGAGCATCTCACAGATTTATACTGTAGATGGAAAAACAATCAATTGTAGCAGTGGACTATATTGCTGCTGACAAATTTTGTATTTTGTTTGTATTTTGTATAATTTCTATTGTGTAGGCCACAAAGGTCTTGTACCTAGGTATAATTTTATGTTTAATATAATAATTGTGTTTAAATATAAGATAACCCAGGGTTATGTATAAAATAATAATAATATAAAATAATAATAATATAAAATAATACTATGTAAGTAAGATGGCATAGGAAAATAGTTTAGAGTAAGGATACTTTAAGCAAATAATAAATAATAAATAAATACAATTGAAGGAAATTAAAATATTAAAGACCTATGTATAAGCTTAAGAGAAAATAGAAAGAAAAACCTTAGATAAATTAAATTGGATTATAAACAAAATTAAAAAAGGATTATTTTTCTATAAAGAAGAAATAAATTTATAATAATTAATAATAGCCTATATACTCAAAAGTATATAGATTCACCAATAAAAAACGATAAAATATTCTTGGTTACTACGAGTAACCAACTAACAAGATTGAAATTAATTGTTAAAACGATTGGGAAGTGAACGTTTGAAAAAAGTGTAATGCCTATTTAAAATTTGAAAATTTATGAATACCTTCGGAATAAACAGTGCGAAATTTAATAAAAATTAACGAGAGATGTACACCTTCTATTAGAACTTCTTCAAGTAGCACCATCCAAGCCCTTTATTTGACGAAATTTTGAAAAAACTTAACGACTGGTTCCAGGCCTAGTATCTAGCACTTCGAGATTTTGGTGAGACCGTATCCTAGAAAAAATTAACTAAATTACAACTCAACTATAACTTCTAACACTAGAAACAGCACCATATAAGTAAACACTTCAGGAAAAGAGGTGAAACAAACTTTATTATTTTTTGTTAACTCTCTCTCTGTGAATTTTCAGCCGCCATTAAATAATTCCGTGTTTGCAGCGAAGAACATAACCTGTACTCTGGCGGATAAACCCGGAACTACATACTAAAGAAAAAACAAATCTAATCTATTTTTTTTATGTAAAGCTTGGTATTAAATTATTCATTTCTGACCGTCTCATAGCACAAAGAACTTACAATTAACCCTGGGAAATTAATAAATTAATTCTTTATTGTTTTATATTTTATAAAGGATAAAAATATTTTGTTATACTTTCTATGTTTACCAAATAAGATCGAACTAATGTTGTGTTGACAGGGAGAATCGATTATAACTTTTTGTATTGGGAGAAGATAAAAAACAGTGTATTTAATAAATAAATACCATGAATACTTTGTTATAAATAATAAATTGTGTATTATTTTCAGTAGAGGGTAGTTGTTTACAGAGTGTCAGGAGGCAAAGAAGAGGACGAACAACCAGAAAATATTACAGACAATTGGTGTTAATTTAACCTGTTTGTAAACGTCAAAATCAGCTGGTCTCATGAGCGGAGAAATTTAAATTAAGTAATTGTATGCCAAGAGGATAATACCTTTTGCACTCTCTCTCCTAACTACGGTCAAACAACTTCATTGAATTCTCCCAAATCACACACACTCGATTTCATTTTTTTGGAACTGTAAACATAAAATATAACGAATTCTGTGACAATCACAAGAGGGACGATAAGATCTAACGATACTATCCGATTTATCCCACGAGATGTTACAAGATGACGCTAACAACGTGAGGCTAATAAAATAAAGAAATAATTATAGTGACAATCGCAAAAGGTAAAGAAGACTCTGAGAAAGATCCCGCGAGACGTTTCAAGATTGGCGAACCCAACAGTGGGTCTAATAAAATATTATTTCATTAACCAATTACTGTGACTCTCATTAAAGCGAGATTTTCGAAGGGCAAATAAAACTTAAATTTAATTAACGATAGTACATAAAAGAAAACTACTGAGAGAGATCCCGCGAGACGTTACAAGATGACGCTAACAACGTGAGGCTAATAAAATAAAAAAATAATTATAGTGACGATTGCAAAAGGTAAAACAGACTCTGAAAGAGATCCCGCGAGACGTTACAAGATGGCACTCAACTTAAAAGGGCTTTAATTAGGAAAGAAATTTTGAGATATTCGACAAAATAGTATCACAAAAACCTAATTTTCGTCAGCAGCTATGAGAAAACAAGAAATGCATAATACCAGAGGCAGATCGAAGAAGAGGGCAGAAGACAAGGAGAAGAAAGAAGGTGGACAGGAACGAGAAGTAGAAGTAGTCACGGTCAGTGAAATAGAACAACAGATAGGCGATAAAGAAGAAACTGAAGCAATTATGGACACAGAAAGGGAAATGATTGAAGAGGATGCCCAAGGGGACCAACCAGATAAAGCGGAAGCCAGAAGAAAACCAGATTGGCAAGAAATGATGAGGCTAATGATGGAGAAAATAGATGAAAATTTTAAGGAAAACTCAAGGAAACAAAATAAAACCTTGAGCGAAAAATTTGACAAAATAGATGAAAATTTTAGGAAACAGGAGGAAACTTCAAAGGAACAAAACAAACAAACGAATGATAAAATAGATGAAATTTAGGAAAGTTTAGTAAAACAACTAAACAAAAAAATTGAGACCATTCATGGAGATATCAAAGAAACCATGAATGAACAA
Source organism: Magicicada septendecula (assembly GCA_034769895.1). NCBI lineage: Eukaryota > Metazoa > Arthropoda > Insecta > Hemiptera > Cicadidae > Magicicada > Magicicada septendecula. Next base: position 452,235,533 of record CM068368.1, read on the forward strand.
AACTGTAAAATGGAGAAGTTCAATAAGGAGATATGGGAAACTTTCGGGGAGAAGTTTGAAAATGTTAATACACTTAGCCAAAAAGCAGGTACATACAAGGAGGAGACAAATAAGCAAATGGACAGTGGTTTCAATAATTTGGATGAAACATTAGACAGCATTTCAGAAGGTATTAAAGTAAGTCCGAATACAGAAGAGAGTAGGAAGGAAATAGAAATTACAGAATACCAAGGTGTAATGCCATCGGAAAATAAAAATAGCCACAACAAAAAGGATAATCAATACCTGGAAAAGAAGACCAAGAAAATAATAAAAACATGTAGAAAGAAAATAATAAATACAAGGGAAGAATTGGAGATGAGGAAGGGTGGATTAATTAATGTATTTAACCTTCCAATTAATGAACAGAGGGAGTTAATTAAGTTTACATCCCAGTTAAATGTGTCGACGATTGAAGTGCATCAGAAGATATTAGTCAGATCATCAAGACGGAATATATCATTAAACATTTTGGTAAATCATCCAGAGGAAAGAGGGCATGGAATGATATTAAAAATGAGTGAATATATTATGTCAGAGGAGGTACAATACCTGTTAGTTAAAAAAGAACTAACAATGACGGAAGACCGGTACTTAAATGAAGGTTTCATAGCAGCAAAGTGGGAAAGCCGGAGGGTAAGGAGATTATCAAGGAGAGAATTAATTCCGAACACCCCAGTAATCCGAGGAAAGGGAGTACCTGAGTTAATGGACCATGGTTAAACTAAACAATAACCAACCAGAAAAAAGGGGACTGATTTTCTGATACCGACCAAGCAACCCATTGGAAAGATGAAAACCCCAAAATTCAAAAAGTATGTAAGTACATCTTACTTAAGATATTTCGCAACCATTTGATTTAACAAAAAGTATGTAAGTACAAGTTACTTAAGATATTTCGCAACAATTTGATTTAATAAACAAACCACCAAGAAAATGTAAGAACAGATTATTAAATAATAATTATAAATAACTGATTTAAAATGGAATACTATTTCTTTTATAAATTTGCTAACTGCTATAATTTTTTATTGTTCGACTAAGCTTTTCGTCATTACTGACATCTTCAGGTCTTAAACAACGTCTATCAACTGTACGTTGTAGGCTTTTATACTTTAGGCCCCTCCCCTTATGTCATCGCCCCTCCTATTGGTTCTAGCTGCTACCACTCTTCACGGGAACTTTGTCTACCTTTTTCCGTTAGGCATTTTTCTAACGTCCGTCAAATTGTATTAAATACTTAAAAAATTCCCTTACATTTTTATATTTACCTGCTTGCAATTCGCATGTTTTAATTGGCTGCTAATTTAAACAATACGAAGAATAAAATGGAATAATAGGAAAAATAATATTTTGATGGTAACAAACATAAGAAAAAATAAATAAATAAAACAATTGATGGTAATGTGCTCAAATAAGAAGAATAACGAAGAATTTAATGACTACGATGAAGCTGAAGGAGGATGATAATTAATACAACTATAATTTAGAATTTCTCGGAATTGAAAATGATATAAGAAGAAATGGTACGGAGAAAATATGTCACAAGAAGGAAAGTTAAAAGGATTTTAAAATAATGCCTATCAATAATGTTATATGCTATTAGTTAATGAAAAAGAAGAAGGAATCAAGAAGAAAAAGAAATATATAATTAAATGCAAACAGCAACAGTATGAAGAATCCCAAAATTGTTCAGTATTAGTCGCTAATCGACTACTTATAAGTTTCTTATTATAATGAATTGACTGTAGAAATGTTCCGGCAATAATTTTCCTGAGCAGGGATGATGTTCCCCTGGTCTCAGAAGGTGTAAGGATGGACAGCGGAGTAATGGACCCAAAGTGGCCACCCGAACTGAACCACCGCACAGGATAGGGAAAAATGTTAGGGAAATTGAATATTTAAGGGATAATGATAAAATAGCTGAAAAGAGTGATATTAGATTCCAGAAGTATGAATGTAGAGAATAGAAGGAAGATAGCAGACAGAAGCTTAATTGAGAAAGCGAATTTATAGAAGTAAATAGAAATATAAGTGTTAAAACAAGTTTTTTATGATTAGTGTGACCAGCCCTTATCAAGTAATATGTGGAAGGACCAATACCCAGAGAAATTAAATCATTAACGAATATGCCTCCAAGAGAGAGAGAGAGAGAGAGTTGAATATAAAATCCAGCTTATTACCATTAACCGAATAACAGGTGTATAAACAATCAGAAAGGAAGGAATATTATGAAGATTAATGGAAGAATCCGAAGATTGTAGGGTTCAACAATTTATTTTTTAAAACCAGTAAACAAAAATAAATCTGTTCTATTGGGGGGGGGGGCTTTATTTTACGTTACATAACCCATGCACAAATATGATAACAATCATCCCACTCTAAAGGTCAGAAATGTGTATTATGTACCTAGCTATAGAATACTTTGTACTACAGAACACTATAAACAATAACAAAGTGAGATATAGTGTACATAGTGAGAGGGTAAATTGTTAAAAAGGAGCATCTCACATATTTATACTGTAGATGGAAAAACAATCAATTGTAGCAGTGGACTATATTGCTGCTGACAAATTTTGTATTTTGTTTGTATTTTGTATAATTTGTATTGTGTAGGCCACAAAGGTCTTGTACCTAGGTATAATTTTATGTTTAATATAATAATTGTGTTTAAATATAAGATAACCCAGGGTTAGGTATAAAATAATAATAATATAAAATAATAATAATATAAAATAATACTATGTAAGTAAGATGGCATAGGAAAATAGTTTAGAGTAAGGATACTTTAAGCAAATAATAAATAATAAATAAATACAATTGAAGGAAATTAAAATATTAAAGACCTATGTATAAGCTTAAGAGAAAATAGAAAGAAAAACCTTAGATAAATTAAATTGGATTATAAACAAAATTAAAAAAGGATTATTTTTCTATAAAGAAGAAATAAATTTATAATAATTAATAATAGCCTATATACTCAAAAGTATATAGATTCACCAATAAAAAACGATAAAATATTCTTGGTTACTACGAGTAACCAACTAACAAGATTGAAATTAATTGTTAAAACGATTGGGAAGTGAACGTTTGAAAAAAGTGTAATGCCTATTTAAAATTTGAAAATTTATGAATACTTTCGGAATAAACAGTGCGAAATTTAATAAAAATTAACGAGAGATGTACACCTTCTATTAGAACTTCTTCAAGTAGCACCATCCAAGCCCTTTATTTGACGAAATTTTGAAAAAACTTAACGACTGGTTCCAGGCCTAGTATCTAGCACTTCGAGATTTTGGTGAGACCGTATCCTAGAAAAAATTAACTAAATTACAACTCAACTATAACTTCTAACACTAGAAACAGCACCATATAAGTAAACACTTCAGGAAAAGAGGTGAAACAAACTTTATTATTTTTTGTTAACTCTCTCTCTGTGAATTTTCAGCCGCCATTAAATAATTCCGTGTTTGCAGCGAAGAACATAACCTGTACTCTGGCGGATAAACCCGGAACTACATACTAAAGAAAAAACAAATCTAATCTATTTTTTTTATGTAAAGCTTGGTATTAAATTATTCATTTCTGACCGTCTCATAGCACAAAGAACTTACAATTAACCCTGGGAAATTAATAAATTAATTCTTTATTGTTTTATATTTTATAAAGGATAAAAATATTTTGTTATACTTTCTATGTTTACCAAATAAGATCGAACTAATGTTGTGTTGACAGGGAGAATCGATTATAACTTTTTGTATTGGGAGAAGATAAAAAACAGTGTATTTAATAAATAAATACCATGAATACTTTGTTATAAATAATAAATTGTGTATTATTTTCAGTAGAGGGTAGTTGTTTACAGAGTGTCAGGAGACAAAGAAGAGGACGAACAACCAGAAAATATTACAGACAATTGGTGTTAATTTAACCTGTTTGTAAACGTCAAAATCAGCTGGTCTCATGAGCGGAGAAATTTAAATTAAGTAATTGTATGCCAAGAGGATAATACCTTTTGCACTCTCTCTCCTAACTACGGTCAAACAACTTCATTAAATTCTCCCAAATCACACAAACTCGATTTCATTTTTTTGGAACTGTAAACATAAAATATAACGAATTCTGTGACAATCACAAGAGGGACGATAAGATCTAACGATACTATCCGATTTATCCCACGAGATGTTACAAGATGACGCTAACAACGTGAGGCTAATAAAATAAAGAAATAATTATAGTGACAATCGCAAAAGGTAAAGAAGACTCTGAGAAAGATCCCGCGAGACGTTTCAAGATTGGCGAACCCAACAGTGGGTCTAATAAAATATTATTTCATTAAACAATTACTGTGACTCTCATTAAAGCGAGATTTTCAAAGGGCAAATAAAACTTAAATTTAATTAACGATAGTACATAAAAGAAAACTACTGAGAGAGATCCCGCGAGACGTTACAAGATGACGCTAACAACGTGAGGCTAATAAAAAAAAAAAATAATTATAGTGACGATCTCAAAAGGTAAAACAGACTCTGAAAGAGAACCCGCGAGACGTTACAAGATGGCGCTCAACTTAAAAAGGCTTTAATTAGGAAAGAAGTTTTGAGATATTCGACAAAATAGTATCACAAAAACCTAATTTTCGTCGGCAGCTATGAGAAAACAAGAAATGCATAATACCAGAGGCAGATCGAAGAAGAGGGCAGAAGACAAGGAGAAGAAAGAAGGTGGACAGGAACGAGAAGTAGAAGTAGTCACGGTCAATGAAATAGAACAACAGATAGGCGATAAAGAAGAAACTGAAGCAATTATGGACAAGGAAAGGGAAATGATTGAAGAGGATGCTCAAGGGGACCAACCAGATAAAGCGGAAGCCAGAAGAAAACCATATTGGCAAGAAATGATGAGGCTAATGATGGAGAAAATAGATGAAAATTTTAAGGAAAACTCAAGGAAACAAAATAAAACCTTTAGCGAAAAATTTGACAAAATAGATGAAAATTTTAGGAAACAGGAGGAAACTTCAAAGGAACAAAACAAACAAACCAATGATAAAATAGATGAAATTCAGGAAAGTTTAGTAAAACAACTAAACAAAAAAATTGAGACCATTCATGGAGATATCAAAGAAACCATGAATGAACAAAACTGTAAAATGGAGAAGTTCAATAAGGAGATATGGGAAAATTTCGGGGAGAAGTTTGAAAATGTTAATACACTTAGCTAAAAAGCAAGTACATACAAGGAGGAGACAAATAAGCAAATGGACAGTGGTTTCAATAATTTGAATGAAACATTAGACAGCATTTCAGAAGGTATTAAAGTAAGTCCGAATACAGAAGAGAGTAGGAAGGAAATAGAAATTACAGAATATCAAGGTGTAATGCCATCGGAAAATAAAAATAGCCACAACAAAAAGGATAATCAATACCTGGAAAAGAAGACCAAGAAAATAATAAAAACATGTAGAAAGAAAATAATAAATACAAGGGAAGAATTGGAGATGAGGAAGGGTGGATTAATTAATGTATTTAACCTTCCAATTAATGAACAGAGGGAGTTAATTAAGTTTACATCCCAGTTAAATGTGTCGACGATTGAAGTGCATCAGAAGATATTAGTCAGATCATCAAGACGGAATATATCATTAAACATTTTGGTAAATCATCCAGAGGAAAGAGGGCATGGAATGATATTAAAAATGAGTGAATATGTTATGTCAGAGGAGGTACAATACCTGTTAGTTAAAAAAGAACTAACAATGACGGAAGACCGGTACTTAAATGAAGGTTTCATAGCAGCAAAGTAGGAAAGCCGGAGGGTAAGGAGATTATCAAGGAGAGAATTAATTCTGAACACCCCAGTAATCCGAGGAAAGGGAGTACCTGAGTTAATGGACCATGGTTAAACTAAACAATAACCAACCAGAAAAAAGGGGACTGATTTTCTGATACCGACCAAGCAACCCATTGGAAAGATGAAAACCCCAAAATTCAAAAAGTATGTAAGTACATCTTACTTAAGATATTTCGCAACCATTTGATTTAACAAAAAGTATGTAAGTACAACTTACTTAAGATATTTCGACACAATTTGATTTAATAAACAAACCACCAAGAAAATGTAAGAACAGATTATTAAATAATAATTATAAATAACTGATTTAAAATGTAATAATAGGAAAAATAATATTTTGATGGTAACAAACATAAGAAAAAATAAATAAATAAAACAATTGATGGTAATGTGCTCAAATAAGAAGAATAACGAAGAATTTAATGACTACGATGAAGCTGAAGGAGGATGATAATTAATACAACTATAATTTAGAATTTCTCGGAATTGAAAATGATATAAGAAGAAATGGTACGGAGAAAATATGTCACAAGAAGGAAAGTTAAAAGGATTTTAAAATAATGCCTATCAATAATGTTATATGCTATTAGTTAATGAAAAAGAAGAAGGAATCAAGAAGAAAAAGAAATATATAATTAAATGCAAACAGCAACAGTATGAAGAATCCCAAAAGTGTTCAGTATTAGTCGCTAATCGACTACTTATAAGTTTCTTATTATAATGAATTGACTGTAGAAATGTTCCGGCAATAATTTTCCTGAGCAGGGATGATGTTCCCCTGGTCTCAGAAGGTGTAAGGATGGACAGCGGAGTAATGGACCCAAAGTGGCCACCCGAACTGAACCACCGCACAGGATAGGGAAAAATGTTAGGGAAATTGAATATTTAATGGATAATGATAAAATAGCTGAAAAGAGTGATATTAGATTCCAGAAGTATGAATGTAGAGAATAGAAGGAAGATAGCAGACAGAAGCTTAATTGAGAAAGCGAATTTATAGAAGTAAATAGAAATATAAGTGTTAAAACAAGTTTTTTATGATTAGTGTGACCAGCCCTTATCAAGTAATATGTGGAAGGACCAATACCCAGAGAAATTAAATCATTAACGAATATGCCTCCAAGAGAGAGAGAGAGAGAGTTGAATATAAAATCCAGCTTATTACCATTAACCGAATAACAGGTGTATAAACAATCAGAAAGGAAGGAATATTATGAAGATTAATGGAAGAATCCGAAGATTGAAGGGTTCAACAATTTATTTTTTAAAACCAGTAAACAAAAATAAATCTGTTCTTTTGGGGGGGGGGGCTTTATTTTACATTACATAACCCATGCACAAATATGATAACAATCATCCCACTCTAAAGGTCAGAAATGTGTATTATGTACCTAGCTATAGAATACTTTGTACTACAGAACACTATAAACAATAACAAAGTGACATATAGTGTAGAAAGTGAGATATAGTGTACATAGTGAGAGGGTAAATTGTTAAAAAGGAGCATCTCACATATTTATACTGTAGATGGAAAAACAATCAATTGTAGCAGTGGACTATATTGCTGCTGACAAATTTTGTATTTTGTTTGTATTTTGTATAATTTGTATTGTGTAGGCCACAAAGGTCTTGTACCTAGGTATAATTTTATGTTTAATATAATAATTGTGTTTAAATATAAGATAACCCAGGGTTAGGTATAAAATAATAATAATATAAAATAATAATAATATAAAATAATACTATGTAAGTAAGATGGCATAGGAAAATAGTTTAGAGTAAGGATACTTTAAGCAAATAATAAATAATAAATAAATACAATTGAAGGAAATTAAAATATTAAAGACCTATGTATAAGCTTAAGAGAAAATAGAAAGAAAAACCTTAGATAAATTAAATTGGATTATAAACAAAATTAAAAAAGGATTATTTTTCTATAAAGAAGAAATAAATTTATAATAATTAATAATAGCCTATATACTCAAAAGTATATAGATTCACCAATAAAAAACGATAAAATATTCTTGGTTACTACGAGTAACCAACTAACAAGATTGAAATTAATTGTTAAATCGATTGGGAAGTGAACGTTTGAAAAAAGTGTAATGCCTATTTAAAATTTGAAAATTTATGAATACTTTCGGAATAAACAGTGCGAAATTTAATAAAAATTAACGAGAGATGTACACCTTCTATTAGAACTTCTTCAAGTAGCACCATCCAAGCCCTTTATTTGACGAAATTTTGAAAAAACTTAACGACTGGTTCCAGGCCTAGTATCTAGCACTTCGAGATTTTGGTGAGACCGTATCCTAGAAAAAATTAACTAAATTACAACTCAACTATAACTTCTAACACTAGAAACAGCACCATATAAGTAAACACTTCAGGAAAAGAGGTGAAACAAACTTTATTATTTTTTGTTAACTCTCTCTCTGTGAATTTTCAGCCGCCATTAAATAATTCCGTGTTTGCAGCGAAGAACATAACCTGTACTCTGGCGGATAAACCCGGAACTACATACTAAAGAAAAAACAAATCTAATCTATTTTTTTTATGTAAACCTTGGTATTAAATTATTCATTTCTGACCGTCTCATAGCACAAAGAACTTACAATTAACCCTGGGAAATTAATAAATTAATTCTTTATTGTTTTATATTTTATAAAGGATAAAAATATTTTGTTATACTTTCTATGTTTACCAAATAAGATCGAACAAATGTTGTGTTGACAGGGAGAATCGATTATAACTTTTTGTATTGGGAGAAGATAAAAAACAGTGTATTTAATAAATAAATACCATGAATACTTTGTTATAAATAATAAATTGTGTATTATTTTCAGTAGAGGGTAGTTGTTTACAGAGTGTCAGGAGACAAAGAAGAGGACGAACAACCAGAAAATATTACAGACAATTGGTGTTAATTTAACCTGTTTGTAAACGTCAAAATCAGCTGGTCTCATGAGCGGAGAAATTTAAATTAAGTAATTGTATGCCAAGAGGATAATACCTTTTGCACTCTCTCTCCTAACTACGGTCAAACAACTTCATTGAATTCTCCCAAATCACACACACTCGATTTCATTTTTTTGGAACTGTAAACATAAAATATAACGAATTCTGTGACAATCACAAGAGGGACGATAAGATCTAACGATACTATCCGATTTATCCCACGAGATGTTACAAGATGACGCTAACAACGTGAGGCTAATAAAATAAAGAAATAATTATAGTGACAATCGCAAAAGGTAAAGAAGACTCTGAGAAAGATCCATCGAGACGTTTCAAGATTGGTGAACCCAACAGTGGGTCTAATAAAATATTATTTCATTAAACAATTACTGTGACTCTCATTAAAGCGAGCTTTTCGAAGGGCAAATAAAACTTAAATTTAATTAACGATAGTACATAAAAGAAAACTACTGAGAGAGATCCCGCGAGACGTTACAAGATGACGCTAACAACGTGAGGCTAATAAAAAAAAAAAATAATTATAGTGACGATCGCAAAAGGTAAAACAGACTCTGAAAGAGATCCCGCGAGACGTTACAAGATGGCGCTCAACTTAAAAGGGCTTTAATTAGGAAAGAAATTTTGAGATATTCGACAAAATAGTATCACAAAAACCTAATTTTCGTCGGCAGCTATGAGAAAACAAGAAATGCATAATACCAGAGGCAGATCGAAGAAGAGGGCAGAAGACAAGGAGAAGAAAGAAGGTGGACAGGAACGAGAAGTAGAAGTAGTCACGGTCAGTGAAATAGAACAACAGATAGGCGATAAAGAAGAAACTGAAGCAATTATGGACACGGAAAGGGAAATGATTGAAGAGGATGCCCAAGGGGACCAACCAGATAAAGCGGAAGCCAGAAGAAAACCAGATGGGCAAGAAATGATGAGGCTAATGGTGGAGAAAATAGATGAAAATTTTAAGGAAAACTCAAGGAAACAAAATAAAACCTTGAGCGAAAAATTTGACAAAATAGATGAAAATTTTAGGAAACAGGAGGAAACTTCAAAGGAACAAAACAAACAAACCAATGATAAAATAGATGAAATTCAGGAAAGTTTAGTAAAACAACTAAACAAGAAAATTGAGACCATTCATGGAGATATCAAAGAAACCATGAATGAACAAAACTGTAAAATGGAGAAGTTCAATAAGGAGATATGGGAAACTTTCGGGGAGAAGTTTGAAAATGTTAATACACTTAGCCAAAAAGCAAGTACATACAAGGAGGAGACAAATAAGCAAATGGACAGTGGTTTCAATAATTTGAATGAAACATTAGACAGCATTTCAGAAGGTATTAAAGTAAGTCCGAATACAGAAGAGAGTAGGAAGGAAATAGAAATTACAGAATACCAAGGTGTAATGCCATCGGAATATAAAAATAGCCACAACAAAAAGGATAATCAATACCTGGAAAAGAAGACCAAGAAAATAATAAAAACATGTAGAAAGAAAATAATAAATACAAGGGAAGAATTGGAGATGAGGAAGGGTGGATTAATTAATGTATTTAACCTTCCAATTAATGAACAGAGGGAGTTAATTAAGTTTACATCCCAGTTAAATGTGTCGACGATTGAAGTGCATCAGAAGATATTAGTCAGATCATCAAGACGGAATATATCATTAAACATTTTGGTAAATCATCCAGAGGAAAGAGGGCATGGAATGATATTAAAAATGAGTGAATATGTTATGTCAGAGGAGGTACAATACCTGTTAGTTAAAAAAGAACTAACAATGACGGAAGACCTGTACTTAAATGAAGGTTTCATAGCAGCAAAGTGGGAAAGCCGGAGGGTAAGGAGATTATCAAGGAGAGAATTAATTCCAGACACCCCAGTAATCCGAGGAAAGGGAGTACCTGAGTTAATGGACCATGGTTAAACTAAACAATAACCAACCAGAAAAAAAGGGAACTGATTTTCTGATACCGACCAAGCAACCCATTGGAAAGATGAAAACCCCAAAATTCAAAAAGTATGTAAGTACATCTTACTTAAGATATTTCGCAACCATTTGATTTAACAAAAAGTATGTAAGTACAACTTACTTAAGATATTTCACAACAATTTGATTTAATAAACAAACCACCAAGAAAATGTAAGAACAGATTATTAAATAATAATTATAAATAACTGATTTAAAATGGAATAATAGGAAAAATAATATTTTGATGGTAACAAACATAAGAAAAAATAAATAAATAAAACAATTGATGGTAATGTGCTCAAATAAGAAGAATAACGAAGAATTTAATGACTACGATGAAGCTGAAGGAGGATGATAATTAATACAACTATAATTTAGAATTTCTCGGAATTGAAAATGATATAAGAAGAAATGGTACGGAGAAAATATGTCACAAGAAGGAAAGTTAAAAGGATTTTAAAATAATGCCTATCAATAATGTTATATGCTATTAGTTAATAAAAAAGAAGAAGGAATCAAGAAGAAAAAGAAATATATAATTAAATGCAAACAGCAACAGTATGAAGAATCCCAAAACTGTTCAGTATTAGTCGCTAATCGACTACTTATAAGTTTCTTATTATAATGAATTGTCTGTAGAAATGTTCCGGCAATAATTTTCCTGAGCAGGGATGATGTTCCCCTGGTCTCAGAAGGTGTAAGGATGGACAGCGGAGTAATGGACCCAAAGTGGCCACCCGAACTGAACCACCGCACAGGATAGGGAAAAATGTTAGGGAAATTGAATATTTAAGGGATAATGATAAAATAGCTGAAAAGAGTGATATTAGATTCGAGAAGTATGAATGTAGAAAATAGAAGGAAGATAGCAGACAGAAGCTTAATTGAGAAAGCGAATTTATAGAAGTAAATAGAAATATAAGTGTTAAAACAAGTTTTTTATGATTAGTGTGACCCGCCCTTATCAAGTAATATGTGGAAGGACCAATACCCAGAGAAATTAAATCATTAACGAATATGGCTCCAAGAGAGAGAGAGAGAGTTGAATATAAAATCCAGCTTATTACCATTAACCGAATAACAGGTGTATAAACAATCAGAAAGGAAGGAATATTATGAAGATTAATGGAAGAATCCGAAGATTGAAGGGTTCAACAATTTATTTTTTAAAACCAGTAATCAAAAATAAATCTGTTCTAGTGGGGGGGGGGGGGCTTTATTTAACGTTACATAACCCATGCACAAATATGATAACAATCATCCCACTCTAAAGGTCAGAAATGTGTATTATGTACCTAGCTATAGAATACTTTGTATAGAAAGTGAGATATAGTGTACATAGTGAGAGGGTAAATTGTTAAAAAGGAGCATCTCACAGATTTATACTGTAGATGGAAAAACAATCAATTGTAGCAGTGGACTATATTGCTGCTGACAAATTTTGTATTTTGTTTGTATTTTGTATAATTTGTATTGTGTAGGCCACAAAGGTCTTGTACCTAGGTATAATTTTATGTTTAATATAATAATTGTGTTTAAATATAAGATAACCCAGGGTTAGGTATAAAATAATAATAATATAAAATAATAATAATATAAAATAATACTATGTAAGTAAGATGGCATAGGAAAATAGTTTAGAGTAAGGATACTTTAAGCAAATAATAAATAAATACAATTGAAGGAAATTAAAATATTAAAGGCCTATGTATAAGCTTAAGAGAAAATAGAAAGAAAAACCTTAGATATATTAAATTGGATTATAAACAAAATTAAAAAGATTATTTTTCTATAAAGAATAAATAAATTTATAATAATTAATAATAGCCTATATACTCAAAATTATATAGATTCACCAATAAAAAACGATAAAATATTCTTGGTTACTACGAGTAACCAACTAACAAGATTGAAATTAATGAAGAAATTTGTGTTAGTGGTTGAAATCACAATCAGAATCAGAAGCGCTAATCGGGATTTTTTTTTTATATAGTGGTGTGCAACTGTGATCATTCTGATTAAGATTGAAATTAATTGTTAAAACGATTGGGAAGTGAACGTTTGAAAAAAGTGTAATGCCTATTTAAAATTTGAAAATTTATGAATACTTTCGGAATAAACAGTGCGAAATTTAATAAAAATTAACGAGAGATGTACACCTTCTATTAGAACTTCTTCAAGTAGCACCATCCAAGCCCTTTATTTGACGAAATTTTGAAAAAACAACGACTGGTTCCAGGCCTAGTATCTAGCACTTCGAGATTTTGGTGAGACCGTATCCTAGAAAAAATTAACTAAATTACAACTCAACTATAACTTCTAACACTAGAAACAGCACCATATAAGTAAACACTTCAGGAAAAGAGGTGAAACAAACTTTATTATTTTTTGTTAACTCTCTCTCTGTGAATTTTCAGCCGCCATTAAATAATTCCGTGTTTGCAGCGAAGAACATAACCTGTACTCTGGCGGATAAACCCGGAACTACATACTAAAGAAAAAACAAATCTAATCTATTTTTTTTATGTAAACCTTGGTATTAAATTATTCATTTCTGACCGTCTCATAGCACAAAGAACTTACAATTAACCCTGGGAAATTAATAAATTAATTCTTTATTGTTTTATATTTTATAAAGGATAAAAATATTTTGTTATACTTTCTATGTTTACCAAATAAGATCGAACTAATGTTGTGTTGACAGGGAGAATCGATTATAACTTTTTGTATTGGGAGAAGATAAAAAACAGTGTATTTAATAAATAAATACCATGAATACTTTGTTATAAATAATAAATTGTGTATTATTTTCAGTAGAGGGTAGTTGTTTACAGAGTGTCAGGAGACAAAGAAGAGGACGAACAACCAGAAAATATTACAGACAATTGGTGTTAATTTAACCTGTTTGTAAACGTCAAAATCAGCTGGTCTCATGAGCGGAGAAATTTAAATTAAGTAATTGTATGCCAAGAGGATAATACCTTTTGCACTCTCTCTCCTAACTACGGTCAAACAACTTCATTAAATTCTCCCAAATCACACAAACTCGATTTCATTTTTTTGGAACTGTAAACATAAAATATAACGAATTCTGTGACAATCACAAGAGGGACGATAAGATCTAACGATACTATCCGATTTATCCCACGAGATGTTACAAGATGACGCTAACAACGTGAGGCTAATAAAATAAAGAAATAATTATAGTGACAATCGCAAAAGGTATAGAAGACTCTGAGAAAGATCCATCGAGACGTTTCAAGATTGGTGAACCCAACAGTGGGTCTAATAAAATATTATTTCATTAAACAATTACTGTGACTCTCATTAAAGCGAGATTTTCAAAGGGCAAATAAAACTTAAATTTAATTAACGATAGTACATAAAAGAAAACTACTGAGAGAGATCAAGAAGGAAAGTTAAAAGGATTTTAAAATAATGCCTATCAATAATGTTATATGCTATTAGTTAATGAAAAAGAAGAAGGAATCAAGAAGAAAAAGAAATATATAATTAAATGCAAACAGCAACAGTATGAAGAATCCCAAAAGTGTTCAGTATTAGTCGCTAATCGACTACTTATAAGTTTCTTATTATAATGAATTGACTGTAGAAATGTTCCGGCAATAATTTTCCTGAGCAGGGATGATGTTCCCCTGGTCTCAGAAGGTGTAAGGATGGACAGCGGAGTAATGGACCCAAAGTGGCCACCCGAACTGAACCACCGCACAGGATAGGGAAAAATGTTAGGGAAATTGAATATTTAAGGGATAATGATAAAATAGCTGAAAAGAGTGATATTAGATTCGAGAAGTATGAATGTAGAAAATAGAAGGAAGATAGCAGACAGAAGCTTAATTGAGAAAGCGAATTTATAGAAGTAAATAGAAATATAAGTGTTAAAACAAGTTTTTCATGATTAGCGTGACCAGCCCTTATCAAGTAATATGTGGAAGGACCAATACCCAGAGAAATTAAATCATTAACGAATATGGCTCCAAGAGAGAGAGAGAGAGTTGAATATAAAATCCAGCTTATTACCATTAACCGAATAACAGGTGTATAAACAATCAGAAAGGAAGGAATATTATGAAGATTAATGGAAGAATCCGAAGATTGAAGGGTTCAACAATTTATTTTTTAAAACCAGTAAACAAAAATAAATCTGTTCAGGTGGGGGGGGGGGCTTTATTTAACGTTACATAACCCATGCACAAATATGATAACAATCATCCCACTCTAAAGGTCAAAAATGTGTATTATGTACCTAGCTATAGAATACTTTGTACTACAGAACACTATAAACAATAACAAAGTGACATATAGTGTAGAAAGTGAGATATAGTGTACATAGTGAGAGGGTAAATTGTTAAAAAGGAGCATCTCACAGATTTATACTGTAGATGGAAAAACAATCAATTGTAGCAGTGGACTATATTGCTGCTGACAAATTTTGTATTTTGTTTGTATTTTGTATAATTTGTATTGTGTAGGCCACAAAGGTCTTGTACCTAGGTATAATTTTATGTTTAATATAATAATTGTGTTTAAATATAAGATAACCCAGGGTTAGGTATAAAATAATAATAATATAAAATAATAATAATATAAAATAATACTATGTAAGTAAGATGGCATAGGAAAATAGTTTAGAGTAAGGATACTTTAAGCAAATAATAAATAATAAATAAATACAATTGAAGGAAATTAAAATATTAAAGACCTATGTATAAGCTTAAGAGAAAATAGAAAGAAAAACCTTAGATAAATTAAATTGGATTATAAACAAAATTAAAAAAGGATTATTTTTCTATAAAGAAGAAATAAATTTATAATAATTAATAATAGCCTATATACTCAAAAGTATATAGATTCACCAATAAAAAACGATAAAATATTCTTGGTTACTACGAGTAACCAACTAACAAGATTGAAATTAATTGTTAAAACGATTGGGAAGTGAACGTTTGAAAAAAGTGTAATGCCTATTTAAAATTTGAAAATTTATGAATACTTTCGGAATAAAAAGTGCGAAATTTAATAAAAATTAACGAGAGATGTACACCTTCTATTAGAACTTCTTCAAGTAGCACCATCCAAGCCCTTTATTTGACGAAATTTTGAAAAAACTTAACGACTGGTTCCAGGCCTAGTATCTAGCACTTCGAGATTTTGGTGAGACCGTATCCTAGAAAAAATTAACTAAATTACAACTCAACTATAACTTCTAACACTAGAAACAGCACCATATAAGTAAACACTTCAGGAAAAGAGGTGAAACAAACTTTATTATTTTTTGTTAACTCTCTCTCTGTGAATTTTCAGCCGCCATTAAATAATTCCGTGTTTGCAGCGAAGAACATAACCTGTACTCTGGCGGATAAACCCGGAACTACATACTAAAGAAAAAACAAATCTAATCTATTTTTTTTATGTAAAGCTTGGTATTAAATTATTCATTTCTGACCGTCTCATAGCACAAAGAACTTACAATTAACCCTGGGAAATTAATAAATTAATTCTTTATTGTTTTATATTTTATAAAGGATAAAAATATTTTGTTATACTTTCTATGTTTACCAAATAAGATCGAACTAATGTTGTGTTGACAGGGAGAATCGATTATAACTTTTTGTATTGGGAGAAGATAAAAAACAGTGTATTTAATAAATAAATACCATGAATACTTTGTTATAAATAATAAATTGTGTATTATTTTCAGTAGAGGGTAGTTGTTTACAGAGTGTCAGGAGACAAAGAAGAGGACGAACAACCAGAAAATATTACAGACAATTGGTGTTAATTTAACCTGTTTGTAAACGTCAAAATCAGCTGGTCTCATGAGCGGAGAAATTTAAATTAAGTAATTGTATGCCAAGAGGATAATACCTTTTGCACTCTCTCTCCTAACTACGGTCAAACAACTTCATTGAATTCTCCCAAATCACACACACTCGATTTCATTTTTTTGGAACTGTAAACATAAAATATAACGAATTCTGTGACAATCACAAGAGGGACGATAAGATCTAACGATACTATCCGATTTATCCCACGAGATGTTACAAGATGACGCTAACAACGTGAGGCTAATAAAATAAAGAAATAATTATAGTGACAATCGCAAAAGGTAAAGAAGACTCTGAGAAAGATCCATCGAGACGTTTCAAGATTGGTGAACCCAACAGTGGGTCTAATAAAATATTATTTCATTAAACAATTAGTGTGACTCTCATTAAAGTGAGATTTTCGAAGGGCAAATAAAACTTAAATTTAATTAACGATAGTACATAAAAGAAAACTACTGAGAGAGATCCCGCGAGACGTTACAAGATGACGCTAACAACGTGAGGCTAATAAAAAAAAAAAATAATTATAGTGACGATCGCAAAAGGTAAAACAGACTCTGAAAGAGATCCCGCGAGACGTTACAAGATGGCGCTCAACTTAAAAGGGCTTTAATTAGGAAAGAAATTTTGAGATATTCGACAAAATAGTATCACAAAAACCTAATTTTCGTCGGCAGCTATGAGAAAACAAGAAATGCATAATACCAGAGGCAGATCGAAGAAGAGGGCAGAAGACAAGGAGAAGAAAGAAGGTGGACAGGAACGAGAAGTAGAAGTAGTCACGGTCAGTGAAATAGAACAACAGATAGGCGATAAAGAAGAAACTGAAGCAATTATGGACACGGAAAGGGAAATGATTGAAGAGGATGCCCAAGGGGACCAACCAGATAAAGCGGAAGCCAGAAGAAAACCAGATTGGCAAGAAATGATGAGGCTAATGATGGAGAAAATAGATGAAAATTTTAAGGAAAACTCAAGGAAACAAAATAAAACCTTGAGCGAAAAATTTGACAAAATAGATGAAAATTTTAGGAAACAGGAGGAAACTTCAAAGGAACAAAACAAACAAACCAATGATAAAATAGATGAAATTCAGGAAAGTTTAGTAAAACAACTAAACAAAAAAATTGAGACCATTCATGGAGATATCAAAGAAACCATGAATGAACAAAACTGTAAAATGGAGAAGTTCAATAAGGAGATATGGGAAACTTTCGGGGAGAAGTTTGAAAATGTTAATACACTTAGCCAAAAAGCAAGTACATACAAGGAGGAGACAAATAAGCAAATGGACAGTGGTTTCAATAATTTGGATGAAACATTAGACAGCATTTCAGAAGGTATTAAAGTAAGTCCGAATACAGAAGAGAGTAGGAAGGAAATAGAAATTACAGAATACCAAGGTGTAATGCCATCGGAAAATAAAAATAGCCACAACAAAAAGGATAATCAATACCTGGAAAAGAAGACCAAGAAAATAATAAAAACATGTAGACAGAAAATAATAAATACAAGGGAAGAATTGGAGATGAGGAAGGGTGGATTAATTAATGTATTTAACCTTCCAATTAATGAACAGAGGGAGTTAATTAAGTTTACATCCCAGTTAAATGTGTCGACGATTGAAGTGCATCAGAAGATATTAGTCAGATCATCAAGACGGAATATATCATTAAACATTTTGGTAAATCATCCAGAGGAAAGAGGGCATGGAATGATATTAAAAATGAGTGAATATGTTATGTCAGAGGAGGTACAATACCTGTTAGTTAAAAAAGAACTAACAATGACGGAAGACCGGTACTTAAATGAAGGTTTCATAGCAGCAAAGTGGGAAAGCCGGAGGGTAAGGAGATTATCAAGGAGAGAATTAATTGCGAACACCCCAGCAATCCGAGGAAACGGAGTACCTGAGTTAATGGACCATGGTTAAACTAAACAATAACCAACCAGAAAAAAGGGACTGATTTTCTGATACCGACCAAGCAACCCATTGGAAAGATGAAAACCCCAAAATTCAAAAAGTATGTAAGTACATCTTACTTAAGATATTTCGCAACCATTTGATTTAACAAAAAGTATGTAAGTACAACTTACTTAAGATATTTCGCAACAATTTGATTTAATAAACAAACCACCAAGAAAATGTAAGAACAGATTATTAAATAATAATTATAAATAACTGATTTAAAATGGAATAATAGGAAAAATAATATTTTGATGGTAACAAACATAAGAAAAAATAAATAAATAAAACAATTGATGGTAATGTGTTCAAATAAGAAGAATAACGAAGAATTTAATGACTACGATGAAGCTGAAGGAGGATGATAATTAATACAACTATAATTTAGAATTTCTCGGAATTGAAAATGATATAAGAAGAAATGGTACGGAGAAAATATGTCACAAGAAGGAAAGTTAAAAGGATTTTAAAATAATGCCTATCAATAATGTTATATGCTATTAGTTAATGAAAAAGAAGAAGGAATCAAGAAGAAAAAGAAATATATAATTAAATGCAAACAGCAACAGTATGAAGAATCCCAAAAGTGTTCAGTATTAGTCGCTAATCGACTACTTATAAGTTTCTTATTATAATGAATTGACTGTAGAAATGTTCCGGCAATAATTTTCCTGAGCAGGGATGATGTTCCCCTGGTCTCAGAAGGTGTAAGGATGGACAGCGGAGTAATGGACCCAAAGTGGCCACCCGAACTGAACCACCGCACAGGATAGGGAAAAATGTTAGGGAAATTGAATATTTAAGGGATAATGATAAAATAGCTGAAAAGAGTGATATTAGATTCGAGAAGTATGAATGTAGAAAATAGAAGGAAGATAGCAGACAGAAGCTTAATTGAGAAAGCGAATTTATAGAAGTAAATAGAAATATAAGTGTTAAAACAAGTTTTTTATGATTAGTGTGACCAGCCCTTATCAAGTAATATGTGGAAGGACCAATACCCAGAGAAATTAAATCATTAACGAATATGGCTCCAAGAGAGAGAGAGAGAGAGTTGAATATAAAATCCAGCTTATTACCATTAACCGAATAACAGGTGTATAAACAATCAGAAAGGAAGGAATATTATGAAGATTAATGGAAGAATCCGAAGATTGAAGGGTTCAACAATTTATTTTTTAAAACCAGTAAACAAAAATAAATCTGTTCTAGTGGGGGGGGGGGGGCTTTATTTAACGTTACATAACCCATGCACAAATATGATAACAATCATCCCACTCTAAAGGTCAAAAATGTGTATTATGTACCTAGCTATAGAATACTTTGTACTACAGAACACTATAAACAATAACAAAGTGACATATAGTGTAGAAAGTGAGATATAGTGTACATAGTGAGAGGGTAAATTGTTAAAAAGGAGCATCTCACAGATTTATACTGTAGATGGAAAAACAATCAATTGTAGCAGTGGACTATATTGCTGCTGACAAATTTTGTATTTTGTTTGTATTTTGTATAATTTGTATTGTGTAGGCCACAAAGGTCTTGCACCTAGGTATAATTTTATGTTTAATATAATAATTGTGTTTAAATATAAGATAACCCAGGGTTAGGTATAAAATAATAATAATATAAAATAATAATAATATAAAATAATACTATGTAAGTAAGATGGCATAGGAAAATAGTTTAGAGTAAGGATACTTTAAGCAAATAATAAATAATAAATAAATACAATTGAAGGAAATTAAAATATTAAAGACCTATGTATAAGCTTAAGAGAAAATAGAAAGAAAAACCTTAGATAAATTAAATTGGATTATAAACAAAATTAAAAAAGGATTATTTTTCTATAAAGAAGAAATAAATTTATAATAATTAATAATAGCCTATATACTCAAAAGTATATAGATTCACCAATAAAAAACGATAAAATATTCTTGGTTACTACGAGTAACCAACTAACAAGATTGAAATTAATTGTTAAAACGATTGGGAAGTGAACGTTTGAAAAAAGTGTAATGCCTATTTAAAATTTGAAAATTTATGAATACTTTCGGAATAAACAGTGCGAAATTTAATAAAAATTAACGAGAGATGTACACCTTCTATTAGAACTTCTTCAAGTAGCACCATCCAAGCCCTTTATTTGACGAAATTTTGAAAAAACTTAACGACTGGTTCCAGGCCTAGTATCTAGCACTTCGAGATTTTGGTGAGACCGTATCCTAGAAAAAATTAACTAAATTACAACTCAACTATAACTTCTAACACTAGAAACAGCACCATATAAGTAAACACTTCAGGAAAAGAGGTGAAACAAACTTTATTATTTTTTGTTAACTCTCTCTCTGTGAATTTTCAGCCGCCATTAAATAATTCCGTGTTTGCAGCGAAGAACATAACCTGTACTCTGGCGGATAAACCCGGAACTACATACTAAAGAAAAAACAAATCTAATCTATTTTTTTTATGTAAAGCTTGGTATTAAATTATTCATTTCTGACCGTCTCATAGCACAAAGAACTTACAATTAACCCTGGGAAATTAATAAATTAATTCTTTATTGTTTTATATTTTATAAAGGATAAAAATATTTTGTTATACTTTCTATGTTTACCAAATAAGATCGAACTAATGTTGTGTTGACAGGGAGAATCGATTATAACTTTTTGTATTGGGAGAAGATAAAAAACAGTGTATTTAATAAATAAATACCATGAATACTTTGTTATAAATAATAAATTGTGTATTATTTTCAGTAGAGGGTAGTTGTTTACAGAGTGTCAGGAGACAAAGAAGAGGACGAACAACCAGAAAATATTACAGACAATTGGTGCTAATTTAACCTGTTTGTAAACGTCAAAATCAGCTGGTCTCATGAGCGGAGAAATTTAAATTAAGTAATTGTATGCCAAGAGGATAATACCTTTTGCAGTCTCTCTCCTAACTACGGTCAAACAACTTCATTGAATTCTCCCAAATCACACACACTCGATTTCATTTTTTTGGAACTGTAAATATAAAATATAACGAATTCTGTGACAATCACAAGAGGGACGATAAGATCTAACGATACTATCCGATTTATCCCACGAGATGTTACAAGATGACGCTAACAACGTGAGGCTAATAAAATAAAGAAATAATTATAGTGACAATCGCAAAAGGTATAGAAGACTCTGAGAAAGATCCATCGAGACGTTTCAAGATTGGTGAACCCAACAGTGGGTCTAATAAAATATTATTTCATTAAACAATTACTGTGACTCTCATTAAAGCGAGATTTTCGAAGGGCAAATAAAACTTAAATTTAATTAACGATAGTACATAAAAGAAAACTACTGAGAGAGATCCCGCGAGACGTTACAAGATGACGCTAACAACGTGAGGCTAATAAAAAAAAAAAATAATTATAGTGACGATCCCAAAAGGTAAAACAGACTCTGAAAGAGATCCCGCGAGACGTTACAAGATGGCGCTCAACTTAAAAGCGCTTTACTTAGGAAAGAAATTTTGAGATAATCGACAAAATAGTATCACAAAAACCTAATTTTCGTCGGCAGCTATGAGAAAACAAGAAATGCATAATACCAGAGGCAGATCGAAGAAGAGGGCAGAAGACAAGGAGAAGAAAGAAGGTGGACAGGAACGAGAAGTAGAAGTAGTCACGGTCAGTGAAATAGAACAACAGATAGGCGATAAAGAAGAAACTGAAGCAATTATGGACACGGAAAGGGAAATGATTGAAGAGGATGCCCAAGGGGACCAACCAGATAAAGCGGAAGCCAGAAGAAAACCAGATTGGCAAGAAATGATGAGGCTAATGATGGAGAAAATAGATGAAAATTTTAAGGAAAACTCAAGGAAACAAAATAAAACCTTGAGCGAAAAATTTGACAAAATAGATGAAAATTTTAGGAAACAGGAGGAAACTTCAAAGGAACAAAACAAACAAACCAATGATAAAATAGATGAAATTCAGGAAAGTTTAGTAAAACAACTAAACAAAAAAATTGAGACCATTCATGGAGATATCAAAGAAACCATGAATGAACAAAACTGTAAAATGGAGAAGTTCAATAAGGAGATATGGGAAACTTTCGGGGAGAAGTTTGAAAATGTTAATACACTTAGCCAAAAAGCAAGTACATACAAGGAGGAGACAAATAAGCAAATGGACAGTGGTTTCAATAATTTGGATGAAACATTAGACAGCATTTCAGAAGGTATTAAAGTAAGTCCGAATACAGAAGAGAGTAGGAAGGAAATAGAAATTACAGAATACCAAGGTGTAATGCCATCGGAAAATAAAAATGGCCACAACAAAAAGGATAATCAATACCTGGAAAAGAAGACCAAGAAAATAATAAAAACATGTAGACAGAAAATAATAAATACAAGGGAAGAATTGGAGATGAGGAAGGGTGGATTAATTAATGTATTTAACCTTCCAATTAATGAACAGAGGGAGTTAATTAAGTTTACATCCCAGTTAAATGTGTCGACGATTGAAGTGCATCAGAAGATATTAGTCAGATCATCAAGACGGAATATATCATTAAACATTTTGGTAAATCATCCAGAGGAAAGAGGGCATGGAATGATATTAAAAATGAGTGAATATGTTATGTCAGAGGAGGTACAATACCTGTTAGTTAAAAAAGAACTAACAATGACGGAAGACCGGTACTTAAATGAAGGTTTCATAGCAGCAAAGTGGGAAAGCCGGAGGGTAAGGAGATTATCAAGGAGAGAATTAATTGCGAACACCCCAGCAATCCGAGGAAAGGGAGTACCTGAGTTAATGGACCATGGTTAAACTAAACAATAACCAACCAGAAAAAAGGGGACTGATTTTCTGATACTGACCAAGCAACCCATTGGAAAGATGAAAACCCCAAAATTCAAAAAGTATGTAAGTACATCTTACTTAAGATATTTCGCAACCATTTGATTTAACAAAAAGTATGTAAGTACAACTTACTTAAGATATTTCGCAACAATTTGATTTAATAAACAAACCACCAAGAAAATGTAAGAACAGATTATTAAATAATAATTATAAATAACTGATTTAAAATGGAATAATAGGAAAAATAATATTTTGATGGTAACAAACATAAGAAAAAATAAATAAATAAAACAATTGATGGTAATGTGCTCAAATAAGAAGAATAACGAAGAATTTAATGACTACGATGAAGCTGAAGGAGGATGATAATTAATACAACTATAATTTAGAATTTCTCGGAATTGAAAATGATATAAGAAGAAATGGTACGGAGAAAATATGTCACAAGAAGGAAAGTTAAAAGGATTTTAAAATAATGCCTATCAATAATGTTATATGCTATTAGTTAATGAAAAAGAAGAAGGAATCAAGAAGAAAAAGAAATATATAATTAAATGCAAACAGCAACAGTATGAAGAATCCCAAAAGTGTTCAGTATTAGTCGCTAATCGACTACTTATAAGTTTCTTATTATAATGAATTGACTGTAGAAATGTTCCGGCAATAATTTTCCTGAGCAGGGATGATGTTCCCCTGGTCTCAGAAGGTGTAAGGATGGACAGCGGAGTAATGGACCCAAAGTGGCCACCCGAACTGAACCACCGCACAGGATAGGGAAAAATGTTAGGGAAATTGAATATTTAAGGGATAATGATAAAATAGCTGAAAAGAGTGATATTAGATTCGAGAAGTATGAATGTAGAAAATAGAAGGAAGATAGCAGACAGAAGCTTAATTGAGAAAGCGAATTTATAGAAGTAAGTAGAAATATAAGTGTTAAAACAAGTTTTTTATGATTAGTGTGACCAGCCCTTATCAAGTAATATGTGGAAGGACCAATACCCAGAGAAATTAAATCATTAACGAATATGGCTCCAAGAGAGAGAGAGAGAGAGTTGAATATAAAATCCAGCTTATTACCATTAACCGAATAACAGGTGTATAAACAATCAGAAAGGAAGGAATATTATGAAGATTAATGGAAGAATCCGAAGATTGAAGGGTTCAACAATTTATTTTTTAAAACCAGTAAACAAAAATAAATCTGTTCTAGTGGGGGGGGGGGCTTTATTTAACGTTACATAACCCATGCACAAATATGATAACAATCATCCCACTCTAAAGGTCAAAAATGTGTATTATGTACCTAGCTATAGAATACTTTGTACTACAGAACACTATAAACAATAACAAAGTGACATATAGTGTAGAAAGTGAGATATAGTGTACATAGTGAGAGGGTAAATTGTTAAAAAGGAGCATCTCACAGATTTATACTGTAGATGGAAAAACAATCAATTGTAGCAGTGGACTATATTGCTGCTGACAAATTTTGTATTTTGTTTGTATTTTGTATAATTTGTATTGTGTAGGCCACAAAGGTCTTGCACCTAGGTATAATTTTATGTTTAATATAATAATTGTGTTTAAATATAAGATAACCCAGGGTTAGGTATACAATAATAATAATATAAAATAATAATAATATAAAATAATACTATGTAAGTAAGATGGCATAGGAAAATAGTTTAGAGTAAGGATACTTTAAGCAAATAATAAATAATAAATAAATACAATTGAAGGAAATTAAAATATTAAAGACCTATGTATAAGCTTAAGAGAAAATAGAAAGAAAAACCTTAGATAAATTAAATTGGATTATAAACAAAATTAAAAAAGGATTATTTTTCTATAAAGAAGAAATAAATTTATAATAATTAATAATAGCCTATATACTCAAAAGTATATAGATTCACCAATAAAAAACGATAAAATATTCTTGGTTACTACGAGTAACCAACTAACAAGATTGAAATTAATTGTTAAAACGATTGGGAAGTGAACGTTTGAAAAAAGTGTAATGCCTATTTAAAATTTGAAAATTTATGAATACTTTCGGAATAAACAGTGCGAAATTTAATAAAAATTAACGAGAGATGTACACCTTCTATTAGAACTTCTTCAAGTAGCACCATCCAAGCCCTTTATTTGACGAAATTTTGAAAAAACTTAACGACTGGTTCCAGGCCTAGATTTTGGTGAGACCGTATCCTAGAAAAAATTAACTAAATTACAACTCAACTATAACTTCTAACACTAGAAACAGCACCATATAAGTAAACACTTCAGGAAAAGAGGTGAAACAAACTTTATTATTTTTTGTTAACTCTCTCTGTGAATTTTCAGCCGCCATTAAATAATTCCGTGTTTGCAGCGAAGAACATAACCTGTACTCTGGCGGATAAACCCGGAACTACATACTAAAGAAAAAACAAATCTAATCTATTTTTTTTATGTAAAGCTTGGTATTAAATTATTCATTTCTGACCGTCTCATAGCACAAAGAACTTACAATTAACCCTGGGAAATTAATAAATTAATTCTTTATTGTTTTATATTTTATAAAGGATAAAAATATTTTGTTATACTTTCTATGTTTACCAAATAAGATCGAACTAATGTTGTGTTGACAGGGAGAATCGATTATAACTTTTTGTATTGGGAGAAGATAAAAAACAGTGTATTTAATAAATAAATACCATGAATACTTTGTTATAAATAATAAATTGTGTATTATTTTCAGTAGAGGGTAGTTGTTTACAGAGTGTCAGGAGACAAAGAAGAGGACGAACAACCAGAAAATATTACAGACAATTGGTGTTAATTTAACCTGTTTGTAAACGTCAAAATCAGCTGGTCTCATGAGCGGAGAAATTTAAATTAAGTAATTGTATGCCAAGAGGATAATACCTTTTGCAGTCTCTCTCCTAACTACGGTCAAACAACTTCATTGAATTCTCCCAAATCACACACACTCGATTTCATTTTTTTGGAACTGTAAATATAAAATATAACGAATTCTGTGACAATCACAAGAGGGACGATAAGATCTAACGATACTATCCGATTTATCCCACGAGATGTTACAAGATGACGCTAACAACGTGAGGCTAATAAAATAAAGAAATAATTATAGTGACAATCGCAAAAGGTAAAGAAGACTCTGAGAAAGATCCATCGAGACGTTTCAAGATTGGTGAACCCAACAGTGGGTCTAATAAAATATTATTTCATTAAACAATTACTGTGACTCTCATTAAAGCGAGATTTTCGAAGGGCAAATAAAACTTAAATTTAATTAACGATAGTACATAAAAGAAAACTACTGAGAGAGATCCCGCGAGACGTTACAAGATGACGCTAACAACGTGAGGCTAATAAAAAAAAAAATAATTATAGTGACGATCCCAAAAGGTAAAACAGACTCTGAAAGAGATCCCGCGAGACGTTACAAGATGGCGCTCAACTTAAAAGGGCTTTAATTAGGAAAGAAATTTTGAGATATTCGACAAAATAGTATCACAAAAACCTAATTTTCGTCGGCAGCTATGAGAAAACAAGAAATGCATAATACCAGAGGCAGATCGAAGAAGAGGGCAGAAGACAAGGAGAAGAAAGAAGGTGGACAGGAACGAGAAGTAGAAGTAGTCACGGTCAGTGAAATAGAACAACAGATAGGCGATAAAGAAGAAACTGAAGCAATTATGGACACGGAAAGGGAAATGATTGAAGAGGATGCCCAAGGGGACCAACCAGATAAAGCGGAAGCCAGAAGAAAACCAGATTGGCAAGAAATGATGAGGCTAATGATGGAGAAAATAGATGAAAATTTTAAGGAAAACTCAAGGAAACAAAATAAAACCTTGAGCGAAAAATTTGACAAAATAGATGAAAATTTTAGGAAACAGGAGGAAACTTCAAAGGAACAAAACAAACAAACCAATGATAAAATAGATGAAATTCAGGAAAGTTTAGTAAAACAACTAAACAAAAAAATTGAGACCATTCATGGAGATATCAAAGAAACCATGAATGAACAAAACTGTAAAATGGAGAAGTTCAATAAGGAGATATGGGAAACTTTCGGGGAGAAGTTTGAAAATGTTAATACACTTAGCCAAAAAGCAAGTACATACAAGGAGGAGACAAATAAGCAAATGGACAGTGGTTTCAATAATTTGGATGAAACATTAGACAGCATTTCAGAAGGTATTAAAGTAAGTCCGAATACAGAAGAGAGTAGGAAGGAAATAGAAATTACAGAATACCAAGGTGTAATGCCATCGGAAAATAAAAATAGCCACAACAAAAAGGATAATCAATACCTGGAAAAGAAGACCAAGAAAATAATAAAAACATGTAGACAGAAAATAATAAATACAAGGGAAGAATTGGAGATGAGGAAGGGTGGATTAATTAATGTATTTAACCTTCCAATTAATGAACAGAGGGAGTTAATTAAGTTTACATCCCAGTTAAATGTGTCGACGATTGAAGTGCATCAGAAGATATTAGTCAGATCATCAAGACGGAATATATCATTAAACATTTTGGTAAATCATCCAGAGGAAAGAGGGCATGGAATGATATTAAAAATGAGTGAATATGTTATGTCAGAGGAGGTACAATACCTGTTAGTTAAAAAAGAACTAACAATGACGGAAGACCGGTACTTAAATGAAGGTTTCATAGCAGCAAAGTGGGAAAGCCAGAGGGTAAGGAGATTATCAAGGAGAGAATTAATTGCGAACACCCCAGCAATCCGAGGAAAGGGAGTACCTGAGTTAATGGACCATGGTTAAACTAAACAATAACCAACCAGAAAAAAGGGGACTGATTTTCTGATACCGACCAAGCAACCCATTGGAAAGATGAAAACCCCAAAATTCAAAAAGTATGTAAGTACATCTTACTTAAGATATTTCGCAACCATTTGATTTAACAAAAAGTATGTAAGTACAACTTACTTAAGATATTTCGCAACAATTTGATTTAATAAACAAACCACCAAGAAAATGTAAGAACAGATTATTAAATAATAATTATAAATAACTGATTTAAAATGGAATAATAGGAAAAATAATATTTTGATGGTAACAAACATAAGAAAAAATAAATAAATAAAACAATTGATGGTAATGTGTTCAAATAAGAAGAATAACGAAGAATTTAATGACTACGATGAAGCTGAAGGAGGATGATAATTAATACAACTATAATTTAGAATTTCTCGGAATTGAAAATGATATAAGAAGAAATGGTACGGAGAAAATATGTCACAAGAAGGAAAGTTAAAAGGATTTTAAAATAATGCCTATCAATAATGTTATATGCTATTAGTTAATGAAAAAGAAGAAGGAATCAAGAAGAAAAAGAATTATATAATTAAATGCAAACAGCAACAGTATGAAGAATCCCAAAAGTGTTCAGTATTAGTCGCTAATCGACTACTTATAAGTTTCTTATTATAATGAATTGACTGTAGAAATGTTCCGGCAATAATTTTCCTGAGCAGGGATGATGTTCCCCTGGTCTCAGAAGGTGTAAGGATGGACAGCGGAGTAATGGACCCAAAGTGGCCACCCGAACTGAACCACCGCACAGGATAGGGAAAAATGTTAGGGAAATTGAATATTTAAGGGATAATGATAAAATAGCTGAAAAGAGTGATATTAGATTCGAGAAGTATGAATGTAGAAAATAGAAGGAAGATAGCAGACAGAAGCTTAATTGAGAAAGTGAATTTATAGAAGTAAATAGAAATATAAGTGTTAAAACAAGTTTTTTATGATTAGTGTGACCAGCCCTTATCAAGTAATATGTGGAAGGACCAATACCCAGAGAAATTAAATCATTAACGAATATGGCTCCAAGAGAGAGAGAGAGAGTTGAATATAAAATCCAGCTTATTACCATTAACCGAATAACAGGTGTATAAACAATCAGAAAGGAAGGAATATTATGAAGATTAATGGAAGAATCCGAAGATTGAAGGGTTCAACAATTTATTTTTTAAAACCAGTAAACAAAAATAAATCTGTTCTATTGGGGGGGGGGGGGGGCTTTATTTAACGTTACATAACCCATGCACAAATATGATAACAATCATCCCACTCTAAAGGTCAGAAATGTGTATTATGTACCTAGCTATAGAATACTTTGTATAGAAAGTGAGATATAGTGTACATAGTGAGAGGGTAAATTGTTAAAAAGGAGCATCTCACAGATTTATACTGTAGATGGAAACACAATCAATTGTAGCAGTGGACTATATTACTGCTGACAAATTTTGTATTTTGTTTGTATTTTGTATAATTTGTATTGTGTAGGCCACAAAGGTCTTGTACCTAGGTATAATTTTATGTTTAATATAATAATTGTGTTTAAATATAAGATAACCCAGGGTTAGGTATAAAATAATAATAATATAAAATAATAATAATATAAAATAATACTATGTAAGTAAGATGGCATAGGAAAATAGTTTAGAGTAAGGATACTTTAAGCAAATAATAAATAATAAATAAATACAATTGAAGGAAATTAAAATATTAAAGACCTATGTATAAGCTTAAGAGAAAATAGAAAGAAAAACCTTAGATAAATTAAATTGGATTATAAACAAAATTAAAAAAGGATTATTTTTCTATAAAGAAGAAATAAATTTATAATAATTAATAATAGCCTATATACTCAAAAGTATATAGATTCACCAATAAAAAACGATAAAATATTCTTGGTTACTACGAGTAACCAACTAACAAGATTGAAATTAATTGTTAAAACGATTGGGAAGTGAACGTTTGAAAAAAGTGTAATGCCTATTTAAAATTTGAAAATTTATGAATACTTTCGGAATAAACAGTGCGAAATTTAATAAAAATTAACGAGAGATGTACACCTTCTATTAGAACTTCTTCAAGTAGCACCATCCAAGCCCTTTATTTGACGAAATTTTGAAAAAACTTAACGACTGGTTCCAGGCCTAGTATCTAGCACTTCGAGATTTTGGTGAGACCGTATCCTAGAAAAAATTAACTAAATTACAACTCAACTATAACTTCTAACACTAGAAACAGCACCATATAAGTAAACACTTCAGGAAAAGAGGTGAAACAAACTTTATTATTTTTTGTTAACTCTCTCTCTGTGAATTTTCAGCCGCCATTAAATAATTCCGTGTTTGCAGCGAAGAACATAACCTGTACTCTGGCGGATAAACCCGGAACTACATACTAAAGAAAAAACAAATCTAATCTATTTTTTTTATGTAAAGCTTGGTATTAAATTATTCATTTCTGACCGTCTCATAGCACGAAGAACTTACAATTAACCCTGGGAAATTAATAAATTAATTCTTTATTGTTTTATATTTTATAAAGGATAAAAATATTTTGTTATACTTTCTATGTTTACCAAATAAGATCGAACTAATGTTGTGTTGACAGGGAGAATCGATTATACCTTTTTGTATTGGGAGAAGATAAAAAACAGTGTATTTAATAAATAAATACCATGAATACTTTGTTATAAATAATAAATTGTGTATTATTTTCAGTAGAGGGTAGTTGTTTACAGAGTGTCAGGAGACAAAGAAGAGGACGAACAACCAGAAAATATTACAGACAATTGGTGTTAATTTAACCTGTTTGTAAACGTCAAAATCAGCTGGTCTCATGAGCGGAGAAATTTAAATTAAGTAATTGTATGCCAAGAGGATAATACCTTTTGCACTCTCTCTCCTAACTACGGTCAAACAACTTCATTGAATTCTCCCAAATCACACACACTCGATTTCATTTTTTTGGAACTGTAAACATAAAATATAACGAATTCTGTGACAATCACAAGAGGGACGATAAGATCTAACGATACTATCCGATTTATCCCACGAGATGTTACAAGATGATGCTAACAACGTGAGGCTAATAAAATAAAGAAATAATTATAGTGACAATCGCAAAAGGTAAAGAAGACTCTGAGAAAGATCCCGCGAGACGTTTCAAGATTGGCGAACCCAACAGTGGGTCTAATAAAATATTATTTCATTAAACAATTACTGTGACTCTCATTAAAGCGAGATTTTCAAAGGGCAAATAAAACTTAAATTTAATTAACGATAGTACATAAAAGAAAACTACTGAGAGAGATCCCGCGAGACGTTACAAGATGACGCTAACAACGTGAGGCTAATAAAAAAAAAAAAATAATTATAGTGACGATCGCAAAAGGTAAAACAGACTCTGAAAGAGATCCCGCGAGACGTTACAAGATGGCGCTCAACTTAAAAGGGCTTTAATTAGGAAAGAAATTTTGAGATATTCGACAAAATAGTATCACAAAAACCTAATTTTCGTCGGCAGCTATGAGAAAACAAGAAATGCATAATACCAGAGGCAGATCGAAGAAGAGGGCAGAAGACAAGGAGAAGAAAGAAGGTGGACAGGAACGAGAAGTAGAAGTAGTCACGGTCAGTGAAATAGAACAACAGATAGGCGATAAAGAAGAAACTGAAGCAATTATGGACACGGAAAGGGAAATGATTGAAGAGGATGCCCAAGGGGACCAACCAGATAAAGCGGAAGCCAGAAGGAAACCAGATTGGCAAGAAATGATGAGGCTAATGATGGAGAAAATAGATGAAAATTTTAAGGAAAACTCAAGGAAACAAAATAAAACCTTGAGCGAAAAATTTGACAAAATAGATGAAAATTTTAGGAAACAGGAGGAAACTTCAAAGGAACAAAACAAACAAACCAATGATAAAATAGATGAAATTCAGGAAAGTTTAGTAAAACAACTAAACAAAAAAAATTGAGACCATTCATGGAGATATCAAAGAAACCATGAATGAACAAAACTGTAAAATGGAGAAGTTCAATAAGGAGATATGGGAAAAGTTTCGGGGAGAAGTTTGAAAATGTTAATACACTTAGCCAAAAAGCAAGTACATACAAGGAGGAGACAAATAAGCAAATGGACAGTGGTTTCAATAATTTGGATGAAACATTAGACAGCATTTCAGAAGGTATTAAAGTAAGTCCGAATACAGAAGAGAGTAGGAAGG
Source organism: Magicicada septendecula (assembly GCA_034769895.1). Taxonomy (NCBI): domain Eukaryota; kingdom Metazoa; phylum Arthropoda; class Insecta; order Hemiptera; family Cicadidae; genus Magicicada; species Magicicada septendecula. The sequence continues at coordinate 452,268,113 of CM068368.1, forward strand.
AAATAGAAATTACAGAATACCAAGGTGTAATGCCATCGGAAAATAAAAATAGCCACAACAAAAAGGATAATCAATACCTGGAAAAGAAGACCAAGAAAATAATAAAAACATGTAGAAAGAAAATAATAAATACAAGGGAAGAATTGGAGATGAGGAAGGGTGGATTAATTAATGTATTTAACCTTCCAATTAATGAACAGAGGGAGTTAATTAAGTTTACATCCCAGTTAAATGTGTCGACGATTGAAGTGCATCAGAAGATATTAGTCAGATCATCAAGACGGAATATATCATTAAACATTTTGGTAAATCATCCAGAGGAAAGAGGGCATGGAATGATATTAAAAATGAGTGAATATGTTATGTCAGAGGAGGTACAATACCTGTTAGTTAAAAAAGAACTAACAATGACGGAAGACCTGTACTTAAATGAAGGTTTCATAGCAGCAAAGTGGGAAAGCCGGAGGGTAAGGAGATTATCAAGGAGAGAATTAATTCCGAACACCCCAGTAATCCGAGGAAAGGGAGTACCTGAGTTAATGGACCATGGTTAAACTAAACAATAACCAACCAGAAAAAAAGGGAACTGATTTTCTGATACCGACCAAGCAACCCATTGGAAAGATGAAAACCCCAAAATTCAAAAAGTATGTAAGTACATCTTACTTAAGATATTTCGCAACCATTTGATTTAACAAAAAGTATGTAAGTACAACTTACTTAAGATATTTCGCAACAATTTGATTTAATAAACAAACCACCAAGAAAATGTAAGAACAGATTATTAAATAATAATTATAAATAACTGATTTAAAATGGAATAATAGGAAAAATAATATTTTGATGGTAACAAACATAAGAAAAAAAAATAAATAAAACAATTGATGGTAATGTGCTCAAATAAGAAGAATAACGAAGAATTTAATGACTACGATGAAGCTGAAGGAGGATGATAATTAATACAACTATAATTTAGAATTTCTCGGAATTGAAAATGATATAAGAAGAAATGGTACGGAGAAAATATGTCACAAGAAGGAAAGTTAAAAGGATTTTAAAATAATGCCTATCAATAATGTTATATGCTATTAGTTAATGAAAAAGAAAGGAATCAAGAAGAAAAAGAAATATATAATTAAATGCAAACAGCAACAGTATGAAGAATCCCAAAAGTGTTCAGTATTAGTCGCTAATCGACTACTTATAAGTTTCTTATTATAATGAATTGTCTGTAGAAATGTTCCGGCAATAATTTTCCTGAGCAGGGATGATGTTCCCCTGGTCTCAGAAGGTGTAAGGATGGACAGCGGAGTAATGGACCCAAAGTGGCCACCCGAACTGAACCACCGCACAGGATAGGGAAAAATGTTAGGGAAATTGAATATATAAGGGATAATGATAAAATAGCTGAAAAGAGTGATATTAGATTCCAGAAGTATGAATGTAGAAAATAGAAGGAAGATAGCAGACAGAAGCTTAATTGAGAAAGCGAATTTATAGAAGTAAATAGAAGTGTTAAAACAAGTTTTTTATGATTAGTGTGACCAGCCCTTATCAAGTAATATGTGGAAGGACCAATACCCAGAGAAATTAAATCATTAACGAATATGGCTCCAAGAGAGAGAGAGAGAGAGAGTTGAATATAAAATCCAGCTTATTACCATTAACCGAATAACAGGTGTATAAACAATCAGAAAGGAAGGAATATTATGAAGTTTAATGGAAGAATCCGAAGATTGAAGGGTTCAACAATTTATTTTTTAAAACCAGTAAACAAAAATAAATCTGTTCTATTGGGGGGGGGGGGGCTTTATTTAACGTTACATAACCCATGCACAAATATGATAACAATCATCCCACTCTAAAGGTCAGAAATGTGTATTATGTACCTAGCTATAGAATACTTTGTACTACAGAACACTATAAACAATAACAAAGTGAGAGCGTAAATTGTTAAAAAGGAGCATCTCACAGATTTATACTGTAGATGGAAAAACAATCAATTGTAGCAGTGGACTATATTGCTGCTGACAAATTTTGTATTTTGTTTGCATTTTGTATAATTTGTATTGTGTAGGCCACAAAGGTCTTGTACCTAGGTATAATTTTATGTTTAATATAATAATTGTGTTTAAATATAAGATAACCCAGGGTTAGGTATAAAATAATAATAATATAAAATAATACTATGCAAGTAAGATGGCATAGGAAAATAGTTTAGAGTAAGGATACTTTAAGCAAATAATAAATAATAAATAAATACAATTGAAGGAAATTAAAATATTAAAGACCTATGTATAAACTTAAGAGAAAATAGAAAGAAAAACCTTAGATAAATTAAATGGATTATAAACAAAATTAAAAAAGGATTATTTTTCTATAAAGAAGAAATAAATTTATAATAATTAATAATAGCCTATATACTCAAAAGTATATAGATTCACCAATAAAAAACGATAAAATATTCTTGGTTACTATGAGTAACCAACTAACAAGATTGAAATTAATTGTTAAAACGATTGGGAAGTGAACGTTTGAAAAAAGTGTAATGCCTATTTAAAATTTGAAAATTTATGAATACTTTCGGAATAAACAGTGCGAAATTTAATAAAAATTAATGAGAGATGTACACCTTCTATTAGAACTTTTTCAAGTAGCACCATCCAAGCCCTTTATTTGACGAAATTTTGAAAAAACTTAACGACTGGTTCCAGGCCTAGTATCTAGCACTTCGAGATTTTGGTGAGACCGTATCCTAGAAAAAATTAACTAAATTACAACTCAACTATAACTTCTAACACTAGAAACAGCACCATATAAGTAAACACTTCAGGAAAAGAGGTGAAACAAACTTTATTATTTTTTGTTAACTCTCTCTCTGTGAATTTTCAGCCGCCATTAATAATTCCGTGTTTGCAGCGAAGAACATAACCTGTACTCTGGCGGATAAACCCGGAACTACATACTAAAGAAAAAACAAATCTAATCTATTTTTTTTATGTAAAGCTTGGTATTAAATTATTCATTTCTGACCGTCTCATAGCACAAAGAACTTACAATTAACCCTGGGAAATTAATAAATTAATTCTTTATTGTTTTATATTTTATAAAGGATAAAAATATTTTGTTATACTTTCTATGTTTACCAAATAAGATCGAACTAATGTTGTGTTGACAGGGAGAATCGATTATAACTTTTTGTATTGGGAGAAGATAAAAAACAGTGTATTTAATAAATAAATACCATGAATACTTTGTTATAAATAATAAATTGTGTATTATTTTCAGTAGAGGGTAGTTGTTTACAGAGTGTCAGGAGACAAAGAAGAGGACGAACAACCAGAAAATATTACAGACAATTGGTGTTAATTTAACCTGTTTGTAAACGTCAAAATCAGCTGGTCTCATGAGCGGAGAAATTTAAATTAAGTAATTGTATGCCAAGAGGATAATACCTTTTGCACTCTCTCTCCTAACTACGGTCAAACATACTATCCGATTTATCCCGCGAGATGTTACAAGATGACGCTAACAACGTGAGGCTAATAAAATAAAGAAATAATTATAGTGACGATCGCAAAAGGTAAAGAAGACTCTGAAAGAGATCCCGCGAGACGTTACAATATATATATATATATATTGTTACGACGGTCTATACGATCGTCGTAGGTACAGTGGAAACAAAATAAGTACAAGACACCAATTAAGTCACTAATCACACCTTTAATTGTTACAGTAAAACAGTTCGTAATTAACAACACAGTCTCTACAACAAATCAAATGAAAATTGTACACACGCAATAAAATGTCCACAAATATTAAAACTCAATTGTATTACAATCATACCGTCCGAATATAAAACGCAACGCTTCACTACTAACTACTTGCACGTACACAGTAATAACCCGAACCGCTCTGTAAATATATCGCACTAATACTCTCGAACCGCACTATCCAAAATCTCGCACGGAACTGAAAACTAAGGCCGCTACCCGATGTATTTATAGTCACGCTCACACACCAGAAGCTTCCAAACTGCGTCTTATCTCTCGTGAACTACGTAATTACTACGGCCTTGACACAGTCCGAGCGCCCGAGCGAAGCCCGGCACAGTCGAGAAAATTCTCGCAAAATGCGTCTAGTAGCACGTACACCACACGCTTACATCGAGATCCTTCTGGCATATTCGATAAACGCGTAGATTGTTCTGTGCTGTCGTAGCAATATATATATATATATATATATATATAAAATATTTAAAAAGTGAACGAAGAGAATGTACCAACAAGATAATTGAAATAAGAAGTTAATGAAACAAAATTTACAACATTAAAACAGATTTTTATGTAGGCCATCATATAAATGTCAACACTTCAAAATTTAAAAGCACACACGCGCATATGCCCAGAGTCCAAAAATAGCGTATAATTTAATAAAATAATAATCAGTCAGATGCATTTTAAGGTTCCGGTTGTATTTGCTGATTGAAAGATTCACATTCCTACGTATAAACTGATTACTTTTCCAGTATCAACCTGACCTTAAATATAGAATTCAGATTACTAGTACAAAACAATATGCATTTTCTAAGAAAGTAAAACAACAGCAAAAAATAATTCTTTTAAAAAGAGTTATAAATGTTTATAAATTTGTTCACTGCCCTCCTAAAATCTTATCAGACAACACACAGATATGAATCATTGGCTCTTACTTCAAGTATGCTGTACTTATTGGTTATATTGACCTTACACTTTTTGTTTGGTATGTGGATTTCAAAATTGTGTATTGCCAAATGTGAAAGTTGTCTGATTATTTTCTTTTCTTAGGCGATTTAATTATGGCTGGTGCTGCCTCTCGCATCCTAGCTTCCACTGGTGCCAGTCTAAACTGTCCTGTTCTTCTGTAAGTCCTCTTGCATTCATTGCATCTTCGACGTTTATTTTCCATGAATGATTATGTCTTCCTTTTTACTTCCATGTTCCTTAAGGAAATGGCAGTATGGTGATGGCAAAAAAAATCGTGTTCGAGATTATTGCAGATTCTGATTGTACTACACTCAAAACATGAAAAAAGTCATTTTTTGAAAAGTGTCTGTGTGTTTCTGTCTGTAGATTTTTTTCTATGCCAAACGATAACAGCCGCAAATTCAAACAGAATCAAATACATTTTTGCATACAGTCCTGATTTGTAGAGTACTCAAAACCTATTGTTTTTGGTGAAGATCGGTTACGGGAAAGGGGTAGTTTACCGGCAACATTTTATGTTTTAACAAGGGTAATTTTTTCTATGACGAACGATAACTGCCGTAAATTCAAACAGAATCACTACTTTTTTGCATACCTTTTTGAATTATACAGAATGCAAGGTCTGTTGATTTTGTTGAAGATCGATTAAGGGAAAGGGGTAGTTTACCTGCAACGTTTTTTGTTTCAACAAGGGTATTATCTATGGCAAACGATAACAGCCGCATATTGAAACAGAATCAAATAATTATTTGCATACAACCCTCAATTGTAGGTATCTCAAAGTCTGTTGATTTTGGTGAAATCGGTTAAGGGAAAGGGGTAGTTTACTTGCAACATTTTATGTTTAACAATGGTAATTTTTTCTATGACGAACGATAACTGCCGCACATTCAAACAGAATCAAATATTTTTTTGCATACATTCCTCAATTGTAAAAGACTGAAGGCCTGTTGATTCTGGTGAAGATCGGTTAAGGGAAAGGGGTAGTTTACCAGCAACGTTTTATATTTTAACAAGGGTATTTTCTCTGGCAAACGATAAGAGCCGCAAATTCAAACAGTGTGACGATTTCATTAATTAAAAATAAAATAATTAATAAATAGGTAATGTAAAAGCTGAGAAATCTTAAATTTGTATAAAATCGCACATTTAAACTAAATTTTAAAGCTATCATAAAATTATAATAATATTTAATAAAGAGTTTTAATAATAAAATAAAAAGGAATACGAGTGTACAGATAGGGAAAACCTTGTTAATTAACACTGCATAGACATGCGCTAACCGGAATTAACTTGAATACCGACCCCTAAACAAACTAATAATACTTGTAAATTTGATATTAATTAAATAAATAAACAAGACCACAGTAGCGTACTATAGTAAAGTCTGTAATTAAGAATAGCTTTGGATAATTAAAAGGTCAAACTTTAACCCTTTAAATAGAGGATAAATGTGGAACTATTTTATTGCGACACGTAAACTCCGCGCGATTAACTGACCCTTCCTAACATAGTAAGAGGGACTTGAGATGCGTCGTTCGGCCAGTAAGCAGCTCAGAACGGAGCGCTACAACAAAATGTGTTTTATTATTTTGTTATTAAGTTAAATAACCGTGTGAAGAGTTATGTAACGAGTATGTAGTGTGTATCAGTAAAGAAGAATGTAGAAGATTAAGTGCGTAAGGTGACATCTCACATCTAGAAAGATAGTTAAAGTTATTTTAGGGTTGTATTTGTAAAGTGAAATACAACCGTTCTATTACCAAATGTAAAATGTGAAGACGAAGACCTCAACTGTATTTGCCAAACCACCAAGGAACAGGACGACTTCATGACATTGTAACTCTCTATCATTAGTTGACTCCAAGGACCTTCACCAGGAAGACGACCACGATGACAACCCTCTACCTAGAGTGTGCGGAAGAATCACGCGTGGACGACATGGACTAAAACACTTAACTAAGAGGTACCACGGAAGCTGGTCTTCCGTGGATATGTTTTTTTTTTTAAATAGATGTAATTGTAAACTAAAAGACTTTAAAATGACAATCTCTAAAGTTTAAGAATAAATGTTGTAACAAGTAATTTCAGTAACCATAAGTTGTAAAATAACTCGTGTGATGTAGCGTTGGAACATCGCAATACTAAATGAAACCATTCCTCAAATGGTATAAAGAGTAATAAAGTAATTCAGTAATGGAGTAGAGTAAACTTGAAATTCCTAAGTAATATATAGAAACTCGGATCCGAGGTAAAATGCGCTAACTGTATTATAAATCTTAATGTAGAAAACCCCTTACGACTTCACTGTAAGTTAAAATTTGATATGTTATGTATAATCTAACAGTAATAAATAAAGAGATGTCATCTTTAGTACATGCTAAATTGAGTGCATAAATCAGCAGTCTCCCCTCCCCAGTTTCCTTTTATATTAATTGATTTGGTTATTTGATTAATTTTCAGCTTGTTACAACGAGTCTTGTTAACCAGAGTCAATTAATACGGGTTCCCGATGTTATAACGTAAGTAAAGATGTTATAAAATGCGCCTGTGTTTAGTAACCTAGAATTCCCCCTTCGTTGAATGGTATATTGACGCCTGTGTGAGATTTCTCTTTTTCTGAAATTTATCTCTCTCACTACCAATGTAAATTTTAAATGTGAACTTTAATCTTTTATGTGTGAAAACAAGAAAGAGTAGTATAGAATTTAATACTAATAGTAAAATAAGTTTTAGTGTGCGAAAACTACTATCTCTATTGTTAAATAAAGTGTTCAACCCCTTACCCCGTAACAAAGTAAAATGTTAACCTTTAAACTAAGTAAAATTAAATCGAAGTATATAAACGTGCCCTAAATAAAAAAAATATAAATTATAAAATTTTTTAAGTAAATAATAAGTCCTTTAAATAAAAAGTTTAATAATATCTTAAATTATACTAACGTGTTATAAAAGTGTATTAGTGAAATAAGTAAAAGGAAGTAATAGTAAAAGTATATTTGATTAGTGTAAACACCCGGTTGTGGCCTGTTTGAAAAATAATTCCCCAGCGTGCCAGTATAAGACAAACTCGTTCGTGCAGGAAATAATCGTGTTAAGAATGGTAGGAAGCGCATTTTATAACATCTTTACTTACGTTATAACATCGGGAACCCGTATTAATTGACTCTGGCCAATTATACAGGCTGCCTTCGTTGTAACAAGCTGAAAATTAATCAAATCACCAAAACAATTAATATAAAAGGAAACTGGGGAGGGGAGACTGCTGATTTATGCACTCAATTTAGCATGTACTAAAGATGACATCTCTTTATTTATTACTGTTAGATTATACATAACATATCAAATTTTAACTTACAGTGAAATCGTAAGGGGTTTTCTACATTAAGATTTATAATACAGTTAGCGCATTTTACCTCGGATCCGAGTTTCTATATATTACTTAGGAATTTCAAGTTTACTCTACTCCATTCCTGAATTACTTTATTACTCTTTATACCATTTGAGGAATGGTTTCATTTAGTAGTGCGACGTTCCAACGCTACATCACACGAGTTATTTTACAACTTATGGTTACTGAAATTACTTGTTACAACATTTATTCTTAAACTTTAGAGATTGTCATTTTAAAGTATTTTAGTTTACAATTACATCTATTTAAAAAAAAAACATATCCACGGAAGACCAGCTTCCGTGCTACCTCTTAGTTAAGTTTTTTAGTTCATGTCGTCCACGCGTGATTCTTCCACACACTCTAGGTAGAGGGTTGTCATCGTGGTCGTCTTCCTGGTGAAGGTCCTTGGAGTCAACTAATGATAGAGAGTGTTACGATGTCATGAAGTCGTCCTGTTCCTTGGTGATTTGGCAAATACAGTTGAGGTCTTCGTCTTCACATTTTACATTTGGTAATAGAACGGTTGTATTTCACTTTACATATGCAACCCTAAAATAACTTTAACTATCTTTCTAGATGTGAGATGTCACCTTACGCACTTAATCTTCTACATTCTTCTTTACTGATACACACTACATACTCGTTACATAACTCTTCACACGGTTATTTAACTTAATAACAAAATAATAAAACACATTTTGTTGTAGCGCTCCGTTCTGAGCTGCTTACTGGCCGAACGACGCATCTCAAGTCCCTCTTACTATGTTAGGAAGGGTCAGTTAATCGCGCGGAGTTTACGCGTCGCAATAAAATAGTTCCACATTTATCCTCTATTTAAAGGGTTAAAGTTTGACCTTTTAATTATCCAAAGCTATTCTTAATTACAGACTTTATTATAGTACACTACTGTGGTCTTGTTTATTTATTTAATTAATATCAAATTTACAAGTATTATTAGTTTGTTTAGGGGTCGGTATTCAAGTTAATTCCGGTTAGCGCATGTCTATGCATGGTTAATTAACAAGGTTTACCCTATCTGTACACTCGTATTCCTTTTTATTTTATTACTAAAACTCTTTATTAAATATTATTGTAATTTTATGATAGCTTTAAAATTTAGTTTAAATGTGCGATTTTATTAAAATTTAAGATTTCTCAGATTTTACATTACCTATTTATTAATTATTTTATTTTTAATTAATGAAATCGTCACAACAGAATCAAATAATTTTTTGCATACAGCACTGAATTGTAGAGTACTCAAGACCTATTGTTTTTGGTGAAGATCGGTTAAGGGAAAGGGGTAGTTTACCTGCAACGTTTTATATTTTAACAAGGATATTTTCTCTGGCAAACGATAAGAGCTGCAAATTCAAAAAGAATCAAATAATGTTTCGCATACAGCCCTGAATTGTAGAGTACTCACGACCTATTGTTTTTGGTGAAGGTCGGTTGAGGGAAAGGGGTAGTTTACCGGCAACGGTTTTTTGTATCAAGGGTAATTTTTACTTCCATGTTTCTTAAGGAAATGGAAGTATGGTGATGGCAAAAAAAATCGTGTTCGAGATTATTGCAGATTCTGATTGTACTACACTCAAAACATGAAAAAAAGTCATTTTTCGAAAAGTGTCTGTGTGTGTGTCTGTCTGTGTGTCTGTAGATTTTTTTCTATGGCAAACGATAACAGCCGCAAATTCAAACAGAATCAAATAATGTTTCGCATACAGTCCTGCATTGTAGAGTACTCACCACCTATTGTTTTTGATGAAGATCGGTTGAGGGAAAGGGGTAGTTTACCTGCAACGGTTTTTTGTATCGAGGGTAAATTTTACTTCCATGTTCCTTAAGGAAATGGAAGTATGGTGATGGCAAAAAAAAAATCGTGTTCGAGATTATTGCAGATTCTGAATGTACTACACTCAAAACATGAAAAAAAAGTCATTTTTCGAAAAATGTCTGTGTGTGTGTCTGTCTGTGTGTCTGTAGATTTTTTTTCTATGGCAAATGATAACAGCCGCAAATTCAAACAGAATCAAATAATGTTTCGCTTACAGCCCTGAATTGTTGAGTTCTCAAGACTTATAGTTTTTGGTGAAGATCAGTTAAGGGAAAGGGGCAGTTTACCAGCAACGTTTTATGTTTTAAAAGGGTATTTTCTATGGCAAACGATAAGAGCCGCAAATTCAAACAGAATCAAATACTTTTTTACATACAGCTCTGATTTGTAGAGTTCTCAAGACTATTGTTTTTGGTGAAGATCGGTTAAGGGAAAGGGATAGTTTACCAGCAACATTTTATGTTTTAAAAGGGTATTTTCTATGGCAAACGATAAGAGCCACAAATTCATACAAAATCAAATAATTGTTTGAACACAGTCCTGATTTGTAGAGTACTGAAGATCTATTGTTTTTGGTGAAGATCGGTTAACGGGAAGGGGTAGTTTACCGGCAACGTTTTTCTTATCAAGGGTAATTTTTTCTATGGCAAACGATAACAGCCGCAAATTCAAACAGAATCAAATAATATTTTGCATAGAGCACTGAATTGCAGAGTTCTCAAGACTTGCTGGTTTTGGTGTAGATCGGTTAAGAGAATAGGGTAGTTTACCAGCAACATTTTATGTTTTAACAAGGGTAATTTTTTCTATGACGAACGATAACTGTCGTAAATTCAAACCGAATCAACTACTCGTTTGCATACCTTTTTGAGTTATACAGAACACAAGGTCTGTTGATTTTTTTTGAGATCGGTTAAGGGAAGGGGTAGTTTACCGGCAAAGATTTATATTTTAACTAGGGTATTTCCTATGCCAAACGATAAGAGCCGCAAATGCAAACAGAATCAAGTAATTTTTTGCATACACCCCTCAAATGTAGAGTACTCAAGACCTATTGTTTTTGGTGAAGATCGGTTAAGGGAAAGGAGTAGTTTACCAGCAATGTTTTTTTATCAGGGGTAATTTTTTTCTATGGCAAACGATAACAGCCGCAAATTCAAACAGAATCAAATAATGTTTTGCATACAGCCCGGAATAGTAGAGTTCTCAAGACTTATTGGTTTTGGTGAACACCGGTTAAGGGAAAGGGGTAGTTTACCGGAAACGTTTATTTATCAAGGGTAATCTGTTTATATGGCAAACGATAACAGCCGCAAATTAAAACAGAATCAAATAATGTTTTGCAGACCGTTTTGAATTAAAGAGAACTCAAGGTCTGTTGATTTTGTTGAAGATCGGTTAAGGGAAAGGGTAGTTTACCAGCAACATTTTATTAAATATCACTATAATATTGACGACTCGGAACACTAAGTTTTTTATAAGTAAAAACGTAAAGTTTTACCTTACAGCCTAAACCGGCTTTCACCTATAGAAGGCTTCATCAGAGGCTGTCGTTAGTAGCGTTGTTCGTCTTGTTGTTGGCGACGAGATAATGTTTCGAAAGATCGAAGCTGTGTGTGTGTGTGTGTGGTGAGATGTGTTCGAATAATGCGTGCGATTTGAATTGTGTCTGTTCGTTTAGGATGTCGTACAACAAGACGAACAACGCTACTAACGACAGCCTCTGATGAAGCCTTCTATAGGTGAAAGCCGGTTTAGGCTGTAAGGTAAAACTTTACGTTTTTACTTATAAAAAACTTAGTGTTCCGAGTCGTCAATATTATAGTGATATTTAGTTAAATAACGGACACGTCATGGACAACGAAATCCAAGAACATTTTATGTTTTAACAAGGGTAATTTTTTATATGACGAACGATAACTGCCGTAAATTCAAACAGAATCAACTACATTTTTGCATACCTTTTTGAATTAAAGAGAACTCAAGGTTTGTTGATTTTGTTGAAGATCGGTTAAGGGGAAGGGGTAGTTTACCAGCAACATTTTATGTTTTAAGAATGGTATTTTTTTTTGACGAAAGATAACTGCTGTAAATTCAAAGAGAATCAAATAATTTTTGCATACTTTCCTGAATTGTAGAGAACTCAAGGCCTACTGATTTTGGTGTAGATCGGTTAAGGGAAAGGGGTAGTTTACCTGCAACATTTTATGTTGTAACAAGAGAAATGTTTCCATGACGAATGATAACTGCCGCACATTCAAACAGAATCAAATATTTTTTTGCATACATGCCTGCATTGTAGAGGACTGAAGGTCTATTGATTTTGGTGAAGATCGGTTAAGAGATAGGGGTACTTTACCAGCAACGTTTTATGTTTTAACAAGAGTAAAGTACTTAATTTTGATAAATAAAGTATCCTGATAAGAAGCTCATAATAATCCACTGTAGAAACGTAGATGAAATATCTATAAATGAAGAGTTAGGTGAACGGGGTGGGGGTAATTTTCTATTATTAAAAATTATAGTTGAAGGTGGAGGGGAGAATTTTTTATACGTGTACTACGTTATCGGCAACAAAGAAGTAGTTTTTTGTTAAAATTGCTTCCCGGGCTGTTTAGCCGTAGTCCAATGTTTTCTGTAAAACCAGACTTTTCGGCAGTGCCATCGACTGCCATCATCAGTGAAAATCGAGTGCGAAAACGTGAGGTGGTATACGTTAGTGACCACAGTACTGTGGTTTAAGGCTGAAGCAATAAGTAGAAAGACGTAGTTTATATGGAAATATTTCATTTCAATAAAATCATATTAAAATATGATTTTAAATATAAAATATTTATGGATATTTTACTTCCATGTTCCTTAAAGAAATGGAAGTATGGTGATGGCAAAAAAAATCGTGTTCGAGATTATTGCAGATTCTGATTGTACTACACTCAAAACATGAAAAAAAGTCGTTTTCCAAAAAGTGTGTGTGTGTGTGTGTTTTGATTATTTTTTATTGGCAAACGATAACAGCCGCAAATTCAAACAGAATCAAATAATTTTTTGCATACAGCCCTGATTTGTAGAGTACTCACGTCCTGTTGCTTTTGGTGAAGATCGTTTGAGGGAAAGGCTAGTTTACCTGCAACGGTTTTTTTTTATCAATGGTAATTTTTTTTTGGCAAACGATAACAGCCGCAAATTCAAACAGAATCAAATAATGTTTCGCATACAGCCCTGAATTGTAGAGTTCTCAAGACCTGTTGTTTTTGGTGAAGATCGGTTAAGGGAAAGGGGTAGTTTACCTACAACGTTTTATGTTTTAACAAGGGTATTTTTTATGGCAAACGATAACAGCCGCAAATTCAAACAGAATCAAATAATTTTTTGCATACGTCCCTGAATTGTAGATATTGCAAGGACTTTTGATTTTGGTGAAGATCGGTTAAGGGGAAGGGGTAGTTTACCAGCAACTTATAAGTTTTAACAACAGTAAAGTACTTGAAAATTCATTAAAACGTTTTCAAACAATGGTAATTGTTAAAAATAAAATAATTTTGTTGCCAGGCAATAAAATTATAACTTTTTCATTTTTTTGTAAATCATGTATGAGTGAAAATATAACGTTCGTGGCAGGTAAGCATGTCTCAATTATGTAATGTTTACGTTTCCATTTTATTATTATGATTACTGCAATAAAAAGGCAGGGAAGACACACACACACACACACAAAATTCGCGTTATTTCTGGCCTCACTCATGTTTATTTTCTTACATTTGCACGCTTTTTAAATTGAAAGTGCCGAAACCCACACTAACATAACGCGTGCAAGCCGAAAAAGTGTCCAGCGTGTAGGGGGAAAATAAGGGTTCTGACTCACAAAGGAATGCCGCCTTTCTTAAAAAACATAAAAAACGATAAAAAACAAGATCAAAGAGATGCCGCCGTTCCCGCGGTCCAAGATTTTTTCCCACGCTCTCCCCACCACCCTGGACCGCGAATTTTCGCGAATATAATTTTTTATATGCAGCCTTTCGCGAGCCTAAATCACTTTCACTTTCTAATTTCCGCGAATATAATTTTTTATATGCCGCCTTTCGCGAGCCTAGATCACTTTCACTTTCTACTGGACCACAGCATACGCGACTTTTTCGCTGATCTGTGTCAAGATCCGCGACTTTTTCGCGTATCTGGACCACAGCATCCGCGAATATACTTTTTTATTTTTTTATATGCCGCCTTTCGCGAGCTTAGATCACTTTCACTTTCTATCACTTGATGCATTATAGTGTATATATTAAATATATGCTCGGGGAGTACCAACCTTGCATGAGTTCAAATTTGTTATAATGTATATTAAATCTATATGATCAGGTTTACCAACCTATGGTGGGGGTTCCGACTTGATGCATTATAGTGTATATATTAAATATATGATTAGGGTTACCAACCTTGCATGAGTTCAAATTTGTTGTGTGTTATAATGTATATTAAATCTATATGATCAGGTTTACCAACCTATGTATGGGTTCAAACTTGATATGTGTGTGTATTATAGTGTATATTAAAATATATGATCAGGGTTACCAATCCTGCATTATTGTGTGTGTGTATAGAACAGATCTGCCAACATTTTTCTTCGGTGGGAAATTCAAACTATATTATAGTAAATTGTTGACGACGACTTCGATATCAACTCTCTCTCTCCTCCTCTCTCTTTGTCTCTAGACACAGTTGTCGATCACGATATAAACTCTCTCTCTCTCTTTATGTCATCAGTTTTACATAAGCGTCGTGCTACTTATGGATTATTGTAATTAGCGATACTAAAATGTAATCACCAGGAAATATATATTTATCACCTACCTCGTGGCGTCCTTTTTTTTTTTTGACACATGACAGTCATTGACTACGATTTAGAAATTAATATACTGCCAAGTCTGTGTGTGTGTTGTAAAGTGTTACGCATAAAAAAATCTCCTTGAAATAAGGTATTTTCAAAAGTTTTGTGTACACACACATTGTATAATAATTTTCGTAATTGTAAGATACAACCTGCAAATTATTAAAATGTCTCTCTCACACATTTCTGATTACTATACAAATAATTGGATGCATATTCGAAGGTTTATAACGAAATAAATTAAAATAAACCATAATTTGTTTTAAATAATTAAATATATATATTTACAACACTGTACACAAACATAAAATATATAGTTTACAAACCGCTATAATACAATTATTCAAAAAATACATTTTACATTGATTAAATATATATATATATATCACAAACATTGTTATATATAAAATATTAATAATAATATTGTTTTAAATGATTAAATATATATTTACAGCACTGTACACAAACTTAAAATATAGTTTACAAACCGTTATAATACAATTATTCAAAATACATTTTACATTGATTAAATATACATATATCACAAACAAACATTGTTATATAAAATAAATATTAATAATAATTTTTGACATTGTAAGATTTTAAAATAATAATTTCACGGCTGTAGATACAGTTCACAAGGAAGTTTATCTGTAACATAACAATACAGTCGATATTAGAATCACTGATACGATAATATTCAATTATCACATGCACACACACACACAGTTAGTGGAAAGAATCAAATGTGTTAAGTAAGTAAACTTTTTCAAGTATATGTCATTTTTCATAAGTTAATGTACTTTCAAATAATTTCTAATCAAACCAAACCAAATATTATTCACTGGAAATTTGTAAATACTACTTAGAATCAATGATACATTTATTGCATAAAGGTAATGTACTTTCAAATAATTTCTAATCGAACCAATTATTATTCAACGAAACTAAATAGAATCAATGATACATTTATCATGTACATACAAATTCAATTATTAAAGTGTTAAGTACAGTGAGTTGAAACTACAGTTAGTGGAAAGAATCAAATGTGTTAAGTAAGTAAACTTTTTCAAGTATATGTCATTTTTCATAAGTTAATGTACTTTCAAATAATTTCTAATCAAACCAAACCAAATATTATTCACTGGAAATTTGTAAATACTACTTAGAATCAATGATACATTTATCGCATAAAGGTAATGTACTTTCAAATAATTTCTAATCGAACCAATTATTATTCAACGAAACTAAATAGAATCAATGATACATTTATCATGTACATACAAATTCAATTATTAAAGTGTTAAGTACAGTGAGTTGAAACTACACACACACACACACACACACACACACACACACACACACACACACACACACACACACACACACACACACACACACACACACACACACACACACATCAATAAATTGTTTGTTAACACGATTGCTACTTACGACGTTAGGACTCAATCTCTACTTGTGTTGTTTGATTTCTCGTCCCTCGATACACTAAATGTAGTTCTTTAGGTTTGATATGTCTGAGCTCCTCATTCGTGAAGACACCTGCATACCTCTTGGGAAGATAGACACGATAGTGACGGTCGCCATCCTCCAACGTAGCAAGCACAGAGTTCCCATATTTTGTGTCCACATTTGTTAAGACCATGATGGGATATTTTTTATTCACTGTCAATTCTGAACATCGTTTGTACTCGATAGCACTTACAGCATTAAACTTTACAAGAAACGACATTATTAGAAGACACTAGTGAACACGTCTGTATCAAACCAGAGAGAACCAAACAATGACAGAATATTCGTCACAAAAGGACAGTAGAATGTGATAGTGGTGGTGGTGGTAACGTCGGTGTCCCACTTTCATTTGCATGCATGAACATGTCCCACAGACGAAATTAGAGACACCAAAAATATAACAATGTCATTAGGAAAGTCCATTTTCATAAGAAAATAGTCACTGCTTACAGCTATGCATGTATGTACATGTCCACAACAGAATGAGAGAGAGATATAAATGTCATCATTCGCGGTGACCTACTTTCTAAATTTGTTACATTAAAAATGTTTGTTTAAAGCAAAAATCATGAATCATCCATTCCCGAATAGCATGCACCTTATAGTTGGCACAACGGTCAGAAGAATTGAAATGTCTAAGACATTCTGTTCCATGAATTATATACGGTATGTTTTTAGGACAACCAAAGTCATCGAGATTGATGATATTATTGTGTATTACCTTTGATTGCAAAAAACGTTTTTTCTCAAAACCCTTCACAAACACATATTTATATATACGTGTATGTGATGTTAACAATGAAACAAGATTGTCGTATGGTGTCTCTGCTTCGCTCCATCTAAGTCTATGATAATTTGACGTTAACCAGTGGTTTGTCCTAACGTATTTGGGATTCGTAACGGATGTAGCAGGCGGTGTCAAAATCCAATGTCTACCAGCAAATCGCAGAACGTCCATGATTGACAGTTCCTTCACAATATATTTTCCGTTGTCGTCGAAAAAGCACTGGAAGTCGATTATAACCGCAGTGTTATCCATAATACTGTAAGACAAAGAAACCACACACATTACAAACTCTATATATATTATGTTTAAACATACAAATATCGTTGCGATATTAATATGTGAACTTACGTTTACAGACGTCTGGACTGAAGCACCGAGAGACATCAACTGACGAAAGAAACAAGTGTTGAGGAGGGTTACTATACATGGAGACGAATTTTTTTAGTAGGTGGGGAGGTGTCGTCGTTCTCCATGTTGATGCGTTGTCGTATCCGATAATGACCGTATGCAAGTGTATCATGACCATTGTCTAATATATAACGCTTATCATCATACGGTGACAACGCTTGCTTATTTACACGCATCGTGTACAGCGTATGATGATCGCTACGTAAACAAAGCGCACTGGTAGAAAACTGACAATGATCAGTGAGACACTTGCGATACATATCGTGTCGCAGACTCCTCTTAATTGCAACTCGAGGCACACCTTTACATACACGTTTTTGACACTCTTGGGTGGGATCTTCGTGGGCCACAAGGAACGAATAACATTTCGCACGGAGACCCACGAATTCTCTAATAGGACGACCACACGTTTCATCCTTGAACAGGCCGACAACCTTTTTGTTCTTAAGGCTATAACAAGGATGAGACGTAGGGTAATCCGATGTGTCAAAAACGTGTAGGTCCTTCTTCATGTCTGCATACAAGTCTGATGTTTGAATGCTATACATCAGACTGTCTGTATCTGTCATTAATAATTTAACGTTGCAACCGTACTTGGCGACAGCATAACGATAATGAAAGTCGTACATTATCGTTTTGCTAACGTCAAGCACCGTGAAGCCGACATACACGGGACGGGAAAGAACAATGGATTTTTTACGGAGTGAGAGCCCCACCAGATCGTTCGTATAACGAATCATACGTTTTAGCCTAGGTGTGGAAACTAGTTTTTGAAGCCGTCGTTCATTCGAGACTAGTTCAAAGTCTATATGTTTCCGTACGTTCTCCAGCGACTTACCGTATACGGCGTTGTTCATCAGTTTGAAAAGGTCTTTTTCAAAGCTGTTGACGGCTGTTTGCCTCTTGCGGGTGTTGAAATCGATAAACGGTTTCAACCAAGCGCTTTGCTTAAAACACAACACCCTATGAGTCGCTTTCAGCTCTAAGCCAAGACTTAAATACAATTTCAAATTTCGATAATGGAGAACGTAATTTTGTTTGTCCTCCAAAGTTGTTAACAACTTCTCTACGGATGACCCTGATTCGTTATACGATGATCTGTATATACTCTCGTGTAAACGTTTGGAAAAGGGAGAAAGGATATCGGGTGTTACGCGCTGGCGCACAGGTGCAAGTGGGTAGTCGGAATGCAGGTCGTGTAAGGTATCGGGATAGTGTAGGTCGACTTCGAGGATGTACCCGATGTCGGAATCATCACTCACATTACGTACGTCCAAGGACTCGATTTCGTTACGATCGAGCCATCGGAAGTCTGCGTAAGGGAGTGGTTGCGACATGGCTGCACCGTATAAATTATTACAGTCTGTATACAGAATGAAGGAGGTCGGTTTCGATACATCGTACTGATCTGGAATCAGAGGATTGTTAGCGACTGCGTGACGGTTGGATATCATCGCGCAGCCTCCGCGGATCCCAGACTCAAGGAACAGATGCAGATTTATCTCTGTTAACAGCTCTAATTCGACCCCTGTCATTTTTAGCATCGCGTTCCAAGCGAGTCCAGGAAGCGAGTAAAAATGACACGGGTCCAAGCAGTAATAGCGTAAGGCCATGTCTCGGAAACTTTCAAAGACATCGGCCAGCAGCATTACGTCTGTCAACAAATACAAATCGTGGTAATCGCCAAACGTACGCAGATTGAATGCACTCCACACGTTTTGTGCGTGCTCGTAATCTGCGTCCGAAATAGCCGATTCCAACAACCGGTTATCAAAGTGTTCACGAGCGGGTAGACTTGTTTCGTTGAATCGATCAATGCTGTCAACGTACTCGTAAGGGTATACTCCCTTGCGTACGAGCAGATTGGTCTGTTCGTCGAAACCCCGTCTAAGCATTTCCTCTCTGAGCAAAGGAAATTGGCTCCCGGACGTGGACAGATTGGTAACGAGTGTGTCCAGAGAGCGATTAAGAAATTGAAAAGAGTCTACGAAACGCAAGGGACCCAGGGAGAACGACACGTAACGCTCACTGGATGTTGCAATGCAGGATACGTGTTGGTCCTTATATTTTCCTAAACCCTGCATTAAATGGTGACAGTCGTAGCCACGAAGGTTGTGAAAGAAGACGGGGATATGACGAGGCATCTTGTAGCTTAGATTACAGCTATTGTGGGCTGCTCCCAAGAATTTCCCCGTAAGATGACAATGATTGCGTACCTTGTCATCGTCTGTCAAAGGGCGCTCACACAAATGACAAACGGTGGCGTTAGTGAACGCAACATTGTCATCATCGGACATAATTATTTGCACGTTATGTCGTACTACCTTCATCATATCCTCAGCGTCTTTCATCAACCACGAGAAGAAAGTGTCTACAACGTTTTCACCTCGATAAACTTTAGCCTCTCTCCAGAGTCTGTGTGTATGATCCACGATAGCATAGGAGAAACCTGACGGAATATGCATCGCTTCGTATGATGTGGACGATACAGGAGGAGAAGTTATTTTCTGACGGGCACCGTTGCTATCAACTGAGTAGAATTCGCCTAACTCGTGCACTGTCGTCGGGACGTTGTTACCAGGTGAACACGATTGAAGCGGAGTGATGAGAGACTCGAAGTCGGCGTAGACGGTAAAGGGTACTTTAAGACAGTGCGCGTAATTTTTAAATGACATAAACTTCTCCTCCTCTGTAGGCATTTTGGTTTTCTGCTCGCCGTGAGGTGTGCAGTAGGGGAGATGATCGGACAGACCATGTTCTGTGGTGAAACGATGCAGGCAGTAGTCGCAGTAAAATGATTTATTTGCTACATTTTGTAAGGGATGATAACAATCTATTAATGCTACTGATAAGACAGTAGTGTTTTCGGCTATTTGTATCGGACAGAAGTAAAAGATTAACATGATGTAATCTGTCCTTATTGGGGGTAATTCTTAACGGATAAACCTCATTTTTTGATTCGTTTCTGATATTGTCGTCTATATCATAGCCGAAAACGTTTATAGAAATATTGGGATTCTGTGTTTCAAATTTAGAAAGTGAATTTATAGAAACAGGGTACTCGATACCGGACATATTTATTGTGTTTTTGAATAAGAGGTATTTTGAAACACGTTCTTTATTACGTTCTTGAGGGTGTATGTGAGCTAGTACGGACCATAGAAAACACATTTCATCTTGGGAGTTATTGATGTTGACTACTGCCTTGGTGAGTGCAAGTTTTCGCGGGGTTGGAAGGTAGGAGGACGCTGCTAGAGGTCGGTACCGTCCAACAACTAGTTCCAGCTTCAGTACAGCATCCACCGACCATCCGCTCCCGTCACGGGTAAAATTGGATATGCTATTCATGATTTTATCATAGGATTCATCGAGTAGACAGTTCAACTCGTCGTTGTCGTCCGTGAGCAACGTACGACAACGTCCGTGGAAGACGGCGTCTTTGGTTACCTCTTTTTCTTCGCCGCTGTCACCATCTAACGCAGTTTTAGTGAAACGTATCCTGCACGCAATATGCCATTTGATACTGCGTAAACGTGCTTGTTCTGCCAGAATATCCTTGCACAATAAAGGTCGCACCTCGGTCATTATCGGTACTATATCTTGATCTTCTTCTTCTGTGTACACAGACAGGTAATTAAAAGTTGTGAGACATCCTCTAATACTACTGTTTCGCACAATATAAAATCGTGTCATATCTGAAACAATAGAAACACATGTATTAGCTAATAGGAATGATGAATAACACACATTCATGTTTGTGGTAAATAAATAGATAGTACACGTTAGTAATACGTTAGTTTATTGCAAACTGTGAAGATGGCAGCTACTCATGATTTTAGCATTGAAAGTGAAAGAAGAAAATCGTTCAAGTATTGGGAAGTGACGTTTGTCAGTCCCGACGAGTTAGCGTTTGCTGGGTTTTACTACTATCCGCTAAATTATGATGTTTGTGGACATAGTATGTCATTCATAGACGATAGAGTTAAATGCTTTTGTTGCGGAATTGAATTAGTTCATTGGAGAGAAGGTGACATACCTATGGTGGAACATGAAAAATTTTCTCCGTCATGTCAATTTCTAAACGATGTCAAGAGACAATACATTGGGGAGAAGGTGACAAACCTATGTCAGAACATAAAAAATTTTCTCCGTCATATCAATTTCTAAACAACGTCAAGAGACTATCTTGTACAGGTTAGACAGAGTTAATTCATATCAAACAAATTTGGTTTGCTACATAATTATAGAGAAAGACAATTGGTATTTTAAAAACTTTTTACCTTGTTGAGGATGTCCCTGTTCCTGCTGATGTTCTGGATTCTGTTGAAGGTCGGACATGATGATATTCAGATGTGTGAATGAATACTGAAAAAAAAAGAAACTGTTATAGATATATATAGTATTTTTAACGCTGGTATTATGTTAGTGTATCTTAAACCATGAACAACGCACGCAAAACTATAGCTCTAGAGCTACACAGAGCAGCGAGAAGGAATTTCGTTAGGCGCGCGGTTGAATTGAAGGGTCTACACGACTTGTACCAGGCGGATCTTGTGGAGATGATACCATACGCTCGAGTGAACAAAGGGTACAAGTACATGATGACAGTGATCAATGCGTTTAGCAAGTACGCGTACGCTGTACCATTGAAAACAAAGACAGGAAAAGAAGTAAAGCATGCACTAGAGCCTATACTAACTGCTAATCGAATTAAATATTTACAGACAGACAACGGGAAGGAGTATTACAACAGCACAGTACAAGCGTTGCTAAAAAAGTATAATGTGAAACATTACTCAACCTACAGTGAGAAAAAAGCTTCCATAGTGGAACGTTTTAATCGCACACTGAAGACACACATGTATCGAGCTTTCAGTGAACAAGGACACTACCGCTGGTTGGATCTACTACCTACATTACTGAAATCGTACAACAATACAACACACAGAACCATTGGTATGAAACCGAGTGAAGTGAATGACGCCAACGAACATATAGTGTTGGAACGAATAAGGAAGAACACAGCGCCTAAAATCAGTCCAACGAAACCACCCAAATTTAAAGTCGGTGACCGTGTTCGTATAAGTAAGCACAAAATGACGTTCGCCAAAGGTTATACGCCGAATTGGACTAACGAAATATTCACTGTGGATAAAGTACAATCCACTACTATCCCCGTCACTTATCTGCTAAAAGATCATCTAAACAAAGTGTTGAAAGGTGGTTTTTACGAGCACGAGATTAGTAAGTCCAAAGTCGGCGACGTATACCTAGTGGAAAAGGTGTTACAACGCAAAGGTGACAGAGTGCGTGTTCGTTGGCTCGGTTTCGATGGTAAACACGATGCGTGGATACATAAGAAAGATCTAATATAAAAAAGGTGACAGCACGTGATGAAAACAGTATGCTTTCGGTATTCACAAAGATGAAGATTGTACAGCAAGCAAACAAATTACCAATAAAGGATATGGACTTTTTGGCTGGTGACGAAGGTAGTGCTAAGCGTAAACATGGCCCGCTATTACCGAACAGTATTCGC
This sequence comes from Magicicada septendecula, assembly GCA_034769895.1. Lineage (NCBI taxonomy): Eukaryota > Metazoa > Arthropoda > Insecta > Hemiptera > Cicadidae > Magicicada > Magicicada septendecula. The sequence goes on from CM068368.1 coordinate 452,291,241, forward strand.
TGTATCGTTACAGGCCCAAGTTCCTGTGGGAAATCAAATGTGCTATTCAACCTACTGTTTGATGCCAACGGACTACGTTTCCGCAACGTATACGTGTTTTCAAAATCATTATTTCAACCAAAATACAGAATGCTAGAAACAGTGATGAAATCACTCGCTGATGAAGGTTTAGGTTATCATGCATACAGCGAGAACGAAGAAGTCCCGCTACCGAGTGAAATCACTGGTCTCGACTCTGTTATCGTATTCGATGACGTATCGTGTGAAAGACAAAACAATATTCGAAAGTATTTTGCTATGGGGAGACATAGCGGTGTGGACACATTCTATCTATGCCAGACATATAGCCAGATACCGAAACAATTGGTACGTGACAACGCTAACTTGTTGATATTGTTCAAACAAGACGATCTAAATTTACGACATGCATACAATGATCACGTTAACATAGATATGAAATATGATGCTTTCAAAGACGTCTGCATGGAAGCGTGGAAGGATCGTTATGGATTTCTAGTCATAGACAAAGACTCGTCAATAAATGAAGGTAGATATAGAATCGGCTTTGATCGATTCATAATTGTTTCCGACGAAGTATAAAAGTGGTTGCACTGTAGTAATGTAATCAGTCCTCTTGCTAACACACGATGGCAATGAATAAGGAGGAACGACTCGCGTTTGATATAGACACGATAAGCGACAACATAAGGAAAAAATATCATGCATTACAACACGGTATCAGAGAAAGCGACGAGGCGTTTAGAAAAAATTACAGACCGATTCTGGAACCGTTAGAAGTTATTTCACGAAAGTTAAGTGGTGACATGATGGAGGAGGAGGAGGAGGAGGAGCAGATAAAACAAGAAGAGCCTACACAACACGTAATAACAGAAAACGAAAGTGGCACGCAGAGTCATAACGCTTCTCATTTCAGTGACAATAGCGCATGGAACCCTAACGCTTTACATTTCAGCGAGGATTCATTAGCAAACAAATATATGCGTTTGTGTGAATCGGCGGACTGTAAACGGATTATAGATCGCATGTATGGTGTTCGATACGAAGGTGGTAAATTTATGATAGGTGATTCAAATGTAAAAATCGATGATAACGACAACTTTCATGTCAAAGGAAAAATTTACGAGGGTACACCTGGTCTGTATGAACTTTTGTTTATGAAACTACCGAAAAAATACAATAATGATGATATGAGGAAATATAAGTCTATACTACTAGCAACCAACGGACACAAACAAAAATATAAACACAATACGCGAATAAACAGTAACAGTGGCGTCAAGTACCGACTAGTAATATCTAAATTGTTTGCACGAAAACGTACAGGGAGTGGCTATATGGAGATGAAACCGAACACTGCAATCGATTACGTGCATTGGGATGATCCTAACGAGTTGGTTAATAGATTGAGACTGTTAATGGCGTCTCAAAATAGCGGCCATACTGGTCATAGGAATGAAATCGTTTCGATATTGGAAGAATTACGTGAAACTGGCATTATCATATAAAAGCAGACGCACCGTTCTATAACCATCAGTTCTTCTTCATAAATATGAGTGTAGACAAGTTCGGTAGACACGACAGCGCTGTAAGAGTGCGAAAAGAAACTCATCGAAGTCTGCGTGAGGATATCGGTTTAGGAGTGACTAACGACGGTCACTTTGATGTGAAAAACAAAAAGATATGGAACTTGGGTGATCCTGAAGAGTTGCACGATGTTGTTTCTTTACAGTACGTAAAGGACACATGCTTACAGTACAAGAACGACGACAACGCTACCGTAGACGCAAAAGATCATCGAATAATAAGGCTAAACGATCCGCTTAAATCAAGAGATGCAGCCACAAAACGATACGTAGACGAGAAGAGTTTGAAAAAAGATCGTGCAGGTAACGTAATCGTTAATGACTGTCGACTAACGCATGTGCAAGCGCCTGTTGACTTCAAAGACGCAGTGAATTTGGAATTTTTACATGCACACACAATCAGTTTGCAAAACGATACTTTCTACGCTGCCGGAAGAAAAATTACGAATATAGCGAACGGTGTCAATGACAAAGACGCAGTCACTGTACGACAAATGCATGAATTAAAATTACATATAAAGACCGAATTGTACAAGGTCACTCAGGTATTTCACGCTCATATAATCAATCTAATAAAGTTTGTCTATAAATATCAAGACAGCACGACACAGCGTTCAGTCCTGTCTGAATATATTGAAGAGGTGGGGCGTTTAATAGACGTTCTGATACGGAAACGGAAATCAAGGATTGGAGATCTGTTTACAAGAATGCACGTACTTCGTAAGAAAAGAAGAATGGGGCGTGGTGTAATTGGAAAAATACTTAAAAACACTGTGCCCGCTATCGTTTCGTCAGTACCTACTTTGATTAATCGAGCGGTGGACGCATTACCAGTAGAATTACACCTACCGGGCTACCGATTCTGTGGACCTGGAACAAAACTCAAAGAGAGATTGGCACGTGGCGAGCGCGGAATCAACGAGTTGGACGAAGCCTGTCGCGAACACGATATCGCTTACGCTAAGTACAAGGACAACGAACGAAGACGCGTAGCGGATCGTGTGCTAGCCGGCAAGGCGTGGGATCGAGTGAAAGCTTTGAATTCAGGCATCAGCGAAAGAGCGTACGCGGCGGCCGTAGCGGCAGCGATGAAGGCGAAATCGGCAGTGGGTGGAGGGAGCTCGCGTAGTGGTTGCAGAAAAACAAGAAGAAGAAGGGTTCAGGAATTAAACGTCAATCCGTGAACAAACGCAAAACGACCTGCAAACGCAAAACAGTCCCAAGACATAAACGTAACAATAAAAAAATAGCGTCAGGTCTATACCTACGTCCTTACAGACAAAAAAACTAATTTTCATACCAGTGCGTGCATTGTCTGACAGTGATTTGTATGTGTACGCAAAACTTTTGAAAATACCTTATTTCAGAGGAGTTTTTATGCGTAACACTTTACCACACACACGACCATGGAAGAATGAGAGTGCAGTTGTTAATCTAGACAGTGCAGAAGGACCTGGTACGCACTGGGTTTGCTACAAGAAGCGAAACAAACAAATTTACTACTATGATGCGTATGGTAATATGCAGCCACCTCTTGAGCTGACACAGTATTTTGGAACCGACACTGACATTTACTACAATTACGAACGTGAACAGCCACCACACACAGTCATCTGCGGGCATTTATGTTTGGACTTCTTAACGCGCGAGTGATCAGTAAGCGACAAGATGTCTTCGCTGTCGGTCACCTTAACAGGTACGAATGCTGCTGCTCTTGTATGTGACTTTTTCCCGCCTCTCGAACTAACAAACGGCGAATGGTATGTAGGTCTATTGGACTTTACTACATACAACAGTATACCGAACGTGATTGAAGGAAAAAACAACGTGTTTCCAGTACTACGAGACGGAACAACGTGGGACTTGATAACTTTACCTACAGGTGCTTATGAAATCGGTGACATAGAAGCCTTCCTCAAAAAGCGGTTAGGAGACTCAAAGATTAGTCTACGTCCTAACAACAATACACTGAAATGTGAGCTGACTTGTGCACTGGATATTGACTTTCAACAAACAGTGTACGGTATCGGTGATATGTTGGGTTTCAAGGGAAAGCGTCTGCTTGAAGCGAATAAAACTCACACGTCTGACGCCACAGTTAACATTATAAAAGTGAACAGTATACTGATAAGGTGTAATATAGCGCAAGGATCATACAAGAACGGTAAAACCGAGCACACACTGCACTCGTTCTATCCGTCAGTCGAACCAGGATTCAAAATAATTGAATCGCCTACAAACGTCATATACCTACCTGTGAATGTGAGTCGTTTGGACAACATAACATTATCTTTACACGATCAGGACGGTGACGTAATAGATTTTCGCGGAGAAGTCATCACTGTGCGTTTACATCTAAAACGACTATAGACATGGGCTTGTACTTTGTTTCTTCGCCACCGCTGCTACCACAGTCGTCGTCAGTAATAAAAGAAGAAGAAAGATCAGTTAGGAAACGCATCAGTACTCGTTCGAAACTGAAACGATTAAGATCAGTTAACCGCCGTTTCCTGATTTCACTGGGTTTTGTTGTTGTAAACAAGTAACATGGCGAGTGGAATATTATCAGTGGAGCAGCAACCGTTCTTTGAAGACAGTATCACACACTTTTCATTTCACTCACACGCACCGTACGCAACAACAAGATATGGAAACAATGATGAAATACGTGTGCCAATACAACAACAGGACGTCTTTACACTGCCGTCAGAAAGTTTCCTCTACATCGAAGGCAAGTTGGTTAAAAACCCTAGTGCGGCTGCAGATACTGCACTGAATGTGGAACTGGTGAACAATGCTATAGCATTTCTCTTTGAAGAGATTCGTTACGAGTTGGCTGGCGTGGTAGTGGACCATACCAGAAACGTCGGTGTTACGTCAACTATTAAAACTTTTCTATCACTCAACAACAACGCACGTAACGCAATGGAAAACGCAGGTTGGGTGGCACCGACCACGAACATATTAAAAATGAATGATGACGGCGAATTCAATTTTTGTATACCACTGAAAATGCTAATGGGATTCGCAGAAGACTATACACGCATCGTGCTGAACGTGAAACAAGAACTTATACTCCTACGCGCTTCTACCGACATAAATGCTATGGTTTTAGTAAGCGGACAAACGACTGCTAATTGTGTTCTTGAACTAGATAAAGTTTACTGGAAAATGCCTTATGTACATGTAGCTAATGTGTACAGATTACCACTGTTACGACTCATAGAGAAAGACCACCCGATAACTATGCCTTTTAGGACCTGGGAGTTGCACGAGTATCCTGCCTTACCACAGACTAAAAGGCAGAATTGGATTGTCAAGACCTCGAGTCAGCTGGAAAAACCACGCTTTGTTGTGTTAGCGTTTCAGACAGCAAGAAAAAATGTACTGACAGCACACGCTGATGAATTTGATCACTGTAACGTGATCAATGCGAGACTGTTTCTAAACGACAAGTATTATCCTTACGATAATTTAAACTTGGATATTGGGAAAGACCGTTTTTCATTATAGTACAATATGTACACCAGTTTTCAAAGTTCGTATTACCACCGTTTAGACGGCAGCCCAGTACTGACACCGGAATTATTCAAATCAAAAGCCCCGCTGGTTGTTTTCGATTGTAGCAAGCAAGACGATACACTTAAGTCTTCAGCAGTTGATGTACGTTTAGAATTTGAATCGTCAATGAATTTTCCTAGACAGACAACCGCCTACTGTATGATACTACATGATTCGCTTGTAGAATATACACCATTGTCCAACACAGTACATAGACGTGTTTAAGTCTTATTTTATACATATTTTGTAAATACTAGTTTTAAATATATATATATATATTTTCATCATATTTGTAACATTATAATATTGGAGCTATGTGTGTGTATGTATTTTTAATTGTAAAACTAGTTTAGATATATTTTAATACTTGTAACAATATAATCTTGGAACTGTGTATGTTTTTTTTTTAAATTGTAAATATTAGTTTAGATATATTTTCATACTTGTAACAATATAATCTTGGAGCTGTGTATGTATTTTTAATTGTAAAACTGTTTAATATAATCTTGGAGCTGTGTGTATGTATTTTAATAAATGTATATATATATTACACACACTTTATTATTATTTGTATAACCCACTCCATAATAATTTGATCATACACATACACGCGCACACACACATGTATTAAATTCAATAATGCGTTTGATAATGTTTTAATGCAAATAATTTTAGGAAAGTCTACATTCCGCATTCATAAGGAGATAGTCACTGCTTACAGCTATGTATGTCCACAACAGAATTAGAGAGAGATATAAATGTCATCATACGCTGTGACCTACTTTCTAAATTTTTTACATTAAAAACGTTTGTTTAAAGCAATTTTTCAGAAAATTTGTAACAGACATAATAATTTGATCATACACACACACACACATGTATTAAATTCAATAACACGCTTGATAATGCAAATAATTTTTACGTTTAAATAAAAATCTGCACATACATTAAAATTAAATAAAATCTGTACAACTTACCAAAAAACTAGTATGTGCGTTGTCTACACTGAAGGCGTACAAACAGTCTTTCAACTATTAAAAAAAAGATGTAGAGATTTCACGATGTATCAGCACACGTTGGTGAGAAATTGCCACTATAAAAATACAGTAAGAATATATTTTCAGAAATTGTAATTTGATCATACACACACGCGTACACGCACACATGTATTAAATTCAATAAATAATGCACTTGATAATTTTTACGTTTAAATAAAATCTATACACTTACCAAAAGAAGATGTGTATACTGGAAGACACGTAAGACGTACAGTATCAGCCAAACTAGTATGTGCGTTGTCTACACTGAAGACGTACAAACAGTCTTTCAAAAGAAGATGTGTATACTGGAAGACACGTAATACGTGCAGTATCAGGATGTACAAGTAGACAAATAAGAAATTGCCGCTAACTTACTTAGCGTATATATAGTGTACTCTGTAGTGGGGAAAGCACGTGTGTGTGTGTGTGTGTCCGTCCGTTTTTAGAGTAATTACTGTAAGCGGTGTTAATGCTTGACAGGTGTCAAATTAGAAAGTAGAGTTGTCCGTTTTTAGAGTAAATACTTTATAATCCTAATTACTGCTAATGACTAGCAGGTGTGAAATTAGAATGTAGGACGTCGTACACAAGGTTAATGACCTCTGGTTTAATTTAGCGAATAATAACTATATCTAATTCAGTATCGTTGTGTGTATGTGTGTGTGTGTGTGTGTGTGTGTGTGTGTGTGTGTGTGTGTGCATAGACTTGTTTCGCTGTCAACGTACTCCGAATATGCATGCAATTATTTGTATAGTAATCAGAAATGTGTGTGAGAGAGACATTTTAATAATTTGTAGGTTGTATCTTACAATCATGAAAATTATTATTTAAACTGATAATTGTTTTATTAAAATCTTACAATGACGAAGTATTATTATTTCATTGTTTACGATATATATTTAATGCAAAAAATGAATTTTTAAAATTACAATCGTCTGTATTTAAGTTCGTGTACACACATACAAATCGTTTGAATAAGGGAAATCTTCGAATATGCATCCAATTATTTGTATAGTAATCAGAAATGTGTGTGAGAGAGACATTTTAATAATTTGCAGGTTGTATCTTACAATTACGAAAATTATTATACAGTGTGTGTACACAAAACTTTTGAAAATACCTTATTTCAAGGAGATTTTTTTATGCGTAACACTTTACCACACACACACAGACTTGGCAGTATATTAATTTCTAAATCGTAGTCAATGACTGTCATGTGTCAAAAAAAGGACGCCACGAGGTAGGTGATAAATATATATTTCCTGGTGATTACATTTTAGTATCGCTAATTACAATAATCCATAAGTAGCACGACGCTCATGTAAAACTGATGACAACTGTGTCTAGAGACAAAGAGAGAGGAGGGGAGAGAGAGTTGATATCGAAGTCGTCGTCAACAATTTACTATAATATAGTTTGAATTTCCCACCGAAGAAAAATGTTGGCAGATCTGTTCTATACACACACACAATAATGCAGGATTGGTAACCCTGATCATATATTTTAATATACACTATAATACACACACATATCAAGTTTGAACCCATACATAGGTTGGTAAACCTGATCATATAGATTTAATATACATTATAACACACAACAAATTTGAACTCATGCAAGGTTGGTAACCCTAATCATATATTTAATATATACACTATAATGCATCAAGTCGGAACCCCCCACCATAGGTTGGTAAACCTGATCATATAGATTTAATATACATTATAACAAATTTGAACTCATGCAAGGTTGGTACTCCCCGAGCATATATTTAATATATATACTATAATGCATCAAGTGATAGAAAGTGAAAGTGATCTAAGCTCGCGAAAGGCGGCATATAAAAAAATAACGCGGATGCTGTGGTCCAGATACGCGAAAAAGTCGCGGATCTTGACACAGATCAGCGAAAAAGTCGCGGATGCTGTGGTCCAGTAGAAAGTGAAAGTGATCTAGGCTCGCAAAAGGCGGCATATAAAAAATTATATTCGCGGAAATTAGAAAGTGAAAGTGATTTAGGCTCGCGAAAGGCTGCATATAAAAAATTATATTCGCGAAAATTCGCGGTCCAGGGTGGTGGGGAGAGCGTGGGAAAAAATCTTGGACCGCGGGAACGGCGGCATCTCTTTGATCTTGTTTTTTATCGTTTTTTATGTTTTTTAAGAAAGGCGGCATTCCTTTGTGAGTCAGAACCCTTATTTTCCCCCTACTAGCGTGGATAGCGATTTGCTTCCTGTGGATCGCTGGGCAGTATAACTGCACGTGTTTACAGAGGAACGATTCATAGACAGACTTTTCGTCTTTAGGGAATGAACCCTCTGCAAGATGCTGAGTGTCCATGAGTGACTTCGGAGCCCTCCTTCTTTTCCACGTGTTTGTTCTGTGAAACGTACACTGTAGATTCGCAAATTTACTCTAAGCAACGCTCAATAGGAAATGTTGAAATTTTTTGTCCACGGTGTACCCTCATGCACACTAAACCTGCTCTGAAGTTTTAATTACGGACATCATAATATTAAAACTTTGGAAACTTGAGCACTACTTAATGGAGATCAATCATTAACTTATACAAGCTATTAATTTTATGCATATGTTTTATATATATGTGTACTACGTTATCGGCAACAAAGAAATAGTTTTTGTTAAAATTCTTTCTCGGGATGTTTGGTCGTAGTCCAATGTTTTCTACAAAACCAGACGTTTCGGCAATGCCATTGACTTCCATCATCAATGAAAATCGAGTGCGATAACGTGAGGTGGTATACGTTAGTGACCACAGTACTGTGGTTAAGGCTGAAGCAGTAAGTAGAAAGAAGTAGTTTCTATGGTAATATTTCATTTCGAAAACGATTTTAAATATAAATCTTAGAACATGGAAGTCACGTATGGTTCTCCATACCGATATTAATTTAAATCGTCTATGCGTGAAGATCCGCAACCACAGGCTAGCAGGCCTCAAAATAATTTTGTGGCCACATAATTATATAATTATATAAATACGTAGTTAATGCGTAATTATTTGCGTAGCTCAGTTTCTAAATAAGAATAATGTACCTAATTTTTGTAGATAAAGGGTCTCTAAAATAACATTATATTAGACGACTACCCCATAATAACAGAAATATCTATAAATAGTGAAAATAGTTTGAGGGTGGGGAATATTTTTTTAGAAATTATCGAACCGAATTCAAGTAAATGATTTTAAACATAAATCATAGAAAACGGAATTCATGTATGGTTCTCCATACCGATATTTTATCTTCCAAGGTACTTATGTTCAATTTATTTCAAAATAATGTTTGTTTAGTAACCTTGTTACTTTTTTCTCATTTCGTTACTCTTTAGTATACAGTACCAAGAATGCAAACATTCTTGTTTGGCTACAATGCTATCTTGAAAATTGTGAAACTTGCCGATAGTATTTTTTACTTCTCCTTAGCCTTCAAAACAATTGATACATTGTTTTCAAACGTTATGAATTGCTAAAGTTTTGTTTCCTTCATTTTAGTATTTAAGCAGTTTGCAAGTTTTATAAGTAAATAACTAATGTTAACCTTCTAAATTAATAGGACGATGTTTCTTAATAAAAAAGATAAGAATGGAACAGAAAATTTAATTTAATTTCAGGATTCCAAGATTCACCGAAATAAGTAACATTCAGTACCCTTCAAATACTTAATGACAGTCTTTCATGTTCACATGGCAACTACTTACTACACGACCTAACCTAAAACGTGTGTAGTTTAACGACTTAGCCTTAAAATCATTAAGAGTTTATAATTATCATTAATGAAACAACTTAAATGATTGTAATATATCCTTAATGAAGTGCATTAAGAATTATGGCTTTTCAACACAGGCATTATTGCATTAGTGCATACTTAATTGACTCGAATTATGTTTTACTTTTAAATTGTCTATACTTCTGGAACTGAATATTTCAACAGAATTCTTTGTTGGTTCCTACATTTGCAAAATAAGGGCAAATGTTTGCATATATGTATTATAACGAGAAAAGGTGAAATAGGTGTGTGTTTTTAAAATAATAATAACAGTTCCTATATCATATCGACTTTGTAATAATCATTCAAAATTTTATTAAATAAAATTTCCAAAAATGACGAATTAAAATTTCGTTATTATAATAATTTTGTTTTGTGTATGCTCATCATACACACAATTATTGTCACTATACAAACAACATTTCACACATATTCATAAATATAATACAAAAGATATAAATTTACATGAATAAAAATAAATTTTTATAATATATAATGTGCTCTCGACTTGCTCAGATTGTATTTCTTTTTAAATTCCATATTTTTTTTTATATTATTACTTCCATGTTCCTTAAGGAAATGGAAGTATGGTGATGGCAAAAAAAATCGTGTTCGAGATTATTGCAGATTCTGATTGTACTACACTCAAAACATTAAAAAAAGTCGTTTTTCGAAAAGTGTCTGTGTCTGTCTGTAGATTTTTTTCTATGGCAAACGATAACAGCTGCAAATTCAAACAGAATCAAATAATTTTTTTCATACAGCCCTGGTTTGAAGAGTACTCAAGACCTATTGTTTTTGGTGAAGATCGGTTAAGGGAAAAGGGTAGTTTACCGGCATCGGTTTTCTTTTATCAATGGTAATTTTTTTTTGGCATACGCTAACAGCCGCAAATTCAAACAGAATCAAATAATGTTTTGCATACAGCCCTGAATTGTAGAGTGTTCTCAAGACTTATAGTTTTTGGTGAAGATCGGTTAAGAGAAAGGGGTAGTTTACCTACAACGTTTTATGTTTTAACAAGGGTATTTTCTATGGCAAAAGATAACAGCCGCAAATTCAAACAGAATCAAATAATTTTTTGCATACAGCCTTGATTTGCAGAGTACTAAAGATCTGTTGTTTGTGGTGCAGATCGGTTAAGGGGAAGGGGTAGTTTACCTGCAACGTTTTTTTATCATGGGTAATTGTCTATGGCAAACGATAAAAGCCGCAAATTCAAACAGAATCAAATAATTTTTTGCATACGTCCCTGAATTGTAGATATTGCAAGGAATTTTGATTTTGGTGAAGATCGGTTAAGGGGAAGGGGTAGTTTACCAGCAACCTTTTAATTTTTAACAACAGTAAAGTACTTGAAAATTCATTAAAACGTTTTCAAACAATGGTAATTGTTAAAAATAAAATAATTTTGTTGCCAGGCAATAAAATTATAATTTTTTCATTTTTGTGTAAATCATGTATGAGTGAAAATATATCGTTCGTGGCAGGTAAGCATATCTCAATTATGTAATGTTTACGTTTCCATTTTATTATTATGATTACTGCAATAAAAAGGCAGGGAAGGCACACACACACAAAATTCGCGTTATTTCTGGCCTCACTCATGTTTATTTTCTTACATTTGCACGCTTTTTAAATGGAAAGTGCCGAAACCCACACCAACATAACGCGTGCAAGCCGAAAAAGTGCCCAGCGTGGATAGCGATTTGCTTCATGTGGATCGCTGGGCAGTATAACTGCACGTGTTTACAGAGGAACGATTCATAGACAGACTTTTCGTCTTTAGGGAATGAACCCTCTGCAAGATGCTGAGGGTCCATGAGTGACTTCGGAGCGCTCCTTCTTTTCCACGTGTTTGTTCTGTGAAACTTACACTGTAGATTCGCAGCTTTACTCTAAGCAACGCTCAATAGGAAATGTTGAAATTTTTTGTCCACGGTGTACCCTCATACACACTAAACCTGCTCTGATGTTTTAATTACGGACATCATAATATTAAAACTTTGGAAACTTGAGCACTACTTAATGGAGATCAATCATTAACTTATACAAGCTATTAATTTTATGCATATGTTTTATATATATGTGTACTACGTTATCGGCAACAAAGAAATAGTTTTCGTTAAAATTCCTTCTCGGGATGTTTGGCCGTAGTCCAATGTTTTCTACAAAACCAGACGTTTCGGCAATGCCATTGACTTCCATCATCAGTGAAAATCGAGTGCGATAACGTGAGGTGGTATACGTTAGTGACCACAGTACTGTGGTTAAGGCTGAAGCAGTAAGTAGAAAGAAGTAGTTTCTATGGTAATATTTCATTTCGAAAACGATTTTAAATATAAATCTTAGAACATGGAAGTCATGTATGGTTCTCCATACCGATATTAATTTAAATCGTCTATGCGTGAAGATCCGCAACCACAGGCTAGCAGGCCTCAAAATAATTTTGTGGCCACATAATTATATAATTATATCAATATGAAGTTAATGCGTAATTATTTGCGTAGCTCAGTTTCTAAATAAGAATAATGTACCTAATTTTCGTAGATAAAGGGTCTCTAAAATAACATTATATTAGACGACTACCCCATAATAACAGAAATATCTATAAATAGTGAAAATAGTTTGAGTGTGGGGAATATGTTTTTAGAAATTATCGAACCGAATTCAAGTAAATGATTTTAAACATAAATTATAGAAAACGGAATTCATGTATGGTTCTCCATACCGATATTTTATCTACCAAGGTACTTATGTTCAATTTATTTCAAAATAATGTTTGTTTAGTAACCTTGTTACTTTTTTCTCATTTCGTTACTCTTTAGTATACAGTACCAAGAATGCAAACATTCTTGTTTGGCTACAATGCTATCTTGAAAATTGTGAAACTTGCCGATAGTATTTTTTACTTCTCCTTAGCCTTCAAAACAATTGATACATTGTTTTCAAACGTTATGAATTGCTAAAGTTTTGTTTCCTTCATTTTAGTATTTAAGCAGTTTGCAAGTTTTATAAGTAAATAACTAGTAGTTATTATAAGTTTTATAAGTAAATAACCTTCTAAATTAATAGGACGATGTTTCTTAATAAAAAAGATAAGAATGGAACAGGAAATTTAATTTAATTTCAGGATTCCAAGATGCACCGAAATAAGTAACATTCAGTACCCTTCAAATACTTAATGACAGTCTTTCATGTTTACATGGCAACTACTTACTACACGACCTAACCTAAAACGTGTGTAGTTTAACGACTCAGCCTTAAAATCATATAGAGTTTATAATTATCATTAATGAAACAACTTAAATGATTGTAGTATATCCTTAATGAAGTGCATTAAGAATTATGGCTTTTCAACACAGGCATTATTGCATTAGTGCATACTTAATTGACTCGAATTATGTTTTACTTTTAAATTGTCTATACTTCTGGAACTGAATATTTCAACAGAATTCTTTGTTGGTTCCTACATTTGCAAAATAAGGGCAAATGTTTGCATATATGTATTATAACGAGAAAAGGTGAAATAGGTGTGTGTTTTTATAATAATAATAACAGTTCCTATATCATATCGACTTTGTAATAATCATTCAAAATTTTATTAAATAAAATTTCCAAAAATGACGAATTAAAATTTCGTTATTATAATAATTTTGTTTTGTGTATGCTCATCATACACACAATTATTGTCACTATACAAACAACATTTCACACATATTCATAAATATAATACAAAAGATATAAATTTACATGTATAAATATAAATTTTTATAATATATAATGTGCTCTCGACTTGCTCAGATTGTATTTCTTTTTAAATTCCATATTTTTTTTTTATATTATTACTTCCATGTTCCTTAAGGAAATGGAAGTATGGTGATGGCAAAAAAATCGTGTTCGAGATTATTGCAGATTCTGATTGTACTACACTAAAAACATTAAAAAAAGTCGTTTTTCGAAAAGTGTCTGTGTCTGTCTGTAGATTTTTTTCTATGGCAAACGATAACAGCTGCAAATTCAAACAGAATCTAATAATTTTTTTCATACAGCCCTGGTTTGAAGAGTACTCAAGACCTATTGTTTTTGGTGAAGATCGGTTAAGGGAAAGGGGTAGTTTACCGGCATCGGTTTTCTTTTATCAATGGTAATTTTTTTTTGGCATACGATAACAGCCGCAAATTCAAACTGAATGAAATAATGTTTTGCATACAGCCCTGAATTGTAGAGTTCTCAAGACTTATAGTTTTTGGTGAAGATCGGTTAAGGGAAAGGGGTAGTTTACCTACAACGTTTTATGTTTTTAACAAGGGTGTTTTCTATGGCAAAAGATAACAGCCGCAAATTCAAACAGAATCAAATAATTTTTTGCATACAGCCTTGATTTGCAGAGTACTAAAGATCTGTTGTTTGTGGTGCAGATCGGTTAAGGGGAAGGGGTAGTTTACCAGCAACGTTTTTTTATAATTGGTGATTTTTTATGGCAAACGATAAAAGCCGCAAATTCAAACAGAATCAAATAATTTTTTGCATACGTCCCTGAATTGTAGATATTGCAAGGACTTTCGATTTTGGTGAAGATCGGTTAAGGGGAAGGGGTAGTTTACCAGCAACCTTTTAAGTTTTAACAACAGCAAAGTACTTGAAAATTCATTAAAACGTTTTCAAACAATGGTAATTGTTAAAAATAAAATAATTTTGTTGCCAGGCAATAAAATTATAATTTTTTCATTTTTGTGTAAATCATGTATGAGTGAAAATATATCGTTCGTGGCAGGTAAGCATATCTCAATTATGTAATGTTTACGTTTCCATTTTATTATTATGATTACTGCAATAAAAAGGCAGGGAAGACACACACACACACACAAAATTCGCATTATTTCTGGCCTCACTCATGTTTATTTTCTTACATTTGCACGCTTTTTAAATGGAAAGTGCCGAAACCCACACCAACATAACGCGTGCAAGCCGAAAAAGTGTCCAGCGTGGATAGCGATTTGCTTCATGTGGATCGCTGGGCAGTATAACTGCACGTGTTTACAGAGGAACGATTCATAGACAGACTTTTCGTCTTTAGGGAATGAACCCTCTGCAAGATGCTGAGGGTCCATGAGTGACTTCGGAGCGCTCCTTCTTTTCCACGTGTTTGTTCTGTGAAACGTACACTGTAGATTCGCAGCTTTACTCTAAGCAACGCTCAATAGGAAATGTTGAAATTTTTTGTCCACGGTGTACCCTCATACACACTAAACCTGCTCTGATGTTTTAATTACGGACATCATAATATTAAAACTTTGGAAACTTGAGCACTACTTAATGGAGATCAATCATTAACTTATACAAGCTATTAATTTTATGCATATGTTTTATATATATGTGTACTACGTTATCAGCAACAAAGAAATAGTTTTCGTTAAAATTCCTTCTCGGGATGTTTGGCCGTAGTCCAATGTTTTCTACAAAACCAGACGTTTCGGCAATGCCATTGACTTCCATCATCAGTGAAAATCGAGTGCGATAACGTGAGGTGGTATACGTTAGTGACCACAGTACTGTGGTTAAGGCTGAAGCAGTAAGTAGAAAGAAGTAGTTTCTATGGTAATATTTCATTTCGAAAACGATTTTAAATATAAATCTTAGAACATGGAAGTCATGTATGGTTCTCCATACCGATATTAATTTAAATCGTCTATGCGTGAAGATCCGCAACCACAGGCTAGCAGGCCTCAAAATAATTTTGTGGCCACATAATTATATAATTATATCAATATGAAGTTAATGCGTAATTATTTGCGTAGCTCAGTTTCTAAATAAGAATAATGTACCTAATTTTCGTAGATAAAGGGTCTCTAAAATAACATTATATTAGACGACTACCCCATAATAACAGAAATATCTATAAATAGTGAAAATAGTTTGAGTGTGGGGAATATGTTTTTAGAAATTATCGAACCGAATTCAAGTAAATGATTTTAAACATAAATCATAGAAAACGGAATTCATGTATGGTTCTCCATACCGATATTTTATCTACCAAGGTACTTATGTTCAATTTATTTCAAAATAATGTTTGTTTAGTAACCTTGTTACTTTTTTCTCATTTCGTTACTCTTTAGCATACAGTACCAAGAATGCAAACATTCTTGTTTGGCTACAATGCTATCTTGAAAATTGTGAAACTTGCCGATAGTATTTTTTACTTCTCCTTAGCCTTCAAAACAATTGATACATTGTTTTCAAACGTTATGAATTGCTAAAGTTTTGTTTCCTTCATTTTAGTATTTAAGCAGTTTGCAAGTTTTATAAGTAAATAACTAGTAGTTATTATAAGTTTTATAAGTAAATAACCTTCTAAATTAATAGGACGATGTTTCTTAATAAAAAAGATAAGAATGGAACAGGAAATTTAATTTAATTTCAGGATTCCAAGATGCACCGAAATAAGTAACATTCAGTACCCTTCAAATACTTAATGACAGTCTTTCATGTTTACATGGCAACTACTTACTACACGACCTAACCTAAAACGTGTGTAGTTTTACGACTTAGCCTTAAAATCATATAGAGTTTATAATTATCATTAATGAAACAACTTAAATGATTGTAGTATATCCTTAATGAAGTGCATTAAGAATTATGGCTTTTCAACACAGGCATTATTGCATTAGTGCATACTTAATTGACTCGAATTATGTTTTACTTTTAAATTGTCTATACTTCTGGAACTGAATATTTCAACAGAATTCTTTGTTGGTTCCTACATTTGCAAAATAAGGGCAAATGTTTGCATATATGTATTATAACGAGAAAAGGTGAAATAGGTGTGTGTTTTTAAAATAATAATAACAGTTCCTATATCATATCGACTTTGTAATAATCATTCAAAATTTTATTAAATAAAATTTCCAAAAATGACGAATTAAAATTTCGTTATTATAATAATTTTGTTTTGTGTATGCTCATCATACACACAATTATTGTCACTATACAAACAACATTTCACACATATTCATAAATATAATACAAAAGATATAAATTTACATGTATAAATATAAATTTTTATAATATATAATGTGCTCTCGACTTGCTCAGATTGTATTTCTTTTTAAATTCCATATTTTTTTTTTATATTATTACTTCCATGTTCCTTAAGGAAATGGAAGTATGGTGATGGCAAAAAAATCGTGTTCGAGATTATTGCAGATTCTGATTGTACTACACTAAAAACATTAAAAAAAGTCGTTTTTCGAAAAGTGTCTGTGTCTGTCTGTAGATTTTTTTCTATGGCAAACGATAACAGCTGCAAATTCAAACAGAATCAAATAATTTTTTTCATACAGCCCTGGTTTGAAGAGTACTCAAGACCTATTGTTTTTGGTGAAGATCGGTTAAGGGAAAGGGGTAGTTTACCGGCATCGGTTTTCTTTTATCAATGGTAATTTTTTTTTGGCATACGATAACAGCCGCAAATTCAAACTGAATGAAATAATGTTTTGCATACAGCCCTGAATTGTTGAGTTCTCAAGACTTATAGTTTTTGGTGAAGATCGGTTAAGGGAAAGGGGTAGTTTACCTACAACGTTTTATGTTTTAACAAGGGTATTTTCTATGGCAAACGATAAAAGCCGCAAATTCAAACAAAATCAAATAATTTTTTGCATACGTCCCTGAATTGTAGATATTGCAAGGAATTTTGATTTTGGTGAAGATCGGTTAAGGGGAAGGGGTAGTTTACCAGCAACCTTTTAATTTTTAACAACAGTAAAGTACTTGAAAATTCATTAAAACGTTTTCAAACAATGGTAATTGTTAAAAATAAAATAATTTTGTTGCCAGGCAATAAAATTATAATTTTTTCATTTTTGTGTAAATCATGTATGAGTGAAAATATATCGTTCGTGGCAGGTAAGCATATCTCAATTATGTAATGTTTACGTTTCCATTTTATTATTATGATTACTGCAATAAAAAGGCAGGGAAGACACACACACACAAAATTCGCGTTATTTCTGGCCTCACTCATGTTTATTTTCTTACATTTGCACGCTTTTTAAATGGAAAGTGCCGAAACCCACACCAACATAACGCGTGCAAGCCGAAAAAGTGCCCAGCGTGTATAGCGATTTGCTTCCTGTGGATCGCTGGGCAGTATAACTGCACGTGTTTACAGAGGAACGATTCATAGACAGACTTTTCGTCTTTAGGGAATGAACCCTCTGCAAGATGCTGAGGATCCATGAGTGACTTCGGAGCGCTCCTTCTTTTCCACGTGTTTGTTCTGTGAAACTTACACTGTAGATTCGCAGCTTTACTCTAAGCAACGCTCAATAGGAAATGTTGAAATTTTTTGTCCACCGTGTACCCTCATACACACTAAACCTGCTCTGATGTTTTAATTACGGACATCATAATATTAAAACTTTGGAAACTTGAGCACTACTTAATGGAGATCAATCATTAACTTATACAAGCTATTAATTTTATGCATATGTTTTATATATATGTGTACTACGTTATCGGCAACAAAGAAATAGTTTTTGTTAAAATTCCTTCTCGGGATGTTTGGCCGTAGTCCAATGTTTTCTACAAAACCAGACGTTTCGGCAATGCCATTGACTTCCATCATCAGTGAAAATCGAGTGCGATAACGTGTGGTGGTATACGTTAGTGACCACAGTACTGTGGTTAAGGCTGAAGCAGTAAGTAGAAAGAAGTAGTTTCTATGGTAATATTTCATTTCGAAAACGATTTTAAATATAAATCTTAGAACATGGAAGTCATGTATGGTTCTCCATACCGATATTAATTTAAATCGTCTATGCGTGAAGATCCGCAACCACAGGCTAGCAGGCCTCAAAATAATTTTGTGGCCACATAATTATATAATTATATCAATATGAAGTTAATGCGTAATTATTTGCGTAGCTCAGTTTCTAAATAAGAATAATGTACCTAATTTTCGTAGATAAAGGGTCTCTAAAATAACATTATATTAGACGACTACCCCATAATAACAGAAATATCTATAAATAGTGAAAATAGTTTGAGTGTGGGGAATATGTTTTTAGAAATTATCGAACCGAATTCAAGTAAATGATTTTAAACATAAATCATAGAAAACGGAATTCATGTATGGTTCTCCATACCGATATTTTATCTACCAAGGTACTTATGTTCAATTTATTTCAAAATAATGTTTGTTTAGTAACCTTGTTACTTTTTTCTCATTTCGTTACTCTTTAGCATACAGTACCAAGAATGGAAACATTCTTGTTTGGCTACAATGCTATCTTGAAAATTGTGAAACTTGCCGATAGTATTTTTTACTTCTCCTTAGCCTTCAAAACAATTGATACATTGTTTTCAAACGTTATGAATTGCTAAAGTTTTGTTTCCTTCATTTTAGTATTTAAGCAGTTTGCAAGTTTTATAAGTAAATAACTAGTAGTTATTACAAGTTTTATAAGTAAATAACCTTCTAAATTAATAGGACGATGTTTCTTAATAAAAAAGATAAGAATGGAACAGGAAATTTAATTTAATTTCAGGATTCCAAGATGCACCGAAATAAGTAACATTCAGTACCCTTCAAATACTTAATGACAGTCTTTCATGTTTACATGGCAACTACTTACTACACGACCTAACCTAAAACGTGTGTAGTTTTACGACTTAGCCTTAAAATCATATAGAGTTTATAATTATCATTAATGAAACAACTTAAATGATTGTAGTATATCCTTAATGAAGTGCATTAAGAATTATGGCTTTTCAACACAGGCATTATTGCATTAGTGCATACTTAATTGACTCGAATTATGTTTTACTTTTAAATTGTCTATACTTCTGGAACTGAATATTTCAACAGAATTCTTTGTTGGTTCCTACATTTGCAAAATAAGGGCAAATGTTTGCATATATGTATTATAACGAGAAAAGGTGAAATAGGTGTGTGTTTTTAAAATAATAATAACAGTTCCTATATCATATCGACTTTGTAATAATCATTCAAAATTTTATTAAATAAAATTTCCAAAAATGACGAATTAAAATTTCGTTATTATAATAATTTTGTTTTGTGTATGCTCATCATACACACAATTATTGTCACTATACAAACAACATTTCACACATATTCATAAATATAATACAAAAGATATAAATTTACATGTATAAATATAAATTTTTATAATATATAATGTGCTCTCGACTTGCTCAGATTGTATTTCTTTTTAAATTCCATATTTTTTTTTTATATTATTACTTCCATGTTCCTTAAGGAAATGGAAGTATGGTGATGGCAAAAAAATCGTGTTCGAGATTATTGCAGATTCTGATTGTACTACACTAAAAACATTAAAAAAAGTCGTTTTTCGAAAAGTGTCTGTGTCTGTCTGTAGATTTTTTTCTATGGCAAACGATAACAGCTGCAAATTCAAACAGAATCAAATAATTTTTTTCATACAGCCCTGGTTTGAAGAGTACTCAAGACCTATTGTTTTTGGTGAAGATCGGTTAAGGGAAAGGGGTAGTTTACCGGCATCGGTTTTCTTTTATCAATGGTAATTTTTTTTTGGCATACGATAACAGCCGCAAATTCAAACAGAATCAAATAATGTTTTGCATACAGTCCTGAATTGTAGAGGTCTCAAGAGTTATAGTTTTTGGTGAAGATCGGTTAAGGGAAAGGGGTAGTTTACCTACAACGTTTTATGTTTTAACAAGGGTATTTTCTATGGCAAAAAAAAACAGCCGCAAATTCAAACAGAATCAAATAATTTTTTGCATACAGCCTTGATTTGCAGAGTACTAAAGATCTGTTGTTTGAGGTGCAGATCGGTTAAGGAGAAGGGGTAGTTTACCTGCAACGTTTTTTTATCATGGGTAATTGTCTATGGCAAACGATAAAAGCCGCAAATTCAAACAGAATCAAATAATTTTTTGCATACGTCCCTGAATTGTAGATATTGCAAGGAATTTTGATTTTGGTGAAGATCGGTTAAGGGGAAGGGGTAGTTTACCAGCAACCTTTTAATTTTTAACAACAGTAAAGTACTTGAAAATTCATTAAAACGTTTTCAAACAATGGTAATTGTTAAAAATAAAATAATTTTGTTGCCAGGCAATAAAATTATAATTTTTTCATTTTTGTGTAAATCATGTATGAGTGAAAATATATCGTTCGTGGCAGGTAAGCATATCTCAATTATGTAATGTTTACGTTTCCATTTTATTATTATGATTACTGCAATAAAAAGGCAGGGAAGACACACACACACAAAATTCGCGTTATTTCTGGCCTCACTCATGTTTATTTTCTTACATTTGCACGCTTTTTAAATGGAAAGTGCCGAAACCCACACCAACATAACGCGTGCAAGCCGAAAAAGTGTCCAGCGTGGATAGCGATTTGCTTCATGTGGATCGCTGGGCAGTATAACTGCACGTGTTTACAGAGGAACGATTGATAGACTGACTTTTCGTCTTTAGGGAATGAACCCTCTGCAAGATGCTGAGGGTCCATGAGTGACTTCGGAGCGCTCCTTCATTTCCACGTGTTTGTTCTGTGAAACGTACACTGTAGATTCGCAAATTTACTCTAAGCAACGCTCAATGCAAATGTTGAAATTATTTGTCCACGGTGTACCCTCATACACACTAAACCTGCTCTGATGTTTTAATTACGGACACCATAATATTAAAACTTTGGAAACTTGAGCACTACTTAATGGAGATCAATCATTAACTTATACAAGCTATTAATTTTATGCATATGTTTTATATATATGTGTACTACGTTATCGGCAACAAAGAAATAGTTTTTGTTAAAATTCCTTCTCGGGATGTTTGGCCGTAGTCCAATGTTTTCTACAAAACCAGACGTTTCGGCAATGCCATTGACTTCCATCATCAGTGAAAATCGAGTGCGATAACGTGAGGTGGTATACGTTAGTGACCACAGTACTGTGGTTAAGGCTGAAGCAGTAAGTAGAAAGAAGTAGTTTCTATGGTAATATTTCATTTCGAAAACGATTTTGAATATAAATCTTAGAACATGGAAGTCATGTTTGGTTCTCCATACCGATATTAATTTAAATCGTCTATGCGTGAAGATCCGCAACCACAGGCTAGCAGACCACAAAATAATTTTGTGGCCACATAATTATATAATTATATCAATACGTAGTTAATGCGTAATTATTTGCGTAGCTCAGTTTCTAAATAAGAATAATGTACCTAATTTTCGTAGATAAAGGGTCTCTATTAGACGACTACCCCATAATAACAGAAATATCTATAATTAGTGAAAATAGTTTGAGGGTGGGGAATATTTTTTTAGAAATTATCGAACCGAATTCAAGTAAATGATTTTAAACATAAATCATAGAAAACGGAATTCATGTATGGTTCTCCATACCGATATTTTATCTTCCAAGGTACTTATGTTCAATTTATTTCAAAATAATGTTTGTTTAGTAAGCTTGTTACTTTTTTCTCATTTCGTTACTCTTTAGTATACAGTACCAAGAATGCAAACATTCTTGTTTGGCTACAATGCTATCTTGAAAATTGTGAAACTTGCCGATAGTATTTTTTACTTCTCCTTAGCCTTCAAAACAATTGATACATTGTTTTCAAACGTTATGAATTGCTAAAGTTTTGTTTCCTTCATTTTAGTATTTAAGCAGTTTGCAAGTTTTATAAGTAAATAACTAATGTTAACCTTCTAAATTAATAGGACGATGTTTCTTAATAAAAAAGATAAGAATGGAACAGGAAATTTAATTTAATTTCAGGATTCCAAGATGCACCGAAATAAGTAACATTCAGTACCCTTCAAATACTTAATGACAGTCTTTCATGTTCACATGGCAACTACTTACTACACGACCTAACCTAAAACGTGTGTAGTTTAACGACTTAGCTTTAAAATCATTAAGAGTTTTATAATTATCATTAATGAAACAACTTAAATGATTGTAATATATCCTTAATGAAGTGCATTAAGAATTATGGCTTTTCAACACAGGCATTAATGCATTAGTGCATACTTAATTGACTCGAATTATGTTTTACTTTTAAATTGTCTATACTTCTGGAACTGAATATTTCAACAGAATTCTTTGTTGGTTCCTACATTTGCAAAATAAGGGCAAAAGTTTGCATATATGTATTATAACGAGAAAAGGTGAAATAGGTGTGTGTTTTTAAAATAATAATAACAGTTCCTATATCATATCGACTTTGTAATAATCATTCAAAATTTTATTAAATAAAATTTCCAAAAATGACGAATTAAAATTTCGTCATTATAATAATTTTGTTTTGTGTATGCTCATCATACACACAATTATTGTCACTATACAAAAAACATTTCACACATATTCATAAATATAATACAAAAGATATAAATTTACATGTATAAAAATAAATTTTTATAATATATAATGTGCTCTCGACTTGCTCAGATTGTATTTCTTTTTAAATTCCATATTTTTTTTTTATATTATTACTTCCATGTTCCTTAAGGAAATGGAAGAATTGTGATGGCAAAAAAAATCGTGTTCGAGATTATTGCAGATTCTGATTGTACTACACTCAAAACATTAAAAAAAGTCGTTTTTCGAAAAGTGTCTGTGTCTGTCTGTAGATTTTTTTTCTATGGCAAACGATAACAGCTGCAAATTCAAACAGAATCAAATAATTTTTTTCATACAGGCCTGGCTTGCAGAGTACTCAAGACCTATTGTTTTTGGTGAAGATCGGTTAAGGGAAAGGGGTAGTTTACCGGCATCGGTTTTTTTTTATCAATGGTAATTTTCTTTTGGCATACGATAACAGCCGCAAAATCAAACAGAATCAAATAATGTTTGGCATACAGCCCTGAATTGTAGAGTTCTCATGACTTGTAGTTTTTGGTGAAGATCGGTTAAGGGAAAGGGGTAATTTACCTACAACGTTTTATGTTTTAACAAGGGTATTTTCTATGGCAAAAGATAACAGCCGCAAATTCAAACAGAATCAAATAATTTTTTGCATACAGCCTTGATTTGCAGAGTACTCAAGATCCATTGTTTTTGGTGCAGATCGATTAAGGGGAAGGGGTAGTTTACCTGCAACGTTTTTTTATCATGGGTAATTTTCTATGGCAAACGATAAAAGCCGCAAATTCAAACAGAATCAAATACTTTTTTGCATACGTCCCTGAATTGTAGATATTGCAAGGACTTTTGATTTTGGTGAAGATCGGTTAAGGGGAAGGGGTAGTTTACCAGAAACCTTTTAATTTTTAACAACAGTAAAGTACTTGAAAATTCATTAAAACCTTTTCAAACAATGGTAATTGTTAAAATTAAAATAATTTTGTTGCCAGGCAATAAAATTATAATTTTTTCATTTTTGTGTAAATCATGTATGAGTGAAAATATATCGTTCGTGGCAGGTAAGCATATCTCAATTATGTAATGTTTACGTTTCCATTTTATTATTATGATTACTGCAATAAAAAGGCAGGGAAGACACACACACACACACACACAAAATTCGCGTTATTTCTGGCCTCACTCATGTTTATTTTCTTACATTTGCACGCTTTTTAAATGGAAAGTGCCGAAACCCACACCAACATAACGCGTGCAAGCCGAAAAAGTGTCCAGCGTGGATAGCGATTTGCTTCCTGTGGATCGCTGGGCAGTATAACTGCACGTGTTTACAGAGGAACGATTGATAGACAGACTTTTCGTCTTTAGGGAATGAACCCTCTGCAAGATGCTGAGGGTCCATGAGTGACTTCGGAGCGCTCCTTCTTTTCCACGTGTTTGTTCTGTGAAACGTACACTGTAGATTCGCAAATTTACTCTAAGCAACGCTCAATGCAAATGTTGAAATTATTTGTCCACGGTGTACCCTCATACACACTAAACCTGCTCTGATGTTTTAATTACGGACATCATAATATTAAAACTTTGGAAACTTGAGCACTACTTAATGGAGATCAATCATTAACTTATACAAGCTATTAATTTTATGCATATGTTTTATATATATGTGTACTACGTTATCGGCAACAAAGAAATAGTTTTTGTTAAAATTCCTTCTCGGGATGTTTGGCCGTAGTCCAATGTTTTCTACAAAACCAGACGTTTCGGCAATGCCATTGACTTCCATCATCAGTGAAAATCGAGTGCGATAACGTGAGGTGGTATACGTTAGTGACCACAGTACTGTGGTTAAGGCTGAAGCAGTAAGTAGAAAGAAGTAGTTTCTATGGTAATATTTCATTTCGAAAACGATTTTAAATATAAATCTTAGAACATGGAAGTCATGTTTGGTTCTCCATACCGATATTAATTTAAATCGTCTATGCGTGAAGATCCGCAACCACAGGCTAGCAGACCACAAAATAATTTTGTGGCCACATAATTACGTAATTATATCAATACGTAGTTAATGCGTAATTATTTGCGTAGCTCAGTTTCTAAATAAGAATAATGTACCTAATTTTCGTAGATAAAGGGTCTCTATTAGACGACTACCCCATAATAACAGAAATATCTATAATTAGTGAAAATAGTTTGAGGGTGGGGAATATTTTTTTAGAAATTATCGAACCGAATTCAAGTAAATGATTTTAAACATAAATCATAGAAAACGGAATTCATGTATGGTTCTCCATACCGATATTTTATCTTCCAAGGTACTTATGTTCAATTTATTTCAAAATAATGTTTGTTTAGTAACCTTGTTACTTTTTTCTCATTTCGTTACTCTTTAGTATACAGTACCAAGAATGCAAACATTCTTGTTTGGCTACAATGCTATCTTGAAAATTGTGAAACTTGCCGATAGTATTTTTTACTTCTCCTTAGCCTTCAAAACAATTGATACATTGTTTTCAAACGTTATGAATTGCTAAAGTTTTGTTTCCTTCATTTTAGTATTTAAGCAGTTTGCAAGTTTTATAAGTAAATAACTAATGTTAACCTTCTAAATTAATAGGACGATGTTTCTTAATAAAAAAGATAAGAATGGAACAGGAAATTTAATTTATTTTCAGGATTCCAAGATGCACCGAAATAAGTAACATTCAGTACCCTTCAAATACTTAATGACAGTCTTTCATGTTCACATGGCAACTGCTTACTACACGACCTAACCTAAAACGTGTGTAGTTTAACGACTTAGCTTTAAAATCATTAAGAGTTTTATAATTATCATTAATGAAACAACTTAAATGATTGTAATATATCCTTAATGAAGTGCATTAAGAATTATGGCTTTTCAACACAGGCATTAATGCATTAGTGCATACTTAATTGACTCGAATTATGTTTTACTTTTAAATTGTCTATACTTCTGGAACTGAATATTTCAACAGAATTCTTTGTTGGTTCCTACATTTGCAAAATAAGGGCAAATGTTTGCATATATGTATTATAACGAGAAAAGGTGAAATAGGTGTGTGTTTTTAAAATAATAATAACAGTTCCTATATCATATCGACTTTGTAATAATCATTCAAAATTTTATTAAATAAAATTTCCAAAAATGACGAATTAAAATTTCGTCATTATAATAATTTTGTTTTGTGTATGCTCATCATACACACAATTATTGTCACTATACAAAAAACATTTCACACATATTCATAAATATAATACAAAAGATATAAATTTACATGTATAAAAATAAATTTTTATAATATATAATGTGCTCTCGACTTGCTCAGATTGTATTTCTTTTTAAATTCCATATTTTTTTTTTATATTATTACTTCCATGTTCCTTAAGGAAATGGAAGAATTGTGATGGCAAAAGAAATCGTGTTCGAGATTATTGCAGATTCTGATTGTACTACACTCAAAACATTAAAAAAAGTCGTTTTTCGAAAAGTGTCTGTGTCTGTCTGTAGATTTTTTTTCTATGGCAAACGATAACAGCTGCAAATTCAAACAGAATCAAATAATTTTTTTCATACAGGCCTGGCTTGCAGAGTACTCAAGACCTATTGTTTTTGGTGAAGATCGGTTAAGGGAAAGGGGTAGTTTACCGGCATCGGTTTTTTTTTATCAATGGTAATTTTCTTTTGGCATACGATAACAGCCGCAAAATCAAACAGAATCAAATAATGTTTGGCATACAGCCCTGAATTGTAGAGTTCTCATGACTTGTAGTTTTTGGTGAAGATCGGTTAAGGGAAAGGGGTAATTTACCTACAACGTTTTATGTTTTAACAAGGGTATTTTCTATGGCAAAAGATAACAGCCGCAAATTCAAACAGAATCAAATAATTTTTTGCATACAGCCTTGATTTGCAGAGTACTAAAGATCTGTTGTTTGTGGTGCAGATCGGTTAAGGGGAAGGGGTAGTTTACCTGCAACGTTTTTTTATCATGGGTAATTTTCTATGGCAAACGATAAAAGCCGCAAATTCAAACAGAATCAAATACTTTTTTGCATACGTCCCTGAATTGTAGATATTGCAAGGACTTTTGATTTTGGTGAAGATCGGTTAAGGGGAAGGGGTAGTTTACCAGAAACCTTTTAATTTTTAACAACAGTAAAGTACTTGAAAATTCATTAAAACCTTTTCAAACAATGGTAATTGTTAAAAATAAAATAATTTTGTTGCCAGGCAATAAAATTATAATTTTTTCATTTTTGTGTAAATCATGTATGAGTGAAAATATATCGTTCGTGGCAGGTAAGCATATCTCAATTATGTAATGTTTACGTTTCCATTTTATTATTATGATTACTGCAATAAAAAGGCAGGGAAGACACACACACACACAAAATTCGCTTTATTTCTGGCCTCACTCATGTTTATTTTCTTACATTTGCACGCTTTTTAAATGGAAAGTGCCGAAACCCACACCAACATAACGCGTGCAAGCCGAAAAAGTGTCCAGCGTGGATAGCGATTTGCTTCCTGTGGATCGCTGGGCAGTATAACTGCACGTGTTTACAGAGGAACGATTGATAGACAGACTTTTCGTCTTTAGGGAATGAACCCTCTGCAAGATGCTGAGGGTCCATGAGTGACTTCGGAGCGCTCCTTCTTTTCCACGTGTTTGTTCTGTGAAACGTACACTGTAGATTCGCAAATTTACTCTAAGCAACGCTCAATGCAAATGTTGAAATTATTTGTCCACGGTGTACCCTCATACACACTAAACCTGCTCTGATGTTTTAATTACGGACATCATAATATTAAAACTTTGGAAACTTGAGCACTACTTAATGGAGATCAATCATTAACTTATACAAGCTATTAATTTTATGCATATGTTTTATATATATGTGTACTACGTTATCGGCAACAAAGAAATAGTTTTTGTTAAAATTCCTTCTCGGGATGTTTGGCCGTAGTCCAATGTTTTCTACAAAACCAGACGTTTCGGCAATGCCATTGACTTCCATCATCAGTGAAAATCGAGTGCGATAACGTGAGGTGGTATACGTTAGTGACCACAGTACTGTGGTTAAGGCTGAAGCAGTAAGTAGAAAGAAGTAGTTTCTATGGTAATATTTCATTTCGAAAACGATTTTAAATATAAATTTTAGAACATGGAAGTCATGTTTGGTTCTCCATACCGATATTAATTTAAATCGTCTATGCGTGAAGATCCGCAACCACAGGCTAGCAGACCACAAAATAATTTTGTGACCACATAATTACATAATTATATCAATACGTAGTTACTGCGTAATTATTTGCGTAGCTCAGTTTCTAAATAAGAATAATGTACCTACTTTTCGTAGATAAAGGGTCTCTATTAGACGACTACCCCATAATAACAGAAATATCTATAATTAGTGAAAATAGTTTGAGGGTGGGGAATATTTATTTAGAAATTATCGAACCGAATTCAAGTAAATGATTTTAAACATAAATAATAGAAAACGGAATTCATGTATGGTTCTCCATACCGATATTTTATCTTCCAAGGTACTTATGTTCAATTTATTTCAAAATAATGTTTGTTTAGTAACCTTGTTACTTTTTTCTCATTTCGTTACTCTTTAGTATACAGTACCAAGAATGCAAACATTCTTGTTTGGCTACAATGCTATCTTGAAAATTGTGAAACTTGCCGATAGTATTTTTTACTTCTCCTTAGCCTTCAAAACAATTGATACATTGTTTTCAAACGTTATGAATTGCTAAAGTTTTGTTTCCTTCATTTTAGTATTTAAGCAGTTTGCAAGTTTTATAAGTAAATAACTAATGTTAACCTTCTAAATTAATAGGACGATGTTTCTTAATAAAAAAGATAAGAATGGAACAGGAAATTTAATTTAATTTCAGGATTCCAAGATGCACCGAAATAAGTAACATTCAGTACCCTTCATATACTTAATGACAGTCTTTCATGTTCACATGGCAACTACTTACTACACGACCTAACCTAAAACGTGTGTAGTTTAACGACTTAGCTTTAAAATCATTAAGAGTTTTATAATTATCATTAATGAAACAACTTAAATGATTGTAATATATCCTTAATGAAGTGCATTAAGAATTATGGCTTTTCAACACAGGCATTAATGCATTAGTGCATACTTAATTGACTCGAATTATGTTTTACTTTTAAATTGTCTATACTTCTGGAACTGAATATTTCAACAGAATTCTTTGTTGGTTCCTACATTTGCAAAATAAGGGCAAATGTTTGCATATATGTATTATAACGAGAAAAGGTGAAATAGGTGTGTGTTTTTAAAATAATAATAACAGTTCCTATATCATATCGACTTTGTAATAATCATTCAAAATTTTATTAAATAAAATTTCCAAAAATGACGAATTAAAATTTCGTCATTATAATAATTTTGTTTTGTGTATGCTCATCATACACACAATTATTGTCACTATACAAAAAACATTTCACACATATTCATAAATATAATACAAAAGATATAAATTTACATGTATAAAAATAAATTTTTATAATATATAATGTGCTCTCGACTTGCTCAGATTGTATTTCTGTTTAAATTCCATATTTTTTTTTTATATTATTACTTCCATGTTCCTTAAGGAAATGGAAGAATTGTGATGGCAAAAAAAATCGTGTTCGAGATTATTGCAGAATCTGATTGTACTACACTCAAAACATTAAAAAAAGTCGTTTTTCGAAAAGTGTCTGTGTCTGTCTGTAGATTTTTTTTCTATGGCAAACGATAACAGCTGCAAATTCAAACAGAATCAAATAATTTTTTTCATACAGGCCTGGCTTGCAGAGTACTCAAGACCTATTGTTTTTGGTGAAGATCGGTTAAGGGAAAGGGGTAGTTTACCGGCATCGGTTTTTTTTTATCAATGGTAATTTTCTTTTGGCATACGATAACAGCCGCAAAATCAAACAGAATCAAATAATGTTTGGCATACAGCCCTGAATTGTAGAGTTCTCATGACTTGTAGTTTTTGGTGAAGATCGGTTAAGGGAAAGGGGTAATTTACCTACAACGTTTTATGTTTTAACAAGGGTATTTTCTATGGCAAAAGATAACAGCCGCAAATTCAAACAGAATCAAATAATTTTTTGCATACAGCCTTGATTTGCAGAGTACTAAAGATCTGTTGTTTGTGGTGCAGATCGATTAAGGGGAAGGGGTAGTTTACCTGCAACGTTTTTTTATCATGGGTAATTTTCTATGGCAAACGATAAAAGCCGCAAATTCAAACAGAATCAAATACTTTTTTGCATACGTCCCTGAATTGTAGATATTGCAAGGACTTTTGATTTTGGTGAAGATCGGTTAAGGGGAAGGGGTAGTTTACCAGAAACCTTTTAATTTTTAACAACAGTAAAGTACTTGAAAATTCATTAAAACCTTTTCAAACAATGGTAATTGTTAAAATTAAAATAATTTTGTTGCCAGGCAATAAAATTATAATTTTTTCATTTTTGTGTAAATCATGTATGAGTGAAAATATATCGTTCGTGGCAGGTAAGCATATCTCAATTATGTAATGTTTACGTTTCCATTTTATTATTATGATTACTGCAATAAAAAGGCAGGGAAGACACACACACACACAAAATTCGCGTTATTTCTGGCCTCACTCATGTTTATTTTCTTACATTTGCACGCTTTTTAAATGGAAAGTGCCGAAACCCACACCAACATAACGCGTGCAAGCCGAAAAAGTGTCCAGCGTGGATAGCGATTTGCTTCCTGTGGATCGCTGGGCAGTATAACTGCACGTGTTTACAGAGGAACGATTGATAGACAGACTTTTCGTCTTTAGGGAATGAACCCTCTGCAAGATGCTGAGGGTCCATGAGTGACTTCGGAGCGCTCCTTCTTTTCCACGTGTTTGTTCTGTGAAACGTACACTGTAGATTCGCAAATTTACTCTAAGCAACGCTCAATGCAAATGTTGAAATTATTTGTCCACGGTGTACCCTCATACACACTAAACCTGCTCTGATGTTTTAATTACGGACATCATAATATTAAAACTTTGGAAACTTGAGCACTACTTAATGGAGATCAATCATTAACTTATACAAGCTATTAATTTTATGCATATGTTTTATATATATGTGTACTACGTTATCGGCAACAAAGAAATAGTTTTTGTTAAAATTCCTTCTCGGGATGTTTGGCCGTAGTCCAATGTTTTCTACAAAACCAGACGTTTCGGCAATGCCATTGACTTCCATCATCAGTGAAAATCGAGTGCGATAACGTGAGGTGGTATACGTTAGTGACCACAGTACTGTGGTTAAGGCTGAAGCAGTAAGTATAAAGAAGTAGTTTCTATGGTAATATTTCATTTCGAAAACGATTTTAAATATAAATCTTAGAACATGGAAGTCATGTTTGGTTCTCCATACCGATATTAATTTAAATCGTCTATGCGTGAAGATCCGCAACCACAGGCTAGCAGACCACAAAATAATTTTGTGACCACATAATTACATAATTATATCAATACGTAGTTACTGCGTAATTATTTGCGTAGCTCAGTTTCTAAATAAGAATAATGTACCTACTTTTCGTAGATAAAGGGTCTCTATTAGACGACTACCCCATAATAACAGAAATATATATAATTAGTGAAAATAGTTTGAGGGTGGGGAATATTTATTTAGAAATTATCGAACCGAATTCAAGTAAATGATTTTAAACATAAATAATAGAAAACGGAATTCATGTATGGTTCTCCATACCGATATTTTATCTTCCAAGGTACTTATGTTCAATTTATTTCAAAATAATGTTTGTTTAGTAACCTTGTTACTTTTTTCTCATTTCGTTACTCTTTAGTATACAGTACCAAGAATGCAAACATTCTTGTTTGGCTACAATGCTATCTTGAAAATTGTGAAACTTGCCGATAGTATTTTTTACTTCTCCTTAGCCTTCAAAACAATTGATACATTGTTTTCAAACGTTATGAATTGCTAAAGTTTTGTTTCCTTCATTTTAGTATTTAAGCAGTTTGCAAGTTTTATAAGTAAATAACTAATGTTAACCTTCTAAATTAATAGGACGATGTTTCTTAATAAAAAAGATAAGAATGGAACAGGAAATTTAATTTAATTTCAGGATTCCAAGATGCACGCAAATAAGTAACATTCAGTACCCTTCAAATACTTAATGACAGTCTTTTATGTTCACATGGCAACTACTTACTACACGACCTAACCTAAAACGTGTGTAGTTTAACGACGTAGCTTTAAAATCATTAAGAGTTTTATAATTATCATTAATGAAACAACTTAAATGATTGTAATATATCCTTAATGAAGTGCATTAAGAATTATGGCTTTTCAACACAGGCATTAATGCATTAGTGCATACTTAATTGACTCGAATTATGTTTTACTTTTAAATTGTCTATACTTCTGGAACTGAATATTTCAACAGAATTCTTTGTTGGTTCCTACATTTGCAAAATAAGGGCAAATGTTTGCATATATGTATTATAACGAGAAAAGGTGAAATAGGTGTGTGTTTTTAAAATAATAATAACAGTTCCTATATCATATCGACTTTGTAATAATCATTCAAAATTTTATTAAATAAAATTTCCAAAAATGACGAATTAAAATTTCGTCATTATAATAATTTTGTTTTGTGTATGGTCATCATACACACAATTATTGTCACTATACAAAAAACATTTCACACATATTCATAAATATAATACAAAAGATATAAATTTACATGTATAAAAATAAATTTTTATAATATATAATGTGCTCTCGACTTGCTCAGATTGTATTTCTTTTTAAATTCCATATTTTTTTTTTATATTATTACTTCCATGTTCCTTAAGGAAATGGAAGAATTGTGATGGCAAAAAAAATCGTGTTCGAGATTATTGCAGATTCTGATTGTACTACACTCAAAACATTAAAAAAAGTCGTTTTTCGAAAAGTGTCTGTGTCTGTCTGTAGATTTTTTTTCTATGGCAAACGATAACAGCTGCAAATTCAAACAGAATCAAATAATTTTTTTCATACAGGCCTGGCTTGCAGAGTACTCAAGACCTATTGTTTTTGGTGAAGATCGGTTAAGGGAAAGGGGTAGTTTACCGGCATCGGTTTTTTTTTATCAATGGTAATTTTCTTTTGGCATACGATAACAGCCGCAAAATCAAACAGAATCAAATAATGTTTGGCATACAGCCCTGAATTGTAGAGTTCTCATGACTTGTAGTTTTTGGTGAAGATCGGTTAAGGGAAAGGGGTAATTTACCTACAACGTTTTATGTTTTAACAAGGGTATTTTCTATGGCAAAAGATAACAGCCGCAAATTCAAACAGAATCAAATAATTTTTTGCATACAGCCTTGATTTGCAGAGTACTAAAGATCTGTTGTTTGTGGTGCAGATCGGTTAAGGGGAAGGGGTAGTTTACCTGCAACGTTTTTTTATCATGGGTAATTTTCTATGGCAAACGATAAAAGCCGCAAATTCAAACAGAATCAAATACTTTTTTGCATACGTCCCTGAATTGTAGATATTGCAAGGACTTTTGATTTTGGTGAAGATCGGTTAAGGGGAAGGGGTAGTTTACCAGAAACCTTTTAATTTTTAACAACAGTAAAGTACTTGAAAATTCATTAAAACCTTTTCAAACAATGGTAATTGTTAAAAATAAAATAATTTTGTTGCCAGGCAATAAAATTATAATTTTTTCATTTTTGTGTAAATCATGTATGAGTGAAAATATATCGTTCGTGGCAGGTAAGCATATCTCAATTATGTAATGTTTACGTTTCCATTTTATTATTATGATTACTGCAATAAAAAGGCAGGGAAGACACACACACACACAAAATTCGCTTTATTTCTGGCCTCACTCATGTTTATTTTCTTACATTTGCACGCTTTTTAAATGGAAAGTGCCGAAACCCACACCAACATAACGCGTGCAAGCCGAAAAAGTGTCCAGCGTGGATAGCGATTTGCTTCCTGTGGATCGCTGGGCAGTATAACTGCACGTGTTTACAGAGGAACGATTGATAGACAGACTTTTCGTCTTTAGGGAATGAACCCTCTGCAAGATGCTGAGGGTCCATGAGTGACTTCGGAGCGCTTCTTCTTTTCCACGTGTTTGTTCTGTGAAACGTACACTGTAGATTCGCAAATTTACTCTAAGCAACGCTCAATGCAAATGTTGAAATTATTTGTCCACGGTGTACCCTCATACACACTAAACCTGCTCTGATGTTTTAATTACGGACATCATAATATTAAAACTTTGGAAACTTGAGCACTACTTAATGGAGATCAATCATTAACTTATACAAGCTATTAATTTTATGCATATGTTTTATATATATGTGTACTACGTTATCGGCAACAAAGAAATAGTTTTTGTTAAAATTCCTTCTCGGGATGTTTGGCCGTAGTCCAATGTTTTCTACAAAACCAGACGTTTCGGCAATGCCATTGACTTCCATCATCAGTGAAAATCGAGTGCGATAACGTGAGGTGGTATACGTTAGTGACCACAGTACTGTGGTTAAGGCTGAAGCAGTAAGTATAAAGAAGTAGTTTCTATGGTAATATTTCATTTCGAAAACGATTTTAAATATAAATCTTAGAACATGGAAGTCATGTTTGGTTCTCCATACCGATATTAATTTAAATCGTCTATGCGTGAAGATCCGCAACCACAGGCTAGCAGACCACAAAATAATTTTGTGACCACATAATTACATAATTATATCAATACGTAGTTACTGCGTAATTATTTGCGTAGCTCAGTTTCTAAATAAGAATAATGTACCTACTTTTCGTAGATAAAGGGTCTCTATTAGACGACTACCCCATAATAACAGAAATATATATAATTAGTGAAAATAGTTTGAGGGTGGGGAATATTTAGTTAGAAATTATCGAACCGAATTCAAGTAAATGATTTTAAACATAAATAATAGAAAACGGAATTCATGTATGGTTCTCCATACCGATATTTTATCTTCCAAGGTACTTATGTTCAATTTATTTCAAAATAATGTTTGTTTAGTAACCTTGTTACTTTTTTCTCATTTCGTTACTCTTTAGTATACAGTACCAAGAATGCAAACATTCTTGTTTGGCTACAATGCTATCTTGAAAATTGTGAAACTTGCCGATAGTATTTTTTACTTCTTAGCCTTCAAAACAATTGATACATTGTTTTCAAACGTTATGAATTGCTAAAGTTTTGTTTCCTTCATTTTAGTATTTAAGCAGTTTGCAAGTTTTATAAGTAAATAACTAATGTTAACCTTCTAAATTAATAGGACGATGTTTCTTAATAAAAAAGATAAGAATGGAACAGGAAATTTAATTTAATTTCAGGATTCCAAGATGCACCGAAATAAGTAACATTCAGTACCCTTCAAATACTTAATGACAGTCTTTCATGTTCACATGGCAACTACTTACTACACGACCTAACCTAAAACGTGTGTAGTTTAACGACTTAGCTTTAAAATCATTAAGAGTTTTATAATTATCATTAATGAAACAACTTAAATGATTGTAATATATCCTTAATGAAGTGCATTAAGAATTATGGCTTTTCAACACAGGCATTAATGCATTAGTGCATACTTAATTGACTCGAATTATGTTTTACTTTTAAATTGTCTATACTTCTGGAACTGAATATTTCAACAGAATTCTTTGTTGGTTCCTACATTTGCAAAATAAGGGCAAATGTTTGCATATATGTATTATAACGAGAAAAGGTGAAATAGGTGTGTGTTTTTAAAATAATAATAACAGTTCCTATATCATATCGACTTTGTAATAATCATTCAAAATTTTATTAAATAAAATTTCCAAAAATGACGAATTAAAATTTCGTCATTATAATAATTTTGTTTTGTGTATGCTCATCATACACACAATTATTGTCACTATACAAAAAACATTTCACACATATTCATAAATATAATACAAAAGATATAAATTTACATGTATAAAAATAAATTTTTATAATATATAATGTGCTCTCGACTTGCTCAGATTGTATTTCTTTTTAAATTCCATATTTTTTTTTTATATTATTACTTCCATGTTCCTTAAGGAAATGGAAGAATTGTGATGGCAAAAAAATCGTGTTCGAGATTATTGCAGATTCTGATTGTACTACACTCAAAACATTAAAAAAAGTCGTTTTTCGAAAAGTGTCTGTGTCTGTCTGTAGATTTTTTTTCTATGGCAAACGATAACAGCTGCAAATTCAAACAGAATCAAATAATTTTTTTCATACAGGCCTGGCTTGCAGAGTACTCAAGACCTATTGTTTTTGGTGAAGATCGGTTAAGGGAAAGGGGTAGTTTACCGGCATCGGTTTTTTTTTATCAATGGTAATTTTCTTTTGGCATACGATAACAGCCGCAAAATCAAACAGAATCAAATAATGTTTGGCATACAGCCCTGAATTGTAGAGTTCTCATGACTTGTAGTTTTTGGTGACGATCGGTTAAGGGAAAGGGGTAATTTACCTACAACGTTTTATGTTTTAACAAGGGTATTTTCTATGGCAAAAGATAACAGCCGCAAATTCAAACAGAATCAAATAATTTTTTGCATACAGCCTTGATTTGCAGAGTACTAAAGATCTGTTGTTTGTGGTGCAGATCGGTTAAGGGGAAGGGGTAGTTTACCTGCAACGTTTTTTTATCATGGGTAATTTTCTATGGCAAACGATAAAAGCCGCAAATTCAAACAGAATCAAATACTTTTTTGCATACGTCCCTGAATTGTAGATATTGCAAGGACTTTTGATTTTGGTGAAGATCGGTTAAGGGGAAGGGGTAGTTTACCAGAAACCTTTTAATTTTTAACAACAGTAAAGTACTTGAAAATTCATTAAAACCTTTTCAAACAATGGTAATTGTTAAAAATAAAATAATTTTGTTGCCAGGCAATAAAATTATAATTTTTTCATTTTTGTGTAAATCATGTATGAGTGAAAATATATCGTTCGTGGCAGGTAAGCATATCTCAATTATGTAATGTTTACGTTTCCATTTTATTATTATGATTACTGCAATAAAAAGGCAGGGAAGACACACACACACACACAAAATTCGCTTTATTTCTGGCCTCACTCATGTTTATTTTCTTACATTTGCACGCTTTTTAAATGGAAAGTGCCGAAACCCACACCAACATAACGCGTGCAAGCCGAAAAAGTGTCCAGCGTGGATAGCGATTTGCTTCCTGTGGATCGCTGGGCAGTATAACTGCACGTGTTTACAGAGGAACGATTGATAGACAGACTTTTCGTCTTTAGGGAATGAACCCTCTGCAAGATGCTGAGGGTCCATGAGTGACTTCGGAGCGCTCCTTCTTTTCCACGTGTTTGTTCTGTGAAACGTACACTGTAGATTCGCAAATTTACTCTAAGCAACGCTCAATGCAAATGTTGAAATTATTTGTCCACGGTGTACCCTCATACACACTAAACCTGCTCTGATGTTTTAATTACGGACATCATAATATTAAAACTTTGGAAACTTGAGCACTACTTAATGGAGATCAATCATTAACTTATACAAGCTATTAATTTTATGCATGTTTTATATATATGTGTACTACGTTATCGGCAACAAAGAAATAGTTTTTGTTAAAATTCCTTCTCGGGATGTTTGGCCGTAGTCCAATGTTTTCTACAAAACCAGACGTTTCGGCAATGCCATTGACTTCCATCATCAGTGAAAATCGAGTGCGATAACGTGAGGTGGTATACGTTAGTGACCACAGTACTGTGGTTAAGGCTGAAGCAGTAAGTATAAAGAAGTAGTTTCTATGGTAATATTTCATTTCGAAAACGATTTTAAATATAAATCTTAGAACATGGAAGTCATGTTTGGTTCTCCATACCGATATTAATTTAAATCGTCTATGCGTGAAGATCCGCAACCACAGGCTAGCAGACCACAAAATAATTTTGTGACCACATAATTACATAATTATAACAATACGTAGTTACTGCGTAATTATTTGCGTAGCTCAGTTTCTAAATAAGAATAATGTACCTACTTTTCGTAGATAAAGGGTCTCTATTAGACGACTACCCCATAATAACAGAAATATCTATAATTAGTGAAAATAGTTTGAGGGTGGGGAATATTTATTTAGAACTTATCGAACCGAATTC
The DNA here is from genome assembly GCA_034769895.1 of Magicicada septendecula. NCBI lineage: Eukaryota > Metazoa > Arthropoda > Insecta > Hemiptera > Cicadidae > Magicicada > Magicicada septendecula. The sequence continues at coordinate 452,329,863 of CM068368.1, forward strand.
AAGTAAATGATTTTAAACATAAATAATAGAAAACGGAATTCATGTATGGTTCTCCATACCGATATTTTATCTTCCAAGGTACTTATGTTCAATTTATTTCAAAATAATGTTTGTTTAGTAACCTTGTTACTTTTTTCTCATTTCGTTACTCTTTAGTATACAGTACCAAGAATGCAAACATTCTTGTTTGGCTACAATGCTATCTTGAAAATTGTGAAACTTGCCGATAGTATTTTTTACTTCTCCTTAGCCTTCAAAACAATTGATACATTGTTTTCAAACGTTATGAATTGCTAAAGTTTTGTTTCCTTCATTTTAGTATTTAAGCAGTTTGCAAGTTTTATAAGTAAATAACTAATGTTAACCTTCTAAATTAATAGGACGATGTTTCTTAATAAAAAAGATAAGAATGGAACAGGAAATTTAATTTAATTTCAGGATTCCAAGATGCACGGAAATAAGTAACATTCAGTACCCTTCAAATACTTAATGACAGTCTTTTATGTTCACATGGCAACTACTTACTACACGACCTAACCTAAAACGTGTGTAGTTTAACGACGTAGCTTTAAAATCATTAAGAGTTTTATAATTATCATTAATGAAACAACTTAAATGATTGTAATATATCCTTAATGAAGTGCATTAAGAATTATGGCTTTTCAACACAGGCATTAATGCATTAGTGCATACTTAATTGACTCGAATTATGTTTTACTTTTAAATTGTCTATACTTCTGGAACTGAATATTTCAACAGAATTCTTTGTTGGTTCCTACATTTGCAAAATAAGGGCAAATGTTTGCATATATGTATTATAACGAGAAAAGGTGAAATAGGTGTGTGTTTTTAAAATAATAATAACAGTTCCTATATCATATCGACTTTGTAATAATCATTCAAAATTTTATTAAATAAAATTTCCAAAAATGACGAATTAAAATTTCGTCATTATAATAATTTTGTTTTGTGTATGCTCATCATACACACAATTATTGTCACTATACAAAAAACATTTCACACATATTCATAAATATAATACAAAAGATATAAATTTACATGTATAAAAATAAATTTTTATAATATATAATGTGCTCTCGACTTGCTCAGATTGTATTTCTTTTTAAATTCCATATTTTTTTTTTATATTATTACTTCCATGTTCCTTAAGGAAATGGAAGAATTGTGATGGCAAAAAAAATCGTGTTCGAGATTATTGCAGATTCTGATTGTACTACACTCAAAACATTAAAAAAAGTCGTTTTTCGAAAAGTGTCTGTGTCTGTCTGTAGATTTTTTTTCTATGGCAAACGATAACAGCTGCAAATTCAAACAGAATCAAATAATTTTTTTCATACAGGCCTGGCTTGCAGAGTACTCAAGACCTATTGTTTTTGGTGAAGATCGGTTAAGGGAAAGGGGTAGTTTACCGGCATCGGTTTTTTTTTATCAATGGTAATTTTCTTTTGGCATACGATAACAGCCGCAAAATCAAACAGAATCAAATAATGTTTGGCATACAGCCCTGAATTGTAGAGTTCTCATGACTTGTAGTTTTTGGTGAAGATCGGTTAAGGGAAAGGGGTAATTTACCTACAACGTTTTATGTTTTAACAAGGGTATTTTCTATGGCAAAAGATAACAGCCGCAAATTCAAACAGAATCAAATAATTTTTTGCATACAGCCTTGATTTGCAGAGTACTAAAGATCTGTTGTTTGTGGTGCAGATCGGTTAAGGGGAAGGGGTAGTTTACCTGCAACGTTTTTTTATCATGGGTAATTTTCTATGGCAAACGATAAAAGCCGCAAATTCAAACAGAATCAAATACTTTTTTGCATACGTCCCTGAATTGTAGATATTGCAAGGACTTTTGATTTTGGTGAAGATCGGTTAAGGGGAAGGGGTAGTTTACCAGAAACCTTTTAATTTTTAACAACAGTAAAGTACTTGAAAATTCATTAAAACGTTTTCAAACAATGGTAATTGTTAAAAATAAAATAATTTTGTTGCCAGGCAATAAAATTATAATTTTTTCATTTTTGTGTAAATCATGTATGAGTGAAAATATATCGTTCGTGGCAGGTAAGCATATCTCAATTATGTAATGTTTACGTTTCCATTTTATTATTATGATTACTGCAATAAAAAGGCAGGGAAGACACACACACACACACAAAATTCGCTTTATTTCTGGCCTCACTCATGTTTATTTTCTTACATTTGCACGCTTTTTAAATGGAAAGTGCCGAAACCCACACCAACATAACGCGTGCAAGCCGAAAAAGTGTCCAGCGTGGATAGCGATTTGCTTCCTGTGGATCGCTGGGCAGTATAACTGCACGTGTTTACAGAGGAACGATTGATAGACAGACTTTTCGTCTTTAGGGAATGAACCCTCTGCAAGATGCTGAGGGTCCATGAGTGACTTCGGAGCGCTCCTTCTTTTCCACGTGTTTGTTCTGTGAAACGTACACTGTAGATTCGCAAATTTACTCTAAGCAACGCTCAATGCAAATGTTGAAATTATTTGTCCACGGTGTACCCTCATACACACTAAACCTGCTCTGATGTTTTAATTACGGACATCATAATATTAAAACTTTGGAAACTTGAGCACTACTTAATGGAGATCAATCATTAACTTATACAAGCTATTAATTTTATGCATATGTTTTATATATATGTGTACTACGTTATCGGCAACAAAGAAATAGTTTTTGTTAAAATTCCTTCTCGGGATGTTTGGCCGTAGTCCAATGTTTTCTACAAAACCAGACGTTTCGGCAATGCCATTGACTTCCATCATCAGTGAAAATCGAGTGCGATAACGTGAGGTGGTATACGTTAGTGACCACAGTACTGTGGTTAAGGCTGAAGCAGTAAGTATAAAGAAGTAGTTTCTATGGTAATATTTCATTTCGAAAACGATTTTAAATATAAATCTTAGAACATGGAAGTCATGTTTGGTTCTCCATACCGATATTAATTTAAATCGTCTATGCGTGAAGATCCGCAACCACAGGCTAGCAGACCACAAAATAATTTTGTGACCACATAATTACATAATTATATCAATACGTAGTTACTGCGTAATTATTTGCGTAGCTCAGTTTCTAAATAAGAATAATGTACCTACTTTTCGTAGATAAAGGGTCTCTATTAGACGACTACCCCATAATAACAGAAATATATATAATTAGTGAAAATAGTTTGAGGGTGGGGAATATTTATTTAGAAATTATCGAACCGAATTCAAGTAAATGATTTTAAACATAAATAATAGAAAACGGAATTCATGTATGGTTCTCCATACCGATATTTTATCTTCCAAGGTACTTATGTTCAATTTATTTCAAAATAATGTTTGTTTAGTAACCTTGTTACTTTTTTCTCATTTCGTTACTCTTTAGTATACAGTACCAAGAATGCAAACATTCTTGTTTGGCTACAATGCTATCTTGAAAATTGTGAAACTTGCCGATAGTATTTTTTACTTCTCCTTAGCCTTCAAAACAATTGATACATTGTTTTCAAACGTTATGAATTGCTAAAGTTTTGTTTCCTTCATTTTAGTATTTAAGCAGTTTGCAAGTTTTATAAGTAAATAACTAATGTTAACCTTCTAAATTAATAGGACGATGTTTCTTAATAAAAAAGATAAGAATGGAACAGGAAATTTAATTTAATTTCAGGATTCCAAGATGCACGGAAATAAGTAACATTCAGTACCCTTCAAATACTTAATGACAGTCTTTTATGTTCACATGGCAACTACTTACTACACGACCTAACCTAAAACGTGTGTAGTTTAACGACGTAGCTTTAAAATCATTAAGAGTTTTATAATTATCATTAATGAAACAACTTAAATGATTGTAATATATCCTTAATGAAGTGCATTAAGAATTATGGCTTTTCAACACAGGCATTAATGCATTAGTGCATACTTAATTGACTCGAATTATGTTTTACTTTTAAATTGTCTATACTTCTGGAACTGAATATTTCAACAGAATTCTTTGTTGGTTCCTACATTTGCAAAATAAGGGCAAATGTTTGCATATATGTATTATAACGAGAAAAGGTGAAATAGGTGTGTGTTTTTAAAATAATAATAACAGTTCCTATATCATATCGACTTTGTAATAATCATTCAAAATTTTATTAAATAAAATTTCCAAAAATGACGAATTAAAATTTCGTCATTATAATAATTTTGTTTTGTGTATGCTCATCATACACACAATTATTGTCACTATACAAAAAACATTTCACACATATTCATAAATATAATACAAAAGATATAAATTTACATGTATAAAAATAAATTTTTATAATATATAATGTGCTCTCGACTTGCTCAGATTGTATTTCTTTTTAAATTCCATATTTTTTTTTTATATTATTACTTCCATGTTCCTTAAGGAAATGGAAGAATTGTGATGGCAAAAAAAATCGTGTTCGAGATTATTGCAGATTCTGATTGTACTACACTCAAAACATTAAAAAAAGTCGTTTTTCGAAAAGTGTCTGTGTCTGTCTGTAGATTTTTTTTCTATGGCAAACGATAACAGCTGCAAATTCAAACAGAATCAAATAATTTTTTTCATACAGGCCTGGCTTGCAGAGTACTCAAGACCTATTGTTTTTGGTGAAGATCGGTTAAGGGAAAGGGGTAGTTTACCGGCATCGGTTTTTTTTTATCAATGGTAATTTTCTTTTGGCATACGATAACAGCCGCAAAATCAAACAGAATCAAATAATGTTTGGCATACAGCCCTGAATTGTAGAGTTCTCATGACTTGTAGTTTTTGGTGAAGATCGGTTAAGGGAAAGGGGTAATTTACCTACAACGTTTTATGTTTTAACAAGGGTATTTTCTATGGCAAAAGATAACAGCCGCAAATTCAAACAGAATCAAATAATTTTTTGCATACAGCCTTGATTTGCAGAGTACTAAAGATCTGTTGTTTGTGGTGCAGATCGGTTAAGGGGAAGGGGTAGTTTACCTGCAACGTTTTTTTATCATGGGTAATTTTCTATGGCAAACGATAAAAGCCGCAAATTCAAACAGAATCAAATACTTTTTTGCATACGTCCCTGAATTGTAGATATTGCAAGGACTTTTGATTTTGGTGAAGATCGGTTAAGGGGAAGGGGTAGTTTACCAGAAACCTTTTAATTTTTAACAACAGTAAAGTACTTGAAAATTCATTAAAACCTTTTCAAACAATGGTAATTGTTAAAAATAAAATAATTTTGTTGCCAGGCAATAAAATTATAATTTTTTCATTTTTGTGTAAATCATGTATGAGTGAAAATATATCGTTCGTGGCAGGTAAGCATATCTCAATTATGTAATGTTTACGTTTCCATTTTATTATTATGATTACTGCAATAAAAAGGCAGGGAAGACACACACACACACAAAATTCGCTTTATTTCTGGCCTCACTCATGTTTATTTTCTTACATTTGCACGCTTTTTAAATGGAAAGTGCCGAAACCCACACCAACATAACGCGTGCAAGCCGAAAAAGTGTCCAGCGTGGATAGCGATTTGCTTCCTGTGGATCGCTGGGCAGTATAACTGCACGTGTTTACAGAGGAACGATTGATAGACAGACTTTTCGTCTTTAGGGAATGAACCCTCTGCAAGATGCTGAGGGTCCATGAGTGACTTCGGAGCGCTCCTTCTTTTCCACGTGTTTGTTCTGTGAAACGTACACTGTAGATTCGCAAATTTACTCTAAGCAACGCTCAATGCAAATGTTGAAATTATTTGTCCACGGTGTACCCTCATACACACTAAACCTGCTCTGATGTTTTAATTACGGACATCATAATATTAAAACTTTGGAAACTTGAGCACTACTTAATGGAGATCAATCATTAACTTATACAAGCTATTAATTTTATGCATATGTTTTATATATATGTGTACTACGTTATCGGCAACAAAGAAATAGTTTTTGTTAAAATTCCTTCTCGGGATGTTTGGCCGTAGTCCAATGTTTTCTACAAAACCAGACGTTTCGGCAATGCCATTGACTTCCATCATCAGTGAAAATCGAGTGCGATAACGTGAGGTGGTATACGTTAGTGACCACAGTACTGTGGTTAAGGCTGAAGCAGTAAGTATAAAGAAGTAGTTTCTATGGTAATATTTCATTTCGAAAACGATTTTAAATATAAATCTTAGAACATGGAAGTCATGTTTGGTTCTCCATACCGATATTAATTTAAATCGTCTATGCGTGAAGATCCGCAACCACAGGCTAGCAGACCACAAAATAATTTTGTGACCACATAATTACATAATTATATCAATACGTAGTTACTGCGTAATTATTTGCGTAGCTCAGTTTCTAAATAAGAATAATGTACCTACTTTTCGTAGATAAAGGGTCTCTATTAGACGACTACCCCATAATAACAGAAATATATATAATTAGTGAAAATAGTTTGAGGGTGGGGAATATTTATTTAGAAATTATCGAACCGAATTCAAGTAAATGATTTTAAACATAAATAATAGAAAACGGAATTCATGTATGGTTCTCCATACCGATATTTTATCTTCCAAGGTACTTATGTTCAATTTATTTCAAAATAATGTTTGTTTAGTAACCTTGTTACTTTTTTCTCATTTCGTTACTCTTTAGTATACAGTACCAAGAATGCAAACATTCTTGTTTGGCTACAATGCTATCTTGAAAATTGTGAAACTTGCCGATAGTATTTTTTACTTCTCCTTAGCCTTCAAAACAATTGATACATTGTTTTCAAACGTTATGAATTGCTAAAGTTTTGTTTCCTTCATTTTAGTATTTAAGCAGTTTGCAAGTTTTATAAGTAAATAACTAATGTTAACCTTCTAAATTAATAGGACGATGTTTCTTAATAAAAAAGATAAGAATGGAACAGGAAATTTAATTTAATTTCAGGATTCCAAGATGCACCGAAATAAGTAACATTCAGTACCCTTCAAATACTTAATGACAGTCTTTCATGTTCACATGGCAACTACTTACTACACGACCTAACCTAAAACGTGTGTAGTTTAACGACTTAGCTTTAAAATCATTAAGAGTTTTATAATTATCATTAATGAAACAACTTAAATGATTGTAATATATCCTTAATGAAGTGCATTAAGAATTATGGCTTTTCAACACAGGCATTAATGCATTAGTGCATACTTAATTGACTCGAATTATGTTTTACTTTTAAATTGTCTATACTTCTGGAACTGAATATTTCAACAGAATTCTTTGTTGGTTCCTACATTTGCAAAATAAGGGCAAATGTTTGCATATATGTATTATAACGAGAAAAGGTGAAATAGGTGTGTGTTTTTAAAATAATAATAACAGTTCCTATATCATATCGACTTTGTAATAATCATTCAAAATTTTATTAAATAAAATTTCCAAAAATGACGAATTAAAATTTCGTCATTATAATAATTTTGTTTTGTGTATGCTTATCATACACACAATTATTGTCACTATACAAAAAACATTTCACACATATTCATAAATATAATACAAAAGATATAAATTTACATGTATAAAAATAAATTTTTATAATATATAATGTGCTCTCGACTTGCTCAGATTGTATTTCTTTTTAAATTCCATATTTTTTTTTTATATTATTACTTCCATGTTCCTTAAGGAAATGGAAGAATTGTGATGGCAAAAAAAATCGTGTTCGAGATTATTGCAGATTCTGATTGTACTACACTCAAAACATTAAAAAAAGTCGTTTTTCGAAAAGTGTCTGTGTCTGTCTGTAGATTTTTTTTCTATGGCAAACGATAACAGCTGCAAATTCAAACAGAATCAAATAATTTTTTTCATACAGGCCTGGCTTGCAGAGTACTCAAGACCTATTGTTTTTGGTGAAGATCGGTTAAGGGAAAGGGGTAGTTTACCGGCATCGGTTTTTTTTTATCAATGGTAATTTTCTTTTGGCATACGATAACAGCCGCAAAATCAAACAGAATCAAATAATGTTTGGCATACAGCCCTGAATTGTAGAGTTCTCATGACTTGTAGTTTTTGGTGAAGATCGGTTAAGGGAAAGGGGTAATTTACCTACAACGTTTTATGTTTTAACAAGGGTATTTTCTATGGCAAAAGATAACAGCCGCAAATTCAAACAGAATCAAATAATTTTTTGCATACAGCCTTGATTTGCAGAGTACTAAAGATCTGTTGTTTGTGGTGCAGATCGGTTAAGGGGAAGGGGTAGTTTACCTGCAACGTTTTTTTATCATGGGTAATTTTCTATGGCAAACGATAAAAGCCGCAAATTCAAACAGAATCAAATACTTTTTTGCATACGTCCCTGAATTGTAGATATTGCAAGGACTTTTGATTTTGGTGAAGATCGGTTAAGGGGAAGGGGTAGTTTACCAGAAACCTTTTAATTTTTAACAACAGTAAAGTACTTGAAAATTCATTAAAACCTTTTCAAACAATGGTAATTGTTAAAAATAAAATAATTTTGTTGCCAGGCAATAAAATTATAATTTTTTCATTTTTGTGTAAATCATGTATGAGTGAAAATATATCGTTCGTGGCAGGTAAGCATATCTCAATTATGTAATGTTTACGTTTCCATTTTATTATTATGATTACTGCAATAAAAAGGCAGGGAAGACACACACACACACAAAATTCGCTTTATTTCTGGCCTCACTCATGTTTATTTTCTTACATTTGCACGCTTTTTAAATGGAAAGTGCCGAAACCCACACCAACATAACGCGTGCAAGCCGAAAAAGTGTCCAGCGTGGATAGCGATTTGCTTCCTGTGGATCGCTGGGCAGTATAACTGCACGTGTTTACAGAGGAACGATTGATAGACAGACTTTTCGTCTTTAGGGAATGAACCCTCTGCAAGATGCTGAGGGTCCATGAGTGACTTCGGAGCGCTCCTTCTTTTCCACGTGTTTGTTCTGTGAAACGTACACTGTAGATTCGCAAATTTACTCTAAGCAACGCTCAATAGGAAATGTTGAAATTATTTGTCCACGGTGTACCCTCATACACACTAAACCTGCTCTGATGTTTTAATTACGGACATCATAATATTAAAACTTTGGAAACTTGAGCACTACTTAATGGAGATCAATCATTAACTTATACAAGCTATTAATTTTATGCATATGTTTTATATATATGTGTACTACGTTATCGGCAACAAAGAAATAGTTTTTGTTAAAATTCCTTCTCGGGATGTTTGGCCGTAGTCCAATGTTTTCTACAAAACCAGACGTTTCGGCAATGCCATTGACTTCCATCATCAGTGAAAATCGAGTGCGATAACGTGAGGTGGTATACGTTAGTGACCACAGTACTGTGGTTAAGGCTGAAGCAGTAAGTAGAAAGAAGTAGTTTCTATGGTAATATTTCATTTCGAAAACGATTTTAAATATAAATCTTAGAACATGGAAGTCATGTATGGTTCTCCATACCGATATTAATTTAAATCGTCTATGCGTGAAGATCCGCAACCACAGGCTAGCAGACCACAAAATAATTTTGTGACCACATAATTACATAATTATATGAATACGTAGTTACTGCGTAATTATTTGCGTAGCTCAGTTTCTAAATAATAATAATGTACCTACTTTTCGTAGATAAAGGGTCTCTATTAGACGACTACCCCATAATAACAGAAATATCTATAATTAGTGAAAATAGTTTGAGGGTGGGGAATATTTATTTAGAAATTATCGAACCGAATTCAAGTAAATGATTTTAAACATAAATAATAGAAAACGGAATTCATGTATGGTTCTCCATACCGATATTTTATCTTCCAAGGTACTTATGTTCAATTTATTTCAAAATAATGTTTGTTTAGTAACCTTGTTACTTTTTTCTCATTTCGTTACTCTTTAGTATACAGTACCAAGAATGCAAACATTCTTGTTTGGCTACAATGCTATCTTGAAAATTGTGAAACTTGCCGATAGTATTTTTTACTTCTCCTTAGCCTTCAAAACAATTGATACATTGTTTTCAAACGTTATGAATTGCTAAAGTTTTGTTTCCTTCATTTTAGTATTTAAGCAGTTTGCAAGTTTTATAAGTAAATAACTAATGTTAACCTTCTAAATTAATAGGACGATGTTTCTTAATAAAAAAGATAAGAATGGAACAGGAAATTTAATTTAATTTCAGGATTCCAAGATGCACGGAAATAAGTAACATTCAGTACCCTTCAAATACTTAATGACAGTCTTTTATGTTCACATGGCAACTACTTACTACACGACCTAACCTAAAACGTGTGTAGTTTAACGACGTAGCTTTAAAATCATTAAGAGTTTTATAATTATCATTAATGAAACAACTTAAATGATTGTAATATATCCTTAATGAAGTGCATTAAGAATTATGGCTTTTCAACACAGGCATTAATGCATTAGTGCATACTTAATTGACTCGAATTATGTTTTACTTTTAAATTGTCTATACTTCTGGAACTGAATATTTCAACAGAATTCTTTGTTGGTTCCTACATTTGCAAAATAAGGGCAAATGTTTGCATATATGTATTATAACGAGAAAAGGTGAAATAGGTGTGTGTTTTTAAAATAATAATAACAGTTCCTATATCATATCGACTTTGTAATAATCATTCAAAATTTTATTAAATAAAATTTCCAAAAATGACGAATTAAAATTTCGTCATTATAATAATTTTGTTTTGTGTATGCTCATCATACACACAATTATTGTCACTATACAAAAAACATTTCACACATATTCATAAATATAATACAAAAGATATAAATTTACATGTATAAAAATAAATTTTTATAATATATAATGTGCTCTCGACTTGCTCAGATTGTATTTCTTTTTAAATTCCATATTTTTTTTTTATATTATTACTTCCATGTTCCTTAAGGAAATGGAAGAATTGTGATGGCAAAAAAAATCGTGTTCGAGATTATTGCAGATTCTGATTGTACTACACTCAAAACATTAAAAAAAGTCGTTTTTCGAAAAGTGTCTGTGTCTGTCTGTAGATTTTTTTTCTATGGCAAACGATAACAGCTGCAAATTCAAACAGAATCAAATAATTTTTTTCATACAGGCCTGGCTTGCAGAGTACTCAAGACCTATTGTTTTTGGTGAAGATCGGTTAAGGGAAAGGGGTAGTTTACCGGCATCGGTTTTTTTTTATCAATGGTAATTTTCTTTTGGCATACGATAACAGCCGCAAAATCAAACAGAATCAAATAATGTTTGGCATACAGCCCTGAATTGTAGAGTTCTCATGACTTGTAGTTTTTGGTGAAGATCGGTTAAGGGAAAGGGGTAATTTACCTACAACGTTTTATGTTTTAACAAGGGTATTTTCTATGGCAAAAGATAACAGCCGCAAATTCAAACAGAATCAAATAATTTTTTGCATACAGCCTTGATTTGCAGAGTACTAAAGATCTGTTGTTTGTGGTGCAGATCGGTTAAGGGGAAGGGGTAGTTTACCTGCAACGTTTTTTTATCATGGGTAATTTTCTATGGCAAACGATAAAAGCCGCAAATTCAAACAGAATCAAATACTTTTTTGCATACGTCCCTGAATTGTAGATATTGCAAGGACTTTTGATTTTGGTGAAGATCGGTTAAGGGGAAGGGGTAGTTTACCAGAAACCTTTTAATTTTTAACAACAGTAAAGTACTTGAAAATTCATTAAAACCTTTTCAAACAATGGTAATTGTTAAAAATAAAATAATTTTGTTGCCAGGCAATAAAATTATAATTTTTTCATTTTTGTGTAAATCATGTATGAGTGAAAATATATCGTTCGTGGCAGGTAAGCATATCTCAATTATGTAATGTTTACGTTTCCATTTTATTATTATGATTACTGCAATAAAAAGGCAGGGAAGACACACACACACACAAAATTCGCTTTATTTCTGGCCTCACTCATGTTTATTTTCTTACATTTGCACGCTTTTTAAATGGAAAGTGCCGAAACCCACACCAACATAACGCGTGCAAGCCGAAAAAGTGTCCAGCGTGGATAGCGATTTGCTTCCTGTGGATCGCTGGGCAGTATAACTGCACGTGTTTACAGAGGAACGATTGATAGACAGACTTTTCGTCTTTAGGGAATGAACCCTCTGCAAGATGCTGAGGGTCCATGAGTGACTTCGGAGCGCTCCTTCTTTTCCACGTGTTTGTTCTGTGAAACGTACACTGTAGATTCGCAAATTTACTCTAAGCAACGCTCAATGCAAATGTTGAAATTATTTGTCCACGGTGTACCCTCATACACACTAAACCTGCTCTGATGTTTTAATTACGGACATCATAATATTAAAACTTTGGAAACTTGAGCACTACTTAATGGAGATCAATCATTAACTTATACAAGCTATTAATTTTATGCATATGTTTTATATATATGTGTACTACGTTATCGGCAACAAAGAAATAGTTTTTGTTAAAATTCCTTCTCGGGATGTTTGGCCGTAGTCCAATGTTTTCTACAAAACCAGACGTTTCGGCAATGCCATTGACTTCCATCATCAGTGAAAATCGAGTGCGATAACGTGAGGTGGTATACGTTAGTGACCACAGTACTGTGGTTAAGGCTGAAGCAGTAAGTATAAAGAAGTAGTTTCTATGGTAATATTTCATTTCGAAAACGATTTTAAATATAAATCTTAGAACATGGAAGTCATGTTTGGTTCTCCATACCGATATTAATTTAAATCGTCTATGCGTGAAGATCCGCAACCACAGGCTAGCAGACCACAAAATAATTTTGTGACCACATAATTACATAATTATATCAATACGTAGTTACTGCGTAATTATTTGCGTAGCTCAGTTTCTAAATAAGAATAATGTACCTACTTTTCGTAGATAAAGGGTCTCTATTAGACGACTACCCCATAATAACAGAAATATCTATAATTAGTGAAAATAGTTTGAGGGTGGGGAATATTTATTTAGAAATTATCGAACCGAATTCAAGTAAATGATTTTAAACATAAATCATAGAAAACGGAATTCATGTATGGTTCTCCATACCGATATTTTATCTTCCAAGGTACTTATGTTCAATTTATTTCAAAATAATGTTTGTTTAGTAACCTTGTTACTTTTTTCTCATTTCGTTACTCTTTAGTATACAGTACCAAGAATGCAAACATTCTTGTTTGGCTACAATGCTATCTTGAAAATTGTGAAACTTGCCGATAGTATTTTTTACTTCTCCTTAGCCTTCAAAACAATTGATACATTGTTTTCAAACGTTATGAATTGCTAAAGTTTTGTTTCCTTCATTTTAGTATTTAAGCAGTTTGCAAGTTTTATAAGTAAATAACTAATGTTAACCTTCTAAATTAATAGGACGATGTTTCTTAATAAAAAAGATAAGAATGGAACAGGAAATTTAATTTAATTTCAGGATTCCAAGATGCACCGAAATAAGTAACATTCAGTACCCTTCAAATACTTAATGACAGTCTTTCATGTTCACATGGCAACTACTTACTACACGACCTAACCTAAAACGTGTGTAGTTTAACGACTTAGCTTTAAAATCATTAAGAGTTTTATAATTATCATTAATGAAACAACTTAAATGATTGTAATATATCCTTAATGAAGTGCATTAAGAATTATGGCTTTTCAACACAGGCATTAATGCATTAGTGCATACTTAATTGACTCGAATTATGTTTTACTTTTAAATTGTCTATACTTCTGGAACTGAATATTTCAACAGAATTCTTTGTTGGTTCCTACATTTGCAAAATAAGGGCAAATGTTTGCATATATGTATTATAACGAGAAAAGGTGAAATAGGTGTGTGTTTTTAAAATAATAATAACAGTTCCTATATCATATCGACTTTGTAATAATCATTCAAAATTTTATTAAATAAAATTTCCAAAAATGACGAATTAAAATTTCGTCATTATAATAATTTTGTTTTGTGTATGCTCATCATACACACAATTATTGTCACTATACAAAAAACATTTCACACATATTCATAAATATAATACAAAAGATATAAATTTACATGTATAAAAATAAATTTTTATAATATATAATGTGCTCTCGACTTGCTCAGATTGTATTTCTTTTTAAATTCCATATTTTTTTTTTATATTATTACTTCCATGTTCCTTAAGGAAATGGAAGAATTGTGATGGCAAAAAAAATCGTGTTCGAGATTATTGCAGATTCTGATTGTACTACACTCAAAACATTAAAAAAAGTCGTTTTTCGAAAAGTGTCTGTGTCTGTCTGTAGATTTTTTTTCTATGGCAAACGATAACAGCTGCAAATTCAAACAGAATCAAATAATTTTTTTCATACAGGCCTGGCTTGCAGAGTACTCAAGACCTATTGTTTTTGGTGAAGATCGGTTAAGGGAAAGGGGTAGTTTACCGGCATCGGTTTTTTTTTATCAATGGTAATTTTCTTTTGGCATACGATAACAGCCGCAAAATCAAACAGAATCAAATAATGTTTGGCATACAGCCCTGAATTGTAGAGTTCTCATGACTTGTAGTTTTTGGTGAAGATCGGTTAAGGGAAAGGGGTAATTTACCTACAACGTTTTATGTTTTAACAAGGGTATTTTCTATGGCAAAAGATAACAGCCGCAAATTCAAACAGAATCAAATAATTTTTTGCATACAGCCTTGATTTGCAGAGTACTAAAGATCTGTTGTTTGTGGTGCAGATCGGTTAAGGGGAAGGGGTAGTTTACCTGCAACGTTTTTTTATCATGGGTAATTTTCTATGGCAAACGATAAAAGCCGCAAATTCAAACAGAATCAAATACTTTTTTGCATACGTCCCTGAATTGTAGATATTGCAAGGACTTTTGATTTTGGTGAAGATCGGTTAAGGGGAAGGGGTAGTTTACCAGAAACCTTTTAATTTTTAACAACAGTAAAGTACTTGAAAATTCATTAAAACCTTTTCAAACAATGGTAATTGTTAAAAATAAAATAATTTTGTTGCCAGGCAATAAAATTATAATTTTTTCATTTTTGTGTAAATCATGTATGAGTGAAAATATATCGTTCGTGGCAGGTAAGCATATCTCAATTATGTAATGTTTACGTTTCCATTTTATTATTATGATTACTGCAATAAAAAGGCAGGGAAGACACACACACACACAAAATTCGCTTTATTTCTGGCCTCACTCATGTTTATTTTCTTACATTTGCACGCTTTTTAAATGGAAAGTGCCGAAACCCACACCAACATAACGCGTGCAAGCCGAAAAAGTGTCCAGCGTGGATAGCGATTTGCTTCCTGTGGATCGCTGGGCAGTATAACTGCACGTGTTTACAGAGGAACGATTGATAGACAGACTTTTCGTCTTTAGGGAATGAACCCTCTGCAAGATGCTGAGGGTCCATGAGTGACTTCGGAGCGCTCCTTCTTTTCCACGTGTTTGTTCTGTGAAACGTACACTGTAGATTCGCAAATTTACTCTAAGCAACGCTCAATGCAAATGTTGAAATTATTTGTCCACGGTGTACCCTCATACACACTAAACCTGCTCTGATGTTTTAATTACGGACATCATAATATTAAAACTTTGGAAACTTGAGCACTACTTAATGGAGATCAATCATTAACTTATACAAGCTATTAATTTTATGCATATGTTTTATATATATGTGTACTACGTTATCGGCAACAAAGAAATAGTTTTTGTTAAAATTCCTTCTCGGGATGTTTGGCCGTAGTCCAATGTTTTCTACAAAACCAGACGTTTCGGCAATGCCATTGACTTCCATCATCAGTGAAAATCGAGTGCGATAACGTGAGGTGGTATACGTTAGTGACCACAGTACTGTGGTTAAGGCTGAAGCAGTAAGTATAAAGAAGTAGTTTCTATGGTAATATTTCATTTCGAAAACGATTTTAAATATAAATCTTAGAACATGGAAGTCATGTTTGGTTCTCCATACCGATATTAATTTAAATCGTCTATGCGTGAAGATCCGCAACCACAGGCTAGCAGACCACAAAATAATTTTGTGACCACATAATTACATAATTATATCAATACGTAGTTACTGCGTAATTATTTGCGTAGCTCAGTTTCTAAATAAGAATAATGTACCTACTTTTCGTAGATAAAGGGTCTCTATTAGACGACTACCCCATAATAACAGAAATATCTATAATTAGTGAAAATAGTTTGAGGGTGGGGAATATTTATTTAGAAATTATCGAACCGAATTCAAGTAAATGATTTTAAACATAAATCATAGAAAACGGAATTCATGTATGGTTCTCCATACCGATATTTTATCTTCCAAGGTACTTATGTTCAATTTATTTCAAAATAATGTTTGTTTAGTAACCTTGTTACTTTTTTCTCATTTCGTTACTCTTTAGTATACAGTACCAAGAATGCAAACATTCTTGTTTGGCTACAATGCTATCTTGAAAATTGTGAAACTTGCCGATAGTATTTTTTACTTCTCCTTAGCCTTCAAAACAATTGATACATTGTTTTCAAACGTTATGAATTGCTAAAGTTTTGTTTCCTTCATTTTAGTATTTAAGCAGTTTGCAAGTTTTATAAGTAAATAACTAATGTTAACCTTCTAAATTAATAGGACGATGTTTCTTAATAAAAAAGATAAGAATGGAACAGGAAATTTAATTTAATTTCAGGATTCCAAGATGCACCGAAATAAGTAACATTCAGTACCCTTCAAATACTTAATGACAGTCTTTCATGTTCACATGGCAACTACTTACTACACGACCTAACCTAAAACGTGTGTAGTTTAACGACTTAGCTTTAAAATCATTAAGAGTTTTATAATTATCATTAATGAAACAACTTAAATGATTGTAATATATCCTTAATGAAGTGCATTAAGAATTATGGCTTTTCAACACAGGCATTAATGCATTAGTGCATACTTAATTGACTCGAATTATGTTTTACTTTTAAATTGTCTATACTTCTGGAACTGAATATTTCAACAGAATTCTTTGTTGGTTCCTACATTTGCAAAATAAGGGCAAATGTTTGCATATATGTATTATAACGAGAAAAGGTGAAATAGGTGTGTGTTTTTAAAATAATAATAACAGTTCCTATATCATATCGACTTTGTAATAATCATTCAAAATTTTATTAAATAAAATTTCCAAAAATGACGAATTAAAATTTCGTCATTATAATAATTTTGTTTTGTGTATGCTCATCATACACACAATTATTGTCACTATACAAAAAACATTTCACACATATTCATAAATATAATACAAAAGATATAAATTTACATGTATAAAAATAAATTTTTATAATATATAATGTGCTCTCGACTTGCTCAGATTGTATTTCTTTTTAAATTCCATATTTTTTTTTTATATTATTACTTCCATGTTCCTTAAGGAAATGGAAGAATTGTGATGGCAAAAAAAATCGTGTTCGAGATTATTGCAGATTCTGATTGTACTACACTCAAAACATTAAAAAAAGTCGTTTTTCGAAAAGTGTCTGTGTCTGTCTGTAGATTTTTTTTCTATGGCAAACGATAACAGCTGGAAATTCAAACAGAATCAAATAATTTTTTTCATACAGGCCTGGCTTGCAGAGTACTCAAGACCTATTGTTTTTGGTGAAGATCGGTTAAGGGAAAGGGGTAGTTTACCGGCATCGGTTTTTTTTTATCAATGGTAATTTTCTTTTGGCATACGATAACAGCCGCAAAATCAAACAGAATCAAATAATGTTTGGCATACAGCCCTGAATTGTAGAGTTCTCATGACTTGTAGTTTTTGGTGAAGATCGGTTAAGGGAAAGGGGTAATTTACCTACAACGTTTTATGTTTTAACAAGGGTATTTTCTATGGCAAAAGATAACAGCCGCAAATTCAAACAGAATCAAATAATTTTTTGCATACAGCCTTGATTTGCAGAGTACTAAAGATCTGTTGTTTGTGGTGCAGATCGGTTAAGGGGAAGGGGTAGTTTACCTGCAACGTTTTTTTATCATGGGTAATTTTCTATGGCAAACGATAAAAGCCGCAAATTCAAACAGAATCAAATACTTTTTTGCATACGTCCCTGAATTGTAGATATTGCAAGGACTTTTGATTTTGGTGAAGATCGGTTAAGGGGAAGGGGTAGTTTACCAGAAACCTTTTAATTTTTAACAACAGTAAAGTACTTGAAAATTCATTAAAACCTTTTCAAACAATGGTAATTGTTAAAAATAAAATAATTTTGTTGCCAGGCAATAAAATTATAATTTTTTCATTTTTGTGTAAATCATGTATGAGTGAAAATATATCGTTCGTGGCAGGTAAGCATATCTCAATTATGTAATGTTTACGTTTCCATTTTATTATTATGATTACTGCAATAAAAAGGCAGGGAAGACACACACACACACAAAATTCGCTTTATTTCTGGCCTCACTCATGTTTATTTTCTTACATTTGCACGCTTTTTAAATGGAAAGTGCCGAAACCCACACCAACATAACGCGTGCAAGCCGAAAAAGTGTCCAGCGTGGATAGCGATTTGCTTCCTGTGGATCGCTGGGCAGTATAACTGCACGTGTTTACAGAGGAACGATTGATAGACAGACTTTTCGTCTTTAGGGAATGAACCCTCTGCAAGATGCTGAGGGTCCATGAGTGACTTCGGAGCGCTCCTTCTTTTCCACGTGTTTGTTCTGTGAAACGTACACTGTAGATTCGCAAATTTACTCTAAGCAACGCTCAATAGGAAATGTTGAAATTATTTGTCCACGGTGTACCCTCATACACACTAAACCTGCTCTGATGTTTTAATTACGGACATCATAATATTAAAACTTTGGAAACTTGAGCACTACTTAATGGAGATCAATCATTAACTTATACAAGCTATTAATTTTATGCATATGTTTTATATATATGTGTACTACGTTATCGGCAACAAAGAAATAGTTTTTGTTAAAATTCCTTCTCGGGATGTTTGGCCGTAGTCCAATGTTTTCTACAAAACCAGACGTTTCGGCAATGCCATTGACTTCCATCATCAGTGAAAATCGAGTGCGATAACGTGAGGTGGTATACGTTAGTGACCACAGTACTGTGGTTAAGGCTGAAGCAGTAAGTAGAAAGAAGTAGTTTCTATGGTAATATTTCATTTCGAAAACGATTTTAAATATAAATCTTAGAACATGGAAGTCATGTATGGTTCTCCATACCGATATTAATTTAAATCGTCTATGCGTGAAGATCCGCAACCACAGGCTAGCAGACCACAAAATAATTTTGTGACCACATAATTACATAATTATATGAATACGTAGTTACTGCGTAATTATTTGCGTAGCTCAGTTTCTAAATAATAATAATGTACCTACTTTTCGTAGATAAAGGGTCTCTATTAGACGACTACCCCATAATAACAGAAATATCTATAATTAGTGAAAATAGTTTGAGGGTGGGGAATATTTATTTAGAAATTATCGAACCGAATTCAAGTAAATGATTTTAAACATAAATAATAGAAAACGGAATTCATGTATGGTTCTCCATACCGATATTTTATCTTCCAAGGTACTTATGTTCAATTTATTTCAAAATAATGTTTGTTTAGTAACCTTGTTACTTTTTTCTCATTTCGTTACTCTTTAGTATACAGTACCAAGAATGCAAACATTCTTGTTTGGCTACAATGCTATCTTGAAAATTGTGAAACTTGCCGATAGTATTTTTTACTTCTCCTTAGCCTTCAAAACAATTGATACATTGTTTTCAAACGTTATGAATTGCTAAAGTTTTGTTTCCTTCATTTTAGTATTTAAGCAGTTTGCAAGTTTTATAAGTAAATAACTAATGTTAACCTTCTAAATTAATAGGACGATGTTTCTTAATAAAAAAGATAAGAATGGAACAGGAAATTTAATTTAATTTCAGGATTCCAAGATGCACGGAAATAAGTAACATTCAGTACCCTTCAAATACTTAATGACAGTCTTTTATGTTCACATGGCAACTACTTACTACACGACCTAACCTAAAACGTGTGTAGTTTAACGACGTAGCTTTAAAATCATTAAGAGTTTTATAATTATCATTAATGAAACAACTTAAATGATTGTAATATATCCTTAATGAAGTGCATTAAGAATTATGGCTTTTCAACACAGGCATTAATGCATTAGTGCATACTTAATTGACTCGAATTATGTTTTACTTTTAAATTGTCTATACTTCTGGAACTGAATATTTCAACAGAATTCTTTGTTGGTTCCTACATTTGCAAAATAAGGGCAAATGTTTGCATATATGTATTATAACGAGAAAAGGTGAAATAGGTGTGTGTTTTTAAAATAATAATAACAGTTCCTATATCATATCGACTTTGTAATAATCATTCAAAATTTTATTAAATAAAATTTCCAAAAATGACGAATTAAAATTTCGTCATTATAATAATTTTGTTTTGTGTATGCTCATCATACACACAATTATTGTCACTATACAAAAAACATTTCACACATATTCATAAATATAATACAAAAGATATAAATTTACATGTATAAAAATAAATTTTTTAATATATAATGTGCTCTCGACTTGCTCAGATTGTATTTCTTTTTAAATTCCATATTTTTTTTTTATATTATTACTTCCATGTTCCTTAAGGAAATGGAAGAATTGTGATGGCAAAAAAAATCGTGTTCGAGATTATTGCAGATTCTGATTGTACTACACTCAAAACATTAAAAAAAGTCGTTTTTCGAAAAGTGTCTGTGTCTGTCTGTAGATTTTTTTTCTATGGCAAACGATAACAGCTGCAAATTCAAACAGAATCAAATAATTTTTTTCATACAGGCCTGGCTTGCAGAGTACTCAAGACCTATTGTTTTTGGTGAAGATCGGTTAAGGGAAAGGGGTAGTTTACCGGCATCGGTTTTTTTTTATCAATGGTAATTTTCTTTTGGCATACGATAACAGCCGCAAAATCAAACAGAATCAAATAATGTTTGGCATACAGCCCTGAATTGTAGAGTTCTCATGACTTGTAGTTTTTGGTGAAGATCGGTTAAGGGAAAGGGGTAATTTACCTACAACGTTTTATGTTTTAACAAGGGTATTTTCTATGGCAAAAGATAACAGCCGCAAATTCAAACAGAATCAAATAATTTTTTGCATACAGCCTTGATTTGCAGAGTACTAAAGATCTGTTGTTTGTGGTGCAGATCGGTTAAGGGGAAGGGGTAGTTTACCTGCAACGTTTTTTTATCATGGGTAATTTTCTATGGCAAACGATAAAAGCCGCAAATTCAAACAGAATCAAATACTTTTTTGCATACGTCCCTGAATTGTAGATATTGCAAGGACTTTTGATTTTGGTGAAGATCGGTTAAGGGGAAGGGGTAGTTTACCAGAAACCTTTTAATTTTTAACAACAGTAAAGTACTTGAAAATTCATTAAAACCTTTTCAAACAATGGTAATTGTTAAAAATAAAATAATTTTGTTGCCAGGCAATAAAATTATAATTTTTTCATTTTTGTGTAAATCATGTATGAGTGAAAATATATCGTTCGTGGCAGGTAAGCATATCTCAATTATGTAATGTTTACGTTTCCATCTTATTATTATGATTACTGCAATAAAAAGGCAGGGAAGACACACACACACACAAAATTCGCTTTATTTCTGGCCTCACTCATGTTTATTTTCTTACATTTGCACGCTTTTTAAATGGAAAGTGCCGAAACCCACACCAACATAACGCGTGCAAGCCGAAAAAGTGTCCAGCGTGGATAGCGATTTGCTTCCTGTGGATCGCTGGGCAGTATAACTGCACGTGTTTACAGAGGAACGATTGATAGACAGACTTTTCGTCTTTAGGGAATGAACCCTCTGCAAGATGCTGAGGGTCCATGAGTGACTTCGGAGCGCTCCTTCTTTTCCACGTGTTTGTTCTGTGAAACGTACACTGTAGATTCGCAAATTTACTCTAAGCAACGCTCAATAGGAAATGTTGAAATTATTTGTCCACGGTGTACCCTCATACACACTAAACCTGCTCTGATGTTTTAATTACGGACATCATAATATTAAAACTTTGGAAACTTGAGCACTACTTAATGGAGATCAATCATTAACTTATACAAGCTATTAATTTTATGCATATGTTTTATATATATGTGTACTACGTTATCGGCAACAAAGAAATAGTTTTTGTTAAAATTCCTTCTCGGGATGTTTGGCCGTAGTCCAATGTTTTCTACAAAACCAGACGTTTCGGCAATGCCATTGACTTCCATCATCAGTGAAAATCGAGTGCGATAACGTGAGGTGGTATACGTTAGTGACCACAGTACTGTGGTTAAGGCTGAAGCAGTAAGTATAAAGAAGTAGTTTCTATGGTAATATTTCATTTCGAAAACGATTTTAAATATAAATCTTAGAACATGGAAGTCATGTTTGGTTCTCCATACCGATATTAATTTAAATCGTCTATGCGTGAAGATCCGCAACCACAGGCTAGCAGACCACAAAATAATTTTGTGACCACATAATTACATAATTATATCAATACGTAGTTACTGCGTAATTATTTGCGTAGCTCAGTTTCTAAATAAGAATAATGTACCTACTTTTCGTAGATAAAGGGTCTCTATTAGACGACTACCCCATAATAACAGAAATATCTATAATTAGTGAAAATAGTTTGAGGGTGGGGAATATTTATTTAGAAATTATCGAACCGAATTCAAGTAAATGATTTTAAACATAAATAATAGAAAACGGAATTCATGTATGGTTCTCCATACCGATATTTTATCTTCCAAGGTACTTATGTTCAATTTATTTCAAAATAATGTTTGTTTAGTAACCTTGTTACTTTTTTCTCATTTCGTTACTCTTTAGTATACAGTACCAAGAATGCAAACATTCTTGTTTGGCTACAATGCTATCTTGAAAATTGTGAAACTTGCCGATAGTATTTTTTACTTCTCCTTAGCCTTCAAAACAATTGATACATTGTTTTCAAACGTTATGAATTGCTAAAGTTTTGTTTCCTTCATTTTAGTATTTAAGCAGTTTGCAAGTTTTATAAGTAAATAACTAATGTTAACCTTCTAAATTAATAGGACGATGTTTCTTAATAAAAAAGATAAGAATGGAACAGGAAATTTAATTTAATTTCAGGATTCCAAGATGCACGGAAATAAGTAACATTCAGTACCCTTCAAATACTTAATGACAGTCTTTTATGTTCACATGGCAACTACTTACTACACGACCTAACCTAAAACGTGAGTAGTTTAACGACGTAGCTTTAAAATCATTAAGAGTTTTATAATTATCATTAATGAAACAACTTAAATGATTGTAATATATCCTTAATGAAGTGCATTAAGAATTATGGCTTTTCAACACAGGCATTAATGCATTAGTGCATACTTAATTGACTCGAATTATGTTTTACTTTTAAATTGTCTATACTTCTGGAACTGAATATTTCAACAGAATTCTTTGTTGGTTCCTACATTTGCAAAATAAGGGCAAATGTTTGCATATATGTATTATAACGAGAAAAGGTGAAATAGGTGTGTGTTTTTAAAATAATAATAACAGTTCCTATATCATATCGACTTTGTAATAATCATTCAAAATTTTATTAAATAAAATTTCCAAAAATGACGAATTAAAATTTCGTCATTATAATAATTTTGTTTTGTGTATGCTCATCATACACACAATTATTGTCACTATACAAAAAACATTTCACACATATTCATAAATATAATACAAAAGATATAAATTTACATGTATAAAAATAAATTTTTATAATATATAATGTGCTCTCGACTTGCTCAGATTGTATTTCTTTTTAAATTCCATATTTTTTTTTTATATTATTACTTCCATGTTCCTTAAGGAAATGGAAGAATTGTGATGGCAAAAAAAATCGTGTTCGAGATTATTGCAGATTCTGATTGTACTACACTCAAAACATTAAAAAAAGTCGTTTTTCGAAAAGTGTCTGTGTCTGTCTGTAGATTTTTTTTCTATGGCAAACGATAACAGCTGGAAATTCAAACAGAATCAAATAATTTTTTTCATACAGGCCTGGCTTGCAGAGTACTCAAGACCTATTGTTTTTGGTGAAGATCGGTTAAGGGAAAGGGGTAGTTTACCGGCATCGGTTTTTTTTTATCAATGGTAATTTTCTTTTGGCATACGATAACAGCCGCAAAATCAAACAGAATCAAATAATGTTTGGCATACAGCCCTGAATTGTAGAGTTCTCATGACTTGTAGTTTTTGGTGAAGATCGGTTAAGGGAAAGGGGTAATTTACCTACAACGTTTTATGTTTTAACAAGGGTATTTTCTATGGCAAAAGATAACAGCCGCAAATTCAAACAGAATCAAATAATTTTTTGCATACAGCCTTGATTTGCAGAGTACTAAAGATCTGTTGTTTGTGGTGCAGATCGGTTAAGGGGAAGGGGTAGTTTACCTGCAACGTTTTTTTATCATGGGTAATTTTCTATGGCAAACGATAAAAGCCGCAAATTCAAACAGAATCAAATACTTTTTTGCATACGTCCCTGAATTGTAGATATTGCAAGGACTTTTGATTTTGGTGAAGATCGGTTAAGGGGAAGGGGTAGTTTACCAGAAACCTTTTAATTTTTAACAACAGTAAAGTACTTGAAAATTCATTAAAACCTTTTCAAACAATGGTAATTGTTAAAAATAAAATAATTTTGTTGCCAGGCAATAAAATTATAATTTTTTCATTTTTGTGTAAATCATGTATGAGTGAAAATATATCGTTCGTGGCAGGTAAGCATATCTCAATTATGTAATGTTTACGTTTCCATTTTATTATTATGATTACTGCAATAAAAAGGCAGGGAAGACACACACACACACAAAATTCGCTTTATTTCTGGCCTCACTCATGTTTATTTTCTTACATTTGCACGCTTTTTAAATGGAAAGTGCCGAAACCCACACCAACATAACGCGTGCAAGCCGAAAAAGTGTCCAGCGTGGATAGCGATTTGCTTCCTGTGGATCGCTGGGCAGTATAACTGCACGTGTTTACAGAGGAACGATTGATAGACAGACTTTTCGTCTTTAGGGAATGAACCCTCTGCAAGATGCTGAGGGTCCATGAGTGACTTCGGAGCGCTCCTTCTTTTCCACGTGTTTGTTCTGTGAAACGTACACTGTAGATTCGCAAATTTACTCTAAGCAACGCTCAATAGGAAATGTTGAAATTATTTGTCCACGGTGTACCCTCATACACACTAAACCTGCTCTGATGTTTTAATTACGGACATCATAATATTAAAACTTTGGAAACTTGAGCACTACTTAATGGAGATCAATCATTAACTTATACAAGCTATTAATTTTATGCATATGTTTTATATATATGTGTACTACGTTATCGGCAACAAAGAAATAGTTTTTGTTAAAATTCCTTCTCGGGATGTTTGGCCGTAGTCCAATGTTTTCTACAAAACCAGACGTTTCGGCAATGCCATTGACTTCCATCATCAGTGAAAATCGAGTGCGATAACGTGAGGTGGTATACGTTAGTGACCACAGTACTGTGGTTAAGGCTGAAGCAGTAAGTATAAAGAAGTAGTTTCTATGGTAATATTTCATTTCGAAAACGATTTTAAATATAAATCTTAGAACATGGAAGTCATGTTTGGTTCTCCATACCGATATTAATTTAAATCGTCTATGCGTGAAGATCCGCAACCACAGGCTAGCAGACCACAAAATAATTTTGTGACCACATAATTACATAATTATATCAATACGTAGTTACTGCGTAATTATTTGCGTAGCTCAGTTTCTAAATAAGAATAATGTACCTACTTTTCGTAGATAAAGGGTCTCTATTAGACGACTACCCCATAATAACAGAAATATCTATAATTAGTGAAAATAGTTTGAGGGTGGGGAATATTTATTTAGAAATTATCGAACCGAATTCAAGTAAATGATTTTAAACATAAATAATAGAAAACGGAATTCATGTATGGTTCTCCATACCGATATTTTATCTTCCAAGGTACTTATGTTCAATTTATTTCAAAATAATGTTTGTTTAGTAACCTTGTTACTTTTTTCTCATTTCGTTACTCTTTAGTATACAGTACCAAGAATGCAAACATTCTTGTTTGGCTACAATGCTATCTTGAAAATTGTGAAACTTGCCGATAGTATTTTTTACTTCTCCTTAGCCTTCAAAACAATTGATACATTGTTTTCAAACGTTATGAATTGCTAAAGTTTTGTTTCCTTCATTTTAGTATTTAAGCAGTTTGCAAGTTTTATAAGTAAATAACTAATGTTAACCTTCTAAATTAATAGGACGATGTTTCTTAATAAAAAAGATAAGAATGGAACAGGAAATTTAATTTAATTTCAGGATTCCAAGATGCACGGAAATAAGTAACATTCAGTACCCTTCAAATACTTAATGACAGTCTTTCATGTTCACATGGCAACTACTTACTACACGACCTAACCTAAAACGTGAGTAGTTTAACGACGTAGCTTTAAAATCATTAAGAGTTTTATAATTATCATTAATGAAACAACTTAAATGATTGTAATATATCCTTAATGAAGTGCATTAAGAATTATGGCTTTTCAACACAGGCATTAATGCATTAGTGCATACTTAATTGACTCGAATTATGTTTTACTTTTAAATTGTCTATACTTCTGGAACTGAATATTTCAACAGAATTCTTTGTTGGTTCCTACATTTGCAAAATAAGGGCAAATGTTTGCATATATGTATTATAACGAGAAAAGGTGAAATAGGTGTGTGTTTTTAAAATAATAATAACAGTTCCTATATCATATCGACTTTGTAATAATCATTCAAAATTTTATTAAATAAAATTTCCAAAAATGACGAATTAAAATTTCGTCATTATAATAATTTTGTTTTGTGTATGCTCATCATACACACAATTATTGTCACTATACAAAAAACATTTCACACATATTCATAAATATAATACAAAAGATATAAATTTACATGTATAAAAATAAATTTTTATAATATATAATGTGCTCTCG
This sequence comes from Magicicada septendecula, assembly GCA_034769895.1. Taxonomy (NCBI): domain Eukaryota; kingdom Metazoa; phylum Arthropoda; class Insecta; order Hemiptera; family Cicadidae; genus Magicicada; species Magicicada septendecula. The sequence continues at coordinate 452,357,000 of CM068368.1, forward strand.
ACTTGCTCAGATTGTATTTCTTTTTAAATTCCATATTTTTTTTTTATATTATTACTTCCATGTTCCTTAAGGAAATGGAAGAATTGTGATGGCAAAAAAAATCGTGTTCGAGATTATTGCAGATTCTGATTGTACTACACTCAAAACATTAAAAAAAGTCGTTTTTCGAAAAGTGTCTGTGTCTGTCTGTAGATTTTTTTTCTATGGCAAACGATAACAGCTGGAAATTCAAACAGAATCAAATAATTTTTTTCATACAGGCCTGGCTTGCAGAGTACTCAAGACCTATTGTTTTTGGTGAAGATCGGTTAAGGGAAAGGGGTAGTTTACCGGCATCGGTTTTTTTTTATCAATGGTAATTTTCTTTTGGCATACGATAACAGCCGCAAAATCAAACAGAATCAAATAATGTTTGGCATACAGCCCTGAATTGTAGAGTTCTCATGACTTGTAGTTTTTGGTGAAGATCGGTTAAGGGAAAGGGGTAATTTACCTACAACGTTTTATGTTTTAACAAGGGTATTTTCTATGGCAAAAGATAACAGCCGCAAATTCAAACAGAATCAAATAATTTTTTGCATACAGCCTTGATTTGCAGAGTACTAAAGATCTGTTGTTTGTGGTGCAGATCGGTTAAGGGGAAGGGGTAGTTTACCTGCAACGTTTTTTTATCATGGGTAATTTTCTATGGCAAACGATAAAAGCCGCAAATTCAAACAGAATCAAATACTTTTTTGCATACGTCCCTGAATTGTAGATATTGCAAGGACTTTTGATTTTGGTGAAGATCGGTTAAGGGGAAGGGGTAGTTTACCAGAAACCTTTTAATTTTTAACAACAGTAAAGTACTTGAAAATTCATTAAAACCTTTTCAAACAATGGTAATTGTTAAAAATAAAATAATTTTGTTGCCAGGCAATAAAATTATAATTTTTTCATTTTTGTGTAAATCATGTATGAGTGAAAATATATCGTTCGTGGCAGGTAAGCATATCTCAATTATGTAATGTTTACGTTTCCATTTTATTATTATGATTACTGCAATAAAAAGGCAGGGAAGACACACACACACACAAAATTCGCTTTATTTCTGGCCTCACTCATGTTTATTTTCTTACATTTGCACGCTTTTTAAATGGAAAGTGCCGAAACCCACACCAACATAACGCGTGCAAGCCGAAAAAGTGTCCAGCGTGGATAGCGATTTGCTTCCTGTGGATCGCTGGGCAGTATAACTGCACGTGTTTACAGAGGAACGATTGATAGACAGACTTTTCGTCTTTAGGGAATGAACCCTCTGCAAGATGCTGAGGGTCCATGAGTGACTTCGGAGCGCTCCTTCTTTTCCACGTGTTTGTTCTGTGAAACGTACACTGTAGATTCGCAAATTTACTCTAAGCAACGCTCAATAGGAAATGTTGAAATTATTTGTCCACGGTGTACCCTCATACACACTAAACCTGCTCTGATGTTTTAATTACGGACATCATAATATTAAAACTTTGGAAACTTGAGCACTACTTAATGGAGATCAATCATTAACTTATACAAGCTATTAATTTTATGCATATGTTTTATATATATGTGTACTACGTTATCGGCAACAAAGAAATAGTTTTTGTTAAAATTCCTTCTCGGGATGTTTGGCCGTAGTCCAATGTTTTCTACAAAACCAGACGTTTCGGCAATGCCATTGACTTCCATCATCAGTGAAAATCGAGTGCGATAACGTGAGGTGGTATACGTTAGTGACCACAGTACTGTGGTTAAGGCTGAAGCAGTAAGTATAAAGAAGTAGTTTCTATGGTAATATTTCATTTCGAAAACGATTTTAAATATAAATCTTAGAACATGGAAGTCATGTTTGGTTCTCCATACCGATATTAATTTAAATCGTCTATGCGTGAAGATCCGCAACCACAGGCTAGCAGACCACAAAATAATTTTGTGACCACATAATTACATAATTATATCAATACGTAGTTACTGCGTAATTATTTGCGTAGCTCAGTTTCTAAATAAGAATAATGTACCTACTTTTCGTAGATAAAGGGTCTCTATTAGACGACTACCCCATAATAACAGAAATATCTATAATTAGTGAAAATAGTTTGAGGGTGGGGAATATTTATTTAGAAATTATCGAACCGAATTCAAGTAAATGATTTTAAACATAAATAATAGAAAACGGAATTCATGTATGGTTCTCCATACCGATATTTTATCTTCCAAGGTACTTATGTTCAATTTATTTCAAAATAATGTTTGTTTAGTAACCTTGTTACTTTTTTCTCATTTCGTTACTCTTTAGTATACAGTACCAAGAATGCAAACATTCTTGTTTGGCTACAATGCTATCTTGAAAATTGTGAAACTTGCCGATAGTATTTTTTACTTCTCCTTAGCCTTCAAAACAATTGATACATTGTTTTCAAACGTTATGAATTGCTAAAGTTTTGTTTCCTTCATTTTAGTATTTAAGCAGTTTGCAAGTTTTATAAGTAAATAACTAATGTTAACCTTCTAAATTAATAGGACGATGTTTCTTAATAAAAAAGATAAGAATGGAACAGGAAATTTAATTTAATTTCAGGATTCCAAGATGCACCGAAATAAGTAACATTCAGTACCCTTCAAATACTTAATGACAGTCTTTCATGTTCACATGGCAACTACTTACTACACGACCTAACCTAAAACGTGTGTAGTTTAACGACTTAGCTTTAAAATCATTAAGAGTTTTATAATTATCATTAATGAAACAACTTAAATGATTGTAATATATCCTTAATGAAGTGCATTAAGAATTATGGCTTTTCAACACAGGCATTAATGCATTAGTGCATACTTAATTGACTCGAATTATGTTTTACTTTTAAATTGTCTATACTTCTGGAACTGAATATTTCAACAGAATTCTTTGTTGGTTCCTACATTTGCAAAATAAGGGCAAATGTTTGCATATATGTATTATAACGAGAAAAGGTGAAATAGGTGTGTGTTTTTAAAATAATAATAACAGTTCCTATATCATATCGACTTTGTAATAATCATTCAAAATTTTATTAAATAAAATTTCCAAAAATGACGAATTAAAATTTCGTCATTATAATAATTTTGTTTTGTGTATGCTCATCATACACACAATTATTGTCACTATACAAAAAACATTTCACACATATTCATAAATATAATACAAAAGATATAAATTTACATGTATAAAAATAAATTTTTATAATATATAATGTGCTCTCGACTTGCTCAGATTGTATTTCTTTTTAAATTCCATATTTTTTTTTTATATTATTACTTCCATGTTCCTTAAGGAAATGGAAGAATTGTGATGGCAAAAAAAATCGTGTTCGAGATTATTGCAGATTCTGATTGTACTACACTCAAAACATTAAAAAAAGTCGTTTTTCGAAAAGTGTCTGTGTCTGTCTGTAGATTTTTTTTCTATGGCAAACGATAACAGCTGCAAATTCAAACAGAATCAAATAATTTTTTTCATACAGGCCTGGCTTGCAGAGTACTCAAGACCTATTGTTTTTGGTGAAGATCGGTTAAGGGAAAGGGGTAGTTTACCGGCATCGGTTTTTTTTTATCAATGGTAATTTTCTTTTGGCATACGATAACAGCCGCAAAATCAAACAGAATCAAATAATGTTTGGCATACAGCCCTGGATTGTAGAGTTCTCATGACTTGTAGTTTTTGGTGAAGATCGGTTAAGGGAAAGGGGTAATTTACCTACAACGTTTTATGTTTTAACAAGGGTATTTTCTATGGCAAAAGATAACAGCCGCAAATTCAAACAGAATCAAATAATTTTTTGCATACAGCCTTGATTTGCAGAGTACTAAAGATCTGTTGTTTGTGGTGCAGATCGGTTAAGGGGAAGGGGTAGTTTACCTGCAACGTTTTTTTATCATGGGTAATTTTCTATGGCAAACGATAAAAGCCGCAAATTCAAACAGAATCAAATACTTTTTTGCATACGTCCCTGAATTGTAGATATTGCAAGGACTTTTGATTTTGGTGAAGATCGGTTAAGGGGAAGGGGTAGTTTACCAGAAACCTTTTAATTTTTAACAACAGTAAAGTACTTGAAAATTCATTAAAACCTTTTCAAACAATGGTAATTGTTAAAAATAAAATAATTTTGTTGCCAGGCAATAAAATTATAATTTTTTCATTTTTGTGTAAATCATGTATGAGTGAAAATATATCGTTCGTGGCAGGTAAGCATATCTCAATTATGTAATGTTTACGTTTCCATTTTATTATTATGATTACTGCAATAAAAAGGCAGGGAAGACACACACACACACAAAATTCGCTTTATTTCTGGCCTCACTCATGTTTATTTTCTTACATTTGCACGCTTTTTAAATGGAAAGTGCCGAAACCCACACCAACATAACGCGTGCAAGCCGAAAAAGTGTCCAGCGTGGATAGCGATTTGCTTCCTGTGGATCGCTGGGCAGTATAACTGCACGTGTTTACAGAGGAACGATTGATAGACAGACTTTTCGTCTTTAGGGAATGAACCCTCTGCAAGATGCTGAGGGTCCATGAGTGACTTCGGAGCGCTCCTTCTTTTCCACGTGTTTGTTCTGTGAAACGTACACTGTAGATTCGCAAATTTACTCTAAGCAACGCTCAATAGGAAATGTTGAAATTATTTGTCCACGGTGTACCCTCATACACACTAAACCTGCTCTGATGTTTTAATTACGGACATCATAATATTAAAACTTTGGAAACTTGAGCACTACTTAATGGAGATCAATCATTAACTTATACAAGCTATTAATTTTATGCATATGTTTTATATATATGTGTACTACGTTATCGGCAACAAAGAAATAGTTTTTGTTAAAATTCCTTCTCGGGATGTTTGGCCGTAGTCCAATGTTTTCTACAAAACCAGACGTTTCGGCAATGCCATTGACTTCCATCATCAGTGAAAATCGAGTGCGATAACGTGAGGTGGTATACGTTAGTGACCACAGTACTGTGGTTAAGGCTGAAGCAGTAAGTATAAAGAAGTAGTTTCTATGGTAATATTTCATTTCGAAAACGATTTTAAATATAAATCTTAGAACATGGAAGTCATGTTTGGTTCTCCATACCGATATTAATTTAAATCGTCTATGCGTGAAGATCCGCAACCACAGGCTAGCAGACCACAAAATAATTTTGTGACCACATAATTACATAATTATATCAATACGTAGTTACTGCGTAATTATTTGCGTAGCTCAGTTTCTAAATAAGAATAATGTACCTACTTTTCGTAGATAAAGGGTCTCTATTAGACGACTACCCCATAATAACAGAAATATCTATAATTAGTGAAAATAGTTTGAGGGTGGGGAATATTTATTTAGAAATTATCGAACCGAATTCAAGTAAATGATTTTAAACATAAATAATAGAAAACGGAATTCATGTATGGTTCTCCATACCGATATTTTATCTTCCAAGGTACTTATGTTCAAATTATTTCAAAATAATGTTTGTTTAGTAACCTTGTTACTTTTTTCTCATTTCGTTACTCTTTAGTATACAGTACCAAGAATGCAAACATTCTTGTTTGGCTACAATGCTATCTTGAAAATTGTGAAACTTGCCGATAGTATTTTTTACTTCTCCTTAGCCTTCAAAACAATTGATACATTGTTTTCAAACGTTATGAATTGCTAAAGTTTTGTTTCCTTCATTTTAGTATTTAAGCAGTTTGCAAGTTTTATAAGTAAATAACTAATGTTAACCTTCTAAATTAATAGGACGATGTTTCTTAATAAAAAAGATAAGAATGGAACAGGAAATTTAATTTAATTTCAGGATTCCAAGATGCACGGAAATAAGTAACATTCAGTACCCTTCAAATACTTAATGACAGTCTTTTATGTTCACATGGCAACTACTTACTACACGACCTAACCTAAAACGTGAGTAGTTTAACGACGTAGCTTTAAAATCATTAAGAGTTTTATAATTATCATTAATGAAACAACTTAAATGATTGTAATATATCCTTAATGAAGTGCATTAAGAATTATGGCTTTTCAACACAGGCATTAATGCATTAGTGCATACTTAATTGACTCGAATTATGTTTTACTTTTAAATTGTCTATACTTCTGGAACTGAATATTTCAACAGAATTCTTTGTTGGTTCCTACATTTGCAAAATAAGGGCAAATGTTTGCATATATGTATTATAACGAGAAAAGGTGAAATAGGTGTGTGTTTTTAAAATAATAATAACAGTTCCTATATCATATCGACTTTGTAATAATCATTCAAAATTTTATTAAATAAAATTTCCAAAAATGACGAATTAAAATTTCGTCATTATAATAATTTTGTTTTGTGTATGCTCATCATACACACAATTATTGTCACTATACAAAAAACATTTCACACATATTCATAAATATAATACAAAAGATATAAATTTACATGTATAAAAATAAATTTTTATAATATATAATGTGCTCTCGACTTGCTCAGATTGTATTTCTTTTTAAAGTCCATATTTTTTTTTTATATTATTACTTCCATGTTCCTTAAGGAAATGGAAGAATTGTGATGGCAAAAAAAATCGTGTTCGAGATTATTGCAGATTCTGATTGTACTACACTCAAAACATTAAAAAAAGTCGTTTTTCGAAAAGTGTCTGTGTCTGTCTGTAGATTTTTTTTCTATGGCAAACGATAACAGCTGGAAATTCAAACAGAATCAAATAATTTTTTTCATACAGGCCTGGCTTGCAGAGTACTCAAGACCTATTGTTTTTGGTGAAGATCGGTTAAGGGAAAGGGGTAGTTTACCGGCATCGGTTTTTTTTTATCAATGGTAATTTTATTTTGGCATACGATAACAGCCGCAAAATCAAACAGAATCAAATAATGTTTGGCATACAGCCCTGAATTGTAGAGTTCTCATGACTTGTAGTTTTTGGTGAAGATCGGTTAAGGGAAAGGGGTAATTTACCTACAACGTTTTATGTTTTAACAAGGGTATTTTCTATGGCAAAAGATAACAGCCGCAAATTCAAACAGAATCAAATAATTTTTTGCATACAGCCTTGATTTGCAGAGTACTAAAGATCTGTTGTTTGTGGTGCAGATCGGTTAAGGGGAAGGGGTAGTTTACCTGCAACGTTTTTTTATCATGGGTAATTTTCTATGGCAAACGATAAAAGCCGCAAATTCAAACAGAATCAAATACTTTTTTGCATACGTCCCTGAATTGTAGATATTGCAAGGACTTTTGATTTTGGTGAAGATCGGTTAAGGGGAAGGGGTAGTTTACCAGAAACCTTTTAATTTTTAACAACAGTAAAGTACTTGAAAATTCATTAAAACCTTTTCAAACAATGGTAATTGTTAAAAATAAAATAATTTTGTTGCCAGGCAATAAAATTATAATTTTTTCATTTTTGTGTAAATCATGTATGAGTGAAAATATATCGTTCGTGGCAGGTAAGCATATCTCAATTATGTAATGTTTACGTTTCCATTTTATTATTATGATTACTGCAATAAAAAGGCAGGGAAGACACACACACACACAAAATTCGCTTTATTTCTGGCCTCACTCATGTTTATTTTCTTACATTTGCACGCTTTTTAAATGGAAAGTGCCGAAACCCACACCAACATAACGCGTGCAAGCCGAAAAAGTGTCCAGCGTGGATAGCGATTTGCTTCCTGTGGATCGCTGGGCAGTATAACTGCACGTGTTTACAGAGGAACGATTGATAGACAGACTTTTCGTCTTTAGGGAATGAACCCTCTGCAAGATGCTGAGGGTCCATGAGTGACTTCGGAGCGCTCCTTCTTTTCCACGTGTTTGTTCTGTGAAACGTACACTGTAGATTCGCAAATTTACTCTAAGCAACGCTCAATAGGAAATGTTGAAATTATTTGTCCACGGTGTACCCTCATACACACTAAACCTGCTCTGATGTTTTAATTACGGACATCATAATATTAAAACTTTGGAAACTTGAGCACTACTTAATGGAGATCAATCATTAACTTATACAAGCTATTAATTTTATGCATATGTTTTATATATATGTGTACTACGTTATCGGCAACAAAGAAATAGTTTTTGTTAAAATTCCTTCTCGGGATGTTTGGCCGTAGTCCAATGTTTTCTACAAAACCAGACGTTTCGGCAATGCCATTGACTTCCATCATCAGTGAAAATCGAGTGCGATAACGTGAGGTGGTATACGTTAGTGACCACAGTACTGTGGTTAAGGCTGAAGCAGTAAGTATAAAGAAGTAGTTTCTATGGTAATATTTCATTTCGAAAACGATTTTAAATATAAATCTTAGAACATGGAAGTCATGTTTGGTTCTCCATACCGATATTAATTTAAATCGTCTATGCGTGAAGATCCGCAACCACAGGCTAGCAGACCACAAAATAATTTTGTGACCACATAATTACATAATTATATCAATACGTAGTTACTGCGTAATTATTTGCGTAGCTCAGTTTCTAAATAAGAATAATGTACCTACTTTTCGTAGATAAAGGGTCTCTATTAGACGACTACCCCATAATAACAGAAATATCTATAATTAGTGAAAATAGTTTGAGGGTGGGGAATATTTATTTAGAAATTATCGAACCGAATTCAAGTAAATGATTTTAAACATAAATAATAGAAAACGGAATTCATGTATGGTTCTCCATACCGATATTTTATCTTCCAAGGTACTTATGTTCAATTTATTTCAAAATAATGTTTGTTTAGTAACCTTGTTACTTTTTTCTCATTTCGTTACTCTTTAGTATACAGTACCAAGAATGCAAACATTCTTGTTTGGCTACAATGCTATCTTGAAAATTGTGAAACTTGCCGATAGTATTTTTTACTTCTCCTTAGCCTTCAAAACAATTGATACATTGTTTTCAAACGTTATGAATTGCTAAAGTTTTGTTTCCTTCATTTTAGTATTTAAGCAGTTTGCAAGTTTTATAAGTAAATAACTAATGTTAACCTTCTAAATTAATAGGACGATGTTTCTTAATAAAAAAGATAAGAATGGAACAGGAAATTTAATTTAATTTCAGGATTCCAAGATGCACCGAAATAAGTAACATTCAGTACCCTTCAAATACTTAATGACAGTCTTTCATGTTCACATGGCAACTACTTACTACACGACCTAACCTAAAACGTGTGTAGTTTAACGACTTAGCTTTAAAATCATTAAGAGTTTTATAATTATCATTAATGAAACAACTTAAATGATTGTAATATATCCTTAATGAAGTGCATTAAGAATTATGGCTTTTCAACACAGGCATTAATGCATTAGTGCATACTTAATTGACTCGAATTATGTTTTACTTTTAAATTGTCTATACTTCTGGAACTGAATATTTCAACAGAATTCTTTGTTGGTTCCTACATTTGCAAAATAAGGGCAAATGTTTGCATATATGTATTATAACGAGAAAAGGTGAAATAGGTGTGTGTTTTTAAAATAATAATAACAGTTCCTATATCATATCGACTTTGTAATAATCATTCAAAATTTTATTAAATAAAATTTCCAAAAATGACGAATTAAAATTTCGTCATTATAATAATTTTGTTTTGTGTATGCTCATCATACACACAATTATTGTCACTATACAAAAAACATTTCACACATATTCATAAATATAATACAAAAGATATAAATTTACATGTATAAAAATAAATTTTTATAATATATAATGTGCTCTCGACTTGCTCAGATTGTATTTCTTTTTAAATTCCAAAATTTTTTTTATATTATTACTTCCATGTTCCTTAAGGAAATGGAAGAATTGTGATGGCAAAAAAATCGTGTTCGAGATTATTGCAGATTCTGATTGTACTACACTCAAAACATTAAAAAAAGTCGTTTTTCGAAAAGTGTCTGTGTCTGTCTGTAGATTTTTTTTCTATGGCAAACGATAACAGCTGCAAATTCAAACAGAATCAAATAATTTTTTTCATACAGGCCTGGCTTGCAGAGTACTCAAGACCTATTGTTTTTGGTGAAGATCGGTTAAGGGAAAGGGGTAGTTTACCGGCATCGGTTTTTTTTTATCAATGGTAATTTTCTTTTGGCATACGATAACAGCCGCAAAATCAAACAGAATCAAATAATGTTTGGCATACAGCCCTGGATTGTAGAGTTCTCATGACTTGTAGTTTTTGGTGAAGATCGGTTAAGGGAAAGGGGTAATTTACCTACAACGTTTTATGTTTTAACAAGGGTATTTTCTATGGCAAAAGATAACAGCCGCAAATTCAAACAGAATCAAATAATTTTTTGCATACAGCCTTGATTTGCAGAGTACTAAAGATCTGTTGTTTGTGGTGCAGATCGGTTAAGGGGAAGGGGTAGTTTACCTGCAACGTTTTTTTATCATGGGTAATTTTCTATGGCAAACGATAAAAGCCGCAAATTCAAACAGAATCAAATACTTTTTTGCATACGTCCCTGAATTGTAGATATTGCAAGGACTTTTGATTTTGGTGAAGATCGGTTAAGGGGAAGGGGTAGTTTACCAGAAACCTTTTAATTTTTAACAACAGTAAAGTACTTGAAAATTCATTAAAACCTTTTCAAACAATGGTAATTGTTAAAAATAAAATAATTTTGTTGCCAGGCAATAAAATTATAATTTTTTCATTTTTGTGTAAATCATGTATGAGTGAAAATATATCGTTCGTGGCAGGTAAGCATATCTCAATTATGTAATGTTTACGTTTCCATTTTATTATTATGATTACTGCAATAAAAAGGCAGGGAAGACACACACACACACAAAATTCGCTTTATTTCTGGCCTCACTCATGTTTATTTTCTTACATTTGCACGCTTTTTAAATGGAAAGTGCCGAAACCCACACCAACATAACGCGTGCAAGCCGAAAAAGTGTCCAGCGTGGATAGCGATTTGCTTCCTGTGGATCGCTGGGCAGTATAACTGCACGTGTTTACAGAGGAACGATTGATAGACAGACTTTTCGTCTTTAGGGAATGAACCCTCTGCAAGATGCTGAGGGTCCATGAGTGACTTCGGAGCGCTCCTTCTTTTCCACGTGTTTGTTCTGTGAAACGTACACTGTAGATTCGCAAATTTACTCTAAGCAACGCTCAATAGGAAATGTTGAAATTATTTGTCCACGGTGTACCCTCATACACACTAAACCTGCTCTGATGTTTTAATTATGGACATCATAATATTAAAACTTTGGAAACTTGAGCACTACTTAATGGAGATCAATCATTAACTTATACAAGCTATTAATTTTATGCATATGTTTTATATATATGTGTACTACGTTATCGGCAACAAAGAAATAGTTTTTGTTAAAATTCCTTCTCGGGATGTTTGGCCGTAGTCCAATGTTTTCTACAAAACCAGACGTTTCGGCAATGCCATTGACTTCCATCATCAGTGAAAATCGAGTGCGATAACGTGAGGTGGTATACGTTAGTGACCACAGTACTGTGGTTAAGGCTGAAGCAGTAAGTAGAAAGAAGTAGTTTCTATGGTAATATTTCATTTCGAAAACGATTTTAAATATAAATCTTAGAACATGGAAGTCATGTATGGTTCTCCATACCGATATTAATTTAAATCGTCTATGCGTGAAGATCCGCAACCACAGGCTAGCAGACCACAAAATAATTTTGTGACCACATAATTACATAATTATATCAATACGTAGTTACTGCGTAATTATTTGCGTAGCTCAGTTTCTAAATAAGAATAATGTACCTACTTTTCGTAGATAAAGGGTCTCTATTAGACGACTACCCCATAATAACAGAAATATCTATAATTAGTGAAAATAGTTTGAGGGTGGGGAATATTTATTTAGAAATTATCGAACCGAATTCAAGTAAATGATTTTAAACATAAATAATAGAAAACGGAATTCATGTATGGTTCTCCATACCGATATTTTATCTTCCAAGGTACTTATGTTCAATTTATTTCAAAATAATGTTTGTTTAGTAACCTTGTTACTTTTTTCTCATTTCGTTACTCTTTAGTATACAGTACCAAGAATGCAAACATTCTTGTTTGGCTACAATGCTATCTTGAAAATTGTGAAACTTGCCGATAGTATTTTTTACTTCTCCTTAGCCTTCAAAACAATTGATACATTGTTTTCAAACGTTATGAATTGCTAAAGTTTTGTTTCCTTCATTTTAGTATTTAAGCAGTTTGCAAGTTTTATAAGTAAATAACTAATGTTAACCTTCTAAATTAATAGGACGATGTTTCTTAATAAAAAAGATAAGAATGGAACAGGAAATTTAATTTAATTTCAGGATTCCAAGATGCACCGAAATAAGTAACATTCAGTACCCTTCAAATACTTAATGACAGTCTTTCATGTTCACATGGCAACTACTTACTACACGACCTAACCTAAAACGTGTGTAGTTTAACGACTTAGCTTTAAAATCATTAAGAGTTTTATAATTATCATTAATGAAACAACTTAAATGATTGTAATATATCCTTAATGAAGTGCATTAAGAATTATGGCTTTTCAACACAGGCATTAATGCATTAGTGCATACTTAATTGACTCGAATTATGTTTTACTTTTAAATTGTCTATACTTCTGGAACTGAATATTTCAACAGAATTCTTTGTTGGTTCCTACATTTGCAAAATAAGGGCAAATGTTTGCATATATGTATTATAACGAGAAAAGGTGAAATAGGTGTGTGTTTTTAAAATAATAATAACAGTTCCTATATCATATCGACTTTGTAATAATCATTCAAAATTTTATTAAATAAAATTTCCAAAAATGACGAATTAAAATTTCGTCATTATAATAATTTTGTTTTGTGTATGCTCATCATACACACAATTATTGTCACTATACAAAAAACATTTCACACATATTCATAAATATAATACAAAAGATATAAATTTACATGTATAAAAATAAATTTTTATAATATATAATGTGCTCTCGACTTGCTCAGATTGTATTTCTTTTTAAATTCCAAAATTTTTTTTATATTATTACTTCCATGTTCCTTAAGGAAATGGAAGAATTGTGATGGCAAAAAAAATCGTGTTCGAGATTATTGCAGATTCTGATTGTACTACACTCAAAACATTAAAAAAAGTCGTTTTTCGAAAAGTGTCTGTGTCTGTCTGTAGATTTTTTTTCTATGGCAAACGATAACAGCTGCAAATTCAAACAGAATCAAATAATTTTTTTCATACAGGCCTGGCTTGCAGAGTACTCAAGACCTATTGTTTTTGGTGAAGATCGGTTAAGGGAAAGGGGTAGTTTACCGGCATCGGTTTTTTTTTATCAATGGTAATTTTCTTTTGGCATACGATAACAGCCGCAAAATCAAACAGAATCAAATAATGTTTGGCATACAGCCCTGGATTGTAGAGTTCTCATGACTTGTAGTTTTTGGTGAAGATCGGTTAAGGGAAAGGGGTAATTTACCTACAACGTTTTATGTTTTAACAAGGGTATTTTCTATGGCAAAAGATAACAGCCGCAAATTCAAACAGAATCAAATAATTTTTTGCATACAGCCTTGATTTGCAGAGTACTAAAGATCTGTTGTTTGTGGTGCAGATCGGTTAAGGGGAAGGGGTAGTTTACCTGCAACGTTTTTTTATCATGGGTAATTTTCTATGGCAAACGATAAAAGCCGCAAATTCAAACAGAATCAAATACTTTTTTGCATACGTCCCTGAATTGTAGATATTGCAAGGACTTTTGATTTTGGTGAAGATCGGTTAAGGGGAAGGGGTAGTTTACCAGAAACCTTTTAATTTTTAACAACAGTAAAGTACTTGAAAATTCATTAAAACCTTTTCAAACAATGGTAATTGTTAAAAATAAAATAATTTTGTTGCCAGGCAATAAAATTATAATTTTTTCATTTTTGTGTAAATCATGTATGAGTGAAAATATATCGTTCGTGGCAGGTAAGCATATCTCAATTATGTAATGTTTACGTTTCCATTTTATTATTATGATTACTGCAATAAAAAGGCAGGGAAGACACACACACACACAAAATTCGCTTTATTTCTGGCCTCACTCATGTTTATTTTCTTACATTTGCACGCTTTTTAAATGGAAAGTGCCGAAACCCACACCAACATAACGCGTGCAAGCCGAAAAAGTGTCCAGCGTGGATAGCGATTTGCTTCCTGTGGATCGCTGGGCAGTATAACTGCACGTGTTTACAGAGGAACGATTGATAGACAGACTTTTCGTCTTTAGGGAATGAACCCTCTGCAAGATGCTGAGGGTCCATGAGTGACTTCGGAGCGCTCCTTCTTTTCCACGTGTTTGTTCTGTGAAACGTACACTGTAGATTCGCAAATTTACTCTAAGCAACGCTCAATAGGAAATGTTGAAATTATTTGTCCACGGTGTACCCTCATACACACTAAACCTGCTCTGATGTTTTAATTACGGACATCATAATATTAAAACTTTGGAAACTTGAGCACTACTTAATGGAGATCAATCATTAACTTATACAAGCTATTAATTTTATGCATATGTTTTATATATATGTGTACTACGTTATCGGCAACAAAGAAATAGTTTTTGTTAAAATTCCTTCTCGGGATGTTTGGCCGTAGTCCAATGTTTTCTACAAAACCAGACGTTTCGGCAATGCCATTGACTTCCATCATCAGTGAAAATCGAGTGCGATAACGTGAGGTGGTATACGTTAGTGACCACAGTACTGTGGTTAAGGCTGAAGCAGTAAGTATAAAGAAGTAGTTTCTATGGTAATATTTCATTTCGAAAACGATTTTAAATATAAATCTTAGAACATGGAAGTCATGTATGGTTCTCCATACCGATATTAATTTAAATCGTCTATGCGTGAAGATCCGCAACCACATGCTAGCAGACCACAAAATAATTTTGTGACCACATAATTACATAATTATATCAATACGTAGTTACTGCGTAATTATTTGCGTAGCTCAGTTTCTAAATAAGAATAATGTACCTACTTTTCGTAGATAAAGGGTCTCTATTAGACGACTACCCCATAATAACAGAAATATCTATAATTAGTGAAAATAGTTTGAGGGTGGGGAATATTTATTTAGAAATTATCGAACCGAATTCAAGTAAATGATTTTAAACATAAATAATAGAAAACGGAATTCATGTATGGTTCTCCATACCGATATTTTATCTTCCAAGGTACTTATGTTCAATTTATTTCAAAATAATGTTTGTTTAGTAACCTTGTTACTTTTTCTCATTTCGTTACTCTTTAGTATACAGTACCAAGAATGCAAACATTCTTGTTTGGCTACAATGCTATCTTGAAAATTGTGAAACTTGCCGATAGTATTTTTTACTTCTCCTTAGCCTTCAAAACAATTGATACATTGTTTTCAAACGTTATGAATTGCTAAAGTTTTGTTTCCTTCATTTTAGTATTTAAGCAGTTTGCAAGTTTTATAAGTAAATAACTAATGTTAACCTTCTAAATTAATAGGACGATGTTTCTTAATAAAAAAGATAAGAATGGAACAGGAAATTTAATTTAATTTCAGGATTCCAAGATGCACGGAAATAAGTAACATTCAGTACCCTTCAAATACTTAATGACAGTCTTTTATGTTCACATGGCAACTACTTACTACACGACCTAACCTAAAACGTGTGTAGTTTAACGACGTAGCTTTAAAATCATTAAGAGTTTTATAATTATCATTAATGAAACAACTTAAATGATTGTAATATATCCTTAATGAAGTGCATTAAGAATTATGGCTTTTCAACACAGGCATTAATGCATTAGTGCATACTTAATTGACTCGAATTATGTTTTACTTTTAAATTGTCTATACTTCTGGAACTGAATATTTCAACAGAATTCTTTGTTGGTTCCTACATTTGCAAAATAAGGGCAAATGTTTGCATATATGTATTATAACGAGAAAAGGTGAAATAGGTGTGTGTTTTTAAAATAATAATAACAGTTCCTATATCATATCGACTTTGTAATAATCATTCAAAATTTTATTAAATAAAATTTCCAAAAATGACGAATTAAAATTTCGTCATTATAATAATTTTGTTTTGTGTATGCTCATCATACACACAATTATTGTCACTATACAAAAAACATTTCACACATATTCATAAATATAATACAAAAGATATAAATTTACATGTATAAAAATAAATTTTTATAATATATAATGTGCTCTCGACTTGCTCAGATTGTATTTCTTTTTAAATTCCATATTTTTTTTTTATATTATTACTTCCATGTTCCTTAAGGAAATGGAAGAATTGTGATGGGAAAAAAAATCGTGTTCGAGATTATTGCAGATTCTGATTGTACTACACTCAAAACATTAAAAAAAGTCGTTTTTCGAAAAGTGTCTGTGTCTGTCTGTAGATTTTTTTTCTATGGCAAACGATAACAGCTGCAAATTCAAACAGAATCAAATAATTTTTTTCATACAGGCCTGGCTTGCAGAGTACTCAAGACCTATTGTTTTTGGTGAAGATCGGTTAAGGGAAAGGGGTAGTTTACCGGCATCGGTTTTTTTTTATCAATGGTAATTTTCTTTTGGCATACGATAACAGCCGCAAAATCAAACAGAATCAAATAATGTTTGGCATACAGCCCTGGATTGTAGAGTTCTCATGACTTGTAGTTTTTGGTGAAGATCGGTTAAGGGAAAGGGGTAATTTACCTACAACGTTTTATGTTTTAACAAGGGTATTTTCTATGGCAAAAGATAACAGCCGCAAATTCAAACAGAATCAAATAATTTTTTGCATACAGCCTTGATTTGCAGAGTACTAAAGATCTGTTGTTTGTGGTGCAGATCGGTTAAGGGGAAGGGGTAGTTTACCTGCAACGTTTTTTTATCATGGGTAATTTTCTATGGCAAACGATAAAAGCCGCAAATTCAAACAGAATCAAATACTTTTTTGCATACGTCCCTGAATTGTAGATATTGCAAGGACTTTTGATTTTGGTGAAGATCGGTTAAGGGGAAGGGGTAGTTTACCAGAAACCTTTTAATTTTTAACAACAGTAAAGTACTTGAAAATTCATTAAAACCTTTTCAAACAATGGTAATTGTTAAAAATAAAATAATTTTGTTGCCAGGCAATAAAATTATAATTTTTTCATTTTTGTGTAAATCATGTATGAGTGAAAATATATCGTTCGTGGCAGGTAAGCATATCTCAATTATGTAATGTTTACGTTTCCATTTTATTATTATGATTACTGCAATAAAAAGGCAGGGAAGACACACACACACACAAAATTCGCTTTATTTCTGGCCTCACTCATGTTTATTTTCTTACATTTGCACGCTTTTTAAATGGAAAGTGCCGAAACCCACACCAACATAACGCGTGCAAGCCGAAAAAGTGTCCAGCGTGGATAGCGATTTGCTTCCTGTGGATCGCTGGGCAGTATAACTGCACGTGTTTACAGAGGAACGATTGATAGACAGACTTTTCGTCTTTAGGGAATGAACCCTCTGCAAGATGCTGAGGGTCCATGAGTGACTTCGGAGCGCTCCTTCTTTTCCACGTGTTTGTTCTGTGAAACGTACACTGTAGATTCGCAAATTTACTCTAAGCAACGCTCAATAGGAAATGTTGAAATTATTTGTCCACGGTGTACCCTCATACACACTAAACCTGCTCTGATGTTTTAATTACGGACATCATAATATTAAAACTTTGGAAACTTGAGCACTACTTAATGGAGATCAATCATTAACTTATACAAGCTATTAATTTTATGCATATGTTTTATATATATGTGTACTACGTTATCGGCAACAAAGAAATAGTTTTTGTTAAAATTCCTTCTCGGGATGTTTGGCCGTAGTCCAATGTTTTCTACAAAACCAGACGTTTCGGCAATGCCATTGACTTCCATCATCAGTGAAAATCGAGTGCGATAACGTGAGGTGGTATACGTTAGTGACCACAGTACTGTGGTTAAGGCTGAAGCAGTAAGTAGAAAGAAGTAGTTTCTATGGTAATATTTCATTTCGAAAACGATTTTAAATATAAATCTTAGAACATGGAAGTCATGTATGGTTCTCCATACCGATATTAATTTAAATCGTCTATGCGTGAAGATCCGCAACCACAGGCTAGCAGACCACAAAATAATTTTGTGACCACATAATTACATAATTATATCAATACGTAGTTACTGCGTAATTATTTGCGTAGCTCAGTTTCTAAATAAGAATAATGTACCTACTTTTCGTAGATAAAGGGTCTCTATTAGACGACTACCCCATAATAACAGAAATATCTATAATTAGTGAAAATAGTTTGAGGGTGGGGAATATTTATTTAGAAATTATCGAACCGAATTCAAGTAAATGATTTTAAACATAAATAATAGAAAACGGAATTCATGTATGGTTCTCCATACCGATATTTTATCTTCCAAGGTACTTATGTTCAATTTATTTCAAAATAATGTTTGTTTAGTAACCTTGTTACTTTTTTCTCATTTCGTTACTCTTTAGTATACAGTACCAAGAATGCAAACATTCTTGTTTGGCTACAATGCTATCTTGAAAATTGTGAAACTTGCCGATAGTATTTTTTACTTCTCCTTAGCCTTCAAAACAATTGATACATTGTTTTCAAACGTTATGAATTGCTAAAGTTTTGTTTCCTTCATTTTAGTATTTAAGCAGTTTGCAAGTTTTATAAGTAAATAACTAATGTTAACCTTCTAAATTAATAGGACGATGTTTCTTAATAAAAAAGATAAGAATGGAACAGGAAATTTAATTTAATTTCAGGATTCCAAGATGCACGGAAATAAGTAACATTCAGTACCCTTCAAATACTTAATGACAGTCTTTTATGTTCACATGGCAACTACTTACTACACGACCTAACCTAAAACGTGTGTAGTTTAACGACGTAGCTTTAAAATCATTAAGAGTTTTATAATTATCATTAATGAAACAACTTAAATGATTGTAATATATCCTTAATGAAGTGCATTAAGAATTATGGCTTTTCAACACAGGCATTAATGCATTAGTGCATACTTAATTGACTCGAATTATGTTTTACTTTTAAATTGTCTATACTTCTGGAACTGAATATTTCAACAGAATTCTTTGTTGGTTCCTACATTTGCAAAATAAGGGCAAATGTTTGCATATATGTATTATAACGAGAAAAGGTGAAATAGGTGTGTGTTTTTAAAATAATAATAACAGTTCCTATATCATATCGACTTTGTAATAATCATTCAAAATTTTATTAAATAAAATTTCCAAAAATGACGAATTAAAATTTCGTCATTATAATAATTTTGTTTTGTGTATGCTCATCATACACACAATTATTGTCACTATACAAAAAACATTTCACACATATTCATAAATATAATACAAAAGATATAAATTTACATGTATAAAAATAAATTTTTATAATATATAATGTGCTCTCGACTTGCTCAGATTGTATTTCTTTTTAAATTCCATATTTTTTTTTTATATTATTACTTCCATGTTCCTTAAGGAAATGGAAGAATTGTGATGGGAAAAAAAATCGTGTTCGAGATTATTGCAGATTCTGATTGTACTACACTCAAAACATTAAAAAAAGTCGTTTTTCGAAAAGTGTCTGTGTCTGTCTGTAGATTTTTTTTCTATGGCAAACGATAACAGCTGCAAATTCAAACAGAATCAAATAATTTTTTTCATACAGGCCTGGCTTGCAGAGTACTCAAGACCTATTGTTTTTGGTGAAGATCGGTTAAGGGAAAGGGGTAGTTTACCGGCATCGTTTTTTTTTTATCAATGGTAATTTTCTTTTGGCATACGATAACAGCCGCAAAATCAAACAGAATCAAATAATGTTTGGCATACAGCCCTGAATTGTAGAGTTCTCATGACTTGTAGTTTTTGGTGAAGATCGGTTAAGGGAAAGGGGTAATTTACCTACAACGTTTTATGTTTTAACAAGGGTATTTTCTATGGCAAAAGATAACAGCCGCAAATTCAAACAGAATCAAATAATTTTTTGCATACAGCCTTGATTTGCAGAGTACTAAAGATCTGTTGTTTGTGGTGCAGATCGGTTAAGGGGAAGGGGTAGTTTACCTGCAACGTTTTTTTATCATGGGTAATTTTCTATGGCAAACGATAAAAGCCGCAAATTCAAACAGAATCAAATACTTTTTTGCATACGTCCCTGAATTGTAGATATTGCAAGGACTTTTGATTTTGGTGAAGATCGGTTAAGGGGAAGGGGTAGTTTACCAGAAACCTTTTAATTTTTAACAACAGTAAAGTACTTGAAAATTCATTAAAACCTTTTCAAACAATGGTAATTGTTAAAAATAAAATAATTATGTTGCCAGGCAATAAAATTATAATTTTTTCATTTTTGTGTAAATCATGTATGAGTGAAAATATATCGTTCGTGGCAGGTAAGCATATCTCAATTATGTAATGTTTACGTTTCCATTTTATTATTATGATTACTGCAATAAAAAGGCAGGGAAGACACACACACACACAAAATTCGCTTTATTTCTGGCCTCACTCATGTTTATTTTCTTACATTTGCACGCTTTTTAAATGGAAAGTGCCGAAACCCACACCAACATAACGCGTGCAAGCCGAAAAAGTGTCCAGCGTGGATAGCGATTTGCTTCCTGTGGATCGCTGGGCAGTATAACTGCACGTGTTTACAGAGGAACGATTGATAGACAGACTTTTCGTCTTTAGGGAATGAACCCTCTGCAAGATGCTGAGGGTCCATGAGTGACTTCGGAGCGCTCCTTCTTTTCCACGTGTTTGTTCTGTGAAACGTACACTGTAGATTCGCAAATTTACTCTAAGCAACGCTCAATAGGAAATGTTGAAATTATTTGTCCACGGTGTACCCTCATACACACTAAACCTGCTCTGATGTTTTAATTACGGACATCATAATATTAAAACTTTGGAAACTTGAGCACTACTTAATGGAGATCAATCATTAACTTATACAAGCTATTAATTTTATGCATATGTTTTATATATATGTGTACTACGTTATCGGCAACAAAGAAATAGTTTTTGTTAAAATTCCTTCTCGGGATGTTTGGCCGTAGTCCAATGTTTTCTACAAAACCAGACGTTTCGGCAATGCCATTGACTTCCATCATCAGTGAAAATCGAGTGCGATAACGTGAGGTGGTATACGTTAGTGACCACAGTACTGTGGTTAAGGCTGAAGCAGTAAGTAGAAAGAAGTAGTTTCTATGGTAATATTTCATTTCGAAAACGATTTTAAATATAAATCTTAGAACATGGAAGTCATGTATGGTTCTCCATACCGATATTAATTTAAATCGTCTATGCGTGAAGATCCGCAACCACAGGCTAGCAGACCACAAAATAATTTTGTGACCACATAATTACATAATTATATCAATACGTAGTTACTGCGTAATTATTTGCGTAGCTCAGTTTCTAAATAAGAATAATGTACCTACTTTTCGTAGATAAAGGGTCTCTATTAGACGACTACCCCATAATAACAGAAATATCTATAATTAGTGAAAATAGTTTGAGGGTGGGGAATATTTATTTAGAAATTATCGAACCGAATTCAAGTAAATGATTTTAAACATAAATAATAGAAAACGGAATTCATGTATGGTTCTCCATACCGATATTTTATCTTCCAAGGTACTTATGTTCAATTTATTTCAAAATAATGTTTGTTTAGTAACCTTGTTACTTTTTTCTCATTTCGTTACTCTTTAGTATACAGTACCAAGAATGCAAACATTCTTGTTTGGCTACAATGCTATCTTGAAAATTGTGAAACTTGCCGATAGTATTTTTTACTTCTCCTTAGCCTTCGAAACAATTGATACATTGTTTTCAAACGTTATGAATTGCTAAAGTTTTGTTTCCTTCATTTTAGTATTTAAGCAGTTTGCAAGTTTTATAAGTAAATAACTAATGTTAACCTTCTAAATTAATAGGACGATGTTTCTTAATAAAAAAGATAAGAATGGAACAGGAAATTTAATTTAATTTCAGGATTCCAAGATGCACGGAAATAAGTAACATTCAGTACCCTTCAAATACTTAATGACAGTCTTTTATGTTCACATGGCAACTACTTACTACACGACCTAACCTAAAACGTGTGTAGTTTAACGACGTAGCTTTAAAATCATTAAGAGTTTTATAATTATCATTAATGAAACAACTTAAATGATTGTAATATATCCTTAATGAAGTGCATTAAGAATTATGGCTTTTCAACACAGGCATTAATGCATTAGTGCATACTTAATTGACTCGAATTATGTTTTACTTTTAAATTGTCTATACTTCTGGAACTGAATATTTCAACAGAATTCTTTGTTGGTTCCAACATTTGCAAAATAAGGGCAAATGTTTGCATATATGTATTATAACGAGAAAAGGTGAAATAGGTGTGTGTTTTTAAAATAATAATAACAGTTCCTATATCATATCGACTTTGTAATAATCATTCAAAATTTTATTAAATAAAATTTCCAAAAATGACGAATTAAAATTTCGTCATTATAATAATTTTGTTTTGTGTATGCTCATCATACACACAATTATTGTCACTATACAAAAAACATTTCACACATATTCATAAATATAATACAAAAGATATAAATTTACATGTATAAAAATAAATTTTTATAATATATAATGTGCTCTCGACTTGCTCAGATTGTATTTCTTTTTAAATTCCATATTTTTTTTTTATATTATTACTTCCATGTTCCTTAAGGAAATGGAAGAATTGTGATGGCAAAAAAAATCGTGTTCGAGATTATTGCAGATTCTGATTGTACTACACTCAAAACATTAAAAAAAGTCGTTTTTCGAAAAGTGTCTGTGTCTGTCTGTAGATTTTTTTTCTATGGCAAACGATAACAGCTGCAAATTCAAACAGAATCAAATAATTTTTTTCATACAGGCCTGGCTTGCAGAGTACTCAAGACCTATTGTTTTTGGTGAAGATCGGTTAAGGGAAAGGGGTAGTTTACCGGCATCGGTTTTTTTTTATCAATGGTAATTTTCTTTTGGCATACGATAACAGCCGCAAAATCAAACAGAATCAAATAATGTTTGGCATACAGCCCTGAATTGTAGAGTTCTCATGACTTGTAGTTTTTGGTGAAGATCGGTTAAGGGAAAGGGGTAATTTACCTACAACGTTTTATGTTTTAACAAGGGTATTTTCTATGGCAAGAGATAACAGCCGCAAATTCAAACAGAATCAAATAATTTTTTGCATACAGCCTTGATTTGCAGAGTACTAAAGATCTGTTGTTTGTGGTGCAGATCGGTTAAGGGGAAGGGGTAGTTTACCTGCAACGTTTTTTTATCATGGTTAATTTTCTATGGCAAACGATAAAAGCCGCAAATTCAAACAGAATCAAATACTTTTTTGCATACGTCCCTGAATTGTAGATATTGCAAGGACTTTTGATTTTGGTGAAGATCGGTTAAGGGGAAGGGGTAGTTTACCAGAAACCTTTTAATTTTTAACAACAGTAAAGTACTTGAAAATTCATTAAAACCTTTTCAAACAATGGTAATTGTTAAAAATAAAATAATTATGTTGCCAGGCAATAAAATTATAATTTTTTCATTTTTGTGTAAATCATGTATGAGTGAAAATATATCGTTCGTGGCAGGTAAGCATATCTCAATTATGTAATGTTTACGTTTCCATTTTATTATTATGATTACTGCAATAAAAAGGCAGGGAAGACACACACACACACACAAAATTCGCTTTATTTCTGGCCTCACTCATGTTTATTTTCTTACATTTGCACGCTTTTTAAATGGAAAGTGCCGAAACCCACACCAACATAACGCGTGCAAGCCGAAAAAGTGTCCAGCGTGGATAGCGATTTGCTTCCTGTGGATCGCTGGGCAGTATAACTGCACGTGTTTACAGAGGAACGATTGATAGACAGACTTTTCGTCTTTAGGGAATGAACCCTCTGCAAGATGCTGAGGGTCCATGAGTGACTTCGGAGCGCTCCTTCTTTTCCACGTGTTTGTTCTGTGAAACATACACTGTAGATTCGCAAATTTACTCTAAGCAACGCTCAATAGGAAATGTTGAAATTATTTGTCCACGGTGTACCCTCATACACACTAAACCTGCTCTGATGTTTTAATTACGGACATCATAATATTAAAACTTTGGAAACTTGAGCACTACTTAATGGAGATCAATCATTAACTTATACAAGCTATTAATTTTATGCATATGTTTTATATATATGTGTATTACGTTATCGGCAACAAAGAAATAGTTTTTGTTAAAATTCCTTCTCGGGATGTTTGGCCGTAGTCCAATGTTTTCTACAAAACCAGACGTTTCGGCAATGCCATTGACTTCCATCATCAGTGAAAATCGAGTGCGATAACGTGAGGTGGTATACGTTAGTGACCACAGTACTGTGGTTAAGGCTGAAGCAGTAAGTAGAAAGAAGTAGTTTCTATGGTAATATTTCATTTCGAAAACGATTTTAAATATAAATCTTAGAACATGGAAGTCATGTTTGGTTCTCCATACCGATATTAATTTAAATCGTCTATGCGTGAAGATCCGCAACCACAGGCTAGCAGACCACAAAATAATTTTGTGACCACATAATTACATAATTATATCAATACGTAGTTACTGCGTAATTATTTGCGTAGCTCAGTTTCTAAATAAGAATAATGTACCTACTTTTCGTAGATAAAGGGTCTCTATTAGACGACTACCCCATAATAACAGAAATATCTATAATTAGTGAAAATAGTTTGAGGGTGGGGAATATTTATTTAGAAATTATCGAACCGAATTCAAGTAAATGATTTTAAACATAAATAATAGAAAACGGAATTCATGTATGGTTCTCCATACCGATATTTTATCTTCCAAGGTACTTATGTTCAATTTATTTCAAAATAATGTTTGTTTAGTAACCTTGTTACTTTTTTCTCATTTCGTTACTCTTTAGTATACAGTACCAAGAATGCAAACATTCTTGTTTGGCTACAATGCTATCTTGAAAATTGTGAAACTTGCCGATAGTATTTTTTACTTCTCCTTAGCCTTCAAAACAATTGATACATTGTTTTCAAACGTTATGAATTGCTAAAGTTTTGTTTCCTTCATTTTAGTATTTAAGCAGTTTGCAAGTTTTATAAGTAAATAACTAATGTTAACCTTCTAAATTAATAGGACGATGTTTCTTAATAAAAAAGATAAGAATGGAACAGGAAATTTAATTTAATTTCAGGATTCCAAGATGCACGGAAATAAGTAACATTCAGTACCCTTCAAATACTTAATGACAGTCTTTTATGTTCACATGGCAACTACTTACTACACGACCTAACCTAAAACGTGTGTAGTTTAACGACGTAGCTTTAAAATCATTAAGAGTTTTATAATTATCATTAATGAAACAACTTAAATGATTGTAATATATCCTTAATGAAGTGCATTAAGAATTATGGCTTTTCAACACAGGCATTAATGCATTAGTGCATACTTAATTGACTCGAATTATGTTTTACTTTTAAATTGTCTATACTTCTGGAACTGAATATTTCAACAGAATTCTTTGTTGGTTCCTACATTTGCAAAATAAGGGCAAATGTTTGCATATATGTATTATAACGAGAAAAGGTGAAATAGGTGTGTGTTTTTAAAATAATAATAACAGTTCCTATATCATATCGACTTTGTAATAATCATTCAAAATTTTATTAAATAAAATTTCCAAAAATGACGAATTAAAATTTCGTCATTATAATAATTTTGTTTTGTGTATGCTCATCATACACACAATTATTGTCACTATACAAAAAACATTTCACACATATTCATAAATATAATACAAAAGATATAAATTTACATGTATAAAAATAAATTTTTATAATATATAATGTGCTCTCGACTTGCTCAGATTGTATTTCTTTTTAAATTCCATATTTTTTTTTTATATTATTACTTCCATGTTCCTTAAGGAAATGGAAGAATTGTGATGGCAAAAAAAATCGTGTTCGAGATTATTGCAGATTCTGATTGTACTACACTCATAACATTAAAAAAAGTCGTTTTTCGAAAAGTGTCTGTGTCTGTCTGTAGATTTTTTTTCTATGGCAAACGATAACAGCTGCAAATTCAAACAGAATCAAATAATTTTTTTCATACAGGCCTGGCTTGCAGAGTACTCAAGATCTATTGTTTTTGGTGAAGAGCGGTTAAGGGAAAGGGGTAGTTTACCGGCATCGGTTTTTTTTTATCAATGGTAATTTTCTTTTGGCATACGATAACAGCCGCAAAATCAAACAGAATCAAATAATGTTTGGCATACAGCCCTGAATTATAGAGTTCTCATGACTTGTAGTTTTTGGTGAAGATCGGTTAAGGGAAAGGGGTAATTTACCTACAACGTTTTATGTTTTAACAAGGGTATTTTCTATGGCAAAAGATAACAGCCGCAAATTCAAACAGAATCAAATAATTTTTTGCATACAGCCTTGATTTGCAGAGTACTAAAGATCTGTTGTTTGTGGTGCAGATCGGTTAAGGGGAAGGGGTAGTTTACCTGCAACGTTTTTTTATCATGGGTAATTTTCTATGGCAAACGATAAAAGCCGCAAATTCAAACAGAATCAAATACTTTTTTGCATACGTCCCTGAATTGTAGATATTGCAAGGACTTTTGATTTTGGTTAAGATCGGTTAAGGGGAAGGGGTAGTTTACCAGAAACCTTTTAATTTTTAACAACAGTAAAGTACTTGAAAATTCATTAAAACCTTTTCAAACAATGGTAATTGTTAAAAATAAAATAATTTTGTTGCCAGGCAATAAAATTATAATTTTTTCATTTTTGTGTAAATCATGTATGAGTGAAAATATATCGTTCGTGGCAGGTAAGCATATCTCAATTATGTAATGTTTACGTTTCCATTTTATTATTATGATTACTGCAATAAAAAGGCAGGGAAGACACACACACACACAAAATTCGCTTTATTTCTGGCCTCACTCATGTTTATTTTCTTACATTTGCACGCTTTTTAAATGGAAAGTGCCGAAACCCACACCAACATAACGCGTGCAAGCCGAAAAAGTGTCCAGCGTGGATAGCGATTTGCTTCCTGTGGATCGCTGGGCAGTATAACTGCACGTGTTTACAGAGGAACGATTGATAGACAGACTTTTCGTCTTTAGGGAATGAACCCTCTGCAAGATGCTGAGGGTCCATGAGTGACTTCGGAGCGCTCCTTCTTTTCCACGTGTTTGTTCTGTGAAACGTACACTGTAGATTCGCAAATTTACTCTAAGCAACGCTCAATAGGAAATGTTGAAATTATTTGTCCACGGTGTACCCTCATACACACTAAACCTGCTCTGATGTTTTAATTACGGACATCATAATATTAAAACTTTGGAAACTTGAGCACTACTTAATGGAGATCAATCATTAACTTATACAAGCTATTAATTTTATGCATATGTTTTATATATATGTGTACTACGTTATCGGCAACAAAGAAATAGTTTTTGTTAAAATTCCTTCTCGGGATGTTTGGCCGTAGTCCAATGTTTTCTACAAAACCAGACGTTTCGGCAATGCCATTGACTTCCATCATCAGTGAAAATCGAGTGCGATAACGTGAGGTGGTATACGTTAGTGACCACAGTACTGTGGTTAAGGCTGAAGCAGTAAGTAGAAAGAAGTAGTTTCTATGGTAATATTTCATTTCGAAAACGATTTTAAATATAAATCTTAGAACATGGAAGTCATGTTTGGTTCTCCATACCGATATTAATTTAAATCGTCTATGCGTGAAGATCCGCAACCACAGGCTAGCAGAACACAAAATAATTTTGTGACCACATAATTACATAATTATATCAATACGTAGTTACTGCGTAATTATTTGCGTAGCTCAGTTTCTAAATAAGAATAATGTACCTACTTTTCGTAGATAAAGGGTCTCTATTAGACGACTACCCCATAATAACAGAAATATCTATAATTAGTGAAAATAGTTTGAGGGTGGGGAATATTTATTTAGAAATTATCGAACCGAATTCAAGTAAATGATTTTAAACATAAATCATAGAAAACGGAATTCATGTATGGTTCTCCATACCGATATTTTATCTTCCAAGGTACTTATGTTCAATTTATTTCAAAATAATGTTTGTTTAGTAACCTTGTTACTTTTTTCTCATTTCGTTACTCTTTAGTATACAGTACCAAGAATGCAAACATTCTTGTTTGGCTACAATGCTATCTTGAAAATTGTGAAACTTGCCGATAGTATTTTTTACTTCTCCTTAGCCTTCAAAACAATTGATACATTGTTTTCAAACGTTATGAATTGCTAAAGTTTTGTTTCCTTCATTTTAGTATTTAAGCAGTTTGCAAGTTTTATAAGTAAATAACTAATGTTAACCTTCTAAATTAATAGGACGATGTTTCTTAATAAAAAAGATAAGAATGGAACAGGAAATTTAATTTAATTTCAGGATTCCAAGATGCACCGAAATAAGTAACATTCAGTACCCTTCAAATACTTAATGACAGTCTTTCATGTTCACATGGCAACTACTTACTACACGACCTAACCTAAAACGTGTGTAGTTTAACGACTTAGCTTTAAAATCATTAAGAGTTTTATAATTATCATTAATGAAACAACTTAAATGATTGTAATATATCCTTAATGAAGTGCATTAAGAATTATGGCTTTTCAACACAGGCATTAATGCATTAGTGCATACTTAATTGACTCGAATTATGTTTTACTTTTAAATTGTCTATACTTCTGGAACTGAATATTTCAACAGAATTCTTTGTTGGTTCCAACATTTGCAAAATAAGGGCAAATGTTTGCATATATGTATTATAACGAGAAAAGGTGAAATAGGTGTGTGTTTTTAAAATAATAATAACAGTTCCTATATCATATCGACTTTGTAATAATCATTCAAAATTTTATTAAATAAAATTTCCAAAAATGACGAATTAAAATTTCGTCATTATAATAATTTTGTTTTGTGTATGCTCATCATACACACAATTATTGTCACTATACAAAAAACATTTCACACATATTCATAAATATAATACAAAAGATATAAATTTACATGTATAAAAATAAATTTTTATAATATATAATGTGCTCTCGACTTGCTCAGATTGTATTTCTTTTTAAATTCCATATTTTTTTTTTATATTATTACTTCCATGTTCCTTAAGGAAATGGAAGAATTGTGATGGCAAAAAAAATCGTGTTCGAGATTATTGCAGATTCTGATTGTACTACACTCATAACATTAAAAAAAGTCGTTTTTCGAAAAGTGTCTGTGTCTGTCTGTAGATTTTTTTTCTATGGCAAACGATAACAGCTGCAAATTCAAACAGAATCAAATAATTTTTTTCATACAGGCCTGGCTTGCAGAGTACTCAAGATCTATTGTTCTTGGTGAAGAGCGGTTAAGGGAAAGGGGTAGTTTACCGGCATCGGTTTTTTTTTATCAATGGTAATTTTCTTTTGGCATACGATAACAGCCGCAAAATCAAACAGAATCAAATAATGTTTGGCATACAGCCCTGAATTGTAGAGTTCTCATGACTTGTAGTTTTTGGTGAAGATCGGTTAAGGGAAAGGGGTAATTTACCTACAACGTTTTATGTTTTAACAAGGGTATTTTCTATGGCAAAAGATAACAGCCGCAAATTCAAACAGAATCAAATAATTTTTTGCATACAGCCTTGATTTGCAGAGTACTAAAGATCTGTTGTTTGTGGTGCAGATCGGTTAAGGGGAAGGGGTAGTTTACCTGCAACGTTTTTTTATCATGGGTAATTTTCTATGGCAAACGATAAAAGCCGCAAATTCAAACAGAATCAAATACTTTTTTGCATACGTCCCTGAATTGTAGATATTGCAAGGACTTTTGATTTTGGTTAAGATCGGTTAAGGGGAAGGGGTAGTTTACCAGAAACCTTTTAATTTTTAACAACAGTAAAGTACTTGAAAATTCATTAAAACCTTTTCAAACAATGGTAATTGTTAAAAATAAAATAATTTTGTTGCCAGGCAATAAAATTATAATTTTTTCATTTTTGTGTAAATCATGTATGAGTGAAAATATATCGTTCGTGGCAGGTAAGCATATCTCAATTATGTAATGTTTACGTTTCCATTTTATTATTATGATTACTGCAATAAAAAGGCAGGGAAGACACACACACACACAAAATTCGCTTTATTTCTGGCCTCACTCATGTTTATTTTCTTACATTTGCACGCTTTTTAAATGGAAAGTGCCGAAACCCACACCAACATAACGCGTGCAAGCCGAAAAAGTGTCCAGCGTGGATAGCGATTTGCTTCCTGTGGATCGCTGGGCAGTATAACTGCACGTGTTTACAGAGGAACGATTGATAGACAGACTTTTCGTCTTTAGGGAATGAACCCTCTGCAAGATGCTGAGGGTCCATGAGTGACTTCGGAGCGCTCCTTCTTTTCCACGTGTTTGTTCTGTGAAACGTACACTGTAGATTCGCAAATTTACTCTAAGCAACGCTCAATAGGAAATGTTGAAATTATTTGTCCACGGTGTACCCTCATACACACTAAACCTGCTCTGATGTTTTAATTACGGACATCATAATATTAAAACTTTGGAAACTTGAGCACTACTTAATGGAGATCAATCATTAACTTATACAAGCTATTAATTTTATGCATATGTTTTATATATATGTGTACTACGTTATCGGCAACAAAGAAATAGTTTTTGTTAAAATTCCTTCTCGGGATGTTTGGCCGTAGTCCAATGTTTTCTACAAAACCAGACGTTTCGGCAATGCCATTGACTTCCATCATCAGTGAAAATCGAGTGCGATAACGTGAGGTGGTATACGTTAGTGACCACAGTACTGTGGTTAAGGCTGAAGCAGTAAGTAGAAAGAAGTAGTTTCTATGGTAATATTTCATTTCGAAAACGATTTTAAATATAAATCTTAGAACATGGAAGTCATGTTTGGTTCTCCATACCGATATTAATTTAAATCGTCTATGCGTGAAGATCCGCAACCACAGGCTAGCAGACCACAAAATAATTTTGTGACCACATAATTACATAATTATATCAATACGTAGTTACTGCGTAATTATTTGCGTAGCTCAGTTTCTAAATAAGAATAATGTACCTACTTTTCGTAGATAAAGGGTCTCTATTAGACGACTACCCCATAATAACAGAAATATCTATAATTAGTGAAAATAGTTTGAGGGTGGGGAATATTTATTTAGAAATTATCGAACCGAATTCAAGTAAATGATTTTAAACATAAATAATAGAAAACGGAATTCATGTATGGTTCTCCATACCGATATTTTATCTTCCAAGGTACTTATGTTCAATTTATTTCAAAATAATGTTTGTTTAGTAACCTTGTTACTTTTTTCTCATTTCGTTACTCTTTAGTATACAGTACCAAGAATGCAAACATTCTTGTTTGGCTACAATGCTATCTTGAAAATTGTGAAACTTGCCGATAGTATTTTTTACTTCTCCTTAGCCTTCAAAACAATTGATACATTGTTTTCAAACGTTATGAATTGCTAAAGTTTTGTTTCCTTCATTTTAGTATTTAAGCAGTTTGCAAGTTTTATAAGTAAATAACTAATGTTAACCTTCTAAATTAATAGGACGATGTTTCTTAATAAAAAAGATAAGAATGGAACAGGAAATTTAATTTAATTTCAGGATTCCAAGATGCACGGAAATAAGTAACATTCAGTACCCTTCAAATACTTAATGACAGTCTTTTATGTTCACATGGCAACTACTTACTACACGACCTAACCTAAAACGTGTGTAGTTTAACGACGTAGCTTTAAAATCATTAAGAGTTTTATAATTATCATTAATGAAACAACTTAAATGATTGTAATATATCCTTAATGAAGTGCATTAAGAATTATGGCTTTTCAACACAGGCATTAATGCATTAGTGCATACTTAATTGACTCGAATTATGTTTTACTTTTAAATTGTCTATACTTCTGGAACTGAATATTTCAACAGAATTCTTTGTTGGTTCCTACATTTGCAAAATAAGGGCAAATGTTTGCATATATGTATTATAACGAGAAAAGGTGAAATAGGTGTGTGTTTTTAAAATAATAATAACAGTTCCTATATCATATCGACTTTGTAATAATCATTCAAAATTTTATTAAATAAAATTTCCAAAAATGACGAATTAAAATTTCGTCATTATAATAATTTTGTTTTGTGTATGCTCATCATACACACAATTATTGTCACTATACAAAAAACATTTCACACATATTCATAAATATAATACAAAAGATATAAATTTACATGTATAAAAATAAATTTTTATAATATATAATGTGCTCTCGACTTGCTCAGATTGTATTTCTTTTTAAATTCCATATTTTTTTTTTATATTATTACTTCCATGTTCCTTAAGGAAATGGAAGAATTGTGATGGCAAAAAAAATCGTGTTCGAGATTATTGCAGATTCTGATTGTACTACACTCATAACATTAAAAAAAGTCGTTTTTCGAAAAGTGTCTGTGTCTGTCTGTAGATTTTTTTTCTATGGCAAACGATAACAGCTGCAAATTCAAACAGAATCAAATAATTTTTTTCATACAGGCCTGGCTTGCAGAGTACTCAAGATCTATTGTTTTTGGTGAAGAGCGGTTAAGGGAAAGGGGTAGTTTACCGGCATCGGTTTTTTTTTATCAATGGTAATTTTCTTTTGGCATACGATAACAGCCGCAAAATCAAACAGAATCAAATAATGTTTGGCATACAGCCCTGAATTGTAGAGTTCTCATGACTTGTAGTTTTTGGTGAAGATCGGTTAAGGGAAAGGGGTAATTTACCTACAACGTTTTATGTTTTAACAAGGGTATTTTCTATGGCAAAAGATAACAGCCGCAAATTCAAACAGAATCAAATAATTTTTTGCATACAGCCTTGATTTGCAGAGTACTAAAGATCTGTTGTTTGTGGTGCAGATCGGTTAAGGGGAAGGGGTAGTTTACCTGCAACGTTTTTTTATCATGGGTAATTTTCTATGGCAAACGATAAAAGCCGCAAATTCAAACAGAATCAAATACTTTTTTGCATACGTCCCTGAATTGTAGATATTGCAAGGACTTTTGATTTTGGTTAAGATCGGTTAAGGGGAAGGGGTAGTTTACCAGAAACCTTTTAATTTTTAACAACAGTAAAGTACTTGAAAATTCATTAAAACCTTTTCAAACAATGGTAATTGTTAAAAATAAAATAATTTTGTTGCCAGGCAATAAAATTATAATTTTTTCATTTTTGTGTAAATCATGTATGAGTGAAAATATATCGTTCGTGGCAGGTAAGCATATCTCAATTATGTAATGTTTACGTTTCCATTTTATTATTATGATTACTGCAATAAAAAGGCAGGGAAGACACACACACACACAAAATTCGCTTTATTTCTGGCCTCACTCATGTTTATTTTCTTACATTTGCACGCTTTTTAAATGGAAAGTGCCGAAACCCACACCAACATAACGCGTGCAAGCCGAAAAAGTGTCCAGCGTGGATAGCGATTTGCTTCCTGTGGATCGCTGGGCAGTATAACTGCACGTGTTTACAGAGGAACGATTGATAGACAGACTTTTCGTCTTTAGGGAATGAACCCTCTGCAAGATGCTGAGGGTCCATGAGTGACTTCGGAGCGCTCCTTCTTTTCCACGTGTTTGTTCTGTGAAACGTACACTGTAGATTCGCAAATTTACTCTAAGCAACGCTCAATAGGAAATGTTGAAATTATTTGTCCACGGTGTACCCTCATACACACTAAACCTGCTCTGATGTTTTAATTACGGACATCATAATATTAAAACTTTGGAAACTTGAGCACTACTTAATGGAGATCAATCATTAACTTATACAAGCTATTAATTTTATGCATATGTTTTATATATATGTGTACTACGTTATCGGCAACAAAGAAATAGTTTTTGTTAAAATTCCTTCTCGGGATGTTTGGCCGTAGTCCAATGTTTTCTACAAAACCAGACGTTTCGGCAATGCCATTGACTTCCATCATCAGTGAAAATCGAGTGCGATAACGTGAGGTGGTATACGTTAGTGACCACAGTACTGTGGTTAAGGCTGAAGCAGTAAGTAGAAAGAAGTAGTTTCTATGGTAATATTTCATTTCGAAAACGATTTTAAATATAAATCTTAGAACATGGAAGTCATGTATGGTTCTCCATACCGATATTAATTTAAATCGTCTATGCGTGAAGATCCGCAACCACAGGCTAGCAGACCACAAAATAATTTTGTGACCACATAATTACATAATTATATCAATACGTAGTTACTGCGTAATTATTTGCGTAGCTCAGTTTCTAAATAAGAATAATGTACCTACTTTTCGTAGATAAAGGGTCTCTATTAGACGACTACCCCATAATAACAGAAATATCTATAATTAGTGAAAATAGTTTGAGGGTGGGGAATATTTATTTAGAAATTATCGAACCGAATTCAAGTAAATGATTTTAAACATAAATAATAGAAAACGGAATTCATGTATGGTTCTCCATACCGATATTTTATCTTCCAAGGTACTTATGTTCAATTTATTTCAAAATAATGTTTGTTTAGTAACCTTGTTACTTTTTTCTCATTTCGTTACTCTTTAGTATACAGTACCAAGAATGCAAACATTCTTGTTTGGCTACAATGCTATCTTGAAAATTGTGAAACTTGCCGATAGTATTTTTTACTTCTCCTTAGCCTTCAAAACAATTGATACATTGTTTTCAAACGTTATGAATTGCTAAAGTTTTGTTTCCTTCATTTTAGTATTTAAGCAGTTTGCAAGTTTTATAAGTAAATAACTAATGTTAACCTTCTAAATTAATAGGACGATGTTTCTTAATAAAAAAGATAAGAATGGAACAGGAAATTTAATTTAATTTCAGGATTCCAAGATGCACGGAAATAAGTAACATTCAGTACCCTTCAAATACTTAATGACAGTCTTTTATGTTCACATGGCAACTACTTACTACACGACCTAACCTAAAACGTGTGTAGTTTAACGACGTAGCTTTAAAATCATTAAGAGTTTTATAATTATCATTAATGAAACAACTTAAATGATTGTAATATATCCTTAATGAAGTGCATTAAGAATTATGGCTTTTCAACACAGGCATTAATGCATTAGTGCATACTTAATTGACTCGAATTATGTTTTACTTTTAAATTGTCTATACTTCTGGAACTGAATATTTCAACAGAATTCTTTGTTGGTTCCTACATTTGCAAAATAAGGGCAAATGTTTGCATATATGTATTATAACGAGAAAAGGTGAAATAGGTGTGTGTTTTTAAAATAATAATAACAGTTCCTATATCATATCGACTTTGTAATAATCATTCAAAATTTTATTAAATAAAATTTCCAAAAATGACGAATTAAAATTTCGTCATTATAATAATTTTGTTTTGTGTATGCTCATCATACACACAATTATTGTCACTATACAAAAAACATTTCACACATATTCATAAATATAATACAAAAGATATAAATTTACATGTATAAAAATAAATTTTTATAATATATAATGTGCTCTCGACTTGCTCAGATTGTATTTCTTTTTAAATTCCATATTTTTTTTTTATATTATTACTTCCATGTTCCTTAAGGAAATGGAAGAATTGTGATGGCAAAAAAAATCGTGTTCGAGATTATTGCAGATTCTGATTGTACTACACTCAAAACATTAAAAAAAGTCGTTTTTCGAAAAGTGTCTGTGTCTGTCTGTAGATTTTTTTTCTATGGCAAACGATAACAGCTGCAAATTCAAACAGAATCAAATAATTTTTTTCATACAGGCCTGGCTTGCAGAGTACTCAAGACCTATTGTTTTTGGTGAAGATCGGTTAAGGGAAAGGGGTAGTTTACCGGCATCGGTTTTTTTTTATCAATGGTAATTTTCTTTTGGCATACGATAACAGCCGCAAAATCAAACAGAATCAAATAATGTTTGGCATACAGCCCTGAATTGTAGAGTTCTCATGACTTGTAGTTTTTGGTGAAGATCGGTTAAGGGAAAGGGGTAATTTACCTACAACGTTTTATGTTTTAACAAGGGTATTTTCTATGGCAAAAGATAACAGCCGCAAATTCAAACAGAATCAAATAATTTTTTGCATACAGCCTTGATTTGCAGAGTACTAAAGATCTGTTGTTTGTGGTGCAGATCGGTTAAGGGGAAGGGGTAGTTTACCTGCAACGTTTTTTTATCATGGGTAATTTTCTATGGCTAACGATAAAAGCCGCAAATTCAAACAGAATCAAATACTTTTTTGCATACGTCCCTGAATTGTAGATATTGCAAGGACTTTTGATTTTGGTGAAGATCGGTTAAGGGGAAGGGGTAGTTTACCAGAAACCTTTTAATTTTTAACAACAGTAAAGTACTTGAAAATTCATTAAAACCTTTTCAAACAATGGTAATTGTTAAAAATAAAATAATTTTGTTGCCAGGCAATAAAATTATAATTTTTTCATTTTTGTGTAAATCATGTATGAGTGAAAATATATCGTTCGTGGCAGGTAAGCATATCTCAATTATGTAATGTTTACGTTTCCATTTTATTATTATGATTACTGCAATAAAAAGGCAGGGAAGACACACACACACACACAAAATTCGCTTTATTTCTGGCCTCACTCATGTTTATTTTCTTACATTTGCACGCTTTTTAAATGGAAAGTGCCGAAACCCACACCAACATAACGCGTGCAAGCCGAAAAAGTGTCCAGCGTGGATAGCGATTTGCTTCCTGTGGATCGCTGGGCAGTATAACTGCACGTGTTTACAGAGGAACGATTGATAGACAGACTTTTCGTCTTTAGGGAATGAACCCTCTGCAAGATGCTGAGGGTCCATGAGTGACTTCGGAGCGCTCCTTCTTTTCCACGTGTTTGTTCTGTGAAACGTACACTGTAGATTCGCAAATTTACTCTAAGCAACGCTCAATGCAAATGTTGAAATTATTTGTCCACGGTGTACCCTCATACACACTAAACCTGCTCTGATGTTTTAATTACGGACATCATAATATTAAAACTTTGGAAACTTGAGCACTACTTAATGGAGATCAATCATTAACTTATACAAGCTATTAATTTTATGCATATGTTTTATATATATGTGTACTACGTTATCGGCAACAAAGAAATAGTTTTTGTTAAAATTCCTTCTCGGGATGTTTGGCCGTAGTCCAATGTTTTCTACAAAACCAGACGTTTCGGCAATGCCATTGACTTCCATCATCAGTGAAAATCGAGTGCGATAACGTGAGGTGGTATACGTTAGTGACCACAGTACTGTGGTTAAGGCTGAAGCAGTAAGTAGAAAGAAGTAGTTTCTATGGTAATATTTCATTTCGAAAACGATTTTAAATATAAATCTTAGAACATGGAAGTCATGTATGGTTCTCCATACCGATATTAATTTAAATCGTCTA
Organism: Magicicada septendecula; assembly: GCA_034769895.1. Classification (NCBI taxonomy): domain Eukaryota; kingdom Metazoa; phylum Arthropoda; class Insecta; order Hemiptera; family Cicadidae; genus Magicicada; species Magicicada septendecula. Next base: position 452,394,704 of record CM068368.1, read on the forward strand.
TGCGTGAAGATCCGCAACCACAGGCTAGCAGACCACAAAATAATTTTGTGACCACATAATTACATAATTATATCAATACGTAGTTACTGCGTAATTATTTGCGTAGCTCAGTTTCTAAATAAGAATAATGTACCTACTTTTCGTAGATAAAGAGTCTCTATGAGACGACTACCCCATAATAACAGAAATATCTATAATTAGTGAAAATAGTTTGAGGGTGGGGAATATTTATTTAGAAATTATCGAACCGAATTCAAGTAAATGATTTTAAACATAAATAATAGAAAACGGAATTCATGTATGGTTCTCCATACCGATATTTTATCTTCCAAGGTACTTATGTTCAATTTATTTCAAAATAATGTTTGTTTAGTAACCTTGTTACTTTTTTCTCATTTCGTTACTCTTTAGTATACAGTACCAAGAATGCAAACATTCTTGTTTGGCTACAATGCTATCTTGAAAATTGTGAAACTTGCCGATAGTATTTTTTACTTCTCCTTAGCCTTCAAAACAATTGATACATTGTTTTCAAACGTTATGAATTGCTAAAGTTTTGTTTCCTTCATTTTAGTATTTAAGCAGTTTGCAAGTTTTATAAGTAAATAACTAATGTTAACCTTTTAAATTAATAGGACGATGTTTCTTAATAAAAAAGATAAGAATGGAACAGGAAATTTAATTTAATTTCAGGATTCCAAGATGCACCGAAATAAGTAACATTCAGTACCCTTCAAATACTTAATGACAGTCTTTCATGTTCACATGGCAACTACTTACTACACGACCTAACCTAAAACGTGTGTAGTTTAACGACTTAGCTTTAAAATCATTAAGAGTTTTATAATTATCATTAATGAAACAACTTAAATGATTGTAATATATCCTTAATGAAGTGCATTAAGAATTATGGCTTTTCAACACAGGCATTAATGCATTAGTGCATACTTAATTGACTCGAATTATGTTTTACTTTTAAATTGTCTATACTTCTGGAACTGAATATTTCAACAGAATTCTTTGTTGGTTCCTACATTTGCAAAATAAGGGCAAATGTTTGCATATATGTATTATAACGAGAAAAGGTGAAATAGGTGTGTGTTTTTAAAATAATAATAACAGTTCCTATATCATATCGACTTTGTAATAATCATTCAAAATTTTATTAAATAAAATTTCCAAAAATGACGAATTAAAATTTCGTCATTATAATAATTTTGTTTTGTGTATGCTCATCATACACACAATTATTGTCACTATACAAAAAACATTTCACACATATTCATAAATATAATACAAAAGATATAAATTTACATGTATAAAAATAAATTTTTATAATATATAATGTGCTCTCGACTTGCTCAGATTGTATTTCTTTTTAAATTCCATATTTTTTTTTTATATTATTACTTCCATGTTCCTTAAGGAAATGGAAGAATTGTGATGGCAAAAAAAATCGTGTTCGAGATTATTGCAGATTCTGATTGTACTACACTCAAAACATTAAAAAAAGTCGTTTTTCGAAAAGTGTCTGTGTCTGTCTGTAGATTTTTTTTCTATGGCAAACGATAACAGCTGCAAATTCAAACAGAATCAAATAATTTTTTTCATACAGGCCTGGCTTGCAGAGTACTCAAGACCTATTGTTTTTGGTGAAGATCGGTTAAGGGAAAGGGGTAGTTTACCGGCATCGGTTTTTTTTTATCAATGGTAATTTTCTTTTGGCATACGATAACAGCCGCAAAATCAAACAGAATCAAATAATGTTTGGCATACAGCCCTGAATTGTAGAGTTCTCATGACTTGTAGTTTTTGGTGAAGATCGGTTAAGGGAAAGGGGTAATTTACCTACAACGTTTTATGTTTTAACAAGGGTATTTTCTATGGCAAAAGATAACAGCCGCAAATTCAAACAGAATCAAATAATTTTTTGCATACAGCCTTGATTTGCAGAGTACTAAAGATCTGTTGTTTGTGGTGCAGATCGGTTAAGGGGAAGGGGTAGTTTACCTGCAACGTTTTTTTATCATGGGTAATTTTCTATGGCTAACGATAAAAGCCGCAAATTCAAACAGAATCAAATACTTTTTTGCATACGTCCCTGAATTGTAGATATTGCAAGGACTTTTGATTTTGGTGAAGATCGGTTAAGGGGAAGGGGTAGTTTACCAGAAACCTTTTAATTTTTAACAACAGTAAAGTACTTGAAAATTCATTAAAACCTTTTCAAACAATGGTAATTGTTAAAAATAAAATAATTTTGTTGCCAGGCAATAAAATTATAATTTTTTCATTTTGTGTAAATCATGTATGAGTGAAAATATATCGTTCGTGGCAGGTAAGCATATCTCAATTATGTAATGTTTACGTTTCCATTTTATTATTATGATTACTGCAGTAAAAAGGCAGGGAAGACACACACACACACAAAATTCGCTTTATTTCTGGCCTCACTCATGTTTATTTTCTTACATTTGCACGCTTTTTAAATGGAAAGTGCCGAAACCCACACCAACATAACGCGTGCAAGCCGAAAAAGTGTCCAGCGTGGATAGCGATTTGCTTCCTGTGGATCGCTGGGCAGTATAACTGCACGTGTTTACAGAGGAACGATTGATAGACAGACTTTTCGTCTTTAGGGAATGAACCCTCTGCAAGATGCTGAGGGTCCATGAGTGACTTCGGAGCGCTCCTTCTTTTCCACGTGTTTGTTCTGTGAAACGTACACTGTAGATTCGCAAATTTACTCTAAGCAACGCTCAATGCAAATGTTGAAATTATTTGTCCACGGTGTACCCTCATACACACTAAACCTGCTCTGATGTTTTAATTACGGACATCATAATATTAAAACTTTGGAAACTTGAGCACTACTTAATGGAGATCAATCATTAACTTATACAAGCTATTAATTTTATGCATATGTTTTATATATATGTGTACTACGTTATCGGCAACAAAGAAATAGTTTTTGTTAAAATTCCTTCTCGGGATGTTTGGCCGTAGTCCAATGTTTTCTACAAAACCAGACGTTTCGGCAATGCCATTGACTTCCATCATCAGTGAAAATCGAGTGCGATAACGTGAGGTGGTATACGTTAGTGACCACAGTACTGTGGTTAAGGCTGAAGCAGTAAGTAGAAAGAAGTAGTTTCTATGGTAATATTTCATTTCGAAAACGATTTTAAATATAAATCTTAGAACATGGAAGTCATGTATGGTTCTCCATACCGATATTAATTTAAATCGTCTATGCGTGAAGATCCGCAACCACAGGCTAGCAGACCACAAAATAATTTTGTGACCACATAATTACATAATTATATCAATTCGTAGTTACTGCGTAATTATTTGCGTAGCTCAGTTTCTAAATAAGAATAATGTACCTACTTTTCGTAGATAAAGGGTCTCTATGAGACGACTACCCCATAATAACAGAAATATCTATAATTAGTGAAAATAGTTTGAGGGTGGGGAATATTTATTTAGAAATTATCGAACCGAATTCAAGTAAATGATTTTAAACATAAATAATAGAAAACGGAATTCATGTATGGTTCTCCATACCGATATTTTATCTTCCAAGGTACTTATGTTCAATTTATTTCAAAATAATGTTTGTTTAGTAACCTTGTTACTTTTTTCTCATTTCGTTACTCTTTAGTATACAGTACCAAGAATGCAAACATTCTTGTTTGGCTACAATGCTATCTTGAAAATTGTGAAACTTGCCGATAGTATTTTTTACTTCTCCTTAGCCTTCAAAACAATTGATACATTGTTTTCAAACGTTATGAATTGCTAAAGTTTTGTTTCCTTCATTTTAGTATTTAAGCAGTTTGCAAGTTTTATAAGTAAATAACTAATGTTAACCTTCTAAATTAATAGGACGATGTTTCTTAATAAAAAAGATAAGAATGGAACAGGAAATTTAATTTAATTTCAGGATTCCAAGATGCACCGAAATAAGTAACATTCAGTACCCTTCAAATACTTAATGACAGTCTTTCATGTTCACATGGCAACTACTTACTACACGACCTAACCTAAAACGTGTGTAGTTTAACGACTTAGCTTTAAAATCATTAAGAGTTTTATAATTATCATTAATGAAACAACTTAAATGATTGTAATATATCCTTAATGAAGTGCATTAAGAATTATGGCTTTTCAACACAGGCATTAATGCATTAGTGCATACTTAATTGACTCGAATTATGTTTTACTTTTAAATTGTCTATACTTCTGGAACTGAATATTTCAACAGAATTCTTTGTTGGTTCCTACATTTGCAAAATAAGGGCAAATGTTTGCATATATGTATTATAACGAGAAAAGGTGAAATAGGTGTGTGTTTTTAAAATAATAATAACAGTTCCTATATCATATCGACTTTGTAATAATCATTCAAAATTTTATTAAATAAAATTTCCAAAAATGACGAATTAAAATTTCGTCATTATAATAATTTTGTTTTGTGTATGCTCATCATACACACAATTATTGTCACTATACAAAAAACATTTCACACATATTCATAAATATAATACAAAAGATATAAATTTACATGTATAAAAATAAATTTTTATAATATATAATGTGCTCTCGACTTGCTCAGATTGTATTTCTTTTTAAATTCCATATTTTTTTTTTATATTATTACTTCCATGTTCCTTAAGGAAATGGAAGAATTGTGATGGCAAAAAAAATCGTGTTCGAGATTATTGCAGATTCTGATTGTACTACACTCAAAACATTAAAAAAAGTCGTTTTTCGAAAAGTGTCTGTGTCTGTCTGTAGATTTTTTTTCTATGGCAAACGATAACAGCTGCAAATTCAAACAGAATCAAATAATTTTTTTCATACAGGCCTGGCTTGCAGAGTACTCAAGACCTATTGTTTTTGGTGAAGAACGGTTAAGGGAAAGGGGTAGTTTACCGGCATCGGTTTTTTTTTATCAATGGTAATTTTCTTTTGGCATACGATAACAGCCGCAAAATCAAACAGAATCAAATAATGTTTGGCATACAGCCCTGAATTGTAGAGTTCTCATGACTTGTAGTTTTTGGTGAAGATCGGTTAAGGGAAAGGGGTAATTTCCCTACAACGTTTTATGTTTTAACAAGGGTATTTTCTATGGCAAAAGATAACAGCCGCAAATTCAAACAGAATCAAATAATTTTTTGCATACAGCCTTGATTTGCAGAGTACTCAGGATCCATTGTTTTTGGTGTAGATCGGTTAAGGGGAAGGGGTAGTTTACCTGCAACGTTTTTTTATCATGGGTAATTTTCTATGGCAAACGATAAAAGCCACAAATTCAAACAGAACCAAATACTTTTTTGCATACGTCCCTGAATTGTAGATATTGCAAGGAGTTTTGTTTTTGGTGAAGATCGGTTAAGGGGAAGGGGTAGTTTACAAGTAACCTTTTAATTTTTAACAACAGTAAAGTACTTGAAAATTCTTTAAAACCTTTTCAAACAATGGTAATTGTTAAAAATAAAATAATTTTGTTGCCAGGCAATAAAATTATAAATATTTCATTTTTGTGTAAATCATGTATGAGTGAAAATATATCGTTCGTGGCAGGTAAGCATATCTCAATTATGTAATGTTTACGTTTCCATTTTATTATTATGATTACTGCAATAAAAAGGCAGGGAAGACACACACACACAAAATTCGCGTTATTTCTGGCCTCACTCATGTTTATTTTCTTACATTTGCACGCTTTTTAAATGGAAAGTGCCGAAACCCACACCAACATAACGCGTGCAAGCCGAAAAAGTGTCCAGCGTGGATAGCGATTTGCTTCCTGTGGATCGCTGGGCAGTATAACTGCACGTGTTTAAAGAGGAACGATTGATAGACAGACTTTTCGTCTTTAGGGAATGAACCCTCTGCAAGATGCTGAGGGTCCATGAGTGACTTCGGAGCGCTCCTTCTTTTCCACGTGTTTGTTCTGTGAAACGTACACTGTAGATTCGCAAATTTACTCTAAGCAACGCTCAATGCAAATGTTGAAATTATTTGTCCACGGTGTACCCTCATACACACTAAACCTGCTCTGATGTTTTAATTACGGACATCATAATATTAAAACTTTGGAAACTTGAGCACTACTTAATGGAGATCAATCATTAACTTATACAAGCTATTAATTTTATGCATATGTTTTATATATATGTGTACTACGTTATCGGCAACAAAGAAATAGTTTTTGTTAAAATTCTTTCTCGGGATGTTTGGCCGTAGTCCAATGTTTTCTACAAAACCAGACGTTTCGGCAATGCCATTGACTTCCATCATCAGTGAAAATCGAGTGCGATAACGTGAGGTGGTATTCGTTAGTGACCACAGTACTGTGGTTAAGGCTGAAGCAGTAAGTAGAAAGAAGTAGTTTCTATGGTAATATTTCATTTCGAAAACGATTTTAAACATAAATCGTAGAAAACGGAATTCATGTATGGTTCTCCATACCGATATTTTATCTTCCAAGGTACTTATGTTCAATTTATTTCAAAATAATGTTTGTTTAGTAACCTTGTTACTTTTTTCTCATTTCGTTACTCTTTAGTATACAGTACCAAGAATGCAAACATTCTTGTTTGGCTACAATGCTATCTTGAAAATTGTAAAACTTGCCGATAGTATTTTTTACTTCTCCTTAGCCTTCAAAACAATTAATACATTGTTTTCAAACGTTATGAATTGCTAAAGTTTTGTTTCCTTCATTTTAGTATTTAAGCAGTTTGCAAGTTTTATAAGTAAATAACTAATGTTAACCTTCTAAATTAATAGGACGATGTTTCTTAATAAAAAAGATAAGAATGGAACAGGAAATTTAATTTAATTTCAGGATTCCAAGATGCACCGAAATAAGTAACATTCAGTACCCTTCAAATACTTAATGACAGTCTTTCATGTTCACATGGCAACTACTTACTACACGACCTAACCTAAAACGTGTGTAGTTTAACGACTTAGCTTTAAAATCATTAAGAGTTTTATAATTATCATTAATGAAACAACTTAAATGATTGTAATATATCCTTAATGAAGTGCATTAAGAATTATGGCTTTTCAACACAGGCATTAATGCATTAGTGCATACTTAATTGACTCGAATTATGTTTTACTTTTAAATTGTCTATACTTCTGGACTGAATATTTCAACAGAATTCTTTGTTGGTTCCTACATTTGCAAAATAAGGGCAAATGTTTGCATATATGTATTATAACGAGAAAAGGTGAAATAGGTGTGTGTTTTTAAAATAATAATAACAGTTCCTATATCATATCGACTTTGTAATAATCATTCAAAATTTTATTAAATAAAATTTCCAAAAATGACGAATTAAAATTTCGTCATTATAATAATTTTGTTTTGTGTATGCTCATCATACACACAATTATTGTCACTATACAAAAAACATTTCACACATATTCATAAATATAATACAAAAGATATAAATTTACATGTATAAAAATAAATTTTTATAATATATAATGTGCTCTCGACTTGCTCAGATTGTATTTCTTTTTAAATTCCATATTTTTTTTTTATATTATTACTTCCATGTTCCTTAAGGAAATGGAAGAATTGTGATGGCAAAAAAAATCGTGTTCGAGATTATTGCAGATTCTGATTGTACTACACTCAAAACATTAAAAAAAGTCGTTTTTCGAAAAGTGTCTGTGTCTGTCTGTAGATTTTTTTTCTATGGCAAACGATAACAGCTGCAAATTCAAACAGAATCAAATAATTTTTTTCATACAGGCCTGGCTTGCAGAGTACTCAAGACCTATTGTTTTTGGTGAAGAACGGTTAAGGGAAAGGGGTAGTTTACCGGCATCGGTTTTTTTTTATCAATGGTAATTTTCTTTTGGCATACGATAACAGCCGCAAAATCAAACAGAATCAAATAATGTTTGGCATACAGCCCTGAATTGTAGAGTTCTCATGACTTGTAGTTTTTGGTGAAGATCGGTTAAGGGAAAGGGGTAGTTTACCTACAACGTTTTATGTTTTAACAAGGGTATTTTCTATGGCAAACGATAAAAGCCGCAAATTCAAACAGAATCAAATACTTTTTTGCATACGTCCCTGAATTGTAGATATTGCAAGGACTTTTGATTTTGGTGAAGATCGGTTAAGGGGAAGGGGTAGTTTACCAGCAACCTTTTAATTTTTAACAACAGTAAAGTACTTGAAAATTCATTAAAACCTTTTCAAACAATGGTAATTGTTAAAAATAAAATAATTTTGTTGCCAGGCAATAAAATTATAATTTTTTCATTTTTGTGTAAATCATGTATGAGTGAAAATATATCGTTCGTGGCAGGTAAGCATATCTCAATTATGTAATGTTTACGTTTCCATTTTATTATTATGATTACTGCAATAAAAAGGCAGGGAAGACACACACACACACAAAATTCGCTTTATTTCTGGCCTCACTCATGTTTATTTTCTTACATTTGCACGCTTTTTAAATGGAAAGTGCCGAAACCCACACCAACATAACGCGTGCAAGCCGAAAAAGTGTCCAGCGTGGATAGCGATTTGCTTCCTGTGGATCGCTGGGCAGTATAACTGCACGTGTTTACAGAGGAACGATTGATAGACAGACTTTTCGTCTTTAGGGAATGAACCCTCTGCAAGATGCTGAGGGTCCATGAGTGACTTCGGAGCGCTCCTTCTTTTCCACGTGTTTGTTCTGTGAAACGTACACTGTAGATTCGCAAATTTACTCTAAGCAACGCTCAATGCAAATGTTGAAATTATTTGTCCACGGTGTACCCTCATACACACTAAACCTGCTCTGATGTTTTAATTACGGACATCATAATATTAAAACTTTGGAAACTTGAGCACTACTTAATGGAGATCAATCATTAACTTATACAAGCTATTAATTTTATGCATATGTTTTATATATATGTGTACTACGTTATCGGCAACAAAGAAATAGTTTTTGTTAAAATTCCTTCTCGGGATGTTTGGCCGTAGTCCAATGTTTTCTACAAAACCAGACGTTTCGGCAATGCCATTGACTTCCATCATCAGTGAAAATCGAGTGCGATAACGTGAGGTGGTATACGTTAGTGACCACAGTACTGTGGTTAAGGCTGAAGCAGTAAGTAGAAAGAAGTAGTTTCTATGGTAATATTTCATTTCGAAAACGATTTTAAATATAAATCTTAGAACATGGAAGTCATGTATGGTTCTCCATACCGATATTAATTTAAATCGTCTATGCGTGAAGATCCGCAACCACAGGCTAGCAGACCACAAAATAATTTTGTGACCACATAATTACATAATTATATCAATACGTAGTTACTGCGTAATTATTTGCGTAGCTCAGTTTCTAAATAAGAATAATGTACCTACTTTTCGTAGATAAAGGGTCTCTATGAGACGACTACCCCATAATAACAGAAATATCTATAATTAGTGAAAATAGTTTGAGGGTGGGGAATATTTATTTAGAAATTATCGAACCGAATTCAAGTAAATGATTTTAAACATAAATCATAGAAAACGGAATTCATGTATGGTTCTCCATACCGATATTTTATCTTCCAAGGTACTTATGTTCAATTTATTTCAAAATAATGTTTGTTTAGTAACCTTGTTACTTTTTTCTCATTTCGTTACTCTTTAGTATACAGTACCAAGAATGCAAACATTCTTGTTTGGCTACAATGCTATCTTGAAAATTGTGAAACTTGCCGATAGTATTTTTTACTTCTCCTTAGCCTTCAAAACAATTGATACATTGTTTTCAAACGTTATGAATTGCTAAAGTTTTGTTTCCTTCATTTTAGTATTTAAGCAGTTTGCAAGTTTTATAAGTAAATAACTAATGTTAACCTTCTAAATTAATAGGACGATGTTTCTTAATAAAAAAGATAAGAATGGAACAGGAAATTTAATTTAATTTCAGGATTCCAAGATGCACCGAAATAAGTAACATTCAGTACCCTTCAAATACTTAATGACAGTCTTTCATGTTCACATGGCAACTACTTACTACACGACCTAACCTAAAACGTGTGTAGTTTAACGACTTAGCTTTAAAATCATTAAGAGTTTTATAATTATCATTAATGAAACAACTTAAATGATTGTAATATATCCTTAATGAAGTGCATTAAGAATTATGGCTTTTCAACACAGGCATTAATGCATTAGTGCATACTTAATTGACTCGAATTATGTTTTACTTTTAAATTTTCTATACTTCTGGAACTGAATATTTCAACAGAATTCTTTGTTGGTTCCTACATTTGCAAAATAAGGGCAAATGTTTGCATATATGTATTATAACGAGAAAAGGTGAAATAGGTGTGTGTTTTTAAAATAATAATAACAGTTCCTATATCATATCGACTTTGTAATAATCATTCAAAATTTTATTAAATAAAATTTCCAAAAATGACGAATTAAAATTTCGTCATTATAATAATTTTGTTTTGTGTATGCTCATCATACACACAATTATTGTCACTATACAAAAAACATTTCACACATATTCATAAATATAATACAAAAGATATAAATTTACATGTATAAAAATAAATTTTTATAATATATAATGTGCTCTCGACTTGCTCAGATTGTATTTCTTTTTAAATTCCATATTTTTTTTTTATATTATTACTTCCATGTTCCTTAAGGAAATGGAAGAATTGTGATGGCAAAAAAAATCGTGTTCGAGATTATTGCAGATTCTGATTGTACTACACTCAAAACATTAAAAAAAGTCGTTTTTCGAAAAGTGTCTGTGTCTGTCTGTAGATTTTTTTTCTATGGCAAACGATAACAGCTGCAAATTCAAACAGAATCAAATAATTTTTTTCATACAGGCCTGGCTTGCAGAGTACTCAAGACCTATTGTTTTTGGTGAAGAACGGTTAAGGGAAAGGGGTAGTTTACCGGCATCGGTTTTTTTTTATCAATGGTAATTTTCTTTTGGCATACGATAACAGCCGCAAAATCAAACAGAATCAAATAATGTTTGGCATACAGCCCTGAATTGTAGAGTTCTCATGACTTGTAGTTTTTGGTGAAGATCGGTTAAGGGAAAGGGGTAATTTACCTACAACGTTTTATGTTTTAACAAGGGTATTTTCTATGGCAAAAGATAACAGCCGCAAATTCAAACAGAATCAAATAATTTTTTGCATACAGCCTTGATTTGCAGAGTACTCAGGATCCATTGTTTTTGGTGTAGATCGGTTAAGGGGAAGGGGTAGTTTACCTGCAACGTTTTTTTATCATGGGTAATTTTCTATGGCAAACGATAAAAGCCGCAAATTCAAACAGAACCAAATACTTTTTTGCATACGTCCCTGAATTGTAGATATTGCAAGGAGTTTTGTTTTTGGTGAAGATCGGTTAAGGGGAAGGGGTAGTTTACCAGTAACCTTTTAATTTTTAACAACAGTAAAGTACTTGAAAATTCTTTAAAACCTTTTCAAACAATGGTAATTGTTAAAAATAAAATAATTTTGTTGCCAGGCAATAAAATTATAAATATTTCATTTTTGTGTAAATCATGTATGAGTGAAAATATATCGTTCGTGGCAGGTAAGCATATCTCAATTATGTAATGTTTACGTTTCCATTTTATTATTATGATTACTGCAATAAAAAGGCAGGGAAGACACACACACACAAAATTCGCGTTATTTCTGGCCTCACTCATGTTTATTTTCTTACATTTGCACGCTTTTTAAATGGAAAGTGCCGAAACCCACACCAACATAACGCGTGCAAGCCGAAAAAGTGTCCAGCGTGGATAGCGATTTGCTTCCTGTGGATCGCTGGGCAGTATAACTGCACGTGTTTACAGAGGAACGATTCATAGACAGACTTTTCGTCTTTAGGGAATGAACCCTCTGCAAGATGCTGAGGGTCCATGAGTGACTTCGGAGCGCTCCTTCTTTTCCACGTGTTTGTTCTGTGAAACGTACACTGTAGATTCGCAAATTTACTCTAAGCAACGCTCAATAGGAAATGTTGAAATTTTTTGTCCACGGTGTACCCTCATACACACTAAACGTGCTCTGATGTTTTAATTACGGACACCATAATAATAAAACTTTGGAAACTTGAGCACTACTTAATGGAGATCAATCATTAACTTATACAAGCTATTAATTTTATGCATATGTTTTATATATATGTGTACTACGTTATCGGCAACAAAGAAATAGTTTTTGTTAAAATTCTTTCTCGGGATGTTTGGCCGTAGTCCAATGTTTTCTACAAAACCAGACGTTTCGGCAATGCCATTGACTTCCATCATCAGTGAAAATCGAGTGCGATAACGTGAGGTGGTATTCGTTAGTGACCACAGTACTGTGGTTAAGGCTGAAGCAGTAAGTAGAAAGAAGTAGTTTCTATGGTAATATTTCATTTCGAAAACGATTTTAAACATAAATCATAGAAAACGGAATTCATGTATGGTTCTCCATACCGATATTTTATCTTCCAAGGTACTTATGTTCAATTTATTTCAAAATAATGTTTGTTTAGTAACCTTGTTACTTTTTTCTCATTTCGTTACTCTTTAGTATACAGTACCAAGAATGCAAACATTCTTGTTTGGCTACAATGCTATCTTGAAAATTGTAAAACTTGCCGATAGTATTTTTTACTTCTCCTTAGCCTTCAAAACTATTAATACATTGTTTTCAAACGTTATGAATTGCTAAAGTTTTGTTTCCTTCATTTTAGTATTTAAGCAGTTTGCAAGTTTTATAAGTAAATAACTAATGTTAACCTTCTAAATTAATAGGACGATGTTTCTTAATAAAAAAGATAAGAATGGAACAGGAAATTTAATTTAATTTCAGGATTCCAAGATGCACCGAAATAAGTAACATTCAGTACCATTCAAATACTTAATGACAGTCTTTCATGTTCACATGGCAACTACTTACTACACGACCTAACCTAAAACGTGTGTAGTTTAACGACTTAGCTTTAAAATCATTAAGAGTTTTATAATTATCATTAATGAAACAACTTAAATGATTGTAATATATCCTTAATGAAGTGCATTAAGAATTATGGCTTTTCAACACAGGCATTAATGCATTAGTGCATACTTAATTGACTCGAATTATGTTTTACTTTTAAGTTGTCTATACTTCTGGAACTGAATATTTCAACAGAATTCTTTGTTGGTTCCTACATTTGCAAAATAAGGGCAAATGTTTGCATATATGTATTATAACGAGAAAAGGTGAAATAGGTGTGTGTTTTTAAAATAATAATAACAGTTCCTATATCATATCGACTTTGTAATAATCATTCAAAATTTTATTAAATAAAATTTCCAAAAATGACGAATTAAAATTTCGTCATTATAATAATTTTGTTTTGTGTATGCTCATCATACACACAATTATTGTCACTATACAAACAACATTTCACACATATTCATAAATATAATACAAAAGATAAATTTACATGTATAAAAATAAATTTTAAATAATATAATGTGCTCTCGACTTGCTCAGATTGTATTTCTTTTTAAATTCCATATATTTTTTTTATATTATTACTTCCATGTTCCTTAAGGAAATGAAAGAATTGTGATGGCAAAAAAGTCGTGTTCGAGATTATTGCAGATTCTGATTGTACTACACTCAAAACATTAAAAAAAGTCGTTTTTCGAAAAGTGTCTGTGTCTGTCTGTAGATTTTTTTCTATGGCAAACGATAACAGCTGCAAATTCAAACAGAATCAAATAATTTTTTTCATACAGGCCTGGCTTGCAGAGTACTCAAGACCTATTGTTTTTGGTGAAGATCGGTTAAGGGAAAGGGGTAGTTTACCGGCATCGGTTTTTTTTATCAATGGTAATTTTTTTTTTGGCATACGATAACAGCCGCAAATTCAAACAGAATCAAATAATGTTTGGCATACAGCCCTGAATTGTAGAGTTCTCAAGACTTGTAGATTTTGGTGAAGATCGGTTAAGGGAAAGGGGTAATTTACCTACAACGTTTTATGTTTTAACAAGGGTATTTTCTATGGCAAAAGATAACAGCCGCAAATTCAAACAGAATCAAATACTTTTTTGCATACGTCCCTGAATTGTAGATATTGCAAGGACTTTTGATTTTGGTGAAGATCGGTTAAGGGGAAGGGGTAGTTTACCAGCAACCTTTTAATTTTTAACAACAGTAAAGTACTTGAAAATTCATTAAAACCTTTTCAAACAATGGTAATTGTTAAAAATAAAATAATTTTGTTGCCAGGCAATAAAATTATAATTTTTTCATTTTTGTGTAAATCATGTATGAGTGAGAATATATCGTTCGTGGCAGGTAAGCATATCTCAATTATGTAATGTTTACGTTTCCATTTTATTATTATGATTACTGCAATAAAAAGGCAGGGAAGACACACACACACACAAAATTCGCGTTATTGCAGGCCTCACTCATGTTTATTTTCTTACATTTGCACGCTTTTTAAATGGAAAGTGCCGAAACCCACACCAACATAACGCGTGCAAGCCGAAAAAGTGTCCAGCGTGGATAGCGATTTGCTTCCTGTGGATCGCTGGGCAGTATAACTGCACGTGTTCACAGAGGAACGATTCATAGACAGACTTTTCGTCTTTAGGGAATGAACCCTCTGCAAGATGCTGAGGGTCTATGAGTGACTTCGGAGCGCTCCTTCTTTTCCACGTGTTTGTTCTGTGAAACGTACACTGTAGATTCGCAAATTTACTCTAAGCAACGCTCAATAGGAAATGTTGAAATTTTTTGTCCACGGTGTACCCTCATACACACTAAACCTGCTCTGATGTTTTAATTACGGACACCATAATATTAAAACTTTGGAAATTTGAGCACTACTTAATGGAGATCAATCATTAACTTATACAAGCTATTAATTTTATGCATATGTTTTATATATATGTGTACTACGTTATCGGCAACAAAGAAATAGTTTTTGTTAAAATTCTTTCTCGGGATGTTTGGCCGTAGTCCAATGTTTTCTACAAAACCAGACGTTTCGGCAATACCATTGACTTCCATCATCAGTGAAAATCGAGTGCGATAACGTGACTGCCCCCATAACATAGAAAGCCCTATCTCCGAAGAACAAAATTTTACAGGAAATAAGGAAAACAAATTTCTTCACCTGCATCAAAGTTTTGATACTTTAAAAGGCTTTTGATGTGTAAAAGTTGTTGTTTTAATGTACACAACTTTGTGTTAATGTTAATATAATTGATTTTTAATTTTTGTTTAGAAAAAATGGATTTAGGGCTTTTTATTTTAAAGTTTGCTGCTGTAATACACGGTCTCGAAAAGCCCTAACTCCCTGTATGGGAGTTGGGGTTTTTTATGATCATAATTATCATGTTTACAAACCCTAAATAATAGCTTTGCATAAAACAACTTTTAAAAGCTGTGTAATACCATAAAATAAAAAGAACACATTCAATAATTTTCAGTTTTTTAATTAACATAAAACTAGTTTACTCGTACATATATATGAAGCTTGTTCTTTATCAGTCTTTCATTAGTCAGCGTTTAGTAAGTCTGGCTCTTCTGACTCTTGGATGCTCAACCAAAATCCACGACGGTTAGATGGCATAAGGGGGCACAGTTTTTCAACTATTTCTTTTTTCTTTCCTTTATTGAATCCTCGTACTTTGTCAATTTTTTCAAACATGGGAAAGTAGTTCTTGATGCATTTAGCTTGCAAGAAGTTCAACACTTTTGAACTAGATTCTTTATATTTGGTAGAATACAAAAGACTTGTATTTCCTCGTTTAGCAGTTACTTTAACAACATCTGTGAGATAAGGTATGTTGTCACCTCGACGCTTAAGTTTTTGTTTTGAAGCGCAGTCTTTCCATGCGAAAAGGTCCCCAACACTAAGTTCTTTGGTGTCTACTTTTCCTGAGTTTGCTTGTTGAACACACTTAACAAAATCCTGGAAATCATAAACCTTTCCACTGTGCTTCATAGCCAATTCAACTTGATGGTGAAAGGAGTCAGCAGCCATAAACGTATGACCTGGTTCGAAGTAAAAAATGTCAATACTGTCTACAGAAATCTGTGGGCAATAATTTACAAGATACACCAAAAAGGTAAAAAGAGTCCAGTTTTTGTTTTGTGCTGAGCAATTGTCCAGCCAAATACAGATATGCTTTACATCTCTGAAATGATAAAAAAATGAATAAAATGCATTTAAGATGTCTTCTTTTTTTCTTCCACTTATTGCCTCGTGCCACAAGACTGCGAGAGGTTTAGCCTTCTGTTTGGTACCAATAGGTACAAAACTTTCATTAAATACTACTACCATTCTTCGAGTAAACACGACTTCTTTGAAGGAATCCATCCATGGCAACATAATCACCTTCTGTAGAGCAGCACAAAAGTATAAGGCGTCAGTGGAAGACTGCAGCTTAGCGTGTTCTTTATAGAGGTCTCTTGATTTTTCAGCCTTTTCAATGTGGCACTTCCAATAAATGCAAGTCTCACAGTCTGGTGATAAATTTTCCTGATTGTGGTATTTGTCATGTTCCTTAAACTTGAAGCACATGCCACATTCTTCATGACCGAGTTTCGTAAACGATATGTTCAGCTCATTAACAACCTTTCTATACAGATCGTAAGAACAGTCACAAGAGTTTTCAGCTCGTATAAAATCATCATACATCCTTTGAATGGTCACATCATTTGGGAGGTATCGTCGATTTGGCGCATGTTCTCTTCTGTAGTGAGCAATACTTGGGTTGTAGATCTCTATATGATTTATAATAATGCTCCTGTCAATTTTCTTAGGATTAGGATGCTTTCCTCTTTTGTCAGTCGAACATGACGTCATACCAGTCATTGTATCTTTGTCAACAGATGTTAAAGTGTCATAAATAACCGAGTTATTTTCTTTAGAAAACCCAAGAGTAGTAAGAAAAAACCATTTACATACTCTGACTCTTTCGCCTTCTTTGTCATTAAAAAAATATCGACACGAATTGTTTCTAGTTTCCGATTCACCCCGACGTCTCTTCACCGGGAGCTTAGTGGCACACACCACGATAAAGTCCCGTCTTTCTGTGAAATTTTTGTTCCAAAATGCGGTGTTACATTGGTTTCGCCACTCTTCCGAAAACCTTGTGCTGCATTTGTAGCGACATTTGTCACCACAAGGATCACGTGGGGGATGGTTTTCTTTTAACTTTTTGATTCTGTTTTGTGCTTTTTCTTTTGGAGTCGTACTTTTTTTCTTCCTTACTCTTTTCCATCCCCTTTTTGTGATACCAAGATCTTCTTCTTCTTCGTCTTGTTGTTGTTCTTCTTCTGGAAGTACAGTATTGTTTAAAGTTTCACCATCGTTAAAATTTTCTACTTCGTTCCGTACTGGATCATTTTCAACTTCAATTAGCTCTTCAAAATTTGATGGAACAAAAACCTCCAGTGTTGTGTAAATCAATGTGCTTTCATCTTCTTCGTTCGTTTTTGAGGGATTCGCATTAGATTCATAAACGTCCAACATTGATTACTGTTCCTCATTTAAATAAAACTTATCTTCACTGATGCCATTGTCAATTTTTTTCTTTTTGAGGTACATTATTTCTTAAAGTTTCCTCAGGCTGCAGAAAATTTGAAGGGCCAATAACTTCAAGTATTGTGTATGTGGGTGTGATTTCGTTTTCGTTCTTAGCCTGTGTAGTTGAGGGAGTTTTAATTGATACACAAGCATCCGACATTGATTGCGGTTCCTTATTTAAGTTGGATTCAAATTTATTCTTAACATTGTTAAGTTGTTGATTTTTCTCAGACAACATTGATAGCATTAAAGCTCCTCTTGATAAGTTACGTCCGGGCATTGTTGCTTCAACGTCTCAAAAAATGGAAATACTGGTCAAACCGCAAACCTAAAAATAAATGCATGATCGTCAGAACCTATGTAAAAGATAGACTGACTAGATAAAAATAAACACTTGAAGGTACTGTATATTGTTCGTTACATATACAAAAACCAGACAATGCAACAGCTGATACAAACGTAGGCCTAATCAGTTAAAAAAGTTAGCTGATTCCAAATTGAGACAACACAAGGAAAGTTGTTAATATTTGTTAAAATGAGAAAGCATTATATAGGTGAATTTTTGTTTATGTTACAACAACATACTGTTTGTGTTACTTTCATTCATTTACATTTTTTATAGTGACGTTTATAGTTTTTTCCTTAGTTTTTAGCATTTTCTCGAAAGTCTCGTTTTCTGTTTTTACTTATTGAATTGCATTTACTTATTGAAATTGTTTTCATTTAAGTACAAAAAACCCTTTAAACTGATCCCATGATTATAATATTTGTTGGGCAAAAAGGTTGTAAATAGAAACTAGGATCAGGTTCCTATATGTTGAGGTTACCTCCCGTTACCGTAGGCCTGAATATCTTTAAAAGAAAAATACTGATGAAATTACCTGAAGTGTTGTATGTAGAAAGTAAAAGAATCATTTATTTGCTTGAAGAAAACGTGATATTATTATTAACACTTACAAATGGAACAACTAAATAAAACAGAACTGAACTGCTGCACTCAGTGTGATGCACTAGAGAAACGATGGCGTTTATGTCAACAGACACTGCAGCTAGGCTGTAGCAAAAACAGTCAGTCAAATTGACATGTTTGATGAAAGAAGGCCCTAAACTCCAGGAAACCACGCAACGGTGTCTTACGAAGGAAGGCCCTAATTCCTTGATAGCACGCTTAACTTGAAGAGTGAAGGCCCTAAGTACAACTCTTTGTGGATTTAGGGTGTTTTTAGTATTTGTTTATTACATAGGGCCTTCTTTTATCGAAAACGACCTCAAACTGGAGTTAGGGCCAATATAAATTTCAATATAACTCATCACTGTATTGGATTTAGGGCTTTCTAATGTCATAAAAAGGTGTATTTTTTAGACCGATCGGAAACGCTACAAAAAAGCATTTAGAAAAAAGTTGGAGTTAGGGCCTTTTAACTTATCAGGGCAGGTGAGGTGGTATACGTTAGTGACCACAGTACTGTGGTTAAGGCTGAAGCAGTAAGTAGAAAGAAGTAGTTTCTATGGTAATATTTCATTTCGAAAACGATTTTAAATATAAATCTTAGAACATGGAAGTCATGTTTGGTTCTCCATACCGATATTAATTTAAATCGTCTATGCGTGAAGATCCGCAACCACAGGCTAGCAGACCACAAAATAATTTTGTGGCCACATAATTACATAATTATATCAATACGTAGTTACTGCGTAATTATTTGCGTAGCTCAGTTTCTAAATAAGAATAATGTACCTACTTTTCGTAGATAAAGGGTCTCTATTAGACGACTACCCCATAATAACAGAAATATATATAATTAGTGAAAATAGTTTGAGGGTGGGGAATATTTATTTAGAAATTATCGAACCGAATTCAAGTAAATGATTTTAAACATAAATAATAGAAAACGGAATTCATGTATGGTTCTCCATACCGATATTTTATCTTCCAAGGTACTTATGTTCAATTTATTTCAAAATAATGTTTGTTTAGTAACCTTGTTACTTTTTTCTCATTTCGTTACTCTTTAGTATACAGTACCAAGAATGCAAACATTCTTGTTTGGCTACAATGCTATCTTGAAAATTGTGAAACTTGCCGATAGTATTTTTTACTTCTCCTTAGCCTTCAAAACAATTGATACATTGTTTTCAAACGTTATGAATTGCTAAAGTTTTGTTTCCTTCATTTTAGTATTTAAGCAGTTTGCAAGTTTTATAAGTAAATAACTAATGTTAACCTTCTAAATTAATAGGACGATGTTTCTTAATAAAAAAGATAAGAATGGAACAGGAAATTTAATTTAATTTCAGGATTCCAAGATGCACCGAAATAAGTAACATTCAGTACCCTTCAAATACTTAATGACAGTCTTTCATGTTCACATGGCAACTACTTACTACACGACCTAACCTAAAACGTGTGTAGTTTAACGACTTAGCCTTAAAATCATTAAGAGTTTTATAATTATCATTAATGAAACAACTTAAATGATTGTAATATATCCTTAATGAAGTGCATTAAGAATTATGGCTTTTCAACACAGGCATTAATGCATTAGTGCATACTTAATTGACTCGAATTATGTTTTACTTTTAAATTGTCTATACTTCTGGAACTGAATATTTCAACAGAATTCTTTGTTGTTCCTACATTTGCAAAATAAGGGCAAATGTTTGCATATATGTATTATAACGAGAAAAGGTGAAAAAGGTGTGTGTTTTTAAAATAACAATAACAGTTCCTATATCATATCGACTTTGTAATAATCATTCAAAATTTTATTAAATAAAATTTCCAAAAATGACGAATTAAAATTTCGTCATTATAATAATTTTGTTTTGTGTATGCTCATCATACACACAATTATTGTCACTATACAAACAACATTTCACACATATTCATAAATATAATACAAAAGATATAAATTTACATGTATAAAAATAAATTTTAAAAAATATAATGTGCTCTCGACTTGCTCAGATTGTATTTCTTTTTAAATTCCATATTTTTTTTTTATATTATTACTTCCATGTTCCTTAAGGAAATGGAAGTATGGTGATGGCAAAAAAAATCGTGTTCGAGATTATTGCAGATTCTGATTGTACTACACTCAAAACATTAAAAAAAGTCGTTTTTCGAAAAGTGTCTGTGTCTGTCTGTAGACTTTTTTTTTGGCAAACGATAACAGCTGCAAATTCAAACAGAATCAAATAATTTTTTTCATACAGCCCTGGCTTGCAGAGTACTCAAGACCTATTGTTTTTGGTGAAGATCGGTTAAGGGAAAGGGGTAGTTTACCGGCATCGGTTTTTTTTTATCAATGGTAATTTTTTTTTGGCATACGATAACAGCCGCAAATTCAAACAGAATCAAATAATGTTTGGCATACATCCCTGAATTGTAGAGTTCTCAAGACTTATAGTTTTTGGTGAAGATCGGTTAAGGGAAAGGGGTAGTTTACCTACAACGTTTTATGTTTTAACAAGGGTATTTTCTATGGCAAACGATAAAAGCCGCAAATTCAAACAGAATCAAATACTTTTTTGCATACGTCCCTGAATTGTAGATATTGCAAGGACTTTTGATTTTGGTGAAGATCGGTTAAGGGGAAGGGGTAGTTTACCAGCAACCTTTTAATTTTTAACAACAGTAAAGTACTTGAAAATTCATTAAAACCTTTTCAAACAATGGTAATTGTTAAAAATAAAATAATTTTGTTGCCAGGCAATAAAATTATAATTTTTTCATTTTTGTGTAAATCATGTATGAGTGAAAATATATCGTTCGTGGCAGGTAAGCATATCTCAATTATGTAATGTTTACGTTTCCATTTTTACTTCCATATACCTTAAGGAATGGAAGTATGGTGATGGCAAAAAAAATCGTGTTCGAGATTATTGCAGATTCTGATTCTACTACACTCAAAACATGAAAAAAGTCGTTTTCCGAAAAGTGTGTGTGTGTGTGTGTGTGTGTGTGTCTGTGTGTCTGTCTGTCTGTCTGTGTGTGTGTCTGTAGATTTTTTTTCTATGGCAAACGATAACTGCCGCAAATTCAGACAGAATCAAATAATTTTTTGCATACAGACCTGATTTGTAGAGTACTCACGACCTATTGTTTTTGGTGAAGATCGGTTGAGGGAAAGGGGTAGTTAACTGCAACGGTTTTTTTTATCAAGGGAAATTTTTTTTTTTGGCAAACGATAACAGCCGCAAATTCAAACAGAATCAAATAATTTTTCGCATACAGCCCTGAATTGTAGAGCTCTCAAGACCTATTGTTTTTGGTGAAGATCGGTTAAGGGAAAGGGGTAGTTTACCTGTAACGTTTTATGTTTTAACAAGGGTATTTCCTATGGCAAACGATAACAGCCGCAAATTCAAACAGAATCAAAAGATTATTTGCATACAGCCCTAAATTGTAGAGTTCTCAAGACCTATTGTTTTTGGTGAAGATCGGTTAAGGGAAAGGGGTAGTTTACCTACAACGTTTTTTTAACAAGGGTATTTACTATGGCAAACGATAACAGCCGCAAGTTCAAACAGAATCAAATAGTTTTCTGCATACAGCCCTGATTTGTAGAGTACTCAAGACCTGTTGTTTTTGGTGAAGATCGGTTGAGGGGAAGGGGTAGTTTACCAGCAACGTTTTTTATCAAGCGTATTTTCTATGGCAAACGATAACAGCCGCAAATTCAAACAGAATCAAATAATATTTTGCATACTTCCCTGAATTATAGAGGTCTCAAGGACTTTCGATTTTGGTGAAGATCGGTTAGGGGGAAGGGGTAGTTTACCTGCAACCTTTTACGTTTTAACAAGAGTAAAGTACTTAAAAATTTTTTTTAACTTTTTGAAACGATGGTAATTGTTAAAAATAAAATAATTTTGTTGCCAGGCAATAAAATTATAATTTTTTCATTTATGTATTTTTTTCTCAGTTATGTACTGTTTATTCCTGTAAAACACCTTTAAGAATCTAGGATCATCTTATATGTGAGATGTCTTATTAAAACAGTAATTATTGTCTGTTTTGGTTATCTGTTCTGTGATAATCTCATTATGTGGCCACACTATATAAGCTATATGTTTCTATTCTGTCCATTGACATAATATTCTTCCTAATTCCATGAGTATATAGATGTTGCAACTTGGACACTCCACTTGTTTACTTCCATATTCCTTAAGGAATGGAAGTATGGTGATGGCAAAAAAAATCGTGTTCGAGATTATTGCAGATTCTGATTCTACTACACTCAAAACATGAAAAAAAGTCGTTTTCCGAAAAGTGTCTGTGTGTCTGTCTGTCTGTCTGTCTATCTGTGTGTGTGTGTGTGTGTGTCTGTAGATTTTTTTTTTTGGCAAACGATAACTGCCGCAAATTCATACAGAATCAAATAGTTTTTTGCATACAGCCCTGATTTGCAGAGTGCTCGCGACCTATTATTTTTGGTGAAGATCAGTTGAGGGAAAGGGGTAGTTTACCTGCAACGCTTTTTTTTTAGCAAGGGTAATTTTGTTTGTTTGGCAAACGATAACAGCCGGAAATTCAAACAGAATCAAATAATGTTTCGCATACAGCCCTGAATTGTAGAGGTCTCAAGACTTGTAGTTTTTGGTGAAGATCGGTTAAGGGAAAGGGGTAGTTTACCAGTAACGTTTTATGTTTTAACAAGGTTATTTCTTATGGCAAACGATAACAGCCGCAAATTCAAACAGAATCAAAAGATTATTTGCATACAGCCCTAAATTGTGGAGGTCTCAAGACCTATTGTTTTTCGTGAAGATCGGTTGAGGGAAAGGGGTAGTTTACCTGCAACGTTTTTTTAACAAGGGTATTTTTTATGGCAAACGATAACAGCCGCAAATTCGAACAGAATCAAATAATGTTTTGCATACAGTCCTGATTTGTAGAGTACTCAAGACCTTTTGTTTTTGGTGAAGATCGGTTAAGGGGAAGGGGTAGTTTACCTGCAACGTTTTTTTATCAAGCATATTTTCTATGGCAAACGATAACTGCCGCAAATTCAAACAGAATCAAATAATTTTTTGCATACGTCCCTGAATTGTAGAGGTCTCAAGGACTTTCGATTTTGGTGAAGATCGCTTAAGGGGAAGGGGTAGTTTACCAGCAACCTTTTACGTTTTAACAAGAGTAAAGTACTTGAAAATTTATTTAAACTTTTTCAAACAATGGTAATTGTTAAAAATAAAATAATTTTGTTGCCAAGCAATAAAATTAAAATTTTTTCATTTTAATGTACATCATGTATAAGAGAAAATATATCGCGCTTGGCAGGCGATATTAAGATTTAAATATAAATCTTAGAATATGGAAGTCATGTATGGTTCTCCATACCGATATTTTTATTATGATTACTGCAATAAAAAGGCAGGGAAGACACACACACACAAAATTCGCGTTATTTCTGGCCTCACTCATGTTTATTTTCTTACATTTGCACGCTTTTTAAATGGAAAGTGCCGAAACCCACACCAACATAACGCGTGCAAGCCGAAAAAGTGTCCAGCGTGGATAGCGATTTGCTTCCTGTGGATCGCTGGGCAGTATAACTGCACGTGTTTACAGAGGAATGATTCATAGACAGACTTTTCGTCTTTAGGGAATGAACCCTCTGCAAGATGCTGAGGGTCCATGAGTGACTTCGGAGCGCTCCTTCTTTTCCACGTGTTTGTTCTGTGAAACGTACACTGTAGATTCGCAAATTTACTCTAAGCAACGCTCAATAGGAAATGTTGAAATTTTTTGTCCACGGTGTACCCTCATACGCAATAAACCTGCTCTGATGTTTTAATTACGGACATCATAATATTAAAACTTTGGAAACTTGAGCACTACTTAATGGAGATCAATCATTAACTTATACAAGCTATTAATTTTATGCATATGTTTTATATATATGTGTACTACGTTATCGGCAACAAAGAAATAGTTTTTGTTAAAATTCCTTCTCGGGATGTTTGGCCGTAGTCCAATGTTTTCTACAAAACCAGATGTTTCGGCAATGCCATTGACTTCCATCATCAGTGAAAATCGAGTGCGATAACGTGAGGTGGTATACGTTAGTGACCACAGTACTGTGGTTAAGGCTGAAGCAGTAAGTAGAAAGAAGTAGTTTCTATGGTAATATTTCATTTCGAAAACGGTTTTAAATATAAATCTTAGAACATGGAAGTCATATATGGTTCTCCATACCGATATTAATTTAAATCGTCTATGCGTGAAGATCCGCAACCACAGGCTAGCAGGCCTCAAAATAATTTTGTGGCCACATAATTATATAATTATATAAATATGTAGTTAATGCGTAATTATTTGCGTAGCTCAGTTTCTAAATAAGAATAATGTACCTAATTTTCGTAGATAAAGGGTTTCTAAAATAACATTATATTAGACGACTACCCCATAATAACAGAAATATCTATAAATAGTGAAAATAGTTTGAGGGTGGGGAATATTTTTTTAGAAATTATCGAACCGAATTCAAGTAAATGATTTTAAACATAAATCATAGAAAACGGAATTCATGTATGGTTCTCCATACCGATATTTTATCTTCCAAGGTACTTATGTTCAATTTATTTCAAAATAATGTTTGTTTAGTAACCTTGTTACTTTTTTCTCATTTCGTTACTCTTTAGTATACAGTACCAAGAATGCAAACATTCTTGTTTGGCTACAATGCTATCTTGAAAATTGTGAAACTTGCCGATAGTATTTTTTACTTCTCCTTAGCCTTCAAAACAATTGATACATTGTTTTCAAACGTTATGAATTGCTAAAGTTTTGTTTCCTTCATTTTAGTATTTAAGCAGTTTTCAAGTTTTATAAGTAAATAACTAATGTTAACCTTCTAAATTAATAGGACGATGTTGCTTAATAAATAAATAAGAATGGAACAGGAAATTTAATTTAATTTCAGGATTCCAAGATGCACCGAAATATGTAACATTCAGTACCCTTCAAATACTTAATGACAGTCTTTCATGTTCACATGGAAACTACTTACTACACGACCTAACCTAAAACGTGTGTAGTTTAAAGACTTAGCCTTAAAATCATTAAGAGTTTTATAATTATCATTAATGAAACAATTTAAATGATTGTAATATATCCTTAATGAAGTGCATTAAGAATTATGGCTTTTCAGCACAGGCATTAATGCATTAGTGCATACTTAATTGACTCGAATTATGTTTTACTTTTAAATTGTCTATTCTTCTGGAACTGAATATTTCAACAGAATTCTTTGTTGGTTCCTACATTTGCAAAATAAGGGCAAATGTTCGCATATATATATTATAACGAGAAAAGGTGAAATAGGTGTGTGTTTTTAAAATAATAATAACAGTTCCTATATCATATCGTCTTTGTAATAATCGTTCAAAATTTTATTAAATAAAATTTCCAAAAATGACAAATTAAAATTTCGTCATTATAATAATTTTGTTTTGTGTATGCTCATCATACACACAATTATTGTCACTATACAAACAACATTTTACACATATTCATAAATATAATACAAAAGATATAAATTTACATGTATAAAAATAAATTTTTATAATATATAATGTGCGCTCGACTTGCTCAGATTGTATTTCTTTTTAAT
The DNA here is from genome assembly GCA_034769895.1 of Magicicada septendecula. Taxonomy (NCBI): domain Eukaryota; kingdom Metazoa; phylum Arthropoda; class Insecta; order Hemiptera; family Cicadidae; genus Magicicada; species Magicicada septendecula. The sequence goes on from CM068368.1 coordinate 452,420,927, forward strand.
TCCATTTTTTTTTTTTATATTATTACTTCCATGTTCCTTAAGGAAATGGAAGTATGGTGATCGCAAAAAAAATCGTGTTCGAGATTATTGCAGATTCTGATTGTACTACACTCAAAACATTAAAAAAAGTCGTTTTTCGGAAAGTGTCTGTGTCTGTCTGTAGATTTTTTTTCTATGGGAAACGTTAACAGCTGCAAATTCAAACAGAATCAAATAATTTTTTTCATACAGCCCTGGCTTGCAGAGTACTCAAGACCGATTGTTTTTGGTGAAGATCGGTTAAGGGAAAGGGGTAGTTTACCGGCATCGGTTTTTTTTTATCAATGGTAATTTTTTTGGCATACGATAACACCCGCAAATTCAAACAGAATCAAATAATGTTTGGCATACAGCCCTGAATTATAGAGTTCTCAAGACTTATAGTTTTTGGTGAAGATCGGTTAAGGGAAAGAGGTAGTTTACCTACAACGTTTTATGTTTTAACAAGGGTATTTTCTATGGCAAAAGATAACAGCCGCAAATTCAAACAGAATCAAATAATTTTTTGCATACAGCCTTGATTTGCAGAGTACTCAAGATCTATTGTTTTTGGTGCAGATCGGTTAAGGGGAAGGGGTAGTTTACCAGCAACCTTATAAGTTTTAACAACAGTAAAGTACTTGAAAATTCATTTAAACTTTTTCAAACAATGGTAATTGTTAAAAGTAAAATAATTTTGTTGCCAGGCAATAAAATTATAATTTTTTCATTTTTTTGTAAATCATGAATGAGTGAAAATATATCGTTCGTGGCAGGCAAGCATATCTCAATTATGTAATGTTTACGTTTCCATTTTATTATTATGAATACTGCAATAAAAAGGCAGGGAAGACACACACACACACACACACACACACACACAATAAATACGCGTTATTTCTGGCCTCACTCATGTTTATTTTCTTACATTTGCACGCTTTTTAAATGGAAAGTGCCGAAACCCACACTAACATAACGCGTGCAAGCCGAAAAATTGTCCAGCGTGGATAGCGATTTGCTTCCTGTGGATCGCTGGGCAGTATAACTGCACCTGTTTACAGAGGAACGATTCATAGACAGACTTTTCGTCTTTAGGGAATGAACCCTCTGCAAGATGTTGAGGGTCCATGAGTGACTTCGGAGCGCTCCTTCTTTTCCACGTGTTTTTTTCTGTGAAACGTACACTGTAGATTCGCAAATTTACTCTAAGCAACGCTCAATAGGAAATGTTGAAATTTTTTGTCCACGGTGTACCCTCATACACAATAAACCTGCTCTGATGTTTTAATTACGGACATCATAATATTAAAACTTTGGAAACTTGAGCACTACTTAATGGAGATCAATCATTAACTTATACAAGCTATTAATTTTATGCATATGTTTTATATATATGTGTACTACGTTATCGGCAACAAAGAAATAGTTTTTGTTAAAATTCCTTCTCGGGATGTTTGGCCGTAGTCCAATGTTTTCTACAAAACCAGATGTTTCGGCAATGCCATTGACTTCCATCATCAGTGAAAATCGAGTGCGATAACGTGAGGTGGTATACGTTAGTGACCACAGTACTGTGGTTAAGGCTGAAGCAGTAAGTAGAAAGAAGTAGTTTCTATGGTAATATTTCATTTCGAAAACGATTTTAAATATAAATCTTAGAACATGGAAGTCATGTATGGTTCTCCATACCAATATTAATTTAAATCGTCTATGCGTGAAGATCCGCAACCACAGGCTAGCAGGCCTCAAAATAATTTTGTGGCCACATAATTATATAATTATATAAATATAAGTTAATGCGTAATTATTTGCGTAGCTCAGTTTCTAAATAAGAATAATGTACCTAATTTTCGTAGATAAAGGGTCTCTAAAATAACATTATATTAGACGACTACCCCATAATAACAGAAATATCTATAAATAGTGAAAATAGTTTGAGGGTGGGAATATTTTTTTAGAAATTATCGAACCGAATTCAAGTAAATGATTTTAAACATAAATCATAGAAAACAGAATTCATGTATGGTTCTCCATACCGATATTTTATCTTCCAAGGTACTTATGTTCAATTTATTTCAAAATAATGTTTGTTTAGTAACCTTGTTACTCTTTTCTCATTTCGTTACTCTTTAGTATACAGTACCAAGAATGCAAACATTCTTGTTTGGCTACAATGCTATCTTGAAAATTGTGAAACTTGCCGATAGTATTTTTTACTTCTCCTTAGCCTTCAAAACAATTGATACATTGTTTTCAAACGTTATGAATTGCTAAAGTTTTGTTTCCTTCATTTTAGTATTTAAGCAGTTTGCAAGTTTTATAAGTAAATAACTAATGTTAACCTTCTAAATTAATAGGACGATGTTTCTTAATAAAAAAGATAAGAATGGAACAGGAAATTTAATTTAATTTCAGGATTCCAAGATGCACCGAAATAAGTAACATTCAGTACCCTTCAAATACTTAATGACAGTCTTTCATGTTCACAAGGCAACTACTTACTACACGACCTAACCTAAAACGTGTGTAGTTTAACGACTTAGCCTTAAAATCATTAAGAGTTTTATAATTATCATTAATGAAACAACTTAAATGATTGTAATATATCCTTAATGAAGTGCATTAAGGATTATGGCTTTTCAACACAGGCATTAATGCATTAGTGCATACTTAATTGACTCGAATTATGTTTTACTTTTAAATTGTCTATTCTTCTGGAACTGAATATTTCAACAGAATTCTTTGTTGGTTCCTACATTTGCAAAATAAGGGCAAATGTTTGCATATATGTATTATAACGAGAAAAGGTGAAATAGGTGTGTGTTTTTAAAATAATAATAACAGTTCCTATATCATATCGACTTTGTAATAATCGTTCAAAATTTTATTAAATAAAATTTCCAAAAATGACGAATTAAAATTTCGTCATTATAATAATTTTGTTTTGTGTATGCTCATCATACACACAATTATTGTCACTATACAAACAACATTTCACACATATTCATAAATATAATACAAAAGATATAAATTTACACGTATAAAAATAAATTTTTATAATATATAATGTGCTCTCGACTTGCTCAGATTGTATTTCTTTTTATTTCCATATTTTTTTATTTACATTATTACTTCCATGTTCCTTAAGGAAATGGAAGTATGGTGATGGCAAAAAAAATCGTGTTCGAGATTATTGCAGATTCTGATTGTACTACACTCAAAACATTAAAAAAAGTCGTTTTTCGGAAAGTGTCTGTGTCTGTCTGTAGATTTTTTTTCTATGGCAAACGATAACAGCTGCAAATTCAAACAGAATCAAATAATTTTTTTCATACAGGCCTGGCTTGCAGAGTACTCAAGACCTATTGTTTTTGGTGAAGATCGGTTAAGGGAAAGGGGTAGTTTACCGGCATCGGTTTTTTTTTATCAATGGTAATTTTTTTTTGGCATACGATAACAGCCGCAAATTCAAACAGAATCAAATAATGTTTGGCATACAGCCCTGAATTGTAGAGTTCTCAAGACTTATAGTTTTTGGTGAAGATCGGTTAAGGAAAAGGGGTAGTTTACCTACAACGTTTTATGTTTTAACAAGGGTATTTTCTATGGCAAAAGATAACAGCCGCAAATTCAAACAGAATCAAATAATTTTTTGCATACAGCCTTGGTCTGCAGAGTACTCGAGATCTGTTGTTTTTGGTGCAGATCGGTTAAGGGGAAGGGGTAGTTTACCTGCAACGTTTTTTTATCATGGGTAATTTTTTATGGCAAACGATAAAAGCCGCAAATTCAAACAGAATCAAATAATTTTTTGCATACGTCCCTGAATTGTAGATATTGCAAGGGCTTGTGATTTTGGTGAAGATCGGTTAAGGGGAAGGGGTAGTTTACCAGCAACCTTTTAATTTTTAACAACAGTAAAGTACTTGAAAATTCATTAAAACGTTTTCAAACAATGGTAATTTTAAAAATAAAATAATTTTGTTGCCAGGCAATAAAATTATAATTTTTTCATTTTTGTGTAAATCATGTATGAGTGAAAATATATCGTTCGTGGCATGTAAGCATATCTCAATTATGTAATGTTTACGTTTCCATTTTATTATTATGATTACTGCAATAAAAAGGCAGGGAAGACACACACACACAAAATTCGCGTTATTTCTGGCCTCACTCATGTTTATTTTCTTACATTTGCACGCTTTTTAAATGGAAAGTGCCGAAACCCACACCAACATAACGCGTGCAAGCCGAAAAAGTGTCCAGCGTGGATAGCGATTTGCTTCCTGTGGATCGCTGGGCAGTATAACTGCACGTGTTTACAGAGGAACGATTCATAGATGGACTTTTCGTCTTTAGGGAATGAACCCTCTGCAAGATGCTGAGGGTCCATGAGTGACTTCTGAGCGCTCCTTCTTTTCCACGTGTTTGTTCTGTGAAACGTACACTGTAGATTCGCAGCTTTATTCTAAGCAACACTCAATAGGAAATGTTGAAATTTTTTGTCCACGGTGTACCCTCATACACATTAAACCTGCTCTGATGTTTTAATTACGGACATCATAATATTAAAACTTTGGAAACTTGAGCACTACTTAATGGAGATCAATCATTAACTTATACAAGCTATTAATTTTATGCATATGTTTTATATATATGTGTACTACGTTATCGGCAACAAAGAAATAGTTTTTGTTAAAATTCCTTCTCGGGATGTTTGGCCGTAGTCCAATGTTTTCTACAAAACCAGCCGTTTCGGCAATGCCATTGACTTCCATCATCAGTGAAAAATCGAGTGCGATAAAGTGAGTTGGTATACGTTAGTGACCACAGTACTGTGGTTAAGGCTGAAGCAGTAAGTAGAAAGAAGTAGTTTCTATGGTAATATTTCATTTCGAAAACGATTTTAAATACAAATCTTAGAACATGGAAGTCATGTATGGTTCTCCATACCGATATTAATTTAAATCGTCTATGCGTGAAGATCCGCAACCACAGGCTAGCAGGCCTCAAAATAATTTTTGGCCACATAATTATATAATTATATCAATATGTAGTTAATGCGTAATTATTTGCGTAGCTCAGTTTCTAAATAAGAATAATGTACCTAATTTTCGTAGATAAAGGGTCTCTAAAATAACATTATATTAGACGACTACCCCATAATAACAGAAATATCTATAAATAGTGAAAATAGTTTGAGGGTGGGGAATATTTTTTTAGAAATTATCGAACAGAATTCAAGTAAATGATTTTAAACATAAATCATAGAAAACGGAATTCATGTATGGTTCTCCATACCGATATTTTATCTTCCAAGGTACTTATGTTCAATTTATTTCAAAATAATGTTTGTTTAGTAACCTTGTTACTTTTTTCTCATTTCGTTACTCTTTAGTATACAGTACCAAGAATGCAAACATTCTTGTTTGGCTACAATGCTATCTTGAAAATTGTGAAACTTGCCGATAGTATTTTTTACTTCTCCTTAGCCTTCAAAACAATTGATACATTGTTTTCAAACGTTATGAATTGCTAAAGTTTTGTTTCCTTCATTTTAGTATTTAAGCAGTTTGCAAGTTTTATAAGTAAATAACTAGTAGTTATTATAAGTTTATTAGTAAATAACCTTCTAAATTAATAGGACGATGTTTCTTAATAAAAAAATAAGAATGGAACAGGAAATTTAATTTAATTTCAGGATTCTAAGATGCACCGAAATAAGTAACATTCAGTACCCTTCAAATACTTAATGACAGTCTTTCATGTTCACATGGCAACTACTTACTACACGACCTAACCTAAAACGTGTGTAGTTTAACGACTTAGCCTTAAAATCATTAAGAGTTTTATAATTATCATTAGTGAAACAACTTAAATGATTGTAATATATCCTTAATGAAGGGCATTAAGAATTATGGCTTTTCAACACAGGCATTAATGCATTAGTGCATACTTAATTGACTCGAATTATGTTTTCCTTTTAAATTGTCTATACTTCTGGAACTGAATATTTCAACAGAATTCTTTGTTGGTTCCTACATTTGCAAAATAAGGGCAAATGTTTGCATATATGTATCATAACGAGAAAAGGTGAAATAGGTGTGTGTTTTTAAAATAATAATAACTGTTCCTATATCATATCGACTTTGTAATAATCATTGAAAATTTTATTAAATAAAATTTCCAAAAATGACGAATTAAAATTTCGTCATTATAATAATTTTGTTTTGTGTATGCTCATCATACTCACAATTATTGTCACTATACAAACTACATTTCACACATATTCATAAATATAATACAAAAGATATAAATTTACATGTATAAAAATAAATTTTTATAAATATAATGTGCTCTCGACTTGCTCAGATTGTATTTCTTTTTAAATTCCATATTTTTTTTTAATATTATTACTTCCATGTTCCTTAAGGAAATGGAAGTATGGTGCTGGCAAAAAAAATCGTGTTCGAGATTGTTGCAGATTCTGATTGTACTACACTCAAAATATTAAAAAAGTCGTTTTTCGAAAAGTTTCTGTGTCTGTCTGTAGATTTTTTTCTATGGCAAACGATAACAGCTGCAAATTCAAACAGAATCAAATAATTTTCTTCATACAGCCCTGGCTTGCAGAGTACTCAAGACCTATTGTTTTTGGTGAAGATCGGTTAAGGGAAAGGGGTAATTTACCAACAACGTTTTATGTTTTAACAAGGGTATTTTCTATGGCAAAAGATAACAGCCGCAAATTCAAACAGAATCAAATAATTTTTTGCATACAGCCTTGGTTTACAGAGGAACGATTCATAGACAGACTTTTCGTCTTTAGGGAATGAACCCTCTGCAAGATGCTGAGGGTCCATGAGTGACTTCGGTGCGCTCCTTCTTTTCCACGTGTTTGTTCTGTGAAACGTACACTGTAGATTCGCAAATTTACTCTAAGCAACGCTCAATAAGAAATGTTGAAATTTTTTGTCCACGGTGTACCCTCATACACACTAAACCTGCTCTGATGTTTTAATTACGGACATCATAATATTAAAACTTTGGAAACTTCAGCACTATTTAATGGAGATCAATCATTAACTTATACAAGCTATTAATTTTATGCATATGTTTTATATATATGTGTACTACGTTATCGGCAACAAAGAAATAGTTTTTGTTAAAATTCTTTCTCGGGATGTTTGGCCGTTGTCCAATGTTTTCTACAAAACCAGACGTTTCGGCAATGCCATTGACTTCCATCATCAATGAAAATCGAGTGCGATAACGTGAGGTGGTATACGTTAGTGACCACAGTACTGTGGTTAAGGCTGAAGCAGTAAGTAGAAAGAAGTAGTTTCTATGGTAATATTTCATTTCGAAAACGATTTTAAAAATAAATCTTAGAAATTGGAAGTCATGTATGGTTCTCCATACCGATATTAATTTAAATCGTCTATGCGTGAAGATCCGCAACCACAGGCTAGCAGGCCTCAAAATAATTTTGTGGCCACATGATTATATAATTATATAAGTACGTAGTTAATGCGTAATTATTTGCGTAGCTCAGTTTCTAAATAAGAATAATGTACCTAATTTTCGTAGATAAAGGGTCTCTAAAATAACATTATATTAGACGACTACCCCATAATAACAGAAATATCTATAAATAGTGAAAATAGTTTGAGGGTGGGGAATATTTTTTTAGAAATTATCGAACCGAATTGAAGTAAATGATTTTAAACATAAATCATAGAAAACAGAATTCATGTATGGTTCTCCATACCGATATTTTATCTTCCAAGGTACTTATGTTCAATTTATTTCAAAATAATGTTTGTTTAGTAACCTTGTTACTCTTTTCTCATTTCGTTACTCTTTAGTATACAGTACCAAGAATGCAAACATTCTTGTTTGGCTACAATGCTATCTTGAAAATTGTGAAACTTGCCGATAGTATTTTTTACTTCTCCTTAGCCTTCAAAACAATTGATACATTGTTTTCAAACGTTATGAATTGCTAAAGTTTTGTTTCCTTCATTTTAGTATTTAAGCAGTTTGCAAGTTTTATAAGTAAATAACTAATGTTAACCTTCTAAATTAATAGGACGATGTTTCTTAATAAAAAAGATAAGAATGGAACAGGAAATTTAATTTAATTTCAGGATTCCAAGATGCACCGAAATAAGTAACATTCAGTACCCTTCAAATACTTAATGACAGTCTTTCATGTTCACAAGGCAACTACTTACTACACGACCTAACCTAAAACGTGTGTAGTTTAACGACTTAGCCTTAAAATCATTAAGAGTTTTATAATTATCATTAATGAAACAACTTAAATGATTGTAATATATCCTTAATGAAGTGCATTAAGGATTATGGCTTTTCAACACAGGCATTAATGCATTAGTGCATACTTAATTGACTCGAATTATGTTTTACTTTTAAATTGTCTATTCTTCTGGAACTGAATATTTCAACAGAATTCTTTGTTGGTTCCTACATTTGCAAAATAAGGGCAAATGTTTGCATATATGTATTATAACGAGAAAAGGTGAAATAGGTGTGTGTTTTTAAAATAATAATAACAGTTCCTATATCATATCGACTTTGTAATAATCGTTCAAAATTTTATTAAATAAAATTTCCAAAAATGACGAATTAAAATTTCGTCATTATAATAATTTTGTTTTGTGTATGCTCATCATACACACAATTATTGTCACTATACAAACAACATTTCACACATATTCATAAATATAATACAAAAGATATAAATTTACATGTATAAAAATAAATTTTTATAATATATAATGTGCTCTCGACTTGCTCAGATTGTATTTCTTTTTATTTCCATATTTTTTTATTTACATTATTACTTCCATGTTCCTTAAGGAAATGGAAGTATGGTGATGGCAAAAAAAATCGTGTTCGAGATTATTGCAGATTCTGATTGTACTACACTCAAAACATTAAAAAAAGTCGGTTTTCGGAAAGTGTCTGTGTCTGTCTGTAGATTTTTTTTCTATGGCAAACGATAACAGCTGCAAATTCAAACAGAATCAAATAATTTTTTCATACAGGCCTGGCTTGCAGAGTACTCAAGACCTATTGTTTTTGGTGAAGATCGGTTAAGGGAAAGGGGTAGTTTACCGACATCGGTTTTTTTTATCAATGGTAATTTTTTTTTTGGCATACGATAACAGCCGCAAATTCGAACAGAATCAAATAATGTTTGGTATACAGCCCTGTATTGTAGAGTTCTCAAGACTTATAGTTTTTGGTGAAGATCGGTTAAGGAAAAGGGGTAGTTTACCTACAACGTTTTATGTTTTAACAAGGGTATTTTCTATGGCAAAAGATAACAGCCGCAAATTCAAACAGAATCAAATAATTTTTTGCATACAGCCTTGGTCTGCAGAGTACTCGAGAATCTTTTGTTTTCGGTGCAGATCGGTTAAGGGGAAGGGGTAGTTTACCTGCAACGTTTTTTTATCATGGGTAATTTTTTATGGCAAACGATAAAAGCCGCAAATTCAAACAGAATCAAATAATTTTTTGCATACGTCCCTGAATTGTAGATATTGCAAGGACTTTTGATTTTGGTGAAGATCGGTTAAGGGGAAGGGGTAGTTTACAAGCAACCTTTTAATTTTTAACAACAGTAAAGTACTTGAAAATTCATTAAAACGTTTTCAAACAATGGTAATTTTAAAAATAAAATAATTTTGTTGCCAGGCAATAAAATTATAATTTTTTCATTTTTGTGTAAATCATGTATGAGTGAAAATATATCGTTCGTGGCAGGTAAGCATATCTCAATTATGTAATGTTTACGTTTCCATTTTATTATTATGATTACTGCAATAAAAAGGCAGGGAAGACACACACACACAAAATTCGCGTTATTTCTGGCCTCACTCATGTTTATTTTCTTACATTTGCACGCTTTTTAAATGGAAAGTGCCAAAACCCACACTAACATAACGCGTGCAAGCCGAAAAAGTGTCCAGCGTGGATAGCGATTTGCTTCCTGTGGATCGCTGGGCAGTATAACTGCACGTGTTTACAGAGGAACGAATCATAGACAGACTTTTCGTCTTTAGGGAATGAACCCTCTGCAAGATGTTGAGGGTCCATGAGTGACTTCGGAGCGCTCCTTCTTTTCCACGTGTTTGTTCTGTGAAACGTACACTGTAGATTCGCAAATTTACTCTAAGCAACGCTCAATAGGAAATGTTGAAATTTTTTGTCCACGGTGTACCCTCATACACAATAAACCTGCTCTGATGTTTTAATTACGGACATCATAATATTAAAACTTTGGAAACTTGAGCACTACTTAATGGAGATCAATCATTAACTTATACAAGCTATTAATTTTATGCATATGTTTTATATATATGTGTACTACGTTATCGGCAACAAAGAAATAGTTTTTGTTAAAATTCCATCTCGGGATGTTTGGTAGTAGTCCAATGTTTTCTACAAAACCATACGTTTCAGCAATGCCATTGACTTCCATCATCAGTGAAAATCGAGTGCGATAACGTGAGGTGGTATACGTTAGTGACCACAGTACTGTGATTAAGGCTGAAGCAGTAAGTAGAAAGAAGTAGTTTCTATGGTAATATTTTTTTTCAAAAACGATTTTAAATATAAATCTTAGAAATTGGAAGTCAAGTATGGTTCTCCATACCGATATTAATTTAAATCGTCTATGCGTGAAGATCCGCAACCACAGGCTAGCAGGCCTCAAAATAATTTTGTGGCCACATAATTATATAATTATATAAATACGTAGTTAATGCGTAATTATTTGCGTAGCTCAGTTTCTAAATAAGAATAATGTACCTAATTTTCGTTGATAAAGGGTCTCTAAAATAACATTATATTAGACGACTACCCCATAATAACAGAAATATCTATAAATAGTGAAAATAGTTTGAGGGTGGGGAATATTTTTTTAGAAATTATCGAACCGAATTGAAGTAAATGATTTTAAACATAAATCATAGAAAACGGAATTCATGTATGGTTCTCCATACCGATATTTTATCTTCCAAGGTACTTATGTTCAATTTATTTCAAAATAATGTTTGTTTAGTAACCTTGTTACTTTTTTCTCATTTCGTTACTCTTTAGTATACAGTACCAAGAATGCAAACATTCTTGTTTGGCTACAATGCTATCTTGAAAATTGTGAAACTTGCCGATAATATTTTTTACTTCTCCTTAGCCTTCAAAACAATTGATACATTGTTTTCAAACGTTATGAATTGCTAAAGTTTTGTTTCCTTCATTTTAGTATTTAAGCAGTTTGCAAGTTTTATAAGTAAATAACTAATGTTAACCTTCTAAATTAATAGGACGATGTTTCTTAATAAAAAAGATAAGAATGGAACAGGAAATTTAATTTAATTTCAGGATTCCAAGATGCACCGAAATAAGTAACATTCAGTACCCTTCAAATACTTAATGACAGTCTTTCATGTTCACATGGCAACTACTTACTACACGACCTAACCTAAAACGTGTGTAGTTTAACGACTTAGCCTTAAAATCATTAAGAGTTTTATAATTATCATTAGTGAAACAACTTAAATGATTGTAATATATCCTTAATGAAGGGCATTAAGAATTATGGCTTTTCAACACAGGCATTAATGCATTAGTGCATACTTAATTGACTCGAATTATGTTTTACTTTTAAATTGTCTATACTTCTGGAACTGAATATTTCAACAGAATTCTTTGTTGGTTCCTACATTTGCAAAATAAGGGCAAATGTTTGCATATATGTATTATAACGAGAAAAGGTGAAATAGGTGTGTGTTTTTAAAATAATAATAACTGTTCCTATATCATATCGACTTTGTAATAATCATTCAAAATTTTATTAAATAAAATTTCCAAAAATGACGAATTAAAATTTCGTCATTATAATAACTTTGTTTTGTGTATGCTCATCATACACACAATTATTGTCACTATACAAACTACATTTCACACATATTCATAAATATAATACAAAAGATATAAATTTACATGTATAAAAATTAATTTTTATAAATATAATGTGCTCTCGACTTGCTCAGATTGTATTTCTTTTTAAATTCCATATTTTTTTTTAATATTATTACTTCCATGTTCCTTAAGGAAATGGAAGTATGGTGATGGCAAAAAAAATCGTGTTCGAGATTGTTGCAGATTCTGATTGTACTACACTCAAAATATTAAAAAAAGTCGTTTTTCGAAAAGTTTCTGTGTCTGTCTGTAGATTTTTTTCTATGGCAAACGATAACAGCTGCAAATTCAAACAGAATCAAATAATTTTCTTCATACAGCCCTGGCTTGCAGAATACTCAAGACCTATTGTTTTTGGTGAAGATCGGTTAAGGGAAAGGGGTAATTTACCAACAACGTTTTATGTTTTAACAAGGGTATTTTCTATGGCAAAGGATAACAGCCGCAAATTCAAACAGAATCAAATAATTTTTTGCATACAGCCTTGGTTTACAGAGGAATGATTCATAGACAGACTTTTCGTCTTTAGGGAATGAACCCTCTGCAAGATGCTGAGGGTCCATGAGTGACTTCGGAGCGCTCCTTCTTTTCCACGTGTTTGTTCTGTGAAACGTACACTGTAGATTCGCAAATTTACTCTAAGCAACGCTCAATAAGAAATGTTGAAATTTTTTGTCCACGGTGTACCCTCATACACACTAAACCTGCTCTGATGTTTTAATTACGGACATCATAATATTAAAACTTTGGAAACTTCAGCACTATTTAATGGAGATCAATTATTAACTTATACAAGCTATTAATTTTATGCATATGTTTTATATATATGTGTACTGCGTTATCGGCAACAAAGAAATAGATTTTGTTAAAATTCTTTCTCGGGATGTTTGGCCGTAGTCCAATGTTTTCTACAAAACCAGACGTTTCGGCAATGCCATTGACTTCCATCATCAATGAAAATCGAGTGCGATAACGTGAGGTGGTATACGTTAGTGACCACAGTACTGTGGTTAAGGCTGAAGCAGTAAGTAGAAAGAAGTAGTTTCTATGGTAATATTTCATTTCGAAAACGATTTTAAATATAAATCTTAGAAATTGGAAGTCATGTATGGTTCTCCATACCGATATTAATTTAAATCGTCTATGCGTGAAGATCCGCAACCACAGGCTAGCAGGCCTCAAAATAATTTTGTGGCCACATAATTATATAATTATATAAATACGTAGTTAATGCGTAATTATTTGCGTAGCTTAGTTTCTAAATAAGAATAATGTACCTAATTTTCGTTGATAAAGGGTCTCTAAAATAACATTATATTAGACGACTACCCCATAATAACAGAAATATCTATAAATAGTGAAAATAGTTTGAGGGTGGGGAATATTTTGTTAGAAATTATCGAACCGAATTCAAGTAAATGATTTTAAACATAAATCATAGAAAACGGAATTCATGTATGATTCTCCATACCGATATTTTATCTTCCAAGGTACTTATGTTCAATTTATTTCAAAATAATGTTTGTTTAGTAACCTTGTTACTTTTTTCTCATTTCGTTACTCTTTAGTATACAGTACCAAGAATGCAAACATTCTTGTTTGGCTACAATGCTATCTTGAAAATTGTGAAACTTGCCGATAGTATTTTTTACTTCTCCTTAGCCTTCAAAACAATTGATACATTGTTTTCAAACGTTATGAATTGCTAAAGTTTTGTTTCCTTCATTTTAGTATTTAAGCAGTTTGCAAGTTTTATAAGTAAATAACTAATGTTAACCTTCTAAATTAATAGGACGATGTTTCTTAATAAAAAGATAAGAATGGAACAGGAAATTTAATTTAATTTCAGGATTCCAAGATGCACCGAAATAAGTAACATTCAGTACCCTTCAAATAGTTAATGACAGTCTTTTATGTTCACATGGCAACTACTTAATACACGACCTAACCTAAAACGTGTGTAGTTTAACGACGTAGCTTTAAAATCATTAAGAGTTTTATAATTATCATTAATGAAACAACTTAAATGATTGTAATATATCCATAATGAAGTGCATTAAGAATTATGGCTTTTCAACACAGGCATTAATGCATTAGTGCATACTTAATTGACTCGAATTATGTTTTACTTTTAAATTGTCTATACTTCTGGAACTGAATATTTCAAATGAATTCTTTGTTGGTTCCTACATTTGCAAAATAAGGGCAAATGTTTGCATATATGTATTATAACGAGAAAAGGTGAAATAGGTGTGTGTTTTTAAAATAATAATAACAGTTCCTATATCATATCGACTTTGTACTAATCATTCAAAATTTTATTAAATAAAATTTCCAAAAACGACGAATTAAAATTTCGTCATTATAATAATTTTGTTTTGTGTATGCTCATCATACACACAATTATTGCCACTATACAAACATCATTTCACACATATACATAAATATAATACAAAACATATATATTTACATGTATAAAAATAAATTTTTATAATATATAATGTGCTCTCGACTTGCTCAGATTGTATTTCTTTTTAAATTCCATATTTTTTTTTTATATTATTACTTCCATGTTCCTTAAGGAAATGGAAGTATGGTGATGGCAAAAAAAATCGTGTTCGAGATTATTGCAGATTCTGATTGTACTACACTCAAAACATTAAAAAAAGTCGTTTTTCGAAAAAGTTTCTGTGTCTGTCTGAAGATTTTTTTTCTATGGCAAACGGTAACAGCTGCAAATTCAAACAGAATCAAATAATTTTTTTCATACAGGCCTGGCTTGCAGAGTACTCAAGACCTATTGTTTTTGGTGAAGATCGGTTAAGGGAAAGGGGTAGTTTACCGGCTTCGGTTTTTTTTTATCAATGGTAATTTTTTTTTGGCATACGATAACAGCCGCAAATTCAAACAGAATCAAATAATGTTTGGCATACAGCCCTGAATTGCAGAGTTCTCAAGACTAATAGTTTTTGGTGAAGATCGGTTAAGGGAAAGGGGTAATTTACCTACAACGTTTTATGTTTTAACAAGGGTATTTTCTATGGCAAAAGATAACAGCCGCAAATTCAAACAGAATCAAATAATTTTTTGCATACAGCCTTGATTTGCAGAGTACTCAAGATCCATTTTTTTGGTGCAGATCGGTTAAGGGGAAGGGGTAGTTTACCTGCAACGTTTTTTTATCATGGGTAATTTTCTATGGGAAACGATAAAAGCCGCAAATTCAAACAGAATCAAATAATTTTTTGCATACGTCCCTGAATTGTCGAGGTTGCAAGGACTTGTGATTTTGGTGAAGATCGGTTAAGGGGAAGGGATAGTTTACGAGCAACCTTTTAAGTTTTAACAACAGTAAAGTATTTGAAAATTCATTTAAACTTTTTCAAACAATTGTAATTGTTAAAAGTAAAATAATTTTGTTGCCAGGCAATAAAATTATAATTTTTTCATTTTTGTGTAAATCATGTATGAGTGAAAATATATCGTTCGTGGCAGGGAAGCATATCTCAATTATGTCATGTTTACGTTTCCATTTTATTATTATGATTACTGCAATAAAAAGGCAGGGAAGACACACACACACAAAATTCGCGTTATTTCTGGCCTCACTCATGTTTATTTTCTTACATTTGCACGCTTTTTGAATGGAAAGTGCCGAAACCCACACCAACATAACGCGTGCAAGCCGAAAAAGTGTCCAGCGTGGATAGCGATTTGCTTCCTGTGGATCGCTGGGCAGTATAACTGCACGTGTTTACAGAGGAACGATTCATAGATAGACTTTTCGTCTTTAGGGAATGAACCCTCTGCAAGATGCTGAGGGTCCATGAGTGACTTCGGAGCGCTCCTTCTTTTCCACGTGTTTGTTCTGTGAAACGTACACTGTAGATTCGCAGCTTTATTCTAAGCAACACTCAATAGGAAATGTTGAAATTTTTTGTCCACGGTGTACCCTCATACACACTAAACCTGCTCTGATGTTTTAATTACGGACATCATAATATTAAAACTTTGGAAATTTCAGCACTATTTAATGGAGATCAATCATTAACTTATACAAGCTATTAATTTTATGCATATGTTTTATATATATATGTACTACGTCATCGGCAACAAAGAAATAGTTTTTGTTAAAATTCCTTCTCGGGAAGTTTGGCCGGAGTCCAATGTTTTCTACAAAACCATACGTTTCGGCAATGCCATTGCCTTCCATCATCAGTGAAAATCGAGTGCGATAACGTGAGGTGGTATACGTTAGTGACCACAGTACTGTGGTTAAGGCTGAAGCAGTAAGTAGAAAGAAGTAGTTTCTATGGTAATATTTCATTTCGAAAACGATTTTAAATATAAATCTTAGAACATGGAAGTCATGTATGGTTCTCCATACCGATATTAATTTAAATCGTCTATGCGTGAAGATCCGCAACCACAGGCTAGCAGGCCTCAAAATAATTTTGTGGCCACATAATTATATAATTATATAAATACGTAGTTAATGCGTAATTATTTGCGTAGCTCAGTTTCTAAATAAGAATAATGTACCTAATTTTCGTAGATAAAGGGTCTCTAAAATAACATTATATTAGACGACTACCCCATAATAACAGAAATATCTATAAATAGTGAAAATAGTTTGAGGGTGGGGAATATTTTGTTAGAAATTATCGAACCGAATTCAAGTAAATTATTTTAAACATAAATCATAGAAAACGGAATTCATGTATGGTTCTCCATACCGATATTTTATCTTCCAAGGTACTTATGTTCAATTTATTTCAAAATAATGTTTGTTTAGTAACCTTGTTACTTTTTTCTCATTTCGTTACTCTTTAGTATACAGTACCAAGAATGCAAACATTCTTGTTTGGCTACAATGCTATCTTGAAAATTGTGAAACTTGCCGATAGTATTTTTTACTTCTCCTTAGCCTTCAAAACAATTGATACATTGTGTTCAAACGTTATGAATTGCTAAAGTTTTGTTTCCGTCATTTTAATATTTAAGCAGTTTGCAAGTTTTATAAGTAAATAACTAATGTTAACCTTCTAAATTAATAGGACGATGTTTCTTAATAAAAAAAATAAGAATGGAACAGGAAATTTAATTTAATTTCAGGATTCCAAGATTCACCGAAATAAGTAACATTCAGTACCCTTCAAATACTTAATGACAGTCTTTCATGTTCACATGGCAACTACTTACTACACGACCTAACCTAAAACGTGTGTAGTTTAACGACTTAGCTTTAAAATCATTAAGAGTTTTATAATTATCATTAATGAAACAACTTAAATGATTGTAATATATCCTTAATGAAGTGCATTAAGAATTATGGCTTTTCAACACAGGCATTAATGCATTAGTGCATACTTAATTGACTCGAATTATGTTTTACTTTTAAATTGTCTATACTTCTGAAACTGAATATTTTAACAGAATTCTTTGTTGTTTCCTACATTTGCAAAATAAGGGCAAATGTTTGCATATATGTATTATAACGAGAAAAGGTGAAATAGGTGTGTGTTTTTAAAATAATAATAACAGTTCCTATATCATATCGACTTTGTACTAATCATTCAAAATTTTATTAAATAAAATTTCCAAAAATGTCGAATTAAAATTTCGTCATTATAATAATTTTGTTTTGTGTATGCTCATCATACACACAATTATTGCCACTATACAAACATCATTTCACACATATGCATAAATATAATACAAAAGATATAAATTTACATGTATAAAAATAAATTTTTATAATATATAATGTGCTCTCGACTTGCTCAGATTGTATTTCTTTTTAAATTCCATATTTTTTTTTATATTATTACTTCCATGTTCCTTAAGGAAATGGAAGTATGGTGATGGCAAAAAAAATCGTGTTCGAGATTATTGCAGATTCTGATTGTACTACACTCAAAACATTAAAAAAAGTCGTTTTTCGAAAAAGTTTCTGTGTCTGTCTGAAGATTTTTTTTCTATGGGAAACGGTAACAGCTGCAAATTCAAACAGAATCTAATAATTTTTTTCATACAGGCCTGGCTTGCAGAGTACTCAAGACCTATTGTTTTTGGTGAAGATCGGTTAAGGGAAAGGGGTAGTTTACCGGCATCGGTTTTTTTTTATCAATGGTAATTTTTTTTTGGCATACGATAACAGCCGCAAATTCAAACAGAATCAAATAATGTTTTGCATACAGCCCTGAATTGTAGAGTTCTCAAGACTTATAGTTTTTGGTGAAGATCGGTTAAGGAAAAGGGGTAGTTTACCTACAACGTTTTATGTTTTAACAAGGGTTTTTTCTATGGCAAAAGATAACAGCCGCAAATTCAAACAGAATCAAATAATTTTTTGCATACAGCCTTGGTTTGCAGAGTACTCGAGATCTGTTGTTTTTGGTGCAGATCGGCTAAGGGGAAGGGGTAGTTTACCTGCAACGTTTTTTTATCATGGGTAATTTTTTATGGCAAACGATAAAAGCCGGAAATTCAAACAGAATCAAATAATTTTTTGCATACGTCCCTGAATTGTAGATATTGCAAGGGCTTTTGATTTTGGTGAAGATCGGTTAAGGGGAAGGGGTAGTTTACCAGCAACCTTTTAATTTTTAACAACAGCAAAGTACTTGAAAATTCATTAAAACGTTTTCAAACAATGGTAATTGTTAAAAATAAAATAATTTTGTTGCCAGGCAATAAAATTATAATTTTTTTATTTTTGTGTAAATCATGTATGAGTGAAAATATATCGTTCGTGGCAGGTAAGCATATCTCAATTATGTAATGTTTACATTTCCATTTTATTATTATGATTACTGCAATAAAAAGGCAGGGAAGGCACACACACACAAAATTCGCGTTATTTCTGTCCTCACTCATGTTTATTTTCTTACATTTGCACGCTTTTTGAATGGAAAGTGCCGAAACCCACACCAACATAACGCGTGCAAGCCGAAAAAGTGTCCAGCGTGGATAGCGATTTGCTTCCTGTGGATCGCTGGGCAGTATAACTGCACGTGTTTACAGAGGAACGATTCATAGATAGACTTTTCGTCTTTAGGGAATGAACCCTCTGCAAGATGCTGAGGGTCCATGAGTGACTTCGGAGCGCTCCTTCTTTTCCACGTGTTTGTTCTGTGAAACGTACACTGTAGATTCGCAGCTTTATTCTAAGCAACACTCAATAGGAAATGTTGAAATTTTTTGTCCACGGTGTACCCTCATACACACTAAACCTGCTCTGATGTTTTAATTACGGACATCATAATATTAAAACTTTGGAAATTTCAGCACTATTTAATGGAGATCAATCATTAACTTATACAAGCTATTAATTTTATGCATATGTTTTATATATATGTGTACTACGTTATCGGCAACAAAGAAATAGTTTTTGTTAAAATTCTTTCTCGGGATGTTTGGCCGTAGTCCAATGTTTTCTACAAAACCAGACGTTTCGGAAATGCCATTGACTTCCATCATCAGTGAAAATCGAGTGCGATAACGTGAGGTGGTATACGTTAGTGACCACAGTACTGTGGTTAAGGCTGAAGCAGTAAGTAGAAAGAAGTAGTTTCTATGGTAATATTTCATTTCGAAAACGATTTTAAATATAAATCTTAGAACATGGAAGTCATGTATGGTTCTCCATACCGATATTAATTTAAATCGTCTATGCGTGAAGATCCGCAACCACAGGCTAGCAGGCCTCAAAATAATTTTGTGGCCACATAATTATATAATTATATAAATACGTAGTTAATGCGTAATTATTTGCGTAGCTCAGTTTCTAAATAAGTATAATGTACCTAATTTTCGTAGATAAAGGGTCTCTAAAATAACATTGTATTAGACGACTGCCCCATAATAACAGAAATATCTATAAATAGTGAAAATAGTTTGAGGGTGGGGAATATTTTGTTAGAAATTATCGAACCGAATTCAAGTAAATTATTTTAAACATAAATCATAGAAAACGGAATTCATGTATGGTTCTCCATACCGATATTTTATCTTCCAAGGTACTTATGTTCAATTTATTTCAAAATAATGTTTGTTTAGTAACCTTGTTACTTTTTTCTCATTTCGTTACTCTTTAGTATACAGTACCAAGAATGCAAACATTCTTGTTTGGCTACAATGCTATCTTGAAAATTGTGAAACTTGCCGATAGTATTTTTTACTTCTCCTTAGCGTTCAAAACAATTGATACATTGTTTTCAAACGTTATGAATTGCTAAAGTTTTGTTTCCTTCATTTTAGTATTTAAGCAGTTTGCAAGTTTTATAAGTAAATAACTAATGTTAACCTTCTAAATTAATAGGACGATGTTTCTTAATAAAAAAGATAAGAATGGAACAGGAAATTTAATTTAATTTCAGGATTCCAAGATGCACGGAAATAAGTAACATTCAGTACCCTTCAAATACTTAATGACAGTCTTTTATGTTCACATGGCAACTACTTACTACACGACCTAACCTAAAACGTGTGTAGTTTAACGACGTAGCTTTAAAATCATTAAGAGTTTTATAATTATCATTAATGAAACAACTTAAATGATTGTAATATATCCTTAATGAAGTGCATTAAGAATTATGGCTTTTCAACACAGTCATTAATGCATTAGTGCATACTTAATTGACTCGAATTATGTTTTACTTTTAAATTGTCTATACTTCTGGAACTGAATATTTCAACAGAATTCTTTGTTGGTTCCTACATTTGCAAAATAAGGGCAAATGTTTGCATATATGTATTATAACGAGAAAAGGTGAAATAGGTGTGTGTTTTTAAAATAATAATAACAGTTCCTATATCATATCGACTTTGTAATAATCATTCAAAATTTTATTAAATAAAAATTCCAAAAATGACGAATTAAAATTTCGTCATTATAATAATTTTGTTTTGTGTATGCTCATCATACACACAATTATTGTCACTATACAAACATCATTTCACACATATGCATAAATATAATACAAAAGATATAAATTTACATGTATAAAAATAAATTTTTATAATATATAATGTGCTCTCGACTTGCTCAGATTGTATTTCTTTTTAAATTCCATATTTTTTTTTTATATTATTACTTCCATGTTCCTTAAGGAAATGGAAGTATGGTGATGGCAAAAAAAATCGTGTTCGAGATTATTGCAGATTCTGATTGTACTACACTCAAAACATTAAAAAAGTCGTTTTTCGAAAAGTTTCTGTGTCTGTCTGTAGATTTTTTTCTTATGGCAAACGATAACAGCTGCAAATTCAAACAGAATCAAATAATTTTTTTCATACAGGCCTGGCTTGCAGAGTACTCAAGACCTATTGTTTTTGGTGGAGATCGGTTAAGGGAAAGGGGTAGTTTACCGGCATCGGTTTTCTTTTATCAATGGTATTTTCTTTGGCATACGATAACAGCCGCAAATTCAAACAGAATCAAATAATGTTTTGCATACAGCCCTGAATTGTAGAGTTGTCAAGACTTATAGTTTTTGGTGAAGATCGGTTAAGGAAATGGGGTAGTTTACCTACAACGTTTTATGTTTTAACAAGGGTATTTTCTATGGCAAAAGATAACAGCCGCAAATTCAAACAGAATCAAATAATTTTTTGCATACAGCCTTGGTTTGCAGAGTACTCGAGATCTGTTGTTTTTGGTGCAGATCGGTTAAGGGGAAGGGGTAGTTTACCTGCAACGTTTTTTTATCATGGGTAATTTTTTATGGCAAACGATAAAAGCCGCAAATTCAAACAGAATCAAATAATTTTTTGCATACGTCCCTGAATTGTAGATATTGCAAGGACTTTTAATTTTGGTGAAGATCGGTTAAGGGGAAGGGGTAGTTTACCAGCAACCTTTTAATTTTTAACAACAGCAAAGTACTTGAAAATTCATTAAAACGTTTTCAAACAATGGTAATTGTTAAAAATACACTACAATAATTTTGTTGCCAGGCAATAAAATTATAATTTTTTCATTTTTGTGTAAATCATGTATGAGTGAAAATATATCGTTCGTGGCAGGTAAGCATATCTCAATTATGTAATGTTTACGTTTCCATTTTATTATTATGATTACTGCTATAAAAAAAAGCAGGGAAGACACACACACACAAAATTCGCGTTATTTCTGGCCTCACTCATGTTTATTTTCTTACATTTGCACGCTTTTTGAATGGAAAGTGCCGAAACCCACACCAACATAACGCGTGCAAGCCGAAAAAGTGTCCAGCGTGGATAGCGATTTGCTTCCTGTGGATCGCTGGGCAGTATAACTGCACGTGTTTACAGAGGAACGATTCATAGATAGACTTTTCGTCTTTAGGGAATGAACCCTCTGCAAGATGCTGAGGGTCCATGAGTGACTTCGGAGCGCTCCTTCTTTTCCACGTGTTTGTTCTGTGAAACGTACACTGTAGATTCGCAGCTTTATTCTAAGCAACACTCAATAGGAAATGTTGAAATTTTTTGTCCACGGTGTACCCTCATACACACTAAACCTGCTCTGATGTTTTAATTACGGACATCATAATATTAAAACTTTGGAAATTTCAGCACTATTTAATGGAGATCAATCATTAACTTATACAAGCTATCAATTTTATGCATATGTTTTATATATATGTGTACTACGTTATCGGCAACAAAGAAATAGTTTTTGTTAAAATTCTTTCTCGGGATGTTTGGCCGTAGTCCAATGTTTTCTACAAAACCAGACGTTTCTGAAATGCCATTGACTTCTATCATCAGTGAAAATCGAGTGCGATAACGTGAGGTGGTATACGTTAGTGACCACAGTACTGTGGTTAAGGCTGAAGCAGTAAGTAGAAAGAAGTAGTTTCTATGGTAATATTTCATTTCGAAAACGATTTTAAATATAAATCTTAGAACATGGAAGTCATGTATGGTTCTCCATACCGATATTAATTTAAATCGTCTATGCGTGAAGATCCGCAACCACAGGCTAGCAGGCCTCAAAATAATTTTGTGGCCACATAATTATATAATTATATAAATACGTAGTTAATGCGTAATTATTTGCGTAGCTCAGTTTCTAAATAAGTATAATGTACCTAATTTTCGTAGATAAAGGGTCTCTAAAATAACATTATATTAGACGACTACCCCATAATAACAGAAATATCTATAAATAGTGAAAATAGTTTGAGGGTGGGGAATATTTTGTTAGAAATTATTGAACCGAATTCAAGTAAATGATTTTAAACATAAATCATAGAAAACGGAATTCATGTATGGTTCTCCATACCGATATTTTATCTTCCAAGGTACTTATGTTCAATTTATTTCAAAATAATGTTTGTTTAGTAACCTTGTTACTTTTTTCTCATTTCGTTACTCTTTAGTATACAGTACCAAGAATGCAAACATTCTTGTTTGGCTACAATGCTATCTTGAAAATTGTGAAACTTGCCGATAGTATTTTTTACTTCTCCTTAGCGTTCAAAACAATTGATACATTGTTTTCAAACGTTATGAATTGCTAAAGTTTTGTTTCCTTCATTTTAGTATTTAAGCAGTTTGCAAGTTTTATAAGTAAATAACTAATGTTAACCTTCTAAATTAATAGGACGATGTTTCTTAATAAAAAAGATAAGAATGGAACAGGAAATTTAATTTAATTTCAGGATTCCAAGATGCACGGAAATAAGTAACATTCAGTACCCTTCAAATACTTAATGACAGTCTTTTATGTTCACATGGCAACTACTTACTACACGACCTAACCTAAAACGTGTGTAGTTTAACGACGTAGCTTTAAAATCATTAAGAGTTTTATAATTATCATTAATGAAACAACTTAAATGATTGTAATATATCCTTAATGAAGTGCATTAAGAATTATGGCTTTTCAACACTGGCATTAATGCATTAGTGCATACTTAATTGACTCGAATTATGTTTTACTTTTAAATTGTCTATACTTCTGGAACTGAATATTTCAAATGAATTCTTTGTTGGTTCCTACATTTGCAAAATAAGGGCAAATGTTTGCATATATGTATTATAACGAGAAAAGGTGAAATAGGTGTGTGTTTTTAAAATAATAATAACAGTTCCTATATCATATCGACTTTGTAATAATCATTCAAAATTTTATTAAATAAAAATTCCAAAAATGACGAATTAAAATTTCGTCATTATAATAATTTTGTTTTGTGTATGCTCATCATACACACAATTATTGTCACTATACAAACATCATTTCACACATATGCATAAATATAATACAAAAGATATAAATTTACATGTATAAAAATAAATTTTTATAATATATAATGTGCTCTCGACTTGCTCAGATTGTATTTCTTTTTAAATTCCATATTTTTTTTTTATATTATTACTTCCATGTTCCTTAAGGAAATGGAAGTATGGTGATGGCAAAAAAAATCGTGTTCGAGATTATTGCAGATTCTGATTGTACTACACTCAAAACATTAAAAAAGTCGTTTTTGAAAAGTTTCTGTGTCTGTCTGTAGATTTTTTTCCTATGGCAAACGATAACAGCTGCAAATTCAAACAGAATCAAATAATTTTTTTCATACAGGCCTGGCTTGCAGAGTACTCAAGACCTATTGTTTTTGGTGAAGATCGGTTAAGGGAAAGGGGTAGTTTACCGGCATCGGTTTTCTTTTATCAATGGTATTTTCTTTGGCATACGATAACAGCCGCAAATTCAAACAGAATCAAATAATGTTTTGCATACAGCCCTGAATTGTAGAGTTCTCAAGACATATAGTTTTTGGTGAAGATCGGTTAAGGAAAAGGGGTAGTTTACCTGCAACGTTTTATGTTTTAATAAGGGTATTTTCTATGGCAAAAGATAACAGCCGCAAATTCAAACAGAATCAAATAATTTTTTGCATACAGCCTTGGTTTGCAGAGTACTCGAGATCTGTTGTTTTTGGTGCAGATCGGTTAAGGGGAAGGGGTAGTTTACCTGCAACGTTTTTTTATCATGGGTAATTTTTTATGGCAAACGATAAAAGCCGCAAATTCAAACAGAATCAAATAATTTTTTGCATACGTCCCTGAATTGTAGATATTGCAAGGACTTTTAATTTTGGTGAAGATCGGTTAAGGGGAAGGGGTAGTTTACCAGCAACCTTTTAATTTTTAACAACAGCAAAGTACTTGAAAATTCATTAAAACGTTTTCAAACAATGGTAATTGTTAAAAATACAATAATTTTGTTGCCAGGCAATAAAATTATTATTTTTTCATTTTTGTGTAAATCATGTATGAGTGAAAATATATCGTTCGTGGCAGGTAAGCATATCTCAATTATGTAATGTTTGCGTTTCCATTTTATTATTATGATTACTGCTATAAAAAAAAGCAGGGAAGACACACACACACAAAATTCGCGTTATTTCTGGCCTCACTCATGTTTATTTTCTTACATTTGCACGCTTTTTGAATGGAAAGTGCCGAAACCCACACCAACATAACGCGTGCAAGCCGAAAAAGTGTCCAGCGTGGATAGCGATTTGCTTCCTGTGGATCGCTGGGCAGTATAACTGCACGTGTTTACAGAGGAACGATTCATAGATAGACTTTTCGTCTTTAGGGAATGAACCCTCTGCAAGATGCTGAGGGTCCATGAGTGACTTCGGAGCGCTCCTTCTTTTCCACGTGTTTGTTCTGTGAAACGTACACTGTAGATTCGCAAATTTATTCTAAGCAACACTCAATAGGAAATGTTGAAATTTTTTGTCCACGGTGTACCCTCATACACACTAAACCTGCTCTGATGTTTTAATTACGGACATCATAATATTAAAACTTTGGAAATTTCAGCACTATTTAATGGAGATCAATCATTAACTTATACAAGCTATCAATTTTATGCATATGTTTTATATATATGTGTACTACGTTATCGGCAACAAAGAAATAGTTTTTGTTAAAATTCTTTCTCGGGATGTTTGGCCGTAGTCCAATGTTTTCTACAAAACCAGACGTTTCGGAAATGCCATTGACTTCTATCATCAGTGAAAATCGAGTGCGATAACGTGAGGTGGTATACGTTAGTGACCACAGTACTGTGGTTAAGGCTGAAGCAGTAAGTAGAAAGAAGTAGTTTCTATGGTAATATTTCATTTCGAAAACGATTTTAAATATAAATCTTAGAACATGGAAGTCATGTATGGTTCTCCATACCGATATTAATTTAAATCGTCTATGCGTGAAGATCCGCAACCACAGGCTAGCAGATCTCAAAATAATTTTGTGCCACATAATTATATAATTATATAAATACGTAGTTAATGCGTAATTATTTGCGTAGCTCAGTTTCTAAATAAGTATAATGTACCTAATTTTCGTAGATAAAGGGTCTCTAAAATAACATTATATTAGACGACTACCCCATAATAACAGAAATATCTATAAATAGTGAAAATAGTTTGAGGGTGGGGAATATTTTGTTAGAAATTATCGAACCGAATTCAAGTAAATGATTTTAAACATAAATCATAGAAAACGGAATTCATGTATGGTTCTCCATACCGATATTTTATCTTCCAAGGTACTTATGTTCAATTTATTTCAAAATAATGTTTGTTTAGTAACCTTGTTACTTTTTTCTCATTTCGTTACTCTTTAGTATACAGTACCAAGAATGCAAACATTCTTGTTTGGCTACAATGCTATCTTGAAAATTGTGAAACTTGCCGATAGTATTTTTTACTTCTCCTTAGCGTTCAAAACAATTGATACATTGTTTTCAAACGTTATGAATTGCTAAAGTTTTGTTTCCTTCATTTTAGTATTTAAGCAGTTTGCAAGTTTTATAAGTAAATAACTAATGTTAACCTTCTAAATTAATAAGACGATGTTTCTTAATAAAAAAGATAAGAATGGAACAGGAAATTTAATTTAATTTCAGGATTCCAAGATGCACGGAAATAAGTAACATTCAGTACCCTTCAAATACTTAATGACAGTCTTTTATGTTCACATGGCAACTACTTACTACACGACCTAACCTAAAACGTGTGTAGTTTAACGACGTAGCTTTAAAATCATTAAGAGTTTTATAATTATCATTAATGAAACAACTTAAATGATTGTAATATATCCTTAATGAAGTGCATTAAGAATTATGGCTTTTCAACACAGGCATTAATGCATTAGTGCATACTTAATTGACTCGAATTATGTTTTACTTTTAAATTGTCTATACTTCTGGAACTGAATATTTCAACAGAATTCTTTGTTGGTTCCTACATTTGCAAAATAAGGGCAAATGTTTGCATATATGTATTATAACGAGAAAAGGTGAAATAGGTGTGTGTTTTTAAAATAATAATAACAGTTCCTATATCATATCGACTTTGTAATAATCATTCAAAATTTTATTAAATAAAAATTCCAAAAATGACGAATTAAAATTTCGTCATTATAATAATTTTGTTTTGTGTATGCTCATCATACACACAATTATTGTCACTATACAAACATCATTTCACACATATGCATAAATATAATACAAAAGATATAAATTTACATGTATAAAAATAAATTTTTATAATATATAATGTGCTCTCGACTTGCTCAGATTGTATTTCTTTTTAAATTCCATATTTTTTTTTTATATTATTACTTCCATGTTCCTTAAGGAAATGGAAGTATGGTGATGGCAAAAAAAATCGTGTTCGAGATTATTGCAGATTCTGATTGTACTACACTCAAAACATTAAAAAAGTCGTTTTTCGAAAAGTTTCTGTGTCTGTCTGTAGATTTTTTTCTTATGGCAAACGATAACAGCTGCAAATTCAAACAGAATCAAATAATTTTTTTCATACAGGCCTGGCTTGCAGAGTACTCAAGACCTATTGTTTTTGGTGGAGATCGGTTAAGGGAAAGGGGTAGTTTACCGGCATCGGTTTTCTTTTATCAATGGTATTTTCTTTGGCATACGATAACAGCCGCAAATTCAAACAGAATCAAATAATGTTTTGCATACAGCACTGAATTGTAGAGTTGTCAAGACTTATAGTTTTTGGTGAAGATCGGTTAAGGAAAAGGGGTAGTTTACCTACAACGTTTTATGTTTTAACAAGGGTATTTTCTATGGCAAAAGATAACAGCCGCAAATTCAAACAGAATCAAATAATTTTTTGCATACAGCCTTGGTTTGCAGAGTACTCGAGATCTGTTGTTTTTGGTGCAGATCGGTTAAGGGGAAGGGGTAGTTTACCTGCAACGTTTTTTTATCATGGGTAATTTTTTATGGCAAACGATAAAAGCCGCAAATTCAAACAGAATCAAATAATTTTTTGCATACGTCCCTGAATTGTAGATATTGCAAGGACTTTTAATTTTGGTGAAGATCGGTTAAGGGGAAGGGGTAGTTTACCAGCAACCTTTTAATTTTTAACAACAGCAAAGTACTTGAAAATTCATTAAAACGTTTTCAAACAATGGTAATTGTTAAAAATACACTACAATAATTTTGTTGCCAGGCAATAAAATTATAATTTTTTCATTTTTGTGTAAATCATGTATGAGTGAAAATATATCGTTCGTGGCAGGTAAGCATATCTCAATTATGTAATGTTTACGTTTCCATTTTATTATTATGATTACTGCTATAAAAAAAAGCAGGGAAGACACACACACACAAAATTCGCGTTATTTCTGGCCTCACTCATGTTTATTTTCTTACATTTGCACGCTTTTTGAATGGAAAGTGCCGAAACCCACACCAACATAACGCGTGCAAGCCGAAAAAGTGTCCAGCGTGGATAGCGATTTGCTTCCTGTGGATCGCTGGGCAGTATAACTGCACGTGTTTACAGAGGAACGATTCATAGATAGACTTTTCGTCTTTAGGGAATGAACCCTCTGCAAGATGCTGAGGGTCCATGAGTGACTTCGGAGCGCTCCTTCTTTTCCACGTGTTTGTTCTGTGAAACGTACACTGTAGATTCGCAAATTTATTCTAAGCAACACTCAATAGGAAATGTTGAAATTTTTTGTCCACGGTGTACCCTCATACACACTAAACCTGCTCTGATGTTTTAATTACGGACATCATAATATTAAAACTTTGGAAATTTCAGCACTATTTAATGGAGATCAATCATTAACTTATACAAGCTATCAATTTTATGCATATGTTTTATATATATGTGTACTACGTTATCGGCAACAAAGAAATAGTTTTTGTTAAAATTCTTTCTCGGGATGTTTGGCCGTAGTCCAATGTTTTCTACAAAACCAGACGTTTCGGAAATGCCATTGACTTCTATCATCAGTGAAAATCGAGTGCGATAACGTGAGGTGGTATACGTTAGTGACCACAGTACTGTGGTTAAGGCTGAAGCAGTAAGTAGAAAGAAGTAGTTTCTATGGTAATATTTCATTTCGAAAACGATTTTAAATATAAATCTTAGAACATGGAAGTCATGTATGGTTCTCCATACCGATATTAATTTAAATCGTCTATGCGTGAAGATCCGCAACCACAGGCTAGCAGATCTCAAAATAATTTTGTGCCACATAATTATATAATTATATAAATACGTAGTTAATGCGTAATTATTTGCGTAGCTCAGTTTCTAAATAAGTATAATGTACCTAATTTTCGTAGATAAAGGGTCTCTAAAATAACATTATATTAGACGACTACCCCATAATAACAGAAATATCTATAAATAGTGAAAATAGTTTGAGGGTGGGGAATATTTTGTTAGAAATTATCGAACCGAATTCAAGTAAATGATTTTAAACATAAATCATAGAAAACGGAATTCATGTATGGTTCTCCATACCGATATTTTATCTTCCAAGGTACTTATGTTCAATTTATTTCAAAATAATGTTTGTTTAGTAACCTTGTTACTTTTTTCTCATTTCGTTACTCTTTAGTATACAGTACCAAGAATGCAAACATTCTTGTTTGGCTACAATGCTATCTTGAAAATTGTGAAACTTGCCGATAGTATTTTTTACTTCTCCTTAGCGTTCAAAACAATTGATACATTGTTTTCAAACGTTATGAATTGCTAAAGTTTTGTTTCCTTCATTTTAGTATTTAAGCAGTTTGCAAGTTTTATAAGTAAATAACTAATGTTAACCTTCTAAATTAATAAGACGATGTTTCTTAATAAAAAAGATAAGAATGGAACAGGAAATTTAATTTAATTTCAGGATTCCAAGATGCACGGAAATAAGTAACATTCAGTACCCTTCAAATACTTAATGACAGTCTTTTATGTTCACATGGCAACTACTTACTACACGACCTAACCTAAAACGTGTGTAGTTTAACGACGTAGCTTTAAAATCATTAAGAGTTTTATAATTATCATTAATGAAACAACTTAAATGATTGTAATATATCCTTAATGAAGTGCATTAAGAATTATGGCTTTTCAACACAGGCATTAATGCATTAGTGCATACTTAATTGACTCGAATTATGTTTTACTTTTAAATTGTCTATACTTCTGGAACTGAATATTTCAACAGAATTCTTTGTTGGTTCCTACATTTGCAAAATAAGGGCAAATGTTTGCATATATGTATTATAACGAGAAAAGGTGAAATAGGTGTGTGTTTTTAAAATAATAATAACAGTTCCTATATCATATCGACTTTGTAATAATCATTCAAAATTTTATTAAATAAAAATTCCAAAAATGACGAATTAAAATTTCGTCATTATAATAATTTTGTTTTGTGTATGCTCATCATACACACAATTATTGTCACTATACAAACATCATTTCACACATATGCATAAATATAATACAAAAGATATAAATTTACATGTATAAAAATAAATTTTTATAATATATAATGTGCTCTCGACTTGCTCAGATTGTATTTCTTTTTAAATTCCATATTTTTTTTTTATATTATTACTTCCATGTTCCTTAAGGAAATGGAAGTATGGTGATGGCAAAAAAAATCGTGTTCGAGATTATTGCAGATTCTGATTGTACTACACTCAAAACATTAAAAAAGTCGTTTTTCGAAAAGTTTCTGTGTCTGTCTGTAGATTTTTTTCTTATGGCAAACGATAACAGCTGCAAATTCAAACAGAATCAAATAATTTTTTTCATACAGGCCTGGCTTGCAGAGTACTCAAGACCTATTGTTTTTGGTGGAGATCGGTTAAGGGAAAGGGGTAGTTTACCGGCATCGGTTTTCTTTTATCAATGGTATTTTCTTTGGCATACGATAACAGCCGCAAATTCAAACAGAATCAAATAATGTTTTGCATACAGCACTGAATTGTAGAGTTGTCAAGACTTATAGTTTTTGGTGAAGATCGGTTAAGGAAAAGGGGTAGTTTACCTACAACGTTTTATGTTTTAACAAGGGTATTTTCTATGGCAAAAGATAACAGCCGCAAATTCAAACAGAATCAAATAATTTTTTGCATACAGCCTTGGTTTGCAGAGTACTCGAGATCTGTTGTTTTTGGTGCAGATCGGTTAAGGGGAAGGGGTAGTTTACCTGCAACGTTTTTTTATCATGGGTAATTTTTTATGGCAAACGATAAAAGCCGCAAATTCAAACAGAATCAAATAATTTTTTGCATACGTCCCTGAATTGTAGATATTGCAAGGACTTTTAATTTTGGTGAAGATCGGTTAAGGGGAAGGGGTAGTTTACCAGCAACCTTTTAATTTTTAACAACAGCAAAGTACTTGAAAATTCATTAAAACGTTTTCAAACAATGGTAATTGTTAAAAATACACTACAATAATTTTGTTGCCAGGCAATAAAATTATAATTTTTTCATTTTTGTGTAAATCATGTATGAGTGAAAATATATCGTTCGTGGCAGGTAAGCATATCTCAATTATGTAATGTTTACGTTTCCATTTTATTATTATGATTACTGCTATAAAAAAAAGCAGGGAAGACACACACACACAAAATTCGCGTTATTTCTGGCCTCACTCATGTTTATTTTCTTACATTTGCACGCTTTTTGAATGGAAAGTGCCGAAACCCACACCAACATAACGCGTGCAAGCCGAAAAAGTGTCCAGCGTGGATAGCGATTTGCTTCCTGTGGATCGCTGGGCAGTATAACTGCACGTGTTTACAGAGGAACGATTCATAGATAGACTTTTCGTCTTTAGGGAATGAACCCTCTGCAAGATGCTGAGGGTCCATGAGTGACTTCGGAGCGCTCCTTCTTTTCCACGTGTTTGTTCTGTGAAACGTACACTGTAGATTCGCAGCTTTATTCTAAGCAACACTCAATAGGAAATGTTGAAATTTTTTGTCCACGGTGTACCCTCATACACACTAAACCTGCTCTGATGTTTTAATTACGGACATCATAATATTAAAACTTTGGAAATTTCAGCACTATTTAATGGAGATCAATCATTAACTTATACAAGCTATCAATTTTATGCATATGTTTTATATATATGTGTACTACGTTATCGGCAACAAAGAAATAGTTTTTGTTAAAATTCTTTCTCGGGATGTTTGGCCGTAGTCCAATGTTTTCTACAAAACCAGACGTTTCTGAAATGCCATTGACTTCTATCATCAGTGAAAATCGAGTGCGATAACGTGAGGTGGTATACGTTAGTGACCACAGTACTGTGGTTAAGGCTGAAGCAGTAAGTAGAAAGAAGTAGTTTCTATGGTAATATTTCATTTCGAAAACGATTTTAAATATAAATCTTAGAACATGGAAGTCATGTATGGTTCTCCATACCGATATTAATTTAAATCGTCTATGCGTGAAGATCCGCAACCACAGGCTAGCAGGCCTCAAAATAATTTTGTGGCCACATAATTATATAATTATATAAATACGTAGTTAATGCGTAATTATTTGCGTAGCTCAGTTTCTAAATAAGTATAATGTACCTAATTTTCGTAGATAAAGGGTCTCTAAAATAACATTATATTAGACGACTACCCCATAATAACAGAAATATCTATAAATAGTGAAAATAGTTTGAGGGTGGGGAATATTTTGTTAGAAATTATTGAACCGAATTCAAGTAAATGATTTTAAACATAAATCATAGAAAACGGAATTCATGTATGGTTCTCCATACCGATATTTTATCTTCCAAGGTACTTATGTTCAATTTATTTCAAAATAATGTTTGTTTAGTAACCTTGTTACTTTTTTCTCATTTCGTTACTCTTTAGTATACAGTACCAAGAATGCAAACATTCTTGTTTGGCTACAATGCTATCTTGAAAATTGTGAAACTTGCCGATAGTATTTTTTACTTCTCCTTAGCCTTCAAAACAATTGATACATTGTTTTCAAACGTTATGAATTGCTAAAGTTTTGTTTCCTTCATTTTAGTATTTAAGCAGTTTGCAAGTTTTATAAGTAAATAACTAATGTTAACCTTCTAAATTAATAGGACGATGTTTCTTAATAAAAAAGATAAGAATGGAACAGGAAATTTAATTTAATTTCAGGATTCCAAGATGCACGGAAATAAGTAACATTCAGTACCCTTCAAATACTTAATGACAGTCTTTTATGTTCACATGGCAACTACTTACTACACGACCTAACCTAAAACGTGTGTAGTTTAACGACGTAGCTTTAAAATCATTAAGAGTTTTATAATTATCATTAATGAAACAACTTAAATGATTGTAATATATCCTTAATGAAGTGCATTAAGAATTATGGCTTTTCAACACTGGCATTAATGCATTAGTGCATACTTAATTGACTCGAATTATGTTTTACTTTTAAATTGTCTATACTTCTGGAACTGAATATTTCAAATGAATTCTTTGTTGGTTCCTACATTTGCAAAATAAGGGCAAATGTTTGCATATATGTATTATAACGAGAAAAGGTGAAATAGGTGTGTGTTTTTAAAATAATAATAACAGTTCCTATATCATATCGACTTTGTAATAATCATTCAAAATTTTATTAAATAAAAATTCCAAAAATGACGAATTAAAATTTCGTCATTATAATAATTTTGTTTTGTGTATGCTCATCATACACACAATTATTGTCACTATACAAACATCATTTCACACATATGCATAAATATAATACAAAAGATATAAATTTACATGTATAAAAATAAATTTTTATAATATATAATGTGCTCTCGACTTGCTCAGATTGTATTTCTTTTTAAATTCCATATTTTTTTTTTATATTATTACTTCCATGTTCCTTAAGGAAATGGAAGTATGGTGATGGCAAAAAAAATCGTGTTCGAGATTATTGCAGATTCTGATTGTACTACACTCAAAACATTAAAAAAGTCGTTTTTGAAAAGTTTCTGTGTCTGTCTGTAGATTTTTTTCCTATGGCAAACGATAACAGCTGCAAATTCAAACAGAATCAAATAATTTTTTTCATACAGGCCTGGCTTGCAGAGTACTCAAGACCTATTGTTTTTGGTGAAGATCGGTTAAGGGAAAGGGGTAGTTTACCGGCATCGGTTTTCTTTTATCAATGGTATTTTCTTTGGCATACGATAACAGCCGCAAATTCAAACAGAATCAAATAATGTTTTGCATACAGCCCTGAATTGTAGAGTTCTCAAGATATATAGTTTTTGGTGAAGATCGGTTAAGGAAAAGGGGTAGTTTACCTACAACGTTTTATGTTTTAACAAGGGTATTTTCTATGGCAAAAGATAACAGCCGCAAATTCAAACAGAATCAAATAATTTTTTGCATACAGCCTTGGTTTGCAGAGTACTCGAGATCTGTTGTTTTTGGTGCAGATCGGTTAAGGGGAAGGGGTAGTTTACCTGCAACGTTTTTTTATCATGGGTAATTTTTTATGGCAAACGATAAAAGCCGCAAATTCAAACAGAATCAAATAATTTTTTGCATACGTCCCTGAATTGTAGATATTGCAAGGACTTTTAATTTTGGTGAAGATCGGTTAAGGGGAAGGGGTAGTTTACCAGCAACCTTTTAATTTTTAACAACAGCAAAGTACTTGAAAATTCATTAAAACGTTTTCAAACAATGGTAATTGTTAAAAATACAATAATTTTGTTGCCAGGCAATAAAATTATAATTTTTTCATTTTTGTGTAAATCATGTATGAGTGAAAATATATCGTTCGTGGCAGGTAAGCATATCTCAATTATGTAATGTTTGCGTTTCCATTTTATTATTATGATTACTGCTATAAAAAAAAGCAGGGAAGACACACACACACAAAATTCGCGTTATTTCTGGCCTCACTCATGTTTATTTTCTTACATTTGCACGCTTTTTGAATGGAAAGTGCCGAAACCCACACCAACATAACGCGTGCAAGCCGAAAAAGTGTCCAGCGTGGATAGCGATTTGCTTCCTGTGGATCGCTGGGCAGTATAACTGCACGTGTTTACAGAGGAACGATTCATAGATAGACTTTTCGTCTTTAGGGAATGAACCCTCTGCAAGATGCTGAGGGTCCATGAGTGACTTCGGAGCGCTCCTTCTTTTCCACGTGTTTGTTCTGTGAAACGTACACTGTAGATTCGCAAATTTATTCTAAGCAACACTCAATAGGAAATGTTGAAATTTTTTGTCCACGGTGTACCCTCATACACACTAAACCTGCTCTGATGTTTTAATTACGGACATCATAATATTAAAACTTTGGAAATTTCAGCACTATTTAATGGAGATCAATCATTAACTTATACAAGCTATCAATTTTATGCATATGTTTTATATATATGTGTACTACGTTATCGGCAACAAAGAAATAGTTTTTGTTAAAATTCTTTCTCGGGATGTTTGGCCGTAGTCCAATGTTTTCTACAAAACCAGACGTTTCGGAAATGCCATTGACTTCTATCATCAGTGAAAATCGAGTGCGATAACGTGAGGTGGTATACGTTAGTGACCACAGTACTGTGGTTAAGGCTGAAGCAGTAAGTAGAAAGAAGTAGTTTCTATGGTAATATTTCATTTCGAAAACGATTTTAAATATAAATCTTAGAACATGGAAGTCATGTATGGTTCTCCATACCGATATTAATTTAAATCGTCTATGCGTGAAGATCCGCAACCACAGGCTAGCAGATCTCAAAATAATTTTGTGCCACATAATTATATAATTATATAAATACGTAGTTAATGCGTAATTATTTGCGTAGCTCAGTTTCTAAATAAGTATAATGTACCTAATTTTCGTAGATAAAGGGTCTCTAAAATAACATTATATTAGACGACTACCCCATAATAACAGAAATATCTATAAATAGTGAAAATAGTTTGAGGGTGGGGAATATTTTGTTAGAAATTATCGAACCGAATTCAAGTAAATGATTTTAAACATAAATCATAGAAAACGGAATTCATGTATGGTTCTCCATACCGATATTTTATCTTCCAAGGTACTTATGTTCAATTTATTTCAAAATAATGTTTGTTTAGTAACCTTGTTACTTTTTTCTCATTTCGTTACTCTTTAGTATACAGTACCAAGAATGCAAACATTCTTGTTTGGCTACAATGCTATCTTGAAAATTGTGAAACTTGCCGATAGTATTTTTTACTTCTCCTTAGCGTTCAAAACAATTGATACATTGTTTTCAAACGTTATGAATTGCTAAAGTTTTGTTTCCTTCATTTTAGTATTTAAGCAGTTTGCAAGTTTTATAAGTAAATAACTAATGTTAACCTTCTAAATTAATAAGACGATGTTTCTTAATAAAAAAGATAAGAATGGAACAGGAAATTTAATTTAATTTCAGGATTCCAAGATGCACGGAAATAAGTAACATTCAGTACCCTTCAAATACTTAATGACAGTCTTTTATGTTCACATGGCAACTACTTACTACACGACCTAACCTAAAACGTGTGTAGTTTAACGACGTAGCTTTAAAATCATTAAGAGTTTTATAATTATCATTAATGAAACAACTTAAATGATTGTAATATATCCTTAATGAAGTGCATTAAGAATTATGGCTTTTCAACACAGGCATTAATGCATTAGTGCATACTTAATTGACTCGAATTATGTTTTACTTTTAAATTGTCTATACTTCTGGAACTGAATATTTCAACAGAATTCTTTGTTGGTTCCTACATTTGCAAAATAAGGGCAAATGTTTGCATATATGTATTATAACGAGAAAAGGTGAAATAGGTGTGTGTTTTTAAAATAATAATAACAGTTCCTATATCATATCGACTTTGTAATAATCATTCAAAATTTTATTAAATAAAATTTCCAAAAATGACGAATTAAAATTTCGTCATTATAATAATTTTGTTTTGTGTATGCTCATCATACACACAATTATTGTCACTATACAAACATCATTTCACACATATGCATAAATATAATACAAAAGATATAAATTTACATGTATAAAAATAAATTTTTATAATATATAATGTGCTCTCGACTTGCTCAGATTGTATTTCTTTTTAAATTCCATATTTTTTTTTTATATTATTACTTCCATGTTCCTTAAGGAAATGGAAGTATGGTGATGGCAAAAAAAATCGTGTTCGAGATTATTGCAGATTCTGATTGTACTACACTCAAAACATTAAAAAAGTCGTTTTTCGAAAAGTTTCTGTGTCTGTCTGTAGATTTTTTTCCTATGGCAAACGATAACAGCTGCAAATTCAAACAGAATCAAATAATTTTTTTCATACAGGCCTGGCTTGCAGAGTACTCAAGACCTATTGTTTTTGGTGAAGATCGGTTAAGGGAAAGGGGTAGTTTACCGGCATCGGTTTTCTTTTATCAATGGTATTTTCTTTGGCATACGATAACAGCCGCAAATTCAAACAGAATCAAATAATGATTTGCATACAGCCCTGAATTGTAGAGTTCTCAAGACTTATAGTTTTTGGTGAAGATCAGTTAAGGAAAAGGGGTAGTTTACCTACAACGTTTTATGTTTTAACAAGGGTATTTTCTATGGCAAAAGATAACAGCCGCAAATTCAAACAGAATCAAATAATTTTTTGCATACAGCCTTGGTTTGCAGAGTACTCGAGATCTGTTGTTTTTGGTGCAGATCGGTTAAGGGGAAGGGGTAGTTTACCTGCAACGTTTTTTTATCATGGGTAATTTTTTATGGCAAACGATAAAAGCCGCAAATTCAAACAGAATCAAATAATTTTTTGCATACGTCCCTGAATTGTAGATATTGCAAGGACTTTTGATTTTGGTGAAGATCGGTTAAGGGGAAGGGGTAGTTTACCAGCAACCTTTTAATTTTTAACAACAGCAAAGTAATTGAAAATTCATTAAAACGTTTTCAAACAATGGTAATTGTTAAAAATAAAATAATTTTGTTGCCAGGCAATAAAATTATAATTTTTTCATTTTTGTGTAAATCATGTATGAGTGAAAATATATCGTTCGTGGCAGGTAAGCATATCTCAATTATGTAATGTTTGCGTTTCCATTTTATTATTATGATTACTGCTATAAAAAAAAGCAGGGAAGACACACACACACAAAATTCGCGTTATTTCTGGCCTCACTCATGTTTATTTTCTTACATTTGCACGCTTTTTGAATGGAAAGTGCCGAAACCCACACCAACATAACGCGTGCAAGCCGAAAAAGTGTCCAGCGTGGATAGCGATTTGCTTCCTGTGGATCGCTGGGCAGTATAACTGCACGTGTTTACAGAGGAACGATTCATAGATAGACTTTTCGTCTTTAGGGAATGAACCCTCTGCAAGATGCTGAGGGTCCATGAGTGACTTCGGAGCGCTCCTTCTTTTCCACGTGTTTGTTCTGTGAAACGTACACTGTAGATTCGCAGCTTTATTCTAAGCAACACTCAATAGGAAATGTTGAAATTTTTTGTCCACGGTGTACCCTCATACACACTAAACCTGCTCTGATGTTTTAATTACGGACATCATAATATTAAAACTTTGGAAATTTCAGCACTATTTAATGGAGATCAATCATTAACTTATACAAGCTATCAATTTTATGCATATGTTTTATATATATGTGTACTACGTTATCGGCAACAAAGAAATAGTTTTTGTTAAAATTCTTTCTCGGGATGTTTGGCCGTAGTCCAATGTTTTCTACAAAACCAGACGTTTCTGAAATGCCATTGACTTCTATCATCAGTGAAAATCGAGTGCGATAACGTGAGGTGGTATACGTTAGTGACCACAGTACTGTGGTTAAGGCTGAAGCAGTAAGTAGAAAGAAGTAGTTTCTATGGTAATATTTCATTTCGAAAACGATTTTAAATATAAATCTTAGAACATGGAAGTCATGTATGGTTCTCCATACCGATATTAATTTAAATCGTCTATGCGTGAAGATCCGCAACCACAGGCTAGCAGGCCTCAAAATAATTTTGTGGCCACATAATTATATAATTATATAAATACGTAGTTAATGCGTAATTATTTGCGTAGCTCAGTTTCTAAATAAGTATAATGTACCTAATTTTCGTAGATAAAGGGTCTCTAAAATAACATTATATTAGACGACTACCCCATAATAACAGAAATATCTATAAATAGTGAAAATAGTTTGAGGGTGGGGAATATTTTGTTAGAAATTATCGAACCGAATTCAAGTAAATGATTTTAAACATAAATCATAGAAAACGGAATTCATGTATGGTTCTCCATACCGATATTTTATCTTCCAAGGTACTTATGTTCAATTTATTTCAAAATAATGTTTGTTTAGTAACCTTGTTACTTTTTTCTCATTTCGTTACTCTTTAGTATACAGTACCAAGAATGCAAACATTCTTGTTTGGCTACAATGCTATCTTGAAAATTGTGAAACTTGCCGATAGTATTTTTTACTTCTCCTTAGCCTTCAAAACAATTGATACATTGTTTTCAAACGTTATGAATTGCTAAAGTTTTGTTTCCTTCATTTTAGTATTTAAGCAGTTTGCAAGTTTTATAAGTAAATAACTAATGTTAACCTTCTAAATTAATAGGACGATGTTTCTTAATAAAAAAGATAAGAATGGAACAGGAAATTTAATTTAATTTCAGGATTCCAAGATGCACGGAAATAAGTAACATTCAGTACCCTTCAAATACTTAATGACAGTCTTTTATGTTCACATGGCAACTACTTACTACACGACCTAACCTAAAACGTGTGTAGTTTAACGACGTAGCTTTAAAATCATTAAGAGTTTTATAATTATCATTAATGAAACAACTTAAATGATTGTAATATATCCTTAATGAAGTGCATTAAGAATTATGGCTTTTCAACACTGGCATTAATGCATTAGTGCATACTTAATTGACTCGAATTATGTTTTACTTTTAAATTGTCTATACTTCTGGAACTGAATATTTCAACAGAATTCTTTGTTGGTTCCTACATTTGCAAAATAAGGGCAAATGTTTGCATATATGTATTATAACGAGAAAAGGTGAAATAGGTGTGTGTTTTTAAAATAATAATAACAGTTCCTATATCATATCGACTTTGTAATAATCATTCAAAATTTTATTAAATAAAAATTCCAAAAATGACGAATTAAAATTTCGTCATTATAATAATTTTGTTTTGTGTATGCTCATCATACACACAATTATTGTCACTATACAAACATCATTTCACACATATGCATAAATATAATACAAAAGATATAAATTTACATGTATAAAAATAAATTTTTATAATATATAATGTGCTCTCGACTTGCTCAGATTGTATTTCTTTTTAAATTCCATATTTTTTTTTTATATTATTACTTCCATGTTCCTTAAGGAAATGGAAGTATGGTGATGGCAAAAAAAATCGTGTTCGAGATTATTGCAGATTCTGATTGTACTACACTCAAAACATTAAAAAAGTCGTTTTTCGAAAAGTTTCTGTGTCTGTCTGTAGATTTTTTTCCTATGGCAAACGATAACAGCTGCAAATTCAAACAGAATCAAATAATTTTTTTCATACAGGCCTGGCTTGCAGAGTACTCAAGACCTATTGTTTTTGGTGAAGATCGGTTAAGGGAAAGGGGTAGTTTACCGGCATCGGTTTTCTTTTATCAATGGTATTTTCTTTGGCATACGATAACAGCCGCAAATTCAAACAGAATCAAATAATGATTTGCATACAGCCCTGAATTGTAGAGTTCTCAAGACTTATAGTTTTTGGTGAAGATCAGTTAAGGAAAAGGGGTAGTTTACCTACAACGTTTTATGTTTTAACAAGGGTATTTTCTATGGCAAAAGATAACAGCCGCAAATTCAAACAGAATCAAATAATTTTTTGCATACAGCCTTGGTTTGCAGAGTACTCGAGATCTGTTGTTTTTGGTGCAGATCGGTTAAGGGGAAGGGGTAGTTTACCTGCAACGTTTTTTTATCATGGGTAATTTTTTATGGCAAACGATAAAAGCCGCAAATTCAAACAGAATCAAATAATTTTTTGCATACGTCCCTGAATTGTAGATATTGCAAGGACTTTTGATTTTGGTGAAGATCGGTTAAGGGGAAGGGGTAGTTTACCAGCAACCTTTTAATTTTTAACAACAGCAAAGTAATTGAAAATTCATTAAAACGTTTTCAAACAATGGTAATTGTTAAAAATAAAATAATTTTGTTGCCAGGCAATAAAATTATAATTTTTTCATTTTTGTGTAAATCATGTATGAGTGAAAATATATCGTTCGTGGCAGGTAAGCATATCTCAATTATGTAATGTTTGCGTTTCCATTTTATTATTATGATTACTGCTATAAAAAAAAGCAGGGAAGACACACACACACAAAATTCGCGTTATTTCTGGCCTCACTCATGTTTATTTTCTTACATTTGCACGCTTTTTGAATGGAAAGTGCCGAAACCCACACCAACATAACGCGTGCAAGCCGAAAAAGTGTCCAGCGTGGATAGCGATTTGCTTCCTGTGGATCGCTGGGCAGTATAACTGCACGTGTTTACAGAGGAACGATTCATAGATAGACTTTTCGTCTTTAGGGAATGAACCCTCTGCAAGATGCTGAGGGTCCATGAGTGACTTCGGAGCGCTCCTTCTTTTCCACGTGTTTGTTCTGTGAAACGTACACTGTAGATTCGCAGCTTTATTCTAAGCAACACTCAATAGGAAATGTTGAAATTTTTTGTCCACGGTGTACCCTCATACACACTAAACCTGCTCTGATGTTTTAATTACGGACATCATAATATTAAAACTTTGGAAATTTCAGCACTATTTAATGGAGATCAATCATTAACTTATACAAGCTATCAATTTTATGCATATGTTTTATATATATGTGTACTACGTTATCGGCAACAAAGAAATAGTTTTTGTTAAAATTCTTTCTCGGGATGTTTGGCCGTAGTCCAATGTTTTCTACAAAACCAGACGTTTCTGAAATGCCATTGACTTCTATCATCAGTGAAAATCGAGTGCGATAACGTGAGGTGGTATACGTTAGTGACCACAGTACTGTGGTTAAGGCTGAAGCAGTAAGTAGAAAGAAGTAGTTTCTATGGTAATATTTCATTTCGAAAACGATTTTAAATATAAATCTTAGAACATGGAAGTCATGTATGGTTCTCCATACCGATATTAATTTAAATCGTCTATGCGTGAAGATCCGCAACCACAGGCTAGCAGGCCTCAAAATAATTTTGTGGCCACATAATTATATAATTATATAAATACGTAGTTAATGCGTAATTATTTGCGTAGCTCAGTTTCTAAATAAGTATAATGTACCTAATTTTCGTAGATAAAGGGTCTCTAAAATAACATTATATTAGACGACTACCCCATAATAACAGAAATATCTATAAATAGTGAAAATAGTTTGAGGGTGGGGAATATTTTGTTAGAAATTATCGAACCGAATTCAAGTAAATGATTTTAAACATAAATCATAGAAAACGGAATTCATGTATGGTTCTCCATACCGATATTTTATCTTCCAAGGTACTTATGTTCAATTTATTTCAAAATAATGTTTGTTTAGTAACCTTGTTACTTTTTTCTCATTTCGTTACTCTTTAGTATACAGTACCAAGAATGCAAACATTCTTGTTTGGCTACAATGCTATCTTGAAAATTGTGAAACTTGCCGATAGTATTTTTTACTTCTCCTTAGCCTTCAAAACAATTGATACATTGTTTTCAAACGTTATGAATTGCTAAAGTTTTGTTTCCTTCATTTTAGTATTTAAGCAGTTTGCAAGTTTTATAAGTAAATAACTAATGTTAACCTTCTAAATTAATAGGACGATGTTTCTTAATAAAAAAGATAAGAATGGAACAGGAAATTTAATTTAATTTCAGGATTCCAAGATGCACGGAAATAAGTAACATTCAGTACCCTTCAAATACTTAATGACAGTCTTTTATGTTCACATGGCAACTACTTACTACACGACCTAACCTAAAACGTGTGTAGTTTAACGACGTAGCTTTAAAATCATTAAGAGTTTTATAATTATCATTAATGAAACAACTTAAATGATTGTAATATATCCTTAATGAAGTGCATTAAGAATTATGGCTTTTCAACACTGGCATTAATGCATTAGTGCATACTTAATTGACTCGAATTATGTTTTACTTTTAAATTGTCTATACTTCTGGAACTGAATATTTCAACAGAATTCTTTGTTGGTTCCTACATTTGCAAAATAAGGGCAAATGTTTGCATATATGTATTATAACGAGAAAAGGTGAAATAGGTGTGTGTTTTTAAAATAATAATAACAGTTCCTATATCATATCGACTTTGTAATAATCATTCAAAATTTTATTAAATAAAAATTCCAAAAATGACGAATTAAAATTTCGTCATTATAATAATTTTGTTTTGTGTATGCTCATCATACACACAATTATTGTCACTATACAAACATCATTTCACACATATGCATAAATATAATACAAAAGATATAAATTTACATGTATAAAAATAAATTTTTATAATATATAATGTGCTCTCGACTTGCTCAGATTGTATTTCTTTTTAAATTCCATATTTTTTTTTTATATTATTACTTCCATGTTCCTTAAGGAAATGGAAGTATGGTGATGGCAAAAAAAATCGTGTTCGAGATTATTGCAGATTCTGATTGTACTACACTCAAAACATTAAAAAAGTCGTTTTTGAAAAGTTTCTGTGTCTGTCTGTAGATTTTTTTCCTATGGCAAACGATAACAGCTGCAAATTCAAACAGAATCAAATAATTTTTTTCATACAGGCCTGGCTTGCAGAGTACTCAAGACCTATTGTTTTTGGTGAAGATCGGTTAAGGGAAAGGGGTAGTTTACCGGCATCGGTTTTCTTTTATCAATGGTATTTTCTTTGGCATACGATAACAGCCGCAAATTCAAACAGAATCAAATAATGTTTTGCATACAGCCCTGAATTGTAGAGTTCTCAAGACTTATAGTTTTTGGTGAAGATCGGTTAAGGAAAAGGGGTAGTTTACCTGCAACGTTTTATGTTTTAACAAGGGTATTTTCTATGGCAAAAGATAACAGCCGCAAATTCAAACAGAATCAAATAATTTTTTGCATACAGCCTTGGTTTG
This sequence comes from Magicicada septendecula, assembly GCA_034769895.1. NCBI lineage: Eukaryota > Metazoa > Arthropoda > Insecta > Hemiptera > Cicadidae > Magicicada > Magicicada septendecula. The sequence continues at coordinate 452,465,459 of CM068368.1, forward strand.
CAGAGTACTCGAGATCTGTTGTTTTTGGTGCAGATCGGTTAAGGGGAAGGGGTAGTTTACCTGCAACGTTTTTTTATCATGGGTAATTTTTTATGGCAAACGATAAAAGCCGCAAATTCAAACAGAATCAAATAATTTTTTGCATACGTCCCTGAATTGTAGATATTGCAAGGACTTTTAATTTTGGTGAAGATCGGTTAAGGGGAAGGGGTAGTTTACCAGCAACCTTTTAATTTTTAACAACAGCAAAGTACTTGAAAATTCATTAAAACGTTTTCAAACAATGGTAATTGTTAAAAATACAATAATTTTGTTGCCAGGCAATAAAATTATAATTTTTTCATTTTTGTGTAAATCATGTATGAGTGAAAATATATCGTTCGTGGCAGGTAAGCATATCTCAATTATGTAATGTTTACGTTTCCATTTTATTATTATGATTACTGCTATAAAAAAAAGCAGGGAAGACACACACACACAAAATTCGCGTTATTTCTGGCCTCACTCATGTTTATTTTCTTACATTTGCACGCTTTTTGAATGGAAAGTGCCGAAACCCACACCAACATAACGCGTGCAAGCCGAAAAAGTGTCCAGCGTGGATAGCGATTTGCTTCCTGTGGATCGCTGGGCAGTATAACTGCACGTGTTTACAGAGGAACGATTCATAGATAGACTTTTCGTCTTTAGGGAATGAACCCTCTGCAAGATGCTGAGGGTCCATGAGTGACTTCGGAGCGCTCCTTCTTTTCCACGTGTTTGTTCTGTGAAACGTACACTGTAGATTCGCAGCTTTATTCTAAGCAACACTCAATAGGAAATGTTGAAATTTTTTGTCCACGGTGTACCCTCATACACACTAAACCTGCTCTGATGTTTTAATTACGGACATCATAATATTAAAACTTTGGAAATTTCAGCACTATTTAATGGAGATCAATCATTAACTTATACAAGCTATCAATTTTATGCATATGTTTTATATATATGTGTACTACGTTATCGGCAACAAAGAAATAGTTTTTGTTAAAATTCTTTCTCGGGATGTTTGGCCGTAGTCCAATGTTTTCTACAAAACCAGACGTTTCGGAAATGCCATTGACTTCTATCATCAGTGAAAATCGAGTGCGATAACGTGAGGTGGTATACGTTAGTGACCACAGTACTGTGGTTAAGGCTGAAGCAGTAAGTAGAAAGAAGTAGTTTCTATGGTAATATTTCATTTCGAAAACGATTTTAAATATAAATCTTAGAACATGGAAGTCATGTATGGTTCTCCATACCGATATTAATTTAAATCGTCTATGCGTGAAGATCCGCAACCACAGGCTAGCAGGCCTCAAAATAATTTTGTGCCACATAATTATATAACTATATAAATACGTAGTTAATGCGTAATTATTTGCGTAGCTCAGTTTCTAAATAAGTATAATGTACCTAATTTTCGTAGATAAAGGGTCTCTAAAATAACATTATATTAGACGACTACCCCATAATAACAGAAATATCTATAAATAGTGAAAATAGTTTGAGGGTGGGGAATATTTTGTTAGAAATTATCGAACCGAATTCAAGTAAATGATTTTAAACATAAATCATAGAAAACGGAATTCATGTATGGTTCTCCATACCGATATTTTATCTTCCAAGGTACTTATGTTCAATTTATTTCAAAATAATGTTTGTTTAGTAACCTTGTTACTTTTTTCTCATTTCGTTACTCTTTAGTATACAGTACCAAGAATGCAAACATTCTTGTTTGGCTACAATGCTATCTTGAAAATTGTGAAACTTGCCGATAGTATTTTTTACTTCTCCTTAGCGTTCAAAACAATTGATACATTGTTTTCAAACGTTATGAATTGCTAAAGTTTTGTTTCCTTCATTTTAGTATTTAAGCAGTTTGCAAGTTTTATAAGTAAATAACTAATGTTAACCTTCTAAATTAATAAGACGATGTTTCTTAATAAAAAAGATAAGAATGGAACAGGAAATTTAATTTAATTTCAGGATTCCAAGATGCACGGAAATAAGTAACATTCAGTACCCTTCAAATACTTAATGACAGTCTTTTATGTTCACATGGCAACTACTTACTACACGACCTAACCTAAAACGTGTGTAGTTTAACGACGTAGCTTTAAAATCATTAAGAGTTTTATAATTATCATTAATGAAACAACTTAAATGATTGTAATATATCCTTAATGAAGTGCATTAAGAATTATGGCTTTTCAACACAGGCATTAATGCATTAGTGCATACTTAATTGACTCGAATTATGTTTTACTTTTAAATTGTCTATACTTCTGGAACTGAATATTTCAACAGAATTCTTTGTTGGTTCCTACATTTGCAAAATAAGGGCAAATGTTTGCATATATGTATTATAACGAGAAAAGGTGAAATAGGTGTGTGTTTTTAAAATAATAATAACAGTTCCTATATCATATCGACTTTGTAATAATCATTCAAAATTTTATTAAATAAAATTTCCAAAAATGACGAATTAAAATTTCGTCATTATAATAATTTTGTTTTGTGTATGCTCATCATACACACAATTATTGTCACTATACAAACATCATTTCACACATATGCATAAATATAATACAAAAGATATAAATTTACATGTATAAAAATAAATTTTTATAATATATAATGTGCTCTCGACTTGCTCAGATTGTATTTCTTTTTAAATTCCATATTTTTTTTTATATTATTACTTCCATGTTCCTTAAGGAAATGGAAGTATGGTGATGGCAAAAAAAATCGTGTTCGAGATTATTGCAGATTCTGATTGTACTACACTCAAAACATTAAAAAAGTCGTTTTTCGAAAAGTTTCTGTGTCTGTCTGTAGATTTTTTTCCTATGGCAAACGATAACAGCTGCAAATTCAAACAGAATCAAATAATTTTTTTCATACAGGCCTGGCTTGCAGAGTACTCAAGACCTATTGTTTTTGGTGGAGATCGGTTAAGGGAAAGGGCTAGTTTACCGGCATCGGTTTTCTTTTATCAATGGTATTTTCTTTGGCATACGATAACAGCCGCAAATTCAAACAGAATCAAATAATGTTTTGCATACAGCCCTGAATTGTAGAGTTCTCAAGACATATAGTTTTTGGTGAAGATCAGTTAAGGAAAAGGGGTAGTTTACCTACAACGTTTTATGTTTTAACAAGGGTATTTTCTATGGCAAAAGATAACAGCCGCAAATTCAAACAGAATCAAATAATTTTTTGCATACAGCCTTGGTTTGCAGAGTACTCGAGATCTGTTGTTTTTGGTGCAGATCGGTTAAGGGGAAGGGGTAGTTTACCTGCAACGTTTTTTATCATGGGTAATTTTTTATGGCAAACGATAAAAGCCGCAAATTCAAACAGAATCAAATAATTTTTTGCATACGTCCCTGAATTGTAGATATTGCAAGGACTTTTAATTTTGGTGAAGATCGGTTAAGGGGAAGGGGTAGTTTACCAGCAACCTTTTAATTTTTAACAACAGCAAAGTACTTGAAAATTCATTAAAACGTTTTCAAACAATGGTAATTGTTAAAAATACACTACAATAATTTTGTTGCCAGGCAATAAAATTATAATTTTTTCATTTTTGTGTAAATCATGTATGAGTGAAAATATATCGTTCGTGGCAGGTAAGCATATCTCAATTATGTAATGTTTACGTTTCCATTTTATTATTATGATTACTGCTATAAAAAAAAGCAGGGAAGACACACACACACAAAATTCGCGTTATTTCTGGCCTCACTCATGTTTATTTTCTTACATTTGCACGCTTTTTGAATGGAAAGTGCCGAAACCCACACCAACATAACGCGTGCAAGCCGAAAAAGTGTCCAGCGTGGATAGCGATTTGCTTCCTGTGGATCGCTGGGCAGTATAACTGCACGTGTTTACAGAGGAACGATTCATAGATAGACTTTTCGTCTTTAGGGAATGAACCCTCTGCAAGATGCTGAGGGTCCATGAGTGACGTCGGAGCGCTCCTTCTTTTCCACGTGTTTGTTCTGTGAAACGTACACTGTAGATTCGCAGCTTTATTCTAAGCAACACTCAACGGGAAATGTTGAAATTTTTTGTCCACGGTGTACCCTCATACACACTAAACCTGCTCTGATGTTTTAATTACGGACATCATAATATTAAAACTTTGGAAATTTCAGCACTATTTAATGGAGATCAATCATTAACTTATACAAGCTATCAATTTTATGCATATGTTTTATATATATGTGTACTACGTTATCGGCAACAAAGAAATAGTTTTTGTTAAAATTCTTTCTCGGGATGTTTGGCCGTAGTCCAATGTTTTCTACAAAACCAGACGTTTCTGAAATGCCATTGACTTCTATCATCAGTGAAAATCGAGTGCGATAACGTGAGGTGGTATACGTTAGTGACCACAGTACTGTGGTTAAGGCTGAAGCAGTAAGTAGAAAGAAGTAGTTTCTATGGTAATATTTCATTTCGAAAACGATTTTAAATATAAATCTTAGAACATGGAAGTCATGTATGGTTCTCCATACCGATATTAATTTAAATCGTCTATGCGTGAAGATCCGCAACCACAGGCTAGCAGGCCTCAAAATAATTTTGTGGCCACATAATTATATAATTATATAAATACGTAGTTAATGCGTAATTATTTGCGTAGCTCAGTTTCTAAATAAGTATAATGTACCTAATTTTCGTAGATAAAGGGTCTCTAAAATAACATTATATTAGACGACTACCCCATAATAACAGAAATATCTATAAATAGTGAAAATAGTTTGAGGGTGGGGAATATTTTGTTAGAAATTATCGAACCGAATTCAAGTAAATGATTTTAAACATAAATCATAGAAAACGGAATTCATGTATGGTTCTCCATACCGATATTTTATCTTCCAAGGTACTTATGTTCAATTTATTTCAAAATAATGTTTGTTTAGTAACCTTGTTACTTTTTTCTCATTTCGTTACTCTTTAGTATACAGTACCAAGAATGCAAACATTCTTGTTTGGCTACAATGCTATCTTGAAAATTGTGAAACTTGCCGATAGTATTTTTTACTTCTCCTTAGCGTTCAAAACAATTGATACATTGTTTTCAAACGTTATGAATTGCTAAAGTTTTGTTTCCTTCATTTTAGTATTTAAGCAGTTTGCAAGTTTTATAAGTAAATAACTAATGTTAACCTTCTAAATTAATAAGACGATGTTTCTTAATAAAAAAGATAAGAATGGAACAGGAAATTTAATTTAATTTCAGGATTCCAAGATGCACGGAAATAAGTAACATTCAGTACCCTTCAAATACTTAATGACAGTCTTTTATGTTCACATGGCAGCTACTTACTACACGACCTAACCTAAAACGTGTGTAGTTTAACGACGTAGCTTTAAAATCATTAAGAGTTTTATAATTATCATTAATGAAACAACTTAAATGATTGTAATATATCCTTAATGAAGTGCATTAAGAATTATGGCTTTTCAACACAGGCATTAATGCATTAGTGCATACTTAATTGACTCGAATTATGTTTTACTTTTAAATTGTCTATACTTCTGGAACTGAATATTTCAACAGAATTCTTTGTTGGTTCCTACATTTGCAAAATAAGGGCAAATGTTTGCATATATGTATTATAACGAGAAAAGGTGAAATAGGTGTGTGTTTTTAAAATAATAATAACAGTTCCTATATCATATCGACTTTGTAATAATCATTCAAAATTTTATTAAATAAAATTTCCAAAAATGACGAATTAAAATTTCGTCATTATAATAATTTTGTTTTGTGTATGCTCATCATACACACAATTATTGTCACTATACAAACATCATTTCACACATATGCATAAATATAATACAAAAGATATAAATTTACATGTATAAAAATAAATTTTTATAATATATAATGTGCTCTCGACTTGCTCAGATTGTATTTCTTTTTAAATTCCATATTTTTTTTTATATTATTACTTCCATGTTCCTTAAGGAAATGGAAGTATGGTGATGGCAAAAAAAATCGTGTTCGAGATTATTGCAGATTCTGATTGTACTACACTCAAAACATTAAAAAAGTCGTTTTTCGAAAAGTTTCTGTGTCTGTCTGTAGATTTTTTTCCTATGGCAAACGATAACAGCTGCAAATTCAAACAGAATCAAATAATTTTTTTCATACAGGCCTGGCTTGCAGAGTACTCAAGACCTATTGTTTTTGGTGGAGATCGGTTAAGGGAAAGGGCTAGTTTACCGGCATCGGTTTTCTTTTATCAATGGTATTTTCTTTGGCATACGATAACAGCCGCAAATTCAAACAGAATCAAATAATGTTTTGCATACAGCCCTGAATTGTAGAGTTCTCAAGACATATAGTTTTTGGTGAAGATCAGTTAAGGAAAAGGGGTAGTTTACCTACAACTTTTTATGTTTTAACAAGGGTATTTTCTATGGCAAAAGATAACAGCCGCAAATTCAAACAGAATCAAATAATTTTTTGCATACAGCCTTGGTTTGCAGAGTACTCGAGATCTGTTGTTTTTGGTGCAGATCGGTTAAGGGGAAGGGGTAGTTTACCTGCAACGTTTTTTATCATGGGTAATTTTTTATGGCAAACGATAAAAGCCGCAAATTCAAACAGAATCAAATAATTTTTTGCATACGTCCCTGAATTGTAGATATTGCAAGGACTTTTAATTTTGGTGAAGATCGGTTAAGGGGAAGGGGTAGTTTACCAGCAACCTTTTAATTTTTAACAACAGCAAAGTACTTGAAAATTCATTAAAACGTTTTCAAACAATGGTAATTGTTAAAAATACAATAATTTTGTTGCCAGGCAATAAAATTATAATTTTTTCATTTTTGTGTAAATCATGTATGAGTGAAAATATATCGTTCGTGGCAGGTAAGCATATCTCAATTATGTAATGTTTACGTTTCCATTTTATTATTATGATTACTGCTATAAAAAAAAGCAGGGAAGACACACACACACAAAATTCGCGTTATTTCTGGCCTCACTCATGTTTATTTTCTTACATTTGCACGCTTTTTGAATGGAAAGTGCCGAAACCCACACCAACATAACGCGTGCAAGCCGAAAAAGTGTCCAGCGTGGATAGCGATTTGCTTCCTGTGGATCGCTGGGCAGTATAACTGCACGTGTTTACAGAGGAACGATTCATAGATAGACTTTTCGTCTTTAGGGAATGAACCCTCTGCAAGATGCTGAGGGTCCATGAGTGACTTCGGAGCGCTCCTTCTTTTCCACGTGTTTGTTCTGTGAAACGTACACTGTAGATTCGCAGCTTTATTCTAAGCAACACTCAATAGGAAATGTTGAAATTTTTTGTCCACGGTGTACCCTCATACACACTAAACCTGCTCTGATGTTTTAATTACGGACATCATAATATTAAAACTTTGGAAATTTCAGCACTATTTAATGGAGATCAATCATTAACTTATACAAGCTATCAATTTTATGCATATGTTTTATATATATGTGTACTACGTTATCGGCAACAAAGAAATAGTTTTTGTTAAAATTCTTTCTCGGGATGTTTGGCCGTAGTCCAATGTTTTCTACAAAACCAGACGTTTCTGAAATGCCATTGACTTCTATCATCAGTGAAAATCGAGTGCGATAACGTGAGGTGGTATACGTTAGTGACCACAGTACTGTGGTTAAGGCTGAAGCAGTAAGTAGAAAGAAGTAGTTTCTATGGTAATATTTCATTTCGAAAACGATTTTAAATATAAATCTTAGAACATGGAAGTCATGTATGGTTCTCCATACCGATATTAATTTAAATCGTCTATGCGTGAAGATCCGCAACCACAGGCTAGCAGGCCTCAAAATAATTTTGTGGCCACATAATTATATAATTATATAAATACGTAGTTAATGCGTAATTATTTGCGTAGCTCAGTTTCTAAATAAGTATAATGTACCTAATTTTCGTAGATAAAGGGTCTCTAAAATAACATTATATTAGACGACTACCCCATAATAACAGAAATATCTATAAATAGTGAAAATAGTTTGAGGGTGGGGAATATTTTGTTAGAAATTATCGAACCGAATTCAAGTAAATGATTTTAAACATAAATCATAGAAAACGGAATTCATGTATGGTTCTCCATACCGATATTTTATCTTCCAAGGTACTTATGTTCAATTTATTTCAAAATAATGTTTGTTTAGTAACCTTGTTACTTTTTTTTCATTTCGTTACTCTTTAGTATACAGTACCAAGAATGCAAACATTCTTGTTTGGCTACAATGCTATCTTGAAAATTGTGAAACTTGCCGATAGTATTTTTTACTTCTCCTTAGCCTTCAAAACAATTGATACATTGTTTTCAAACGTTATGAATTGCTAAAGTTTTGTTTCCTTCATTTTAGTATTTAAGCAGTTTGCAAGTTTTATAAGTAAATAACTAATGTTAACCTTCTAAATTAATAGGACGATGTTTCTTAATAAAAAAGATAAGAATGGAACAGGAAATTTAATTTAATTTCAGGATTCCAAGATGCACGGAAATAAGTAACATTCAGTACCCTTCAAATACTTAATGACAGTCTTTTATGTTCACATGGCAACTACTTACTACACGACCTAACCTAAAACGTGTGTAGTTTAACGACGTAGCTTTAAAATCATTAAGAGTTTTATAATTATCATTAATGAAACAACTTAAATGATTGTAATATATCCTTAATGAAGTGCATTAAGAATTATGGCTTTTCAACACAGGCATTAATGCATTAGTGCATACTTAATTGACTCGAATTATGTTTTACTTTTAAATTGTCTATACTTCTGGAACTGAATATTTCAACAGAATTCTTTGTTGGTTCCTACATTTGCAAAATAAGGGCAAATGTTTGCATATATGTATTATAACGAGAAAAGGTGAAATAGGTGTGTGTTTTTAAAATAATAATAACAGTTCCTATATCATATCGACTTTGTAATAATCATTCAAAATTTTATTAAATAAAATTTCCAAAAATGACGAATTAAAATTTCGTCATTATAATAATTTTGTTTTGTGTATGCTCATCATACACACAATTATTGTCACTATACAAACATCATTTCACACATATGCATAAATATAATACAAAAGATATAAATTTACATGTATAAAAATAAATTTTTATAATATATAATGTGCTCTCGACTTGCTCAGATTGTATTTCTTTTTAAATTCCATATTTTTTTTTTTATATTATTACTTCCATGTTCCTTAAGGAAATGGAAGTATGGTGATGGCAAAAAAAATCGTGTTCGAGATTATTGCAGATTCTGATTGTACTACACTCAAAACATTAAAAAAGTCGTTTTTCGAAAAGTTTCTGTGTCTGTCTGTAGATTTTTTTCCTATGGCAAACGATAACAGCTGCAAATTCAAACAGAATCAAATAATTTTTTTCATACAGGCCTGGCTTGCAGAGTACTCAAGACCTATTGTTTTTGGTGAAGATCGGTTAAGGGAAAGGGGTAGTTTACCGGCATCGGTTTTCTTTTATCAATGGTATTTTCTTTGGCATACGATAACAGCCGCAAATTCAAACAGAATCAAATAATGTTTTGCATACAGCCCTGAATTGTAGAGTTCTCAAGACATATAGTTTTTGGTGAAGATCGGTTAAGGAAAAGGGGTAGTTTACCTACAACGTTTTATGTTTTAACAAGGGTATTTTCTATGGCAAAAGATAACAGCCGCAAATTCAAACAGAATCAAATAATTTTTTGCATACAGCCTTGGTTTGCAGAGTACTCGAGGTCTGTTGTTTTTGGTGCAGATCGGTTAAGGGGAAGGGGTAGTTTACCTGCAACGTTTTTTTATCATGGGTAATTTTTTATGGCAAACGATAAAAGCCGCAAATTCAAACAGAATCAAATAATTTTTTGCATACGTCCCTGAATTGTAGATATTGCAAGGACTTTTAATTTTGGTGAAGATCGGTTAAGGGGAAGGGGTAGTTTACCAGCAACCTTTTAATTTTTAACAACAGCAAAGTACTTGAAAATTCATTAAAACGTTTTCAAACAATGGTAATTGTTAAAAATACAATAATTTTGTTGCCAGGCAATAAAATTATAATTTTTTCATTTTTGTGTAAATCATGTATGAGTGAAAATATATCGTTCGTGGCAGGTAAGCATATCTCAATTATGTAATGTTTACGTTTCCATTTTATTATTATGATTACTGCTATAAAAAAAAGCAGGGAAGACACACACACACAAAATTCGCGTTATTTCTGGCCTCACTCATGTTTATTTTCTTACATTTGCACGCTTTTTGAATGGAAAGTGCCGAAACCCACACCAACATAACGCGTGCAAGCCGAAAAAGTGTCCAGCGTGGATAGCGATTTGCTTCCTGTGGATCGCTGGGCAGTATAACTGCACGTGTTTACAGAGGAACGATTCATAGATAGACTTTTCGTCTTTAGGGAATGAACCCTCTGCAAGATGCTGAGGGTCCATGAGTGACTTCGGAGCGCTCCTTCTTTTCCACGTGTTTGTTCTGTGAAACGTACACTGTAGATTCGCAGCTTTATTCTAAGCAACACTCAATAGGAAATGTTGAAATTTTTTGTCCACGGTGTACCCTCATACACACTAAACCTGCTCTGATGTTTTAATTACGGACATCATAATATTAAAACTTTGGAAATTTCAGCACTATTTAATGGAGATCAATCATTAACTTATACAAGCTATTAATTTTATGCATATGTTTTATATATATGTGTACTACGTTATCGGCAACAAAGAAATAGTTTTTGTTAAAATTCTTTCTCGGGATGTTTGGCCGTAGTCCAATGTTTTCTACAAAACCAGACGTTTCGGAAATGCCATTGACTTCCATCATCAGTGAAAATCGAGTGCGATAACGTGAGGTGGTATACGTTAGTGACCACAGTACTGTGGTTAAGGCTGAAGCAGTAAGTAGAAAGAAGTAGTTTCTATGGTAATATTTCATTTCGAAAACGATTTTAAATATAAATCTTAGAACATGGAAGTCATGTATGGTTCTCCATACCGATATTAATTTAAATCGTCTATGCGTGAAGATCCGCAACCACAGGCTAGCAGATCTCAAAATAATTTTGTGCCACATAATTATATAATTATATAAATACGTAGTTAATGCGTAATTATTTGCGTAGCTCAGTTTCTAAATAAGTATAATGTACCTAATTTTCGTAGATAAAGGGTCTCTAAAATAACATTATATTAGACGACTACCCCATAATAACAGAAATATCTATAAATAGTGAAAATAGTTTGAGGGTGGGGAATATTTTGTTAGAAATTATCGAACCGAATTCAAGTAAATGATTTTAAACATAAATCATAGAAAACGGAATTCATGTATGGTTCTCCATACCGATATTTTATCTTCCAAGGTACTTATGTTCAATTTATTTCAAAATAATGTTTGTTTAGTAACCTTGTTACTTTTTTCTCATTTCGTTACTCTTTAGTATACAGTACCAAGAATGCAAACATTCTTGTTTGGCTACAATGCTATCTTGAAAATTGTGAAACTTGCCGATAGTATTTTTTACTTCTCCTTAGCGTTCAAAACAATTGATACATTGTTTTCAAACGTTATGAATTGCTAAAGTTTTGTTTCCTTCATTTTAGTATTTAAGCAGTTTGCAAGTTTTATAAGTAAATAACTAATGTTAACCTTCTAAATTAATAAGACGATGTTTCTTAATAAAAAAGATAAGAATGGAACAGGAAATTTAATTTAATTTCAGGATTCCAAGATGCACGGAAATAAGTAACATTCAGTACCCTTCAAATACTTAATGACAGTCTTTTATGTTCACATGGCAACTACTTACTACACGACCTAACCTAAAACGTGTGTAGTTTAACGACGTAGCTTTAAAATCATTAAGAGTTTTATAATTATCATTAATGAAACAACTTAAATGATTGTAATATATCCTTAATGAAGTGCATTATGAATTATGGCTTTTCAACACAGGCATTAATGCATTAGTGCATACTTAATTGACTCGAATTATGTTTTACTTTTAAATTGTCTATACTTCTGGAACTGAATATTTCAACAGAATTCTTTGTTGGTTCCTACATTTGCAAAATAAGGGCAAATGTTTGCATATATGTATTATAACGAGAAAAGGTGAAATAGGTGTGTGTTTTTAAAATAATAATAACAGTTCCTATATCATATCGACTTTGTAATAATCATTCAAAATTTTATTAAATAAAATTTCCAAAAATGACGAATTAAAATTTCGTCATTATAATAATTTTGTTTTGTGTATGCTCATCATACACACAATTATTGTCACTATACAAACATCATTTCACACATATGCATAAATATAATACAAAAGATATAAATTTACATGTATAAAAATAAATTTTTATAATATATAATGTGCTCTCGACTTGCTCAGATTGTATTTCTTTTTAAATTCCATATTTTTTTTTTTATATTATTACTTCCATGTTCCTTAAGGAAATGGAAGTATGGTGATGGCAAAAAAATCGTGTTCGAGATTATTGCAGATTCTGATTGTACTACACTCAAAACATTAAAAAAGTCGTTTTTCGAAAAGTTTCTGTGTCTGTCTGTAGATTTTTTTCCTATGGCAAACGATAACAGCTGCAAATTCAAACAGAATCAAATAATTTTTTTCATACAGGCCTGGCTTGCAGAGTACTCAAGACTTATTGTTTTTGGTGGAGATCGGTTAAGGGAAAGGGCTAGTTTACCGGCATCGGTTTTCTTTTATCAATGGTATTTTCTTTGGCATACGATAACAGCCGCAAATTCAAACAGAATCAAATAATGTTTTGCATACAGCCCTGAATTGTAGAGTTCTCAAGACATATAGTTTTTGGTGAAGATCAGTTAAGGAAAAGGGGTAGTTTACCTACAACGTTTTATGTTTTAACAAGGGTATTTTCTATGGCAAAAGATAACAGCCGCAAATTCAAACAGAATCAAATAATTTTTTGCATACAGCCTTGGTTTGCAGAGTACTCGAGATCTGTTGTTTTTGGTGCAGATCGGTTAAGGGGAAGGGGTAGTTTACCTGCAACGTTTTTTATCATGGGTAATTTTTTATGGCAAACGATAAAAGCCGCAAATTCAAACAGAATCAAATAATTTTTTGCATACGTCCCTGAATTGTAGATATTGCAAGGACTTTTAATTTTGGTGAAGATCGGTTAAGGGGAAGGGGTAGTTTACCAGCAACCTTTTAATTTTTAACAACAGCAAAGTACTTGAAAATTCAATAAACGTTTTCAAACAATGGTAATTGTTAAAAATACAATAATTTTGTTGCCAGGCAATAAAATTATAATTTTTTCATTTTTGTGTAAATCATGTATGAGTGAAAATATATCGTTCGTGGCAGGTAAGCATATCTCAATTATGTAATGTTTACGTTTCCATTTTATTATTATGATTACTGCTATAAAAAAAAGCAGGGAAGACACACACACACAAAATTCGCGTTATTTCTGGCCTCACTCATGTTTATTTTCTTACATTTGCACGCTTTTTGAATGGAAAGTGCCGAAACCCACACCAACATAACGCGTGCAAGCCGAAAAAGTGTCCAGCGTGGATAGCGATTTGCTTCCTGTGGATCGCTGGGCAGTATAACTGCACGTGTTTACAGAGGAACGATTCATAGATAGACTTTTCGTCTTTAGGGAATGAACCCTCTGCAAGATGCTGAGGGTCCATGAGTGACTTCGGAGCGCTCCTTCTTTTCCACGTGTTTGTTCTGTGAAACGTACACTGTAGATTCGCAGCTTTATTCTAAGCAACACTCAATAGGAAATGTTGAAATTTTTTGTCCACGGTGTACCCTCATACACACTAAACCTGCTCTGATGTTATAATTACGGACATCATAATATTAAAACTTTGGAAATTTCAGCACTATTTAATGGAGATCAATCATTAACTTATACAAGCTATCAATTTTATGCATATGTTTTATATATATGTGTACTACGTTATCGGCAACAAAGAAATAGTTTTTGTTAAAATTCTTTCTCGGGATGTTTGGCCGTAGTCCAATGTTTTCTACAAAACCAGACGTTTCGGAAATGCCATTGACTTCTATCATCAGTGAAAATCGAGTGCGATAACGTGAGGTGGTATACGTTAGTGACCACAGTACTGTGGTTAAGGCTGAAGCAGTAAGTAGAAAGAAGTAGTTTCTATGGTAATATTTCATTTCGAAAACGATTTTAAATATAAATCTTAGAACATGGAAGTCATGTATGGTTCTCCATACCGATATTAATTTAAATCGTCTATGCGTGAAGATCCGCAACCACAGGCTAGCAGGCCTCAAAATAATTTTGTGGCCACATAATTATATAATTATATAAATACGTAGTTAATGCGTAATTATTTGCGTAGCTCAGTTTCTAAATAAGTATAATGTACCTAATTTTCGTAGATAAAGGGTCTCTAAAATAACATTATATTCGACGACTACCCCATAATAACAGAAATATCTATAAATAGTGAAAATAGTTTGAGGGTGGGGAATATTTTGTTAGAAATTATCGAACCGAATTCAAGTAAATGATTTTAAACATAAATCATAGAAAACGGAATTCATGTATGGTTCTCCATACCGATATTTTATCTTCCAAGGTACTTATGTTCAATTTATTTCAAAATAATGTTTGTTTAGTAACCTTGTTACTTTTTTCTCATTTCGTTACTCTTTAGTATACAGTACCAAGAATGCAAACATTCTTGTTTGGCTACAATGCTATCTTGAAAATTGTGAAACTTGCCGATAGTATTTTTTACTTCTCCTTAGCCTTCAAAACAATTGATACATTGTTTTCAAACGTTATGAATTGCTAAAGTTTTGTTTCCTTCATTTTAGTATTTAAGCAGTTTGCAAGTTTTATAAGTAAATAACTAATGTTAACCTTCTAAATTAATAGGACGATGTTTCTTAATAAAAAAGATAAGAATGGAACAGGAAATTTAATTTAATTTCAGGATTCCAAGATGCACGGAAATAAGTAACATTCAGTACCCTTCAAATACTTAATGACAGTCTTTTATGTTCACATGGCAACTACTTACTACACGACCTAACCTAAAACGTGTGTAGTTTAACGACGTAGCTTTAAAATCATTAAGAGTTTTATAATTATCATTAATGAAACAACTTAAATGATTGTAATATATCCTTAATGAAGTGCATTAAGAATTATGGCTTTTCAACACAGGCATTAATGCATTAGTGCATACTTAATTGACTCGAATTATGTTTTACTTTTAAATTGTCTATACTTCTGGAACTGAATATTTCAACAGAATTCTTTGTTGGTTCCTACATTTGCAAAATAAGGGCAAATGTTTGCATATATGTATTATAACGAGAAAAGGTGAAATAGGTGTGTGTTTTTAAAATAATAATAACAGTTCCTATATCATATCGACTTTGTAATAATCATTCAAAATTTTATTAAATAAAATTTCCAAAAATGACGAATTAAAATTTCGTCATTATAATAATTTTGTTTTGTGTATGCTCATCATACACACAATTATTGTCACTATACAAACATCATTTCACACATATGCATAAATATAATACAAAAGATATAAATTAACATGTATAAAAATAAATTTTTATAATATATAATGTGCTCTCGACTTGCTCAGATTGTATTTCTTTTTAAATTCCATATTTTTTTTTTATATTATTACTTCCATGTTCCTTAAGGAAATGGAAGTATGGTGATGGCAAAAAAAATCGTGTTCGAGATTATTGCAGATTCTGATTGTACTACACTCAAAACATTAAAAAAGTCGTTTTTCGAAAAGTTTCTGTGTCTGTCTGTAGATTTTTTTCCTATGGTAAACGATAACAGCTGCAAATTCAAACAGAATCAAATAATTTTTTTCATACAGGCCTGGCTTGCAGAGTACTCAAGACCTATTGTTTTTGGTGAAGATCGGTTAAGGGAAAGGGGTAGTTTACCGGCATCGGTTTTCTTTTATCAATTGTATTTTCTTTGGCATACGATAACAGCCGCAAATTCAAACAGAATCAAATAATGTTTTGCATACAGCCCTGAATTGTAGAGTTCTCAAGACTTATAGTTTTTGGTGAAGATCGGTTAAGGAAAAGGGGTAGTTTACCTACAACGTTTTATGTTTTAACAAGGGTATTTTCTATGGCAAAAGATAACAGCCGCAAATTCAAACAGAATCAAATAATTTTTTGCATACAGCCTTGGTTTGCAGAGTACTCGAGGTCTGTTGTTTTTGGTGCAGATCGGTTACGGGGAAGGGGTAGTTTACCTGCAACGTTTTTTTATCATGGGTAATTTTTTATGGCAAACGATAAAAGCCGCAAATTCAAACAGAATCAAATAATTTTTTGCATACGTCCCTGAATTGTAGATATTGCAAGGACTTTTAATTTTGGTGAAGATCGGTTAAGGGGAAGGGGTAGTTTACCAGCAACCTTTTAATTTTTAACAACAGCAAAGTACTTGAAAATTCATTAAAACGTTTTCAAACAATGGTAATTGTTAAAAATACAATAATTTTGTTGCCAGGCAATAAAATTATAATTTTTTCATTTTTGTGTAAATCATGTATGAGTGAAAATATATCGTTCGTGGCAGGTAAGCATATCTCAATTATGTAATGTTTACGTTTCCATTTTATTATTATGATTACTGCTATAAAAAAAAGCAGGGAAGACACACACACACAAAATTCGCGTTATTTCTGGCCTCACTCATGTTTATTTTCTTACATTTGCACGCTTTTTGAATGGAAAGTGCCGAAACCCACACCAACATAACGCGTGCAAGCCGAAAAAGTGTCCAGCGTGGATAGCGATTTGCTTCCTGTGGATCGCTGGGCAGTATAACTGCACGTGTTTACAGAGGAACGATTCATAGATAGACTTTTCGTCTTTAGGGAATGAACCCTCTGCAAGATGCTGAGGGTCCATGAGTGACTTCGGAGCGCTCCTTCTTTTCCACGTGTTTGTTCTGTGAAACGTACACTGTAGATTCGCAGCTTTATTCTAAGCAACACTCAATAGGAAATGTTGAAATTTTTTGTCCACGGTGTACCCTCATACACACTAAACCTGCTCTGATGTTTTAATTACGGACATCATAATATTAAAACTTTGGAAATTTCAGCACTATTTAATGGAGATCAATCATTAACTTATACAAGCTATCAATTTTATGCATATGTTTTATATATATGTGTACTACGTTATCGGCAACAAAGAAATAGTTTTTGTTAAAATTCTTTCTCGGGATGTTTGGCCGTAGTCCAATGTTTTCTACAAAACCAGACGTTTCGGAAATGCCATTGACTTCTATCATCAGTGAAAATCGAGTGCGATAACGTGAGGTGGTATACGTTAGTGACCACAGTACTGTGGTTAAGGCTGAAGCAGTAAGTAGAAAGAAGTAGTTTCTATGGTAATATTTCATTTCGAAAACGATTTTAAATATAAATCTTAGAACATGGAAGTCATGTATGGTTCTCCATACCGATATTAATTTAAATCGTCTATGCGTGAAGATCCGCAACCACAGGCTAGCAGGCCTCAAAATAATTTTGTGCCACATAATTATATAACTATATAAATACGTAGTTAATGCGTAATTATTTGCGTAGCTCAGTTTCTAAATAAGTATAATGTACCTAATTTTCGTAGATAAAGGGTCTCTAAAATAACATTATATTAGACGACTACCCCATAATAACAGAAATATCTATAAATAGTGAAAATAGTTTGAGGGTGGGGAATATTTTGTTAGAAATTATCGAACCGAATTCAAGTAAATGATTTTAAACATAAATCATAGAAAACGGAATTCATGTATGGTTCTCCATACCGATATTTTATCTTCCAAGGTACTTATGTTCAATTTATTTCAAAATAATGTTTGTTTAGTAACCTTGTTACTTTTTTCTCATTTCGTTACTCTTTAGTATACAGTACCAAGAATGCAAACATTCTTGTTTGCCTACAATGCTTTCTTGAAAATTGTGAAACTTGCCGATAGTATTTTTTACTTCTCCTTAGCGTTCAAAACAATTGATACATTGTTTTCAAACGTTATGAATTGCTAAAGTTTTGTTTCCTTCATTTTAGTATTTAAGCAGTTTGCAAGTTTTATAAGTAAATAACTAATGTTAACCTTCTAAATTAATAAGACGATGTTTCTTAATAAAAAAGATAAGAATGGAACAGGAAATTTAATTTAATTTCAGGATTCCAAGATGCACGGAAATAAGTAACATTCAGTACCCTTCAAATACTTAATGACAGTCTTTTATGTTCACATGGCAACTACTTACTACACGACCTAACCTAAAACGTGTGTAGTTTAACGACGTAGCTTTAAAATCATTAAGAGTTTTATAATTATCATTAATGAAACAACTTAAATGATTGTAATATATCCTTAATGAAGTGCATTAAGAATTATGGCTTTTCAACACAGGCATTAATGCATTAGTGCATACTTAATTGACTCGAATTATGTTTTACTTTTAAATTGTCTATACTTCTGGAACTGAATATTTCAACAGAATTCTTTGTTGGTTCCTACATTTGCAAAATAAGGGCAAATGTTTGCATATATGTATTATAACGAGAAAAGGTGAAATAGGTGTGTGTTTTTAAAATAATAATAACAGTTCCTATATCATATCGACTTTGTAATAATCATTCAAAATTTTATTAAATAAAATTTCCAAAAATGACGAATTAAAATTTCGTCATTATAATAATTTTGTTTTGTGTATGCTCATCATACACACAATTATTGTCACTATACAAACATCATTTCACACATATGCATAAATATAATACAAAAGATATAAATTTACATGTATAAAAATAAATTTTTATAATATATAATGTGCTCTCGACTTGCTCAGATTGTATTTCTTTTTAAATTCCATATTTTTTTTTATATTATTACTTCCATGTTCCTTAAGGAAATGGAAGTATGGTGATGGCAAAAAAAATCGTGTTCGAGATTATTGCAGATTCTGATTGTACTACACTCAAAACATTAAAAAAGTCGTTTTTCGAAAAGTTTCTGTGTCTGTCTGTAGATTTTTTTCCTATGGTAAACGATAACAGCTGCAAATTCAAACAGAATCAAATAATTTTTTTCATACAGGCCTGGCTTGCAGAGTACTCAAGACCTATTGTTTTTGGTGAAGATCGGTTAAGGGAAAGGGGTAGTTTACCGGCATCGGTTTTCTTTTATCAATTGTATTTTCTTTGGCATACGATAACAGCCGCAAATTCAAACAGAATCAAATAATGTTTTGCATACAGCCCTGAATTGTAGAGTTCTCAAGACTTATAGTTTTTGGTGAAGATCGGTTAAGGAAAAGGGGTAGTTTACCTACAACGTTTTATGTTTTAACAAGGGTATTTTCTATGGCAAAAGATAACAGCCGCAAATTCAAACAGAATCAAATAATTTTTTGCATACAGCCTTGGTTTGCAGAGTACTCGAGGTCTGTTGTTTTTGGTGCAGATCGGTTACGGGGAAGGGGTAGTTTACCTGCAACGTTTTTTTATCATGGGTAATTTTTTATGGCAAACGATAAAAGCCGCAAATTCAAACAGAATCAAATAATTTTTTGCATACGTCCCTGAATTGTAGATATTGCAAGGACTTTTAATTTTGGTGAAGATCGGTTAAGGGGAAGGGGTAGTTTACCAGCAACCTTTTAATTTTTAACAACAGCAAAGTACTTGAAAATTCATTAAAACGTTTTCAAACAATGGTAATTGTTAAAAATACAATAATTTTGTTGCCAGGCAATAAAATTATAATTTTTTCATTTTTGTGTAAATCATGTATGAGTGAAAATATATCGTTCGTGGCAGGTAAGCATATCTCAATTATGTAATGTTTACGTTTCCATTTTATTATTATGATTACTGCTATAAAAAAAAGCAGGGAAGACACACACACACAAAATTCGCGTTATTTCTGGCCTCACTCATGTTTATTTTCTTACATTTGCACGCTTTTTGAATGGAAAGTGCCGAAACCCACACCAACATAACGCGTGCAAGCCGAAAAAGTGTCCAGCGTGGATAGCGATTTGCTTCCTGTGGATCGCTGGGCAGTATAACTGCACGTGTTTACAGAGGAACGATTCATAGATAGACTTTTCGTCTTTAGGGAATGAACCCTCTGCAAGATGCTGAGGGTCCATGAGTGACTTCGGAGCGCTCCTTCTTTTCCACGTGTTTGTTCTGTGAAACGTACACTGTAGATTCGCAGCTTTATTCTAAGCAACACTCAATAGGAAATGTTGAAATTTTTTGTCCACGGTGTACCCTCATACACACTAAACCTGCTCTGATGTTTTAATTACGGACATCATAATATTAAAACTTTGGAAATTTCAGCACTATTTAATGGAGATCAATCATTAACTTATACAAGCTATCAATTTTATGCATATGTTTTATATATATGTGTACTACGTTATCGGCAACAAAGAAATAGTTTTTGTTAAAATTCTTTCTCGGGATGTTTGGCCGTAGTCCAATGTTTTCTACAAAACCAGACGTTTCGGAAATGCCATTGACTTCTATCATCAGTGAAAATCGAGTGCGATAACGTGAGGTGGTATACGTTAGTGACCACAGTACTGTGGTTAAGGCTGAAGCAGTAAGTAGAAAGAAGTAGTTTCTATGGTAATATTTCATTTCGAAAACGATTTTAAATATAAATCTTAGAACATGGAAGTCATGTATGGTTCTCCATACCGATATTAATTTAAATCGTCTATGCGTGAAGATCCGCAACCACAGGCTAGCAGGCCTCAAAATAATTTTGTGCCACATAATTATATAACTATATAAATACGTAGTTAATGCGTAATTATTTGCGTAGCTCAGTTTCTAAATAAGTATAATGTACCTAATTTTCGTAGATAAAGGGTCTCTAAAATAACATTATATTAGACGACTACCCCATAATAACAGAAATATCTATAAATAGTGAAAATAGTTTGAGGGTGGGGAATATTTTGTTAGAAATTATCGAACCGAATTCAAGTAAATGATTTTAAACATAAATCATAGAAAACGGAATTCATGTATGGTTCTCCATACCGATATTTTATCTTCCAAGGTACTTATGTTCAATTTATTTCAAAATAATGTTTGTTTAGTAACCTTGTTACTTTTTTCTCATTTCGTTACTCTTTAGTATACAGTACCAAGAATGCAAACATTCTTGTTTGCCTACAATGCTTTCTTGAAAATTGTGAAACTTGCCGATAGTATTTTTTACTTCTCCTTAGCGTTCAAAACAATTGATACATTGTTTTCAAACGTTATGAATTGCTAAAGTTTTGTTTCCTTCATTTTAGTATTTAAGCAGTTTGCAAGTTTTATAAGTAAATAACTAATGTTAACCTTCTAAATTAATAAGACGATGTTTCTTAATAAAAAAGATAAGAATGGAACAGGAAATTTAATTTAATTTCAGGATTCCAAGATGCACGGAAATAAGTAACATTCAGTACCCTTCAAATACTTAATGACAGTCTTTTATGTTCACATGGCAACTACTTACTACACGACCTAACCTAAAACGTGTGTAGTTTAACGACGTAGCTTTAAAATCATTAAGAGTTTTATAATTATCATTAATGAAACAACTTAAATGATTGTAATATATCCTTAATGAAGTGCATTAAGAATTATGGCTTTTCAACACAGGCATTAATGCATTAGTGCATACTTAATTGACTCGAATTATGTTTTACTTTTAAATTGTCTATACTTCTGGAACTGAATATTTCAACAGAATTCTTTGTTGGTTCCTACATTTGCAAAATAAGGGCAAATGTTTGCATATATGTATTATAACGAGAAAAGGTGAAATAGGTGTGTGTTTTTAAAATAATAATAACAGTTCCTATATCATATCGACTTTGTAATAATCATTCAAAATTTTATTAAATAAAATTTCCAAAAATGACGAATTAAAATTTCGTCATTATAATAATTTTGTTTTGTGTATGCTCATCATACACACAATTATTGTCACTATACAAACATCATTTCACACATATGCATAAATATAATACAAAAGATATAAATTTACATGTATAAAAATAAATTTTTATAATATATAATGTGCTCTCGACTTGCTCAGATTGTATTTCTTTTTAAATTCCATATTTTTTTTTATATTATTACTTCCATGTTCCTTAAGGAAATGGAAGTATGGTGATGGCAAAAAAAATCGTGTTCGAGATTATTGCAGATTCTGATTGTACTACACTCAAAACATTAAAAAAGTCGTTTTTCGAAAAGTTTCTGTGTCTGTCTGTAGATTTTTTTCCTATGGCAAACGATAACAGCTGCAAATTCAAACAGAATCAAATAATTTTTTTCATACAGGCCTGGCTTGCAGAGTACTCAAGACCTATTGTTTTTGGTGGAGATCGGTTAAGGGAAAGGGCTAGTTTACCGGCATCGGTTTTCTTTTATCAATGGTATTTTCTTTGGCATACGATAACAGCCGCAAATTCAAACAGAATCAAATAATGTTTTGCATACAGCCCTGAATTGTAGAGTTCTCAAGACATATAGTTTTTGGTGAAGATCAGTTAAGGAAAAGGGGTAGTTTACCTACAACGTTTTATGTTTTAACAAGGGTATTTTCTATGGCAAAAGATAACAGCCGCAAATTCAAACAGAATCAAATAATTTTTTGCATACAGCCTTGGTTTGCAGAGTACTCGAGATCTGTTGTTTTTGGTGCAGATCGGTTAAGGGGAAGGGGTAGTTTACCTGCAACGTTTTTTATCATGGGTAATTTTTTATGGCAAACGATAAAAGCCGCAAATTCAAACAGAATCAAATAATTTTTTGCATACGTCCCTGAATTGTAGATATTGCAAGGACTTTTAATTTTGGTGAAGATCGGTTAAGGGGAAGGGGTAGTTTACCAGCAACCTTTTAATTTTTAACAACAGCAAAGTACTTGAAAATTCATTAAAACGTTTTCAAACAATGGTAATTGTTAAAAATACAATAATTTTGTTGCCAGGCAATAAAATTATAATTTTTTCATTTTTGTGTAAATCATGTATGAGTGAAAATATATCGTTCGTGGCAGGTAAGCATATCTCAATTATGTAATGTTTACGTTTCCATTTTATTATTATGATTACTGCTATAAAAAAAGCAGGGAAGACACACACACACAAAATTCGCGTTATTTCTGGCCTCACTCATGTTTATTTTCTTACATTTGCACGCTTTTTGAATGGAAAGTGCCGAAACCCACACCAACATAACGCGTGCAAGCCGAAAAAGTGTCCAGCGTGGATAGCGATTTGCTTCCTGTGGATCGCTGGGCAGTATAACTGCACGTGTTTACAGAGGAACGATTCATAGATAGACTTTTCGTCTTTAGGGAATGAACCCTCTGCAAGATGCTGAGGGTCCATGAGTGACTTCGGAGCGCTCCTTCTTTTCCACGTGTTTGTTCTGTGAAACGTACACTGTAGATTCGCAGCTTTATTCTAAGCAACACTCAATAGGAAATGTTGAAATTTTTTGTCCACGGTGTACCCTCATACACACTAAACCTGCTCTGATGTTTTAATTACGGACATCATAATATTAAAACTTTGGAAATTTCAGCACTATTTAATGGAGATCAATCATTAACTTATACAAGCTATCAATTTTATGCATATGTTTTATATATATGTGTACTACGTTATCGGCAACAAAGAAATAGTTTTTGTTAAAATTCTTTCTCGGGATGTTTGGCCGTAGTCCAATGTTTTCTACAAAACCAGACGTTTCTGAAATGCCATTGACTTCTATCATCAGTGAAAATCGAGTGCGATAACGTGAGGTGGTATACGTTAGTGACCACAGTACTGTGGTTAAGGCTGAAGCAGTAAGTAGAAAGAAGTAGTTTCTATGGTAATATTTCATTTCGAAAACGATTTTAAATATAAATCTTAGAACATGGAAGTCATGTATGGTTCTCCATACCGATATTAATTTAAATCGTCTATGCGTGAAGATCCGCAACCACAGGCTAGCAGGCCTCAAAATAATTTTGTGGCCACATAATTATATAATTATATAAATACGTAGTTAATGCGTAATTATTTGCGTAGCTCAGTTTCTAAATAAGTATAATGTACCTAATTTTCGTAGATAAAGGGTCTCTAAAATAACATTATATTAGACGACTACCCCATAATAACAGAAATATCTATAAATAGTGAAAATAGTTTGAGGGTGGGGAATATTTTGTTAGAAATTATCGAACCGAATTCAAGTAAATGATTTTAAACATAAATCATAGAAAACGGAATTCATGTATGGTTCTCCATACCGATATTTTATCTTCCAAGGTACTTATGTTCAATTTATTTCAAAATAATGTTTGTTTAGTAACCTTGTTACTTTTTTTTCATTTCGTTACTCTTTAGTATACAGTACCAAGAATGCAAACATTCTTGTTTGGCTACAATGCTATCTTGAAAATTGTGAAACTTGCCGATAGTATTTTTTACTTCTCCTTAGCCTTCAAAACAATTGATACATTGTTTTCAAACGTTATGAATTGCTAAAGTTTTGTTTCCTTCATTTTAGTATTTAAGCAGTTTGCAAGTTTTATAAGTAAATAACTAATGTTAACCTTCTAAATTAATAGGACGATGTTTCTTAATAAAAAAGATAAGAATGGAACAGGAAATTTAATTTAATTTCAGGATTCCAAGATGCACGGAAATAAGTAACATTCAGTACCCTTCAAATACTTAATGACAGTCTTTTATGTTCACATGGCAACTACTTACTACACGACCTAACCTAAAACGTGTGTAGTTTAACGACGTAGCTTTAAAATCATTAAGAGTTTTATAATTATCATTAATGAAACAACTTAAATGATTGTAATATATCCTTAATGAAGTGCATTAAGAATTATGGCTTTTCAACACAGGCATTAATGCATTAGTGCATACTTAATTGACTCGAATTATGTTTTACTTTTAAATTGTCTATACTTCTGGAACTGAATATTTCAACAGAATTCTTTGTTGGTTCCTACATTTGCAAAATAAGGGCAAATGTTTGCATATATGTATTATAACGAGAAAAGGTGAAATAGGTGTGTGTTTTTAAAATAATAATAACAGTTCCTATATCATATCGACTTTGTAATAATCATTCAAAATTTTATTAAATAAAATTTCCAAAAATGACGAATTAAAATTTCGTCATTATAATAATTTTGTTTTGTGTATGCTCATCATACACACAATTATTGTCACTATACAAACATCATTTCACACATATGCATAAATATAATACAAAAGATATAAATTTACATGTATAAAAATAAATTTTTATAATATATAATGTGCTCTCGACTTGCTCAGATTGTATTTCTTTTTAAATTCCATATTTTTTTTTATATTATTACTTCCATGTTCCTTAAGGAAATGGAAGTATGGTGATGGCAAAAAAAATCGTGTTCGAGATTATTGCAGATTCTGATTGTACTACACTCAAAACATTAAAAAAGTCGTTTTTCGAAAAGTTTCTGTGTCTGTCTGTAGATTTTTTTCCTATGGCAAACGATAACAGCTGCAAATTCAAACAGAATCAAATAATTTTTTTCATACAGGCCTGGCTTGCAGAGTACTCAAGACCTATTGTTTTTGGTGGAGATCGGTTAAGGGAAAGGGCTAGTTTACCGGCATCGGTTTTCTTTTATCAATGGTATTTTCTTTGGCATACGATAACAGCCGCAAATTCAAACAGAATCAAATAATGTTTTGCATACAGCCCTGAATTGTAGAGTTCTCAAGACATATAGTTTTTGGTGAAGATCAGTTAAGGAAAAGGGGTAGTTTACCTACAACGTTTTATGTTTTAACAAGGGTATTTTCTATGGCAAAAGATAACAGCCGCAAATTCAAACAGAATCAAATAATTTTTTGCATACAGCCTTGGTTTGCAGAGTACTCGAGATCTGTTGTTTTTGGTGCAGATCGGTTAAGGGGAAGGGGTAGTTTACCTGCAACGTTTTTTATCATGGGTAATTTTTTATGGCAAACGATAAAAGCCGCAAATTCAAACAGAATCAAATAATTTTTTGCATACGTCCCTGAATTGTAGATATTGCAAGGACTTTTAATTTTGGTGAAGATCGGTTAAGGGGAAGGGGTAGTTTACCAGCAACCTTTTAATTTTTAACAACAGCAAAGTACTTGAAAATTCATTAAAACGTTTTCAAACAATGGTAATTGTTAAAAATACAATAATTTTGTTGCCAGGCAATAAAATTATAATTTTTTCATTTTTGTGTAAATCATGTATGAGTGAAAATATATCGTTCGTGGCAGGTAAGCATATCTCAATTATGTAATGTTTACGTTTCCATTTTATTATTATGATTACTGCTATAAAAAAAGCAGGGAAGACACACACACACAAAATTCGCGTTATTTCTGGCCTCACTCATGTTTATTTTCTTACATTTGCACGCTTTTTGAATGGAAAGTGCCGAAACCCACACCAACATAACGCGTGCAAGCCGAAAAAGTGTCCAGCGTGGATAGCGATTTGCTTCCTGTGGATCGCTGGGCAGTATAACTGCACGTGTTTACAGAGGAACGATTCATAGATAGACTTTTCGTCTTTAGGGAATGAACCCTCTGCAAGATGCTGAGGGTCCATGAGTGACTTCGGAGCGCTCCTTCTTTTCCACGTGTTTGTTCTGTGAAACGTACACTGTAGATTCGCAGCTTTATTCTAAGCAACACTCAATAGGAAATGTTGAAATTTTTTGTCCACGGTGTACCCTCATACACACTAAACCTGCTCTGATGTTTTAATTACGGACATCATAATATTAAAACTTTGGAAATTTCAGCACTATTTAATGGAGATCAATCATTAACTTATACAAGCTATCAATTTTATGCATATGTTTTATATATATGTGTACTACGTTATCGGCAACAAAGAAATAGTTTTTGTTAAAATTCTTTCTCGGGATGTTTGGCCGTAGTCCAATGTTTTCTACAAAACCAGACGTTTCGGAAATGCCATTGACTTCTATCATCAGTGAAAATCGAGTGCGATAACGTGAGGTGGTATACGTTAGTGACCACAGTACTGTGGTTAAGGCTGAAGCAGTAAGTAGAAAGAAGTAGTTTCTATGGTAATATTTCATTTCGAAAACGATTTTAAATATAAATCTTAGAACATGGAAGTCATGTATGGTTCTCCATACCGATATTAATTTAAATCGTCTATGCGTGAAGATCCGCAACCACAGGCTAGCAGGCCTCAAAATAATTTTGTGCCACATAATTATATAACTATATAAATACGTAGTTAATGCGTAATTATTTGCGTAGCTCAGTTTCTAAATAAGTATAATGTACCTAATTTTCGTAGATAAAGGGTCTCTAAAATAACATTATATTAGACGACTACCCCATAATAACAGAAATATCTATAAATAGTGAAAATAGTTTGAGGGTGGGGAATATTTTGTTAGAAATTATCGAACCGAATTCAAGTAAATGATTTTAAACATAAATCATAGAAAACGGAATTCATGTATGGTTCTCCATACCGATATTTTATCTTCCAAGGTACTTATGTTCAATTTATTTCAAAATAATGTTTGTTTAGTAACCTTGTTACTTTTTTCTCATTTCGTTACTCTTTAGTATACAGTACCAAGAATGCAAACATTCTTGTTTGCCTACAATGCTTTCTTGAAAATTGTGAAACTTGCCGATAGTATTTTTTACTTCTCCTTAGCGTTCAAAACAATTGATACATTGTTTTCAAACGTTATGAATTGCTAAAGTTTTGTTTCCTTCATTTTAGTATTTAAGCAGTTTGCAAGTTTTATAAGTAAATAACTAATGTTAACCTTCTAAATTAATAAGACGATGTTTCTTAATAAAAAAGATAAGAATGGAACAGGAAATTTAATTTAATTTCAGGATTCCAAGATGCACGGAAATAAGTAACATTCAGTACCCTTCAAATACTTAATGACAGTCTTTTATGTTCACATGGCAACTACTTACTACACGACCTAACCTAAAACGTGTGTAGTTTAACGACGTAGCTTTAAAATCATTAAGAGTTTTATAATTATCATTAATGAAACAACTTAAATGATTGTAATATATCCTTAATGAAGTGCATTAAGAATTATGGCTTTTCAACACAGGCATTAATGCATTAGTGCATACTTAATTGACTCGAATTATGTTTTACTTTTAAATTGTCTATACTTCTGGAACTGAATATTTCAACAGAATTCTTTGTTGGTTCCTACATTTGCAAAATAAGGGCAAATGTTTGCATATATGTATTATAACGAGAAAAGGTGAAATAGGTGTGTGTTTTTAAAATAATAATAACAGTTCCTATATCATATCGACTTTGTAATAATCATTCAAAATTTTATTAAATAAAATTTCCAAAAATGACGAATTAAAATTTCGTCATTATAATAATTTTGTTTTGTGTATGCTCATCATACACACAATTATTGTCACTATACAAACATCATTTCACACATATGCATAAATATAATACAAAAGATATAAATTTACATGTATAAAAATAAATTTTTATAATATATAATGTGCTCTCGACTTGCTCAGATTGTATTTCTTTTTAAATTCCATATTTTTTTTTATATTATTACTTCCATGTTCCTTAAGGAAATGGAAGTATGGTGATGGCAAAAAAAATCGTGTTCGAGATTATTGCAGATTCTGATTGTACTACACTCAAAACATTAAAAAAGTCGTTTTTCGAAAAGTTTCTGTGTCTGTCTGTAGATTTTTTTCCTATGGCAAACGATAACAGCTGCAAATTCAAACAGAATCAAATAATTTTTTTCATACAGGCCTGGCTTGCAGAGTACTCAAGACCTATTGTTTTTGGTGGAGATCGGTTAAGGGAAAGGGCTAGTTTACCGGCATCGGTTTTCTTTTATCAATGGTATTTTCTTTGGCATACGATAACAGCCGCAAATTCAAACAGAATCAAATAATGTTTTGCATACAGCCCTGAATTGTAGAGTTCTCAAGACATATAGTTTTTGGTGAAGATCAGTTAAGGAAAAGGGGTAGTTTACCTACAACGTTTTATGTTTTAACAAGGGTATTTTCTATGGCAAAAGATAACAGCCGCAAATTCAAACAGAATCAAATAATTTTTTGCATACAGCCTTGGTTTGCAGAGTACTCGAGATCTGTTGTTTTTGGTGCAGATCGGTTAAGGGGAAGGGGTAGTTTACCTGCAACGTTTTTTATCATGGGTAATTTTTTATGGCAAACGATAAAAGCCGCAAATTCAAACAGAATCAAATAATTTTTTGCATACGTCCCTGAATTGTAGATATTGCAAGGACTTTTAATTTTGGTGAAGATCGGTTAAGGGGAAGGGGTAGTTTACCAGCAACCTTTTAATTTTTAACAACAGCAAAGTACTTGAAAATTCATTAAAACGTTTTCAAACAATGGTAATTGTTAAAAATACAATAATTTTGTTGCCAGGCAATAAAATTATAATTTTTTCATTTTTGTGTAAATCATGTATGAGTGAAAATATATCGTTCGTGGCAGGTAAGCATATCTCAATTATGTAATGTTTACGTTTCCATTTTATTATTATGATTACTGCTATAAAAAAAGCAGGGAAGACACACACACACAAAATTCGCGTTATTTCTGGCCTCACTCATGTTTATTTTCTTACATTTGCACGCTTTTTGAATGGAAAGTGCCGAAACCCACACCAACATAACGCGTGCAAGCCGAAAAAGTGTCCAGCGTGGATAGCGATTTGCTTCCTGTGGATCGCTGGGCAGTATAACTGCACGTGTTTACAGAGGAACGATTCATAGATAGACTTTTCGTCTTTAGGGAATGAACCCTCTGCAAGATGCTGAGGGTCCATGAGTGACTTCGGAGCGCTCCTTCTTTTCCACGTGTTTGTTCTGTGAAACGTACACTGTAGATTCGCAGCTTTATTCTAAGCAACACTCAATAGGAAATGTTGAAATTTTTTGTCCACGGTGTACCCTCATACACACTAAACCTGCTCTGATGTTTTAATTACGGACATCATAATATTAAAACTTTGGAAATTTCAGCACTATTTAATGGAGATCAATCATTAACTTATACAAGCTATCAATTTTATGCATATGTTTTATATATATGTGTACTACGTTATCGGCAACAAAGAAATAGTTTTTGTTAAAATTCTTTCTCGGGATGTTTGGCCGTAGTCCAATGTTTTCTACAAAACCAGACGTTTCTGAAATGCCATTGACTTCTATCATCAGTGAAAATCGAGTGCGATAACGTGAGGTGGTATACGTTAGTGACCACAGTACTGTGGTTAAGGCTGAAGCAGTAAGTAGAAAGAAGTAGTTTCTATGGTAATATTTCATTTCGAAAACGATTTTAAATATAAATCTTAGAACATGGAAGTCATGTATGGTTCTCCATACCGATATTAATTTAAATCGTCTATGCGTGAAGATCCGCAACCACAGGCTAGCAGGCCTCAAAATAATTTTGTGGCCACATAATTATATAATTATATAAATACGTAGTTAATGCGTAATTATTTGCGTAGCTCAGTTTCTAAATAAGTATAATGTACCTAATTTTCGTAGATAAAGGGTCTCTAAAATAACATTATATTAGACGACTACCCCATAATAACAGAAATATCTATAAATAGTGAAAATAGTTTGAGGGTGGGGAATATTTTGTTAGAAATTATCGAACCGAATTCAAGTAAATGATTTTAAACATAAATCATAGAAAACGGAATTCATGTATGGTTCTCCATACCGATATTTTATCTTCCAAGGTACTTATGTTCAATTTATTTCAAAATAATGTTTGTTTAGTAACCTTGTTACTTTTTTCTCATTTCGTTACTCTTTAGTATACAGTACCAAGAATGCAAACATTCTTGTTTGGCTACAATGCTATCTTGAAAATTGTGAAACTTGCCGATAGTATTTTTTACTTCTCCTTAGCCTTCAAAACAATTGATACATTGTTTTCAAACGTTATGAATTGCTAAAGTTTTGTTTCCTTCATTTTAGTATTTAAGCAGTTTGCAAGTTTTATAAGTAAATAACTAATGTTAACCTTCTAAATTAATAGGACGATGTTTCTTAATAAAAAAGATAAGAATGGAACAGGAAATTTAATTTAATTTCAGGATTCCAAGATGCACGGAAATAAGTAACATTCAGTACCCTTCAAATACTTAATGACAGTCTTTTATGTTCACATGGCAACTACTTACTACACGACCTAACCTAAAACGTGTGTAGTTTAACGACGTAGCTTTAAAATCATTAAGAGTTTTATAATTATCATTAATGAAACAACTTAAATGATTGTAATATATCCTTAATGAAGTGCATTAAGAATTATGGCTTTTCAACACAGGCATTAATGCATTAGTGCATACTTAATTGACTCGAATTATGTTTTACTTTTAAATTGTCTATACTTCTGGAACTGAATATTTCAACAGAATTCTTTGTTGGTTCCTACATTTGCAAAATAAGGGCAAATGTTTGCATATATGTATTATAACGAGAAAAGGTGAAATAGGTGTGTGTTTTTAAAATAATAATAACAGTTCCTATATCATATCGACTTTGTAATAATCATTCAAAATTTTATTAAATAAAATTTCCAAAAATGACGAATTAAAATTTCGTCATTATAATAATTTTGTTTTGTGTATGCTCATCATACACACAATTATTGTCACTATACAAACATCATTTCACACATATGCATAAATATAATACAAAAGATATAAATTTACATGTATAAAAATAAATTTTTATAATATATAATGTGCTCTCGACTTGCTCAGATTGTATTTCTTTTTAAATTCCATATTTTTTTTTATATTATTACTTCCATGTTCCTTAAGGAAATGGAAGTATGGTGATGGCAAAAAAAATCGTGTTCGAGATTATTGCAGATTCTGATTGTACTACACTCAAAACATTAAAAAAGTCGTTTTTCGAAAAGTTTCTGTGTCTGTCTGTAGATTTTTTTCCTATGGCAAACGATAACAGCTGCAAATTCAAACAGAATCAAATAATTTTTTTCATACAGGCCTGGCTTGCAGAGTACTCAAGACCTATTGTTTTTGGTGGAGATCGGTTAAGGGAAAGGGCTAGTTTACCGGCATCGGTTTTCTTTTATCAATGGTATTTTCTTTGGCATACGATAACAGCCGCAAATTCAAACAGAATCAAATAATGTTTTGCATACAGCCCTGAATTGTAGAGTTCTCAAGACATATAGTTTTTGGTGAAGATCAGTTAAGGAAAAGGGGTAGTTTACCTACAACGTTTTATGTTTTAACAAGGGTATTTTCTATGGCAAAAGATAACAGCCGCAAATTCAAACAGAATCAAATAATTTTTTGCATACAGCCTTGGTTTGCAGAGTACTCGAGATCTGTTGTTTTTGGTGCAGATCGGTTAAGGGGAAGGGGTAGTTTACCTGCAACGTTTTTTATCATGGGTAATTTTTTATGGCAAACGATAAAAGCCGCAAATTCAAACAGAATCAAATAATTTTTTGCATACGTCCCTGAATTGTAGATATTGCAAGGACTTTTAATTTTGGTGAAGATCGGTTAAGGGGAAGGGGTAGTTTACCAGCAACCTTTTAATTTTTAACAACAGCAAAGTACTTGAAAATTCATTAAAACGTTTTCAAACAATGGTAATTGTTAAAAATACAATAATTTTGTTGCCAGGCAATAAAATTATAATTTTTTCATTTTTGTGTAAATCATGTATGAGTGAAAATATATCGTTCGTGGCAGGTAAGCATATCTCAATTATGTAATGTTTACGTTTCCATTTTATTATTATGATTACTGCTATAAAAAAAGCAGGGAAGACACACACACACAAAATTCGCGTTATTTCTGGCCTCACTCATGTTTATTTTCTTACATTTGCACGCTTTTTGAATGGAAAGTGCCGAAACCCACACCAACATAACGCGTGCAAGCCGAAAAAGTGTCCAGCGTGGATAGCGATTTGCTTCCTGTGGATCGCTGGGCAGTATAACTGCACGTGTTTACAGAGGAACGATTCATAGATAGACTTTTCGTCTTTAGGGAATGAACCCTCTGCAAGATGCTGAGGGTCCATGAGTGACTTCGGAGCGCTCCTTCTTTTCCACGTGTTTGTTCTGTGAAACGTACACTGTAGATTCGCAGCTTTATTCTAAGCAACACTCAATAGGAAATGTTGAAATTTTTTGTCCACGGTGTACCCTCATACACACTAAACCTGCTCTGATGTTTTAATTACGGACATCATAATATTAAAACTTTGGAAATTTCAGCACTATTTAATGGAGATCAATCATTAACTTATACAAGCTATCAATTTTATGCATATGTTTTATATATATGTGTACTACGTTATCGGCAACAAAGAAATAGTTTTTGTTAAAATTCTTTCTCGGGATGTTTGGCCGTAGTCCAATGTTTTCTACAAAACCAGACGTTTCTGAAATGCCATTGACTTCTATCATCAGTGAAAATCGAGTGCGATAACGTGAGGTGGTATACGTTAGTGACCACAGTACTGTGGTTAAGGCTGAAGCAGTAAGTAGAAAGAAGTAGTTTCTATGGTAATATTTCATTTCGAAAACGATTTTAAATATAAATCTTAGAACATGGAAGTCATGTATGGTTCTCCATACCGATATTAATTTAAATCGTCTATGCGTGAAGATCCGCAACCACAGGCTAGCAGGCCTCAAAATAATTTTGTGGCCACATAATTATATAATTATATAAATACGTAGTTAATGCGTAATTATTTGCGTAGCTCAGTTTCTAAATAAGTATAATGTACCTAATTTTCGTAGATAAAGGGTCTCTAAAATAACATTATATTAGACGACTACCCCATAATAACAGAAATATCTATAAATAGTGAAAATAGTTTGAGGGTGGGGAATATTTTGTTAGAAATTATCGAACCGAATTCAAGTAAATGATTTTAAACATAAATCATAGAAAACGGAATTCATGTATGGTTCTCCATACCGATATTTTATCTTCCAAGGTACTTATGTTCAATTTATTTCAAAATAATGTTTGTTTAGTAACCTTGTTACTTTTTTTTCATTTCGTTACTCTTTAGTATACAGTACCAAGAATGCAAACATTCTTGTTTGGCTACAATGCTATCTTGAAAATTGTGAAACTTGCCGATAGTATTTTTTACTTCTCCTTAGCCTTCAAAACAATTGATACATTGTTTTCAAACGTTATGAATTGCTAAAGTTTTGTTTCCTTCATTTTAGTATTTAAGCAGTTTGCAAGTTTTATAAGTAAATAACTAATGTTAACCTTCTAAATTAATAGGACGATGTTTCTTAATAAAAAAGATAAGAATGGAACAGGAAATTTAATTTAATTTCAGGATTCCAAGATGCACGGAAATAAGTAACATTCAGTACCCTTCAAATACTTAATGACAGTCTTTTATGTTCACATGGCAACTACTTACTACACGACCTAACCTAAAACGTGTGTAGTTTAACGACGTAGCTTTAAAATCATTAAGAGTTTTATAATTATCATTAATGAAACAACTTAAATGATTGTAATATATCCTTAATGAAGTGCATTAAGAATTATGGCTTTTCAACACAGGCATTAATGCATTAGTGCATACTTAATTGACTCGAATTATGTTTTACTTTTAAATTGTCTATACTTCTGGAACTGAATATTTCAACAGAATTCTTTGTTGGTTCCTACATTTGCAAAATAAGGGCAAATGTTTGCATATATGTATTATAACGAGAAAAGGTGAAATAGGTGTGTGTTTTTAAAATAATAATAACAGTTCCTATATCATATCGACTTTGTAATAATCATTCAAAATTTTATTAAATAAAATTTCCAAAAATGACGAATTAAAATTTCGTCATTATAATAATTTTGTTTTGTGTATGCTCATCATACACACAATTATTGTCACTATACAAACATCATTTCACACATATGCATAAATATAATACAAAAGATATAAATTTACATGTATAAAAATAAATTTTTATAATATATAATGTGCTCTCGACTTGCTCAGATTGTATTTCTTTTTAAATTCCATATTTTTTTTTTTATATTATTACTTCCATGTTCCTTAAGGAAATGGAAGTATGGTGATGGCAAAAAAAATCGTGTTCGAGATTATTGCAGATTCTGATTGTACTACACTCAAAACATTAAAAAAGTCGTTTTTCGAAAAGTTTCTGTGTCTGTCTGTAGATTTTTTTCCTATGGCAAACGATAACAGCTGCAAATTCAAACAGAATCAAATAATTTTTTTCATACAGGCCTGGCTTGCAGAGTACTCAAGACCTATTGTTTTTGGTGAAGATCGGTTAAGGGAAAGGGGTAGTTTACCGGCATCGGTTTTCTTTTATCAATGGTATTTTCTTTGGCATACGATAACAGCCGCAAATTCAAACAGAATCAAATAATGTTTTGCATACAGCCCTGAATTGTAGAGTTCTCAAGACTTATAGTTTTTGGTGAAGATCAGTTAAGGAAAAGGGGTAGTTTACCTACAACGTTTTATGTTTTAACAAGGGTATTTTCTATGGCAAAAGATAACAGCCGCAAATTCAAACAGAATCAAATAATTTTTTGCATACAGCCTTGGTTTGCAGAGTACTCGAGGTCTGTTGTTTTTGGTGCAGATCGGTTAAGGGGAAGGGGTAGTTTACCTGCAACGTTTTTTTATCATGGGTAATTTTTTATGGCAAACGATAAAAGCCGCAAATTCAAACAGAATCAAATAATTTTTTGCATACGTCCCTGAATTGTAGATATTGCAAGGACTTTTAATTTTGGTGAAGATCGGTTAAGGGGAAGGGGTAGTTTACCAGCAACCTTTTAATTTTTAACAACAGCAAAGTACTTGAAAATTCATTAAAACGTTTTCAAACAATGGTAATTGTTAAAAATACAATAATTTTGTTGCCAGGCAATAAAATTATAATTTTTTCATTTTTGTGTAAATCATGTATGAGTGAAAATATATCGTTCGTGGCAGGTAAGCATATCTCAATTATGTAATGTTTACGTTTCCATTTTATTATTATGATTACTGCTATAAAAAAAAGCAGGGAAGACACACACACACAAAATTCGCGTTATTTCTGGCCTCACTCATGTTTATTTTCTTACATTTGCACGCTTTTTGAATGGAAAGTGCCGAAACCCACACCAACATAACGCGTGCAAGCCGAAAAAGTGTCCAGCGTGGATAGCGATTTGCTTCCTGTGGATCGCTGGGCAGTATAACTGCACGTGTTTACAGAGGAACGATTCATAGATAGACTTTTCGTCTTTAGGGAATGAACCCTCTGCAAGATGCTGAGGGTCCATGAGTGACTTCGGAGCGCTCCTTCTTTTCCACGTGTTTGTTCTGTGAAACGTACACTGTAGATTCGCAGCTTTATTCTAAGCAACACTCAATAGGAAATGTTGAAATTTTTTGTCCACGGTGTACCCTCATACACACTAAACCTGCTCTGATGTTTTAATTACGGACATCATAATATTAAAACTTTGGAAATTTCAGCACTATTTAATGGAGATCAATCATTAACTTATACAAGCTATTAATTTTATGCATATGTTTTATATATATGTGTACTACGTTATCGGCAACAAAGAAATAGTTTTTGTTAAAATTCTTTCTCGGGATGTTTGGCCGTAGTCCAATGTTTTCTACAAAACCAGACGTTTCGGAAATGCCATTGACTTCCATCATCAGTGAAAATCGAGTGCGATAACGTGAGGTGGTATACGTTAGTGACCACAGTACTGTGGTTAAGGCTGAAGCAGTAAGTAGAAAGAAGTAGTTTCTATGGTAATATTTCATTTCGAAAACGATTTTAAATATAAATCTTAGAACATGGAAGTCATGTATGGTTCTCCATACCGATTTAATTTAAATCGTCTATGCGTGAAGATCCGCAACCACAGGCTAGCAGGCCTCAAAATAATTTTGTGGCCACATAATTATATAATTATATAAATACGTAGTTAATGCGTAATTATTTGCGTAGCTCAGTTTCTAAATAAGTATAATGTACCTAATTTTCGTAGATAAAGGGTCTCTAAAATAACATTATATTAGACGACTACCCCATAATAACAGAAATATCTATAAATAGTGAAAATAGTTTGAGGGTGGGGAATATTTTGTTAGAAATTATCGAACCGAATTCAAGTAAATGATTTTAAACATAAATCATAGAAAACGGAATTCATGTATGGTTCTCCATACCGATATTTTATCTTCCAAGGTACTTATGTTCAATTTATTTCAAAATAATGTTTGTTTAGTAACCTTGTTACTTTTTTCTCATTTCGTTACTCTTTAGTATACAGTACCAAGAATGCAAACATTCTTGTTTGGCTACAATGCTATCTTGAAAATTGTGAAACTTGCCGATAGTATTTTTTACTTCTCCTTAGCCTTCAAAACAATTGATACATTGTTTTCAAACGTTATGAATTGCTAAAGTTTTGTTTCCTTCATTTTAGTATTTAAGCAGTTTGCAAGTTTTATAAGTAAATAACTAATGTTAACCTTCTAAATTAATAAGACGATGTTTCTTAATAAAAAAGATAAGAATGGAACAGGAAATTTAATTTAATTTCAGGATTCCAAGATGCACGGAAATAAGTAACATTCAGTACCCTTCAAATACTTAATGACAGTCTTTTATGTTCACATGGCAACTACTTACTACACGACCTAACCTAAAACGTGTGTAGTTTAACGACGTAGCTTTAAAATCATTAAGAGTTTTATAATTATCATTAATGAAACAACTTAAATGATTGTAATATATCCTTAATGAAGTGCATTAAGAATTATGGCTTTTCAACACAGGCATTAATGCATTAGTGCATACTTAATTGACTCGAATTATGTTTTACTTTTAAATTGTCTATACTTCTGGAACTGAATATTTCAACAGAATTCTTTGTTGGTTCCTACATTTGCAAAATAAGGGCAAATGTTTGCATATATGTATTATAACGAGAAAAGGTGAAATAGGTGTGTGTTTTTAAAATAATAATAACAGTTCCTATATCATATCGACTTTGTAATAATCATTCAAAATTTTATTAAATAAAATTTCCAAAAATGACGAATTAAAATTTCGTCATTATAATAATTTTGTTTTGTGTATGCTCATCATACACACAATTATTGTCACTATACAAACATCATTTCACACATATGCATAAATATAATACAAAAGATATAAATTTACATGTATAAAAATAAATTTTTATAATATATAATGTGCTCTCGACTTGCTCAGATTGTATTTCTTTTTAAATTCCATATTTTTTTTTATATTATTACTTCCATGTTCCTTAAGGAAATGGAAGTATGGTGATGGCAAAAAAAATCGTGTTCGAGATTATTGCAGATTCTGATTGTACTACACTCAAAACATTAAAAAAGTCGTTTTTCGAAAAGTTTCTGTGTCTGTCTGTAGATTTTTTTCCTATGGCAAACGATAACAGCTGCAAATTCAAACAGAATCAAATAATTTTTTTCATACAGGCCTGGCTTGCAGAGTACTCAAGACCTATTGTTTTTGGTGGAGATCGGTTAAGGGAAAGGGCTAGTTTACCGGCATCGGTTTTCTTTTATCAATGGTATTTTCTTTGGCATACGATAACAGCCGCAAATTCAAACAGAATCAAATAATGTTTTGCATACAGCCCTGAATTGTAGAGTTCTCAAGACATATAGTTTTTGGTGAAGATCAGTTAAGGAAAAGGGGTAGTTTACCTACAACGTTTTATGTTTTAACAAGGGTATTTTCTATGGCAAAAGATAACAGCCGCAAATTCAAACAGAATCAAATAATTTTTTGCATACAGCCTTGGTTTGCAGAGTACTCGAGATCTGTTGTTTTTGGTGCAGATCGGTTAAGGGGAAGGGGTAGTTTACCTGCAACGTTTTTTATCATGGGTAATTTTTTATGGCAAACGATAAAAGCCGCAAATTCAAACAGAATCAAATAATTTTTTGCATACGTCCCTGAATTGTAGATATTGCAAGGACTTTTAATTTTGGTGAAGATCGGTTAAGGGGAAGGGGTAGTTTACCAGCAACCTTTTAATTTTTAACAACAGCAAAGTACTTGAAAATTCATTAAAACGTTTTCAAACAATGGTAATTGTTAAAAATACAATAATTTTGTTGCCAGGCAATAAAATTATAATTTTTTCATTTTTGTGTAAATCATGTATGAGTGAAAATATATCGTTCGTGGCAGGTAAGCATATCTCAATTATGTAATGTTTACGTTTCCATTTTATTATTATGATTACTGCTATAAAAAAAGCAGGGAAGACACACACACACAAAATTCGCGTTATTTCTGGCCTCACTCATGTTTATTTTCTTACATTTGCACGCTTTTTGAATGGAAAGTGCCGAAACCCACACCAACATAACGCGTGCAAGCCGAAAAAGTGTCCAGCGTGGATAGCGATTTGCTTCCTGTGGATCGCTGGGCAGTATAACTGCACGTGTTTACAGAGGAACGATTCATAGATAGACTTTTCGTCTTTAGGGAATGAACCCTCTGCAAGATGCTGAGGGTCCATGAGTGACTTCGGAGCGCTCCTTCTTTTCCACGTGTTTGTTCTGTGAAACGTACACTGTAGATTCGCAGCTTTATTCTAAGCAACACTCAATAGGAAATGTTGAAATTTTTTGTCCACGGTGTACCCTCATACACACTAAACCTGCTCTGATGTTTTAATTACGGACATCATAATATTAAAACTTTGGAAATTTCAGCACTATTTAATGGAGATCAATCATTAACTTATACAAGCTATCAATTTTATGCATATGTTTTATATATATGTGTACTACGTTATCGGCAACAAAGAAATAGTTTTTGTTAAAATTCTTTCTCGGGATGTTTGGCCGTAGTCCAATGTTTTCTACAAAACCAGACGTTTCTGAAATGCCATTGACTTCTATCATCAGTGAAAATCGAGTGCGATAACGTGAGGTGGTATACGTTAGTGACCACAGTACTGTGGTTAAGGCTGAAGCAGTAAGTAGAAAGAAGTAGTTTCTATGGTAATATTTCATTTCGAAAACGATTTTAAATATAAATCTTAGAACATGGAAGTCATGTATGGTTCTCCATACCGATATTAATTTAAATCGTCTATGCGTGAAGATCCGCAACCACAGGCTAGCAGGCCTCAAAATAATTTTGTGGCCACATAATTATATAATTATATAAATACGTAGTTAATGCGTAATTATTTGCGTAGCTCAGTTTCTAAATAAGTATAATGTACCTAATTTTCGTAGATAAAGGGTCTCTAAAATAACATTATATTAGACGACTACCCCATAATAACAGAAATATCTATAAATAGTGAAAATAGTTTGAGGGTGGGGAATATTTTGTTAGAAATTATCGAACCGAATTCAAGTAAATGATTTTAAACATAAATCATAGAAAACGGAATTCATGTATGGTTCTCCATACCGATATTTTATCTTCCAAGGTACTTATGTTCAATTTATTTCAAAATAATGTTTGTTTAGTAACCTTGTTACTTTTTTTTCATTTCGTTACTCTTTAGTATACAGTACCAAGAATGCAAACATTCTTGTTTGGCTACAATGCTATCTTGAAAATTGTGAAACTTGCCGATAGTATTTTTTACTTCTCCTTAGCCTTCAAAACAATTGATACATTGTTTTCAAACGTTATGAATTGCTAAAGTTTTGTTTCCTTCATTTTAGTATTTAAGCAGTTTGCAAGTTTTATAAGTAAATAACTAATGTTAACCTTCTAAATTAATAGGACGATGTTTCTTAATAAAAAAGATAAGAATGGAACAGGAAATTTAATTTAATTTCAGGATTCCAAGATGCACGGAAATAAGTAACATTCAGTACCCTTCAAATACTTAATGACAGTCTTTTATGTTCACATGGCAACTACTTACTACACGACCTAACCTAAAACGTGTGTAGTTTAACGACGTAGCTTTAAAATCATTAAGAGTTTTATAATTATCATTAATGAAACAACTTAAATGATTGTAATATATCCTTAATGAAGTGCATTAAGAATTATGGCTTTTCAACACAGGCATTAATGCATTAGTGCATACTTAATTGACTCGAATTATGTTTTACTTTTAAATTGTCTATACTTCTGGAACTGAATATTTCAACAGAATTCTTTGTTGGTTCCTACATTTGCAAAATAAGGGCAAATGTTTGCATATATGTATTATAACGAGAAAAGGTGAAATAGGTGTGTGTTTTTAAAATAATAATAACAGTTCCTATATCATATCGACTTTGTAATAATCATTCAAAATTTTATTAAATAAAATTTCCAAAAATGACGAATTAAAATTTCGTCATTATAATAATTTTGTTTTGTGTATGCTCATCATACACACAATTATTGTCACTATACAAACATCATTTCACACATATGCATAAATATAATACAAAAGATATAAATTTACATGTATAAAAATAAATTTTTATAATATATAATGTGCTCTCGACTTGCTCAGATTGTATTTCTTTTTAAATTCCATATTTTTTTTTTTATATTATTACTTCCATGTTCCTTAAGGAAATGGAAGTATGGTGATGGCAAAAAAAATCGTGTTCGAGATTATTGCAGATTCTGATTGTACTACACTCAAAACATTAAAAAAGTCGTTTTTCGAAAAGTTTCTGTGTCTGTCTGTAGATTTTTTTCCTATGGCAAACGATAACAGCTGCAAATTCAAACAGAATCAAATAATTTTTTTCATACAGGCCTGGCTTGCAGAGTACTCAAGACCTATTGTTTTTGGTGAAGATCGGTTAAGGGAAAGGGGTAGTTTACCGGCATCGGTTTTCTTTTATCAATGGTATTTTCTTTGGCATACGATAACAGCCGCAAATTCAAACAGAATCAAATAATGTTTTGCATACAGCCCTGAATTGTAGAGTTCTCAAGACTTATAGTTTTTGGTGAAGATCGGTTAAGGAAAAGGGGTAGTTTACCTACAACGTTTTATGTTTTAACAAGGGTATTTTCTATGGCAAAAGATAACAGCCGCAAATTCAAACAGAATCAAATAATTTTTTGCATACAGCCTTGGTTTGCAGAGTACTCGAGGTCTGTTGTTTTTGGTGCAGATCGGTTAAGGGGAAGGGGTAGTTTACCTGCAACGTTTTTTTATCATGGGTAATTTTTTATGGCAAACGATAAAAGCCGCAAATT
This sequence comes from Magicicada septendecula, assembly GCA_034769895.1. NCBI lineage: Eukaryota > Metazoa > Arthropoda > Insecta > Hemiptera > Cicadidae > Magicicada > Magicicada septendecula. Next base: position 452,508,002 of record CM068368.1, read on the forward strand.
CAAACAGAATCAAATAATTTTTTGCATACGTCCCTGAATTGTAGATATTGCAAGGACTTTTAATTTTGGTGAAGATCGGTTAAGGGGAAGGGGTAGTTTACCAGCAACCTTTTAATTTTTAACAACAGCAAAGTACTTGAAAATTCATTAAAACGTTTTCAAACAATGGTAATTGTTAAAAATACAATAATTTTGTTGCCAGGCAATAAAATTATAATTTTTTCATTTTTGTGTAAATCATGTATGAGTGAAAATATATCGTTCGTGGCAGGTAAGCATATCTCAATTATGTAATGTTTACGTTTCCATTTTATTATTATGATTACTGCTATAAAAAAAAGCAGGGAAGACACACACACACAAAATTCGCGTTATTTCTGGCCTCACTCATGTTTATTTTCTTACATTTGCACGCTTTTTGAATGGAAAGTGCCGAAACCCACACCAACATAACGCGTGCAAGCCGAAAAAGTGTCCAGCGTGGATAGCGATTTGCTTCCTGTGGATCGCTGGGCAGTATAACTGCACGTGTTTACAGAGGAACGATTCATAGATAGACTTTTCGTCTTTAGGGAATGAACCCTCTGCAAGATGCTGAGGGTCCATGAGTGACTTCGGAGCGCTCCTTCTTTTCCACGTGTTTGTTCTGTGAAACGTACACTGTAGATTCGCAGCTTTATTCTAAGCAACACTCAATAGGAAATGTTGAAATTTTTTGTCCACGGTGTACCCTCATACACACTAAACCTGCTCTGATGTTTTAATTACGGACATCATAATATTAAAACTTTGGAAATTTCAGCACTATTTAATGGAGATCAATCATTAACTTATACAAGCTATTAATTTTATGCATATGTTTTATATATATGTGTACTACGTTATCGGCAACAAAGAAATAGTTTTTGTTAAAATTCTTTCTCGGGATGTTTGGCCGTAGTCCAATGTTTTCTACAAAACCAGACGTTTCGGAAATGCCATTGACTTCCATCATCAGTGAAAATCGAGTGCGATAACGTGAGGTGGTATACGTTAGTGACCACAGTACTGTGGTTAAGGCTGAAGCAGTAAGTAGAAAGAAGTAGTTTCTATGGTAATATTTCATTTCGAAAACGATTTTAAATATAAATCTTAGAACATGGAAGTCATGTATGGTTCTCCATACCGATTTAATTTAAATCGTCTATGCGTGAAGATCCGCAACCACAGGCTAGCAGGCCTCAAAATAATTTTGTGGCCACATAATTATATAATTATATAAATACGTAGTTAATGCGTAATTATTTGCGTAGCTCAGTTTCTAAATAAGTATAATGTACCTAATTTTCGTAGATAAAGGGTCTCTAAAATAACATTATATTAGACGACTACCCCATAATAACAGAAATATCTATAAATAGTGAAAATAGTTTGAGGGTGGGGAATATTTTGTTAGAAATTATCGAACCGAATTCAAGTAAATGATTTTAAACATAAATCATAGAAAACGGAATTCATGTATGGTTCTCCATACCGATATTTTATCTTCCAAGGTACTTATGTTCAATTTATTTCAAAATAATGTTTGTTTAGTAACCTTGTTACTTTTTTCTCATTTCGTTACTCTTTAGTATACAGTACCAAGAATGCAAACATTCTTGTTTGGCTACAATGCTATCTTGAAAATTGTGAAACTTGCCGATAGTATTTTTTACTTCTCCTTAGCCTTCAAAACAATTGATACATTGTTTTCAAACGTTATGAATTGCTAAAGTTTTGTTTCCTTCATTTTAGTATTTAAGCAGTTTGCAAGTTTTATAAGTAAATAACTAATGTTAACCTTCTAAATTAATAAGACGATGTTTCTTAATAAAAAAGATAAGAATGGAACAGGAAATTTAATTTAATTTCAGGATTCCAAGATGCACGGAAATAAGTAACATTCAGTACCCTTCAAATACTTAATGACAGTCTTTTATGTTCACATGGCAACTACTTACTACACGACCTAACCTAAAACGTGTGTAGTTTAACGACGTAGCTTTAAAATCATTAAGAGTTTTATAATTATCATTAATGAAACAACTTAAATGATTGTAATATATCCTTAATGAAGTGCATTAAGAATTATGGCTTTTCAACACAGGCATTAATGCATTAGTGCATACTTAATTGACTCGAATTATGTTTTACTTTTAAATTGTCTATACTTCTGGAACTGAATATTTCAACAGAATTCTTTGTTGGTTCCTACATTTGCAAAATAAGGGCAAATGTTTGCATATATGTATTATAACGAGAAAAGGTGAAATAGGTGTGTGTTTTTAAAATAATAATAACAGTTCCTATATCATATCGACTTTGTAATAATCATTCAAAATTTTATTAAATAAAATTTCCAAAAATGACGAATTAAAATTTCGTCATTATAATAATTTTGTTTTGTGTATGCTCATCATACACACAATTATTGTCACTATACAAACATCATTTCACACATATGCATAAATATAATACAAAAGATATAAATTTACATGTATAAAAATAAATTTTTATAATATATAATGTGCTCTCGACTTGCTCAGATTGTATTTCTTTTTAAATTCCATATTTTTTTTTTATATTATTACTTCCATGTTCCTTAAGGAAATGGAAGTATGGTGATGGCAAAAAAAATCGTGTTCGAGATTATTGCAGATTCTGATTGTACTACACTCAAAACATTAAAAAAGTCGTTTTTCGAAAAGTTTCTGTGTCTGTCTGTAGATTTTTTTCCTATGGCAAACGATAACAGCTGCAAATTCAAACAGAATCAAATAATTTTTTTCATACAGGCCTGGCTTGCAGAGTACTCAAGACCTATTGTTTTTGGTGAAGATCGGTTAAGGGAAAGGGGTAGTTTACCGGCATCGGTTTTCTTTTATCAATGGTATTTTATTTGGCATACGATAACAGCCGCAAATTCAAACAGAATCAAATAATGTTTTGCATACAGCCCTGAATTGTAGAGTTCTCAAGACTTATAGTTTTTGGTGAAGATCAGTTAAGGAAAAGGGGTAGTTTACCTACAACGTTTTATGTTTTAACAAGGGTATTTTCTATGGCAAAAGATAACAGCCGCAAATTCAAACAGAATCAAATAATTTTTTGCATACAGCCTTGGTTTGCAGAGTACTCGAGATCTGCTGTTTTTGGTGCAGATCGGTTAAGGGGAAGGGGTAGTTTACCTGCAACGTTTTTTTATCATGGGTAATTTTTTATGGCAAACGATAAAAGCCGCAAATTCAAACAGAATCAAATAATTTTTTGCATACGTCCTTGAATTGTAGATATTGCAAGGACTTTTAATTTTGGTGCAGATCGGTTAAGGGGAAGGGGTAGTTTACCTGCAACGTTTTTTTATCATGGGTAATTTTTTATGGCAAACGATAAAAGCCGCAAATTCAAACAGAATCAAATAATTTTTTGCATACGTCCCTGAATTGTAGATATTGCAAGGACTTTTAATTTTGGTGAAGATCGGTTAAGGGGAAGGGGTAGTTTACCAGCAACCTTTTAATTTTTAACAACAGCAAAGTACTTGAAAATTCATTAAAACGTTTTCAAACAATGGTAATTGTTAAAAATACAATAATTTTGTTGCCAGGCAATAAAATTATAATTTTTTCATTTTTGTGTAAATCATGTATGAGTGAAAATATATCGTTCGTGGCAGGTAAGCATATCTCAATTATGTAATGTTTACGTTTCCATTTTATTATTATGATTACTGCTATAAAAAAAAGCAGGGAAGACACACACACACAAAATTCGCGTTATTTCTGGCCTCACTCATGTTTATTTTCTTACATTTGCACGCTTTTTGAATGGAAAGTGCCGAAACCCACACCAACATAACGCGTGCAAGCCGAAAAAGTGTCCAGCGTGGATAGCGATTTGCTTCCTGTGGATCGCTGGGCAGTATAACTGCACGTGTTTACAGAGGAACGATTCATAGATAGACTTTTCGTCTTTAGGGAATGAACCCTCTGCAAGATGCTGAGGGTCCATGAGTGACTTCGGAGCGCTCCTTCTTTTCCACGTGTTTGTTCTGTGAAACGTGCACTGTAGATTCGCAGCTTTATTCTAAGCAACACTCAATAGGAAATGTTGAAATTTTTTGTCCACGGTGTACCCTCATACACACTAAACCTGCTCTGATGTTTTAATTACGGACATCATAATATTAAAACTTTGGAAATTTCAGCACTATTTAATGGAGATCAATCATTAACTTATACAAGCTATTAATTTTATGCATATGTTTTATATATATGTGTACTACGTTATCGGCAACAAAGAAATAGTTTTTGTTAAAATTCTTTCTCGGGATGTTTGGCCGTAGTCCAATGTTTTCTACAAAACCAGACGTTTCGGAAATGCCATTGACTTCCATCATCAGTGAAAATCGAGTGCGATAACGTGAGGTGGTATACGTTAGTGACCACAGTACTGTGGTTAAGGCTGAAGCAGTAAGTAGAAAGAAGTAGTTTCTATGGTAATATTTCATTTCGAAAACGATTTTAAATATAAATCTTAGAACATGGAAGTCATGTATGGTTCTCCATACCGATATTAATTTAAATCGTCTATGCGTGAAGATCCGCAACCACAGGCTAGCAGGCCTCAAAATAATTTTGTGGCCACATAATTATATAATTATATAAATACGTAGTTAATGCGTAATTATTTGCGTAGCTCAGTTTCTAAATAAGTATAATGTACCTAATTTTCGTAGATAAAGGGTCTCTAAAATAACATTATATTAGACGACTACCCCATAATAACAGAAATATCTATAAATAGTGAAAATAGTTTGAGGGTGGGGAATATTTTGTTAGAAATTATCGAACCGAATTCAAGTAAATGATTTTAAACATAAATCATAGAAAACGGAATTCATGTATGGTTCTCCATACCGATATTTTATCTTCCAAGGTACTTATGTTCAATTTATTTCAAAATAATGTTTGTTTAGTAACCTTGTTACTTTTTTCTCATTTCGTTACTCTTTAGTATACAGTACCAAGAATGCAAACATTCTTGTTTGGCTACAATGCTATCTTGAAAATTGTGAAACTTGCCGATAGTATTTTTTACTTCTCCTTAGCCTTCAAAACAATTGATACATTGTTTTCAAACGTTATGAATTGCTAAAGTTTTGTTTCCTTCATTTTAGTATTTAAGCAGTTTGCAAGTTTTATAAGTAAATAACTAATGTTAACCTTCTAAATTAATAGGACGATGTTTCTTAATAAAAAAGATAAGAATGGAACAGGAAATTTAATTTAATTTCAGGATTCCAAGATGCACGGAAATAAGTAACATTCAGTACCCTTCAAATACTTAATGACAGTCTTTTATGTTCACATGGCAACTACTTACTACACGACCTAACCTAAAACGTGTGTAGTTTAACGACGTAGCTTTAAAATCATTAAGAGTTTTATAATTATCATTAATGAAACAACTTAAATGATTGTAATATATCCTTAATGAAGTGCATTAAGAATTATGGCTTTTCAACACAGGCATTAATGCATTAGTGCATACTTAATTGACTCGAATTATGTTTTACTTTTAAATTGTCTATACTTCTGGAACTGAATATTTCAACAGAATTCTTTGTTGGTTCCTACATTTGCAAAATAAGGGCAAATGTTTGCATATATGTATTATAACGAGAAAAGGTGAAATAGGTGTGTGTTTTTAAAATAATAATAACAGTTCCTATATCATATCGACTTTGTAATAATCATTCAAAATTTTATTAAATAAAATTTCCAAAAATGACGAATTAAAATTTCGTCATTATAATAATTTTGTTTTGTGTATGCTCATCATACACACAATTATTGTCACTATACAAACATCATTTCACACATATGCATAAATATAATACAAAAGATATAAATTTACATGTATAAAAATAAATTTTTATAATATATAATGTGCTCTCGACTTGCTCAGATTGTATTTCTTTTTAAATTCCATATTTTTTTTTTATATTATTACTTCCATGTTCCTTAAGGAAATGGAAGTATGGTGATGGCAAAAAAAATCGTGTTCGAGATTATTGCAGATTCTGATTGTACTACACTCAAAACATTAAAAAAGTCGTTTTTCGAAAAGTTTCTGTGTCTGTCTGTAGATTTTTTTCCTATGGCAAACGATAACAGCTGCAAATTCAAACAGAATCAAATAATTTTTTTCATACAGGCCTGGCTTGCAGAGTACTCAAGACCTATTGTTTTTGGTGGAGATCGGTTAAGGGAAAGGGCTAGTTTACCGGCATCAGTTTTCTTTTATCAATGGTATTTTCTTTGGCATACGATAACAGCCGCAAATTCAAACAGAATCAAATAATGTTTTGCATACAGCCCTGAATTGTAGAGTTCTCAAGACTTATAGTTTTTGGTGAAGATCAGTTAAGGAAAAGGGGTAGTTTACCTACAACGTTTTATGTTTTAACAAGGGTATTTTCTATGGCAAAAGATAACAGCCGCAAATTCAAACAGAATCAAATAATTTTTTGCATACAGCCTTGGTTTGCAGAGTACTCGAGATCTGTTGTTTTTGGTGCAGATCGGTTAAGGGGAAGGGGTAGTTTACCTGCAACGTTTTTTTATCATGGGTAATTTTTTATGGCAAACGATAAAAGCCGCAAATTCAAACAGAATCAAATAATTTTTTGCATACGTCCCTGAATTGTAGATATTGCAAGGACTTTTAATTTTGGTGAAGATCGGTTAAGGGGAAGGGGTAGTTTACCAGCAACCTTTTAATTTTTAACAACAGCAAAGTACTTGAAAATTCATTAAAACGTTTTCAAACAATGGTAATTGTTAAAAATACAATAATTTTGTTGCCAGGCAATAAAATTATAATTTTTTCATTTTTGTGTAAATCATGTATGAGTGAAAATATATCGTTCGTGGCAGGTAAGCATATCTCAATTATGTAATTTTTACGTTTCCATTTTATTATTATGATTACTGCTATAAAAAAAAGCAGGGAAGACACACACACACAAAATTCGCGTTATTTCTGGCCTCACTCATGTTTATTTTCTTACATTTGCACGCTTTTTGAATGGAAAGTGCCGAAACCCACACCAACATAACGCGTGCAAGCCGAAAAAGTGTCCAGCGTGGATAGCGATTTGCTTCCTGTGGATCGCTGGGCAGTATAACTGCACGTGTTTACAGAGGAACGATTCATAGATAGACTTTTCGTCTTTAGGGAATGAACCCTCTGCAAGATGCTGAGGGTCCATGAGTGACTTCGGAGCGCTCCTTCTTTTCCACGTGTTTGTTCTGTGAAACGTACACTGTAGATTCGCAGCTTTATTCTAAGCAACACTCAATAGGAAATGTTGAAATTTTTTGTCCACGGTGTACCCTCATACACACTAAACCTGCTCTGATGTTTTAATTACGGACATCATAATATTAAAACTTTGGAAATTTCAGCACTATTTAATGGAGATCAATCATTAACTTATACAAGCTATTAATTTTATGCATATGTTTTATATATATGTGTACTACGTTATCGGCAACAAAGAAATATTTTTTGTTAAAATTCTTTCTCGGGATGTTTGGCCGTAGTCCAATGTTTTCTACAAAACCAGACGTTTCGGAAATGCCATTGACTTCCATCATCAGTGAAAATCGAGTGCGATAACGTGAGGTGGTATACGTTAGTGACCACAGTACTGTGGTTAAGGCTGAAGCAGTAAGTAGAAAGAAGTAGTTTCTATGGTAATATTTCATTTCGAAAACGATTTTAAATATAAATCTTAGAACATGGAAGTCATGTATGGTTCTCCATACCGATATTAATTTAAATCGTCTATGCGTGAAGATCCGCAACCACAGGCTAGCAGGCCTCAAAATAATTTGTGGCCACATAATTATATAATTATATAAATACGTAGTTAATGCGTAATTATTTGCGTAGCTCAGTTTCTAAATAAGTATAATGTACCTAATTTTCGTAGATAAAGGGTCTCTAAAATAACATTATATTAGACGACTACCCCATAATAACAGAAATATCTATAAATAGTGAAAATAGTTTGAGGGTGGGGAATATTTTGTTAGAAATTATCGAACCGAATTCAAGTAAATGATTTTAAACATAAATCATAGAAAACGGAATTCATGTATGGTTCTCCATACCGATATTTTATCTTCCAAGGTACTTATGTTCAATTTATTTCAAAATAATGTTTGTTTAGTAACCTTGTTACTTTTTTCTCATTTCGTTACTCTTTAGTATACAGTACCAAGAATGCAAACATTCTTGTTTGGCTACAATGCTATCTTGAAAATTGTGAAACTTGCCGATAGTATTTTTTACTTCTCCTTAGCCTTCAAAACAATTGATACATTGTTTTCAAACGTTATGAATTGCTAAAGTTTTGTTTCCTTCATTTTAGTATTTAAGCAGTTTGCAAGTTTTATAAGTAAATAACTAATGTTAACCTTCTAAATTAATAGGACGATGTTTCTTAATAAAAAAGATAAGAATGGAACAGGAAATTTAATTTAATTTCAGGATTCCAAGATGCACGGAAATAAGTAACATTCAGTACCCTTCAAATACTTAATGACAGTCTTTTATGTTCACATGGCAACTATTTACTACACGACCTAACCTAAAACGTGTGTAGTTTAACGACGTAGCTTTAAAATCATTAAGAGTTTTATAATTATCATTAATGAAACAACTTAAATGATTGTAATATATCCTTAATGAAGTGCATTAAGAATTATGGCTTTTCAACACAGGCATTAATGCATTAGTGCATACTTAATTGACTCGAATTATGTTTTACTTTTAAATTGTCTATACTTCTGGAACTGAATATTTCAACAGAATTCTTTGTTGGTTCCTACATTTGCAAAATAAGGGCAAATGTTTGCATATATGTATTATAACGAGAAAAGGTGAAATAGGTGTGTGTTTTTAAAATAATAATAACAGTTCCTATATCATATCGACTTTGTAATAATCATTTAAAATTTTATTAAATAAAATTTCCAAAAATGACGAATTAAAATTTCGTCATTATAATAATTTTGTTTTGTGTATGCTCATCATACACACAATTATTGTCACTATACAAACATCATTTCACACATATGCATAAATATAATACAAAAGATATAAATTTACATGTATAAAAATAAATTTTTATAATATATAATGTGCTCTCGACTTGCTCAGATTGTATTTCTTTTTAAATTCCATATTTTTTTTTTATATTATTACTTCCATGTTCCTTAAGGAAATGGAAGTATGGTGATGGCAAAAAAAATCGTGTTCGAGATTATTGCAGATTCTGATTGTACTACACTCAAAACATTAAAAAAGTCGTTTTTCGAAAAGTTTCTGTGTCTGTCTGTAGATTTTTTTCCTATGGCAAACGATAACAGCTGCAAATTCAAACAGAATCAAATAATTTTTTTCATACAGGCCTGGCTTGCAGAGTACTCAAGACCTATTGTTTTTGGTGAAGATCGGTTAAGGGAAAGGGGTAGTTTACCGGCATCGGTTTTCTTTTATCAATGGTATTTTCTTTGGCATACGATAACAGCCGCAAATTCAAACAGAATCAAATGATGTTTTGCATACAGCCCTGAATTGTAGAGTTCTCAAGGCTTATAGTTTTTGGTGAAGATCGGTTAAGGAAAAGGGGTAGTTTACCTACAACGTTTTATGTTTTAACAAGGGTATTTTCTATGGCAAAAGATAACAGCCGCAAATTCAAACAGAATCAAATAATTTTTTGCATACAGCCTTGGTTTGCAGAGTACTCGAGGTCTGTTGTTTTTGGTGCAGATCGGTTAAGGGAAAGGGGTAGTTTACCTGCAACGTTTTTTTATCATGGGTAATTTTTTATGGCAAACGATAAAAGCCGCAAATTCAAACAGAATCAAATAATTTTTTGCATACGTCCCTGAATTGTAGATATTGCAAGGACTTTTAATTTTGGTGAAGATCGGTTAAGGGGAAGGGGTAGTTTACCAGCAACCTTTTAATTTTTAACAACAGCAAAGTACTTGAAAATTCATTAAAACGTTTTCAAACAATGGTAATTGTTAAAAATACAATAATTTTGTTGCCAGGCAATAAAATTATAATTTTTTCATTTTTGTGTAAATCATGTATGAGTGAAAATATATCGTTCGTGGCAGGTAAGCATATCTCAATTATGTAATGTTTACGTTTCCATTTTATTATTATGATTACTGCTATAAAAAAAAGCAGGGAAGACACACACACACAAAATTCGCGTTATTTCTGGCCTCACTCATGTTTATTTTCTTACATTTGCACGCTTTTTGAATGGAAAGTGCCGAAACCCACACCAACATAACGCGTGCAAGCCGAAAAAGTGTCCAGCGTGGATAGCGATTTGCTTCCTGTGGATCGCTGGGCAGTATAACTGCACGTGTTTACAGAGGAACGATTCATAGATAGACTTTTCGTCTTTAGGGAATGAACCCTCTGCAAGATGCTGAGGGTCCATGAGTGACTTCGGAGCGCTCCTTCTTTTCCACGTGTTTGTTCTGTGAAACGTACACTGTAGATTCGCAGCTTTATTCTAAGCAACACTCAATAGGAAATGTTGAAATTTTTTGTCCACGGTGTACCCTCATACACACTAAACCTGCTCTGATGTTTTAATTACGGACATCATAATATTAAAACTTTGGAAATTTCAGCACTATTTAATGGAGATCAATCATTAACTTATACAAGCTATTAATTTTATGCATATGTTTTATATATATGTGTACTACGTTATCGGCAACAAAGAAATAGTTTTTGTTAAAATTCTTTCTCGGGATGTTTGGCCGTAGTCCAATGTTTTCTACAAAACCAGACGTTTCGGAAATGCCATTGACTTCCATCATCAGTGAAAATCGAGTGCGATAACGTGAGGTGGTATACGTTAGTGACCACAGTACTGTGGTTAAGGCTGAAGCAGTAAGTAGAAAGAAGTAGTTTCTATGGTAATATTTCATTTCGAAAACGATTTTAAATATAAATCTTAGAACATGGAAGTCATGTATGGTTCTCCATACCGATTTAATTTAAATCGTCTATGCGTGAAGATCCGCAACCACAGGCTAGCAGGCCTCAAAATAATTTTGTGGCCACATAATTATATAATTATATAAATACGTAGTTAATGCGTAATTATTTGCGTAGCTCAGTTTCTAAATAAGTATAATGTACCTAATTTTCGTAGATAAAGGGTCTCTAAAATAACATTATATTAGACGACTACCCCATAATAACAGAAATATCTATAAATAGTGAAAATAGTTTGAGGGTGGGGAATATTTTGTTAGAAATTATCGAACCGAATTCAAGTAAATGATTTTAAACATAAATCATAGAAAACGGAATTCATGTATGGTTCTCCATACCGATATTTTATCTTCCAAGGTACTTATGTTCAATTTATTTCAAAATAATGTTTGTTTAGTAACCTTGTTACTTTTTTCTCATTTCGTTACTCTTTAGTATACAGTACCAAGAATGCAAACATTCTTGTTTGGCTACAATGCTATCTTGAAAATTGTGAAACTTGCCGATAGTATTTTTTACTTCTCCTTAGCCTTCAAAACAATTGATACATTGTTTTCAAACGTTATGAATTGCTAAAGTTTTGTTTCCTTCATTTTAGTATTTAAGCAGTTTGCAAGTTTTATAAGTAAATAACTAATGTTAACCTTCTAAATTAATAGGACGATGTTTCTTAATAAAAAAGATAAGAATGGAACAGGAAATTTAATTTAATTTCAGGATTCCAAGATGCACGGAAATAAGTAACATTCAGTACCCTTCAAATACTTAATGACAGTCTTTTATGTTCACATGGCAACTATTTACTACACGACCTAACCTAAAACGTGTGTAGTTTAACGACGTAGCTTTAAAATCATTAAGAGTTTTATAATTATCATTAATGAAACAACTTAAATGATTGTAATATATCCTTAATGAAGTGCATTAAGAATTATGGCTTTTCAACACAGGCATTAATGCATTAGTGCATACTTAATTGACTCGAATTATGTTTTACTTTTAAATTGTCTATACTTCTGGAACTGAATATTTCAACAGAATTCTTTGTTGGTTCCTACATTTGCAAAATAAGGGCAAATGTTTGCATATATGTATTATAACGAGAAAAGGTGAAATAGGTGTGTGTTTTTAAAATAATAATAACAGTTCCTATATCATATCGACTTTGTAATAATCATTCAAAATTTTATTAAATAAAATTTCCAAAAATGACGAATTAAAATTTCGTCATTATAATAATTTTGTTTTGTGTATGCTCATCATACACACAATTATTGTCACTATACAAACATCATTTCACACATATGCATAAATATAATACAAAAGATATAAATTTACATGTATAAAAATAAATTTTTATAATATATAATGTGCTCTCGACTTGCTCAGATTGTATTTCTTTTTAAATTCCATATTTTTTTTTTATATTATTACTTCCATGTTCCTTAAGGAAATGGAAGTATGGTGATGGCAAAAAAAATCGTGTTCGAGATTATTGCAGATTCTGATTGTACTACACTCAAAACATTAAAAAAGTCGTTTTTCGAAAAGTTTCTGTGTCTGTCTGTAGATTTTTTTCCTATGGCAAACGATAACAGCTGCAAATTCAAACAGAATCAAATAATTTTTTTCATACAGGCCTGGCTTGCAGAGTACTCAAGACCTATTGTTTTTGGTGAAGATCGGTTAAGGGAAAGGGGTAGTTTACCGGCATCGGTTTTCTTTTATCAATGGTATTTTCTTTGGCATACGATAACAGCCGCAAATTCAAACAGAATCAAATAATGTTTTGCATACAGCCCTGAATTGTAGAGTTCTCAAGGCTTATAGTTTTTGGTGAAGATCGGTTAAGGAGAAGGGGTAGTTTACCTACAACGTTTTATGTTTTAACAAGGGTATTTTCTATGGCAAAAGATAACAGCCGCAAATTCAAACAGAATCAAATAATTTTTTGCATACAGCCATGGTTTGCAGAGTACTCGAGGTTTGTTGTTTTTGGTGCAGATCAGTTAAGGGGAAGGGGTAGTTTACCTGCAACGTTTTTTTATCATGGGTAATTTTTTATGGCAAACGATAAAAGCCGCAAATTCAAACAGAATCAAATAATTTTTTGCATACGTCCCTGAATTGTAGATATTGCAAGGACTTTTAATTTTGGTGAAGATCGGTTAAGGGGAAGGGGTAGTTTACCAGCAACCTTTTAATTTTTAACAACAGCAAAGTACTTGAAAATTCATTAAAACGTTTTCAAACAATGGTAATTGTTAAAAATACAATAATTTTGTTGCCAGGCAATAAAATTATAATTTTTTCATTTTTGTGTAAATCATGTATGAGTGAAAATATATCGTTCGTGGCAGGTAAGCATATCTCAATTATGTAATGTTTACGTTTCCATTTTATTATTATGATTACTGCTATAAAAAAAAGCAGGGAAGACACACACACACAAAATTCGCGTTATTTCTGGCCTCACTCATGTTTATTTTCTTACATTTGCACGCTTTTTGAATGGAAAGTGCCGAAACCCACACCAACATAACGCGTGCAAGCCGAAAAAGTGTCCAGCGTGGATAGCGATTTGCTTCCTGTGGATCGCTGGGCAGTATAACTGCACGTGTTTACAGAGGAACGATTCATAGATAGACTTTTCGTCTTTAGGGAATGAACCCTCTGCAAGATGCTGAGGGTCCATGAGTGACTTCGGAGCGCTCCTTCTTTTCCACGTGTTTGTTCTGTGAAACGTACACTGTAGATTCGCAGCTTTATTCTAAGCAACACTCAATAGGAAATGTTGAAATTTTTTGTCCACGGTGTACCCTCATACACACTAAACCTGCTCTGATGTTTTAATTACGGACATCATAATATTAAAACTTTGGAAATTTCAGCACTATTTAATGGAGATCAATCATTAACTTATACAAGCTATTAATTTTATGCATATGTTTTATATATATGTGTACTACGTTATCGGCAACAAAGAAATAGTTTTTGTTAAAATTCTTTCTCGTGATGTTTGGCCGTAGTCCAATGTTTTCTACAAAACCAGACGTTTCGGAAATGCCATTGACTTCCATCATCAGTGAAAATCGAGTGCGATAACGTGAGGTGGTATACGTTAGTGACCACAGTACTGTGGTTAAGGCTGAAGCAGTAAGTAGAAAGAAGTAGTTTCTATGGTAATATTTCATTTCGAAAACGATTTTAAATATAAATCTTAGAACATGGAAGTCATGTATGGTTCTCCATACCGATTTAATTTAAATCGTCTATGCGTGAAGATCCGCAACCACAGGCTAGCAGGCCTCAAAATAATTTTGTGGCCACATAATTATATAATTATATAAATACGTAGTTAATGCGTAATTATTTGCGTAGCTCAGTTTCTAAATAAGTATAATGTACCTAATTTTCGTAGATAAAGGGTCTCTAAAATAACATTATATTAGACGACTACCCCATAATAACAGAAATATCTATAAATAGTGAAAATAGTTTGAGGGTGGGGAATATTTTGTTAGAAATTATCGAACCGAATTCAAGTAAATGATTTTAAACATAAATCATAGAAAACGGAATTCATGTATGGTTCTCCATACCGATATTTTATCTTCCAAGGTACTTATGTTCAATTTATTTCAAAATAATGTTTGTTTAGTAACCTTGTTACTTTTTTCTCATTTCGTTACTCTTTAGTATACAGTACCAAGAATGCAAACATTCTTGTTTGGCTACAATGCTATCTTGAAAATTGTGAAACTTGCCGATAGTATTTTTTACTTCTCCTTAGCCTTCAAAACAATTGATACATTGTTTTCAAACGTTATGAATTGCTAAAGTTTTGTTTCCTTCATTTTAGTATTTAAGCAGTTTGCAAGTTTTATAAGTAAATAACTAATGTTAACCTTCTAAATTAATAGGACGATGTTTCTTAATAAAAAAGATAAGAATGGAACAGGAAATTTAATTTAATTTCAGGATTCCAAGATGCACGGAAATAAGTAACATTCAGTACCCTTCAAATACTTAATGACAGTCTTTTATGTTCACATGGCAACTATTTACTACACGACCTAACCTAAAACGTGTGTAGTTTAACGACGTAGCTTTAAAATCATTAAGAGTTTTATAATTATCATTAATGAAACAACTTAAATGATTGTAATATATCCTTAATGAAGTGCATTAAGAATTATGGCTTTTCAACACAGGCATTAATGCATTAGTGCATACTTAATTGACTCGAATTATGTTTTACTTTTAAATTGTCTATACTTCTGGAACTGAATATTTCAACAGAATTCTTTGTTGGTTCCTACATTTGCAAAATAAGGGCAAATGTTTGCATATATGTATTATAACGAGAAAAGGTGAAATAGGTGTGTGTTTTTAAAATAATAATAACAGTTCCTATATCATATCGACTTTGTAATAATCATTCAAAATTTTATTAAATAAAATTTCCAAAAATGACGAATTAAAATTTCGTCATTATAATAATTTTGTTTTGTGTATGCTCATCATACACACAATTATTGTCACTATACAAACATCATTTCACACATATGCATAAATATAATACAAAAGATATAAATTTACATGTATAAAAATAAATTTTTATAATATATAATGTGCTCTCGACTTGCTCAGATTGTATTTCTTTTTAAATTCCATATTTTTTTTTTATATTATTACTTCCATGTTCCTTAAGGAAATGGAAGTATGGTGATGGCAAAAAAAATCGTGTTCGAGATTATTGCAGATTCTGATTGTACTACACTCAAAACATTAAAAAAGTCGTTTTTCGAAAAGTTTCTGTGTCTGTCTGTAGATTTTTTTCCTATGGCAAACGATAACAGCTGCAAATTCAAACAGAATCAAATAATTTTTTTCATACAGGCCTGGCTTGCAGAGTACTCAAGACCTATTGTTTTTGGTGAAGATCGGTTAAGGGAAAGGGGTAGTTTACCGGCATCGGTTTTCTTTTATCAATGGTATTTTCTTTGGCATACGATAACAGCCGCAAATTCAAACAGAATCAAATAATGTTTTGCATACAGCCCTAAATTGTAGAGTTCTCAAGACTTATAGTTTTTGGTGAAGATCGGTTAAGGAAAAGGGGTAGTTTACCTACAACGTTTTATGTTTTAACAAGGGTATTTTCTATGGCAAAAGATAACAGCCGCAAATTCAAACAGAATCAAATAATTTTTTGCATACAGCCTTGGTTTGCAGAGTACTCGAGGTCTGTTGTTTTTGGTGCAGATCGGTTAAGGGGAAGGGGTAGTTTACCTGCAACGTTTTTTTATCATGGGTAATTTTTTATGGCAAACGATAAAAGCCGCAAATTCAAACAGAATCAAATAATTTTTTGCATACGTCCCTGAATTGTAGATATTGCAAGGACTTTTAATTTTGGTGAAGATCGGTTAAGGGGAAGGGGTAGTTTACCAGCAACCTTTTAATTTTTAACAACAGCAAAGTACTTGAAAATTCATTAAAACGTTTTCAAACAATGGTAATTGTTAAAAATACACTACAATAATTTTGTTGCCAGGCAATAAAATTATAATTTTTTCATTTTTGTGTAAATCATGTATGAGTGAAAATATATCGTTCGTGGCAGGTAAGCATATCTCAATTATGTAATGTTTACGTTTCCATTTTATTATTATGATTACTGCTATAAAAAAAAGCAGGGAAGACACACACACACAAAATTCGCGTTATTTCTGGCCTCACTCATGTTTATTTTCTTACATTTGCACGCTTTTTGAATGGAAAGTGCCGAAACCCACACCAACATAACGCGTGCAAGCCGAAAAAGTGTCCAGCGTGGATAGCGATTTGCTTCCTGTGGATCGCTGGGCAGTATAACTGCACGTGTTTACAGAGGAACGATTCATAGATAGACTTTTCGTCTTTAGGGAATGAACCCTCTGCAAGATGCTGAGGGTCCATGAGTGACTTCGGAGCGCTCCTTCTTTTCCACGTGTTTGTTCTGTGAAACGTACACTGTAGATTCGCAGCTTTATTCTAAGCAACACTCAATAGGAAATGTTGAAATTTTTTGTCCACGGTGTACCCTCATACACACTAAACCTGCTCTGATGTTTTAATTACGGACATCATAATATTAAAACTTTGGAAATTTCAGCACTATTTAATGGAGATCAATCATTAACTTATACAAGCTATTAATTTTATGCATATGTTTTATATATATGTGTACTACGTTATCGGCAACAAAGAAATATTTTTTGTTAAAATTCTTTCTCGGGATGTTTGGCCGTAGTCCAATGTTTTCTACAAAACCAGACGTTTCGGAAATGCCATTGACTTCCATCATCAGTGAAAATCGAGTGCGATAACGTGAGGTGGTATACGATAGTGACCACAGTACTGTGGTTAAGGCTGAAGCAGTAAGTAGAAGAAGTAGTTTCTATGGTAATATTTCATTTCGAAAACGATTTTAAATATAAATCTTAGAACATGGAAGTCATGTATGGTTCTCCATACCGATATTAATTTAAATCGTCTATGCGTGAAGATCCGCAACCACAGGCTAGCAGGCCTCAAAATAATTTTGTGGCCACATAATTATATAATTATATAAATACGTAGTTAATGCGTAATTATTTGCGTAGCTCAGTTTCTAAATAAGTATAATGTACCTAATTTTCGTAGATAAAGGGTCTCTAAAATAACATTATATTAGACGACTACCCCATAATAACAGAAATATCTATAAATAGTGAAAATAGTTTGAGGGTGGGGAATATTTTGTTAGAAATTATCGAACCGAATTCAAGTAAATGATTTTAAACATAAATCATAGAAAACGGAATTCATGTATGGTTCTCCATACCGATATTTTATCTTCCAAGGTACTTATGTTCAATTTATTTCAAAATAATGTTTGTTTAGTAACCTTGTTACTTTTTTCTCATTTCGTTACTCTTTAGTATACAGTACCAAGAATGCAAACATTCTTGTTTGGCTACAATGCTATCTTGAAAATTGTGAAACTTGCCGATAGTATTTTTTACTTCTCCTTAGCCTTCAAAACAATTGATACATTGTTTTCAAACGTTATGAATTGCTAAAGTTTTGTTTCCTTCATTTTAGTATTTAAGCAGTTTGCAACTTTTATAAGTAAATAACTAATGTTAACCTTCTAAATTAATAGGACGATGTTTCTTAATAAAAAAGATAAGAATGGAACAGGAAATTTAATTTAATTTCAGGATTCCAAGATGCACGGAAATAAGTAACATTCAGTACCCTTCAAATACTTAATGACAGTCTTTTATGTTCACATGGCAACTACTTACTACACGACCTAACCTAAAACGTGTGTAGTTTAACGACGTAGCTTTAAAATCATTAAGAGTTTTATAATTATCATTAATGAAACAACTTAAATGATTGTAATATATCCTTAATGAAGTGCATTAAGAATTATGGCTTTTCAACACAGGCATTAATGCATTAGTGCATACTTAATTGACTCGAATTGTGTTTTACTTTTAAATTGTCTATACTTCTGGAACTGAATATTTCAACAGAATTCTTTGTTGGTTCCTACATTTGCAAAATAAGGGCAAATGTTTGCATATATGTATTATAACGAGAAAAGGTGAAATAGGTGTGTGTTTTTAAAATAATAATAACAGTTCCTATATCATATCGACTTTGTAATAATCATTCAAAATTTTATTAAATAAAATTTCCAAAAATGACGAATTAAAATTTCGTCATTATAATAATTTTGTTTTGTGTATGCTCATCATACACACAATTATTGTCACTATACAAACATCATTTCACACATATGCATAAATATAATACAAAAGATATAAATTTACATGTATAAAAATACATTTTTATAATATATAATGTGCTCTCGACTTGCTCAGATTGTATTTCTTTTTAAATTCCATATTTTTTTTTTATATTATTACTTCCATGTTCCTTAAGGAAATGGAAGTATGGTGATGGCAAAAAAAATCGTGTTCGAGATTATTGCAGATTCTGATTGTACTACACTCAAAACATTAAAAAAGTCGTTTTTCGAAAAGTTTCTGTGTCTGTCTGTAGATTTTTTTCCTATGGCAAACGATAACAGCTGCAAATTCAAACAGAATCAAATAATTTTTTTCATACAGGCCTGGCTTGCAGAGTACTCAAGACCTATTGTTTTTGGTGAAGATCGGTTAAGGGAAAGGGCTAGTTTACCGGCATCGGTTTTCTTTTATCAATGGTATTTTCTTTGGCATACGATAACAGCCGTAAATTCAAACAGAATCAAATAATGTTTTGCATACAGCCCTGAATTGTAGAGTTCTCAAGACTTATAGTTTTTGGTGAAGATCAGTTAAGGAAAAGGGGTAGTTTACCTACAACGTTTTATGTTTTAACAAGGGTATTTTCTATGGCAAAAGATAACAGCCGCAAATTCAAACAGAATCAAATAATTTTTTGTATACAGCCTTGGTTTGCAGAGTACTCGAGATCTGTTGTTTTTGGTGCAGATCGGTTAAGGGGAAGGGGTAGTTTACCTGCAACGTTTTTTTATCATGGGTAATTTTTTATGGCAAACGATAAAAGCCGCAAATTCAAACAGAATCAAATAATTTTTTGCATACGTCCCTGAATTGTAGATATTGCAAGGACTTTTGATTTTGGTGAAGATCGGTTAAGGGGAAGGGGTAGTTTACCAGCAACCTTTTAATTTTTAACAACAGCAAAGTACTTGAAAATTCATTAAAACGTTTTCAAACAATGGTAATTGTTAAAAATACAATAATTTTGTTGCCAGGCAATAAAATTATAATTTTTTCATTTTTGTGTAAATCATGTATGAGTGAAAATATATCGTTCGTGGCAGGTAAGCATATCTCAATTATGTCATGTTTACGTTTCCATTTTATTATTATGATTACTGCAATAAAAAGGCAGGGAAGACACACACACACAAAATTCGCGTTATTTCTGGCCTCACTCATGTTTATTTTCTTACATTTGCACGCTTTTTGAATGGAAAGTGCCGAAACCCACACCAACATAACGCGTGCAAGCCGAAAAAGTGTCCAGCGTGGATAGCGATTTGCTTCCTGTGGATCGCTGGGCAGTATAACTGCACGTGTTTACAGAGGAACGATTCATAGATAGACTTTTCGTCTTTAGGGAATGAACCCTCTGCAAGATGCTGAGGGTCCATGAGTGACTTCGGAGCGCTCCTTCTTTTCCACGTGTTTGTTCTGTGAAACGTACACTGTAGATTCGCAGCTTTATTCTAAGCAACACTCAATAGGAAATGTTGAAATTTTTTGTCCACGGTGTACCCTCATACACACTAAACCTGCTCTGATGTTTTAATTACGGACATCATAATATTAAAACTTTGGAAATTTCAGCACTATTTAATGGAGATCAATCATTAACTTATACAAGCTATCAATTTTATGCATATGTTTTATATATATGTGTACTACGTTATCGGCAACAAAGAAATAGTTTTTGTTAAAATTCTTTCTCGGGATGTTTGGTTGTAGTCCAATGTTTTCTACAAAACCAGACGTTTCGGAAATGCCATTGACTTCTATCATCAGTGAAAATCGAGTGCGATAACGTGAGGTGGTATACGTTAGTGACCACAGTACTGTGGTTAAGGCTGAAGCAGTAAGTAGAAAGAAGTAGTTTCTATGGTAATATTTCATTTCGAAAACGATTTTAAATATAAATCTTAGAACATGGAAGTCATGTATGGTTCTCCATACCGATATTAATTTAAATCGTCTATGCGTGAAGATCCGCAACCACAGGCTAGCAGGCCTCAAAATAATTTTGTGGCCACATAATTATATAATTATATAAATACGTAGTTAATGCGTAATTATTTGCGTAGCTCAGTTTCTAAATAAGTATAATGTACCTAATTTTCGTAGATAAAGGGTCTCTAAAATAACATTATTTTAGACGACTACCCCATAATAACAGAAATATCTATAAATAGTGAAAATAGTTTGAGGGTGGGGAATATTTTGTTAGAAATTATCGAACCGAATTCAAGTAAATGATTTTAAACATAAATCATAGAAAACGGAATTCATGTATGGTTCTCCATACCGATATTTTATCTTCCAAGGTACTTATGTTCAATTTATTTCAAAATAATGTTTGTTTAGTAACCTTGTTACTTTTTTCTCATTTCGTTACTCTTTAGTATACAGTACCAAGAATGCAAACATTCTTGTTTGGCTACAATGCTATCTTGAAAATTGTGAAACTTGCCGATAGTATTTTTTACTTCTCCTTAGCCTTCAAAACAATTGATACATTGTTTTCAAACGTTATGAATTGCTAAAGTTTTGTTTCCTTCATTTTAGTATTTAAGCAGTTTGCAAGTTTTATAAGTAAATAACTAATGTTAACCTTCTAAATTAATAGGACGATGTTTCTTAATAAAAAAGATAAGAATGGAACAGGAAATTTAATTTAATTTCAGGATTCCAAGATGCACGGAAATAAGTAACATTCAGTACCCTTCAAATACTTAATGACAGTCTTTTATGTTCACATGGCAACTACTTACTACACGACCTAACCTAAAACGTGTGTAGTTTAACGACGTAGCTTTAAAATCATTAAGAGTTTTATAATTATCATTAATGAAACAACTTAAATGATTGTAATATATCCTTAATGAAGTGCATTAAGAATTATGGCTTTTCAACACAGGCATTAATGCATTAGTGCATACTTAATTGACTCGAATTGTGTTTTACTTTTAAATTGTCTATACTTCTGGAACTGAATATTTCAACAGAATTCTTTGTTGGTTCCTACATTTGCAAAATAAGGGCAAATGTTTGCATATATGTATTATAACGAGAAAAGGTGAAATAGGTGTGTGTTTTTAAAATAATAATAACAGTTCCTATATCATATCGACTTTGTAATAATCATTCAAAATTTTATTAAATAAAATTTCCAAAAATGACGAATTAAAATTTCGTCATTATAATAATTTTGTTTTGTGTATGCTCATCATACACACAATTATTGTCACTATACAAACATCATTTCACACATATGCATAAATATAATACAAAAGATATAAATTTACATGTATAAAAATACATTTTTATAATATATAATGTGCTCTCGACTTGCTCAGATTGTATTTCTTTTTAAATTCCATATTTTTTTTTTATATTATTACTTCCATGTTCCTTAAGGAAATGGAAGTATGGTGATGGCAAAAAAAATCGTGTTCGAGATTATTGCAGATTCTGATTGTACTACACTCAAAACATTAAAAAAGTCGTTTTTCGAAAAGTTTCTGTGTCTGTCTGTAGATTTTTTTCCTATGGCAAACGATAACAGCTGCAAATTCAAACAGAATCAAATAATTTTTTTCATACAGGCCTGGCTTGCAGAGTACTCAAGACCTATTGTTTTTGGTGAAGATCGGTTAAGGGAAAGGGCTAGTTTACCGGCATCGGTTTTCTTTTATCAATGGTATTTTCTTTGGCATACGATAACAGCCGTAAATTCAAACAGAATCAAATAATGTTTTGCATACAGCCCTGAATTGTAGAGTTCTCAAGACTTATAGTTTTTGGTGAAGATCAGTTAAGGAAAAGGGGTAGTTTACCTACAACGTTTTATGTTTTAACAAGGGTATTTTCTATGGCAAAAGATAACAGCCGCAAATTCAAACAGAATCAAATAATTTTTTGTATACAGCCTTGGTTTGCAGAGTACTCGAGATCTGTTGTTTTTGGTGCAGATCGGTTAAGGGGAAGGGGTAGTTTACCTGCAACGTTTTTTTATCATGGGTAATTTTTTATGGCAAACGATAAAAGCCGCAAATTCAAACAGAATCAAATAATTTTTTGCATACGTCCCTGAATTGTAGATATTGCAAGGACTTTTGATTTTGGTGAAGATCGGTTAAGGGGAAGGGGTAGTTTACCAGCAACCTTTTAATTTTTAACAACAGCAAAGTACTTGAAAATTCATTAAAACGTTTTCAAACAATGGTAATTGTTAAAAATACAATAATTTTGTTGCCAGGCAATAAAATTATAATTTTTTCATTTTTGTGTAAATCATGTATGAGTGAAAATATATCGTTCGTGGCAGGTAAGCATATCTCAATTATGTCATGTTTACGTTTCCATTTTATTATTATGATTACTGCTATAAAAAAAAGCAGGGAAGACACACACACACAAAATTCGCGTTATTTCTGGCCTCACTCATGTTTATTTTCTTACATTTGCACGCTTTTTGAATGGAAAGTGCCGAAACCCACACCAACATAACGCGTGCAAGCCGAAAAAGTGTCCAGCGTGGATAGCGATTTGCTTCCTGTGGATCGCTGGGCAGTATAACTGCACGTGTTTACAGAGGAACGATTCATAGATAGACTTTTCGTCTTTAGGGAATGAACCCTCTGCAAGATGCTGAGGGTCCATGAGTGACTTCGGAGCGCTCCTTCTTTTCCACGTGTTTGTTCTGTGAAACGTACACTGTAGATTCGCAGCTTTATTCTAAGCAACACTCAATAGGAAATGTTGAAATTTTTTGTCCACGGTGTACCCTCATACACACTAAACCTGCTCTGATGTTTTAATTACGGACATCATAATATTAAAACTTTGGAAATTTCAGCACTATTTAATGGAGATCAATCATTAACTTATACAAGCTATCAATTTTATGCATATGTTTTATATATATGTGTACTACGTTATCGGCAACAAAGAAATAGTTTTTGTTAAAATTCTTTCTCGGGATGTTTGGTTGTAGTCCAATGTTTTCTACAAAACCAGACGTTTCGGAAATGCCATTGACTTCTATCATCAGTGAAAATCGAGTGCGATAACGTGAGGTGGTATACGTTAGTGACCACAGTACTGTGGTTAAGGCTGAAGCAGTAAGTAGAAAGAAGTAGTTTCTATGGTAATATTTCATTTCGAAAACGATTTTAAATATAAATCTTAGAACATGGAAGTCATGTATGGTTCTCCATACCGATATTAATTTAAATCGTCTATGCGTGAAGATCCGCAACCACAGGCTAGCAGGCCTCAAAATAATTTTGTGGCCACATAATTATATAATTATATAAATACGTAGTTAATGCGTAATTATTTGCGTAGCTCAGTTTCTAAATAAGTATAATGTACCTAATTTTCGTAGATAAAGGGTCTCTAAAATAACATTATTTTAGACGACTACCCCATAATAACAGAAATATCTATAAATAGTGAAAATAGTTTGAGGGTGGGGAATATTTTGTTAGAAATTATCGAACCGAATTCAAGTAAATGATTTTAAACATAAATCATAGAAAACGGAATTCATGTATGGTTCTCCATACCGATATTTTATCTTCCAAGGTACTTATGTTCAATTTATTTCAAAATAATGTTTGTTTAGTAACCTTGTTACTTTTTTCTCATTTCGTTACTCTTTAGTATACAGTACCAAGAATGCAAACATTCTTGTTTGGCTACAATGCTATCTTGAAAATTGTGAAACTTGCCGATAGTATTTTTTACTTCTCCTTAGCCTTCAAAACAATTGATACATTGTTTTCAAACGTTATGAATTGCTAAAGTTTTGTTTCCTTCATTTTAGTATTTAAGCAGTTTGCAAGTTTTATAAGTAAATAACTAATGTTAACCTTCTAAATTAATAGGACGATGTTTCTTAATAAAAAAGATAAGAATGGAACAGGAAATTTAATTTAATTTCAGGATTCCAAGATGCACGGAAATAAGTAACATTCAGTACCCTTCAAATACTTAATGACAGTCTTTTATGTTCACATGGCAACTACTTACTACACGACCTAACCTAAAACGTGTGTAGTTTAACGACGTAGCTTTAAAATCATTAAGAGTTTTATAATTATCATTAATGAAACAACTTAAATGATTGTAATATATCCTTAATGAAGTGCATTAAGAATTATGGCTTTTCAACACAGGCATTAATGCATTAGTGCATACTTAATTGACTCGAATTATGTTTTACTTTTAAATTGTCTATACTTCTGGAACTGAATATTTCAACAGAATTCTTTGTTGGTTCCTACATTTGCAAAATAAGGGCAAATGTTTGCATATATGTATTATAACGAGAAAAGGTGAAATAGGTGTGTGTTTTTAAAATAATAATAACAGTTCCTATATCATATCGACTTTGTAATAATCATTCAAAATTTTATTAAATAAAAATTCCAAAAATGACGAATTAAAATTTCGTCATTATAATAATTTTGTTTTGTGTATGCTCATCATACACACAATTATTGTCACTATACAAACATCATTTCACACATATGCATAAATATAATACAAAAGATATAAATTTACATGTATAAAAATAAATTTTTATAATATATAATGTGCTCTCGACTTGCTCAGATTGTATTTCTTTTTAAATTCCATATTTTTTTTTTATATTATTACTTCCATGTTCCTTAAGGAAATGGAAGTATGGTGATGGCAAAAAAAATCGTGTTCGAGATTATTGCAGATTCTGATTGTACTACACTCAACACATTAAAAAAGTCGTTTTTCGAAAAGTTTCTGTGTCTGTCTGTAGATTTTTTTCCTATGGCAAACGATAACAGCTGCAAATTCAAACAGAATCAAATAATTTTTTTCATACAGGCCTGGCTTGCAGAGTACTCAAGACCTATTGTTTTTGGTGAAGATCGGTTAAGGGAAAGGGGTAGTTTACCGGCATCGGTTTTCTTTTATCAATGGTATTTTATTTGGCATACGATAACAGCCGCAAATTCAAACAGAATCAAATAATGTTTTGCATACAGCCCTGAATTGTAGAGTTCTCAAGACTTATAGTTTTTGGTGAAGATCAGTTAAGGAAAAGGGGTAGTTTACCTACAACGTTTTATGTTTTAACAAGGGTATTTTCTATGGCAAAAGATAACAGCCGCAAATTCAAACAGAATCAAATAATTTTTTGTATACAGCCTTGGTTTGCAGAGTACTCGAGATCTGTTGTTTTTGGTGCTGATCGGTTAAGGGGAAGGGGTAGTTTACCTGCAACGTTTTTTTATCATGGGTAATTTTTTATGGCAAACGATAAAAGCCGCAAATTCAAACAGAATCAAATAATTTTTTGCATACGTCCCTGAATTGTAGATATTGCAAGGACTTTTGATTTTGGTGAAGATCGGTTAAGGGGAAGGGGTAGTTTACCAGCAACCTTTTAATTTTTAACAACAGCAAAGTACTTGAAAATTCATTAAAACGTTTTCAAACAATGGTAATTGTTAAAAATACAATAATTTTGTTGCCAGGCAATAAAATTATAATTTTTTCATTTTTGTGTAAATCATGTATGAGTGAAAATATATCGTTCGTGGCAGGTAAGCATATCTCAATTATGTAATGTTTACGTTTCCATTTTATTATTATGATTACTGCTATAAAAAAAAGCAGGGAAGACACACACACACAAAATTCGCGTTATTTCTGGCCTCACTCATGTTTATTTTCTTACATTTGCACGCTTTTTGAATGGAAAGTGCCGAAACCCACACCAACATAACGCGTGCAAGCCGAAAAAGTGTCCAGCGTGGATAGCGATTTGCTTCCTGTGGATCGCTGGGCAGTATAACTGCACGTGTTTACAGAGGAACGATTCATAGATAGACTTTTCGTCTTTAGGGAATGAACCCTCTGCAAGATGCTGAGGGTCCATGAGTGACTTCGGAGCGCTCCTTCTTTTCCACGTGTTTGTTCTGTGAAACGTACACTGTAGATTCGCAGCTTTATTCTAAGCAACACTCAATAGGAAATGTTGAAATTTTTTGTCCACGGTGTACCCTCATACACACTAAACCTGCTCTGATGTTTTAATTACGGACATCATAATATTAAAACTTTGGAAATTTCAGCACTATTTAATGGAGATCAATCATTAACTTACACAAGCTATCAATTTTATGCATATGTTTTATATATATGTGTACTACGTTATCGGCAACAAAGAAATAGTTTTTGTTAAAATTCTTTCTCGGGATGTTTGGCCGTAGTCCAATGTTTTCTACAAAACCAGACGTTTCGGAAATGCCATTGACTTCTATCATCAGTGAAAATCGAGTGCGATAACGTGAGGTGGTATACGTTAGTGACCACAGTACTGTGGTTAAGGCTGAAGCAGTAAGTAGAAAGAAGTAGTTTCTATGGTAATATTTCATTTCGAAAACGATTTTAAATATAAATCTTAGAACATGGAAGTCATGTATGGTTCTCCATACCGATATTAATTTAAATCGTCTATGCGTGAAGATCCGCAACCACAGGCTAGCAGGCCTCAAAATAATTTTGTGGCCACATAATTATATAATTATATAAATACGTAGTTAATGCGTAATTATTTGCGTAGCTCAGTTTCTAAATAAGTATAATGTACCTAATTTTCGTAGATAAAGGGTCTCTAAAATAACATTATTTTAGACGACTACCCCATAATAACAGAAATATCTATAAATAGTGAAAATAGTTTGAGGGTGGGGAATATTTTGTTAGAAATTATCGAACCGAATTCAAGTAAATGATTTTAAACATAAATCATAGAAAACGGAATTCATGTATGGTTCTCCATACCGATATTTTATCTTCCAAGGTACTTATGTTCAATTTATTTCAAAATAATGTTTGTTTAGTAACCTTGTTACTTTTTTCTCATTTCGTTACTCTTTAGTATACAGTACCAAGAATGCAAACATTCTTGTTTGGCTACAATGCTATCTTGAAAATTGTGAAACTTGCCGATAGTATTTTTTACTTCTCCTTAGCCTTCAAAACAATTGATACATTGTTTTCAAACGTTATGAATTGCTAAAGTTTTGTTTCCTTCATTTTAGTATTTAAGCAGTTTGCAAGTTTTATAAGTAAATAACTAATGTTAACCTTCTAAATTAATAGGACGATGTTTCTTAATAAAAAAGATAAGAATGGAACAGGAAATTTAATTTAATTTCAGGATTCCAAGATGCACGGAAATAAGTAACATTCAGTACCCTTCAAATACTTAATGACAGTCTTTTATGTTCACATGGCAACTACTTACTACACGACCTAACCTAAAACGTGTGTAGTTTAACGACGTAGCTTTAAAATCATTAAGAGTTTTATAATTATCATTAATGAAACAACTTAAATGATTGTAATATATCCTTAATGAAGTGCATTAAGAATTATGGCTTTTCAACACAGGCATTAATGCATTAGTGCATACTTAATTGACTCGAATTATGTTTTACTTTTAAATTGTCTATACTTCTGGAACTGAATATTTCAACAGAATTCTTTGTTGGTTCCTACATTTGCAAAATAAGGGCAAATGTTTGCATATATGTATTATAACGAGAAAAGGTGAAATAGGTGTGTGTTTTTAAAATAATAATAACAGTTCCTATATCATATCGACTTTGTAATAATCATTCAAAATTTTATTAAATAAAAATTCCAAAAATGACGAATTAAAATTTCGTCATTATAATAATTTTGTTTTGTGTATGCTCATCATACACACAATTATTGTCACTATACAAACATCATTTCACACATATGCATAAATATAATACAAAAGATATAAATTTACATGTATAAAAATAAATTTTTATAATATATAATGTGCTCTCGACTTGCTCAGATTGTATTTCTTTTTAAATTCCATATTTTTTTTTTTATATTATTACTTCCATGTTCCTTAAGGAAATGGAAGTATGGTGATGGCAAAAAAAATCGTGTTCGAGATTATTGCAGATTCTGATTGTACTACACTCAAAACATTAAAAAAGTCGTTTTTCGAAAAGTTTCTGTGTCTGTCTGTAGATTTTTTTCCTATGGCAAACGATAACAGCTGCAAATTCAAACAGAATCAAATAATTTTTTTCATACAGGCCTGGCTTGCAGAGTACTCAAGACCTATTGTTTTTGGTGAAGATCGGTTAAGGGAAAGGGCTAGTTTACCGGCATCGGTTTTCTTTTATCAATGGTATTTTCTTTGGCATACGATAACAGCCGCAAATTCAAACAGAATCAAATAATGTTTTGCATACAGCCCTGAATTGTAGAGTTCTCAAGACTTATAGTTTTTGGTGAAGATCAGTTAAGGAAAAGGGGTAGTTTACCTACAACGTTTTATGTTTTAACAAGGGTATTTTCTATGGCAAAAGATAACAGCCGCAAATTCAAACAGAATCAAATAATTTTTTGCATACAGCCTTGGTTTGCAGAGTACTCGAGATCTGTTGTTTTTGGTGCAGATCGGTTAAGGGGAAGGGGTAGTTTACCTGCAACGTTTTTTTATCATGGGTAATTTTTTATGGCAAACGATAAAAGCCGCAAATTCAAACAGAATCAAATAATTTTTTGCATACGTCCCTGAATTGTAGATATTGCAAGGACTTTTGATTTTGGTGAAGATCGGTTAAGGGGAAGGGGTAGTTTACCAGCAACCTTTTAATTTTTAACAACAGCAAAGTAATTGAAAATTCATTAAAACGTTTTCAAACAATGGTAATTGTTAAAAATAAAATAATTTTGTTGCCAGGCAATAAAATTATAATTTTTTCATTTTTGTGTAAATCATGTATGAGTGAAAATATATCGTTCGTGGCAGGTAAGCATATCTCAATTATGTCATGTTTACGTTTCCATTTTATTATTATGATTACTGCAATAAAAAGGCAGGGAAGACACACACACACAAAATTCGCGTTATTTCTGGCCTCACTCATGTTTATTTTCTTACATTTGCACGCTTTTTGAATGGAAAGTGCCGAAACCCACACCAACATAACGCGTGCAAGCCGAAAAAGTGTCCAGCGTGGATAGCGATTTGCTTCCTGTGGATCGCTGGGCAGTATAACTGCACGTGTTTACAGAGGAACGATTCATAGATAGACTTTTCGTCTTTAGGGAATGAACCCTCTGCAAGATGCTGAGGGTCCATGAGTGACTTCGGAGCGCTCCTTCTTTTCCACGTGTTTGTTCTGTGAAACGTACACTGTAGATTCGCAGCTTTATTCTAAGCAACACTCAATAGGAAATGTTGAAATTTTTTGTCCACGGTGTACCCTCATACACACTAAACCTGCTCTGATGTTTTAATTACGGACATCATAATATTAAAACTTTGGAAATTTCAGCACTATTTAATGGAGATCAATCATTAACTTATACAAGCTATCAATTTTATGCATATGTTTTATATATATGTGTACTACGTTATCGGCAACAAAGAAATAGTTTTTGTTAAAATTCTTTCTCGGGATGTTTGGCCGTAGTCCAATGTTTTCTACAAAACCAGACGTTTCGGAAATGCCATTGACTTCTATCATCAGTGAAAATCGAGTGCGATAACGTGAGGTGGTATACGTTAGTGACCACAGTACTGTGGTTAAGGCTGAAGCAGTAAGTAGAAAGAAGTAGTTTCTATGGTAATATTTCATTTCGAAAACGATTTTAAATATAAATCTTAGAACATGGAAGTCATGTATGGTTCTCCATACCGATATTAATTTAAATCGTCTATGCGTGAAGATCCGCAACCACAGGCTAGCAGGCCTCAAAATAATTTTGTGGCCACATAATTATATAATTATATAAATACGTAGTTAATGCGTAATTATTTGCGTAGCTCAGTTTCTAAATAAGTATAATGTACCTAATTTTCGTAGATAAAGGGTCTCTAAAATAACATTATATTAGACGACTACCCCATAATAACAGAAATATCTATAAATAGTGAAAATAGTTTGAGGGTGGGGAATATTTTGTTAGAAATTATCGAACCGAATTCAAGTAAATGATTTTAAACATAAATCATAGAAAACGGAATTCATGTATGGTTCTCCATACCGATATTTTATCTTCCAAGGCACTTATGTTCAATTTATTTCAAAATAATGTTTGTTTAGTAACCTTGTTACTTTTTTCTCATTTCGTTACTCTTTAGTATACAGTACCAAGAATGCAAACATTCTTGTTTGGCTACAATGCTATCTTGAAAATTGTGAAACTTGCCGATAGTATTTTTTACTTCTCCTTAGCCTTCAAAACAATTGATACATTGTTTTCAAACGTTATGAATTGCTAAAGTTTTGTTTCCTTCATTTTAGTATTTAAGCAGTTTGCAAGTTTTATAAGTAAATAACTAATGTTAACCTTCTAAATTAATAGGACGATGTTTCTTAATAAAAAAGATAAGAATGGAACAGGAAATTTAATTTAATTTCAGGATTCCAAGATGCACGGAAATAAGTAACATTCAGTACCCTTCAAATACTTAATGACAGTCTTTTATGTTCACATGGCAACTACTTACTACACGACCTAACCTAAAACGTGTGTAGTTTAACGACGTAGCTTTAAAATCATTAAGAGTTTTATAATTATCATTAATGAAACAACTTAAATGATTGTAATATATCCTTAATGAAGTGCATTAAGAATTATGGCTTTTCAACACAGGCATTAATGCATTAGTGCATACTTAATTGACTCGAATTATGTTTTACTTTTAAATTGTCTATACTTCTGGAACTGAATATTTCAACAGAATTCTTTGTTGGTTCCTACATTTGCAAAATAAGGGCAAATGTTTGCATATATGTATTATAACGAGAAAAGGTGAAATAGGTGTGTGTTTTTAAAATAATAATAACAGTTCCTATATCATATCGACTTTGTAATAATCATTCAAAATTTTATTAAATAAAAATTCCAAAAATGACGAATTAAAATTTCGTCATTATAATAATTTTGTTTTGTGTATGCTCATCATACACACAATTATTGTCACTATACAAACATCATTTCACACATATGCATAAATATAATACAAAAGATATAAATTTACATGTATAAAAATAAATTTTTATAATATATAATGTGCTCTCGACTTGCTCAGATTGTATTTCTTTTTAAATTCCATATTTTTTTTTTATATTATTACTTCCATGTTCCTTAAGGAAATGGAAGTATGGTGATGGCAAAAAAAATCGTGTTCGAGATTATTGCAGATTCTGATTGTACTACACTCAAAACATTAAAAAAGTCGTTTTTCGAAAAGTTTCTGTGTCTGTCTGTAGATTTTTTTCCTATGGCAAACGATAACAGCTGCAAATTCAAACAGAATCAAATAATTTTTTTCATACAGGCCTGGCTTGCAGAGTACTCAAGACCTATTGTTTTTGGTGAAGATCGGTTAAGGGAAAGGGCTAGTTTACCGGCATCGGTTTTCTTTTATCAATGGTATTTTCTTTGGCATACGATAACAGCCGCACATTCAAACAGAATCAAATAATGTTTTGCATACAACCCTTAATTGTAGAGTTCTCAAGACTTATAGTTTTTGGTGAAGATCAGTTAAGGAAAAGGGGTAGTTTACCTACAACGTTTTATGTTTTAACAAGGGTATTTTCTATGGCAAAAGATAACAGCCGCAAATTCAAACAGAATCAAATAATTGTTTGCATACAGCCTTGGTTTGCAGAGTACTCGAGATCTGTTGTTTTTGGTGCAGATCGGTTAAGGGGAAGGGGTAGTTTACCTGCAACGTTTTTTTATCATGGGTAATTTTTTATGGCAAACGATAAAAGCCGCAAATTCAAACAGAATCAAATAATTTTTTGCATACGTCCCTGAATTGTAGATATTGCAAGGACTTTTGATTTTGGTGAAGATCGGTTAAGGGGAAGGGGTAGTTTACCAGCAACCTTTTAATTTTTAACAACAGCAAAGTAATTGAAAATTCATTAAAACGTTTTCAAACAATGGTAATTGTTAAAAATAAAATAATTTTGTTGCCAGGCAATAAAATTATAATTTTTTCATTTTTGTGTAAATCATGTATGAGTGAAAATATATCGTTCGTGGCAGGTAAGCATATCTCAATTATGTCATGTTTACGTTTCCATTTTATTATTATGATTACTGCAATAAAAAGGCAGGGAAGACACACACACACAAAATTCGCGTTATTTCTGGCCTCACTCATGTTTATTTTCTTACATTTGCACGCTTTTTGAATGGAAAGTGCCGAAACCCACACCAACATAACGCGTGCAAGCCGAAAAAGTGTCCAGCGTGGATAGCGATTTGCTTCCTGTGGATCGCTGGGCAGTATAACTGCACGTGTTTACAGAGGAACGATTCATAGATAGACTTTTCGTCTTTAGGGAATGAACCCTCTGCAAGATGCTGAGGGTCCATGAGTGACTTCGGAGCGCTCCTTCTTTTCCACGTGTTTGTTCTGTGAAACGTACACTGTAGATTCGCAGCTTTATTCTAAGCAACACTCAATAGGAAATGTTGAAATTTTTTGTCCACGGTGTACCCTCATACACACTAAACCTGCTCTGATGTTTTAATTACGGACATCATAATATTAAAACTTTGGAAATTTCAGCACTATTTAATGGAGATCAATCATTAACTTATACAAGCTATCAATTTTATGCATATGTTTTATATATATGTGTACTACGTTATCGGCAACAAAGAAATAGTTTTTGTTAAAATTCTTTCTCGGGATGTTTGGCCGTAGTCCAATGTTTTCTACAAAACCAGACGTTTCGGAAATGCCATTGACTTCTATCATCAGTGAAAATCGAGTGCGATAACGTGAGGTGGTATACGTTAGTGACCACAGTACTGTGGTTAAGGCTGAAGCAGTAAGTAGAAAGAAGTAGTTTCTATGGTAATATTTCATTTCGAAAACGATTTTAAATATAAATCTTAGAACATGGAAGTCATGTATGGTTCTCCATACCGATATTAATTTAAATCGTCTATGCGTGAAGATCCGCAACCACAGGCTAGCAGGCCTCAAAATAATTTTGTGGCCACATAATTATATAATTATATAAATACGTAGTTAATGCGTAATTATTTGCGTAGCTCAGTTTCTAAATAAGTATAATGTACCTAATTTTCGTAGATAAAGGGTCTCTAAAATAACATTATATTAGACGACTACCCCATAATAACAGAAATATCTATAAATAGTGAAAATAGTTTGAGGGTGGGGAATATTTTGTTAGAAATTATCGAACCGAATTCAAGTAAATGATTTTAAACATAAATCATAGAAAACGGAATTCATGTATGGTTCTCCATACCGATATTTTATCTTCCAAGGTACTTATGTTCAATTTATTTCAAAATAATGTTTGTTTAGTAACCTTGTTACTTTTTTCTCATTTCGTTACTCTTTAGTATACAGTACCAAGAATGCAAACATTCTTGTTTGGCTACAATGCTATCTTGAAAATTGTGAAACTTGCCGATAGTATTTTTTACTTCTCCTTAGCCTTCAAAACAATTGATACATTGTTTTCAAACGTTATGAATTGCTAAAGTTTTGTTTCCTTCATTTTAGTATTTAAGCAGTTTGCAAGTTTTATAAGTAAATAACTAATGTTAACCTTCTAAATTAATAGGACGATGTTTCTTAATAAAAAAGATAAGAATGGAACAGGAAATTTAATTTAATTTCAGGATTCCAAGATGCACGGAAATAAGTAACATTCAGTACCCTTCAAATACTTAATGACAGTCTTTTATGTTCACATGGCAACTACTTACTACACGACCTAACCTAAAACGTGTGTAGTTTAACGACGTAGCTTTAAAATCATTAAGAGTTTTATAATTATCATTAATGAAACAACTTAAATGATTGTAATATATCCTTAATGAAGTGCATTAAGAATTATGGCTTTTCAACACAGGCATTAATGCATTAGTGCATACTTAATTGACTCGAATTATGTTTTACTTTTAAATTGTCTATACTTCTGGAACTGAATATTTCAACAGAATTCTTTGTTGGTTCCTACATTTGCAAAATAAGGGCAAATGTTTGCATATATGTATTATAACGAGAAAAGGTGAAATAGGTGTGTGTTTTTAAAATAATAATAACAGTTCCTATATCATATCGACTTTGTAATAATCATTCAAAATTGTATTAAATAAAATTTCCAAAAATGACGAATTAAAATTTCGTCATTATAATAATTTTGTTTTGTGTATGCTCATCATACACACAATTATTGTCACTATACAAACATCATTTCACACATATGCATAAATATAATACAAAAGATATAAATTTACATGTATAAAAATAAATTTTTATAATATATAATGTGCTCTCGACTTGCTCAGATTGTATTTCTTTTTAAATTCCATATTTTTTTTTTATATTATTACTTCCATGTTCCTTAAGGAAATGGAAGTATGGTGATGGCAAAAAAAATCGTGTTCGAGATTATTGCAGATTCTGATTGTACTACACTCAAAACATTAAAAAAGTCGTTTTTCGAAAAGTTTCTGTGTCTGTCTGTAGATTTTTTTCCTATGGCAAACGATAACAGCTGCAAATTCAAACAGAATCAAATAATTTTTTTCATACAGGCCTGGCTTGCAGAGTACTCAAGACCTATTGTTTTTGGTGAAGATCGGTTAAGGGAAAGGGCTAGTTTACCGGCATCGGTTTTCTTTTATCAATGGTATTTTCTTTGGCATACGATAACAGCCGCAAATTCAAACAGAATCAAATAATGTTTTGCATACAGCCCTGAATTGTAGAGTTCTCAAGACTTATAGTTTTTGGTGAAGATCAGTTAAGGAAAAGGGGTAGTTTACCTACAACGTTTTATGTTTTAACAAGGGTATTTTCTATGGCAAAAGATAACAGCCGCAAATTCAAACAGAATCAAATAATTTTTTGCATACAGCCTTGGTTTGCAGAGTACTCGAGATCTGTTGTTTTTGGTGCAGATCGGTTAAGGGGAAGGGGTAGTTTACCTGCAACGTTTTTTTATCATGGGTAATTTTTTATGGCAAACGATAAAAGCCGCAAATTCAAACAGAATCAAATAATTTTTTGCATACGTCCCTGAATTGTAGATATTGCAAGGACTTTTGATTTTGGTGAAGATCGGTTAAGGGGAAGGGGTAGTTTACCAGCAACCTTTTAATTTTTAACAACAGCAAAGTAATTGAAAATTCATTAAAACGTTTTCAAACAATGGTAATTGTTAAAAATAAAATAATTTTGTTGCCAGGCAATAAAATTATAATTTTTTCATTTTTGTGTAAATCATGTATGAGTGAAAATATATCGTTCGTGGCAGGTAAGCATATCTCAATTATGTCATGTTTACGTTTCCATTTTATTATTATGATTACTGCAATAAAAAGGCAGGGAAGACACACACACACAAAATTCGCGTTATTTCTGGCCTCACTCATGTTTATTTTCTTACATTTGCACGCTTTTTGAATGGAAAGTGCCGAAACCCACACCAACATAACGCGTGCAAGCCGAAAAAGTGTCCAGCGTGGATAGCGATTTGCTTCCTGTGGATCGCTGGGCAGTATAACTGCACGTGTTTACAGAGGAACGATTCATAGATAGACTTTTCGTCTTTAGGGAATGAACCCTCTGCAAGATGCTGAGGGTCCATGAGTGACTTCGGAGCGCTCCTTCTTTTCCACGTGTTTGTTCTGTGAAACGTACACTGTAGATTCGCAGCTTTATTCTAAGCAACACTCAATAGGAAATGTTGAAATTTTTTGTCCACGGTGTACCCTCATACACACTAAACCTGCTCTGATGTTTTAATTACGGACATCATAATATTAAAACTTTGGAAATTTCAGCACTATTTAATGGAGATCAATCATTAACTTATACAAGCTATCAATTTTATGCATATGTTTTATATATATGTGTACTACGTTATCGGCAACAAAGAAATAGTTTTTGTTAAAATTCTTTCTCGGGATGTTTGGCCGTAGTCCAATGTTTTCTACAAAACCAGACGTTTCGGAAATGCCATTGACTTCTATCATCAGTGAAAATCGAGTGCGATAACGTGAGGTGGTATACGTTAGTGACCACAGTACTGTGGTTAAGGCTGAAGCAGTAAGTAGAAAGAAGTAGTTTCTATGGTAATATTTCATTTCGAAAACGATTTTAAATATAAATCTTAGAACATGGAAGTCATGTATGGTTCTCCATACCGATATTAATTTAAATCGTCTATGCGTGAAGATCCGCAACCACAGGCTAGCAGGCCTCAAAATAATTTTGTGGCCACATAATTATATAATTATATAAATACGTAGTTAATGCGTAATTATTTGCGTAGCTCAGTTTCTAAATAAGTATAATGTACCTAATTTTCGTAGATAAAGGGTCTCTAAAATAACATTATATTAGACGACTACCCCATAATAACAGAAATATCTATAAATAGTGAAAATAGTTTGAGGGTGGGGAATATTTTGTTAGAAATTATCGAACCGAATTCAAGTAAATGATTTTAAACATAAATCATAGAAAACGGAATTCATGTATGGTTCTCCATACCGATATTTTATCTTCCAAGGTACTTATGTTCAATTTATTTCAAAATAATGTTTGTTTAGTAACCTTGTTACTTTTTTCTCATTTCGTTACTCTTTAGTATACAGTACCAAGAATGCAAACATTCTTGTTTGGCTACAATGCTATCTTGAAAATTGTGAAACTTGCCGATAGTATTTTTTACTTCTCCTTAGCCTTCAAAACAATTGATACATTGTTTTCAAACGTTATGAATTGCTAAAGTTTTGTTTCCTTCATTTTAGTATTTAAGCAGTTTGCAAGTTTTATAAGTAAATAACTAATGTTAACCTTCTAAATTAATAGGACGATGTTTCTTAATAAAAAAGATAAGAATGGAACAGGAAATTTAATTTAATTTCAGGATTCCAAGATGCACGGAAATAAGTAACATTCAGTACCCTTCAAATACTTAATGACAGTCTTTTATGTTCACATGGCAACTACTTACTACACGACCTAACCTAAAACGTGTGTAGTTTAACGACGTAGCTTTAAAATCATTAAGAGTTTTATAATTATCATTAATGAAACAACTTAAATGATTGTAATATATCCTTAATGAAGTGCATTAAGAATTATGGCTTTTCAACACAGGCATTAATGCATTAGTGCATACTTAATTGACTCGAATTATGTTTTACTTTTAAATTGTCTATACTTCTGGAACTGAATATTTCAACAGAATTCTTTGTTGGTTCCTACATTTGCAAAATAAGGGCAAATGTTTGCATATATGTATTATAACGAGAAAAGGTGAAATAGGTGTGTGTTTTTAAAATAATAATAACAGTTCCTATATCATATCGACTTTGTAATAATCATTCAAAATTTTATTAAATAAAATTTCCAAAAATGACGAATTAAAATTTCGTCATTATAATAATTTTGTTTTGTGTATGCTCATCATACACACAATTATTGTCACTATACAAACATCATTTCACACATATGCATAAATATAATACAAAAAAGATATAAATTTACATGTATAAAAATAAATTTTTATAATATATAATGTGCTCTCGACTTGCTCAGATTGTATTTCTTTTTAAATTCCATATTTTTTTTTTATATTATTACTTCCATGTTCCTTAAGGAAATGGAAGTATGGTGATGGCAAAAAAAATCGTGTTCGAGATTATTGCAGATTCTGATTGTACTACACTCAAAACATTAAAAAAGTCGTTTTTCGAAAAGTTTCTGTGTCTGTCTGTAGATTTTTTTCCTATGGCAAACGATAACAGCTGCAAATTCAAACAGAATCAAATAATTTTTTTCATACAGGCCTGGCTTGCAGAGTACTCAAGACCTATTGTTTTTGGTGAAGATCGGTTAAGGGAAAGGGCTAGTTTACCGGCATCGGTTTTCTTTTATCAATGGTATTTTCTTTGGCATACGATAACAGCCGCAAATTCAAACAGAATCAAATAATGTTTTGCATACAGCCCTGAATTGTAGAGTTCTCAAGACTTATAGTTTTTGGTGAAGATCAGTTAAGGAAAAGGGGTAGTTTACCTACAACGTTTTATGTTTTAACAAGGGTATTTTCTATGGCAAAAGATAACAGCCGCAAATTCAAACAGAATCAAATAATTTTTTGCATACAGCCTTGGTTTGCAGAGTACTCGAGATCTGTTGTTTTTGGTGCAGATCGGTTAAGGGGAAGGGGTAGTTTACCTGCAACGTTTTTTTATCATGGGTAATTTTTTATGGCAAACGATAAAAGCCGCAAATTCAAACAGAATCAAATAATTTTTTGCATACGTCCCTGAATTGTAGATATTGCAAGGACTTTTGATTTTGGTGAAGATCGGTTAAGGGGAAGGGGTAGTTTACCAGCAACCTTTTAATTTTTAACAACAGCAAAGTAATTGAAAATTCATTAAAACGTTTTCAAACAATGGTAATTGTTAAAAATAAAATAATTTTGTTGCCAGGCAATAAAATTATAATTTTTTCATTTTTGTGTAAATCATGTATGAGTGAAAATATATCGTTCGTGGCAGGTAAGCATATCTCAATTATGTCATGTTTACGTTTCCATTTTATTATTATGATTACTGCAATAAAAAGGCAGGGAAGACACACACACACAAAATTCGCGTTATTTCTGGCCTCACTCATGTTTATTTTCTTACATTTGCACGCTTTTTGAATGGAAAGTGCCGAAACCCACACCAACATAACGCGTGCAAGCCGAAAAAGTGTCCAGCGTGGATAGCGATTTGCTTCCTGTGGATCGCTGGGCAGTATAACTGCACGTGTTTACAGAGGAACGATTCATAGATAGACTTTTCGTCTTTAGGGAATGAACCCTCTGCAAGATGCTGAGGGTCCATGAGTGACTTCGGAGCGCTCCTTCTTTTCCACGTGTTTGTTCTGTGAAACGTACACTGTAGATTCGCAGCTTTATTCTAAGCAACACTCAATAGGAAATGTTGAAATTTTTTGTCCACGGTGTACCCTCATACACACTAAACCTGCTCTGATGTTTTAATTACGGACATCATAATATTAAAACTTTGGAAATTTCAGCACTATTTAATGGAGATCAATCATTAACTTATACAAGCTATCAATTTTATGCATATGTTTTATATATATGTGTACTACGTTATCGGCAACAAAGAAATAGTTTTTGTTAAAATTCTTTCTCGGGATGTTTGGCCGTAGTCCAATGTTTTCTACAAAACCAGACGTTTCGGAAATGCCATTGACTTCTATCATCAGTGAAAATCGAGTGCGATAACGTGAGGTGGTATACGTTAGTGACCACAGTACTGTGGTTAAGGCTGAAGCAGTAAGTAGAAAGAAGTAGTTTCTATGGTAATATTTCATTTCGAAAACGATTTTAAATATAAATCTTAGAACATGGAAGTCATGTATGGTTCTCCATACCGATATTAATTTAAATCGTCTATGCGTGAAGATCCGCAACCACAGGCTAGCAGGCCTCAAAATAATTTTGTGGCCACATAATTATATAATTATATAAATACGTAGTTAATGCGTAATTATTTGCGTAGCTCAGTTTCTAAATAAGTATAATGTACCTAATTTTCGTAGATAAAGGGTCTCTAAAATAACATTATATTAGACGACTACCCCATAATAACAGAAATATCTATAAATAGTGAAAATAGTTTGAGGGTGGGGAATATTTTGTTAGAAATTATCGAACCGAATTCAAGTAAATGATTTTAAACATAAATCATAGAAAACGGAATTCATGTATGGTTCTCCATACCGATATTTTATCTTCCAAGGTACTTATGTTCAATTTATTTCAAAATAATGTTTGTTTAGTAACCTTGTTACTTTTTTCTCATTTCGTTACTCTTTAGTATACAGTACCAAGAATGCAAACATTCTTGTTTGGCTACAATGCTATCTTGAAAATTGTGAAACTTGCCGATAGTATTTTTTACTTCTCCTTAGCCTTCAAAACAATTGATACATTGTTTTCAAACGTTATGAATTGCTAAAGTTTTGTTTCCTTCATTTTAGTATTTAAGCAGTTTGCAAGTTTTATAAGTAAATAACTAATGTTAACCTTCTAAATTAATAGGACGATGTTTCTTAATAAAAAAGATAAGAATGGAACAGGAAATTTAATTTAATTTCAGGATTCCAAGATGCACGGAAATAAGTAACATTCAGTACCCTTCAAATACTTAATGACAGTCTTTTATGTTCACATGGCAACTACTTACTACACGACCTAACCTAAAACGTGTGTAGTTTAACGACGTAGCTTT
This sequence comes from Magicicada septendecula, assembly GCA_034769895.1. Classification (NCBI taxonomy): domain Eukaryota; kingdom Metazoa; phylum Arthropoda; class Insecta; order Hemiptera; family Cicadidae; genus Magicicada; species Magicicada septendecula. The sequence goes on from CM068368.1 coordinate 452,549,359, forward strand.
AAAATCATTAAGAGTTTTATAATTATCATTAATGAAACAACTTAAATGATTGTAATATATCCTTAATGAAGTGCATTAAGAATTATGGCTTTTCAACACAGGCATTAATGCATTAGTGCATACTTAATTGACTCGAATTATGTTTTACTTTTAAATTGTCTATACTTCTGGAACTGAATATTTCAACAGAATTCTTTGTTGGTTCCTACATTTGCAAAATAAGGGCAAATGTTTGCATATATGTATTATAACGAGAAAAGGTGAAATAGGTGTGTGTTTTTAAAATAATAATAACAGTTCCTATATCATATCGACTTTGTAATAATCATTCAAAATTGTATTAAATAAAATTTCCAAAAATGACGAATTAAAATTTCGTCATTATAATAATTTTGTTTTGTGTATGCTCATCATACACACAATTATTGTCACTATACAAACATCATTTCACACATATGCATAAATATAATACAAAAGATATAAATTTACATGTATAAAAATAAATTTTTATAATATATAATGTGCTCTCGACTTGCTCAGATTGTATTTCTTTTTAAATTCCATATTTTTTTTTTATATTATTACTTCCATGTTCCTTAAGGAAATGGAAGTATGGTGATGGCAAAAAAAATCGTGTTCGAGATTATTGCAGATTCTGATTGTACTACACTCAAAACATTAAAAAAGTCGTTTTTCGAAAAGTTTCTGTGTCTGTCTGTAGATTTTTTTCCTATGGCAAACGATAACAGCTGCAAATTCAAACAGAATCAAATAATTTTTTTCATACAGGCCTGGCTTGCAGAGTACTCAAGACCTATTGTTTTTGGTGAAGATCGGTTAAGGGAAAGGGCTAGTTTACCGGCATCGGTTTTCTTTTATCAATGGTATTTTCTTTGGCATACGATAACAGCCGCACATTCAAACAGAATCAAATAATGTTTTGCATACAACCCTTAATTGTAGAGTTCTCAAGACTTATAGTTTTTGGTGAAGATCAGTTAAGGAAAAGGGGTAGTTTACCTACAACGTTTTATGTTTTAACAAGGGTATTTTCTATGGCAAAAGATAACAGCCGCAAATTCAAACAGAATCAAATAATTGTTTGCATACAGCCTTGGTTTGCAGAGTACTCGAGATCTGTTGTTTTTGGTGCAGATCGGTTAAGGGGAAGGGGTAGTTTACCTGCAACGTTTTTTTATCATGGGTAATTTTTTATGGCAAACGATAAAAGCCGCAAATTCAAACAGAATCAAATAATTTTTTGCATACGTCCCTGAATTGTAGATATTGCAAGGACTTTTGATTTTGGTGAAGATCGGTTAAGGGGAAGGGGTAGTTTACCAGCAACCTTTTAATTTTTAACAACAGCAAAGTAATTGAAAATTCATTAAAACGTTTTCAAACAATGGTAATTGTTAAAAATAAAATAATTTTGTTGCCAGGCAATAAAATTATAATTTTTTCATTTTTGTGTAAATCATGTATGAGTGAAAATATATCGTTCGTGGCAGGTAAGCATATCTCAATTATGTCATGTTTACGTTTCCATTTTATTATTATGATTACTGCAATAAAAAGGCAGGGAAGACACACACACACAAAATTCGCGTTATTTCTGGCCTCACTCATGTTTATTTTCTTACATTTGCACGCTTTTTGAATGGAAAGTGCCGAAACCCACACCAACATAACGCGTGCAAGCCGAAAAAGTGTCCAGCGTGGATAGCGATTTGCTTCCTGTGGATCGCTGGGCAGTATAACTGCACGTGTTTACAGAGGAACGATTCATAGATAGACTTTTCGTCTTTAGGGAATGAACCCTCTGCAAGATGCTGAGGGTCCATGAGTGACTTCGGAGCGCTCCTTCTTTTCCACGTGTTTGTTCTGTGAAACGTACACTGTAGATTCGCAGCTTTATTCTAAGCAACACTCAATAGGAAATGTTGAAATTTTTTGTCCACGGTGTACCCTCATACACACTAAACCTGCTCTGATGTTTTAATTACGGACATCATAATATTAAAACTTTGGAAATTTCAGCACTATTTAATGGAGATCAATCATTAACTTATACAAGCTATCAATTTTATGCATATGTTTTATATATATGTGTACTACGTTATCGGCAACAAAGAAATAGTTTTTGTTAAAATTCTTTCTCGGGATGTTTGGCCGTAGTCCAATGTTTTCTACAAAACCAGACGTTTCGGAAATGCCATTGACTTCTATCATCAGTGAAAATCGAGTGCGATAACGTGAGGTGGTATACGTTAGTGACCACAGTACTGTGGTTAAGGCTGAAGCAGTAAGTAGAAAGAAGTAGTTTCTATGGTAATATTTCATTTCGAAAACGATTTTAAATATAAATCTTAGAACATGGAAGTCATGTATGGTTCTCCATACCGATATTAATTTAAATCGTCTATGCGTGAAGATCCGCAACCACAGGCTAGCAGGCCTCAAAATAATTTTGTGGCCACATAATTATATAATTATATAAATACGTAGTTAATGCGTAATTATTTGCGTAGCTCAGTTTCTAAATAAGTATAATGTACCTAATTTTCGTAGATAAAGGGTCTCTAAAATAACATTATATTAGACGACTACCCCATAATAACAGAAATATCTATAAATAGTGAAAATAGTTTGAGGGTGGGGAATATTTTGTTAGAAATTATCGAACCGAATTCAAGTAAATGATTTTAAACATAAATCATAGAAAACGGAATTCATGTATGGTTCTCCATACCGATATTTTATCTTCCAAGGTACTTATGTTCAATTTATTTCAAAATAATGTTTGTTTAGTAACCTTGTTACTTTTTTCTCATTTCGTTACTCTTTAGTATACAGTACCAAGAATGCAAACATTCTTGTTTGGCTACAATGCTATCTTGAAAATTGTGAAACTTGCCGATAGTATTTTTTACTTCTCCTTAGCCTTCAAAACAATTGATACATTGTTTTCAAACGTTATGAATTGCTAAAGTTTTGTTTCCTTCATTTTAGTATTTAAGCAGTTTGCAAGTTTTATAAGTAAATAACTAATGTTAACCTTCTAAATTAATAGGACGATGTTTCTTAATAAAAAAGATAAGAATGGAACAGGAAATTTAATTTAATTTCAGGATTCCAAGATGCACGGAAATAAGTAACATTCAGTACCCTTCAAATACTTAATGACAGTCTTTTATGTTCACATGGCAACTACTTACTACACGACCTAACCTAAAACGTGTGTAGTTTAACGACGTAGCTTTAAAATCATTAAGAGTTTTATAATTATCATTAATGAAACAACTTAAATGATTGTAATATATCCTTAATGAAGTGCATTAAGAATTATGGCTTTTCAACACAGGCATTAATGCATTAGTGCATACTTAATTGACTCGAATTATGTTTTACTTTTAAATTGTCTATACTTCTGGAACTGAATATTTCAACAGAATTCTTTGTTGGTTCCTACATTTGCAAAATAAGGGCAAATGTTTGCATATATGTATTATAACGAGAAAAGGTGAAATAGGTGTGTGTTTTTAAAATAATAATAACAGTTCCTATATCATATCGACTTTGTAATAATCATTCAAAATTTTATTAAATAAAATTTCCAAAAATGACGAATTAAAATTTCGTCATTATAATAATTTTGTTTTGTGTATGCTCATCATACACACAATTATTGTCACTATACAAACATCATTTCACACATATGCATAAATATAATACAAAAGATATAAATTTACATGTATAAAAATAAATTTTTATAATATATAATGTGCTCTCGACTTGCTCAGATTGTATTTCTTTTTAAATTCCATATATTTTTTTTATATTATTACTTCCATGTTCCTTAAGGAAATGGAAGTATGGTGATGGCAAAAAAAATCGTGTTCGAGATTATTGCAGATTCTGATTGTACTACACTCAAAACATTAAAAAAGTCGTTTTTCGAAAAGTTTCTGTGTCTGTCTGTAGATTTTTTTCCTATGGCAAACGATAACAGCTGCAAATTCAAACAGAATCAAATAATTTTTTTCATACAGGCCTGGCTTGCAGAGTACTCAAGACCTATTGTTTTTGGTGAAGATCGGTTAAGGGAAAGGGCTAGTTTACCGGCATCGGTTTTCTTTTATCAATGGTATTTTCTTTGGCATACGATAACAGCCGCAAATTCAAACAGAATCAAATAATGTTTTGCATACAGCCCTGAATTGTAGAGTTCTCAAGACTTATAGTTTTTGGTGAAGATCAGTTAAGGAAAAGGGGTAGTTTACCTACAACGTTTTATGTTTTAACAAGGGTATTTTCTATGGCAAAAGATAACAGCCGCAAATTCAAACAGAATCAAATAATTTTTTGCATACAGCCTTGGTTTGCAGAGTACTCGAGATCTGTTGTTTTTGGTGCAGATCGGTTAGGGGGAAGGGGTAGTTTACCTGCAACGTTTTTTTATCATGGGTAATTTTTTATGGCAAACGATAAAAGCCGCAAATTCAAACAGAATCAAATAATTTTTTGCATACGTCCCTGAATTGTAGATATTGCAAGGACTTTTGATTTTGGTGAAGATCGGTTAAGGGGAAGGGGTAGTTTACCAGCAACCTTTTAATTTTTAACAACAGCAAAGTAATTGAAAATTCATTAAAACGTTTTCAAACAATGGTAATTGTTAAAAATAAAATAATTTTGTTGCCAGGCAATAAAATTATAATTTTTTCATTTTTGTGTAAATCATGTATGAGTGAAAATATATCGTTCGTGGCAGGTAAGCATATCTCAATTATGTCATGTTTACGTTTCCATTTTATTATTATGATTACTGCAATAAAAAGGCAGGGAAGACACACACACACAAAATTCGCGTTATTTCTGGCCTCACTCATGTTTATTTTCTTACATTTGCACGCTTTTTGAATGGAAAGTGCCGAAACCCACACCAACATAACGCGTGCAAGCCGAAAAAGTGTCCAGCGTGGATAGCGATTTGCTTCCTGTGGATCGCTGGGCAGTATAACTGCACGTGTTTACAGAGGAACGATTCATAGATAGACTTTTCGTCTTTAGGGAATGAACCCTCTGCAAGATGCTGAGGGTCCATGAGTGACTTCGGAGCGCTCCTTCTTTTCCACGTGTTTGTTCTGTGAAACGTACACTGTAGATTCGCAGCTTTATTCTAAGCAACACTCAATAGGAAATGTTGAAATTTTTTGTCCACGGTGTACCCTCATACACACTAAACCTGCTCTGATGTTTTAATTACGGACATCATAATATTAAAACTTTGGAAATTTCAGCACTATTTAATGGAGATCAATCATTAACTTATACAAGCTATCAATTTTATGCATATGTTTTATATATATGTGTACTACGTTATCGGCAACAAAGAAATAGTTTTTGTTAAAATTCTTTCTCGGGATGTTTGGCCGTAGTCCAATGTTTTCTACAAAACCAGACGTTTCGGAAATGCCATTGACTTCTATCATCAGTGAAAATCGAGTGCGATAACGTGAGGTGGTATACGTTAGTGACCACAGTACTGTGGTTAAGGCTGAAGCAGTAAGTAGAAAGAAGTAGTTTCTATGGTAATATTTCATTTCGAAAACGATTTTAAATATAAATCTTAGAACATGGAAGTCATGTATGGTTCTCCATACCGATATTAATTTAAATCGTCTATGCGTGAAGATCCGCAACCACAGGCTAGCAGGCCTCAAAATAATTTTGTGGCCACATAATTATATAATTATATAAATACGTAGTTAATGCGTAATTATTTGCGTAGCTCAGTTTCTAAATAAGTATAATGTACCTAATTTTCGTAGATAAAGGGTCTCTAAAATAACATTATTTTAGACGACTACCCCATAATAACAGAAATATCTATAAATAGTGAAAATAGTTTGAGGGTGGGGAATATTTTGTTAGAAATTATCGAACCGAATTCAAGTAAATGATTTTAAACATAAATCATAGAAAACGGAATTCATGTATGGTTCTCCATACCGATATTTTATCTTCCAAGGTACTTATGTTCAATTTATTTCAAAATAATGTTTGTTTAGTAACCTTGTTACTTTTTTCTCATTTCGTTACTCTTTAGTATACAGTACCAAGAATGCAAACATTCTTGTTTGGCTACAATGCTATCTTGAAAATTGTGAAACTTGCCGATAGTATTTTTTACTTCTCCTTAGCCTTCAAAACAATTGATACATTGTTTTCAAACGTTATGAATTGCTAAAGTTTTGTTTCCTTCATTTTAGTATTTAAGCAGTTTGCAAGTTTTATAAGTAAATAACTAATGTTAACCTTCTAAATTAATAGGACGATGTTTCTTAATAAAAAAGATAAGAATGGAACAGGAAATTTAATTTAATTTCAGGATTCCAAGATGCACGGAAATAAGTAACATTCAGTACCCTTCAAATACTTAATGACAGTCTTTTATGTTCACATGGCAACTACTTACTACACGACCTAACCTAAAACGTGTGTAGTTTAACGACGTAGCTTTAAAATCATTAAGAGTTTTATAATTATCATTAATGAAACAACTTAAATGATTGTAATATATCCTTAATGAAGTGCATTAAGAATTATGGCTTTTCAACACAGGCATTAATGCATTAGTGCATACTTAATTGACTCGAATTATGTTTTACTTTTAAATTGTCTATACTTCTGGAACTGAATATTTCAACAGAATTCTTTGTTGGTTCCTACATTTGCAAAATAAGGGCAAATGTTTGCATATATGTATTATAACGAGAAAAGGTGAAATAGGTGTGTGTTTTTAAAATAATAATAACAGTTCCTATATCATATCGACTTTGTAATAATCATTCAAAATTTTATTAAATAAAATTTCCAAAAATGACGAATTAAAATTTCGTCATTATAATAATTTTGTTTTGTGTATGCTCATCATACACACAATTATTGTCACTATACAAACATCATTTCACACATATGCATAAATATAATACAAAAGATATAAATTTACATGTATAAAAATAAATTTTTATAATATATAATGTGCTCTCGACTTGCTCAGATTGTATTTCTTTTTAAATTCCATATTTTTTTTTTATATTATTACTTCCATGTTCCTTAAGGAAATGGAAGTATGGTGATGGCAAAAAAAATCGTGTTCGAGATTATTGCAGATTCTGATTGTACTACACTCAAAACATTAAAAAAGTCGTTTTTCGAAAAGTTTCTGTGTCTGTCTGTAGATTTTTTTCCTATGGCAAACGATAACAGCTGCAAATTCAAACAGAATCAAATAATTTTTTTCATACAGGCCTGGCTTGCAGAGTACTCAAGACCTATTGTTTTTGGTGAAGATCGGTTAAGGGAAAGGGCTAGTTTACCGGCATCGGTTTTCTTTTATCAATGGTATTTTCTTTGGCATACGATAACAGCCGCAAATTCAAACAGAATCAAATAATGTTTTGCATACAGCCCTGAATTGTAGAGTTCTCAAGACTTATAGTTTTTGGTGAAGATCAGTTAAGGAAAAGGGGTAGTTTACCTACAACGTTTTATGTTTTAACAAGGGTATTTTCTATGGCAAAAGATAACAGCCGCAAATTCAAACAGAATCAAATAATTTTTTGCATACAGCCTTGGTTTGCAGAGTACTCGAGATCTGTTGTTTTTGGTGCAGATCGGTTAAGGGGAAGGGGTAGTTTACCTGCAACGTTTTTTTATCATGGGTAATTTTTTATGGCAAACGATAAAAGCCGCAAATTCAAACAGAATCAAATAATTTTTTGCATACGTCCCTGAATTGTAGATATTGCAAGGACTTTTGATTTTGGTGAAGATCGGTTAAGGGGAAGGGGTAGTTTACCAGCAACCTTTTAATTTTTAACAACAGCAAAGTAATTGAAAATTCATTAAAACGTTTTCAAACAATGGTAATTGTTAAAAATAAAATAATTTTGTTGCCAGGCAATAAAATTATAATTTTTTCATTTTTGTGTAAATCATGTATGAGTGAAAATATATCGTTCGTGGCAGGTAAGCATATCTCAATTATGTCATGTTTACGTTTCCATTTTATTATTATGATTACTGCAATAAAAAGGCAGGGAAGACACACACACACAAAATTCGCGTTATTTCTGGCCTCACTCATGTTTATTTTCTTACATTTGCACGCTTTTTGAATGGAAAGTGCCGAAACCCACACCAACATAACGCGTGCAAGCCGAAAAAGTGTCCAGCGTGGATAGCGATTTGCTTCCTGTGGATCGCTGGGCAGTATAACTGCACGTGTTTACAGAGGAACGATTCATAGATAGACTTTTCGTCTTTAGGGAATGAACCCTCTGCAAGATGCTGAGGGTCCATGAGTGACTTCGGAGCGCTCCTTCTTTTCCACGTGTTTGTTCTGTGAAACGTACACTGTAGATTCGCAGCTTTATTCTAAGCAACACTCAATAGGAAATGTTGAAATTTTTTGTCCACGGTGTACCCTCATACACACTAAACCTGCTCTGATGTTTTAATTACGGACATCATAATATTAAAACTTTGGAAATTTCAGCACTATTTAATGGAGATCAATCATTAACTTATACAAGCTATCAATTTTATGCATATGTTTTATATATATGTGTACTACGTTATCGGCAACAAAGAAATAGTTTTTGTTAAAATTCTTTCTCGGGATGTTTGGCCGTAGTCCAATGTTTTCTACAAAACCAGACGTTTCGGAAATGCCATTGACTTCTATCATCAGTGAAAATCGAGTGCGATAACGTGAGGTGGTATACGTTAGTGACCACAGTACTGTGGTTAAGGCTGAAGCAGTAAGTAGAAAGAAGTAGTTTCTATGGTAATATTTCATTTCGAAAACGATTTTAAATATAAATCTTAGAACATGGAAGTCATGTATGGTTCTCCATACCGATATTAATTTAAATCGTCTATGCGTGAAGATCCGCAACCACAGGCTAGCAGGCCTCAAAATAATTTTGTGGCCACATAATTATATAATTATATAAATACGTAGTTAATGCGTAATTATTTGCGTAGCTCAGTTTCTAAATAAGTATAATGTACCTAATTTTCGTAGATAAAGGGTCTCTAAAATAACATTATATTAGACGACTACCCCATAATAACAGAAATATCTATAAATAGTGAAAATAGTTTGAGGGTGGGGAATATTTTGTTAGAAATTATCGAACCGAATTCAAGTAAATGATTTTAAACATAAATCATAGAAAACGGAATTCATGTATGGTTCTCCATACCGATATTTTATCTTCCAAGGTACTTATGTTCAATTTATTTCAAAATAATGTTTGTTTAGTAACCTTGTTACTTTTTTCTCATTTCGTTACTCTTTAGTATACAGTACCAAGAATGCAAACATTCTTGTTTGGCTACAATGCTATCTTGAAAATTGTGAAACTTGCCGATAGTATTTTTTACTTCTCCTTAGCCTTCAAAACAATTGATACATTGTTTTCAAACGTTATGAATTGCTAAAGTTTTGTTTCCTTCATTTTAGTATTTAAGCAGTTTGCAAGTTTTATAAGTAAATAACTAATGTTAACCTTCTAAATTAATAGGACGATGTTTCTTAATAAAAAAGATAAGAATGGAACAGGAAATTTAATTTAATTTCAGGATTCCAAGATGCACGGAAATAAGTAACATTCAGTACCCTTCAAATACTTAATGACAGTCTTTTATGTTCACATGGCAACTACTTACTACACGACCTAACCTAAAACGTGTGTAGTTTAACGACGTAGCTTTAAAATCATTAAGAGTTTTATAATTATCATTAATGAAACAACTTAAATGATTGTAATATATCCTTAATGAAGTGCATTAAGAATTATGGCTTTTCAACACAGGCATTAATGCATTAGTGCATACTTAATTGACTCGAATTATGTTTTACTTTTAAATTGTCTATACTTCTGGAACTGAATATTTCAACAGAATTCTTTGTTGGTTCCTACATTTGCAAAATAAGGGCAAATGTTTGCATATATGTATTATAACGAGAAAAGGTGAAATAGGTGTGTGTTTTTAAAATAATAATAACAGTTCCTATATCATATCGACTTTGTAATAATCATTCAAAATTTTATTAAATAAAATTTCCAAAAATGACGAATTAAAATTTCGTCATTATAATAATTTTGTTTTGTGTATGCTCATCATACACACAATTATTGTCACTATACAAACATCATTTCACACATATGCATAAATATAATACAAAAGATATAAATTTACATGTATAAAAATAAATTTTTATAATATATAATGTGCTCTCGACTTGCTCAGATTGTATTTCTTTTTAAATTCCATATATTTTTTTTATATTATTACTTCCATGTTCCTTAAGGAAATGGAAGTATGGTGATGGCAAAAAAAATCGTGTTCGAGATTATTGCAGATTCTGATTGTACTACACTCAAAACATTAAAAAAGTCGTTTTTCGACAAGTTTCTGTGTCTGTCTGTAGATTTTTTTCCTATGGCAAACGATAACAGCTGCAAATTCAAACAGAATCAAATAATTTTTTTCATACAGGCCTGGCTTGCAGAGTACTCAAGACCTATTGTTTTTGGTGAAGATCGGTTAAGGGAAAGGGCTAGTTTACCGGCATCGGTTTTCTTTTATCAATGGTATTTTCTTTGGCATACGATAACAGCCGCAAATTCAAACAGAATCAAATAATGTTTTGCATACAGCCCTGAATTGTAGAGTTCTCAAGACTTATAGTTTTTGGTGAAGATCAGTTAAGGAAAAGGGGTAGTTTACCTACAACGTTTTATGTTTTAACAAGGGTATTTTCTATGGCAAAAGATAACAGCCGCAAATTCAAACAGAATCAAATAATTTTTTGCATACAGCCTTGGTTTGCAGAGTACTCGAGATCTGTTGTTTTTGGTGCAGATCGGTTAAGGGGAAGGGGTAGTTTACCTGCAACGTTTTTTTATCATGGGTAATTTTTTATGGCAAACGATAAAAGCCGCAAATTCAAACAGAATCAAATAATTTTTTGCATACGTCCCTGAATTGTAGATATTGCAAGGACTTTTGATTTTGGTGAAGATCGGTTAAGGGGAAGGGGTAGTTTACCAGCAACCTTTTAATTTTTAACAACAGCAAAGTAATTGAAAATTCATTAAAACGTTTTCAAACAATGGTAATTGTTAAAAATAAAATAATTTTGTTGCCAGGCAATAAAATTATAATTTTTTCATTTTTGTGTAAATCATGTATGAGTGAAAATATATCGTTCGTGGCAGGTAAGCATATCTCAATTATGTCATGTTTACGTTTCCATTTTATTATTATGATTACTGCAATAAAAAGGCAGGGAAGACACACACACACAAAATTCGCGTTATTTCTGGCCTCACTCATGTTTATTTTCTTACATTTGCACGCTTTTTGAATGGAAAGTGCCGAAACCCACACCAACATAACGCGTGCAAGCCGAAAAAGTGTCCAGCGTGGATAGCGATTTGCTTCCTGTGGATCGCTGGGCAGTATAACTGCACGTGTTTACAGAGGAACGATTCATAGATAGACTTTTCGTCTTTAGGGAATGAACCCTCTGCAAGATGCTGAGGGTCCATGAGTGACTTCGGAGCGCTCCTTCTTTTCCACGTGTTTGTTCTGTGAAACGTACACTGTAGATTCGCAGCTTTATTCTAAGCAACACTCAATAGGAAATGTTGAAATTTTTTGTCCACGGTGTACCCTCATACACACTAAACCTGCTCTGATGTTTTAATTACGGACATCATAATATTAAAACTTTGGAAATTTCAGCACTATTTAATGGAGATCAATCATTAACTTATACAAGCTATCAATTTTATGCATATGTTTTATATATATGTGTACTACGTTATCGGCAACAAAGAAATAGTTTTTGTTAAAATTCCTTCTCGGGATGTTTGGCCGTAGTCCAATGTTTTCTACAAAACCATACGTTTCGGCAATGCCATTGACTTCTATCATCAGTGAAAATCGAGTGCGATTGCGATAACGTGAGGTGGTATACGTTAGTGACCAGAGTACTGTGGTTAAGGCTGAAGCAGTAAGTAGAAAGAAGTAGTTTCTATGGTAATATTTCATTTCGAAAACGATTTTAAATATAAATCTTAGAACATGGAAGTCATGTATGGTTCTCCATACCGATATTAATTTAAATCGTCTATGCGTGAAGATCCGCAACCACAGGCTAGCAGGCCTCAAAATAATTTTGTGGCCACATAATTATATAATTATATAAATACGTAGTTAATGCGTAATTATTTGCGTAGCTCAGTTTCTAAATAAGTATAATGTACCTAATTTTCGTAGATAAAGGGTCTCTAAAATAACATTATATTAGACGACTACCCCATAATAACAGAAATATCTATAAATAGTGAAAATAGTTTGAGGGTGGGGAATATTTTGTTAGAAATTATCGAACCGAATTCAAGTAAATGATTTTAAACATAAATCATAGAAAACGGAATTCATGTATGGTTCTCCATACCGATATTTTATCTTCCAAGGTACTTATGTTCAATTTATTTCAAAATAATGTTTGTTTAGTAACCTTGTTACTTTTTTCTCATTTCGTTACTCTTTAGTATACAGTACCAAGAATGCAAACATTCTTGTTTGGCTACAATGCTATCTTGAAAATTGTGAAACTTGCCGATAGTATTTTTTACTTCTCCTTAGCCTTCAAAACAATTGATACATTGTTTTCAAACGTTATGAATTGCTAAAGTTTTGTTTCCTTCATTTTAGTATTTAAGCAGTTTGCAAGTTTTATAAGTAAATAACTAATGTTAACCTTCTAAATTAATAGGACGATGTTTCTTAATAAAAAAGATAAGAATGGAACAGGAAATTTAATTTAATTTCAGGATTCCAAGATGCACGGAAATAAGTAACATTCAGTACCCTTCAAATACTTAATGACAGTCTTTTATGTTCACATGGCAACTACTTACTACACGACCTAACCTAAAACGTGTGTAGTTTAACGACGTAGCTTTAAAATCATTAAGAGTTTTATAATTATCATTAATGAAACAACTTAAATGATTGTAATATATCCTTAATGAAGTGCATTAAGAATTATGGCTTTTCAACACAGGCATTAATGCATTAGTGCATACTTAATTGACTCGAATTATGTTTTACTTTTAAATTGTCTATACTTCTGGAACTGAATATTTCAACAGAATTCTTTGTTGGTTCCTACATTTGCAAAATAAGGGCAAATGTTTGCATATATGTATTATAACGAGAAAAGGTGAAATAGGTGTGTGTTTTTAAAATAATAATAACAGTTCCTATATCATATCGACTTTGTAATAATCATTCAAAATTTTATTAAATAAAATTTCCAAAAATGACGAATTAAAATTTCGTTATTATAATAATTTTGTTTTGTGTATGCTCATCATACACACAATTATTGTCACTATACAAACATCATTTCACACATATGCATAAATATAATACAAAAGATATAAATTTACATGTATAAAAATAAATTTTTATAATATATAATGTGCTCTCGACTTGCTCAGATTGTATTTCTTTTTAAATTCCATATTTTTTTTTTATATTATTACTTCCATGTTCCTTAAGGAAATGGAAGTATGGTGATGGCAAAAAAAATCGTGTTCGAGATTATTGCAGATTCTGATTGTACTACACTCATAACATTAAAAAAAGTCGTTTTTCGAAAAGTGTCTGTGTCTGTCTGTAGATTTTTTTTCTATGGCAAACGATAACAGCTGCAAATTCAAACAGAATCAAATAATTTTTTTCATACAGGCCTGGCTTGCAGAGTACTCAAGATCTATTGTTTTTGGTGAAGAGCGGTTAAGGGAAAGGGGTAGTTTACCGGCATCGGTTTTTTTTTATCAATGGTAATTTTCTTTTGGCATACGATAACAGCCGCAAAATCAAACAGAATCAAATAATGTTTGGCATACAGCCCTGAATTGTAGAGTTCTCATGACTTGTAGTTTTTGGTGAAGATCGGTTAAGGGAAAGGGGTAATTTACCTACAACGTTTTATGTTTTAACAAGGGTATTTTCTATGGCAAAAGATAACAGCCGCAAATTCAAACAGAATCAAATAATTTTTTGCATACAGCCTTGATTTGCAGAGTACTAAAGATCTGTTGTTTGTGGTGCAGATCGGTTAAGGGGAAGGGGTAGTTTACCTGCAACGTTTTTTTATCATGGGTAATTTTCTATGGCAAACGATAAAAGCCGCAAATTCAAACAGAATCAAATACTTTTTTGCATACGTCCCTGAATTGTAGATATTGCAAGGACTTTTGATTTTGGTTAAGATCGGTTAAGGGGAAGGGGTAGTTTACCAGAAACCTTTTAATTTTTAACAACAGTAAAGTACTTGAAAATTCATTAAAACCTTTTCAAACAATGGTAATTGTTAAAAATAAAATAATTTTGTTGCCAGGCAATAAAATTATAATTTTTTCATTTTTGTGTAAATCATGTATGAGTGAAAATATATCGTTCGTGGCAGGTAAGCATATCTCAATTATGTCATGTTTACGTTTCCATTTTATTATTATGATTACTGCAATAAAAAGGCAGGGAAGACACACACACACAAAATTCGCGTTATTTCTGGCCTCACTCATGTTTATTTTCTTACATTTGCACGCTTTTTGAATGGAAAGTGCCGAAACCCACACCAACATAACGCGTGCAAGCCGAAAAAGTGTCCAGCGTGGATAGCGATTTGCTTCCTGTGGATCGCTGGGCAGTATAACTGCACGTGTTTACAGAGGAACGATTCATAGATAGACTTTTCGTCTTTAGGGAATGAACCCTCTGCAAGATGCTGAGGGTCCATGAGTGACTTCGGAGCGCTCCTTCTTTTCCACGTGTTTGTTCTGTGAAACGTACACTGTAGATTCGCAGCTTTATTCTAAGCAACACTCAATAGGAAATGTTGAAATTTTTTGTCCACGGTGTACCCTCATACACACTAAACCTGCTCTGATGTTTTAATTACGGACATCATAATATTAAAACTTTGGAAATTTCAGCACTATTTAATGGAGATCAATCATTAACTTATACAAGCTATCAATTTTATGCATATGTTTTATATATATGTGTACTACGTTATCGGCAACAAAGAAATAGTTTTTGTTAAAATTCTTTCTCGGGATGTTTGGCCGTAGTCCAATGTTTTCTACAAAACCAGACGTTTCGGAAATGCCATTGACTTCTATCATCAGTGAAAATCGAGTGCGATAACGTGAGGTGGTATACGTTAGTGACCACAGTACTGTGGTTAAGGCTGAAGCAGTAAGTAGAAAGATGTAGTTTCTATGGTAATATTTCATTTCGAAAACGATTTTAAATATAAATCTTAGAACATGGAAGTCATGTATGGTTCTCCATACCGATATTAATTTAAATCGTCTATGCGTGAAGATCCGCAACCACAGGCTAGCAGGCCTCAAAATAATTTTGTGGCCACATAATTATATAATTATATAAATACGTAGTTAATGCGTAATTATTTGCGTAGCTCAGTTTCTAAATAAGTATAATGTACCTAATTTTCGTAGATAAAGGGTCTCTAAAATAACATTATATTAGACGACTACCCCATAATAACAGAAATATCTATAAATAGTGAAAATAGTTTGAGGGTGGGGAATATTTTGTTAGAAATTATCGAACCGAATTCAAGTAAATGATTTTAAACATAAATCATAGAAAACGGAATTCATGTATGGTTCTCCATACCGATATTTTATCTTCCAAGGCACTTATGTTCAATTTATTTCAAAATAATGTTTGTTTAGTAACCTTGTTACTTTTTTCTCATTTCGTTACTCTTTAGTATACAGTACCAAGAATGCAAACATTCTTGTTTGGCTACAATGCTATCTTGAAAATTGTGAAACTTGCCGATAGTATTTTTTACTTCTCCTTAGCCTTCAAAACAATTGATACATTGTTTTCAAACGTTATGAATTGCTAAAGTTTTGTTTCCTTCATTTTAGTATTTAAGCAGTTTGCAAGTTTTATAAGTAAATAACTAATGTTAACCTTCTAAATTAATAGGACGATGTTTCTTAATAAAAAAGATAAGAATGGAACAGGAAATTTAATTTAATTTCAGGATTCCAAGATGCACGGAAATAAGTAACATTCAGTACCCTTCAAATACTTAATGACAGTCTTTTATGTTCACATGGCAACTACTTACTACACGACCTAACCTAAAACGTGTGTAGTTTAACGACGTAGCTTTAAAATCATTAAGAGTTTTATAATTATCATTAATGAAACAACTTAAATGATTGTAATATATCCTTAATGAAGTGCATTAAGAATTATGGCTTTTCAACACAGGCATTAATGCATTAGTGCATACTTAATTGACTCGAATTATGTTTTACTTTTAAATTGTCTATACTTCTGGAACTGAATATTTCAACAGAATTCTTTGTTGGTTCCTACATTTGCAAAATAAGGGCAAATGTTTGCATATATGTATTATAACGAGAAAAGGTGAAATAGGTGTGTGTTTTTAAAATAATAATAACAGTTCCTATATCATATCGACTTTGTAATAATCATTCAAAATTTTATTAAATAAAATTTCCAAAAATGACGAATTAAAATTTCGTCATTATAATAATTTTGTTTTGTGTATGCTCATCATACACACAATTATTGTCACTATACAAACATCATTTCACACATATGCATAAATATAATACAAAAGATATAAATTTACATGTATAAAAATAAATTTTTATAATATATAATGTGCTCTCGACTTGCTCAGATTGTATTTCTTTTTAAATTCCATATTTTTTTTTTATATTATTACTTCCATGTTCCTTAAGGAAATGGAAGTATGGTGATGGCAAAAAAAATCGTGTTCGAGATTATTGCAGATTCTGATTGTACTACACTCAAAACATTAAAAAAGTCGTTTTTCGACAAGTTTCTGTGTCTGTCTGTAGATTTTTTTCCTATGGCAAACGATAACAGCTGCAAATTCAAACAGAATCAAATAATTTTTTTCATACAGGCCTGGCTTGCAGAGTACTCAAGACCTATTGTTTTTGGTGAAGATCGGTTAAGGGAAAGGGCTAGTTTACCGGCATCGGTTTTCTTTTATCAATGGTATTTTCTTTGGCATACGATAACAGCCGCAAATTCAAACAGAATCAAATAATGTTTTGCATACAGCCCTGAATTGTAGAGTTCTCAAGACTTATAGTTTTTGGTGAAGATCAGTTAAGGAAAAGGGGTAGTTTACCTACAACGTTTTATGTTTTAACAAGGGTATTTTCTATGGCAAAAGATAACAGCCGCAAATTCAAACAGAATCAAATAATTTTTTGCATACAGCCTTGGTTTGCAGAGTACTCGAGATCTGTTGTTTTTGGTGCAGATCGGTTAAGGGGAAGGGGTAGTTTACCTGCAACGTTTTTTTATCATGGGTAATTTTTTATGGCAAACGATAAAAGCCGCAAATTCAAACAGAATCAAATAATTTTTTGCATACGTCCCTGAATTGTAGATATTGCAAGGACTTTTGATTTTGGTGAAGATCGGTTAAGGGGAAGGGGTAGTTTACCAGCAACCTTTTAATTTTTAACAACAGCAAAGTAATTGAAAATTCATTAAAACGTTTTCAAACAATGGTAATTGTTAAAAATAAAATAATTTTGTTGCCAGGCAATAAAATTATAATTTTTTCATTTTTGTGTAAATCATGTATGAGTGAAAATATATCGTTCGTGGCAGGTAAGCATATCTCAATTATGTCATGTTTACGTTTCCATTTTATTATTATGATTACTGCAATAAAAAGGCAGGGAAGACACACACACACAAAATTCGCGTTATTTCTGGCCTCACTCATGTTTATTTTCTTACATTTGCACGCTTTTTGAATGGAAAGTGCCGAAACCCACACCAACATAACGCGTGCAAGCCGAAAAAGTGTCCAGCGTGGATAGCGATTTGCTTCCTGTGGATCGCTGGGCAGTATAACTGCACGTGTTTACAGAGGAACGATTCATAGATAGACTTTTCGTCTTTAGGGAATGAACCCTCTGCAAGATGCTGAGGGTCCATGAGTGACTTCGGAGCGCTCCTTCTTTTCCACGTGTTTGTTCTGTGAAACGTACACTGTAGATTCGCAGCTTTATTCTAAGCAACACTCAATAGGAAATGTTGAAATTTTTTGTCCACGGTGTACCCTCATACACACTAAACCTGCTCTGATGTTTTAATTACGGACATCATAATATTAAAACTTTGGAAATTTCAGCACTATTTAATGGAGATCAATCATTAACTTATACAAGCTATCAATTTTATGCATATGTTTTATATATATGTGTACTACGTTATCGGCAACAAAGAAATAGTTTTTGTTAAAATTCCTTCTCGGGATGTTTGGCCGTAGTCCAATGTTTTCTACAAAACCATACGTTTCGGCAATGCCATTGACTTCTATCATCAGTGAAAATCGAGTGCGATTGCGATAACGTGAGGTGGTATACGTTAGTGACCAGAGTACTGTGGTTAAGGCTGAAGCAGTAAGTAGAAAGAAGTAGTTTCTATGGTAATATTTCATTTCGAAAACGATTTTAAATATAAATCTTAGAACATGGAAGTCATGTATGGTTCTCCATACCGATATTAATTTAAATCGTCTATGCGTGAAGATCCGCAACCACAGGCTAGCAGGCCTCAAAATAATTTTGTGGCCACATAATTATATAATTATATAAATACGTAGTTAATGCGTAATTATTTGCGTAGCTCAGTTTCTAAATAAGTATAATGTACCTAATTTTCGTAGATAAAGGGTCTCTAAAATAACATTATATTAGACGACTACCCCATAATAACAGAAATATCTATAAATAGTGAAAATAGTTTGAGGGTGGGGAATATTTTGTTAGAAATTATCGAACCGAATTCAAGTAAATGATTTTAAACATAAATCATAGAAAACGGAATTCATGTATGGTTCTCCATACCGATATTTTATCTTCCAAGGTACTTATGTTCAATTTATTTCAAAATAATGTTTGTTTAGTAACCTTGTTACTTTTTTCTCATTTCGTTACTCTTTAGTATACAGTACCAAGAATGCAAACATTCTTGTTTGGCTACAATGCTATCTTGAAAATTGTGAAACTTGCCGATAGTATTTTTTACTTCTCCTTAGCCTTCAAAACAATTGATACATTGTTTTCAAACGTTATGAATTGCTAAAGTTTTGTTTCCTTCATTTTAGTATTTAAGCAGTTTGCAAGTTTTATAAGTAAATAACTAATGTTAACCTTCTAAATTAATAGGACGATGTTTCTTAATAAAAAAGATAAGAATGGAACAGGAAATTTAATTTAATTTCAGGATTCCAAGATGCACGGAAATAAGTAACATTCAGTACCCTTCAAATACTTAATGACAGTCTTTTATGTTCACATGGCAACTACTTACTACACGACCTAACCTAAAACGTGTGTAGTTTAACGACGTAGCTTTAAAATCATTAAGAGTTTTATAATTATCATTAATGAAACAACTTAAATGATTGTAATATATCCTTAATGAAGTGCATTAAGAATTATGGCTTTTCAACACAGGCATTAATGCATTAGTGCATACTTAATTGACTCGAATTATGTTTTACTTTTAAATTGTCTATACTTCTGGAACTGAATATTTCAACAGAATTCTTTGTTGGTTCCTACATTTGCAAAATAAGGGCAAATGTTTGCATATATGTATTATAACGAGAAAAGGTGAAATAGGTGTGTGTTTTTAAAATAATAATAACAGTTCCTATATCATATCGACTTTGTAATAATCATTCAAAATTTTATTAAATAAAATTTCCAAAAATGACGAATTAAAATTTCGTTATTATAATAATTTTGTTTTGTGTATGCTCATCATACACACAATTATTGTCACTATACAAACATCATTTCACACATATGCATAAATATAATACAAAAGATATAAATTTACATGTATAAAAATAAATTTTTATAATATATAATGTGCTCTCGACTTGCTCAGATTGTATTTCTTTTTAAATTCCATATTTTTTTTTTATATTATTACTTCCATGTTCCTTAAGGAAATGGAAGTATGGTGATGGCAAAAAAAATCGTGTTCGAGATTATTGCAGATTCTGATTGTACTACACTCATAACATTAAAAAAAGTCGTTTTTCGAAAAGTGTCTGTGTCTGTCTGTAGATTTTTTTTCTATGGCAAACGATAACAGCTGCAAATTCAAACAGAATCAAATAATTTTTTTCATACAGGCCTGGCTTGCAGAGTACTCAAGATCTATTGTTTTTGGTGAAGAGCGGTTAAGGGAAAGGGGTAGTTTACCGGCATCGGTTTTTTTTTATCAATGGTAATTTTCTTTTGGCATACGATAACAGCCGCAAAATCAAACAGAATCAAATAATGTTTGGCATACAGCCCTGAATTGTAGAGTTCTCATGACTTGTAGTTTTTGGTGAAGATCGGTTAAGGGAAAGGGGTAATTTACCTACAACGTTTTATGTTTTAACAAGGGTATTTTCTATGGCAAAAGATAACAGCCGCAAATTCAAACAGAATCAAATAATTTTTTGCATACAGCCTTGATTTGCAGAGTACTAAAGATCTGTTGTTTGTGGTGCAGATCGGTTAAGGGGAAGGGGTAGTTTACCTGCAACGTTTTTTTATCATGGGTAATTTTCTATGGCAAACGATAAAAGCCGCAAATTCAAACAGAATCAAATACTTTTTTGCATACGTCCCTGAATTGTAGATATTGCAAGGACTTTTGATTTTGGTTAAGATCGGTTAAGGGGAAGGGGTAGTTTACCAGAAACCTTTTAATTTTTAACAACAGTAAAGTACTTGAAAATTCATTAAAACCTTTTCAAACAATGGTAATTGTTAAAAATAAAATAATTTTGTTGCCAGGCAATAAAATTATAATTTTTTCATTTTTGTGTAAATCATGTATGAGTGAAAATATATCGTTCGTGGCAGGTAAGCATATCTCAATTATGTCATGTTTACGTTTCCATTTTATTATTATGATTACTGCAATAAAAAGGCAGGGAAGACACACACACACAAAATTCGCGTTATTTCTGGCCTCACTCATGTTTATTTTCTTACATTTGCACGCTTTTTGAATGGAAAGTGCCGAAACCCACACCAACATAACGCGTGCAAGCCGAAAAAGTGTCCAGCGTGGATAGCGATTTGCTTCCTGTGGATCGCTGGGCAGTATAACTGCACGTGTTTACAGAGGAACGATTCATAGATAGACTTTTCGTCTTTAGGGAATGAACCCTCTGCAAGATGCTGAGGGTCCATGAGTGACTTCGGAGCGCTCCTTCTTTTCCACGTGTTTGTTCTGTGAAACGTACACTGTAGATTCGCAGCTTTATTCTAAGCAACACTCAATAGGAAATGTTGAAATTTTTTGTCCACGGTGTACCCTCATACACACTAAACCTGCTCTGATGTTTTAATTACGGACATCATAATATTAAAACTTTGGAAATTTCAGCACTATTTAATGGAGATCAATCATTAACTTATACAAGCTATCAATTTTATGCATATGTTTTATATATATGTGTACTACGTTATCGGCAACAAAGAAATAGTTTTTGTTAAAATTCTTTCTCGGGATGTTTGGCCGTAGTCCAATGTTTTCTACAAAACCAGACGTTTCGGAAATGCCATTGACTTCTATCATCAGTGAAAATCGAGTGCGATAACGTGAGGTGGTATACGTTAGTGACCACAGTACTGTGGTTAAGGCTGAAGCAGTAAGTAGAAAGATGTAGTTTCTATGGTAATATTTCATTTCGAAAACGATTTTAAATATAAATCTTAGAACATGGAAGTCATGTATGGTTCTCCATACCGATATTAATTTAAATCGTCTATGCGTGAAGATCCGCAACCACAGGCTAGCAGGCCTCAAAATAATTTTGTGGCCACATAATTATATAATTATATAAATACGTAGTTAATGCGTAATTATTTGCGTAGCTCAGTTTCTAAATAAGTATAATGTACCTAATTTTCGTAGATAAAGGGTCTCTAAAATAACATTATATTAGACGACTACCCCATAATAACAGAAATATCTATAAATAGTGAAAATAGTTTGAGGGTGGGGAATATTTTGTTAGAAATTATCGAACCGAATTCAAGTAAATGATTTTAAACATAAATCATAGAAAACGGAATTCATGTATGGTTCTCCATACCGATATTTTATCTTCCAAGGCACTTATGTTCAATTTATTTCAAAATAATGTTTGTTTAGTAACCTTGTTACTTTTTTCTCATTTCGTTACTCTTTAGTATACAGTACCAAGAATGCAAACATTCTTGTTTGGCTACAATGCTATCTTGAAAATTGTGAAACTTGCCGATAGTATTTTTTACTTCTCCTTAGCCTTCAAAACAATTGATACATTGTTTTCAAACGTTATGAATTGCTAAAGTTTTGTTTCCTTCATTTTAGTATTTAAGCAGTTTGCAAGTTTTATAAGTAAATAACTAATGTTAACCTTCTAAATTAATAGGACGATGTTTCTTAATAAAAAAGATAAGAATGGAACAGGAAATTTAATTTAATTTCAGGATTCCAAGATGCACGGAAATAAGTAACATTCAGTACCCTTCAAATACTTAATGACAGTCTTTTATGTTCACATGGCAACTACTTACTACACGACCTAACCTAAAACGTGTGTAGTTTAACGACGTAGCTTTAAAATCATTAAGAGTTTTATAATTATCATTAATGAAACAACTTAAATGATTGTAATATATCCTTAATGAAGTGCATTAAGAATTATGGCTTTTCAACACAGGCATTAATGCATTAGTGCATACTTAATTGACTCGAATTATGTTTTACTTTTAAATTGTCTATACTTCTGGAACTGAATATTTCAACAGAATTCTTTGTTGGTTCCTACATTTGCAAAATAAGGGCAAATGTTTGCATATATGTATTATAACGAGAAAAGGTGAAATAGGTGTGTGTTTTTAAAATAATAATAACAGTTCCTATATCATATCGACTTTGTAATAATCATTCAAAATTTTATTAAATAAAATTTCCAAAAATGACGAATTAAAATTTCGTCATTATAATAATTTTGTTTTGTGTATGCTCATCATACACACAATTATTGTCACTATACAAACATCATTTCACACATATGCATAAATATAATACAAAAGATATAAATTTACATGTATAAAAATAAATTTTTATAATATATAATGTGCTCTCGACTTGCTCAGATTGTATTTCTTTTTAAATTCCATATTTTTTTTTTATATTATTACTTCCATGTTCCTTAAGGAAATGGAAGTATGGTGATGGCAAAAAAAATCGTGTTCGAGATTATTGCAGATTCTGATTGTACTACACTCAAAACATTAAAAAAGTCGTTTTTCGAAAAGTTTCTGTGTCTGTCTGTAGATTTTTTTCCTATGGCAAACGATAACAGCTGCAAATTCAAACAGAATCAAATAATTTTTTTCATACAGGCCTGGCTTGCAGAGTACTCAAGACCTATTGTTTTTGGTGAAGATCGGTTAAGGGAAAGGGGTAGTTTACCGGCATCGGTTTTCTTTTATCAATCGTATTTTCTTTGGCATACGATAACAGCCGCAAATTCAAACAGAATCAAATAATGTTTTGCATACAGCCCTAAATTGTAGAGTTCTCAAGACTTATAGTTTTTGGTGAAGATCGGTTAAGGAAAAGGGGTAGTTTACCTACAACGTTTTATGTTTTAACAAGGGTATTTTCTATGGCAAAAGATAACAGCCGCAAATTCAAACAGAATCAAATAATTTTTTGCATACAGCCTTGGTTTGCAGAGTGCTCGAGATCTGTTGTTTTTGGTGCAGATCGGTTAAGGGGAAGGGGTAGTTTACCTGCAACGTTTTTTTATCATGGGTAATTTTTTATGGCAAACGATAAAAGCCGCAAATTCAAACAGAATCAAATAATTTTTTGCATACGTCCCTGAATTGTAGATATTGCAAGGACTTTTAATTTTGGTGAAGATCGGTTAAGGGGAAGGGGTAGTTTACCAGCAACCTTTTAATTTTTTACAACAGCAAAGTACTTGAAAATTCATTAAAACGTTTTCAAACAATGGTAATTGTTAAAAATACAATAATTTTGTTGCCAGGCAATAAAATTATAATTTTTTCATTTTTGTGTAAATCATGTATGAGTGAAAATATATCGTTCGTGGCAGGTAAGCATATCTCAATTATGTAATGTTTACGTTTCCATTTTATTATTATGATTACTGCTATAAAAAAAAGCAGGGAAGACACACACACACAAAATTCGCGTTATTTCTGGCCTCACTCATGTTTATTTTCTTACATTTGCACGCTTTTTGAATGGAAAGTGCCGAAACCCACACCAACATAACGCGTGCAAGCCGAAAAAGTGTCCAGCGTGGATAGCGATTTGCTTCCTGTGGATCGCTGGGCAGTATAACTGCACGTGTTTACAGAGGAACGATTCATAGATAGACTTTTCGTCTTTAGGGAATGAACCCTCTGCAAGATGCTGAGGGTCCATGAGTGACTTCGGAGCGCTCCTTCTTTTCCACGTGTTTGTTCTGTGAAACGTACACTGTAGATTCGCAGCTTTATTCTAAGCAACACTCAATAAGAAATGTTGAAATTTTTTGTCCACGGTGTACCCTCATACACACTAAACCTGCTCTGATGTTTTAATTACGGACATCATAATATTAAAACTTTGGAAATTTCAGCACTATTTAATGGAGATCAATCATTAACTTATACAAGCTATCAATTTTATGCATATGTTTTATATATATGTGTACTACGTTATCGGCAACAAAGAAATAGTTTTTGTTAAAATTCTTTCTCGGGATGTTTGGCCGTAGTCCAATGTTTTCTACAAAACCAGACGTTTCGGAAATGCCATTGACTTCTATCATCAGTGAAAATCGAGTGCGATAACGTGAGGTGGTATACGTTAGTGACCACAGTACTGTGGTTAAGGCTGAAGCAGTAAGTGGAAAGAAGTAGTTTCTATGGTAATATTTCATTTCGAAAACGATTTTAAATATAAATCTTAGAACATGGAAGTCATGTATGGTTCTCCATACCGATATTAATTTAAATCGTCTATGCGTGAAAATCCGCAACCACAGGCTAGCAGGCCTCAAAATAATTTTGTGGCCACATAATTATATAATTATACAAATACGTAGTTAATGCGTAATTATTTGCGTAGCTCAGTTTCTAAATAAGTATAATGTACCTAATTTTCGTAGATAAAGGGTCTCTAAAATAACATTATATTAGACGACTACCCCATAATAACAGAAATATCTATAAATAGTGAAAATAGTTTGAGTGTGGGGCATATTTTGTTAGAAATTATCGAACCGAATTCAAGTAAATGATTTTAAACATAAATCATAGAAAACGGAATTCATGTATGGTTCTCCATACCGATATTTTATCTTCCAAGGTACTTATGTTCAATTTATTTCAAAATAATGTTTGTTTAGTAACCTTGTTACTTTTTTCTCATTTCGTTACTCTTTAGTATACAGTACCAAGAATGCAAACATTCTTGTTTGGCTACAATGCTATCTTGAAAATTGTGAAACTTGCCGATAGTATTTTTTACTTCTCCTTAGCCTTCAAAACAATTGATACATTGTTTTCAAACGTTATGAATTGCTAAAGTTTTGTTTCCTTCATTTTAGTATTTAAGCAGTTTGCAAGTTTTATAAGTAAATAACTAATGTTAACCTTCTAAATTAATAGGACGATGTTTCTTAATAAAAAAGATAAGAATGGAACAGGAAATTTAATTTAATTTCAGGATTCCAAGATGCACGGAAATAAGTAACATTCAGTACCCTTCAAATACTTAATGACAGTCTTTTATGTTCACATGGCAACTACTTACTACACGACCTAACCTAAAACGTGTGTAGTTTAACGACGTAGCTTTAAAATCATTAAGAGTTTTATAATTATCATTAATGAAACAACTTAAATGATTGTAATATATCCTTAATGAAGTGCATTAAGAATTATGGCTTTTCAACACAGGCATTAATGCATTAGTGCATACTTAATTGACTCGAATTATGTTTTACTTTTAAATTGTCTATACTTCTGGAACTGAATATTTCAACAGAATTCTTTGTTGGTTCCTACATTTGCAAAATAAGGGCAAATGTTTGCATATATGTATTATAACGAGAAAAGGTGAAATAGGTGTGTGTTTTTAAAATAATAATAACAGTTCCTATATCATATCGACTTTGTAATAATCATTCAAAATTTTATTAAATAAAATTTCCAAAAATGACGAATTAAAATTTCGTCATTATAATAATTTTGTTTTGTGTATGCTCATCATACACACAATTATTGTCACTATACAAACATCATTTCACACATATGCATAAATATAATACAAAAGATATAAATTTACATGTATAAAAATAAATTTTTATAATATATAATGTGCTCTCGACTTGCTCAGATTGTATTTCTTTTTAAATTCCATATTTTTTTTTTATATTATTACTTCCATGTTCCTTAAGGAAATGGAAGTATGGTGATGGCAAAAAAAATCGTGTTCGAGATTATTGCAGATTCTGATTGTACTACACTCAAAACATTAAAAAAGTCGTTTTTCGAAAAGTTTCTGTGTCTGTCTGTAGATTTTTTTCCTATGGCAAACGATAACAGCTGCAAATTCAAACAGAATCAAATAATTTTTTTCATACGGGCCTGGCTTGCAGAGTACTCAAGACCTATTGTTTTTGGTGAAGATCGGTTAAGGGAAAGGGGTAGTTTACCGGCATCGGTTTTCTTTTATCAATGGTATTTTCTTTGGCATACGATAACAGCCGCAAATTCAAACAGAATCAAATAATGTTTTGCATACAGCCCTAAATTGTAGAGTTCTCAAGACTTATAGTTTTTGGTGAAGATCGGTTAAGGAAAAGGGGTAGTTTACCTACAACGTTTTATGTTTTAACAAGGGTATTTTCTATGGCAAAAGATAACAGCCGCAAATTCAAACAGAATCAAATAATGTTTTGCATACAGCCTTGGTTTGCAGAGTACTCGAGATCTGTTGTTTTTGGTGCAGATCGGTTAAGGGGAAGGGGTAGTTTACCTGCAACGTTTTTTTATCATGGGTAATTTTTTATGGCAAACGATAAAAGCCGCAAATTCAAACAGAATCAAATAATTTTTTGCATACGTCCCTGAATTGTAGATATTGCAAGGACTTTTAATTTTGGTGAAGATCGGTTAAGGGGAAGGGGTAGTTTACCAGCAACCTTTTAATTTTTTACAACAGCAAAGTACTTGAAAATTCATTAAAACGTTTTCAAACAATGGTAATTGTTAAAAATATAATAATTTTGTTGCCAGGCAATAAAATTATAATTTTTTCATTTTTGTGTAAATCATGTATGAGTGAAAATATATCGTTCGTGGCAGGTAAGCATATCTCAATTATGTAATGTTTACGTTTCCATTTTATTATTATGATTACTGCTATAAAAAAAAGCAGGGAAGACACACACACACAAAATTCGCGTTATTTCTGGCCTCACTCATGTTTATTTTCTTACATTTGCACGCTTTTTGAATGGAAAGTGCCGAAACCCACACCAACATAACGCGTGCAAGCCGAAAAAGTGTCCAGCGTGGATAGCGATTTGCTTCCTGTGGATCGCTTGGCAGTATAACTGCACGTGTTTACAGAGGAACGATTCATAGATAGACTTTTCGTCTTAGGGAATGAACCCTCTGCAAGATGCTGAGGGTCCATGAGTGACTTCGGAGCGCTCCTTCTTTTCCACGTGTTTGTTCTGTGAAACGTACACTGTAGATTCGCAGCTTTATTCTAAGCAACACTCAATAGGAAATGTTGAAATTTTTTGTCCACGGTGTACCCTCATACACACTAAACCTGCTCTGATGTTTTAATTACGGACATCATAATATTAAAACTTTGGAAATTTCAGCACTATTTAATGGAGATCAATCATTAACTTATACAAGCTATCAATTTTATGCATATGTTTTATATATATGTGTACTACGTTATCGGCAACAAAGAAATAGTTTTTGTTAAAATTCTTTCTCGGGATGTTTGGCCGTAGTCCAATGTTTTCTACAAAACCAGACGTTTCGGAAATGCCATTGACTTCTATCATCAGTGAAAATCGAGTGCGATAACGTGAGGTGGTATACGTTAGTGACCACAGTACTGTGGTTAAGGCTGAAGCAGTAAGTAGAAAGAAGTAGTTTCTATGGTAATATTTCATTTCGAAAACGATTTTAAATATAAATCTTAGAACATGGAAGTCATGTATGGTTCTCCATACCGATATTAATTTAAATCGTCTATGCGTGAAGATCCGCAACCACAGGCTAGCAGGCCTCAAAATAATTTTGTGGCCACATAATTATATAATTATATAAATACGTAGTTAATGCGTAATTATTTGCGTAGCTCAGTTTCTAAATAAGTATAATGTACCTAATTTTCGTAGATAAAGGGTCTCTAAAATAACATTATATTAGACGACTACCCCATAATAACAGAAATATCTATAAATAGTGAAAATAGTTTGAGGGTGGGGAATATTTTGTTAGAAATTATCGAACCGAATTCAAGTAAATGATTTTAAACATAAATCATAGAAAACGGAATTCATGTATGGTTCTCCATACCGATATTTTATCTTCCAAGGTACTTATGTTCAATTTATTTCAAAATAATGTTTGTTTAGTAACCTTGTTACTTTTTTCTCATTTCGTTACTCTTTAGTATACAGTACCAAGAATGCAAACATTCTTGTTTGGCTACAATGCTATCTTGAAAATTGTGAAACTTGCCGATAGTATTTTTTACTTCTCCTTAGCCTTCAAAACAATTGATACATTGTTTTCAAACGTTATGAATTGCTAAAGTTTTGTTTCCTTCATTTTAGTATTTAAGCAGTTTGCAAGTTTTATAAGTAAATAACTAATGTTAACCTTCTAAATTAATAGGACGATGTTTCTTAATAAAAAAGATAAGAATGGAACAGGAAATTTAATTTAATTTCAGGATTCCAAGATGCACGGAAATAAGTAACATTCAGTACCCTTCAAATACTTAATGACAGTCTTTTATGTTCACATGGCAACTACTTACTACACGACCTAACCTAAAACGTGTGTAGTTTAACGACGTAGCTTTAAAATCATTAAGAGTTTTATAATTATCATTAATGAAACAACTTAAATGATTGTAATATATCCTTAATGAAGTGCATTAAGAATTATGGCTTTTCAACACAGGCATTAATGCATTAGTGCATACTTAATTGACTCGAATTATGTTTTACTTTTAAATTGTCTATACTTCTGGAACTGAATATTTCAACAGAATTCTTTGTTGGTTCCTACATTTGCAAAATAAGGGCAAATGTTTGCATATATGTATTATAACGAGAAAAGGTGAAATAGGTGTGTGTTTTTAAAATAATAATAACAGTTCCTATATCATATCGACTTTGTAATAATCATTCAAAATTTTATTAAATAAAATTTCCAAAAATGACGAATTAAAATTTCGTCATTATAATAATTTTGTTTTGTGTATGCTCATCATACACACAATTATTGTCACTATACAAACATCATTTCACACATATGCATAAATATAATACAAAAGATATAAATTTACATGTATAAAAATAAATTTTTATAATATATAATGTGCTCTCGACTTGCTCAGATTGTATTTCTTTTTAAATTCCATATTTTTTTTTTATATTATTACTTCCATGTTCCTTAAGGAAATGGAAGTATGGTGATGGCAAAAAAAATCGTGTTCGAGATTATTGCAGATTCTGATTGTACTACACTCAAAACATTAAAAAAGTCGTTTTTCGAAAAGTTTCTGTGTCTGTCTGTAGATTTTTTTCCTATGGCAAACGATAACAGCTGCAAATTCAAACAGAATCAAATAATTTTTTTCATACAGGCCTGGCTTGCAGAGTACTCAAGACCTATTGTTTTTGGTGAAGATCGGTTAAGGGAAAGGGCTAGTTTACCGGCATCGGTTTTCTTTTATCAATGGTATTTTCTTTGGCATACGATAACAGCCGCAACTTCAAACAGAATCACATAATGTTTTGCATACAGCCCTGAATTGTAGAGTTCTCAAGACGTATAGTTTTTGGTGAAGATCAGTTAAGGAAAAGGGGTAGTTTACCTACAACGTTTTATGTTTTAACAAGGGTATTTTCTATGGCAAAAGATAACAGCCGCAAATTCAAACAGAATCAAATAATTGTTTGCATACAGCCTTGGTTTGCAGAGTACTCGAGATCTGTTGTTTTTGGTGCAGATCGGTTAAGGGGAAGGGGTAGTTTACCTGCAACGTTTTTTTATCATGGGTAATTTTTTATGGCAAACGATAAAAGCCGCAAATTCAAACAGAATCAAATAATTTTTTGCATACGTCCCTGAATTGTAGATATTGCAAGGACTTTTAATTTTGGTGAAGATCGGTTAAGGGGAAGGGGTAGTTTACCAGCAACCTTTTAATTTTTTACAACAGCAAAGTACTTGAAAATTCATTAAAACGTTTTCAAACAATGGTAATTGTTAAAAATACAATAATTTTGTTGCCAGGCAATAAAATTATAATTTTTTCATTTTTGTGTAAATCATGTATGAGTGAAAATATATCGTTCGTGGCAGGTAAGCATATCTCAATTATGTAATGTTTACGTTTCCATTTTATTATTATGATTACTGCTATAAAAAAAAGCAGGGAAGACACACACACACAAAATTCGCGTTATTTCTGGCCTCACTCATGTTTATTTTCTTACATTTGCACGCTTTTTGAATGGAAAGTGCCGAAACCCACACCAACATAACGCGTGCAAGCCGAAAAAGTGTCCAGCGTGGATAGCGATTTGCTTCCTGTGGATCGCTGGGCAGTATAACTGCACGTGTTTACAGAGGAACGATTCATAGATAGACTTTTCGTCTTTAGGGAATGAACCCTCTGCAAGATGCTGAGGGTCCATGAGTGACTTCGGAGCGCTCCTTCTTTTCCACGTGTTTGTTCTGTGAAACGTACACTGTAGATTCGCAGCTTTATTCTAAGCAACACTCAATAAGAAATGTTGAAATTTTTTGTCCACGGTGTACCCTCATACACACTAAACCTGCTCTGATGTTTTAATTACGGACATCATAATATTAAAACTTTGGAAATTTCAGCACTATTTAATGGAGATCAATCATTAACTTATACAAGCTATCAATTTTATGCATATGTTTTATATATATGTGTACTACGTTATCGGCAACAAAGAAATAGTTTTTGTTAAAATTCTTTCTCGGGATGTTTGGCCGTAGTCCAATGTTTTCTACAAAACCAGACGTTTCGGAAATGCCATTGACTTCTATCATCAGTGAAAATCGAGTGCGATAACGTGAGGTGGTATACGTTAGTGACCACAGTACTGTGGTTAAGGCTGAAGCAGTAAGTGGAAAGAAGTAGTTTCTATGGTAATATTTCATTTCGAAAACGATTTTAAATATAAATCTTAGAACATGGAAGTCATGTATGGTTCTCCATACCGATATTAATTTAAATCGTCTATGCGTGAAAATCCGCAACCACAGGCTAGCAGGCCTCAAAATAATTTTGTGGCCACATAATTATATAATTATACAAATACGTAGTTAATGCGTAATTATTTGCGTAGCTCAGTTTCTAAATAAGTATAATGTACCTAATTTTCGTAGATAAAGGGTCTCTAAAATAACATTATATTAGACGACTACCCCATAATAACAGAAATATCTATAAATAGTGAAAATAGTTTGAGTGTGGGGCATATTTTGTTAGAAATTATCGAACCGAATTCAAGTAAATGATTTTAAACATAAATCATAGAAAACGGAATTCATGTATGGTTCTCCATACCGATATTTTATCTTCCAAGGTACTTATGTTCAATTTATTTCAAAATAATGTTTGTTTAGTAACCTTGTTACTTTTTTCTCATTTCGTTACTCTTTAGTATACAGTACCAAGAATGCAAACATTCTTGTTTGGCTACAATGCTATCTTGAAAATTGTGAAACTTGCCGATAGTATTTTTTACTTCTCCTTAGCCTTCAAAACAATTGATACATTGTTTTCAAACGTTATGAATTGCTAAAGTTTTGTTTCCTTCATTTTAGTATTTAAGCAGTTTGCAAGTTTTATAAGTAAATAACTAATGTTAACCTTCTAAATTAATAGGACGATGTTTCTTAATAAAAAAGATAAGAATGGAACAGGAAATTTAATTTAATTTCAGGATTCCAAGATGCACGGAAATAAGTAACATTCAGTACCCTTCAAATACTTAATGACAGTCTTTTATGTTCACATGGCAACTACTTACTACACGACCTAACCTAAAACGTGTGTAGTTTAACGACGTAGCTTTAAAATCATTAAGAGTTTTATAATTATCATTAATGAAACAACTTAAATGATTGTAATATATCCTTAATGAAGTGCATTAAGAATTATGGCTTTTCAACACAGGCATTAATGCATTAGTGCATACTTAATTGACTCGAATTATGTTTTACTTTTAAATTGTCTATACTTCTGGAACTGAATATTTCAACAGAATTCTTTGTTGGTTCCTACATTTGCAAAATAAGGGCAAATGTTTGCATATATGTATTATAACGAGAAAAGGTGAAATAGGTGTGTGTTTTTAAAATAATAATAACAGTTCCTATATCATATCGACTTTGTAATAATCATTCAAAATTTTATTAAATAAAATTTCCAAAAATGACGAATTAAAATTTCGTCATTATAATAATTTTGTTTTGTGTATGCTCATCATACACACAATTATTGTCACTATACAAACATCATTTCACACATATGCATAAATATAATACAAAAGATATAAATTTACATGTATAAAAATAAATTTTTATAATATATAATGTGCTCTCGACTTGCTCAGATTGTATTTCTTTTTAAATTCCATATTTTTTTTTTATATTATTACTTCCATGTTCCTTAAGGAAATGGAAGTATGGTGATGGCAAAAAAAATCGTGTTCGAGATTATTGCAGATTCTGATTGTACTACACTCAAAACATTAAAAAAGTCGTTTTTCGAAAAGTTTCTGTGTCTGTCTGTAGATTTTTTTCCTATGGCAAACGATAACAGCTGCAAATTCAAACAGAATCAAATAATTTTTTTCATACGGGCCTGGCTTGCAGAGTACTCAAGACCTATTGTTTTTGGTGAAGATCGGTTAAGGGAAAGGGGTAGTTTACCGGCATCGGTTTTCTTTTATCAATGGTATTTTCTTTGGCATACGATAACAGCCGCAAATTCAAACAGAATCAAATAATGTTTTGCATACAGCCCTAAATTGTAGAGTTCTCAAGACTTATAGTTTTTGGTGAAGATCGGTTAAGGAAAAGGGGTAGTTTACCTACAACGTTTTATGTTTTAACAAGGGTATTTTCTATGGCAAAAGATAACAGCCGCAAATTCAAACAGAATCAAATAATGTTTTGCATACAGCCTTGGTTTGCAGAGTACTCGAGATCTGTTGTTTTTGGTGCAGATCGGTTAAGGGGAAGGGGTAGTTTACCTGCAACGTTTTTTTATCATGGGTAATTTTTTATGGCAAACGATAAAAGCCGCAAATTCAAACAGAATCAAATAATTTTTTGCATACGTCCCTGAATTGTAGATATTGCAAGGACTTTTAATTTTGGTGAAGATCGGTTAAGGGGAAGGGGTAGTTTACCAGCAACCTTTTAATTTTTTACAACAGCAAAGTACTTGAAAATTCATTAAAACGTTTTCAAACAATGGTAATTGTTAAAAATACAATAATTTTGTTGCCAGGCAATAAAATTATAATTTTTTCATTTTTGTGTAAATCATGTATGAGTGAAAATATATCGTTCGTGGCAGGTAAGCATATCTCAATTATGTAATGTTTACGTTTCCATTTTATTATTATGATTACTGCTATAAAAAAAAGCAGGGAAGACACACACACACAAAATTCGCGTTATTTCTGGCCTCACTCATGTTTATTTTCTTACATTTGCACGCTTTTTGAATGGAAAGTGCCGAAACCCACACCAACATAACGCGTGCAAGCCGAAAAAGTGTCCAGCGTGGATAGCGATTTGCTTCCTGTGGATCGCTTGGCAGTATAACTGCACGTGTTTACAGAGGAACGATTCATAGATAGACTTTTCGTCTTAGGGAATGAACCCTCTGCAAGATGCTGAGGGTCCATGAGTGACTTCGGAGCGCTCCTTCTTTTCCACGTGTTTGTTCTGTGAAACGTACACTGTAGATTCGCAGCTTTATTCTAAGCAACACTCAATAGGAAATGTTGAATTTTTTGTCCACGGTGTACCCTCATACACACTAAACCTGCTCTGATGTTTTAATTACGGACATCATAATATTAAAACTTTGGAAATTTCAGCACTATTTAATGGAGATCAATCATTAACTTATACAAGCTATCAATTTTATGCATATGTTTTATATATATGTGTACTACGTTATCGGCAACAAAGAAATAGTTTTTGTTAAAATTCTTTCTCGGGATGTTTGGCCGTAGTCCAATGTTTTCTACAAAACCAGACGTTTCGGAAATGCCATTGACTTCTATCATCAGTGAAAATCGAGTGCGATAACGTGAGGTGGTATACGTTAGTGACCACAGTACTGTGGTTAAGGCTGAAGCAGTAAGTAGAAAGAAGTAGTTTCTATGGTAATATTTCATTTCGAAAACGATTTTAAATATAAATCTTAGAACATGGAAGTCATGTATGGTTCTCCATACCGATATTAATTTAAATCGTCTATGCGTGAAGATCCGCAACCACAGGCTAGCAGGCCTCAAAATAATTTTGTGGCCACATAATTATATAATTATATAAATACGTAGTTAATGCGTAATTATTTGCGTAGCTCAGTTTCTAAATAAGTATAATGTACCTAATTTTCGTAGATAAAGGGTCTCTAAAATAACATTATATTAGACGACTACCCCATAATAACAGAAATATCTATAAATAGTGAAAATAGTTTGAGGGTGGGGAATATTTTGTTAGAAATTATCGAACCGAATTCAAGTAAATGATTTTAAACATAAATCATAGAAAACGGAATTCATGTATGGTTCTCCATACCGATATTTTATCTTCCAAGGTACTTATGTTCAATTTAGTTCAAAATAATGTTTGTTTAGTAACCTTGTTACTTTTTTCTCATTTCGTTACTCTTTAGTATACAGTACCAAGAATGCAAACATTCTTGTTTGGCTACAATGCTATCTTGAAAATTGTGAAACTTGCCGATAGTATTTTTTACTTCTCCTTAGCCTTCAAAACAATTGATACATTGTTTTCAAACGTTATGAATTGCTAAAGTTTTGTTTCCTTCATTTTAGTATTTAAGCAGTTTGCAAGTTTTATAAGTAAATAACTAATGTTAACCTTCTAAATTAATAGGACGATGTTTCTTAATAAAAAAGATAAGAATGGAACAGGAAATTTAATTTAATTTCAGGATTCCAAGATGCACGGAATAAGTAACATTCAGTACCCTTCAAATACTTAATGACAGTCTTTTATGTTCACATGGCAACTACTTACTACACGACCTAACCTAAAACGTGTGTAGTTTAACGACGTAGCTTTAAAATCATTAAGAGTTTTATAATTATCATTAATGAAACAACTTAAATGATTGTAATATATCCTTAATGAAGTGCATTAAGAATTATGGCTTTTCAACACAGGCATTAATGCATTAGTGCATACTTAATTGACTCGAATTATGTTTTACTTTTAAATTGTCTATACTTCTGGAACTGAATATTTCAACAGAATTCTTTGTTGGTTCCTACATTTGCAAAATAAGGGCAAATGTTTGCATATATGTATTATAACGAGAAAAGGTGAAATAGGTGTGTGTTTTTAAAATAATAATAACAGTTCCTATATCATATCGACTTTGTAATAATCATTCAAAATTTTATTAAATAAAATTTCCAAAAATGACGAATTAAAATTTCGTCATTATAATAATTTTGTTTTGTGTATGCTCATCATACACACAATTATTGTCACTATACAAACATCATTTCACACATATGCATAAATATAATACAAAAGATATAAATTTACATGTATAAAAATAAATTTTTATAATATATAATGTGCTCTCGACTTGCTCAGATTGTATTTCTTTTTAAATTCCATATTTTTTTTTTATATTATTACTTCCATGTTCCTTAAGGAAATGGAAGTATGGTGATGGCAAAAAAAATCGTGTTCGAGATTATTGCAGATTCTGATTGTACTACACTCAAAACATTAAAAAAGTCGTTTTTCGAAAAGTTTCTGTGTCTGTCTGTAGATTTTTTTCCTATGGCAAACGATAACAGCTGCAAATTCAAACAGAATCAAATAATTTTTTTCATACAGGCCTGGCTTGCAGAGTACTCAAGACCTATTGTTTTTGGTGAAGATCGGTTAAGGGAAAGGGCTAGTTTACCGGCATCGGTTTTCTTTTATCAATGGTATTTTCTTTGGCATACGATAACAGCCGCAACTTCAAACAGAATCAAATAATGTTTTGCATACAGCCCTGAATTGTAGAGTTCTCAAGACGTATTGTTTTTGGTGAAGATCAGTTAAGGAAAAGGGGTAGTTTACCTACAACGTTTTATGTTTTAACAAGGGTATTTTCTATGGCAAAAGATAACAGCCGCAAATTCAAACAGAATCAAATAATTGTTTGCATACAGCCTTGGTTTGCAGAGTACTCGAGATCTGTTGTTTTTGGTGCAGATCGGTTAAGGGGAAGGGGTAGTTTACCTGCAACGTTTTTTTATCATGGGTAATTTTTTATGGCAAACGATAAAAGCCGCAAATTCAAACAGAATCAAATAATTTTTTGCATACGTCCCTGAATTGT
Organism: Magicicada septendecula; assembly: GCA_034769895.1. Lineage (NCBI taxonomy): Eukaryota > Metazoa > Arthropoda > Insecta > Hemiptera > Cicadidae > Magicicada > Magicicada septendecula. Next base: position 452,586,556 of record CM068368.1, read on the forward strand.
AGATATTGCAAGGACTTTTAATTTTGGTGAAGATCGGTTAAGGGGAAGGGGTAGTTTACCAGCAACCTTTTAATTTTTTACAACAGCAAAGTACTTGAAAATTCATTAAAACGTTTTCAAACAATGGTAATTGTTAAAAATACAATAATTTTGTTGCCAGGCAATAAAATTATAATTTTTTCATTTTTGTGTAAATCATGTATGAGTGAAAATATATCGTTCGTGGCAGGTAAGCATATCTCAATTATGTAATGTTTACGTTTCCATTTTATTATTATGATTACTGCTATAAAAAAAAGCAGGGAAGACACACACACACAAAATTCGCGTTATTTCTGGCCTCACTCATGTTTATTTTCTTACATTTGCACGCTTTTTGAATGGAAAGTGCCGAAACCCACACCAACATAACGCGTGCAAGCCGAAAAAGTGTCCAGCGTGGATAGCGATTTGCTTCCTGTGGATCGCTTGGCAGTATAACTGCACGTGTTTACAGAGGAACGATTCATAGATAGACTTTTCGTCTTTAGGGAATGAACCCTCTGCAAGATGCTGAGGGTCCATGAGTGACTTCGGAGCGCTCCTTCTTTTCCACGTGTTTGTTCTGTGAAACGTACACTGTAGATTCGCAGCTTTATTCTAAGCAACACTCAATAGGAAATGTTGAAATTTTTTGTCCACGGTGTACCCTCATACACACTAAACCTGCTCTGATGTTTTAATTACGGACATCATAATATTAAAACTTTGGAAATTTCAGCACTATTTAATGGAGATCAATCATTAACTTATACAAGCTATCAATTTTATGCATATGTTTTATATATATGTGTACTACGTTATCGGCAACAAAGAAATAGTTTTTGTTAAAATTCTTTCTCGGGATGTTTGGCCGTAGTCCAATGTTTTCTACAAAACCAGACGTTTCGGAAATGCGATTGACTTCTATCATCAGTGAAAATCGAGTGCGATAACGTGAGGTGGTATACGTTAGTGACCACAGTACTGTGGTTAAGGCTGAAGCAGTAAGTAGAAAGAAGTAGTTTCTATGGTAATATTTCATTTCGAAAACGATTTTAAATATAAATCTTAGAACATGGAAGTCATGTATGGTTCTCCATACCGATATTAATTTAAATCGTCTATGCGTGAAGATCCGCAACCACAGGCTAGCAGGCCTCAAAATAATTTTGTGGCCACATAATTATATAATTATATAAATACGTAGTTAATGCGTAATTATTTGCGTAGCTCAGTTTCTAAATAAGTATAATGTACCTAATTTTCGTAGATAAAGGGTCTCTAAAATAACATTATATTAGACGACTACCCCATAATAACAGAAATATCTATAAATAGTGAAAATAGTTTGAGGGTGGGGAATATTTTGTTAGAAATTATCGAACCGAATTCAAGTAAATGATTTTAAACATAAATCATAGAAAACGGAATTCATGTATGGTTCTCCATACCGATATTTTATCTTCCAAGGTACTTATGTTCAATTTATTTCAAAATAATGTTTGTTTAGTAACCTTGTTACTTTTTTCTCATTTCGTTACTCTTTAGTATACAGTACCAAGAATGCAAACATTCTTGTTTGGCTACAATGCTATCTTGAAAATTGTGAAACTTGCCGATAGTATTTTTTACTTCTCCTTAGCCTTCAAAACAATTGATACATTGTTTTCAAACGTTATGAATTGCTAAAGTTTTGTTTCCTTCATTTTAGTATTTAAGCAGTTTGCAAGTTTTATAAGTAAATAACTAATGTTAACCTTCTAAATTAATAGGACGATGTTTCTTAATAAAAAAGATAAGAATGGAACAGGAAATTTAATTTAATTTCAGGATTCCAAGATGCACGGAAATAAGTAACATTCAGTACCCTTCAAATACTTAATGACAGTCTTTTATGTTCACATGGCAACTACTTACTACACGACCTAACCTAAAACGTGTGTAGTTTAACGACGTAGCTTTAAAATCATTAAGAGTTTTATAATTATCATTAATGAAACAACTTAAATGATTGTAATATATCCTTAATGAAGTGCATTAAGAATTATGGCTTTTCAACACAGGCATTAATGCATTAGTGCATACTTAATTGACTCGAATTATGTTTTACTTTTAAATTGTCTATACTTCTGGAACTGAATATTTCAACAGAATTCTTTGTTGGTTCCTACATTTGCAAAATAAGGGCAAATGTTTGCATATATGTATTATAACGAGAAAAGGTGAAATAGGTGTGTGTTTTTAAAATAATAATAACAGTTCCTATACCATATCGACTTTGTAATAATCATTCAAAATTTTATTAAATAAAATTTCCAAAAATGACGAATTAAAATTTCGTCATTATAATAATTTTGTTTTGTGTATGCTCATCATACACACAATTATTGTCACTATACAAACATCATTTCACACATATGCATAAATATAATACAAAAGATATAAATTTACATGTATAAAAATAAATTTTTATAATATATAATGTGCTCTCGACTTGCTCAGATTGTATTTCTTTTTAAATTCCATATTTTTTTTTTATATTATTACTTCCATGTTCCTTAAGGAAATGGAAGTATGGTGATGGCAAAAAAAATCGTGTTCGAGATTATTGCAGATTCTGATTGTACTACACTCAAAACATTAAAAAAGTCGTTTTTCGAAAAGTTTCTGTGTCTGTCTGTAGATTTTTTTCCTATGGCAAACGATAACAGCTGCAAATTCAAACAGAATCAAATAATTTTTTTCATACGGGCCTGGCTTGCAGAGTACTCAAGACCTATTGTTTTTGGTGAAGATCGGTTAAGGGAAAGGGGTAGTTTACCGGCATCGGTTTTCTTTTATCAATGGTATTTTCTTTGGCATACGATAACAGCCGCAAATTCAAACAGAATCAAATAATGTTTTGCATACAGCCCTGAATTGTAGAGTTCTCAAGACTTATAGTTTTTGGTGAAGATCGGTTAAGGAAAAGGGGTAGTTTACCTACAACGTTTTATGTTTTAACAAGGGTATTTTCTATGGCAAAAGATAACAGCCGCAAATTCAAACAGAATCAAATAATTTTTTGCATACAGCCTTGGTTTGCAGAGTACTCGAGATCTGTTGTTTTTGGTGCAGATCGGTTAAGGGGAAGGGGTAGTTTACCTGCAACGTTTTTTTATCATGGGTAATTTTTTATGGCAAACGATAAAAGCCGCAAATTCAAACAGAATCAAATAATTTTTTGCATACGTCCCTGAATTGTAGATATTGCAAGGACTTTTAATTTTGGTGAAGATCGGTTAAGGGGAAGGGGTAGTTTACCAGCAACCTTTTAATTTTTTACAACAGCAAAGTACTTGAAAATTCATTAAAACGTTTTCAAACAATGGTAATTGTTAAAAATACAATAATTTTGTTGCCAGGCAATAAAATTATAATTTTTTCATTTTTGTGTAAATCATGTATGAGTGAAAATATATCGTTCGTGGCAGGTAAGCATATCTCAATTATGTAATGTTTACGTTTCCATTTTATTATTATGATTACTGCTATAAAAAAAAGCAGGGAAGACACACACACACAAAATTCGCGTTATTTCTGGCCTCACTCATGTTTATTTTCTTACATTTGCACGCTTTTTGAATGGAAAGTGCCGAAACCCACACCAACATAACGCGTGCAAGCCGAAAAAGTGTCCAGCGTGGATAGCGATTTGCTTCCTGTGGATCGCTTGGCAGTATAACTGCACGTGTTTACAGAGGAACGATTCATAGATAGACTTTTCGTCTTTAGGGAATGAACCCTCTGCAAGATGCTGAGGGTCCATGAGTGACTTCGGAGCGCTCCTTCTTTTCCACGTGTTTGTTCTGTGAAACGTACACTGTAGATTCGCAGCTTTATTCTAAGCAACACTCAATAGGAAATGTTGAAATTTTTTGTCCACGGTGTACCCTCATACACACTAAACCTGCTCTGATGTTTTAATTACGGACATCATAATATTAAAACTTTGGAAATTTCAGCACTATTTAATGGAGATCAATCATTAACTTATACAAGCTATCAATTTTATGCATATGTTTTATATATATGTGTACTACGTTATCGGCAACAAAGAAATAGTTTTTGTTAAAATTCTTTCTCGGGATGTTTGGCCGTAGTCCAATGTTTTCTACAAAACCAGACGTTTCGGAAATGCCATTGACTTCTTTCATCAGTGAAAATCGAGTGCGATAACGTGAGGTGGTATACGTTAGTGACCACAGTACTGTGGTTAAGGCTGAAGCAGTAAGTAGTAAGAAGTAGTTTCTATGGTAATATTTCATTTCGAAAACGATTTTAAATATAAATCTTAGAACATGGAAGTCATGTATGGTTCTCCATACCGATATTAATTTAAATCGTCTATGCGTGAAGATCCGCAACCACAGGCTAGCAGGCCTCAAAATAATTTTGTGGCCACATAATTATATAATTATATAAATACGTAGTTAATGCGTAATTATTTGCGTAGCTCAGTTTCTAAATAAGTATAATGTACCTAATTTTCGTAGATAAAGGGTCTCTAAAATAACATTATATTAGACGACTACCCCATAATAACAGAAATATCTATAAATAGTGAAAATAGTTTGAGGGTGGGGAATATTTTGTTAGAAATTATCGAACCGAATTCAAGTAAATGATTTTAAACATAAATCATAGAAAACGGAATTCATGTATGGTTCTCCATACCGATATTTTATCTTCCAAGGTACTTATGTTCAATTTATTTCAAAATAATGTTTGTTTAGTAACCTTGTTACTTTTTTCTCATTTCGTTACTCTTTAGTATACAGTACCAAGAATGCAAACATTCTTGTTTGGCTACAATGCTATCTTGAAAATTGTGAAACTTGCCGATAGTATTTTTTACTTCTCCTTAGCCTTCAAAACAATTGATACATTGTTTTCAAACGTTATGAATTGCTAAAGTTTTGTTTCCTTCATTTTAGTATTTAAGCAGTTTGCAAGTTTTATAAGTAAATAACTAATGTTAACCTTCTAAATTAATAGGACGATGTTTCTTAATAAAAAAGATAAGAATGGAACAGGAAATTTAATTTAATTTCAGGATTCCAAGATGCACGGAAATAAGTAACATTCAGTACCCTTCAAATACTTAATGACAGTCTTTTATGTTCACATGGCAACTACTTACTACACGACCTAACCTAAAACGTGTGTAGTTTAACGACGTAGCTTTAAAATCATTAAGAGTTTTATAATTATCATTAATGAAACAACTTAAATGATTGTAATATATCCTTAATGAAGTGCATTAAGAATTATGGCTTTTCAACACAGGCATTAATGCATTAGTGCATACTTAATTGACTCGAATTATGTTTTACTTTTAAATTGTCTATACTTCTGGAACTGAATATTTCAACAGAATTCTTTGTTGGTTCCTACATTTGCAAAATAAGGGCAAATGTTTGCATATATGTATTATAACGAGAAAAGGTGAAATAGGTGTGTGTTTTTAAAATAATAATAACAGTTCCTATATCATATCGACTTTGTAATAATCATTCAAAATTTTATTAAATAAAATTTCCAAAAATGACGAATTAAAATTTCGTCATTATAATAATTTTGTTTTGTGTATGCTCATCATACACACAATTATTGTCACTATACAAACATCATTTCACACATATGCATAAATATAATACAAAAGATATAAATTTACATGTATAAAAATAAATTTTTATAATATATAATGTGCTCTCGACTTGCTCAGATTGTATTTCTTTTTAAATTCCATATTTTTTTTTTATATTATTACTTCCATGTTCCTTAAGGAAATGGAAGTATGGTGATGGCAAAAAAAATCGTGTTCGAGATTATTTCAGATTCTGATTGTACTACACTCAAAACATTAAAAAAGTCGTTTTTCGAAAAGTTTCTGTGTCTGTCTGTAGATTTTTTTCCTATGGCAAACGATAACAGCTGCAAATTCAAACAGAATCAAATAATTTTTTTCATACAGGCCTGGCTTGCAGAGTACTCAAGACCTATTGTTTTTGGTGAAGATCGGTTAAGGGAAAGGGCTAGTTTACCGGCATCGGTTTTCTTTTATCAATGGTATTTTCTTTGGCATACGATAACAGCCGCAACTTCAAACAGAATCAAATAATGTTTTGCATACAGCCCTGAATTGTAGAGTTCTCAAGACGTATAGTTTTTGGTGAAGATCAGTTAAGGAAAAGGGGTAGTTTACCTACAACGTTTTATGTTTTAACAAGGGTATTTTCTATGGCAAAAGATAACAGCCGCAAATTCAAACAGAATCAAATAATTGTTTGCATACAGCCTTGGTTTGCAGAGTACTCGAGATCTGTTGTTTTTGGTGCAGATCGGTTAAGAGGAAGGGGTAGTTTACCTGCAACGTTTTTTTATCATTGGTAATTTTTTATGGCAAACGATAAAAGCCGCAAATTCAAACAGAATCAAATAATTTTTTGCATACGTCCCTGAATTGTAGATATTGCAAGGACTTTTGATTTTGGTGACGATCGGTTAAGGGGAAGGGGTAGTTTACCAGCAACCTTTTAATTTTTAACAACAGCAAAGTAATTGAAAATTCATTAAAACGTTTTCAAACAATGGTAATTGTTAAAAATAAAATAATTTTGTTGCCAGGCAATAAAATTATAATTTTTTCATTTTTGTGTAAATCATGTATGAGTGAAAATGTATCGTTCGTGGCAGGTAAGCATATCTCAATTATGTCATGTTTACGTTTCCATTTTATTATTATGATTACTGCAATAAAAAGGCAGGAAAGACACACACACACAAAATTCGCGTTATTTCTGGCCTCACTCATGTTTATTTTCTTACATTTGCACGCTTTTTGAATGGAAAGTGCCGAAACCCACACCAACATAACGCGTGCAAGCCGAAAAAGTGTCCAGCGTGGATAGCGATTTGCTTCCTGTGGATCTCTGGGCAGTATAACTGCACGTGTTTACAGAGGAACGATTCATAGATAGACTTTTCGTCTTTAGGGAATGAACCCTCTGCAAGATGCTGAGGGTCCATGAGTGACTTCGGAGCGCTCCTTCTTTTCCACGTGTTTGTTCTGTGAAACGTACACTGTAGATTCGCAGCTTTATTCTAAGCAACACTCAATAGGAAATGTTGAAATTTTTTGTCCACGGTGTACCCTCATACACACTAAACCTGCTCTGATGTTTTAATTACGGACATCATAATATTAAAACTTTGGAAATTTCAGCACTATTTAATGGAGATCAATCATTAACTTATACAAGCTATCAATTTTATGCATATGTTTTATATATATGTGTACTACGTTATCGGCAACAAAGAAATAGTTTTTGTTAAAATTCTTTCTCGGGATGTTTGGCCGTAGTCCAATGTTTTCTACAAAACCAGACGTTTCGGAAATGCCATTGACTTCTTTCATCAGTGAAAATCGAGTGCGATAACGTGAGGTGGTATACGTTAGTGACCACAGTACTGTGGTTAAGGCTGAAGCAGTAAGTAGAAAGAAGTAGTTTCTATGGTAATATTTCATTTCGAAAACGATTTTAAATATAAATCTTAGAACATGGAAGTCATGTATGGTTCTCCATACCGATATTAATTTAAATCGTCTATGCGTGAAGATCCGCAACCACAAAGCAGGCCTCAAAATAATTTTGTGGCCACATAATTATATAATTATATAAATACGTAGTTAATGCGTAATTATTTGCGTAGCTCAGTTTCTAAATAAGTATAATGTACCTAATTTTCGTAGATAAAGGGTCTCTAAAATAACATTATATTAGACGACTACCCCATAATAACAGAAATATCTATAAATAGTGAAAATAGTTTGAGGGTGAGGAATATTTTGTTAGAAATTATCGAACCGAATTCAAGTAAATGATTTTAAACATAAATCATAGAAAACGGAATTCATGTATGGTTCTCCATACCGATATTTTATCTTCCAAGGTACTTATGTTCAATTTATTTCAAAATAATGTTTGTTTAGTAACCTTGTTACTTTTTTCTCATTTCGTTACTCTTTAGTATACAGTACCAAGAATGCAAACATTCTTGTTTGGCTACAATGCTATCTTGAAAATTGTGAAACTTGCCGATAGTATTTTTTACTTCTCCTTAGCCTTCAAAACAATTGATACATTGTTTTCAAACGTTATGAATTGCTAAAGTTTTGTTTCCTTCATTTTAGTATTTAAGCAGTTTGCAAGTTTTATAAGTAAATAACTAATGTTAACCTTCTAAATTAATAGGACGATGTTTCTTAATAAAAAAGATAAGAATGGAACAGGAAATTTAATTTAATTTCAGGATTCCAAGATGCACGGAAATAAGTAACATTCAGTACCCTTCAAATACTTAATGACAGTCTTTTATGTTCACATGGCAACTACTTACTACACGACCTAACCTAAAACGTGTGTAGTTTAACGACGTAGCTTTAAAATCATTAAGAGTTTTATAATTATCATTAATGAAACAACTTAAATGATTGTAATATATCCTTAATGAAGTGCATTAAGAATTATGGCTTTTCAACACAGGCATTAATGCATTAGTGCATACTTAATTGACTCGAATTATGTTTTACTTTTAAATTGTCTATACTTCTGGAACTGAATATTTCAACAGAATTCTTTGTTGGTTCCTACATTTGCAAAATAAGGGCAAATGTTTGCATATATGTATTATAACGAGAAAAGGTGAAATAGGTGTGTGTTTTTAAAATAATAATAACAGTTCCTATATCATATCGACTTTGTAATAATCATTCAAAATTTTATTAAATAAAATTTCCAAAAATGACGATTTAAAATTTCGTCATTATAATAATTTTGTTTTGTGTATGCTCATCATACACACAATTATTGTCACTATACAAACATCATTTCACACATATGCATAAATATAATACAAAAGATATAAATTTACATGTATAAAAATAAATTTTTATAATATATAATGTGCTCTCGACTTGCTCAGATTGTATTTCTTTTTAAATTCCATATTTTTTTTTTATATTATTACTTCCATGTTCCTTAAGGAAATGGAAGTATGGTGATGGCAAAAAAAATCGTGTTCGAGATTATTTCAGATTCTGATTGTACTACACTCAAAACATTAAAAAAGTCGTTTTTCGAAAAGTTTCTGTGTCTGTCTGTAGATTTTTTTCCTATGGCAAACGATAACAGCTGCAAATTCAAACAGAATCAAATAATTTTTTTCATACAGGCCTGGCTTGCAGAGTACTCAAGACCTATTGTTTTTGGTGAAGATCGGTTAAGGGAAAGGGCTAGTTTACCGGCATCGGTTTTCTTTTATCAATGGTATTTTCTTTGGCATACGATAACAGCCGCAACTTCAAACAGAATCAAATAATGTTTTGCATACAGCCCTGAATTGTAGAGTTCTCAAGACGTATAGTTTTTGGTGAAGATCAGTTAAGGAAAAGGGGTAGTTTACCTACAACGTTTTATGTTTTAACAAGGGTATTTTCTATGGCAAAAGATAACAGCCGCAAATTCAAACAGAATCAAATAATTTTTTGCATACAGCCTTGGTTTGCAGAGTACTCGAGATCTGTTGTTTTTGGTGCAGATCGGTTAAGAGGAAGGGGTAGTTTACCTGCAACGTTTTTTTATCATGGGTAATTTTTTATGGCAAACGATAAAAGCCGCAAATTCAAACAGAATCAAATAATTTTTTGCATACGTCCCTGAATTGTAGATATTGCAAGGACTTTTGATTTTGGTGAAGATCGGTTAAGGGGAAGGGGTAGTTTACCAGCAACCTTTTAATTTTTAACAACAGCAAAGTAATTGAAAATTCATTAAAACGTTTTCAAACAATGGTAATTGTTAAAAATAAAATAATTTTGTTGCCAGGCAATAAAATTATAATTTTTTCATTTTTGTGTAAATCATGTATGAGTGAAAATATATCGTTCGTGGCAGGTAAGCATATCTCAATTATGTCATGTTTACGTTTCCATTTTATTATTATGATTACTGCAATAAAAAGGCAGGGAAGACACACACACACAAAATTCGCGTTATTTCTGGCCTCACTCATGTTTATTTTCTTACATTTGCACGCTTTTTGAATGGAAAGTGCCGAAACCCACACCAACATAACGCGTGCAAGCCGAAAAAGTGTCCAGCGTGGATAGCGATTTGCTTCCTGTGGATCGCTGGGCAGTATAACTGCACGTGTTTACAGAGGAACGATTCATAGATAGACTTTTCGTCTTTAGGGAATGAACCCTCTGCAAGATGCTGAGGGTCCATGAGTGACTTCGGAGCGCTCCTTCTTTTCCACGTGTTTGTTCTGTGAAACGTACACTGTAGATTCGCAGCTTTATTCTAAGCAACACTCAATAGGAAATGTTGAAATTTTTTGTCCACGGTGTACCCTCATACACACTAAACCTGCTCTGATGTTTTAATTACGGACATCATAATATTAAAACTTTGGAAATTTCAGCACTATTTAATGGAGATCAATCATTAACTTATACAAGCTATCAATTTTATGCATATGTTTTATATATATGTGTACTACGTTATCGGCAACAAAGAAATAGTTTTTGTTAAAATTCTTTCTCGGGATGTTTGGCCGTAGTCCAATGTTTTCTACAAAACCAGACGTTTCGGAAATGCCATTGACTTCTATCATCAGTGAAAATCGAGTGCGATAACGTGAGGTGGTATACGTTAGTGACCACAGTACTGTGGTTAAGGCTGAAGCAGTAAGTAGAAAGAAGTAGTTTCTGTGGTAATATTTCATTTCGAAAACGATTTTAAATATAAATCTTAGAACATGGAAGTCATGTATGGTTCTCCATACCGATATTAATTTAAATCGTCTATGCGTGAAGATCCGCAACCACAGGCTAGCAGGCCTCAAAATAATTTTGTGGCCACATAATTATATAAATACGTAGTTAATGCGTAATTATTTGCGTAGCTCAGTTTCTAAATAAGTATAATGTACCTGATTTTCGTAGATAAAGGGTCTCTAAAATAACATTATATTAGACGACTACCCCATAATAACAGAAATATCTATAAATAGTGAAAATAGTTTGAGGGTGGGGAATATTTTGTTAGAAATTATCGAACCGAATTCAAGTAAATGATTTTAAACATAAATCATAGAAAACGGAATTCATGTATGGTTCTCCATACCGATATTTTATCTTCCAAGGTACTTATGTTCAATTTATTTCAAAATAATGTTTGTTTAGTAACCTTGTTACTTTTTTCTCATTTCGTTACTCTTTAGTATACAGTACCAAGAATGCAAACATTCTTGTTTGGCTTCAATGCTATCTTGAAAATTGTGAAACTTGCCGATAGTATTTTTTACTTCTCCTTAGCCTTCAAAACAATTGATACATTGTTTTCAAACGTTATGAATTGCTAAAGTTTTGTTTCCTTCATTTTAGTATTTAAGCAGTTTGCAAGTTTTATAAGTAAATAACTAATGTTAACCTTCTAAATTAATAGGACGATGTTTCTTAATAAAAAAGATAAGAATGGAACAGGAAATTTAATTTAATTTCAGGATTCCAAGATGCACGGAAATAAGTAACATTCAGTACCCTTCAAATACTTAATGACAGTCTTTTATGTTCACATGGCAACTACTTACTACACGACCTAACCTAAAACGTGTGTAGTTTAACGACGTAGCTTTAAAATCATTAAGAGTTTTATAATTATCATTAATGAAACAACTTAAATGATTGTAATATATCCTTAATGAAGTGCATTAAGAATTATGGCTTTTCAACACAGGCATTAATGCATTAGTGCATACTTAATTGACTCGAATTATGTTTTACTTTTAAATTGTCTATACTTCTGGAACTGAATATTTCAACAGAATTCTTTGTTGGTTCCTACATTTGCAAAATAAGGGCAAATGTTTGCATATATGTATTATAACGAGAAAAGGTGAAATAGGTGTGTGTTTTTAAAATAATAATAACAGTTCCTATATCATATCGACTTTGTAATAATCATTCAAAATTTTATTAAATAAAATTTCCAAAAATGACGAATTAAAATTTCGTCATTATAATAATTTTGTTTTGTGTATGCTCATCATACACACAATTATTGTCACTATACAAACATCATTTCACACATATGCATAAATATAATACAAAAGATATAAATTTACATGTATAAAAATAAATTTTTATAATATATAATGTGCTCTCGACTTGCTCAGATTGTATTTCTTTTTAAATTCCATATTTTTTTTTTATATTATTACTTCCATGTTCCTTAAGGAAATGGAAGTATGGTGATGGCAAAAAAAATCGTGTTCGAGATTATTGCAGATTCTGATTGTACTAAAATACACTCAAAACATTAAAAAAGTCGTTTTTCGAAAAGTTTCTGTGTCTGTCTGTAGATTTTTTTCCTATGGCAAACGATAACAGCTGCAAATTCAAACAGAATCAAATAATTTTTTTCATACAGGCCTGGCTTGCAGAGTACTCAAGACCTATTGTTTTTGGTGAAGATCGGTTAAGGGAAAGGGCTTTACCGGCATCGGTTTTCTTTTATCAATGGTATTTTGTTTGGCATACGATAACAGCCGCAAATTCAAACAGAATCAAATAATTTTTTGCATACAGCCTTGGTTTGCAGAGTGCTCGAGATCTGTTGTTTTTGGTGCAGATCGGTTAAGGAGAAGGGGTAGTTTACCTGCAACGTTTTTTTATCATGGGTAATTTTTTATGGCAAACGATAAAAGCCGCAAATTCAAACAGAATCAAATAATTTTTTGCATACGTCCCTGAATTGTATATATTGCAAGGGCTTTTGATTTTGGTGAAGATCGGTTAAGGGGAAGGGGTAGTTTACCAGCAACCTTTTAATTTTTAACAACAGCAAATTACTTGAAAATTCATTAAAACGTTTTCAAACAATGGTAATTGTTAAAAATAAAATAATTTTGTTGCCAGGCAATAAAATTATAATTTTTTCATTTTTGTGTAAATCATGTATGAGTGAAAATATATCGTTCGTGGCAGGTAAGCATATCTCAATTATGTCATGTTTACGTTTCCATTTTATTATTATGATTACTGCAATAAAAAGGCAGGGAAGACACACACACACAAAATTCGCGTTATTTCTGGCCTCACTCATGTTTATTTTCTTACATTTGCACGCTTTTTGAATGGAAAGTGCCGAAACCCACACCAACATAACGCGTGCAAGCCGAAAAAGTGTCCAGCGTGGATAGCGATTTGCTTCCTGTGGATCGCTGGGCAGTATAACTGCACGTGTTTACAGAGGAACGATTCATAGATAGACTTTTCGTCTTTAGGGAATGAACCCTCTGCAAGATGCTGAGGGTCCATGAGTGACTTCGGAGCGCTCCTTCTTTTCCACGTGTTTGTTCTGTGAAACGTACACTGTAGATTCGCAGCTTTATTCTAAGCAACACTCAATAGGAAATGTTGAAATTTTTTGTCCACGGTGTACCCTCATACACACTAAACCTGCTCTGATGTTTTAATTACGGACATCATAATATTAAAACTTTGGAAATTTCAGCACTATTTAATGGAGATCAATCATTAACTTATACAAGCTATCAATTTTATGCATGTGTTTTATATATATGTGTACTACGTTATCGGCAACAAAGAAATAGTTTTTGTTAAAATTCTTTCTCGGGATGTTTGGCCGTAGTCCAATGTTTTCTACAAAACCAGACGTTTCGGAAATGCCATTGACTTCTTTCATCAGTGAAAATCGAGTGCGATAACGTGAGGTGGTATACGTTAGTGACCACAGTACTGTGGTTAAGGCTGAAGCAGTAAGTAGAAAGAAGTAGTTTCTATGGTAATATTTCATTTCGAAAACGATTTTAAATATAAATCTTAGAACATGGAAGTCATGTATGGTTCTCCATACCGATATTAATTTAAATCGTCTATGCGTGAAGATCCGCAACCACAGGCTAGCAGGCCTCAAAATAATTTTGTGGCCACATAATTATATAATTATATAAATACGTAGTTAATGCGTAATTATTTGCGTAGCTCAGTTTCTAAATAAGTATAATGTACCTAATTTTCGTAGATAAAGGGTCTCTAAAATAACATTATATTAGACGACTACCCCATAATAACAGAAATATCTATAAATAGTGAAAATAGTTTGAGGGTGGGGAATATTTTGTTAGAAATTATCGAACCGAATTCAAGTAAATGATTTTAAACATAAATCATAGAAAACGGAATTCATGTATGGTTCTCCATACCGATATTTTATCTTCCAAGGTACTTATGTTCAATTTATTCAAAATAATGTTTGTTTAGTAACCTTGTTACTTTTTTCTCATTTCGTTACTCTTTAGTATACAGTACCAAGAATGCAAACATTCTTGTTTGGCTACAATGCTATCTTGAAAATTGTGAAACTTGCCGATAGTATTTTTTACTTCTCCTTAGCCTTCAAAACAATTGATACATTGTTTTCAAACGTTACGAATTGCTAAAGTTTTGTTTCCTTCATTTTAGTATTTAAGCAGTTTGCAAGTTTTATAAGTAAATAACTAATGTTAACCTTCTAAATTAAAAGGACGATGTTTCTTAATAAAAAAGATAAGAATGGAACAGGAAATTTAATTTAATTTCAGGATTCCAAGATGCACGGAAATAAGTAACATTCAGTACCCTTCAAATACTTAATGACAGTCTTTTATGTTCACATGGCAACTACTTACTACACGACCTAACCTAAAACGTGTGTAGTTTAACCACGTAGCTTTAAAATCATTAAGAGTTTTATAATTATCATTAATGAAACAACTTAAATGATTGTAATATATCCTTAATGAAGTGCATTAAGAATTATGGCTTTTCAACACAGGCATTAATACATTAGTGCATACTTAATTGACTCGAGTTATGTTTTACTTTTAAATTGTCTATACTTCTGGAACTGAATATTTCAACAGAATTCTTTGTTGGTTCCTACATTTGCAAAATAAGGGCAAATGTTTGCATATATGTATTATAACGAGAAAAGGTGAAATAGGTGTGTGTTTTTAAAATAATAATAACAGTTCCTATATCATATCGACTTTGTAATAATCATTCAAAATTTTATTAAATAAAATTTCCAAAAATGACGAATTAAAATTTCGTCATTATAATAATTTTGTTTTGTGTATGCTCATCATACACACAATTATTGTCACTATACAAACATCATTTCACACATATGCATAAATATAATACAAAAGATATAAATTTACATGTATAAAAATAAATTTTTATAATATATAATGTGCTCTCGACTTGCTCAGATTGTATTTCTTTTTAAATTCCATATTTTTTTTATATTATTACTTCCATGTTCCTTAAGGAAATGGAAGTATGGTGATGGCAAAAAAAATCGTGTTCGAGATTATTGCAGATTCTGATTGTACTACACTCAAAACATTAAAAAAGTCGTTTTTCGAAAAGTTTCTGTGTCTGTCTGTAGATTTTTCTCTATGGCAAACGATAACAGCTGCAAATTCAAACATACTCAAATAATTTTTTTCATACAGGCCTGGCTTGCAGAATACTCAAGACCTATTGTTTTTGGTGAAGATCGGTTAAGGGAAAGGGGAAGTTTACCGGCATCGGTTTTTTTTTATCAATGGTAATTTTTTTTTGGCATACGATAACAGCCGCAAATTCAAACAGAATCAAATAATGTTTGGCATACAGCCCTGAATTGTAGAGTTCTCAAGACTTATAGTTTTTGGTGAAGATAGGTTAAGGGAAAGGGGTAGTTTACCTACAACGTTTTATGTTTTAACAAGGGTATTTTCTATGGCAAACGATAACAGCCGCAAATTCAAACAGAATCAAATAATTTTTTGCATACAGCCTTGATTTGCAGAGTACTCAAGATCCATTGTCTTTGGTGCAGATCGGTTAAGGAGAAGGGGTAGTTTACCTGCAACGTTTTTTTTCATGGGTAATTTTCTATGGCAAACGATAAAAGCCTCAAATTCAAACAGAATCAAATAATTTTTTTGCATACGTCCCTGAATTGTAGATATTGCAAGGACTTTTGATTATGGTGAAGATCGGTTAAGGGGAAGGGGTAGTTTACCAGCAACCTTTTAATTTTTAACAACAGTAAAGTACTTGAAAATTCATTAAAACGTTTTCAAACAATGGTAATTGTTAAAAATAAAATAATTTTGTTGCCAGGCAATAAAATTATAATTTTTTCATTTTTGTGTAAATCATGTATGAGTGAAAATATATCGTTCGTGGCAGGTAAGCATATCTCAATTATGTAATGTTTACGTTTCCATTTTATTATTATGATTACTGCAATAAAAAGGCAGGGAAGACACACACACACAAAATTCGCGTTATTTCTGGCCTCACTCATGTTTATTTTCTTACATTTGCACGCTTTTTAAATGGAAAGTGCCGAAACCCACTCTAACATAACGCGTGCAAGCCGAAAAAGTGTCCAGCGTGGATAGCGATTTGCTTCCTGTGGATCGCTGGGCAGTATAACTGCACGTGTTTACAGAGGAACGATTCATAGACAGACTTTTCGTCTTTAGGGAATGAACCCTCTGCAAGATGCTGAGGGTCCATGAGTGACTTCGGAGCGCTCCTTCTTTTCCACGTGTTTGTTCTGTGAAACGTACACTGTAGATTCGCAGCTTTATTCTAAGCAACACTCAATAGGAAATGTTGAAATTTTTTGTCCACGGTGTACCCTCATACACACTAAACCTGCTCTGATGTTTTAATTACGGACATCATAATATTAAAACTTTGGAAATTTCAGCACTATTTAATGGAGATCAATCATTAACTTATACAAGCTATCAATTTTATGCATATGTTTTATATATATGTGTACTACGTTATCGGCAACAAAGAAATAGTTTTTGTTAAAATTCTTTCTCGGGATGTTTGGCCGTAGTCCAATGTTTTCTACAAAACCAGACGTTTCGGAAATGCCATTGACTTCTATCATCAGTGAAAATCGAGTGCGATAACGTGAGGTGGTATACGTTAGTGACCACAGTACTGTGGTTAAGGCTGAAGCAGTAAGTAGAAAGAAGTAGTTTCTATGGTAATATTTCATTTCGAAAACGATTTTAAATATAAATCTTAGAACATGGAAGTCATGTATGGTTCTCCATACCGATATTAATTTAAATCGTCTATGCGTGAAGATCCGCAACCACAGGCTAGCAGGCCTCAAAATAATTTTGTGGCCACATAATTATATAAATACGTAGTTAATGCGTAATTATTTGCGTAGCTCAGTTTCTAAATAAGTATAATGTACCTGATTTTCGTAGATAAAGGGTCTCTAAAATAACATTATATTAGACGACTACCCCATAATAACAGAAATATCTATAAATAGTGAAAATAGTTTGAGGGTGGGGAATATTTTGTTAGAAATTATCGAACCGAATTCAAGTAAATGATTTTAAACATAAATCATAGAAAACGGAATTCATGTATGGTTCTCCATACCGATATTTTATCTTCCAAGGTACTTATGTTCAATTTATTTCAAAATAATGTTTGTTTAGTAACCTTGTTACTTTTTTCTCATTTCGTTACTCTTTAGTATACAGTACCAAGAATGCAAACATTCTTGTTTGGCTTCAATGCTATCTTGAAAATTGTGAAACTTGCCGATAGTATTTTTTACTTCTCCTTAGCCTTCAAAACAATTGATACATTGTTTTCAAACGTTATGAATTGCTAAAGTTTTGTTTCCTTCATTTTAGTATTTAAGCAGTTTGCAAGTTTTATAAGTAAATAACTAATGTTAACCTTCTAAATTAATAGGACGATGTTTCTTAATAAAAAAGATAAGAATGGAACAGGAAATTTAATTTAATTTCAGGATTCCAAGATGCACGGAAATAAGTAACATTCAGTACCCTTCAAATACTTAATGACAGTCTTTTATGTTCACATGGCAACTACTTACTACACGACCTAACCTAAAACGTGTGTAGTTTAACGACGTAGCTTTAAAATCATTAAGAGTTTTATAATTATCATTAATGAAACAACTTAAATGATTGTAATATATCCTTAATGAAGTGCATTAAGAATTATGGCTTTTCAACACAGGCATTAATGCATTAGTGCATACTTAATTGACTCGAATTATGTTTTACTTTTAAATTGTCTATACTTCTGGAACTGAATATTTCAACAGAATTCTTTGTTGGTTCCTACATTTGCAAAATAAGGGCAAATGTTTGCATATATGTATTATAACGAGAAAAGGTGAAATAGGTGTGTGTTTTTAAAATAATAATAACAGTTCCTATATCATATCGACTTTGTAATAATCATTCAAAATTTTATTAAATAAAATTTCCAAAAATGACGAATTAAAATTTCGTCATTATAATAATTTTGTTTTGTGTATGCTCATCATACACACAATTATTGTCACTATACAAACATCATTTCACACATATGCATAAATATAATACAAAAGATATAAATTTACATGTATAAAAATAAATTTTTATAATATATAATGTGCTCTCGACTTGCTCAGATTGTATTTCTTTTTAAATTCCATATTTTTTTTATATTATTACTTCCATGTTCCTTAAGGAAATGGAAGTATGGTGATGGCAAAAAAAATCGTGTTCGAGATTATTGCAGATTCTGATTGTACTACACTCAAAACATTAAAAAAGTCGTTTTTCGAAAAGTTTCTGTGTCTGTCTGTAGATTTTTCTCTATGGCAAACGATAACAGCTGCAAATTCAAACATACTCAAATAATTTTTTTCATACAGGCCTGGCTTGCAGAATACTCAAGACCTATTGTTTTTGGTGAAGATCGGTTAAGGGAAAGGGGAAGTTTACCGGCATCGGTTTTTTTTTATCAATGGTAATTTTTTTTTGGCATACGATAACAGCCGCAAATTCAAACAGAATCAAATAATGTTTGGCATACAGCCCTGAATTGTAGAGTTCTCAAGACTTATAGTTTTTGGTGAAGATAGGTTAAGGGAAAGGGGTAGTTTACCTACAACGTTTTATGTTTTAACAAGGGTATTTTCTATGGCAAACGATAACAGCCGCAAATTCAAACAGAATCAAATAATTTTTTGCATACAGCCTTGATTTGCAGAGTACTCAAGATCCATTGTCTTTGGTGCAGATCGGTTAAGGAGAAGGGGTAGTTTACCTGCAACGTTTTTTTTCATGGGTAATTTTCTATGGCAAACGATAAAAGCCTCAAATTCAAACAGAATCAAATAATTTTTTTGCATACGTCCCTGAATTGTAGATATTGCAAGGACTTTTGATTATGGTGAAGATCGGTTAAGGGGAAGGGGTAGTTTACCAGCAACCTTTTAATTTTTAACAACAGTAAAGTACTTGAAAATTCATTAAAACGTTTTCAAACAATGGTAATTGTTAAAAATAAAATAATTTTGTTGCCAGGCAATAAAATTATAATTTTTTCATTTTTGTGTAAATCATGTATGAGTGAAAATATATCGTTCGTGGCAGGTAAGCATATCTCAATTATGTAATGTTTACGTTTCCATTTTATTATTATGATTACTGCAATAAAAAGGCAGGGAAGACACACACACACAAAATTCGCGTTATTTCTGGCCTCACTCATGTTTATTTTCTTACATTTGCACGCTTTTTAAATGGAAAGTGCCGAAACCCACTCTAACATAACGCGTGCAAGCCGAAAAAGTGTCCAGCGTGGATAGCGATTTGCTTCCTGTGGATCGCTGGGCAGTATAACTGCACGTGTTTACAGAGGAACGATTCATAGACAGACTTTTCGTCTTTAGGGAATGAACCCTCTGCAAGATGCTGAGGGTCCATGAGTGACTTCGGAGCGCTCCTTCTTTTCCACGTGTTTGTTCTGTGAAACGTACACTGTAGATTCGCAGCTTTATTCTAAGCAACACTCAATAGGAAATGTTGAAATTTTTTGTCCACGGTGTACCCTCATACACACTAAACCTGCTCTGATGTTTTAATTACGGACATCATAATATTAAAACTTTGGAAATTTCAGCACTATTTAATGGAGATCAATCATTAACTTATACAAGCTATCAATTTTATGCATATGTTTTATATATATGTGTACTACGTTATCGGCAACAAAGAAATAGTTTTTGTTAAAATTCTTTCTCGGGATGTTTGGCCGTAGTCCAATGTTTTCTACAAAACCAGACGTTTCGGAAATGCCATTGACTTCTATCATCAGTGAAAATCGAGTGCGATAACGTGAGGTGGTATACGTTAGTGACCACAGTACTGTGGTTAAGGCTGAAGCAGTAAGTAGAAAGAAGTAGTTTCTATGGTAATATTTCATTTCGAAAACGATTTTAAATATAAATCTTAGAACATGGAAGTCATGTATGGTTCTCCATACCGATATTAATTTAAATCGTCTATGCGTGAAGATCCGCAACCACAGGCTAGCAGGCCTCAAAATAATTTTGTGGCCACATAATTATATAAATACGTAGTTAATGCGTAATTATTTGCGTAGCTCAGTTTCTAAATAAGTATAATGTACCTGATTTTCGTAGATAAAGGGTCTCTAAAATAACATTATATTAGACGACTACCCCATAATAACAGAAATATCTATAAATAGTGAAAATAGTTTGAGGGTGGGGAATATTTTGTTAGAAATTATCGAACCGAATTCAAGTAAATGATTTTAAACATAAATCATAGAAAACGGAATTCATGTATGGTTCTCCATACCGATATTTTATCTTCCAAGGTACTTATGTTCAATTTATTTCAAAATAATGTTTGTTTAGTAACCTTGTTACTTTTTTCTCATTTCGTTACTCTTTAGTATACAGTACCAAGAATGCAAACATTCTTGTTTGGCTTCAATGCTATCTTGAAAATTGTGAAACTTGCCGATAGTATTTTTTACTTCTCCTTAGCCTTCAAAACAATTGATACATTGTTTTCAAACGTTATGAATTGCTAAAGTTTTGTTTCCTTCATTTTAGTATTTAAGCAGTTTGCAAGTTTTATAAGTAAATAACTAATGTTAACCTTCTAAATTAATAGGACGATGGTTCTTAATAAAAAAGATAAGAATGGAACAGGAAATTTAATTTAATTTCAGGATTCCAAGATGCACGGAAATAAGTAACATTCAGTACCCTTCAAATACTTAATGACAGTCTTTTATGTTCACATGGCAACTACTTACTACACGACCTAACCTAAAACGTGTGTAGTTTAACGACGTAGCTTTAAAATCATTAAGAGTTTTATAATTATCATTAATGAAACAACTTAAATGATTGTAATATATCCTTAATGAAGTGCATTAAGAATTATGGCTTTTCAACACAGGCATTAATGCATTAGTGCATACTTAATTGACTCGAATTATGTTTTACTTTTAAATTGTCTATACTTCTGGAACTGAATATTTCAACAGAATTCTTTGTTGGTTCCTACATTTGCAAAATAAGGGCAAATGTTTGCATATATGTATTATAACGAGAAAAGGTGAAATAGGTGTGTGTTTTTAAAATAATAATAACAGTTCCTATATCATATCGACTTTGTAATAATCATTCAAAATTTTATTAAATAAAATTTCCAAAAATGACGAATTAAAATTTCGTCATTATAATAATTTTGTTTTGTGTATGCTCATCATACACACAATTATTGTCACTATACAAACATCATTTCACACATATGCATAAATATAATACAAAAGATATAAATTTACATGTATAAAAATAAATTTTTATAATATATAATGTGCTCTCGACTTGC
This sequence comes from Magicicada septendecula, assembly GCA_034769895.1. NCBI lineage: Eukaryota > Metazoa > Arthropoda > Insecta > Hemiptera > Cicadidae > Magicicada > Magicicada septendecula. Next base: position 452,608,465 of record CM068368.1, read on the forward strand.
TCAGATTGTATTTCTTTTTAAATTCCATATTTTTTTTTTATATTATTACTTCCATGTTCCTTAAGGAAATGGAAGTATGGTGATGGCAAAAAAAATCGTGTTCGAGATTATTGCAGATTCTGATTGTACTAAATTACACTCAAAACATTAAAAAAGTCGTTTTTCGAAAAGTTTCTGTGTCTGTCTGTAGATTTTTTTCCTATGGCAAACGATAACAGCTGCAAATTCAAACAGAATCAAATAATTTTTTTCATACAGGCCTGGCTTGCAGAGTACTCAAGACCTATTGTTTTTGGTGAAGATCGGTTAAGGGAAAGGGCTAGTTTACCGGCATCGGTTTTCTTTTATCAATGGTATTTTGTTTGGCATACGATAACAGCCGCAAATTCAAACAGAATCAAATAATTTTTTGCATACAGCCTTGGTTTGCAGAGTGCTCGAGATCTGTTGTTTTTGGTGCAGATCGGTTAAGGAGAAGGGGTAGTTTACCTGCAACGTTTTTTTATCATGGGTAATTTTTTATGGCAAACGATAAAAGCCGCAAATTCAAACAGAATCAAATAATTTTTTGCATACGTCCCTGAATTGTATATATTGCAAGGGCTTTTGATTTTGGTGAAGATCGGTTAAGGGGAAGGGGTAGTTTACCAGCAACCTTTTAATTTTTAACAACAGCAAATTACTTGAAAATTCATTAAAACGTTTTCAAACAATGGTAATTGTTAAAAATAAAATAATTTTGTTGCCAGGCAATAAAATTATAATTTTTTCATTTTTGTGTAAATCATGTATGAGTGAAAATATATCGTTCGTGGCAGGTAAGCATATCTCAATTATGTCATGTTTACGTTTCCATTTTATTATTATGATTACTGCAATAAAAAGGCAGGGAAGACACACACACACACAAAATTCGCGTTATTTCTGGCCTCACTCATGTTTATTTTCTTACATTTGCACGCTTTTTGAATGGAAAGTGCCGAAACCCACACCAACATAACGCATGCAAGCCGAAAAAGTGTCCAGCGTGGATAGCGATTTGCTTCCTGTGGATCGCTGGGCAGTATAACTGCACGTGTTTACAGAGGAACGATTCATAGATAGACTTTTCGTCTTTAGGGAATGAACCCTCTGCAAGATGCTGAGGGTCCATGAGTGACTTCGGAGCGCTCCTTCTTTTCCACGTGTTTGTTCTGTGAAACGTACACTGTAGATTCGCAGCTTTATTCTAAGCAACACTCAATAGGAAATGTTGAAATTTTTTGTCCACGGTGTACCCTCATACACACTAAACCTGCTCTGATGTTTTAATTACGGACATCATAATATTAAAACTTTGGAAATTTCAGCACTATTTAATGGAGATCAATCATTAACTTATACAAGCTATCAATTTTATGCATGTGTTTTATATATATGTGTACTACGTTATCGGCAACAAAGAAATAGTTTTTGTTAAAATTCTTTCTCGGGATGTTTGGCCGTAGTCCAATGTTTTCTACAAAACCAGACGTTTCGGAAATGCCATTGACTTCTTTCATCAGTGAAAATCGAGTGCGATAACGTGAGGTGGTATACGTTAGTGACCACAGTACTGTGGTTAAGGCTGAAGCAGTAAGTAGAAAGAAGTAGTTTCTATGGTAATATTTCATTTCGAAAACGATTTTAAATATAAATCTTAGAACATGGAAGTCATGTATGGTTCTCCATACCGATATTAATTTAAATCGTCTATGCGTGAAGATCCGCAACCACAGGCTAGCAGGCCTCAAAATAATTTTGTGGCCACATAATTATATAATTATATAAATACGTAGTTAATGCGTAATTATTTGCGTAGCTCAGTTTCTAAATAAGTATAATGTACCTAATTTTCGTAGATAAAGGGTCTCTAAAATAACATTATATTAGACGACTACCCCATAATAACAGAAATATCTATAAATAGTGAAAATAGTTTGAGGGTGGGGAATATTTTGTTAGAAATTATCGAACCGAATTCAAGTAAATGATTTTAAACATAAATCATAGAAAACGGAATTCATGTATGGTTCTCCATACCGATATTTTATCTTCCAAGGTACTTATGTTCAATTTATTCAAAATAATGTTTGTTTAGTAACCTTGTTACTTTTTTCTCATTTCGTTACTCTTTAGTATACAGTACCAAGAATGCAAACATTCTTGTTTGGCTACAATGCTATCTTGAAAATTGTGAAACTTGCCGATAGTATTTTTTACTTCTCCTTAGCCTTCAAAACAATTGATACATTGTTTTCAAACGTTACGAATTGCTAAAGTTTTGTTTCCTTCATTTTAGTATTTAAGCAGTTTGCAAGTTTTATAAGTAAATAACTAATGTTAACCTTCTAAATTAAAAGGACGATGTTTCTTAATAAAAAAGATAAGAATGGAACAGGAAATTTAATTTAATTTCAGGATTCCAAGATGCACGGAAATAAGTAACATTCAGTACCCTTCAAATACTTAATGACAGTCTTTTATGTTCACATGGCAACTACTTACTACACGACCTAACCTAAAACGTGTGTAGTTTAACCACGTAGCTTTAAAATCATTAAGAGTTTTATAATTATCATTAATGAAACAACTTAAATGATTGTAATATATCCTTAATGAAGTGCATTAAGAATTATGGCTTTTCAACACAGGCATTAATACATTAGTGCATACTTAATTGACTCGAGTTATGTTTTACTTTTAAATTGTCTATACTTCTGGAACTGAATATTTCAACAGAATTCTTTGTTGGTTCCTACATTTGCAAAATAAGGGCAAATGTTTGCATATATGTATTATAACGAGAAAAGGTGAAATAGGTGTGTGTTTTTAAAATAATAATAACAGTTCCTATATCATATCGACTTTGTAATAATCATTCAAAATTTTATTAAATAAAATTTCCAAAAATGACGAATTAAAATTTCGTCATTATAATAATTTTGTTTTGTGTATGCTCATCATACACACAATTATTGTCACTATACAAACATCATTTCACACATATGCATAAATATAATACAAAAGATATAAATTTACATGTATAAAAATAAATTTTTATAATATATAATGTGCTCTCGACTTGCTCAGATTGTATTTCTTTTTAAATTCCATATTTTTTTTATATTATTACTTCCATGTTCCTTAAGGAAATGGAAGTATGGTGATGGCAAAAAAAATCGTGTTCGAGATTATTGCAGATTCTGATTGTACTACACTCAAAACATTAAAAAAGTCGTTTTTCGAAAAGTTTCTGTGTCTGTCTGTAGATTTTTCTCTATGGCAAACGATAACAGCTGCAAATTCAAACATACTCAAATAATTTTTTTCATACAGGCCTGGCTTGCAGAATACTCAAGACCTATTGTTTTTGGTGAAGATCGGTTAAGGGAAAGGGGAAGTTTACCGGCATCGGTTTTTTTTTATCAATGGTAATTTTTTTTTGGCATACGATAACAGCCGCAAATTCAAACAGAATCAAATAATGTTTGGCATACAGCCCTGAATTGTAGAGTTCTCAAGACTTATAGTTTTTGGTGAAGATAGGTTAAGGGAAAGGGGTAGTTTACCTACAACGTTTTATGTTTTAACAAGGGTATTTTCTATGGCAAACGATAACAGCCGCAAATTCAAACAGAATCAAATAATTTTTTGCATACAGCCTTGATTTGCAGAGTACTCAAGATCCATTGTCTTTGGTGCAGATCGGTTAAGGAGAAGGGGTAGTTTACCTGCAACGTTTTTTTTCATGGGTAATTTTCTATGGCAAACGATAAAAGCCTCAAATTCAAACAGAATCAAATAATTTTTTTGCATACGTCCCTGAATTGTAGATATTGCAAGGACTTTTGATTATGGTGAAGATCGGTTAAGGGGAAGGGGTAGTTTACCAGCAACCTTTTAATTTTTAACAACAGTAAAGTACTTGAAAATTCATTAAAACGTTTTCAAACAATGGTAATTGTTAAAAATAAAATAATTTTGTTGCCAGGCAATAAAATTATAATTTTTTCATTTTTGTGTAAATCATGTATGAGTGAAAATATATCGTTCGTGGCAGGTAAGCATATCTCAATTATGTAATGTTTACGTTTCCATTTTATTATTATGATTACTGCAATAAAAAGGCAGGGAAGACACACACACACAAAATTCGCGTTATTTCTGGCCTCACTCATGTTTATTTTCTTACATTTGCACGCTTTTTAAATGGAAAGTGCCGAAACCCACTCTAACATAACGCGTGCAAGCCGAAAAAGTGTCCAGCGTGGATAGCGATTTGCTTCCTGTGGATCGCTGGGCAGTATAACTGCACGTGTTTACAGAGGAACGATTCATAGACAGACTTTTCGTCTTTAGGGAATGAACCCTCTGCAAGATGCTGAGGGTCCATGAGTGACTTCGGAGCGCTCCTTCTTTTCCACGTGTTTGTTCTGTGAAACGTACACTGTAGATTCGCAGCTTTATTCTAAGCAACACTCAATAGGAAATGTTGAAATTTTTTGTCCACGGTGTACCCTCATACACACTAAACCTGCTCTGATGTTTTAATTACGGACATCATAATATTAAAACTTTGGAAATTTCAGCACTATTTAATGGAGATCAATCATTAACTTATACAAGCTATCAATTTTATGCATATGTTTTATATATATGTGTACTACGTTATCGGCAACAAAGAAATAGTTTTTGTTAAAATTCTTTCTCGGGATGTTTGGTTGTAGTCCAATGTTTTCTACAAAACCAGACGTTTCGGAAATGCCATTGACTTCTATCATCAGTGAAAATCGAGTGCGATAACGTGAGGTGGTATACGTTAGTGACCACAGTACTGTGGTTAAGGCTGAAGCAGTAAGTAGAAAGAAGTAGTTTCTATGGTAATATTTCATTTCGAAAACGATTTTAAATATAAATCTTAGAACATGGAAGTCATGTATGGTTCTCCATACCGATATTAATTTAAATCGTCTATGCGTGAAGATCCGCAACCACAGGCTAGCAGGCCTCAAAATAATTTTGTGGCCACATAATTATATAAATAAGTAGTTAATGCGTAATTATTTGCGTAGCTCAGTTTCTAAATAAGTATAATGTACCTGATTTTCGTAGATAAAGGGTCTCTAAAATAACATTATATTAGACGACTACCCCATAATAACAGAAATATCTATAAATAGTGAAAATAGTTTGAGGGTGGGGAATATTTTGTTAGAAATTATCGAACCGAATTCAAGTAAATGATTTTAAACATAAATCATAGAAAACGGAATTCATGTATGGTTCTCCATACCGATATTTTATCTTCCAAGGTACTTATGTTCAATTTATTTCAAAATAATGTTTGTTTAGTAACCTTGTTACTTTTTTCTCATTTCGTTACTCTTTAGTATACAGTACCAAGAATGCAAACATTCTTGTTTGGCTTCAATGCTATCTTGAAAATTGTGAAACTTGCCGATAGTATTTTTTACTTCTCCTTAGCCTTCAAAACAATTGATACATTGTTTTCAAACGTTATGAATTGCTAAAGTTTTGTTTCCTTCATTTTAGTATTTAAGCAGTTTGCAAGTTTTATAAGTAAATAACTAATGTTAACCTTCTAAATTAATAGGACGATGTTTCTTAATAAAAAAGATAAGAATGGAACAGGAAATTTAATTTAATTTCAGGATTCCAAGATGCACGGAAATAAGTAACATTCAGTACCCTTCAAATACTTAATGACAGTCTTTTATGTTCACATGGCAACTACTTACTACACGACCTAACCTAAAACGTGTGTAGTTTAACGACGTAGCTTTAAAATCATTAAGAGTTTTATAATTATCATTAATGAAACAACTTAAATGATTGTAATATATCCTTAATGAAGTGCATTAAGAATTATGGCTTTTCAACACAGGCATTAATGCATTAGTGCATACTTAATTGACTCGAATTATGTTTTACTTTTAAATTGTCTATACTTCTGGAACTGAATATTTCAACAGAATTCTTTGTTGGTTCCTACATTTGCAAAATAAGGGCAAATGTTTGCATATATGTATTATAACGAGAAAAGGTGAAATAGGTGTGTGTTTTTAAAATAATAATAACAGTTCCTATATCATATCGACTTTGTAATAATCATTCAAAATTTTATTAAATAAAATTTCCAAAAATGACGAATTAAAATTTCGTCATTATAATAATTTTGTTTTGTGTATGCTCATCATACACACAATTATTGTCACTATACAAACATCATTTCACACATATGCATAAATATAATACAAAAGATATAAATTTACATGTATAAAAATAAATTTTTATAATATATAATGTGCTCTCGACTTGCTCAGATTGTATTTCTTTTTAAATTCCATATTTTTTTTTTATATTATTACTTCCATGTTCCTTAAGGAAATGGAAGTATGGTGATGGCAAAAAAAATCGTGTTCGAGATTATTGCAGATTCTGATTGTACTAAATTACACTCAAAACATTAAAAAAGTCGTTTTTCGAAAAGTTTCTGTGTCTGTCTGTAGATTTTTTTCCTATGGCAAACGATAACAGCTGCAAATTCAAACAGAATCAAATAATTTTTTTCATACAGGCCTGGCTTGCAGAGTACTCAAGACCTATTGTTTTTGGTGAAGATCGGTTAAGGGAAAGGGCTAGTTTACCGGCATCGGTTTTCTTTTATCAATGGTATTTTGTTTGGCATACGATAACAGCCGCAAATTCAAACAGAATCAAATAATTTTTTGCATACAGCCTTGGTTTGCAGAGTGCTCGAGATCTGTTGTTTTTGGTGCAGATCGGTTAAGGAGAAGGGGTAGTTTACCTGCAACGTTTTTTTATCATGGGTAATTTTTTATGGCAAACGATAAAAGCCGCAAATTCAAACAGAATCAAATAATTTTTTGCATACGTCCCTGAATTGTATATATTGCAAGGGCTTTTGATTTTGGTGAAGATCGGTTAAGGGGAAGGGGTAGTTTACCAGCAACCTTTTAATTTTTAACAACAGCAAATTACTTGAAAATTCATTAAAACGTTTTCAAACAATGGTAATTGTTAAAAATAAAATAATTTTGTTGCCAGGCAATAAAATTATAATTTTTTCATTTTTGTGTAAATCATGTATGAGTGAAAATATATCGTTCGTGGCAGGTAAGCATATCTCAATTATGTCATGTTTACGTTTCCATTTTATTATTATGATTACTGCAATAAAAAGGCAGGGAAGACACACACACACACAAAATTCGCGTTATTTCTGGCCTCACTCATGTTTATTTTCTTACATTTGCACGCTTTTTGAATGGAAAGTGCCGAAACCCACACCAACATAACGCGTGCAAGCCGAAAAAGTGTCCAGCGTGGATAGCGATTTGCTTCCTGTGGATCGCTGGGCAGTATAACTGCACGTGTTTACAGAGGAACGATTCATAGATAGACTTTTCGTCTTTAGGGAATGAACCCTCTGCAAGATGCTGAGGGTCCATGAGTGACTTCGGAGCGCTCCTTCTTTTCCACGTGTTTGTTCTGTGAAACGTACACTGTAGATTCGCAGCTTTATTCTAAGCAACACTCAATAGGAAATGTTGAAATTTTTTGTCCACGGTGTACCCTCATACACACTAAACCTGCTCTGATGTTTTAATTACGGACATCATAATATTAAAACTTTGGAAATTTCAGCACTATTTAATGGAGATCAATCATTAACTTATACAAGCTATCAATTTTATGCATGTGTTTTATATATATGTGTACTACGTTATCGGCAACAAAGAAATAGTTTTTGTTAAAATTCTTTCTCGGGATGTTTGGCCGTAGTCCAATGTTTTCTACAAAACCAGACGTTTCGGAAATGCCATTGACTTCTTTCATCAGTGAAAATCGAGTGCGATAACGTGAGGTGGTATACGTTAGTGACCACAGTACTGTGGTTAAGGCTGAAGCAGTAAGTAGAAAGAAGTAGTTTCTATGGTAATATTTCATTTCGAAAACGATTTTAAATATAAATCTTAGAACATGGAAGTCATGTATGGTTCTCCATACCGATATTAATTTAAATCGTCTATGCGTGAAGATCCGCAACCACAGGCTAGCAGGCCTCAAAATAATTTTGTGGCCACATAATTATATAATTATATAAATACGTAGTTAATGCGTAATTATTTGCGTAGCTCAGTTTCTAAATAAGTATAATGTACCTAATTTTCGTAGATAAAGGGTCTCTAAAATAACATTATATTAGACGACTACCCCATAATAACAGAAATATCTATAAATAGTGAAAATAGTTTGAGGGTGGGGAATATTTTGTTAGAAATTATCGAACCGAATTCAAGTAAATGATTTTAAACATAAATCATAGAAAACGGAATTCATGTATGGTTCTCCATACCGATATTTTATCTTCCAAGGTACTTATGTTCAATTTATTCAAAATAATGTTTGTTTAGTAACCTTGTTACTTTTTTCTCATTTCGTTACTCTTTAGTATACAGTACCAAGAATGCAAACATTCTTGTTTGGCTACAATGCTATCTTGAAAATTGTGAAACTTGCCGATAGTATTTTTTACTTCTCCTTAGCCTTCAAAACAATTGATACATTGTTTTCAAACGTTACGAATTGCTAAAGTTTTGTTTCCTTCATTTTAGTATTTAAGCAGTTTGCAAGTTTTATAAGTAAATAACTAATGTTAACCTTCTAAATTAAAAGGACGATGTTTCTTAATAAAAAAGATAAGAATGGAACAGGAAATTTAATTTAATTTCAGGATTCCAAGATGCACGGAAATAAGTAACATTCAGTACCCTTCAAATACTTAATGACAGTCTTTTATGTTCACATGGCAACTACTTACTACACGACCTAACCTAAAACGTGTGTAGTTTAACCACGTAGCTTTAAAATCATTAAGAGTTTTATAATTATCATTAATGAAACAACTTAAATGATTGTAATATATCCTTAATGAAGTGCATTAAGAATTATGGCTTTTCAACACAGGCATTAATACATTAGTGCATACTTAATTGACTCGAGTTATGTTTTACTTTTAAATTGTCTATACTTCTGGAACTGAATATTTCAACAGAATTCTTTGTTGGTTCCTACATTTGCAAAATAAGGGCAAATGTTTGCATATATGTATTATAACGAGAAAAGGTGAAATAGGTGTGTGTTTTTAAAATAATAATAACAGTTCCTATATCATATCGACTTTGTAATAATCATTCAAAATTTTATTAAATAAAATTTCCAAAAATGACGAATTAAAATTTCGTCATTATAATAATTTTGTTTTGTGTATGCTCATCATACACACAATTATTGTCACTATACAAACATCATTTCACACATATGCATAAATATAATACAAAAGATATAAATTTACATGTATAAAAATAAATTTTTATAATATATAATGTGCTCTCGACTTGCTCAGATTGTATTTCTTTTTAAATTCCATATTTTTTTTATATTATTACTTCCATGTTCCTTAAGGAAATGGAAGTATGGTGATGGCAAAAAAAATCGTGTTCGAGATTATTGCAGATTCTGATTGTACTACACTCAAAACATTAAAAAAGTCGTTTTTCGAAAAGTTTCTGTGTCTGTCTGTAGATTTTTCTCTATGGCAAACGATAACAGCTGCAAATTCAAACATACTCAAATAATTTTTTTCATACAGGCCTGGCTTGCAGAATACTCAAGACCTATTGTTTTTGGTGAAGATCGGTTAAGGGAAAGGGGAAGTTTACCGGCATCGGTTTTTTTTTATCAATGGTAATTTTTTTTTGGCATACGATAACAGCCGCAAATTCAAACAGAATCAAATAATGTTTGGCATACAGCCCTGAATTGTAGAGTTCTCAAGACTTATAGTTTTTGGTGAAGATAGGTTAAGGGAAAGGGGTAGTTTACCTACAACGTTTTATGTTTTAACAAGGGTATTTTCTATGGCAAACGATAACAGCCGCAAATTCAAACAGAATCAAATAATTTTTTGCATACAGCCTTGATTTGCAGAGTACTCAAGATCCATTGTCTTTGGTGCAGATCGGTTAAGGAGAAGGGGTAGTTTACCTGCAACGTTTTTTTTCATGGGTAATTTTCTATGGCAAACGATAAAAGCCTCAAATTCAAACAGAATCAAATAATTTTTTTGCATACGTCCCTGAATTGTAGATATTGCAAGGACTTTTGATTATGGTGAAGATCGGTTAAGGGGAAGGGGTAGTTTACCAGCAACCTTTTAATTTTTAACAACAGTAAAGTACTTGAAAATTCATTAAAACGTTTTCAAACAATGGTAATTGTTAAAAATAAAATAATTTTGTTGCCAGGCAATAAAATTATAATTTTTTCATTTTTGTGTAAATCATGTATGAGTGAAAATATATCGTTCGTGGCAGGTAAGCATATCTCAATTATGTAATGTTTACGTTTCCATTTTATTATTATGATTACTGCAATAAAAAGGCAGGGAAGACACACACACACAAAATTCGCGTTATTTCTGGCCTCACTCATGTTTATTTTCTTACATTTGCACGCTTTTTAAATGGAAAGTGCCGAAACCCACTCTAACATAACGCGTGCAAGCCGAAAAAGTGTCCAGCGTGGATAGCGATTTGCTTCCTGTGGATCGCTGGGCAGTATAACTGCACGTGTTTACAGAGGAACGATTCATAGACAGACTTTTCGTCTTTAGGGAATGAACCCTCTGCAAGATGCTGAGGGTCCATGAGTGACTTCGGAGCGCTCCTTCTTTTCCACGTGTTTGTTCTTTGAAACGTACACTGTAGATTCGCAAATTTACTCTAAGCAACGCTCAATAGGAAATGTTGAAATTTTTTGTCCACGGTGTACCCTCATACGCACTAAACCTGCTCTGATGTTTTAATTACGGACATCATAATATTAAAACTTTGGAAACTTGAGCACTACTTAATGAAGATCAATCATTAACTTATACAAGCTATTAATTTTATGCATATGTTTTATATATATGTGTACTACGTTATCGGCAACAAAGAAATAGTTTTTGTTAAAATTCTTTCTCGGGATGTTTGGCCGTAGTCCATGTTTTCTACAAAACCAGACGTTTCGGCAATGCCATTGACTTCCATCATCAGTGAAAATCGAGTGCGATAACGTGAGGTGGTATACGTTAGTGACCACAGTACTGTGGTTAAGGCTGAAGCAGTAAGTAGAAAGAAGTAGTTTCTATGGTAATATTTCATTTCGAAAACGATTTTAAATATAAATCTTAGAACATGGAAGTCATGTATGGTTCTCCATACCGATATTAATTTAAATCGTCTATGCGTGAAGATCCGCAACCACAGGCTAGCAGGCCTCAAAATAATTTTGTGGCCACATAATTATATAATTATATAAATACGTAGTTAATGCGTAATTATTTGCGTATCTCAGTTTCTAAATAAGTATAATGTACCTAATTTTCGTAGATAAAGGGTCTCTAAAATAACATTATATTAGACGACTACCCCATAATAACAGAAATATCTATAAATAGTGAAAATAGTTTGAGGGTGGGGAATATTTTGTTAGAAATTATCGAACCGAATTCAAGTAAATGATTTTAAACATAAATCATAGAAAACGGAATTCATGTATGGTTCTCCATACCGATATTTTATCTTCCAAGGTACTTATGTTCAATTTATTTCAAAATAATGTTTGTTTAGTAACCTTGTTACTTTTTTCTCATTTCGTTACTCTTTAGTATACAGTACCAAGAATGCAAACATTCTTGTTTGGCTACAAAGCTATCTTGAAAATTGTGAAACTTGCCGATAGTATTTTTTACTTCTCCTTAGCCTTCAAAACAATTGATACATTGTTTTCAAACGTTATGAATTGCTAAAGTTTTGTTTCCTTCATTTTAGTATTTAAGCAGATTGCACGTTTTATAAGTAAATAACTAATGTTAACCTTCTAAATTAATAGGACGATGTTTCTTAATAAAAAAGAAAAGAATGGAACAGGAAATTTAATTTAATTTCAGGATTCCAAGATGCACGGAAATAAGTAACATTCAGTACCCTTCAAATACTTAATGACAGTCTTTTATGTTCACATGGCAACTACTTACTACACGACCTAACCTAAAACGTGTGTAGTTTAACGACGTAGCTTTAAAATCATTAAGAGTTTTATAATTATCATTAATGAAACAACTTAAATGATTGTAATATATCCTTAATGAAGTGCATTAAGAATTATGGCTTTTCAACACAGGCATTAATGCATTAGTGCATACTTAATTGACTCGAATTATGTTTTACTTTTAAATTGTCTATACTTCTGGAACTGAATATTTCAACAGAATTCTTTGTTGGTTCCTACATTTGCAAAATAAGGGCAAATGTTTTCATATATGTATTATAACGAGAAAAGGTGAAATAGGTGTGTGTTTTTAAAATAATAATAACAGTTCCTATATCATATCGACTTTGTCATAATCATTCAAAATTTTATTAAATAAAATTTCCAAAAATGACGAATTAAAATTTCGTCATTATAATAATTTTGTTTTGTGTATGCTCATCATACACACAATTATTGTCACTATACAAACATCATTTCACACATATGCATAAATATAATACAAAAGATATAAATTTACATGTATAAAAATAAATTTTTATAATATATAATGTGCTCTCGACTTGCTCAGATTGTATTTCTTTTTAAATTCCATATTTTTTTTTTATATTATTACTTCCATGTTCCTTAAGGAAATGGAAGTATGGTGATGGCAAAAAAAATCGTGTTCGAGATTATTGCAGATTCTGATTGTACTACACTCAAAACATTAAAAAAGTCGTTTTTCGAAAAGTTTCTGTGTCTGTCTGTAGATTTTTTCTCTATGGCAAACGATAACAGCTGCAAATTCAAACATAATCAAATAATTTTTTTCGTACAGGCCTGGCTTGCAGAATACTCAAGACCTATTGTTTTTGGTGAAGATCGGTTAAGGGAAAGGGGTAGTTTACCGGGATCGGTTTTTTTTTATCAATGGTAATTTTTTTTTGGCATACGATAACAGCCGCAAATTCAAACAGAATCAAATAATGTTTGGCATACCGCCCTGAATTGTAGAGTTCTCAAGACTTATAGTTTTTGGTGAAGATCGGTTAAGGGAAAGGGGTAGTTTACCTACAACGTTTTATGTTTTAACAAGGGTATTTTCTATGGCAAACGATAACAGCCGCAAATTCAAACAGAATCAAATAATTTTTTGCATAAAGCCTTGATTTGCAGAGTACTCAAGATCCATTGTTTTTGGTGCAGATCGGTTAAGGGGAAGGGGTAGTTTACCTGCAACGTTTTTTTTTCATGGGTAATTTTCTATGGCAAACGATAAAAGCCGCAAATTCAAACAGAATCAAATAATTTTTTGCATACGTCCCTGAATTGTAGATATTGCAAGGACTTTTGATTATGGTGAAGATCGGTTAAGGGGAAGGGGTAGTTTACCAGCAACCTTTTAATTTTTAACAACAGTAAAGTACTTGAAAATTCATTAAAACGTTTTCAAACAATGGTAATTGTTAAAAATAAAATAATTTTGTTGCCAGGCAATAAAATTATAATTTTTTCATTTTTATGTAAATCATGTATGAGTGAAAATATATCGTTCGTGGCAGGAAAGCATATCTCAATTATGTAATGTTTACGTTTCCATTTTATTATTATGATTACTGCAATAAAAAGGCAGGGAAGACACACACACACAAAATTCGCGTTATTTCTGGCCTCACTCATGTTTATTTTCTTATATTTGCACGCTTTTTAAATGGAAAGTGCCGAAACCCACACTAACATAACGCGTGCAAGCCGAAAAAGTGTCCAGCGTGGATAGCGATTTGCTTCCTGTGGATCGCTGGGCAGTATAACTGCACGTGTTTACAGAGGAACGATTCATAGACAGACTTTTCGTCTTTAGGGAATGAACCCTCTGCAAGATGCTGAGGGTCCATGAGTGACTTCGGAGCGCTCCTTCTTTTCCAAGTGTTTGTTCTTTGAAACGTACACTGTAGATTCGCAAATTTACTCTAAGCAACGCTCAATAGGAAATGTTGAAATTTTTTGTCCACGGTGTACCCTCATACACAATAAACCTGCTCTGATGTTTTAATTACGGACATCATAATATTAAAACTTTGGAAACTTGAGCACTACTTAATGGAGATCAATCATTAACTTATACAAGCTATTAATTTTATGCATATGTTTTATATATATGTGTACTACGTTATCGGCAACAAAGAAATAGTTTTTGTTAAAATTCCTTCTCGGGATGTTTGGCCGTAGTCCAATGTTTTCTACAAAACCATACGTTTCGGCAATGCCATTGACTTCTATCATCAGTGAAAATCGAGTGCGATTGCGATGACGTGAGGTGGTATACGTTAGTGACCACAGTACTGTGGTTAAGGCTGAAGCAGTAAGTAGAAAGAAGTAGTTTCTATGGTAATATTTCATTTCGAAAACGATTTTAAATATAAATCTTAGAACATGGAAGTCATGTATGGTTCTCCATACCGATATTAATTTAAATCGTCTATGCGTGAAGATCCGCAACCACAGGCTAGCAGGCCTCAAAATAATTTTGTGGCCACATAATTATATAAATACGTAGTTAATGCGTAATTATTTGCGTAGCTCAGTTTCTAAATAAGTATAATGTACCTAATTTTCGTAGATAAAGGGTCTCTAAAATAACATTATATTAGACGACTACCCCATAATAACAGAAATATCTATAAATAGTGAAAATAGTTTGAGGGTGGGGAATATTTTGTTAGAAATTATCGAACCGAATTCAAGTAAATGATTTTAAACATAAATCATAGAAAACGGAATTCATGTATGGTTCTCCATACCGATATTTTATCTTCCAAGGTACTTATGTTCAATTTATTTCAAAATAATGTTTGTTTAGTAACCTTGTTACTTTTTTCTCATTTCGTTACTCTTTAGTATACAGTACCAAGAATGCAAACATTCTTGTTTGGCTACAATGCTATCTTGAAAATTGTGAAACTTGCCGATAGTATTTTTTACCTCTCCTTAGCCTTCAAAACAATTGATACATTGTTTTCAAACGTTATGAATTGCTAAAGTTTTGTTTCCTTCATTTTAGTATTTAAGCAGTTTGCAAGTTTTATAAGTAAATAACTAATGTTAACCTTCTAAATTAATAGGACGATGTTTCTTAATAAAAAAGATAAGAATGGAACAGGAAATTTAATTTAATTTCAGGATTCCAAGATGTACGGAAATAAGTAACATTCAGTACCCTTCAAATACTTAATGACAGTCTTTTATGTTCACATGGCAACTACTTACTACACGACCTAACCTAAAACGTGTGTAGTTTAACGACGTAGCTTTAAAATCATTAAGAGTTTTATAATTATCATTAATGAAACAACTTAAATGATTGTAATATATCCTTAATGAAGTGCATTAAGAATTATGGCTTTTCAACACAGGCATTAATGCATTAGTGCATACTTAATTGACTCGAATTATGTTTTACTTTTAAATTGTCTATACTTCTGGAACTGAATATTTCAACAGAATTCTTTGTTGGTTCCTACATTTGCAAAATAAGGGCAAATGTTTTCATATATGTATTATAACGAGAAAAGGTGAAATAGGTGTGTGTTTTTAAAATAATAATAACAGTTCCTATATCATATCGACTTTGTCATAATCATTCAAAATTTTATTAAATAAAATTTCCAAAAATGACGAATTAAAATTTCGTCATTATAATAATTTTGTTTTGTGTATGCTCATCATACACACAATTATTGTCACTATACAAACATCATTTCACACATATGCATAAATATAATACAAAAGATATAAATTTACATGTATAAAAATAAATTTTTATAATATATAATGTGCTCTCGACTTGCTCAGATTGTATTTCTTTTTAAATTCCATATTTTTTTTTTATATTATTACTTCCATGTTCCTTAAGGAAATGGAAGTATGGTGATGGCAAAAAAAATCGTGTTCGAGATTATTGCAGATTCTGATTGTACTACACTCAAAACATTAAAAAAGTCGTTTTTCGAAAAGTTTCTGTGTCTGTCTGTAGATTTTTTCTCTATGGCAAACGATAACAGCTGCAAATTCAAACATAATCAAATAATTTTTTTCGTACAGGCCTGGCTTGCAGAATACTCAAGACCTATTGTTTTTGGTGAAGATCGGTTAAGGGAAAGGGGTAGTTTACCGGGATCGGTTTTTTTTTATCAATGGTAATTTTTTTTTGGCATACGATAACAGCCGCAAATTCAAACAGAATCAAATAATGTTTGGCATACCGCCCTGAATTGTAGAGTTCTCAAGACTTATAGTTTTTGGTGAAGATCGGTTAAGGGAAAGGGGTAGTTTACCTACAACGTTTTATGTTTTAACAAGGGTATTTTCTATGGCAAACGATAACAGCCGCAAATTCAAACAGAATCAAATAATTTTTTGCATAAAGCCTTGATTTGCAGAGTACTCAAGATCCATTGTTTTTGGTGCAGATCGGTTAAGGGGAAGGGGTAGTTTACCTGCAACGTTTTTTTTTCATGGGTAATTTTCTATGGCAAACGATAAAAGCCGCAAATTCAAACAGAATCAAATAATTTTTTGCATACGTCCCTGAATTGTAGATATTGCAAGGACTTTTGATTATGGTGAAGATCGGTTAAGGGGAAGGGGTAGTTTACCAGCAACCTTTTAATTTTTAACAACAGTAAAGTACTTGAAAATTCATTAAAACGTTTTCAAACAATGGTAATTGTTAAAAATAAAATAATTTTGTTGCCAGGCAATAAAATTATAATTTTTTCATTTTTATGTAAATCATGTATGAGTGAAAATATATCGTTCGTGGCAGGAAAGCATATCTCAATTATGTAATGTTTACGTTTCCATTTTATTATTATGATTACTGCAATAAAAAGGCAGGGAAGACACACACACACAAAATTCGCGTTATTTCTGGCCTCACTCATGTTTATTTTCTTATATTTGCACGCTTTTTAAATGGAAAGTGCCGAAACCCACACTAACATAACGCGTGCAAGCCGAAAAAGTGTCCAGCGTGGATAGCGATTTGCTTCCTGTGGATCGCTGGGCAGTATAACTGCACGTGTTTACAGAGGAACGATTCATAGACAGACTTTTCGTCTTTAGGGAATGAACCCTCTGCAAGATGCTGAGGGTCCATGAGTGACTTCGGAGCGCTCCTTCTTTTCCAAGTGTTTGTTCTTTGAAACGTACACTGTAGATTCGCAAATTTACTCTAAGCAACGCTCAATAGGAAATGTTGAAATTTTTTGTCCACGGTGTACCCTCATACACAATAAACCTGCTCTGATGTTTTAATTACGGACATCATAATATTAAAACTTTGGAAACTTGAGCACTACTTAATGGAGATCAATCATTAACTTATACAAGCTATTAATTTTATGCATATGTTTTATATATATGTGTACTACGTTATCGGCAACAAAGAAATAGTTTTTGTTAAAATTCCTTCTCGGGATGTTTGGCCGTAGTCCAATGTTTTCTACAAAACCATACGTTTCGGCAATGCCATTGACTTCTATCATCAGTGAAAATCGAGTGCGATTGCGATGACGTGAGGTGGTATACGTTAGTGACCACAGTACTGTGGTTAAGGCTGAAGCAGTAAGTAGAAAGAAGTAGTTTCTATGGTAATATTTCATTTCGAAAACGATTTTAAATATAAATCTTAGAACATGGAAGTCATGTATGGTTCTCCATACCGATATTAATTTAAATCGTCTATGCGTGAAGATCCGCAACCACAGGCTAGCAGGCCTCAAAATAATTTTGTGGCCACATAATTATATAAATACGTAGTTAATGCGTAATTATTTGCGTAGCTCAGTTTCTAAATAAGTATAATGTACCTAATTTTCGTAGATAAAGGGTCTCTAAAATAACATTATATTAGACGACTACCCCATAATAACAGAAATATCTATAAATAGTGAAAATAGTTTGAGGGTGGGGAATATTTTGTTAGAAATTATCGAACCGAATTCAAGTAAATGATTTTAAACATAAATCATAGAAAACGGAATTCATGTATGGTTCTCCATACCGATATTTTATCTTCCAAGGTACTTATGTTCAATTTATTTCAAAATAATGTTTGTTTAGTAACCTTGTTACTTTTTTCTCATTTCGTTACTCTTTAGTATACAGTACCAAGAATGCAAACATTCTTGTTTGGCTACAATGCTATCTTGAAAATTGTGAAACTTGCCGATAGTATTTTTTACCTCTCCTTAGCCTTCAAAACAATTGATACATTGTTTTCAAACGTTATGAATTGCTAAAGTTTTGTTTCCTTCATTTTAGTATTTAAGCAGTTTGCAAGTTTTATAAGTAAATAACTAATGTTAACCTTCTAAATTAATAGGACGATGTTTCTTAATAAAAAAGATAAGAATGGAACAGGAAATTTAATTTAATTTCAGGATTCCAAGATGCACGGAAATAAGTAACATTCAGTACCCTTCAAATACTTAATGACAGTCTTTTATGTTCACATGGCAACTACTTACTACACGACCTAACCTAAAACGTGTGTAGTTTAACGACGTAGCTTTAAAATCATTAAGAGTTTTATAATTATCATTAATGAAACAACTTAAATGATTGTAATATATCCTTAATGAAGTGCATTAAGAATTATGGCTTTTCAACACAGGCATTAATGCATTAGTGCATACTTAATTGACTCGAATTATGTTTTACTTTTAAATTGTCTATACTTCTGGAACTGAATATTTCAACAGAATACTTTGTTGGTTCCTACATTTGCAAAATAAGGGCAAATGTTTGCATATATGTATTATAACGAGAAAAGGTGAAATAGGTGTGTGTTTTTAAAATAATAATAACAGTTCCTATATCATATCGACTTTGTAATAATCATTCAAAATTTTATTAAATAAAATTTCCAAAAATGACGAATTAAAATTTCGTCATTATAATAATTTTGTTTTGTGTATGCTCATCATACACACAATTATTGTCACTATACAAACATCATTTCACACATATGCATAAATATAATACAAAAGATATAAATTTACATGTATAAAAATAAATTTTTATAATATATAATGTGCTCTCGACTTGCTCAGATTGTATTTCTTTTTAAATTCCATATTTTTTTTTTATATTATTACTTCCATGTTCCTTAAGGAAATGGAAGTATGGTGATGGCAAAAAAAATCGTGTTCGAGATTATTGCAGATTCTGATTGTACTACACTCAAAACATTAAAAAAAGTCGTTTTTCGAAAAGTTTCTGTGTCTGTCTGTAGATTTTTTCTCTATGGCAAACGATAACAGCTGCAAATTCAAACATAATCAAATAATTTTTTTCATACAGGCCTGGCTTGCAGAGTACTCAAGACCTATTGTTTTTGGTGAAGATCGGTTAAGGGAAAGGGGTAGTTTACCGGCATCGGTTTTTTTTTATCAATGGTAATTTTTTTTTGGCATACGATAACAGCCGCAAATTCAAACCGAATCAAATAATGTTTGGCATACAGCTCTGAATTGTAGAGTTCTCAAGACTTATAGTTTTTGGTGAAGATCGGTTAAGGGAAAGGGGTAGTTTACCTACAACGTTTTATGTTTTAACAAGGGTATTTTCTATGGCAAACGATAACAGACGCAAATTCAAACAGAATCAAATAATTTTTTGCATACAGCCTTGATTTGCAGAGTACTCAAGATTCATTGTTTTTGGTGCAGATCGGTTAAGGGGAAGGGGTAGTTTACCTGCAACGTTTTTTTTTCATGGGTAATTTTCTATGGCAAACGATAAAAGCCGCAAATTCAAACAGAATCAAATAATTTTTTGCATACGTCCCTGAATTGTAGATATTGCAAGGACTTTTGATTATGGTGAAGATCGGTTAAGGGGAAGGGGTAGTTTACCAGCAACCTTTTAATTTTTAACAACAGTAAAGTACTTGAAAATTCATTAAAACGTTTTCAAACAATGGTAATTGTTAAAAATAAAATAATTTTGTTGCCAGGCAATAAAATTATAATTTTTTCATTTTTGTGTAAATCATGTATGAGTGAAAATATATCGTTCGTGGCAGGTAAGCATATCTCAATTATGTAATGTTTACGTTTCCATTTTATTATTATGATTACTGCAATAAAAAGGCAGGGAAGACACACACACACAAAATTCGCGTTATTTCTGGCCTCACTCATGTTTATTTTCTTATATTTGCACGCTTTTTAAATGGAAAGTGCCGAAACCCACACTAACATAACGCGTGCAAGCCGAAAAAGTGTCCAGCGTGGATAGCGATTTGCTTCCTGTGGATCGCTGGGCAGTATAACTGCACGTGTTTACAGAGGAACGATTCATAGACAGACTTTTCGTCTTTAGGGAATGAACCCTCTGCAAGATGCTGAGGGTCCATGAGTGACTTCGGAGCGCTCCTTCTTTTCCAAGTGTTTGTTCTTTGAAACGTACACTGTAGATTCGCAAATTTACTCTAAGCAACGCTCAATAGGAAATGTTGAAATTTTTTGTCCACGGTGTACCCTCATACACAATAAACCTGCTCTGATGTTTTAATTACGGACATCATAATATTAAAACTTTGGAAACTTGAGCACTACTTAATGGAGATCAATCATTAACTTATACAAGCTATTAATTTTATGCATATGTTTTATATATATGTGTACTACGTTATCGGCAACAAAGAAATAGTTTTTGTTAAAATTCCTTCTCGGGATGTTTGGCCGTAGTCCAATGTTTTCTACAAAACCATACGTTTCGGCAATGCCATTGACTTCCATCATCAGTGAAAATCGAGTGCGATTGCGATAACGTGAGGTGGTATACGTTAGTGACCACAGTACTGTGGTTAAGGCTGAAGCAGTAAGTAGAAAGAAGTAGTTTCTATGGTAATATTTCATTTCGAAAACGATTTTAAATATAAATCTTAGAACATGGAAGTCATGTATGGTTCTGCATACCGATATTAATTTAAATCGTCTATGCGTGAAGATCCGCAACCACAGGCTAGCAGGCCTCAAAATAATTTTGTGGCCACATAATTATATAATTATATTAATACGTAGTTAATGCGTAATTATTTGCGTAGCTCAGTTTCTAAATAAGTATAATGTACCTAATTTTCGTAGATAAAGGGTCTCTAAAATAACATTATATTAGACGACTACCCCATAATAACAGAAATATCTATAAATAGTGAAAATAGTTTGAGGGTGGGGAATATTTTTTTAGAAATTATCGAACCGAATTCAAGTAAATGATTTTAAACATAAATCATAGAAAACGGAATTCATGTATGGTTCTCCATACCGATATTTTATCTTCCAAGGTACTTATGTTCAATTTATTTCAAAATAATGTTTGTTTAGTAACCTTGTTATTTTTTTCTCATTTCGTTACTCTTTAGTATACAGTACCAAGAATGCAAACATTCTTGTTTGGCTACAAAGCTATCTTGAAAATTGTGAAACTTGCCGATAGTATTTTTTACTTCTCCTTAGCCTTCAAAACAATTGATACATTGTTTTCAAACGTTATGAATTGCTAAAGTTTTGTTTCCTTCATTTTAGTATTTAAGCAGTTTGCAAGTTTTATACGTAAATAACTAATGTTAACCTTCTAAATTAATAGGACGATGTTTCTTAATAAAAAAGATAAGAATGGAACAGGAAATTTGATTTAATTTCAGGATTCCAAGATGCACGGAAATAAGTAACATTCAGTACCCTTCAAATACTTAATGACAGTCTTTTATGTTCACATGGCAACTACTTACTACACGACCTAACCTAAAACGTGTGTAGTTTAACGACGTAGCTTTAAAATCATTAAGAGTTTTATAATTATCATTAATGAAACAACTTAAATGATTGTAATATATCCTTAATGAAGTGCATTAAGAATTATGGCTTTTCAACACAGGCATTAATGCATTAGTGCATACTTAATTGACTCGAATTATGTTTTACTTTTAAATTGTCTATACTTCTGGAACTGAATATTTCAACAGAATTCTTTGTTGGTTCCTACATTTGCAAAATAAGGGCAAATGTTTTCATATATGTATTATAACGAGAAAAGGTGAAATAGGTGTGTGTTTTTAAAATAATAATAACAGTTCCTATATCATATCGACTTTGTAATAATCATTCAAAATTTTATTAAATAAAATTTCCAAAAATGACGAATTAAAATTTCGTCATTATAATAATTTTGTTTTGTGTATGCTCATCATACACACAATTATTGTCACTATACAAACATCATTTCACACATATGCATAAATATAATACAAAAGATATAAATTTACATGTATAAAAATAAATTTTTATAATATATAATGTGCTCTCGACTTGCTCAGATTGTATTTCTTTTTAAATTCCATATTTTTTTTTTATATTATTACTTCCATGTTCCTTAAGGAAATGGAAGTATGGTGATGGCAAAAAAAATCGTGTTCGAGATTATTGCAGATTCTGATTGTACTACACTCAAAACATTAAAAAAGTCGTTTTTCGAAAAGTTTCTGTGTCTGTCTGTAGATTTTTTCTCTATGGCAAACGATAACAGCTGCAAATTCAAACATAATCAAATAATTTTTTTCATACAGGCCTGGCTTGCAGAGTACTCAAGACCTATTGTTTTTGGTGAAGATCGGTTAAGGGAAAGGGGTAGTTTACCGGGATCGGTTTTTTTTTATCAATGGTAATTTTTTTTTGGCATACGATAACAGCCGCAAATTCAAACAGAATCAAATAAGGTTTGGCATACCGCCCTGAATTGTAGAGTTCTCAAGATGTATAGTTTTTGGTGAAGATCGGTTAAGGGAAAGGGGTAGTTTACCTACAACGTTTTATGTTTTAACAAGGGTATTTTCTATGGCAAACGATAACAGCCGCAAATTCAAACAGAATCAAATAATTTTTTGCATACAGCCTTGATTTGCAGAGTACTCAAGATCCATTGTTTTTGGTGCAGATCGGTTAAGGGGAAGGGGTAGTTTACCTGCAACGTTTTTTTTTCATGGGTAATTTTCTATGGCAAACGATAAAAGCCGCAAATTCAAACAGAATCAAATAATTTTTTGCATACGTCCCTGAATTGTAGATATTGCAAGGACTTTTGATTATGGTGAAGATCGGTTAAGGGGAAGGGGTAGTTTACCAGCAACCTTTTAATTTTTAACAACAGTAAAGTACTTGAAAATTCATTAAAACGTTTTCAAACAATGGTAATTGTTAAAAATAAAATAATTTTGTTGCCAGGCAATAAAATTATAATTTTTTCATTTTTGTGTAAATCATGTATGAGTGAAAATATATCGTCCGTGGCAGGAAAGCATATCTCAATTATGTAATGTTTACGTTTCCATTTTATTATTATGATTACTGCAATAAAAAGGCAGGGAAGACACACACACACAAAATTCGCGTTATTTCTGGCCTCACTCATGTTTATTTTCTTATATTTGCACGCTTTTTAAATGGAAAGTGCCGAAACCCACACTAACATAACGCGTGCAAGCCGAAAAAGTGTCCAGCGTGGATAGCGATTTGCTTCCTGTGGATCGCTGGGCAGTATAACTGCACGTGTTTACAGAGGAACGATTCATAGACAGACTTTTCGTCTTTAGGGAATGAACCCTCTGCAAGATGCTGAGGGTCCATGAGTGACTTCGGAGCGCTCCTTCTTTTCCAAGTGTTTGTTCTTTGAAACGTACACTGTAGATTCGCAAATTTACTCTAAGCAACGCTCAATAGGAAATGTTGAAATTTTTTGTCCACGGTGTACCCTCATACACAATAAACCTGCTCTGATGTTTTAATTACGGACATCATAATATTAAAACTTTGGAAACTTGAGCACTACTTAATGGAGATCAATCATTAACTTATACAAGCTATTAATTTTATGCATATGTTTTATATATATGTGTACTACGTTATCGGCAACAAAGAAATAGTTTTTTTTAAAATTCCTTCTCGGGATGTTTGGCCGTAGTCCAATGTTTTCTACAAAACCATACGTTTCGGCAATGCCATTGACTTCTATCATCAGTGAAAATCGAGTGCGATTGCGATATCGTGAGGTGGTATACGTTAGTGACCAGAGTACTGTGGTTAAGGCTGAAGCAGTAAGTAGAAAGAAGTAGTTTCTATGGTAATATTTCATTTCGAAAACGATTTTAAATATAAATCTTAGAACATGGAAGTCATGTATGGTTCTCCATACCGATATTAATTTAAATCGTCTATGCGTGAAGATCCGCAACCACAGGCTAGCAGGCCTCAAAATAATTTTGTGGCCACATAATTATATAATTATATAAATACGTAGTTAATGCGTAATTATTTGCGTAGCTCAGTTTCTAAATAAGTATAATGTACCTAATTTTCGTAGATAAAGGGTCTCTAAAATAACATTATATTAGACGACTACCCCATAATAACAGAAATATCTATAAATAGTGAAAATAGTTTGAGGGTGGGGAATATTTTGTTAGAAATTATCGAACCGAATTCAAGTAAATGATTTTAAACATAAATCATAGAAAACGGAATTCATGTATGGTTCTCCATACCGATATTTTATCTTCCAAGGTACTTATGTTCAATTTATTTCAAAATAATGTTTGTTTAGTAACCTTGTTACTTTTTTCTCATTTCGTTACTCTTTAGTATACAGTACCAAGAATGCAAACATTCTTGTTTGGCTACAATGCTATCTTGAAAATTGTGAAACTTGCCGATAGTATTTTTTACTTCTCCTTAGCCTTCAAAACAATTGATACATTGTTTTCAAACGTTATGAATTGCTAAAGTTTTGTTTCCTTCATTTTAGTATTTAAGCAGTTTGCAAGTTTTATAAGTAAATAACTAATGTTAACCTTCTAAATTAATAGGACGATGTTTCTTAATAAAAAAGATAAGAATGGAACAGGAAATTTAATTTAATTTCAGGATTCCAAGATGTACGGAAATAAGTAACATTCAGTACCCTTCAAATACTTAATGACAGTCTTTTATGTTCACATGGCAACTACTTACTACACGACCTAACCTAAAACGTGTGTAGTTTAACGACGTAGCTTTAAAATCATTAAGAGTTTTATAATTATCATTAATGAAACAACTTAAATGATTGTAATATATCCTTAATGAAGTGCATTAAGAATTATGGCTTTTCAACACAGGCATTAATGCATTAGTGCATACTTAATTGACTCGAATTATGTTTTACTTTTAAATTGTCTATACTTCTGGAACTGAATATTTCAACAGAATTCTTTGTTGGTTCCTACATTTGCAAAATAAGGGCAAAGGTTTGCATATATGTATTATAACGAGAAAAGGTGAAATAGGTGTGTGTTTTTAAAATAATAATAACAGTTCCTATATCATATCGACTTTGTAATAATCATTCAAAATTTTATTAAATAAAATTCCAAAAATGACGAATTAAAATTTCGTCATTATAATAATTTTGTTTTGTGTATGCTTTCGAGATTATTGCATCATACACACAATTATTGTCACTATACAAACAACATTTCACACATATTCATAAATATAATACAAAAGATATAAATTTACATGTATAAATATAAATTTTTATAATATATAATGTGCTCTCGACTTGCTCAGATTGTATTTCTTTTTAAATTCCATATTTTTTTTTTATATTATTACTTCCATGTTCCTTAAGGAAATGGAAGTATGGTGATGGCAAAAAAAATCGTGTTCGAGATTATTGCAGATTCTGATTGTACTACACTCAAAACATTAAACAAGTCGTTTTTCGAAAAGTTTCTGTGTCTATCTGTAGATTTTTTTCTATGGCAAACGATAACAGCTGCAAATTCAAACAGAATCAAATAATTTTTTTCATACAGGCCTGGCTTGCAGAGTACTCAAGACCTATTGTTTTTGGTGAAGATCGGTTAAGGGAAAGGGGTAGTTTACCGGCATCGGTTTTTTTTTATCAATGGTAATTTTTTTTTGGCATACGATAACAGCCGCAAATTCAAACGGAATCAAATAATGTTTTGCATACTGCCCTGAATTGTAGAGTTCTCAAGACCTGCTGGTTTTTGGTGAAGATCGGTTAAGGGAAAGGGATACTTTACCTACAACGTTTTATGTTTTAACAAGGGTATTTTCTATGGCAAACGATAACAGCCGCAAATTCAAACAGAATCAAATAATTTTTTGCATACAGCCTTGATTTGCTGAGTACTCAAGATACATTGTTTTTGGTGCAGATCGGTTAAGGTGAAGGGGTAGTTTACCAGCAACGTTTTTTTATCATGGGTAATTTTCTATGGCAAACGATAAAAGCCGCAAATTCAAACAGAATCAAATAATTTTTTGCATGCTTTCCTGAATTTTTGATATTGCAAGGACTTTTGATTTTGGTGAAGATCGGTTAAGGGGAAGGGGTAGTTTACCAGCAACCTTTTAATTTTTAACAACAGTAAAGTACTTGAAAATTCATTAAAACCTTTTCAAACAATGGTAATTGTTAAAAATAAAATAATTTTGTTGCCAGGCAATAAAATTATAATTTTTTCATTTTTGTGTAAATCATGTATGAGTGAAAATATATCGTTCGTGGCAGGTAAGCATATCTCAATTATGTAATGTTTACGTTTCCATTTTATTATTATGATTACTGCAATAAAAAGGCAGGGAAGTCACACACACACACACACACACAAAATTCGCGTTATTTCTGGCCTCACTCATGTTTATTTTCTTACATTTGCACGCTTTTTAAATGGAAAGTGCTGAAACCCACACTAACATAACGCGTGCAAGCCGAAAAAGTGTCCAGCGTGGATAGCGATTTGCTTCCTGTGGATCGCTGGGCAGTATAACTGCACGTGTTTACAGAGGAACGATTCATAGACGGACTTTTCGTCTTTAGGGAATGAACCCTCTGCAAGATGCTGAGGGTCCATGAGTGACTTCGGAGCGCTCCTTCTTTTCCACGTGTTTGTTCTCTGAAACGTACACTGTAGATTCGCAAATTTACTCTAAGCAACGCTCAATAGGAAATGTTGAAATTTTTTGTCCACGGTGTACCCTCATACGCACTAAACCTGCTCTGATGTTTTAATTACGGACATCATAATATTAAAACTTTGGAAACTTGAGCACTACTTAATGAAGATCAATCATTAACTTATACAAGCTATTAATTTTATGCATATGTTTTATATATATGTGTACTACGTTATCGGCAACAAAGAAATAGTTTTTGTTAAAATTCTTTCTCGGGATGTTTGGCCGTAGTCCATGTTTTCTACAAAACCAGACGTTTCGGCAATGCCATTGACTTCCATCATCAGTGAAAATCGAGTGCGATTGCGATAACGTGAGGTGGTATACGTTAGTGACCACAGTACTGTGGTTAAGGCTGAAGCAGTAAGTAGAAAGAAGTAGTTTCTATGGTAATATTTCATTTCGAAAACGATTTTAAATATAAATCTTAGAACATGGAAGTCATGTATGGTTCTGCATACCGATATTAATTTAAATCGTCTATGCGTGAAGATCCGCAACCACAGGCTAGCAGGCCTCAAAATAATTTTGTGGCCACATAATTATATAATTATATTAATACGTAGTTAATGCGTAATTATTTGCGTAGCTCAGTTTCTAAATAAGTATAATGTACCTAATTTTCGTAGATAAAGGGTCTCTAAAATAACATTATATTAGACGACTACCCCATAATAACAGAAATATCTATAAATAGTGAAAATAGTTTGAGGGTGGGGAATATTTTTTTAGAAATTATCGAACCGAATTCAAGTAAATGATTTTAAACATAAATCATTGAAAACGGAATTCATGTATGGTTCTCCATACCGATATTTTATCTTCCAAGGTACTTATGTTCAATTTATTTCAAAATAATGTTTGTTTAGTAACCTTGTTATTTTTTTCTCATTTCGTTACTCTTTAGTATACAGTACCAAGAATGCAAACATTCTTGTTTGGCTACAAAGCTATCTTGAAAATTGTGAAACTTGCCGATAGTATTTTTTACTTCTCCTTAGCCTTCAAAACAATTGATACATTGTTTTCAAACGTTATGAATTGCTAAAGTTTTGTTTCCTTCATTTTAGTATTTAAGCAGTTTGCAAGTTTTATAAGTAAATAACTAATGTTAACCTTCTAAATTAATAGGACGATGTTTCTTAATAAAAAAGATAAGAATGGAACAGGAAATTTGATTTAATTTCAGGATTCCAAGATGCACGGAAATAAGTAACATTCAGTACCCTTCAAATACTTAATGACAGTCTTTTATGTTCACATGGCAACTACTTACTACACGACCTAACCTAAAACGTGTGTAGTTTAACAACGTAGCTTTAAAATCATTAAGAGTTTTATAATTATCATTAATGAAACAACTTAAATGATTGTAATATATCCTTAATGAAGTGCATTAAGAATTATGGCTTTTCAACACAGGCATTAATGCATTAGTGCATACTTAATTGACTCGAATTATGTTTTACTTTTAAATTGTCTATACTTCTGGAACTGAATATTTCAACAGAATTCTTTGTTGGTTCCTACATTTGCAAAATAAGGGCAAATGTTTTCATATATGTATTATAACGAGAAAAGGTGAAATAGGTGTGTGTTTTTAAAATAATAATAACAGTTCCTATATCATATCGACTTTGTAATAATCATTCAAAATTTTATTAAATAAAATTTCCAAAAATGACGAATTAAAATTTCGTCATTATAATAATTTTGTTTTGTGTATGCTCATCATACACACAATTATTGTCACTATACAAACATCATTTCACACATATGCATAAATATAATACAAAAGATATAAATTTACATGTATAAAAATAAATTTTTATAATATATAATGTGCTCTCGACTTGCTCAGATTGTATTTCTTTTTAAATTCCATATTTTTTTTTTATATTATTACTTCCATGTTCCTTAAGGAAATGGAAGTATGGTGATGGCAAAAAAAATCGTGTTCGAGATTATTGCAGATTCTGATTGTACTACACTCAAAACATTAAAAAAGTCGTTTTTCGAAAAGTTTCTGTGTCTGTCTGTAGATTTTTTCTCTATGGCAAACGATAACAGCTGCAAATTCAAACATAATCAAATAATTTTTTTCATACAGGCCTGGCTTGCAGAGTACTCAAGACCTATTGTTTTTGGTGAAGATCGGTTAAGGGAAAGGGGTAGTTTACCGGGATCGGTTTTTTTTTATCAATGGTAATTTTTTTTTGGCATACGATAACAGCCGCAAATTCAAACAGAATCAAATAAGGTTTGGCATACCGCCCTGAATTGTAGAGTTCTCAAGACGTATAGTTTTTGGTGAAGATCGGTTAAGGGAAAGGGGTAGTTTACCTACAACGTTTTATGTTTTAACAAGGGTATTTTCTATGGCAAACGATAACAGCCGCAAATTCAAACAGAATCAAATAATTTTTTGCATACAGCCTTGATTTGCAGAGTACTCAAGATCCATTGTTTTTGGAGCAGATCGGTTAAGGGGAAGGGGTAGTTTACCTGCAACGTTTTTTTTTCATGGGTAATTTTCTATGGCAAACGATAAAAGCCGCAAATTCAAACAGAATCAAATAATTTTTTGCATACGTCCCTGAATTGTAGATGTTGCAAGGACTTTTGATTATGGTGAAGATCGGTTAAGGGGAAGGGGTAGTTTACCAGCAACCTTTTAATGTTTAACAACAGTAAAGTACTTGAAAATTCATTAAAACGTTTTCAAACAATGGTAATTGTTAAAAATAAAATAATTTTGTTGCCAGGCAATAAAATTATAATTTTTTCATTTTTGTGTAAATCATGTATGAGTGAAAATATATCGTCCGTGGCAGGAAAGCATATCTCAATTATGTAATGTTTACGTTTCCATTTTATTATTATGATTACTGCAATAAAAAGGCAGGGAAGACACACACACACAAAATTCGCGTTATTTCTGGCCTCACTCATGTTTATTTTCTTATATTTGCACGCTTTTTAAATGGAAAGTGCCGAAACCCACACTAACATAACGCGTGCAAGCCGAAAAAGTGTCCAGCGTGGATAGCGATTTGCTTCCTGTGGATCGCTGGGCAGTATAACTGCACGTGTTTACAGAGGAACGATTCATAGACAGACTTTTCGTCTTTAGGGAATGAACCCTCTGCAAGATGCTGAGGGTCCATGAGTGACTTCGGAGCGCTCCTTCTTTTCCAAGTGTTTGTTCTTTGAAACGTACACTGTAGATTCGCAAATTTACTCTAAGCAACGCTCAATAGGAAATGTTGAAATTTTTTGTCCACGGTGTACCCTCATACACAATAAACCTGCTCTGATGTTTTAATTACGGACATCATAATATTAAAACTTTGGAAACTTGAGCACTACTTAATGGAGATCAATCATTAACTTATACAAGCTATTAATTTTATGCATATGTTTTATATATATGTGTACTACGTTATCGGCAACAAAGAAATAGTTTTTTTTAAAATTCCTTCTCGGGATGTTTGGCCGTAGTCCAATGTTTTCTACAAAACCATACGTTTCGGCAATGCCATTGACTTCTATCATCAGTGAAAATCGAGTGCGATTGCGATAACGTGAGGTGGTATACGTTAGTGACCAGAGTACTGTGGTTAAGGCTGAAGCAGTAAGTAGAAAGAAGTAGTTTCTATGGTAATATTTCATTTCGAAAACGATTTTAAATATAAATCTTAGAACATGGAAGTCATCTATGGTTCTCCATACCGATATTAATTTAAATCGTCTATGCGTGAAGATCCGCAACCACAGGCTAGCAGGCCTCAAAATAATTTTGTGGCCACATAATTATATAATTATATAAATACGTAGTTAATGCGTAATTATTTGCGTAGCTCAGTTTCTAAATAAGTATAATGTACCTAATTTTCGTAGATAAAGGGTCTCTAAAATAACATTATATTAGACGACTACCCCATAATAACAGAAATATCTATAAATAGTGAAAATAGTTTGAGGGTGGGGAATATTTTGTTAGAAATTATCGAACCGAATTCAAGTAAATGATTTTAAACATAAATCATAGAAAACGGAATTCATGTATGGTTCTCCATACCGATATTTTATCTTCCAAGGTACTTATGTTCAATTTATTTCAAAATAATGTTTGTTTAGTAACCTTGTTACTTTTTTCTCATTTCGTTACTCTTTAGTATACAGTACCAAGAATGCAAACATTCTTGTTTGGCTACAATGCTATCTTGAAAATTGTGAAACTTGCCGATAGTATTTTTTACTTCTCCTTAGCCTTCAAAACAATTGATACATTGTTTTCAAACGTTATGAATTGCTAAAGTTTTGTTTCCTTCATTTTAGTATTTAAGCAGTTTGCAAGTTTTATAAGTAAATAACTAATGTTAACCTTCTAAATTAATAGGACGATGTTTCTTAATAAAAAAGATAAGAATGGAACAGGAAATTTAATTTAATTTCAGGATTCCAAGATGCACGGAAATAAGTAACATTCAGTACCCTTCAAATACTTAATGACAGTCTTTTATGTTCACATGGCAACTACTTACTACACGACCTAACCTAAAACGTGTGTAGTTTAACGACGTAGCTTTAAAATCATTAAGAGTTTTATAATTATCATTAATGAAACAACTTAAATGATTGTAATATATCCTTAATGAAGTGCATTAAGAATTATGGCTTTTCAACACAGGCATTAATGCATTAGTGCATACTTAATTGACTCGAATTATGTTTTACTTTTAAATTGTCTATACTTCTGGAACTGAATATTTCAACAGAATTCTTTGTTGGTTCCTACATTTGCAAAATAAGGGCAAATGTTTGCATATATGTATTATAACGAGAAAAGGTGAAATAGGTGTGTGTTTTTAAAATAATAATAACAGTTCCTATATCATATCGACTTTGTAATAATCATTCAAAATTTTATTAAATAAAATTCCAAAAATGACGAATTAAAATTTCGTCATTATAATAATTTTGTTTTGTGTATGCTTTCGAGATTATTGCATCATACACACAATTATTGTCACTATACAAACAACATTTCACACATATTCATAAATATAATACAAAAGATATAAATTTACATGTATAAATATAAATTTTTATAATATATAATGTGCTCTCGACTTGCTCAGATTGTATTTCTTTTTAAATTCCATATTTTTTTTTTATATTATTACTTCCATGTTCCTTAAGGAAATGGAAGTATGGTGATGGCAAAAAAAATCGTGTTCGAGATTATTGCAGATTCTGATTGTACTACACTCAAAACATTAAACAAGTCGTTTTTCGAAAAGTTTCTGTGTCTATCTGTAGATTTTTTTTCTATGGCAAACGATAACAGCTGCAAATTCAAACAGAATCAAATAATTTTTTTCATACAGGCCTGGCTTGCAGAGTACTCAAGACCTATTGTTTTTGGTGAAGATCGGTTAAGGGAAAGGGGTAGTTTACCGGCATCGGTTTTTTTTTATCAATGGTAATTTTTTTTTGGCATACGATAACAGCCGCAAATTCAAACGGAATCAAATAATGTTTTGCATACTGCCCTGAATTGTAGAGTTCTCAAGACCTGCTGGTTTTTGGTGAAGATCGGTTAAGGGAAAGGGATACTTTACCTACAACGTTTTATGTTTTAACAAGGGTATTTTCTATGGCAAACGATAACAGCCGCAAATTCAAACAGAATCAAATAATTTTTTGCATACAGCCTTGATTTGCTGAGTACTCAAGATACATTGTTTTTGGTGCAGATCGGTTAAGGTGAAGGGGTAGTTTACCAGCAACGTTTTTTATCATGGGTAATTTTCTATGGCAAACGATAAAAGCCGCAAATTCAAACAGAAACAAATAATTTTTTGCATGCTTTCCTGAATTGTTGATATTGCAAGGACTTTTGATTTTGGTGAAGATCGGTTAAGGGGAAGGGGTAGTTTACCAGCAACCTTTTAATTTTTAACAACAGTAAAGTACTTGAAAATTCATTAAAACCTTTTCAAACAATGGTAATTGTTAAAAATAAAATAATTTTGTTGCCAGGCAATAAAATTATAATTTTTTCATTTTTGTGTAAATCATGTATGAGTGAAAATATATCGTTCGTGGCAGGTAAGCATATCTCAATTATGTAATGTTTACGTTTCCATTTTATTATTATGATTACTGCAATAAAAAGGCAGGGAAGTCACACACACACACACACACACACAAAATTCGCGTTATTTCTGGCCTCACTCATGTTTATTTTCTTACATTTGCACGCTTTTTAAATGGAAAGTGCTGAAACCCACACTAACATAACGCGTGCAAGCCGAAAAAGTGTCCAGCGTGGATAGCGATTTGCTTCCTGTGGATCGCTGGGCAGTATAACTGCACGTGTTTACAGAGGAACGATTCATAGACGGACTTTTCGTCTTTAGGGAATGAACCCTCTGCAAGATGCTGAGGGTCCATGAGTGACTTCGGAGCGCTCCTTCTTTTCCACGTGTTTGTTCTCTGAAACGTACACTGTAGATTCGCAAATTTACTCTAAGCAACGCTCAATAGGAAATGTTGAAATTTTTTGTCCACGGTGTACCCTCATACGCACTAAACCTGCTCTGATGTTTTAATTACGGACATCATAATATTAAAACTTTGGAAACTTGAGCACTACTTAATGAAGATCAATCATTAACTTATACAAGCTATTAATTTTATGCATATGTTTTATATATATGTGTACTACGTTATCGGCAACAAAGAAATAGTTTTTGTTAAAATTCTTTCTCGGGATGTTTGGCCGTAGTCCATGTTTTCTACAAAACCAGACGTTTCGGCAATGCCATTGACTTCCATCATCAGTGAAAATCGAGTGCGATAACGTGAGGTGGTATACGTTAGTGACCACAGTACTGTGGTTAAGGCTGAAGCAGTAAGTAGAAAGAAGTAGTTTCTATGGTAATATTTCATTTCGAAAACGATTTTAAATATAAATCTTAGAACATGGAAGTCATGTATGGTTCTCCATACCGATATTAATTTAAATCGTCTATGCGTGAAGATCCGCAACCACAGGCTAGCAGGCCTCAAAATAATTTTGTGGCCACATAATTATATAATTATATAAATACGTAGTTAATGCGTAATTATTTGCGTAGCTCAGTTTCTAAATAAGAATAATGTACCTAATTTTCGTAGATAAAGGGTCTCTAAAATAACATTATATTAGACGACTACCCCATAATAACAGAAATATCTATAAATAGTGAAAATAATTTGAGGGTGGGGAATATTTTTTTAGAAATTATCGAACCGAATACAAGTAAATGATTTTAAACATAAATCATAGAAAACGGAATTCATGTATGGTTCTCCATACCGATACTTTATCTTCCAAGGTACTTATGTTCAATTTATTTCAAAATAATGTTTGTTTAGTAACCTTGTTACTTTTTTCTCATTTCGTTACTCTTTAGTATACAGTACCAAGAATGCAAACATTCTTGTTTGGCTACAATGCTATCTTGAAAATTGTGAAACTTGCCGATAGTATTTTTTACTTCTCCTTAGCCTTCAAAACAATTGATACATTGTTTTCAAACGTTATGAATTGCTAAAGTTTTGTTTCCTTCATTTTAGTATTTAAGCAGTTTGCAAGTTTTATAAGTAAATAACTAATGTTAAACTTCTAAATTAATAGGACGATGTTTCTTAATAAAAAAGATAAGAATGGAACAGGAAATTTAATTTAATTTCAGGATTCCAAGATGCACCGAAATAAGTAACATTCAGTACCCTTCAAATACTTAATGACAGTCTTTTATGTTCTTATGGCAACTACTTACTACACGACCTAACCTAAAACGTGTGTAGTTTAACGACGTAGCTTTAAAATCATTAAGAGTTTTATAATTATCATTAATGAAACAACTTAAATGATTGTAATATATCCTTAATGAAGTGCATTAAGAATTATGGCTTTTCAACACAGGCATTAATGCATTAGTGCATACTTAATTGACTCGAATTATGTTTTACTTTTAAATTGTCTATACTTCTGGAACTGAATATTTCAACAGAATTCTTTGTTGGTTCCTACATTTGCAAAATAAGGGCAAATGTTTGCATATATGTATTATAACGAGAAAAGGTGAAATAGGTGTGTGTTTTTAAAATAATAATAACAGTTCCTATATCATATCGGCTTTGTAATAATCATTCAAAATTTTATTAAATAAAATTTCCAAAAATGACGAATTAAAATTTCGTCATTATAATAATTTTGTTTAGTGTATGCTCATCATACACACAATTATTGACACTATACAAACAACATTTCACACATATTCATAAATATAATACAAAAGAAATAAATTTACATGTATAAAAATACATTTTTATAATATATAATGTGCTCTCGACTTGCTCAGATTGTATTTCTTTTTAAATTATTTTTTTTTTTTTTATATTATTACTTCCATGTTCCTTAAGGAAATGGAAGTATGGTGATGGCAAAAAAAATCGTGTTCGAGATTATTGCAGATTCTGATTGTACTACACTCAAAACATTAAAAAAAGTCGTTTTACTTCCATATTATTTAAGGAATGGAAGTATGGTGATGGCAAAAAAAATCGTGTTCGAGATTATTGCAGATTCTGATTCTACTACACTCAAAACATGAAAAAAAGTCGTTTTCCGAAAAGTGTCTGTGTGTGTGTCTGTCTGTCTGTCTGTCTGTCTGTGTGTCTATGTGTCTGTAGATTTTTTTTCTATGGCAAACGATAACTGCCGCAAATTCAAACAGAATCAAATAATTTTTTGCATGCAGCCCTGATTTGCAGAGTACTCGCGACGTATTGTTTTTGGTGAAGATCGGTTGAGGGAAAGGGGTATTTTACCAGCAACGGTTTTTTTTTAGCAACGGTAATTTTGTTTGTTTGGCAAACGATAACAGCCGTAAATTCAAACAGAATCAAATAATGTTTCGCATACAGCCCTGAATTGCAGAGTTCTCAAGATCTGTTGATTTTGGTGAAGATCGGTTAAGGGAAAGGGGTAGTTTACCTGTAACGTTTTATGTTTTAACAAGAGTATTTCCTATGGCAAACGATAACAGCCGCAAATTCAAACAGAATCAAAAGATTATTTGCATACAGTCCTAAATTGTAGCGTTCTCAAGACCGATTGTTTTGGTGAAGTTCGGTTAAGGGAAAGGGGTAGTTTACCTGCAACGTTTTTTTAACAAGGGTATTTTCTATGGCAAACGATAACAGCCACAAATTCATACAGAATCAAATAATGTTTCGCATACAGCCCTGATTTGTAGAGTGCTCAAGACCTCTTGTTTTTGGTGAAGATCGGTTAAGGGAAAGGGGTAGTTTACCTGTAACGTTTTATGTTTTAACAAGGGTATTTCCTATGGCAAACGATAACAGCCGCAAATTCAAACAGAATCAAAAGATTATTTGCATACAGCCCTAAATTGTAGAGTTCTCAAGACCTTTTGTTTTTGGTGAAGATCGGTTGAGGGAAGGGGGTAGTTTACCTGCAACGTTTTTTTAACAAGGGTATTTTCTATGGCAAACGATAACAGCCGCAAATTCAAACAGAATAAAATAATGTTTTGCATACAGCCCTGATTTGTAGAGTACTCAAGACATATTGTTTTTGGTGAAGATCGGTTAAGGGGAAGGGGTAGTTTACCTGCAAAGTTTTTTTATCAAGCGTATTTTCTATGGCAAACGATAACAGCCGCAAATTCAAACAGAATCAAATAATTTTTTGCATACGTCCCAGAATTGTAGAGGTCTCAATGACTTTCGATTTTGGTGAAGATCGATTAAGGGGAAGGGGTAGTTTACCTGCAACCTTTTACGTTTTAACAAGAGTAAAGTACTTGAAAATTTATTTAAACTTTTGAAACAATGGTAATTGTTAAAAATAAAATAATTTTGTTGCCAGGCAATAAAATTATAATTTTTTCATTTTAATGTAATATAATATATTTCATTTAATACAGCAATAAAAAGGCAGGTAAGACACAGCCTGGCTCTTTGGCTGAAAATGATTTTAAATATAAATCTTAGAATATGGAAGTCATGTATGGTACTCCATACCGATATTTTCGAAAAGTGTCTGTGTCTGTCTGTAGATTTTTTTCTATGGCAAACGATAACAGCTGCAAATTCAAACAGAATCTAATAATTTTTTTCATACAGGCCTGGCTTGCAGAGTACTCAAGACCTATTGTTTTTGGTGAAGATCGGTTAAGGGAAAGGGGTAGTTTACCGGCATCGGTTTTTTTTTATCAATAGTAATTTTTTTTGGCATACGATAACTGCCGCGAATTCAAACAGAATCAAATAATGTTTTGCATACAGCCCTGAATTGTAGAGTTCTCAAGACTTATAGTTTTTGGTGAAAATCGGTTAAGGGAAAGGGGTAATTTACCTACAACATTTTATGTTTTAACAAGGGTATTTTCTATGGCAAACGATAACAGCCGCAAATTCAAACAGAATCAAATAATTTTTTGCATACAGCCTTGATTTGCAGAGTACTCAAGATCTATTGTTTTGGTGCAGATCGGTTAAGGGGAAGGGGTAGTTTACCTGCAACGTTTTTTTATCATGGGTAATTTTCCATGGCAAACGATAAAAGCCGCAAATTCAAACAGAATCAAATAATTTTTTGCATGCTTTCCTGAATTGTAGATATTGCAAGGATTTCTGATTTAGGTGAAGATCGGTTAAGGGGAAGGGGTAGTTTACCAGCAACCTTTTAATTTTTAACAACAGTAAAGTACTTGAAAATTCATTAAAACCTTTTCAAACAATGGTAATTGTTAAAAATAAAATAATTTTGTTGCCAGGCAATAAAATTATAATTTTTTCATTTTTGTGTAAATCATGTATGAGTGAAAATATATCGTTCGTGGCAGGTAAGCATATCTCAATTATGTAATGTTTACGTTTCCATTTTATTATTATGATTACTGCAATAAAAAGGCAGGGAAGACACACACACACACACACAAAATTCCCGTTATTTCTGGCCTCACTCATGTTTATTTTCTTACATTTGCACGCTTTTTAATTGGAAAGTGCCGAAACCCACACTAACATAACGCGTGCAAGCCGAAAAAGTGTCCAGCGTGGATAGCGATTTGCTTCCTGTGGATCGCTGGGCAGTATAACTGCACGTGTTTACAGAGGAACGATTCATAGACAGACTTTTCGTCTTTAGGGAATGAACCCTCTGCAAGATGCTGAGGGTCCATGAGTGACTTCGGAGCGCTCCTTCTTTTCCACGTGTTTGTTCTGTGAAACGTACACTGTAGATTCGCAAATTTACTCTAAGCAACGCTCAATAGGAAATGTTGAAATTTTTTGTCCACGATGTACCCTCATACACACTAAACCTGCTCTGATGTTTTAATTACGGACATCATAATATTAAAACTTTGGAAACTTGAGCACTACTTAATGGAGATCAATCATTAACTTATACAAGCTATTAATGTTATACATATGTTTTATATATATGTGTACTACGTTATCGGCAACAAAGAAATAGTTTTTGTTAAAATTCTTTCTCGGGATGTTTGGCCGTAGTCCAATGTTTTCTACAAAACCAGACGTTTCGGCAATGCCACTGACTTCCATCATCAGTGAAAATCGAGAGCGATAACGTGAGGAGGTATACGTTAGTGACCACAGTACTGTTGTTAAGGCTGAAGCAGTAAGTAGAAAGAAGTAGTTTCTATGGTAATATTTCATTTCGAAAACGATTTTAAATATAAATCTTACAACATGGAAGTCATGTATGGTTCTCCATACCGATATTAATTTAAATCGTCTATGCGTGAAGATCCGCAACCACAGGCTAGCAGGCCTCAAAATAATTTTGTGGCCACATAATTATATAATTATATAAATACGTAGTTAATGCGTAATTATTTGCGTAGCTCAGTTTCTAAATAAGAATAATGTACCTAATTTTCGTAGATAAAGGGTCTCTAAAATAACATTATATTAGACGACTACCCCATAATAACAGAAATATCTATAAATAGTGAAAATAATTTGAGGGTGGGGAATATTTTTTTAGAAATTATCGAACCGAATACAAGTAAATGATTTTAAACATAAATCATAGAAAACGGAATTCATGTATGGTTCTCCATACCGATACTTTATCTTCCAAGGTACTTATGTTCAATTTATTTCAAAATAATGTTTGTTTAGTAACCCTGTTACTTTTTTCTCATTTCGTTACTCTTTAGTATACAGTACCAAGAATGCAAACATTCTTGTTTTGCTACAATGCTATCTTGAAAATTGTGAAACTTGCCGATAGTATTTTTTACCTCTCCTTAGCCTTCAAAACAATTGATACATTGTTTTCAAACGTTATGAATTGCTAAAGTTTTGTTTCCTTCATTTTAGTATTTAAGCAGTTTGCAAGTTTTATAAGTAAATAACTAATGTTAAACTTCTAAATTAATAGGACGATGTTTCTTAATAAAAAAGATAAGAATGGAACAGGAAATTTAATTTAATTTCAGGATTCCAAGATGCACCGAAATAAGTAACATTCAGTACCCTTCAAATACTTAATGACAGTCTTTTATGTTCTTATGGCAACTACTTACTACACGACCTAACCTAAAACGTGTGTAGTTTAACGACGTAGCTTTAAAATCATTAAGAGTTTTATAATTATCATTAATGAAACAACTTAAATGATTGTAATATATCCTTAATGAAGTGCATTAAGAATTATGGCTTTTCAACACAGGCATTAATGCATTAGTGCATACTTAATTGACTCGAATTATGTTTTACTTTTAAATTGTCTATACTTCTGGAACTGAATATTTCAACAGAATTCTTTGTTGGTTCCTACATTTGCAAAATAAGGGCAAATGTTTGCATATATGTATTATAACGAGAAAAGGTGAAATAGGTGTGTGTTTTTAAAATAATAATAACAGTTCCTATATCATATCGGCTTTGTAATAATCATTCAAAATTTTATTAAATAAAATTTCCAAAAATGACGAATTAAAATTTCGTCATTATAATAATTTTGTTTAGTGTATGCTCATCATACACACAATTATTGACACTATACAAACAACATTTCACACATATTCATAAATATAATACAAAAGAAATAAATTTACATGTATAAAAATACATTTTTATAATATATAATGTGCTCTCGACTTGCTCAGATTGTATTTCTTTTTAAATTATTTTTTTTTTTTTTTATATTATTACTTCCATGTTCCTTAAGGAAATGGAAGTATGGTGATGGCAAAAAAAATCGTGTTCGAGATTATTGCAGATTCTGATTGTACTACACTCAAAACATTAAAAAAAGTCGTTTTACTTCCATATTATTTAAGGAATGGAAGTATGGTGATGGCAAAAAAAATCGTGTTCGAGATTATTGCAGATTCTGATTCTACTACACTCAAAACATGAAAAAAAGTCGTTTTCCGAAAAGTGTCTGTGTGTGTGTCTGTCTGTCTGTCTGTCTGTCTGTGTGTCTATGTGTCTGTAGATTTTTTTTCTATGGCAAACGATAACTGCCGCAAATTCAAACAGAATCAAATAATTTTTTGCATGCAGCCCTGATTTGCAGAGTACTCGCGACGTATTGTTTTTGGTGAAGATCGGTTGAGGGAAAGGGGTATTTTACCAGCAACGGTTTTTTTTTAGCAACGGTAATTTTGTTTGTTTGGCAAACGATAACAGCCGTAAATTCAAACAGAATCAAATAATGTTTCGCATACAGCCCTGAATTGCAGAGTTCTCAAGATCTGTTGATTTTGGTGAAGATCGGTTAAGGGAAAGGGGTAGTTTACCTGTAACGTTTTATGTTTTAACAAGAGTATTTCCTATGGCAAACGATAACAGCCGCAAATTCAAACAGAATCAAAAGATTATTTGCATACAGTCCTAAATTGTAGCGTTCTCAAGACCGATTGTTTTGGTGAAGTTCGGTTAAGGGAAAGGGGTAGTTTACCTGCAACGTTTTTTTAACAAGGGTATTTTCTATGGCAAACGATAACAGCCACAAATTCATACAGAATCAAATAATGTTTCGCATA
Source organism: Magicicada septendecula (assembly GCA_034769895.1). Taxonomy (NCBI): domain Eukaryota; kingdom Metazoa; phylum Arthropoda; class Insecta; order Hemiptera; family Cicadidae; genus Magicicada; species Magicicada septendecula. Next base: position 452,649,809 of record CM068368.1, read on the forward strand.
CAGCCCTGATTTGTAGAGTGCTCAAGACCTCTTGTTTTTGGTGAAGATCGGTTAAGGGAAAGGGGTAGTTTACCTGTAACGTTTTATGTTTTAACAAGGGTATTTCCTATGGCAAACGATAACAGCCGCAAATTCAAACAGAATCAAAAGATTATTTGCATACAGCCCTAAATTGTAGAGTTCTCAAGACCTTTTGTTTTTGGTGAAGATCGGTTGAGGGAAGGGGGTAGTTTACCTGCAACGTTTTTTTAACAAGGGTATTTTCTATGGCAAACGATAACAGCCGCAAATTCAAACAGAATAAAATAATGTTTTGCATACAGCCCTGATTTGTAGAGTACTCAAGACATATTGTTTTTGGTGAAGATCGGTTAAGGGGAAGGGGTAGTTTACCTGCAAAGTTTTTTTATCAAGCGTATTTTCTATGGCAAACGATAACAGCCGCAAATTCAAACAGAATCAAATAATTTTTTGCATACGTCCCAGAATTGTAGAGGTCTCAATGACTTTCGATTTTGGTGAAGATCGATTAAGGGGAAGGGGTAGTTTACCTGCAACCTTTTACGTTTTAACAAGAGTAAAGTACTTGAAAATTTATTTAAACTTTTGAAACAATGGTAATTGTTAAAAATAAAATAATTTTGTTGCCAGGCAATAAAATTATAATTTTTTCATTTTAATGTAATATAATATATTTCATTTAATACAGCAATAAAAAGGCAGGTAAGACACAGCCTGGCTCTTTGGCTGAAAATGATTTTAAATATAAATCTTAGAATATGGAAGTCATGTATGGTACTCCATACCGATATTTTCGAAAAGTGTCTGTGTCTGTCTGTAGATTTTTTTTCTATGGCAAACGATAACAGCTGCAAATTCAAACAGAATCTAATAATTTTTTTCATACAGGCCTGGCTTGCAGAGTACTCAAGACCTATTGTTTTTGGTGAAGATCGGTTAAGGGAAAGGGGTAGTTTACCGGCATCGGTTTTTTTTTATCAATAGTAATTTTTTTTGGCATACGATAACTGCCGCGAATTCAAACAGAATCAAATAATGTTTTGCATACAGCCCTGAATTGTAGAGTTCTCAAGACTTATAGTTTTTGGTGAAGATCGGTTAAGGGAAAGGGGTAATTTACCTACAACATTTTATGTTTTAACAAGGGTATTTTCTATGGCCAACGATAACAGCCGCAAATTCAAACAGAATCAAATAATTTTTTGCATACAGCCTTGATTTGCAGAGTACTCAAGATCTATTGTTTTGGTGCAGATCGGTTAAGGGGAAGGGGTAGTTTACCTGCAACGTTTTTTTATCATGGGTAATTTTCTATGGCAAACGATAAAAGCCGCAAATTCAAACAGAATCAAATAATTTTTTGCATGCTTTCCTGAATTGTAGATATTGCAAGGATTTCTGATTTAGGTGAAGATCGGTTAAGGGGAAGGGGTAGTTTACCAGCAACCTTTTAATTTTTAACAACAGTAAAGTACTTGAAAATTCATTAAAACCTTTTCAAACAATGGTAATTGTTAAAAATAAAATAATTTTGTTGCCAGGCAATAAAATTATAATTTTTTCATTTTTGTGTAAATCATGTATGAGTGAAAATATATCGTTCGTGGCAGGTAAGCATATCTCAATTATGTAATGTTTACGTTTCCATTTTATTATTATGATTACTGCAATAAAAAGGCAGGGAAGACACACACACACACACACAAAATTCCCGTTATTTCTGGCCTCACTCATGTTTATTTTCTTACATTTGCACGCTTTTTAATTGGAAAGTGCCGAAACCCACACTAACATAACGCGTGCAAGCCGAAAAAGTGTCCAGCGTGGATAGCGATTTGCTTCCTGTGGATCGCTGGGCAGTATAACTGCACGTGTTTACAGAGGAACGATTCATAGACAGACTTTTCGTCTTTAGGGAATGAACCCTCTGCAAGATGCTGAGGGTCCATGAGTGACTTCGGAGCGCTCCTTCTTTTCCACGTGTTTGTTCTGTGAAACGTACACTGTAGATTCGCAAATTTACTCTAAGCAACGCTCAATAGGAAATGTTGAAATTTTTTGTCCACGATGTACCCTCATACACACTAAACCTGCTCTGATGTTTTAATTACGGACATCATAATATTAAAACTTTGGAAACTTGAGCACTACTTAATGGAGATCAATCATTAACTTATACAAGCTATTAATGTTATACATATGTTTTATATATATGTGTACTACGTTATCGGCAACAAAGAAATAGTTTTTGTTAAAATTCTTTCTCGGGATGTTTGGCCGTAGTCCAATGTTTTCTACAAAACCAGACGTTTCGGCAATGCCATTGACTTCCATCATCAGTGAAAATCGAGAGCGATAACGTGAGGAGGTATACGTTAGTGACCACAGTACTGTTGTTAAGGCTGAAGCAGTAAGTAGAAAGAAGTAGTTTCTATGGTAATATTTCATTTCGAAAACGATTTTAAATATAAATCTTACAACATGGAAGTCATGTATGGTTCTCCATACCGATATTAATTTAAATCGTCTATGCGTGAAGATCCGCAACCACAGGCTAGCAGGCCTCAAAATAATTTTGTGGCCACATAATTATATAATTATATAAATACGTAGTTAATGCGTAATTATTTGCGTAGCTCAGTTTCTAAATAAGAATAATGTACCTAATTTTCGTAGATAAAGGGTCTCTAAAATAACATTATATTAGACGACTACCCCATAATAACAGAAATATCTATAAATAGTGAAAATAATTTGAGGGTGGGGAATATTTTTTTAGAAATTATCGAACCGAATACAAGTAAATGATTTTAAACATAAATCATAGAAAACGGAATTCATGTATGGTTCTCCATACCGATACTTTATCTTCCAAGGTACTTATGTTCAATTTATTTCAAAATAATGTTTGTTTAGTAACCTTGTTACTTTTTTCTCATTTCGTTACTCTTTAGTATACAGTACCAAGAATGCAAACATTCTTGTTTGGCTACAATGCTATCTTGAAAATTGTGAAACTTGCCGATAGTATTTTTTACTTCTCCTTAGCCTTCAAAACAATTGATACATTGTTTTCAAACGTTATGAATTGCTAAAGTTTTGTTTCCTTCATTTTAGTATTTAAGCAGTTTGCAAGTTTTATAAGTAAATAACTAATGTTAAACTTCTAAATTAATAGGACGATGTTTCTTAATAAAAAAGATAAGAATGGAACAGGAAATTTAATTTAATTTCAGGATTCCAAGATGCACCGAAATAAGTAACATTCAGTACCCTTCAAATACTTAATGACAGTCTTTTATGTTCTTATGGCAACTACTTACTACACGACCTAACCTAAAACGTGTGTAGTTTAACGACGTAGCTTTAAAATCATTAAGAGTTTTATAATTATCATTAATGAAACAACTTAAATGATTGTAATATATCCTTAATGAAGTGCATTAAGAATTATGGCTTTTCAACACAGGCATTAATGCATTAGTGCATACTTAATTGACTCGAATTATGTTTTACTTTTAAATTGTCTATACTTCTGGAACTGAATATTTCAACAGAATTCTTTGTTGGTTCCTACATTTGCAAAATAAGGGCAAATGTTTGCATATATGTATTATAACGAGAAAAGGTGAAATAGGTGTGTGTTTTTAAAATAATAATAACAGTTCCTATATCATATCGGCTTTGTAATAATCATTCAAAATTTTATTAAATAAAATTTCCAAAAATGACGAATTAAAATTTCGTCATTATAATAATTTTGTTTTGTGTATGCTCATCATACACACAATTATTGACACTATACAAACAACATTTCACACATATTCATAAATATAATACAATAGAAATAAATTTACATGTATAAAAATACATTTTTATAATATATAATGTGCTCTCGACTTGCTCAGATTGTATTTCTTTTTAAATTACATATTTTTTTTTTATATTATTACTTCCATGTTCCTTAAGGAAATGGAAGTATGGTGATGGCAAAAAAAATCGTGTTCGAGATTATTGCAGATTCTGATTGTACTACACTCAAAACATTAAAAAAAGTCGTTTTACTTCCATATTATTTAAGGAATGGAAGTATGGTGATGGCAAAAAAAATCGTGTTCGAGATTATTGCAGATTCTGATTCTACTACACTCAAAACATGAAAAAAAGTCGTTTTCCGAAAAGTGTCTGTGTGTGTGTCTGTCTGTCTGTCTGTCTGTCTGTCTGTCTGTCTGTGTGTCTATGTGTCTGTAGATTTTTTTTCTATGGCAAACGATAACTGCCGCAAATTCAAACAGAATCAAATAATTTTTTGCATGCAGCCCTCATTTGCAGAGTACTCGCGACGTATAGTTTTTGGTGAAGATCGGTTGAGGGAAAGGGGTATTTTACCAGCAACGGTTTTTTTTAGCAACGGTAATTTTGTTTGTTTGGCAAACGATAACAGCCGTAAATTCAAACGGAATCAAATAATGTTTCGCATACAGCCCTGAATTGCAGAGTTCTCAAGATCTGTTGATTTTGGTGAAGATCGGTTAAGGGAAAGGGGTAGTTTACCTGTAACGTTTTATGTTTTAACAAGAGTATTTCCTATGGCAAACGATAACAGCCGCAAATTCAAACAGAATCAAAAGATTATTTGCATACAGCCCTAAATTGTAGCGTTCTCAAGACCGATTGTTTTTGGTGAAGTTCGGTTAAGGGAAAGGGGTAGTTTACCTGCAACGTTTTTTTAACAAGGGTATTTTCTATGGCAAACGATAACAGCCGCAAATTCAAGCAGAATCAAATAATGTTTCGCATACAGCCCTGATTTGTAGAGTGCTCAAGACCTCTTGTTTTTGGTGAAGATCGGTTAAGGGAAAGGGGTAGTTTACCTGTAACGTTTTATGTTTTAACAAGGGTATTTCCTATGGCAAACGATAACAGCCGCAAATTCAAACAGAATCAAAAGATTATTTGCATACAGCCCTAAATTGTAGAGTTCTCAAGACCTTTTGTTTTTGGTGAAGATCGGTTGAGGGAAGGGGGTAGTTTACCTGCAACTTTTTTTAAGAAGGGTATTTTCTATGGCAAACGATAACAGCCGCAAATTCAAACAGAATCAAATAATGTTTTGCATACAGCCCTGATTTGTAGAGTACTCAAGACATATTGTTTTTGGTGAAGATCGGTTAAGGGGAAGGGGTAGTTTACCTGCAAAGTTTTTTTATCAAGGGTATTTTCTATGGCAAACGATAACAGCCGCAAATTCAAACAGAATCAAATAATTTTTTGCATACGTCCCAGAATTGTAGAAGTCTCAATGACTTTCGATTTTGGTGAAGATCGATTAAGGGGAAGGGGTAGTTTACCTGCAACCTTTTACGTTTTAACAAGAGTAAAGTACTTGAAAATTTATTTAAACTTTTGAAACAATGGTAATTGTTAAAAATAAAATAATTTTGTTGCCAGGCAATAAAATTATAATTTTTTCATTTTAATGTAATATAATATATTTCATTTAATACAGCAATAAAAAGGCAGGTAAGACACAGCCTGGCTCTTTGGCTGAAAATGATTTTAAATATAAATCTTAGAATATGGAAGTCATGTATGGTTCTCCATACCGATATTTTCGAAAAGTGTCTGTGTCTGTCTGTAGATTTTTTTTCTATGGCAAACGATAACAGCTGCAAATTCAAACAGAATCTAATAATTTTTTTCATACAGGCCTGGCTTGCAGAGTACTCAAGACCTATTGTTTTTGGTGAAGATCGGTTAAGGGAAAGGGGTAGTTTACCGGCATCGGTTTTTTTTTTATCAATGGTAATTTTTTTTGGCATACGATAACTGCCGCGAATTCAAACAGAATCAAATAATGTTTTGCATACAGCCCTGAATTGTAGAGTTCTCAAGACTTATAGTTTTTGGTGAAGATCGGTTAAGGGAAAGGGGTAATTTACCTACAACATTTTATGTTTTAACAAGGGTATTTTCTATGGCAAACGATAACAGCCGCAAATTCAAACAGAATCAAATAATTTTTTGCATACAGCCTTGATTTGCAGAGTACTCAAGATCTATTGTTTTGGTGCATATCGGTTAAGGGGAAGGGGTAGTTTACCTGCAACGTTTTTTTATCATGGGTAATTTTCTATGGCAAACGATAAAAGCCGCAAATTCAAACAGAATCAAATAATTTTTTGCATGCTTTCCTGAATTGTAGATATTGCAAGGATTTCTGATTTAGGTGAAGATCGGTTAAGGGGAAGGGGTAGTTTACCAGCAACCTTTTAATTTTTAACAACAGTAAAGTACTTGAAAATTCATTAAAACCTTTTCAAACAATGGTAATTGTTAAAAATAAAATAATTTTGTTGCCAGGCAATAAAATTATAATTTTTTCATTTTTGTGTAAATCATGTATGAGTGAAAATATATCGTTCGTGGCAGGTAAGCATATCTCAATTATGTAATGTTTACGTTTCCATTTTATTATTATGATTACTGCAATAAAAAGGCAGGGAAGACACACACACACACACACACAAAATTCGCGTTATTTCTGGCCTCACTCATGTTTATTTTCTTACATTTGCACGCTTTTTAAATGGAAAGTGCCGAAACCCACACTAACATAACGCGTGCAAGCCGAAAAAGTGTCCAGCGTGGATAGCGATTTGCTTCCTGTGGATCGCTGGGCAGTATAACTGCACGTGTTTACAGAGGAACGATTCATAGACAGACTTTTCGTCTTTAGGGAATGAACCCTCTGCAAGATGCTGAGGGTCCATGAGTGACTTCGGAGCGCTCCTTCTTTTCCACGTGTTTGTTCTGTGAAACGTACACTGTAGATTCGCAAATTTACTCTAAGCAACGCTCAATAGGAAATGTTGAAATTTTTTGTCCACGGTGTACCCTCATACACACTAAACCTGCTCTGATGTTTTAATTACGGACATCATAATATTAAAACTTTGGAAACTTGAGCACTACTTAATGGAGATCAGTCATTAACTTATACAAGCTATTAATGTTATACATATGTTTTATATATATGTGTACTACGTTATCGGCAACAAAGAAATAGTTTTTGTTAAAATTCTTTCTCGGGATGTTTGGCCGTAGTCCAATGTTTTCTACAAAACCAGACGTTTCGGCAATGCCATTGACTTCCATCATCAGTGAAAATCGAGAGCGATAACGTGAGGAGGTATACGTTAGTGACCACAGTACTGTTGTTAAGGCTGAAGCAGTAAGTAGAAAGAAGTAGTTTCTATGGTAATATTTCATTTCGAAAACGATTTTAAATATAAATCTTACAACATGGAAGTCATGTATGGTTCTCCATACCGATATTAATTTAAATCGTCTATGCGTGAAGATCCGCAACCACAGGCTAGCAGGCCTCAAAATAATTTTGTGGCCACATAATTATATAATTATATAAATACGTAATTAATGCGTAATTATTTGCGTAGCTCAGTTTCTAAATAAGAATAATGTACCTAATTTTCGTAGATAAAGGGTCTCTAAAATAACATTATATTAGACGACTACCCCATAATAACAGAAATATCTATAAATAGTGAAAATAATTTGAGGGTGGGGAATATTTTTTTAGAAATTATCGAACCGAATTCAAGTAAATGATTTTAAACATAAATCATAGAAAACGGAATTCATGTATGGTTCTCCATACCGATATTTTATCTTCCAAGGTACTTATGTTCAATTTATTTCAAAATAATGTTTGTTTAGTAACCTTGTTACTTTTTTCTCATTTCGTTACTCTTTAGTATACAGTACCAAGAATGCAAACATTCTTGTTTGGCTACAATGCTATCTTGAAAATTGTGAAACTTGCCGATAGTATTTTTTACTTCTCCTTAGCCTTCAAAACAATTGATACATTGTTTTCAAACGTTATGAATTGCTAAAGTTTTGTTTCCTTCATTTTAGTATTTAAGCAGTTTGCAAGTTTTATAAGTAAATAACTAATGTTAACCTTCTAAATTAATAGGACGATGTTTCTTAATAAAAAAGATAAGAATGGAACAGGAAATTTAATTTAATTTCAGGATTCCAAGATGCACCGAAATAAGTAACATTCAGTACCCTTCAAATACTTAATGACAGTCTTTCATGTTCACATGGCAACTACTTACTACACGACTTAACCTAAAACGGGTGTAGTTTAACGACTTAGCTTTAAAATCATTAAGAGTTTTATAATTATCATTAATGAAACAACTTAAATGATTGTAATATATCCTTAATGAAGTGCATTAAGAATTATGGCTTTTCAACACAGGCATTAATGCATTAGTGCATACTTAATTGACTCGAATTATGTTTTACTTTTAAATTGTCTATACTTCTGGAACTGAATATTTCAACAGAATTCTTTGTTGGTTCCTACATTTGCAAAATAAGGGCAAATGTTTGCATATATGTATTATAACGAGAAAAGGTGAAATAGGTGTGTGTTTTTAAAATAATAATAACAGTTCCTATATCATATCGACTTTGTAATAATCATTCAAAATTTTATTAAATAAAATTTCCAAAAATGACGAATTAAAATTTCGTCATTATAATAATTTTGTTTTGTGTATGCTCATCATACACACAATTATTGACACTATACAAACAACATTTCACACATATTCATAAATATAATACAAAAGAAATAAATTTACATGTATAAAAATAAATTTTTATAATATATAATGTGCTCTCGACTTGCTCAGATTGTATTTCTTTTTAAATTCCATATTTTTTTTATATTATTACTTCCATGTTCCTTAAGGAAATGGAAGAATTGTGATGGCAAAAAAATCGTGTTCGAGATTATTGCAGATTCTGATTGTACTACACTCAAAACATTAAAAAAAGTCGTTTTACTTCCATATTCCTTAAGGAATGGAAGTATGGTGATGGCAAAAAAAATCGTGTTCGAGATTATTGCAGATTCTGATTCTACTACACTCAAAACATGAAAAAAAGTCGTTTTCCGAAAAGTGTCTGTGTGTGTGTCTGTCTGTGTGTGTGTCTGTCTGTCTGTCTGTGTGTCTGTAGATTTTTTTTCTATGGCAAACGATAACTGCCGCAAATTCAAACAGAATCAAATACTTTTTGCATGCAGCCCTGATTTGCAGAGTACTCGCGACGTATTGTTTTTGGTGAAGATCGGTTGAGGGAAAGGGGTATTTTACCTGCAACGGTTTTTTTTTAGCAAGGGTAATTTTGTTTGTTTGGCAAACGATAACAGCCGTAAATTCAAACAGAATCAAATAATGTTTCGCATACAGTCCTGAACTGCAGAGTTCTCAAGATCTGTTGATTTTGGTGAAGATCGGTTAAGGGAAAGGGGTAGTTTACCTGTAACGTTTTATGTTTTAACAAGGGTATATCCTATGGCAAACGATAACAGCCGCAAATTCAAACAGAATCAAAAGATTATTTGCATACAGCCCTAAATTGTAGCGTTCTCAAGACCTATTGTTTTTGGTGAAGTTCGGTTAAGGGAAAGGGGTAGTTTACCAGCAACGTTTTTTTAACGAGGGTATTTTCTATGGCAAACGATAACAGACGCAAATTCAAACAGAATCAAATAATGTTTCGCATACAGCCCTGATTTGTAGAGTGCTCAAGACCTCTTGTTTTTGGTGAAGATCGGTTAAGGGAAAGGGGTAGTTTACCTGTAACGTTTTATGTTTTAACAAGGGTATTTCCTATGGCAAACGATAACAGCCGCAAATTCAAACAGAATCAAAAGATTATTTGCATACAGCCCTAAATTGTAGAGTTCTCAACACCTTTTGTTTTTGGTGAAGATCGGTTGAGGGAAGGGGGTAGTTTACCTGCAACGTTTTTTTAACAAGGGTATTTTCTATGGCAAACGATAACAGCCGCAAATTCAAACAGAATCAAATAATGTTTTGCATACAGCCCTGATTTGTAGAGTACTCAAGACCTATTGTTTCTGGTGAAGATCGGTTAAGGGGAAGGGGTAGTTTACCTGCAAAGTTTTTTTATCAAGCGTATTTTCTATGGCAAACGATAACAGCCGAAAATTCAAACAGAATCAAATATTTTTTTGCATACTTCCCTGAATTGTAGAGTTCTCAATGACTTTCGATTTTGGTGAAGATCGGTTAAGGGGAAGGGGTAGTTTACCTGCAACCTTTTACGTTTTAACAAGAGTAAAGTACTTGAAAATTTATTTAAACTTTTTGAAACAATGGTAATTGTTAAAAATAAAATAATTTTGTTGCCAGGCAATAAAATTATAATTTTTTCATTTTAATGTAATATAATATATTTCATTTAATACAGCAATAAAAAGGCAGGTAAGACACAGCCTGGCTCTTTGGCTGAAAATGATTTTAAATATAAATCTTAGAATATGGAAGTCATGTATGGTTCTCCATACCGATATTTTCGAAAAGTGTCTGTGTCTGTCTGTAGATTTTTTTTCTATGGCAAACGATAACAGCTGCAAATTCAAACAGAATCAAATAATTTTTTTCATACAGGCCTGGCTTGCAGAGTACTCAAGACCTATTGTTTTTGGTGAAGATCGGTTAAGGGAAAGGGGTAGTTTACCGGCATCGGTTTTTTTTTATCAATGGTAATTTTTTTTCATACGATAACTGCCGCGAATTCAAACAGAATCAAATAATGTTTTGCATACAGCCCTGAATTGTAGAGTTCTCAAGACTTATAGTTTTTGGTGAAGATCGGTTAAGGGAAAGGGGTAATTTACCTACAACATTTTATGTTTTAACAAGGGTATTTTCTATGGCAAACGATAACAGCCGCAAATTCAAACAGAATCAAATAATTTTTTGCATACAGCCTTGATTTGCAGAGTACTCAAGATCTATTGTTTTGGTGCAGATCGGTTAAGGGGAAGGGGTAGTTTACCTGCAACGTTTTTTTATCATGGGTAATTTTCTATGGCAAACGATAAAAGCCGCAAATTCAAACAGAATCAAATAATTTTTTGCATGCTTTCCTGAATTGTAGATTATGCAAGGATTTCTGATTTTGGTGAAGATCGGTTAAGGGGAAGGGGTAGTTTACCAGCAACCTTTTAATTTTTAACAACAGTAAAGTACTTGAAAATTCATTAAAACCTTTTCAAACAATGGTAATTGTTAAAAATAAAATAATTTTGTTGCCAGGCAATATAATTATAATTTTTTCATTTTTGTGTAAATCATGTATGAGTGAAAATATATCGTTCGTGGCAGGTAAGCATATCTCAATTATGTAATGTTTACGTTTCCATTTTATTATTATGATTACTGCAATAAAAAGGCAGGGAAGACACACACACACACAAAATTCCCGTTATTTCTGGCCTCACTCATGTTTATTTTCTTACATTTGCACGCTTTTTAAATGGAAAGTGCCGAAACCCACTCTAACATAACGCGTGCAAGCCGAAAAAGTGTCCAGCGTGGATAGCGATTTGCTTCCTGTGGATCGCTGGGCAGTATAACTGCACGTGTTTACAGAGGAACGATTCATAGACAGACTTTTCGTCTTTAGGGAATGAACCCTCTGCAAGATGCTGAGGGTCCATGAGTGACTTCGGAGCGCTCCTTCTTTTCCACGTGTTTGTTCTGTGAAACGTACACTGTAGATTCGCAAATTTACTCTAAGCAACGCTCAATAGGAAATGTTGAAATTTTTTGTCCACGGTGTACCCTCATACACACTAAACCTGCTCTGATGTTTTAATTACGGACATCATAATATTAAAACTTTGGAAACTTGAGCACTACTTAATGGAGATCAATCATTAACTTATACAAGCTATTAATTTTATACATATGTTTTATATATATGTGTACTACGTTATCGGCAACAAAGAAAGAGTTTTTGTTAAAATTCTTTCTCGGGATGTTTGGCCGTAGTCCAATGTTTTCTACAAAACCAGACGTTTCGGCAATGCCATTGACTTCCATCATCAGTGAAAATCGAGTGCGATAACGTGAGGAGGTATACGTTAGTGACCACAGTACTGTTGTTAAGGCTGAAGCAGTAAGTAGAAAGAAGTAGTTTCTATGGTAATATTTCATTTCGAAAACGATTTTAAATATAAATCTTACAACATGGAAGTCATGTATGGTTCTCCATACCGATATTAATTTAAATCGTCTATGCGTGAAGATCCGCAACCACAGGCTAGCAGGCCTCAAAATAATTTTGTGGCCACATAATTATATAATTATATAAATACGTAGTTAATGCGTAATTATTTGCGTAGCTCAGTTTCTAAATAAGTATAATGTACCTAATTTTCGTAGATAAAGGGTCTCTAAAATAACATTATATTAGACGACTACCCCATAATAACAGAAATATCTATAAATAGTGAAAATAGTTTGAGGGTGGGGAATATTTTGTTAGAAATTATCGAACCGAATTCAAGTAAATGATTTTAAACATAAATCATAGAAAACGGAATTCATGTATGGTTCTCCATACCGATATTTTATCTTCCAAGGTACTTATGTTCAATTTATTTCAAAATAATGTTTGTTTAGTAACCTTGTTACTTTTTTCTCATTTCGTTACTCTTTAGTATACAGTACCAAGAATGCAAACATTCTTGTTTGGCTACAATGCTATCTTGAAAATTGTGAAACTTGCCGATAGTATTTTTTACTTCTCCTTAGCCTTCAAAACAATTGATACATTGTTTTCAAACGTTATGAATTGCTAAAGTTTTGTTTCCTTCATTTTAGTATTTAAGCAGTTTGCAAGTTTTATAAGTAAATAACTAATGTTAACCTTCTAAATTAATAGGACGATGTTTCTTAATAAATAAGATAAGAATGGAACAGGAAATTTAATTTAATTTCAGGATTCCAAGATGCACCGAAATAAGTAACATTCAGTACCCTTCAAATACTTAATGACAGTCTTTCATGTTCACATGGCAACTACTTACTACACGACCTAACCTAAAACGGGTGTAGTTTAACGACTCAGCTTTAAAATCATTAAGAGTTTTATAATTATCATTAATGAAACAACTTAAATGATTGTAATATATCCTTAATGAAGTGCATTAAGAATTATGGCTTTTCAACACAGGCATTAATGCATTAGTGCATACTTAATTGACTCGAATTATGTTTTACTTTTAAATTGTCTATACTTCTGGAACTGAATATTTCAACAGAATTCTTTGTTGGTTCCTACATTTGCAAAATAAGGGCAAATGTTTGCATATATGTATTATAACGAGAAAAGGTGAAATAGGTGTGTGTTTTTAAAATAATGATAACAGTTCCTATATCATATCGACTTTGTAATAATCATTCAAAATTTTATTAAATAAAATTTCCAAAAATGACGAATTAAAATTTCGTCATTATAATAATTTTGTTTTGTGTATGCTCATCATACACACAATTATTGACACTATACAAACAACATTTCACACATATTCATAAATATAATACAAAAGAAATAAATTTACATGTATAAAAATAAATTTTTATAATATATAATGTGCTCTCGACTTGCTCAGATTGTATTTCTTTTTAAATTCCATATTTTTTTTATATTATTACTTCCATGTTCCTTAAGGAAATGGAAGTATGGTGATGGCAAAAAAAATCGTGTTCGAGATTATTGCAGATTCTGATTGTACTACACTCAAAACATTAAAAAAAGTCGTTTTACTTCCATATTCCTTAAGGAATGGAAGTATGGTGATGGCAAAAAAAATCGTGTTCGAGATTATTGCAGATTCTGATTCTACTACACTCAAAACATGAAAAAAAGTCGTTTTCCGAAAAGTGTCTGTGTGTGTGTCTGTCTGTCTGTGTGTCTGTCTGTCTGTCTGTCTGTGTGTCTGTGTGTCTGTAGATTTTTTTTCTATGGCAAACGATAACTGCCGCAAATTCAAACAGAATCAAATAATTTTTTGCATGCAGCCCTGATTTGCAGAGTGCTCGCGACGTTTTGTTTTTGGTGAAGATCGGTTGAGGGAAAGGGGTATTTTACCAGCAACGGTTTTTTTTTAGCAAGGGTAATTTTGTTTGTTTGGCAAACGATAACAGCCGTAAATTCAAACAGAATCAAATAATGTTTCGCATACAGCCCTGAATTGCAGAGTTCTCAAGATCTGTTGATTTTGGTGAAGATCGGTTAAGGGAAAGGGGTAGTTTACCTGTAACGTTTTATGTTTTAACAAGGGTATTTCCTATGGCAAACGATAACAGCCGCAAATTCAAACAGAAACAAAAGATTATTTGCATACAGCCCTAAATTGTAGCGTTCTCAAGACCTATTGTTTTTGGTGAAATTCGGTTAAGGGAAAGGGGTAGTTTACCTGCAACGTTTTTTTAACAAGGGTATTTTCTATGGCAAACGATAACAGCCGCAAATTCAAGCAGAATCAAATAATGTTTCGCATACAGCCCTGATTTGTAGAGTGCTCAAGACCTTTTGTTTTTGGTGAAGATCGGTTGAGGGAAAGGGGTAGTTTACCTGCAACGTTTTTTAACAAGGGTATTTTCTATGGCAAACGATAACAGCCGCAAATTCAAACAGAATCAAATAATGTTTTGCATACAGCCCTGATTTGTAGAGTACTCAAAATCTGTTGTTTTCGGTGAAGATCGGTTAAAGGGAAGGGGTAGTTTACCTGCAAAGTTTTTTTATCAAGCGTATTTTCTATGGCAAACGATAACAGCCGCAAATTCCAACAGAATCAAATAATTTTTTGCATACGTCCCTGAATTGTAGAGGCCTCAACGACTTTCGATTTTGGTGAAGATCGGTTAAGGGGAAGGGGTAGTTTACCTGCAACCTTTTACGTTTTAACAAGAGTAAAGTACTTGAAAATTTATTTAAACTTTTTGAAACAATGGTAATTGTTAAAAATAAAATAATTTTGTTGCCAGGCAATAAAATTATAATTTTTTCATTTTAATGTAATATAATATATTTCATTTAATACAGCAATAAAAAGGCAGGTAAGACACAGACTGGCTCTTTGGCTGAAAATGATTTTAAATATAAATCTTAGAATATGGAAGTCATGTATGGTTCTCCATACCGTATTTTCGAAAAGTGTCTGTGTCTGTCTGTAGATTTTTTTTCTATGGCAAACGATAACAGCTGCAAATTCAAACAGAATCAAATAATTTTTTTCATACAGGCCTGGCTTGCAGAGTACTCAAGACCTGTTGTTTTTGGTGAAGATCGGTTAAGGGAAAGGGGTAGTTTACCGGCATCGGTTTTTTTTTATCAATGGTAATTTTTTTTGGCATACGATAACAGCCGCGAATTCAAACAGAATCAAATAATGTTTTGCATACAGCCCTGAATTGTAGAGTTCTCAAGACTTATAGTTTTTGGTGAAGATCGGTTAAGGGAAAGGGGTAATTTACCTACAACATTTTATGTTTTAACAAGGGTATTTTCTATGGCAAACGATAACAGCCGCAAATTCAAACAGAATCAAATAATTTTTTGCATACAGCCTTGGTTTGCAGAGTACTCATGATCTATTGTTTTGGTGCAGATCGGTTAAGGGGAAGGGGTAGTTTACCTGCAACGTTTTTTTATCATGGGTAATTTTCTATGGCAAACGATAAAAGCCGCAAATTCAAACAGAATCAAATAATTTTTTGCATACGTCCCTGAATTGTAGATATTGCAAGGATTTCTGATTTTGGTGAAGATCGGTTAAGGGGAAGGGGTAGTTTACCAGCAACCTTTTAATTTTTAACAACAGTAAAGTACTTGAAAATTCATTAAAACCTTTTCAAACAATGGTAATTGTTAAAAATAAAATAATTTTGTTGCCAGGCAATAAAATTATAATTTTTTCATTTTTGTGTAAATCATGTATGAGTGAAAATATATCGTTCGTGGCAAGTAAGCATATCTCAATTATGTAATGTTTACGTTTCCATTTTATTATTATGATTACTGCAATAAAAAGGCAGGGAAGACACACACACACACACAAAATTCGCGTTATTTCTGGCCTCACTCATGTTTATTTTCTTACATTTGCACGCTTTTTAAATGGAAAGTGCCGAAACCCACACTAACATAACGCGTGCAAGCCGAAAAAGTGTCCAGCGTGGATAGCGATTTGCTTCCTGTGGATCGCTGGGCAGTATAACTGCACGTGTTTACAGAGGAACGATTCATAGACAGACTTTTCGTCTTTAGGGAATGAACCCTCTGCAAGATGCTGAGGGTCCATGAGTGACTTCGGAGCGCTCCTTCTTTTCCACGTGTTTGTTCTGTGAAACGTACACTGTAGATTCGCAAATTTACTCTAAGCAACGCTCAAATATTGAAATTTTTTGTCCACGGTGTACCCTCATACACACTAAACCTGCTCTGATGTTTTAATTACGGACATCATAATATTAAAACTTTGGAAACTTGAGCACTACTTAATGGAGATCAATCATTAACTTATACAAGCTATTAATTTTATGCATATGTTTTATATATATGTGTACTACGTTATCGGCAACAAAGAAATAGTTTTTGTTAAATTTCTTTCTTGGGATGTTTGGCCGTAGTCCAATGTTTTCTACAAAACCAGACGTTTCGGCAATGCCATTGACTTCCATCATCAGTAAAAATCGAGTGCGATAACGTGAGGTGGTATACGTTAGTGACCACAGTACTGTTGTTAAGGCTGAAGCAGTAAGTAGAAAGAAGTAGTTTCTATGGTAATATTTCATTTCGAAAACGATTTTAAATATAAATCTTAGAACATGGAAGTCATGTATGGTTCTCCATACCGATATTAATTTAAATCGTCTATGCGTGAAGATCCGCAACCACAGGCTAGCAGGCCTCAAAATAATTTTGTGGCCACATAATTATATAATTATATAAATACGTAGTTAATGCGTAATTATTTGCGTAGCTCAGTTTCTAAATAAGAATAATGTACCTAATTTTCGTAGATAAAGGGCCTCTAAAATAACATTATATTAGACGACTACCCCATAATAACAGAAATATCTATAAATAGTGAAAATAATTTGAGGGTGGGGAATATTTTTTTAGAAATTATCGAACCGAATTCAAGTAAATGATTTTAAACATAAATCATAGAAAACGGAATTCATGTATGGTTCTCCATACCGATATTTTATCTTCCAAGGTACTTATGTTCAATTTATTTCAAAATAATGATTGTTTAGTAACCTTGTTACTTTTTTCTCATTTCGTTACTCTTTAGTATACAGTACCAAGAATGCAAACATTCTTGTTTGGCTACAATGCTATCTTGAAAATTGTGAAACTTGCCGATAGTATTTTTTACTTCTCCTTAGCCTTCAAAACAATTGATACATTGTTTTCAAACGTTATGAATTGCTATAGCTTTGTTTCCTTCATTTTAGTATTTAATCAGTTTGCAAGTTTTATAAGTAAATAACTAATGTTAACCTTCTAAATTAATAGGATGATGTTTCTTAATAAAAAAGATAAGAATGGAACAGGAAATTTAATTTAATTTCAGGATTCCAAGATGCACCGAAATAAGTAACATTCAGTACCCTTAAAATACTTAATGACAGTCTTTCATGTTCACATGGCAACTACTTACTACACGACCTAACCTAAAACGTGTGTAGTTTAACGACTTAGCTTTAAAATCATTAAGAGTTTTATAATTATCATTAATGAAACAACTTAAATGATTGTAATATATCCTTAATGAAGTGCATTAAGAATTATGGCTTTTCAACACAGGCATTAATGCATTAGTGCATACTTAATTGACTCGAATTATGTTTTACTTTTAAATTGTCTATACTTCTGGAACTGAATATTTCAACAGAATTCTTTGTTGGTTCCTACATTTGCAAAATAAGGGCAAATGTTTGCATATATGTATTATAACGAAAAGAGGTGAAATAGGTGTGTGTTTTTAAAATAATAATAACAGTTCCTATATCATATCGACTTTGTAATAATCATTCAAAATTTTATTAAATAAAATTTCCAAAAATGACGAATTAAAATTTCGTCATTATAATAATTTTGTTTTGTGTATGCTCATCATACACACAATTATTGTCACTATACAAACAACATTTCACACATATTCATAAATATAATACAAAAGATATAAATTTACATGTATAAAAATAAATTTTTATAATATATAATGTGCTCTCGACTTGCTCAGATTGTATTTCTTTTTAAATTCCATAATTTTTTTTTATATTATTACTTCCATGTTCCTTAAGGAAATGGAAGTATGGTGATGGCAAAAAAAAATCGTGTTCGAGATTATTGCAGATTCTGATTGTACTACACTCAAAACATTAAAAAAAGTCGTTTTTCGAAAAGTTTCTGTGTCTGTCTGTAGATTTTTTTTCTATGGCAAACGATAACAGCTGCAAATTCAAACAGAATCTAATAATTTTTTTCATACAGGCCTGGCTTGCAGAGTACTCAAGACCTATTGTTTTTGGTGAAGATCGGTTAAGGGAAAGGGGTAGTTTACCGGCATCGGTTTTTTTTTATCAATGGTAATTTTTTTTGGCATACGATAACAGCCGCAAATTCACACAGAATCAAATAATGTTTTGCATACAGCCCTGAATTGTAGAGTTCTCAAGACTTATAGTTTTTGGTGAAGATCGGTTAAGGGAAAGGGGTAATTTACCAACAACGTTTTATGTTTTAACAAGGGTATTTTCTATGGCAAACGATAACAGCCGCAAATTCAAACGAATCAAATAATTTTTTGCATACAGCCTTGATTTGCAGAGTACTCAAGGTCTATTGTTTAGGTGCAGATCGGTTAAGGGGAAGGGGTAGTTTACCTGCAACGTTTTTTTATCATGGGTAATTTTCTATGGCAAACGATAAAAGCCGCAAATTCAAACAGAATCAAATAATTTTTTGCATACGTCCCTGAATTGTAGATATTGCAAGGACTTCTGATTTTGGTGAAGATCGGTTAAGGGGAAGGGGTAGTTTACCAGCAACCTTTCAATTTTTAACAACAGTAAAGTACTTGAAAATTCATTAAAACCTTTTCAAACAATGGTAATTGTTAAAAATAAAATAATTTTGTTGCCAGGCAATAAAATTATAATTGTTTTCATTTTTGTGTAAATCATGTATGAGTGAAAATATATCGTTCGTGGCAGGTAAGCATATCTCAATTATGTAATGTTTACGTTTCCATTTTATTATTATGATTACTGCAATAAAAAGGCAGGGAAGACACACACACACACACACAAAATTCGCGTTATTTCTGGCCTCACTCATGTTTATTTTCTTACATTTGCACGCTTTTTAAATGGAAAGTGCCGAAACCCACACTAACATAACGCGTGCAAGCCGAAAAAGTGTCCAGCGTGGATAGCGATTTGCTTCCTGTGGATCGCTGGGCAGTATAACTGCACGTGTTTACAGAGGAACGATTCATAGACAGACTTTTCGTCTTTAGGGAATGAACCCTCTGCAAGATGCTGAGGGTCCATGAGTGACTTCGGAGCGCTCCTTCTTTTCCACGTGTTTGTTCTGTGAAACGTACACTGTAGATTCGCAAATTTACTCTAAGCAACGCTCAAATATTGAAATTTTTTGTCCACGGTGTACCCTCATACACACTAAACCTGCTCTGATGTTTTAATTACGGACATCATAATATTAAAACTTTGGAAACTTGAGCACTACTTAATGGAGATCAATCATTAACTTATACAAGCTATTAATTTTATGCATATGTTTTATATATATGTGTACTACGTTATCGGCAACAAAGAAATAGTTTTTGTTAAATTTCTTTCTTGGGATGTTTGGCCGTAGTCCAATGTTTTCTACAAAACCAGACGTTTCGGCAATGCCATTGACTTCCATCATCAGTAAAAATCGAGTGCGATAACGTGAGGTGGTATACGTTAGTGACCACAGTACTGTTGTTAAGGCTGAAGCAGTAAGTAGAAAGAAGTAGTTTCTATGGTAATATTTCATTTCGAAAACGATTTTAAATATAAATCTTAGAACATGGAAGTCATGTATGGTTCTCCATACCGATATTAATTTAAATCGTCTATGCGTGAAGATCCGCAACCACAGGCTAGCAGGCCTCAAAATAATTTTGTGGCCACATAATTATATAATTATATAAATACGTAGTTAATGCGTAATTATTTGCGTAGCTCAGTTTCTAAATAAGAATAATGTACCTAATTTTCGTAGATAAAGGGCCTCTAAAATAACATTATATTAGACGACTACCCCATAATAACAGAAATATCTATAAATAGTGAAAATAATTTGAGGGTGGGGAATATTTTTTTAGAAATTATCGAACCGAATTCAAGTAAATGATTTTAAACATAAATCATAGAAAACGGAATTCATGTATGGTTCTCCATACCGATATTTTATCTTCCAAGGTACTTATGTTCAATTTATTTCAAAATAATGATTGTTTAGTAACCTTGTTACTTTTTTCTCATTTCGTTACTCTTTAGTATACAGTACCAAGAATGCAAACATTCTTGTTTGGCTACAATGCTATCTTGAAAATTGTGAAACTTGCCGATAGTATTTTTTACTTCTCCTTAGCCTCCAAAACAATTGATACATTGTTTTCAAACGTTATGAATTGCTATAGCTTTGTTTCCTTCATTTTAGTATTTAATCAGTTTGCAAGTTTTATAAGTAAATAACTAATGTTAACCTTCTAAATTAATAGGACGATGTTTCTTAATAAAAAAGATAAGAATGGAACAGGAAATTTAATTTAATTTCAGGATTCCAAGATGCACCGAAATAAGTAACATTCAGTACCCTTAAAATACTTAATGACAGTCTTTCATGTTCACATGGCAACTACTTACTACACGACCTAACCTAAAACGTGTGTAGTTTAACGACTTAGCTTTAAAATCATTAAGAGTTTTATAATTATCATTAATGAAATAACTTAAATGATTGTAATATATCCTTAATGAAGTGCATTAAGAATTATGGCTTTTCAACACAGGCATTAATGCATTAGTGCATACTTAATTGACTCGAATTATGTTTTACTTTTAAATTGTCTATACTTCTGGAACTGAATATTTCAACAGAATTCTTTGTTGGTTCCTACATTTGCAAAATAAGGGCAAATGTTTGCATATATGTATTATAACGAAAAGAGGTGAAATAGGTGTGTGTTTTTAAAATAAACAGTTCCTATATCATATCGACTTTGTAATAATCATTCAAAATTTTATTAAATAAAATTTCCAAAAATGACGAATTAAAATTTCGTCATTATAATAATTTTGTTTTGTGTATGCTCATCATACACACAATTATTGTCACTATACAAACAACATTTCACACATATTCATAAATATAATACAAAAGATATAAATTTACATGTATAAAAATAAATTTTTATAATATATAATGTGCTCTCGACTTGCTCAGATTGTATTTCTTTTTAAATTCCATAATTTTTTTTTATATTATTACTTCCATGTTCCTTAAGGAAATGGAAGTATGGTGATGGCAAAAAAAAATCGTGTTCGAGATTATTGCAGATTCTGATTGTACTACACTCAAAACATTAAAAAAAGTCGTTTTTCGAAAAGTGTCTGTGTCTGTCTGTAGATTTTTTTTCTATGGCAAACGATAACAGCTGCAAATTCAAACAGAATCAAATAATTTTTTTCATACAGGCCTGGCTTGCAGAGTACTCAAGACCTATTGTTTTTGGTGAAGATCGGTTAAGGGAAAGGGGTAGTTTACCGGCATCGGTTTTTTTTTATCAATGGTAATTTTTTTTGGCATACGATAACAGCCGCAAATTCAAACAGAATCAAATAATGTTTTGCATACAGCCCTGAATTGTAGAGTTCTCAAGACTTATAGTTTTTGGTGAAGATCGGTTAAGGGAAAGGGGTAATTTACCAACAACGTTTTATGTTTTAACAAGGGTATTTTCTATGGCAAACGATAACAGCCGCAAATTCAAACGAATCAAATAATTTTTTGCATACAGCCTTGATTTGCAGAGTACTCAAGGTCTATTGTTTTGGTGCAGATCGGTTAAGGGGAAGGGGTAGTTTACCTGCAACGTTTTTTTATCATGGGTAATTTTCTATGGCAAACGATAAAAGCCGCAAATTCAAACAGAATCAAATAATTTTTTGCATACGTCCCTGAATTGTAGATATTGCAAGGACTTCTGATTTTGGTGAAGATCGGTTAAGGGGAAGGGGTAGTTTACCAGCAACCTTTCAATTTTTAACAACAGTAAAGTACTTGAAAATTCATTAAAACCTTTTCAAACAATGGTAATTGTTAAAAATAAAATAATTTTGTTGCCAGGCAATAAAATTATAATTGTTTTCATTTTTGTGTAAATCATGTATGAGTGAAAATATATCGTTCGTGGCAGGTAAGCATATCTCAATTATGTAATGTTTACGTTTCCATTTTATTATTATGATTACTGCAATAAAAAGGCAGGGAAGACACACACACACATAATTCGCGTTATTTCTGGCCTCACTCATGTTTATTTTCTTACATTTGCACGCTTTTTAAATGGAAAGTGCCGAAACCCACACTAACATAACGCGTGCAAGCCGAAAAAGTGTCCAGCGTGGATAGCGATTTGCTTCCTGTGGATCGCTGGGCAGTATAACTGCACGTGTTTACAGAGGAACGATTCATAGACAGACTTTTCGTCTTTAGGGAATGAACCCTCTGCAAGATGCTGAGGGTCCATGAGTGACTTCGGAGCGCTCCTTCTTTTCCACGTGTTTGTTCTGTGAAACGTACACTGTAGATTCGCAAATTTACTCTAAGCAACGCTCAAATGTTGAAATTTTTTGTCCACGGTGTACCCTCATACACACTAAACCTGCTCTGATGTTTTAATTACGGACATCATAATATTAAAACTTTGGAAACTTGAGCACTACTTAATGGAGATCAATCATTAACTTATACAAGCTATTAATTTTATGCATATGTTTTATATATATATGTGTACTACGTTATCGGCAACAAAGAAATAGTTTTTGTTAAATTTCTTTCTTGGGATGTTTGGCCGTAGTCCAATGTTTTCTACAAAACCAGACGTTTCGGCAATGCCATTGACTTCCATCATCAGTAAAAATCGAGTGCGATAACGTGAGGTGGTATACGTTAGTGACCACAGTACTGTTGTTAAGGCTGAAGCAGTAAGTAGAAAGAAGTAGTTTCTATGGTAATATTTCATTTCGAAAACGATTTTAAATATAAATCTTAGAACATGGAAGTCATGTATGGTTCTCCATACCGATATTAATTTAAATCGTCTATGCGTGAAGATCCGCAACCACAGGCTAGCAGGCCTCAAAATAATTTTGTGGCCACATAATTATATAAATACGTAGTTAATGCGTAATTATTTGCGTAGCTCAGTTTCTAAATAAGAATAATGTACCTAATTTTCGTAGATAAAGGGTCTCTAAAATAACATTATATTAGACGACTACCCCATAATAACAGAAATATCTATAAATAGTGAAAATAGTTCGAGGGTGGGGAATATTTTTTTAGAAATTTTCGAACCGAATTCAAGTAAATGATTTTAAACATAAATCATAGAAAACGGAATTCATGTATGGTTCTCCATACCGATATTTTATCTTCCAAGGTACTTATGTTCAATTTATTTCAAAATAATGTTTGTTTAGTAACCTTGTTACTTTTTCTCATTTCGTTACTCTTTAGTATACAGTACCAAGAATGCAAACATTCTTGTTTGGCTACAATGCTATCTTGAAAATTGTAAAACTTGCCGATAGTATCTTACTTCCATATTCCTTAAGGAATGGAAGTATGGTGATGGCAAAAAAAATCGTGTTCGAGATTATTGCAGATTCTGATTCTACTACACTCAAAACATGAAAAAAGTCGTTTTCCGAAAAGTGTCTGTGTGTGTGTCTGTCTGTCTGTGTGTCTGTCTGTCTGTCTGTCTGTGTGTCTGTGTGTCTGTAGATTTTTTTTCTATGGCAAACGATAACTGCCGCAAATTCAAACAGAATCAAATAATTTTTTGCATGCAGCTCTGATTTGCAGAGTACACGCGACCTCTTGATTTTGGTGAAGATCGGTTAAAGGAAAGGGGTTGTTTACCTGTAACGTTTAATGTTTTAACAAGGGTATTTCCTATGGCAAACGATAACAGCCGCAAATTCAAACAGAATCAAAAGATTATTTGCATACAGCCCTAATTTGTAGAGTTCTCAAGACCTATTGTTTTTGGTGAAGTTCGGTTGAGGGAAAGGGGTAGTTTACCTGCAACGTTTTTTTAACAAGGGTATTTTCTATGGCAAACGATAACAGCCGCAAATTCAAACAGAATCAAATAATGTTTTGCATACAGCCCTGGTTTGTAGAGTACTCAAGACCTATTGTTTTTGGTGAAGACCGGTTAAGGGAAAGGGGTAGTTTACCTGTAACGTTTTATGTTTTAACAAGGGTATTTCCTATGGCAAACGATAACAGCTGCAAATTCAAACAGAATCAAAAGATTATTTGCATACAGCCCTAAATTGTAGAGTTCTCAAGACCTATTGTTTTTGGTGAAGATCGGTTGAGGGAAAGGGGTAGTTTACCTGCAACGTTTTTTTAACAATGGTATTTTCTATGGCAAACGATAACAGCCGCAAATTCAAACAGAATCGAATAATGTTTTGCATGGAGCCCTGATTTGTAGAGTACTCAAGACCTGTTGTTTGTGGTGAAGATCGGTTAAGGGGAAGGGGTAGTTTACCTGCAACGTTTTTTTATCAAGCGTATTTTCTATGGCAAACGATAACAGCCGCAAATTCAAACAGAATCAAATAATTTTTTGTATACGTCCCTGAATTGTAGAGGTCTCAACGACTTTCCATTTTGATGAAGATCGGTTAAGGGGAAGGAGTAGTTTACCAGCAACCTTTTAATTTTTAACAACAGTAAAGTACTTGAAAATTCATTAAAACGTTTTCAAACAATGGTAATTGTTAAAAATAAAATAATTTTGTTGCCAGGCAATAAAATTATAATTTTTTCATTTTAATGTAATATAATATTTTTCATTTAATACAGCAATAAAAAGGCAGGTAAGACACAGCCTGGCTGTTTGGCTGAAAATGATTTTAAATATAAATCTTAGAATATGGAAGTCATGTATGGTTCTCCATACCGATATTTTACTTCTCCTTAGCCTTCAAAACAATTGATACATTGTTTTCAAATGTTATGAATTCATAAAGTTTTGTTTCCTTCATTTTAGTATTTAAGCAGTTTGCAAGTTTTATAAGTAAATAACTAATGTTAACCTTCTAAATTAATAGGACGATGTTTCTTAATAAAAAAGATAAGAATGGAACAGGAAATTTAATTTAATTTCAGGATTCCAAGATGCACCGAAATAAGTAACATTCAGTACCCTTAAAATACTTAATGACAGTTTTTCATGTTCACATGGCAACTACTTACTACACGACCTAACCTAAAACGGGTGTAGTTTAACGACTTAGCTTTAAAATCATTAAGAGTTTTATAATTATCATTAATGAAACAACTTAAATGATTGTAATATATCCTTAATGAAGTGCATTAAGAATTATGGCTTTTCAACACAGGCATTAATGCATTAGTGCATACTTAATTGACTGGAATTATGTTTTACTTTTAAATTGTCTATACTTCTGGAACTGAATATTTCAACAGAATTCTTTGTTGGTTCCTACATTTGCAAAATAAGGGCAAATGTTTGCATATATGTATTATAACGAGAAAAGGTGAAATAGGTGTGTGTTTTTAAAATAATAATAACAGTTCCTATATCATATCGACTTTGTAATAATCATTCAAAATTTTATTAAATAAAATTTCCAAAATGACGAATTAAATTTCGTCATTATAATAATTTTGTTTTGTGTATGCTCATCATACACACAATTATTGTCACTATACAAACAACATTTCACACATATTCATAAATATAATACAAAAGATATAAATTTACATGTATAAAAATAAATTTTTATAATATATAATGTGCTCTCGACTTGCTCAGGTTGTATTTCTTTTTAAATTCCATATTTTTTTTTTATATTATTACTTCCATGTTCCTTAAGGAAATGGAAGTATGGTGATGGCAAAAAAATCGTGTTCGAGATTATTGCAGATTCTGATTGTACTACACTCAAAACATTAAAAAAAGTCGTTTTTCGAAAAGTGTCCGTGTCTGTCTGTAGATTTTTTTTCTATGGCAAACGATAACAGCTGCAAATTCAAACAGAATCAAATAATTTTTTTCATACAGGCCTGGCTTGCAGAGTACTCAAGACCTATTGTTTTTGGTGAAGATCGGTTAAGGGAAAGGGGTAGTTTACCGGCATCGGTTTTTTTTTATCAATGGTAATTACTTCCATATTCCTTAAGGAATGGAAGTATGGTGATGGCAAAAAAAATCGTGTTCGAGATTATTGCAGATTCTGATTCTACTACACTCAAAACATGAAAAATATCGGTATGGAGAACCATACATGACTTCCATATTCTAAGATTTATATTTAAAATCATTTTCAGCCAAACACCCAAGCTGTGTCTTACCTGCCTTTTTATTGCTGTATTAAATGAAAAATGTTATATTACATTAAAATGAAAAAATTATAATTTTATTGCCTGGCTGCTATCGTGTGCCATATAAAATACCGTTGTTAAAACGTAAAAGGTTGCTGGTAAACTACCCCTTCCCCTTAACCGATCTTCACCAAAATAGAAAGTCATTGAGACCTCTACAATTCAGGGATGTATGCAAAAAATTATTTAATTCTGTTTGAATTTGCGGCTGTTATCGTTTGCCATAGAAAATACGCTTGATAAAAAAACGTTGCAGGTAAACTACACCTTCCCCTTAACCGATCTTCACCAAAAACAAAAGGTCTTGGGTACTCTAAAAATCAGGGCTGTATGCAAAACATTATTTGATTCTGTTTGAATTTGCGGCTGTTATCGTTTGCTATAGAAAATACCCTTGTTAAAAAAACGTTGCAGGTGAACTACCCCTTTCCCTCAACCGATCTTCACCAAAAACAACAGATCTTGAGAACTCTACAATTTAGGGCTGTATGCAAATAATCTTTTGATTCCGTTTGAATTTGCGGCTGTTATCGTTTGCCATAGGAAATACCCTTGTTAAAACATAAAACGTTACTGGTAAACTACCCCTTTTCCTTAACCGATCTTCACCAAAAACAATAGGTCTTGAGTACTCTACAATTCAGGTCTGTATGCAAAACATTATTTGATTCTGTTTGAATTTGCGGCAGTTATCGTTTGCCATAGAAAAAAAATCTACAGACACACAGACAGACAGACCGACAGACAGACACACACACACACAGACACTTTTCGGAAAACGACTTTTTTTCATGTTTTGTGTGTAGTAGAATCAGAATCTGCAATAATCTCGAACACGATTTTTTTTGCCATCACCATACTTCCATTCCTTAAGGAATATGGAAGTAATACGCTTGATAAATATCGGTATGGAGAACCATACATGACTTCCATATTCTAAGATTTATATTTAAATCTTAATATCGCCTGCCAAGCGCGATATATTTTCTCTTATACATGATGTACATTAAAATGAAAAAATTTTAATTTTATTGCTTGGCAACAAAATTATTTTATTTTTAACAATTATAATTGTTTGAAAAAGTTTATATAAATTTTCAAGTACTTTACTCTTGTTAAAACGTAAAAGGTTGCTGGTAAACTACCCCTTCCCCTTAACCGATCTTCACCAAAATCGAAAGTCCTTGAGGCCTCTACAATTCAGGGACGTATGCAAAAAATTATTTGATTCTGTTTGAATTTGCGGCTGTTATCGTTTGCCACAGAAAATACGCTTGATAAAAAACCGTTGCAGGTAAACTACCCCTTCCCCTTAACCGATCTTCACCAAAAACAAAATGTCTTGAGTACTCTACAAATCAGGGCTGTATGCAAAACATTATTTGATTCTGTTTGAATTTGCGGCTGTTATCGTTTGCCATATAAAATACCCTTGTTAAAAAAACGTTGCAGGTAAACTACCCCTTTCCCTCAACCGATCTTCACCAAAAACAATAGCTCTTGAGAACTCTACAATGTAGGGATGTATGCAAATAATCTTTTGATTCTGTTAGAATTTGCGGCTGTTATCGTTTGCCATACGAAATACCCTTGTCAAAACATAAAACGTTACAGGTAAACTACCCCTTTCCCTTAACCGATCTTCACCAAAATCAACAGATCTTGAGAACTCAACAATTCAGGGCTGTATGCGAAACATTATTTGATTCTGTTTGAATTTGCGGCTGTTATCGTTTGCCAAACAAACAAAATTACCCTTGCTAAAAAAAAACCGTTGCTGGTAAACTACCCCTTTCCCTCAACCGATCTTCACCAAAAACAATAGGTCGCGAATACTCTGCAAATCAGGGCTGTATGCAAAAAATTATTTGATTCTGTTTGAATTTGCGGCAGTTATCGTTTGCCATAGAAAAAAATCTACAGACACACACAGACAGACAGACAGACAGACAGACAGACACACACACAGACACTTTTCGGAAAACGACTTTTTTTCATGTTTTGAGTGTAGTAGAATCAGAATCTGCAATAATCTCGAACACGATTTTTTTTGCCATCACCATACTTCCATTCCTTAAGGAATATGGAAGTAATACGCTTTATAAAAAAACTTTGCAGGTAAACTACACCTTCCCCTTAACCGATCTTCACCAAAAACAATAGGTCTTGAGTACTCTACAAATCAGAGCTGCATGCAAAACATTATTTGATTCTGTTTGAATTTGCGGCTGTTATCGTTTGCCATAGAAAATACCCTTGTTAAAAAAACGTTGCTGGTAAACTACCCCTTTCCCTCAACCGATCTTCACCAAAAACAATAGGTCTTGAGAACTCTACAATGTAGGGATGTATGCAAATAATCTTTTGATTCTGTTTGAATTTGCGGCTGTTATCGTTTGCCATACGAAATACCCTTGTCAAAACATAAAACGTTACAGGTAAACTACTCCTTTCCCTTAACCGATCTTCACCAAAATCAACAGATCTTGAGAACTCTACAATTCAGGACTGTATGCGAAACATTATTTGATTCTGTTTGAATTTGCGGCTGTTATCGATTGCCAAACAAACAAAATTACCCTTGCTAAAAAAAAAACCGTTGCAGGTAAACTACCCCTTTCCCTCAACCGATCTTCACCAAAAACAATACTTACCGAGTACTCTGCAAATCAGGGCGGTATGCAAAAAATTATTTGATTCTGTTTGAATTTGCGGCAGTTATCGTTTGCCATAGAAAAAAAATCTACAGACACACAGACAGACAGACAGACAGACACACACACACAGACACTTTTCGGAAAACGACTTTTCTTCATGTTTTGAGTGTAGTAGAATCAGAATCTGCAATAATCTCGAACACGATTTTTTTTGCCATCACCATACTTCCATTCCTTAAGGAATATGGAAGTAATACGTTTGCTAAATATCGGTATGGAGAACCATACATGACTTCCATATTCTAAGATTTATATTTAAATCTTAATATCGCCTGCCAAGCGCGATATATTTTCTCTTATACATGATGTACATTAAAATGAAAAAATTTTAATTTTATTGCTTGGCAACAAAATTATTTTATTTTTAACAATTACCATTGTTTGAAAAAGTTTAAATAAATTTTCAAGTACTTTACTCTTGTTAAAACGTAAAAGGTTGCTGGTAAACTACCCCTTCCCCTTAACCGATCTTCACCAAAATCGAAAGTCCTTGAGGCCTCTACAATTCAGGGAGGTATGCAAAAAATTATTTGAGTCTGTTTGAATTTGCGGCATTTATCGTTTGCCATAGAAAATACTCTTGATAAAAAAACGTTGCAGGTAAACTATCCCTTCCACTTAACCGATCTTCACCAAAAACAAAAGGTCTTGAGTACTCTACAAATCAGGGCTGTATGCAAAACATTATTTGATTCTGTTTGAATTTGCGGCTGTTATCGTTTGCCATAGAAAATACCCTTGTTAAAAAAACGTTGCAGGTAAACTACCCCTTTCCCTCAACTGATTTTCACCAAAAACAATAGGTCTTGAGAACTCTACAATTTAGGGCTGTATGCAAATAATCTTTTGATTCTGTTTGAATTTGCGGCTGTTATCGTTTGCCATAGGAAATACCCTTGTTAAAACATAAAACGTTACAGGTAAACTACCCCTTTCCCATAACCGATCTTCACCAAAAACAATAGGTCTTGAGTACTCTACAAATCAGGGCTGTATGCAAAACATTATTTGATTCTGTTTGAATTTGCGGCTGTTATCGTTTGCCATAGAAAATACCCTTGTTAAAAAAAACGTTGCAGGTAAACTACACCTTTCCCTCAACCGATCTTCACCAAAAACAATAGGTCTTGAGAACTCTACAATGTAGGGATGTATGCAAATAATCTTTTGATTCTGTTTGAATTTGCGGCTGTTATCGTTTGCCATACGAAATACCCTTGTCAAAACATAAAACGTTACAGGTAAACTACCCCTTTCCCTTAACCGATCTTCACCAAAATCAACAGATCTTGAGAACTCTACAATTTAGGGCTGTATGCGAAACATTATTTGATTCTGTTTGAATTTGCGGCTGTTATCGTTTGCCAAACAAACAAAATTACCCTTGCTAAAAAAAAAAACCGTTGCCGGTAAACTACCCCTTTCCCTCAACCGATCTTCACCAAAAACAATAGGTCGCGACTACTCTGCAAATCAGGGCGGTATGCAAAAAATTATTTGATTCTGTTGGAATTTGCGGCAGTTATCGTTTGCCATAGAAAAAAAATCTACAGACACACAGACACATAGACAGACAGACAGACAGACAGACAGACAGACAGACAGACAGACAGACACAGACACTTTTCGGAAAACGACTTTTTTTCATGTTTTGAGTGTAGTAGAATCAGAATCTGCAATAATCTCGAACACGATTTTTTTTGCCATCACCATACTTCCATTCCTTAAGGAATATGGAAGTAAAAGTCGTTTTCCGAAAAGTGTCTGTGTGTGTGTCTGTTGTCTCTCTGTCTGTCTGTCTGTGTGTCTGTGTGTCTGTAGATTTTTTTTTATGGCAAACGATAACTGCCGCAAATTCAAACAGAATCAAATAATTTTTTGCATACAGCCCTGATTTGCAGAGTACTCGCGACCTATTGTTTTTGGTGAAGATCGGTTGAGGGAAAGGGGTAGTTTACCTGCAACGTTTTTTTAACAAGGGTATTTTCTATGGCAAACGATAACAGCCGCAAATTCAAACAGAATCAAATAATGTTTTGCATACAGCCCTGATTTGTAGAGTACCCAAGACCTTTTGTTTTTGGTGAAGATCGGTTAAGGGGAAGGGGTAGTTTACCTGCAACGTTTTTTTATCAAGCGTATTTTCTATGGCAAACGATAACAGCCGCAAATTCAAACAGAATCAAATAATGTTTTGCATACATCCCTGAATTGTAGAGGTCTCAATGACTTTCGATTTTGGTGAAGATCGGTTAAGGGGAAGGGGTAGTTTACCAGCAACCTTTTACGTTTTAACAACGGTATTTTATATGGCACACGATAGCAGCCAGGCAATAAAATTATAATTTTTTCATTTTAATGTAATATAATATTTTTCATTTAATACAGCAATAAAAAGGCAGGTAAGACACAGCCTGGGTGTTTGGCTGAAAATGATTTTAAATATAAATCTTAGAATATGGAAGTCATGTATGGTTCTCCATACCGATATTTTTTTTTTGGCATACGATAACAGCCGCAAATTCAAACAGAATCAAATAATGTTTTGCATACAGCCCTGAATTGTAGAGTTCTCAAGACTTATAGTTTTTGGTGAAGATCGGTTAAATTACGAATGGTGAAGATCGGTTAATGAAAGGGGTAATTTACCAACAACGTTTTATGTTTTAACAAGGGTATTTTCTATGGCAAACGATAACAGCCGCAAATTCAAACAGAATCAAATAATTTTTTGCATACAGCCTTGATTTGCAGAGTACTCAAGATCTATTGTTTTGGTGCAGATCGGTTAGGGGGAAGGGGTAGTTTACCTGCAACGTTTTTTTATCATGGGTAATTTTCTATGGCAAACGATAAAAGCCGCAAATTCAAACAGAATCAAATAATTTTTTGCATACGTCCCTGAATTGTAGATATTGCAAGGGCTTTTGATTTTGGTGAAGATCGGTTAAGGGGAAGGGGTAGTTTACCAGCAACCTTTTAATTTTTAACAACAGTAAAGTACTTGAAAATTCATTAAAACGTTTTCAAACAATGGTAATTGTTAAAAATAAAATAATTTTGTTGCCAGGCAATAAAATTATAATTTTTTCATTTTTGTGTAAATCATGTATGAGTGAAAATATATCGTTCGTGGCAGGTAAGCATACCTCAATTATGTAATGTTTACGTTTCCATTTTATTATTATGATTACTGCAATAAAAAGGCAGGGAAGACACACACACACACACACACACACAAAATTCGCGTTATTTCTGGCCTCACTCATGTTTATTTTCTTACTTTTGCACGCTTTTTAAATGGAAAGTGCCGAAACCCACACTAACATAACGCGTGCAAGCCGAAAAAGTGTCCAGCGTGGATAGCGATTTGCTTCCTGTGGATCGCTGGGCAGTATAACTGCACGTGTTTACAGAGGAACGATTCATAGACAGACTTTTCGTCTTTAGGGAATGAACCCTCTGCAAGATGCTGAGGGTCCATGAGTGACTTCGGAGCGCTCCTTCTTTTCCACGTGTTTGTTCTGTGAAACGTACACTGTAGATTCGCAAATTTACTCTAAGCAACGCTCAATAGGAAATGTTGAAATTTTTTGTCCACGGTGTACCCTCATACACACTAAACCTGCTCTGATGTTTTAATTACGGACATCATAATATAAAACTTTGGAAACTTGAGCACTACTTAATGGAGATCAATCATTAACTTATACAAGCTATTAATTTTATGCATATGTTTTATATATATGTGTACTACGTTATCTGCAACAAAGAAATAGTTTTTGTTAAAATTCTTTCTCGGGATGTTTGGCCGTAGTCCAATGTTTTCTACAAAACCAGACGTTTCGGCAATGCCATTGACTTCCATCATCAGTGAAAATCGAGTGCGATAACGTGAGGTGGTATACGTTAGTGACCACAGTACTGTTGTTAAGGCTGAAGCAGTAAGTAGAAAGAACTAGTTTCTATGGTAATATTTCATTTCGAAAACGATTTTAAATATAAATCTTAGAACATGGAAGTCATGTATGGTTCTCCATACCGATATTTTATCTTCCAAGGTACTTATGTTCAATTTATTTCAAAATAATGTTTGTTTAGTAACCTTGTTACTTTTTTCTCATTTCGTTACTCTTTAGTATACAGTACCAAGAATGCAAACATTCTTGTTTGGCTACAATGCTATCTTGAAAATTGTGAAACTTGCCGATAGTATTTTTTACTTCTCATTAGCCTTCAAAACAATTGATACATTGTTTTCAAACGTTATGAATTGCTAAAGTTTTGTTTTCTTCATTTTAGTATTTAAGCAGTTTGCAAGTTTTATAAGTAAATAACTAATGTTAACCTTCTAAATTAATAGGACGATGTTTCTTAATAAAAAAGATAAGAATGGAACAGGAAATTTAATTTAATTTCAGGATTCCAAGATGCACCGAAATAAGTAACATTCAGTACCCTTCAAATACTTAATGACAGTCTTTCATGTTCACATGGCAACTACTTACTACACGACCTAACCTAAAACGTGTGTAGTTTAACGACTTAGCCTTAAAATCATTAAGAGTTTTATAATTATCATTAATGAAACAACTTAAATGATTGTAATATATCCTTAATGAAGTGCATTAAGAATTATGGCTTTTCAACACAGGCATTAATGCATTAGTACATACTTAATTGACTCGAATTATGTTTTACTTTTAAATTGTCTATACTTCTGGAACTGAATATTTCAATAGAATTCTTTGTTGGTTCCTACATTTGCAAAATAAGGGCAAATGTTTGCATATATGTATTATAACGAGAAAAGGTGAAATAGGTGTGTGTTTTTAAAATAATAATAACAGTTCCTATATCATATCGACTTTGTAATAATCATTCAAAATTTTATTAAATAAAATTTGCAAAAATGACGAATTAAAATTTCGTCATTATAATAATTTTGTTTTGTGTATGCTCATCATACACACAATTATTGTCACTATACAAACAACATTTCACACATATTCATAAATATAATACAAAAGATATAAATTTACATGTATAAAAATAAATTTTTTATAATATATAATGTGCTCTCGACTTGCTCAGATTGTATTTCTTTTTAAATTCCATATTTTTTTTTATATTATTACTTCCATGTTCCTTAAGGAAATGGAAGTATGGTGATGGCAAAAAAATCGTGTTCGAGATTATTGCAGATTCTGATTGTACTACACTCAAAACATTAAAAAAAGTCGTTTTTCGAAAAGTGTCTGTGTCTGTCTGTAGATTTTTTTTCTATGGCAAACGATAACAGCTGCAAATTTCAAACAGAATCAAATAATTTTTTTCATACAGGCCTGGCTTGCAGAGTACTCAAGACCTATTGTTTTTGGTGAAGATCGGGTAAGGGAAAGGGGTAGTTTTCCGGCATCGGTTTTTTTTTATCAATGGTAATTTTTTTGGCATACGATAACAGCCGCAAATTCAAACAGAATCAAATAATGTTTTGCATACAGCCCTGAATTGTAGAGTTCTCAAGACTTATAGTTTTTGGTGAAGATCGGTTAAGGGAAAGGGGTAATTTACCTACAACGTTTTATGTTTTAACAAGGGTATTTTCTATGGCAAACGATAACAGCCGTAAATTGAAACAGAATCAAATACTTTTTTGCATACAGCCTTGGTTTGCAGAGTACTCAAGATCTGTTGTTTTTGGTGCAGATCGGTTAGGGGGAAGGGGTAGTTTACCTGCAACGTTTTTTTATCATGGGTAATTTTCTATGGCAAACGATAAAAGCCGCAAATTCAAACAGAATCAAATAATTTTTTGCATACGTCCCTGAATTGTAGATACTGCAAGGACTTTTGATTTTGGTGATGATCGGTTAAGGGGAAGGGGTAGTTTACCAGCAACCTTTTAATTTTTAACAACAGTAAAGTACTTGAATTTTCATTAAAACGTTTTCAAACAATGGTAATTGTTAAAAATAAAATAATTTTGTTGCCAGGCAATAAAATTATAATTTTTTCATTTTTGTGTAAATCATGTGTGAGTGAAAATATATCGTTCGTGGCAGGTAAGCATATCTCAATTATGTAATGTTTACGTTTCCATTTTATTATTATGATTACTGCAATAAAAAGGCAGGGAAGACACACACACACACAAAATCGCGTTATTTCTGGCCTCACTCATGTTTATTTTCTTACATTTGCACGCTTTTTAAATGGAAAGTGCCGAAACCCACACTAACATAACGCGTGCAAGCCGAAAAAGTGTCCAGCGTGGATAGCGATTTGCTTCCTGTGGATCGCTGGGCAGTATAACTGCACGTGTTTACAGAGGAACGATTCATAGACAGACTTTTCGTCTTTAGGGAATGAACCCTCTGCAAGATGCTGAGGGTCCATGAGTGACTTCGGAGCGCTCCTTCTTTTCCACGTGTTTGTTCTTTGAAACGTACACTGTAGATTCGCAAATTTACTCTAAGCAACGCTCAATAGGAAATGTTGAAATTTTTTGTCCACGGTGTACCCTCATACACACTAAACCTGCTCTGATGTTTTAATTACGGACATCATAATATTAAAACTTTGGAAACTTGAGCACTACTTAATGAAGATCAATCATTAACTTATACAAGCTATTAATTTTATGCATATGTTTTATATATATGTGTACTACGTTATCGGCAACAAAGAAATAGTTTTTGTTAAAATTCTTTCTCGGGATGTTTGGCCGTAGTCCAATGTTTTCTACAAAACCAGACGTTTCGGCAATTCCATTGACTTCCATCATCAGTGAAAATCGAGTGCGATAACGTGAGGTGGTATACGTTAGTGACCACAGTACTGTGGTTAAGGCTGAAGCAGTAAGTAGAAAGAAGTAGTTTCTATGGTAATATTTCATTTCGAAAACGATTTTAAATATAAATCTTAGAACATGGAAGTCATGTATGGTTCTCCATACCGATATTAATTTAAATCGTCTATGCGTGAAGATCCGCAACCACAGGCTAGCAGGCCTCAAAATAATTTTGTGGCCACATAATTATATAAATACGTAGTTAATGCGTAATTATTTGCGTAGCTCAGTTTCTAAATAAGAATAATGTACCTAATTTTCGTAGATAAAGGGTCTCTAAAATAACATTATATTAGACGACTACCCCATAATAACAGAAATATCTATAAATAGTGAAAATAATTTGAGGGTGGGGAATATTTTTTTAGAAATTATCGAACCGAATTCAAGTAAATGATTTTAAACATAAATCATAGAAAACGGAATTCATGTATGGTTCTCCATACCGATATTTTATCTTCCAATGTACTTATGTTCAATTTATTTCAAAATAATGTTTGTTTAGTAACCTTGTTACTTTTTTCTCATTTCGTTACTCTTTAGTATACAGTACCAAGAATGCAAACATTCTTGTTTGGCTACAATGCTATCTTGAAAATTGTGAAACTTGCCGATAGTATTTTTTACTTCTCCTTAGCCTTCAAAACAATTGATACATTGTTTTCAAACGTTATGAATTGCTAAAGTTTTGTTTCCTTCATTTTAGTATTTAATCAGTTTGCAAGTTTTATAAGTAAATAACTAATGTTAACCTTCTAAATAAATAGGACGATATTTCTTAATAAAAAAGATAAGAATGGAACAGGAAATTTAATTTAATTTCAGGATTCCAAGATGCACCGAAATAAGTAACATTCAGTACCCTTCAAATACTTAATGACAGTCTTTCATGTTCACATGGCAACTACTTACTACACGACCTAACCTAAAACGTGTGTAGTTTAACTAAGGATCTATAAAAGGCTCTATATTATAGAGCTCTAGTTTAACGACTTAGCCTTAAAATCATTAAGAGTTTTATAATTATCATTAATAAAACAACTTAAATGATTGTAATATATCCTTAATGAAGTGCATTAAGAATTATGGCTTTTCAACACAGGCATTAATGCATTAGTGCATACTTAATTGACTCGAATTATGTTTTACTTTTAAATTGTCTATACTTCTGGAACTGAATATTTCAACAGAATTCTTTGTTGGTTCCTACATTTGCAAAATAAGGGCATATGTTTGCATATATGTATTATAACCAGAAAAGGTGAAATAGGTGTGTGTTTTTAAAATAATAATAACAGTTCCTATATCATATCGACTTTGTAATAATCATTCAAAATTTTATTAAATAAAATTTCCAAAAATGACGAATTAAAATTTCGTCATAATAATTTTGTTTTGTGTATGATCATCATACATACAATTATTGTCACTATACAAATAACATTTCACACATATTCATAAAGATAATACAAAAGATATAAATTTACATGTATAAATAGAAATTTTTATAATATATAATGTGCTCTCGACTTGCTCAGATTTTATTTCTTTTTAAATTCCATATTTTTTTTTTATATTATTACTGCCATGTTCCTTAAGGAAATGGAAGTATGGTGATGGCAAAAAAATCGTGTTCGAGATTATTGCAGATTCTGATTGTACTACAATCAAAACATTAAAAAAAGTCGTTTTTCGAAAAGTGTCTGTGTCTGTCTGTAGATTTTTTTTCTGTGGCAAACGATAACAGCTGCAAATTCAAACAGAATCAAATAATTTTTTTCAAACAGCCCTGATTTGTAGAGTACTCAAGACCTATTGTTTTTGGTGAAGATCGGTTAAGGGAAAGGAGTAGTTTACCAGCAACGTTTTTTTATCAGGGGTAATTTTTTTCTATGGCAAACGATAACAGCCGCAAATTCAAACAGAATCAACTAATGTTTTGCATACAGCCCGGAATAGTAGAGTTCTCAAGACTTGCTGGTTTTGGTGAACATCGGTTAAGGGAAAGGGGTAGTTTACCGGAAACGTTTATTTATCAAGGGTAATTTGTTTATATGGCAAACGATAACAGCCGCAAATTCAAACAGAATCAAATAATGTTTTGCAGACCGTTTTGAATTAAAGAGAACTCAAGGTCTGTTGATTTTGTTGAAGATCGGTTAAGGGACAGGGTAGTTTACCAGCAACATTTTATGTTTTAACAAGGGTAACTTTTTATATGACGAACGATAACTGCCGTAAATTCAAACAGAATCAACTACATTTTTGCATACCTTTTTGAATTAAAGAGAACTCAAGGTTTGTTGATTTTGTTGAAGATCGGGTAAGGGAAAGGGGTAGTTTATCAGCAACATTTTATGTTTTAAGAAGGGTATTTTTTTTTGACGAAAGATAACTGCCGTAAATTCAAAGAGAATCAAATAATTTTTGCATACTTTCCTGAATTGTAGAGAACTTAAGGCCTACTGATTTTGGTGAAGATCGTTTAAGAGATAGGGGTACTTTTGTAACGTTTTGCCCACATTACAAATCCATTGAACCCATCATAATTGACACTAGCCAATTATACGGGCTGCCTACGTTGTAACGAACTGAAATTAAACTCAACACAATTAACAATATAATTAAGCTAATTATTAGGACACAAGGGAAGGTATTTCACTGATTTATGCACTCGCTTCAATGTGTAATAAGATGACTTGTCTTTATTAACAAATGATATGAAAGGATCCCATAACATAATTATTTATACTAAAATATTCTAAAGGGTTTTCTGCAAAACTAGGGATCATATTGATCATGTACTTTTACCTCGGATCCGAGTTTACTTTAAATATTGTAAAGACGTCTGAGTAATACTATGCTCATCTAGGAGCTTGCAAGATTACATTTACCATTTGAAGAATGGTATTATTTACTAACGTGATTATAATTAACATTTACATATTAACGTTACAACGTATGATTTTCAATATTACAGTATACATCTATTTGGTTTCATTTATTGTTTAAAGAAAATTATAGTCTTTGAAAAGTCTCTTTCATCTATAAGTTATGTCTCAAATGTAATTAACTCTCGATAGTCAAGCTATCGAGTCACCTTTACAATAAGTTGTGCTGTCCTCGTCCTGGGGTGTCACACTTGGGAATTCTGGTAGTCGGCGTCGTCATCTGGGTCGTGTCTTCGGCGAATACTTTATAGCTGGTTCACTGAGGAGATTGAAGTAATCCTGGTTAAATTTGGGGTAGATCCACGTAGGTCCTGGTCAGCGTCGTAGGGGTCGTAGACGTCCATATGTACAGTTTATGCAGGTCACATATTCACGTGTAGAATTGTACTGGAGTTTACATCTTGAGTAGAGACGTCATCTTGCTTACGTGTTGTTAATTTTTCTTAACTTATTACATTTCTTAACAAAACCTCTTTACATTTTATATATTAAAAACTTGCTCCCCACGTTTTGTAGTGGTAGCTAACAGTTACATTTTACTTTAATCAACACATTTCTGAAGAGCTCTCGCTCGTAGGTGTGTACTGTCTGACGGCTGCATAGTAACTCTTAACTCGATTCGACTGGCACATTACAACGAAACGGAGCGAGTACTCCGCGATAATAGTTCCTATTTTTATTTAAATTGACATTATTATAATAAGAAGAAACAAATTGTTTATACTTATTTAATTTACGGGAATTATTGTAACTACTACTCGTGCCTTCAAATTACTAATTACAAACATTACGATTTTTATACATTTCTAAGTTACAGACGGTTCGCTAAGCACGTTGAGTCCGGAATTAAACAGGTCAACGCATGATGACTTACAAAAGGGTTAACTGTGATATTAATAGCTTTTTACAATTCGATTTTTTTATTAATTGTTTAGTTAGATTTTTCCATTTACCTCTCATACTTATTCTGAGTTAGTACAGGGGCATTAGGTTTAATAGTGCGATTTAAAAATACTTAATTGTTTTTTAATTTTTTTTTATTACTTATTTTATTATCAATTAAATCGTCACATACTCCGCCGCTTAAAATCCACATTAAGAATTTTATTGAGGAGAACGCAAAATTGGGGACTTGGAGTATGCTCGGTGTCAATGTGTGGAATTTCTCTCACATTGTTATTGGCAAGTGTTATACCCATTTATTTCTTCTCTACAATACAACATACGTATATATTTTCTTATAAACTACCTTTTTTTATTACATAAAATTCACACTTAATATCTACAATTTAAAACACAAAACTCTTTCTTATGTCTACTACTTAAATCTACTACCGGTTTTTTCTTTGGGTTATAGTTACTCTCTTCATAGAGTAATTTTCTAAATATTTTGTTATTTAGAGCTCAGTTAAGTGGTCATTGAGTACTCATTTACTTATCTTTCGCTGAACTGGATGTCAGGTTGATCAGGCCTCATTTCCAAATTCTACGATTAACACTTAGCACGGTTCCTGAGGTATAAGATAACTTCACTACCTAGTATTACCTTTTCGAGAAAACGGCGGTCGCTGTAGCAGATTTAGCGTTACCCAGGGTGCACCTCTTGGAGGCCTGCTACGTTACACCCCAAACTGAAACGTGCTCAGGCCAAACTGAAACGTGCTGTTATACAATCAAAAAGATCTGTCTATAGATCCTTCGTATCCAAACTGGACTTCCGGAAAGATGGGATCAAAGCTCACAAGTTTATATCCAGCTTGAACAATGAAAAATCTTCTCGTCACTGGCAACCCATTAAAGTGAATGACAAACTACTCACCAGCTCCAGAGATATTGCTAAGGCATTAAGTAAAAATTACGCTACAATAAGCAGACTCCGTGTAAACGCGAATGAGCGGAAATCTATCTCCGACATTAAAGTTTCCTCTTGTCAAACCGAACAAGACTTCCTCATCTTCAACAAGGACTTTTCCCCAGATGAGCTCTCTCTTGCCATCAACTCGCTAAAAAAAGGAAAATCTGCCGGACCAGACGAGGTCTTCCCGCCTTTCATTAAGAATCTTGGCAAGAAAGCACTAAAGACTCTCTTAAAACTAATCAACCTAACATGGAATGCACGTGTGCCCCAGCAATGGAGAAAAGCCGAAGTATTATCAATACTGAAAAAAGGCAAGCCTGCGAACAACCTAAATAACTACCGCCCTATTTCACTAACTAGTGTCTGCTCTAAAGTTACTGAAAAAATGGTCGAACGCAGACTCCGGGAATTTCTAGAGTCTAAAGGAGCCATTAGCGACTGCCAAGCAGGATTCCGTAAGCACAGAGCAACCATGGACCAAGTTGTAAAGTTTACTCAGTCGGTAAAGGACGGTTTCCACAGAAAACAATCCACTGTAGCCGTCTTAGTGGACTTTAAAGCTGCATATGACAAAATCTGGCGCGGTATGCTTGTTCACAAACTTAAGAAACTAGGAGTAAACGGGAACATGCTAAAGTGGATACAAAGCTTCCTCTCGCAACGCTACATACGATGCAAATTCTTTAACGCAACTTCCCCATACAAACTACTACGTCAAGGTTTGCCGCAAGGGGCGGTACTAAGCTGTCTCCTTTTCAACGTAATGATAGACGACCTTAAGAATGCATTTCAAAAAATTCCAGGAATCTCATTCCTCTTCTTTGCTGACGATGTCCTGTTGTGGGCTACTGGAAGCAACGTAAACGCCCTCGTAGAAGCTCTAAACAAGGCTCTTTTTAACCTCGAAGTATGGTCAAGCCTCAACAAAATGGAAGTTAGTACCGATAAGACAGTGTCTCAACTCTTCACCATGTCCACTAGGGCCCCGGTAATCAATTTAAAATTCATGGGATCACCTCTAAGACAAGTATCGCTGTCCAAGTATCTGGGAATCAACCTCGACAAGAAACTATCTTTCAGCACCCATGTCACAAGTACGGCCGAGAAGGGTCAGAAACGTATCAATCTTCTCAAGAGACTAACTGCTACCAAGTGGGGAGCCACTCAAGATGTTCTATCCACGGCCTACAAAACATACGTCCGTCCAGTACTTGAATATGGCTCGGAAGTCACCTCACTTGCTAGTAAAACCAACCTAAATAAATACGACGTTGTCCAGAATAACGCTCTAAGAATTATAACCGGAGGAGCAAAATCAACCCCAATAGCGGCCATGCAACTTCAAACTGGCATCGAGCCTCTAGGTAGCCGAAGGGATAAATGCACGCTTAAGTTTTGGGAAAGGGCTAAGAGAGTGGATGGGAATCACTGGAATGGATACAGAAGTGCAACCCAACGACTCAAAACCCAAACTTCGCCTCTAACTCACGCTGAAGCTCTTATAAGCAAGTACCAACTATCATTGGACCGTCGGGCTCCCATACAGTACTACAATGCAGTGGCAAACGCTTTACCTGCAAAGCGGCTTGACCTAATCAATCAGTATTACCTTTTCTGTTTTTGGCTATGCTATTTCCTCTTTTCTTCTTATACAATTTTACCTGCGAAATATGTGTTCTCCGCACATATTCTCGAGTCGCAGGTTCGTACAGGGCTACTGTAACTGGAGTTAAGTACTTCTGGATTTGGTAAGGACCACACCATCGGTATGATAGTTTAGAGGTGGTCTTATCAATTGCACTACTAGTCGGGTGAGTCTTGTACATTACTAAGTCACCGACTTGGTACCTAACTGAATTGTTATGAATATTTCTCTCGTGGTATTTTCTGGATTTCTCTAAGTTCGCTCTTAAATTAGCGCGAGCTTTATTCCATATTTGCTTAATCTGCTTATCCTTTATTTGCGGAGGTAGCAGGTCGTGTATTTTCCATTTAGTGTACAAGGGGTGGTTTGGTTTGTATTTATACAGTAACTCAAACGGGGTCGACTTGTGTCCTTCGTGATAAGCTGAATTAAAGGCGTATTGTATCCAGGATAGGTTTTGGTCCCAAGACGTATGATCGTTCGCATGGTAGGCGATTAAAGCAGATTTGAGGTTTCGTAGATACCTTTCAGCAATATTGCCTTGCGGTCGATACTCCGTAGTGGTAATATGATCTATTCCTAACTTGAAACACATATTCTTAAATTCTTTCGCTTTAAATTGTGGTCCGTTATCTGACACTATACGTACAGGCGTACCGTAATCTTTAAATAATCTTTCCTGTAATATTTTTACAGTCGTCGACGCTAATGCTCGCCTCATGGGATACATCCAAACAAATTTGGTGAACGAATCTACACAGATGAGTAACATAGTATTACCTGATTTCGATCGTGGGTAGGGACCTGAAAAGTCTAAATAAAGTTTAGAGAAAGGGGTCTTAGGGATTTCTGAAATTAATTGGCTTACCTGATTATTTCTTGCCGGTTTACTGAGAGCACATAAATTACATTTTTTTACGAAACTAGCTATTTCGCTGTTCATATTGTTCCAATGATATTCCTTTCGAACACGATGTATAGTTTTATTGATTCCCATATGGGCTCCAATGGTAGATGAATGGAAGTACTCCATCAGCATGGGCTTAATCATATCAGTGGCGATTATTCTTAATTCCTTTCCATTTCTTATTTTGTGGCATAGTACACTTTTACTTAATACATATTTCTCGGATTTAATACCTTGCGCAAGTTGTTCTATAATCGGTTTCAGAAGAGGGTCTTGTTGTTGATATAGGGCAATGTTTGTAAAGGCCAGGGGGAATTCAGTAATTACGGCGTTAGCAAGGG
This sequence comes from Magicicada septendecula, assembly GCA_034769895.1. Taxonomy (NCBI): domain Eukaryota; kingdom Metazoa; phylum Arthropoda; class Insecta; order Hemiptera; family Cicadidae; genus Magicicada; species Magicicada septendecula. Next base: position 452,693,751 of record CM068368.1, read on the forward strand.
CTGTTTCCGGATTCTCCTTGTTTCCGGGAGTATTTGAGGGCGACTGGAACATACGAGACAGGGTATCAGCGACTACGTTTTGTGTACCTTTAATATGCTGCACTTTGAATTTGTAGCAGTTTAACCTCAATACCCATCTTCCAATACGTCCTAACTGTTTAGGGTGATTCAGTTTCCAAAAGGAATTCTTTATGTTCTAGAAAGGGTTTAAACTTCTCAAATGCAAAAACAATGGCTAAACATTCCAATTCATATGCGGAGTATTTTCTCTCTTGGTCGCTTAAGGTTCGCGATGCATAACTAATAGGTAGTCTACTGTTTTCTATCTCTTGATAGATGACTGCTCCTAACGCTACACTAGAACTGTCGGTCTGCACTACGAAAGGTTTCGTGAAATCGGCTAGTTGCAAAACTGGGGGAGATATGATGCTTTCTTTGAGTTGTTCAAACGCATTTTGGTGTTGTGCGCTCCATTCAAACTTCACTCCCTTCTTTCTTAAGGAATTCAGCGGTGCTGCTATTTCGGCAAGATGGGGAATATACTTGTGGAAATAATTTACCATTCCCAAAAATCGGGCTATACCTTTTGCATCTCGCGGGGGTGAAAATTCTCTGATGGCGCGGGTTCGTTCGGGGTCAATGCTTACTTTTCCATTCGCTTTCACGATGTGACCTAAGAATGAAAATTGTGGGACGGCAAAATTTACTTTCTTGGCGTTAACAGTTAATCCTGCTTTTTGTAACCGAGATAACACTTCACGTAGGTGTTTAAGATGTTGTTCCATTGATTCGCTATAGATAACGATGTCGTCCAAGTAGTGATACACATATTTAAATTTAATGTCAAGAAATATCCTTTCTAATAATCTACTACATACGGAACTTCCTTGAGATATTCCAAAGGGTACTCTAGTAAATTGGTACAGGTTAAAAGGAACGGCAAACGCGGTTAGACGTTTGGATTCTTCCGACAGGGGTATTTGATGAAAAGCTTGATTCAGATCCATTACCGTAAAGACTTTCGCTTTCGTGAAGTAATGAAAAGCACTATGGATGTCTGGAAGAGGAATAGATTCAAATTCTATTCGTTTGTTTAATTGCCGGTAGTCCACAACTAGTGTGCCGCGTTTTGGAAAACGCGGCGATGTTCCTATGTCTATATAGTGCATTATTAAAATTACGTATTTGACGACGCGAGGGAATTGTCCTTTGATACGCTCAATTGGACTTTGTCATTGGGATCTACCCCTCCGCCGGCCGACTCGCGCGCGCCCTATCTCTGTTACGTACAGTTTTTTCAAGAGCTGGTTTGATCAGTCAAACTTCGGATCTCGGCTCTTCACTTTCTAGTCCCCGGCTGACAGAGTAGATTGAACAGTTTTTCGTCTTCCAACTACTTCTATGGATAGGTAGAAGCCTACGTGACCTCCGGTAAGTCTATTAAGATATATATATTAATTATTTATAAAAACAAATTGCTTTTAATTGATATTAAAGTGGATGCGTTACGATAGATATTGCAGGGTGTCCTTAGCACGTGGCGACTTTCAGGTTAAAATTTGTTTTATGTATGTTTAATCTCAACCCTGGTTAATTGATTGTAACAGTAATGATATAATTATGTTTTATATTAATCTAGTAATAATCCTACTAAATTAACTAAACCAAGATGGGGTGTAAGTCAGTAATTTTCTGAAACCCGTGTACATCACGGACTTGTTAAAAGTTGCTAATTCCTGTAAGTGCGTAATGAAAACTTTTGCATAACTGTTAATTAAAATTATCATTATTATGGAGTGACTATATTTGGACATATTATATATTAAAATATTTAGTGGGGTTATTTTTGAAGCGATTTACTATATTCAATGGGGTTCCTTACTTAGTCAATTTTCGGAGGTTATAACTGAACAGGCCATGCAATGTCAGCGGGTAAATGTGGTAGTGTGTTTTATGAACTTATGAGTAATCCCAGATATAATTGTGCAGGGTTTCTGATGTAGACGGGAATCTGCCCCGCTCCGGAAGGACGGCCGAACAACTGCCTCAGATGCTGTAATTTCAATCATTCTCGTCAGCTGTGTCAGCCGGAAGCATGGACTGGAGACACCCAACGGAACCCTCATACTCCACTCTAAATACCAGGTGAAATTTAACCATATTAACCTAAATCTTGTGGCAGATAAACTCTGTGAGACTTTCATGTACACGCTCCAGTTTGAACAGTTATTTCCGGACAATGGGTGGCATATATTATTTGTAATTGTAAGGCTTACGCCTCCTCTATCACTGTTATGTCTATCTCGTTCTGAGAGTGTAAACTCGGCCAGGGTCACGCACCACCCGGGTCGAGGGGAGTTCGGTAGATAGAGTTTAATCTAAATCAGTTTCTGTTTTAAGCATGTTGGGATAGTTATGTTAACGGATCTTTTGGTTCATTTGGGCTCATGTATTTTATTATTCATTCATGATCTGGGAGATGTTTTAACCCGTGGTCGACTCCCGCTGGAGCCGTCCACTGCAGGTCTGTATGTGTCAGATCTTGCTAGATCTCGCCCGATGCCTGGCCCGGCCGGTAGTTAAGTTTTTTTTTTGGAACACTGTGAGCTGGTTTTAATACCTTCATGACTTAGATTCGGTTTTACAAAATTCTGTTCCACTGTTTAGCTAATTTTGTGCACTTTAAATTTACCATTGTCACAGTTTGTATTTTACCATAGTAAATTTTGTAACGATAATTTTTATGGCTCACTATAACAATTAATTAACCATTAAACAACACAAGATTAATCAGATTCAGTTATCAATATTCAGGGTGGTCACGTTCCACTAGTTTTACAAATTCTGTTTTGAAAGTAAAAGGAAATATAAAATGCAGTTAGGCAACCGGACATCCATGTTAACCTTGTGATGCTGCTCTTCATTTTTGTAATTAACGCGATTCAAATTAATATTAGATATCGGCTTGGGATTTGCGCACAGGCCGCAAGGCTTACATAAAACATTCAGTTACTACTTATCTTATTAAAACTTGGGGCATGTCTACTCCACTCCTGGGATATTTTAATTGAGGTTTTGGGGGGGGTTTAGTCACCTATTCATTGAACATTAAAGGGGACCGGATACTCGGTCAGAATAAGGGGGGGTTAAGGGTGTTGAACAAGATGCTTATATGCGCTGATAACCAGGGTGAACATGTGATGGGTTATGTATCTGTAAACGTTTGTTGATGTTAATTATATGTGTGTGTTAGTTTTACATGATTGTTATATTGTCATATTGATCATGCATGTGTATATTTCTGTATATTTATGTCTTGTTATAAAATTTGATTACTTGCAGGCCGAGATTGTGTGCCATTTTATAATTATATTATTGTCATTTATGTAACATTCCACGATTTACTAGTCAATGATTATACAGATATTAATACTCATTCAATACTTAGTGATGTTAATAGGTTATTATTCCTTGTTCAACTTTTGGCAAGGCATATATTCATGGAATTATATTTAACAACCAAAAGACTTAGTTATCTTGCCTTCAGGGGCTCATATGTTGTACTAGCCGAGCACAATAAATATTGTTGTTGTTATCTCAAGATCAGTGTTTCATTTGCAAGTCCCATCATACTGGACCCAGCACAATTTTAGCTTCTCTAGGCTCTAGCCTAGTTTTAAATGACTTGTGGCTTCTCTTTCAAAAAAAAAAAAAATAGATAAGGAAACATAGAATTAAATATAAATAAAAGTAGAAAAAAAGCATAAAAAGGAAAGAGGGGTTACAAATGGTACCGCAGAGCGTGGTTTATAAAGTCTGCTACTGCAAATGGTAGCAGAGAGCGTGGTTCATTCCAGGGTTGAACCCTTGGGTCCGTTGGTGTGATGGGGCTTGCAAACTTGGAGATAGTCTGGCAAATATAATGGCACTTAATAGTTAAATAAGGTGGCACTATAATAGTTGACATAGTATGTAGGTGTATATATGTATTTTTTATGAATTATTGTTAGGTGTTTTGAATTGTAAACCTGAGGCCGCCACGGGCACGGGTTGTAGTTGGTTTTTGTTGTTTTGAAATTGGACATTGCCGGAGATCGCGTGGGGATGGGTTCCCGTATATATTTATGAAAGTAATTGCGCGTGCGGTTACTGGGATGCGGTATGGCCCGACTGGAAGTCGGTATCGTCCGATTGTAATGGTGACAATGTTGTAGTCGAAATGTCGTATATTGTGGTTGGTGTTTGGTGGTGTGGATTGTATGTTGGTGTTAGTGTCTGATGTTGTTTCTTCTTTGAGTCTGGCGACTGACGGAGAGTTAGTTCTGGAGCGGGTCAGGTTTTCGCAGCGCTAGGAAACCCGGGGGTCCACTTGATGGAAGATAGAGTACTCAAGTTTTTCTTTTGTAAGTCATGTTTTGTGTTAGGTTGTTCGTAGGAACTTATGTTTGTTATTGTTTGTTTTGAATTGTGCAATTCTGGCGGGGATATGCTACGAGAAATTGCCCCACCCTCTTACAGGCGTTCTCCAGAAATTTCCGGTGGTGAATGGATTTGATGAGGACCAGCTGCTGGTTTTCTTGGACCTGGTCCTGCAGGTGGCAGATTTCCCGGGGGTGTCCGATGGGGAGGTCTTGTCTCTTATATACCCGTATTGCCGGAGTACGTTGGCTGATCTGGTCACCAAGGCTCTGCGTCGGGGTGACAGTGTTGATGCTTTCCATGGGCAGGTGTTGAACTTCTTCCTACCCATTCGACGACGTGCCCACCTTGAGTTGGAAAAATTCTATCGCCCACAGGCCAACGGAGAGGCGTTAGGAGACTTCGTGCGCGATATACGGAAATCTGCCCGGGTGTTAAGATTGGGGTTGCCAGAGACGGAAGTTATACAAGCGATTCTAGAAGGACTGACTCCCCAGGAGAGATCTCGTTTGGCATTCGCGGACCGTCCACGTTGTTTTGCGGACCTTGAGCGACTGTGTGTGCTTTCAGGATCGGTCAAGGAGGTTGACGAGTCCCGGGGAAAAGAGGCTACCGATGTCCAATACTCCAGCGGTTCATCAGGAAGAGCCAAAAGGGACAAACATGGTGGTTGGAGGAGAACCCAAGAGACGGTTAGAAGGCCTGAATATTCCGGAAGTGATGGAGGCTACAAGGGGGTGGCAAGGGAAAAGACGGTAACAACAGCTACAGCACAGAAAACCAAGAAATATGAAATTAACAGGGGAAGAAGAAATTATATTAGGGAACAAACATCGGCAAGTAGGGAGCCTGTAGTTAGGCGTTATTCTCATTTGCAGAAAGGTGAGAGTTTAAAGGTTCCAGAGGAAGTACAAGTGCCTAAGAGAGTAGTAGATGAAGAAGAGGAAGCAGAAGTAGAAGAGCGGAATGACTTCGTGGGAACAATACAAGAGGATAAGAACGCGTCAGTTAATACTGAATTACCGGACTCAAAGAGGACGTCATGGTTGAATCCAGAGGCTGCAGAATTTGTTCCGGTATTTCCATCTCGGTTCGTGAGGGATCCAGAGCCTGTAACATCATCATCGCCTACGCAGGGATATGAGAGTGTCGCTTTACCATCGCCAGTAGAAATTAATTTAGTCATTGCACCTGAGCCTGGACAGCTGGATTCCAGGGTGGAAGATGTTGAGGACGTTGTGGTTGCTGAAAGTGGTCAAGGAGTGGAATCGAAGGAAGAGTCAGAAGAGCGGTCTGTGGATGCTGCACACGGAGGTATAGTTGTAGGTGTTAGGGAGACTGTAGAGTCTGAAGTTGCAGATGGACACAGGGATGTCCGGGCTGCGAGTGTTTCTGAGGTTGTGGATGGACAAGGGGATGTTCATGCCGCAAGTGTGGTAGAAGTAGAGGAGAAATTTGGTGGCAGCGTTGTAGAGTTTGTGAGTGAGAGTGATGTAGTGTGTGAAGATGTGCAGACGCCTTCTGTAAGTAGTGTTGAGGATTCCGAGGAACGGAGAGAAGTTTCATGCGGACCAGGTGAGCAACTAGAGGATGAAGATGTGCAGTGTTCTGATGGTGGTAGTGGACGTGATGGCGATGATGTTGATGATGAACGTGTTGAGGAAAATGAGATGGGAGAAGAGGTTCGTGAAGAAATTTGTGAAGCGGCTGGTGACCGGTGTGATGAAGAAATTGGTGAGGAGCTGAGGGAAGAGGAGGTTGAAGATGGATCAGAGGAGCAACGGGAAGATGCCGAGGAGGTGCAGTGTCATGAGGTTGATTTGGATTATGTGGACGAAGAAGGGGAAATTGTAGAAAAGGAAGAAATTGTAGCAGAGGAGTTAGATGATGAGCATAATCCAAAGCGGAGTGAAAGTAGTGAGGTAAGTTGCCTTGATTCTGATTCAGAGGAAACCAGCCAGTACAGCTCAACACGAAATAATTTCTTAGAGAGTGGTGTTCGAAAGGAACGAATACCCAAAGTCCGTCACCGAAAGGTAAGAAGAAGAGGTTAACGGGTAGCGGGTAGATGTTCCCCACACTCCCAGTGGTGTTCATCTATTTCAGTGTTGCGCCCCTGCCCACGCGAGCCTTGGTTTCCTCCATTCATCCTTATTTTCGGAGGGAACCAGGTCCTTACCCTCAGTCCTAGCTATTGACCTTTTAATGATCCTTGCCCCGTTTCATCTTCCCGATTTTCCTACCCCTCCCCTTAGTAAAAAAAAAAAAAAAAAAAAAAAAAAAACCTATCGATAAGGAGTTAGAGAGGCTTGCCGGAAGTGAGTAGATTGTGGTCCTCGGGATGGTCGTGGTCTTTGAGATCGTCAGTTTCCCCTAACGGGAGAGGTTAGATGAAGTGATGGTGTGCTGTTGTTGGTTGTTAATAGTTGATGTTGATGTTGTTTATTGTAGGGTCGGTCCATGCCGCATTCTCCGGTTGTTTCTCGGGTGTTTTTGTTGAGAAAAGAGTATTGTATTATTGTGTATCGACGTCGGTGGAGAAGTAAAACCCCCCCATGTAGTTATGGTTTTTGTTGAAACGAGATGAGATTGATGTTCGTGTGCCCTTGGTGCGGTCCTCTCTGTCTGGCTAAGCGGGGCCGTCCGCCCTTGTGTAGGGAAGTGGGCCAGCCATATGGCAAGGTTGGAGATGCCTTGTGGGTGCATGTGGCTGGTCGGTCCAAGAGATGGACGAGGAGTAGTACGGTCGCTCACATATCAAGGTGTGAGATACCTTGTTGGGTCTTAGGACGAATATGTGAGTGGGACCGGTGGGTGTAGGTGATGGTCACCGGAGAGGGTGACGTGTTGGGGCGGTCCCGTGGGGTTGGCATAGCGGAGAGGGTCGCATGGGGATGTCTGTTCTCCTGGGAGCAAGTGCCGCCGGGCCACCTTACCCACGATGTCCACCGGAGTATTTAAGAAGGGGGTACACTGCAGGGTACTTTCCCGAGTTTCAGAGTGAGGCAACCAGGTTGCCCTTTTGGGGTGGGGGTGTGCCGCGTTTTGGAAAACGCGGCGATGTTCCTATGTCTATATAGTGCATTATTAAAATTACGTATTTGACGACGCGAGGGAATTGTCCTTTGATACGCTCAATTGGACTTTGTCATTGGGATCTACCCCTCCGCCGGCCGACTCGCGCGCGCCCTATCTCTGTTACGTACAGTTTTTTCAAGAGCTGGTTTGATCAGTCAAACTTCGGATCTCGGCGCTTCACTTTCTAGTCCCCGGCTGACAGAGTAGATTGAACAGTTTTTCGTCTTCCAACTACTTCTATGGATAGGTAGAAGCCTACGTGACCTCCGGTAAATCTATTAAGATATATATATTAATTATTTATAAAAACAAATTGCTTTTAATTGATATTACAGTGGATGCGTTACGATAGATATTGCAGGGTGTCCTTAGCACGTGGCGACTTTCAGGTTAAAATTTGTTTTATGTATGTTTAATCTCAACCCTGGTTAATTGATTGTAACAGTAATGATATAATTATGTTTTATATTAATCTAGTAATAATCCTACTAAATTAACTAAACCAAGATGGGGTGTAAGTCAGTAATTTTCTGAAACCCGTGTACATCACGGACTTGTTAAAAGTTGCTAATTCCTGTAAGTGCGTAATGAAAACTTTTGCATAACTGTTAATTAAAATTATCATTATTATGGAGTGACTATATTTGGACATATTATATATTAAAATATTTAGTGGGGTTATTTTTGAAGCGATTTACTACATTCAATGGGGTTCCTTACTTAGTCAATTTTCGGAGGTTATAACTGAACAGGCCATGCAATGTCAGCGGGTAAATGTGGTAGTGTGTTTTATGAACTTATGAGTAATCCCAGATATAATTGTGCAGGGTTTCTGATGTAGACGGGAATCTGCCCCGCTCCGGAAGGACGGCCGAACAACTGCCTCAGATGCTGTAATTTCAATCATTCTCGTCAGCTGTGTCAGCCGGAAGCATGGACTGGAGACACCCAACGGAACCCTCATACTCCACTCTAAATACCAGGTGAAATTTAACCATATTAACCTAAATCTTGTGGCAGATAAACTCTGTGAGACTTTCATGTACACGCTCCAGTTTGAACAGTTATTTCCGGACAATGGGTGGCTTATATTATTTGTAATTGTAAGGCTTACGCCTCCTCTATCACTGTTATGTCTATCTCGTTCTGAGAGTGTAAACTCGGCCAGGGTCACGCACCACCCGGGTCGAGGGGAGTTCGGTAGATAGAGTTTAATCTAAATCAGTTTCTGTTTTAAGCATGTTGGGATAGTTATGTTAACGGATCTTTTGGGCTCATGTATTTTATTATTCATTATTTATTATTACACATCTGGGAGATGTTTTAACCCGTGGTCGACTCCCGCTGGAGCCGTCTACTGCAGGTCTGTATGTGTCAGATCTTGCTAGATCTCGCCCGATGCCTGGCCCGGCCGGTAGTTAAGTTTTTTTTTTTGGAACACTGTGAGCTGGTTTTAATACCTTCATGACTTAGATTCGGTTTTACAAAATTCTGTTCCACTGTTTAGCTAATTTTGTGCACTTTAAATTTACCATTGTCACAGTTTGTATTTTACCATAGTAAATTTTGTAACGATAATTTTTATGGCTCACTATAACAATTAATTAACCATTAAACAACACAAGATTAATCAGATTCAGTTATCAATATTCAGGGTGGTCACGTTCCACTAGTTTTACAAATTCTGTTTTGAAAGTAAAAGGAAATATAAAATGCAGTTAGGCAACCGGACATCCATGTTAACCTTGTGATGCTGCTCTTCATTTTTGTAATTAACGCGATTCAAATTAATATTAGACATCGGCTTGGGATTTGCGCACAGGCCGCAGGGCTTACATAAAACATTCAGTTACTACTTATCTTATTAAAACTTGGGGCATGTCTGCTCCACTCCTGGGATATTTTAATTGAGGTTTTGGGGGGGGGTTTAGTCACCTATTCATTGAACATTAAAGGGGACCGGATACTCGGTCAGAATAAGGGGGGGTTAAGGGTGTTGAACAAGATGCTTATATGCGCTGATAACCAGGGTGAACATGTGATGGGTTATGTATCTGTAAACGTTTGTTGATGTTAATTATATGTGTGTGTTAGTTTTACATGATTGTTATATTGTCATATTGATCATGCATGTGTATATTTCTGTATATTTATGTCTTGTTATAAAATTTGATTACTTGCAGGCCGAGATTGTGTGCCATTTTATAATTATATTATTGTCATTTATGTAACATTCCACGATTTACTAGTCAATGATTATACAGATATTAATACTCATTCAATACTTAGTGATGTTAATAGGTTATTATTCCTTGTTCAACTTTTGGCAAGGCATATATTCATGGAATTATATTTAACAACCAAAAGACTTAGTTATCTTGCCTTCAGGGGCTCATATGTTGTACTAGCCGAGCACAATAAATATTGTTGTTGTTATCTCAAGATCAGTGTTTCATTTGCAAGTCCCATCATACTGGACCCAGCACAATTTTAGCTTCTCTAGGCTGTAGCCTAGTTTTAAATGACTTGTGGCTTCTCTTTCAAAAAAAAAAAAATAGATAAGGAAACATAGAATTAAATATAAATAAAAGTAGAAAAAAAGCATAAAAAGGAAAGAGGGGTTACAAATGGTACCGCAGAGCGTGGTTTATAAAGTCTGCTACTGCAAATGGTAGCAGAGAGCGTGGTTCATTCCAGGGTTGAACCCTTGGGTCCGTTGGTGTGATGGGGCTTGCAAACTTGGAGATAGTCTGGCAAATATAATGGCACTTAATAGTTAAATAAGGTGGCACTATAATAGTTGACATAGTATGTAGGTGTATATATGTATTTTTTATGAATTATTGTTAGGTGTTTTGAATTGTAAACCTGAGGCCGCCACGGGCACGGGTTGTAGTTGGTTTTTGTTGTTTTGAAATTGGACATTGCCGGAGATCGCGTGGGGATGGGTTCCCGTATATATTTATGAAAGTAATTGCGCGTGCGGTTACTGGGATGCGGTATGGCCCGACTGGAAGTCGGTATCGTCCGATTGTAATGGTGACAATGTTGTAGTCGAAATGTCGTATATTGTGGTTGGTGTTTGGTGGTGTGGATTGTATGTTGGTGTTAGTGTCTGATGTTGTTTCTTCTTTGAGTCTGGCGACTGACGGAGAGTTAGTTCTGGAGCGGGTCAGGTTTTCGCAGCGCTAGGAAACCCGGGGGTCCACTTGATGGAAGATAGAGTACTCAAGTTTTTCTTTTGTAAGTCATGTTTTGTGTTAGGTTGTTCGTAGGAACTTATGTTTGTTATTGTTTGTTTTGAATTGTGCAATTCTGGCGGGGATATGCTACGAGAAATTGCCCCACCCTCTTACAGGCGTTCTCCAGAAATTTCCGGTGGTGAATGGATTTGATGAGGACCAGCTGCTGGTTTTCTTGGACCTGGTCCTGCAGGTGGCAGATTTCCCGGGGGTGTCCGATGGGGAGGTCTTGTCTCTTATATACCCGTATTGCCGGAGTACGTTGGCTGATCTGGTCACCAAGGCTCTGCGTCGGGGTGACAGTGTTGATGCTTTCCATGGGCAGGTGTTGAACTTCTTCCTACCCATTCGACGACGTGCCCACCTTGAGTTGGAAAAATTCTATCGCCCACAGGCCAACGGAGAGGCGTTAGGAGACTTCGTGCGCGATATACGGAAAGCTGCCCGGGTGTTAAGATTGGGGTTGCCAGAGACGGAAGTTATACAAGCGATTCTAGAAGGACTGACTCCCCAGGAGAGATCTCGTTTGGCATTCGCGGACCGTCCACGTTGTTTTGCGGACCTTGAGCGACTGTGTGTGCTTTCAGGATCGGTCAAGGAGGTTGACGAGTCCCGGGGAAAAGAGGCTACCGATGTCCAATACTCCAGCGGTTCATCAGGAAGAGCCAAAAGGGACAAACATGGTGGTTGGAGGAGAACCCAAGAGACGGTTAGAAGGCCTGAATATTCCGGAAGTGATGGAGGCTACAAGGGGGTGGCAAGGGAAAAGACGGTAACAACAGCTACAGCACAGAAAACCAAGAAATATGAAATTAACAGGGGAAGAAGAAATTATATTAGGGAACAAACATCGGCAAGTAGGGAGCCTGTAGTTAGGCGTTATTCTCATTTGCAGAAAGGTGAGAGTTTAAAGGTTCCAGAGGAAGTACAAGTGCCTAAGAGAGTAGTAGATGAAGAAGAGGAAGCAGAAGTAGAAGAGCGGAATGACTTCGTGGGAACAATACAAGAGGATAAGAACGCGTCAGTTAATACTGAATTACCGGACTCAAAGAGGACGTCATGGTTGAATCCAGAGGCTGCAGAATTTGTTCCGGTATTTCCATCTCGGTTCGTGAGGGATCCAGAGCCTGTAACATCATCATCGCCTACGCAGGGATATGAGAGTGTCGCTTTACCATCGCCAGTAGAAATTAATTTAGTCATTGCACCTGAGCCTGGACAGCTGGATTCCAGGGTGGAAGATGTTGAGGACGTTGTGGTTGCTGAAAGTGGTCAAGGAGTGGAATCGAAGGAAGAGTCAGAAGAGCGGTCTGTGGATGCTGCACACGGAGGTATAGTTGTAGGTGTTAGGGAGACTGTAGAGTCTGAAGTTGCAGATGGACACAGGGATGTCCGGGCTGCGAGTGTTTCTGAGGTTGTGGATGGACAAGGGGATGTTCATGCCGCAAGTGTGGTAGAAGTAGAGGAGAAATTTGGTGGCAGCGTTGTAGAGTTTGTGAGTGAGAGTGATGTAGTGTGTGAAGATGTGCAGACGCCTTCTGTAAGTAGTGTTGAGGATTCCGAGGAACGGAGAGAAGTTTCATGCGGACCAGGTGAGCAACTAGAGGATGAAGATGTGCAGTGTTCTGATGGTGGTAGTGGACGTGATGGCGATGATGTTGATGATGAACGTGTTGAGGAAAATGAGATGGGAGAAGAGGTTCGTGAAGAAGTTTGTGAAGCGGCTGGTGACCGGTGTGATGAAGAAATTGGTGAGGAGCTGAGGGAAGAGGAGGTTGAAGATGGATCAGAGGAGCAACGGGAAGATGCTGAGGAGGTGCAGTGTCATGAGGTTGATTTGGATTATGTGGACGAAGAAGGGGAAATTGTAGAAAAGGAAGAAATTGTAGCAGAGGAGTTAGATGATGAGCATAATCCAAAGCGGAGTGAAAGTAGTGAGGTAAGTTGCCTTGATTCTGATTCAGAGGAAACCAGCCAGTACAGCTCAACACGAAATAATTTCTTAGAGAGTGGTGTTCGAAAGGAACGAATACCCAAAGTCCGTCACCGAAAGGTAAGAAGAAGAGGTTAACGGGTAGCGGGTAGATGTTCCCCACACTCCCAGTGGTGTTCATCTATTTCAGTGTTGCGCCCCTGCCCACGCGAGCCTTGGTTTCCTCCATTCATCCTTATTTTCGGAGGGAACCAGGTCCTTACCCTCAGTCCTAGCTATTGACCTTTAATGATCCTTGCCCCGTTTCATCTTCCCGATTTTCCTACCCCTCCCCTTAGTAAAAAAAAAAAAAAAAAAAAAACCTATCGATAAGGAGTTAGAGAGGCTTGCCGGAAGTGAGTAGATTGTGGTCCTCGGGATGGTCGTGGTCTTTGAGATCGTCAGTTTCCCCTAACGGGAGAGGTTAGATGAAGTGATGGTGTGCTGTTGTTGGTTGATAATAGTTGATGTTGATGTTGTTTATTGTAGGGTCGGTCCATGCCGCATTCTCCGGTTGTTTCTCGGGTGTTTTTGTTGAGAAAAGAGTATTGTATTATTGTGTATCGACGTCGGTGGAGAAGTAAAACCCCCCATGTAGTTATGGTTTTTGTTGAAACGAGATGAGATTGATGTTCGTGTGCCCTTGGTGCGGTCCTCTCTGTCTGGCTAAGCGGGGCCGTCCGCCCTTGTGTAGGGAAGTGGGCCAGCCATATGGCAAGGTTGGAGATGCCTTGTGGGTGCATGTGGCTGGTCGGTCCAAGAGATGGACGAGGAGTAGTACGGTCGCTCACATATCAAGGTGTGAGATACCTTGTTGGGTCTTAGGACGAATATGTGAGTGGGACCGGTGGGTGTAGGTGATGGTCACCGGAGAGGGTGACGTGTTGGGGCGGTCCCGTGGGGTTGGCATAGCGGAGAGGGTCGCATGGGGATGTCTGTTCTCCTGGGAGCAAGTGCCGCCGGGCCACCTTACCCACGATGTCCACCGGAGTATTTAAGAAGGGGGTACACTGCAGGGTACTTTCCCGAGTTTCAGAGTGAGGCAACCAGGTTGCCCTTTTGGGGTGGGGGTGTGCCGCGTTTTGGAAAACGCGGCGATGTTCCTATGTCTATATAGTGCATTATTAAAATTACGTATTTGACGACGCGAGGGAATTGTCCTTTGATACGCTCAATTGGACTTTGTCATTGGGATCTACCCCTCCGCCGGCCGACTCGCGCGCGCCCTATCTCTGTTACGTACAGTTTTTTCAAGAGCTGGTTTGATCAGTCAAACTTCGGATCTCGGCGCTTCACTTTCTAGTCCCCGGCTGACAGAGTAGATTGAACAGTTTTTCGTCTTCCAACTACTTCTATGGATAGGTAGAAGCCTACGTGACCTCCGGTAAATCTATTAAGATATATATATTAATTATTTATAAAAACAAATTGCTTTTAATTGATATTACAGTGGATGCGTTACGATAGATATTGCAGGGTGTCCTTAGCACGTGGCGACTTTCAGGTTAAAATTTGTTTTATGTATGTTTAATCTCAACCCTGGTTAATTGATTGTAACAGTAATGATATAATTATGTTTTATATTAATCTAGTAATAATCCTACTAAATTAACTAAACCAAGATGGGGTGTAAGTCAGTAATTTTCTGAAACCCGTGTACATCACGGACTTGTTAAAAGTTGCTAATTCCTGTAAGTGCGTAATGAAAACTTTTGCATAACTGTTAATTAAAATTATCATTATTATGGAGTGACTATATTTGGACATATTATATATTAAGATATTTAGTGGGGTTATTTTTGAAGCGATTTACTACATTCAATGGGGTTCCTTACTTAGTCAATTTTCGGAGGTTATAACTGAACAGGCCATGCAATGTCAGCGGGTAAATGTGGTAGTGTGTTTTATGAACTTATGAGTAATCCCAGATATAATTGTGCAGGGTTTCTGATGTAGACGGGAATCTGCCCCGCTCCGGAAGGACGGCCGAACAACTGCCTCAGATGCTGTAATTTCAATCATTCTCGTCAGCTGTGTCAGCCGGAAGCATGGACTGGAGACACCCAACGGAACCCTCATACTCCACTCTAAATACCAGGTGAAATTTAACCATATTAACCTAAATCTTGTGGCAGATAAACTCTGTGAGACTTTCATGTACACGCTCCAGTTTGAACAGTTATTTCCGGACAATGGGTGGCATATATTATTTGTAATTGTAAGGCTTACGCCTCCTCTATCACTGTTATGTCTATCTCGTTCTGAGAGTGTAAACTCGGCCAGGGTCACGCACCACCCGGGTCGAGGGGAGTTCGGTAGATAGAGTTTAATCTAAATCAGTTTCTGTTTTAAGCATGTTGGGATAGTTATGTTAACGGATCTTTTGGTTCATTTGGGCTCATGTATTTTATTATTCATTCATGATCTGGGAGATGTTTTAACCCGTGGTCGACTCCCGCTGGAGCCGTCCACTGCAGGTCTGTATGTGTCAGATCTTGCTAGATCTCGCCCGATGCCTGGCCCGGCCGGTAGTTAAGTTTTTTTTTTGGAACACTGTGAGCTGGTTTTAATACCTTCATGACTTAGATTCGGTTTTACAAAATTCTGTTCCACTGTTTAGCTAATTTTGTGCACTTTAAATTTACCATTGTCACAGTTTGTATTTTACCATAGTAAATTTTGTAACGATAATTTTTATGGCTCACTATAACAATTAATTAACCATTAAATAACACAAGATTAATCAGATTCAGTTATCAATATTCAGGGTGGTCACGTTCCACTAGTTTTACAAATTCTGTTTTGAAAGTAAAAGGAAATATAAAATGCAGTTAGGCAACCGGACATCCATGTTAACCTTGTGATGCTGCTCTTCATTTTTGTAATTAACGCGATTCAAATTAATATTAGACATCGGCTTGGGATTTGCGCACAGGCCGCAGGGCTTACATAAAACATTCAGTTACTACTTATCTTATTAAAACTTGGGGCATGTCTGCTCCACTCCTGGGATATTTTAATTGAGGTTTTGGGGGGGGTTTAGTCACCTATTCATTGAACATTAAAGGGGACCGGATACTCGGTCAGAATAAGGGGGGGTTAAGGGTGTTGAACAAGATGCTTATATGCGCTGATAACCAGGGTGAACATGTGATGGGTTATGTATCTGTAAACGTTTGTTGATGTTAATTATATGTGTGTGTTAGTTTTACATGATTGTTATATTGTCATATTGATCATGCATGTGTATATTTCTGTATATTTATGTCTTGTTATAAAATTTGATTACTTGCAGGCCGAGATTGTGTGCCATTTTATAATTATATTATTGTCATTTATGTAACATTCCACGATTTACTAGTCAATGATTATACAGATATTAATACTCATTCAATACTTAGTGATGTTAATAGGTTATTATTCCTTGTTCAACTTTTGGCAAGGCATATATTCATGGAATTATATTTAACAACCAAAAGACTTAGTTATCTTGCCTTCAGGGGCTCATATGTTGTACTAGCCGAGCACAATAAATATTGTTGTTGTTATCTCAAGATCAGTGTTTCATTTGCAAGTCCCATCATACTGGACCCAGCACAATTTTAGCTTCTCTAGGCTCTAGCCTAGTTTTAAATGACTTGTGGCTTCTCTTTCAAAAAAAAAAATAGATAAGGAAATATAGAATTAAATATAAATAAAAGTAAATCAAAAGCATAAAAAGGAAAGAGGGGTTACACTAGTCTGTGTTTATCGTGACCTTTTGGTACTAAGAAGGAGGGTGATGAATATGGGGACGTAGAGGGTTAAATGACTCCTTGTTCTAACAACTTGTTGATATGGTTTCTCATCACTTCCATCTTGGGAGGCGACAATTTGTATGGGGGTAGGCGTATTACTTTCTGATCGCTCAGATTGATCTTATATTCTATTAGTTTCGTAAGTCCTAGCTTCGGTGTAAGAACTGAGGAAAATTCTTTTATTAATTTCTGCATTCTCATTCTATCTCTACTTTCTAGATGAGATAATTCAGACTCTTGGTGTACTACGTGTGCAGTAGATGATCTAGTTCTTTCTTGTTTGTCATTATTACAATCAAAATCATACTTCCGTGTACGGTCGAATCGAAAATAATACTTCTGCTCATAGATGTCAAGAATCATTCCCGTTTTACTGATAAAGTCTGCTCCCAATATTAAGTCGGGTCCTAATTCATTACATACTAACATAGTAAAAACCCAGGTTAGGTTCTTGATTTTAACTTTAATGGTAATGCTCAGTTTTATTATTATATTTCGTTTATTGGCGGTAGCACATTTTATATTCACCGCTTGACTCCGCTTTACTAGGTGGTGTTCCAATAATTTATCTGCTAACTCTTGACTGATTAAGGTTCTGGTAGATCCCGAATCAATTAATGTGATTGTGGAGGTAACACCTAGGTCAACTTGTATTAAGGGTAATAGACTATTAGTCCAGTTACATTTATTTATCGCATTACATTTTTCAAGAAACTTTCTTACGTAGGGATCTATTTCTTTAGAGCTTCTTTTCCTTCCCCTTTTTTTTTTTATACATTTCTTTAGATTCACCGGATTTCAAGTTGCTGCGGAAGACACAGGATTTCGGGTTTCCCTGCCTTACATGTTTTTTGGATCAGGGTGTTTACGTTCGAATTGTTTGCTGTTACAGTTTTTACTTATGTGTCCATATTTGCCGCAATTATAACAGATGTGCTTATTGCGAGGAGGGTACCTAGTTTCCGTTTTAGATGGTGTTACCTTTGACTTACCAGGGCTGCGCACATTGTGAGGTCGATTGAATACTCGCCTTTCATGCAGGGTTGTTATATCGGGCACTAGGGCTCGCAATTCATTTCTATTTGCTTCTGCTGATTTCATCGTATGTCTATTCTGATCTGAGTACCATACATTCGAAGAATGGATACTGCATTGTTCTAGATCCGCAAAGGTGTTAGGTCGATTTATCAAAGCTAAACGAGATCTTTCCTCTGGTGACAATCCTACTAAAATGGTGTCCACCATCTGTGTCTCATTCCAATCTACTTGTAGTAGTCGAGATGACTCCCTGATGTCCGAGATGTAATGGGCTAATCTCTCGTGATTTCCTTGTACTCGTAGTACGGTCTTTCTTTTAAGTTCTTCATAAATTCCGGTTGGAATAAAGTACTTTATTATTGAGGTATGCAGGTCTTCTATTGAAGGGTAGAGCTTAATGTTTCTATCACACGATTCTTTAACGGGGGTTTACATTTCGGTAGGAGAACTTGCAAAATTTGCCAGTCATTCAGCTGCTGTAGATCTTTTATCTGCAGGAGATATTTGATGAAATTTAGTAGTTTGGTGACATTTAATCCATCAGTGTAAGGGATTTCAGTTAAAATTTTCTCCACAGGATGAGTGATTTTTCCATAGAGATCTGCGTTATAGTTCAAGTTTGGCATCGCTTTAGGAGGACGATATGATGCATTCGGGGTAGTCAATTTGTGCGTTTCGGGGCGAATCTGGAAACGATTGGGAGGAGGGGCTTCAAATATAGTCGGGCATTTAAATTTCTATCAGGGTATTGCTCGTGAGTAGCTTGTATTTGTGATACGGCGGGTGAGTCGCGATCAGTGTTAGGTGGAGGTAGAACTGTAGTAGGGGATTGAACTGGGGAGATGTGTAGTTTCTTCAAGGACTTCTCAATTTCATCCATTCGGAACGAGTCGGATTTTCTTCTTAACTCATTGATAATAGTGGGTAATCGACGTAAAGCTTCGTCAGCAAAATTTTGGACTTAAGGAGGTATTTCCGTAAGATTAGGCCAGATCAATACATTTTTCATTCGCCGGGTTAAATGCTCTATTCTTTGAGTAGTCCGCAATATTATCACCGGAGATTTCTTGTCTTGGAGGGGTTGAGACAATAAGGTTAGCTCGCTATACTTGGCATTACAAATTTCTCTCTCGCTCTCATAATCGAGTCCGGTTAGGTTGCTTAATTGCGCGGGTGTATCAAATCCACTTTCGCGTATTGACTTACGCAATTCCGCGACTGTTACATTCTCATGGGGTAGACCATGCAAAAGAGCTTCATAAGACAGCTCGTCCTTTAATAGTAAATCCGGATTAAATTGTGCCATTTTTTTATCTTATTTCTAACACATTAAAACGTACTTAAAATAGATTTTACTACACTATACACTTACTACATAGACAAATTCTTTCTTGGGTAAATCATTTGCATAGTTCTCAAGAGAATAATTTCTCTTCTAAGGGATAGACAGAAATTCCACACACACACACACACACACTTCAATGTTAAATCAACGATCAGCTGTTTGCTGGAATGTAGGTCACCCTCGTTTATTTAGTAAACAATGACAAGGTAGTTGTATGCGTGGGAACGCGAGGATTATGCACACGTATTGTTCTCTACACAATGCCTCAGCCTATCTTTCTCGACCGGTTTTAACTGGACAGCCCAGTCGGAGTAAGGGGTGAATCTAATTCAACAAAACACGCTTTACAAGTTACAGGTGTATTACGGTTATAACAGTCTGAGTTTAGTAATTAATTCTCTTGCTTTCCACCATTAAATTTTTTTTATTATTTTTAATTTTTGGTAACAAAATTAAGTTACGAATTTCTTTACACGTAATTAACCGGGTCTACTTTACGCAGGAGTTTATGTTTTTGTTTTTACCGTGACGACAGACATACACTTACATTCTATGCAGGCATATTCATGAAACTACAGGTCTTGAATTGTCACAATATAAACCTGTTAAAGACTGAACAGATTAACAAGCACTAAAATTCATGTGCGTACTTGCATTGGCGTCATACAAAGATATTTCAAGTTATACAGACTACCATTGTATTAAATTACGTATCTTAAAATAAATTAATTTTACAAAAATTAATGTTACATGAAATACAGTAACTGAGTGCATAGATCAGATAACGAGTGCAGAGAGTACATGTATCATTATAGATATATACATGTATCTCTGTACATGATCGTTTCTTTAATAACGAAAGCAGAGTGGCGCATTTTTGTAACGTTTTGCCCACGTTACAAATCCAGGGAACCCATCATAATTGACACTAGCCAATTATACGGGCTGCCTATGTTGTAACGAACTGAAATTAAACTCAACACAATTAACAATAATAATTAAGCTAATTATTAGGACACAAGGGAAGGTATTTCACTGATTTATGCACTCGCTTCAATGTGTAATAAGATGACTTGTCTTTATTAACAAATGATATGAAAGGATCCCATAACATAATTATTTATACTAAAATATTCTAAAGGGTTTTCTGCAAAACTAGGGATCATATTGATCATGTACTTTTACCTCGGATCCGAGTTTACTTTAAATATTGTAAAGACGTCTGAGTAATACTATGCTCATCTAGGAGCTTGCAAGATTACATTTACCATTTGAAGAATGGTATTATTTACTAACGTGATTATAATTAACATTTACATATTAACGTTACAACGTATGATTTTCAATATTACAGTATACATCTATTTGGTTTCATTTATTGTTTAAAGAAAATTATAGTCTTTGAAAAGTCTCTTTCATCTATAAGTTATGTCTCAAATGTAATTAACTCTCGATAGTCAAGCTATCGAGTCACCTTTACAATAAGTTGTGCTGTCCTCGTCCTGGGGTGTCACACTTGGGAATTCTGGTAGTCGGCGTCGTCATCTGGGTCGTGTCTTCGGCGAATACTTTATAGCTGGTTCACTGAGGAGATTGAAGTAATCCTGGTTAAATTTGGGGTAGATCCACGTAGGTCCTGGTCAGCGTCGTAGGGGTCGTAGACGTCCATATGTACAGTTTATGCAGGTCACATATTCACGTGTAGAATTGTACTGGAGTTTACATCTTGAGTAGAGACGTCATCTTGCTTACGTGTTGTTAATTTTTCTTAACTTATTACATTTCTTAACAAAACCTCTTTACATTTTATATATTAAAAACTTGCTCCCCACGTTTTGTAGTGGTAGCTAACAGTTACATTTTACTTTAATCAACACATTTCTGAAGAGCTCTCGCTCGTAGGTGTGTACTGTCTGACGGCTGCATAGTAACTCTTAACTCGATTCGACTGGCACATTACAACGAAACGGAGCGAGTACTCCGCGATAATAGTTCCTATTTTTATTTAAATTGACATTATTATAATAAGAAGAAACAAATTGTTTATACTTATTTAATTTACGGGAATTATTGTAACTACTACTCGTGCCTTCAAATTACTAATTACAAACATTACGATTTTTATACATTTCTAAGTTACAGACGGTTCGCTAAGCACGTTGAGTCCGGAATTAAACAGGTCAACGCATGATGACTTACAAAAGGGTTAACTGTGATATTAATAGCTTTTTACAATTCGATTTTTTTATTAATTGTTTAGTTAGATTTTTCCATTTACCTCTCATACTTATTCTGAGTTAGTACAGGGGCATTAGGTTTAATAGTGCAATTTAAAAATACTTAATTATTTTTAATTTTTTTTTTATTAATTATTTTATTATCAATTAAATCGTCACAATTTACCAGCAACGTTTTATGTTTTAGCAAGAGTAAAGTACTTAATTTTGATAAATAAAGTATCCTGATAAGAAGCTAGTAATAATCCACTGTAGAAACGTAGATGAAATATTAGGTGGTATACGTTAGTGACCACAGTACTGTGGTTAATGCTGAAGAAATAAGTAGAAAGACGTAGTTTATATGGAAATATTTCATTTCAATAAAATCATATTTAAAGTATGATTTTAAATATAAATCTTAGAACATGGAAGTCATGTATGGTTCTCCATACCAATATTTTACTTCCATGTTCCTTAAGGAAATGTGATGGCAAAAAAAAACCGTGTTCGAGATTATTGCAGATTCTGATTGTACTACACTCAAAACATGAAAAAAAGTCGTTTTCCGAAATGTGTGTGTGTGTGTGTGTGTGTGTGTGTGTGTGTGTGTGTGTGTGTGTGTGTGTGTGTGTGTGTGTGTGTGTGTGTGTGTGTGTGTGTGTGTGTGTGTGTGTGTGTGTGTGTGTGTGGCTTTTTTTCTATGGCAAACGATAACAGCTGCAAATTTAAACAGAATCAAATATTTTTTGCATACAGCACTGATTTGTAGAGTACTCACGTCCTATTGTTTTTGGTGAAGATCGGTTAAGGAAAAGGGGTAGTTTACCGTCAACGGTTTTTTTTTATTAATGGTAATTTTTTTTTGGCAAACGATAACAGCCGCAAATTCAAATAGAATCAAATAATGTTTCATACACAGCCCTGAATTGTAGAGTTCTCAAGACCTATTGTTTTTGGTGAAGATCGGTTAAGGGAAAGGGGTAGTTTACCTGCAACGTTTTATGTTTTAACAAGGGTATTTTCTATGGCAAACGATAACAGCCGCAAATTCAAACAGAATCAAATAATTTTTTGCATACAGCCCTGATCTGCAGAGTACTCAAGACCTATTGTTTTTGGTGAAGATCGGTTAAGGGGAAGGGGTAGTTTACAAGCAACGGTTTTTTATGAAGGGTAATTTTCTATGGCAAACGATAACAGCCGCAAATTCAAACAGAATCAAATAATTTTTTGCATACGTCCCTGAATTGTAGAGATTGCAAGGACTTTTGATTTTGGTGAAGATCGGTTAAGGGGAAGGGGTAGTTTACTGGCAACCTTCTAAGTTTTAAAAACAGTAAAGTACTTGAAAAGTCATTTAAACTCTTTCAAACAATGGTAATTGTTAAAAATAAAATAATTTTGTTGCCAGGCAATAAAATTATAATTTTTTCATTTTTGAGTAAACCATGTATGAGTGAAAATATATCGTTCGTGGCAGGCAAGCATATCTCATAGGTACAGCAGAAACAAGATTCAAAATTACTAAACATAAGAAAAAGACTATTAGAAGATGAAGAAGTTATAAATAAATATTATTGTATTCATCAAGATATACTCTTTATTAGAACAAAAAAGAATCAAAGCACGTGGAAACTTGTAGCTCCAAAATCATTAGAAACCAAGACAATTAAAGATTATCATGTTCGATACGGACATATGGGAACCTTAAAAATTGTAAAAGCATTGGAGGAGGAAATCTTTATCAAAAATATAACAAGAAAAGTAAACCAGAATATTAAACATGCACAATATGTCAAATGGTCAAAACCAACAACGAGAAAAAAGAGTGAACAATGATACCCATCACTTCAAACACCAAGTTAGAAAAGGTATTTCTCGACATATGTGGACCATTCCCACGTAGCGGTGGGAGACATAAATACAAGTTTATAGTAATAATATTAGACCATTACACAAAGTACACAAAATTATATGCAATAAACCGAGCTACTACGAAGAAAATTTTAGACATAATAAAAATAAATACATCACTGAAGTTGGAAAACCATGCATGATAATAACAGACCACGGGACACAGTTCAAAGGAAAGAAGTGGCGAGATGAATTATTAAAAGAGAACATAAAAACCTATAAAACATCCAAATACCACCCTAGTAGTAATCCCGCAGAAAGAGTGTTAAGAGAGGTGGGACGAATACTAAGAACTTATTGTTATGATAACCAAAAAGAATGGCAGAAATATTTAGCTTCAACCGAAGTATTTCTAAATATAAGTTACCACCATTTTATTGAGAACACCCCATATTTAATGATGTTTGGAAGAAAACCCCATAGAGAGATACAAGAACTAATAAACTTCCCAGTCAACCTAGAAGACCCATATGATGAAAACCAATGTTATAACCATATTATGGAGAAAACTGAGAAGCAAAGAGCAAGGTATTCACAAAACCAAACTAAAATAATAAAATATAACAAAGGAGAAAGGGTATTAATAAAAAACCGTGAACTACCCAGTACACTTGAAGGGATAGCCAAAAAACTACTATTATTATACATAGGACCTTACGTCATCACCAAAGACAATGGAAACAATTCTTATGAAATAAGTAATATAACCACCAAAAAGACAAAAGGAGTTTACAATCAAGCTTCTATAAAAAAAGTTTTATGAAGAAAAAAAAATTACAATAAATAAATAAAAATGCCAAAATTCAAAAATTATGTGAGCACAACTTACAACAATATTTTGATGACTTATGAGGCCTAATATAAAGTATTAAAAGAAGGAATAAGTTAAAAAAATTCCTACAAAAAAAAAGTAAGAACCATAAACTTATATGATAATATTTAAACAGAAAGTACCAAGAAAGGAGTAAGTTACAAACATTCCTATAAAGTAAGAAAAACTAACTTACAAAAATTATTAAATATAATATTTAAAACAAAATAAAATAAACAAAAATAAAATCAATCAAAAACTGCTAAGATAAATATCTGAAATTATAAAAAAAAAAAAAAAAAAAAACTGGTACAAGGAAAAAAGAGAAGTTACGTATAAAACAAATATACAAAAAATGGCTAAAACAGAATATTGCTAAACAACCAAGAAAAAGAAAAAATGTCTAAGATAATTAAAATGATCACAAGAAGAATAGAAAAACAAACTAAGGAAAAGTTAGAAATGATGAAATTAACAACTAAATAAATAAAAAACAATAAACTGTATGAGTAGATGACAGTATATAGCAAAGGTACAGCGGAAGGAAGAATGAGTAAAAGGCCAAAGTGATCTAAAAACAAACCACAAGGTGGACAATCCCAAAATATATTATTATTATTAAATTAAGTCACAAGTTGACAAAAAAGGTATTTAAGATTGACTGTTGAAAAAGTCCAGCAATCAAAATAAACTGAGCAGAGATGATGTTCCTCTGGTCTCAGAAAAAATGAGTAGTAATGGAAGAAACCACCTACTAAAAAGTTAGGGAAAAATTTATATAAAAGGGAGAACACACTAATGGAAATAAATAAAAACAGATCCAAATAAAATGGAATGAATCAAGTAAGGAGAGAAATATGAATGAAGAAACAAACAAGAAAGAAAAGGAAAAAGATTATATATAACTGATAATTTCATAAAAAACTATGCTAGTGTTTTATCAAAATGATCAATTTTGAAGGAGAGGCATTATGTTACAACACAAATAATCCACCCCAATACCAGGGATGAAAAAGATGATTCTGAATATAAAAGAATAATTTAAATAAAATAAAATGTTTAATATAAAGAAAATAAAAAGACAATGACACGACAAATGACGACATGACCTAACCCAAGTGATTGACCCAACAAAAGGAAACAAAAGAAGAAGGGAACCACAAAAAACAAACGAGAATAAAACCAAATGAAGAAGAAAAAAAAACCAAACAAAAATGAAACAAATTCAAGGAATTGAATGACTCAAAGCAACATGTTAAAATAAACCCAAAGGAGAAGATGGAAAACCAAGGTATTAACCAAATACAATGAAAATGAAGAAGGAGGGAAATGAAAAAGAAACAAACCCAAGATAAAGGGAAATAAATAAAAATGAAAACAAATGATAAGACACAAACAAGTAATAAAGAATATGAGCAGGAGAAATAATACACTCAAATGTGATATTGGAAAAAGACACATAATTAACCTATGAAAAAGAGTAAATATTATTATCAATTAAGGGATAAAAAGTAAATGACCGTTGAAAGAAACCCAATTAAACAAAGTTAAATATAAAAAAGCAAACTAACCCACAAATTAGAGTTAGATGTAATGATAAAAATATAAAGACATAAAATTGTTAATATTATTAATGACATTTGTAATGAAAGAGATAGTACGGTAGTGAGATAGTAATTAGAGGGATTACCCATTTAGAAACACTTAAAAAACAAAAACATTTGTGAAGTGCAAAATGAGAGTGTAAAAACCCCAAGGTATAGTGATAAAGAAAGAACACCAAATAAATTATAATAAACTATAAATAATTTAAAAGTGAAGGTGATGATTAAATGAGAATAGTGTACAATAAAGAATGTTAATATTGTGAAAAATAGTGAATGATAAAAGCATAAACACTTAATAAATCCAAAGGAAACACTAAATGATTAAAAGTGAAGAATATTAGTAATTAAGAATAGTAGTAAGTATAAACAGTTAATTAAGGTAGAATGAACGCTGAAAAGTGATGAAGACAGTATTTAGTTAAGAAAGAATATTATTGTTAAATTTAATTGAATACAGTTATAAATAAAAGGGAGTATACCCTGAAGGAGAAAACAGATAGTGTTAACATGGAAGGAAGTAAAGATTGTTTAAAAAATTAAGAAGGTAAAGCAAATCAATAAACACCCATGTTATAAGGGATCGTTATTAAAATAAGTTCATAAAAAGTGATGTTGTTTATCACACAAAAAATGATATAAAATGAGATGAATTGTAAGCAAATAATAGTTAAATAATTAGTTAAGCAAGTTTATGAATAGGATATGGCTGGAAGAATTATACAGACCATAGGCCTAGATGTTGTATTTAACGTGATCAAAAAATAGTAAATAATAGCCACATTGTTATTATTGGCAAATTAAATAAGTAAGAAAGTTAAGAAATGTATGACCTAGAAAACGTGGAAACCAGATAGTAAACAATTATGTATAAAATAATAGTGACAAAATAATAACACATAAACAGACCCAAAACACAACAATAAATAACACAACCAATTATAATAACAAAATAAAGCCCATTAGGCTAAAATGAGATGTAATTTGAATGAAATAAGTCAAATACCATAATGGCTACTTAGGCCTATGAAAATGCCTAACTGTCAAAAACAAACAACTACAAATTATAACAAATTAACAAAGAAATTAGCAAATCCGAGGCGAATGACTCACCAAGGATAAATTGTAAATCATTTTTAAGACAAAATATTATAATAAGTATTTGAATTCAAAAAGAAATGTAATTAACAAGTATTAAAATAATTGTAAAAACATAAAACCTAAAATAACCCAAACTTGTGGGGTATCAAATTAATCTATGAAAGGAAATACATACTATAGTGATAATATTTTATACTTAGGAAGGAAGATAGAGGAATAACAGCAATCAGAAGATAAACTAGGATTTTGAAAAGAATTCAGATTTTGATAACAATGGATTTATATCACCCTCAGCCAATCAGAATTCATTGGTAACAATAGAAACGAATGTTGGTGGCAGAAATTACCGTTGAATATTGTTACTCGTAAAGCGTCACTCTAACAGAATAGAAGCCGAATTTTGGAAGACCAATTTTTCATCAAAAAACGTAAAAACAGTGAAAAAATTCAAAACCATGACTGAATAAGAAGCAGACGAACCATTGGAGCAGTTAACTAAAGGCCAAGGACCATATTACCAGAAAAATAAAAGAAAAATATGACCACATCCAATACGAAAAGGACGCCAGACCTACTTAAGTCCAAAGATCAATGAAAATAGAAACTATTGCAACCCAATCCTCTTTCGACCCAATGAATGATAACACCAAGTCATCTGATGTGTTAAGTACCATTGAATTACCTTATTTCCAAAAATAAAATCACTTTAAATTTTATACAAAGTAATTTGATCTCTCACTATAATCCGAATATTCTCTTTTAAAGATTAATTAAGAAAAATAAACACACTGAAAATTTGTTAACATAAAATATAACCTATTGGTTAAATACGAACTTACGAAACACATTTAATGACACTACAGAACAGATTGTAACCACACACCTTATTATTTATGTACACTTAGAGTAAGGTAAAGTACTTTTATTGTAATCATAAAAATTAATTATCTTATAATCAAAAGAATCCCCGATTTTGGAACGAAATTAATTATAATAACTAAACGTTCCGCAGCCATGCTGATGTGAACATATCGTTTCCTTAATCGATTCGTCATCCTGAGAATAATTGTTTCATGTAAAACATTGGTGCAAAGTTGTTAAACAACCAGAATAATATTAATTGTCTAATTGAAAATTTTACTTATCAAACATTAAAATAACTAGTACAGGGAGTAACCGTTGTTATTATTTCATAGGGAGTGCATTATATTACTTGTGTTTGTTTACGGAACTAGATTTGACGATCAGCGCTCAAGTTGCAATTCGTACAACTACCTACTCGATTCAGAAGGCGGAACGAGCGAGAATTATTTAAACGCCCTGACCGTCATAGCTGAGAACACCCTATAAGATATAGATTAATAAGTTTAATTGTTTTAATAAACAATTTGGCGCCACCCGGGATTAACACACCCCTATATAAGAACAGGTAAGGTTACTGCCGTGTAGTACTGGTAATTACAGCAACGCTACGGACATCGATAGCGCAAAATAGATGTAACGACCCCAGTGCGAGACGAACGCACTAACACTACACAAATATAAAACTGGTACACATTATTCAGAGACGCACCAGTTTCAACATTACAGATTGGCTTCCATCGCGGGGCTTAAACAAAGATGGACGTCGTAAACCAACGTTACAGATTGGCGACCAACCGATGAGGCTTTAAAAGAAGACCAGCGGCGATTATGAGGAGACATTCCATGGTTACAAGATACCAAACAAGGAAGGGAACTGAAGGTGAAGATCAAGAAGAGATGGAAGAAATTGAAGAAATGATAGGGGAATTGTTCGAAGAGGATCCCCAGGAGGACCAACCAGAAAATCCAACAATACCAGAACTGGAGGTGGAAGGAACAGTCGGGGACCAACCAAGTAAATCCACTCAGAAGGAGGAACTGAGCTTGCAAGATATAATGAACTTTATAGCAGAAACTTCAAGAAAAACGAAGGAAGAAACAAGAGAACAAAGGAAGGAAGACAAGGAACAAACTAGGGAACAAAGGAAAAAAGACAAGGAAGAAACTAGGGAACAAAGGAAAAAAGACAAGAAAGAATTGAACGAAAAATTAGAATCGTTACAAGAAAGAATGAAAGAGAATAATGAGAAGAATCGTGAAGAACTAAAGAAACAAATCAAGGAGAACATAAAACTTATGAATAAGAAAATGGAAAGCAACCATGAGGCTTTGAAAAGAAACCAAGAAACGTTAGAAAAGAAGAGTGAGGAGCTGAAGAGGCAAATAAAGAAAGATCTTGAGATATTAAATAACAAGATTGAAAATAATAATGAAACACTCCAAAGACAATTGAAGGAAGATGGTGAGAAGAACAGAGAAGAATTAAGATTCATACTAATAGAGTTTCGTGAAGAAGTCAAACAGACAAAAACGGGGATGAACAAGAGATGGGAAGAAACAAGTTACCCAGTAGATCAACTTAATGAAACAGTAGATAGTGATTTCAAACCATGGAATGAAACACTAGACACCACTTCTGAAGATAGTAAGGAGATGGAAATTGTAGAAGAATCAAGTGTATGGTTTTCTGAGAATAAATACAACAAAAACATCGAGAAAATCAAGCACATGAAACCAACCGTAGAAGAGTAAAGAAGAATCGAATAATTAAGAAGATTAAGGAACCAAAGGAAATAGGAAAATATATAATAAGAAACTACTAAAAACAAGAGAAGAATTGGAGATGATGAAGCACGGACTAATTGATGTATTTAATTTAACCATAACTGACCAAAGCAAGTTAATGAAATATAAAGACTGTAGGAGGACCTTAAAAGCAATTATAGAGGGAATTCACAACAAACCAGCGGATGAAAAATTCAGCAAATCTATACTTAAATGGAAAATACCCAAATTAGAAAGGACTCACAATAAAATAGTGTGTCACAAATCAAGGAGGTCTCTAAAACACAGGAATTTACCAGAAATAGAAATGCTGAATAAAAAACCAATGATAACATCAATGATGGAGCTAAGATTAACTTCTCTGAATAATGAACCACATAATAAAATGATGAAAGCAGTCATGGAGACAGATGAACAGATGATATTAGAAGAATTGTGGTACAAGACAGAAGAAACCTATTTCACAAGGACGGAAGTAGTTCTACACACCGAGGTTATCCGAACCACAAGTACAGAGGAAATGATGGACCATGGATAAACAAGGTGAAGATGAACACAGAGAAATGGGACTGATCTTCGAATTACCGACCAAGCAAACCAAGGGAGAGGAAGGAGTCATTAAATAGAATTAAACCAATTTATAATAACCAAAACAAGAATTGACAAGAAATGACTAAACGACTAAGACGAATTAAATGAGAACTAATAAAACATAATAAATAAATTTAAAAATTATCCAGACTAAATGTAGTAGACCAAACATTTGAAGGAGAAAAGGAGAAAATCACCAAACTGTTTTGCATAATAAAAGATAGGAAGGACCTGGAAGATATTCTAAGCGAAATAGTGGTACAGCAGAAACAAGATTCAAAATTACTAAACATAAGAAAAAGACTATTAGAAGATGAAGAAGTTATAAATAAATATTATTGTATTCACCAAGATATACTCTTTATTAGAACAAAAAAGAATCAAAGCACGTGGAAACATGTAGCTCCAAAATCATTAGAAACCAAGACAATTAAAGATTATCATGTTCGATACGGACATATGGGAACCTTAAAAATTGTAAAAGCATTGGAGGAGGAAATCTTTATCAAAAATATAACAAGAAAAGTAAACCAGAATATTAAAACATGCACAATATGTCAAATGGTCAAAACCAACAACGAGAAAAAAGAGTGAACAATGATACCCATCACTTCAAACACCAAGTTAGAAAAGGTATTTCTCGACATATGTGGACCATTCCCACGTAGCGGTGGGAGACATAAATACAAGTTTATAGTAATAATATTAGACCATTACACAAAGTACACAAAATTATATGCAATAAACCGAGCTACTACGAAGAAAATTTTAGACATAATAAAAATAAATACATCACTGAAGTTGGAAAACCATGCATGATAATAACAGACCACGGGACGCAGTTCAAAGGAAAGAAGTGGCGAGATGAATTATTAAAAGAGAACATAAAAACCTATAAAACATCCAAATACCACCCTAGTAGTAATCCCGCAGAAAGAGTGTTAAGAGAGGTGGGACGAATACTAAGAACTTATTGTTATGATAACCAAAAAGAATGGCAGAAATATTTAGCTTCAACCGAAGTATTTCTAAATATAAGTTACCACCATTTTATTGAGAACACCCCATATTTAATGATGTTTGGAAGAAAACCCCATAGAGAGATACAAGAACTAATAAACTTCCCAGTCAACCTAGAAGACCCATATGATGAAAACCAATGTTATAACCATATTATGGAGAAAACTGAGAAGCAAAGAGCAAGGTATTCACAAAACCAAACTAAAATAATAAAATATAACAAAGGAGAAAGGGTATTAATAAAAAACCGTGAACTACCCAGTACACTTGAAGGGATAGCCAAAAAACTACTATTATTATACATAGGACCTTACGTCATCACCAAAGACAATGGAAACAATTCTTATGAAATAAGTAATATAACCACCAAAAAGACAAAAGGAGTTTACAATCAAGCTTCTATAAAAAAAGTTTTATGAAGAAAAAAAAATTACAATAAATAAATAAAAATGCCAAAATTCAAAAATTATGTGAGCACAACTTACAACAATATTTTGATGACTTATGAGGCCTAATATAAAGTATTAAAAGAAGGAATAAGTTAAAAAAATTCCTACAAAAAAAGTAAGAACCATAAACTTATATGATAATATTTAAACAGAAAGTACCAAGAAAGGAGTAAGTTACAAACATTCCTATAAAGTAAGAAAAACTAACTTACAAAAATTATTAAATATAATATTTAAAACAAAATAAAATAAACAAAAATAAAATCAATCAAAAACTGCTAAGATAAATATCTGAAATTATAAAAAAAAAAAAAAAAAAAAAAAAAAAAAAACTGTTACAAGGAAAAAAGAGAAGTTACGTATAAAACAAATATACAAAAAATGGCTAAAGCAGAATATTCTAAACAACCAAGAAAAAGGAAAAATGTCTAAGATAATTAAAATGATCACAAGAAGAATAGAAAAACAAACTAAGGAAAAGTTAGAAATGATGAAATTAACAACTAAATAAATAAAAAACAATCAATTGTATGAGTAGATGACAGTATATAGCAAAGGTACAGCGGAAGGAAGAATGAGTAAAAGACCAAAGTGATCTAAAAACAAACCACAAGGTGGACAATCCCAAAATATATTATTATTATTAAATTAAGTCACAAGTTGACAAAAAAGGTATTTAAGATTGACTGTTGAAAAAGTCCAGCAATCAAAATAAACTGAGCAGAGATGATGTTCCTCTGGTCTCAGAAAAAATGAGTAGTAATGGAAGAAACCACCTACTAAAAAGTTAGGGAAAAATTTATATAAAAGGGAGAACACACTAATGGAAATAAATAAAAACAGATCCAAATAAAATGGAATGAATCAAGTAAGGAGAGAAATATGAATGAAGAAACAAACAAAAAAGAAAAGGAAAAAGATTATATATAACTGATAATTTCATAAAAAACTATGCTAGTGTTTTATCAAAATGATCAATTTTGAAGGAGAGGCATTATTTTACAACACAAGTAATCCACCCCAATACCAGGGATAAAAAAGATGATTCTGAATATAAAAGAATAATTTAAATAAAATAAAATGTTTAATATAAAGAAAATAAAAAGACAATGACACGACAAATGACGACATGACCTAACCCAAGTGATTGACCCAACAAAAGGAAACAAAAGCAGAAGGGAACCACAAAAAACAAACGAGCATAAAACCAAATGAAGAAGAAAAAAAACCAAACAAAAATGAAACAAATTCAAGGAACTGAATGACTCAAAGCAACATGTTAAAATAAACCCAAAGGAGAAGATGGAAAACCAAGGTATTAACAAAATACAATGAAAATGAAGAAGGAGGGAAATGAAAAAGAAACAAACCCAAGATAAAGGGAAATAAATAAAAATGAAAACAAATGATAAGACACAAACAAGTAATAAAGAATATGAGCAGGAGAAATAATACACTCAAATGTGATATTGGAAAAAGACACATAATTAACCTATGAAAAAGAGTAAATATTATTATCAATTAAGGGATAAAAAGTAAATGACCGTTGAAAGAAACCCAATTAAACAAAGTTAAATATAAAAAAGCAAACTAACCCACAAATTAGAGTTAGATGTAATGATAAAAATATAAAGACATAAAATTGTTAATATTATTAATGACATTTGTAATGAAAGAGATAGTACGGTAGTGAGATAGTAATTAGAGGGATTACCCATTTAGAAACACTTAAAAAACAAAAACATTTGTGAAGTGCAAAATGAAAGTGTAAAAACCCCAAGGTATAGTGATAAAGAAAGAACACCAAATAAATTATAATAAACTATAAATAATTTAAAAGTGAAGGTGATGATTAAATGAGAATAGTGTACAATAAAGAATGTTAATATTGTGAAAAATAGTGAATGATAAAAGCATAAACACTTAATAAATCCAAAGGAAACACTAAATGATTAAAAGTGAAGAATATTAGTAATTAAGAATAGTAGTAAGTATAAACAGTTAATTAAGGTAGAATGAACGCTGAAAAGTGATGAAGACAGTATTTAGTTAAGAAAGAATATTATTGTTAAATTTAATTGAATGCAGTTATAAATAAAAGGGAGTATACCCTGAAGGAGAAAACAGATAGTGTTAACATGGAAGGAAGTAAAGATTGTTTAAAAAATTAAGAAGGTAAAGCAAATCAATAAACACCCATGTTATAAGGGATCGTTATTAAAATAAGTTCATAAAAAGTGATGTTGTTTATCACACAAAAAATGATATAAAATGAGATGAATTGTAAGCAAATAATAGTTAAATAATTAGTTAAGCAAGTTTATGAATAGGATATGGCTGGAAGAATTATACAGACCATAGGCCTAGATGTTGTATTTAACGTGATCAAAAAATAGTAAATAATAGCCACATTGTTATTATTGGCAAATTAAATAAGTAAGAAAGTTAAGAAATGTATGACCTAGAAAACGTGGAAACCAGATAGTAAACAATTATGTATAAAATAATAGTGACAAAATAATAACACATAAACAGACCCAAAACACAACAATAAATAACACAACCAATTATAATAACAAAATAAAGCCCATTAGGCTAAAATGAGATGTAATTTGAATGAAATAAGTCAAATACCATAA
This sequence comes from Magicicada septendecula, assembly GCA_034769895.1. Classification (NCBI taxonomy): domain Eukaryota; kingdom Metazoa; phylum Arthropoda; class Insecta; order Hemiptera; family Cicadidae; genus Magicicada; species Magicicada septendecula. The sequence goes on from CM068368.1 coordinate 452,727,639, forward strand.
TGGCTACTTAGGCCTATGAAAATGCCTAACTGTCAAAAACAAACAACTACAAATTATAACAAATTAACAAAGAAATTAGCAAATCCGAGGCGAATGACTCACCAAGGATAAATTGTAAATCATTTTTAAGACAAAATATTATAATAAGTATTTTAATTCAAAAAGAAATGTAATTAACAAGTATTAAAATAATTGTAAAAACATAAAACCTAAAATAACCCAAACTTGTGGGGTATCAAATTAATCTATGAAAGGAAATACATACTATAGTGATAATATTTTATACTTAGGAAGGAAGATAGAGGAATAACAGCAATCAGAAGATAAACTAGGATTTTGAAAAGAATTCAGATTTTGATAACAATGGATTTATATCACCCTCAGCCAATCAGAATTCATTGGTAACAATAGAAACGAATGTTGGTGGCAGAAATTACCGTTGAATATTGTTACTCGTAAAGCGTCACTCTAACAGAATAGAAGCCGAATTTTGGAAGACCAATTTTTCATCAAAAAACGTAAAAACAGTGAAAAAATTCAAAACCATGACTGAATAAGAAGCAGACGAACCATTGGAGCAGTTAACTAAAGGCCAAGGACCATATTACCAGAAAAATAAAAGAAAAATATGACCACATCCAATACGAAAAGGACGCCAGACCTACTTAAGTCCAAAGATCAATGAAAATAGAAACTATTGCAACCCAATCCTCTTCCGACCCAATGAATGATAACACCAAGTCATCTGATGTGTTAAGTACCATTGAATTACCTTATTTCCAAAAATAAAATCACTTTAAATTTTATACAAAGTAATTTGATCTCTCACTATAATCCGAATATTCTCTTTTAAAGATTAATTAAGAAAAATAAACACACTGAAAATTTGTTAACATAAAATATAACCTATTGGTTAAATACGAACTTACGAAACACGTTTAACGACACTACAGAACAGATTGTAACCACACACCTTATTATTTATGTACACTTAGAGTAAGGTAAAGTACTTTTATTGTAATCATAAAAATTAATTATCTTATAATCAAAAGAATCCCCGATTTTGGAACGAAATTAATTATAATAACTAAACGTTCCGCAGCCATGCTGATGTGAACATATCGTTTCCTTAATCGATTTGTCATCCTGAGAATAATTGTTTCATGTAAAACGTTGGTGCAAAGTTGTTAAACAACCAGAATAATATTAATTGTCTAATTGAAAATTTTACTTATCAAACATTAAAATAACTAGTACAGGGAGTAACCGTTGTTATTATTTCATAGGGAGTGCATTATATTACTTGTGTTTGTTTACGGAACTAGATTTGACGATCAGCGCTCAAGTTGCAATTCGTACAACTACCTACTCGATTCAGAAGGCGGAACGAGCGAGAATTATTTAAACGCCCTGACCGTCATAGCTGAGAACACCCTATAAGATATAGATTAATAAGTTTAATTGTTTTAATAAACAATTTGGTGCCACCCGGGATTAACACACCCCTATATAAGAACAGGTAAGGTTACTGCCGTGTAGTACTGGTAATTACAGCAACGCTACGGACATCGATAGCGCAAAATAGATGTAACGACCCCAGTGCGAGACGAACGCACTAACACTACACAAATATAAAACTGGTACACATTATTCAGAGACGCACCAGTTTCAACGTTACAGATTGGCTTCCATCGCGGGGCTTAAACAAAGATGGACGTCGTAAACCAACGTTACAGATTGGCGACCAACCGATGAGGCTTTAAAAGAAGACCAGCGGCGATTATGAGGAGACATTCCATGGTTACAAGATACCAAACAAGGAAGGGAACTGAAGGTGAAGATCAAGAAGAGATGGAAGAAATTGAAGAAATGATAGGGGAATTGTTCGAAGAGGATCCCCAGGAGGACCAACCAGAAAATCCAACAATACCAGAACTGGAGGTGGAAGGAACAGTCGGGGACCAACCAAGTAAATCCACTCAGAAGGAGGAACTGAGCTTGCAAGATATAATGAACTTTATAGCAGAAACTTCAAGAAAAACGAAGGAAGAAACAAGAGAACAAAGGAAGGAAGACAAGGAACAAACTAGGGAACAAAGGAAAAAAGACAAGAAAGAAACTAGGGAACAAAGGAAAAAAGACAAGAAAGAATTGAACGAAAAATTAGAATCGTTACAAGAAAGAATGAAAGAGAATAATGAGAAGAATCATGAAGAACTAAAGAAACAAATCAAGGAGAACATAAAACTTATGAATAAGAAAATGGAAAGCAACCATGAGGCTTTGAAAAGAAACCAAGAAACGTTAGAAAAGAAGAGTGAGGAGCTGAAGAGGCAAATAAAGAAAGATCTTGAGATATTAAATAACAAGATTGAAAATAATAATGAAACACTCCAAAGACAATTGAAGGAAGATGGTGAGAAGAACAGAGAAGAATTAAGATTCATACTAATAGAGTTTCGTGAAGAAGTCAAACAGACAAAAACGGGGATGAACAAGAGATGGGAAGAAACAAGTTACCCAGTAGATCAACTTAATGAAACAGTAGATAGTGATTTCAAACCATGGAATGAAACACTAGACACCACTTCTGAAGATAGTAAGGAGATGGAAATTGTAGAAGAATCAAGTGTATGGTTTTCTGAGAATAAATACAACAAAAACATCGAGAAAATCAAGCACATGAAACCAACCGTAGAAGAGTAAAGAAGAATCGAATAATTAAGAAGATTAAGGAACCAAAGGAAATAGGAAAATATATAATAAGAAACTACTAAAAACAAGAGAAGAATTGGAGATGATGAAGCACGGACTAATTGATGTATTTAATTTAACCATAACTGACCAAAGCAAGTTAATGAAATATAAAGACTGTAGGAGGACCTTAAAAGCAATTATAGAGGGAATTCACAACAAACCAGCGGATGAAAAATTCAGCAAATCTATACTTAAATGGAAAATACCCAAATTAGAAAGGACTCACAATAAAATAGTGTGTCACAAATCAAGGAGGTCTCTAAAACACAGGAATTTACCAGAAATAGAAATGCTGAATAAAAAACCAATGATAACATCAATGATGGAGCTAAGATTAACTTCTCTGAATAATGAACCACATAATAAAATGATGAAAGCAGTCATGGAGACAGATGAACAGATGATATTAGAAGAATTGTGGTACAAGACAGAAGAAACCTATTTCACAAGGACGGAAGTAGTTCTACACACCGAGGTTATCCGAACCACAAGTACAGAGGAAATGATGGACCATGGATAAACAAGGTGAAGATGAACACAGAGAAATGGGACTGATCTTCGAATTACCGACCAAGCAAACCAAGGGAGAGGAAGGAGTCATTAAATAGAATTAAACCAATTTATAATAACCAAAACAAGAATTGACAAGAAATGACTAAACGACTAAGACGAATTAAATGAGAACTAATAAAACATAATAAATAAATTTAAAAATTATCCAGACTAAATGTAGTAGACCAAACATTTGAAGGAGAAAAGGAGAAGATCACCAAAGTGTTTTGCATAATAAAAGATAGGAAGGACCTGGAAGATATTCTAAGCGAAATAGTGGTACAGCAGAAACATGATTCAAAATTACTAAACATAAGAAAAAGACTATTAGAAGATGAAGAAGTTATAAATAAATATTATTGTATTCACCAAGATATACTCTTTATTAGAACAAAAAAGAATCAAAGCACGTGGAAACTTGTAGCTCCAAAATCATTAGAAACCAAGACAATTAAAGATTATCATGTTCGATACGGACATATGGGAACCTTAAAAATTGTAAAAGCATTGGAGGAGGAAATCTTTATCAAAAATATAACAAGAAAAGTAAACCAGAATATTAAAACATGCACAATATGTCAAATGGTCAAAACCAACAACGAGAAAAAAGAGTGAACAATGATACCCATCACTTCAAACACCAAGTTAGAAAAGGTATTTCTCGACATATGTGGACCATTCCCACGTAGCGGTGGGAGACATAAATACAAGTTTATAGTAATAATATTAGACCATTACACAAAGTACACAAAATTATATGCAATAAACCGAGCTACTACGAAGAAAATTTTAGACATAATAAAAATAAATACATCACTGAAGTTGGAAAACCATGCATGATAATAACAGACCACGGGACGCAGTTCAAAGGAAAGAAGTGGCGAGATGAATTTTTATAAATTTTAAAAAATTTTTAGAAATGTGAAGGAAGTAAAGAAATATAATTTATAATATAATGTCATAAGCAATTACTTCAGACAAACTAAGTATGATCTGAACTAATCACTTCTGGAAGAGAGCAATCTGTAGCGTGACAGATAATCCACACAAATGCATTACTCAATGATCATTAATAAAGCTCTAATATATGGAATATCCAGATGAGAATCAATTAAAATGCACTATTTAATAATATATTCACAAGAAAGTTTAAATAAAGAAAAATTCTGCAAATAATATAATAATACAAATTTTAAAACCCAGAAGACTAAAAATAATAATAACAAAATTACCCAGGTAAGATAGAAGCAGGCAATTAATATACCCCGTCAAAGAAACCAGACCAGAAAAAACAAAGATACAGAAGACAGAAGAAGGAAGAGAGAAGAAAGAAGAAAGAAGAACAACCAAATCTACTACTACTGAACAAGGAAGAAAGAAGAACAATCAAAGCTACTGAAGACAGAAGAAACAAAACTAATTAAAACTCAAAGAAGAAAGAAGAACAAACTAAATCTACTGAAGAAAGAAGAAGGAAGAATAATTAAAACTAGAGAAGAAAGAAGAATAACCAAAACTACCACTACTGAAGAGAGAAGAAGGAAGAATAATTAAAACTAGAGAAGAAAGAAGAACAACCAAATCTACTACTACTGAACAAGGAAGAAAGAAGAACAATCAAAGCTACTGAAGACAGAAGAAACAAAACTAATTAAAACTCAAAGAAGAAAGAAGAACAAACTAAATCTACTGAAGAAAGAAGAAGGAAGAATAATTAAAACTAGAGAAGAAAGAAGAATAACCAAAACTACCACTACTGAAGAGAGAAGAAGGAAGAATAATTAAAACTAGAGAAGAAAGAAGAACAACCAAATCTACTACTACTGAACAAGGAAGAAAGAAGAACAATCAAAGCTACTGAAGACAGAAGAAACAAAACTAATTAAAACTCAAAGAAGAAAGAAGAACAAACTAAATCTACTGAAGAAAGAAGAAGGAAGAATAATTAAAACTAGAGAAGAAAGAAGAATAACCAAAACTACCACTACTGAAGAGAGAAGAAAGAAGAATAATTAAAACTAGAGAAGAAAGAAGAACTAATTAAAACTACTACTACTGAAGAAAGAAGAAAGAAGAATAATCAAAGCTACTGAAGAAGGAAGAAAGAAGAACTAATTAAAACTACTACTACTGAAGAGAGAAGAAAGAAGAATAATTAAAATCAAGGAAGAAAGAAGACTAATTAAAACTAAAGAAGAGAGAAGACTAACTAAATCTACTGAAGAAAGAAGAAGGAAGACTAATTAAAACCATTACTACAGAAGAAAGAAGAAAGAAGACTAATTAAGACTACCAATACTGAAGAAAGAAGAAAGAAGAACAATCAAAGCTACTGAAGAAAGAAGAGAGAAGAATAATTAAAACTAAAGAAGAAAGAAGACTAATTAAAACTACTACTACAGAAGAAGGAAGAAAGAAGAACAATCAAAGCTACTGAAGAAAGAAGAAGGAAGACTAATTAAAACTACTACAGAAGAAAGAAGAAAGAAGAACAACCAAATCTACTACTACTGAACAATGAAGAAAGAAGAACAATCAAAGCTACGGAAGAAGGAAGAAAGAAGAATAATCAAAACTAATACTATTGAAGAAAGAAGAACAACCAAACTACTATTTCAGAAGAAGGAAGAAAGAAGAATAATTAAAACCAAACTTACAGAAGAAAGAAGAAAGAAGAATAATCATAAATACAGAAGAAAGAAGAAAGAAGAATAATTAAAACCAAACTTACAGAAGAGGGAAGAAAGAAGAAAAACCAAACTACTATTACGGAAGAAGGAAGAAAGAAGAACAACCAAAACTACTATTTCAGAAGAAAGAAGAAAAATTAAAACTAAAGAAGAACCAAAATTACTGAAGAAAGAAGAATAATCAAAACTAATACTATTGAAGAAAGAAGAACAACCAAACTACTATTTCAGAAGAAGGAAGAAAGAAGAATAATTAAAACCAAATCTACGGAAGAAAGAAGAAAGAAGTATAATAAAAATAAAGAAGAAAGAAGAAGGAAGCGAGACGACCCATATAAAACAAAAACCCCATAGGGAAAGAACCCCAAAAACCCCAAAACCAATAAATGCCCAAAAAAGAAAGTATAACACATTAAAAAACCATATCACTGTAAAACTGACAAAAAACTAAAAGTGTTAGCAGTAGTAAATATTAGTGCATTCAAAAAGTTATTGTGTAATGTGTATGAACAAATCTTCACAGTTCCCCCATGGTTGAATATTTCATATTAAAAACTAGAAAAAGACTAGTAAATATAGTAATAATTCACCATGGAAAAGTGTAAGTGATCAAATTATAACTAATAAACTTTAAGAAAGGTGCATGAGTAGCAGTACAAAGTAACAAACTTTAAGTTTTGTGAACAGTGTCTACTTTGATAATGAAGTAGTAATTTTACTAATAAAAAGCTACTAAAACTGTATGAACATTCCATAGAATGGAATATAACTTAGATAGCCAGGGTTATACTTTAAGAGGGGGCATAAATCTTATAAAATGGGGAATTACAGAACTAACTGTTTATGATGAAGTTGTAGAAGGTATCAACAATTATATATGGATCCAAATGTTGGGTTCCAATTAAATATAGCATTTAGATAAGTAAGGGTTAGTCATAAGAAATATTAGTATTATAATTGTTATTTTATTGTTCATGTTAATTTAGGAATGCATTATCTAAAATTAGATATCATTCCAATGTTGTAGAAATACTTTTTATTATGTTATTAGGTGATATACCAAAACAATGTTATTAAAAACACCAGTTTTATATATCTGGGTGTTATATTTTAATTGTATAATCTATAATTACTGTTATGCCAGATCAGAGAACTAATTTTTAATCAAATATATCAGAGTCAGAAGTCAGAGAAGGAAATAAAATAATTACATTAGTAAAACATTCTGCAAATAGCCACAATTCAAATCTAGGCAATATAATAAAGTTAAAATGCAGAATAATTAATAAACCTAATCTTATAAACCAGTCAAACTGACAATATTTAGGCAAGATACACCCAACATATTAAATACTATGTAAATAAGGCTTTCTAAAGATATGGTCATTCTATGAGTAAAATTATTTATTTGTATAATGAAATACCATTTGAAACTGAAATAGATTCACTAACATGATCATAAGGGGAGTCATATACAACTGAATTGTATGAAAAAACCATCATTAATATACTAAATTGCCATAAAATAAGTGAGAATTGACAATTATAACAATTTCAGATTTTATAGAATAATAATTATATTAGGTAAAATGGCTATTATGTACTTAGAAGACAGGAAGTATAAATTTAGGCCGACCTTCCCAAAAAATATAAGAAATATGATTTTCTGATAAAACTTTGTAATACTAACTTAATTACTATCAAAATAAGTAGAATAGAATAGTGAAAACGAATATGTATTTTATATTTCAAACAGTTAACTAATAACGAATTTATTTTATGAACATAATGTACATTTTTAAAGCGTATCGGAAGTTATGGCAATTTTAAACAATGTCTGAAATATATTATATAGGCTAAGATTTTCATGAGATGAAGGAAATACAGACAGTTCATTATTATACATTGAAGAGAGCACTTGACATGAATATTTGATAAAACCAACCTTAATGGCGGTTACGTATAACAAGAGTTCGGAATCAGTTTTGTGTAAAAATTAAATTTTTAACTATTCTAATCATTGTGAAGTGGTGAAGTTGCCATACGAACTACATAACACCAATAAACAGAACCACATATAACTATTTAAATGAAATAACACTGGAATCACACCAAATACCAAGTGAATATTCGAGGTTAAACGGACACACATAAACACCAATTGATATACTTAATTAACAACATTTTAACACCAAGTGAATTAGTCCATCTTACTACAGTGACATTAAACTATACACCAGAAGATAATATACGATTGCGAAGAAGATTTAACCGCAGAAGGGACATATTTATTCCACAAATACTTTGTCAGTGTTAGAAGGCGATCATCGCGCATGCGCCAGGCGGCCATTTTGACCCAATCTCATCATCTCAACCAGGCGACTGTTTGCTGAACTGTGGTGAATAAAAATTATATATAAACTTTTATTATTAATAACTATCATTATATTGTTTAATTTTAATACATTTTTAGAATTGTAAGTGTTATACTTTCTGACCCTGACCTTCTCTGGCTTTTTATATAATTAACCGTTCAAAGAACCTATTTTCGTAATACCAATATAAAATTCATAGATCGACCGGCCCTGAGCGAGTCGATACGGCATTGTAACATTGTTTTCAATTGAGCAAATTCCTTATTTTGTTGAATAAACGTTTGTTATCTAGTAAATTGAATTTGATTTCTCTAATAAAAGGACATAACCATTAATTAATAAAGAAAACTCGACAACCTTTAAAGGCAGTATATGCGAACTACTACATTTCAAGAGTAAGAAGAAGAGAGCCGTTCGCGCCTAATTTGAAGTTAACTGGATTGTCTTTTTAATAAATTTACAGAAGGGAAGATTATTACTAGAATACACACCATACCATCCTATTTATAATTACAATCAACAATCTCAATTTATTTCTAAATTTTAAGAATATAAACACATCGAAAACAATTTTTTCAGAATTTATTTTTTTGTATAAATATAAATTTTAAATTTATATCACCTTCCAAATTGCTGCAACAGCAACATACACCTAGAATATTTGATAACAACATTATCCAGGAACATTACCAAATCGACGTCTCCCAGAGCGGAACGTCACTACTACACATACGCACCATAAAAATTATTCTGGGTAATATTATACCAGAACACCATTACAATTACCATTATATATCACAAAAGGGAAGACCAGTAGTGAGAGCCGAACGAAGATTAGAAGACATTAGCTACATTACTACACACAATAGTGAGAGTACAATTCTCATACCTCAACTATTTATTTATTTTTATATTTAATATTTATCGTATTATTACAAAATTGGCGAGTCCAACTTGTGGGGCTCGATTACCGCAGAATACCAGAACAAGCAACACTTTATAAATTTAATTATAATTTGTAATAAATAAGTTATATTACAACATGCATAATTTTGTAATAATTTTTGTCTATTCATTTTATACTCAATACTATTATGTATAAGTCAACTGGCCTTGATTGGTTTAGGCTGTCAATCATGACTTGCATAAAATATTTGTAATTTGTATCGGGCCCATCATGTGATGAGTCACCGATTATTCATCATCAAACATTGTCAAACTATTCATTATTCATGTTTTATATTGTCTTATATTGTATACACTTTGCTAGTTCATGCATTTATATTCATGTATAAATCAGTTTGTAAGCCAACTGTGGCCTGTTCAATTGTGTTATCATCATTATTGAGGTTTTATCTCTGAGCAGTTTAATGTTATAACTGTTATCTAACATTTCAATCTCAATATTCAATACAACTTACTGAGGTTGATATCTATTATTAAGAACATACATTGTGTTTTCTTATAATAAATTATTAAAATGTGTTAAAAAATCGTTTGATTTTTTTGCGGGCAGCTATGGACAGTAATGTGGGAATTTCATAATCAAAGGTTGGCTAATCTGTACGCTCCGGCCTCGCGCTCGCTAGCGAACAGGCTAAAACACAGTGCTACGTACGTCCGTGGGCAGCAGACGTAATTGCGTTGCTGCTTCGGCCTGTCATTCATTCATTTTTCTTGTTGTCGCAACAAATTTATGTAGGCTTAGGCCCTACAGTACTCATTACTGTACATTTGAGTGTTGCGTACTTGCGCCTCAATTTACGATGTAACATTTTTTACCTAACGTGGTTTTCAAAATTTTAAATGCGTACCAGACTTACCTGATCTTACAATTCAAACTTAAATTGTACAAGTAAATATCAATAACTGTATTAAATTACAGTCCACTCGCTCATCATTATTTTCAGCATCCTGGCAAATCCATTTACAACATTAACCTCCTAACAGAAGGTCTATTGATTTTGGTGAAGATCGGTTTAGAGAAAGGGGTAGTTTACCTGCAACTTTTTATGTTTTAACAAGGGTAATTTTTTCTATGACGAACGATAACTGCCGTAAATTCAAAGAAAATCAAATAATTTTTTGCATACCTTCCTAAATTGCAGAGAACTCAAGGCCTGTTGATTTTGGTGAAGATCGGTAAAGGGAAAGGGGTAGTTTACCAGAAACATGTTATGTTGTAACAAGAGAAATGTTTTCATGACGAACGATAACTGCCGCAAATTGAAACAGAAGCAAATATTTTTTTGCATGCATCCCTGCATTGTAGAGGACTGAAGGTCTATTGATTTTGGTGAAGATTGGTTTAGAGAAAGGGGTAGTTTACCTGCAACGTTTTATGTTTTAACAAGAGTAAAATACTTAATTTTGATAAATAAAGTATCTTGATAAGAAGCTCATAATAATCCACTGTAGAAACGTAGATGAAATATCTATAAATAAAAAGGTTAGGTGAACAGGGTGGGGGTAATTTTCTATAAATGAAAATTATAGTTGAAGGGGAGGGGAGAATTTTTTATGTGTACTACGTTATCGGCAACAAAGAAGTAGTTCTTTGTTAAAATTCCTTCCCGGGCTGTTTAGCTGTAGTCCAATGTTTTCTGCAAAACCAGACATTTCGGCAGTGCCATCGACTTACATCTCAGTGAAAATCGAGTGCGAAAACGTGAGGTGGTATACGTTAGTGACCACAGTACTGTGGTTTAAGGCTGAAGCAATAAGTAGAAAGAAGTAGTTTCTATGGAAATATTTCATTTCGAATATGATTTTAAATATAAATCTTAGAACATGGAAGTCATGTATTGGCAAACGATAAGAGCCGCAAATTCAAACAGAATCAAATCATTTTTTGCATATAGCCCTGTATTGTAGAGTACTCAAGACATATTGTTTTTGGTGAAGATCGGTTTAGAGAAAGGGGTAGTTTATCTGTAACGTTTTATGTTTTAACAAGAGTAAAGTACTTAATTTTTATAAATAAAGTATCCTGATAAGAAACTCATAATAATCCACTGTAGAAACGTAGATGAAATATCTATAAATGAAGAGGTTAGGTGAACGGGGTGGGGGTTATTTTCTATAAATGAAAATTATAATTGAAGGGGGAGGGGAGAATTTTGTATAACTTATGTGTACTACGTTATCGGCAACAAAGAAGTAGTTCTTTGTTAAAATTCCTTCGCGGGCTGTTTAGCCGTAGTCCAATGTTTTCTGCAAAACCAGAGTTTTCGGCAGTGCAATCGACTTCCATCTCAGTGAAAATCGAGTGCGAAAACGTGAGGTGGTATACGTTAGTGACCACAGTACTGTGGTTTAAGGCTGAAGCAATAAATAGAAAGAAGTAGATTCTATGGAAATTTTTCATTTCGAATATGATTTTAAATATAAAACTTAGAACATGGAAGTCATGTATGGTTCTCCATACCGATATTTTTCTATGGCAAACGATAACAGCCGCAAATTCAAACAGAATCAAATAATATTTTGCATACAGTCCTGAATTGTCAAGTTCTCAAGACCTTTTGGTTTTGGTGAAGATCGGTTACGGGAAAGGGGTAGTTTACCGGCAACATTGTTTTTATCAAGGGTAATTTTACTTCCATGTTCCTTAAGGAAATGGAAGTATGGTGAGGGTATAAAAATCGTGTTCGAGATTATTGCAGATTCTGATTGTACTACACTCAAAACATGAAAAAAGTCGTTTTTCGAAGTGTGTGTGTGTGTGTGTGTGTGTGTGTGTGTGTGTGTGTGTGTGTGTGTGTGTGTGTGTGTGTGTGTGTGTGTGTGTGTGTAGATTTTTTTTCTATGGCAAACGATAACAGCCGCACATTCAAACAGAATAAAATAATTTTTTGCATGCAGCCCTGAATTGTAGAGTACTCAAGACCTATTGTTTTTGGTGAAGATCGGTTAAGGGAAAGGGGTAGTTTACCAGCAACTTTTTTTTTAATCAAGGGTAATTATTTCTATGGCAAACAATAACAGCCGCAAATTCAAACAGAATCAAATAATGTTTTGCATATAGGCCTGAATTGTAGAGTTCTCAACACCTATTGTTTTAGGTGAAGATCGGTTAAGGGAAAGGAGTAGTTTACCTCCAACGTTTTATGTTTTAACAAGGGTATTTTCTATGGCAAACGATAACAACCGCAAATTCAAACATAATCAAATAATTTTTTGCATGCAGCCCTGAATTGTAGAGTTCTCAAGACCTATTGTTTTTGGTGAAGATCAGTTAAGGGAAAGGGGTAGTTTACCTGCACCTTTTTTTTTATCAAGGGTAATTTTTTACTTCCATGTTCCTTAAGGAAATGGAAGTATGGTGATGGCAAAAAAATTGGTGTTCGAGATTATTGCAGATTCTGATTGTACTACACTCAAAACATGAAAAAAGTCATTTTTCGAAATGTGTGTGTGTGTGTGTGTGTGTGTGTGTGTGTGTGTGTGTGTGTGTGTGTGTGTGTGTGTCTGTAGATTTTTTTCTATGGCAAACGATAACAGCCGCAAATTCAAACAGAATCAAATAATTTTTTGCATACAGCCCTGATTTGCAGAGTACTCGCGACCTATTGTTTTTGGTGAAGATCGGTTGAGGGAAAGGGGTAGTTTACCTGCAACGGTTTTTTTTAGCAAGGGTAATTTTGTTTGTTTGGCAAACGATAACAGCCGCAAATTCAAACAGAATCAAATAATTGTTTGCATACAGGCCTGAACTGTAGAGTACCTAAGACCTGTCGTTTTTGGTGAAGATCGGTTAAGGGAAGGGGTAGTTTACCTGCAACGGTTTTTTATCAAGGGTAATTTTACTTCCATATTCCTTAAGGAATGGAAGTATGGTGATGGCAAAAAAAATCGTGTTCGAGATTATTGCAGATTCTGATTCTACTACACTCAAACCATGAAAAAAAGTCGTTTTCCGAAAAGTGTCTGTGTGTCTGTCTGTCTGTGTGTCTGTGTGTCTGTCTGTCTGTCTGTCTATCTGTAGATTTTTTTTCTATGGCAAACGATAACTGCCGCAAATTCAAACAGAATCAAATAATTTTTTGCATACAGCCCGGTTTTGCAGAGTTCTCGCGACCTATTGTTTTTGGTGAAGATCGGTTGAGGGAAAGGGGTAGTTTACCTGCAACGGTTTTTTTTTAGCAAGGGAAATTTTGTTTGTTTGGCAAACGATAACAGCCGCAAATTCAAACAGAATCAAATAATGTTTCGCATACAGCCCTGAATTGTAGAGTTCTCAAGACCTATTGTTTTTGGTGAAGATCGGTTAAGGGAAAGGGGTAGTTTACCTGTAACGTTTTATGTTTTAACAAGGGTATTTCCTATGGCAAACGATAACAGCCGCAAATTCAAACAGAATGAAAAGATTATTTGCATACAGCCCTAAATTGTAGAGTTCTCAATACCTTTTGTATTTGGTGAAGATCGGTTAAGGGAAAGGGGTAGTTTACCTACAACGTTTTTTTAACAAGGGTATTTTCTATGGCAAACGATAACAGCCGCAAATTCAAACAGAATCAAATAATTTTCTGCATACAGCCCTGATTTGTAGAGTACTCAAGACCTATTGTTTTTGGTGAAGATCGGTTGAGGGGAAGGGGTAGTTTACCAGCAACGTTTTTTATCATGCGTATTTTCTATGGCAAACGACAACTGCCGCAAATTCAAACAGAATCAAATAATTTTTTGCATACAGCCCTGATTTGTAGAGTACTCGCGACCTATTGTTTTTGGTGAAGATCGGTTGAGGGGAAGGGGTAGTTTACCAGCAACGGTTTTTTTTATCAAGGGAAATTTTTTTTTTTTTTGGCAAACGATAACAGCCGCAAATTCAAACAGAATCAAATAATGTTTCGCATACAGCCCTGAATTGTAGATTTCTCAAGATCTATTGTTTTTGGTGAAGATCGGTTGAGGGAAAGGGGTAGTTTACCTGCAACGTTTTTTTAACAAGGGTATTTTATATGGCAAACGATAACAGCCGCAAATTCAAACAGAATCAAATAATGTTTTGCATACAGTCCTGATTTGTAGAGTACTCAAGACCTATTGTTTTTGGTGAAGATCGGTTAAGGGGAAGGGGTAGTTTACCTGCAACCTTTTACGTTTTATTTTCTATGGCAAACGATAACAGCCGCAAATTCAAACAGAATCAAATAATGTTTTGCATACAGCCCTGATTTGTAGAGTACTCAAGACCTATTGTTTTTGGTGAAGATCGGTTAAAGGGAAGGGGTAGTTTACCTGCAACGTTTTTTTATCAAGCGTATTTTCTATGGCAAACGATAACAGCCGCAAATTCAAACAGAATCAAATAATTGTTTGCATACGTCCCTGAATTGTAGAGGTCTCAATGACTTTCGATTTTGGTGAAGATCCGTTAAGGGGAAGGGGTAGTTTACCTGCAACCTTTTACGTTTTAACAAGAGTAAAGTACTTGAAAATTTATTTAAACTTTTTGAAACAATGGTAATTGTTAAAAATAAAATAATTTTGTTGCCAGGCAATAAAATTATAATTTTTTCATTTTAATGTAATATAATATTTTTCATTTAATACAGCAATAAAAAGGCAGGTAAGACACAGCCTGGCTGTTTGGCTGAAAATGATTTTAAATATAAATCTTAGAATATGGAAGTCATGTATGGTTCTCCATACCGATATTTTTACTTCCATATTCCTTAAGGAATGGAAGTATGGTGATGGCAAAAAAAATCGTGTTCGAGATTATTGCAGATTCTGATTCTACTACACTCAAAACATGAAAAAAAGTCGTTTTCCGAAAAGTGTCTGTGTGTCTGTCTGTCTGTGTGTCTGTGTGTCTGTCTGTCTGTCTGTCTATCTGTAGATTTTTTTTCTATGGCAAACGATAACTGCCGCAAATTCAAACAGAATCAAATAATTTTTTGCATACAGCCCGGTTTTGCAGAGTTCTCGCGACCTATTGTTTTTGGTGAAGATCGGTTGAGGGAAAGGGGTAGTTTACCTGCAACGGTTTTTTTTTAGCAAGGGAAATTTTGTTTGTTTGGCAAACGATAACAGCCGCAAATTCAAACAGAATCAAATAATGTTTCGCATACAGCCCTGAATTGTAGAGTTCTCAAGACCTATTGTTTTTGGTGAAGATCGGTTAAGGGAAAGGGGTAGTTTACCAGTAACGTTTTATGTTTTAACAAGGGTATTTCCTATGGCAAACGATAACAGCCGCAAATTCAAACAGAATGAAAAGATTATTTGCATACAGCCCTAAATTGTAGAGTTCTCAATACCTTTTGTTTTTGGTGAAGATCGGTTAAGGGAAAGGGGTAGTTTACCTACAACGTTTTTTTTAACAAGGGTATTTTCTATGGCAAACGATAACAGCCGCAAATTCAAACAGAATCAAATAATTTTCTGCATACAGCCCTGATTTGTAGAGTACTCAGGACCTATTGTTTTTGGTGAAGATCGGTTGAGGGGAAGGGGTAGTTTACCAGCAACGTTTTTTATCATGCGTATTTTCTATGGCAAACGACAACTGCCGCAAATTCAAACAGAATCAAATAATTTTTTGCATACAGCCCTGATTTGTAGAGTACTCGCGACCTATTGTTTTTGGTGAAGATCGGTTGAGGGGAAGGGGTAGTTTACCAGCAACGGTTTTTTTTATCAAGGGAAATTTTTTTTTTTTTTGGCAAACGATAACAGCCGCAAATTCAAACAGAATCAAATAATGTTTCGCATACAGCCCTGAATTGTAGATTTCTCAAGATCTATTGTTTTTGGTGAAGATCGGTTGAGGGAAAGGGGTAGTTTACCTGCAACGTTTTTTTAACAAGGGTATTTTATATGGCAAACGATAACAGCCGCAAATTCAAACAGAATCAAATAATGTTTTGCATACAGTCCTGATTTGTAGAGTACTCAAGACCTATTGTTTTTGGTGAAGATCGGTTAAGGGGAAGGGGTAGTTTACCTGCAACCTTTTACGTTTTATTTTCTATGGCAAACGATAACAGCCGCAAATTCAAACAGAATCAAATAATGTTTTGCATACAGCCCTGATTTGTAGAGTACTCAAGACCTATTGTTTTTGGTGAAGATCGGTTAAGGGGAAGGGGTAGTTTACCTGCAACGTTTTTTTATCAAGCGTATTTTCTATGGCAAACGATAACAGCCGCAAATTCAAACAGAATCAAATAATTTTTTGCATACGTCCCTGAATTGTAGAGGTCTCAATGACTTTCGATTTTGGTGAAGATCGGTTAAGGGGAAGGGGTAGTTTACCTGCAACCTTTTACGTTTTAACAAGAGTAAAGTACTTGAAAATTTATTTAAACTTTTTGAAACAATGGTAATTGTTAAAAATAAAATAATTTTGTTGCCAGGCAATAAAATTATAATTTTTTCATTTTAATGTAATATAATATTTTTCATTTAATACAGCAATAAAAAGGCAGGTAAGACACAGCCTGGCTGTTTGGCTGAAAATGATTTTAAATATAAATCTTAGAATATGGAAGTCATGTATGGTTCTCCATACCGATATTTACTTCCATATTCCTTAAGGAATGGAAGTATGGTGATGGCAAAAAAAATCGTGTTCGAGATTATTGCAGATTCTGATTCTACTACACTCAAAACATGAAAAAAAGTCGTTTTCCGAAAAGTGTCTGTGTGTGTGTCTGTCTGTCTGTCTGTGTGTGTGTCTGTAGATTTTTTCTCTATGGCAAACGATAACTGCCGCACATTCAAACAGAATCAAATAATTTTTTGCATACAGCCCTGATTTGCAGAGTACTCGCGACGTTTTGTTTTTGGTGAAGATCGGTTGAGGGAAAGGGGTAGTTTACCTGCAGCGGTTTTTTTTTTAGCAAGGGTAATTTTGTTTGTTTGGCAAACGATAACAGCCGCAAATTCAAACAGAATCAAATAATGTTTCGCATACAGCCCTGATTTGTAGAGTTCTCAAGATCTGTTGATTTTGGTGAAGATCGGTTAAGGGAAAGGGGTAGTTTACCTGTAACGTTTTATGTTTTAACAAGGGTATTTCCTATGGCAAACGATAACAGCCGCAAATTCAAACAGAATCAAAAGATTATTTGCATACAGCCCTGATTTGTTGAGTACTCAATACCTATTGTTTTTGGTGAAGATCGGTTAAGGGGAAGGGGTAGTTTACCTGCAACGTTTTTTATCAAGCGTATTTTCTATGGCAAACGATAACAGCCGCAAATTCAAACAGAATCAAATAATTTTTTGCATACGTCCCTGAATTGTAGAGGTCTCAATGACTTTCGATTTTGGTGAAGATCGGTTAAGGGGAAGGGGTAGTTTACCTGCAACCTTTTACGTTTTAACAAGAGTAAAGTACTTGAAAATTTATTTAAACTTTTTGAAACAATGGTAATTGTTAAAAATAAAATAATTTTGTTGCCAGGCAATAAAATTATAATTTTTTCATTTTAATGAAATATAATATTTTTCATTTAATACAGCAATAAAAAGGCAGGTAAGACACAGCCTGGCTGTTTGGCTGAAAATGATTTTAAATATAAATCTTAGAATATGGAAGTCATGTATGGTTCTCCATATCGATATTTTTCTATAGTAAACGATAACTGCCGAAAATTCAATGAGAATCAAATAATTTCTTGCACCCCCTGAGTTGCAGAGAGCTCAAGGTCTATTGATTTTTGTGAAGATCAGTTAAGGGAAAGGGGTAGTTTACCTGCAACATTTTATGTTGTAACAAGAGAAAAGTTTCCATGACGAACGATAAAACTGCCGCACATTCAAACAGAATCAAATATTTTTTTGCATGCTTCCCTGAATTGTAGAGGACGGAAGGTCTGTTGATTTTGGAGAAGATCGGTTAAGAGAAAGGGGTAGTTTACCTGAAACATTTTATGATTTAACTAGAGTAAAGTACTTAATTTTTATAAATAAAGTATCCTGATAAGAAGCTCATAGTAATCCACTGTAGAAACGTAGATGAAATATCTATAAATGAAGAGGTTAGGTGAACGGGGTGGGGGCAATTTTCTATTATTAAAAATTATAGTTGAAGGTGGAGGGGAGAATTTTTTATGTGTACTACGTTATCGGCAACAAAGAAGTAGTTTTTTGTTAAAATTGCTTCCCGGGCTCTTTAGCCGTAGTCCAATGTTTTCTGCAAAATCAGACTTTTCGGCAGTGCCATCGACTGCCATCATCGGTGAAAATCGAGTGCGAAAACGTGAGGTGGTATACGTTAGTGACCACAGTACTGTGGTTAATGCTGAAGCAATAAGTAGAAAGGCGTAGTTTCTATGGAAATATTTCATTTCGAATATGATTTTAAATATTAATCTTAGAACATGGAAGTCATGTATGGTTCTCCATACCGATATTTACTTCCATGTTCCTTAAGGAAATGGAAGTATGGTGATGGCAAAAAAAATCGTGTTCGAAATTATTGCAGATTCTGATTGTACTAAACTCAAAACATGACAAAAAGTCGTTTTCGAAAAGTGTCTGTGTGTGTGGCTGTAGATTTTTTTCTATGGCAAACGATAACAGCCGCAAATTCAAACAGAATCAAATAATTTTTTGCATACAGCCGTGATTTGTAGAGTACTCGCGACCTATTGTTTTTCGTGAAGATCGGTTGAGGGAAAGGGGTAGTTTACTAGCAACTGTTTTTTTTATCAAGGGTAATTTTGTTTGTTTGGCAAACGATAACAGCCGCAAATTCAAACAGAATCAAATAATGTTTCGCATACAGCCCTAAATTGTCGAGTTCTCAAGATCTGTTGATTTTGGTAAAGATCGGTTAAGGGAAAGGGGTAGTTTACCAGCAACGTTTTATGTTTTAACAAGGGTATTTTCTATGGCAAACGATAACAGCCGCAAATTCAAACATAATCAAATAATGTTTTGCATACTGCCCTGAATTGTAGAGTTCTCAAGACCTTTTGGTTTTGGTGAAGATCGGTTAAGGGAAAGTGGTAGTTTACCGGCAACGATTTATGTTTTAAAAGGGTATTTTCTATGGCAAACGATAAGAGCCGAAAATTCAAACAGAATCAAATAAGTTTTGCATGCAGCCCTGATTTCTTGAGTACTAAAGACCTATTGTTTTTGGTGAAGATCGTTTAAGGGAAAGGGGTAGTTTACCTGCCACGAGTTTTGTTTTATCAAGGGTATTTTGTATGGCAAAAAATAACAACCGAAAATTCAAACAAAATCATATAATATTTTACATACAGCCCTGAATTGTAGAGTTCTCAAGACCTATCGTTTTTGGTGAAGATCGGTTAAGGGAATAGGGTTGTTTACCAGCTACATTTTATGTTTTATCAAGGGTAATTTTTTTTTGACGAACGATAACTGCCGTACATTAAAACAGAATCAACTACTCTTCTGCATACCTTTTTGAATTATACAGAACTCAAGGTCTGTTGATTTTGTTGAAGATCGGTTAAGGGAAAGGGGTAGTTTACCTGCAACGTTTTATGTTTTAACAAGGGTATTTTTTGTATGACGAACGATAACTGCCGTAAATTCAAAGAGAATCAACTAATGTTTTGCATACAGCCCTGAATTGTAGAGTTCTCAAGATTTCTTGTTTTTGGTGAAGATCGGTTAATGGAATAGGGTAGTTTACCAGCAACGTTTTATGTTTTATCAAGGGTGTTTTCTATGGCAAACGATAACAGCCGCAAATTCAAACAGAATCAAATAATTGTTTGCATACAGGCCTGAATTGTAGAGTACCTAAAACCTGTCGTTTTTGGTGAAGATCGGTTAAGGGAAAGGGGTAGTTTACCTGCAACGGTTCTTTATCAAGGGTAATTTTTTCTATAGTAAACGATAACAGCCGCAAATTCAAACAGAATCAAATGATGTTTTGCATACAGCCCTGTATTGTAGAGTTCTCAATACGTATTGGTGTTGGTGAAGATCGGTTAAGGGAAAGGGGTAGTTTACCAGCAACATTTTATGTTTTAACAAGGGTAATTTTTTATATGACGAACGATAACTGCCGTAAATTCAAACAGAATCAACTAGGTTTTTGCATACCTTTTTGAACTAAAGAGAACTCAAGGTCTGTTGATTTTGTTGAAGATCGGTTAAGGGAAGGGGTAGTTTATCAGCAACGTTTTGTTTTAAAAAGGGTAATTTTTTTATGACGAACGATAACTGCCGAAAATTCAATGAGAATCAAATAATTTTTTGCACCCCCTGAGTTGCAGAGAGCTCAAGGTCTATTGATTTTGGTGAAGATCGGTTAAGGGAAAGGGGTAGTTTACCTCCAACATTTTATGTTGTAACAAGAGAAATGTTTCCATGACGAACGATAACTGCCTCACATTCAAACAGAATCAAATATTTTTTTGCATGCTTCCCTGAATTGTAGAGGACGGAAGGTCTGTTGATTTTGGAGAAGATCGGTTAAGAGAAAGGGGTAGTTTACCTGAAACATTTTATGATTTAACAAGAGTAAAGTACTTAATTTTTATAAATAAAGTATCCTGATAAGAAGCTCATAGTAATCCACTGTAGAAACGTAGATGAAATATCTATAAATGAAGAAGTTAGGTGAACGGGGTGGGGATAATTTTCTATTATTAAAAATTATAGTTGAAGGTGGAGGGGAGAATTTTTTATATGTGTACTACGTTATCGGCAACAAAGAAGTAGTTTTTTGTTAAAATTGCTTCCCGGGCTCTTTAGCCGTAGTCCAATGTTTTCTGCAAAACCAGACTTTTCGGCAATGCCATCGACTGCCATCATCGGTGAAAATTGAGTGCGAAAACGTGAGGTGGTGGTGGTATACGTTAGTGAGCACAGTACTGTGGTTAATGCTGAAGCAATAAGTAGAAAGACTTAGTTTCTATGGAAATATTTCATTTCGAATATGATTTTAAATATAAATCTTAGAACATGGAAGTCATGTATGGTTCTCCATACCAATATTTTCTATGGCAAACGATAACAGCCGCAAATTCAAACAGAATCAAATAATATTTTGGATACAGCCCTGAATTGTAGAGTTCTCAAGACCTATTGGTTTTGGTGAAGATCGGTTAAGGGAAAGGGGTAGTTTACCTGCCACCTTTAATGTTTTAACAAGAGTAATTGTTTCTATGACGAACGATAACTGCCGCTCATTCAAACAGAATCAAATAATGTTTTGCATGCATCCCTGAATTGTAAAGGACTCAAGACCTATTGATTTTGGTGAAGATCAGTTAAGAGAAAGGGGTAGTCTACCTGCAACATTTTATGTGATAACAAGGTTAATTTTGTCTATGACGAACGATAACTGCCGTAAATTCAATCATAATCAAATAATTTTTTGCATATGTCCCTAAATTGTATAGAACACAAGGCCTGTTGATTTTGGTGAAGATCGGTTATGGGGAAAGGGTAGTTTACCTGAAACATTTTTTGTTGTAACAAGGGTAAAGTACTTAATTTTGATAAATAAAGTATCCTTATAAGAATATCTTAATAATCCACTGTAGAAATGTAGATGAAATATCTATAAATGAAGAGGCTAGTTGAACGGGGTGCGGGTAATTTTCTATAAATGAAAATTGTAGTTGAAGGGGAGGGGAAATTTTTATGTGTACTACGTTATCGGCAACAAAGTAGTAGTTTGTTGTTAAAATTCCTTCCCGGGCTGTTTAGCCATAGTCCAATGTTTTCTGCAAAACCAGACGTTTCGGCAGTGCCGTCGACTGCCATCATCAGTGAAAATCGAGTGTGATAACGTGTGGTGGTATACATTAGTGACCACAATACTGTGGTTAAGGCTGAAGCAATAAGTGGAAAGTAGTAGTTTCTATGGAAACATTTCATTTCGTAAATGATTTTAAATATAAATCTTACCGATATTTTCTTCTAGAGCGTGGAGTCCATTCCCGTACCTTCCTTGGCCATCTCTCATCCAACATTCTTTTTATGTGTCCAAACCAATTCAGTCTTCTTGCTTCTATAATGTCAAGGTTGATTCCCAACGCTTGTCTTATCTCAACATTTCTCATCTATCTAGTCTTGTTAGTCTACAGCACCTCCGCCAGTAATCCATCTCCATAGCTCTTATTATGGCTTTTTTAAATTAATTTCTCACAGTTCTGCTTCATATAGGCCTATACCTTCGACTATAGTTTTATATATTCTGATTTTATTGTTTTTTGTTATTCGTGGACTCCAAAGCAGACTGTTTAATTGTTTTGTTGCTGTCTTAGCTTGTCCTATTCTTACTTTTATTTCTTGGTAAAGTCACCATCCGATGTCATTGTTACACCCAAATACTAGAAGTTTTTAATATTTGTTATCACTTTTGCTCCTAGTTTTAGGTCTTGACCTTCACCGCCTACTATAAGGTACTCAGTTTTTGAGGTATTTATTTTGAGACCCCATTTTGCATATTCTTCTGCTAGTTTCCTAAGCATATAACTTATATCAATTTCGTCCTCTGCAATTACAGCCTGATCATCTGCAAAGTGTATTGTAAACATTTTGTCACTTCTAACTGGTACACCCATATTACGGCATTTTTTCCTCCATGATATGGGCTTCATTTAGATATATCTTAAACAAAGTTGGAGTTATGCAACAACCCTGTTTCAAGCCCTTACTAATACTAAAGTATACATGATTATTTTCTAAAGTTTAAAATAAAATTAAAAGTAATCCATTTTATCAGAGTATAAAATTATAATGTAATCCATTCTATGAACTTAGCTAAGACTACTTAGGAGAACTTTCAACACATGGTTAAATGGGATATGAATTTTAAAACTGTGCGAGATGTTAGTGCTGAACAAAACAGTAAGTGCTACAACCACAACTGACTGTTCTGCACAGGGAAAAGCATCTCATTGTCAATTTTCTGCAGGCTATTAATGTGATTTACAAGTCTGGACTAATCACAGTCAGTAACTTCTACAGTCAGTCAGTAGGTCTAAAGTGTCTTCCAAAAATTTAATTTATTTAGACAAGTTTTCAAAGACATTCCAATAACAATTTGTACATTTTTAAAGGTATAAATTATGTAGATCCAATCAGTAAAACTTTTAAATGTGCGGGTTTATTTAATCAGTTATCAGTTACCTGTATGCATGACATTAAAATCTTAATGAATTTGATTTATAGGCATGACAAGAGAGGTGCAATAGTAACTCAAAACTTATTTGCTCCTATTTGGGTACTGTAAAGATAAAATTAGCATTAAGCGAAATGTACAAGCTGGTACAAGTAATTGATACTATTCCTGTATCAACTGCATCCTGTGAGAGACTACTTTTGGTTTCTAGCAGTTCAGAAATCTACTTAAGGAACACACAATGCTTAACATCCTATCTTGAAATAATTGCAGGTGAAAGGCGATTGACTAGAAACTTGACCTGAGTAGTTTGAAGATGATATTTTTGTCAGCCATAATAACAGGAGAATTAACATGCTTTAATAAAACTGATTCTTTAGAACAAAAATGTAAATAGAATATGTTTGACTGTATTTTAATATTACCCATTTGTACCACTGTGACATTTTGAAGACAAAAATAAAAAAATATGAGTGTTTTGAAACAATATAATAGAGTAAATGCATGTATTCTGAGAGTAGTTACAGTGTGGATGAGACCCATTCTTGTCACAAAAACATATAGTATAGTCCTGGAATTTGTTGTCCACGACGTATCCATTGATTAACTAATTATAAATATATTACTACTGACTTGGAATACTAATTTTTTTTGGGGGTAAAAATGTTGGTAACATTTACCAATAAAAAATTAGTATTCCATGTCAGCAGTGATATGTTTATAATGATATAGTGTAGCTTTCAATTTCATTTGTGAGCACATTTCCATGTAAAAAATTTTTATTGTATGCCCCACCCAGTTACCTTTCTGGCCCACCCTTGGGTCCCCCTACTTTGAAATGCTGGATTGGATTTAGTATGTAGAATGTAAATACACACAGGGAAAGTCGACTGGTCACAACAATATACAAATATTGGAAAGATTTGTGTCCATTATCATTCCTGGCATGAGCCTTCATCTCTTCACATGCCTTTGATAGACACAGTCTGTGTCTGTAACTGATAGGATGATGTTTTCCATCGCAATTGACTGTGTTCAATTTTTAGATTGACTGTGTTCAATTGACAGATTTGTGGTCAAAATGTTGGGTGGTAAATTCTAATGATGTAATAATTTGACCTAACCCTCCTAATAATTGATTAATCCTGCAATGCATTTTCGATGGTTTGACTATGGCGATATTATCGATACCTTAACTTGTAAGAAGAAGAAGGAGAAAATGGTTTTGGTACTCTCCTCATCCCTGTACCTACACTACTTTTTGAATACGCAATAGTTGGCATCAATATGAAATGAATATAGCATCTAATTTTAGTTAGATAATAGAAATCATGAAAATATATTTGTGTAGACCTATGTTATAAAATGGCTTGTTGACAGTTGCCATTGTTTCACATTTTCATATTTTTTACAAAAACATTTCTAGCAATAATAGAACTTTGATCTGTCACAGTCACGCCACAAGTTGACGTTGTTAGGTTGGCTTCCTGTATATTTTGTGTCCCAGGCTCCCATTGGCCCTTCGAAGGATTAGGACGTCAAGAAAAGCCAGCTGGTCGTCCGTTTCTTTGTCCACGGTGAACTAGATTCGTGGGTGAACACTGTTGAGGTGTGCCAGGACACGTCCGAGCTCTTCTTCCCTGTGGCACCATACTTAAAAGCCCCATGGCTCGGTGAACACAATCGCTGATATCGCTTGAGGCAACCAGAGAAGTCTGTGGTAGTCGAGCATGCATTCAAATGCTGATCATCACATTCTCTTTGAAGAGCCAAGATCTCATCCTCGGAAAGTGCCAATTACCCTCGGTTGCACATAGTGTCCATGGAGATCTTTAAATATGGTTCCATCGTAATGAATAGATGAGAAGAAAGCCTCCTATTAAACAGGTATTTGTCATATTGTGCTCCCAAACCAATCAGATAACACTTGATGCTGATTGGCTGTTGTTTTCCAGCTTAGATTGTGCTTGTATACAAATCTATAGAAATAGGCCTTCTTAAACAAAATATAGTCTCTACCTCATCACTGGGGTGAACTGGCATACAACGTGCCACTTGTTACAAACACTGCTGATGCCTCTGATGGTGAGGCTGAAACGTCTGTCATCATAGACTCTAACGGCATAACAGCCCAGTCAATAATCTTTCCAAGTATGTAGACGCCGGCCATGAAAGCCTTAGGAACTCTACATTGCCTTACTTGACTTATAAGATAGGATGCCTTACAGAGGATAGGAACATCTTGAACCCTGATAAGAAGAATAGAGAGCACATACAGCATAGTAAGGGAGATAATTTGACTCAAAAAAATATGCTGAGTTCCCAATGATAAAAAAGAAAAGGTAGGAAATAGTCTCAATCCATTACTCTTGAACCAGATTCTCAACCAATTCAAACTTTAGAGTATGATCAGTGAAAGTCTAAGCCATATCTAATATTACCCTAATTTCAAAGAATATGGATGAATTGCAGAATGCAGTAATTGAATGGAGAAGTGGCCTCAGGGATTAAAGCAGGCTTGTGTCTTGAGATTTTGAAGCCTGCTGCAGACATTTCTTTGCCCCCATCCTATTGAAAACCTACTTCCCCAGCCCTTACCCTTACTCATTTCCTCCCATGCCCCACTGACACACCAAGTAATTCATATTCATTTAGAAGCCTATTACCATGATAAAATTTTACAATGATTTGGTTAATCCATTACTTTTTGCTTTTCATTTTTATTTAGTACAGTAGGACCTTGATAATTCGGCACGGTCGGGACCGAGAGCATGCCGGATTATCAAATTTTACGGACTATCAAGGTGTTTATATTAAATATGATAAATCAAGGGATAACGGTACAGTACATCTGTTACAGTGCAGTTACATAGGTAAATTTATTATTTAAATTACATAGGACCATGTTCAATTACAACAGTAAATATTTTCTTAAAAATTAAACATTTAAAACAAAATCAATAATTTGTCCATGTTAGGGTGAGTGTTAGTGATTGTCCATGGAGGTTGATTGTCATACTTGAGGTGTGAAAAAAAATGATCTTACATCAACTTGTCTTT
This sequence comes from Magicicada septendecula, assembly GCA_034769895.1. Taxonomy (NCBI): domain Eukaryota; kingdom Metazoa; phylum Arthropoda; class Insecta; order Hemiptera; family Cicadidae; genus Magicicada; species Magicicada septendecula. The sequence continues at coordinate 452,754,152 of CM068368.1, forward strand.
TGTTGTTAGATCTTTTGTTTAAAAAGTCATTGTGGATTATATGAAGATTCATAACTTCAGCCATGTTGTAATGCTTATTTGTCTCCACAAATTTTGCAAAAGTGTGTATCACATCGGTTGCCTCACACCAAGTAACGTTATTTGATGCACTACCCTCTTCTTCCTCATCACTTTCCACTTCTTGAACTGTTTGAGGATTTAACACACTTTGAATGATCGTTTCATCATTTATCTCCTCCACAGTAGGTTCGTCCTTGTCAACATCTAGCCAGTCAAACACTTCATCAGACATTTTTGACAATGATGAACAGCCTTCTGCAGCATTTTTAACAGTCTCCAGCAACTGACTTTCAGGAACGTCTAGGTCATCTAGTTCATTATGTTCACTAAGGGGATTGTTCATCACAGCTGGCCATAACTTTCTCCATGCTTTTATTAACGTATCATTTTTTTACTTCTTGCCAAGCAACAGCAGCTGCAAAAATAGCATCTTTCATCTTAAAAGTTATTGAAAGTCTTTTACACTACAGTCTGATTTTATGAGTCCTTGAATAAATGAAACCCTGTATTTGCACTTAAAGTTCTGAATTACTCCTTGATCCTTAGGCTGAATCAAAGGGGTAAAGTTTGGAGAGAGGTATTTCACTGTTATATTTGCTTACTTTAACTCACTAGCAGGAGGATGGGCTCTACAATTATCTACTAACAGAACAGCGTGTGTGTTTTCAGGCAAACCAAGTTTTTTGAAGTTTTGTTTAACTCCAGGAACAAACTGTTCAAAAAACCAATTTTTAAAGAGCTGAGTGTCCATCCAAAAGTAATTTTAAATTCATTTACTGCAGCCTCATCAGCAGATTTAGACTCCCCTGAAAAATCGAATTTGCGTATTCCATGACGAGTTTTAAAGTTGTGCAACCAACTTCGTGAAAATGTACAGTCTCCTTCTTTTACGTTCAAATCACTGCTAAACTGTTTGGCTTTTTCAATTACCATTGAACCTGTTATAGAAAACGTTTTGCTGAGAACCAGGTGTACAATGCATTATCCAACTGGTCAAGCTTAGGCTTTTTTAATGTTTGACAATTGTCAGTAGCTTTTTTTTTGTATCTGCTTGAGCCAAAAATTTTTGAAGTTTTTTTAATTTTTTTTTATATCAATATAAGGTTGAGGATCCAATATTAAATTCTTCCATAAATACGTTCCTGTTTTCTCCCTTTTCTAACCTATTTGTAATGTCAAGTTTTTGTTAAATTGTCAAAGTCACATGTTTTATTTTATTAGAAGCACTGGATTCTGGTTTTTGTGTTCAGAAAACATTGTGATCAAAACTGTGAAGCAACAACTTAAAACTGAACTCCACTGAACAAAAACAGAACAACGTAACTGTAGCGGAGTTCACTAATACTGTAACTCAAATACGGTACGGCACGCACTGTGTAAACACAAGAAGCAGACATTCACAACTAACCAATACGAAATGGTGCCAGTGACCCGTACAGTAGTCAGCTCACAAACTCTGCCGAGAGTTCCCAATTGTGTCAAGGACAACTGAGCATTTTCAAAGAAACACGATCACGCCAATAGCAGCACAGACGTTAAAAATGCATTCCAGTGTGGCTGAATATGCCAAATTACGTCATTCTACTGAAACATCTGAGAGACCACAAATGCCACCTGAATTAGCGTCAGCAATTTAGTCAAACATTGTGATATTTTCAAATCGGTTGTTGTTGATAAAAAGTGCCAGACTATCGAGGATTCCGGACTATCAAGTTCCGGATTATCAAGGCCTTACTGTATTAACTGAATTTTCTATTACACACATTCTTTTGAAGAATCAGATTTTGTCAATCTTGTCAAAGAATGACATTCAGCTGGATGCAGTATATCCAAAAAGTTAAATTCTGACTTATTTATTTTACCAGTTTCATATATACTTTAATAACAAAGATAATAAATAAACAAAGAGCTCCTGAATAGTAACTGGAAAGAAAAGTAGTTGAAGGAGGTCAAGAGGTTAGGAGAGGCCATCATATATGTAGAAAGTAAACCAAATCTATTATCAGCCCTCTAATGTTATTATGGGCGAGAAGGAAAGCACAGAGGAAATCAATATACAGGTTTACAAGAGCTAATATAGGTTCGTATTATTAGTAAGAGAATTTTCTTATCTTTGTTACTACGTGGATTAGAAATCTTGCCTTGCTAGAGAAGCATAAAAGCAGATTAAGCTGGAAACACATTGCTATCAAGTCATGTGAGCTCACGTGATAGTAAAAAAAATGTGAGAGTGGGTTTTCAGCTTGAGTTAAATTCCTTGGAGACACTGTATTCACGTCACGTATATCACGTGACATAGCCGGCCATTTCATGCCTCACGTCAATCACATTTTCTGTTCAACCACACTTTTGTGAGGCGTGAGGTGACAAATACGTGAAAATGGAGGAGTTAATACAAAAAGTGAGATTGCACGAAGATTAATGATATGTAAATTACAGTATATTTCTTTTTTTTAATTAAAAAATGTGTTTTTATAACCACTAAGTAATTTCATGTTTCAAGATGTTAAACAAATTTTATGCTTTTAAAAATACTAAATTTTAACAATTATATGTTGCTTTAAAATATAATCGATTAAGATGTCAAGCCTTTGTTTTTGTTTATTTCACACTTACCTTAAACATACGGCTAATAATCTCTCTTGAGAGCTTATAGCATTTCGGACATGGGTGTTCATTTTTTGTATATCATCTTTAATAAGATTATGTAAATAATCAAATTCTCCCATATTCAGTCTGAAATACATTTGAAATTTAGCTGGATCTTCTTGTATTTTGTACTTTAAATCTTGTACTATATTCTGAAGTAACCTTTTTCTTGTCTTTGTAAGTTTATATCGTGTATCCAGCTCCTTCTTACGTTAACTGATTTTTTGATTAAGTAGAATTTTACTTGCTTTCACGAGTGTTCACCAGACTTCACGCGAGTTCACGTCAGATGATGTAACATGAAGTGACGTGACGTGACATAAGTGTCTCTGCACTACGATTTCACGGATTAAGGCAAGTCCTGATCTCACGTGACATGATAGCAATGTGTTTCCAGCTTTACAAACAAGCGAAAAATGACACTTTAGAGGAGGGCAGTTTGAAGTATTAGAAAAAGCTGAATTAGGAATATGACCATCAGAAATCAATTTCAATGGGAATTAATTGTGGACAGAGTGGAGAGGAAGAGGACTCCATGTACTGAGAATGGGCGATCGAAAGCCAAGGGTCTTTAAAGAAACACTCCAGATGGGAGGAAAGGAAGAGGACGACCAAGATTGGAATGAGTTGAGTATGTTCAGAGGGGGGGGGATCTTACTAGGAATGGAACACCTTGCCCAAAATAGAAGGGAATTTAGAAAGTGGTTGAAGAACCCCAGTGTTTAATGGAAAAAGAAGTAGAAGAAAAACATCAACAACATAAATTAGTACTTCATCTTGTGTAGTAACATGCTGTATTTTTTCTTCATTAATTGTAAACATCTTTAAAAAACTGTTTTACAAGATCTCAGCACACATCTGCTTTTGTATCATACTTGTTTTTGTTTGTAGACCACTCTTTTCACAACACTTGGTCTTATGAAAAGAGTTCATAAACTCTTTTGTGGTCTAATGATCTAATCATCTTTGAACTAACCTGTGTTTTATATATTTTATTAAGTGAATTATCAAAATTCTAATACACTTTTTTAATAATATGCTAACAACATAGCAACAATAGTAACCCAGTAATGTAAGGTACTTTGATAAATAAAGTAATGAGTTCATTATGTATTGAATACAATATTTATTTCCTAGTAATATTTTACAATGGTATTACAACAGAGTCCCGCTAATCTGGATACTACCATTGAATGTTCAATTCTTGGGGATGGGTTTTATTCTAATGTGGAATGTACAGTACAGTAAACAGCCACACTGTGACAATGTGGCATAGGCTATTACAGCTTCTGGATCAAGGCACATTTAACACATTGACGTCTTTGCCCAAACTGTGGACAGTACCCGAACAAAGCTCGTTTGCGTTTTAAAGGTAATAGAGCTATTACCTTGCGCCTAATGAATGGATTTATTTGTCATCTGCCCAGTTATGTTAGTATATTCTTTTGTTATATGTAAAACATTCACCACTATGTGGGAGCAAATAATTATGTGCTTGTATACGTGTAACACATTTGTAGTAAGAATGGCGCCTTGGCAAGAATGCACATGGAAGGAGCCTCTGGATGGAAGTGAAATAATTGACTTTCTAAACGCTGATTGAGATTTTGATATTATTGATGATACAGATAAAGATCCAACACATTCTGAAGATGAAAATTCTGGTAAATTATTATTTTTTTAATTTTAGCATAATATAATTTTATAAATGATTTATCTTCTACAATTTTCTTTTGTTAAATAGGTTTTCATACTTTGTTCTTTATGTAGTCAATTTTCACACGTTTTTTTATCTTATTGTATTTCAGTTTTCAACACCGAAGGTAGTAAAAAGTATTTCAAAACACGTCAGCTATTGATGTCTTTTTATGTCTACAGTATTATTCATAAAATTAGAAAAAGTACTAAATTTTATATTCTAATTTGAGTTCATTTTATGTATAGTAATTATTTTTATACATTATATGTAATATCTTCAAATAAATACACTGCAAGTAGGTTTATTTTCATCTAAGGCACGTTTCACAGAAATCATTCTGTATCTGCAGAGGTTTGTTTGAGTTGTAATTGATGCTTACAATACAGCTAATGGATAATTGAATTTACAATTATATGTAAGAAATCATATTAATGTAGAGCGATCTTGTTTAAAAATACATGCACTAATTATTTTACTCCTACAATTTGCATTATTGAATAAATGTGTGTATATTATATACACCCTTATATTTAGAGGATGAAAGCAGATGTTATATGAAATGAACTAAGATCAGTAGTGGTTATAGGGAAAAAGTAACAGATCCCCAAAGTTACATAAAAATGCCCAGTCCCCGGGGCTGCACAATGCCTGAAATGTCCAGACCACAAAGTGTTAAGACAAAAGCAGCAATACAGAAAAACTGATTATGATGCTACTGGAAAAACACAAAGCAGTGCAAGCAGTGAACTTTATTATTTCTCTTCTTAAGCAAGTGACAATAAGAACTGCCATTTATTTGAGTGCAGAAGCCAGGGAAAGAAATTTATAAGAAAACACTCAAAAAGAGTTGGTAAAAACAGTGGCCTAACATTCTGCAGGACCCGACAGAGGATGTGAGAAACACACAAAATCAAAAACATATGAATGACTATGGTTACATTTTTTTTAACAGTTTGAAGTTTCCAAGGATGTGGAACAATGTGACATTGGTCTGTGGACCATGAGTGACTGGTTTGGGACATATTGAGAATGAGAAATATTGGAGGCATGTAAGTCGAAAGCAACAGAAGACAGTTCATGAAATAAATATTGGGCCAAGTCACTCTGAAGCAACCAAGATGATTGAGAAGCTGATGATTACTTTGAGAGACATGGTGACACATCAGCTATTGAACTGATGAGCTTGATGCCTGCTAGACCCTGCAGCCACAACATGTGCTTTCCCATTAAAACAAAAAAATTACATTTGGGATTATTTTAACTGATTTAAACCAACACTGATTTTGTGTTGTGAAACATAGTTATGTAGCCTATTCTTTGTTTTTACTGTACTGAAACATTTGGTATCATACACACTTTTCACACATTTTATATCAAGTATGTGTACTGTAAATTTATCTTTCGTTTACTATAATATTATACTCATGATTCTTGTTTGAAGTACTGGATATTTCATCTGTATTTTAATACAGACATCATTTTTAATAGTAATAGGTGTTTTATTTTCATTTTATTCACTCTTTTAACCACTCCTTACTGCTAAAAGTAGTCATATATATATTTATTGTGCCACTTCCAGTTAGTTTGGATTTTCGTCAATCTGGACTACGTCAGGTTCTGCCAAGTCCAGATTAGTAGGACTCTAACAAACAATACAATTTATGACTAAAAAATATTACAGTACTTGAAGTATTATACCAAGCTATGCAAGCGTAACATCAACTATGTCAGTAACCAGGAAAGAAGAAAATAAACATAAAGGTGTGTATGCAGATTCACAAGATAAAGCTAAACAATTTCTTGCAGATCGATATAAAAATAATTAAAATATGATAACTTGGTTGTCATTATTAACCAAAAAAATTTAATTGACAAAATTAATAATACAGAGAATGTTAATAATTAAGTTAATAATTATATAGAATGTGGTGTGTGTGTGTGTTAGTGACACAAACACACATGTATACACTATCCTGAAAAACAATTCACTCCAAAATAAAATTTAATGTGCTACAACACAATTTAATGCTAACAGAATTAAATCTGGCATTTTCACATTTCAAAATACAATGAGAAAATTTTCTACTACATTAATGCTCAATGATACAGAAAAACCAAGAAAATGTTATTTGTATTTTAATAATAATTTACTTTTACACGTTTCTTTTATTGTATTTAACTCTACTGTACTATAAAAACTTGACAGCTGCAAATCAAATGGTACATGCTATAGAAAATAAACTTTCATATTTACTACTTTGTGATGTTATTAAATTTGTTTCTTCTGCAAGTAGTGTAATTTTGTAATTCTTTTTTTTTTTAAATATACAGTATATATTTTTTAAAAAGAATATACGAAATTACACTGCTTGCAGAAGAAACAAATTGAATAACATCACAAATTATATAATTACTGCAAGAAACGTCGAGTTAACTATATAGAAAATGATGGATATTTACTACTATATAGTTTCTACATTATTGTACTACTACTCTCATACATATAAAGATTAGTTATCTGATGGCAAACAGAAATTATAATTATCAAACACAAATAATATATAATACCACTCATTAAAATAACTGCACCTATAATATAAACAAAAACTATAGGCCTATATGCATTGATTCTGATAGGTAAGTGTTAAAAAATGCTTTACCACGCTAAGAAAACCATGTGCATAGCAGTAATTTGTCATGGGCTAAAACTGACGTAAGGCTGTCAGTACAAATAACAATAATAATCATAAGAAACAATCCATGAATGTTTCAGGTTAGGTTACCAATCTCACAATTGTAACCCAGAGGTGCAGCTACAGAATGACTTTTACATGATTTGGTCCCCGAACCTAATGGTGATTATAAATGTTGGTTCTACTGTATTAATTACTCTTTCCATGACTTTGCAAGAGCATTCTATAGCTCTGATTGATCATTTACAATGGTTTGAATCTGAAATACTTTTTAATATAGTAGTTACTTTTTCATAATAAACTTAATTTAGTGTATATTTTCAAATAGGCCTAATAAAAGACATTAGTTATCTGAATTTTATTATAACCAATGTCTACTTTGTGAATAATAATCGTGTGTACAATTTCTTCACAAGTTGTGAGATATGTACGTATCTGCATACAAAAGTTAAAATTTTCATACTGATAATAATCCGTATATATATAGAAATCTTTTGATTTGAAAAGACAAAATAAAAATGACAAACATACTAAATTAAGTTCACATATTTTTACATTATTCTTTAAGTTTTTGATCTATAATATCACAGTCTAATGTAATATCTCCAAATAGTCCTTTCCTAAATCCTTCTACAAAGTTGAAAGCAGTACTATGTATATCTGGTACCATAAGATAACGTCCATCTACTTTAACTTTTATATATCTATTTAAATAGACAGATGCCAATGTTAAAACTTCACTAATATGGTCACTAGCATCTGGTAATCCCAAGTAATCAACATAACGATAATTACCACTTTTGTTGAGCCAAAATAACAGGTAATCTGCAATTAGTTCTATACCCACTTGTTCATCTGGAATTGTTGCACATAAAGCTAATTTCATGCCAGTGTTAACATTTGGTACACTTGGTGTTAGAATACCTGGAGTGTCCAACATATATATTAATGGATCTTCACTAATTTTAATTCTTGTCGCAACACTTCGAGTTATACCTGCCTTTGCTCCTACAGCTGCTGCACTTCCTCTTCTGAGATATCTATTCCTTAGAATATTAATAAGTGATGATTTACCAACGTTTGGAACTCCTATGACCATAATACAGAATTCTTTTTCTTCGTTACGATTAAATCTACAGTTTGAAGTAATTAAGTTTTTAACTAAAGGTATTATTTTCGCTACACCTTTACAACCTACATCTTTGCAGTTCGTAAATAAAACATTTTTAGTGCCCCGTTTTTCCAACTCTTTCTGTACAATGTTTTTATAACCTTGATCGGCTAGGTCTGCTTTGTTATATACTAATATATGTGGCCGCAATCCACTTACAGTCTTAATAAAGTTTGGATTTCGTCCAGAAAAAGGGATTCTAGCGTCGTGTACTTCTATTAAACAATCAACGGATTTTAATTTTTGCTGCATCTGTTTGATACCTTTTTCCATATGCCCAGGGTACCATAACAAATGAGTCTTGTCTGGGACTTTGAATTGTGTTCGGAAATTCTGAGCTGCACACAGCACCGTCTTCAAATTTACCATTTTCTGCTGTCTTGACGTAAATGAAGTACACACGTTCCTTATCAATTTATAAAAACACGTTTTACACATAACCCTACATTCAACTTATAACACGTTAATTTTCCAACCTTTAATTGACGCTCTCAATAATCGTTAATAACATACGACTACTTCAATATATAAATGAGAATATAAATATGTAGAAAATTAACACGAAATGATCCTTACTGTACAGGATTTATTAAGAACACACATTTTTCAATACGCACAACTTCTTTTCAACTGTTCAATGATAGGTTATGGTACGCAATCCGTACTACACGGACAAGACTCCCACTGGCACTTTCCCGGTAAAGATATAAACAAGGTATAACAGTGATATAATATTTAAATTAAAGTAAGCAGTTAAATTTACTATAACTTTAAATGTAGTGTCAGTAAAACTACAAATATTTCTTCAGTTTTAAAATAACACGTAGTATTAATATCCAATTTACATTTGTAATAAAATTACGGACAACTTAAAATTATACAATTTAAAATGAGCCTCTGAAGAAGCCTTTTAAAGGTGAAAGCCGGTTTAGGCTGTAAGGTAAAACTACGATTTTACTTATAAAAAACTTAAAGTGTTCCGAGTCGTTAGTACAATAGTGATATTTAGTAAAATTATACAATACGAAGAACGTGCGTTTTTTAACACCTCTGCTTTAATTATGACAAACTTGATTCATAATTAGGAACTTCTTAATAACCTGTAATTTTACATTTGTTTGTTGGTAAAAAGTTGTCAAACTTCTACCCACTGAAAATAATTCCAACCAATGAAAACAGTTCTTCGCAAATTCCTAGAAGTTTCAGCCAATCAAAACAGCCCCTTTAAAACATTCCAAAACTTGTTACTTTATACATCATGGCTTCTTAACTTTGTTTTATTTTTATGGATAGTATTGTGTTCGTTGTTTTGTGTGAGGATGTGCAGTCAGGTAACAGTGTAGTCGTATTATTTGAGTATGTGGATTACATTTGATCTGCGGTTTCATGTGTGAATCTCAACTGACTTTTTCGTAAGTAAAGATATTATTTTTTTATGTTAAGGTGTATACTTTAAAGGGGTTATTTGAAAGGGCGTAAGCCGCGCATTATGAATGAAACGGTATTGCAGTAAATTTAAAACAAATTTGGGACATTTACTTCATTGTACGGAAGTTATATAAGTCATAGCATCAAATAAAAAATAGATTTTTTGTGGTGCTTTCAAAGTTTTATTTAACCTTGTAAGTAACTTTTGTAAATATAAAATTTATGTATTGCATTTAGAGTAATTTACTTATGAACAGAGTGTGGAATGGAAACTCTTATAGTAGGCCTACCTGTAGTAACTCCTACATACAATACATATTAGTAGAAAACATCCTACAGCATAATAATAAGCTCATTGTTGCACGCACCGTTTGAATATAAGGTATTGGAAATTTTCTTAGGATAACGTGAAGGTTTTGAATAGTTATTTTTATGAAGTAATAGTTACAGATAATTATTAAATATCGATTACTATTGTTTTAGTAGTGAGATGTTGAATGTTCATTTTGATTCCACATTGTACAGTCTCCAGTTAAATAATAAGATGGTATGTTTTCTCATTTTCCAAGATTCTTTAAATGGATATAAGAAGTCAATGGATAGTACACCTAGTTGAAAAAACAATATGTTTTGAGTTTTGCCAATAAAAGACAGGTTGTTATTGTTAAATTTTTGTGTATGATATATAGGCTCATAGATTCAGACCACCATATTGAGCCAAAATGAAGAAAATAACTACAGTAAAATTGTTGCCTTTATCTATTTTATTTGAGTATCCAAATTTACCATGTCTTTGACCAATTTATGAACATTAGTAAAATGATGTACTTATAGTATCTGACTTTGTTACTTACGTCAATATAACTGTTTCCATGCAAGTGATTTTGTGGACATTGACTGATATAATATAGGTTATTTAAGTTAGGTCTTCTACTAGTTTGAGAGTCTTACTGAAATTGAGCATACGTTATATACATCTCTTCATATTTCCATCATGTGTGCAGGGGAGTGTGTATTTTTAATCAAACGAAGTAAAAGATGCTTTATACATCTGGATACATAATTGCCATTGTGGGACTCTCCAGATATAGGTTTACACACTAAAAACTCACTTCTTAAACACACCTTATTTATGACAACCTCACATGACTACTGACAATAATTTGTGGTCTCGGCCAAAGTTTTTACTCTGAGATGATGTCATTCTTCAGGTATGACATGGATTTTACAGTCACCTCATTGTAGTGCCACTGGCTTTGCTTGGGTTTCCTTTGTAGCCTTTCTGCATGTCAGACCTCGTTAACCACAAATACACACACTGCATTCCATATGCCTGTGTATGCTGCCAGCATAAATCCTACAGCACTCTCTGGAGTCAATGGTTGTTGTGGGAATGTGCCTGAACTCTTCTTAACACCTTGAAGTGGGAGAGGGAACTCTTGAAGAATACATGCCCCACATCCTCAACCACATTTGGACAGTAAGGGTTGATCACATGGACAATCATCCATGATCCCACAAAACCTGTATTAGGGTCTGTCCATGGTAACTCACGTTACATTCTGACTTGATACTGAGTACATTTTTATTAATTAATCGCTTCAAACAACAACAAGAAGCATAAATTCTTTTTCAGAAAATTACTCATTGTTACCTGGAAAGTCACCCATAATTTCAAGTACTTAGTTAATTTTATTACCCTTATTTTAATTTTCTAAAACTGGTAACTCGCGTTACAGAAGTTGGACATTCAATGCCCAATTCCTCTATAGAAATTCAATGACCATTTTATGCTCTGATAAAAAACAGTAGTGTTTCTTGTGTAACACAGAAATGTAGTTCTGTGAACCTATACTTAATTCATGTTCCATAAGGAAATGGAAGTATGGTCATGGCGAAAAAAATTGTGTTCGAGATAATGGCAGATTCTGATTGTACTACCATCAAAACATGAAAAAAAGTCATTTTTTGAAAAGTGTCTGTGTGTGTGTCTGTGTAGAATTTTTTCTATGGCAAACGATAACAGCTGCAAATTCAAACAATCAAATAATTTTTTGCATACAGCCCTGAATTGTAGAGGACTCTTAAGGCCTATTGTTTTTGGTGAAGATCGGTTAAGGGAAAGGGGTAGTTTACCTGCAACATTTTACGTTTTAACAAGAGTAAAGTGCTTAATTTTGATAAATAAAGTATCCTGAAAAGAAGGTCATAATAATCCACTGTAGAAAGGTAGATGAAATATCTATAAATGAAAAGGGTAGTTGAAGGGGGGAGGGTGTATTTTTTTATGAATTAAAATGGTAGTTGATGATGGAGGAGGTAAATTTTTATAAGTTTTATATGTGTAATACGTTATTGACAACAAAGAAGTAGTTTCTATGGAAACATTTCATTTCACTTTAACAAAATTCTATATTTTTCATTTTAATTTAAATCACGTATGAGTGAAAATATATCATTCCTGGCAGGCAAGCATATCTCAGTTATGTAATGTTTACTTTTCCAAAGTTTTATTATTGTGATTACCGCAATAAAAAGGCTGGCAGGACACACACACACACACAAAATTCGTGTTATTTCTGGCCTCACTCATGTTTATTTTATTATGTTTGCACGCCTTTTAAATGGAAAGTGCCGAAATCCACACCAACACAATGTGTACAAGCCGAAAAGGTGGACATCAATTTGCTTCCTGTGGATCGCTGGGCAGTGTTGTATTAAAGCAATTAATACAATCTGTGTACTTATTTCTATTATGATATGAGAATTATAAACTAATATGTGCATGTGTGTATGTATGAAAATATATAAATATTTTTCTCCTTTGGAAAATTGTTTGCTCCTCCTTGAAATTTGACCTCCCTGATGGCTAGTTATTTACTAGCCTGTGTGGAATATAGCGTTATGACATGAATCAGAATGGTGAGTGTTAAACAGGAGACGCAAACGTATTAAGGAAGAAATATTTGCTGATAAATTTATAATTATACGGGTGAACAGACTATTCATTCAGGAAATCAGAAGACAAATGGAAAGAAAAAAATCAAGACTTTTTTAAAAAAGAAAAATGACTAGTATAGTATTGACAGGAAAGACTTTGATAACATTATAGACATCCCTCGGCCCCTCACTGCGAGAGTCCAATTTCATTACAGGAATCAGATCGCAGCTACCTTTAGCTAGCTCTTCGTTCGACCTACAGACAGTTTATCCAAAAGTACAGTCCTTCCTCACGAAGGTTGAGGATAGTCTTAATCCACCTGACATGGTGGTACCATTTTAGCTGATAACGTAATTTTTTCAGAACTCGAGCATCCACTTAATTAATTAATATTTAAATGATTTTAAATATAAATTTTAGGACATGGAAGTCATGTATGGTTCTCCATACCGATTTTTTTTCAATGAGATTGAAACTTTCTTCAATCATATTGAAATTAATTTATGTGTGTGTGAATTGTCCAAATGAATGAAGTGGTCCAGTTCTTAAGATTTTTCAGTATAGCTACTATTATGTACCTTTGTTTTAATTTAATTAATACGTATATAACTGTGGTTTAATTTAATTTTAATTAGGCCTAGGCTGTTTTTTTTAATTGTAGATACGTTTTTTTGTAATTTTAGGTGAAAGTAAAGATTTGTCTAGTAAATGAATAACAAAATATCTAGAATAAGCAAACATTTTATTTAGCAAACACTTTTTACAATAAAATATTTATTTAATTACATAGTGACAACATTTTTCTTAAGTATACTAAATTGAAGTAGTGATTACAGTTCTAAGATGTACTTAATTTTTTGTAAAGCCACAAAATAACTACATTTCTTTAATAGATATACATTTTCCAAATGAGTAATACATTCTATTTCCATTCATTTTAATTTTAGGGAAGGGCAGAATTTTTAAAATTTGCTTAAACTTTACAAAGGTCAAGTCTAATTCATCAGTTTTTAAAATTTTATTGCCTTTTGCATTTTCCAAAGTCATTATTTTTACGTCTCAAAATAATGTTTTTTTTTTTTTTTGTTTGGAGAACTCTACAGTAAGAAAGCAACAATTTTTTTCATTTTTTTTTTGTGGGGGTACAGACAATTCTGACTACAGTCATCTGTGTCAGAATCATCTGAGCTTGATGAATAAACTTGGTGGTAGATAGGAACTCTTTTTTGGCGTTCATAGATAGATATGCTTGCTAAATCTGCAATATTGGGATTCTGATCACCTTCTGAGACTGACTTTTTGAACAATTTATTTGCAAAAGAGTGTGGGGTCTTGAGAGAATTCTTTGTCCAAGTCATCACATGTACTTTGGAAATACCTCGAACAACAGCAGCCTCTTCAAATACAGTGTGAGTGTCCAGTTGCTTATTAATCAAATCGATATCGTCACTAGCCATAAGTATAACTACAATGTTACTAACCTCATGAGAAACTTTAAAAAATTCAGATGCATTTTGCACAATATTCTTTCTACTTGAAACAGCCTGTCATACCTGCCATTTCACTGACCCTCCAATTCCATCTACAGAGCCCTTACCATGTTATTAGTTGCAAAATAATTTCAAATAATTTTTTTCTTACAAATATCTTGAATAGTCTTCAAACTAGCAGCAATGTATTAGTTTTTAAATTCAGAACTAGATCCATCAGACCATATTCTTACACTTTTACTTCATCAGGAATATTATTTAATAGTTTTGACACGTACACAGTAATGGTGTCCTTTGTATGATCTAAATTGTCTGAAACAATAACATATGGTTTTGCTTACCATGGCAGCAAACGCTGCTGGTGAATACCTGCAGTTGTTTTCAATGGTAACTTTGAACTTCTTGTTGCAAAATACACGAGTAATTTTCTGAGAAGTCTACCTGGACTAGCACAACTTTTTTATTATGTTCTTTTGACAAGGTCAGTGACTGGTCAGTTTGATAACTCTTTGCATGTTCTCTTTTTGTGTAGACATGTTGTAAAAATTGACTAGAGATTGATGTAGTATACACTCCAAGTTTTTCTGCTCCACCTTTTTCTATGATTTTACGAAGACTACCATCAGAGAGTTCTTTTGAAACAACCCATTTAATATCATTTGAAACATCATTATATTCTTCTAAAATTTCTGACATCGATGTTTGGAGATTGTGTTTACAACTGTCACAGTCACTTAGCCAGCATTTTTCTGTTGGTGGTGATCAGAGATTCTTATCCCAGAAAATCTCTTTGTATTTTGCAAAAGAAGGAAAAGTATTGTATACTGCATTTACTGCTCCTATGAAATTCTCATGATATATATGTAAACATACATCGTGTGGCAATTTATTACACGTTTTAATATGTTGTGGTTGGAATTCACTGAACTTGCTTTTTATAAATTTTATTTCTTCATTTTCTGCACAAAATAAAGCATATGTTTAATGAATTACTGAGTAAAGATGTCGAGCTTGAATTTTTTCTTTGATGCCATTTTCTTTGACTGCCACAACATCTTTAATACCTGGTGCTTTCCAACCAATATCACACTCATAAATGGACTTCATGTTGTCGACTACATAGGAAATTATGGACAATGAACTCACAGGTCTGTCAGCACTAGCACAGGTCTTCAGTTGTCCTACTTCACTGCAAACAATTGACTGAAATAGGTTTCTAACAATAAACCTTTTCTTTGTTGGTGACTTTAGTAATGATTTGTTTGCTCGAGTTAGGGCCTTTCCAAGAGAACATGGATTTTTGAATGGAGAACTTTTATTGCTATAAGCCTCTTTTTCTTGTTTTTAACTTTCTATGCCGAGTTACTCTTACCTTTGTTCTTTTTATTTCTTCTAAAAGAATGGCTATGGATGGAGGAAATAGGTAATGGCTTACCTATTTCCTCCTTGTTTTCTTAATCTGTAGTCTTTGTTTTGGTTTATACTCCTCATATTTTTCTGCAGCTTTAAGTTTCTCCCATCCTCTTTTCATTTTCTCTGCTGCTGTTATCGCTTTCTGTAAATGAAAATAAAATAAAAACAGTTAGCACTATAGTAATTTGCTGTAAGATGGGCCTAGTAAAAAATAATGTTAATTCAAGTATTAGGTATCTAGACTAATCATTTAGTAAATAATACCTGAATTAGACAAATACGCTTCTACATGAAAAAGAAGCAAAATTTGTAAATAAGTAAAAATAAGATTAGGTTATTGCAAAATTGATCCAGTTAATGTGTATGACCACGTATTTAATAAAAGGAAATTACAAACAACAGCAATATAAATAATCCATTAACTTTAAGCAGAATACGTAGACATGATAATGAACAGGAGAAATGGTAACTCGCGTTACAAATATTAAAGCCAGTATAATGCAAATTTAAGAATTAATAACTTTTTTTTAAATAGTTCTATAGTATAATGCAAATTTAAGAATTAATAAAATTTTTTAAAAATAGTTCTATTACTTAAAACAATAGAAGAGGAGCTGTATTTTTAAAAATATACAATAAATATTACACACTCTACAGAAACACGTTTTTTTTTGTACCGTAACTCATGTTACAGTATGTCAACATATTTTCATAAAGCTACTTACTTAAAATAAAGACAAAAAAGAAAAGAGATACTGTAATAGTTAATATGTTTCTTCTGTCTTCAAATATTCTCTTTCTTATTTGTAATAAAATATATTCACTTCTAAACCAAGATCAAATAACTCTGAAACAACTCAACATGTTTGTAACCTCAAAACATTTCCTAATTGCAAGAAAATAGAAAGTTGCCTCCAGATTTTGCAGTGGTGCCAACATTTAGCAACTAATTTACTTTGTAGAAATTTCAAGTATTTTTCTTAGTAATATTTGCTTAAAGCAAAATATTAATTTTTGTCACCTATGCCCCAATTCTCATGGACAGACCCATTAGGTGAAAAGTAACCTCTCTATGCAATCTATTTATTCACGTTTCTATACGTGGTATAAGGTGATGAGTTAATCTATCTGTCAATGGATCTGACCAGATCACCACACACCACACTGTACTGCAATGCAGATAAAACTTGTGAGGTAAGTAGTAGTCTTCTGCCTTATCTTGGCCCTTCAACATTGGACATTAACAGTGCTGTACCAGCAACAACCTTAATGCTAGTATGCCAGTACAATTCATAACAGTGATTCTATAGTGTATCATCATGAATACTGGATGCAGGGCTGAGACTTAATTGTGTAATTGTCAGCTTGAAGTGTAACTGTTTCTATTTTCATCCTATGAGTTATTAGAACTGCATTGTTTTGCTTTCAGCCAACACTAGTACAACCAGTCTTACGTGCTGTGTTTGACATTATAGCTTCACCAAAAAGATTAGTGACTTTTTGTAGATATTTTGTGATGGTCATCTCTGATAAAGCTAGTTTGTCATTGCCAGGAAGGACCATCCTCAGTTGTCCATCATATAGTATCCCACTGCTTCAGGCAAAGTACCTGTGGTATTCTTCAATGACTCTATGATCCTTAAGACTGCCCTCTGTACTGTATTTGAGGGCCCTGTGACTGAGGTAGTCTGGATCCATCTTGAGGTACAGTGGTATACAGTGGCTCCCAAATGCAGTCTCAGTTGGTTGAGGTGAAGACAATCTGAATATTGTAACGTTACATAACCCATACCCAAAAATGATAACGTAATCACCCCACTATAAAGGTCAGAAATGGGTATTATATACCTAGTTATAGATTACTTTGTATTATAAAACACTATAAACTATACTAAGTGACATATAGGGTACAAAGTGAGATATAGTGTACACAGTGAGAAAGTAAGTGGTTAAAGAGGAGCATCTCACAGATTTATACTGTAGATAGAGAAACAATTAACTGTAGCAGTAGACAATATTGCTACTGACAAATTCTGTATTTTGTTTGTATTTTGTATAATTTGTATTGTGTAGGCCACAAAGGTCTTGTACCTAGGTATAATTTTTATGTTTAATATAATCATTGTGTTTAAATATAAGAAAAAACCCAGGGTTAAATATAAAATAATACTATATAAGTAAGATGGCAGAGGAAAATAGTTTAGTGTAAGGATACTTTAAGCAAATAATAAATAAATACAATTGAAGGAAATCGAAATATTAAAGACCTATGTATAAGTTTAAGAGAAAATAGAAAGAAAACCCCTATATAAATTAATTTGGATTATAAACAAAGGTTAAAAAGGATTTTTTTCTATAAATAAGAAATAAATTGATAATAATTAAAAACAGCCTATATACTCAAAAGTATATAGATTCACCAATAAAAAATCATATAAAAATTCTTGGTTACTAACAGTAACCAACTAACAAGATATTGTTAATTGTTAAAACGATTGGAAAAAAGGAACGTTTGAAAAAAAGTAATGCCTTTTTAAATTGTAAAAAAACCTAATGAATACTTTTGGAAATAGTGCGAAATTTAATAAAAATTAACGAGTGATGTCCACCTTATGTTAGAACTCCTTCAAGTATCAACCTTCACGTCCTTTATTTGATGAAACTTCAAAATATTCAACTACCAGTCCAGGCCTAGTTTGACTACACTCCGAGATTTTTGGTGAGACCGTATCTTATTAAAAATTAACTAAATTACAAATCAACTATAACTTCAATACTAGAAACAGCACCATACAAGCAAACACTTCAGGAAAAGAGGTGAAACAAACTTTATTAATTTTTGTTAACCAAAAAACCTTCATAACGGAACTTAGTGCGCTTTCAGCATCCATTAAATAATTCCGTGTTTGTAGCAAAGAACATAACCTGTATTCTGGCGGATAAACCCGGAACTACATACTAAAGAAAAAAAAATTTCTTTGTATATAAATATAATCAAATTTTTTTGTATGTAAAGCTCAGTATTTTATTATTCATTTCTGACCGTCTCATAACACAAAAACTTACCATTAACCCTGGGAATTTAATAAATTAATTCTTTATTGTTTTAATATTTTATCAAGGACAAAATTATTTTGTTATAATTTCTATGTTTACTAAATAAGATCGAACCAATGTTGTGTTGACAGGGAGAATCGATTATAACTTTTTGTATTGGGAGAAGATAAAATCAGTGTATTTGATAAATAAATACCCTGAATATTTTGTTATAAATAAAATGTGTATTATTTCTCGTAGAGGGTAGTTGTTACAGAGTTTCAGGAGACAAAGAAGAGGACGGACAGCCGGAAAAATATTACCGATAATTGGTGTTAATTTAACCTCAAATTGGGTTGCAGACTTCAAAATCAGCTGGTTTCATGAGCGGAAAAAATATAAATTAAGTAATTGTATACTCAGAGAATAATACCTTTGGCCCTCTCTCTCTCTCCTAACAACTTCGTTGAATTCTCCCAAATCACACACTCTCGATTTCTGTTTCTTTTGTATAATTTAAGTTGAACATAAATTATAACGGACACTGAACATTTACAAATACAAGCAATAAAGGATTAACAGTGACTCTCATGAAAGCGAGATTCTCGAGGAGAATAAATAGACTCTGAGAGAGTTTAAACGCGAGACGTTACAGAATGGCACTAACATAAAATAAAGAAATAATTTCAGTGACGATCGCAAAAGGTACTAAAGACTCCTCGAAGATTTGAAACACGAGACGTTACAAAAATGGCGCCCAACGTGGGGCTTAATTAGGAAAGCTTAATAAATAAACGATACTTTCCCGATACCCGCCAGACGTTACAGAATGGCGAACCCAACATTGGGGCTTTTAAATGTTCAAAAATATAAACTATAAGTAACAGTCGAGAGAAATACGTTAAAAAATGGCGCTCAACGTAAAAGGGCTTTAATTAGGAAAGAAATTTTGAGATATTGAACAAAATAATATAACAAAAAATCTAATTATCGTCGGCAGCTATGAGAAAACAAGAAATGCATAATACCAGAGGCAGATCGAAGAAGAGGGCAGAAGAAAAGGAGAAGGAAGAAGGTGGACAGGAAAGAGAGATAGAAATAGTCACGGACAGTGAAAGGGAACAAGCAATGGGTGATAAAGAAGAAACCGAAGTAATCACAAACACGGAAAAGGAAAGAGTTGAAGAGGATGCCCAAGGGGACCAACCAGATAAAGCGGAAGCCAGAAGAGAACCAGATTGGCAAGAAATGATGAGGCTAATGATGGAGAAAATAGATAGTATTAAGGAAAGCAATAAACAAACAATGGCAGAACAATTTAGTAAACAGGAGCAAAAATTTGATAAAATAAATGAAAATTTTAAGGAAAATAAGGAAAACTCAAGGAAACAAAATGAAACCTTGAGCGAAAAATTTGACAAAATAGATGAAAACTTTAGGAAACAGGAGGAGAACTCAAGGAAGCAAAATGAAACTTTGAGGGACAGTTTAAAACAAATTGAGAAAATAAACGAAGAAAGTTTAAAGCGGATTGAGGGTAAGATGGAGAAGTTCAATAAGGAGATATGGGAAACTTTCGGGGAG
The DNA here is from genome assembly GCA_034769895.1 of Magicicada septendecula. Taxonomy (NCBI): domain Eukaryota; kingdom Metazoa; phylum Arthropoda; class Insecta; order Hemiptera; family Cicadidae; genus Magicicada; species Magicicada septendecula. The sequence goes on from CM068368.1 coordinate 452,774,316, forward strand.
AAGTTTGAAAATGTTAATACACTTAGCCAAAAAGCAGATGAATACAACGAGGAGACAAATAAGCGAATGGACAGTAGTTTCAATAATTTGGATGAAACATTAGACAGCACTTCAGAATGTATTAAAGTAAGTCCGAATACAGTAAGAGAGCATGAAGGAAATAGAAATTAGGGAATACCAAGGTGTAATAGTATTGGAAAATAAAAATAGCCACAACAAAGAGGAAAATCAATACTTGGAAAAGAAGATCAAGAAAATAAGAAAAACATGTAGAAAGAAAATCATAAATACAAGGGAAGAATGGGAGATGATTACAGGTGGATTAATTAATGCATTTAACCTCCCAATTAATGAACAGAGGGAGTTAATGAAGTTTAGACCTCAGGTAAATGTGTCGACGATTGAAGTGCATCAGAAGATATTAGTCAGATCATCAAGATGGAATATATCATTAAACATTTTGGTAAATCATCCAGAGGAAAGAGGGAATGGAATGCTATTAAAAATGAGTGAATATGTTATGGCAGAGGAGGTGCAATACCTGTTAGTTAAAAAGGAACAAACAATAACGGAAGACCGGTACTTAAGTGAAAGTTTCATAGCAGCAAAGTGGGAGAGCCGGATGGTAAGAAGATTATCAAGGAGAGAATTAATTCCGAACACCCCAGTAATCCGAGAAAAGGGAGTACCTGAGTTAATGGATCATGGTTAAACTAAACGATAACCAACCAGAAAAAGGGGACTGATTTTCTGAAAACCGACCAAGCAACCCATTGGAATAAAAACCCCAAAATTCAAAAAGTATGTAAGTGCAACTTACTTAAGATATTTTGCAACAATTTGATTTGATAAAAACAATGTGTAAGTACAACTTACTTTAAATGTTTCGAAACAATATAATTTAAAATAAGAAGACAAACCACCAAGAAAATGGCAGAACAGATTATTAAATAATATTTATAAAGAACTGATGTAAAATGGAATGATAGGAAAAATAATATTTTTGATGGTAACAAACAGAAGAATAAATAAATAAATAAAAACAATTAATGGTAATGTGCTCAAATAAGAAGAATAACGAATAATTTAATAACTACAATGAAGCTGAAGGAGGATAATAATTAATACAATAATAATTTAGAATCTCTTGGAATTGAAGATGATATAAGAAGAAATGATACGGAGAAAATATGTCACAAGAAGGAAAGTTAAAAGGATTTTAAAATAATGTCTATCAATAATGTTATATGCTATTAGTTAATGAAAAAGAAGAAGGAATCAAGAAGAAAAAGAAATATATAATTAAATGCAAACAGCAACAGTATGAAGAATCCCAAAAGTGTTTAGTATTAGTCGCTGATCGACTACTTATAAGTTTCTTATTATAATGAATTGACCGTAGAAATGTTGCGGCAATAATTTTCCTGAGCAGGGATGATGTTCCCCTGGTCTCGGAAGGTGTAAGGATGGACAGCGGAGTAATGGACCCAAAAGTGGCCACCCGAACTGAACCACCGCACAGGATAGGGAAAAATGTTAGGGAAATTGAATATTTAAGGGATAATTATAAAATAGCTGAAAAAAGATTGATATTAGATTCCAGAAGCATGAATGTAGAAAATAGAAGGAAGATAGCCGACAGAAGCTTAATTGAGAAAGCGAATTTATAGAAGTAAATAGAAATATAAGTGTTAAAACAAGTTTTTTATGATTAGTGTGACCAGCCCTTATCAAGTAATATGTGGAAGACCACTACCCAGAGAAATAAATCATTGATGAATATGCCTCCAAGAGAGAGAGAGTGAGAGAGAGATGAATATAAAATCCAGCTTATTACCATTAACTGAATAACAGGTGTATAAACAATTAGAAAGGAAGATATTATGAAGATATAAACAAGAATATGAAGATTGAAGAGGTCAACATATTATTTTGAAACCAGTAAAACAAAAATAAACCTGTTCTAGTGGGGGGGGCTTTATGTAACGTTACATAACCCATACCCAAAAATGATAACGTAATCACCCCACTATAAAGGTCAGAAATGGGTATTATATACCTAGTTATAGATTACTTTGTATTATAAAACACTATAAACTATAACTAAGTGACATATAGGGTACAAAGTGAGATATAGTGTACACAGTGAGAAAGTAAGTGGTTAAAGAGGAGCATCTCACAGATTTATAGTGTAGATGGAGAAACAATTAACTGTAGCAGTAGACAATATTGCTACTGACAAATTCTGTATTTTGTTTGTATTTTGTATAATTTGTATTGTGTAGGCCACAAAGGTCTTGTACCTAGGTATAATTTTTATGTTTAATATAATCATTGTGTTTAAATATAAGAAAAAACCCAGGGTTAAATATAAAATAATACTATATAAGTAAGATGGCAGAGGAAAATAGTTTAGTGTAAGGATACTTTAAGCAAATAATAAATAAATACAATTGAAGGAAATCGAAGTATTAAAGACCTATGTATAAGTTTAAGAGAAAATAGAAAGAAAACCCTATATAAATTAATTTGGATTATAAACAAAGGTTAAAAAGGATTTTTTTCTATAAATAAGAAATAAATTGATAATAATTAAAAACAGCCTATATACTCAAAAGTATATAGATTCACCAATAAAAAATCATATAAAAATTCTTGGTTACTAACAGTAACCAACTAACAAGATATTGTTAATTGTTAAAACGATTGGAAAAAAGGAACGTTTGAAAAAAAGTAATGCCTTTTTAAATTGTAAAAAAACCTAATGAATACTTTTGGAAATAGTGCGAAATTTAATAAAAATTAACGAGTGATGTCCACCTTATGTTAGAACTCCTTCAAGTATCAACCTTCACGTCCTTTATTTGATGAAACTTCAAAATATTCAACTACCAGTCCAGGCCTAGTTTGACTACACTCCGAGATTTTTGGTGAGACCGTATCTTATTAAATAATCTTTATGGAGAACCATACATGACTTCCATATTCTAAGATTTGTATTTAAAATCATTTTCGAAATGAAATATTACCATAGAAACTACTTCTTTCTACTTACTGCTTCAGCCTTAACCACAGTACTGTGGTCACTAACATATACCACCTCACGTTATCGCACTCGATTTTCACTGATGATGGAAGTCGATGGCATTGCCGAAACGTCTGGTTTTGTAGAAAACATTGGACTACGGCCAAATATCCCGGGAAGGAATTTTAACAAAAACTACTTTGTTGCCGATAACGTTGTACACATATATATAAAAAATATGCATAAAATTAATGGCTTGTATAAGTTAATGATTGATCTCCATTAAGTAGTGCTCAAGTTTCCAAAGTTTTAATATTATGATGTCCGTAATTAAAACATCAGAGCAGGTTTAGTGTGAATGAGGGTACACCGTGGACTAAAATTTTCAACATTTCCTATTGAGCGTTGCTTAGAGTAAATTTGCGAATCTACAGTGTATGTTTCACAGAACAAACACGCGAAAAAGAAGGAGCGCTCCGAAGTCACTCATAGACCCTCAGCATCTTGCAGAGGGTTCATTCCCTAAAGACGAAAAGTCTATCTATGAATCGTTCCTCTGTAAACACGTGCAGTTACACTGCCCAGCGATCCACAGGAAGCAAATTGATGTCCATTTTTTCGGCTTGCACGCTTTATGTTGGTGTGGGTTTCGGCACTTTCCATTTAAAAAGCGTGCAAATGTAAGAAAATAAACATGAGTGAGGCCAGAAATAACGCGAATTTTGTGTGTGTGTGTGTGTGTGTGTGTCTTACCTGCCTTTTTATTGCTGTAGTCATAATAATAAAATGGAAACGTAAACATTACATAACTGAGATATGCTTACCTGCCACGAACGATATATAATTTTATACATGTACGAGGTGTGTTCAAAAAAAGACCGAACTATTTGTGTAGCACGTCAACTAGCGCATAGAGCGAGCTGCAGAATTAAGTGCTGCTAGCGACAGGTTTTGACGCCTGAATGCCGTTTTCTCTGTTCCGTCACGATCTTCAGTCTTCGAGCTACTCGCGCTGTAGTGGGCACGGGCACACACCGTCCGGCGGATTTATAACGAAGTGAGAATGAAGATCTTAACACAACGTGTGTGTATAAAATTTTGCTGCTGACTTCGTAAAATCTTTACAGAGCTATTTCCATTGTCTTCCAAAGTTTTCATTACCATTTGCATTGGTACGCAGTTGTTGACCGATTTCAAAACGGGTCTCTTTCTGATCGTCGTCAACAAACACAGTAAGAATTTTTCAGTAATACGATACATTTAAATTTTTCTATCAGAATTTAATTTTACGATCTTAAATGGATTCTGTCAGAAAGTATCGGCATTTAAACGATGATTTACAATTACCACATCACTAGCTCTCTTCCCATGATCTTTGATATCGCTTTGATCTGCACTGACCATAGTTTTTCCCTCTTTAAAAATTCTTAAAGTAATCGTTCGCCTCACGCAGGCTTCCGCGTATGCTTAATTGAAAACCAGAATGTCTCTGAAAAGTTTTAACCTAGTTTTGCTGCAAAATTTCATACGCACACGTTGTTCTCGCGGTCTTTCTTAATCGCTTTGTCACTAATCCGCCGGCCAGCGTGTGCACGTCCCCACTCAATGTGATATACCTCAAAGACTACTGCTAATAGCGGAACACAATAAGTGGTAGTTTGTTGTCAAAAACTATCGCTAGGTGCGCGCAAAGTCGCGGCGCGTCGTTTGTGCGGATTGATGTGTTACTCAAAAAGTTTGGTCTTTTTATGAACACACCTCGTATATTAACTCATACATAATTTACATTAAAATGAAAAAATTATAATTTTCTTGCCTGGCAACAAAATTATTTTATTTTTAACAATTACCATTGTTTGAAAAAGTTTAAACGCATTTTCAAGTACTTTACTGTTGTTAAAACGTAAAAGGTTGCAGGTAAACTACCCCTTTCCCTTAACCGATCTTCACCAAAATCGAAAATCCTTGAGATCTCTACAATTCAGGGACGTATGCAAAAAATTATTTGATTCTGTTTGAATTTGCGGCTGTTATCGTTTCCCATAGAAAATACGCTTGATAAAAAAACGTTGCAGGTAAACTACCCCTTCCCCTTAACCGATCTTCACCAAAAACAATAGGTCTTGAGTACTCTACAAATCAGGGCTGTATGCAAAACAATATTTGATTCTGTTTGAATTTGCGGCTGTTATCGTTTGCCATAGAAAATACCCTTGTTAAAAAAACGTTGCAGGTAAACTACCCCTTTCCCTTAACCGATCTTCACCAAAAACAATGGGTCTTGAGAACTCTACAATTTAGGGCTGTATGCAAATAATCTTTTGATTCTGTTTGAATTTGCGGCTGTTGTCGTTTGCCATAGAAAATACTCTTGTTAAAAAAAACCGTTGCAGGTAAACTACCCCTTTCCCTCAACCGATCTTTACCAAAACAATAGGTCGTGAGTACTCTACAAATCAGGGCTGTATGCAAAAAATTATTTGATTCTGTTTGAATTTGCGGCTGTTATCGTTTGCCATAGAAAAAAATCTACACACAGACAGACAGACACACAGACAGATAGACACACAGACACACACACAGACACTTTTCGAAAAACGACTTTTTTCATGTTTTGAGTGTAGTACAATCAGAATCTGCAATAATCTCGAACACAGTTTTTTTTGCCATCACCATACTTCCATTTCCTTAAGGAATATGGAAGTAAAATTAACTAAATTACAAATCAACTATAACTTCAATGCTAGAAACAGCACCATACAAGCAAACACTTAATTCCGTGTTTGTAGCGAAGAACATAACCTGTATTCTGGCGGATAAACCCGGAACTACATACTAAAGAAAAAAAAAACAAATATAATCAAATTTTTACTTCCATATTCCTTAAGGAAATGGAAGTATGGTGATGGCAAAAAAAATCGTGTTCGAGATTATTGCAGATTCTGATTGTACTACACTCAAAACATGAAAAAAAGTCGTTTTCCGAAAAGTGTCTGTGTGTGTGTCTGTCTGTGTGTAGATTTTTTTTCTATGGCAAACGATAACTGCCGCAAATTCAAACAGAATCAAATAATTTTTTGCATACAGCCCTGATTTGTAGAGTACTCACGACCTATTGTTTTTGGTAAAGATCGGTTGAGGGAAAGGGGTAGTTTACCTGTAACGTTTCATGTTTTAACAAGGGTATTTCCTATGGCAAACGATAACAGCCGCAAATTCAAACAGAATCAAAAGATTATTTGCATACAGCTCTAAATTGTAGAGTTCTCAAGACCTATTGTTTTTGGTGAAGATCGGTTAAGGGGAAGGGGTAGTTTACCTGCAACGTTTTTTTATCAAGCGTATTTTCTATGGCTAACGATAACAGCCGCAAATTCAAACAGAATCAAATAATTTTTTGCATACGTCCTTGAATTGTAGAGGTCTCAAGGACTTTCGATTTTGGTGAAGATCGGTTAAGGGGAAGGGGTAGTTTACCTGTAACGTTTCATGTTTTAACAAGGGTATTTCCTATGGCAAACGATAACAGCCGCAAATTCAAACAGAATCAAAAGATTATTTGCATACAGCCCTAAATTGTAGAGTTCTCAAGACCTATTGTTTTTGGTGAAGACCGGTTAAGGGAAAGGGGTAATTTACCTGCAACGTTTTTTTAACAAGGGTATTTTCTATGGCAAACGATAACAGCCGCAAATTAAAACAGAATCAAATAATTTTTTGCATACAGCCCTGATTTGTAGAGTACTCAAGACCTATTGTTTTTGGTGAAGATCGGTTAAGGGGAAGGGGTAGTTTACCTGCAACGTTTTTGTATCAAGCGTATTTTCTATGGCAAACGATAACAGCCGCAAATTCAAACAGAATCAAATAATTTTTTGCATACGTCCCTGAATTGTAGAGGTCTCAAGGACTTTCGATTTTGGTGAAGATCGGTTAAGGGGAAGGGGAAGTTTACCTGCAACGTTTTACGTTTTAACAACAGTAAAGTACTTGAAAATTCATTTAAACTTTTTGAAACAATGGTAATTGTTAAAAATAAAATAATTTTGTTGCCAGGCAATAAAATTATAATTTTTTCATTTTAATGTAAATTATGTATGAGTTGATATCTTTATATATATAATTCTTCTGTACGTGTGTATGTCACTGAACTCCTCCATGTATAAAATAATATATCGTTCGTGGCAGGTAAGCATATCTCAGTTATGTAATGTTTACGTTTCCATTTTATTATTATGCCTACAGCAATAAAAAGGCAGGTAAGACACACACACACACACAATTCACATTATTTCTGGCCTGACTCATGTTTATTTTCTTACATTTGCACGCTTTTTAAATGGAAAGTGCCGAAACCCACACCAACATAACGCGTGCAAGCCGAAAAAATGGACATCAATTTGCTTCCTGTGGATCGCTGGGCAGTGTAACTGCACGTGTTTACAGAGGAACGATTCATAGATAGACTTTTCGTCTTTAGGGAATGAACCCTCTGCAAGATGCTGAGGGTCCATGAGTGACTTCGGAGCGCTCCTTCTTTTTCGCGTGTTTGTTCTGTGAAACATACACTGTAGATTCGCAGCTTTACTCTAAGCAACGCTCAATAGGAAATGTTGAAAATTTTAGTCCACGGTGTACCCTCATTCACACTAAACCTGCTCTGATGTTTTAATTACGGACATCATAATATTAAAACTTTGGAAACTTGAGCACTACTTAATGGAGATCAATCATTAACTTATACAAGCCATTAATTTTATGCATATTTTATATATATATATGTGTACAACGTTATCGGCAACAAAGAAGTAGTTTTTGTTAAAATTCTTTCCCGGGATATTTGGCCGTAGTCCAATGTTTTCTACAAAACCAGATGTTTCGGCAATGCCGTCGACTTCCATCATCAGTGAAAATCGAGTGTGATAACGTGAGGTGGTATACGTTAGTGACCACAGTACTGTGGTTAAGGCTGAAGCAGTAAGTAGAAAGAAGTAGTTTCTATGGTAATATTTCATTTCGAAAATGATTTTAAATACAAATCTTAGAATATGGAAGTCATGTATGGTTCTCCATACCGATATTTTTGTATGTAAAGCTCGGTATTTTATTATTCATTTTTGACCGTCTCATAACACAAAGAACTTACCATTAACCCTGGGAAATTAATAAATAAATTCTTTATTGTTTTAATATTTTATCAAGGACAAAATTATTTTGTTATAATTTCTATGTTTACTAAATAAGATTGAACCAATGTTGTGTTGACAGGGAGAATCGATTATAACTTTTTGTATTGGGAGAAGATAAAATCAGTGTATTTGATAAATAAATACCCTGAATATTTTGTTATAAATAAAATGTGTATTATTTCTCGTAGAGGGTAATTGTTACAGAGTTTCAGGAGACAAAGAAGAGGACGGACAGCCGGAAAAATATTACCGATAATTGGTGTTAATTTAACCTCAAATTGGGTTGCAGACTTCAAAATCAGCTGGTTTCATGAGCGGAAAAAATATAAATTAAGTAATTGTATACTCAGAGAATAATGCCTTTGGCCCTCTCTCTCTCCTAACAACTTCGTTGAATTCTCCCAAATCACCCACTCTCGATTTCTATTTTTTTGTATAATTTAAGTTATACATAAATTATAACGGACACTGAACATTTACAAATACAAGCAATAAAGGAATAACAGTGACTCTCATGAAAGCGAGATTCTCGAGGAGAATAAATAGACTCTGAGAGAGTTTAAACGCGAGACGTTACAGAATGACGCTAACATAAAATAAAGAAATAATTTCAGTGACGATCGCAAAAGGTACTAAAGACTCCTCGAAGATTTGAAACGCGAGACGTTACAATATTTACTGTCATGATGGTACTGAATTTTTTCATATATTTTTACCAGCATTCATCTGACATTGCATGTACATCAAGTGTTGAACAACTTTTCTGAAACCAGATTGATGGTCTGACAGGCAATGGTGCATGCCTTCCTCCAATCTGCTGTATACAATTTGCTCCAAGATTATACTACTAGTGTTTAGCATGCATGGTGGTTGGTTCATCAAGCTCTTTGGCTTAAGAACCAATCTCTGTCTCTTCCATGATTCTAGAAAACTCCCACATGGATTGTGCTTCAATAAACATATCAGTAGCAGTTCTAAGGGGAACAAAGGGATTCCATCTCACCCAGTTGCCTTATTTTTTCTCCACTCTATCACAATCTTTCATGAATACTTTGATGGAAATCAGAATCATGAGGTTTCTCTGCAGGATATACACATTCAGCTTGATTGAGGAGCAACATTGCAGCGATGTTTTGCAAAAGATTAGGGCAGGTTGGTGATGGGCATTGGAAGGGTTTTTAGTATTTCCATCTCCATTTTGTAAGGCTTTCCTTATGGGTTGCTGTCTATCTTGCTCTACACCTTCCTTCAGCAGTTCCATTGCTTATCTTAATAGCTTTATTCAGTGTATAGTGTAGGTCTTGAAGTTTGGATAGCAGCAAAAGTGCTTTTACCACATGCTTCTGGTATTGTCTTATTGCTCTGTTTCACCAACTGTGGATCTGAGAAATCTCCTCACTCTATTTCCTTAGGACTGTTCTGTTTCCTAATTATCACATTTTTTCTGACACACTTCACTTTCAGTCTTCCCTTGATCTGTCACTGCCTGATGGTATTGTTCAGGATAACAAGACAAGATACCTGTTCATCAAAGAAGCCTGAGATCCATCTGATTGTACTTGTCCCTTGTGACAAAGTATAGAGAGTCTTCCATATTTTGTGTTAAGCAGGATGTCAAAGAGTAAGTCCTATGATCATATTAGTGTAATGTACACCAACTCTTCAACCAATTTCTTCCCTTGTGGTATGACCACTGGGAAAATATAATATCAGTTATTGAACCAGTTCCAGTATTACAGAAGGTAAGCAACTTGCCGTCACTGGGAATTACAAGGGGTTCAGGGAAGAGAACAATTCCAGAAAGGTTCGTCTAACACATGTCTTCAGTCAGCTTCATTCAGTGTCTCAAGCATTAAAGCCATCACAGGCATCACTAACCAGTCAGTACAGCAATTCCTTGATGTAGTCCGTAGGCGAAACATAGCATCTGTACAAGTGTATCAAGTGTGTGTGTGTGTGTGTGTGTGTGTGTGTGTGTGTGTGTGTGTGTGTGTGTGTGTGTGTGTGTGTGTGTGTGTGTGTGTGTGTGTGTGTGTGTGTGTGGATAAGAGGCTCTCTCATAACTGTAGTTCATCTACAGTGTGTGCAGACATTATCTACAAAAGATAGGTGTTATCAGGATCTGAACAGCTAAGTAGAGAGAAATTACTAAGCATGGATGCTACTTGATAATTTGCTATTCCCTTACAGAAGCAGAGTGACTGTTTAAAAACAGTCTTACAGGGTGGTCAGCAAGATTCTTGCCAAAATGTATTTTTCGAAAACTTTAGTGATAACTTTTTGTAAGGTTTTGTCATTAACACAGTTCTGAAACATTTATGTTGACATTTTGATAGCCTACATTTTTGTTGGGGTGCTAAATTATTGTCATCATTAGCACCTGCATTTAGGCAGTACAGAAATAATAAATATACTAAATATCACTATAGTATTGACGACTCGGAACACTAAGTTTTTTATAAGTAAAAACGTAAAGTTTTACCTTACAGCCTAAACCGGCTTTCACCTTTAGAAGGCTTCATCAGAGGCTGCCATAGGTAGCGCTGTCCGTCTTGTTGTTGGCGACGGGATAGTTTTTCGAAAGATCGAAGCTGTGTGTGTGTGGTGAGATGTGTTCGAATAATGTGTGCGATTTGAATTGTGTCTGTTCGTTTAGGATGTCGTTTTTATTTGTTTTTGTGTGTTTGTATATTTCTAATTGTTCTAGAGTGTCTAGTTTTCAGCCTTTCGTGTGTACCTGTAGAATGTTCATGTTATTGTCGATGTTTTTATATGTGTGGTTTGCTTCAGTGAGGTGGTTTGCAAAGGTAGATTCTGTAGTGGTGTGGAGTGCTTTTGTGTGTTCAATGTATCTCTGTTTGAAGCTACGTCCTGTCTGGCCTATGTAGAATTTATTGCAATTTGAGCAATTTAGCTTGTATACACCGGGTAGATCGAATTTGTTTTGTGCTTTGGGCATGCGTTTTGATAGTGTGTGTTCTGTTTTGTTAGTAGTTTTGTAAGCGATTCTGTATCCTGCTTTTTTGAATTTGTGGGCAATTTTTTCAGTTTGTTTGTTGATGTATGTTAGTGTTATGAATTTGTTGTTTTCTGTCTTTGTCTGTTGTTTGTTTTGTGTTTTGTGTAGGAGTTTACTGACTATTGTTCTGTCATAACCGTTAGATTCTGCTAGATATTTTATCGTGTTTAGTTCATCTTTGTAGTCTATTTCATCTAAGGGGATGTTGTTAAGTCTGTGTATCATGGTTCTAAAAGCAGCTAGTTTGTGTTGTATTGGGTGATTGGAGGTGTTGTGTATTAGTGTGTCAGTTGTTATACAAATGTCAGAAATATACAAACACACAAAAACAAATAAAAACGACATCCTAAACGAACAGACACAATTCAAATCGCACGCATTATTCGAACACATCTCACCACACACACACAGCTTCGATCTTTCAAAAAACTATCCCGTCGCCAACAACAAGACGGACAGCGCTACCTATGGCAGCCTCTGATGAAGCCTTCTAAAGGTGAAAGCCGGTTTAGGCTGTAAGGTAAAACTTTACGTTTTTACTTATAAAAAACTTAGTGTTCCGAGTCGTCAATACTATAGTGATATTTAGTTAAGTAACGGACACGTCATGGACAATGAAATCCAAGAAATAAATATACATTTGTAATGAAATTTAATATTATTAAATATTATAATCTTGTTAATATAAGAATAATAATATATGTGTAATAGTTATAATATCACACACACACACACACACACACACACACACACACACACACACACACACACACACACACACACACACACACACACACACACACACACACACACACACACACACACACACACACACACACACACACACACACACACACACACACACACACACACACACACACACACACACAATGTCTATTGTTTGTGTATTGCCCCTGTACAGATCCTGATGATGACTGTAAATTTTGTCGAAACAACAACTCAAATATTTTGAAATTGTCTGTAGTTAATGAACTAGCTTTACAAAACCTTTCATCATTAATTAATTCACAGTGACTATTAAACTAAGGATAACATCTAGTGTCAAGCAACTTATGGCTCACTGGCATATTTTTTATCAAGAGTGGGAATTGAACCCAATCTCATGATATAGCGAACTAATGTACTACTGCATAATATGTCGTAGTTCATCTTTTAAGTAATGCAGAGTGCAGGAATGTAGCATAATCACAGATTCTATCCAAGCAACACTGTGCATGTACATGAACAGCAAAGGGGTAAGAGAGAGAATTCCCTAGATAAAATGCTGAAAAGAAGTAATTGTTTATCTTAAATATGTTGTAATTGTTATTGTATAATCTATTTTTAGTTATTAATATTAAAACGACTTTTGACTTCCTTACTGATTTGGTGATTTGGATCTTATCTTGGTTGTGTTTCTGTGCTACTAAAAGAAAGAGGAATGGTATGAGATGGTAGTGGTACAATACATGATTGCAGTGGCGGCTGGTGGTTGAAAATTTTGGGGGTTGCAGTTGTGGGTTGGATGGTATTAAATTGTTTAAATAGAAAATGCAAAAATATCACTAAGTTTATATGACTGAATGATAAAGTTAGTATTGTTTTATTTAATTCAAAATTATGACTTATATGGTAATATAACATTTTCTGTGTAACAGCATCCAAAAAATGTATTGAAATTATTTTGAAATTAGTTAACGTAATAACAGGCCTATTTATTTTAGTATTAATTCACTTTAGATAAACTATTTTACTGTGTAGACATAATTAATATTGAAAAATATAGTTATACTTGGGAATAATTTTGTCACTTACCATTATTTGAAAAGAAAATCCATCCGCCTTTCTTTCAGACTGGCAAATTTTTCAATCACCTTCTGATTGAAATCAGGAATTTCCATGATCAGGTCCCTTTCTATTGAGAGCATGGCCAATGCAGACAACCTCTCTTGTGACGTGGTGTTTCTTAGAAATGTCTTTATTGTTTTAAGCGTCGAAAAACATCTTTCTGCTCCAGAAGAGGTCATTGGTATTGTAATCAAAATTTCTAAGAGTTTTACAGCTTCACTAAAAGTTTCTTCTAACGTATTGTCTTTGAAAAAAGAGTACAAACTAACAGCCCCTGACAGTCTTCTAAAATCCGTTGCACTATAGATTGTTGCAAGTTCCGTACAGAGTTTTTTAAAATTGAGAAAATTGTAAGCGTTGCATACAGTTTTTACAGTGTCTTCTGGAAATTTAGAATCATAATCTGGAAACTTTTCTGACATGAACAATGATGGCTCGTGAATCTAAACCGTTCCTTTATTTGGCATATAATCACATCACATACTTCCTTCGCCTGTCTCTTCCACTCGGTTTTGTCAATCTTCCTTTTCTTTGGAGGTGAACTTTGTGATGACTGTTGTGGCTCTCCAGTGTCTGTGTCAATATTATTTCTGATTTTCAACACATTTTCTTCAAAACTTGTAAGAGACCGTTTTATAACAGTGAGATCAATATCTACTTTCTGGAGCTGATTAAAGAGTATGTCAGTAAGTGGCATAATTTTTCTAAAAAATGAGAGCCAAAAAATAAAGTTTTGACTTACTAAAACTTTTAAGTGGCCAGAAGCCTGTGAAAGAGTACTGTCATTTTTTATGTGATCAGAATCTAATATTGTTTTCATGCAATGTATTAGGTCCTGCCTGTGATCATAAATTGTTGTGACACTTCTCGATTGAAAGTTCCATCTGGTAGGTACAGATCTGGGTAACCGCTTTTTTACTACTGCATCTAGTATTGATGTTCTTTGCGGACTAACTGAGAAAAAAGCGCGAAGACCTTGAACATTGGCAAAGAAAACTCGAACTTCCCTGTTTATTGATGATGTGCATGACAATGAACATATTGGGCATCGGCATAACAATTTTTTACAATTGCATGTACACCACTAGAAGTTCCAGCCATTACAGATGCTTCATCATATGTCTGTGCAATGAGCTTTTGGGGAGTTTCATTTATTTTGTGGTGTTTTAACTCATCAAGAATACATGATGCTAAGGCCCTGGCATCACGACGAGAAGGGTTAAGAAAAGTCCAGAATCTTTCTGCAGGTCTGTTTTTTGCTATGTACGTATAGATAACAGCTACTTGGTATAAATTAGACACATCGCTGGTTTCATCAGCAATAACAGCTAAAAAATTTGCTTGTTTAATTTCATCTGAAATTCTTTCGTGACAGACTTCTAGCATTATTTGTAGTAATTCATTTTGAATGGTTTTAGAAGTACCCCTAAATACTGTTGAAGTTTCAAGATGGTTTTTTAAAACTGTATCTAGCTCTGCACTAAAATCTATTAACCCTCTAAAAATTCCTGGATTATTTGATTCTTTAGACTCATCGTGGCCTCTTAAAGCTAGTTCAAACACACAACAGAAACGAATACAGTTGATAATAATACTTAGCACATATCTATTCTGCTTAACTTGTTCATTGTGAGCTCCAATATTTCTCCTATAAGCTGTATCTAGTTGTTCTGCTATGTTAGTTGTTCCTAACAATGCTAACTGTAAACTATTTTTTATGTGGGTACCTGAAGCCTCATGTTTTTTAGTTCTGTCATTAAAATGGTTTAAGTCTTTAAATCCAGTTTTAGTCCAAGTCTCCTCCCCTCCAAACAATATACAAGGAAAGCAAAATAAATTTTAGTGTCACACCCACATAACCAGGAATATTTATTGTATAAGTCTGTTTTAAATTTACGATTAAAAATTCTATTACCTGACTTTACAGTTTGATTAAAACTTGAAAGATCTGGTCTAGGTCTACCTACTCTCTTAATTTCAATTTTTTTCCTCAATTGGACGCAAACTGAACGGTGTTTTCGTTAAGTTTTCGACAGAATTCATTGCGTCCTACAAGTTATATATAACGAATATCTTACACTATGACGCCTTAATCCTTTAATATGCACTATTATTTATATTTAACAATGAATTGTACTAACACTTAACTAACAATAAACTTCACAAAAAATTCGACCGACACTAATGAACTGAACTAATAAAACAACATAACCATACAAATTCGAACTGTCGCACCACGTGTTATTTACCAACATACTGGTGGCGCCGTGACTGACAAGCGGAGTTTGCAGTCCCTAATCACACCAGGAGAAGCTATAGCGATGTAATAGGAACATCCTAGTGTAGCCAGCCAGAACACAGCTACATTGTGTTTCTCCATATACCAAGCGCGTCACAGCTGGTGTACACACCCGTAGTACACCGCGGTGAGAGCGTGTACGGTTTTCATTAAGTGCTCTGCACTTTTCAATCAACAAATGATTAATTACGATTATTTAGCTTGAAAACACTTATTAATTATTGTTTTTTTTATAATTTAAAATACAGTTTATGGGGGATTTACAGGATTAAAAATACAATTAAATTTACAGGATTTAATGGGGGTTGTGCAACCATGCAACCTAAGCACGGGCCGCCACTGCATGATTGTGTATTTATGTTTCCAAAGTAAACATAACATGTGACCATGCATGACTGCCACCATTCAGAGTAAACATTAGCAGGTGGCTAAGGTAAATGAATGCATATCACTGATTCAGACAGCATAGGCTAATTCTTCACTTCTAATGTGGTTCAGAAAGCAATGGCAGTGATGATGATCTTGAGCAAGGGAATAAAAAAACAAACCTCTGGAGGCAGTGGACACAGCAGACATGTTAATTAACTTTTTGAACATGGAAGTTGTAAATTGAACAGAATAACTACTTTAACACATTGACTGCTCATGATGGCCTGGACCATTAAGCCATGAGTGGCATGCTCGTGATGGCCCGATCCTTGTTGGGTCTACTGTTGGGAAATAGCATTAGTGTTAGCTTAGAATTTTGTGGACATTTATTTTAAAAATTAGCGTTCAATGTGGTAAGAATTATGAGAAGAGAAATAAGGAAAATACTGACAAGCAATAATATACTAAATTAATGAATCATTACTGTATTTTTCAATGTAAGTAAAGTTTTTCATTTGTTCTACAATGTATATTTGTCCATTAAATTAAGTCAGCTGTTAAACTGTATTACATTATTAAGTCAGTTGATATTTCTTGGGTCAAAACATAGTATTATATATGCGTTTTAAATGAAGATCCAACTGCAGTGTACTGGACATAGGCATAGGCAGTGGCGGTCTGGCTAGGTCGGCTGGTCGGCGATCGCCGACCAAAAAATCTTCAAAGGGCCCCCAAAAGCGGATTCGTCGAATTTTAAATAAGTAAAAATCGAAGAAATCCGTAATTTTGTTTAATTTTTGGGCGATGAAGCCCAAAATGTGAACTTCAACATCATTTGCTTTTAAGCAAAAATAATAAGAATACATTTTTAATTGAAAGATATTCATTGAAAAGGAGGCTCAAGCTTTTAGTTTTCATAATTTGTAATCTCGTTTAATTTTTACGCATCTCGGGGCCCCTATATAATGCAAGCTTAAGAGGGGGCCGAACACCGCCAGCCGCTAGCGGCTAGTCCTGTTTTTAACATGGAGCGCAACTTAAAATCGAATTTTATAACACTTAAAATATGATTTAAAATTAAAATGTCACTACTGGAACATTAAATAGTCAAAGTTATAGTATTTCAGCCACTAAAGAACTGGTTAAGTAAAAAAACGTATTTGTAAAACGAAAAATTAGAAGTATGATTGTCCATTAGGAAAGGCTAAAGTTGTATGGTTATTTTATTAATTCTTTAAAATTAAACGCGACTGTGTAAAATGTCGAAACTTATACCATATTAAAGGGCGTTTCTATAGCTTTGTTCCTGTAGTGATGGTTACCGTATTTTCTTACCTGCATAGTTAAAAATATTAAAAATATAGACATTGGCGCATATATATCTATAGACACCTGCACACTAAAAGGCGATATTTTAATTACGGTCGGCTCCCTCTTAAGTGGGTACGGGGGTCACACTTATAAATATGCAAATAATAAGTCTCTGCTTTCGATGCCTTAAAACCTAAAGCTTGCAATAAAAAATATGTATTTTGATTTATGAAGCTTTAAATTATTAAACTAGCGCAAAAAAGGTCATTGCCCGGGGATTTCTATATTAAAATGATAGTAAATCATCAGTGTTTGTCGTATTTTTGCTGTATCTCCGTACTGCGAGACAACAGCGCATGCGCGCGGTTATTTGTTATGTTGGCAATATAGATATTTTGATACTTTCCGTTATTGGCAATATCATCCAAAGCCTGTGTTTCTTAAAGAACTACCTTAAATCATCGTTAGATAGATCGCCTAACCTAAAAAGTGTTCTTCATTTAGACAAACTTTATTTATTTACTCTCTTTTGTGACTACAAGATATTTAAAATATGAAACGCTCACGAATTTATGAAAGTGGTGCTCAAAAGAAAAAAAAGTATAAAAAGAGAGCTGCATCGACAGCCAAAAGTGCAGCGAAATTCTCTTCTTGGCTGTGTAATTCAAACAATGAGACAAAAGGAGCTCAGTCTAAATTAGATGAAGTGAAAACGAATGCAATCAAGAAGGTAAGCAATAATTAGTATATTACACACCTAGGGAAGGTAAAGAAAGAATGTCTATTGCTTATATATATTAACACCCGAGGCGAAGCCGAGGGTAATAAACATGCGGTTTGAGGGATTGTTTTTTACTTCCCGAGATGTATACAAGTACTATTTTTCGGTTTTCATCACACGCCTGCCGAAAGTTCCCCGGAATGTGCCTGTTTTGCGATAGGTAAATAACGCTTTGTTTTATGATTATGACCGCGTGATGAGAAATAGTATACGTCATTAAGCTGGCACACTTCTACTCGACGAAAACGTTGCATGAAAATTGTTGTACGATTGAGGCTATTCCATCATATATCATTAAGGTGAGGTCGTGAGTAAAATCTATTTCAACTTTTTTCCACCAGCTATGCATCACTCGAAATAAAATGTTTCAATTTATGATGTAAAAAAAAAATATTGTAGGTAATTCAAAACTTTAGCAAAAAAACTGATTACAATTTTTCACAAGTACGCTACTATGGCACTGGAAACATTATTCGCCCTACATTTGAATTACTTTGTATAAAAAGGAAATTGGTTACCCCAGATTCCTTAGGTCATAAAGAGAAGCATTTAATTTATTTGCAGTCAATTGACATTGCATTTGAGACAAAAAGTCTAAAACTTCCCTTAAACTATGAGCCTGTTTTTCGGTAGCTATGATACTAAAAGCAAAGAGTTGCTAGAGCTAGTAAAACTAAGAAAGAGATAAAAATGATAAAATCTAATTTTCAATTGCAATAGACATTGAAAAACGGTAACTCAAGAGTCGCGTTTTGCGCGTATTATGTTAAAAAATGTGGTTCGATACGCGTGTGAAATTATTTTTTGGACTCGCTTCGCTAGGGTGACAAACTTCTCACTCGTCACGAAAGACATCTTTTGCACTTATATTAAAGTGTATTATTTCTGTTCCATTTTTTTTTTTAATGCACTGTAGAATTGGACGTTTTTCTCAAGTTATCTTTTATATATGAAATATATACTAGTCTCCATTATCTTTCTAAAAAGTCCATTATAAATGTATACATTTTTTATTATTATTAATGTTTTTCAAAAAAGTGTGTACAGTTAAATTTTGAAAGTGCAACATTCAATTTGATATGATACGTTTTAATAATTAAAAATTCATATAATGAATGCGTACATTTTTTACACAGAAAATGAAAGCTGCTCATCAGTACCTTCTATTGATCAATGCTCAAATGGTTCTGCAACTTTGAAGGTAACTGCGACTGAACCCGGTGAAGTTTCCACAGAGAAACCACTTTGGAAATCGAAAACACAAACTACCTCATTTTCACCAGTAGCTTCTACAAGCAAAACCCCTCGAATGATTTTACAAATGTTGAAAAATCTATCACAGAATCTCCTGATTTTCTCACAGAAGAAGTGTCTTCTTATACTCTGATTAGTAATCGTTCACCAACTTCCTTAGGTTCTAAAGCCACGTATGAATATAGTTTTGATACTCCTCAAAAATCTTCGGCTGCGTTAGATTCACATATTCCTCACGATTTATCCAACACCAGCTCAGACTCTGAAGATTCTGAAGCTTCGAAGGAAGAACATAGCCATCAACAATCGTATCAAACGTTTTCCCAGCTTGCATGCTTCGTTAGCCCTAATCAACATGATTCAATTGTAATTAAAAAAGCCTTCATGGAAAAGCATCCGATTCAGTTTAGTGGGGAAGGTGGAAAAAAAGCTCCGTTTGAACCGTCAAAGCTTTACTATAGAATTTTGCCTAATGGAGAAAAAATTCATAGAAAGTGGCTGTCCTATTCGATCGAACTAAATAAAGTATATTGTGCCTGCTGCATGGCTTTTGGAAAAACAGATGTCAGTAATATTTCTTTTATTTCTGGACACGATGTATCTGTCAAACATATATACAAAGCTGTAGATAAGCATGAAAATTCACAAAGCCGTATAAACGCAGCGACAGCAGCTTTTCAATGCCTTCGAGGCTTTGATATTGCGACTTTTATGAACTCAAATTTGTCAAAAAAAAGATTAAAAGAAATAGAAACTAGACGGTTAATAGTTTTGCGAATAATTGACATTATATTATTTTTAGGTAGACAAGGCATGTCTTACAGAGGACACAGATCAGAAGGTGGAAATACTCTAGACTCCTCTGAAAATCATGGAAATTTCCTTCAATTAGTATTGTTAGTTGCAAATTATGACCCCATTTTACAAAACCATGTACAACAATGTATAGAAGAAAGCAAAAAAAAAACGGGGGAAGGATAATAGAAAAAAGAGAAAAGAGTGGGAAACCTAACAAAGGCCAAATTGGTCGGGGCTCTCTGCTAACTTTTTTGTCAAAAAACTTTGTCAATAAAGTGATACAAATTATTGGAGCATATGGTCGCAATAAGATTTTAACAGATATTCATAATAGCATTATTTTTAGTTTAATGGTAGATACTATGCAGGATGTTGCCATAATGGATCAATTAACTATTTGCTTTCGGTACGTATTAGAAGGAGCTGTGTATGAACGATTTTTAAATGTAACCATTGTAGAGGATACTAGTGGCGCTGCGCTGTTTGAGCATATTCAAACGGAATTATCAAATCTAGGAATTTCAATTTCTAAAATAGTAGCCTGTTCTTTTGATGGGGCAAACAATATGAAAGGCTGTTATAATGGGTTGCAAGCCCACTTAAAAGAAGCAAATCCGAAATTAGTTTTTACGCATTGTATGGGTCATGTTTTAAATTTAGTTTTGATGGATTCTACATTTAATATTCTTGAAGCAGAAAACTTATTTGGTTTAGTAGAAGAAAGTGCTGTATTCTTTGATGCTTCATGCAGAAGAACATCTATATGGCAAAATGAAACAAAAAAGGAACATAAAAGTCAAGAAAAACTACGCAAGTTGCATACAATCGGTGCCACTAGATGGTGGAGCAAACATAAAGCTCTTTTAGGAATTACAGATGAAGAATTTTTAGTCGATGTAAATAAAAACTCGAAGTTAATTCATGTTATTAGTGTTTTATTAGAAATATCAAACGGCAGTTTCGACTGCAAGACAAAGTTTATGGCCCGGAATTTAATAAGTCATTGGTCAAAATTTGAAAACATTTTCATGGCATTCATTTTTCTTATTTTTAGCTACATCACCCGTTTCAAAATGTTTGCAAAGTAAAGAGATAGATTATGCAACTGCTTGGAAATTTTTGATACAAAATTTACTGGAGCAAATTAGTGATAAAAGAAATGACAATAGTTTTGATTTCATATATAAAAAACCAAAGATTATGCAAATATAGTCAATAACTATTTTGATGAGACCACTGGTATAGAAATAGAGTTAGACTTTACAGAAAAAAGAGTTAGCAAAAAGAAAAAGATGCCTGGTGAGAAAGCCCCAGATGAGAGTAATAAAATTTCTTCTTCTCATAAATATAAAATTATTTATTT
This sequence comes from Magicicada septendecula, assembly GCA_034769895.1. NCBI lineage: Eukaryota > Metazoa > Arthropoda > Insecta > Hemiptera > Cicadidae > Magicicada > Magicicada septendecula. Next base: position 452,795,572 of record CM068368.1, read on the forward strand.
TAAGATAATTGATTGCATTCAATCGAGTATTAAAGAAAGATTTGTACCAAGTGAAGGTATTCTTAAAGATTGTTCCTGGCTAAATCCAAAGAAATTTAAAGATATTGCAAAAATAAAACAATTTCAATCAGACGAATTAAAAAGTATTGCAACACTATCAAATGTTGATAGAAGTACACTGATAGTGGAACTGCGACAATTTGCAACTCAATATCCAAGTCTAGTCAAGGTAGAAAAAGACAAAGTATTAAGGAATAAAACTGATCTGAATTTTGATGGATTGGCAGAAACCGAAGATCTAGATAATATTGAACATTGTTCGATGTTAAAAAAGTGCTTTGAGTGTTTATCTTGTGCGTTTCCTATAATTCATGAACTTTCTCAATCAGGATTATTACTAATTTATATGTAGCTTATAAATATGTCTTGTCACTTCTTCTACGCAAGTTACTTGCGAAAGAGTATTTTCCAAATTAAAAATTATAAAAAATAGATTAAGAAGTAATTTACAAGAAGAGTTACTGTCAGACTTTTTGTTAATGAATATAGAACAGGATATATTTTCAGACTTGGATAAAAATTTAATAGTAGATAAAATAGGAGAAAGCAGTCCAAGAGTTAAGAAAAAAATGATTAATTTAAAATAAATGTTTCTATTCATAATAATTATTAATTTAATACTAAATATATTATTATAAACAACTTTATTGAAACAATAAAATAAGTAGCTTAAAATCTTAGATTCTTATATTTTTTTACCTTACATTAGGCCTATATAATTTCTTTTAAAATAATTCGACTCGAATGTAATATATTACATAGAACTTCTCATTTTGGTAAATAAAATGTATGTTTTCAAATAAAGTATTAACAATCAATCATTAATTAAAATACATAGAAAAAAAGGGAAAGCATGTTTTTAGAAGAGGGCCCCCAAGTCAATAAAGGGCTCCCTTATTGATTGGAGCTGACTGATTTTACTAATGCCAGACCGCCACTGGGCATAGGTACAGCAATTTTAGTTGGACATGGCACCTTGGATGTGTGAACTTCATTAGGGAGAAGTATGGAGTTGACAACTGTGCATCTGTTTGTCAACTGTCATGTGTGAGCAGAATCTGTGTACTGTATTGAATTCCAACATTCTCCAGTGGAAATCTGTGGAGCTTCTGACATACGTGTTAAAACATAAAAATTCTATTATCTGTCTGTATTTTCTGAGCATGACCAGAAATGACAAATGATTTCATAGATCATTACCATGGTTAGTGGATGTTTTTCTGTATCTTAAAAAGTAAAAAGAAGGAAAAGAAAAATTATGAAAATGCTAACTACTCTTCTGTGTTTTTTTTTTGTTTAATTAAATAACAGTTCAAAAGCTGATAATCATTACTACTTTTTGTTATTGTGAATTAAATAAATAGTAGACATTTTTACTACTCTTTCATTTTTTTTATTACTAATGCGATACGTTTGGTAAGTTTCTAACCATAATACCTAAATGACAGATAATTTAGTCCTAGGTTTTAAGGTTATGTATGTTTTCATCCATATTTATACGCCTGTGTGTAACACTTTTTATGAAATATGCAACTGATAATTTGTTAAGTTTTCTGCAAACATAGCTTTGAAGGTGGTCCAAATTTTGCAAGGCGTGATACAAATATTGATTTTTTTTAAATTATTAAAGATACTGAATTTTGTATTTTGAATAAACTTCTTCATAATTTGATTTCTCACATAGACTTTTACAATTTTAAGAAAATTTTTGACTTTAATTTTTGCCCCATAGTGCTTCTCAAGTTAAAAATATTTTTTTTCAGTAAACACTAGGTTTGGATTTTTGATGAAATTACATTTGACACTCGGTACAGATTTTTTAAATTGTTTAATCATTTTGACTCCTACATTGGTATCACAAAGTTTTCAATATTGAACACTATGTTCAGATTTTGGTTAAATTCTTCTTTAGTGTGATATTCACACAGTTTTTCATGGTTAAAAAAATGTAAACCTCACATTTTACCCCCTCCCCTATTTTTGAGGGGATCAATCTCAAAAAACAATAATAGTGCCTGTAGTCTAAAAGTATGGACATGCATACTAAGTTTTACTTTGGTTGAGATTGGTTTCAAAATTGTTTGATGTATTCAGAAGTTATTGTGAGCCTCCAAATAGACAGTTAGAGAGGAAGCCAAAAAGTTGAGTTAAACCAAACTTAAAACCAAAACCTTGCTTTGCTGATTCAGTTATCAATTCATAATATATATATAAAAAATAGAAATAGAGTATTTAATTGATCCTTTTTTCAGAAATACAGCAGTAATTCTTGAGCATATAGATTATAAATGAATAAACAAAAACATGAACCAGTTATGGTAAGGCAAACGTTTTGGTGGGATTGTAAGAATTAAATACGCTTAATTAGCATATTGTGTTTCTAACTTTGAACTTAAATGTAGTGAACTTATCTCGTTAAAACAGTCGAAAGAACTAGGCGTGAATAAAGAGATTTGAAAATGATACAACAAAGCTAATTGATTCTTGTTTTACATCAGAATGACTTAATTAACTTAAAATACTCATAGCCTATTTTATAGACTAAACATTTGTAAAGCAATTACGGCAGAGAATTTTTTTTTGCGTAAACGGCACTGTAGCGGGCGTCAACTGTCAAGAGTGATGCATGGTATAGCCAAACGGCCGCCGTTAGACAATGATTTAAGAAGGACAACGCCTTGGCACATAACAGATGTTGGACATGGATGAACGACATAAGCGCAAGTGGCGACAATAACAAAGAAACAAAAGACGGTGTCAGTTCATCACAACTACCGACAAGGAGTGTACTAAGGGGACGCCAACATTTTCGACGTATACGTGTGAGTTAGCGGCTGCACATGGACATAACATTTTCCACAAAAGCAGTCTAAGAGCGGATGCAGTTAGGTACAAAGGAACTTATATAGCTCCACAGCGGGAAACTTGCTTACTGGCACGACATACGGAGCATCTTGTAAGGCTGCAGAACAGATGTTAGTTCCTGGAAGATGACCACCATCAGCGTGTGAACGTAACAAGGGAAGTCGAGGACAATACGGCGATTCGACACACCCGGGTTATGGTACACACATGTGCGGAAAGGAAATCGCTTAGAAAGGACACTTGGGAACGTAAGAACAATCACATAACAGACAACCGTGTAATTAGGTCCGTCGTCATACGGGGAGATGGTGTGGACAGCAAGACTTTTAGAGAGGGGTCTTGGCTGACCTATCAGGAGCAAGGAATTCGGCAAAGGCGGGTGTAAAGAAGACGTCAACATGGAGACAAGGGTGAAGAGCGAATGGGAAGTAGACCAGAGACCCCAGCCGGAGTATCCAGGAGGAGCCTTCGCAGAATCTGATGCGAGAAACCAATCATGACAGTGATTGTGGTAAGGGTATGACATCCGTGGAGGGAGTCGTGTTGCTGAAGTAATAAAATAAGGTGTTCGCAGAGAAGAAGAGTTCAGTCGATTTCCAATTTTCAAACAATTTAAGTCAGCCTATAAAAATCAGTCAGTCAGTCTATTTTAATCTCAGTTCGGTCGATTTGGAGAGTTCAGTCTCAGTTCGGTCGTATTCTAAATTTTGTCAGTCAATTCTATTTCGGTATAAACCAGCCAAAGTCTTTCAGATGGACGGTAGTAAAGTGTATTGATACAAGCAAAGAGATCGTTCGGGAGTGTATCAGAGACTATGTAAAACTGTAGAACTAACCCGTGACCAAATACTATGACAATGTCGAGTTAAGTACGATCAGACTTTGTGATCATAAAAATCTCGTTTTTATGAATCTAATGCGAGTGATAAGGTATTGACAATATCACATTACCGTGACATAAGTGACATGAAACAATATAGTAAGATTGTGCCACGTTCTTAACTCACTAAAATGCAATTAAAACCAATTATATTTGCATTGTGAATACAGTATAAATGGTACAATCGCTCTAGTTAAACGCAGCATAAACTATGGCACGCGTACATCAAAAGTGACAAAGAACCTACACGCAAAGTGTTTTAGACGATGAAGTCATATTCGAGTTAACGCAATTAGTCATTATCGTTCATGCGAGTATCCGGATAAAATGTGGGACAAATAGTGTCGTGACGAAGTGTCAAGTGTAATTTAATTGGCGTATCTTCAGCCTGGATTTCTTCGTAGGATGAGAGGTACGACGCAGTTAATCACCGCAATTTGGATACAAACAACAAGTAAATTATTATCATTCATGTAACATTAGATTAGGTCGCCACTGTCCTGCCACTCAAAAAGAACTCGCCACTGAGTAGAATATACATTTATTTAATCGTAGAATATACATTTATTTAATTGTTGAATATACATATATTTAATTGCTCAAAAGTAACGCAAATTGAGAAATATGAATCCATAGAGTAGGATATATTGAAATTTATATGGTCATTAATTAATTAGTCTTTATTGATTTTGTAGATGTTCATAACGTAGAGATAATATAACAGCATTGTGTATTTGATATGTTGTCTAGAAACGCTAACTTTATTCAGTATTTAAATGATATTGAAAACATAGAATAAATTTGTATCGTTTATAAAAATTAAATTTGTATTGTTTACGAAAATTAATAGTGTCTGAGTCAGATGATTGTTATTCACCCAAAACACCTGTTTACATATGGTGCTCCAGCACGCGGGGCGTATTATGGCTCAGTGATATCAGAGTGTATCATCAGATATGGCATGCCCGTCCTGGAGCAGTAAACAAGATCTGTAATAAAAACTTACATTTATGGAAACTCCTTTGAATAATTTTAACTAATTTATGCAAGTAGAGACAAACATAAAATATATTACAGTTGCATATGGTGTCCCAACACGTGACACGAGGAAGCAAATTCTAGTAGATAATTGTAACCAAGAGAAAATTTTTATACAATTAAAAATTCAATTAGATTATGTAATTAATAAATTTGCATAATACATGTATATTTGTACATGATGCCCAACGCGTGGTAATATATTATATTTGTACATGCCGCCCAAACGCGGGACAATAAGTAAAATTTATTTAATTAATTAATTTATGCAATTATTAAATCTGCATAAATATTACATTCGTATATGGCTCCCAAAGAACGTGGGGCGTAACAAACTACATATACTGCCGTATATGGCGTCCAACTACAGGGCTAAATACACATAAGTACGACAAAGTTCGTACCGACAGCACTATCATAAATACAGATAAAAATTTATAGAATTAATGGAATAATTAATTTATGCAAATAAATATGCATGAGATATACATTTGTACATTAAAACCTATAAATAAATTAAAAGCTCCATTATTGTACTGAACATTTTTTATAACTTTTATGTTTATATATGAGAATGTGGTAGAGTATGAGTATGTATGTAGTAGGTTGTAGAATGTAGTAAGTGTAAGAGCTTACACATATTAAAGAAAATTTAAAATCAGTATTTACACAATTCAAATATATTTTAAAGAGTATGCAGCAGACTCTGTATTGTGGTAATATATTGTACTCCAAATTTTGTGTGTGTTCAGACAACCAAATTATCATATATCTGAACTACACTCAGTTCTAATTATTTCAGGTAATTGACAATTTACTGTTTATTGATGTAGAACATGGTGTGCAATATGATGCATTATATCTATACTGCCCATGTAAATTGCCTTAAGAAATCAAGTAGAGTTTTTTAAGAAACTGCATTAATGTTCTTATTTTCCAAATTTTTGTGAGTTACTTGTAATTTAAGTATTGTGTCTGGTTTATTGTCTTTTCAAATGAAAAACTGTAAATTGTGTGTTTATTAATAAGAATGTTAATTTAAAACTTACTAAAAAATTTGCCTCTCATTCACAGGTACTGTAAGTATGGTAAATTTTTACTATAGTACAGAATGTTTTGACACAAGGTGGTTAAACTTTTGCTTAGAACATGGTTTGTTTCAAGCATTTTATGTGAACTGTTTTTTGTTTCCTTATTTTTTACTATATTATTTTCTCATGATGTATCTGTAACAGTTATTAGCAGATGTTCAGAAGTAAATTCCACTTACATATATTCTGCTACAGCCCTTCAAAAATGTTATAAGAATTATTTTGTGAGTTGCAAATATCAAAACTAGAGTACTCTGTAGGTGTAACTGATATTTATGTGTTACAATACTATATTTGATATTTATATTTTCCCTTGCTTTGGAACACTTCTTCCACAGTGCTTTTATCTCCTCATTTCACCAGCTGTCCTAAGCTTTCTTGATGTTTAATGAATTATGTACTATGTTTGGGTTTTGTATAGGCACCCTCAAAAGGGCCATTTCACAGAATACAGGAAATTGTCACTTCCCATAAAATGGCCAACTCACCAGTTGTTTATAAATTTCTGCAGGTTCTGGGATACCATGGTCAGGCCCAGTGGGCTTAGAGCTCCTGTGGCTGGGAACTGTTATGCCAGTTTCCTGTTTTCATTCAGGAGGTTTACGTCATTGTAATGGCATGATTATATATTTTTTCCAATTTATTTGAATAAATGATAATCCAAATTAGCAATAAAAGAGTAATATTATCTTGAAAACCTGATACAGCTTACACAACTTTACCACACCTTTAGTCGTTTAGCCCCCTTCACCAGTTTTGTAAAGTCCCTTCTGCTTTATAAAATATTGCAGCTCAAGCATTTAAGGATTTTGCAGTAAAAGTTATTTTTATTTGTTTTGGCATTATATCCCCAGGACAATTATGAACATGTTTTGATGTTACAGTCACTTTTAAGAATCAACAAATTTGAAGAAACAGTTGCCATACACTTCAAACTTGTAAATGTGCTAACATGTATGATGTTACACATAAGCAGTTTTCATTGCACTTTGTGTACTGCTTCTAAAGAAAAATTAGGTGTATACAGTAATATAGAATAAATGGGATTGCTTAAGAAAATATGATGTGTAGCAGGAAACAATAAAGCTAATTCGAAAAATCCACAAGAACCATATACATCCTTCAGTTTGTTTTCAGAATATATGGTAATTAATGTAATCCAACCACTGGCATATCAGAAGCCTCTAATAATTCTTTGTCTCTTGTTTATTGCTGAAGGAAGGTGAGAGTTCCCCTCCTGCTTCCTTCTTACTTGGTAGTATACATCCCTGACCTGTCAATCTGGGTGATGTAATGTGTTTAGTTATATGCAGTTATTGTATTGTGGTAATAGTATTAACAAATAAATGTTATTTTTTGTGTGAGAACGAAAACAAGTGCACATTGTAATGACATGGTGGCATGGCCAAGTCTTTGCAACTGAAGAAGCGGCATTGTCATTGTCGTTATCTCCTTTTCCAGCTCTTGAGTCCTGGTACTTTCAAATCTTATCTGTACTTGGGCAGACCCACTTTTGTTCTCCCATGGAGGCTCCTTACTCCATTATTGGTTTCTACCAAAAGTCTTGCTCACTACATGATTATTCTAACGACGTGTTTATGCACTACCCGGCAGTGTTTTGTAACGACTTCGTGCGTTTAGTTTCACAACTTCTAACGGCATACATATGTCACTTTGTCCTGTCTTGAGTTCCCGTGATCCCTCGAAGGAGATTCATTTTTGTTATCTCGGAAATCCGCCTGTTCCGGTCCAGATGATTTTCCACTTCACAATATTGTAGTTACTGTCTTCCAGGTCTTTTTTCTTATAAAGAAGTTGAAATTGTGTCGCACATTCTTTGAATTTTTTACGGAGAACTCACCTGAAGAAGAAGGAGACTATTATAGAAAAATAAAAAATAATATTTTTGATATTTTTTAATATCAAAAATTAATAAATATTTATTTAATAAATAAAATTTTTAATATTGTAAAATATAGAGCCTACAATTACCATAACAGGCACCGAACGATTTTCTAGAGCCATTTAAAGGTGTTACAATTTTACACCAAAATGTGGTGAAACACTTTTTAGTGTTGGGGCCTACACGGAAAAAACTAGTATTACACCGTTCAGTACACGGAAAAGTTTGTCGACTTTAGTAAAAACAAGCGTAGAGTTTAACCGAATTTCGATTGTCAGTACCGGAATAATAGTCGACAGTAAAAACTAAAAGCGAGAGCGACATATGCGCGCCCGCGCGACTAAGTACAGAGAAAAACCGGTTTGCACGCATTCTCTGATGGTGTTGTACTGCATACCTACCCTTTATCCCCCTTTTCCACTTTTCTGTCTCACAGTTTTGAAAATAAATATGTTTGAAAGCGGCTGCAAAAAGGAAGACACCTTGTACTTATAACAGGTAAACCGAATTGCATACGTAATTACAACACTGTGGGTGAAGAAATCAGTTTTATTCCAAAAGCGAATGAATGAAGGGAGTGGATGGTGCAAAATGTCAGAAATGTATTTAAAAAAACTTGATAGTTGTAAGTTTTCTTATCTCTCTGTAAGATCGATTTACAGAGTGCAAAAACGTAAACAAGAGCTCCAAAGCAAATACTGAACGTTTAAGAGTGAATCGATCATTACTTGTGCCGTAGCGTAAACTTTTTTAATGGAACCGGGTGATAAAGTAGTGTAATTATATATGTTTCTCAGTCATCGTATACATATAATAGTTCCAAAGAAAAAAAGGATATAAGGAAAACAGTTTACAAATAAGCTTCACATATTCCACATAACTTGTAAACGAAATCCAGTCAGGTTTTCGTCTTCTTGGCAAAAATACCTACTACCTTTGCCAAAAAGGTCGGATCTGATGAAAGTTCTGTTCATTTACCAACCTTATTTAAACACAATAGGCGATCATTGTTCATGGAATTTGAGGTACGTTTGGATCCTCTTCACGATGTAAAATAGACAAAATTACTAAATTTTCTTCACAATAAAATTAGACAAAAAGGAAAGGCTTAAAAAGGAAACAGTTAGGGTCCATAGATGTTGAGACTGAAAAAGCTTGGGGTGATATACCTCAATACCTCAAGCGTCTAAAGAGTGCTGAGTGATAGGAGTGCCTACCTAAAAAATGGGTTCATTTCGGGTGGGGTTTACTTTACTTTCCACGATGTAAATTGATGAAATCTTTTAAGTTTTAACACTTTTTTGTCCCCTCTTCAATCTCAGTATTCAAGTCCAAGTTCGGCAAAAAATGAAGGATTATACAAAAAAAGTTAACAATGAAAGTTGTAGGAAATTTAATTCCCTACAGTCTAAACTCTGTAACTTACAAAATTCATCAATTTATGGGCAAACCTGGAGAGAAGTGATAAAAGAAAATGTTTTCGTGAGTAGCTTCCAAGCTTTAAGTTGTAACCATCTGAAGTACTGTATTTTTGAAGTTATACTTCTTTAGGCGCGTTGAGGGTGAAACTTTTTGTATGTAACGAAATGCGCGCGCACCATGCAACGGAAACGGAAAGTTAACAGGATGAAGTTAGCCGTGGACAACGTGCCTGAAGCCAAAAAACCAAAACATTTCGGTCGTTGCCCCGATGGACCTGCTGGTGCTGATCGTGAATGGATATATAATTTAAAAGTAACAATTAATAACCCGATGATTTATTTCTTCAATTTTATTTATTTATTTCATGCCATCAACGTCTTGCTCATTTATATATTAAAGAAAAAGAAAATTGCTGCGCAACAATTATACAAGGGCAAGAATCATACAAACATTCTATTACCTAGCTGGTGGTTTACACAATACAGTTGCGTTAAATATAAACACAGGCTTGTATTCGTAAATAATAATAATTGTGAAACGTTACACACACACACACACACACACACACACACACATCACGTGGTCAGCAAAACTGAATTTTTAATTACATCAATTTCTGTGTTCATTAGAAGTCTATTCAGAAACTTTCTGCAGAAACCACCGGGCAACTAACTTATAACTCTAACTCACTATAGTAATTAACTTTTGTTTTTAAATAACTTTATATACATTGTGCTGTGAAATATTTTTCGGTGACAAAAATTGTGTAACCAAATTTTAATAAGTGTTTAAAAAACATTTCGGTCGCGGCCCCGATGGACCTGCTGGTGCTGATCGTGAATGGATATATAATTAAATAACTTTATATACATTGTGATGTGAAATATTTTTCGGTGACAAAAATTGTGTAACCAAATTTTAATAAGTGTTTAAAAATATGTGAGGTTAATTTTTCGTAAGTATTAATTTCAAAAGTCTTTTTTATATTAAATCAATAAAAGTTTCAATAAATATTCTATCATTATGTTTGCTTTAATCCAATAATCTAATATATATTTCTATATTTTAAATTACAGATCACACTTAATTATTCAGAAGTCTATCGAAAAGTAAATCAATTACTCTAATAGGCCTACACTATTCGTAAGTATTTTGAGCTATTTGATAAAAAATTAATTTTTTCCGTACTAAAATATTATAATATTGAATTTAAATTAATTGAATTGAATTAAATTTTTATCTTTTAGTGTATAATAGTCATATTATAAACACACGTTTACATGCTATAAAAAAATAGTGGCAAATAAACCTCAGCAGTGTAGATTTGAAGCAACTTTTATGCCTTGCCGATCTACAACTATATTATCACCTATGCGAAAAGATGAGCCTGAATTCAAAAATTATGCAAATTGTTATAAAGATATTAGGGTTAATATCGAAAATAATGATTACTCTGATTTTGATTCTTTTTATCAAAATAACAATATTTCCTCAGACGAAGATTATTGCAATATACTTCGAGCTGGAATTAAGAGACCAAGAGTTTTTCTCAAACGTCAACCATATGAAAAATGGCATAATAATAACGATAAACAAAACGAACTTTTGCTACATGTCATCTCCAATCTATTAACTCCAAACCGCAATCCGTTCCAAATATTTTTCACGGGTCCAGCTGGATGCGGTGTCTATAACAGATAATCGAATTTACCATCTCCCTTCACTCCTCTTATCGTTCTACTCGTATGAATTTTTAGCATGCATGTTAACCCTTAGTTTTTCAATCACGCCAAAGAAGTATAACTTCTAACGCGCGTACATAAGTACACGCACCCACAATTTTTTTTATTAGTAGTTTACGTAATTCCGTACCATGTCTTTTTTTATTATTTATTTTCCACGATAAAAATTAAACAGTTCAGAGTTTTTAAATTTTAATAATGCTTAAGCGTGTAGTCAAGTATACACATTTCAAATACGATTTTTGTAAAACCTAAATCTTAACAGGATAGATGTTTCGAATATTAAATGTTTTATTGAATGAAAGTCTACAGTTTGGTATATTTTTTTTATTATCTGGCTTTAAAAGTAGCGAAGTTATGGACAAACATTAGAGAAAAGTTGCACATCAATCTAAATATAAAAAAAAAAAATTTTTTATTACAACATAAAAAAACTACAAAATACAGTATATTGTAAAAACGAAATTATTTAATTCATTAATTGTTAACATTTCTATGAGAATTAGTATTAAATCAGTTTTAAGGTAATCGCAACATCAGTATGAAAATTACTTATACACAAAGTTTGTAAATAATATTTATAATTTGTATTATATTATGTAAATTATAAGCTTTGACTTTAATTTTATTATAATTGTAGTATCAGGAATTATATTTGTGAGAAAAAATTGAAGTAAAGTCGGAATTTCTTACGGAAAAGCTTATGTAAATTATAAGCTTTAACTTTAATTTTATTATAATTGTAGTATCAGGAATTATATTTGTGAGAAAAAATTGAAGTAAAGTCGGAATTTCTGAATTTCGGACGTGTACACATTTTCTTTAAGGAGACGTGGTGTGGTCTGTTGTAATTATCACAAGTTTATTTCATTGTAACACTTTCTTGGTTATAAAAGTTGAAATTTTCCAATGGTTACTTTTCCCGTAAATAAAAGGCTGGGTTTATATCAAAGATTACATTTTTTTGGAGAGCAACGTCTACAAATTTTGTAAAATTGTAAAATATTATAACTTAGCTTAGACTTATCATAGACAGGAAACGAAAAAAATTATAAAAAAATTTACAGGCATTGCACAAATGCAATGCACAGAGAAGGGCATTGAAAATTCTTCAATAAATCTAAAAAATATATATATTTATGTTCATTCACCAATCAATGAATTCATTCTTCATTTACCAATGTACAGATTATAAGTTAAATGTAGTTGCATTCATAAGCGAAGTTTTATGTGTGTACTACGTTATTGACAACAAAGAAGTAGTTTCTATGGAAACTCACCGGTTCCCATTTTCGTTCACGCACCAGCGATCGGCCGCAAATGTGCGACACGTCCTTATAAACATTTTCAATGTTAAAATTTAGGAACCTCACCTCTTGTACTTTTGAGATTTTAACCTAAAATTATACTGTTACGACATTACAGAACAGTCTACGTGTTTGTCGAATGTGTCAGAAGAATCTCGCTCTAATGTATGTGACATACGTGACTGTCAACGCATCCGCGAGAGTTTTCTTGAAGCCGCCAGCCGCGCGGACTGTGTCAAGGGCGCAGTTAATTAATTACGTAGTTCACACGGGCGCTAAGACGCAATTAGGAACGTTCTGGTCTGTGACCGGAGGTATAAATACATGGCGGCAGCGGCCTTAGTTTTCAGTATTAGTGGGGATATATTTACATTTCGGTTCGAGAGTTATTATCGGGCGATATTACTGTGCGCGTTCAAATGGTTATTAGCTAAGTGTTGTTTTATAATCGGACGGTATATTGTAATACAATTGTGTTTTAATATTAGTTGACATCTTATTGCGTGTGAACAATTTTTATTTGATTTGTTGTAATTACGAACTGTTTAACTGTGAAAATTAAAGCTGGTGATTAGTGACATAATTGGCGTCTTGTATTTTGTTTCCACTGTACCTACGACGATCAAGTAGACCGTCGTATACTTTCGAGTATATCGACTATAACGGAAAAAATTCAAATTTGTCTTTAAAAAAGTGGCGAAAAATTATGAAATTAAGACATCGAGGTATTACGTGTTCATTTCTATTGATTGACAAAGCGTAATTATTATACTAATAAAACAACAATATTAACATTTTTAAACAAAGTATTGAATATTTTTAACATATATATTAAAAAATTACCATTTTTTGCGATACTACAAAAATATATAAACGTATGTAGAGGACTTTTATTCAAATATAATGGTAGATATGGAGTTTTAAAGGGAGATTAGGAGAGTTAATTATGGCATAGTCGCTTTTTGTACGCTAGTTTGAAAAAAAACGAAAGTTTCAAAAAATCACGATTTTTTTGTACAGTTAACCTTTTTTACAGCTTTTATAAATTTATTTAAAAAAATACACTGTATGAATATCTCTTAAAAAGTGATAAAGGTGTATATGATTTTTTTTTTAACGCCCATTATAACTAAATTACGAATTTGTCAAAAATTCGTTAACTTCTCTGTTTTTACTCATGGCTCAATCACTTTTTAGGTTACAGAGTACAAGAAAATGTGAAATGTATGGAGTTAAAATTCCCAACAAATTTTATTTAAAACTTTTTTTTATATAAGCTTTCATTTTTCGAAAATCCTACTTGAATATTGTGTCTGAAGAAAGATTGAAAAATGGATCTACCTCCAGAATGCAACGTCCACATTCTGTCATTGAAACAACTCTCTCAGTTTACATAGTAGGAAAAAACGGAACACCAATTTGACGGAAATTTACTAAATTTTATGAAAAAATAGTTCTAAAGGCAAAATGTTTTATGAATGTTGAACAACTTTTCATTCTTTTCAAACCCCGGCGTTTGTAAAGAGATACGCCTATTACGTGGGACTCTTTAGATCCTTGAAGTGTATATCATCTCAAGCTTTAACTTTATTGCCTACGGCTCCTAATTTTTTCCTTTTCAAAAGCTAATTTTACTGTATTAATACTCATATTTTTTTCACCACTGTAGTATTTTAAAGACTGCGTTAAATTATCAACTTTATCCTTAAGGGGTGCTGATGCATTGTTATAGTTCCTAAATTTGTTTTAATTAACTAATTCCACGGAGTCTAAATGATGACAGTCTTCAAATGTAGATTTCATTTGAACGATCTAAGTATCTGTTATAAATAAGTTCTCTTAGGACGGACTAATAAAGGATAAGACCTTTATTATAGTGTTATACAAGCTTTGCTTGACGCATCTGTCCTTTACCTTTTCTCGAGTTTTCAGTGCTTTTGATGGCAATGCGAATTTCCATGTGACAGTTACGATATTTACTGTTCATCCGTGTTCTTCAGTCCGTGTGCAGCTTACCGACTTTCTAATCCACAGCGAATCCTCACCATCAGTTATTAACAATTGTTATGATTCTGCGTAATAAATAATAAGGTCACAACCGCCCTTGAATGATAATTTCATCTTGAAGTATTAGTTTCAGGAAGTTTGGAACCTTTTTCAATCAGTAAAACTGTATTTTGATGACATACTGGTAAAATGTAAAAAGCTGGCACACGCAGATAAACAGTGGCGGATTTATCCGTAGGGAAAGTAGGCAATTGCCTACGGGCGGCAAATTTTGGAAAGGTGAAATTTGACGGCCGTTATGTTATTTTTACACGTAAGGGATGTTTCAAATGCCGCTCCGTTTCGTCCCAATATGATAAGAAACTTTTAAAAATAGGCCTCTATATTGTTTAGTAACAGTGCTTATTACATAAAGAGAATAGTTCGTTATTTCATTTATTTCTGATATGTATATGAAGTACATCGTTTTTTCATAATTACATTTACGTGCATTATCTATGTGATAATTCCATTATATTAATTAATTAATTATTTAACTCTTAATTCGTTTACATTCAAATTTCGAACATCCTTTACCGACTCTGTAATTTGACGTGAGTGAATGTCAATAGATGCTACTGTAGCTGCTAAAACAGCCATAGACTGTGAGCTTAGCACAATTTCGTACCCAATCCTGACCTCTCCGCGTAAATTTTTGGCGTGGTGTGTACTTCTCCGTAAAGTGTGAGTCGTCTGATCACTTTTTCTTTACCCTACCCCTCTTATGTTTGTTTACTTGTTAATACATTTTCCTTCAGTTATTATTCTTAGTTCGTTGATTCTGATTGCAGATGAAACGTTGGAAGTAACATTAAAATTTGCTTCTGTGCACGTGGTTCATTATTGGTCGGTATTTACACGAATATTCATCGTAAAAAGTACAACATTTAAACATCCTTCAACACAACACGGTGTAGTGGACACAATTTTGATGTTACTTGACGGTACTTATTTTCATTTTTATGCGACGCAGAAAACAACGCTAAATAATTCTAAATTATGTGCAATTTTGTTACTTTATCATACCGCATGTATGTCTGTCGTTCTCGTTCATCTGTCAGACTGATCTGAGAATAGGTAAAAGTTGTCTAACTTAATTTGAATTAAAATTTAAGATGCAAAAAAAAACGTTTCTCTCTTTATAATATCAGTGTAGATATTGAAGAATTTAAAAAATATTATAAACAGTGTTTTTAGTGTGAATCTTTAGAAAATGGCTGACGGAAGAAAGCGACTAAGTGGTAGACAATATTTAAAATTGAAAAAAGAAAAAGAAGGTAAAATGGAAACTATCATAAGTAAAACCAGTAAAATTGATAGTTTATTCAAATAATGTAGTGTTATTAATGCGCAACCGCAAGCATGTGGAAGTTCTGATTTGAAGTTTAGTGATGTAGGGCCTAGGTACGACTAGTGTCTATAGTGCTAGTGAAAAAAACCACTGAAACTTATCATCAAGAGATTTTAGTTATGGGGAATCCAGATCAAATTGGGAAATGTAGATCTGTCCATGTAATATCGAATTGTGGGATGGTTCCAGAAACCGAGGCAAGCCTAATATTTTATGAATCGAGACATTCTAGTGATACTGACAATAACTGTGAGAATAGAGAAGGTCACACCGACAACTCTGGATACTGTTTACAGTGTTTAGCCAGAGAGGTCCGCTGTGGAGGAAACTTCATTTTTGAAGAATTAAGAGCCAGTTCACGTCAAAAATCATGATGCAATATCATCAAATCAGGTAGGGAAGGTCTTAGATTCTGATTCTATTAATTGGCAAGTGAACGAGAGGACACGCGATTATGTAGCAAAATTTGGATTTAACAGAACACTAGTGCGGACTTTAAAAAATCAAAGAGGGAATACAATGATGGCACAGTTAGATAGCTTACCTCAAACGTGTTTCAACGTAGGCTTGCTAACGGTGAAACATTACCTCGAACCTGGCTAGTGTATTCTGAAAGCACTGGTTGTGTTTTTTTTGTGGTGTCTGTTTACTGTTCAAGTCAAACAGCTCTAACGACAAAGTTTTTCGCAAGCGGGTTTAACGACTGCAAGAACGGTTTTTCTAAACTTAAAGAGCACGAAAATTCTATAAACCATAGGAACAGTCCTGCCACATTTAATGAAAGAGGGCTTTTAACAGGCCGCATAGACAAAGAGTTGCAGAACAGTTGCAAGCAGAAACTAATTATTGGAAGAACGTTCTTCATCGTGTTGTCGTTGTAGTCAAAGCATCACGCGGCATGTTATTACGTGGGCATGAAGAACAGTTTGGAAGTAGTCGCAATGGCATTGTATGATATGACTTGAAGACGTAACAGAGTTTGATACGTTCCTTGCTTCTCATATAGACAAGTTTGGTGGCCATCCTGGGAGTGGTAAAACTTCTTATTTATCATCAACGATAGCTGAAAAATGTTTATTTATCATTGCTAAGGCAGTTACAGACGAAATTATTGCTGTAATTAAAAAAATCTAAGTACTTTTCACTAATTGTTGATTCTACACCTGACCTTTCACTTACAGACCAACTTGCTACAGTTATCAGGTATGTTAAAGAAGATGGTTCACCTGTTGAGAGGTTTCTGACATTTCTTCCCAATACAGTCCACAAAGCAGTAGAAATGTTTGATGCTGTTTGTAAAGTCCTTAACTCCCATGACATGGACATTAAAAATTGTCGGGGACAGTCGCGCGAGTAACATGTCTGGAATATATTCAGCTCTCCAAACCATACTTAAAGAAATGAATAGTCACGCTGAGTTTATTCCTTGTTCAGCTCACTCATTCAATCTTGTGAGAACATATGCAGCTCAATGTTGTAATGTGGGCTGTAAGAATTTTCTTTTTTTGCAAGAATTTCTTTTTCAGTTCGTATACCAGCAGGTGGGAAATACTTCAAAACCGAGTGTCTGTCACAGATTAACCAGAACTTCAACACCAATGTTCTACACTGAAGAACCTCAGCTCTACACAATGGTCTGCACGAGGTGATGCTTGCCAAGCACGTAAATTTTAAAAATTATTTCAAAGACTATTATTACAACTCCCTTTATCTTTTTAATTTTGCACCAACTTGCACACAAAACTGTATTAAATTACTGTTTTAACTTCAGTTAGAAATTTTTGAATAAACACTTCTACAATAACTTAATGTCTTATTCTACTCTTCCTAGTATGTTATGTAAATTGTTCTATATGAATGTATTAAGAAAAATCGAGAAGAAAATATTACATAGAGAACAAATTTTAGAGTAAGTGAAAATATGGAGGATTGAACCTGTTAACGCACCCCTCCCCCAACAGAGATTTGTGGGAGGGCGGCAAAATAGTAAATCCCCTCCCCCTGCAAATAAACGTATGTTTTATATTCTCTGAACTATGCAAAAGCACAAAATTTAACTGATGTGCATAGTGCGTTTGGAAAAAAATTGTGTTACCAACTGGTGAACTTCCCCAGCCATTATAAGGGCGTGATCGTATCTCTGACACACTACTCTCTTTCATCCAAATCCGAATCATAGATTACTTGGATGTATCATATTTGACAATCCTACGGCTCTTCTGATCTTGGGAACGTCATAAAACCTACAAATTTCTTCAATTCTATTATTCGCACAGTACATTAGTACTTACACGACTCTTGCAACTCACATCTAGTATCTCGTGGTAGAAATAAAGAGGGCCTCGTTTATTTCAGCCTTAATTTGTTTCATATAGTACATCGGTCACAGTCTCGATCAAGTCGTTCAGTATGTCTGGCGATTTTCCTTGGAACAATGAAGTTGACTGTAAGTGCTCCCGTATCAGCGACTCACTTTGTTGTCTCTTCCAACAGTTCTAAATAGTTTCTAGTCTTATGACCGCTTCCGTTTTCTAGATGGCCAGAAAGACTGATTCCTGTTAACCGAAAAATATTACTGACTGGATGAGTCTCTTCAAGATGAGCCTGTTATATTTTATTATATTTTGTAGCCTGAAAGCGGGTAGTTTTTGGTAACACATGATGCAGCATATCCTTAGAACAACCGCACAAAAGCTCGCAGCTGTTGCCATCGGCGCAGAACTCGACATTTATCATATTAGTTGCGGTGGCTAATGCTGCGTTCTTTAGACTTGTGTGTTGTGAAAACGTGTCCGTGTTATATAGGCCTATTTTGTTGCAAATCCTATAGGTCAGTATTTTCTATATACAGTAATAAGTTTCTGTAGCAATGATAAGTAATATATTAATATATAATATACTTTTTATTAAATAGTAACGCTGCAATAATTGAACATATTTCCATCACAATCGGAGAAGAGAATATTTTTCGAAATTAGAGTAGGAGTCACTGGAACTTTCCACCACTACTATGAAGTCCGAAGTTAACCAAGTACCACGAATCTTTGCGCAGCTAAGAACTGCGAGCTTTTCTGCCTTTCGTCTACATGGCAGGAAAAATGACTGGCCTCAGGAAATAGCAGGAATAAGTGATGTCTTGACGGGTTTTTAATGAGATTGCTCAAGTCAGGTGTAGGCCTACCCTTATTACAACATTCAGAGTTCATTTGGCCTAAAACCTGTTATACCACGAGATTTGAGATTTGAAATGCCGTTCGATTTTTACCTACTTCGTTAAGTGAGAGAGCATGTATTGGTCTTTTAGTTTCATGTGGCATTACTGCTCTTATGTTAAATTACACAGAGGATGAGATTCCTGGTAGACTTTCACTAATCCACAGCTGAAAATAATCGCGCGTCATTGTAAACCAGCTCACGTGCCTCCCACCACGCTGCTTCCTTACGGCATTCCCTGTTTCAATTTCTTTATTTATTTTTCTCGTCTAATATCTAGAATCATAACCGTAAAACGTGTTGATGATGAAAATAAAGGGCACACAGTTATAGATCGTAAATCTGACAGTAGGATATGCACATAGGCCCTACTTTTAAACCGAAACAAAGTTGTAGATAATGATGTAGAAATTGTTATTACAAGTCAACTCAAACAATTCGGTTGACATTCACTTAACTGGTGAAATTAAAATTCAGATATTTTACCACATATCTACTGTATACAAAGATATTGATTATTATATTAATACCTTTTGTATTTAACGCCATTTCAGAAGTAACTGTAGCTTAATATGATTTTTATAAAATATTTAAATAAAGTAAAAATAATAAAAGTTGAATGGTGAAAACGCCATAATGATATTAATTATTAATTAACGTATTCACTATAAGTTAACGCTGTCACTGTCAGTTTCTTGAAAGTCAGTGACAGTGCGTTGTACATTATCGTCGTGGAGACTTTTAACAATATCTTCCTCTTGCAATTGCTCAGCATAGCGCATTTCATCAGCATACACTTCATCCAGTTTTCAGTGGTTAGGTGACTGAGCGCATCTTCTAAAACTCTCCTTACTTCTTTTTTTCTGGGCTATCTCTACTTTCGCTTGTGCCCATATAGGGTTCTACTG
Organism: Magicicada septendecula; assembly: GCA_034769895.1. NCBI lineage: Eukaryota > Metazoa > Arthropoda > Insecta > Hemiptera > Cicadidae > Magicicada > Magicicada septendecula. The sequence continues at coordinate 452,815,398 of CM068368.1, forward strand.
TCAGTGATAGGGCGATAGCCGAACCACTCCGTGACCCATCGTCAGTGTAATAGTTTCAAGCTGATACTGTCTGTAGCCTACTGTTGTCTGTGCTGTCTCACGATATTAAGCAGCTCTGCAGCCGTGTGGCTTGGATCGTGAGGTAAACTTTTACTGATCAGCCATTCTACAATATGTGCTGTTTTGGTTTTGATTATAGATATCCGTCTGCCATTATTAAATATTTGAAACTTAAACGCGGTTTGCTTAAAATCTTCCATGTAGAGTAACTTTTTCTGATAAACCTAGTTTTTCTGTCAAATATATATATTTTTTATCATTAAACTCTAACCGTGGACCGCACAACATCCGTATAGAAGCATCCGCACAATGTCCTCGTATACAACGTGATCTACATTTTGCGATCTTTCTTTTTATGTGGAGCGAACACTTATTTGTAGGCCTACGTGGGTTTCTGTGTTATTCGTCAAATCGAAATGGGGGTATTTATTTCCGTCTGTTGTCGTTCGTTGGAAACTTGGAAGGGACAAGGGAGTATGCTCTTACTGTTGTCTTTTGGGTATCGGTAAACATTTCACTTATGTAGCGTATGTTTTTTTCGTTACAAGGTCCATAAGACAACTGTTACACTGAACATTTTTTATCAGGACTTCTAGTATCCGGGCTAGTTTGACTGCCATTTTAAACGTTTCATAATTAAAAACATTAAAATACAGAAAATTGTATTTAGAACACAAACTACATTTTCCGGCTCACGATAGTAAGTCACATAAATACGTTGACACGAGGGGAACAGTATGTGAAGTCATGAATCATAATAATGTACAATAGCAGGTTGGTGTGGTAAACAGGTGGAAGAAGCTGTACTGAACCTTCCAGTGCCCATAAAATTCAGCGCGACACTAGCCATGTTGAATACCTCTTGTTACCGTACGCTCAAGATAAAACTGTACGCTAGTTAACACTGTATACGAAACAATTCTTTTCTTAGTAGATAATTGCCGATTACCACAACAGTACGAATAATTTACGCTAGCATAGAAGTATTTATTTAGCCTTATTATGTACGCACCTAAAAAACAAACTTAACGGAAATATTGAAACTGCAAACAAAAGGACTTTACCTCAACGAAACAGCAGTTTCTACGCATGCGCTTCGAACCACTGACTGCTCTATTACAACGAGATTCATTGTGTATCCGAACCGGCGTGGCATTCGGAGCGGTTGGAGAACGCCAGAATGGGAGAAGGGAGATAAGCAGTGTTCCTTATCTTTTGTAGATGTAGGCCTAATCAGGGCTGTACTTAGCACATCCCTCCCTGTAACCCTTCTCCCACATCACCTTGAAACCAAACAACCTCCACACCCCCACTCCTCACATTCTAGATAACACTGTCTTAAAGTTTTAGAGAAAAATTAGTCGTATCAAATTGAATGTAAATTCACAAGTCAGCTTGTACTTATAATCCTTATAGTACAGTGAATTAATTAGGGTAATGTTTTTTAATTTGTCGTCCTATTGGGTATTGTAATTATAGGTGTGATACTTTGACAGATTCAGTACATACAAATAAAGTAAAAATAATAAAAAGTTGGATGGTGGAAACGCCACAATCATATTAATTATTAATTAACGTATTCACTATAAGTTGACGCTGTCACTATCACTTTCTTGAAAGTCAGTGACAGTGCGTTGCATATTATCGTCGCGGAGATCTTTCACAATATCTTCCTCTTGCAGTTGCTCAGCATAGCGCACTTCATCAGCATACACTTCATCCAGTCTTCAGTGGTTAGATGACTGAGCCACAAACTTTGTATGTAATCTCTGCATACCAAGAACATTACATAAATTCTCGGAAAGAAACTCATTGCATTATTCAACGGAGTTAACTTCGTTATCATTATTATTTTTACTAATAGTGATTTTTTTTTACTTTGTCTCTGCATGTGGACAATGTTGAAATGTAGGCTACATTCGCAATCGATATTTAAAAAAAGTTAAAGATGAAGGAGTTTAAGAAACAAAATAAGGAAAATTGAATTTATGAAATCCTCGCCTCCCTCTCATTCACTCAGTCACTGTCATTCTTTCTTTTACTCGTTTTTCTTTCTGAGTGTGCTCGATGCCCCATGCGACTGCACCACCCCACACTCTTAAGAGCGCTCCGGGATGCAACATTTGTGTTGTTTATAGGATATTCCTTTTTTTTTTTAACTTCTGAAACAGAGCGGGAAAGCCGGGAGAATGGGCGTCCGTCCATTCACACCGAGCTGCTGGTTATTAGCGATTCGTTCAGTAGAACTGTTATTACAGACAAACAAAAATAAACAGTTAAAGCGAATGGGACTTTCGTAAGAATGGACATTGGGTGTCACGGTCCTTTTCTCGGTGCGAAAACGTTTGGCTGCAAAAATGGGTGTGAAAAGTTAGTATCAGGCATAATATAAAAGTAAAATGAAAAGTATCAATAACTTGACTTACAATAAACCCGAAATTCAACGGATCATACTTGTAGAACAGGCAAACACTAAAGGAAGATTGTTGTGCTCACTATAAATATATTAAATATTTTATAGAGCAGTGATATAAAATTGATGGGTTGTAATAAGTCTCGGTTTTGATAAGGTAATGATATTAAATGTGCGAAAAAAATGATAATAAGTCCCGACAAAATGTGTACGTTGAAGTTCTGTGAACGGTCTTCGCAATGATTACTAAGTTTAATTAAGATGATAGCCTACTGCACATATATTTAGCACTTTAAAAAAGCGTGAATCTGAGATTTGGCTCCGTGAAGCTAGTTTTATTCTATAAAGCTACCTAAAAACGAAACAATTCATTGTAAAAAAACATGGACATACGTTATTTTTGTTCAAATTAATCCGTTTTGTAACAACTATTCATTTTTAACTAAGAACTAACGTGGATATTTTATGTGAATACAGTGTGCATTTTAAAAAGGTGTGTATTTAAAGCAGTGGCGGTCTGGCTAGGTCGGCTGGTCGGCGATCGCCGACCAAAAAATCTTCAAAGGGCCCCCAAAAGCGGATTCGTCGAATTTTAAATAAGTAAAAATCGAAGAAATCCGTAATTTCGTTTAATTTTTGGGCGATGAAGCCCAAAATGTGAACTTCAACATCATTTGCTTTTAAGCAAAAATAATAAGAATACATTTTTAATTAAAAGATATTCATTGAAAAGGAGGTTCAAGCTTTTAGTTTTCATAATTTGTAATCTCGTTTAATTTTTACGCATCTCGGGGCCCCTATATAATGCAAGCTTAAGAGGGGGCCGAACACCGCCAGCCAGCCGCTAGCGGCTAGTCCTGTTTTTAACATGGAGCGCAACTTAAAATCGAATTTTATAACACTTAAAATATGATTTAAAATTAAAATGTCACTACCGGAACATTAAATAGTCAAAGTTATAGTATTTCAGCCACTAAAGAACTGGTTAAGTAAAAAAACGTATTTGTAAAACGAAAAATTAGAAGTATGATTGTCCATAAGGAAAGGCTAAAGTTGTATGGTTATTTTATTAACTCTTTAAAATTAAACGCGACTGTGTAAAATGTCGAAACTTATACCATATTAAAGGGCGTTTCTATAGCTTTGTTCCTGTAGTGATGGTTACCGTATTTTCTTACCTGCATAGTTAAAAATATTAAAAATATAGACATTGGCGCATATATATCTATAGACACCTGCGCACTAAAAGGCGATATTTCAATTACGGTCGGCCCCCTCTTAAGTGGGTACGGGGGTCACACTTATAAATATGCAAATAATAAGTCTCTGCTTTCGATGCCTTAAAACCTAAAGTTTGCAATAAAAAATATGTATTTTGATTTATGAAGCTTTAAATTATTAAACTAGCGCAAAAAAGGTCATTGCCCGGGGATTTCTATATTAAAATGATAGTAAATCATCAATGTTTGTCGTATTTTTGCTGTATCTCCGTACTGCGAGACAACAGCGCATGCGCGCGGTTATTTGTTATGTTGGCAATATAGATATTTTGATACTTTCCATTATTGGCAATATCATCCAAAGCCTGTGTTTCTTAAAGAACTACCTTAAATCATCGTTAGATAGATCGCCTAACCTAAAAAGTGTTCTTCATTTAGACAAACTTTATTTATTTACTGTAACGCCTTAAATGTAAATGTAATGTATTATCACTTCAAGTAATAATGCCATTCTTCAAATGGTAAAAGAAGTCTTGCAAGCGTCTAGATGAACTGAAAATAATTAGAAGTCTTTACTATAAATACACATAAAGTAAACTCGGATCCGAGGTATTAGAATACATAATCAATTTGATCCCAAAGTTTTATGAAAAGTATTTAAATATTTTAGTTTAATTAATGATGTCATGGGATCTTTTAGTAACTGTTGTTAATAAAGAGAAGTCGTCTTGTTACACCTGAAAATGAGTGCATAAATCAGTAAAATACCTTCCCTTGTTTCCTTATACTTATATAAATTAATTTGTTCAATTAATTTGACTTTAAATACAGTTCGTTACAACGTAGGCAGCCCATGTAATTGGCAGACGTCAGTTAAGATGGGTTCCCTGGATTTGTAACGCGGCAATACGTTACAAAATTGCGCCACTCTGCTAAGTTAGAATAGTTGCGAACATCGTGACGCAACAAAATTGCGCCACTCTGCTTAATTTATTAGTAAAGTCGATAACTCACGGCATTCAGTTATTGATCTATGCACTCAGAGAATGTAATTGATGTAACTTTAATTTTCAAAAAAAAAAAGAATTTGTTTTGAGATACGTAAATTGTAGTCAGTATAAATTGAAATATCATTGTATGAAGCTAAATGCATGTACCTACTTGCATACATGAATTGTAATGCTTGGTCAACTGCTCAGTCTTTAACAGGTTTATATTATGACAATCCAAGACCTGTTGTTTCTTGAATAATGCAGGCTTATTCAATCTGCATAGTATATGTTAGTGTATGTCTGTCGTCACGTTAAAAAAAAAATTTTGTTAATAATAATGCTCCTGTGTATAGTAGACCCTGTTAATTACGTGGAAAGAATTTCGTAACTTGAAATTGTTACCAAAATAAATAATTAATTTAATTGGGGAAAGTACAAGAATTAATAAAGTCAAACTGTTATAACCGTAATACACGTGTAAGTTGAAGGCGTGCATTGTTGAATGATATTCACCCTAACGTCTGTACTGGCTTCTCCAGTTATGACCTGTTAAGGAAGTTTCTTAAATCTCCCCAAAGTAAATAATAATAAAGAAAACAAAAATAATAATAAGTGAATAATAATTGCGTTAAATAATAAGGCTGAATAAATCCTAAGTTAAACTAAATTTGTGTAAAGTGTAGCAGTAAATAAGAGAAAGGAAAATAATAATAACAGTGTAGTTGCATATTGTGAACACCCCAGTCGTGGCCTGTTCGAGGAAATAAAGCGTGTTAAGAATTGTAGTAAGCAGCCACTCACCTTCCCCCTTATTGTACGAAACGGTAGCGTCCCTAAACAATTGAAAACCTCCCTAGTGTGTATTACAATGCTTTGTGTAAAGTGTCTCCCCTTCTGCATAGTTTGTTTAAGAATTGTTAAAGAGATAATGAGAATTATCTTCGTGAGATTCCGCTTCTCTCTGTAGCATAAGATGTTAGGATTAGCTATAATCTAAAGTGGAGTATGGGATCCTCTTTAGATTATATTAGAGATAAGTTTATGATATATAATTGAGAATTATATATGTGTAACGTAACAAGTCACAACGGCGCCGACTGAAAAGGGTAATGATGGGGGCAGAAAGGTGCCAAAAGATCATTAATGAGTGCTGAAAGCTAACTGGTGTAGTTAGAGTAAGCCGATGTCAGTCGGGCCACGATATTGTGAGTTACGGATAATTAGGGAAATTAGTATTAAGACTTAAAATATAAGTGAGCGTGTTAAGAAGTGAGGTAAAGGGAATTTCACGAAGGAGAACATTTAAATAAACAAGATCATTTAAAGAGAGATAAAAAAAAACCGTGTACTAATAATAAATAATACTAATAATAAATAACTTCACACACCGACACCATACATACTCCAAGTCTCCAACTGTGCGTTAGACTCACAAAAAACCCCCGTAACGTGAAACTTAAGCGGTGGAGTATGTGACGATTTAATTCTAACTGTAATCGTAAATAAATAAAAATTAAGTTTGCGAGCGATTAAGTATTTTTAAATCGCACTTTAAAACCTAAACCCCCGTATTAACTCAGTATGAGAATGAGAAGTGATTAAAAAATCCAAAGAAACACTAATAAAAAGGCCGAATTGTAAAAAGTTATTATTATCATAATTAACCCTTTGCTAGTCATCATGTGGTGACCTGTTAATTCCGGACTCAACGTGTTTATCGAGTCGTCTGTAATTTAGGAAGATATAAAAATCATAATGTTTATAATTAGAAATTTGAAGACACAAATAGTAGTTAAAATAACTCACTTAAATTATATATGTATAATTAAGGTATGGTTTTTGGTAATAAGAATGTTAACTTAAATAAAAATAGGAACTATATTGTCGCGGAGTAATTGCCCCTCTCCTTTGTTATGTACCAGTTGAATCGAGCAAAAGACTCGCTATGTTGCCTTCACACAGTACAGACGTTAGAGCGAGTGCTCCTCCAAAATGTATTTGTTTTAAATATTTAACTTTAGTATATTAGCTACCACTGCTAAACGTGGAAAGCATTGTGTAATGTATCAATAACGTAAATATGTGTTAAGAAGAAAATGTAAAATGTAACACACAACAAACTGAACTAGTGGTAAGCAAGATGACGTCTCCCCTCAAGAGGTAACTCCAATTACAACATCACTCCTGAAGATGTGATCTGCAGAAACTTCATAAATACACGTCTACGATGTATAAGACGCGGCCTAGGACCTCCGTGAATCTACACCTACTTTCACCAAAGAAACTTCAATCTCCGCAGTGAACATTCGACCTAATTCTCGCCGAAGATACGACCCAGATGATGACGCCGACTCCAAGAATTCCCAAGATAGACACCCCAGGACGAGGTTACTACGAGCAATTGTAAAGGTGACGCGATAGCTTGGCTATCGAGAGTTAATCATATTTGTTACACAACTCACTTCTAAAAGAGACTTTTCAAAGACGATTAATTTTATTTAAAATTAAAATGAGACAATCTAAGAGTTTACTGTAAAATTCAATTATCATACGTTGTAACGCCTTAAATGTGAATGTAATGTATTATCACTTCAAGTAATAATGCCATTCTTCAAATGGTAAAAGAAGTCTTGCAAGCGTCTAGATGAACTGAAAATAATTAGAAGTCTTTACTATAAATACACATAAAGTAAACTCGGATCCGAGGTATTAGAATACATAATCAATTTGATCCCAAAGTTTTATGAAAAGTATTTAAATATTTTAGTTTAATTAATGATGTCATGGGATCTTTTAGTAACTGTTGTTAATAAAGAGAAGTCGTCTTGTTACACCTGAAAATGAGTGCATAAATCAGTAAAATACCTTCCCTTGTTTCCTTATACTTATATAAATTAATTTGTTCAATTAATTTGACTTTAAATACAGTTCGTTACAACGTAGGCAGCCCATGTAATTGGCAGACGTCAGTTAAGATGGGTTCCCTGGATTTGTAACGCGGCAATACGTTACAGAAGGTTCTCCGAAGCCCGAGAATGCCGTCGACATGCTGGGGGAGGAGCTGGGACTCTGACCCGGCCGTTTTTCGCGAGATCCGACCTAAGACTCCCCGGGTTCCGCGGACGGACTCCGGGGAAGGCCCGTCGGACAACTCCCGCGCTATTCTCTATGCGGGAGGCTTCTACCTATGCTGGGCCACGCCAGCTTTTTCCGGCATCCAGGCCGGTCGAACTCTCGCGCTAGGACCTTGTCAGAGACCTCCCCGGGGTACGGAAGGTTCTCCGAAGCCCGGGAAAGTCGTCGACATCATTCTGAGTGCAATATGTAGATTCATATATACAAAGTTTATATATATAAACTAGGACTCTGTCAGAGACCTCCCCGGGGTAAAGAAGGTTCTCTGAAGCCCGGGAAAGCCGTCGACATGCTGCGGGAGGAGCTGGGACTCTGGCCCGGCCGTTTTTTGCGAGATCCGACCTAAGACTTCTCGGGTTCCGTGAAGGACTCCGGGGAAGGCCCGTCGGACGACTCCCGCGCTATTCCCTACGCGGGAGGCTTCCCCCAGTATGCCTGGACACCGCAGGCTTTTCCGGCATCCAGGCCGGTCGAACTCCCGCGCTAGACCTTGTCAGAGATCTCCCCGGGGTACGGAATGTTCTCCGAAGCCCGGAAAAGCCGTCGACATGCTGGGGGAGGCGCTGGAACCCTGGCCTGGCCTTTTTTCGCGAGATCCGACCTAAGACTCCTCGGGTTCCGTGGACGGACTCCGGGGAAGGCCCGTCGGACGACTCCCGCGCTATTCCCTACGCGGGAGGCTTCTGCCTATGCCAGGACACCACCTGCTTTTTCCGGCATCCAGGCCGGTCGAACTCCCGCGCTAGGACTTGGTCAGAGACCTTCCCGGGGTTCGGAAGGTTCTCCGAAGCCCGGGAAAGTCGTCGACATGATTCTGAGTGCAATATGTAGATTCATATATACAAAGTTTGTATATATATATATAATACTAGGACTCTGTCAGAGACCTCCCCGGGGTACGGAAGGTTCTTCGAAGCCCGGGAAAGCCGTCGACATGCTGGGGGAGGAGCTGGGACTCTGGCCCGGCCGTTTTTCGCGAGATCCGACCTAAGACTCCTCGGGTTCCGTGACGGACTCCGGGGAAGGCCCGTCGGACGACTCCCGCGCTATTCCCTACGCGGGAGGCTTCCCCCAGTATGCCGGGACACCGCAGGCTTTTCCAGCATCCAGGCCGGTAGAACTCCCTCGCTAGGACCTTGTCAGAGACCTCCCCGGGGTACGGAAGGTTCTCCGAAACCCGGGAAAGCCGTCGACATGCTGGGGGAGGAGCTGGGACTCTGGCCAGGCCGTTTTTCGCGAGATCTGTCCTAAGACTCCCCGGGTTCCGTGGACGGACTCCGGGGAAGGCCCGTCGGACGACTCCCGCGCTATTCTCTTTGAGGGAGGCTTCTACTCATGCTGGGCCATCGACTGCTCTTTCCGGCATCCAGGCCGTTCGAACTCCCGCGCTAAGACCTTGTCAGAGACCTGCCCGGGGTACGGAATGTTCTCCGAAGCCCGGAAAAGCCGTCGACATGCTGGGGGAAGAGCTGGGACTCTAACCCGGCCTTTTGCGCGAGATCCGACCTAAGACTCCTCGGGTTCCGTGGACGGATTCCGGAGAAGGCCTGACGGACGACTACCCCGCTATTCCCTACGCGGGAGGCTTCTACCTATGCCAGGACACCACCTGCTTTTTCCGGCATCCAGGCCGGTCGAACTCCCGCGCTAAGACTTGGTCAGAGACCTTCCCGGGGTTCGGAAGGTTCTCCGAAGCCCGGGAAAGTCGTCAACATGATTCTGAGTGCAATATGTAGATTCTTATATACAAAGTTTATATATATATATATATATATATATATATATATAAATTCGAACGTCTTTCATTTGATGTTTTTGGCAGTGACTTAATTTTTTCACTTTTCTTTTTTTTTCGATATTCACGCATATATTCTGCTCTTGATATCTTTATTTTTTTTTTCATTCGATTCATCTTCTGATGTATCTGACATTTTAATTAATCACAAACGGCACAGAACTATACGCGTGATAAACTGTTTATGGAGTACTAAAGCAGACGCTTCGTGAGAGAGAGTGGGAAAGAACATGGGATGCAGAGAGGGGGAAATTGTTACGGATTCTCGTCGCATTCCTTTCTGATGACGTCACATTCTACGCATTCACTCCCGTGTAAATTTTTTCCCTCTCCTCTGCTATAAGAAGTTAACACTTCAAAAAAGTCAAAGGAAAAGGACGGAAGAGATCGAGTTCAGATTCAGAAGATTCTCAAGGTGTGACTTCTGAACTCAACACTCTAGATGACGATTTAAGTGACTTGGATATCCCTGCCAGTCAAAGCAAATCGGAAGATGATGACGCTGTTTGCATGTTTTGTGAGGGACGTTTCTCTAATGACACGCGGGGGAACTGTGGATAATGTGTTTCATGTGTTCAATGTGGGCCCACAACGAGTGTGCGGGTGCCGAAAAAGATAATTATACGCGTATCTGTGACTTTTGTAAATAAATTGAATAAGGCATCTTTTCAAATAACTTAAAGTTAAGATTTAGGCTAGGGCTACTGCAGTTTTTTTTTCTTTTACAAGTTAATGAGTTTCTTTTTTGATTAGTAAAACATAACTCTGGATGTTAGTAAACGATTTAAATATAAGTAAAATATTAATCTACGCACAGTCTGATTTGAAAGTAAGTAAAATATTTAATTTAGGTAATCTTTTCTAGTGACTTAAAACGGAAATTTTTTTTTTATATTTAAGTTGATAAAAACACTTCGAAAAATACTTAAAACCTTAAGTATAAGTTCTGTACTGTACTATTAGTTCCATTTTTTGTTCAGAAAATGAACCACTGTACTCAGTAAATATTAGTTTATCCAGTTTCAAGTGTTTTCTTCAGTGTTCCTGCAAATTTTTAGTGATAGCCCAAATTTAGACCCCACATGCAAAACCAGCAATTTTGACAAAAGTTTTTGAAAAGTTGGTTAAAAAATATTATTAAAGATTTTGACAAAATAACGATGGAATCTAAGAGAAAACCTTCCAATCTGAGATTTGTGATGGGTTTTATGAAATTCACTTCACAAGAATATGATATATGGTGGAAAATATAAATAGTAGCCCAAATTTGGACCTTCTCCTCTACTCATAAAATAAAAACGTACTTTTCCTTAGTGGCCTGAAGCCCTTGATGTGAGGGGGGAGGTCCGCGCTTTACCTATGTTTTGACTCTGTGATTCGCGGTCATCTTAATGTTGAGAATGACTGCTTTAGGACATGAGGTGATGAACAGATATGGATAGTTAAAAGTCAGCGTCATTGAAACAGAATGTGTTATGTAACACGTAGTGGAATATTTTCAATGCAAGTTATAAACGGAAATAAACTACATTATTAGATTTGTAGCAGCTATAGGGATAAGTAAAGTAGAATTATAAGTTATTACTTTTATACTTTACAGGTTCGATTAGAGTGGATTTATGGATGTATGAATATTTGATACTTATTACGTATAGTAAATGCAGTAACAGGAAATTAGAATTCCGTGTTTGAGCGAAAAATGGAAACTGTGGAAATGGACTATTAAAGAAGTTAGGAAATATCAGCACCGCGGATCCAAATGTGGTAAGGGAGCTGAAAATATGTTGTTTCAGAATCGTAAGTACCACTAAAAAAGGGAAGTTTTAAAAGGTACTTAAAAATGCTTCATGGTGGGTGAAGAAATCGTGGCGTTAAGAAGGTGTCTCAACATAGTATGAAAATTGCTAATTTGTTTAACTTTTCCACGACTCCCTTAATCGCGTTCTAGATCGACCGAGTTCATGTTAGTTTTTCATATTACCCGTTGTCTTGAATCAAGTCTTGGATTCGCCATCGCATACCAGACTTAGAATTAGAATGAAGAAACAATGCAGTGGAAAGAATATCAACGAAGTATTAATAAGAAAGTGAGAAAAATCAAGGATTGCAGTCGTATAGAATCGTACTGAGATTAAGACAAGAAGAAAGTGGCTTAAAACCTATTAAGATGTAAAACGAAGGAAGGCATGGAGATTAGGAGTGGAAAGAGAAACGTTTTTGTATGTTTTGATAGAATCAGATCTGGGTATCAAATCTCCTCTGATAATTCTAATTTAGGCCGGTCCAGGAGGAGGAATGAGGTGAATGAAGTTTTGATCGCTTCAGTGGCCTGTGAAATATTGTAGAGAATTATTTCTCTACTTTATATTTGATCTTGGAAATTAGTATCGAACTTAGCATTTGCTATAAACCATCTTATTACATTGTGACGTCTCCCTTGTTAAGACAACACAAAAGTCGGGAACTAGTTCAATTCTTTACCAGTTAATTAAACTAGCTGCCGTTGTTAATAAAACATCCTTACCAACAAATTACAACACAATTATGACATAGGAAATTGACAAGGTTTGCACAAATTTATTCACTCACTTGGTGTTAGCGAAAACATCTCTTTATTACTATTCAAATATTATGTTTGACTTTGTTTCTTTTTAAAGAAAAATTTCTTTAGTAAATTCTGCTTTTAATGCTTTGAAGATATTAAGTTTATTATTTCTTTTATCTCAAAAATACTCATCTAGATGTTTGTTTTAAATACCTCGGATCCGGGTCTGAACTTTCTCAAAATAATTAATTTATCACAAACTTCAACCAAATTATTGGAAGAATAATATTGGTGGTAATCTACATTATTATCGTACATTTATATATAGTGCTGTTACTACTACTTCATTACAAAATTTACAAATCTGATAATTTCTTCTTTACATTATTAAAGTTCTTTAGTGTTCTTTTGTTACTTCTCTTATTGAAACGAAAATTTACAAATGTTGTGTTTGGATATCACCTGAATTTAATATGAGGTTGTTGTTGGGTCCTTGGGGGGTCATCTCCTGTCGTCTTCTAGGGTGGAGTGCATGGTTCCTCTTGAAGCTACATCGGGTTGATTATATCTGCTCTCGACGATCGGTTTTTTACTTGAAGTTCATACTGTTGTAGTTTGAGTTTTCTTCGTCCGGATTTTGTAGTTCACATTTTACACCTTAATTATAGTTCTTACTTTGCAGCACTAAAGTCTGGTAGTTACATATCTTACAACTTACAGTTTTATATTTTTAAAAGAGATGTGTTGGCTAATTTTTCCTTTCTGTATATTCTTCCTAACTCTACACACAGTACATTTTTCAAAATAAAATCATCTTACACTGGATATTCGTTTAACGGCATACACTTACGTGTATGTAGACAACACAAAACTCACATCTTTTCATGTCGAAGTTCTACTGGCGACTGCGCGTATAGTTTAGGGGCGAGGGCTCAGTAAGCTGGTGCGTATTTACGCACTAAGAAAATAGTTCGTACTTGATATATTATTAATTATTCATTAATTAGAATGTAAATACTTTATGTTAACTTTATTACGACTTAGAGATTTCTTTATTTATATAGTCGCATTTTTAATAATTAAAGTAATTATTATTATTATTCTTTACTTAATACCTTTCTTGGCGTGTTGGTACTGGACAATTTCAAGTTGATTCAGGAATCTGGGTATAGGTAAGGGTGGATAATACTCTTACTTATTAAAAATTAAAAAATTTTATTTGTGCGATTTTCGATGTTTTTAAAATCGTCACATCCTCCTGCACTTAACTATGAAAAACGGGGGGGGGGTGGAATAATAATAGAAAATCTAAATAACAATTATATTTGGACACAGAATTCCATACTGAAATTTCTCTCTCTCAGATTATTTCTATTCATCAATGGATTATCTTACACTTACGTAACATCTAAATTCTACTACATCTACTATACATAAAATACACAAAACGTAAATCTACCTTATTTTAATTCTTACATCTACTACCGGTTTTTTTTTTAATTGGTCACTCGTTTTACGGAGTTATACTCATGAGTATGTTACTAATAATAATCACGTATTGTAATAACAATCGAATTACTTTTAGTTTACAGCGCTAGGGATTATTTTTCTTTCTCTCTTTCTCTCTCTTCATCATCGTCATCAGATTTCTCATGTATTATATCATTCTCGCAGGACATTAGCTAAGGTTGATCAGGCCTCGCTTGTATTCGTACGAGGGGGTTTTGAGTTTATACTCACTTATGGTATAGGATGTTGCACAATCTTATCCTATTTCGGTATAAGTATATACAACATATTTTATTCTTAATACTTAGATAGTATTCTAGGTTTTCTATCTTTCTCGTAGTCTTTCTTCTGTATTTTGACACGAAAAACATTTTTTTATTTGAGACAGGTGGCTTCTGCGAACGTAGTTTTCTGTATTGGGTTCATACAGAGATACAGTAACGGGGGTGATGAACTTATGAATTTGGTAGGGGCCACACCATCGATATGATAGTTTCGAAGTGGTCCTATCAACTGCTTTACTCATAGGATGAGTTTTATACATTACTAAATCACCTATTTTATACTTTATTTGCCTATTATTATGCTCATGATACTTCCTTGATTTTATTTGTAAATTCGCTCTCAAATTTGCACGAGCTTCGTTCCATATTTTTCGTATGTTATTCCCATTTACGTCGCGGGGTAATAACTCATGGATTTTCCACTTTGTGGTTAAAGGATGGTTGGGTTTGTACTTGTACAGTAAATCAAATGGTGTTGATTTATGACCTTCATGATACGCTGAATTGAATGCAAATTGTATCCACGAAATATTTTGATCCCAGGTTGTCTGGTCTTTAGCATGATAAGATATTAATGCTGATTTTAAGTTACGCAAGTATCTTTCTGCTAGGTTTCCTTGCGGTCTGTACTCGGTCACGGTAATATGATTTATACCTAACTAGCAAAATACCCGTGCTTCGCTACGGAGTTTCACGTTGTACGTAATTGTACAATTATTGCTCGCTTAATAGTATAGGATTAGATAGATTGTACAAATTCTCAACTCTTAGTTTGTCTATTTACATTCATAGCAACAGCTATTTATTATTTATTTCGAGAAAATCGTTAGAGCCGTTTCCGAGAAAAAAAGGACATACATTTATTAATTAATTGAACTTCGAAATTTTCTCGACTATAAGAACCTGCAAACAACGAAGTTTTTTCAATTTAAAACAATGATTAAAAACTCAGGACTAAATGTATTCGGGGTTTCCAGTAAACTGAGATGTCAACCACTTCATTTACCAAGTATGCAATTCCCGCTATAAATTTCAGTATTTGGTTTTTTGCCCCTTAGGAGTGAAAGTTTTTAAAACCGTTTCTTAGTGAGCACCTAAGACCTATGATGAAGCTATGTTCAAAGTTTCATTGTTATCCATTCAGTGGTTTCAGAGATATCGTGATCAGTGAGTCAGTCAGTGGTATTTGGCTTATATAGATATCTATATCTAGCCGATTTACCCAGCGTTGCTCGGGTTCATAATTTATTCATAGGCTCATAGGCACCTATTCTTGTTCTAACGTTATATTACTTGTATACTGTATAATCTTCCTTATATTGTTACGTTCACATTCTCACTGGAGGAATACTCTGTAGCGCACCTGTTTAAGAACATGTCATAAACTGTATTCTTATATCTGGAGAAGAATTCTGTTGCGCGTGATGCTCCTGCTCGATTTCTAACTCTGGGAGAGGGCGAACAGCTAAATTAGTTTTCAATAAAATGTCTACAGTACTTGCACGCGCTGCGTATTTAACTGTCGTTTTATAATTCATTGTGTTAATGTTGAAATAAGGCATTTGTTAACTTAGTGTCTCCTAAACTTATTCTAACAATACAATACCTCTATAGATTTCAGCTTATCAATTTTTAAATTCAAACTGAAGCAAGTGCATTTATATTGTCTGAGCTCTATGATCTGAATACATTCGCTATCAAAACTTTGTTTTTTGTACTCGCTTATAACTTACTTCGATCTTAACTTATCCACTTTTAAATTCAAACTGAAACAACTCTGAATTCACACACTATTAATACGTTTCTTAAGATGCATACACCACCTTTGATATAACCTATATCTTTATTTATAAGAACCGTGGACTCTGGCCCCGCCGTCTTTCGCGGGATCCGACCTAAGACTCCCCGGGTTCCGTGGATGAACTCCGGGGAAGGCCCGTCGGACGACTCCCGCGCTATTTCCTACGCGGGAGACTTCCACCGATGCTATGGTAACAAGAATCTATTCTATTGGGTTGCCATAGTAACCAGATCTAATAGTTGTTTAAGACCCAAAGAACCCCCCAGAGGATCGTATCGAAAAAAACAACTGTCCTATGTTGGTTCTCCCGTTGCGTAAAATATTTGTGCCAAGTTTGGTTGAAATCGGTCCAGTGGTTTAGGAGGAGTGTGGAAGACCCCAAAGGATCGTATCGAAAAAACACTTGTCCTATGTTGGTTCTCCCGTTGCGTAAAATATTTGTGCCAAGTTTGGTTGAAATAGGTCCAGTGGTTTAGGAGGAGATGTGGAAGACCCCAAAGGACCCCCCGAAGGATCGTATCGAAAAAACACCTATCTTATGTTGGTTCTCCCGTTGCGTAAAATATTTGTGCCAAGTTTGGTTGAAGTCGGTCCAGTGGTTTAGGAGGAGATGTGGAAGACCCCAAAGAACCCCATCGAAGAAAACACATATCCTATGTTGGTTCTCCCGCTGCGTAAAATATTTGTCCCAAGTTTGGTTGAAATCGGTCCAGTGGTTTAGGAGGAGATGTGAAAGACCCCAAAGAACCCCCCAAAGGATCCCATCGAAAAAACACCTATCCTATGTTGGTTCTCCCGTCGCGTAAAATATTTGTGCCAAGTTTGGTTGAAATCGGTCCAGTGGTTTAGGAGGAGATGTGGAACATACATACATAGATACAATGGGGGGGGGTTTGCCCCTTAGGAGTGAAAGTTTTTAAAACCGTTTCTTAGTGAGCACCTAAGACCTATGATGAAGCTATGTTCAAAGTTTCATTGATATCCATTCAGTAGTTTTTGCTCTACGTTGATTCTATGTCAGTCAGTCAGGCAAACTTTCCCCCCCTTTTTCCCCCTTTAAAGGTCGAATTTCCAAAAATCCCTTCTTAGCGGATACCTACATCACATAAGGAACCTACATGCCAAATTTCAAGTTTCTAGGTGTTATAGTTTCGGAGATTTCGTGATGAGTCAGTCAGTGAGTCAGTGGTATTTCTCTTTTATATATATAGATTTAAAACACATGTCGTTAAATTCTTTCGACTTAAACTGGGGTCCATTGTCAGATATTAGGTTTAAAGGTGTACCATAATCTTTAAATAGTCTTTCTTGTAGAATTTTAATTGTCGTAGATGCTAATGCACGACGCATAGGATACATCCACACGAATTTAGTGAAGGAGTCTACACAAATTAACAGCATAGTATTTCCGGATTTAGAGCGGGGATAAGGTCCAGAATAGTCTATGTATATTTTCGAGAAGGGAGTGGTAGGTATTTCGGAGATTAATTTTCCGACTTGACTGGTTCTTGCTGGTTTGCTCAGGGCACAAATTTCGCATTCTTTCACGAACTTTTTTATTTCACTATTCATGTTTTCCCAGTGGTATTCCTTGCGAATACGATGTATAGTTTTCCTAATTCCCATATGAGCTCCAATTGTCGATGAATGGTAGTAGTCCATTAACATGGGTTTGATTATTTCCGGGGCGATTATTCTCAGTAATTTTCCGTTTGCCTTTTTAAAACAAAGTACCCTTTTACTCAAGGTATATTTGTCAGAATTATTTCCTTTTTCTATTTGTTCTATTATTTTGCACAATTTCGGATCTTGTTGTTGGTGATATGCTATATCCTTAAATGCAAGGGGAAAGTTAGTAATTAGTGTATTAACGGTAGTGGTTTCAATATTGTCTTCTCCAGATCTTGTATTGGGTAGTTGGAACATGCGGGATAGAGTATCGGCTACTACATTTTGAGTACCACGAATATGTTGCACTTTGAACTTGTAGCAATTTAATCTTAACACCCATCTTCCGATACGACCTAACTGTTTTGGGTGATTCAATAACCATGATAAAGCTTGATTATCGGTTTCTAGTAGAAATTCTTTGTGTTCCAAAAATGGTTTGAATTTATCAAAGGCGAATACTACGGCTAAACATTCAAGTTCGTAGGCTTGTGACGATTTAAATTATGACAATTATAAAAAAATAAAGAAATAAAAAAAATTATAAGTTGCGAACAATTAACCATTTAAATCTCACAATGATAATAAAAAACATGTAGGTACTAAGTGTGAATGGAAGTAGTAATTAATAAGGGCAAAGAAACGGTAAAGAAAAGACATATTGTAAATAATTATTATTGTCGCATTTAACCCTTTGCTTGTTATCAGGCGCCTACCTGTTGATACCGGACTCGACATGTTTACCGAGTCTTCTGTAATTAAAATAATATAGAAAAATAATGTTAATAATTAAAGAATCTGAAGACACAGATAGTCACGAAAACAACTAATTTAAATGATGTATTTTTATCTAGCGATAGTTTGTATAAATAAAAAAGTTTTATTTAGAGAGAGACCGGGACTATATTCTCGCGGAATAAACACCCCACTATCTATTGTCCTGTACCAGTGGTAGCGTACGAAAAATCTCTCTCTCGCTATGACGACTCCAAGCAGTGCACACGCACGAGCGAAATGCTCTGTTGAAATGTTATGTGATTGGTTATTAGTTTGGATTAATTCTTATGTATTTTACTAACTGCTACAAAAGAGTGTAATATGTAACGTTAAGAGAAAGAAAAATTAAAAAAACGTTGTAACAAGAAGAAATATGTGACAACCAATAGTACGAGTGTTAATAACTGTAACAGCTATCTTCTCCGATTGACGACTCTCCACAACATCCTGCCTGGAGACATGAATCATCAGAATTACAACTCTAGTAGACCCGACCGATAATGCAGTTCGAGACTTCTGAGAATCAACGAGTACCTGTGTAGAAGGCCCACTCTATCCTGCAGACGTTTAAGCCGTGAACAACTGAGACCAGACCTAGACGAGGACGACGCTCTTAGGATTCCCAAGATGTAACCATATGGAGGAGACTTCTACATCCCAAATTGAAGGTGACTCGATAGCACGTCTATCGAGGAATAATAATAATAATAGTAATTGTAACACAATACTCTCTTAAAGAGACTTTCAGAGACGATTGACTTTATAAGAATATAAAAATTTAAATCTAAGAATTTAATTGTAACTATTCAGACTTCTTGCAATTGTAACAGTTTAGGTTTTAACGTATCGTAGTATAATTAATACCATTCTTCAAATGGAATAATAATGAAACTTAAAAGTAAAAGTAAAAGTAAAAGTAACAGTCTTGCAAGCTAATATCTTGAATTGAATATAATTAATTTTTAAAGTTTAAAGACTAAATACCAAATGGTTACCCGGATCCGGGGAAAAGCTAAATATAATTTGTTGTGATCCCACAGTCTATATAAAGCAATTTAAGCAAGTTAATAATTTAATTAATAATGTAATGGGATCTGTTTTTGAGTAAATGTCATTTGTTTTATTTTAAATGTTTAATAAAGGGAAATCTTCTTGTTGCACACATATACTGAGTACATAAATCAACAGTTTTCCCTTCCATGATTCCTTTTATATTTACTGTGTGTTGTTCTGTTTAAATTTCAGCTCGTCCCGAATAAGGCAGCCTGAAGTAATTGGCCGAACCAATTACTTTGGGTTCCCTCTGTTATAACTCAAGAGAAGAGGTTATAGGCTGAGAACTTCCTTTCTTGCTCGGTCAATGTACGGGATGCATAGCTGATCGGGAGTCTAGTATTATTTATTTCCTGGTATATTACGGCTCCTAATGCTACACTAGAACTATCGGTCTGTACGATAAATGGTTTACTGAAATCCGCTAACTGCAATACAGGTGGGGATATAATGCTTTCTTTAAGTGTTTCAAACGCTTCTTGATGTTGAGTAGTCCACTCGAATTTCGTTCCTTTCTTTCTTAAGCCATTCAATGGGGCTGCTATATCCGCTAAGTGGGGTATGTACTTATGAAAATAATTAATCATACCTAAAAATCGAGCTATACCTTTGACGTCTCTCGGAGGTAAGAATTCTCGGATTGTGCGTGTACGTTCGGGGTCGATGCTAACCTTACCTTCGGCTGATACTATGTGACCTAAGAAGGAGAATTGTTTTACTGCGAAATTAACTTTACTCGGGTTTACGGTCAGTCCGGTTTTCTTTAACCTGGATAATACTTCACGCAAGTGATCAATATGTTGATCCATTGACTCACTATATACTACTATATCGTCAAGATAATGATATACAAATTTAAATTTAACGTCATGGAAAATTTTTTCTAACAGTCGGCTGCATACTGAACTTCCTTGTGATATACCGAATGGTACTCTCCTAAATTGATATAGATTAAATGGGACAGCAAAAGCAGTTAAATGTTTTGATTCTTCAGCTAGTGGGATTTGGTGGAATGCTTGGTAGAGATCCATTATGGTGAAGATTTTCGCTCTTGTAAAATAGTGAAACGCACTGTGAATGTCGGGCAGTGGTATCGATTCAAATTCTATACTCTTATTTAGTTGTCTATAATCCACGACTAGTCTATGTTTGTCAGTTCCTTTTGGTACTAGGAATGCAGGTGATGAGTATGGAGAAGTTGACGGTTCAATGACGTGCTGCTCAAGGAGTTTGTTAATGTGGTTTCTCATTATTTCCATCTTGGGCGGAGATAATTTGTATGGGTGGAGTCGTATTACCTTGTTGTCACTAAGATTTATTTTATATTCGATTAAATGGGTTAATCCTAACTTGGGAGTGAGTACAGTAGAAAATTCTTTTATTAACTTTTGGATTCTTAGTCTCTCGTTTCCTTTTAAATGACTCAGACTCGATTCATGATGCTCTGAATGAATAGTTGCGGTTTCACAAATAGCGTCGTTACTTAATTCTGAGTCGAACTGATATTTTCGAGTACGATCAAATCTGCAGAAATATTGTTTTGCATATGTATCAAGGATTAAGGCATTTTATAAAATCCGCGCCTAATATTAAGTTTTGTTCTAACTCTTCAGCTACTAGTAGGGGAATATACCAAGTAAAATTCTTTATTTTTAATTTCACCGTAATACTGTGCGATATCTTTAGGTTTTGTTTATTTGCGGTGGTACACTTTATGTTCACCATTTGTCTACGTTTAATCAGATTATGATTAGCTAATAAGGTGGCTAACTGTTTACTAATTATACTACGGGTAGATCCGGAATCAATTAAACCAAGGGTATTCGTTGCTCCAAGGTCTATCTGTACATAGGGTAGTTGGCATATACTTGTTTTACATGCACCAATAGAGTTGCACTTCTCGATAAATCTTGTTAAGTAAGGGTCTATGCGTTTATGTTTATTTATTTTTATTTGATGCTTATTATTGTTGTTACCTTTCCTTCTGGTGCTTCGGAAGACGTAGGATTTTCGTTCTTCCAGCTTCACATGTTTTTTGATTGGTCGGTTTTCTGTTGATAGCGCTTTTGTTTACATAACTTGCTAATATATCCGGCCTTTCCACAGTTATAACATCTTCTTTCCTCATTTACTTCGCTCGGAGGTTGTCGGGGTTTTGGTTTAGAGTATGAAACATGGGGATAGCTTTGGGTTTTATATGTACTTACGAATCGCTTATCGCGGTAGTTTCGGGTATCATTTCCAATTGGTCGAGTTTGGAATGAATCTCTGTGTTGACTCTGGGACATAGAAACGCGTCTATTCTGGTCAGAATACCAGACGTTGGATGAATGTATACAACATAGTTCTAGTTCGGTGAAAGTGGTAGGTCGCTTCATGAGTGCTAGGCGAGATCGCTCCTCGGGGGATAGTCCTACTAAGATAGTGTCTACTAACTGTTGTTCACTCCATTTAACTTGTAGCAATAAAGCAGATTCTCTTACCTCAGATATATAATGAGCTAATCTCTCGTATGTGCCTTGTACACGAAGTACTAAGTTTCGCTTCAATTCTTCGTAGATACCGGTGGGAATGAAATGTCTTATTAGTGTGGTATGAAGTTCTTCTACCGGGTGATTATACTTTAGGGATTCTAACACTCTATCTTTTAATGGAGGTCTACACTTAGGTAAAATTACTTGCAAAATCTGGTTATCTCTTAGTTGTTGCAGGTCCTTTAACTGTAAAATGTGCTTGATAAAATCAAGGAGCTTTGTAATATTCAGCCTATCAGTGATTGGTATGTCAGACAAAATACTTTCTACAGGGTGGGTTATCTTTCCATAGAGCTCAGTAGTTAGATTTATTTGACTCATCATTCTAGGTTTTTCCGCAGATTGATTAGTCCGCAAGTGAGAAGGTAAATCGTAGGTACGGGTCATATTTTCTAGTTCATTAGGGAGTAACGTAACGTTTACTGGTTGGATATTTACTTGACTATCAGTTAACCGTTCTTTGAATGGATTTATATTTGATTCCTGCAGAATCTGAAGTTTTGCAGTACCGTTTGGCTGTTCTTGAGTCGGGGATTGGGTAGGTGAAATATTTAATTTCGTCATTGCTTCTTCAATTTCGTCTAATCTAAACGATTCGGATCGTCGACGTAATTCGCGCATTATCTCGGGTAATTGTTGTAATGCTTCCTCGGCGAATTTTTGTACATCATGAGGGGTATCTTTATCACCTGGCCAGTTCAACTAATTGGTGATACGGCGGGTCAGATGTTCGATTCTTTGGGTGGTGCGTAAAATTACTGCGGGGGATTTTTCATCACGCAGGGTTTGTGCGATCGAAGTTAGTTCCGTATACTTATGATAACATGTTTCCTTTTCGCTTTCAAAATCTAAAACACTTAAACGATTTAATAATGAGGGTTTGTCCGGTTTATTTTCACGTAACGTCTTGCGAAGTTCCGCGACAGTTACATTAGAGTAGGGAAGACCACGCAATAATGCTTCATAGCTTAATTCGTCTTTCAACAACAAGTCGGGGTTAAATTGAGCCATTTTTGATAATAACAACTTTAAATACACGACGTATTACGAACGACAAATCTTATGTCACTTCCTTTAATTCGTTTTATCAATGTTTAAAATAGTTAACGTGAATTCATTTAAACACATACATATATATATCTTATTGCATATGAAATCTTATGTTAATTAATCAACATAACTTATCTCACAACAATTCAATTTTCTGTACTGACATATATAATTAATCAAAACAAAAACTAATACCATCGTATAGAGGAGAGAAATTTCATATATGAAAAGTTCATTGCTTTAGCAATGGCACAAAGGGTCAGCTGTTTTGGGGAGTCGTCTAGGGTGGTAATTTAGGACAATTCAAAACAGGAAAGAGCGTGTCTAAGGTGGTTTGTTTGGTTTAGCGAGGGGAGGTTATGAATGAGATGAGTGCATACAAAGGGGAGAGTTTACATTCCTCAACACGTATTTAACATGAACAGACTGGCTTCTACCGACAGGTTTGGAATGGAATACTTACCAGCGATGACTTGTTTAATACGGCAAAGTCGCGATACTAATATTATTATAACATAATTAAAATTTTACTCATTTATATTTTGTTTATTTCTGAGTGAATAAATTTATGTTTGTCCAAGTTATTGTTAACGAATTATAAAATTACACAACAACAGCAACATAATTATTTCTTTTTTTCAAAGTAGCAGAGTGGTGCAATTTTGTGACGTCTCCCTTGTTAAGACAACACAAAAGTCGGGAACTAGTTCAATTCTTTACCAGTTAATTAAACTAGCTGCCGTTGTTAGTAAAACATCCTTACCAACAAATTACAACACAATTATGACATAGGAAATTGACAAGGTTTGCACAAATTTATTCACTCACTTGGTGTTAGCGAAAACATCTCTTTATTACTATTCAAATATTATGTTTGACTTTGTTTCTTTTTAAAGAAAAATTTCTTTAGTAAATTCTGCTTTTAATGCTTTGAAGATATTAAGTTTATTATTTCTTTTATCTCAAAAATACTCATCTAGATGTTTGTTTTAAATACCTCGGATCCGGGTCTGAACTTTCTCAAAATAATTAATTTATCACAAACTTCAACCAAATTATTGGAAGAATAATATTGGTGGTAATCTACATTATTATCTTACATTTATATATAGTGCTGTTACTACTACTTCATTACAAAATTTACAAATCTGATAATTTCTTCTTTACATTATTAAAGTTCTTTAGTGTTCTTTTGTTACTTCTCTTATTGAAACGAAAATTTACAAATGTTGTGTTTGGATATCACCTGAATTTAATATGAGGTTGTTGTTGGGTCCTTGGGGGGTCATCTCCTGTCGTCTTCTAGGGTGGAGTGCATGGTTCCTCTTGAAGCTACATCGGGTTGATTATATCTGCTCTCGACGATCGGTTTTTTACTTGAAGTTCATACTGTTGTAGTTTGAGTTTTCTTCGTCCGGATTTTGTAGTTCACATTTTACACCTTAATTATAGTTCTTACTTTGCAGTACTAAAGTCTGGTAGTTACATATCTTACAACTTAGTTTTATATTTTTAAAAGAGATGTGTTGGCTAATTTTTCCTTTCTGTATATTCTTCCTAACTCTACACACAGTACATTTTTCAAAATAAAATCATCTTACACTGGATATTCGTTTAACGGCATACACTTACGTGTATGTAGACAACACAAAACTCACATCTTTTCATGTCGAAGTTCTACTGGCGACTGCGCGTATAGTTTAGGGGCGAGGGCTCAGTAAGCTGGTGCGTATTTACGCACTAAGAAAATAGTTCGTACTTGATATATTATTAATTATTCATTAATTAGAATGTAAATACTTTATGTTAACTTTATTACGACTTAGAGAGTTCTTTATTTATATAGTCGCATTTTTAATAATTAAAGTAATTATTATTATTATTCTTTACTTAATACCTTTCTTGGCGTGTTGGTACTGGACAATTTCAAGTTGATTCAGGAATCTGGGTATAGGTAAGGGTGGATAATACTCTTACTTATTAAAAATTAAAAAAATTTTATTTGTGCGATTTTCGATGTTTTTAAAATCGTCACAACATAATACCGTTTGTTGCTAATGAGATAACTGTAAATAACAAGCCTTAAAGTAACCAATAACAGCACGTTAGTAATCAGAATTACGTCACCCAGTTCCTGTTATGTATTCTTTTGAAAACTATTAAAACGAAGTATTGACGGAAGAGATACGGTCGTATTGTCAAATGGACGTACTGTTTCACCTTCATTTAAAATAATAACAATAATCATCATTAGACTAAAACGCGCGCGCTTAAGTTGTGTGTGTTTTCCAAAGACAATACAATTCTTATTCGTCAGTTTATCTTCAGAACTTAGCCAATGTTTATTATGTACTGAAAAGACTGTTATGATAACTTGTCACAGGTGGTCTGTCTGCTTATACTTTTGAACTCTATTGATTTTTGAGCGTTTTGTTCGAGAAGTAAACCGCCTCTGTCTTGTCCAGAATAAAAAGATTAACGTCTAGTATGTCGTATCTATGTGTGTAGTAGACATAGTACTGTGCCGTAACTAGTCGTTACGGCGACATCCGAATGTTTGTTATATCGAATCTGGGCAATAGTTTCATTCTTCTGTGTAGTTCACGCTATCGTGGACACTCCCGCTACCTATGAGTCGTTACGGCGACTTACGAAATTGTTATATAGTAATTGAATTTCGGCATAGATGCTTTCTTTGGATCGTGGACACTCTCGCCATCTATGAGGCGTTACGGTAACTTAGGAATTTGTTTGTGGCTCTCGCTGGGATATTGGACCCTTACGCTATCTGTCAGAGACTTCGGACAACTTGACTTTCGGTTCTGCTGCTGGGAGCAGTAGTTGTCGTAGCAGTAGATGCGGTTTTGACTCTTGTAGTGGGTCAGCTGGGGTTTGTCGTTGTGTAGAGTGAAGTTTTTTGACTCGAGTGGTGGGAGGATACCAGCTGTTGGTTCCCGGTCAGCTGTTCACGCCACGAGCGGTCTTATATGTTAGAGGTCTGGAAAAGTAGTGTGTTTCTTTTTTTAATGCCGGGGTTTTTTAAATTAATTATGGCAGGCTAAGTGAAAAGTGTGCCGAGGGGCTCTCGGCCTGGCAACTGTGACCGTGTGAAGAGATCAAGATGGTAATGTGTAAGTAGTTTGTGGAAATCGGTTCGAGCATGTGCTCGGCCAGAATTGAACAGGTATGGAAAAATGAAAATTATTAAATTTTCCTGTGAGGTGCGTTCGCACTACGTATATTTCGGGTCAAGTGTGGCCCTGGCTGGTTCTTAACAAAAAAAAAAATAACAGTTGCTTTAATTCTGGATGTGTTTTTTTTTACTTCACTGTATACCTGGAATATAATATGCAGGTTTCTGCAGTCATTGCAAATTCTTGAACGCAAATTTTTTTTAAAAGAAAAGTCTGTTGAACTTGACTAGTTTCTGATATTTCTTTCAAATGGTGAGCTTAGTTTCTCTTGCTGATAGCAGTGACAGTAATATCTTATGTGCAAAACTTTTTTTTACCTACAAAAAAAAAGAAAAAAAAAGAAAAATCTTAAGAAAATGCGTTAGGATTCAGCCGGGTGCCCATAAGCCTAGTGAAGCGAAATTCAGCCCGAGTCCCTTGATATCTCTCAGTATTACTCGGTGTGGTTTATATAAATGTCTTGTGTTTGAATTGTGAAAAGCATGTAATGTCCAGCATACATTTTTGTCTATAATCTGTGTTGAACTTATATTGTGTCTGCCTTTTATTAGAACGTATAAATTTGTTATGAAAAGAGCTGCAGATCACATACAATTGCCAAAATATGTACTGGAACTGTATTCCAGAAGTATTCCTCATGTGAATAAGAATGACTGAACTTTTGTACAAGATGAAATTTCCACTTTGGGATTTTTTTTTTTTTATTTATTGTGATTCTCTATCAATGTACAGTCACTGTTAAAATTCTTTTGTAGATGTATATACTCATATTTATTTTAATTCTCTATCAATGTACAGTCACTGTTAAAATTCTTTTGTATATATGTATATACTCATAATTCTATGCACACAACATATTACATTTCTGAGAGATATATGTACCTGATTATTTGATAGTTTTTTTTAAATAATGGTGCACTCTGAAATCTGCAAGCCTTTGTGCTACACAAGTATATACAAGTTTAAGGAAAATTGAGCACATGCACTTGTGATTTTCACACACGAAGTATATAATTACCTATCTTATGTTACATCATACCTTACTAATTATATGATTCTCCTTTCTAGCTTTTGATTTAGATTTCAGAGGGCGCTGTTGTTGTGTGAGATAATTGTTTAAATGGTTGTGGCTGTAATAATTGTTGTTGGATAAAATTGTACTTTAAATGGTTTATAAAATTGTTTATATTATTAAAAGTGTTTATAGTACAACCAGAGGGGGACTAAAAAAAAAAAAAAGACATTGTTTTTAAATGTATGGGATTCGAATACCTCTGGATTTATTCTTTGTATTTATTAATGTTCAAATAATTAATTCCATATAGAGAAATTCTATTTGGGTGAAGGTTAAAAGTACTGTCGAGGCTTGTTGCCTGTCATGGTTATTTGTGAACACCATGTAATATATTTTAGATATTTTACAGATTTTATATATTTCTAATGGAATACTTTTTTAAATATTAAATTTTGAATAGTTTGAAATTTTAAATTTTGAATACCATGTAATATAGTTTAAATATTTCACATATTTATATATTTCTAATAGAATACATTCACAGCCTGGATTCTATGAAATCTCATTGTAAGAAAAACAACATATGATAGAATCAATAAATTTGTTATTTTCGGAATTTTAAAATTGAAGTCACCTCATTCGTCCAATTCCCTAATGGTTACCCAGCATGTGGACATTCTTTCACTAGGAGGCCTCTCCTAGTTCAAGTGAATAAGTGAGCCGGTCATCAAGGTAAGTTGTAGATTTTTTAGATTTTTTTTTAGGTTGTCAAACTTTGAAAATGTGTCAGATTTGGAAAGTTGAAAATTGTGTTGTGATGTCATTGGTGATGAGCGGCTCACAAATGGTAGCAGAGCGTGGTTAGACGTAGTCCTGGCCACCTCTGAACCGAAATTTGGAAATGGATGCGGTGACCTCAAAATCTTAGTTGGACATGTTCTGTCAGTTGTGATGTGTTTACTATTGTTGTAAATCTTGGTCTTTGGGTGCGGTTGCCGGGCCGGGACTCCTGGGGGGGAGGGTGCCCAGTTTGGTGATTCCTGATTGTATCTTTGGGGTGTTGTTGAGTGATTATTTGTTTGTTTGTGCTCTCGTCTTGTGCTTGTCTTTGTTGTCTTTTAGCACTTCATCTTGGTCTTGGTTGTTGGTCCGGTGTCGGGTCGGGGACCCTGAGGTGCCTTGATTGTCATCACTTGTTGTATTCAGATCCTTGTTGTGTGAAACCATGGCAGAGGCGGGGCTGAGTAGGGGTCGGCGTGAAGGTCGCGGTCTGGTGCCCGAATATTTCACTAAAGACGAGCTCCAGTTCGAGATACGTTTGCGGGGTGGGGTTCCCCAGAGGGATGTGGCGTCCTTGAGGCGACAACTGCGGGAGCTGCTGGTGGGGGACGCCCCCCCCGGAGAGTCGAAATTGAGGATTTGGAGGAGGAGCTGGCCTTGTGTGCGGACAAGTGGACCGAGTTCTGCACCTTGATGGAGGACTCGGAATATATGGGGAGTTCCACCCGTGTTTGGCAGCGGGTGACCCAAAGGATGCACCACTTGTCCGCTCGGCTCAGTAATTTGCTGTTGCAGGACGATCTGGAGGAGAAGGGTAGGCGGACTGCGTCGGCCCTGCAGTCAAAAATTGGCCTACCTGGGGAGGTTCCAGAAAGTCCTGGTAACCCTAAGGAGATGCTCACGCGCCAGACCGTGGCCACTGAGCGGGTGGATCTCCTGGGGGAGGCCTGTAGTGCTCTGGTGGAGGAACGCCCTTCTATTTCGGTGGGCAGTCGCCCCCAGGGATTTCAGGGGGATCATGTGGAAGTCCCTCGAGGGTTTGGTACAGCCCTGGCCAGCGTAAAGTATGAATCATTGCCGAACCCCATTTATGACCTCCTCCGTCGGCTTCCAGTGGTCGACGGTCTAGACCTTGATCAGCTTGTGAAATTCTTTGAAGGGGTTTTCGGCATTTTTGATTTCCCTGGGGTGACTGGTCTTTCATTGTTAAATATGATTTACCCGTATTATCGGGCGCCCCTGCTGGATCGTGTGGTCTGGCATCTGGGCGCGGGCGGGGATTTTGAGGCGTTCCACAGAGATGTTTTGGAACTGTTTATGCCCGGGAGGCTGCGTGACCGGATGCTGCAACGTTTATTTTACAGAGTTCAGGGGCACGGGGAAAAGTTGAACGTGTTTACTGATTCCATCAAAAGTGCTGCCCGTGTGCTGCGGGTGGACGTGCGGAGGCTGAGGAGGTGCGGGTTATTTTGGAGGGCCTCAATCCCCAGGAGAGGTCAAGGTTGGTGTTTTTGGAGAGACCGCGTAGCTTCGCAGATCTTAGCAGAGCTTGTGTCTTCGCCCGCACCATCCAGATGAACGATGAGGCTCGCTCCGGCAGTTCCAAATTCCCTGTCCCCTGTTCCCCATCTGGTCAGCAGCGGCCTACCCGGGAGCAACGTGGTGGCAACTCTGAGAGGAAAGAATTCCGCTGTTATTCCTGTGGTAAGATGGGGCACTTGGCCCGGAATTGCCCTCTCAAACGGTCGGAGGTCTCGCGGGAGAACCGTCCTTCAAAAAACGGCCTGCGTGGGGGGGATTGAGGGGACGCCGGTCCCTCCCCACGTGTGGTAGCGTTGGCGCATCCCAGGTCCCGTTATGTGCCGTTGAAACGGGACACCCATCCGGGGAGTCCGATCCTAAGCCAATTCGTCCGGGTCTCTCCGTGTGTCCATATTTGGAGCTGGAGGTTGGGAAGGGCCGTATTAGGGCCCTGCTGGTCTCCGGATCGGCACGGTGTCTTATCTCCTTCCGAGTTTACCAGCATTTGGTCAGGGAGTCATTGATTCGGTCAAGTACTCTTTCGTCGGTGGTGTGTTGGACGGCCTCGAGGGAGGTTTTGCCGACCTCCAAATTGGTGGCCTTTAAATTTAAAATAAATTATTTTTCGTGGGTTTGGGAGTTTCTTGTGGCTCCGAATCTGAGCGTAGACTGTATTGTGGGTGCGGACTTTATTGTGAAAAGTGGTCTGGTTCTCGATATCCAGGGGCACGTATGTTTCTTTAAGTTTAACCGTGCCGTTCGCATTCCTTTTTTTGGTTATCGGGATGAGGCGGGAGAAGGTCTTGAAGAATTTCAACCCCCGGCGTCCATTAATAATTTGAGCCAATCTCAACAGACCACTTTCCGTCGATTGTGTGAGGAGTTCCCCGAGGTGCTGACCGCCAACCTCGGACTCACTCACAATTTGGAGTATCGTATCCGTCTTTGCGACTCCTCGGTTGTCCGTTCGCACCCGTATAAATTCGCTCCGCCCAAAATGACCATTTTGCGTGAGAAGGTGCAAGAATTGTTGGACCAGGGGGTTATTGAACCTTCCACGTCGGCCTATGCCAGTCCAGCATTCCTGGTGCCTAAACCGGGAGGGAAGCATAGGCTGGTCATTGATTACCGGAAATTGAACCAAAATATAGAAGTTGAGTCGGTGCCCCTCCCGGACCTGCATTCTGCCTTTGATTGGTTTTCGCAGGCCCGAGATTTCACCATTTTTGACCTGAATTCGGCTTACCACCAGATTCCTTTGCACAAGGATTCTCGGCCGTACACTGCCTTTTGCGTACCGTGGAACTTGTACCAATATAAGAGAGTCCCCATGGGACTGGCGGTTGGTGCTCAGACGTTAACCCGTCTACTAGACTCTGTGTTCCACGATATTAAATTCCAGTACGTGTTCAATTATCTGGATGATCTCATTTACAGCTCCACTTTAGAGGAGCACATGAACACGAACCATCTCCGAGAGGTGTTGTGTCGCTTGAGGCGCGCGGGGCTTACGGTGAATCCCGACAAGGTGAAATTTGCCCAGGAGGAAATTTCTTTCCTCGGTCACCTTGTCTCTCATAAAGGGGTCACGGTTGACCCAGAGAGGACTCAGGCAATCCGGGATTTTCCTCCTCCTCGGGATGCTAAAGGGGTGGCCCGCTTCGTGGGTATGATAAATTTTTATAGGCGGTTCATCCCGGAGGCTGCCGAGATTGCGGCTTCCCTAAATTCCTTAAGGAAGAAAGGGGCCAAATTTGTGTGGGGCAACGAGCAGCAGCGTGCCTTTGAGGCCCTGAAGGAGTCCATTCTGTCGCCGCCCGTGCTTCGGATGCCCGATTTCACGAAGCCCTTTGTTGTGCAATCTGACGCCAGCTCTGTGGCGATCGGGGCCGTGCTCTCTCAGGAGGTGGATGGTGCTCGGCAGCCAGTCGCATTTGTATGTAGGACCCTCACCAACCCTGAAAAGAAATCCTCGGTGTACGAGTTAGAGTGTTTGGCGGTAGTCTTCGCCCTGGACAAGTTTAGGAGGTATTTGGAACATGCTGAGTTCCTATTAGAGACCCACAATCAGGCTCTCTCGTGGCTTCTGGCGCACCCCCGTTAACTGGGTAAACTTGGCCGCTGGGTGGTCAAAATTTCTTCTTTTAAGTTTCGGGCACAGCATATACGGGGGACCCAAAATGTTGTTGCCGACGCTCTATCCCGTATGTATCATCTACCCAGTGAGGAGCCAATAAATGAACCCTGCGCCTTACTCCTGGAGTTTCCCCTCGCCTTCACTGAGTTATCCCTCATCAGCTTGATGATGAGGTGTTGGGTCCCATTATCGATAAAATTAAATCAGGCGAGATGAAGGCTCCATATCATCTGTCCAAGGGCGTCCTCTGCTGCAAGAAACGTAGAGGACGGGTCCCTAAGATAGTGCTGCCGAGCAAGCTGGTGCCCATGGTTTTCCAATATTATCATGATTCCCCGGTTGGAGGCCATTTGGGTGTTTGAAAGACCATCGCCGCGATCAGAAAGAACTTCATCTGGAAAGGCATGGACCGGGACATCGCCACCCGGGTGAAGTGTTGTCATCTGTGTAGTCTGAGCAAGCCCGCTCAGAACACTAAGTTGGGGTTGCTGTCTTCTGAGGTGGCTGGCAGACCGATGGAGAAGGTTTTCATCGACTACGTGGGTCCTTTCCCGCGTAGCAAGGCCGGGAATTCGTTCCTCCTTGTTTGTGTGGACGCCTACTCCAAGTATGTCTGGCTACTTCCCTTGCGTCAGGCTAGTACTGCCAATACCATCATAGCCCTTCAGACCAGTATCTTTCAGCATTTCGGGCTTCCCTCCATCATTGTCTCAGACAATGGCCCCCAATTCATCTCGAGGCAGTTCCGGAACATGTGTTTCAGGCACGGCATTCGGCATGTAACCACTTCCCCTTACCACCCGCAACCTTCCCACGCTGAGCGATTCAATCGCAACCTGAGATCCGCTCTTATCGCCTGCCACGCGGAACAGCAGAACACGTGGGACCAGAATCTCCAGTGGTTACAGATGGCTTTCAATTCTTCCCTTCATGAAAGCCATCGTGCCGTGCCTTTTGAGGTCATGTTTGGTTTCTCCTCCGCTCATCCCCTTGGTAATTTGTGGAGACTTTTAAGGTGGGCCAGTTAGTTTATTGCAGGAGCCACCCGCTCAGCTCTAAGGTGGAGGGTCGCGCCGCCAAGCTTTGCTATAGATGGTTGGGACCCTTCCGGATTTCTGAGTTTGTCTCGCCTGTTACTGCCAGCCTGGTGGGTCTGGAGGATGGGATGAAGGTGAGGGTGGCCCATGTGTCACATTTGAAGGCGTGTGCGCAGATGGAGCTTCCTTGAGTGTTGAATTGGTATTGTTTACCCCAGTTAGGATTAGTTAGGGTCCTCGGGTTGGTTTTCGGTGGGCTTCTCTGGAGGAATTGTGTTTTAAGGTTTTACTTTTTAGCGTTTTATTGTTTTAAGGTGGGGTTAATTGGGGGTTTTAAAGTTTTATCGGTATTTTAGCTCCTCTCCTTTCCTTTCTTCTTTCTTTTGCTTTAGGTCGCGACCGCTCACACTCCCCGTGTCTTCTACACTTACACACACCCAGCTACACACACACACACACACACACACACACACACCTTGTCCTTCCTTCTGGTGTCCTTTCGTTTTCAACTTTCGCTGGATTTTATCTTTTTATTGGTTTTTAGTCAATCCCCGCTTTCCTCCAGTGGGGGCGGTCCCGGTGTCGTCCAACCCGTTGGACTCCTTTTGTTGTGGGGGTTTGCCGTAACTAGTCGTTACGGCGACATCCGAATGTTTGTTATATCGAATCTGGGTAATAGTTTCATTCTTCTGTGTAGTTCACGCTATCGTGGACACTCCCGCTACCTATGAGTCGTTACGGCGACTTACGAAATTGTTATATAGTAATTGAATTTCGGCATAGATGCTTTCTTTGGATCGTGGACACTCTCGCCATCTGTGAGGCGTTGCGGTAACTTAGGAATTTGTTTGTGGCTCTCGCTGCGATATTGGACCCTTACGCTATCTGTCAGAGACTTCGGACATCTTGACTTTCGGTTCTGCTGCTGGGAGCAGTAGTTGTCGTAGCAGTAGATGCGGTTTTGACTCTTGTAGTGGGTCAGCTGGGGTTTGTCGTTGTGTAGAGTGAAGTTTTTTGACTCGAGTGGTGGGAGGATACCAGCTGTTGGTTCCCGGTCAGCTGTTCACGCCACGAGCGGTCTTATATGTTAGAGGTCTGGAAAAGTAGTGCGTTTCTTTTTTTAATGCCGGGGGTTTTTAAATTAATTATGGCAGGCTAAGTGAAAAGTGTGCCGAGGGGCTCTCGGCCTGGCAACTGTGACCGTGTGAAGAGATCAAGATGGTAATGTGTAAGTAGTTTGTGGAAATCGATTCGAGCATGTGCTCGGCCAGAATTGAACAGGTATGGAAAAATGAAAATTATTAAATTTTCCTGGGAGGTGCGTTCGCACTACGTATATTTCGGGTCAAGTGTGGCCCTGGCTGGTTCTTAACAAAAAAAAAAGAACAGTTGCTTTAATTCTGGATGTGTTTTTTTTACTTCACTGTATACCTGGAATATAATATGCAGGTTTCTGCAGTCATTGCAAATTCTTGAACGCAAGTTTTTTTTAAAAGAAAAGTCTGTTGAACTTGACTAGTTTCTGATATTTCTTTCAAATGGTGAGCTTAGTTTCTCTTGCTGATAGCAGTGACAGTAATATCTTATGTGCAAAACTTTTTTTTACCTACAAAAAAAAAAAAACTTAAGAAAATGCGTTAGGATTCAGCCGGGTGCCCATAAGCCTAGTGAAGCGAAATTCAGCCCGAGTTCCTTGATATCTCTCAGTATTACTCAGTGTGGTTTATATAAATGTCTTGTGTTTGAAATGTGAAAAGCATGTAATGTCCAGCATACATTTTTGTCTATAATCTGTGTTGAACTTATATTGTGTCTGCCTTTTATTAGAACGTATAAATTTGTTATGAAAAGAGCTGCAGATCACATACAATTGCCAAAATATGTACTGGAACTGTATTCCAGAAGTATTCCTCATGTGAATAAGAATGACTGAACTTTTGTACAAGATGAAATTTCCACTTTGGGATTTTTTTTTTTTATTTATTGTGATTCTCTATCAATGTACAGTCACTGTTAAAATTCTTTTGTATATATGTATATACTCATAATTCTATGCACACAACATATTACATTTCTGAGAGATATATGTACCTGATTATTTGATAGTTTTTTTTTTAATAATGGTGCACTCTGAAATCTGCAAGCCTTTGTGCTACACAAGTATATACAAGTTTAAGGAAAATTGAGCACATGCACTTGTGATTTTCACACACGAAGTATATAATTACCTATCTTATGTTACATCATACCTTACTAATTATATGATTCTCCTTTCTAACTTTTGATTTAGATTTCAGAGGGCGCATGTTGTTGTGTGAGATAATTGTTTAAATGGTTGTGGCTGTAATAATTGTTGTTGGATAAAATTGTTCTTTAAATGGTTTATAAAATTGTTTATATTATTAAAAGTGTTTATAGTACAACCAGAGGGGGACTAAAAAAAAAAGACATTGTTTTTAAATGTATGGCATTTCGAATACCTCTGATTTATTCTTTGTATTTATTAATGTTCAAATAATTAATTCCAAATAGAGAAATTCTATTTGGGTGAAGGTTAAAAGTACTGTCGAGGCTTGTTGCCTGTCATGGTTATTTGTGAACACCATGTAATATATTTTAGATATTTTACAGATTTTATAGATTTCTAATGGAATACTTTTTTAAATATTAAATTTTGAATATTTTGAAATTTTAAATTTTGAATACCATGTAATATAGTTTAAATATTTCACATATTTATATACTTCTAATAGAATACCTTCACAGCCTGGATTCTATGAAATCTCATTGTAAGAAAAACAACATATGATAGAATCAATAAATTTGTTATTTTCGGAATTTTAAAATTGAGGTCACCTCATTCGTCCAATTCCCTAATGGTTACCCAGCATGTGGACATTCTTTCACTAGGAGGCCTCTCCTAGTTCAAGTGAATAAGTGAGCCGGTCATCAAGGTAAGTTGTAGATTTTTTAGATTTTTTTTAGGTTGTCAAACTTGGAAAATGTGTCAGATTTGGAAAGTTGAAAATTGTGTTGTGATGTCATTGGTGATGAGCGGCTCAGTACGAACTACTACGAGAGGAAAAACAGTTACCTTTAGTTCTGTGATTGATTCACAGCTGTGTATTTAATCTCGTAAACTAATTAACGGCCACCTTCTGTTGGCTTTAAAACCTAATATACGCGCTTACCCTGCATAGCTGTAAAAACAAAATTTGCAGTTATAGAAGGTTACATCATCAGCCGTGGCTCTACAACCCTTGGTGGGTCTTGGCCTGTTCCAAGAGTCGACTCCATCCTTCCCTATTGCTTGCCCTGGCTTGCCAGTTTCTTATGTTCAGCTTTCTGAGATCCTCCTCTATCTGATCTTTGAATCTATTTCGGGGTCTTCCCCTTGTTCTACTACCCATTCGTTTTTGGTAGAAAATACGTTTCGTAGGCTGTCCTTCCTCAATTCTCTCGATGTGTCCAACCCACCTTAGCCTATATATTTTGATTATCCTGACAATGTCCGGCTCTTTGTAAAGATGGTATAGTTCATAATTATAGCGCCTGTGCCACATTCAATTTTCTTGTGGTCCTGTAAATATTGTTCTTAGAATCCGCCTTTCAAAGCAACCTAGAAGGGTCTATTTTTTGTCATCGTCCAGGTTTCTGAAGGATATATCAGCACTGGCATGATAAGTGTTTTGTAAATTTTACATTTCGTGCTTGTTGAGATGAAGCTAGATGCCAGGTGCTTTTTTAATCCATAGTATGTTTTATTTGCGAGATATATTTGTCTTCTTATTTTAGTGTTGGTGTTGTTAGTGCTTTTTACCAGGGAACCAAGATGTATCAACTCTTTACTGCCTCTATATATTTTTTGTGCCTATTTCAAGGTTTTGAAGGGTTGGGTTTAGTGGTAGTTTGTTGGTAGCATACATATATTTGTTTTCTTCAAGTTTGTCTGCAGTCCAATTTTATTTGAGGCTTCCTCTAATGCTGTAAAGGCACTACTGAGGTCTCGTTTTGTCCTGCAGTTAGACTAATATCATCTGCATATGGTAAAAGTTGTATACTTTTGTTTAGGATCGTACTTCTATTGAGTAGTTGAAAAATTTTCCTTTCATCCGTATCTTTCACACATCCTTTAATTTACTGCTTTGAAACCTGTTATTAAAGAGGCATCGTTGATTCTAAATTCACCGCCGATGACCAATTACTTTTGGCTCAAGATTTTGAAGACATGGAGTACATGACTAAAGAATTGACACAGGAATATCAGAATGGGGACTAAAGGTAAATATGAACAAAACAAAATACATGGCAATAGGTGACCTTCAGCAAGACATGATATTGGAGGAAGACATGGGGAAGATTTTCATATACAGAGGAATACAAGTATTTAGGGGTGAAAATTACGGCCAGTGGGAAGGAAGACAAAGAAATACAATCCAGAATTAATTTTGGAAAGATGCCTGTATCTACATTAAATGGAATCCTGTGGGATAAGCAAATTACAGCAGAAACTAAAACCCAGATATGAAAAATATTTTTAGAAGTATCATGCCTTACGGCTCAGAAGTTTGGACAACCAATAAACACACAAGAACAAAATTAATGACAACAGAGATGGTCTTTAGCAGACGTTCGCCAAGAGTATCCAGACGTGAGAAAATTAGAAATTAACTATTAAAAGAGAATGAATGTGTAAATTTCAATTGTTGATTTTATCCAAACAAAAAAATTACAATAGTATGGACACACGAAAAGAGTGGGACAGGAAAGATTGCCAAGGAGAGTTATGGAATGGACCCCACCAAGAAGAAGGAAGACAGGAAGATCACCTATCACCTGGATAGAAGAAATTCAGACTATATTGAGGGAACGAGAAATTGAAAAAGATCTTTGGATGGACAAGCAGCAGTGGAAGATGAGAATTCAGTCACTTCTGTAATCTTTGGTTCGGAAAATGTGTAACATTGTACAGCCGGAATAATAATAAAATCTATTATCAATCCTTTTATTCTATCACTTACTATAAATCCTGTCCAAATATGTGTTCATTTGGATTACAGCTACTGTATATTCTATATCTTTACTTTTCCCATATTCTTTTACCAGTCCATCTTATTTCCTGCAGCACCATTATGCCTACGTTATACTTCTCTAATACATTATTATGGATTTGTAGCGAACCAGGTCTATAAAAGGATATCACATTCCATGTGTACAAACCAAAATCATTTGCCTTTTTCTTTCCAGATCGTTCCCTATAGTTCCGTCCGAATTTTTTCTCCTGAGGATTTGCAACAATAGCTTTTTCACAGGGTGAGGTCGTCAGCCTCACGCCCAACCCCGAACCTAGAGGACCAGGTATTTTGATTTTGGGGTGTTCTTCGCGTAGACTATTTTGATTTTGGGGTATAGCCTTCACCTCGGCTATAGAGTCCTGTCCACCCTGCTGTTTAATTGCCTTGTACCACTGCCCTTCAGTTCCGCCCGGTGATGTTCAGCTATGGGCCCAGCTGACTACTAAATAGAAGGTAACAGTGGCGAGAAAAAAAAAAAGATGTTTGTACAAAAGCGAGATAAGAAGTTATTTCACGTGGTCTATGGTCAGCCAAAATCGAAGAAAGAAGAATAAGAAGAAGTAGGTTACAGTGGCAGTGCCATTGCGTTATCGAATCTAACCTGCTAGATCTCATCATCTTTTAGATTATAGATCTTATCTCAATGCCAGCGATCGGTAACTTCAGTTAGGCTCGGTGGCATGTTTAATGGAACTACTACTCTGTTCATTTATAATTGGGGAGAAAAAAGAAAGAGCGAGAGAGAGGGAAGAGCTGCATGGGCGTACATTTATGGACTGGCTGTTTTCAAGGTGTTGTTACAAGCACTTCGTCTGTAATGTTTTTGGCGATCACTAATCAACGAACGTTTGTGCGTTTGTTTGTTATACAAACTAAAGTAGTAATGAACAGATGATCTAGTTATTGTCTACAGACAGAATGTGTCGTTGCACCTTATTGTTAATGCCTGTTTGGTCACACACACACACACACACAATCGTCGTAATCTTTTTTAATTGTTCTTACGTAATTATTTAGTTACATCGTAGGGCTATATGTTGTTTGCAGTAGGATACAGCAAGTGTGATGTTTCAATAAATGAGGGGAGATTCAACAAAGCTCTAATCTCCACTAACTCTCGTGCTTGTCAAAGCAAACTTATTTACCACAACGCTGCTTACTTCATGTTTAAGTTAAATGTTTTCTAAATATGCCCTTTATCTACCTAACTTTATCTTGTATAGAACCAGGGTATTTTCATTTTCTTTTATATTAAATAAAAGTAGTCATATAATTGGAGCAAGTAAATTATGGTCAAACATAATATTAATTTTAATGAAATTTTGATATAACAGTAGAGAAGGAAATATGAGGCGATGTCAGAGAAAATGGATGTCATAACGGTCACCAAGGTCCAGAAATAAAAAAATTATTTTACTTATTTTTTTCTATTGAGTGTAATAATTTAAACATTGAAAGTTGCCGTTTAAATACAAGCTGCATGTACTTAAAGTAATGCAGGAGCTCTCTTTCGTACACAATACTGTGTTTTGTTGTTGTTATTTATGAATAAGTTACTTTCGATTTCAAAATCAAGCATAATCTAGTTCAACATTTATTGCAAAAAAAAAATAATAATAATTTGAGAGTAAGAATTAATAGGGTATAAATTACAACATTACATTATTGGTAGACTAAGTGTATTATTCATGTGGATAAATTATTGAACCACTGAAGAATTTTAGTTAAAACAAATTAACAGACATAATGAACACAATTATAAAACTAATGGGGTTTTTTTAACTAAAAGCCTTAAACTGTTTACGTAATTCTCGTCCCTGTTTCTCCCAAATCTGCCCGGTAAAATAAACGTAATGGGCAAAGTAACGTTGGCCTCTTTTTCGATTCCAGGCTTTTCTTCAACAAAATTAAATACATTTGTAAGTAGACGTAAATCATGTAACGCGCGTTGCCTATTTAAAGACCAAGTTATATAAATAATTTTATTTATTTTTAATTATCACAAAAACAGTATGATATTTTTAATTATCACAAGTCTCTTCTGAAAGCATGAAATTTTTTTTTATCTGGACGTTTTACAAAAGTTATTGATCTTTCTTATCACAAATAGAAATATCGACGAATTGTTGCTTTGTATTTCTACTGAAATTTATTTTATATTTAACAAAAAATTAAGGTGCACAGCAGAAATAATCGTTATTGCATCGAAATAGTGTTGTCAGAGGTTAAATAAAATTTTCATAAATTTTTATCATGTTTTTTTGCATCAGTCTTAACATTATTAAATATTATTATTATTAAATGTTAAGGGATCGCCGTCCTTCCATTTTCCTTCAGTTTTGTTCTTGGGTGGGTTGGTGAATAGACTTTTTTTGATTCCGCAGAGATCAGAGCAGAAAAGAAATTGAAAGATCATACAGGACTATAACACGCATACAGTAACATCGACGTAAGAGGGTGGCGCCATACCGGTTTGTGTGCGTCTGCGCGCGCACTATGTAGAAAACAGAGTACAACATGCCGGTTGAGAGTGTTGAATCGTTGCAACAGGGTATAATTTATCCCCTGTAGAATCTATATGATGATAGCAATTACTGACGGCTGGCACAGGCGTTTAAGGTGATAAACCAGTCATTGGAAACCCCTGTCTGTCTTGCATGCTTTTGTATACTCAGACTGGATAGCTCCTCGCTTGTAATTATAGTTTCTTTTACTCTGATTTTCGAGGCTAATCTAGTTGCTAGAAACTTTGCAGTTTTTGTATTATATTTTGTTAGGTACAGCCTGTTACGGTTTTAAATACAGCTTGTTTTTAGTTACTGGCAGTTCGTGTATTACTAATATGATTATGAAACCTAAAGGTATTAAAACTAATTAGCACTAACAAAAAAATGTAATTTTATAGAAAATAATGTGGATAATGTAATGTCGATAATAATCCCTAACAAGAAAACGAAATTAATAGGGCCTCAACCAGTGCAGAGAGGAATGTCGTCACTATAAGACCGCGGCTAATTCCATCCCAAACTATGAATGGTAAATACGTAATAATATTTTACTTATAACCACCCTTCACACACACACACACACACACACACACACACACACACACACACACACACACACACACACACACACACACACAAATGCGCAGGCGCACGTACTTGGCTTGTATGACGTGCAGGAGGCATATCGAGCAAAAGTAAAATTATAAAAGACGACAATTTAAAGTTTAATAAGACAATCATTGTGAACATCACTGTTGTACGAATGTGAGACCCGAGTTCTAGGTATATGAAGAAAATGATTGGGGCAACTGACACGCTGAAAAATGATGGTTCTTTAAATAGGTGTAGACAGTGCTAGACAAAATATGAAATGGCAACCTGACATTCAACTCTTGTAATTTGCCTGACTTATAATAGAAGAAGACAGTCCCGTATTTTGTAGATACATCGTGTTCGTAAAAAGTAAAATTTGTAAGTTGTAAGTTTTGTACACGTACGATTTACAGATTTATTTTGTGGCCCGACATAATGTACGATCCAGAAAAGCTTGTTCTGTTTTTCAGAATATCAGGTATTTTAATCAATAATCGAGTTTAATCATTATCGTGTTTGTTTAAATAACCCTTCGTTTTTGGAGGAATTTTGTAATGAGTTGTGATTTAATAGAAGTGTTAATAAGAATTGTGACTCTGACTTCTCCTCCGTAGCCATCTTTTCCTTTTGATTCAGGAGGTTGTCCAAATGATTATAACCAACTTTTCCACTCCATACAATGTCTCCTTCACATTGTTGTCGTCCAGTTTTCCGAGTTCTTCTACCTTCAGGACGATTATTTCGGACTCCAATCAACCATCTGGCCAACTTAGTCGTTGCATAGTTGTTGCCTTTCTTTTATCCAGGTCGCTGTAAGTAGACCAATTGTTATTTTCCATGTTTTTCGAATATTTTCATTCTTTATTCTGTGTCGACGTGTTATGCCTATCATTTCTCAACGTCTTCATTTCAGCGATTTTTTTCTTGTGATCGTTGTGGTTTCTAGCCTTGTTTCTGCTCCATACATCAGTATAGGGTTTGCCGTACTTGTATTCTTCTTTTCATTTCCAAACTTAAACATTTATTGTTCCAGATAATAGCAATCGCACATCTTAATTATCATGTTTGCTTTCGAGATTTGTGAGATTTTATTTCTTTTCTTAGTGAACCATAGCTTGTTATCATTGCCAATAACTAGTTGACTTTCATAAACAGCTCTATAATTGCATTATTTATCTCACTGGTATCACTCTATATATATATATGTCTATAACTTGCATCTCACTGGTATCTGGTAATTTTAGTTTTTACTCTAGATATCATTAGGTCTATATTACGTATTATATTGTTTGCAGTCATTGATGATAAATTATTGCGGAAACCTTTGTAGATCGTCCTTGTTTTCAGCTATAAGAACTGGATCATCTCTGTAGCATATAATGTTGAAATTAGCATTGCCCATTTTATATCCTTCTATATATTTCATGGCTATTATTATTATTTCGTTCATTACAAGTTAAACACTACGGAATTAAGTGAGTCAACTTGTATAGCTTTTCCAGCTGTTATCCGTTGTGATAATTCCTCGTTACATTTGTTATGTAACACGTATATTTATCTTGGTATTTCCTTTTTATTAGTTTTTGTATGATGTTTTGTAATTTTGGTCTGTTAAATATCTCGTTTAGATCTACGAAACATATACACAGGTTTATTGATATCTGTGTACAGGACGTTTTCACATATTTCCCAGATAATATACAACGCATGGTATTCCATTGCGGAAACCTTGTTTAGTTGTTTTGGAAGTCGGTTAATGCATTAAAATTTCTAGCAGTATTTTGTGGATTAGTTTGTGGGTAGTACTTAGTAGTGTGATACCGCGATAATTTCGTGTTTCTTTTCATTCTTTTTCATACAGAGGTATGCACATTATTAGACACACCGACAGTTTTCATATATAGTAGGCTACTTTTGTAGTCTTCACATTTTTTCCACTAATTAAGACTGTAAGATTCGTTTTTTGCAGCTTTTTTCGTTTCTGGCTTTCGGTCATTGGTATTCCCTTCAAAAATATTCAGTTCATAAATTTTTGTGTTGTAAAAAATTTCCGCGCAGGTATCAATCGTGTTCGTGAAGACTTACATCATGTTTTTTTATTTTTTTATTGTACTAGTGCACAAACTGTTAGTTTAATTTAGGTGTTTTGTGTTTGGTTTTATAAACTGTGACGAATTTAAGTGATACTTAGACTCCTTGTAATGAACAAAAAATATTCTCTCTGCTTTATTTGAGCATTAGTGATGTCAGTGATTTGTTAAAGTGAAGTTCCGGAAACGTTACTAAACCTGTCACCGAGAAAGAAGGCCTTGGTTGAGTACTTATTGAATAAAAAGAAGAAAAAACATGATATTTCTAAAAACTTAACTTTTCCAAACATTATTTAGCGGCATTAAATTATTTTCCAAAAATTAATGTTTCGCTCATTTGTGGTGAGGTTCTAGTTTCAAAACAGGAACTGTGGCCGAAAACCCTATATAATTCCATAAATGGAATGAAAACTTGTCCAGATGGCTGAATGAAACAAATTGGCAGCTACTAATTGCATTTCTAACTATGTAAAAGCATATGGCAAGAAAGTGCCACCATCTGTTTTTCGGAGGCAACTTTGTATCTCTGATCTTTCAGGCCACGTAATTACGTCTGGAATGGCTAAGAAAGTCTGATTTGGGCTAAGGAAGTTCAAGAAAAGCTTGGGAAAGACTAGAACAGTGATTTCCAACTGGCAGTCCTCGATCGTACCATGGAAAATAATTTAATAATTAACACTACTATTTACTTTAATAAGTAAATGAATAAACATATTATTTTATCTGAGAATGGTCTTGCAGGAGAAACCTATGAAAAAACGTTTCACTGATTTAACTAATAAATGTACAGTATTAGATTTAATGGGAAGTATATATGCTCTGGTCCTCTTTTTATGTTTCATCAGACGCGTTTGTCCAATGCGTCAGTGTTTGAATGTAGTTAATCGCATCTGTTATTAGAAGTTTACGTTTAAGAGATTTAAACTAGAACTGTGTCATTTACAAGACGATCCCTCCCATCAGATCAGGCAAGAAAGAGGTCGGATTTCAAAAGCGCTGGTACCTGTACTTCTTATATCTTTGTACTAACAAATTAAAGATTATACTGTTAAAGATATGCAGTAAGTAAGAGATGTCAGATGTGTAAACTACCTCTTATTACTTATTTATAATGAAATACTTCTTTTCTTATTTTTACGTTCCTTGTCGAAACATCGCTTATAATGCGGCCCGCCGATAGGTTCCTGAATTTAATTGTGGCCAGGCACTTTTAAGTTTGAAACATCTGGACTAGAACAATGTAATTTGTCATCACCTTGTTATTTATTTATACTATAAATAATCAAGTCCATAGCCTCACATTAGGCTTTCATATTTATTTTTATAGAAAGGTTGAGAGAAAATTAAGGGTATACTGTTCATTTAGGCCCAGTTAAACAGAAAAAATTGGTGTTCTAAATAGATACTAATGTATCTGTAGTCGTTCTAAATACATACTAATGTATGCAAAAAATGTGTCAATAAAAGATTTATCGCAAAAGTTTGATTATAATTTGTGCACCTCTGTAAATAGTGGTATAAAGATATTTGGTCTCAAATCATCTGGTATTCGTTCTTCTATAATCTTGTTCAGTACTTTATGTATTTTCTCATGAAGTTTTGTTCTTGCTAATTCGTTAATAATTTCTTTTTCCCATGGATTTTCTATTCTATAACGTGTATTCTTCTGTTTCATCTGCCGTAATGAGGCGTCTGTATTTTCAATGCATCTGATCAGATTCATGATGTCCTCCTCCTCCTCTTCCTCTTATTCTGGAATAAATAGATTAAATATTTCATCCATTGTTGGAGCCATATTTTTCTTATTTCAATAAATTTTCTGATTTTTTTTCTTTTGATATAGTCTTTCAGATTTCTCTTTGAAGTCCAAAAAAAGTGTTCTGTTTCGAAAATG
Organism: Magicicada septendecula; assembly: GCA_034769895.1. NCBI lineage: Eukaryota > Metazoa > Arthropoda > Insecta > Hemiptera > Cicadidae > Magicicada > Magicicada septendecula. The sequence goes on from CM068368.1 coordinate 452,860,078, forward strand.
TTTCTCCGTTTTATATGGTTCTTGCTTTGTGTTAGCCTTATTCCGGATTTATCTGTATCATATAGGCTTATACATTTTGAATTACAGTATCTCAGTATTTTAAAGAAACATCTGTTTTCCTCGAGCACTGGTGGTTTAACTTCCTCGCAAAACCAGGGAAGTAACAGTAACAAAAATCCTCACAAACAATGACAGACACTCACATAAAATACGTTGACGACATTTTAATACTATACAGGGGAAACCAAAGACAATGTGAACAGTTACTAACGCACATAAACAAAATACATAAAAACATAACCTTTACTGCCGAATACGAACACAACAATAGCATAAACTTCTTAGACCTCTCCATCACAAAAATTGAATACAGGCACAAATTCAGTATATACAGAAAACCGACTACAACTGACACACTAATACACAACACCTCCAATCACCCAATACAACACAAACTAGCTGCTTTTAGAACCATGATACATAGACTTAACAACATCCCCCTAGATAAAAAAGACTACAAAGATGAACTAAACACGATAAAATATCTAGCAGAATCTAACGGATACGACAGAACAATAATCAACACACTCCTACACAAACAAACAACAGACAAAGACAGAAAACAACAAATTCATAACACTGACATACATCAACAAACAAACTGAAAAAGTTGCCCACAAATTCAAAAAAGCAGGATACAGAATCGCTTACAAAACTACTAACAAAATAGAACACACACTATCAAAAAACACACACAAAGCACAAAACAAATTCGATCTACCTGGTGTTTACAAGCTAAGTTGCTCAAATTGCAACAAATTCTACATAGGCCAGACAGGACGTAGCTGCAAACAGAGATACATTGAACACACAAAGGCACTCCACTCCACTACAGAATCCACCTTTGCAAACCACCTCATTGAAGCAAACCACACATACAAAAACATCGACAATAACATGAACATTCTACACGCACACACAAAAGGCCGAAAACTAGACACTCTAGAACAATTGGAAATATACAAACACACGAAAACAAATAAAAACGACATCCTAAACGAACAGACACAATTCAGATCACACGCATTATTCGAACATATCACACCCCACACACACAACATCGATCTTTCGAAAATCGATTCCGTCGCCAACAAGACGGACAGTGCTACCAGCGGCAACCTCTGAAGAAGCTTTTTAAAAGTGAAAACCGGTACAGGTTATAAGGTAAAACTTTTACGTTTTTACCTATAAAAAGTTTTGTGTTCCGAGTCGTAGTGAAATAATTATATTTAGTTAAGTAACGGACACGTCATGGACAACGAAATCCAAGAAAACCAGGGAGTTTTCTTTTTATTAATATAGCTGTTATTTGCGATAGTGTTTCTTTCACCAAAGACATTCTTTTGTCGTTTATTCTACATTATTTTTAATTTTCCCCCGACTTTTGTAAATATCATCATCTGGCTTTATTCCATTGAACGCTACTTTATCTGTCAGTATTCTCTGATATAAATCTTTACTTGTTTTATCAGTAAGCACTAAGGACTCTAGATACTTGTGCTGTGATTTATGGTCGAGGAAAGTGTTCTTAATTATACGCTCATTATGTGTACACAAGTCATTAATCGTTTCAAGAAATCGTTTAATTCCTGGTGGAATTGTATCATTTTAATTCTGTTGGTTTTAATTATTTCTTCCATAGTATTAAAGATCACTGTCCACGTTACCCACATAATAATAGAAGTAAATATCTGTAACAATGAAAACCATTAAAGGAAAGGACTAGTCATCACCGTGAGAGATGTTTCCGTTACAGTGGACACCAGCGAGTCATGTCTTCCGACTAAACTGAAGGCCCAGGAAAGACAAGACAAGACAAGGGACGATAATGGGATACAGAAGAAGTAGAGGAATGTCAGAAACAGTATTGTAAGAAGCAGAGGTTCAACAAAAAGAAGAACGTAACCAGGAAACGGAGACATTCGCTGAAAACAACAGTCTTTTAAGACAATGAAAAAACTGGTGCAGAATGCATCGGTGAGGATTTCGTATGTCGATTTAAACAGAGAAGACAAAAGAAAGTCAGAAATAGAGAATCCGTGTAAATAGAGTTTATGATTACTGTGAAAGAATCATTTGGAAATAGAAGACTACAAATAAAAACCAAAGTGGAATCGTTAATAAAAGCATATAATGCAAAGCTATCCATGTACTTTGAAACAAATAAAAGTACCAACACCAATAGAACCATTCGTCATCACTGGTGGCTCTACAACTCTTGGTAGGTCTTGGCCTGCTCTAAGAGTCAACTCCATTCTTGCGTGGCCTGGCTTTCCAGTTTCTTATGTTCAGGAATAGAACCATTACCAATACCAAAAAATATAAATAGAAACATTTCATAAAAGTTCAGAAAATAGACCAGAGATAAACTTATTTTATCTGTAGTAAGAGGCTGTTCACGCCAAGGCCAAATATTTGATGGAACTACTCACAGGGTGACACAAGTCCCATAATTTGAAGTTGCTGGCCGCGCAACCCAGCGGACGTAGAAATAACACATTCGCTCGTCCTCGCTACAAGTTGAGCCCGCTTCAGAGCGGTTACAGAAAGTGCCACCTCACAGAACATCTACGGCGAATTAATGAAGTCTATGGAACTGTGGTACGGAAACAAACGTGCTCGATGCTATACCAAATTATTTCAGCAATGAGTTTCTCAAAGCGAGACGACAGCGTTCTGGGGAGTCTCGATGAGTTGAAAGCAAGCATAGCTCCTAATGATTAGACTGATACGTCTTGAAGCACTAGAGGACTTCCTCTAGATGGTGTTTGGGATTGCGAGACCCAGCAAGGTTTAAGATGGCCGGCGCGTCATAAAAAGTAGAAGATACTCTTGTTCACGCCTTCCAGCTTGAAGCTGCGAAATCACGTCCGTATATATCAAACGAGGTTATGTCATCGCAGTGTAGGCAGATTTCAGTAATTCATTGTCGTTGAATTGGACATGAGATAAAAATCAAACGAAAAGCTCAACACCACTACAGCGATTTGAACAGTGATTAAAAAAAGATGACATAACTCCTCTAATTAGAGGAGTAAATCGCTCTGTACAACACACTTCTGACTTCAGAAGATCATTGTTTTGGTTTAAACGCCGTCATCACAATATTTGTCAGCTCGTAGAACATAGAAAACTTTTCTCTTGTAACCCAGTGTTGTGCAAAGTATAATTTCGATTCCGTCTTGTTTCTTTATTCCATGGAAGAGAAGCAGAGTTCGTTTATGCTTACATGCGCCCCCCTCCACACACACACACACACACACACACACACACACACACACACACACACACACACATTGAAGTTTTCTCAGATTAGGACAACTTTGCAAGACCACTTAACACTTTGTGTTAGACTGCTAGAATCAGTACAAGTTACAGATTTTTAAAAATAAAAGAATATAGGCTATACGTGTTCCTGATGTACAAATGTTGAAACTTACTGACTATAGTATTTTCTTTTTCTACCTGTGTGTTGTTATACTGACTACTCTGTAATAATACAAAAGCTGTTTAAAACCATCATCATTATGGCTGTAGGGTGTTTTTTAAGCGAAAAGGTGTGTAGGAGAGGTTGGCCGGGTGATTATAGCGCTGTTGTGTTGTGTCGGTCGAAGGCGAGACGCAGAACGGCTGGTTCGGGCTTGTAATTTGTCAGTCAAAATGTCTGCCTTTGTTGGTGTGATGGATTGAGTAGACAGACTTCCATTGTCTGCGCTAGCTTGTTGCCAGTAGCCTATTTAGTGACGGGTACAGCAATTACACTGTGCCTGCGTGCTCGCGTGTATGTGTATAAATACACGCCAAATGTTTTGATATGATATGTGCAAGTGCGAAAATACAAATGACGTCAGCAGCAACAGCTTTTATGTGTTGATGTCTGAATGTAAGGCTTTCAGGGAAAAGTATGTAAAAACTTGGGGCTTTTGCGTGTAACTTCCCCTCTTCATGTACTACCGTAAATAAACAAGCGTTTTATTATCGTTCATCATTTATCACATACCGGTACCATTCATCAGTCAACGAAAAATTTGTAGTGTATCTCCTTAACTGACGATTCATATGAAAACACAAGTTTTATTTTATTTTGTAGGCTTTATATTCAGTGAAAAAATTGCTACTCGTGTGCGTATTATGCTTTTAAAGTTATTACTTTTGTCGGTGCGTGTATTCCTCATAGTCATTTAAGAGCTTTTACTGTATTATCTTTTTAAGTTTATTTGCTTTCCTTAAAATAGTTTGTCTATCTAAACTTTCAAGACATATTTAAGTCTAGGAATGTAATGTACAACTAGGTATTACGTGGCATTTTACAGTCCCTTGTAGCCTATCATCATGTAAACGGCGTAGTTGTTCTGCCCTGTCTGTTCGATACTGACAATTGTCCGTTTCCTTTTCTGTACATGTACTTAAGCGGTTATGTATTAACGATGTAAGAATTTTGTATGTGCTATTGAGAGTGGCACTATCACTATAGTCATCACACTTTGTGGGCTTTCCATTTTAAAGATCGGCATTACCATCCTGAAATTCATTCTACAGGCCTTCCCTTTTGATGTCACATGTTTATTATCAATTTATACAATCTGCTTTTGTATCCTGCCCTGTATTCAAGCTTATTGCTAACCTCATGTGGTCTTGATGGTCTATTTGTAGAGTGCCAATAAACAGTCTCTCTAGTGCGGTTACTATTTCCTTTCGTCTCTGGCCCCTCCGTCTCTTTAATCTCCGTTGGCATTCTTTTTTGTGAATCTTTCAATATTAGCTGTATGCAGTAATTTTCCAATTTTTGTTTGCCTGTGTTAACTTTTAGGGGTTTGTTTCTCGTGGTTCGCTTTGATAAGCCAAACATTACGTTTGTCCTTGTTTTGTGCTTCCATTGCTTCCTTGTTTGCAGACTGGGAGCTGAACTTCCCGGAGTTTGTATAAAAGCCCATTGTACCTTACGCTTGTCAAAGGCTTTCTCTACATAAAAAAAACAGCCTATGGTCTGTTCTTTCCGACACTGGGCGTCCGTGATGTATTCTACCAGTCTCATCAACTGCTGAGTGGTAGAATGCCCCACATTGAAACCGAACTGTTCGGGGACCAGAACGTCAAAGTTTCTTGAACTAGCTAAAATTTGTAGAACCTTGTGAGGAATCGTTAGCTTTAGAACAGTACTAAATGGAATTTCTTTCGTGTACAAAATGAACATTGTATAGGACAGAAAAATACTTTTTAATTATTTACGTGAAGGTGATTTTTTTTTCTTGAAGTGCAGCTAGTTTCGGTTCATTCGTACACCGCACGAATAATGTGTCATTATTATAACACACTTAAACAGTCAGCAGTTAATTTTTTTTAAATTGAAACTTTTGTAACAGCAAAAATGAAATGTATCAAAAAATTCAGTCACTGATTTTCACATCAGATGGCTAATATTGCAAAAGGTAGACAAATCCCAATTGGTTTAAAAAAGTATACTTGTGAATTGTAAATTACATGTCAAACATATAATTTACAATGTCAAATCCTTATATAGATAATTCATACGTATATGAAATAATATACATTTTTACATACACGTTGTAAAGGGCCTGTATACATAATTCTTCATTCAGTTTTCCTCATTTTTTCTGCATAATAATGCATGTGCTTTTTAAATGTTATCAAAGTTTTCAAATGTGTATGACCGGTTGAACGCCAAGCCCTGTAGTGTTTTAACTCTAGACAATGCAGTGTATGTTAAACCGAGAGAAACTTCTGTCACTAATATCAACCACAGCTTTTTCTAGAGTAAGACCTTGGGATTTATGAATCGTGATAGCAAAAGTCACTTGTAATGGGAATTGTTTTATTGTATATTTTGTGGTTCCAATATGCCAGATTTTTGTTATAGTTGGTATAGGAACGCACCCGATATAATTAAAAATTGGACATGTGTAGTTGTCATAACGAACCATGATTACCTTTAGGCTTTTGCTCAGGTGGTTTGTGATTCTCCTCATAAATTATGTTCTCAGCATAACCTAGTGCACCATTTACTAAACCTTTCTCAGTCCAAATATTCACTCTTAACATAACTTTACATCCTACAGACGCTTGGTGTATATTGATGCTTTCACTCGCTAAATCAAGGGCTGCATATTTTACTTTGAAACAATTATTTGATGTCAATTTGTCTTAAAATATGACATCCCGTTATGGTCTTTTCATCAATTATTATAATCTTACCATCACGCGTTTCTCCTACTCCTAAGGGAGCCCTTCGAACGCTATAGTTGCTCCCCTTTTATAATCCGTTGAATAAAATTGTTTTAAAGTTAGCCCTGGTTCGGTATTTTTCAAGACCACCTGACATTGTTATACGAGTCGTCTCGAGTTAGACTCGTATTAGCGTCGTCATTACTAAATTGTTCGTGGTCCCAAGCATCGTCAGACAAATAATGGTAACGAATTATCTGTATGATCTATAAAATGGCCAACTCATGAAAATAAAAAAAAAATCGTAGGATGGGTAGTCTCTTTCTGCGCACATCTTTACTAAAATCTTTCTAATTACGTGATCAATATTGTCATTTTCATCTGCTGATCGACAGCGTCTTTAATGAAATCTTCCACAGCCACTGATTTCGGCTCGCTTTTGCTCGCATATTTTTCAGTGTATTTCAATACAGAACTCAATGATAAAACAGCTTGGGTAACAATATTTGCACGCCAGATTTTCAAAATAGATGGATTATGAAGGTTTTAATTGGGATCATTCCTTTAGGAATGAATTCAGGTTCGCTGGAAATAAACTGAATAGAACTTTCATGTATATTTAAACATACATTTATTCTTTTGGATATTTAAAGCTACACACAGCCTGATTGGTCCCACCTTTTTTTACGCAAACAATATCCATTTGTGTATATGGATCTGAACGGCTCGTATCAGGTGATTGTAATCAGCTTCTTCACTTCAACAGCAGAATAATAGAACTTCGAAGGATGTATGTTATATGTTTCATCAGGATTAGGATGCCAGGTTTCTAAAAATATATTTTGAAATTGTGTCTATCGGATGTGGGAGGGACTGCGCAAAATACCTAACATCCTGAGGAAAAGTTATTACTTGCCCTCTATATCCATCCTGACCTCCTTTCAATCTGTAAACAGAAATTAGGGGATGAACCTGAGCAATTAACGGTTCTTCGACATAAGCAAGCCGTTTCAATACAACAGGTTGCGGGCTCGGATCCATTTTATTTACATCTCCAAAAACATATACTTCCTTGGCATCATTATAATTATGGCATGTTTTACAGCTACCATCTAGCTAAATGTTTAACTCAAACCAATAGTTGAGGCGTTTACAAATATTACATTCAGATAAATTTATATTTTTTGGGGCGTTTTTAAACTTTACAGCCAAATTACCAAAATGTGCTGCAGGACGTTCGGCGATTTGTTGTTCGGCATTGTGCTCCTGTCGACACCTTCCTAATTCTCTCGTTTTGTCCCTAAGATTACAACGTTTAATAGATCCGGCCAGCATACGAGGCATTATAGTAACAAATTTCAAGACTAGGTATATAATCCTTATTTGTAACCACTTATTAATTATACAAAATACCATATGATAATAAAATACCTAAATTAAAAACACTGTTTTTCATAATAAGCGAATTATTATAAAATTCATCACGCATGAATATACTGATTATTTGGTGTTTATTACTGTGTTCATTTTTAAAACACTATATAAAACGTTTATAAGTTAAAATAGCTTAATGTTAATTACCGAAAAAAATAAAATCGTTTCTTTAAAATACGAGTTCTGTAAACGTAGAAATTTCTTTTTCGGATGTAAACACGGGAAACAAAAACATTGTATTTACGTTCACTGAAAGCATACGTCGGTTCTAGTACACACATGAACACGCAACTGTACTAGTGTTAGCTGATGTTGACTTTAAATGAGTCCGGTTATCGACTCACGAGAGTGGTTGGAGAGTATATTGTTACGACGGTCTCACTGATCGTCGTATGTTACAGTGGAAACAAAAATCACTAATTACCCGCTTTAATTAATCACAAATAATAATTTGGAATCAACAACATAGCCCCGTACAGTAAATCTAGTTAAATTTGTCCACACGCAATAATAATGTCAACTATTAGAGTTCCACACTAATTATACCATAATAATCTCTTCGCCACAATACTTCGAACCGCACTTGCATAAATCGCCACTTATAGCTGACTAACTAAACAACAGCTGTTGTCTATTTATAGCCCGGAGATGTTCCATAATTTGAGTCAACATGCACTCGAAAAGTCTAGAGCGTACTTTTGTGCGGCCTTGATAGACACGCGCCTGCTCGTCTAGCCGAGGAACGTTAGAACGACACTCCCGAGTGTTCGAGAGCCTTCCATCGTTGCAGTATGTATATATAGGGTGTAAATATATCTATAATGTTATTTGGAAAATTACAAAAAATAATACTTCAAGCAGTCTTCGACATTTTAGTGGGATTGTCATCTATAAGTAAAAACCTATAAATGTACAAAATTTCAAGCCCCTATGTGTCCTAGTTTTTACGGTAGGGCGCATACAAGAATGTAAGTTTTGTTGACTTAGAAGGACTCACTCGTCCTAATGATCTTGTATACAACTCTGAACGAGCCGCTCGAGCACCTTTGAGGTAGCGGACTGATGGATCGGAGATTCTCGGCACGGGACACATCTTTTCCCTGGTTTGGGATTACTATGACGGTAACTTTTCGTAATTTTTTGGGAAATAGGCCAGTCTAAGAAACGCGCTGAACAAATCAACCAAGAACTGAATTCCAGGCTCCGGAAGAAGATGGAGAACGTTGTTCGATACACCGTCCGGGCCTGGAGCTTTTCTTGGCTGAAGTTCAACGAGCCGATCTGTGACCTCTTCCAAGAGATGGGTTTGGGCTCCATAGTGATCGGAAGAGACAGAAAGTCTTCCATGTCCATCCCGACTTGTTCGTTGAAGTCCCAGTCCCAATGGGTGGGTTGGGAACGAACTGTCGCTCGAAGCACAAGCACAAGGCAAAGCTCGGCCTTTTCTTCCGGGTTGTCCGAGCGGTCCATCGATGGCGGGAAGAGGAGGTTCACGCCTCCGTTTCGTCATCGCGCTAGGAATCCTGTACGAAAATTGCCTGCACCGGAAACCACAGGTCACGGAGTTCCAAAACGATCTCCCGAGGATCGGTGTGCGCATCAAGCACGCGTAAAATTACAGACGGGTTGGAACGCCGAGGAGAAAACGAGTGGTATTGCATGATGCCTCGACCATACAGTGGTCCTCGAGCTTTCTGACGACCACTTTGACCGTATCGCCACCTAGCAATTTCAAGTCAAGGAGCTGTAACTGTACAACTTTAAAATGTTTCATGTGTCGCCCCTCACCGTACTTTCGCGTCTTGTATATTAATTTTTTTTTAACTTTCTGACTTTATTCTCTTCAAAACGCCGAATTACTTAATTTAAATAAGGAATACCTTTCTTATATGTGATAGGCTCAAAAAGGCATAAATGAATAAATAATACTGCAACTATAACTTGATTAAATCTAATTAAAACATGTAGTACACACAAAGTTAACAAAATAGACATGTACATTGTACATGCTTCATTGATTGTAGCGAATTCATTTACCTGTTGAACAATACGTTTTATTTTGCGTCGATGTCGTGTTACGAAAAGCACTGCGTTTTTGACACAGTATACGAATTGTACAGATTTAGCAAAAAAGGTTGATTGATAACTTCAAAATGCCCGCTACTTTTAAATTAGCATCCCGAAACCCCAAAATTGAGTTTTTATTAATGGATTTGGAATTCGACAGAATCGATAGTAAAGAATGTATCAGGTTTAATGTTGTAGTTTGCATATGTGAAGTGTGCCTTATGTTAGAGCACATGTTGGAGAAAAAGAGAGCAATAAAAATATACATACAGTTTGGCAAGGTGTACACAATATTGTTGCCAATCTAAGTGACATTTCTTTTGAATCTTAACCTAGTTATCTAGGTAGTTCACTAGAATCTAATGACTTCACCAAGTAGTCATTCTTCCACAAGGTGCCAATGTAGTCAGAGGAAGTATAACTCCTTTTGTTTAAATACATAAGGAATAATTGAAATTAGTTGGGCAGAATAACGAAGTCAACTTGAAAATTAGTTTTAATAATTAGATCATGTGTCACAGAAAGCTGATGTAGATTTGTTGGGTAAAAATAGTGGGTTAGATTAAATTTCGGAGTTGCAATGTACATTCTTCAAAATATAAATACGCGTTTTGCCTCTGTTCGCGATGGTCTGTGACCGAAATCGATCGCTTTAAGAATATAAATAATAACATTGTATGGTACCTTTAGGCTATATAAAAAAGAATACAATTAAAAAAAAATAAAAAATTGTAAGATAATGTCTATTACTTTCATTAAAAAAATTCAAATATTTTCAAGTTATCTTTAAAAGACTCAAAAGTCAGGTATAAGGAAGACGTTCGTCATATAATTTCATTTTTACCACTCAGGTCAGAACTAAATCACACAAAATTTTTTAAATCATAATAATTAAACCTTTGAGTTTTAAGAACATTCATTAAACATTCTCTTTATGTATTCAATTTCTTTTATTTTTATTGTCAATACAAGGCTCTTCGCATTGAATCGTATGTTTTAAGTGTAACACTTGTGATTTAAACATGCATCTGAAAAAATTACATACTGTGCTGTTTTAAGTAGGCCACACATGCTGCAATTTGTAGCGGCACATGTTGCACACATGTTGCAGTGCAACATGCGCTCGCAACAAGTGTCAGTTGCAGTGACTCCACACACGTTGATACAGTTTCAAAAACAGTAGTTCAGTAGCTATGATGGATGTACCTCCGGAAGTTCTCATTTCTTTAGGCGTGTCTTTATATTTGCTCGGTAAAAAACATAAAAACCTCAAAAAAAGAAAGTGGACTAAAAGATGGCTTACCTGTAGAAAGTTGTCTAGTAATAACATTTTACACGAATTGGCATTACATGAACCGAATGATTATAAAAATTACTTACGCATGGATGAAAGCTTATTTCAGGAACTCCTTGCTAAAGTCCGTAATAGAATTGAAAGACGAAATACAGTGATGAGAAATGCAATTCCTGCTGAGCAACGCCTAGCCGCAACCTTGAGATATTTGGCGACAGGAAACACTTATGAGGATTTAAAATTTTCCACCGGAATTTCTCCGTAGTTATTAGGACAAATCATACCAGAAACGTGTTCTGCCATATATGAGGAACTTAAGGAGAATATCTGAAGGTAGGTCAAAACAATAACTAACTTTAAATAAGTACTTATTCATTACAAGGATATATTACTTTAGGCTGTTAAATTTTATAACTAATCTATTCGTTGCTTCTGTACTATTGCAATAAACACGGTACTCACATATTTGATCATTGTGTAAATGAATAACGTATGTCATTTAATATTTAAAAGGAATTTATTTAATTTTAATTATACAAAAGTGAATAATTAAACAGCAGATAATACAAAAAATTAAATAGTAGTTAATACAAAAACAAATAATTAAATAGTACTTAATGCATTGTGAAAATGGTGTTATTTGTCAATTATTTATTAAAACGTATAAAAGCATTCAAGTCATCACATCCCGTCTGTGCTGGCTGATCAGAAGTGTTAACGGTATTCATAGCAGTTTGAGGATAAGCTATTGTTTGTTCAGTGGCATTTAAGTTTTGATGTGTGATTGAAGTGTTTTGAAGGCCTACTGTAGTTGAAGGATAATTGAATGTGTTAAATGTATTAGAAGGGGGTTGAAACTCCGACAGTCTATATGGCTGATAAGTGTTACCTGCATTCGGAAAAATGTTTTGCAATCCTACCGGTTGTTGTAACTGAATTGAGGAATGTTCATTCAGTTTATTCAGTTTTCCATAAAAAATAATGTCACTCACTAATTTTTCTGCAATTACTCTTTGATCAACAGTTAACAACTTTAAGTCACATCCGTATTTTTTTCCAGCAACACTGAATTCATCGTCAATATCATCTTGCGCAGATCTTCCAGTAAAATTGTTGAATTTCTTTAAAGTTGTACTAGCTAGTTGTAAAAATTCACGTTCTGAAGTAGAACGCTTTTTGTTTGATTGACTTGTTGACGCAACTGATATTACTGATGGTGCGCGGCTTCCTTGTACCTCGGGAGAGGCAATCGATACCATACTGTCATCTGAATTTCTCGTTTCGCCATCAGGAATTTGCTGTAAATAAAAGAATAGGTTATAGTAACATAGTAATTGTAACAGTAAAAGCAAAAAGTAAAAAAAGTAAGTAAAGTAAGCAATAAAGTAACAATAAACAGTAAAAGAAAATAGTAATAATAACATTAAAATACTGATTTTTAAAAATTCATAACAATAATTTGTTTCAGTTCCCTACTCATGAAGACTGAAAAAATTAGCAGAAGACTTCAGAGAAAAGTGGCAGTTTGATACATGTGTCGGGTCAATCGATGGCAAACATATCAACATTGTAAAACCGCATAACAGTGGATCTTACTATTACAATTACAAAGGAAAATTCAGCATTATTCTGCTTGCCATAGTTAATGCAAACTATGAATTTTTAATGGTTCATGTTGGTATTAATGGGAAAATCTCAGATGGAGGAGTTTTGCAAGAAACGACATTTTACAATAAACTTTTAAACGGATCACTTAACCTCCCAGCACCCAAAATCATTCCTAGTTTGGCATATTCTCTACCGTATACATTTATTGGGGATGAAACTTTTCCGCTCATGGAGAATTTATTGAAACCATATCCCCAAAAAAGTTTGCGTAAAGATGAAAGAATTTTTAACTACAGATTGTGTAGGGCAAGGCGTGTAGTTGAAAATGCTTTCGGCATTTTAGCCTCACGATTTCGAGTATTTACAACTGATATCGGGCTATCTGTTAAAAACATCGACTATGTGGTACTAGCAGCATGCGTTCTTCACAATTATCTTAGACGTAATGCCAAAAACGCGTATTCTCCAAATTCATTCATAGACAGAGAAGATTTACACTTAGGGGATATCGTGGAAGGAGAATGGCGTTTGAACTCCGTCAAATTGACTCCACTACAGCGTACGCCACGAGCAGCCTCCAGCGCAGCAAAATGTATTAGGGATCAGTATAAAACATATTTTAACACTGAAGGGAGTGTTTCTTTTCAAGAGGGAATGGCTTTCAGAGGGTGAAGTGGACAGTTTTATTTGAACACACAATAAATAAGTTTCAGGACTGAAATTACAGTATGTACTGTTTTGTAATATCATAGCAGATGTTAATACACAGATTAATAAATTACGTATTTAATAAGATGCACTAGCCTTTAATTTATTTCAGGATTGATTCAAGCCGCATTACATAACTTTGAAAGTTACAATCTTATAGCTGCCGTGAAATCCTTGCGGCAAATTACCGAGAACGCATGGACTTGAATCACGCTTGACAATAATTAATTTTTTCATGATTATGTTTCTTCTTGATTTTTTTAACGATTTATAACAACTAATAAATTAAGAAAAATAACATAGCTAGCTTACCTCAGGGTCTTCGTTAACGCTGGTTTCATCATCCAAGTTCGATTTTCCACTTCTTGGTGTTTCGGAATCTATTACAAAACTTAAAATGTCGTAGTACCATAGGTTTGGCTCATATGATTCTTCGGCTGAGCTTCCCGTTTTCTTAGAAGTAACAACTTTCTTATGTTCCCGTCTAAAACTGCTTCTTAATGCATGAATTTTTTTACCAACAAAATCTTTGTTAGCGTCCGTGTACCTTTCACGACATTTCTCTATCAAATCGTTATATGCGTCACTTCTCAAATGTTTATCTAAGTATTCCTTGCATTTGGAGTTCCACAAACAGGGATACAACTGATACATGTTAATGAACTGTCAGTAAATTTTTTATCAGAATTCATTTTTAACGTATTCACGATATTAAAAAATACAGTAAATAAATATAACACTTTTTATTAAGTTATTTTCGTACAGTTTAGCAGATGCTGCCTGGAATTATACTGAGAAACAATGAAGCGGTTGCGCCACCACACCATTCACGTTGCAACATGCAGCTGTATACGTTGCGCTGTTGCACGGTTACCCGTCCGAGACGGGGCACTGCAACACATCGTGCAACCAGCTGAAACTGCAACCGCTGCAGTGCAACCAGCCCACACACGCTATCACTTGTGGCGGTACAAGTTGCAGTGCAACATGTGCCGCTACAAATTGCAGCGTGTATGGCCGGCTTTACTGTAAAAGATTACGTGTAATTTTAAAGATATGCTGTTTTCATATTAAAATGTAGTTTTCAAAAGATGTGTCTATACTTATTGTCTTAAATGCATCTTCTGTCCACTGAGTCTTCTAGGCAGGTATTCAAAAGCGTCTACCTTTCTCAGAGTCACGTGTCCTAGTTGATATGTCCTTTTCAGTTACCTTCAATTAGGTTTTATTTCCGTTCGTCTTCATGTGAGGCTGACAAGTCTTCTTTCCAATGCAATCAAACTGATTGTAAAATTACTTTCCTTTCAGGCAGGGTAGCTATATTTCCTGAAGATCGAAAGTAGTGATTACATCATCTCTCTATTTTAATTGCTGCTGTAAAATCCTCTTCTTTGCGAAGATCAACTACTTGTTCATTTTATATATTTCAAGAGCAGTAATATCAAGGTGTTTCAATCTTGCCTCACTCGTTTCGTTTTGTTACTTAACCACTCCAGAGAGATTAGTAGACTGTTTTCACGTTTTGGCTTCATGCATCATGAACTTGTCCCTTGGTAAATAGGATGCCCTTAAAAACTTTACTAATCAATGGAGGAACGTGTTTTCCAACCACATTTTATTGATATTATTATTAACATAAATCGTTTAATCCTTTGTATGATATAGCAGGTTGATTACTAGATATGGATTCTCAGCTTTTCCGCTGAGGATGTTTTCTAGTATGAAGAGAATAATTATTGAATTGATGTCTTTCTTGTTTTACATGCCTGGCTACAACTTAATCCCTCAACCCGTTTATATGTTACCTTTAATTATTAGAATACTATTGGAATTGGAATTTTGTGATTGGAATACTATTTAGGCCTAATCGTTTAAGAGTTTAGAGCGGTATATTACTTACTCCAGCAATTTTTATTACTTTGGACAGCTCTGCTTAAAATATGGAATTTTAATAGTTTTGAATAAGTTAAATTACAAATACGTATTGCCAAAATGCTTCGCGCCTTCTAATACATGTTAACAATTATCCACGTGAGAATATTAGTAAATTGTATGTGAGGAGGAGTCCATTCATCATATGTAGCCCATCATAAAACCTGGCATTCACTCACTAAAATTCTGGTATACTAATTATTTTCAAGTTACAGATATGAAGTCATTATCGTATTATTTTTCTGGAAATATTTTCCCACTATTTCCAAACGGATTGTACAGCTCTTCATAAAATAAATGCTAATCATTCAGTTGCGCTCGTTGAATTCTCCTCATTACGGGAGACATGGTAAAAATATTAAAAATTCATAAATGATTATAGAAAAATTAACAAACTAAAGTCGATTACTCCGATGAGGCTTAAATAATTTACTACATATAAAAAGAAATCAAATACAACAAATTCTTTAAAATGTTTCCATGAGCTTTTACGTTATAGAATTTACAAACACATCGAACAATTATTGTATCTTTTTTCTGGTATACGAAAGCTATCTGCTACAGCTGGCACAGGTCGTTTTTCATATAGTAGAAGTGTTAAATTTTTTTATTACTAGAATTATGATAAATAATTAAAGACTCGTAAAACATATTGAAAATATTAGGAACTCCAAAGTAAACGATTATAAGTATTCTGTAAGATTCAGTTCAACTAAAGTGTTGTATTTGGTTTATTCCATATGGTCTTGCGCTTTTTTTTTATATATCATTCATTCCTGTTTCAAACTCAAGCTTTTATTTTTCGATTTCAGCGAATGTCAATCAGCTGTTTTTAATTTTAAACAGTCTTCGAGTTAAATCGCTGAACAGCTGTTATAACGTTGTCTTCGTTAAGTGTTTTGTTCTGCCTCTTCTGTATGTAGACCACAGTAGTGTACACTATGAATGCGTAGTATATGCGTACAATTATACTAAGTGTTATGCGTACAATTATTATAAGTGTTATGCGTACAACTCATAATCTCTTGGAATAGTGTAAAATGTTTCTGTAAACAAGAGATGTAATTTTGGATGTTCCGCTCGCTTGTGTATATCTCGTTCCGAACCAAAAATATTTTATAATGAACAATTATTAAAATGGTTTGGTATGCGTGGTTGGATTTTGTCACTATTAAATTAAAAAAAAAATTGACATTCTGTATGTCTCTCGCTCTTTCCCCCCCTCTCTCACTCTCTCTCTCTCTCTCTCTCTCTCTCTCTCTCTCTCTCTCTCTCTCTCTCTCTCTCTCTCTCTCTCTCTCTCCTGCCCTCTGTCTTTGTTTCTTCACTCAATACGCGTCTTTCAATGAAATCAGATGTTTTGTTGCCATAGGTCACATTCCGCGTGACTACCTCGTGCAAACGCAAAAGCGAAATAACGGAATATGACGTAATGAAGAGAAAATAACTCTGAAGTAGTTAACTAGCACGTATTTTTCCACTTCTGTGATGGAGGTAAGTGAATTATGGCAAACAATCAGTTTGTGTATCGCGTACATCGAATACGAGTCTTAAAGAACATTTAATACATGAACGTCAAGATCAGGTCATGTAGAACTGAAGTTATTGTACAGTAATAGAAATGTTTACCATAAGATTACACCATCTGGCATGTTTGTGTGTAACGGGAGTATAAATATCGCCCATTTTATTCCCTTTTTTACATGTTAAATCGGCACAATGTGTGGACATCGCTCGACATGATACTCAATTATTTTTGGATAGTAATTTCAGTTTAGTAAATTTAGTGATTGATTTACTGTTACGAAAGATTGCGAACATTAATGGTGCCTATTAGATTAATGTGAATAAGAATAAGTTGTTGAAATAAAATACAATTCTTGTGACTAATTTATTTTGTCTGGTTTGGATATTCTTCCATTCACACTAAAGATCAGTATCCACGTAACTTTGAAACTCTCTCTCCACTTCTCTCGTTATTGGATTTGTGTGATTGTATCCCATTCACTTCTGTCCACTTGATTGTTTTCTAAAAAAGGATTTGTTTTTATTTTTGGTGATACATTTATGTCGCGTTTGTTCTTCTGGTATGTGGGTAGGGTCTTTTTCGATATAACCCCCGCAAAGTATTCACCAATGTTCATCTTTCATGAAACTGAATGTAACAACTGGCACACTCGGTGCGTTATTTTGTTACTCTATCTCACATTACGTAATTCTCAAAATAACCTAACGGACGACTAAGTGATATTTTACATGATATACAGCATGCAAGTCGAAGTCGGCATTGTATATCCACAACAGTGGGTGTTTGGCGGTATCTGCCGCGAAGATAAAGAATGTTTTCTTTATGGTATACAAGACAGAACCGCTGAAAACCTGCTTGACACAATTAGAGGCTGTATAAGGCCAGGCAAAATCATTATTTCTGATTTGTGGAGAGCGTACGATATAATACCAAACTTGCCAGGAATGAATATCCTCCAATTGACAGTCAATCACAGTCAGAATTTTGTGGATCCTGTCAGTGGGGCACACACGCAGGCAGTCGAGACCTTATGGGCGGCCGTTAAACGTCGCAACAAGCGTGAATGCTGAACTAGGCGGAATCAACTAGATTCGTACCTTCTGAATTCATGTAAAGGTATCGCCACAAAGACAATGATTTGTTTCAACAAATTTGTACAGATATTCATGCGTACTGGCCGCCTCAATAGGTATATTGAATAATATGTATTAATATATAGCCTATTACGTTTAAGTGTAGGCGGTAATGTTGAACTAAGTGTACCATGTGTATCATCAACAGACGTTTTGTGTACGGGGGTTTGCTGTTGATTGTTTGCTCTATGGTCGTTACAGTCGCTTTCCGTTCCCGTTTGCTCTACGGTCGTTACAGTCGCTTTCCATTCCCGTTAGTGTGTACAACTGTCCACGCTGAGCACTTCATGTTGCGACTGTCGACAGGAGCATAGTTCATTAAGTCAACGGAGCGGTTAGATGTCGTCATCCCATAAAGACTGTCGGGGCTAAGGCTAAGGGCTGAACAGTCTTCTGTTGAAGTTCTATTAGCCGCTAAGATTTACATTTGCTCTTTCCAGGGCCCTTTACTGAGATGTTCCTGATCTGAAGTCCCATTGGGTTAGTACCTGAAGTACATCCAACAGTTGCCGATGGTAACAGTTCCTTCCACGCGAAGGCGCGCAGATTTACTTACTCCTAGTGTCTCACGACAAAACGCAAGAAGGGAAGTATAACGTTATTGTAAGATAATAAGTTTCTCTAAAGAGGTGAGAGGGAAATAAGTGCAGAAGAAAGACTTGGAGAGAATGGAGGAATGTTGTTCTTCACAACTCTCGCTAGCCTTACGTCCGTGGGCAACCAGCTACGAGAGGAGTCGAAGACTAAGAGAAGATGTCGAATAGTAGAAAGTAATGTTGTCTGTTGTCTATTATAAAGTAGAAGGGTCGAGCGTATTGTTGATTACATAATGGAATGTAACGATGAATCAGCTAATAATGAGATGCTACTGAGGTTGATTTGGATAAGAGTTTAGTGAAACTGATGAGTGTTCTGCGATCTCCGATATAGATTCTCATTATTTGAGAGGTCAGCACCACGCAGTAATGTGTGTGTGTGTGTGTGTGTGTGTTTTAAGGCAGTTGTATCAGATTAATTTAGGCTTAAGACTTGTACTCTTTAATATTATACTGTATAAACAAATAGCCTATATAAAGAAGCTGCACCACTGGTATTCTTAAAATCTCTAGTATTTACTTCTACATATTTAATATCCTGCTTGACATGTAGGTTTTTGACTGAATAAGAAAACCTTCATTTGTTTGCAAAATTTATTACCTTAATTATCGAAATATACGAGTTCCTGTTAAATAACGAATTCATTATTACACTCATCGACTTTGAAAATGTTAGACGGAAATTTATGAGGAAATCTTGATTAAAGGATTTTTATTCATTTAAAAACTCTTGATAGAAAGTCATTTAAGTATTCTATATTAATCAAATTATTTCTACCGTAACGATGTCGAGTTTTACAAATCTTTACTCACATTACATTACAAATACCTCAACCGATTCTTCCCCTTTCTCACTAAATTTTCCTACCTATCTGTCTCTTATTCTTATCCTCGCCTCTCTATTGTCTTCACCTCTTATTCTATATATGTCTATCTGTCTATATCTCTTATTCTCTTCACCTCTCTATTGTCATTAATTCTACGTAAATGATTCCACAAACTCAGCTAAAATAAAGTGAAAAATAAAATATAAAATATTTCATTTAAATTTACTATATGCTTGGCATTTCGTTAAGACATATATCAGATAGGAATTGAACTATACGTAGTTAAATGCTGAAATTTCTTCGTTTAATTTTTTTTTACGTTTGGAAAACACTATTGTAATTTAAAAAATGTGGGTAGTAAGAGTTACTGAATATGACCACGTATACATAAATCATAACTTTTACTTCCAAATTTTCTTAACTCGCGCCGCGTATAACTGACCTATAAATTACCGGTTATAATACACATATTTAAAAGAAAAAGGATATAGAATTTATTAGCTTTCCAGCTACTACTAGCGTATAATATATGCTTCTTAAGTTTAATGATTAATACATGAATAATGGTACCGACAAAGGAGCGGCAGACAAGCTGTGAATTCACACAACCGCAAGAGCTGGGACTGTCTCGTCGCCTCCCACCGCACACTATAGTAGTACAGTGCACGCCGCTTATTGTGATCACTTTAGGACAGTGGTTCCCAAACTGTGGGTCGCGTGATCTATTCAGGTGGGTCGCCGGACGACTTTTAAAATATCTAAGTAAAATATCTTGCCCACTGAAAAAAATATGAAAGTGTATTTCAAGAGGAAAGTTTTATAATCTGAAAAATCTGGCAGTCGTGGGACTGCCGACAGAAGTGTTAACTTAAATAACATGGTTACTTTTTTTTTTTTTTTTTTTTTTTTTTGAAACTGGTCTAAAAGACCAACCATCAGTTTACATCTAATGTTTGTTATAATTTTAAGTTACTTATACAGTCGCTCACTGGTGTGCTATATATTACTTTCTAGATTTCTGCACACACTGCACTACACTAATTCAAAAGTTTTAGTTCTCTTCAGCCTTCTCACTGTATTGGCGTTGTCAAGCAGTTGAATAGCTTCTACATTGATATGCTGGTGTAGTCTAGATTCGTGCTTTGCAGCAAACCTTTTAATTTCACTGGCGACATCAGGGATCCTAAGGTCTCGATGTAGATCACTATTTCTGATGTACCATGGACCACTTACCATGTTCCGTAGCACTCTATTCTGGAAGGTTTTAATACATCTAATGTTCGTTTCTTTCGCACAACCCCACAGTTGAATTCCATAAAGCCAAATTGGTTTCAGAATTTGGTTATATATCAGAATTTTGTTGTGTATTGACAACTGAGAATTTCGTCCCAAGAGCCAATACAGTTGTCTATATTTGAGACCAAGCTCCGTCCTTTTTTTTCTGATGTGCTCCTTCCATCGTAGCTTTGTATCTAGGGTCATCCCCAAATATTTGGCAGTGTTTGCATATGGTACTGCAACACCATTTAAGGTAACTGGAAGACTGTTCTCTATTCTTTTGTTTGTAAAATTGATATGGACAGATTTCAGTTCATTAAGCTTAATTTTCCATCTCCTAGTCCACTGCTGTATCTGATCACTAGCATCTTGAAGCATGTTGGTAGCTTCACCTAAGGTCGAACCAATCGCCATTATAGCTGTGTCATCAGCGAAAGTAGCAACAGACACATTCTCTGGCTGCGGCAGATCACATGTAAAGAACAAGTAGAGGATGGGCCCCAAAACACTCCCTTGGGGCACACCTGCCCTCACTTCTCTTAGCTCAGAATAGTCATCTTCCTGTTTGACTCTAAATAATCTTTCCGATATATATGATTTTAACACGTCAGCATATTGTTTTGGTAGCATTTTATTAAGTTTATGTATTAAACCTTTATGCCAAACTTTGTCAAAGGCCTGAGCCACATCGAGGAAGATTGTCGAGCAGATTAGCTTTTTTCTAGTGCTTTCTCTATTGTGTCTGTTATTCTATGTACTTGGTCTATTGTGGAATGTTTTTGTCTGAACCCGAATTGATGATTTGGTATCAGCTTTTTTCTCTCTATTACTCGATTTAGCCTTTGCAACAGAAGTTTTTCAAAAAGCTTTGATATAGTTGGCAACAGTGATATGGGCCGATATGATTTGGCCTCATTTGGCGGTTTGCCTGGTTTACGTAGCATAATAACTTCTGCCACCTTCCAGACACTAGGAACATGCTTTAGCCTAAGTGCCGCATTGAATAAATATGTAAGCATAACAATCCCTTTCTTAGGTAACTGCTTTAAGATCTCACCTGTAATGAGGTCAAAGCCAGGTGATTTTCGGGGGTTCAAGTTTGTCTTGATCTCCTTAGCTACCTCTTTTGGAGTGACCAGTTGAATGTCCTCCTCTTCATGATTTGTATCTTCATCTAGCTCTGTATCAGACTGGGTATTATTTGGCTTAAAAATGTCAGCTAGATGTTCAGCAAACGCTTCAGCTTTTTCTTTATTATCTCTAGCCCATGTACCGTCGCTTTTTCTAATAGGTGGTACTTGAGTGATCGACCTTTTAAGCTTCCTCGTTGCTTTCCACAACGAGTACTCTGTATCTGCATCTGCTGTTAGATTTTCCAAATAGGAAGCTATTGATGCTTCTTTTAACTTCTGTATTACACGCTTTAGTTGTTGCGATTTGTTGTTAAGTACAGTTTTATCATTTGGGTCACGAGTCTGTTGCCATTTTCTTCTAGCTCGCCTCTTTTCTTTGACAAGTTCTCTGATCTCTCTAGGATAGTTGTTACCAACAATTCCATGGGTGATTTCTCTCGTATTGTTCCAGGCTGCAGTTTGAATATTATAATTAAACTTCTCGGCTTCTATTTCTAATTGCTGCTTAGTTCTCAACAGGACATTTAGTTGTATCTTGCCTTCAACTTCTAATTTGAAGCTTTCCCAATCAGTAGTTTTGTTAACTAGGCTTGGTTTGTTTACTTTTTTTATTATCCTTTCACTCAGCGTCAGGATTACTGCTGAATGATCAGAGTCAAGATCAAAATTCTCCTCGATATCAATAAAGTTCTGCGAGACCCTCCTTGATATGAAGAAATTAATAGATCTGGAATTTTATTAGGATCTGTGGGCTAGTAAGTAGGTTTGCCTGTACTGTGGAAGCTACAACCTGTTTCTTGTATTGCTTTATTAAGCTCGCTACCTTTAGTTGTTGTTAATCTGGATCCCCAATCTACATGTTTAGCATTGTAGTCTTCGCCTACAATGAATCTCTCACCTAGGTGTAATATAAATTTCTTGTAATCTAACTCCTTTAGGTTGTGTCTTGGAGGACAGTATATCGCACCAACGATTAGTTTTTGCTTGGTGGATTTGATTCCAACTACAGTGAGTTGGATTTCTGCAGTCTGAAGGTGACACTCCTCATAGTGGTTAATCCTATTCTTAATAATAATAGCACTTCCTCCTTTGGCTTTATTATCCGGATGAATTGTTTGATATACCTGGTATCCATTTATTTTTAAGCATGACTGATTTGTTAAGTGTGTCTCTGATACTAGACATATATCAATGTCTTGTGCCTTGAGGAATAATTCTATTTCTTGCTTTCTGTTCTGGATACCGTTGGCATTCCAGGTAGCTATCCTTAGGTCTTTCTGGTCCATTGATTAGTTCTCTGTGGGATTGTGCCCGGATTTCTGGCTTCTAATCTATCTAGTCTATCCATGACTATTTTCATCATGTCCATCATATTCTGCATCATTTGCACCATTGATGAATCATCATTTTGAACTAAAGTCTTGTTAGCTTTAACTACTTGAGCAAAGGACATTTCACTATTGATTTTATTAGCTGTGAAAGTTCTTGGTTGAGGTTTTTTAGGTCGTCTCTCACTTATTAAATTGTTGCGTCTTATTTGAAGTTCACGTGCAACCAAATAACCCCTGTAGCTAGCAGGATGTGCTTCTGCACAATTTGAACACTTTGGTGGCACATCTCGTTCTTGCTGGCAGTCGATGGTCCTGTGATTGCCTGCACATTTAACACAGATAGGTCCATGTTGGCAATACTTATGAGTGTGACCATATCTTTGACACCTTTTACACTGTGGTATCAGTTTGTTACTCCTGAGAGCTTCAATTTTTATTTTCATATGACGTAAATATTGAATATCAAATATTTTTTTTATATCCTGTGATCTGTCAAACGTTATAAATAATGGCAAATGTGTGATTTTTTCCTTGCCGTCAACTTTAGTCTTTCTAATTTTATTAACTACTTCAAGGACTTTATATCCTCTATTCCATAACTCCTCTTTAATCTCTTCTGATTTGCATGTTGGATGCAAGTTACGTGCCATGACTCTTATTGGTCTGGTCTGTTTATTTTCATAAGTATGCCATTCCAACTTACTTTCTTTTAGGAGTTTTGTCAGTTCTCTATATTCCAGTTCTGTGTCTACATTAATTTTCAGCTGATTGTTGTTCATCATGCTGGTGTTAAATTTCAGATCTTTTGATTTCAGTTTCTGACTTATTTCTAAATATTTTCCACATTGTTCAGTATCACTGGCGGTGGCTTAGCCGATTTTTTTACATTTTCTTTAGTCCTCTTACTTTTGTTTATTGGACTAGTTTTCGGTGTTTCTGGTGATTCCATAGTTTTCCTTTTACGTTTTTTATTCTTTTCCAGTATCCAAGCAGTTTCTTTGGCCACGATTTCTTCCGAGTTGGCTGGACTATAGGATACCCTAGGCTGTAACGTCTTGATTTCTTCCTGTAGTCGTCTGATTTCGTTATAAGCAGAATTAAGCTCAGCCTGCAGTCTGCTTATTGTGTCCTCTGGGACTTCCAGTGTTGGTATCTGTGCGTTTTGTTTTCCCAAACTACAGTTAATATTAGTTGGCGGAGACCTTGCCACCAACGAACCTCTTCTAAACGGATCCTCACCAAGCAATAAATAGCTGCTCCCCCCCCCCCAGAATCCATGGGGCCGACCTCCGAAGAGGGTGGATTTACCAGGTTTTTACCTGGTCTGCCACCTGGGGTAGTCATTCCTTTATTGTTTTCTCCATTGCTTTAATGTTTATCCAATAAGTATAGAGTAATAGAAATATGAAACTGAAAGACCCCTAGCCCTCGGTAACCTAATAGCGTCAGGGTCGGAAAGAACAAGAGTTGACCAAGAGAGGCCAGACAGAAAAGACAAAAGAGAAGGGGTCTTACTCAAAGTAAGTGGAAAAAGAGTAAGCCCAGCTAGAGGACCGTGGGAGAGCCACCTCCCTTTCTACCAAGCGGTAGCCTCCACGGACCATTGCCCTGTTAGCCAGCTACAGAGTAATAGCTGTTGCCCGCTCCCCACGTGGCCAAGGTGTAGTAGGCTCGGACGTAGGGCTGGACTTTGGGGAGCAACATGGTTACTGAATAATATATGTTGTCTTTATAAGTGACCGTTCTGCAATATTAATAATTAATATAAATTAAATTTTGATAGCCATTTTGATTATTGAGACAAAATATCTTGTTAAACCTTGAAAATTCTTTTGGTAAAATTTACCATTCATTATTTGTAATCTCCTTTATCATTTGCGCGTATACTTTTAGTCCCTAATTATTCTCTAAATTTAAATTTACATTCCCCGCTAAAGAATTCAATTTTTCCCTCTCCTCTGCTATAAGAAGAGTGGGAAAGAACATGGGATGCAGAGAGGGGGAAATTGTTACGGATTCTCGTCGCATTCCTTTCTGATGACGTCACATTCTACCGATTCACTCCCGTGTAAATGTTTTCCCTCTCCTCTGCTATAAGAAGTTAACACTTCAAACGTTATGTACAAAACCCGTTCTAAACAAGAAACCAATGTGGCTAATAACGCGCAGCCGTAGGATTCGTTCGTAATTGCGATTTGGCAACGCCGCGTCCCCTTCCACTTGCGACAAGTGTCAGATGAGTAACCTTGAGTTGATTTAGTCTTTCTCTGACCGTGGGATCGTGCGTTATTTGCTTGTTGTTTAGTCAAGTGTGTTCATGCGTGTTTATAGTGGCGGTTTGTTTTATTTTATACTATTTCTCTATTTATTTCACTATAGACGCGTGGATTAAGACTGGATCGTGCCGTAAAAGACAGACTTCAGCTAATTATGACGAACCTTCCACATCCGGTACCAGTGCTTCATGTAATACACCTAAAGGTGACAGTGTTAGTGAAGTTAGCGAACTGAACTCCTTCCTGAAGAAGGCAAAACCCTGCTTTCGTAAATACAACGCTGACTATTTGAAATATGGGTTTGTGTTTTGTGGCACAGAAGACGAGCCGCTTCCTCAGTGTGTTGTGTGTTTTCAAGTACTTGCTAATGAAAGTATGAAACCCTCAAAACTGGAAAGACATTTATCAAGAAAACATGCAGAATACGTAAGTAAGCCAATCGATTTTTTCCAGAACAAAAAACGAGAATTTTTTAAGTCAAAATCAGTGATGACAAAATCGACTTCTGGTGAACAAAATAAGCAAACTACAATCGCTTCATATCGACTATCCTTATTGATAGCCAAAAAGGGGGCAGCTCACACCGTAGGAGAGGATATTATTTTACCAGCGGCCAAAATAATATCTGATGCTTTATTTAGCGAAAAGCAAACAAAACTAATTGGTCAAATACCCCTAT
The DNA here is from genome assembly GCA_034769895.1 of Magicicada septendecula. Classification (NCBI taxonomy): domain Eukaryota; kingdom Metazoa; phylum Arthropoda; class Insecta; order Hemiptera; family Cicadidae; genus Magicicada; species Magicicada septendecula. The sequence goes on from CM068368.1 coordinate 452,886,145, forward strand.
CAAACACAACGGTAAAGAGAAGAATCGATGAAATGTCAGATTTTGTGAAACAGTCCATGATCACAGTTTTAAAGCAAAGTGAGTACTTTTCACTTCAGCTTGATGAAAGCACAGATGTAGCTGACGAGGCTATTCTTTTAGCTTTTGTTAGGTTTGAATTTGATGGGAGGATAGAAGAAGAAATGCTCTTTTGTAAATGTTTGCCATCGACAACAACGGGGGAAGAAATTTTTAAATGTCTTGATGGCTTTATACTAGAAAATGAAATAGAGTGGTCAAAATGTGTTGCACTGACGACTGATGGTGCCCGTGCTATGTCTGGCATTTACTCAGGTTTGATTGCCAAAGTTAGGGCAATTGCCCCTTCTGTTCAGTGGACTCACTGTAGCCTGCAACGAGAGGCCCTTATACTTAAAGGTCTGGCCGAAAGCCTAAAGAAAATCCTTAATGATGCAGTGAAAATTGTGAATTTCATTAAATCAAGACCTAAAAATTCAAGACTGCCGTACTGTGCGATGAGGTGGGCAGTGAGCACAAAACACTTCTCCTGCACTGTGAAATACGCTGGCTGTCAAGAGGGAAAGTGTTATCAAGATTATTTGAGCTTCGAGATGAACTGAGAATGTTTTTGTTGGAGCACAAAAGTGATGCGAAATCTGTGAGCAGTTTTTTGGAAATGTTAAATGACGAAAACTGGCTAATACGGCTTTCATATTTGGGTGACATATTCAGTGCTCTCAATATCCTCAATTTATCGCTGCAAGGGAAGGATGTCCACAAGTTCTATGTTCAAGATAAAATAGAAGCAACTATTAAAAAACTTGAAAGATGGTCCAGTAAAGTGAAAGACAGTTGTTTTGATGCATTCCCACTCCTCAATGACTTCTTAGAAACATATGGAATCAAAGTTAACGAGGGAACTGCAACTGCCATGAAGGAACATCTTGAAGCACTGGCCTCTAGTTTCAGGTAATTATTCTCAAATGATTTTACTAATAACCACTTAGATTTGAAGTATTTCTTATTAAACATAAGTCTTGTTATTTTCATGATATTATTTTTCACCCAATAAAGAAAAGTAACAATTAAGTTCTACCGCTTCTTTATTTAAAATGATAATGGTTACGGGTTAATGTTTTAAGTTTAAGGTTTTTACGAACTGATATTTTTACGTTGGGCCTACTGAAAGTTGTTTGTTTATGCAAGAGTATTACTTAAAATTGGTTCTTGTTTTAGGAGTTACTTTCCAAGATTTCCTGATGAATTGTTATGGATAAGAAATCCGTTTGTAGAGGACAACCTTAAAAAGCTAAAACTGTCAGCATCTGAGGAAGACTCCCTGATGGAACTATCATGTGATTCTTCTTTGAAAACTTTCTTTAAAGACTCAAGCCTAATCCCATTTTGGATCAAAATAAAGGGAGAGTATCGAGTGCTTGCAAATATAGCTTTGAAGGAATTAATGGGATTCACAACTACTTACTTATGCGAGCGTGCATTTTCTAGTTTGGTTTTTTTAAAAAACAAATTTAGAAACAAATTTTGCGTGGAAAACGATTTACGCCTAAAACTAACAAGCTTCAATCCAGATATAGAAAGTATCATTAACACCAAGACTAAACAATACCACAAATCTCATTGAGTTTACCATTTAATTTGTATAAAATAAATTTCTTATTGGACAAAATATTGTTTCTTTTCTTTAATAATGTTCCCTTCACCATTTTAAAAATTCTTACTCAGCAAAGCATTTGAACATATAATAATAACTTCAGTTTCATATTACTTATAATTTTACGTGTATGTATATATACACAACGTAGTGGTAGTGTATATATATATATATATATACTGGGTCGCGAAAAATTTTCCAGAAAGATTGTGGGTCCCATTACAAAAAAGATTGGGAACCACTGCTTTAGGACATAGCTAGCCTGATAACATTAACCGATTGATAACAATGAACGAAAGAACCAAGTAGAAGTTTGGAAAGTTGTTTATTCACTTGCTAGTACACTACATACAGTATAATGAAACGTAGTACAGTACAACAAAAACTTACATGTAGGCCAACTGTATCGGCATCAATTAAAAAAGTCTTTTATTGTTGTTTGCCTCTGGTTTTCTCTCAATAGATCATTAATAAAGCGTTCATACTCATAATGTTTCTGAAAATCTTCTGACCTGTGCTGGACACCGCATCGTAACACTTTTAACACCTCTCTCATTTCAGCGTTTGTTGGAGGTTGAGGAGGTTCAGTAGCATCATCATCTTCTGCTTCAGCCTCTTCTTCTCCCACTTGTGAGTCTGAGGATGTGGCAGCTTCACACACGTCGTCTTCTGTCGGTCTAGCAGCAACAATAATGTCTTCGTCGATCTCCATCCATTCTTGAAATTCGTCTACAGTCATGTCTAATGGACGAATGTCTGCTGTATCTTCAGATTCTGGAGCCTGTTTTGAAAATTCTCCATGCTTGAAGCAGTTCCGAATCGTACTTCCTGAGACATTTTCCATGACATGGCCAGGAGATGCAGGGCCTCAAGAACATTGGTTTGTTTTGCAAGGTCATTTGCACTCAGTTCTTTTGTATTCTCCATGTTTTCTAGGATTCTTGTGCGCATCTCATGGCGATAATATCCCTTTAGGGTTCGAATGATCCCCTGGTCGCATGGTTGTATCAATGAAGTCGTGTTGGCAGGTAAGAACACAAGATTGATGTTCTTTAACTCACAGTTTACATTGTGTGCTGTACAATTATCAATCAGCAAGACGATATTCCTGTTTAACCTACTATCCCATTTTAATAGCCATCATTTGAATATTAATGCAGTCATCCATGCATTAGAGTTTGAATGGTAGTCTACTGGAAATTTCTTCACACCTTTAAAGCATCGTGGGTTCTTCCTTTTGCCAATTACCAGAAGGCTTTCTTTGTCACCATTCATATTTACGCAGCACAAGACAGTTAATCGTCCCTTGGATGTCTTACACCCTTTAGCACTTTCATTCTTGAACAAATAAGTATGCTCAGGCAAGGCGTGATAATACAGTCCGGTCTCGTCTGCATTAAACACACAATCCGGAGAGTATGTGGATATAATTTTTGGCTACTCCTCTTCTATCCATCTTTCAGCACCAGAGAAATCAGCACCCTTCTGTTCACCATGCATTCGTTTGTACACAATGTTCTCTCGTTTCTTCCAACGATGAAACCATCCTTGTGTTGCTACAAAATCATCTTTTCCCATTTTCTTAGCAAATTTTTCTGCTTTTTGTCGCACCGTAGGTCCATCAACACGAGCATCTTGTTCACGAACATTAGTGAACCAAAGTTTTAGAGCTGATTGAACCTCATTTTTTTTTGCCACCACGAAACCTCTTACAATTCATGTTTTGGTTTTCTTTTCCAGCCCTCACAATACTGTCCCGATTTTTTAACAATTTGCACAGAAGAGGTTGTGAAATCTGTAACTGCACTGCCGCACTGCGTTGACTCATTTTAGGCAATTTGTCATAGCGTTCTATGATTGAAAGTTTTCCTTTAAGGTTTAAATCTTTACGTTTATTCTCCACACTAGCCATAATTTCACTGCAATAACGTAAACTTCACAGCGTAAAAGCTGTAGCTATACTGAAGGGTCGAACATGGGTTTATTGCTCGAAAGTGAAAATTGAGCGGGTGAATGGCCGACTGCACCCCCTTCTACTTCGCCCTTCGGAACTTGTAAACACTATGACCAGAGGGACAAAGAGTCGCAGACAGTGTAATTCGTTTTGTGAATGCAGTACAGTCACCCCAAATATTCTCAGACAAAAGTTTTACGAAAGCAAAAATGTGATAACATAAACCGAATTATTGATTACAATAAGAGACATTTTTTCAATGTTTTAATATTCGTCCGGACGGGTCTTCATGAAAGTGATAAGAATATCCGAATGATAACATTATCCGTGATCACAATAAGCGGCGTGCACTGTATTGCATTTACACGTGCGGTACCGGTATTAATAAAGTTTCAGCTACCAATAATTAACTGCTTTTCAGTTTATGTATATATTGTGTGTTTATATGTAAATATATAATGCGTGAGTGTCAGGAATTCTTGATTATTAAACATTTCAGTTATTTCTTTCTTGCTGTTTCCTTTTTGAGTGATTGCCTCGAACGGTATTCGGTATTTCTGAGCCTTTAAACAGTATGGAAAACCAATGGGTATGGTATTTGTTTAATACGAGAAAAATTTTTTCTTGTTGATTCCACGATACAAAGGCTGTAATGACCAATATAAAACAATCACCAACAGAAAACACAAGGGAGTACACAAGGCAGGCGTGTACCAAAGCTGTTTAGCCCTGCTGGAGGGTGTGTTGAAGAGAAATACTTATCATAGACTTTGAAATGAATGAGGGTTTTAAAAGAGAGACCTCTTGTGTATGGTTTTATTTATTGGAAGATATGGGAAGGTGGAAGAAAGTAACAGGAGGGTTCCCCGTGTATGTCTAAATAGATGCTGGTCTGTGCGAATTATGATCGCTGAGTGAATGGGAGTTTTATGTACAAGGTTGGCAAGTGTGACTATAGATATGGTCGTGTATGACGTGTATGATCATTGTTTAGTGCCGAAATATTATTATCAGGCATTCTTTTAAGTATTTTGTTTTAATTTTAGCTTTTTTAAATCAAAAATAATTTGAGTGGTTCTGTTGAAAGTAGAATTTGGAAAAATAATACTAGCTGGACTGTAGCCTGTAAATACTTATTACTCAATGTAGATTATGCGCTCGGACACACACACACACACACACACACACACACACACACACACACACACACACACACACACACACACAGTAAGATAAGCTTATTTACAAGTAAATAATAGAGTTTATACGAGTCGGTAACAGTTACGTTCTCGTATCGTTCTTCTCGGAGACCGTCAAAGACAAGAATTGTTGTTTGCGTTTTTATACTGAATCGAGGATTATTAAATGGGGGTATAGAGATGGGGATACATGCCAGATAAGATGGAGCGTATCAGAGTTTGATATTCGTTAATCATAGTTATTGAGTTGACGGTCATATTCTCCTAAGTTATTCCTAAACCGTTTCGAGTATTTGATAAAAATGTTATTTTAAAAGTGTTTTATAATATTATACGGACGCTGTGAGTATGACGATACGAAGATTACAGGGACTGGAAGTTGAACTGTCAAGATTGGTAAGTGTATACCATGTTTTGTGAAGCAGTTGGCGGCTGTTATTAAAACTGCTAAATTTTAAAAGCATTACTTAGTAATTTGAAGTGATGTATTTTTGTTGAAGAGGAGCTCAGTCTACTCATTAATTCACCACTAGATGTAGGATTTAGGTTTAATTCGAGTGGCATTAAATATTAAAAGTAAGATTGTAACTTGGGATGTAATGGTATAGCCTACGGACTTATAATTTGTAAATAAGTGTTACGCAAAGTAGAGGTAAGCTCACGTACAAACAGTAATAATAAACTGCGTTTGAATGAATCAGTAACGCAGAGTTACGTGCTTTGTGTACGTGTAGGAGACGTACGAGAAGAGGAAGTCCTTTCTTGGCCAGTCGCGTTTGCAGGACCGACCACGCAAAACAACTCCATTACCGTCAACCTATTTACATAAATAGGTACATGTGTGTAGTATCGGCGCCTATAACACGGCGGAAGTGTTGACTCGAGAGGCCCGTGCTGCCTTACTTTTTGTACTTAGTCGTCCTGCCAATTGGCCTCTGCGTGTCGTAATAGTCCGTGTAACATATAATTTGTAAACGTTTAATACAAGTATTTTGATTTAAAAACAGACTTCAACTTAAATGTGTACCGCATGTGGAGGGCTGGGCCATTAAATTAAGAGGGGGTCCTTGTCAAAAGATTTTGTGTACAGCGTATCTGTTAGTTGTAGACTTAGGCTAGGAAATGTTTATGGAAAACATGTTTACAAGATTAGGTTACAAACAATTTTAGAGAAAATATGATTTTGTATACTTAGGGTAGAAAATAATTGAATGCGTTTATGTGCTGTTAGTTGTAAAATACTATTATTATGTGAAAAACAGTCATAAAATCCTTGGGGAAAATTATTCAGGTATTTTAGGAATTTAATATTAAAGCAAGTTTGCTAAAAACGGTTATTTGGAATATTATAAATAAGTATTCAGTCTCAAACTTATTATTATATTGCAACGTTACAAGTAATATAAAATAAATACACTTCTGGCCATGTACCCAACGCAACTGTGTAGTGTTAAACACCGGCTAGGTCGTAGGATTTTGTATGTTCGTTGCGTTAAGTATACGTGATTGCACAAAAAACTTGTTTTTATATAGAGGAGTGAGGCGTTGATGACATGAAATAATTAATTATAACATAGTAAAAGACTCAATCAACGGTTTATTAAGTATTGCAAAGAAAAGTAATTAATTATTAAAATTTGAAACTAGAAAATTCAAAATATTCTCTTTTATAAGGTTACACTCTGAAAACATAAAATATCTTTGATATTCAGCACACATTAATAACATATAGGCTAGTCATAAATATCTAAACATGTATGATGAACAAATTATAAACTTCTTTTATATTGCTTGGGTGTCTGACTTTGACTTATTATTACAATTTGAAATCATAGTAAAGCATTTATAAAAATAATATTAACTTTATCAAATAAAAATTGAATTATTGTCCCTTGTTTCATCGCCTTATGATTGTTCAACGTTTTGGTAGGCAAATTCTGTACAGTCTTCAGTTATGCATTAATTTCAATTTCAACGCATTAATTAACGTATTTTTGAGATAACCTGTTGAAAGTAGCTTGTTTGATGTCATATATGCCTTTTGTCGGGTGGGGTGACGTTAAACTATCTGGAACGCCTACACTTTTACCGCGGATTACGTAGTTGTAATGTTTTAGAAATATAAATTTGGGCAGTTAAGCTAGGAAATAAAAGTACGAGAAAATTGTTTTAGAAATCTTTGTCCTCATGAACTTCCAAGAAGTAGGAGTTAACATTTGTTCCGGCTTCACAAATACACCTTTTCTACGGCCCTCCGACAAAGGTATGGAATCAAGTAGTGAGGAATGAAAGGTCAGTTACATCGATACAGGACTTGCAACTTTTGAACTGTGCCGCAAAATGATTTCGGAACTCCCTGTTGATTTCTTCATTTTATATATTGTAAAGAAATTTTGAACAGTTTGTCAAATTCAATACCCAACGCTTTCTTGGTCGCTCTAAGTTCTGTGACCCCGAACATACTTTTTATGCTTTATACTTTTCTATACAGTACTTTTATTTTCAGAGATAATTTACCACTTGCCATCGGCCTTAGTTGCCTAATCAGTGATTCTTTACTGTGAGTGCTGAAAGCATAATTCATGTTACGTATGTTAAGACATAAGTCATTTACCGTGTTGTTAAGATTGTACTAGTCAGAGAGCGAAGGAATATCATCTCCTCAACCTCTATACGTATGATCTTGTAATATGTTCGGCAACTAGTTTCGTACTGGAATGTTCTTGTACCTAGCACGTAAATACAATATTCCGTATGTTATGACGTAGTTAGCACGTAGAGCACACTGACCAAATACTTGCGTTAGTGTACTTTCTTGTCCTTTTTTAAAAATGAGTTCTGCCGAAAGCTCCCCATTGACACGTCCTCCATTTTCTATCTCTTCCTTACATCTTTGTTTTCATTTTCATTTCCCAGAGTTACCTATCATTTGCCCGATTGTTATATATTTGTAGGCATGTTTATTTATCCTGACGGTTGTTAAATATGTTTGTATGTCTTTCTAATTTCATTATTGTCACCTTAACTAGGTAAACAAAACGACATTGTCGGAAAGGTTTAAATGATGTTGACGTTACTATGTTTGCGACCAGTTAAATTTTGTAAAGATGCATTCAAAATTAGTAATGTCGGTGAAATTATGTCTTCTTTCTTTTATATCCGTCAGCTCAATATACGAGAAGCAGTAACAAACAGTATCGGTTCGCGGTGAGTGTAACCGTGTCCATGCAAAATATGTACACGCCGACGCGATCCTGAAGCCGGACAGAGTATATCATTCTGATAGTAGCACTCATCGTCCGAAGGATCTGCAGGAGACATTAAAGGGAAGTGAACTTATATTATTTAATAAAAAATTATTGATTATAATAAATTAAAAATTATTATTAGACTACTAAATTAAAAATTATTAAGTATACAACAATTATTTAAAAGAAAGATTCTTATCACATCAGTAAAGACTTTTAGTAAATAATACAAAAAGAACTTTCAAAATATTAATTTATTTCATTGTAGAGAAAGGAAATTTTAGTTTGTGTTACAAAGGTCAACAGAGGCACATTAATTATCTTTTACAAAATTGTATTAAAAGCTGTGGATATTGTCAAAAATAATAGAATCATTAATGAATACACTTCATTCCAACAACATAAACATTGACTGATTATTCTATGCGACACCTGTGTACGCGCGCGCGCGCGCACACACACACACAGACACCAAGGGAAGTTGTTTTCAACATTTTAAAATTATAAGAGTGATTAACTCGCGCCCCCTATAGAATCAACCTAGGTGGTTGACGGGGGGGGGGGGGGAGTGCAGGCCGTACAGTTTTCCGATCCTTGGTCTAGACCAGGGATTCTCAACCTTTTTGTGATTGAGAGCACCTTTCATACTCCGGGGCAAGTGGGAGAGCACCATGCAAATTTAATAATAATAATAATAATAAATACACTCACCAGGCTAATGAGATCCTTGGCCCTGAATGTTACTCAGAATTTCACTAATATCTAAGGAGAAGTCGCTTGCAGCCACACGTAAACAGTCCTCCAAATGTGAATCATTTAATCTTGATCGTGCTTTGTTCTTGATGTATTTCATTAATGAAAAACATTTTTCACACAGGTAGGTTGTCCCAAACATCGCCAAGCATTTGAGAGAAGCATTTCGCAATGTCGGAAATTTCATTGTATCATTTGCACCCCAGAAATCTGTGATCCTTTCCTTTTCGAAAAGATATTTTAAGGCTTGAGAGGACTGGAGCTCTAATAATTCAAGTTCCGCGCGAGCAAGTTTGTGCTGTTGAATAATCTGAATTTTTCTGAGAGAGTCCACATTGAATTGAAATGGATTGAGCACCATATTAAACAACGGCTCACTTTCTTCGAGTAACATGAAAACGTGTAGCAAACTCTTTCAACAGATCTTGAATTGCCAGAACGACAATTTTAGGACACTCCGAGTGGGGGCGACCAAAACTCGAGAGTGCATGTGCCAGTTCAGGAAAATGAACCAAGTCATTTTTACTTGCCGTCCCGAGGAATCTTTGTAACTTTGATCGAAAGGAAAATATAATTTCTTTCAGTTCACAAATTGTGTTTTTCTGACCCTGAAGACGTTTGTTCAGCTCGGTGAGATATTGAAATAGGTCTACCATGAAAGCAAGATTGATCTTGAAATCATCCCCGAATATTTCTGGAAACTTAGTGACATAATCGTTGGCAGAAATAAATGCTTTGATTTCTTCGAAAACTTTCCAGACCCTTGTAATTGCTTCCCCGCGACTTAGCCAACGAACATCCGCATGTAGGATTAGTTCTGAATGTGGCGCTGATAAATCATGCAAGAAGACTTTTAGTAAGCGTTTATTCAGGGGTTTAGAAACCAAAAAGTTGATCAACTTAACTATCAGTTTTAACTGTTCTGAAATTTTAGGAACAGATATAAGATGACTGGCTAAGTTTTCAACGTGAATTAAACAATGATAGTGAACAAAGGGAGGAAAATGTTCATCATTTTTCAGAAGAGCGACAAATCCTTTATTTTTACCTACCATGGAAGGTGCGCCATCAGTAACCACACACACGAGCTTTGATAAGTCAATGCCATTAGGTTTCAGGAAATTCGCGACAGCGTTGTAAATGTCTTGCCCCGTAGTTGTACCCGGGAGCGGTAAAATTGTTAAAAAGAAATCTAAAATTCCCACATTATCTATACAACGTACAAAGTACGCCAATTGTGCTACAGAAGCAATGTCTGTTGATTCGTCAACAGCAAGAGAAAAATAACTACATTCAGAAAGTTTCTGGAGTGCTTTTTGTTTAATTTGAGCCGCGATGAGGTCAACGCGCCTGGCAACAGTGTCATTACTAAGTGGCACATTTTTTGCCGCATTAATCAAAACACTTCTGTATTTCTCAGGTATACTTTCAGCGAGAGTTGTCACTGCGGAAACTATGCACTCCTTCACAATTTCTCCACTTGTAAATGGCATCCCATGCTGAACAAGTTTATGAGACACAGATACAGACACTTCGGTTGAAAGTTTGTTAACAGAACTATTAACATTAAATGAAAAAGACTTCTGTTGACGTTGGAGTTGTGATTTTAACTCTTTGATTTTATGTATCCTTGCATCTGATCCCGTGGGATATTGATCAGAAAACGCACTATGATGAGTTTCATAATGTCTTTGACAATTTGCTTTTCTGAAACCCGATAAAGGTGAATGACACAAAACGCAAATAACTCCGGTATTCTCGTCATTAGTGACCACCAAAAAATCTGTCTCCCAGTTACCTTGAAAAGAATACAGTTTCCTTCTTTTTGCTTCGCTACTTTTGTTGGAATCTTGGGTTGATGTAGAAGGTAACTTAGGTATCGATTCTTCACTACGTTTTCGTATTACAAATTTATCCATGTCTCTTTTTTAAGAACGTTCACAACACACTTCGAGGCGAAAGGAAAATTGCAAACTGACAATAATTACGCGTATTTCACAAATAACAGAACAGCAATACTACAACCAAAATACGTCACAAAACTGGTGTACACCGCTACACTATGTCACTCCAGTCACAAATGTCGCTCGTGTAAGTGGAAATGTCCACGCAGAAACATTCATTGGCAAATTTCGAAATTTCTATTTAAAATCTGAAAATTGATTGGTTGAGCTAAGTGTAAAATGCTACGTGACTATTTCTGTGAGAACGTGCTTAAAGCTGCCAAGTTTAGGGATTTCAGAGGCAATAAAATTAAAATATTTTGAATAACCGCTTCTTTTGAGGGTACTAGTACGTGTTTAACAGCCCATTTACAAGATGAGACAACCTGGCGCCTACAGTAATAAACCCCTCGTAGGCTGTCTCTGCCTTTTAAAGCTGCAAACAATAGAGTCGGTATCGGCTTGTAAACTACGGACAATTCCGGAAACCATTGCAAGTAGTGCTCTTAGAAGTAACAAAGGTTTCCAAACAGTATTCTGCTATACTCAGTTGTTGGTGGACAACAGCTGTACGGCCGGCTATATAGTTCATAATTGAAAATTAGGGGTCACTGTTGCTCGCGAGCACTTTTTTATACATCCATGATGAGCACCATTTTTAGTTACGCGAGCACCAGGTTGAGAACGCCTGGTCTAGACTTGATTTTCTCCCTACTATGTCAAATCCGTTCGTACAATCGTGAAAATACTAATATCACACAGTGTCACTACTAATAAAAGATAGTCTTCTGTCTCAGCAAAGCCTTACATGTCGGTTCAAAGAAACAGATGGTGTGATCCGGATCCCAGCGGCGTAGTTGTTAATCTGATAATACCCTAGTTGATTGGTATTGGCGGCAGAGCTTGTTATGGTCGGCATACCTATTGTTATTGAAATGAACGTTTCTCTTCAGTCCACTTGCTAGTCCAAATTTGATCGATTGTCCCAGTACCGGCCCTCAACTTGAACACAACACAATGAATCCGTAGCGGCGTAGCACGGCTCACGTAATAATTAATTATCGCGGAAATGTGTCTTTTTGTTTGAATGTAGACTCGTACGGTATTTTTGGTCAAACCTTTTCGTCATAATGGAGTAATTTTGATTAGTACGATTATACTCGTAAAATGCAGTATTCACAGGAATACAATTAATCTGTACCGTATAATCACATTCGCTGCGCACGAGTCTGCGTCAATTACATAGACTGTCTAGAGGAATCGCTAACCCATGTTTCTGTGTAATTTCATTAGTGTACAAGTTGGACGTAAAATCCCAGGAGAAAACAGTGAAAATTTGACTGCTCTTTTTAGTGTCGAATAGTTTGTAGAGTTAGGTACCCAGCTTTTACGCGCTTGTTTAATTATTCACCCTCTGTCCATTTCTCTCTTTTCTCTTTCTTCTTCAAAATTGTTGGTCTACTGATGTGTGATAACTCTGTTGTACGGAAGTTTTATTCGTTTAGGTTAGAGTCTTCATCCTCCCCTCTCTGTTTCATTGCGTGTGCCCTCAGTCTCCTTTCAAAACTTCATTATATCTGGGCTACGGAGATTATGGTATCTGAAAAACGATCGGTCTGATTCGAGTACCGAGTTTTCCTAAGCAGCTGCTGTCTCGAGAACATATCGAAGAGAGATTGCTCCTAAACGGACCTACAACGGAACGGTCGTTCTACCAGTTAGCACACCACCTCGTAGTTGTCCTTTCTCACACAGAAGACCCTTTTCGTGAGAAAACTAGCGATCAAATGAAGGTAGCAATCTAGAGCATACCTAGTGTCGTGGACTTTGCATAAAAACTGCCGCGTCACATCGTCAGATCAAAACCTTTACTACATGAAAGAAACAGACTGCCGTCTGTTGTGCCTTTTACAATAAGTGATAGAATGCCTGAGCGAAAGCCAAATTGTTCGGGAATCAGAACGACAGATTTGCGAAGATGTATACGAGACGTTCGAATATCCGTGACGTGGCTGTTAGAAGATTTACGTGCTGTCTGGCGTTAGAAGATAGACAATGGTGGCGTTTCTCATGTTTATAGTACTTTTAAGTTTTTGTTGCATTTAAATATTTCCTGCCTTGTGTTCCAGCTCGGTTCGTTGTGCCGTTATTGAACTTTTGGTCATGTGGATTCTTAGGCAGTTTTCTGTCCTTAATGCATCCATAGTTTGCACCAATTTCTGTTTTCTCTCTTTTGGGATTCAGCATCATGTTGTTTACCTGTCTGTCACTTATTGTTTTTAACTCCGTTGGCTTAAGAGTGTTATTCGATACTGACTATTGTGGAAAAATTTTAATCATAAGAGAAAGACCGAAGTATCGACACTGTTTGTGTGCAGAGCGGAGGAAATTTATAATTTTATTTTTAATAAAGCAAGAACGGGGTTATAGGTCTCATGTTTAAAATTAAACTGTATAGTGTAAAAATTAAAGGAATTTAATCCGTGCTCATTTAACGTTTGCAGGAATCTTGTGTCCATTTATTCAACACACAGAAAGTTGATTTAAAATAGACAGTAAAAACTTGCGTGATCAATCTTCCAGCACTGTTCAGAGTTCTTCTGGATGTAGACCCTACCAGTTTTTTACGCATGTCACACGATTGATATCCTTAAAATGTGTATGTGTGTCGTAAACGTGTATTTTTTATGTGAATACGTAAATTGATAATGGAATACAAAACTGCTTAAAACAATACAAAAATGTTAATAATTTATACCAAATTATTGAGTGAATACTTTTTTCAAGGAAGTAGACGGTAAATAATTTAAAAAAGTAGATTCAAAGAATGTATGAGTTTGCACATAAATTGAAAATATTACGTGATCGTGTTGTATTTATGTTACCAGTATTGGTTTTACTGTGATTATAAATTATACTTAAAAAACATATTATTATAAAATATTTCCATTGTACATGAATACTTTTAAACATCTGCATTAGAAATAAATACATTGAAAATAAATGCTTTCGAAATACGATAAAATTAATAGTTCGATGGATATTGTATATTCTTAACATAAGTAACAGCGTCAGGTTAAAAAAGATTAGATTTTTTTGTATGGGATCGGAACGATTGAGACTCAATACGTGGAATAAAACTCCCAAGCTATTTTATGAAATAATACTGAATACCCTACCTGTGCTTTTTGTTGTTGTTTATGTCTTGTTATGTGGTTTTCATACTGATTAATATTAAAAACGTTTTTGTGTCCTATAATGATACTGTAAGTTGTACAGATTTACAAATTACAGGATCTTGAGACGTGAAAAAGTTGCAATTTTATTTATAAGCCGTCCACCATGAATTGAACAAAAAGTTTTAATATTTCTTTTATGAATTTGCTAACTGCTATAATTTTTTATTGTTCGACTAAGCTTTTCATCATTACTGACATCTTCAGGTCTTAAACAACCTTCAGGTCTTTGTTGTTTAAGACCTGAAGATGTCAGTAATGACGAAAAGCTTAGTCGAACAATAAAAAATTATAGCAGTTAGCAAATTCATAAAAGAAATAGTAAGGATGGCTGCTAATTTAAACAATACGAAGAAAAAAAAGTTTTAAAATTGAAAAGGTTCAATGCTGGGCTGTTAGTCCGTGGTCTCATGTTTGAAGTTTCGGCCTCACCAGCTTAGCCCATCTTCAGTAGTAAAGAGTACCAGCAGATTTTCGCCGTAGACACCTCAGCACAGAGGCAAACCATGTTTTCGCTCATGGAAGGGTCCCTTATGTAAATTCTCATTGCAGGACGATGTAAGCTGGAAAACAGCATGTACCAGTTGTAATAATTATTACAACTCTGTCACCTTATTGGCTCAGGAGTACAGCATGCCATATCCTATTTCATAGGAGGCTTTCTCGCCTTCGATTCAGCGGTTCTTGCCAAGGTAGGTTCTTTGCTTAGCAAAATTCTGTGTGATTTAAGTATGCAGCTGTATCATCGTCATCATTCTGTCATCATCAGCATGTCACAACTGTTCAGTGAAATACCAGTTTATTTGGTCAGGAGTGCGCGAGTGTTTTTGTGATCCGTGTGCAGTGCGGGCTGGTCTTTTAGTTCTGTGGTTGTTAAGTGTTGATATTCAGTGCTGATGGTGACTCTTTCCTAAATCCAAGCATTGGCGTTCATTTCGGCTTCCGAAATGCGTCACCTGTCCCCTTGGTGGAGTCGCTTGTCTCTTTTATGAAAACCTCAGGCTCTGCTCCTAGTTCTACCCCCTTCCCCGTGTTTCTTCTTGTGATAGTGGCAGTGATAGTGTTTCTATGTGCAGTGAGGGACCGGGAGACGTACAAGGCAAGAGTGCCAAACGCAAGCAGAAACTGGCTGCTACCCCGCTTCCCGCCTACCCTGTTCATCGCGTTAATCCTGTCAACAGCGGCAACCAGCGTGCCACAGCTCCTCCATAATCTGTGTCCACTCCCAGAATTACTTCGATTGTCATTCCTGACAGTTGGAATTATACGCAGCTTCTCTGTTCCTTCCAAATTGATCTTCCTTCGGTCAAGATTGAGGTGAGGTGTCAAAGCGCTTAGCTGAAAATTGCGACCACAAGCGTTCCTGACTTCGCTTAGTACAGGGGTTCCTCACTGAGCGGAAGATTTTCTTCCACACCTTTGCACTCCCTTCTGAGCGGGAAATCAAAATTGTGATTTCCGGGATTCCTTCCCATACCGCGTCTGATTACATCAGGCAGGAGCTCATCGCGCTCGATCATAGGCTTTCCTGGATATTGCAAAGGCCGATGACCGCAAACTAGTAAACAGTTTTCTGGTTAAATTTCTCAAAGTAGGCCCTTTCAAGGAGATTTACAGTCTCCAAAATTTCCTCCATTTTCGGATGCAAGTCCGCACCTTCGACCTGAGGCTTGACCCACACAGTGTTTTAGCTGCCAGAGGTTCGGCCATTCTAGCTTGTTCTGCCACCAAGGCCCGCGTTGTGTGAGGTGCACAGAGCCCCATCACGGCTGTGATAAGCCGAAGACGGGGTTCACTGCCATCTGCTGCAACTGCGGAAGAAGCCACCCGGCAAACTACAGAGGATGCAGGCATTTCATCGCTGCCCTGGCGCGCAGCAAAGCCGTGTAGCAGACCCTACCCCTAACCAGCGAGAGGCATTCCCACCTCTCCGACGCATCTTCAAAGGCCCCGGCAGCAACTCCGGTTATCTCCGGAGCCTCAGTCCCGCCTGCCTGGTCTTTTCTATGCGGCTGTGGCTGCCATTCCAGTCCAACCTTCCGCTCAAAAGAGCAACAAAACGCGCACTTGTCGCCGCCGGCGACATGCTTCTCAGGCCTTGCCTGCTGAACCATGCAGGTACTCCCCGCTCCTAGTCTTCCTTCAAAACCACCACGCGAGGAGACCACTACTGAGTCCGCCAGTCATGCGCCGTCAGTGACCCCGGACGAGACCAGTCAGTCATGTCTTCCAGAATTTCGGTAATCTTTCCGGCCTCCGGCTGACCCTCTGGCTGCCTGGGCAGAAAATCTTGTAGCCAGCATCCGGTCTGCTTGTAATACGACCACGGTGCTTGCCTTGGCCTTTCAATCCTTATCTACCCTCTTCCCGTTACTTCCCTTGAATATTTAGAAGCCTGTGGATCGTTGCGTGAAATGCCCGCGGCGTTCTCCCCCGACGATCTGAACTGGTGACTTTCGTTACGGATACGACGCTGATGTGCTTCTTTGCGAATCTCACCTGTCTCACTACCATAAGTTTTCTCTTCCAGCGTACACCTGTTATTGTCAGGATCGTCCCCTACGGCTCCGCTGTCCCTTTCGGGGTACTGCCGTAGGCCACTACTCCGTCTAGACACTTCTGTCATTTTAGGTTGCGCGGTGGCGTTGGAATCTGACGGATCGGGGTTGTGCCTTGTTCGGCGTATCTCCGGCCTGGCCTGCGAACGGCGCCATCGGCTGAATTGTGAGACGCTCTCCTCGACTACCTCCTCTCTATCATTGTAGCCGGCGACTTGAACACCAATCATCCTACATGGAACAGCAGGGTCGACAACGCCTATGGAAAAATCTCTATACCGGTTCGTCTCTGGCGACCCGGCACTTCAACTCATCGGCCTAGAAGACCCAACTCACTCCCCCTTTTTCGGTCAGCGATCGGAAGATATTGACATTGTCATTGCCAAGAATGTAACCCATACATCCAGGTCTCGTCTGTGTCATGTCTCTCGTCCGATCACAATCGCCTCTTTATATGACTACGAGAGATATAGGCGTCACCCCGACCTCCCGCTGGCCTTGTTAGGAGGGTCAGTTGGCGCTCCTGTCATGACGACACCGACTCCGCCGGCCTGGCAGATCTTCTCAGTGTCGGACTGCACGTCTAACTTCCCCGATAGAATAGCCATTCGCCTACAAGGCCTACAAAATGTTTGATACGAAAGTTCCCCCTAGGTTGTAGGTGGGTACTGACTTTTTTTTTTGAGGAACTTTGCTCTAAGGGGTGTTGCGGGGGCATGTCTCCCAATAGAGGAATCAACTTTCTGATGAATTTTTTCAACCAATACCTACGAAACCTTACAAGTTGATAGAAAATAACTTACGTCCGAATGTTTATATTTTAGTTTTAATTGCACATATATTTTATTTAGTCAAATAAAGATCCTATAGTAAAAATTATCACATTGAGTATAAGCTGGTTTGAAAATTTAATTTTCATTTTTCTAATCCGTACCGAAGCTCGGTATTTAGCTAGTAGATGAATAAATAAACAGTCTGTAGCGAATCAGTAATTACCGAAATCGACCTCTCAACCTGAGAAACATTAAATACAAATATTGGGACAGTAATTTGTAAAAGTTTTGAGTGTAGCCAGGGAAGATGACAGGCTGTCAACACAACAGGGCTTCATCACATGAGGCCGACACAATAGTAATCCGGCAAAAAGGTTTTCAGGTAAAAACTGTCGCGGCGGTTGACCGACGTGTAGTTGAGAAAACAGCTTATTGAAGTAGTAAGCCTAGTAGTTGCAGTGGCAAACGGTGTACGTTTTAGTTATTGTCAGGACCGCCTCTTCCGTGTAGTATTACAAAATATATTTTTCCAGTGAATATATATTGATACTGTGTTTGGTTATATCGTGAGTATTTTAGTTATGCGTTTGAAACTTTGTAATTCAGAGTGTTTCATTGGAAAGAAACCTGAAGTAACTTTTATAACAGTTATATGTATTTCATGAACATAGGCAACGTAATTTATTATAATGTTAAATGTAGACGTAATAATATAATATCTACTTAAACGATATAATGACATGATAAGTGACAGGTCGTATCGCTAACAATCAGGTTACCCTACCGAGACATACCACGTAGTTTTAATTGAGAAAATTATTCTCATGGACTCAGATTATAATGAATTTACCTCGTTACTTTACTTTGGGAAAGAGTTTCTTATGACAAATAGTCAGTTAATAGTAATCAGTTAACTTCATTCGATGTAAGATGTAGTCCAAAAAACACTAACGTTCAAAAACTTAATTTTGTATCTGAAGGGGATCTTTATTTCGGTCCTTATTATCTCTTAAAATAAGTAGGCATATATGTATAGGCATATATTGTAACATAACAAGATTATGCCCTAGAATAAATATAATTTAATAATCAAAATCCGTTGTGAATTATGCCTAAACGCAATCTTTCTTATAAATAAAATACAAAGAAGTACAAAATCAAGTTAACAAATAAAGAAATGAAAATAAAATGTAACTATTTAAAAATAAATAATAATGTCAAGGAGTAAAAGGTAATAAAAAACAAAAGAGAAATATTATTATAAGTAGGCCTACATACAATGGAAATAGGAAATGAAAACTTATTAATAATTAATTAGCTTAATGACAATGACAGGACTATCAGACGACATGACTATGACTACTACACCCAGGAGGGAAGATCGAATGATAATAAAAATGTAAGTAGTTGTTAATAAATAGAAATATAGTGTATAAATGTTAACAAGCTAGGAAGTAAGTAAAAACACATTTGTTATTGTATAAGCCTATTAAACTATAGAGAGGTCTCCGAACCTCAAGCAGTTATTTTGTGTAATTGCACTATGAACTGTAAGTGATATTATAAAACAATTAAAATATTATTAAACAATAATCACAAACTACCTAACCTAAGAAAGTGGAAATAACGAAAATAACGGTGATTAACGTAAAAAACAGTGTATAGTGAAAGTGCATAGGAAATAGACCTGATTATAATATAAACAGTGAATAACACATATAATTTATATAAATTCTAACTCTTTTTGCTACAGTCCGTTTCTTGATTTATATAATATATTTATTATTTATATTGAAATTACCTCAAGATATTTTATTTTCCTTACTAGGAACATTTTTCGAGAGCTATTGTGCTCTCATCTTCAGCCTTCGCGATTCTGCTTCTAGTGAAGTACCTATGTGTTGGTCTGTCGCTATTGTGGTCTCCTGTTGGTTTCTGGTATCTCAAAGTGGTATTTCTGTGTGTGACTGTGGTGTGTGTATTAGTATTTTGTGTATTTTCGATGTTGAGTGCTTTGAAAATTGTGTCTTGTTTTGTTTTGATTTGTATTTGTTTGGGTATTAGTTTGTTTTATGTTTGTATATTTGTAAATTTTCCCAAATGTTCATTATGGTCCCTTTGTGTGGTATGTGTTTTATTAGTGTCATATTGGTTATGTCTGGGAATTCATGTCCCGTGTTTATTGCATGTGTGGGTAAATTGGATTTATATAATTCTGGTTTTTTGTATGCATTTAAGATGTTCAAAATAACGTTTTTTCAGCTGTTTTTTTGTTTGTCCTATGTAACATTTATTGCAATCTTGGCATTCAATTTTGTATATACCGTTAGTAGTTGTATTATCTTTGTTGTGTGGGTTATTTAGTTTTTGTAAATTATTTTTATTAGTTTTGTATGCTATTCTATTAGTCTTGTAATAAAAATAATTTACAAAAACTAAATAACCCACACAACAAAGATAATACAACTACTAACGGTATATACAAAATTGAATGCCAAGATTGCAATAAATGTTACATAGCACAAACAAAAAAACAGCTGAAAAAACGTTATTTTGAACATCTTAAATGCATACAAAAAACCAGAAATATATAAATCCAATTTAGCCACACATGCAATAAACACGGGACATGAATTCCCAGACATAACCAATATGACACTAATAAAACACATACCACACAAAGGGACCATAATGAACATTTGGGAAAATTTACAAATATACAAACATAAAACACAAAACAAACTAATACCCGAACAAATACAAATCAAAACAAAACAAGACATAATTTTCAAAGCACTCAACATCGAAAATACACAAAATACTAATACACACACCACAGTCACACACAAAAATACCACTTTGAGATACCAGAAACCAACAGGAGACCACAATAGCGACAGACCAACACATAGGTACTTCACTAGAAGCAGAATCGCGAAGGCTGAAGATGAGAGCACAATAGCTCTCGAAAAATGTTCCTAGTAAGGAAAATAAAATATCTTGAGGTAATTTCAATATAAATAATAAATAATTTATATAAAACAACTATATAGCTAATATAATAAAATTAAACAAGGTGTACAATAATTAAAACTAGTGGAATATGTCCCTAGAAACTAATTAGGTGCATCAGGGACGAGTAAAAATAAGATTCAGATGAATCATGTTAATTATAGGGTATAAAAAAACCCTGTGACCCATAAAACATGTCGTGGAGCCAAGAGCTTTACTAAGTGAATGTAGGGATTAAAAGGAATCTTATTGTTGTTGAATCTGTAAATAAACCAGAACAGATATAATTTGAAGCTGAACATTTTCTACAAAAAAAAAAATGTCACAGTAAATTAATGAAGGAAAACTACGGAAATAATGAGAAGAATAATGGCTTAATATAATACACGGAAAACTGAAGGCCAGAAGAATTCTAACAAGAAAATAATCTATAAACTAAACTACAATTTGGTGAGATTGTTCTATTATGCTAAGACATACATTTGTTCAATCATTATTCAATTTAAAGCACAAGAACAGTGAAATGATATAACAAAAACACTATAAACATTATGATTATTAATTTCATTTTCTCAATGTACTATTTTAGTGTATTTTGGTTAGATTAAGTTGTTTCTTTTTTTATAATCCAAAGAACCCATCACCCAACACACATACCCAACATCACATTACTGAAACCGATTTATAATTATTATATTTTCTATCATATGTATGACTTTGACTGTACATCGACTTTAATTTTTTATTAAGCCTGAAAAAGAGTTTTCATGTTATCGAACCTAAAGGAGCTACTAACTGAAGAGAAGGGCATTGCATGTTAATAAATGTCAGTATATGTTAAAAAGAAAAGAATAATAAAATTTATTGAAAATAAGACAAGACTGAATACGAGTTAAATTTTTTATTTCACATTACATATAAAATTGGCACCAACAACTTGGAGCTACAGGATATAAGTACATCGAAGGGTAAGATTTATATTATATATACAAGAAAAAATACCACGTGATAATATATATATATATATATATTACTATAATACTTATAACTATTTTACCTCAAGATGTATTTTTTCTTTAGGGACATGTTTCGGGAGATCCTGTTCTCCCATCTTCAACCTTCGCCATCTTGCTTCTGGTGCAGTATTTGTGTGTTGGCTTCTGGATGTTATTATGGTGGTTTGTTGGTCTTTGGTCCTTCAATGTTGCATTATTGTGTGTGGTTGTGGTATCTGTTTTTGTATTTTGTGTATTTTCGATGTTGAGTGCTTTGAATATTGTGTCATGTTTTGTATTGATTTGTATTTGTTCTGGTATTAATTTGTTTTGTGTTTTATGTTTGTAAATCTGTAAATTTTCCCAAATGTTCATTATGGTGCCTTTGTGTGGTATATGTTTTATTAGTGTTACATTGGTTATGTCTGGGAATTCATGTCCTGTGTTTATTGCATGTGTGGCTAAATTGGATTTATATATGTTTGGTTTTTTGTATGCATTTAGGTGTTCAAAATAACGTTTTTTCAGCTGTTTTTTTGTTTGTCCTATATAACATTTATTGCAATCTTGGCATTCAATTTTGTATATACCGTTGGTTGTTGTATTATCTTTGTTGTGTGAGTTATTTAGATTTTGTAATTTATTTTTATTAGTTTTGTATGCTATTTTTATATCTGTGTTTTTAAATAGTTTTGTTAGTTTTGACATTTTATTATTTATATATGTGAATGTGGCCCATTTTTTGTTGTTGTTATTATTTATGTGTTGTTCAGTTTATAATTTTCCCAAATGTTCATTATGGTGCCTTTGTGTGGTATATGTTTTATTAGTGTTACATTGGTTATGTCTGGGAATTCATGTCCTGTGTTTATTGCATGTGTGGCTAAATTGGATTTATGTATGTTTGGTTTTTTGTATGCATTTAGGTGTTCAAAATAACGTTATTTAATTTAAATACTTAAATAATAACAACAACAAAAAATGGGCCACATTCACAATATAAATAATAAAATGTAAAAACTAACAAAACTATTTAAAAACACAGATATAAAAATAGCATACAAAACTAATAAAAATAAATTACAAAATCTAAATAACTCACACAACAAAGATAATACAACAACCAACGGTATATACAAAATTGAATGCCAAGATTGCAATAAATGTTATATAGGACAAACAAAAAAACAGCTGAAAAAACGTTATTTTGAACACCTAAATGCATACAAAAAACCAAACATATATAAATCCAATTTAGCCACACATGCAATAAACACAGGACATGAATTCCCAGACATAACCAATGTAACACTAATAAAACATATACCACACAAAGGCACCATAATGAACATTTGGGAAAATTTACAGATTTACAAACATAAAACACAAAACAAATTAATACCAGAACAAATACAAATCAATACAAAACATGACACAATATTCAAAGCACTCAACATCGAAAATACACAAAATACAAAAACAGATACCATAACCACACACAATAATGCAACATTGAAGGACCAAAGACCAACAAACCACCATAATAACATCCAGAAGCCAACACACAAATACTGCACCAGAAGCAAGATGGCGAAGGTTGAAGATGGGAGAACAGGATCTCCCGAAACATGTCCCTAAAGAAAAAATACATCTTGAGGTAAAATAGTTATAAGTATTATAGTATTATATACATCAAGAAACGGACTGTAGCAGAAAGTGATTGAAATATATATATATATATATATTATAATAATACTTATAACTAATTTACCTCAAGATATACTTGTATCTTCTTATTATATTATATCCTCAAGTATATCTTGAGGTAAATTAGTTATAAGTATTATAGTATTATATACATCAAGAAACGGACTGTAGCAGAAAGTGATTGAAATATATATATATATATATATATATATATATATATATATATATATATATATATAATCATTGTATGTTTAATTAACGTTTTTCCAAAAGATTGAAGATTGAAATATTCACACCTTCAGAAAATATTGTAAGTCGTGTTATCTTAAATTTCATACAGCAACTTATACAGCATTTCATAACTGTGTGTGTGTGTGGGGGGGGGGATGGGGGATCACTTTTAGCAAGTACTTAGCACATTCTACATGTAATTCAGATCGCTTATAAAAATACATTTTGCTACTTGGGCCATACGCAAAACGGACTCAACCTGTTAAAATAATCCAGCTTCCTGTTTTGGCTTCAAGTTTTAAAACAGCAGTTTGAGAACACTTTCAAAGTAATAATTATTAAAAGTATATTGGTTAGAAATTATACTGTCCCTATGGACTCTGCTTTTGTTATGGGTTTTCTTCAAATGAGATGGAACGCAAGTTATGGTTTCTGGTTGTGTTAATAAATATTTTAAAAAGTACAAGCTATATGGTATTCACAAATCATGAAATACTTATTAAAGGATTGGGTCAGATGTTAAGAAAATTAGTGTGCCTATAGCTGAAAGACAGGAAGTATTTATTTTAAAACAGTGCTATCTATTAAAATATCGGTATGGAGAACCATACATGACTTCCATGTTCTAAGATTTATATTTAAAATCATTTTCGAACTGAAATGTTTCCATAGAAACTACTTCTTTCCACTTATTGCTTCAGTATTACCCACAGTACTGTGGTCACTAACGTATACCACCACACGTTATCGCACTCGACTGATGATGGCAGTCGACGGCACTGCCGAAACGTCTGGTTTTGCAGAAAACATTGGACTACGGCCAAACAGCCCGGAAAGGAATTTTAACAACAAACTACTACTTTGTTGCCGATAACGTAGTACACATATAAAAATTATCCCCTCCCCCTTCAACTATAATTCTCATTTATAGAAAATTACCCCCACCCCGTTCAACTAGCCTCTTCATTTATAGATATTTCATCTACGTTTCTACAGTGGATTATTAAGATCTTCTTATCAGGCTACTTTATTTATCAAAATTAAGTACTTTACTCTTGTTACAACAAAAAATGTTTCAGGTAAACTGCCCTTTTCCCGTAACCGATCTTCACCAAAATCAAAAGGCCTTGAGACTTCTACAACTCAGGCATATATGTAAAAAAATTATTTGATTCTGTTTGAATTTACGGCAGTTATCGTTCGTCATGAAAATATTTCTCTTGTTACAACATAAAATGTTGCAGGTAAACCACCCCTTTCCCTTAACCGATCTTCACCAAAATCAACAGGCCTTGAGTTCTCTACAATTTAGGGATGTATGCAAAACTTATTTGATTATGTTTGAATTTACGGTAGTTATCGTTCGTCATAGAAAAAAATTAACCTTGTTATCACATAAAACGTTGCAGGTAAACTATCCCGTTCTCTTAACTGATCTTCACCAAAATCAAAAAGTCTTGAGTCCTCTACAATTTAGAGATGCATGCAAAACATTATTTGATTCTGTTTGAATGTGCGGCAGTTATCGTTCATCATATAAACAATTACTCTTGTAAAACATTAACAGTGGCAGGTAAACTACCCCTTTCCCTTAACCGATCTTCACCAAAATAAATAGGCCTTGAGTCCTCTACAACTCAGGCACATACGAAATAATTGTTTGATTCTGTTTGAATTTACGGCAGTTATCGTTCTTCATGGAAAACGTTCTCTTGTTACAACATAAAATGTTGCAGGTAAACTACCACTTTCCCTTAACTGATCTTCAACAAAATCAACAGACCTTAAGTTATCTACAATTGAGGAAGGTTTTCACAAAATTATTTGAGTCTGTTTAAATGTGCGGCAGTTATCGTTCGTCATAGAAACAATTACTCTTGTTAAAACATAAAATGTGGCAAGTAAACTACCCCTTTCCCTTAACCGATCTTCACCAAAATCAATAAGCCTTCAGTCGTTTACACTTGAGGAACGTATGCAAAAAAAATTTGATTCTGTTTGAATGTGCGGCAGTTATAGTTCGTTATAGAAAAATTTACCGTTGTTAAAACATAAAATGTAGCAGGTAAACTACCCCTTTCCCTTAACCGATCTTCACCACAATCAACGTACATTGAGTTCTCTATAGCTCAGAGAGGTATGCAAAACATTATTTGATTCTGATTGAATTTATGGCAGTTACCATTCATTATAGAAAAAATTACCCATGTTAAAACATAAAACGTTGCAGGTAAACTACCCCTTTCCCTAACCCGATCTTCACCAAAAACAATAGGTCTTGAGAACTCTTCAATTCAGAGTTGCATGCAAAAAATTATTTGATTATGTTTGAATTTGCGGCTGTTATCGTTTGCCATAGAAAATACCCTAGTTAAAACATAAAATGTTGCAGGTAAACTACCCCTTTCCCTTAACCGATCTTCACCAAAAACAATAGATCTTAAGAACTCTACAATTCAGAGCTGTATGCAAAACATTATTTGATTCTGTTTGAATTTGCGGCTGTTATCGTTTGCCATAGAAAAAAATTACCCTTGACTAAAAAAAAAAAGTTGCAGGTAAATATCCCTTTCCCTTACCGATCTTCACCAAAAGCAATAGGTCTTGAGTACTCTACAAATCAGAGCTGTATGCAAAACATTATTTGATTCTGTGTGAATGTGTGGCTGTTATCGTTTGCCATAGAAAAAAATCTACAGATAGACACACAGACACTTTTCGAAAAATGATTTTTTTCATGTTTTGAGTGTAGTACAATCAGAATCAGCAATAATCTCGAACACGATTTTTTTTGCCATCACCATATTTCCATTTCCTTAAGGAAAATGAAAGTAAAAAAAGAGAAATCATGTGTTTGCTAATTTTTCTATTCACGTGTATTTCGTTCACATCTAGTTTTCATATTACTATTCATTTTATAAATATGTTTCAAATAAAACTTGTTCATTTTAAAATTTCTTTTAATTTGGTATATTTGTGGACGTTGTACAATAAAATGGACCGAGAACTTAAAAAATATATAGTTGTTTGTTAGTTTTGTGAAATTAGGAAATAACTAGAAGACGAGAACAGTATTTGCACTATTTTTCTTGTGTTACTCGAAAACAAGGACTCGTAGGCGAATGTTGCGTGTATACAGACAAGAGATAATTTGGTTTCATACAATGTTAGAGAAAATTAAAGGAATTTATGCGGAAAATTCTGCGAAAATTCCCATCTGTCAAATTGGTTTTTTGTAAATAAAAATATTAGGTTATATGTTCAAGAAAGTTATTGGTTTTTTTTTGTAGCTTTTTAGCAGGAACTTTATGAGAAGTTTTTTTTCTAAACCAATATAGACTTTTTGTATTTGAAATAATAAATATTAAATACATTTCTAAGGACCAACAATTTATTAAAAAAAGTCAGTGTTTATGGTTTGAGTACAGTCCAGTAAGTTAGTGTATCCACTTTAAAATGAGACTTCAGATATCCATTTGTCTTCGTTTTTGCGTGTTTAGAGGGCTTGAAAAAGGTTATATGTAATACATGTAAAATTTGCCAAAATTTGGTAAGAGTCACAGAAACTATTTAAAATATTTCTTAAAAATCTAACACTCTTGTGCACTTGTTAACCTATTCTGGGTTCAGATATTTACCGTAGTTATAAAATGTTTTACTTGCCGCTAAAACTTTTTTTTTAATGAATTATATATTTTGAGAATCCATAAGAAGAGAAGAGCCAGTTAAATTTTTAATCTGAAGGAAATCATTTTGCTTGAAATAATACCGTGGGTTGTACACAGTAGGTGGTGATTATTGGCAAACACGTACCGCCTTAATATGTCTGTCCACAAGTTAAATTTCTTTTCCCTCCGTTCCTCTCTTTGCGATCAAACATTTGGCCTTTAGTCTGTTGTTACCTGCCACAGGTTGAGAATATAAAACGAAAGTGATAGATAGTGTAGGGCTGTCAGGAAGAGAAAGCACAGATAATCTTCGAAAATGAATTTATTGAAAATTATTAACTAGGAATGCACTGGGTAGGGTGTTTCGCTTGTAAGACCAAGTGACTTGAATTTGATTTCACCGCGTACAAAATATTGTTACCGGCAAAGTATGTAATCCAGGCATTCTATAGAATATCTAGGCATTTCATACAATGCCTGGAGTTTTTTTGGCAAAGTATATAATAGAATACTTTTCAAACGTTTTTTACTTCCATGTTCCTTAAGGAAATGGAAGTATGGTGATGGCAAAAAAATCGTGTTCGAGATTATTGCAGATTCTGATTGTACTACACTCAAAACATGAAAAAGTCGTTTCGAAAAGTGTGTGTGTGTGTGTCTGTCTGTAGATTTTTTCTATGGCAAAAAATAACAGTCGCAAATTCAAACAGAATCAAATAATTTTTTGTATACAGCTCTGATTTGTAGAGTACTCAAGACCTATTGTTTTTGGTGAAGATCGGTTAAGGGAAAGTGGTAGTTTACCTGCAACGGTTTTTTTAAATCAAGGGTAATTTTTTACTTCCATATTCCTTAAGGAATGGAAGTATGGTGATGGCAAAAAAAATCGTGTTCGAGATTATTGCAGATTCTGGTTCTACTACACTCAAAACATGAAAAAAAGTCGTTTTCCGAAAAGTGTCTGTGTGTCTGTCTGTCTGTCTGTCTGTGTGTCTGTCTGTCTGTCTGTGTGTCTGTCTGTCTGTAGATTTTTTTTCTATGGCAAACGATAACTGCCGCAAATTCAAACAGAATCAAATAATTTTTTGCATACAGCCCTGATTTGCAGAGTACTGGCGACCTATTGTTTTTGGTGAAGATCGGTTGAGGGAAAGGGGTAGTTTACCTGCAACGGTTTTATGTTTTAACAAGGGTATTTCATATGGCAAACGATAACAGCCGCAAATTCAAACAGAATCAAATAATATTTTGCATACAGCCCTGATTTGTAGAGTACTCAAGACCTATTGTTTTTGGTGAAGTTCGGTTAAGGGAAAGGGGTAGTTTACCTGTAACGTTTTATGTTTTAACAAGGGTATTTCCTATGGCAAACGATAACAGCCGCAAATTCAAACAGAATCAAAAGATTATTTGCATACTGCCCTAAATTGTAGAGTTCTCAAGACCTATTGTTTTTGGTGAAGATCGGTTGAGGGAAAGGGGTAGTTTACCTGCAACGTTTTTTTAACAAGGGTATTTTCTATGGCAAACGATAACAGCCGCAAATTCAAACAGAATCAAATAATGTTTTGCATACAGCCCTGATTTGTAGAGTACTCAAGACCTGTTGTTTTTGGTGAAGATCGGTTAAGGGGAAGGGGTAGTTTACCTGCAACGTTTTTTTATCAAGCGTATTTTCTATGGCAAACGATAACAGCCGCAAATTCAAACAGAATCAAATAATTTTTTGCATACGTCCCTGAATTGTAGAGGTGTCAATGACTTTCGATTTTGGTGAAGATCGGTTAAGGGGAAGGGGTAGTTTACCTGCAACCTTTTACGTTTTAACAAGAGTAAAGTACTTGAAAATTTATTTAAACTTTTTGAAACAATGGTAATTGTTAAAAATAAAATAATTTTGTTGCCAGGCAATAAAATTATAATTTTTTCATTTTAATGTAATATAATATTTTTCATTTAATACAGCAATAAAAAGGCAGGTAAGACACAGCCTGGCTGTTTGGGTGAAAATGATTTTAAATATAAATCTTAGAATATGGAAGTCATGTATGGTTCTCCATACCGATATTTTTTTTGGCAAACGATAACAGCCGCAAATTCAAACAGAATCAAATAATTTTTTGCATACAGCCCTGAATTGTAGAGTTCTCAAGACCTATTGTTTTTGGTGAACATCGTTTAAGGGAAAGGGGTAGTTTACCTGCAACGTTTTATGTTTTAACAAGGGTATTTTCTATAGCAGACGATAACAGCCGCAAATTCAAACAGAATAAAATAATGTTTTGCATACAGCCCTGTATTGTAGAGTACTCAAGACCTATTGTTTTTGGTGAAGATCGGTTAAGGGAAAGGGGTAGTTTACCTGCAACGTTTTTTACTTCCATGTTCCTTAAGGAAATGGAAGTATGGTGATGGCAAAAAAAAATCGTGTTCGAGATTATTGCAGATTCTGATTGTACTACACTCAAAACATGAAAAAGTCACTTTTCGAAAAGTGTCTGTGTGTGTGTCTGGCTGTAGATTTCTTTCTATGGCAAACAATAACAGTCGCAAATTCAAACAGAATCAAATAATTTTTTGCATACAGCCCTGAATTGTAGAGTTGGGCTCAAGACCTATTGTTTTTTGTGAAGATCGTGTAAGGGAAAGGGGTAGTTTACCTGCAACGTTTTATGTTTTAACAAGGGTATTTTCTATGGCAGACGATAACAGCCGCAAATTCAAACAGAATCAAATAATTTTTTGCATAGAGCCCTGAATTGTAGAGTTCTCAAGCCCTATTGTTTTTGGTGAACATCGTTTAAGGGAAAGGGGTAGTTTACCTGCAACGTTTTATGTTTTAACAAGGGTATTTTCTATGGCAGACGATAACAGCCGCAAATTCAAACAGAATCAAATAATTTTTTGCATAGAGCCCTGAATTGTAGAGTTCTCAAGCCCTATTGTTTTTGGTGAACATCGTTTAAGGGAAAGGGGTAGTTTACCTGCAACGTTTTATGTTTTAACAAGGGTATTTTCTATGGCAGACGATAACAGCCGCAAATTCAAACAGCATCAAATAATGTTTTGCATACAGCCCTGAATTGTAGAGTTCTCAAGACCTATTGTTTTTTGTGAAGATCGGTTAAGGGAAAGTGGTAGTTTACCAGCAACGTTTTATGTTTTAACAAGGGTATTTTCTATGGCACACGATAAGAGCCGTAAATTCAAACACAATCAAATAATGTTTTGCATACAGCCCTGAATTGTAGAGTTCTCAAGACCTGTTGGTTTTGGTGAAGATCGGTTAAGGGAATAGGGTAGTTTACCAGCAAAATTTTATGTTTTAACAAGGGTAATTTTTTTATGACAAACGATAACTGCTGTAAATTCAAACAGAATCAACTACTCTTTTGCATAACTTTTGGAATTATAAAGAACTCAATGTCTGTTGATTTTGTTGAAGATCGGTTAAGGGAAAGGGGTAGTTATCCAGGAACATTTTTTGTTTTAACAAGGGTATTTTCTATGACAAACGATAAGACCCGCAAATTCAAGCGGAATCAAATAATGTTTTGCATACAGCCCTGTATTGTAGAGTACTCAAGACCTATTGTTTTTGGTGAAGATCGGTTAAGGGATAGGGGTAGTTTACCTGCAACGTTTTTTACTTCCATGTTCCTTAAGGAAATGGAAGTATGGTGATGGCAAGAAAAATCGTGTTCGAGATTATTGCAGATTCTGATTGTACTACACTCAAAACATGAAAAAGTCACTTTTCGAAAAGTGTCTGTGTGCGTGTCTTTCTAGTTTTTTTTCTATGGCAAACAATAACAGTCGAAAATTAAAAAAGAATCAAATAATTTTTTGCATACAGCTCTGAATTGTAGAGTACTCAAGACATATTGTTTTTGGTGAAGATCGGTTAAGTGAAAGTGGTAGTTTACCTGAACGTTTTTTTTTAATCAAGGGTAATTTTTTTTTGGCAAACGATAACAGCCGCAAATTCAAACAGAATCAAATAATGGTTTGCATACAGCCCTGAATTGTAGAGTTCTCAAGACCTATTGTTTTTGGTGAAGATCGGTTAAGGGAAAGGAGTAGTTTACCAGCAACGTTTTATGTTTTAACAAGGGTATTTTCTATGGCACACGATAAGAGCCGTAAATTCAAACAGAATCAAGTAATGTTTTGCATACAGCCCTGAATTGTAGATTTCTCAAGACCTGTTGGTTTTGGTGAAGATCGGTTAAGGGAATAGGGTAGTTTACCAGCAAAATTTTATGTTTTAACAAGGGTAATTTTTTTATGACAAACGATAACTGCCGTAAATTCAAACAGAATCCACTACTCTTTTGCATAACTTTTGGAATTACACAGAACTCAGTGTCTGTTGATTTTGTTGAAGATCGGTTAAGGGAAAGGAGTAGTTTACCAGCAACGTTTTATGTTTTAACAAGGGTATTTTCTATGGCACACGATAAGAGCCGTAAATTCAAACAGAATCAAGTAATGTTTTTCATACAGCCCTGTATTGTAGAGTACTCAAGACCTATTGTTTTTGGTGAAGATCGGTTAAGGGAAAGGGGTAGTTTACCTGCAACGTTTTACTTCCATATTCCTTAAGGAATGGAAGTATGGTGATGGCAAAAAAAATCGTGTTCGAGATTATTGCAGATTCTGATTCTACTACACTCAAAACATGAAAAAAAGTCGTTTTCCGAAAAGTGTCTGTGTGTCTGTCTGTCTGTCTGTCTGTCTGTCTGTCTGTCTGTAGATTTTTTTTCTATGGCAAACGATAACTGCCGCAAATTCAAACAGAATCAAATAATTTTTTGCATGCAGCCCGGATTTTTAGAGTACTCGCGACCTATTGTTTTTGGTGAAGATCGGTTGAGGGAAAGGGGTAGTTTACCTGCAACGGTTTTTTTTTAGCAAGGGTAATTTTGTTTGTTTAGCAAACGATAACAGCCGCAAATTCAAACAGAATCAAATAAAGTTTCGCATACAGCCCTGAATTGTAGAGTTCTCATGATCTGTTGATTTTGGTGAAGATCGGTTGAGGGAAAGGGGTAGTTTACCTGTAACGTTTTATGTTTTAACAAGGGTATTTCCTATGGCAAACGATAACAGCCGCAAATTCAAACAGAATCAAAAGATTATTTGCATACAGCCCTAAATTGTAGAGTTCTCAAGACCTATTGTTTTTGGTGAAGATCGGTTGAGGGAAAGGGGTAGTTTACCTGCAACGTTTTTTTAACAAGGGTATTTTCTATGGCAAACGATAACAGCCACAAATTCAAACATAATCAAATAATGTTTTGCATACAGCCCTGATTTGTAGAGTACTCAAGACCTATTGTTCTTGGTGAAGATCGGTTAATGGAAAGGGGTAGTTTACCTGTAACGTTTTATGTTTTAACAAGGGTATTTCCTATGGCAAACGATAACAGCCGCAAATTCAAACAGAATCAAAAGATTATTTGCATACAGCCCTAAATTGTATAGTACTCAAGACCTATTGTTTTTGGTGAAGATCGGTTAAGGGGAAGGGGTAGTTTACCTGCAACGTTTTTTTAACAAGGGTATTTTCTATGGCCAACGATAACAGCCGCAAATTCAAACAGAATCAAATAATGTTTTGCATACAGCCCTGATTTGTAGAGTACTCAAGACCTATTGTTTTTGGTGAAGATCGGTTAAGGGAAAGGGGTAGTTTACCGGTAACATTATATGTTTTAACAAGGGTATTTCCTATGGCAAACGATAACAGCCGCAAATTCAAACAGAATCAAAAGATTATTTGCATACAGCCCTAAATTGTTGAGTTCTCAAGACCTATTGTTTTTGGTGAAGATCGGTTTAGGGAAAGGGGTAGTTTACCTGCAACGTTTTTTTAACAAGGGTATTTTCTATGGCAAACGATAACAGCCGCAAATTCAAACAGAATCAAATAATGTTTTGCATACAGCCCTGATTTGTAGAGTACTCAAGACCTATTGTTTTTGGTGAAGATCGGTTAAGGGGAAGGGGTAGTTTACCTGCAACGTTTTTTTATCAAGCGTATTTTCTATGGCAAACGATAACAGCCGCAAATTCAAACAGAATCAAATAATTGTTTGCATTCGTCCCTGAATTGTAGAGGTCTCAATGACTTTCGATTTTGGTGAAGATCGGTTAAGGGGAAGGGGTAGTTTACCTGCAACCTTTTACGTTTTAACAAGAGTAAAGTACTTGAAAATTTATTTAAACTTTTTGAAACAATGGTAATTGTTAAAAATAAAATAATTTTGTTGCCAGGCAATAAAATTATAATTTTTTCATTTTAATGTAATATAATATTTTTCATTTAATACAGAAATAAAAAGGCAGGTAAGACACAGCCTGGCTGTTTGGCTGAAAATGATTTTAAATATAAATCTTAGAATATGGAAGTCATGTATGGTTCTCCATACCGATATTTACTTCCATGTTCCTTAAGGAAATGGAAGTATGGTGATGGAAAAAAATCGTGTTCGAGATTATTGCAGATTCTGATTGTACTACACTCAAAACATGAAAAAAAGTCATTTTTAGAAGTGTGTGTGTGTGTGTGTGTGTGTGTGTGTGTGTGTGTGTGTGTGGATTTTTACTTCCATATTCCTTAAGGAAATGGAAGTATGGTGATGGCAAAAAAAATCGTGTTCGAGATTATTGCAGATTCTGATTGTACTACACTCAAAACATGAAAAAAAGTCGTTTTCCGAAAAATGTCTGCGTGTAGATTTTTTTTCTATGGCAAACGATAACTGCCGCAAATTCAAACAGAATCAAATAATTTTTTGCATACAGCTCTGATTTGTAGAGTACTCACGACCTATTGTTTTTGGTGAAGATCGGTTAAGGGAAAGGGGTAGTTTACCTGCAACGGTTTTTTTTTATCAAGGGAAATTGTTTTTTTGGCAAACGATAACAGCCGCAAATTCAAACAGAATTAAATAATGTTTCGCATACAGCCCTGAATTGTAGAGTTCTCAAGACCTATTGTTTTTGGTGAAGATCGGTTAAGGGAAAGGGGTAGTTTACCTGTAACGTTTTATGTTTTAACAAGGGTATTTCCTATGGCAAACGATAACAGCCGCAAATTCAAACAGAATCAAATAATTTATTGCATACAGCCCTGATTTGTAGAGTACTCAAGACCTATTGTTTTTGGTGAAGATCGGTTAAGGGGAAGGGGTAGTTTACCTGCAACGTTTTTTTATCAAGCGTATTTTCTATGGCAAACGATAACAGCCGCAAATTCAAACAGAATCAAATAATTTTTTGCATACGTCCCTGAATTGTAGAGGTCTCAAGGACTTTCGATTTGGTGAAGATCGGTTAAGGGGAAGGGGTAGTGTACCTGCAACGTTTTACGTTTTAACAACAGTAAAGTACTTGAAAATTCATTTAAACGTTTTGAAACAATGGTAATTGTTAAAAATAAAATAATTTTGTTGCCAGGCAATAAAATTATAATTTTTTCATTTTAATGTAAATTATGTATGAGTTAATATCTTTATATATATATATAATTCTTTTGTACGTGTGTGTGTGTCACTGAACTCCTCCATGTATAAAATAATATATCGTTCGTGGCAGGTAAGCATATCTCAGTTATGTAATGTTTACGTTTCCATTTTATTATTATGCCTACAGCAATAAAAAGGCAGGTAAGACACACACACACACACACACACACACACACACACACACACACACACACACACACACACACACACACACACACACACACACACACACACACACACACACACACACACACACACACACACACACACACACACACACACACACACACACACACACACACACACACACACACACACACACACACACACACACACACAATTCACGTTATTTCTGGCCTCACTCATGTTTATTTTCTTACATTTGCACGCTTTTTAAATGGAAAGTGCCGAAACCCACACCAACATAACGCGTGCAAGCCGAAAAAATGGACATCAATTTGCTTCCTGTGGATCGCTGGGCACTGTAACTGCACGTGTTTACAGAGGAACGATTCATAGACAGACTTTTCGTCTTTACTGAATGAACCCTCTGCAAGATGCTGAGGGTCCATGAGTGACTTCGGAGCGCTCCTTTTTCGCGTGTTTGTTCTGTGAAACATACCCTGTAGATTCGCAGCTTTACTCTAAGCAACGTTCAATAGGAAATGTTGAAAATTTTTGTCCACAGTGTACCCTCATTTACACTAAACCTGCTCTGATGTTTTAATTACGGACATCATAATATTAAAACTTTGGAAACTTGAGCACTACTTAATGGAGATCAATCATTAACTTATACAAGCCCTTAATTTTATGCATATATTTTATATATATGTGTACAACGTTATCGGCAACAAAGAAGTAGTTTTTGTTAAAATTACTTCCCGGGATATTTGGCCGTTGTCCAATGTTTTCTACAAAACCAGACGTTTCGGCAATGCCGTCGACTTCCATCATCAGTGAAAATCGAGTGCGATAACGTGAGGTGGTATACGTTAGTGACCACAGTACTGTGGTTAAGGCTGAAACAGTAAGTAGAAAGAAGTAGTTTCTATGGTAATATTTCATTTCGAAAATGATTTTAAATACAAATCTTAGAATATGGAAGTCATGTATGGTTCTCCATACCGATATTTTTCTATAGCAAACGGTAACAGCCGCAAATTCAAACAGAAACAAATAATTTTTTGCATTCAGCCCTGATTTGTAGAGTACTCAAAGCCTATTGTTTTTGGTGAAGATAGGTTAAGGGAAAGCGGTAGTTTACCTGCAACGTTTTATGTTTTAACAAGGGTATTTTCTATGGCAAACGATAACAGTCGCAAATTCAAACAGAATCAAATAATTTTTTGCATACAGTCTTGATTTGTAGAGTACTCAAGACCTATTGTTTTTGGTGAATATCGGTTAAGGGAAAGGGGTAGTTTACCTGCAACGTTTTTTTATCACGGGTAATTTTTACTTCCATATTCCTTAAGGAATGGAAGTATGGTGATGGCAAAAAAAATCGTGTTCGAGATTATTGCAGATTCTGATTCTACTACACTCAAAACATGAAAAAAGTCGTTTTCCGAAAAGTGTCTGTGTGTGTCTGTCTGTAGATTTTTTTTCAATGGCAAACGATAACTGCCGCAAATTCAAACAGAAACAAATAATTTTTTGCATTCAGCCCTGATTTGTAGAGTACTCAAGGCCTATTGTTTTTGGTGAAGATAGGTTAAGGGAAAGCGGTAGTTTACCTGCAACGTTTTATGTTTTAACAAGGGTATTTTCTATGGCAAACGATAACAGTCGCAAATCCAAACAGAATCAAATAATTTTTTGCATACAGTCTTGATTTGTAGAGTACTCAAGACCTATTGTTTTTGGTGAATATCGGTTAAGGGAAAGGGGTAGTTTACCAGCAACGTTTTTTTATCACGGGTAATTTTTACTTCCATATTCCTTAAGGAATGGAAGTATCGTGATGGCAAAAAAAATCGTGTTCGAGATTATTGCAGATTCTGATTCTACTACACTCAAAACATGAAAAAAAGTCGTTTTCCGAAAAGTGTCTGTGTGTGTGTCTGTCTGTAGTTTTTTTTCTATGGCAAACGATAACTGCCGCAAATTCAAACAGAATCAAATAATTTTTTGCATACAGCCCTGATTTGTAGAGTACTCGCGACCTATTGTTTTTGGTGAAGATCGGTTGAGGGAAAGGGGTTGTTTACCTGCAACGGTTTTTTTTTTATCAAGGGAATTTTTTTTTTTTGGCAAACGATAACAGCCGCAAATTCAAACAGAATTAAATAATGTTTCGTATACAGCCCTGAATTGTAGAGTTTTCAAGACCTATTGTTTTTGGTGAAGATCGGTTAAGGGAAAGGGGTAGTTTACCTGTAGCGTTTTATGTCTTAACAAGGGTATTTCCTATGGCAAACGATAACAGCCGCAAATTCAAACAGAATCAAACGATTATTTGCATACAGCCCTAAATTGTAGAGTTCTCAAGACCTATTGTTTTTGGTGAAGATCGGTTGAGGGAAAGGGGTAGTTTACCTGCAACGTTTTTTTAACAAGGGTATTTTCTATGGCAAACGATAACAGCCGCAAATTCAAACAGAATCAAATAATGTTTTGCATACAGCCCTGATTTGTAGAGTACTCAAGACCTATTGTTTTTGGTGAAGATCGGTTAAGGGGAAGGGGTAGTTTACCTGCAACGTTTTTTTATCAAGCGTATTTTCTATGGCAAACGATAACAGCCGCAAATTCAAACAGAATCAAATAATTTTTTGCATACGTCCCTGAATTGTATAGGTCTCAAGGACTTTCGATTTTGGTGATGATCGGTTAAGGGGAAGGGGTAGTTTACCTGCAACCTTTTACGTTTTAACAAGAGTAAAGTACTTGAAAATTTATTTAACTTTTTGAAACAATGGTAATTGTTAAAAATAAAATAATTTTGTTGCCAGGCAATAAAATTTAAATTTTTTTATTTTAATGTAAATTATGTTTGAGTTAATATCTTTATATATACAGTGGAACTTGGTTATTACGGCCTCGGCTGTTACGTCAACTCGGGTGTAGCGTTATTTTGTCATAAGTCCGGTCAAACTGATATCTTTAACATTATAAAAATTCCCGGTTTTAACGTCACTAAATATTGTACTACTCTGTTATAGCGTCAAATATTTCTCAGATATTTTACTCTAAATTTCATATAAACGTATATATGTGCGCGCGCGCGCTAGCCCATGGCTACAGACATACATTGTATGCAAGCGATAAGCACTGTAACAGGACTGCTGGCGCCAGCCATTTTACGTGCTCCAACGGATGGCTAGATCGATTTAAGGCCCGACACTCGATTTCCTTTGCAAAAATTTGTGGTGAGGCAAAATGCGTAGATCTGAACGTTACAGGCGATTGGGTGCGTAACACTTGGCCAGAAATTAGACGATCATATAAAGATGAAGACATCTTTAATGGACATGAAGCCGGAATTTTTTATAAATTAACTCCAGATAAGACTTTCAAATTTAAAAATGAAAAGTGCGTTGGTGGGAAGCTCTCTAAACAAAGAGTTACAGTTTTTGTTTGTGCGAACATGACGGGAACCGAAAAAAGGAA
The DNA here is from genome assembly GCA_034769895.1 of Magicicada septendecula. NCBI lineage: Eukaryota > Metazoa > Arthropoda > Insecta > Hemiptera > Cicadidae > Magicicada > Magicicada septendecula. The sequence continues at coordinate 452,924,241 of CM068368.1, forward strand.
ACTTTTAGTTATCGGGAAAAGTTTGCATCCTAGATGTTTTAAAAACATCAAAAAACTTCCTGTAAGTTACACTGCCAACATAAAAGCGTGGACGACTTCTAGTATTTTTGAAGATGACTTCTGTACGTGTGTATGTCACTGAACTCCTCCATGTATAAAATAATATATCGTTCGTGGCAGGTAAGCATATCTCAGTTATGTAATGTTTACGTTTCCATTTTATTATTATGCCTACAGCAATAAAAAGGCAGGTAAGACACACACACACACACACACACACACACACACACACACACACACACACACACACACACACACACACACACACACACACACACACACACACACACACACACACACACACACACACACACACACACACACACACACACACACACACACACACACACACACACACACACAATTCACGTTATTTCTGGCCTCACTCATGTTTATTTTCTTACATTTGCACGCTTTTTAAATGGAAAGTGCCGAAACCCATACCAACATAACGCGTGCAAGCCGAAAAAATGGACATCAATTTGCTTCCTGTGGATCGCTGGGCAATGTAACTGCACGTGTTTACAGAGGAACGATTCATAGACAGACTTTTCGTCTTTAGGGAATGAACCCTCTGCAAGATGCTGAGGGTCCATGAGTGACTTCGGAGCGCTCCTTCTTTTTCGCGTGTTTGTTCTGTGAAACATACACTGTAGATTCGCAGCTTTACTCTAAGCAACGCTCAATAGGAAATGTTGAAAATTTTTGTCCACAGTGTACCCTCATTCACACTAAACCTGCTCTGATGTTTTAATTACGGACATCATAATATTAAAACTTTGGAAACTTGAGCACTACTTAATGGAGATCAATCATTAACTTATACAAGCCATTAATTTTATGCATATATTTTATATATATGTGTACAACGTTATCGGCAACAAAGAAGTAGTTTTTGTTAAAATTACTTCCCGGGATATTTGGCCGTAGTCCAATGTTTTCTACAAAACCAGACGTTTCGGCAATGCCATTGACTTCCATCATCAGTGAAAATCGAGTGCGATAACGTGAGGTGGTATATGTTAGTGACCACAGTACTGTGGTTAAGGCTGAAGCAGTAAGTAGAAAGAAGTAGTTTCTATGGTAATATTTCATTTCGAAAATGATTTTAAATATAAATCTTAGAATATGGAAGTCATGTATGGTTCTCCATACCGATATTTTACTTCCATATTCCTTAAGGAATGGAAGTATGGTGATGGCAAAAAAAATCGTGTTCGAGATTATTGCAGATTCTGATTCTACTACACTCAAAACATGAAAAAAAGTCGTTTTCCGAAAAGTGTCTGTGTGTGTGTGTGTGTGTGTCTCCATACCGATATTTTCTATGGTAAACGATAACAGCCGCAAATTCAGACAGAATCAAATAATGTTTTGCTTACAGACCTGAATTGTAGAGTTCTCAAGACCTGTTGGTTTTGGTGGATATAGGTTAAGGGATTAGGGTAGTTTACCTGCAACATTTTATGTTTTAACAAGGGTAATGTTTTCTATGACGAACGATAACTGCCGTACATTAAAACAGAATCAACTACTCTTTTGCATACCTTTTTGAATTATACAGAACTCAAGGTCTGTTGATTTTGTTGAAGATCGGTTAAAGGAAAGGGGTAGTTTACCTGTAACGTTTTATATTTTAATAAGGGTAATTTTTTATATGACGAACGATAACTGCCATAAATTTAAACAGAATCAAATAAGTATCCTGATAAGAAGATCTTAATAATCCACTGTAGAAACGTATATGAAATATATATAAATGAAGAGGCTTGTTGAACGGGGTGGGGGTAATTTTCTGTAAATGAGAATTATAGTTGAAGGGGGAAGGGATAATTTTTATGTGTACTACGTTATCAGCAACAAAGTAGTAGTTTGTTGTTAAAATTCCTTCCCGGGCTGTTTTGCCGTAGTCCAATGTTTTCTGCAAATCCAGACGTTTCGGCAGTGCCGTCGACTGCCATCATCCGTGAAAATCGAGTGTGATAACGTGTGGTAGTATACGTTAGTGACCACATTACTGTGGTTAAGGCTGAAGCAATAAGTGGAAAGAAGTAGTTTCTATGGAAACTTTTCATTTCGTAAGTGATTTTAAATATAAATAGTAGAACATGGAAGTCATGTATGGTTCTCCATACCGATATTTTTCTATGACGAAAGATAACTGCCGCACATTCAAACAGAATCAAATATTTTGTTGCATACGTTCATCAATTGTAAAAGACTGAAGGCCTGTTGATTTTGGTGAAGATCGGTTAAGGGAAAGGGGTAGTTTACCTGGCACATTTTATGTTTTAACATGAGTAATTGTTTCTATGACGAACGATAACTGCCACATATTTAAACAGAATCATATAATGTTTGTGCATACCTTCCTCAGTTGTAGATAGCTCAAGGTCTGTTGATTTTGTTGAAGGTCGGTTAAGGGAAAGGGGTAGTTTACCTGCAACATTTTATGTTGTAACAAGAGAACGTTTTTCATGAAGAACGATAACTGCCATAAACTCAAACGGAATCAAATAATTTTTTACATATTGCCTGAATTGTAGAGGACTGAAGGCTTATTGATTTTGGTTAAGATCGGTTATTGGGAAAGGGTAGTTTATCTGAAACATTTTTTGTTGTAACAAGAGTAAAGTACTTAAATTTGATAAATAAAGTATCCTGATAAGAAGATCTTAATAATCCACTGTAGAAACGTAGATGAAATATCTATCAATGAAGAGTCTAGTTGATCGGGTTGGTTGTAATTTTCTATAAATGAAAATTATAGTGGAAGGTGGAGGGGATAATTTTTTATATATGTACTATGTTATCGGCAACAAAGAAGTAGTTTGTTGTTAAAATTCCTTCCCGTCCTGTTTGGCCGTAGACCAAACTTTTCAGCAAAACCAGACGTTCGGCAGTGCCATCGACTTCCGTCATCAGTGAAATCAGTACTGTGGTTAAGGCTGAAGCAGTAAGTAGAAAGAAGTAGTTTCTATGGAAATATTTCATTTTGAAAATGATTTTTAAATATAAATCTTAGAACATGGAAGTCGTGTATGGTTCTCCATACCGATATTTTATCAAGGGTAATTTTACTTCCATGTTCCTTAAGGAAATGGAAGTATGGTGATGGCAAAAAAATCGTGTTCGAGATTATTGCAGATTCTGATTATACTACACTCAAAACAAGAAAAAAAGTCATTTTTCGAAAAGTGTCTGTGTGTCTGTAGATTTTTTTCTATGGCAAACGATAACAGCCGCAAATTCAAACAGAATCAAATAATTTTTTGCATACAGCCCTGATTTGTAGAGTACTCAAGACCTATTGTTTTTGGTGAAGATCGGTTAAGGGAAAGGGGTAGTTTACCTGCAACTTTTTTGTTTAATCAAGGGTAATTTTTTTCTATGGCAAACGATAACAGCCGCAAATTCAAACAGAATCAAATAATGTTTTGCATACAACCCTGAATTGTAGAGTTCTCTAGACCTATTGTTTTTGGTGAAGATCGGTTAAGGGAAAGGGGTATTTACCTGCAACGTTTTATGTTTTAACAAGGGTATTTTCTATGGCAAACGATAACAGCCGCAAATTCAAACAGAATCAAATAATGTTTTGCGTACAGCCCTGAATTGTAGAGTTCTCAAGACCTATTGTTTTTTGTGAAGATCGATCAAGGAGAAGGTGTAGTTTACCGGCAACGTTTTATGTTTTAACAAGGGTAATTTTTTCTATGACGAACGATACTGCCGTATATTAAAACAGAATCAAATTCTTTTTTGCATACTTTCCTGAAGTTGTAAGTACTCAAGGTTTGTTGATTTTTGTGAAGATTGGTTAAGGGAAATGTGTGGTTTACCTGCCACCTTTAATGTTTTAACAAGAGTAATTGTTTCTATGACGAACGATAACTGCCGCAAATTCAAACAGATTCAAATAATTTTTATCATACGTCCCTAAATTGCAGAGAACTCAAGGCCTGTTGATTTTGGTGAAGATCGGTTAAGGGAAAGGGGTATTTTTCCAGAAACATTTTTTGTTGTAACAAGAGTAAAGTACTTAATTTTGATAAATAAAGTAATGTCATGTATACTACGTTATCGGCAACAAAGAAGTAGTTTGTTGTTAAAATTCCTTCCTGGGCTGTTTGGGCTTGATCCAATGTTTTCTACAAAACCAGACGTTTCGGCAGTGCTATCGACTGCCATCGTCAGTGAAAATTGATCGCACTTTCGTGAGGTGGTATATGTTAGTGATCACAGTACTGTGGTTAAGGCTGAAGAAAGAAGTAGTTTCTATGGAAATAAGTTCATTGCGAAAAGTATTTTAAATATAAATCTTAGAACATGGAAGTCATGTATGGTTCTCCATACCGATATTTATACTTTCCCAAGCATTCTATATAATACCAGTGATTCTTTAGGCAAAGTGTAAAATAAGCTTACTACGGTAAAAGTGAAAACATTTTATTACAAAATCACACATAATTGTTTAATTTTACACAGAGGAGAACTTTGTTTGACATTTAAAGATTATTTGTATCTTGTAGAGATGTTTGTAGTAGTAGAGAACTTTGTATCTCTACTTAATTATGTTCAGATACTATTTTATTAAAATTATAGTGTATAAGAACGTTTTTTAACCAATCTGTTTTCTTGAAAATACATTAGATGTTATTGGTGTTTATTAATTCTAAATATATGGAATATACTCTACTTATTACAACAAGACAGAGAGCTGTGACATTTTGAAGTACACTTTCTTTTATTTTTTACACAACTACATTTTTTATTTTGACATTTAGTCTTGCAGACACATTTTACGAACCCTTGTCCGGATCCAGATGGTTGGGCAGTAGCAGCAGAACGAAGTGCGGTTTCTTGTTCAGGAACAGCTTCAACCCCCATTAGTGGTCTTGGGCATACAGTGAACTGCGATCTTGTGTACAACTGGTTTAACATCCGTTAGTGGTTCCCAGTTTGTAAAATCCGTCTTCTGTCACACTCACGACGATTGCTAGGATGTTTCGAAGATCTCCCCGCCCCTTGTCTACTTCAGGAATTGGAATACGAACAGACGCGCCCACAGGAGCTGGAGGAAATTTTTTTGTTAGAATCAGATTTCATCTTTTTTGCCTGATGTTCTAGAAATGATTTTGTTCTTTTCTTTCTTCAGTCGCATTTTTTGCTTTAAAGCAGAGAGTACACAGCTTCTTGCCATCGTCACACTTATCTCCACTATTGCCAATAGTGTTAAAAAAATGTCCACACGTACTATGCATATCTCTGTAGCACTCTACACACTTTTCAGAACCAAACGTTTCGTTTGAACAAACACAGCATGCCGTTGTCGGATTTGGGCGGGATTCTTGGGCTGCGTCTAAAGGGTGATTTGGGTCGGTGGTTTTGGCTGCGCTAGAATGTTCTACAGGATCAATGCTTACAGTTGAAGTGCTTCCATGTTCTGTTGCCTGATTTAGATTAGGCATGGTAGGGTCGATAGATTCAGTTATGCCGGTATCGGTATTTTGTGTAGTCTGTATATTGTGGATGACTTGTTCGAGATCGTCTTCACTTTCAAGAGTATCTAACACATCATGGGAAATCGAGGTGTAGTAAGCCCTACCTTAACTTTACATCCAAAGAGAGTTTCGTAGGGTGATCGTTTGATGCCAGAGTGTAAGGCTCTATTTTACATTAACTGAACAAACCGTAGGCCCTCACTCCATTGGTCGGTTTTCTCATCTTGCATCCAAGTTGCAATCATATTTTCAATCTCTTGATTTGCCCGTTCGACACTGCCCTGACTTTGTGAATGACGGGGCTTACCATGAACAATTTTTAATGAAGGCCTATATTCTTTCAGATTATTTAAAATTTTTTCTTAAAAAATTCGCTACCGTTATCAGACTGTAAAATAGACGGAGCTCCAAATAGCTTAAAAATATCAACGAGGTTGTACGCAACTTCTTCAGAAGTCTTTGTTTTGAGGGCCCGAAGGACAACAAATTTGGTTAAATGGTCCTGATAAACCATAACAAACTTAAAATCTCTGTCTGGCTGGGATTGGAATCGATGAGGTCAACCTGGCAACGAGAGTTAAACTCGGATGAAATTATAGATTGGTTTTACGACTATACCCTTTTTTACACCTTTTTGCTTTTTTTGACAAGGCTCACACAAATGAAGGTATCAATACCATGACGTGTAATGTTTTTTTACTTAATAGAAAGTTCTTTTAACATTCTGTCTCTGCCTCCATGGCCTATCGCTAAGTGGGCTTCATGCAGTACATCAAACAACTCCGTATCACTGACATAAAACTGAATAGCACTATCACCTTGTTTGAGGGGAAGAAATGTTTGCTTTTATTTTCAACAAGCATAGCATCGTACCTATTCAGTAGCCAGTAATCCGTGGTCCTACTGTTCTTTCTTCTTAGCAGCATGCACGTCCAACACTAGCTTACGATAGTCACAATCACTGAGAAAAACACTGTATTTAGCACTAGAACTTCGAAGTTGAGATATGTCAGCGTCAAATCGAACTCGCATTAAACTAACGCGGTCATTAGCACTAGACTCAGCACGTGGTTGCGACATCTCGGACGACTGAAGATCAGCGGGAGGTAGGCGCGTACAGTGGTACGGGGTGTCGAAGGGGGGGGGATTCATGTTGTGACATGAAACCATAGAGCACACAATATATATTTAATATTACCTAGAAGACGTTAGGCATTCTATACAATGCCTAGGCAATGTATGAAATCTGTTTTATTTCATACTTTGCCGGCTGGATTCAGGCATTGTATAAAATGCCTAGGTATTCTATAGAATGCCTGATTACATACTTTGCCGGTAACACATGTTTATATATATATATATATATATATATATTACATTTAATATTTATTCATAAATTTACCTCAAGATGTTATTTTTCTATTTGGAACATGTTTCGGGTACTATCTTGTTCCCATCCTCAGCCTTCCGGTTTTTTTGTCTGGTGAAGTACATATGTGTTGTTGGTTGACTATTGTGGCTTCCTGTTGGCTTCTGGTATTTCAAGTTGGTTTTATTGTGTGTGATTGTGGTGTATGTGTTAGTTTTTTGTGTATTTTCAATGTTGAGTGCTTTGAATATTGTGTCATGTTTTGTATTGATTTGTATTTGTTCAGGTATTAGTTTGTTTTATGTTTGTATATTTGTAAATTTTCCCATATGTTCATTATGGTGCGTTTGTGTGGTATATGTTTTATTAGTGTTACATTGGTTATGTCTGGGAATTCATGTCCTGTGTTTATTGCATGTGTGGCTAAATTGGATTTATATATTTCTGGTTTTTTGTATGCATTTAGGTGTTCAAAATAACGTTTTTTCAGCTGTTTTTTTGTTTGTCCTATATAACATTTATTGCAATCTTGGTATTCAATTTTGTATACACCGTTAGTTGTTGTATTATCTTTGTTGTGTGAGCTATTTAGATTTTGTAATTTATTTTTATTAGTTTTGTATGCTATTTTTATATCTGTGTTTTTAAATAGCCCATTTTTTGTTGTTGTTATTATTTATGTGTTGTTCAGTTTGATTAATTCTTAATTGTTCAGTTTTTATTTTGTATTTGATTTTATTTTCTATTTTGATCATAGTATTTTTATTGTATCCATTTTCATAACCAATTTGGTATATTATATTTCTTTCTTTGTCAGTTTCTTGTTTGTTTTGGGGTATTTTGTACATTCTGTTAAATAACGAATAAAATGCTGCCATTTTATGTTGTGGTGGGTGGTCAGAATGGTTAGGTATAATGATGTTAGTGGAAGTTGGTTTTCTATATATTGCATATTGTATGTGTTTGTTGTATCTTGTGATGGTTATGTCTAAATAGTTGATTTTGTTATGTTTTTCTTTTTCTTCTGTGAATCGTATTTTGGGATGTATGTTATTGATTTGTTTCAGTATGTTCTCTGCATTTGTGTTTTTGTTATTTGATACATATAGTCCATCATCTACATATCTTATCCAAATGCCATTTGGGTCATGTGTTTTTATGATATTTTGTATTTTGGTGTCTATGTGTTGTAGGAATATTTCTACTATTATGCTTGATAATGGTGATCCCATTGCTAAACCTTCTTTCTGTTGATAAATTTTTCTATTAAATTCAAAGTAATTTTGTTTTAGTATTAGTTAGAGACTATTTTTTATTTCGGTTATATATTGTTTGTTTTCATTTTGTTCTTTAAGTTTGTTTATTATTATGTCAATTGTTTCTTCTACTGGGATATTGGTGTACATGTTTGTTATGTCATATGATGTGAAAAATGTATTTTCATTTATATTTATTATTTTTAGTTTGTCTATTAATTCGTATGTATTTTTTATGTTATGATGGTTATTTGTTAGATGGTTACTTTTTAGTTTTTGTGCTATTATTTTTGCTATTTTGTATGTAGGAGCTTTTTTGAAATTGATTAATGGACGTATTGGGCTGTTCCCAACACACAAATACTTCACCAGACACAAGATCGGGAAGGCGGAAGATGAGAGGACGGGAGCTCTCGAAACATGTTCCAAATAAGGAAAAATAACATCTTGAGGTAAATTTAGTTATAAATATTAAATGTAATATATATATATATATTGTTACAACACAAAAAGCCGCCCCAATACCAGGGAAAAAACTATGATAAATTAACTATATTAAACTAATGAAAATAAAATGACTATGACGAGACAAATGACTATGACCCAACCCAAGTGATTGACCCAATAAAAGAAAATAAAATGAGGAGGTATATGAAAAAGACACAAACAAATAATAAAGAAAATAAAATGAGAAGGTATAAACTCAAATAACAGTAAAAAAGGCACAAACAAATAATAAATGTAAATGACAAGTATTAGAATCAAATAAAGTAATCTCAATTAAAGTACACTAACCAGAGTAATAGATATTATATGTTATGAATAACTCTATGATGATAAGTAAATCAAAACATGAAATTTGTTAACATACTAACTAACAATTGTGAATAAAACAATAAAAAACCCAGAAGTGAGAGATAGGTAGGAAGTGAAAGTGATTAAGTGAGTAAAGGAAATCAATATTAGGGAATAACCACTAGTAACACTAAAGTACAGTAAAAAAGTGCAAAGTGCCAGTGTAACCCAAAATAAATATAAAACACAACATATAGGTAAAGACACCAAAACCAGTGATTAACACTATAGTTTAAGGGTGAAAGACACCAAAAAATAAGAATAACCAGAATATTGTTATTATAGTTAGAAGTGATAGTAGATTAGGAATACAGTGGTATTCAGGATAAAAATCCCATAATGATTAAGAATGTTATAATTACAATGGTTAAGTAGTAAAAAATATATAGTAAATGTTAAAAGATGGATAGACAACCAATCTAATAGTGTTGAATAAGAATAAACTAAATAATATGAGTACTAAATAAATAGAACATCCTATGTTAATAAAAATGTTCAAAGGGATGATTAGCAAGATAAAATAAATGGTGTTATAATGTTATTCACCAAGATAGTTATTTGTTCAATTAAGTTTATAAGAAGGAATATGGCTGAAAAAAGTAAACAGACCATAAACCTAATTTTTGTGTTATGTTTTATAAGTAATATTAAATGATAAACAAGTTATAAGAAATGGCAATAGATATGAGTAAGGAGATAAAATTTTACAAACATAATAATAATCTTTAGAGTAAAGACAGAAAAAGAAATAAGAGAATAACAGACAAGCAATGATTTTGGTAAAGTAATAAGAACTTACAATTATTGTAAAACAGCCCAAATTAATTCAAAATGTAAACAAGTCATAAGTGACACCAAGCAAAACATATGTAAATGAAAAATAATCTTTAATTTGTGTAAAATAAGAAGATATAGCCAATTACTACTTAGGCCTATAAAATGCCCAACTGTATAAATCCAAAATAAACAAATTGCAAGAAATTAACTATTGTATTAGAAAATTCAGGGCAAGTAACCAAATAAGTTCAATTAGTGAACCATATTAAGATGTCAGAGTTAGATTAAAAATATAAAATAAGAAAGAAATGTAATAACATTAAATATTAACATTTTTGTCAAAACTTTAATGCATGAACAAACCCAGCTTTGTGGGATGTCAAAATGATCTTTGAAAGAAAATATAACCAGTTGTGATAATATCTAATACATAGATAAGAAGACAGAAGAATAATAGCCATCAGAAGATATTTATTCATTTTGAATGAAAATTCAAATATTATAACAACAGACATAAATATTATCAACCAATGAGAGTACCGACAGTTGCCATAACAATGGAACGTTATTTAATATAATTCCGTTATAAATCATTAGTCCATTATTGACGCTCAAGACTTACGGAAGCCAAGCTATATTCAACACAATTATTAATTAAAATAATAAGAAATTCGACCAAAGTTAATAAGAAGTGGATTCAATAAGTTGAACGAAGACTTAATTAAACTAGGAGAGCCAATTAGCCAGATTATTAATAGTTGAAAATAACTAAAACTTCCAATTGATTGAAAAAGAAGCCTGACGTAATCCAAATTATAAATGATGGAAGATTGATGATCGTATAGACCCAACCTAAGAACTAAGTGACTCTTCACCCGAATTCAACAAGATTTGTTAAGTATATCTGAAATACCCGAATTTATGAAATAAATTCTAATTAACTTTTCTCACAACATAAATAACTCTCACTCCGAACTGATAACTAAATTTCTTTCAAGGATTAATTGAGAATAAAAACTAAACTTGTATGTAAACAGGAAGTAACCTGTGTATAAATTACGAATTATTAACACACACTTTTTAACACTTAAAAAACGAATTGTATTTAAATCTAATAGTATATAAGTACCATTGATGTAAGGTAGTGTACTTTATTATCATCTTATTAATATTTTTTCGTAACCAAAAGAACTCGGTGATTAAACGAACAAGTTGAAAATAAACATTGACGACAGCCATGTCGATTTAGAATCGTTTCAATCATCTTAGCCAACCTGAGAATATTGTCTATTTATTGCCGGAGCAACATTATTTAATAACAGTATATAATTTTGTATTTAACTGAATAACTATTAACTATTTCACGTTAATAAACTAGTACTGAGTAGTAATAACCGTCCTTTATTTCATTATAAATTGTATTATAAAGTTTGTGTACTTTAGCGACGAGCGAAATTGTCTGCCAGCGTTAGACGTCGGCAGCACGACGAACTACAAGCGAGATTCAAATGCCCGCCAGTTGCGAGGGTAATTTGAATTAGTCAACACCGCCTAGAACGATCGCTCAGTTTAACATTTTTAATTGTTTTCATAAACAATTTGTCGCCACCCGGGAAATAAATTTACTCATTGAAGGACAGGTAAGGTTTACACTCGTGAAGCTATCGGTACTGGTAATTCGTGCGTTTGCAACGGACATCGTCAGCGTGAGAAGTTAGAAACAGTACGACTGTTATTTTTAAACATAAAGTAACGACTACAACGTGTGGGGCTAACACACAAAACACACTTTTACAGAGACGATAAGAGTTTCGTCGTTACAATATATATAACTAACAACAATAAAACCACTATTATAACTATTATATTTATGTATAAAATCTTGCTTCTCGAGCGTTGACCACCCTCGCAAGGCGATGCAGAGCAGTGGGTAATATTTTTTACTTAAGGCTGAAAAACTGATGAGCCAGCATGTGACGAATCAGCGGATCAGTCGGCACATTTCGAATAGTTGACGAATTTTACACACAATCAGAAAAGAATTGTTTAAGAAAAATACCATGACAACATATCACTAGAAAAATTCCTGGTTATAGCCAGTAGGTAAGAATGTATAATTACCTGTTCTACTTATAAAAAGAATTCATAGTTTTCTTTTATTTTAGTTATCTGATAAAATCCTTATTTTGTTAGCGCTGTTTCAAAAATTAGGATATTATGGTGGCATATTTAAGAAAACGTTAGTAAAAATCCACTTATAGAATATTTTACTTATCAGTTTAAAGTGTTCTAAACCATTGTTAAAATTTTTATAGTTCATAATGAAGAAAATTAAAATAGACTACTTAATAGTGTTGGAGTGTTCTCCCTCGGTATAATTGAATCCAGGAACAAGAAATCGGGGATAGCTGGAAAGTCGGCGTAGATGTCTGATGCCCTTTAGTGTCTTTGGAAAAATTAAGTTTTTAGAATCGAAATTCTCCCTCTGAAATAAAAGGCTAAGTTATTTAAATAGATTTTTTAAAGAATCATGATTATTACCTCATATATGAATATATTATGTAGGCCTACATATTAATAGGTATATAAATATATTTTAAATAGGTAGATATTAGGAAGAAATGAGAATCCATGCTTATTTTATAACTGTCCCCCACAATGTCTCTGTACCCTAAAAAAACTAATTTTCCAAAGTTAAATCTAAAGTCTTCCTAAAAATACCAAAGATGTTGACAAGTCAGTTCTTTTTCATTGGAAATAAATCAGAGTGTGTCCCATTATCGGATTCTGCTCCCTTGATGTTGTGAAATCTATTCTACTAAAATGAGATGACTAAGGATATTATCATTTTTACAAAAGAAAACGAGTCTGGCAAATTAGTGTTCAGAAATGCTAAACTTGATTTATTTTAACTGCGTATGTATGACAGAAATGTTTCAATATTAACATTTATGCTATCCATCGGTGTCGCTGGTACTAATTTAAAGATACCGGGTTCGATTCCTCGTAGGACTGAATTATCATGATACGTTTATTAACTCCTTGTTTGACTCAACCGAAGAAAACGAATAACTCGTATCTATGGCTCAAGTACCGGGAATCAGTCCCTCCCCCAGAGCTATTAAAATCGAAATTCCATAACATCCAACGTAGGGCTTTTTGTAAGCCAGTTGCTTATGTTAAAATAAGGCTTATAAATAATTGTAAACATAGAGTACGTTCGGTACTTAGAGGTAACGAGTTCAGGAAAGTTCCGCGTGTCCTAGTCAAATACGCGTGCTGTTGTTTGACTAGGAAATGAATAGTACTGTAGTTGTAGTTTGGAAACAGTTTTTTACCTTTTTGACCTTTCTCTTTAAGGGTTGGTATGAAACAACAGTGTAAGTAGTAAAAACACTGAAAGTTGTTGTGTTTACTCTGTACTTGACCATAAAGTATATGTCCTTGTAACGCCAAAACTTTTTTTTTGTATAAAAGAAAGATGACACCAATTTTAAATAAATGTTGTGTAATTAGTAAAGTTAATGACTACTGTATTAACGTTGAAACTCAAATTAAAACCTTGAGATAGAGCTCGTAAGATGAATTGCTATTGAAGTAGAGGGTATTTAATATTTCGAATGAGCATAATATGTTAAATAGGAACTAGTATGAAAATAATAAATGCCTCAAGTATACTGAAATTTGTGAATGCGTGTGTATGCGTTTATTTATTTAATACGTACCTGAGATAGAGAACAAATATCATTATTCGACAGAATGACATAGTATGCATAATCATCAAGCATATGTAAACAAATAAAATTATTTGGAGCTTCAATAGAATTCATGTTAACATTAATTACCGTTGCTGGATATAAATCCTATAATTTATTAACTAACACTGTCTTAACATCATATTTTACACACAAACCAGTGACTAATTAACACCCAGTAAAGATAATGTTGTATTAGTATAGTGATAATTAAAAAGAGCGGTAATTAACATTGTATCCTACACACAAGCACTTGCGTCAGTACTGTGGTTACACCGTGAATAATTGCATCAGTGATGGAGTATTGAACTAGAATGAAAAAGTGTGACAAATGCTTTGTAGAAGATGGCTTAATATTTGTTTTTGTGATGGCGGATAATAATAACTAAATCTAAAAATTTCTCTGTGAAATCTCATGGAAAACTTGCACCGGCCAAATAAGAACTATCTATAAATTTGTAGTGGCAATAAATCAAAAAAGTTAGAATAGTTGTATATAGGCCTACAGTACTTTAATTTTCATAAATACAAAACATTAAATATTTTTAAACAGAATTAACACTGTTGCACACTACTATAGAAAAATTATTCCGATTAGCGCTTTGAAGCTTCACAGCTCATCGTCAGTCGGAAATAACCTAAATAAATAAAAGTTATTTCCGATAACTTAAATAAATAACCTAAATAAAGGTTATTTCCGATCTGACGATGAGCTGTGAGCTGTCCTAATATATATCATTAGGATACATTATAGTTGTTTGCACATTAAATAAGTAAATAAGATAAAAAATAAATGAATAAAAATATGGGATCTTTTCGGTTAAGTGGCAGCACGGAGTGAGCAATTACTCTACGTAGCAATCGCCAGTAACAACGCATTTCCTCCTCCACACGTAGCGATAACCAGCCACAGTTTGTATTTTTATTTTCATTTGGACATATTTTTTTATATTTATATTTTTATAAAATGGTGCTCGCACACTTCTCGCATGTATGAATTCCAATCCATGCATGTGAAGTGATTCATTTCCAACTTATCTTGACAGTATTGCCCGGTTGTGTACTCCTTACTCCAACAGTAAATGAAGTATACGATTGTGCGGAAATCTAATCGAGAATTATTTAGTAATGTATCCTGTCGCACTTGTTTGGATTCCCGACAGTCCTTTGTAGAACATACCCAACGGTCTTTAAGTTACCTGTCGTATACAGTTTCATTTGATCGCCGTTCGTACAAATTCTTGGGTTATGTAAAATATTTTTGTCTCTTAGAAACTGTATCGCTGAATCTTTGTCGGGAATCTGTGCTGCTAACTGAAGGAAATTCATGATACGCAACGATACTACTACACTTGCGATTGCGGCATACAGAGTCGCAGGGCACGCTGTCACCATGGAATAGTTGCAAAATGCATTGGAGGGGGAAATGCGTTGTTACTGGCGATTTCTACGTAGAGTAATTGCTCACTGCACGCTGCCACTTAACCGAAAAGATCCAAAATATGTAATTCAGTATACAAAAAAATTGAAAGGGTAAAGTTATTGAAATGTATTCTCGGGGAGGGGGGGGAGTTAATGAAATATTCAAAACTTTTTAAGGTGTTTCATAAACTACAAAATAGTCGAAAAAGGGTTTCTGTTGTTAGGAAAGCGAAGGATCGTTGTAGTACCTTCCCCCACACAGAAGGATCGAACAAATATATATTTCATTTGATACACATTAACCGGGATCTCAACAGAGTCAGTGCTTAACGGTTCCAGTAAACTAGGTGTGTTATTGCAAAGTGCAGGTAAACAAGTGCTATATATAAGGCGGGTCGTACGTGCGCTAGTGGGGTGCGAGGAGAGGAGTGTGCAGGGTTTAACACCTTAATTGGTGCTGATGTACGCACGCTGGCAAGCCGGCGCTTGTAGGAACGCAAGAATGCTGTCGATGTTTATTCCAAAACCAGCAAGTTAGAACTGCTACACCTTCGACTAAATTTATGTAAATTTACTGGCCTTGGCGTCCTTGTCCACCAATCCATACTGGACAACAAATTATATTTATACGGCCACAGATTATATCAAGATCTAGCTACATTTTCTTTTTTGTTTGTTCGTATTCCTTTTTCTTCTTTGGACACCACAATCCCCTCATCTTTGCCGAAGCGCTAAATTAAACTTCTTGCTTACTGACAGGAATTACATTCACCACTCACATGACCACTTGCAAAAGTAGTAAACAGTAATTCTTTTGAATAAATTTGTTTATGACCACCTGAAAAAAATAGAACGTATTTCTATAAGGGACTCCCACTATCTGATGTCAATTATAATGATTTATATTATTTATAATTTAGATTTTAATATCTGTTGCTAAATACTCATTATTATGTAATTCATTAATTCGGTTGGGCGCCAGAGCAGAGTATCCCAGGGTTTATTAATAAATAATAACTCGTTCAGTTCAGATACTAATATTCTATATTATTCCATTTTATTACAACTAAGGCATCTGACATTTATCATAAACATTATGATATTTAATATAACATTATTGATATGTTTATATGTTGATATGTAACATTTTACTACTAACTTCAAAGTACTGTAGTATTATTCTTTAAGATTACTATTATTTACGTATTCTTCAGTTAACGAGCCGCAATATTATATCCTATTCATCTGACATATATATATATATATATATATATATATATATATATATATATATATATATAACAACGATACATATACATAAATGTAGGCGTGTCGGGCCTCACGTTCAAGGGCGACATTTTTATGCAACACTACAACTGCAAGTATAAATTTATTTGTGTTTGCGGAGCCCCACGATCTTGGACGCCAATTTATGCAACAGATTTATTATATAATTTAAATTTGTGGAGCCCCACGTCCAGGGCGACAAATTATATAACAATATAACTCTGTACGTAAGTTGTATAATTTATGTTGTATGTGTATAAATTTACATGTAATTTAATTTGAATAGCCCCACGATCTTGGAGCGACAAATATGCAACAATACAACTTTGTAAATTTAATATAATTTAAATTTGTGATACTCCACGTTGGAAGCGACAACTTATGTAACAATAGTACTTTACATAACTACAATTTAATTTGGGTTTCAGGTGTATCTGTAATAAGAACTCGATGTAACGTGTAACGGTATTTCAAATTTATTTGGTACTAATAAAATTGTGCGCATGGCACTTGATTCGACTTAAAACATTCGTTATTACTTTGTTACTATGCTGTAAGGCTTACTCTGTATACATCCTTACTGACTAAATATTCTATTCTACTAATTATTTTATTAAAAAAAATCATTTCCTGACTACTCAGTCAATTAGTGTGCTTCGAAATATCAATGTTTAAATATCTTTTTAGATATTGTAATGGAAACTCAAAAATATTAATAGTTACTGAATTTATCTTTCTTTTATCAGTAGTGATTTATAAAAAAACTAATTTTTATTTAAATGTTTTGCATTATTTTCATTTCAATATTAATTTGAGCTCTTATTTACGTTAATCTTACTTCACTAACATCTATGATTCTAACTCTCTATATTTACAATAAACATTGGCTCTTACTTTTAAATAGAACAAGAATGTCTTTAATTGTCTTTGAGTTTATTGTTCGATTAAGAGATAAATAAGTTGTTTATCACCTTATTGTCGTCAATCATACTCAATCATTGGATCCATCTGTAATCATCCTCGTCTCGAACTCAGCCGATTCCTCTTGTCCAGCGCCGTTTCCAGACTTCAGTAGTGTTCCTCTTGTCCAGGGCCGTCTCTCTCTTGTCCAGCGTCGTCTCACTCTTGTCCAGCGTCGTCGACGGGCAGAAGCTCCCGCTGCACTGTGTGTGATCGAAAAAGAGAACAACTGTAGCGTGTGTGTCCTATTTATACCCACGTCTTGGTCAACACCTGCAGTTGTACGAAATCGACGTGTCTGAAATTGTCTCTGGGTTCAGTCCCCCCACTCCTTGTCAATTTCGCTATTTCTTATATTTCTGCGAATTGCAGAGTCCTATAAGTATACTCTTATACTCATCTTATAACTATTTTCACTACACATGTTCACTGTATTTTTGGACATTGCAACTTAACCCTTTCGCTCTGTACACAGTTATTTCACCACTACACTCGTACGGTGTGTCACTTTCACGTGGTTTTTGTACTCAGTATTTATTTAATTTATTACATTTTATTGTGTTTTTGGATTTTACTCCGTATTTATAGTTTATGAAGAATTACGGAAAAACAGTAATTATGCAATTATTCATCTTGGGGTGGTGAACTCGCCTGCATAGACCTGCGTCACACACTAGCAAAATACTGGTGTACACACTTTCAGTTACATTTGTGTGTGTGTGCACGTCGATTCAGGTCGAAACACCTGTTCATATTTTTGTCTGAGCGAAGCTTGCAATCCCTGACATGCTTATTTCTAATACATATTAATTATTTACAGTTTATTAGGTATATTTAAATTTTTATATTCAATGCTCAGTACATCACTTATTTGTACTGTCGCGTTATCCTCCTGCTTGGTAATAAAAAAAATTTAATGAATTTATTTATTAAATTTTTTTTCATTATTAGTATGGTTTAATAAAAAAATATAACAAATAATAAAGAATAGTATTCGTCATTTCACCCTTAATTGGAGTGTACATATACGTCTCACCTCCCCTCTTCACACGCTCACTGCTCGTGACCTTGCAGGGTGGCTTCAACAACAGCTGATCTGACTGGTTTCATTGACCTCGTTATTTTTATGTGTAGAACTTCCCAAATGACGTTGCGTGGAATTTACCAATCTCTTTCTTCTGTGTCTCATCATATACGATGAAAGTGTGTTGTCCTACTCGCTGTCTTAACGTATACGGTCCGTTATACAGTCTGAAGAATTTCTTTGCCGTATTTTCGCTTCTTTTTCCCACTGGATTAGCTTTGAGTAGTACACTTTCTCCCACATTGAATTGTTGTAGCTTGTGAGCTAGATTAAATCTCTCTACTCTCTTGTTACCTCTTTCTATTATTCCTTGCTTTGCGTATTAAATTTTTACACTTATTGGTACAGGTACCTTCTGGTTATTAGGTTTGTGTATATACTTGGTCCAAAATCTGTTTGGCTTCTGATCTTCTTCCAATTCCATTGGAGTATATCCTGTTGCTTCACTATAATTTTCGTTGATGGCTTTTTCAAGAAATGGTAAATATTCTGCCCATCTATTGTGTTGATCATGGCAGTATATTCGTAAATATTTACCTAATTCTTTGTTGACTCTCTCAGCAAGGTTTCCTTGAGGATGTCTTATGGATGTGAGTACAGGTTGTATTCCATTTTCCCTTAACGTCCTCTCCCATTTTTCACTCTGGAATTGTACACCTTGATCACTGAGTACCTTCTTCATTTTTCCATATGTCGGAATATATTTCTGCAGTAGTATCTTTAGAACAACTTTGGTTGTGGGTCGCATAATTGGGTACAGTCGGACTGCCTTGGAAAACACATCGATACATACCAATATGTGCTTCACACCTCAACTTGATCGTGGTAGTGGTCCCAGAAAATCTACTGCAATTAGCTCTCCCTTGTTCTCCTTCTGGATGCTCTGCATTTCCACGTATGTGTGTAAATTCGCTCCTTTCGCCATTTGACACTCATAACACTTCTTCACTTCCTTCTTTATTTTTCGATACATATTATTAATCGTAAAATCCTCTCGTAGACTCAGGTAACATTTGAGATCGGCAGCATGTGCTAAACTCTCATGTGCTGGTTGAATTAATTTCTGTAACATGTCGTTCGTTAGTACTATATTCCAGTCTTGTCTTACTAACATGAAAAGAATTCCATTAAGTACCTTATAATGATTTGGTAGCTGTTCCTGGTCCTTCATCTTCCTTATTGTCATGTCCAAATCTTGTTGTTGTGCTAAATTTTTCAGCATTTATTTTACTTCATCATTCTCTTTAAATTTAATTGATAACAATCGTACTTCTTTCTTTTCGCTCTCATAGACTTCTTTGAGATTTCCGATTTTGTCCTTTCTTCGTCAGCTCTAGAAGCGGTTGCGTATACTTTGCATATAACGGTGAGAATCTTCTGTAGTATCCTGTTAGTCCTAAGAATGCTTTTAACTCTTTGAGATTTCCGGGTATAGGGAAATTAGTTATGCTGGAAATTTTGATAGGATCGGGTTGAATACCAGAGGATGAAATAATGTGACCTAGGAATTGGATAGAGGATTTGATAAATTCACATTTGTCTAGGTTAAGGGATATGTTCGCTTGCCTAAACTTGTGGAATATCGTGCTCAGATGTTTATATGTTCGTCTAACATTTTAGATACAACTAAGATATCATCTACAAATACCATGGTGTAGGGTTCCACCTCAGGTCCTAAGGCTTTTTCTAGACACTTTACTATGGCTGCCAAACTCGTATTTAATCCGAAGGGTACTACCCTGTGTTGGTAGCATTTATTTGTATACAGGAAAGCGGTATACTTTCTATGCTCTTCACGAATTGGAATCTGCCAGAAACTTGAGCGTAAATCTAGCTTCGTCAGATACCTCGCTCCGTCACACTTAGTAAATAATTCGTCCGCAGTTGGCGCACAGTCATACTCCTTTAATACAATGCTGTTCAGCTCCCTCATGTCAAGGCATAGACGTATTTCACCATTTCTCTTCTTCACTACCACTAGAGGATTCAGGAAGTTGCTGTTCGATCACTCTATGACTCCACTTTCGATCATGCACCGAATTTCCAGTTCAACCTCTTCCTCATATCGCGTTGGGATAGGGTATGTCTTCCTAATGACTTTCGTAGGGTCTGACACAACTATAGAGTGCTCATATACTCTCGTCTGCGTCGGTACTTCACTAAATATATCACTGTATTCTTCTATTAATTCGTACAGTTTCTCTTCTTCCTGTGTCGTCATTCCTTCATCTGTCGCATTTACATGTCGAGTTGGACCATACTGTATTTGTGGCTTGTACAAAGTAATAGGTGTTTCACTTACCTTGCACTCTTCTTCCTCGCTGTTCATATTTAATTCATATTGAACATTTTTATAATTACACACAATTGTATTATCATTAACATTAATCTTAGCATTTATTGCATTTAGTATATCGATACCTAAAATTCCATCGTAAATCAATTTATGCATAATTATCATGGGGTGTTCTAATTCTAGATTTTTATATGTTAGAGTTACATATGCTTGTTGTTCAACTCTTTCTTTTTTATTGGTAGCTGTTGTAATATTTAAATTATTTACGGGCAAAATTGCAGTATTTATAAAATATTTCTTATTGCGTTGAACCCATGCAGCGTTAAGAACTGATAGTTGGCTGCCGGTGTCAACTAGCATCTGTATTTTACACCTGTTTATGCTTACAGTCACAATAGGGCATTGTGTTTGCTGTGCGTCTCGCTTTATATCCTGTTCGGTGCTTAGTAATTCCTCCCTAATATCGCAGGGGTATATGTTGTTTATTTTATAATTTTGCTTCCGTTATTCAGTCATTGTGACGCTTTTGATGTAGACGGCCGATTGTGGAATGTTACTGTTTCCATCTCTTTCATTTTCTGGCTATCTCTCTTCAATTTTTTCTCATCGTATCCTCGTACTGCGGCAACGCGTTTGTCAGCTTGTTTTGAAAACTGTTTACGATTGGACGACTATACAACGTCTCTTTGTCATTTAGCTGTATTTATTCGTTCAGTCTCTGTAGCTGTGCATGTTGTAGTGTTGTACATTGGTGGCGAATAATTTATTTTGTAATTATCACGGGGCGGTGTAGTGTTCTGTATTGCTTTCTTGTCATTTCTGTGATAATTATAGTGGTGATTTGCGTGTTTTTGTTCCCAGTATTGTGTGTTCTTACCTTTATTGATATTCTCCGACTGTGTCACAAGGATTAAAAATTCTTCTATGGTTTTAATTCCCTGCGTATAAACTGGTAACTGGATATCTCGCTGAAAATGGTAAGATAACTTTGAAACAATTTCGTATTCTGAGAATTTAGGTTTAAGATGCTTTACACGTTCTATTTGCGTAATTGTGTATTGTTCAATACTCTGCTGTCCTTGTGCATTGAACTTTCCATATTCGAGTTGATCCCTTACTTGTCGTTGGGTATGTAGATTCCAGTATCGGTTCTCGAATGCCTCACGAAACTGCTGATATGTACTGACGTTATCTCTAATAATAGAGTACCATTGGCTGGCTGAATCTCTAAGATATCGCGTGACGAAGTCTATCTTCTCATCGTCATTTATTGCACTCCCAATCTTTTCTATTTCCTTCTCTACTCTCGCTAGGAATTCCATACTGTTCTCCTCTTTACCACCTGAGAACTTAAGTCTGCTCCTTTCTTCCATTGGTGTAGGAAATATGGTCATTTGGTTCTGTCGTCTTCTTAACTCACTTCGTAGCTGGTTCATTTCCTCTTGAATTTCTTCTTTCATATGTGATACGTCTCCCGAACGGTCCTTCGTAGTTTCTTCAATTTTATTCTCAATAACTACAGTACGTGTTTCTATTTCTCTAAGTTTACTGGTATTTGCTTGCAATATTTTATTAATAGTTTGAATTTTATCATCCTGCTCTCGCGTTATAGTAGTTAAAGTATCATTTATTTGTTTATGCGATTCTTTTAAATCTTTTCTCCACTCGAGACGTAATTCTTTTTGTTTATTTTCAATCCGTACAACTTGCTCGTGTAAGGCTTGTTTAAAATTATTCTCTAAAGTATCAATACGTATGTTGGTGTCACCAATTTTTTTTGTTAACTGTGCATTACTGTCGATTATACTTTGTTTTATTTCTATGTTGTCTTGTTTCAACTGGAGATTATCAATTTTTAACTCTTCTAACTCTCAGTAATTTTTATGGTGTCTCGTCTCAAATTTTCAGTTTGTTCTTCTAATTGTTTCTTATTAGATTCTCTTAATTCGTCTATCTTAGCATTTATATTTTCCGTTTGTTTTGTACTTATTTCATCTATCCAGGCACGCATCATCGTTTGAAACACATCTACGTCCACATTTCCTGGAGTCGTCATGTTGAAGTATTATTTAAAATATTTAGTAGTTATTCTTTAACAATTATTATTGATAACCGTTCCCTACTTATTTATTTATTTCTTTATTTTTATTAAGAGTTATTATTACTACTCATTACAGTTACACCTGTTACATAGACAAACAATATTATTTGTGGGCGCCAGCTGTGTTATTACACAACAATTAACATAACATTCCGTTAATGTTTAATATAAATAATTATTATTACATATAATTTTTTTTTTTTAACAGACTCTTATTTTTAGAGCAACCATTTAGCTACAAAAAAATTTTAATAGTTAACTGGTGGGGATCAGGCCATACGTTCATGGGCTACAATTTATGTAACAAATTTTTGTACATAAATTTATGCATGTCGTGCCCCACGTCCAGGGCGACAATTTATACAACGATACATATATATAAATGCAGGTGTGTCGGGCCTCACGTTCAAGGGTGACATTTTTATGCAACACTACAACTGCAAATATAAATTTATTTGTGTTTGCGGAGCCCCACGATCTTGGACGCCAATTTATGCAACAGATTTATTATATAATTTAAATTTGTGGAGCCCCACGTCCAGGGCGACAAATTATATAACAATATAACTCTGTACGTAAGTTGTATAATTTATGTTGTATGTGTGTAAATTTACATGTAATTTAATTTGAATAGCCCCACGATCTTGGAGCGACAAATATGCAACAATACAACTTTGTAAATTTAATATAATTTAAATTGTGATGCTCCACGTTGGAAGCGACAACTTATGTAACAATAGTACTTTACATAACTACAATTTAATTTGGGTTTCAGGTGTATCTGTAATAAGAACTCGATGTAACGTGTAACGGTATTTCAAATTTATTTGGTACTAATAAAATTGTGCGCATGGCACTTGATTCGACTTAAAACATTCGTTATTACTTTGTTACTATGCTGTAAGGCTTACTCTGTATACATCCTTACTGACTAAATATTCTATTCTACTAATTATTTTATTAAAAAAAATCATTTCCTGACTACTCAGTCAATTAGTGTGCTTCGAAATATCAATATTTAAATATCTTTTTAGATATTGTAATGGAAACTCAAAAATATTAATAGTTACTGAATTTATCTTTCTTTTATCAGTACTGATTTATAAAAAACTAATTTTTATTTAAATGCTTTGCATTATTTTCATTTCAATATTAATTTGAGCTCTTATTTACGTTAATCTTACTTCACTAACATCTATGATTCTAACTCTCTATATTTACAATAAACATTGGCTCTTACTTTTAAATAGAACAAGAATGTCTTTAATTGTCTTTGAGTTTATTGTTCGATTAAGAGATAAATAAGTTGTTTATCACCTTATTGTCGTCAATCATACTCAATCATTGGATCCATCTGTAATCATCCTCGTCTCGAACTCAGCGTCGATTCCTCTTGTCCAGCGTCGCTCCTCTTGTCCAGCGCCGTTTCCAGACTTCAGTAGTGTTCCTCTTGTCCAGCGCCGTTTTCTCTCTTGTCCAGCGTCGTCTCTCTCTTGTCCAGCTCGTCTCGCTCTTGTCCAGCGTCGTCTCGCTCTCTGGAACTAAGTCGTCAGCTCTCTCTCTCTCTCTCTCTCTCTCTCTCTCTCTCTCTCTCTCTCTCTCTCTCTCTCTCTCTCTCTCTCTGGAACTTCTTCTCGTGCTGTTTCGGACGTCAGTTGATCTTCTAATGTGGATTTTGTTACTAATTAAAAATTGCTTGTTTTTATAATCCAGTTACATAACTGTATGTAACTGGAAGGATGAAACTATTTACAAAAGATTTAAATACTTTGTGCGGACGGGCAGAAGCTCCCGCTGCACTGTGTGTGATCGAAAAAGAGAACAACTGTAGCGTGTGTGTCCTATTTATACCCACGTCTTGGTCAACACTTGCAGTTGTACGAAATCGACATGTCTGAAATTGTCTCTGGGTTCAGTCCCCCCACTCCTTGTCAATTTCGCTATTTCTTATATTTCTGCGAATTGCAGAGTCCTATAAGTATACTCTTATACTCATCTTATAACTATTTTCACTACACATGTTCACTGTATTTTTGGACATTGCAACTTAACCCTTTCGCTCTGTACACAGTTATTTCACCACTACACTCGTACGGTGTGTCACTTTCACGTGGTTTTTGTACACAGTATTTATTTAATTTTATTACATTTTATTGTGTTTTTGGATTTTACTCCGTATTTATAGTTTATGAAGAATTACGGAAAAACAGTAATTATGCAATTATTCATCTTGGGGTGGTAAACTCGCCTGCATAGACCTGCATCACACACACTAGCAAAATACTGGTGTACACACTTTCAGTTACATTTGTGTGTGTGTGCACGTCGATTCAGGTCGAAACACCTGTTCATATTTTTGTCTGAGCCAAGCTTGCCCTGACATGCTTATTTCTAATACATTATTAATTATTTACAGTTTATTAGGTATATTTGAATTTTTATATTCAATGCTCAGTACATCACATTTGTACTGTCGCAATATATATATGTACATATATATATATATATATATATATTTTCAATATTTTACGTAACATCTAGCATAATATTTCTTAACTAATATAACTTTTCTTAATAATTCTTATCTGCAATACTCGACTCGTATTAGAATGCTATTCCTATGATATTTCTTTTCATTTCCTTAATTATACAATGATTAAACTAAATACCCTTTCTAGTATGTCATTTCACATAAACTGAATTGTTAGTATCTGAACAAGTGTGGGTCTTTTGAGAATGAGATGAGTTATACTTATGGTAGATATTAAATTTTATGTTTGTATATTAGAGTTGTGAATTGTTAAGATTTTGTATGTTACTTGTTTGCCGGATTCCAGATTCTGATTAATTGCTCTACGTTGCTCATTACACTTCACTTTCACTAAACATAATTGATTATCACTTCTTAAACTTGAACCACACGCTCACGTTGTACTTAACGTCACGCACATATAAAAAAATCTTCCTAATACGTACTTTACGTACGTACTTTATCAAATATATAAAGAGATACCAGTCTCAAAATTTATAAGAATTCAAAGATTGTGTTGGGCCGGACATGTTATGAGAATGGTGGATGGCAGGAACTTAAGAGGGCTTTGCTGGGTACATGGGAGGGAACGAGACCTAGAGGTAGACCGAGGAAGAGGTGGGAAGATGGCGTTGCAGAGGACGCAAGAGACATGGGGATAAGAAACTGGAGGAGGGTTGCAGTGGATAGAGTGGATTGGGGGCGGAGATTGGTGGAGGCCAGGGCCCGACTTGGGCTGTAGCGCCATAGGAGATGAGATGAGGAGATGACATACTAGGTACAGTCATCTATTGTATTTTTATTTCGGCTGGCGACAGACTGTCGGCACACAAGCCTCACCCTATTTGTTCTTATTCTACGTATTACTTACATCTATGTGCATTACAAATTCATATCCTTCCATATCTCTATACTTATTATTAATAATAGAGTTTTTTATTTATATATTACACATATTGAATTAATTTATAAAAGTATATATTGTACATATTGTAGCATGACAGATAAGCCCATAAAAATGAATGGTAAAATGACCATAAAAATAAAATAATAACATTGTTAAATCCGAGAAAGCAAAATAATATAAAGAATTAATTAAGAACCACCGTGGAATACAATCATTGATTAAAATAAAAGTTCATGTAAAACTAAGGTTACAACGAGTGATGAATCATCAACATAAATTTAAAAACTAAATGTGAAAAAAAAGGTAATACCCAGGTAGGATAGGAGTAGGTAAGGAAGAAACCCAGAAAATGACTAAACCCACAACAAGAAAAGAAAATATGTTGCAAGAAGCAAGAAGAGTAGGTGAGGAAGAAACACAAAACCTGATGACATCCACAAGAAGATGAAGGAAATAATTTTATAAGAAACAAGAACAGAAGGGATCAATGAAGAAACAAGAACAAGACAGCATCCACAAGAAGAAGGAGTGCTCTTATAAAAAAAACCCAAACCCCAAAATAAATATAATAATAATAAATAAAAGTATAACAAAATATAATGTAGAAACCACATGTAAAATAGATGTAAGCCAAAAAGTGTATAGAGTAAGAATTGAAAGTGAACCAATGTGAGATAATAATATAATACCAAAAAACAAACCTTCATTATATTCTATAAATAGATTTCTTGATTTTAACAAAACTATATAACTATTTAGAATTAAAATCAAGGAATAAAAAGAGAATCAGTGCAAGTTGTAGTGTTATAAAAAATAAACCTTATGTTTCAATATTGATGTTCACAAACTAAGTATATGGTGAAATATTACAACTTTAAAGTGCTTTAATTTGTGTTCATGAATAATGTAAATAAAGTATTATCATGACTGATAATACATGTGTTTTTTAGATAACTGCCACTCTTTTTATATAACATTCATTAGAATGACAAAAATAAAACAAGAGCAGGCCATAATAAAAGTGAAGTGATAAAATATCATTACCCCAATAACAAAAAGAAACAGATAAAAACTGATATTTAAACCTAGTTTAAGAAATAGAATAAGATTATAGTAATTATGTTTTGTTTATATAGAATAAGGTATTAGAAATAAGCAAGTTTAAAAATGTCAGAACAACAGCATTTATTTATAATATATTTATTATGTTAATCATTGAGTATTAAATGTCTGATTTGGAAAGACAAATGTTAATTTGAATTAGGTGTTATGTATTAATAGTATGAACCATATACTAATTGTTAACTTGTTAAAATAAGAAAATGTTAATTTATGTCACAATAGCAATGAAAGTCAGAGAGGGTATAAACCAATATGTATTATTTATAAAACTTTGTATGTAAAAAATGTTAGAAATCTAGGCCAGATGTTAAAAACCAAACAGCATCAAATTTGATGAAATAAGTACAGAAAAACAATTAAACTGAAAGAATTTATATAAGGTAAATAAGTAATAAAGTCATGTAATTGGAAATATAAGTAAGGAAGATTTTGTAAAATTATAGCCAGAATTATTGTTAAAAATGGAAATGTAAAAACTCAAAATTTAGAGAGGGGAGTCATATATTACTGTATAATATTTTAAAACATAACCAATTAATCTAATTGCAAGAAATTAAAGGAAGATAAACCTTTTATTACAATCTGAGATTTAATATAATCATTAATATAACTTATAATATGGCATCATTTGGGAAGACAAGGACAGGAAGTGATTTTAAAACTTACCATTACAAAATGAAGTAAAAAATACCATTTTAGATCAAAAACTTAATAAAACTACATTATTTGGTATCAAATTAAGCAGAATGAACTGAAGAAGAAGATTAAGTACGTACTTACTAGTTAATAAATTTGAAGAATAACAAAAATATAATCAGTTATATAATGTAACTTTCTCACATGCACAGGATGCAAATAAATTTGGAACAATGTATTGAATAAGATTGGTTTGGCTAAGACTTTAGCCGAAGACGGAGGAAGTAAATTAGTTGATTATTAGACGTTGAATACCACACTCGATCCGAGTAATTTTTAAACCTTAACCTAATTTCTGCTACCGTAATTGCGAATGTTTTATAAGCCTAAAGTGCAAAAACGAGAATTTCGGTAAAAACACATTTTTAAACGGAAACCAAGTGATACCTACAGACATTCAATTAATACTACACAGAGCAGAACACCAGTGATTATAACATTCAACCGATTAAAACAGTAAAAACACTTCATCACACAAAAGTGCAAATATCGGCCTAACGGACAAAAGTGAGATTTACTTATTACTACACTATTTTTCAAAGGACAACACTAAAACTGAACCAGAGACACTCCACCAACACAAGAAGGAAGAATTGCAGCCACAAGGACGAAAATTCAGAGGGAAAGCATCTTTTATTGAACTTTGAATCAGCGAGGTGAGACCGTCTTTCAACTATACACGAGAAGCAGCCATCACTGATTACCCACAATACAACGCAACACTGCCTTTATGACAGAATGGTTTGAAATCTGCTCAGTTACCATTATATATTAACTATCATATCTGTGTTTTAATCTTTAAGGTGATATATTTGTAATGTTATACTTTATAATCTTTGCCCTTATTTCTCTGACTTTACCTAAAATAACTGCTAAAAGAATCCTTATATAAATAATTGTACTATTTAATGATACCCTGAGAATCGATTTATATATCGATAAAGAGTCGAAATAATAAATAATTGTTAATAAAATTTCTTATATATTACATAATTGAACATTTTTTCATTTCTAAAATATAACTAACATAATAAGTAATTTTAATAGAGTTAACCACCAGAATTTCACCACATTGAAGGAAGATAACCTCCAAATAAGAAAATTACACAAATCGATTGTTCTTGGAGACAATTCTATCAAGTGGCGAGAGAATTTAAAAATACAGAAAAGTCATTAAAACAATTAACAAACGATTCAGAACACCACAGAACATAATTAATTAATTGATTTTAATTAATTATAAATAAATTTAAAAAAAATTTATAAACAACAAAATTTTTTTTTACACAAACATAAATAAATTAATTTAAACTATATATTTATAATCATCGTTACAATATATTGAATTAAATATAACGTTCCACAGTAACGTTACACGCTCACTCTAGATAAGTCCCTAACTTCATCAGCTAACGAAAAACCTAGCATTCTAGATTATAAATCAGTATTGGTTAAGAGTTGCAGGGTTGCCACTCTATCTGGAATTCTGGAAATCATGGAAAACTCATGGAAATGCATTTCACCTGTAAATTTCATTGAAATATCATTGAATTTTTATAAAGATCTGGAAAAAATCATAATTGAATTAAAACATTTAATAATAATATTTTTGACTCCATGATTTCCATAAATACTTTTTTGCAAATCATTAAACATAGTTTCTTATAAGATACATAAGGTTAGCAGACCAACCTCGGAATTTGAACACCGCAATTGGACCATAATTTGCCGTAAATTTGTCGTGGAAATCGTTTTTACCACAAAAAATGATTTCCACGACAGAAAAACGATTTCCGCGACAAAAAAATGCTTTCCACGACAAATTTACGGCAAATTATGGTCCAATTGCGGTGTTCAAATTCCAAGGGGTGGGCCACGCTATTTACCACGTAAATCCGTAAGTAAATCTCTGTAAATCTTGATAAATCAAATGGTGTAGCTTAGTAAATTTTATTAAATCTTAAGGTGAATCTTGGTATATCGCTATAAATATTATATAAAAATTAATGAAGGGCACAGCAAAACGTTAAAAAAAATTATTTAAACTAATATTCGTTGCAGTAATATTAAAATAAATCTATTACGTATTTACCTGTATTTACAGATTTACAAAGCACGGATTTACCAAAAATTTACTAATTTACCATAAAACATTATTTTTATATGTTATCCAAGACGCTTAAACAATGATCATTATACTCGGGATTGACCCAAAGCTCAGCTAATTGTTTAATAAATTATTTAAACTATAAATCTTGTAAATTAGCAAATTAAGCCAGTATATCACAAAAAATTCGAAAAAAATCCTAAGATCAACTTTCAATAACCCTAAAACCGATAATTATTGTCAAAATTGACGATCTACATAGAAAACTGTTTAAGAAGTTGTTTAAATAATAATTCTTGCAAAATTATGAGATTCATCCAACATATCACAGACGACTCGAAAACAATCTCAACATAAACTTCCAAGAACCTCGAAAACAATCATTTTTGTCGGGATTGGCCATTTGCCTTGGAAATTGTTTTAAAAAATGTTTAAACTAACAATATTGGATAATTATCGGTTTTAGGATTGTTGAAAATTGATCTTAGGATTTTTTCGAATTTTTTTTGATATACTGGCTTAATCCGCTAATTTTGCAATATTGTTAGTTTAAAAATTTTTTAAAACAATTTTGTAGATGGTCAATCCCGACAACGATGATTGTTTTCGGGGTTCTTGGAAGTTTCTGTTGAGATTTTTTTTGAGTCGTCTGTGATATGTTCGACGAATCTCATAATTTTGCAAGAATTATTATTTAAACAACTTCTTAAACAGTTTTCTATGTAGATCGTCAATTTCGACAATAATTATCGGTTTTAGAGTTATTGAAAGTTGATCTTAGGATTTGTGATATACTGGCTTAATTCGCTAATTTACAAGATTTATGGTTTAAATAATTTATTAAACAATTAGCTGAGCTTTGGGTCAATCCCGAGTATAATGATCATTGTTTAAGCGTCTTGGATAACATATAAAAATAATGTGTTTTATGGTAAATTAGTAAATTTTTGGTAAATCTGTGCTTTGTAAATCCGTTAATACAGGTAAATACGTAATAGATTTGTAAATCCGTAAATACGGTAAATCCATAAATAGCGTGGCCCACCCCTTGTCAAATTCCAAGGTTGGTCCGCTAACTTTAGGGTAGAGACCACAGTAAATGACACCTTTACGTTTCTGGCCACGTGTGGGTATTTCGTTAATTAAAAGTAAAAAATATCGAATAACGCTAGAGACTTGAAAATTTCAGAACCTTATTCTGCTACCTATTTGCTCGCAGTAATTACAAATTGAAAAAGCATTTAAAATTATTATCAAACTATAATTGAGATAATATAATATTTTATATTTACAGTACCAAAGAATTAAAAGTATTGTTTAGACTTATAAGAAAGGTAGATTACAACTAATAGTAATTGATTAAATAAGTAATTCAAATTTCATGTATAAGATGCATAAAAAACTTTTAATTATAATTACAAATTGAAAAAAAATTGAAAACTATTATCAAACTATATTTGAGATAATTTAATATTTTATATTTATGTAATTTTAATGATATGTCTAAAAATAAATATTGCCAAATCACTACAGTACAGGAACGAAAAGTATTATTTAGATTTAAAAAAAAATGATTAAATAATTCTAATTTAAATGTATAAGATTAATGAAAAATTGTTACTTATTGCACGTATGTGCATATGTACATTATGCATGTATTGTTAAATTAAATAAAAAAGTAAAAATAAAATAGAATTTTTTTGAATAAAAATGTGCATTTTCTTACTATAATGCATGTAAAACGCAATTTCTCCCTTCCCCCAACTTACGCTATAAAGAAAAAAAAAAGTATATCAATTCTTTTCAAAAATCATGGAAATTTTGTCATTTTACATGGAAAATTCATGGAATTGTATAATCGAAAAATAGTGACAACCCTGAGTTGATGTGTTGTCAATAATTCCAGTCTTGTGTTTGTGTGACGTAATGGTCAGCGTATAGAGGCGTCTTATGGTCCGAATCCAATTTCAGGTGCATTCAGATATGTTAACATACAAGCGCAGCTGCATCCGTGGCGCACTCGGCGCATTGATTCGTCAACTAGGTTCACTCGGCGAATATGTCATTCAGAATAACGAATAATCTTGTTTCAGCTTGGCACGTGGGTTTTGCTCAGAATTGGCGTACGTCGTGTAAGGCTCATTCGAGTTACTTGTGAATGAGAATTGGGCGCATTCACTGTTACCTTTTAATCAGTTTTCTGTATTCATTTTATGTGATTTTGGGTTGGACGACGTCATCTGTGAGTCTGTTTTGTATGGTTTTTGCCAGCGGATCATTGTAAATCAAGAGTTTTGCGAATATTGTTTAGGCAGACTGTCAAGAATATGAAAAGGTAGAGACATTCGAGTAAACTACACTTTTGTTAAACTCACTGTCGTCCTGGATAATATAAGCGGGCCGCAAGTTCCTGTCGAGTCTATATGAACTGCATTTACTTAAATATAATTTTATGTGAAACTATTAGGTTATGAATGCTGCACACCATGGGCGTCACCAGTGTCCAATTATTGGGAAGGCCGCAACATTACGGTGATATTGAATATTTGCTATATGGTCAAATTTCTGAAAGACTAGGGGCATCTTTTCTATTTTTATAAGTTGTAATCTTTTAATGTTACTAATGTAATTGATATAATACTATAGACATATATAATTTATTTTTATATTGTCAGGTATTTTTAAGACTGTATTTCGTCACTAAATTAAGATTACGTGTAGAAATTAAGATGACTCAAATAGAGAAAGCCAGTATTTATTTACAGTAAGTATTGAACATTTTGGCAACTATTCTGTTAACTACAATCAAACTGTTCAATAGTTCGACAATTCAAAATATTCTTAGCATTGCTTAATCATAAAACACTCCAAACACATTTCTCCTAGCATCGACTTTAGGAACAAATACTTTAATATTTTGGCTATCTTCTTATTGTCGATGTCGTCCAATATCTTTTTGTAGACATAGCATAGGTTTACCTGGGTCAAAGTCGGACCTAAGGTAAGTCTTTAGTTTTCGTTTTCGAAGATCACTGAATTTTTTGTCTGCCTCACAACTAGATGCTGAGCACTCAAGCAGCGGACGAGGCAAACTTTCTACATTTCTGAAAAGATCTCTGACGTCTTTAGTCATCCAGATCAAGACTATCCCCCCATCTTGTAAAAATGTCGCTTGTATCTTTGTAGAAAAAGTTCTATTTCTACTTTAAACGATGATGCGTCAATTTATGGATAAGGGGCTAATGCTTCACATCCTTCCTTTTTCAAAAGATTGTTTACTAGCAAAAACTGTTCCTTCACACCAGGCTGATTCAGAATTAGATTTTGAAGCCCTGCTATAGCTGTGTCTATGAGTTTAAAATACCCTTGCCTACAGTATTCTTCCCACGACAGACAATATACATGTAGGTCAGCTGTTCCACCAATTCTTTTTGGTACTTTATTTTGTCTCGGAAAGTTCAACTCTTCCAAAACCAAGCTCAGAAATCTTATCATTGCATTATTTAAATACGGATGAAAATGTTTCATTTGTCCTCAGGGCATTCAATCCATCAATGATGTGTTCAACTGATTTATAAAGTCTGCTACAGTTCTGTTATTCACCTGGAAGCAGTTGTTTAAAATTTCTAGAAGTTCCATTACGTGTCGTTCCATTATCAAACCAAGATATTATGCCGCTCCATTCTCATATACACTAAGTAGACAACTAGTGGCGCCATATCTTTGTTATCCTAGTTCGGTCAGTATTATAATTAACAATTCATAACTGTTCAAAATTTCCTTTATTTGTGACTGCCGGCAAAGCCACAAGAACATATTGTGGCTTCATCTTGGCATTGTTACCAATAAGACCATCAGCTACATTTTCTTGGATATGCATAAACGCAGATTTTGCTTTAGTGTTTGAAAACAAAATTCCCAATACATGAACCCATTTCATAGTATTTTTTACTGTTCTAGAAGATTCACAGCTTCCTATCATGACTAAATTACAGGTATGAGCACCACAGTGTAAATATAATATAATATAATCAGCCAAACACTGCTTCTGGATTATGTTTGGCCTCTACGCCTTCATTGATGCCACTCATATTCCCAGCTCCGTCATAAGTCTGTCATTACAAATGAATGAACCACAAGTTACGCCAATTTTATAGAAAACCGTAAAACTTTCTTCAGGTTCCAGGTTATCATCACACCAACGAACACAGATACTCTCTTGTTCATCTTCTGAAATATCTTGTACACCATCACAAATCACTGAATAAATTAAAGGATTGTTAGCGTGCATTTTTTAGTTATATTAGCAACTATTTCATTTCCTAGGATCTGGACGATTTTCATTTTGTAGCACAGGGTGTATATAATTTTGTTCTCTTTGGAACCACTGCCTAAGAATGGTTTGCTCTCACTGAGAACTTCCAGCAAGCTATGAAGTTTCCTTCAAAATTTGTATGACCTCTAATAGTCAGTTCCTGTCTAACGAGATATTTATGAGTACTTGCAATAACCATTAATGACTCTAAAGCTACTTTTTGCTCTCCAGCTTTAATTTTTGACAACTATTTTTCATTAGGGGCTTTCTGTTGAGAGGCTAAATACAGCTTGGGTATAAGCAGCACTTTTTTCATGGCTTTTAAATCTGTCAATTGCCTCTGTCAAATTTTTGACAGGCAGATTGCCTTTCCCACTACAAGACGTATCTGCTGTGGTTGCAAGTGTTTTATCTGGACACAAGTGAACATATTTTGTACAGAAAAAGCAGCTTACCCATCAGTCGCAGGATACATACACCCCCCGGACATTTTGTGTACCAATTTGGTTGAAAACTTAATACTCGTCCTCTGAGATCCTAATGAAGTGGAAAACCATCAGGTAAAATTTCAGGTTGGTATGGAAGATATGTTCAGTTTATATATTCAGTTTTGTTCAGTTACGTTAAGCTTCCAGGAAATATTTAAACTTGAGATTCATCAGTAGGAAGTGGAAATTTTTCATGTGACGGCCCACGATCTGGAAATAAAAGATATTATACTTGTGGAATCAAGAATATAAATTTAATTAGGAATGAATGTTACGAGGGCTATTTTAAAATCAACCTCCGACTGGCTCGCAAGGAAATACAAAACGTTACGTACATAGCTATATTACTTTTGCCCATAGTCGTAACATCGTCACACCCAAGTGTTAAATTCAGCAGTTATCATATTTTGGCACCAGCTTTTGCCTCGTTGGAAAATGTGCCGCCAATATTTGACGTTGTCAGTGAGGTTTCGAATCCGTAGATTATCAACCACACTTTCACCCTGATAACAAGACAGCATCCCTGCCCAGATTAGTTCCTATGGTATACCGGCCTCACCTCGGTCGCCAACAATGCATGCAAGAGGCTTGGAAGAGTTCCCAAATGTGAACTCTCCGGAAGGAGAATCCTCTTAAGTACATGGAGCCTGCCATCCGCAATTGTTAGGCCCATGACGGCGGATTCCCGCCAAAGGGGAGTTGACAGTCTGATGAAGACACATAAAAAACTCAACACCCTGTACCACCGTGATTCGACGGTGATTGGTTGGGATGACCGCCGTTTACATCGGGTTGTTGGGGAGCACGGTTTCGCACTGATACGGCAGCGTTCAGATGATCTTGCTCTCGCCTTTTAAATGGTCGAGAGCCTCCTCGACCGACGTCGTCGATCAGTTCTGAGTACAGTACCGAACTTACCCGGCAGGAGACGAAAGATTTCAATAAATAGCACAGTACACCTCACAATTAGCGTGAGATGTAATAGAGGCTCTCGCGTATTAGTGAATGAAAATGCTAAAGCATAATGGTTGCAACTGCGTATGTGTCGTTTTGCTATTGCAAACTTTTCGTGTATACCAGCCAGTTTGTAGTCGATTATCCTATAGCCTTCGTACATTCGTGTCCCCATAAAAACTCTTTTTAATTTCATACTCCAATTTTTGTCGTTTTACGAGAGTTGGTGACTGTTTTTGGTCTTAGTTCCGTGTAAACTTTACGCAGACCTATAAGCCTGTTTTACTGATTTGATAGCATTTTTTACTGGTTGCAAAATTTTATTCATTGTATAAAATATAGATTCGTAAAGTGAGAAGTATGGGCCCGATATTCATTCGGAACAAAGCGCTTTTAAATATTTACCAAAACGTTTCGAAGTTAGAAAAACAAGATCCTGTGATCCAACAGAACAAATCATTGGGCCTCAAATTGGACCATAAGTGGCACTGAATTTAAGTTAGTATTTTTATTCACCTAATAATTTGTGGAAAAAATTAAAAATTATTTTGATTAAAAAATTATTCAGGATTTAACCTTTGGAAAAATATTGGAGGGGGGATGGGTCTCCCCGGCCTTGACGCCCGTGGTGCACACAAGGTACTCCTGCGTATAGTTTTGTTTCCTCATAGTTTTGTTTAACAGGATGAGGAAGCCTGTTAAAATATACAGGGTATTATGGGAGTATGTGAGATCTTAAATTTGTATTTCTGGCAGATATTATGCAAGGTATAAATAGATAAATAGGCCTTTGAAACTCATTTTCACTCTTCCCTATAATTATTTGGTCATCTGCGTATAGTAATGTGCTAAGTGATCCCTTATTTGAGATTCTTTACCTGCAGGAAAGACGTTCATCCATTCCTGAAAAATTTCGTCAATATACATATTAAATAAACTTGGAGAGAGGCTACAGCCTCCTCTAACATCTTGATTTATGGCCACTTCTTGAGCTAATCTTCCCTTACCTAAATCTGTGCGAATAGTTGTCCTGCATACAGGCTCAGAATAGCGCGGTCGAGGTGAAGTGGAAAGCCTTTACGTATTAAAATATCCCACAACCTACGTCTACAGTCTATCAAAGGCTTTCTCATAATATATAAAAGCCACACGTGTCTCTAAATTCACGGCGCGTCTTTTCTCAATTATTTGTTTTACTGACAAAACATTGTCGCTGCAAGATCGTCCAACTCTAAAACCACTTTGTTCCTCTAATAAAAGTGTCTCGGAGATAGCTTTAAAGAGTTGATTGAGGATTCGTGAATATAATTTATAATTGCCTTGTTTGTTCATCATCTCTTTTTCACAGCACTACACTTTATATAAAAATGAAACTTTCTCTTGTGAACTTACTTGTCTTTTTCCGTAGAACGCGTTTCGGCGTCGTGTTCTCCTTCGTCAGCTTAGAAACAGACTGCCACGCAGCCAACGAAATAGACAGGCCTGGGTGCGCGGTTGTCATGTGACCATCGGAGTCGAAGGTGTGAAGCGAGCTTCGTTGGTTTAGCGTTCGCTGCACGTGTAGTTGCTTTAAGTTTTTTTGTTATTTGTGTTTGTACAAAGTTGTCGTTTGTGTCAGTTGGATATATAAAAAAGCTTTTGTGTCACTTGGATTAATAAAACGGATATAATCTCACTATATTTCATTCTAAGGTAAGCGTTTCTGGTTTTCTTTCTTGTTCACTAAAGAGGTTAGGTTACACGTGGTACACTGTGAGCTTTAAGAATTTAATATTATAATTAAATGTTTTTTCACTGGGATATACTTTGTAATATTAAAATATTATCTTCTTAACTTTGTAGATAATGGTAATAATATAGAAATTTCATCTAATATGACATTAATAGCAAACGCTATTACAACCTCTTATTCTATATTTTGATCTTCTATAGTATATTTACTGTATCAATACTTTTATCTTCTTCCACTTTAAATATGACTCAAATCATTTTAAGTCCACAGAGGGTTAAATAATGTAGCCTATATCTAAATTTTGAATAAAATTTGGGATACCATTTGTAACGGTACATATAACACCACATCCACCAACGTACCGAAAATTAATTTAAAAGCCACCACTAGTAAAAATACATTAAAAGGTCTAGAATACCACCATGGATACAGAAGAAGAAAGTACCATAAGTTTAAATAAGTGAAACATCATTGAAAAGAAATCACTAGTAAATGCACCAATAAAGAAGAAAAGAAGAATAAAGACGAGACGACTGACATACTTTACCCAATAGATCAGTGAGAAGGACAAATGACAACAAAAGAAGAATGAAGAATCAGTGAGAAGAACATGAGAACAAAAGAAGAAAGAAGAATCAGGGAGAAGAACACAACAATAAAGACTTCGAGAAAGAAGAAGGAAGAAACCATGTGAAGAAGACAAGTGAAAACCACATCATGTATAAAAATGAATAAGAGTGAGAAAGAGACCAGTGAAGAAGGAAGAAGGAAGATATCCAGACCAAACACAAAAACAAGGGAAGGAAATTGAAGTATAACAAACTAACATAAACCTTTGAAAGAATAATTGTATTAAGAAGAAAGAAGAAATGTTAATTAATTACATGATATAAATCCCTAAGCTGTATAGTAAAGTCAACACTGACCACAACTCATTTAATGAATACACTCATTGTCTATGTAAAACAAATTATTATAAATAAGTACTAAATATTGTAAATAAAGAGTCACAAGTAAACTGAATAAGGACAAGATAAGTTTATGGTAGCTAAATGATGTGTAGTTATAAAATAAACAGAAGACTAGGTTCCAAAGTAATGAATGACCAATTGTACAGTGGGAGTGATGTTAGTACAAACCCACTAATTAACAATAAATAAGACAATCCAAGAGTAAACTAAAGGTGCAATAATAATAACCAATAACCAATGTACAAACATTGAATGAAAACCAGTCAACAAGATTAATGTAGAAATACACAGCCAGCAGCAACACATTACTGCTTACTGAACCTACAACATAACCTAATCTGGGCATCCAGTTTTCAATAAAACTTAATGAAAACAAAATCAAAACAATATTAAACCAAAATGTATTGAGCTAGGAAGTAACTAGATCATATAAGGAATGTTTTGTACACAGTAGACAATAGAATAACTGAATATAAAAGCTATATTTATGTAATCCAAATATGACAATATGCTTGTAATAGCAAAGATGCATTATGCAGCCAAAATTATGGTATAAACACATTATACAAAGATAGTAACTCAACTAACAACCTGAAGTAAGACAGAATACTGTTCAGATGAACAAATGCAACCAAAATAACTATCTAAATAATCCATATAAATGTAATTACAACAAAACTATTGTAACAGTTAGCTGCAAGTAAAGTTGACAGCTACTAAACCTAGATGATAACAGAATCAAATGCAGAATGAACTGCATCACAATAATAACAATACCATTGTGACTATTATAATTATCATTTGGAGAATAATCCGAATAATATATGAAGAATACCAAACATACAACAAGGTAACTCCATAAAGGTATGACAAGCCTAATTAATAAAAGATAATTAAGGCACTAAACTAATTAGGGAAAAAGAACACTGCCAGTAGTGACTTAACCCATCAATGTTTAAATATACCATGTTAGAATTTAATTAAATGTTATTATTGCTAGAGAATAAGAAAAACAAAAATGTATAATCATAGGCTTAAGTTCGAATCTATGAAAACAGACATAGTGTTAATATTAAGGCATAGTTTTAAGTGAAAATTGTACAGTAGATTAAGAACAAGTTATTACCATGGAAAATGGAATAAAAACAATTTATTGTTAATAATTAATGGCTTAATGGATGCTAAGTATAAATACCAAGTGCGAATTAAGCAACCCCGAATCAGAAATATATGATGAGGGGATTCAAATTAATCGTCATAAAAAATCATGAACAATGAGGGTAATCACAATGTCATCAGTACAATTATAAGGAAGATATTGGACTTATAAAAATAATTGTATTATGCTGTGCCCTTTCGCGTGGGTATGTCGACCACGAATTTTTAATCTCAACACCAAAAAGTGATGCGTTTGTAAGCGTCTGTTTTGACGAAGCCCACCGGAGAAAGACGAATTAAAATAAATTGACCAATCAGAGCATATAAAAAATCCGAGATTCATCATTCCGACAGAGGAAGCGAGGCCAGTCTTTCAACATCCACGAAGCGAACTGCATGCTCGTCTTGTCTCCAGAAAAACGTGCTTCTGACAGCAACCAGATGTACACAAGGTTAACCTCAAACCGAGAATGTAGGTTATGTCCATTGAAGAAATAGTGCAGTATATTTTTAAGTGAACCTCATTCGGAGTACATGCGCATAGGAGTGAGTGCAGTGCAGTGATAAAATTTAATTAATTAATTAATAAAAAAGAAATTTTAATTAACTAAAAAGTTTTAAAAAAGAAAAAAGTGTAAACCCTACGAACGACCAGTTACGCAAGTATCAAATACCCACAGCTATTATATTATGATTATATGATAAGAAAGATAACTGAACGCTAATAGCGATTTGAATTAACATACGATAAACAATTAAATATCCTATTCCTAAAGGAAGGGATCTCGAAAATACAAATAAACAATGTCAAAGTTGAACGATATAAGTAACGACAATTTTAACGATTTGTATAATATGAATGTTTAGAATAAGTAAAGACATTGTATCATCAATGAAGGGAGTATGTGCCCGAATGCTATTAGCCAAATAAGAGTGTTGAATATTTTGTTGCTAAATTTAAATAAGAGTTACACCAGAGAGTGAGAAATACAATCAATGAAGTACCATTACCTGAAATAGGCATATCCAATTTTAGAGATGATCTTTTGACACTGGATTATAACGATTATTATCAATTATTAATAACTAATTAATAACTTTTAACCAAACAAGGTTGCACTAAACGATATCTAAAGCCTATGTCTAACCATGAACAGTCGTTCATATTTTATATTTTTTAATTAACAATCCATGAATTCTTATCTTATGTTTGTTATAGCCGTAGCAATTTTATCAAATATGTGTATTTTGCAGACTCAAAGAACCTACTACTACCAATACAATTATTAAAGACATTACAACTTTAATAATACTACATAACCTGTATGTTTGTCAACACACATTTTGTGACTAACCAAAGGCAGTCATGCCAACTTGAGCTTTTCAAATGTTTTAGAGTCCATGGTCAAATTTAAATATTAATTGTTAACCAGAAAGAAGAGCAACACATATTATTGTACTAAATTTCATTGTTTTAGAATTGAATAAATCACCATTATTATTGTTACCTATGAAAGAGTTGACTTTTATTGTAATCAGTGAATACAGCTTAGAGGAGAAGAACGAGATGGTTGGTACCATACTTACAGTGCGAATCATTCAAATTGAGTGATTTTATTTTTTGTTTACAACCGTACTGACCTATATATATAATATTATAAAGTATGAGTTATCATGAATTCCATGTTTGTGTATGTTTATGTTAGTGTATAGGCAGGACACTACTGATCTTCTCACCACCGCTGATCAACGGAGAGTCAACGGAACTTCGATTGGAACAATTCTAAGCAGTGAGTAAAATACATTTAATTAAACCAATTAAACTGACAGTTAAACGTCGAAAAGAGTGTAAGTAACCGAATTATTCATTACTGGATTCAACAATAGGTAGAATTGAGTGGAATAAGTCACTAAACAAATATATAATAATAAAATACGAGATTGAATAATAATAATCAACAGATTGCAAGACCCCATATTAAATAAAAACAACCCTGAGATTAACACGTATAAATAATTAAACTATAGACGGATCTCGTCTATACTATACATTTTCTTAAAATAATGTATTCTTTCAGTGTTCATTCCATTCAAAGACTTCACCATGCCTCGACATTGCAGTGTCTATGGCTGTCGATCAAATTATGATGGACCACCTGTTTTTACATTTTCATTACCAAAAGA
Organism: Magicicada septendecula; assembly: GCA_034769895.1. Classification (NCBI taxonomy): domain Eukaryota; kingdom Metazoa; phylum Arthropoda; class Insecta; order Hemiptera; family Cicadidae; genus Magicicada; species Magicicada septendecula. Next base: position 452,966,131 of record CM068368.1, read on the forward strand.
TAAAACACTGAAATCACAGTGGTTAAGGAAAATTCCAACAGATCTTTCAAAATTGAAGCATCCGATTATATGTGTAAAACATTTTCGTGAAGAAGATGTGATACTGACAGATACTGTACCTGTAAAAGGTGTATTAAAGACTTTTCCTAGGAAACTACCAAAGCTTAAAGAAGGGTCTTTGCCATGTATTTTTCCAAATGCTCCACATTATTTAAGTACAACTCAACGTACTTCACGTCGCTTGATTGATGCAGAAAATGAAAGTGTTGAAGCTGCTATAAAACACAGTTTAATAAGTCATGAAGCATATTTGCAAAAGGATACTATTAGTAGCATAGATGATGTTTATAAATTCCTTAATAACAAAAAAGATCTTTTTAAAAAATGGATATTAATAAAATGTGACAAAGTTTTAATATGCCTAATGTCAATTAAAGATGATATTCCAAATGTTGAGGCAAATATCACAGTTTATGAAAATTTGGTGTTTTCAGCTTTTTTGGGAAAAGTTAAACTAACTAAGTTTCCCTTCAGTAAAGCCAAATTAGATGAACTGAAATCATTTAATATCTTAGAGCAATTTTTATATTTTATTGAACAAGAGGTGGATAATAAATTAAGTTCTAAATATTTCAATGAATCTGTAATTGATCATGCTGTAGAACTGCTGGAAACTAGTCCTGGTTTTGCAGAGAAAGAAAATTTAAATTTTATTGTTGAGCAATTAAACTTACTACAAGTGCCTAGAAATAATGCTAAATATAACAACAAAACAATGCTGTTTTCATCTACACTTTATGTGCATTCCCCATCAGCATATAATTCATTACGGAAATGTGGTTTTTTATTGTTACCTCACCCGAGAAATTTACAGAAACTAATTTGTAATTTTTAACTTAAAGACAGTAGTGTTACTGGTAGCATTGATTATTTAAAAACACGTGTAAGCTTTTTGCAACCACATGAACTTTTGGTTTGTTTAAATATAGATGAAATTTATATGCAGCCACGTATTTGCTTTAAAGGTGGGTCTATACATGGCACAAGTGTTTTTTATCCTGATAAAGCAGCTAAAACAGCCCAAGTTTTTATGTTATCATCAGTCTTTTCTAAGTATAGGGATGTTGTCTGCATAGCTCCTGTATTAAATTTAACAAGTATTCAGTTGCATGAGATGATATTAAATATTCTTAAAGAAGTCGAAAACCTTGGTTTTAAAGTTCTGGCGATAATTTCTGACAACAATTCTGTAAACAGGAGAGCATTTGAATTATTTACCCCCAATAAAAGTTTAAAAGCCCACATTCAACATCCCTTTGACCCTTCTAGGTTATTTTTTATTTTTGATACTGTTCATATTTTAAAGTGTATCAGAAATAACTGGCAGAGCAAAAAAAATGATGATGGTTCTTTGTGTTTCATTGATACGGACAATGATAATATTCTTTTTACAGCAAAATATAGACATCTTGAGAAGTTGTATGAAACTGAAAAAAACTCTTTAGCAAAGTTTGGCCACCTGTTATCGTATAAAGTATTGTACCCATCATCAATCCAAAAACAAAATGTTAAATTAGCTTTAAAGTTAATGAATGAAAAAAATGTTGCTGCTTTAAAACATGTGTCTAAATATCATCCTGATTTATTTCCTGGGGTTAATGAGACGATTAAATTTATGGAAATAATTATTAATTGGTGGAAAATCGTAGATGTGAAAAGTGTGTTTGCAGGTGAGAGATTTAATGACGCTTTTAGAGAAGCAATCAAGCCTGAAAAAAATTTTCAAATTGATTTCTTAAAAAAAAATGTGCTTATGGCTTAAAAAATGGAGATTATCTGTGCAGCCTTCAAAAGCGTTATCACCTCAAACTTTTCAGTCACTTATCATAACTAATGAAGCATTTATAGAATTAATACCATATGTCTTTAGAACTTATGGCAGCAGCTATATCTTGCTCAGCAAATTCCAAAATGACAGTTTGGAAAGCAGATTTAGCACATATCGGCAACTGAGTGGTTCCAATTATTACATTAGTTACACTGAAATTTTAGAAAATGAAAAAAAAATAAGGTTTAGGAATACTGTAATATTATCTTCTGAAAAAGTAAATGTTTCTCTGAAAACTCTAATACCATCTTCTGAAAATCACTATGATATTGATACACATGAATTTTCTGAAATAGTTGACGAAACATTCTGTTTTGAACTGATACCAAAAACTATATTGCCTGTATTAGTATATATTGGGGGGTTCACAACATATAGAGTTTTGAAGACAAATAAGTGTGAATTATGTACGAATTGGATGGAGTGTAATAAGGAAAGTATGAAATAATTCCTACATTTATGGAATGTAGAATATGAAATAAATGATTTCACTCTAGATATGGACAGAGGCAAGTTAAAAATTCCAAAAAAATGTGTCGTAGTTGCTATTGGCATTGTTTGGCATGTTATAAATAAAATTGTTGATAAATTTCTGGCATCTTTTATGCAAATGAACCACCAGTTGTGTCTTTTGAATAAAATTAGTTTAATATTACTAAGTAGAGAGTCTGAGAACTTCCCATTTAAAGACTCGTGTTTATGCAATCAAACACTCTTGTCAAAACTGGAATGCATAGTTTTAATTGCTTCAAAAATTTTTATAAATAATGTAGTAAAATCTTTGAATGATAAGCAAAAATATGACAGACAAAATGATATGCGTAAAGTAAAAAAACTTTTTACAGAAATGGATGTTTACATGTTAATCTCATAAAATTGAATACAATATTTGTATGTTAATTTTTCTGTTAATATTTGTATGTTTTTCCAGAATTAATAAATTGAATATAACAATTAAACATTAGTATTTATTTGTTAACAAGACACAAGACAATAAAAGAAACGTAACAAAATATGTAATTTTGTTGAGTTAGAATGAAAGGAACTCCAATCTTTTTTCAAGTTTTACGGAATATATTCTGAATAAAATTATATAAAACTTGGTTTGGTTTATTAAAAACGAAACAATGAATTGTGTCAAAGCGAAATCTTATTCGTTTGAAATTTATTTGTCAGCCGACGCAAAAGACGATGAGAAAGCTCGCCTCGGTTGGTCACGTGATGTCTCTCTTATGACGTCGCGCCCGGGCCTGTCTATTTCGTTGGCTGCGAGACTGCCAGTACTTTGTAACGGTTATTGCTTGGAAGGTATAGTGGGGGCGGTGTGTAGAGGAAGGGGATTTGCGCGGGGATCCAAATTATTGTTTGTTTTTTGTATAATTGTGTCATAAAGTGTATGTGATTTATATTGTAATTGGTCGTTAAGTATGTTGTTTGGTTGTGTTGTGTGGTGTTTGTATATTTCATATTGTTCAGCTGTGTTGAGTTTTCGACCTTTAGGTAAGTAGTGTAATATTTCAAGATTAGTATCTATGTTGGTGTAGCTATGGTTAAGTGTGTGTATGTGTGTGGCAAACGCAGAATGTATATTGTTGTTAGATAAGGCTTTTAAGTGTTCAGAATAATAATAATAATTTATAACATGCTTTTAGGAGGCTAATTCCTCTGTAATTGTTACAGCAGTTCCTTTAGCCCTTCTTAAATAAGGATATCATTTTTGCCTGCAACCAAGACTTTGGGACTTTATATTTTTTCCAACATTTATTGAATAAAGTCAAAAGTTGAGCCATAAAATCTTCCCCTCATATTTCAGGAAATCTGAGTTTATTCCGTCAAGCCCAGTAGCTTTTTTATTTCTTAACTTCTTTCGTTCCACCTCTAACTCTTCTGTTGTTAAACAAGATGATGGCGTATCATCTTGAATTACCACAAAATCTTATGTAGGCACAAACTAAAGTTTAGTATAATACTCAATCCACTGATTTTCTGTTATGATATTTAAATGTGCCCTATCTCTTTCAGTACTATTGAAGTGCCTTAACAATTTAAAGGCAATCATTTGATGGCCATCGAAATCATTTTCTGTTGATACAATAAATTTGTCCCAAGATCTTTCATCTGGACTGCGTACTAGTGTCTTGGCAAATAGCCTTATTGTAGAGCTAAAAATAAGGGCAAAATACAGACATAGGGTCCGGAAATGCTTTAGTTTCTACTTACGGCGAGTTTTCCCCATATTTCTGTTCCGAATGTAAACTATGCTGTACGAAAGCTCCTTTAACATAAATTATGGGGTAAATTAATATTCCCATGTTTTTTTAACCTTATATATGGAGAGAGAGAGAGAGAGAGAGAGAGAGAGAGAGAGAGAGAGAGAGAGAGAGAGAGAGAGAGAGAGTGTGAGTGAGTGAGTGGCCCATGTATGCATTCAAAATCTGTGGTATTACTGGATTTTTAATCGGTTATTCACTTCCGTATTCCGTATACGGTCATGCTAGGTCACGTTTGTAACAAATAATTATTTCCTGAAAACTACACACTTGCGTACATGGACACACAGTAACAAACTCATAAACTTGCTCATCTCTTTATCTCTTGACTGGCCAGTTCTCCCAACTCTTTTATTTATTGTTTCCTAGATCAAACAGCCAGACGACCAAATAGGCAGGTTTTTTGTTGTGTTAAAATCATCGCTCGCATTGCGTTGCACTGAAGCATCCGATTTATTGCGTGTACAGAACACAACTTGAGGCACATGTTCTCACAAATGAAACTACAGCAGTATAGAAGCATGAATTGATTTTGCCCTTAGTTCACTGGAACTTATATTTTCTCCTCCCCTCTCGCACATGCACGCGTGTGAGCACACACAGAGAGAGAGAGAGAGAGAGAGAGAGAGAGAGAGAGAGAGAGAGAGAGAGAGAGAGAGAGAGAAAATTTACAATTCTGTCGTGTCATATTTTCTCGTGTCAAATCAAAATGTATTCAGCTTATTTGAGATTTGTTTGGCCGCGTATTTGTAAGCTTATTCGCGTTTATTCATCATCTGGTGAAGAGGTTGTTGGTTGGGTTGTTTGTGGTTTTAACGGGGGGGGGGGGGTTACACTTAGTAATAACCTTGGATTTCGTTGTCCATGACGTGTCCGTTACTTAACTAAATATCACTATAATATTGACGACTCGGAACACTAAGTTTTTTATAAGTAAAAACGTAAAGTTTTACCTTACAGCCTTGGTAAAACTTTACGTTTTTACTTATAAAAAACTTAGTGTTCCGAGTCGTCAATATTATAGTGATATTTAGTAATAACCATCCAGTAACGTATGTTGTCTGTCATATTGTGAACGGTTGCACTAGAAATTTTTTTGTTTTATAAGCGTCGTAAAACTTTTGTTACATTTACTCGTATATTGAATTGGATTTTCTTGTGTAATAATCGGTTTTGTGTGCTGCTGCGTATAATGTGTATAATATATTCCCAAATTTACCACCGTTTGTCGTACGTGTGATCGGACCTCTTAGTTTTAGGTAGTCCTCATGTTTTCTTCAAACTGGTAATCCACAAGTCATATAAGCTTTCTCTATCTTCTGTACCGACCTTCGTTTAGAAACTATGGATGTTGCAGGTACCTAGAAAATGAATTCAGCAGCTGGTTTCTTCGTTGCACTGGTTATTCTAGTTACATTCTGCTGTGCGATCATTTTCATACCTACCATAACAAGTAATTGCCTTGCTTCCGTTAATGAGGGTGGTGACAATGACTCCCACGCTGCCTGACGTTTATGGGTTGGGAGTGGTCAATAGTCTAAGACTATGAATGATGCTGGTTACTATCTGCTTTGATTCACACGCCGCCATTTCGTAGAAACTGCCTTCTTTAAACTATCTACAGCTGGAGACTTCTTAGTTGTCGACGTGTAGTATCGCTCTCTTCAATCCCTTAACACCACCTTTCTCCTGACTGGGAATCTCGCTGGAGTTAAAATCTAAATGTTACTCACACTACTTAGGATAACTGTCTGAGGAAGTGAAGGCTGAGGTGAATTGAGATGGCAGAAGCTTTAATTTTTGTATTTAAAATACATATACGTATATGTGATTATATCAAGTGTTAAACTTTATTTTACAAAAGAACGTTTTTAATCGATGTGTATTTTTGTAATGACTTACGGATCAGAATCATTAAGATTGCGGAACAAAACGGTATTGAATTGATAACTATAGGATGGGGATAAATAGACAGGAAAAATTAATGAATAAAGAATAAAATTATAAACTTCACACACACACACACACACACACACACACACACACACACACACACACACACACACACACACACACACACACACACACACACACACACACACACACACACACACACACACACACACACACACACACACACACACACACACACACACACACACACACACACACACACACACACACAATTATATTTAGATAAATTAACAGAATTAAGAAAACAGACGGAGATGGTTTGACTAGATGGCACAGTGGAATAGATACGGCCTAGAAACCACGGCGATGACCGTTTGGAAGATTTGGCGCTTTTCAAAAGCAAAAACATTCAGTCCGTAGTCTACGCGAAGTGAAAACTATTTTCAGGACTACTTTTATATTTCTTCGAGCCAACTTTTTTAATCAAACGGTCTCTAAAGATCTTACTGATTTGTATTTACAGAGAAGTCGTTTCGGATTTCCGTCTTCGTGTTATTTTTAAAGTTTTATAAACTGTGACAGCAGCATGTGTCCCAGCATTGCTATAATATGTGTAAAAACTGTGTGGATAATATGTTTTCTTCAATCCGTTTGATCGATGAACTATACTTTAAATTCCATTGCTCTGATTGAGTATTATCTTTACTTTCTCTATTCTTGCTTCAACTCTTGTTAACTGCCCGAAGCGACACAGGATGCAAGGCTCTTAAATCCATTTTTATGGGTAGCCACCCATACAGTAAAGTGGCACCATTTTGTATGATTTGCGTCTCCTTCCCGATATTTTTCGGATATTTGAAGCTGTGCCGCCGATTCTTGTAGATTAGTAGTTTGTATGGCCTTGACTTTCTTCCTCATAAGGTAGACAGAATTGGTAGTAATCATTTATAGGGAACTATCGTTTTAAAAGTTACTATGTTATTTAAAAGCTTCTAATTGTTGACTAACAGATTATTGTTACGTTGTTTTTAATTGTATGTTATTATGTTTACAGATTGGTCCTTGTGTACAGAACCGCTACAGTCTTTAACACTATCTATTTTCAATCAGGTAATTTCATTAATTTTATTTAATAATTAAAATTAATTCACACACACACACCGCTCTCGCCATTCATGCCAGAGGATACGGGTTCGAATACCGCAGGTCTGCACGGTTGTCATTCCGGCGTGAAGCTACTGTAAGTGAGTAGCTACAACATGCAGCAGACTGTCAGAATTACTACTGGACATTATGTAGCAGGCAAGCTATCTGCTTTTCCGTGAAAAATCCGTCTGATAAGCCTGCCCCCATGTTAAGGGTTTGAGCTAGCTGTTATTCTTAATACTATAACAAGGCGCCGATGCAATTTAGACTACGGATTAGAATTTGATAAACGATGCGTGTGGTACATCGAATACAAAATAATTTTTTAAAAAATTGTATAATTTGGCGTAATAACTTGCAGGCTGTACACTTAAACTATTAATAACTCACCAGATTCCGGAGCGGGCTTGGTGACTACGTCTCTCATCTTGTAGTCCTTGGTCCAGTTGATTAAGAAATTCACATGTTTTTCTGAAAGTGCTAGCAAATAGACGTTTTGGAACGCCTAACCATAATGACAATTAACATAACGCTCTCTTCATATCCTCCGAATGTAGGAATCATGTTTTTAACGTTTTATATTCCTATTAACGTTATTGGCGTTATAATTAGGGGAAACTGTTTCAACAATTTCAGGTCTCTTTCACCCTAAGTGCGTACCCGAAGTACGATCCGTCCATGATTACTTATCTGAAAAGCTTATTCCAAAACGTTTCACCATATTGTTCGATTTGAACGACATTTACTTACAGTAACGCATACTTGAAGAAGAAATCGAAGGAGACTGAATGTAGTAAACAGAAAGACTTTTCATAACTTTGCACTCTGTGGAAAGCGGATAGAAGGTGTGCCCGAATATGCAATAGGCTGCGGAAGAAACACACATCTGATTATATACATTCAAGATTTTTAAAGGTTCCGTAAGGGGAGAAAAACACGTCAGGTAAGTGTAGGAAGACGGCAAATCCTGAGCACTTTCAGAGCGCTAGTGTCTCCGAGCAGAAAGTTGTATTTGATAGTACTGAAACATAGCGGCTACTTCAGACGATCCGAACGGACAATATAGAAGCCATAGAAGTACAGAAAGACCAGATTGCCTTACGAAGGCAACAGGAATGTGCTTCTAGATCCAACTCGCACACCTGGAAGCCACAACATACCTTTGAGAAATGCATCAGAGATGTAAAGGCATCAGATAAGTGTGAAGAAGAAGAAGAAAGATGCAGTCACAGTCCAACAGCCCTCAGTACCAAAGTACATGGGCTGCGAAAATTTACAAGAAAAACACACACTATGCGCCCTTTAGGAGTGTGCGACGTGTATGTGGTCCGCTCTCATACAATAAGAAAACATAGGAAAAGAAAGAAAACTCGCGCCTGTGTGTGGGAGGGAGAGAGGTTGTGAATTGCATATTTTAAATTATTATTATTTTAAGTACTTTCTTATTTAAGTCATGAAAATAAATACTATTGAAATGTTATGCAAATATTGACTTTTAGGAAAAGAGATATGCAAGTAATATTGAAGTAATAAGGCGTTTTAAGTCGAGAAATGCATTTAGATAAGGATGAATAGAAAATCATAAGTCTGTCGTTGAGTAGATTGTTATAATTACATAATTGGTTTGAAAACAATATTCCGTTTAGTGATATGAGAGGGGGAGAGAGAGAGAGAGAGTTGTTTAGTATACTTGTTTAGTATACACTTTCACACAAACATGGTTGTCCGCCATATACTCATATGCAGATCATAATAATTCATCTGTATATTGTTCATTGTTACATTAACAGTATTCTGCCAGTTCACGCGAACAACTTGAAGAACAGTAGTACGCACCTCGGGCATACTTATACTACATTTCACGATTTACACACACACACACACACCACATACAGGCGCACGCGTGTGTTTAAAACTTATGATTTTCTTGCATTTTGTATAATAGGCACCCTAATTATAACATATTAAAATATTTGTACTGTAAAGACATTATTTTATAAAACGCTCACAGTGGATATGTTGATACACATAGGCCTACTCACATGTTAGTATGTATGAATGCGTGTATTAACTTAACTTTCATTATTCAGCTTCAGCGACGACTGGCAGTCCTCCAGTGTAATTATGGTTTGCACTAAAATTAGGTTAGTCTCGCACGCGCGCGCTCTCTCTCTCTCTCTTTCCCGCATACACACGAAAAAGGATACGCGTACACCTCGCGTAGCCATATCAGGTGTTATTAACTAAAGAAGACATACTTCTGAAAGTGCTAATTGAAATGTAAGGTGATGATATTATGTATGAAGTAAACGTGAACGCTGTATGACCGAAGAGAGATTGACACAGTCGCGGATTTGGGAGTAGTTTGAAATAACGTAACAGTCTTATCTGAGTAGCGATAACGAGAGTTGCCAAAAATGGGAATCTGCGCACCTAGGGGAGGTCTCTTTGTTTAATTGCATTTTAAGTATTACAGTGGCAGCTGGCTCTGTAATTTATATTCAGTTTGATAAGGACCCTTTTCTCTAGTATTTTAGGGACAGTGTTATCTAGAATGTCAGCAGTAGGTTGACGAGGCTTTAATTGTTCACAGGGGGTTGTCGGCGGTTCCGCGACTAGGCTAGGTTCGCACCCGGCTCCGCAGTTGTTAAGGGCGGGTCTGTATACACAAATGAGCGCGCGCGCGCTCTTTCGTGTATCCGGCAGCTCAGCGTTTAGTATTGTTGTTTCCCTATTTGACTGTGTCGGTTTGTATCTTCATCTCTAATCTTTCTTCTTTAGGAGGACAGAAGATGTTCTTCAACGTAACGCATGAGAACACAACGAAGAAGGAGCATGTCAAAATATCGAGAGGATACAAAAACCGGCGCTATCAAATTTAGACACACAAAGAGACCTAGTTATATTATGTGTTCAGGTGCGCGCGCGCTTTCTCTCTCGCGCACGGCCGAGGACCCGCTTCTATTTTGTCATTGGCCCTGAAAAGTGCCGATTCTGATGCAACGTGTCGACACAATGGACACAGTGTACCATCTTTCGATCGAGTCCTGCTTCTGAGTCCGATGGTTTGAAATTCTGAATGAAATGGATTTTGTTCGAAAAGCTTTACATTATCGGCTTGGGCGTATTGCTATATGGTACTGGCATATTTTATATTTTCTATAAATGAGATGTTTCTTTTGCAATTACGGTGCAAGGTCTGTCCAGAATGTGTCCAGCCATTTTGAATATCTCTATAATGTGCCTCGTGACCTCTTGCGTAGCCAGTCTCAGGAGACCTTACCGTGCATGCACGAACAGTCATACTTCCGGTGGATCCCTGTTTCGGTAGTGAGATGTTAAGTAAGCTTGATTTTTGTGTTACCGTTGCATTCACAGTGACTGAGCGAGTAGATCAGTGAATCCGCTTCAGTTTCCCTTCAAACCTGGACATCCATTGCATCTACAGAAATCATTTGAATAATTAATAGTGTGTTCGGGAAGGATTTCATGAGATGTACTCGAACTAAAATGCTTTATCAAGATGTCTGGAAATCTGTCAAAAGCAACCCTCAATCTGGAAGCAACATCAAGGCAATGTTGATGTTTTATTTTACCATGAATGTGTGATCCGTCATGAGCATGCTCCTCCAGGTCAGACAATAACTAAGTAGTACTACACAGAAATTCTTCGCAAGCTGAAGGATGCTGTGAGGACAAAACAGAAGCAGCTACGGGTAATTGGCAACCGGCACCTTCACCACGAAACCGCATTTGCACACTTCGCACTTGGCGAATCAGCACATGACACAGTTCGCTTAGCCACCACAGAGTCCTGATTTGGCTCCCTCCTGATTCAGGCTCTTTCTAATGTAAAAGGCAATTTTAAAAGAGGAATTTGCATACCGTTTCGAGAAGTGGAAGAGACGCGTGGGTAAATGTGTAAAGTTGCAAAGGGGACTAAGACCCCATTGTGCTAGGTAGACTATTTTTTCAGAATATCACATGGTTGGATATTTCCCGGTCAGACCTCGTATATCGAAAATGAAAATTATAGCGTGCCATGTCCCTGAGACGCAGAATTAATTACGTACTGTTGTGAACATAAGGAAAAGGGTTCTTCGGTTGTCCAAAGAATGCTGATGTGCAATAATCAAATAAATTAACTATATAAACCGAAAGAATACGTTGAGGATACCAGGCGCGCAAAGTCAGTGTGGTTAGTACTCGTGAAGCGAAGTGAAGATGGTTGTTAGACACGATATTGTGTGCTACAGTAGCGTTCCGTTTATCCGAATTTGATAGCTTACTAACCAGTCCGGATTGCCAAAAATCCGGATTACCCGGAAATTGTACAAAAAATTCCCTGAACTGTTTTTACATTTAGAGAGTGATTACAAGAGAAGATGCAGTGGAAACAAAAGATTTGTAACCCGAATTATTAATGATAATGTAAGTTTAAAAAGAGTTCAAAGACTACTAAAGGGTAAAAGAGAAAAATGAAATAAAATGCATGTACTTTACTTATTTTATATAAAATTTGTACATACTAGGCCTATATGTAGAATCCCAGTAAGAAAATCCAAACAGTGAAAGAACAGAACACTAAAAAACAAAAATTTGATTAGGTTGAAATGTGAACTGTTTTTTGTATTAATTTTTTTTTAAGTTAATCTTCGAGTCTGGATTAGTACTATAGACGGACATGGAATTTATTAATGCTTCTGAGTTGTGGTTTTAGTGATACTTTTTATTACAGAGGTACTGTCAATAATTGATAGTACGTATGTAATAAAAATTATTGTGAATACCACGTATTGAATTATATAATTGACCTGTAAAGAAGTACTGGATTGCATGAGTACGTATTATGTCTGTTAAAATAATAACTTTATTATTTCTTTTATGAATTTGCTAACTGCTATAATTTTTTTATTGTTCGACTAAGCTTTTCGTCATTACTGACATCTTCAGGTCTTAAAACCTGAAGATGTCAGTAATGACGAAAAGCTTAGTCGAACAATAAAAAAATTATAGCAGTTAGCAAATTCATAAAAGAAATAGTAAGGATGGCTGCTAATTTAAACAATACGAAGAATAACTTTATTGTCAGTATTTACAAGTACTGTTTTATTACAACGAATGCCTTCATTTTTTACAGTGTAGAGAGAATTACGAACATTCGAAAATTAAATACTTGATAATTATGACCATCAGTAAACAACCGGTCGATACAATTGTTGATTCAAGACAACTTTCTGTGTAATTATTACATGGTCGGGTGGAAGGAAGAGAGGAATGCTATCGTGGAGGGGAACTCCAGTGTCTTAGTTTTTCTTGTACTTTCAATTTCTAATATCAATTATTACACAATTAAATCAGTATATTTCAAAGAATTCTGTGTTTTTTTTACCGTCCATGAATTCATGTTTTTTATCGAATTGAAGTAGGATTTACCTGGAATTGAATGTAGATAGGAGCAGGCTGTGAGCGCACGGTTAGTTTCGCTCTTGGAATATTAACGATGTCACTTAGTTGCCTTGATTCTCATTCGACTGCTCTCTGCCGTATGGCTAATCTATCATAGTTTCATTCACCTTCTCATGTATTTAATGAAATAGCTATAGGCCTTATACTATATCCTACAGAATTTGCATACAAAATAAGTTTTAATATCTTTCCAGGACACGAGAAATTAAATTCATTCGGGCGTTTAAAACGTGAGTCATCTGGTCTTGTTTATATGTTCTGCATGTGAACTCAGTCTGGCAACAAAGATATACACAACAGTGTGGAATGCAGAAAAGTGATGCACTAGGAGTATGAGAAAGGGAAGAGCTTGCAAGAAAAATCGTCATTACAAAACAGATCGTGGGAATAATATTCATGTTTTTAAATTTCATATAGGTTGCTTAAAGAAATTAAATGTACCCAACAAGAAAATAGGAAATATAAAAGGAAATGTGGAACCACAGAGGCTATGAAGGTGAAGGTATGAGTAGACGATGCCTAAACCTGGAAATACTGGCGACTCAACTTTTTCAACAAGTCATGATTTATTTCCTTTCAATAAAGAAACGAAGTAAAGGTTATCACCAGGTGTCGAAACTGTAACGTCGAGCAAGAAGACGAATTTTCAAATGGGTTGTGTAATGCAGGTATCAATGATAATCATGAAAACAATGAAAATAACAGGCTCGCTAAAAAAATATTGCTGTTGAAAATAAAGCGACTCACATAATCCTTATTTGAAAAACGTTAAAAAAAATTAATACCTTTGTTTTAATACAGTGGCAGACATTAAGCTGGATAATTTTAAACAATACCAAAAAGGTAGAAGCGTTCAACATTTGGACTCAGAAGGATAATCTTTTTGGTAAGGCAGACTCAGAAACATGGAAGGTTTGAGAAGATCGGAAGGCGATGGAAATTCTAAAGATAGCAGAAGAAATTGTAAATTGTTTGGTCACATCATTAAGTTCTAGCAGTAGATGTTTGTGCAGTTCAGGTGCTTCAGTGTGTAAAGGATAGTAACAGACGTAACCCATCTGGTTTTGTGAGTTAAGTTCAGCGAGTTGTCCCAGTCAACAGACATTCAACAAGCGTTAGCATTTAGAACGTGACTGAGATGGAACACTGACGTATGTTAGCTGCTGACATGTGTGGTTTACACGAGGTCGTGCTAAACACGAACTGCGCTGAGCACATTGTTCTGGTTCTCTGATGGGACCTGCACTCACTGGACACGGATCATTTAATAAGCTCCAGTGTGTTGGGTTGTAGTATGAGGGTCTCACCACATGACCGTCAGAGGGTTGTGCAGTTCTGAAATACAGGTTCGGAAAAATGGTTTATTACCTGCATTGCATTGCATTATGGATGCGGGGTGTCTTTGCACCCGTGGCTTATTTGCAGCATCTGGAGTGTGTCCAATGGCTGCCAGAAGTGAACATAGTGCTGGTACATTTTCAATTGGTGACCTAAAACTGGAAAAGGAAACCGCCAACCAGTTAACTGTGAAGGCGGGGGAGTATAAACTTTATTTTGATTTGTGCACTGCCGCTGGTACCGATTCGAGCAACAGATGTTGCCCGTTTCAAGTCCAGTCAGCAGATGCCCTGAGGGCGTCGGTCGCTCCCCGCGAGGCGGAGAGCCTCCGTGCCAATGATTGATGACAGCGACAAGCAGCCGACTCAGCGTGCTAGGTGGTGGGCAGGAAGGAGAGGAGGACAGTTTAAGTGAAAAACTCTGGTGTAGGACTGATGATTACATTTTTTAGTTTAATTTAAAGAGGATGGCGTTATGGTGGGTCATCAAGAAGCGCCCGAGGGCGCTTGACCCGAATGGGCGGTGGTGGTTCTGATGCACTGATGGTTCGTAGGTATGGGAAGGTGGAGGTCGAGGCTTTAGCAAAGAGAGTTAGAGCCAGCGACCGGACAAAGGCAGTCAAGGTAGGAACACGGAGACCCCTTCGAATCACGTCGTTCCTTACAAACCAAGGGGACCCCGTCAAGGATCGGAGGGTTCGGGACTGAAAAGCTTCCAGCCTATATCTGTTGGTGGTGGATAAAAGAGACCACCAGGCGGGAGCCGCATAGGTCAGTACAGATCTGAGAAAAAGCAGATAGATGGTAAACTTCGTGCGCATGGCCAGGCGGCTGCGACACGAGAGGAAATGAGATAATTTGGCTCGGACGCCGCGAGCCTTGGCAAGGGTTTCCGTCACGTGGGCATTGAAGCAAAGGCAACGATCTAGCCGAACGCCTAAATACTTCACCGATTCTTTGTAGCCGATGGGCCTCTCTTCTAGGGAGAGGGGCTGGCATCGGGAGATGGACTTACGGGTGAAGCAGATCGCCTCGGATTTCTCCGTGTTGATCGTCACCCGCCATTTCCGTAGCCAGTCCGGAAGCTGGTTCAACTGACGCTGCAGCTTTGTACTCGCAAATCGCGGGGACAGGGACCTGCAGTGATAAATAGCGTCATCAGCGAACAAAGACAACGTGACTCCGGCCAATATAGGCAGGTCGTTCGTGTACACAAGGTACAGAACGGGGCCGAGGACAGATCCCTGTGGTACGCCGGCGGGGACGGGTCGAACTGTAGAACAGGACCCATCGACGCTCACCATGAAGGTTCGGTCGCTGAGATACGACCGGAGGAAAAACACTATGGCCGATGGTAGAGGGGAATTGGCAAGGTTGAAGAGAAGACCTTCATGCTAGACTTTATCGAAGGCCTTGCTCACGTCCAACAGTACGGCGGCCGTAGCCGCTCGCCTGTTGGTGGCGTCTGACAAGTGCGTAACAACGCGGACCAATTGAAGCGTGGTCGAGTGCTCTCTGCGAAACCCGAACTGTTCGCTGCGGATGAAACCATCTAGCAGCGGCGAGATGCGAGCTAGCAGGAGACGCTCGAACACCTTCGAGATAACTGGCAAGAGAGAGATTGGTCGATAGCTTTCAGGAAGCATGCGCGGCTTGCGAGGCTTCGGAATCATTACGATATTGGCTGTTTTCCACAGGCGGGGAAAGTACTGTAGCCGGAGACAGGAGTTAAACAGCTCAAGAATGAGGTCAACGCCTGAGGCCGGTAGATTTTGTAGAGCAGCGGCCCCGATCCGGTCAGGACCGGGGGTGCGATGGCTATTTAGTCGGCAGATAGATGAAACTAGTTCATCCCTGTCGAACGGGAGGGCTGGGACATCGGGAGGGCGAGAAAAATGTCCAGATAGGAAGTCACGGACTTCTGCCGAGTGGGCAGGGTCCGAGACGCCTTGGTGAACAGTAAATTGCACCTCCATGCAGTCGGCGAAGACCTCAGCCTTGCCTTCTGACGAAGATACAACCCCGTTCGTAGTTTCAAGTGGGTTGCGAGTTCTCTTCTCGTGGGTCAGTCTACTCGCCGCTCTCCAGACGGAGGCGTGGTCGACTTCAAGAGATTCAAGATATGAGTCCCGTCGATCAGAGTTTACGTCCCGCAGTAGCTGCTGGACGTAAAGAGACTGGGCCTGAAAGCGCCTTTTGACGCCGGGGTCACGGGTTCTTTGCCATCTGCGGCGGAGCTTGCGCCGTAACCAGATGGCGTGGAGAGCTTCCGGTGGTAGGGCCGAGCGTGGATGGTTCACCTCGAGAGCATAGGTGTGTCGATCCATGACACCTTGTACCAGCTCCTGAAGATGAGTGGCTCGGAGATCCAAATCGTCACAAGTGACGATCGGGTCCGCGGGGAGTGATGGAAACCGCCGTGAGAGCTCGTCATGGTAGGAGCGCCAGTTAGTCAACTGGCGTCTCCTACCAATCTGAGCGGGAGGTTGGGGTGAGGCCGACATCTCACGGGAAGTTATAAAAAGGGGATTGTGATCGGATGAGAGATCCGACACTGACGAGACCTGGATGTGATGGGTCACGTCCTTGGCTATGACAATGTCAAGGACGTCCAGTCGATGACCGGAAAAGGGTAAGTGAGTAGGGTCTTCTGGGCCGATGACTTGAAGTACCGGGTCGTCGGAGACGAACCGATACAGAGATTTTCCATAGGCGTTGGCTACTCTGCTGTTCCAAGAGGGATGCTTGTCATTTAAGTCGCCGGCTACAATGGTTGGTAGGGGATGATCGAGGAGAGCGTCCCACTCCTCGGGCGGTGGAGGTATCCGCAGGCCGGGCCGGAGATACGCCGCAACAACGCGCAACTCCGATCCGCCAGCGTCTATCGCCACCGCACAACCTTCAACAAGAGATGTATCTAAAGGGGGTAGTGGCCTGTGGGATATCCGCCTGTGGACTAAGACGGCTGTCCCCCCCCCCCCCGAGGGGCGACAGCCAGGCCGCTGGGGACGATCCTGACGAAAACAGATGTAAGATGGCAGGTTGAAGGTATGGTAGCGAACCAGATGAGTCTCGCAAAGGAGGACGACATCAGCGTCGTACTCCGTTAACGAAAGTCATCAGTTCAGATCGTCGAGGGACTACCCCATGGGCATTCCACGCAACGATCCTAAGACTCCTAGCCATTCAAAGGAAGAAGAGGAAAGAGGGTAGAGAAGGATTGAAACACCAGGGCGAGAATCGTGGTTGTATCTGGAGCAGACCTGATGTTATTTACCAAAGTTTCAGCCCAGGCAGTCAGGGGGTCCACCGGAGCCCGGGAAGATTCCCAAGATTCCGGAAGACGGACCTGGCTGGCCTCAGCCGGTGTCGTAGATGGCGCAGGGCTCGGGGACGGATGTGAGGTCTGCTCAGTTGGGAGCTTAGGTTGATGTCTGGGGGCGGGCGGGACCCGCTGAGACTTTACAGGCAAGGCCTGTGGAACTTGTCGCTGACGGCGACGAGTGCGCTTTGTTTTGGAGCTCCGAGGAGCGGAAGGCGGGACAGATGTAGCAGCCACAGCTGCGTATTAAGGACCGGCGCACCGGCAGGCGCCGAGACAGAGGGTACTGCAGGCGGCGCCGAAACGACGACTGCAGGCGGAACTGGGGCCCTGGGAGCAGCCAGAACTGCTGCCGGGGCCTGCGATGATGCTCCGGAGAGAGGGGGAAGGCCTCTCTGCGGTTAGGGAGGGGACCTGCAACACGGCTTGCCTGCGCGCCAGGGCGAGCAGGAGTCCGCTGCAGCTTCATGGCCGATATAGTCTTTACATCCTCTATAACTAGCTGGATGGTCCCCGCCGCAGTTGCAGCAAATGGCAGTGAACCCCGTCTTGGGCTTATCACACCCACGATGAGGCTCAGTACATCGCACGCAACGCGGAGGGTGGTTGCAGAACAAGCTAGAGTGGCCAAACCTCTGGCAGTTAAAACACTGCGAGGGGCCTAACCGCGGGTCGAAGGTACGGACTTGCACCCGAAGGTTGTAACATTACATTTGGAACTACTTAATATCGTACCCGATTTAATGAAGACAATGGATAAGAAGCTAGACAAGAAGAAAAATATCTTTCAAGATGATAGTGAAGAGGAACGAATAACTATTTCAGACTGACTAGTAATACAACTGACCGTACCCAAATTAATGATTCAGGCAAAGTGATGCAAAATACATTCAACCCCGATTAAGACATGAACTTTAAATAATGACAAAATAAGTATTATAAAGACAGACAGATTATGTATCAATGCTATAAGTAAACAAATGGTTCCATTCAATGTATCATAATATCAAGATAATCAAACTACAAATTGAGGGATAATAGGCCCAAACATACAATACTATGTAAAAAGAAATATTAGTAAGTGATTAATTTGAATGATGTAATGAAAATATAACAAACCTTATTATAGATACATGAACCATACAACTAATTGTAATAAATAGTGGTCATAAGGTTGTCCAGAAAACAACAAATAATAACTTATTCACAGTAATATTTTATAACAAGAGTGAAGTTCTTTTAATGACAATAAAAATGTAAACCCAAATACAAAAACAGTGAATGTGACAAATAGAAACACAATACGATATATTGTAGTATTAAATATATTTTAATGGATAAGGAAGTAGCTGAATATTATGTGTCAGTGAAAACAAAACAATCAGTAACAGAAATGTCTAAAGGTAGAATTAAAAGTGAACCAGTGGAAATTATTTATATTATGGGACAAACAAATCTTAATAATCTTGTATAAATAAGATTATTAATCTTATAAGACTAATTAAAACAAATAGAGATAAGATCAAAGAATAACAGTGGACTAGTGCAAGTAATTTTATTATGAAAATATACTAAAAATGATCCCAAGTGAGTGCTATTTGTATCTCACAATATTAGGTAATATGACTATAAATGTGATGAGATAATATAATAAGTAGTGCAGTGAGGACTGCATGAAACTTAATTTTAAGGAATAAGTTAAGTAATGAAAAAACATATGTGTTTTGTTTATATTAATGGTTCATTGAACTCAAGGCTGGAAGGTCTGAGTTAGAGTACAACTCTTTTGTTTTCAAATATATTTGTTATGTATTAATAATAAGGATTAATTAATTAGTTATCAAGGCAAGATGGAGTGAAAGGAGGTGTTATTACTAGTGGTAAACAGTTGTTTATGTTTAATGAAATTTTAACTTATTTATTCAATGTCCATAAAAGTCATAGCCATGTGGGCATGACACTAAATTGATTTGATTATATATTGTTTTGTTATTGTTCATGTAATGATGTTATAAGGATAGCTAGGAAAGCAACCAACCATTCTAAATTAATGAGAAATAGAAAAATAACAAAGCAGACAGTAGTTATATAAGGATGATCATTTTTTGAACAAATAAATGGAGTAGCAAATGTTTTGTGGATGGCAAACTGTAGGAAGCCATGTAAAACCAACTTTTGTAAATTTTAGATAATACTGTTAGTTAATAGTATACACTACAAATCTAGAAGCAAAATAATTCGTTTTAAGCTATTTAAGAAAAATTCAAATAACAAAATTGTAACATCTGTATTTCTTAAGTAAAAGTAGGCATGTTTAGTGTCTATGTGTCACAAATGTAAAGACCAAAATAATGTTGCTAATAGTCTTAAATTCCCAATCAGTACAGACAAGTTATACTAATTTAAAGGTTTTGAACAAATTCAGACATTGAAATAATGAATTTACATGACAATGTATATCCGAATCAACCAACCAGATTCCAAGTTTACCCTTAGCAACCAGAAATTTCGGATAAATAAAATGAGACTTCTTTAAGAACGGTCATAGCGTACAGACGCGTTTGCAAAACGTCTTACAAAATTAACTATAAACTGTGAAAACACATTCCAGACATGTTAATACAGATAGATATACATAACACGAACTATTACAACCAAGTGAGGAACATCCAGCATTGGAAATAGAAGAAGCGAGATCCAGGGAGAAGGACCGAAGCAGACGTGGGCTGTATCTTCGACTACGAAACATTTAAAGAAGAGGATTTGGTGACTTTGACATTTTATCATATTATGTATCAACACCAACTTTTGTATACACGACTTTTTAAGAATTAATCAACTAAAACTACAGACACCATATCACACCAACACTAAGAACAACACTCACTAATAACACGAATTGAGATTGACACCTTTTTAAACACCACAAGGACCTTTGATTTTGATAATAATTAATAAACACATAAACTGGACATAACCTATAATAACTAGCAACCACTATTCGACTGCATGCGTGCACATTACACTCTAAACTTTGTAATATCCTTGAACTGTAAAATTTGTACTTTGATTTATAGAATAATATTTTGTTTAATTGTAATCCCCGAACCAGATACGCCCTGAGATGATCTATTTTAATAGAAATAATAACCAACGCTTTATTTTGGTCTGAATACAATAAGAATTGCAACTACTGTACCTACCAACTGGTAAAGAAGACACATAATTTTTGCCACAATTGTGTTTATCATAAAAAGAAATGAGAAACAATTAACCAATGCTTTACTGAATAAATGATTTCTATAAAGATATATGTTTGATGTTATATTTGCGTCGTTATTATTGCTGTTCCATGTAAAAAATAAGTTCACAGAGCACAGCGGACACCACAACGGTTGGCAACGGTGGCTGATGTCATTGAAACGGTACGTATAGTGGGAGCGAGCGGCAGATTACAAAATCATTCGCCGTTCAACATATTTTATTAATAGTAACATAATTACAACAACAACGGTGTGGTTGAAAGTAGTTAATACATATATATTGGTAACAAATTGACTCCTCCAACGGGCGGCGTATATAATTTAAAGAGCGACACATTTAAATAACACAGTAACACTAAAATTCGTGTTACAAATTGGCGAACCAACGTGTGAGGCATTTAATTTAATATAAATTAAATTATAATTTATAGTTAAACAGTCAAAAATAAACAAAAATGAGGAAGCGAGAAGTATCGCGCAAACGAGCGGCCGAAACCGAGAAGGTAGACGAATTAAACATGGAAGACAAAGAAGCAACACCGGTCGAGGAAGTAGAAGCAATAATAAGAGAGGACCAAGGAGATAGACAAGAGCCGAACAAAGTCACAGAGAGCGTTGACATGAAGAGCATTATGGAATACTTAAAACAGAGTCATGAAGATTTCAGTAAGAAAATGGAGGAGAGTAATAAGAAACTAATGGACGAAATAAAGAGTGATAATAAACAGACAAAGGAGGAATTGAGCCGAGAATTGAAAGAGAATAGCAGTAAAATGGAGGAGAAAATAGACGAAAATAATAGAGCATTGAGGGAAGAATTGAAGGGAAATTACCAAGAGACCATGAAAAAATTGGATGAACACAAAGAATCATTAAGAGAAGATTGGAACAACAAGATGGAAATAAATAACCGGCAATTGCAGGAAGAATGGGACAAGAAGCTGGAAGAACCGGTGACTGAAATGAAAAGGGTAGAATCCGAGACCAAGGAAAAGTGTGAGCGGATGAACCAAGAGATACTGAGCGTCCGGGAAGAAACAAATGGACGGATAGAAAACATACGAACCAATCAAGCAGTGATGGGAGAAAGATTAGAAAGCATGGGTACTAGTCTCAATCGGGTACAAGACCAAACAACTGCCCATAGAGATGAAATTAATTCCCTAAAAAACAGACAATGTACCAGTGCCCATACCACATGTGAGGAAAATCGAGAAGTTATCGATTTCCAAAATTATAGAAGAAACCCCATGCTATTCTTAGAATGGGTAGAAGAGAAAATAGCCAAAACCGGAGAAGACAGATGGTTTGTGATTAGGAGTATGCTGGACGAAATGTTCCGAAAAGTCTATGACAATTGATGGACGGCGATGCGACCAAGTATACAAAACTTCGAAGAATTTAAAAAACAATTCAAATCTAAGTATTGGTCCGATGCCACGCAACATATGATAAGAAGTGACATAGGATTGGGCCGATATGACCTGCACGGCAAGCAAACTCCGACCGCATATTTCCTTGGAAAAATAAACATAGCCAGACATTTAGAGCCTGCAATTCCTACCGAATGTTTAGTGAGGCTATTAGCTTACCACTATGGTGGGGAAATTACGAGAGGCCGAATAAACGGACGTATACAAACCATCGAGGAGATGTCGACATTATTAGCGGAGATGGAACAGGAGAAGAACTTCCTCCAGTACAGACGAAGGAACGACGAAATAAATAGAAATAATGGTCGCCGCGACGCCCAATATGAAAACAACGGGCAAAGACCGAACAATAGTTACAACAACAACGGTAACCACTATCAACGCGGTTACCAAAACAACAATAACAATAACAACTGTCAACGAAATAATGCGGCAAATAATAACAACAATAACAACAACCACTATTACCGTAGCTCTCCTACAAATAATAATAATAATGGATACCAGCGTGCCAATGACAGAGATCACCATTACCAGAACAACCGAGGTTATAACAACAACTACGATAACCGATACAGACAGAATAATAACGGCAATAATAACAATCAAAACCAAACATATCGAAGACATGTGAATTATGTAAGCATTGACGATAGAGATGTGGGAAGGCGTTCGTACCATGGACGATCGAATTATAATGGGGACCGCGGGAGAAGTTTTCAGGAGGAGAATAACCAGCACTACCGTGATGAGCATAGACGAAGTAGGAGCTGTGACGACAACAGGAATAACAGAAATTCAGTGACGTTCGATAATAACGCCATTGAGGTAGAGTTGCAAAATAGAGACAGACCCGGTCAACCAGACAACAGGACTGAGGAGATCAGCCCTGATTTAAACGGACCGCGGCAGTGAAAATCCATCTGGTCCCATCACTGAACCGACAATTTGGGTACTTACTAGGACGAGACAAAATGACTGACGATACAATGACGATAGTGCACAATCACTTCTTAAAAAATGTGAGAGAAGAACTACTGAATGAAGACACGATAACACACAATAGTTCGAATAATGAGATCGCCTATATTATCGCCCAAGTGAATGGACTAGACACAAGATTCATGATAGATACGGGCGCAAACGTGTCATTAATTGATAACAATGAATACATCAAAATTCAAAAATATAGTAAGGTGATCTTACCAACTTTACCAATTCAGAATATAATTTTAATCGGAGCCACCGGAAGGCAAAACAAGTCAATAAGAAAACAGGTATCATTAACAGTAACCAGCGGAAATGTAGCTATACCTATGATTTTTCTAATAGCTAGTAATCTACCATTTAATCTACTAATAGGCTGTGATATTTTGAGAAAATACTCAGCAATAATTGACATGAGACAGGCCATAGTGTCGTTAAAAATGGATAATATAGAATGGACAGCTAGATTAGTAGAAAATAAAAATGTACCTTCATGCAATAGTATAAGAAAATTCAATAATAAGCAAGATGATTCATGGAATATAAGAAGGGAATACTTTGGGAGTGAAGACAGTTTATGGTTGGAAAAATTAGAAGAGATCCGACAATTTCGGTCAGAACAAAATGAATGTAATTTAACCACACAACAAATAGAAAAGTTGATATCCATATATAATAAATACCGCTATGTTTTCTCTGATATACCTGGCAAAGTAAAAAATTATCAATTTACACTACAATTCAAGGAGCCTGTAAATTTTAATAAGAAATCATATCCCGTTGCTTATGCATTAAAAGAAGCAGTGAGGACTGAACTAGACAAAATGATAGCAGAAGATATTATTGAGTATAGCTGTTCCCCATATACAAGTCCGTTAATAGCTGTTCCCAAGAAAGATGGCAAAGTACGACTCTGTTTGGATGCTAGAGAGATCAACAAGATCATAGTTAATGACAGAACATCTCCCGGAGAGATTGAGGAGATATTGAAAAAATTTAATGGCATACAATTTATCAGCACCTGGGATACTGTTTGTGGGTATTGGCAGGTGGAGTTACACCCAGATAGTCGAAGGTACGTCGCCTTTATTTTCGAAGGGAGGAACTACCAGTTCAAAAGACTACCGTTTGGACTGGTAAACTCAGTAGCTGTATTCGTAAGATGTATGGACCAGGTGTTGGGTCCAGATACTATTCCATATACCACAGTCTATGTTGATGACTTGTTGATTACTTCAGTGAATTGGGAAGACCATTGTGACAGAGTAGGGCAAGTATTACAAAAATTATCAGACAATAACGTTACTCTAAAGCTTCAAAAATCCAAACTTATCGCCAGTGAAGTCCAATTCCTGGGTTTTAACTTAACAAGACAAGGAATAACACCATCCAATGAAAAGATAGAAGCTATCCAGAAATTCCCAAGTCCTAAAAATAAAAAGCAACTTCAATCATTTCTGGGACTTTGCAATTATTATAGGAAGTTTCAGAGAAATTATTCTGAAATGACAGCGAAGTTTTCTCCACAATTATGCTCTAAGAACAAATGGTCATGGGGACAGGAACAAGACAACTTACTCCAGATGATCAAGCATAATTTCCTAAGTTCAGTTATATTAAAACATCCTAATTTCAATCAACCTTTCTTTATGAACTGCGATGCCAGTGATATAAGTTTAGGATCTGTATTATATCAAGAAGATAGTGAGGGAGACCATCAGGTGGTGAATTTTGCAAGCAGAATACTTAATGGATGTGAACGCAATTATAGTGTAATGGAAAAGGAGTTATTAAGCGTTGTATTCGCTTGTGGAAAATTCAGAACCTATATTCTTGGATACCCGATAACTGTGAGGAGCGATCATAAGTCAATATCTTTCCTAAAAAATTGCAAGATTAACCATGGAAGATTGGCAAGGTGGATACTCGCACTACAGGAATACCATATAAATTGGGAGTATGTTCCAGGAAAACAGAATATTGCTGCAGATATATTGTCCCGGATTAACATAGAACAACAAACTTTTGAAGGGGAAAAAGAAACAATCGTCAAGGTATATACTATAATAAAAAACAAATCAGATTTGGAAAACATCATGAAATCAATTTCACAACAACAAACAGTGGATACAAAAATCAACAATTTTAGGCAAAGACTGATACAACAGGATGAAAAAATTACTGCATATTATTGTCTACATGAAGACATACTATTTTACAAACCAAATAATAACCAAGGCTCATGGAAGGTGGTGATACCTAAAGCTTTAGAAACAGAATTAATACTGGACTACCATAGTCGATATGGGCATATGGGTGCATTAAAAGTAATGAAAGCACTTGAGGAACACACTTACATTAAGAATATCAACCGGAGAGTTAGAGAATGTATTCGGCAGTGTCACATCTGTCAATTGGCAAAATGCAATAACGAAAAAACAGAAGGAATAATGCAACCAATTACATCAACTGGTAAATTATAGAGAGTATTTTTAGATGTGTGTGGACCATTACCTCGTAGTGGAGGGAGAAAACAGTATAAATTTATTATAATCATGTTCGACCATTACTCCAAATTTACAAAACTATACCCCATTAATCGGGCAACTACAAAAAAGATTCTGCAAATAGTAATCCAACAATACATACCAGAGTTAGGAGCTCCAAGGTCAATTATTACTGATCACGGAACTCAGTTTCGAGGAAGGGTATGGAAGGAGACTTTGTTAGACCTAGGTGTCAAGACATATAAAACATCTGTCTATCACCCAAATAGCAACCCGGCGGAAAGAGTACTGAGGGAGGTTGGCCATATCCTCAGGACATATTGTTTTGATAAACACCAGAAGTGGAGTGAATACATTACACAAACAGAAAGCTTTATCAAGTTAGCTTACCATGAATCAATACAAGATACTCCATATACCATAATGCACGAAAGACTACCACACCGAGAAATTAGTGAATTAATCAACTTCCCAAACAACCCAGCTTACCAGTTCGACAACGTGAGATTCCACAGCAAACTGAATGAACAGGTGGAGAGAAGAAGGAAAAAGTACAAAATCAGTCAGCAGAAAATGATCCAGTACAAGATTGGAGACAAAGTATTGTTAAAAAACCGCGAATTGCCAAGTTCTAAGGAAGGAATAGCAAAAAAGCTATTATTACTGTATAATGGACCATATATTATTGTAAAAAACAATAACAATAATACTTATGTCATTAGTGATGTGGAAACAAAAAAGATTAAGGGAACATACAACCAAGTTTCCTTAAAAATGTATTATGAACCCAATAAACAAAGTTGAATAAACCACAAAATTCTAAAAAATAGTAAGATCAACTTACAACTAATTATTTATGAGAATTAATATGGAATTGAAGAATTTATTATTATAAAACAACAAAATTCTAAAAAATAGTAAGATCAACTTACAACTAATTATTTATGAGAATTAATATGGAATTGAAGAATTTATTATTATAATACCACAAAATTCTAAAAAATAGTAAGATCAACTTACAACTAATTATTTATGAGAATTAATATGGAATTGAAGAATTTATTATTATAATACCTCAAAATTCAAAAAAAATATAGTAAGCTCATCTTACCAACTTTACTAATCCAGAATATAATTTTAAATGAAGCCAAAATAAACAAGTTTGAATATCAAAAAATTCAAATAAATAGTAAGGACAACTTACAGTACATTTTGATGATGTTATTATGAATCAAGTGAATAAACAAATATGAATAAATTTCCAAATCCTAAACAAAATAAGCACCTCTTATTAAATATAATTATGAACTTATTATTGGAATATAAAAGAAAGATACAACATCCATGAATCAGAAGAAACCATAGTGCTATAAAATGAATAAGAAAAGACAAATGTAGACATCGACGATGGAAATAAGACAAGACTAGAAACGAATTTACTACAAATAACCTATCATGATTGTGAGAGAATCAACAACAACTATAGATACAGATACTTGTTATGTTTTAATTGAATGAAGATAGTGAATGAAAAATGAAGATTAAGGAGTACTGATAAAAAAGGAAAAAAGATAGTACCAATTGAAAATAAGAAATGTTATTAATATCGCCACAAGAAAATAAACATCTGAAAGAATCAATGGAAAGAAATATTTAGATCTGAGAAGTTAAACTGAGTGAACCATCCCAAGAATATATTATTATATTATTTTTATTTGATTTAGTCGTGAATAGACTAGTGATTATTAAATGTGATTGACTGATGAGATAGCTCCAGCAATCGATATTATTTATGTATTATGTATTATAAGGACAGCGGGGTATTAGGTCAAGAGAGCCCCCCGACTGATTCCAAAATATATGGTGATTAATTTGTTAGGGAAGTAACATGTTCCAGGGATAGAACATTTATAATTAAAGACAAGTATACCAGATCATAAAAAGAATAACAAATGATAATGTGAAGGATAAGATAATTGATAATTTCAACAAAAACAATATTTTATTAAAATAATCAAATTTGGTGGCAGGGTAGTATGTAACATTACATTTGGAACCACTTAATATCGTACCCGATTTAATGAAGACAATGGATAAGAAGCTAGACAAGAAGAAAAATATCTTTCAAGATGATAGTGAAGAGGAACGAATAACTATTTCAGACTGACTAGTAATACAACTGACCGTACCCAAATTAATGATTCAGGCAAAGTGATGCAAAATACATTCAACCCCGATTAAGACATGAACTTTAAATAATGACAAAATAAGTATTATAAAGACAGACAGATTATGTATCAATGCTATAAGTAAACAAATGGTTCCATTCAATGTATCATAATATCAAGATAATCAAACTACAAATTGAGGGATAATAGGCCCAAACATACAATACTATGTAAAAAGAAATATTAGTAAGTGATTAATTTGAATGATGTAATGAAAATATAACAAACCTTATTATAGATACATGAACCATACAACTAATTGTAATAAATAGTGGTCATAAGGTTGTCCAGAAAACAACAAATAATAACTTATTCACAGTAATATTTTATAACAAGAGTGAAGTTCTTTTAATGACAATAAAAATGTAAACCCAAATAGAAAAACAATGAATGTGACAAATAGAAACACAATACGATATATTGTCGTATTAAATATATTTTAATGGATAAGGAAGTAGCTGAATATTATGTGTCAGTGAAAACAAAACAATCAGTAACAGAAGTGTCTAAAGGTAGAATTAAAAGTGAACCAGTGGAAATTATTTATATTATGGGACAAACAAATCTTAATAATCTTGTATAAATAAGATTATTAATCTTATAAGACTAATTAAAACAAATAGAGATAAGATCAAAGAATAACAGTGGACTAGTGCAAGTAATTTTATTATGAAAATATACTAAAAATGATCCCAAGTGAGTGCTGTTTGTATCTCACAATATTAGGTAATATGACTATAAATGTGATGAGATAATATAATAAGTAGTGCAGTGAGGACTGCATGAAACTTAATTTTAAGGAATAAGTTAAGTAATGAAAAAACATATGTGTTTTGTTTATATTAATGGTTCATTGAAATCAAGGCTGGAAGGTCTGAGTTAGAGTACAACTCTTTTGTTTTCAAATATATTTGTTATGTATTAATAATAAGGATTAATTAATTAGTTATCAAGGCAAGATGGAGTGAAAGGAGGTGTTATTACTAGTGGTAAACAGTTGTTTATGTTTAATGAAATTTTAACTTATTTATTCAATGTCCATAAAAGTCATAGCCATGTGGGCATGACACTAAATTGATTTGATTATATATTGTTTTGTTATTGTTCATGTAATGATGTTATCAGGATAGCCAGGAAAGCAACCAATCATTCTAAATTAATGAGAAATAGAAAAATAACAAAGCAGACAGTAGTTATATAAGGATGATCATTTTTTGAACAAATAAATGGAGTAGCAAATGTTTTGTGGATGGCAAACTGTAGGAAGCCATGTAAAACCAACTTTTGTAAATTTTAGATAATACTGTTAGGAATTTTGTGAAACAAATGTTGAAGGATGAATAGATTTATAGTTAATAGTATACACTACAAATCTAGAAGCAAAATAATTCGTTTTAAGCTATTTAAGAAAAATTCAAATAACAAAATTGTAACATCTGTATTTCTTAAGTAAAAGTAGGCATGTTTAGTGTCTATGTGTCACAAATGTAAAGACCAAAATAATGTTGCTAATAGTTTTAAATTCCCAATCAGTACAGAAAAGTTATACTAATTTAAAGGTTTTGAACAAATTCAGACATTGAAATAATGAATTTACATGACAATGTATATCCGAATCAACCAACCAGATTCCAAGTTTACCCTTAGCAACCAGAAATTTCGGATAAATAAAATGAGACTTCTTTAAGAACGGTCATAGCGTACAGACGCGTTTGCAAAACGTCTTACAAAATTAACTATAAACTGTGAAAACACATTCCAGACATGTTGATACAGATAGATATACATAACACGAACTATTACAACCAAGTGAGGAACATCCAGCATTGGAAATAGAAGAAGCGAGATCCAGGAAGAAGGACCGAAGCAGACGTGGGCTGTATCTTCGACTACGAAACATTTAAAGAAGAGGATTTGGTGACTTTGACATTTTATCATATTATGTATCAACACCAACTTTTGTATACACGACTTTTTAAGAATTAATCAACTAAAACTACAGACACCATATCACACCAACACTAAGAACAACACTCACTAATAACACGAATTGAGATTGACACCTTTTTAAACACCACAAGGACCTTTGATTTTGATAATAATTAATAAACACATAAACTGGACATAACCTATAATAACTAGCAACCACTATTCGACTGCATGCGTGCACATTACACTCTAAACTTTGTAATATCCTTGAACTGTAAAATTTGTACTTTGATTTATAGAATAATATTTTGTTTAATTGTAATCCCCGAACCAGATACGCCCTGAGATGATTTATTTTAATAGAAATAATAACCAACGCTTTATTTTGGTCTGAATACAATAAGAATTGCAACTACTGTACCTACTGGTAAAGAAGACACAATTGTGTTTATCATAAAAAGAAACGAGAAACAATTAACCAATGCTTTACTGAATAAATGATTTCTATAAAGATATATGTTTGATGTTATATTTGCGTCGTTATTATTGCTGTTCCATGTAAAAAATAAGTTCACAGAGCACAGCGGACACCACAACAGTTGGCAACGGTGGCTGACGTCATTGAAACGGTACGTATAGTGGGAGCGAGCGGCAGATTACAAAATCATTCGCCGTTCAACATATTTTATTAATAGTAACATAATTACAACAACAACGGTGTGGTTGAAAGTAGTTAATACATATATATTGGTAACAAATTGACTCCTCCAACGGGCGGCGTATATAATTTAAAGAGCGACACATTTAAATAACACAGTAACACTAAAATTCGTGTTACAAGGTGCAGGACGTTTTGGAGGCCGTAGACCTCCTCGAATTGGCCTACTTTGAGTAATTTCACTAGGAAACTATTCACGGGACGGCGATCTTCCCCCTTGCCAACATGCAAACACTTACCGCCGTCGGCGAATAGCCTAGGGCAACAAACTCCTGCCTGATGGCATCGGGATCGGTCCAGGAAGGAAGTCCTGAGAGAAGAATTTTAATTTCGCGCTCAGAAGGAAGCGCGAAAGTATGGAAGGAAATCTTCCTCTCGGTGAGAAACTGTTGTACCGATCGGAAGTCCGGGACAGTAGTGGCCGCAATTCGAAGCGAGGCGCCTTGGCACCTGGCCTCGAGTTTGGCCGAAGGAAGCAGATTCTGTAGGGAACGGAGAATTTCCCTATAATTGCGATTGTCAGGAATGACAACGGTGGAATTTTCGGTTTGGACACAGATTGAGAGGTAGACTGAGTCAGATGGTTGTCGCTGTTACCAGGACTGAGTACCCGATGTGTTGGAGCGGCCGGTGGCGGGCTGGCAAAGCGCGAAGTCTACCTAGAGCATTTGCCAGGGTAAGCTGTGTCTGTTTTTGCTGTGCAAAATTGTATATTTTTGTGCGGAATTACTGTATATTCAACATTTTAACTATCATCATCGTCTTCAGCATCATCAACACAACAAGAATCATCATCAGTGCAGTGCAAATCAGTATTATTTATTCTGTGCGGGAGTGTTTTTGTTTTTCCGTGTGCTGTACGGTCTGTGTTGTGCTCAATCGCTGCCTGTGAATAGTTCAGTGTCTGGTGCTCCCTCACTCCTTACCGTAGCATAGACGTTCATTTCGGCTTGTCCGGAATGGCGTCAAATACGCCTCCGAATCTTCTACCGGCACCGCTTGCCTCCTTAATGGAGACATGCTCACCCGGCTTTCTTTAAACGCCTCTTCCCCACGAAAGTGAAAGTGATTGTGAAAGTGATAATAGTGCTGTGACAGTGTGCAGTGTTGGGTCGGGGGACGGACAGTTCTCGGTTGTGCAAGGCAAATCTGCCAAGCGCAAGCGAAAATTGGCCCAAACTCCGCCGCCCGCATCAGCTGCACAGCAGCCTTCAAGTCATGGTAACAGCGGCACTCAGCGTGAGTATTCTACATCAGAAATTGTGTCTTCCCCACGCATTCCTCCTATTGTAATTCCTGACAACAGGAATTATACACAATTGCTTCGATCCCTTTCCCAAGCTCTCCCTTCGGTCAAGGTCGAGGCGAGGTGCCAAGGCGCCACGATCCCCGATTTCCACTCTGTTCAGGCATTCCTGACAGGGCGCAACATCTCATTCCATACTTTTGCCCTCCCGTCAGAGCCGCGAAATAAAGGTCGTTCTGTCGGGAATACCTTCCTTCACTGAGCCTGATGCCATCAGGCAGGAACTTGTTGCGCTCGGCTATGCGCCGACTGCGGTAAGCGTCCTGCATGTTGGCAAAGGTGATGATCGCAGACCTGTCAACAGCTTTCTGGTCAAGTTACTGAAAGTAGGCCCTTTCGAGGAGATTTACACTCTCCAAAATCTCCTGCACCTACATTTGTCCGAACATTTGACCCGCGGCTCGGCCCCTCGCAGTGTTTTAACTGCCAGAGGTTCGGCCACAGCAGTCTTTTTTGCCATCAACCACCGCGTTGCGTGCGTTGTGCTGAGCCTCATCGTGGCTGTGATAAGCCAAAGACGGGGTACACAGCTAAATGCTGCAACTGCCAAGGAGCCCACCCGGCTAATTACCGAGGCTGCCCAAACTTTATCGCCGCCATGAAACCGCAGCGACCTCCTGTGCGCCCTGGCGCACAGGCTGGCCGTGTAGCTGGTCCTGGCCCTAACCGGCGAGAGGCATTCCCACCTCTCACTGGTTCATCTGCCAAAGTCCCGGCAGCAACTCCGGTTGCTTTCGGTACCGCTGTCTCGCCTGCAGTCGTCGCTTCGGCGCCGCCTGCAGCGGCCTCAACCCCGGCGCCTGCCGGAGCGCCCGCACCTTCCTGCGCGGCCATGGCCGCTAAATCTGTCCAACCTCCAGCCCGTCCGGGCAAGTCTAAGCGCTCTCGTCGTCGCCGGAACTTCGCCGGCCGACCTACATCACAGGTTCCGCCTGTACCAACTCCGCGGGCTCGACCCGCTCCCAGTTATCAACCTCAACCTCCCAGCGAGCAGTCTACTACTCAGTCCGTCAGCCCAGCGCCATCTGCTACCCCTGTCGAGGCCAGTCAGGCTTGTCCTCCGGTGTCCCGGGAATCTTCTCGGGCATCGGCGGATCCCCTGACTGCCTGGGCAGATAATCTTTTTGCATCTATAAGGACTGCTCGCGACACGACCACAGTGCTTACCCTGGTCTTCCAGTCTTTAGCTACCCTCTTTCCCCTACTTCCCCTGAATGGCTAATAGCCTGAGGATCGTTGCGTGGAACGCCTTTGGGTTGCTCCCCAGACGATCTGAACTGATGACTTTCGTGACGGAGTATGATGTTGATATCATACTTCTTTCCGAGACTCATCTGGCTCATTACCACTCGTTTTCCCTTCCTGCCTATGTCTGTTATCGTCAGGATCGTCCCCTACGGCCTCGCCGTCCCCCCTCGGGGGGGTACAGCTGTCTTAGTCCACAGGCGGATATCCCACAGGCTTTTGTCTCCTCTAGATACATCTATTATTGAAGGCTGCGCGGTGGCGGTGGACGCCGGCGGATCGGAGTTGCGCGTTGTTTCTGCGTACCTCCGGCCTGGCCGGCGAACTCTGCCACCGCCCGAGGAGTGGGACGCCCTCCTCGACCACCCCCTCTCAACCATTGTAGCCGGCGACTTAAACGCCAAACACCCATCATGGAACAGCCGCGTTGCCAACGCCTATGGAAATTCTCTGTTCCGGTTCGTCTCTGGCGACCTGTCACTTAATGTCATCGGCCCTGAAGACCCTACCTACTACCGCTTTCACGGCCATCGGCCGGACGTTCTTGATATAGTAGTTGTCAAGAACGTTGACCGTAACATCGAGGTCTCGTCTGTGTCGGATCTTTCGTCCGATCACAATCCCCTTGTTATAACTGTTCGAGAGCTGTCGGCGTCACCCCGACTTGCCGCTCAGATTGTTAGGAGAATCAACTGGCGCTCCTATCATGACGAGCTCTCTCGACGGTTACCAGCTCTAACGGCGGACCCTATCGTCACTCGTGACGATTTGGATCTACGCGCCACAGATCTTCAGGAATTGGTCCAATGTGTCATGGATCGACACACCTACGTACTCGAGGTGAAACATCGCAAATCGGCCTTACTTCCGGAAGTACTCCACGCCATCTGGCTACGGCGCAAGCTCCGCCGCAGATGGCAAAGAACCCGTGACCCAGTTGTTAAGCGACGATTTCAACAACAGTCCCTTTACGTACAGCAGCTACTGCGCGACGTAAACTCTGATCGATGGGACTCATATCTTGAGTCTCTTGAAGTCGACCACGCCTCCGTCTGGAGAGCGGTGAGTAGACTGACCCGCGAGAAGAGAACTCGCAACCCGCTGGAAACCCCGAACGGGATTGTGTCTTCATCAGAAGGCAAGGCTGAGGTCTTCGCCGACTGCATGGAGTCACGATTTACCGTTCATCGAGGCGTCTCGGACCCTGCCCACTCGGCAGAAGTCCGGGACTTCCTATCTGCTTATTTTTCTCACCCTCCCGCTGACCCAGACCTCCCGTTCGACAGAGACGAACTCGTTTCGTCTGTCTGCCGACTAAACCGCCGTCGCCCCCCCGGTCCTGACCGGATCGGGGCCGCTGCATTACAATATCTCCCGGCCTTAGGCGTTGCCCTCGTTCTCGAGCTGTTCAACTCTTGTCTCCAGCTACAGTACTTTCCCCGCCTGTGGAAAACTGCCAATATCGTTATGATTCCCAAACCCCGCAAGCCGCGCATGCTTTCTGAAAGCTATCGGCCAATATCTCGTGCCAGTTATCTCGAAGGTGTTCGAGCGTCTCCTGCTGGCCCGCATCTCGCCGTTGTTGGATAATTTTATCCGCAACGAACAGTTCGGGTTTCGCAGAGAGCGCTCGACCACGCTTCAACTAGTCCGTGTGGTTACGCAACTCTCTGACGCCACCAACAGGCGAGCGGCTACGGCTGCCGCACTGCTGGACGTGAGCAAGGCCTTCGATAAAGTCTGGCACGAAGGTCTTCTCTTCAAACTCGCTAACTCCCCCGTACCATCTTCCATAGTGTTTTTCTCCGGTCGTATCTCTGCGACCGAACCTTCAGGGTGAGCGTCGACGGAACCTGCTCTGCAGTTCGTCCCGTCGCCGCCGGCGTACCTCAGGGATCTGTCCTCGGCCCCGTTCTGTACCTTGTGTACACGAACGACCTGCCTGTCTTGGCCGGTGTCACGTTGTCTTTGTTCGCTGACGATGCAATGTATCATTACAGCTCTGTGTCCCCGCGTTTTGCGAGTACACAGCTGCAGCGTCAGTTGAACCAGCTTCCGGACTGACTACGGAAATGGCGGGTGACGGTCAAGACGGAGAAATCCGAAGCGATCTGTTTCACTCGTAAGTCCATCTCCCGATGCTAGCCCCTCTCCTTGGAAGGGAGGCCTATCGCCTACAAAGAGTCGGTGAAGTATCTAGGCGTTCGGCTCGACCGGCGTCTTTGCTTCAACGCCCACGTGACTGATACCCTCTCCAAGGCTCGCGGCGTCCGAGCCAAACTTTACCCATATCTCGCGTGCCGCAGCCCCCTGGCGCTGCGCACGAAAGTTACCCTATATCTCTTGTTTCTCCGGTCTGTATTGACCTATGCGGCACCTGTTTGGTGGTCACTTACCTCCGTCACCAACAGGCGTAGGCTGGAAAGTTTCCAATCCAGAACCCTCCGTTTCCTTGTCGGGATCTCCTTGGTTTGTTAGAAACAGTGTAATTCGAGGAGGTCTTCGAGTTCGTACTCTCTCTGCCTTTGTCTGGTCGTTAGCTGCGACTCTCTTTGCCGCAGCTGAGACCTCTTCCTTCCCTTACCTTAGGACCATCAGCACCACGCAACCACCTCCCCCGTCCGGGTCAAACGCCCTCGGGCGATTCTCGATGACCCGCCATAACTTTAAGTAAATTACTTAAAACGAATTGCGCATTTACCATCTGACCATGCCCCAGAATTTACCTGAAAAGCTGTTTCCTTCCTCCCTTCCTAGTATGCCGACCGCGCTGAATGCCGCTGCTACTCGCTATCACTGGCACGGAGGCTCTCCGCCTCGCGGGGAGCGACCGACGCCTCACGGCGTCTGCACGCGGGACTGGGAACGGGTGACATCTGTCACCTGAACCCGTTCAAGCGGCAGTGCCCACTGATTGCTCAAAATTTAAAAAAATAAATAAAAAATGAAACCTTTCTCCCCCGCCTTCTCAGTTAACTGGTTGGCGGTTGTCCATTCCAGTTTTTAGGCACCTGTCGAATGAACCAGCACTAAGTCTATCCTCAGGCAGCCATTGGGCTCGACTCAGATGCTGCAGTCATGCATCGGGTGCAAAGACTACTATTAGGCTACTACAGTGCTACATGCTACATGCGGGCTGGCAACTTGGCTTTCGCTTGCGTTTGGCAGACTTTGCCCTCCACAAGCGAAAATTCACCGTCCCCCGTCCCCACACTACACATCGACGCACACTTACTTTCACTATCACTTTCACTGAGAGTGTGGGAAGGCAGCGGGGTAGATTGAGGACCGGTACCGCAGGTTTCCATTAAGGTTACCAGCGGTGCCGGCAGAGGAACGGGCGTTGCGTTCGACGCCATCTCGGGTGACCGAAATGAACGTCGAAGACGCAAAAAAAGGCTAGGAAAGAGCGACTTTCACCAGCACTGAATCACTACAATAGCAGACAAAGAACACGAACACCAGACGCGCACTGCCACGAATCACAAAAACACTCGCGCACGGCACAATACATTGATAAAATGTAGCACACTGTTGATGATGATGTGGTGAAGAAATCAGGATGATGAATACACAGATAACTGTTAAATTCACAATAGCAAAATGCTAAACAAAGTAACGCAGCCTACCCGGGCAACAGCTCTAGGTAGACTCTGCTGTTTATTACCTGCCAATGCACAGGTATGGCAGGTATGGTTTGTTACCGTAACAGGTTTATGCTGAATAACAGGAGCACAGATTTAATCTGTTACCGAATGGTTTGCACAAATATTATGTATGTTTAGTAATATACCACCTATGATTGTTAGAGTACTATTTCAGAGGTGTACCAAATGAGGCCGTTTCCGTTGGGTGGTTGGCTTAGGACCGTATTAGCGTAGCCACGACTCTCGACTTACCAACGAGTTTTGAGTTGTAACGCTCCTTGGTTACGCCATTGGACGGTATTAAAGTAATCTGGCAATAAAGGGATTGATAACATCTTGCCGCACGTATATAGAACTAACTCTTGAAGGTGAGGTCAACGGACCTTCCCAAATCGGTAATCCCAAATTTCAGAAGTGGAGAATAGAGCGCTAGGTTAAGATGTCATTTATACATGCGAGTAGTGGCGCCATTTGTATTTTATTTAGCCTGGAAAGTGATTAACTAATGACAAGGAAGGAGATGATGTGTTCACCCCCAGTGTTAGATTTATCGAAGCGCTATTTCATTATTTGTACTGAAAATTGAGAAAGGGTGACGATAGGTTTTTCAATGATTTTAGAATCTTACAGAAGTCATCTGACGAACCGATAAAGAACAGTGTGGACAAAACAACACGTTGATGAATTCATCTGTTTGTTCAGTAGTTTGTCATTATCAAGCTGTCCTCCGGTTCTGTATCCTGTAACCCCCGAGACCCAACCACGCTATGGCTGCAGTTCAACCAACGGTGTGCACAATTGAAGCACACGAATTCCCCCATAGTGTGGGCGACTAAACGCTCGCGAATTCAAATTGTTCATATTGTAATATGACATAAGATGGTGAAAATACACTGATGATTAATAATAAACAAAAAAAGCTGAAAATGAGAAGAAAGGCTACAAAACTTATAAATCAAAGATTAATGACCAAATTACGATAACAAATGACTGAGAAACTGACAATGACTTGACCCAATAGATTGGAAAACAACAAGGAAAATATAAGGTAACAGGGAAGGAGGAATAAGAAACTAAATGTAACCAAGAATGTAATAACGAACATTGTAATCTCCGAATTATGACTATAATATTTATGTAAACCAATGCACTAAAATAGTTAGGGCATAATTAAGAGATAACCATATTAACAATAACAAGTAAGATAGTGATGTTGTATATATATTGGGTGAAAGGAGAAGAAAGATGTACTTACAAATGTAAGGTAGGGAGTTAAAAACTAACCATACCCAAATTAATAGTGATAATAATAGTCAAAGCCAATAAAAGATGCTTTGAGCCAAACAAAGGCAATAATTAAATAATAACCAAAAGTGATCAGGTGATTTGAAAGTAAACTAATTATTCATGACCCATAATCACACAGTGATATCAAAATAATCAGACAAACCGTGTGAATAAATAAGTGAGTGAAATAAAAAGTGTATAAAAATAAATAAGTGGTGGAATGCTATGAATAGCATGTAATAAAAAAAAGTGATAGTGATAACAGATAAAGAAACCTTCTATGAAGGGAAAAGTGCAGTGGGTGTGCAGAATAAAGTATTTTATAAGCAGACTATAATAAAATAGCTAAACAATCTTTAATAAACTTTATGTTAGCAAGTAAGATTAAACTGATTGTGCTATTATGATTTTAGGTAATAGGAAGTAAGAATTATAAAATAAGGTAAAATTTAAGTTATTAGAATGAATAGTGAAATAAGAAGGACAGACACTGTATTTAAGTGAAGGGATTAGTAAGTAAGACATATCGTGTAAGGTACAGTTTAACAGTAGTATTATAAGAGTTTTGTTATTGTTCAAAAAACCATAGAATGTAGTAAATTATAAGATAAGCAAGATAATAGTAAAAAACAGAAAACTAGTTAGAAGTTTAATTTCAGGCTTTAACCTGGCAAGGAATATTTTTATAATAGGAGGTGTAGTTAGAATCACCAATGTTTTATTATCTGTTTATATAAAAAATTGTTTTAATGTACCATATATAAAGTTAATAAGTTACAAAGAATGTTAAATAGTAGTATGGGGAAGTCTAGGCTCTAGGCCTAACATTTAGTGAAGGAATTTGTAAATTTAAAAGCAAAACAATAGCTCAGTATCAATCATGAGTATACAAAATGTTTAAACAGTTAAGTAAGTATACCTAATACAAAAATGTATAAATAATATCCAGTTTTAAATTAAATATATAAGAAATATAAATAAGAAAATAAGGAAAATGTTATTAACTATTCAAAAGTAACCATGAGGGATATCAAAATAATCCTTAACAAAAAAGAAGAACAATGGTGTTCATGTAACTAATATAAGAAAGAAATCTTAATTTGAAGATATTTTATAGATTTAAACCAAAATAAAACGTTAGAATATAACAATGACATAAAATAACGACCAATGAGAATTAGCATAATCTAATAGGTAACCATAGCAACTGAGATTTATTACCAAAA
The DNA here is from genome assembly GCA_034769895.1 of Magicicada septendecula. Taxonomy (NCBI): domain Eukaryota; kingdom Metazoa; phylum Arthropoda; class Insecta; order Hemiptera; family Cicadidae; genus Magicicada; species Magicicada septendecula. The sequence goes on from CM068368.1 coordinate 453,005,253, forward strand.
AACCGTTGGAATTCTAATGACTTCATTATTGACTGACGCGGAGGGCGGATGTATGCAGCTCTCAATCCGAAATTAACTATAAAAACTTCAAAAATTTTATAAACCAAGAAGGAAGAAGTATTGGAGAAGCATTCCATACGACACCTGATGGAATAACCAGTAATAAAATATTTAAAAAATAAAAATAACTGTAAAAGAAGAATACTCCGAAGGATCGTAACGGACGACTCATCTCGAAGGAAGAAGGGGATCGACCTACTTCAACCTGAGGATACGAACGACTACGGAACAAGAGGGAAGCCGAACTTTAATTGAAACCATCTGAACGGGAATTGAGAACCATCCGAGGAAGAGAAGACGACTAGACCTATCCGGAAGAAGTAGACGAACATCGAAGAAGCCACAACGAGAACCCGATGAGTATAAACTAATAATTTCACTTAAAAATAAATTCCTTTATCCATAATAACGAGGTAAAATTTTCACTTCACCGATCACAATTTTGAAACAAGAACTGAAGTTAATTAAAATATCACTATTAATAAAACTTTAATCAATTAACAACCTTTGAAATTGATTTATAATAAATTGTTAATGAACATAACTTGCTGACAAAATTCTAACCAAACACTGTTCTAATTCTCATTGCCGATAACTTACTTGTATGTATTAGTGTATTAAACATTGTGTACCTAGTTTTAAGAAATATTATAATTTGGTGCATTTTAGCCGATAAGCCAAACTTCTGTAGTCAAAAGGACTTAACACCTTGAGACGAATAATAATTGTAAACAAACATATAAGCCATGCTGGCGTCTCGATATACGACTGAGCGATACCAACCGAGGAAATTGTAAAAGCCGGGATTAATATAAAAATCTGTACTATTCATTAAATGTAATTGAAGGGATAATAGAAAGAAGGGTTAATAAATTTTAATGTTCCTCAACGCTGTATGTTTGATTCATAGAAAATAAAGTAATATAAACAAATACTAAACTGAAAACGCCTACATACGGTAGTTAGCGAAATCGACACTGCAAGACAGCGTGGGCCAATCAGGTAACGAGGCGGCAAGATTCGAATCGAACCACGAGAGATACGGTTTGCCCGTAAGTATTAAGAAAAAGTATATTCCGACTCGTTACATACGATTAACTCTTCACAGAGTATTTGACAGATTATTACCCACAATTACACACTTATACTACGAACGCAACGAGCGAAATAAAAACGCCCGTGACACTATTTCGTTACTGATACAAAGACGAATATTACGGGGAACATTTACAATTTAAAATACCCCATAAGGAGAAACTATTACAATATGAACAAATGCACGTATGGCCTAAAAAACTTGTGTTGCTTTGATGTATTTGGCTGTCAGTTCATCATGTGTATTCAAAATAAACTATATATGCAATTTGTTGTACCAGTCAGAAGCAACACTGACAATTAATTATGATAGAAAAGTAGATTAAACTAGGATTTTTACAAACCGGGTCCAAACGGGTGTTGGTGAAACGACCATTAAGCTATTAGAAACTTTAACGATAGTTAAAAGCGGCCAGTTCAGAAGAAAATTAACATACATTCCTGAAACGGAGCTTTACTGAGCCTATAAAATTGTTATGTTAAAGTTCTATATTATGTCTCCACTTTGCGTTTGAAGTCGCCAGTAAAATTGTATTGTGAAATAAATAAATGTTAGATATGAAAATGAATTTCAAAATTTCGTTTAACGTTTTCAAAATTATGTAAATTATAATTTATATAAATATACGTGCATATATACACACACACACACACACACACAGTATGTACTGTATAAATATTGTAACGATAAATATAATATAATTTATTTTTGTGATGCCCCTCGTTGGAAGCGATATTTCGTATGCAACGATACGATATACATAAAAATAGGCGTGTTTGGCCTTACGTTCAAGAGCGACAAATTATGTAACAATATAACATTTAATTTGGGTTTCAGGTGTATCTGTAATAAGAACTCTATGTAACTTGTAACGGTATTTCAAATTTATTTGATATTAATAAAATTGTGCACTTGGCACTTACTTCGACTTAAAACATTCGTTATTATTTCGTTATTATGGCGTAAGGATTATGCTATATACATCCTTACTGACTAAATATTCTATTCTACTAATTATTGTATTAACGAAAAATCTCATTTCCAGACTACTCAGTCAATTAGTGTGTTTCAAAATATCAATATTTAAATATTTTCTTATATATTGCAATGTAACTCAAAAATATCAATAGTTACTGAATTTATCTTTTGTTTCTCAGTACTGATTTATATCAAACGCTAATTTTTACTTAAATGCTTTGTATTCTTTTCATTTCAATACTAATTTGAGCTCTTGTTTACGTTAATCTTATTTCAATAACATCTATGATTTTAATTCAAATTTTACAATAAACATTGACTCTTACTTTAAAATAGAACAAGAATGTCCTTAATTGTCTTTACGTTAATTGTTCGATTAAGAGATAAATAAGTTGTTTATCACCTTATCGTCGTCAATCACACTCAATCATTGGATCCCTCTGTAATCGTCCTCGTCTCGAACTTCAGCATCACTCTTCTTCTCCTCTTGTCCAGCGTCGACTTCCTCTCTTGTCCAGCGTCGACTCTCTCTCTTGTCCAGCGTCGACTTCCTCTCTTGTCCAGCGTCGACTCTCTCTCTCTGTCCAGCGTCGTATCGCTCTCTGGAACTTCTCCTCGTGCTGTTTCGGACGTCAGTTGATCTTCTTATGTAATTTTATTACTACTTAAAAATTGTTTGTTTTGCAATCCAGTTACATAACTGTATGTAACTGGAAGGATGAAACTATTTACAACAATTTAAATATTCTGTGCGGACGGGCAGAAGCTCCCGCTGCACCGTGGATGATTTAAGAAAGAGAACCACTGTAGCTTGTGTGTCCTATTTATACCCATGTCTTGGTCAACACCTGCAGTGGTACGAAATCGACATGTCAGAAACTGTCTTTGGGTTCAGTTCCCCCACTCTTTGTCAATTTCGCTATTTCTTATATTTCTGCGAATTGCAGAGTCCTGTAAGTATACTCGTATACTTATCTTATAACTATTTTTACAACACATGTTCACTGTAATTTTGGACATTGCAACTTAACCCTTTCGATTTGTACACAGTTATTTCACTATTACACTCGTACGGTGTGGCACTTTCACGTGGTTTTCGTACACAGTATTTAGTAAATTTTCTTACATTTTATTGTGTTTTTGGATTTTACTTCTTAATTATAGTTTATGAATAATTACGAAAAAACAGTAATTATGCAATTATTCATCTTGGGGTGGTAAACTCGCCTGCATAGACCTGCGTTCACACACACTAGCAAAATACTGGTGTACACACTTTCAGTTACATTTGTGTGTGTGTGCACGTCGATTCAGGTCGAAACACCTGTTCATATTTTTGTCTGAGCCAAGCTTCCAATCCCTGACATGCTTATTTCTAATACATTATTAATTATTTACAGTTTATTAGGTATATTTAAATTTTTATATTCAATGCTCAGTACTTCACTTATTTGTACTGTCGCATTATCCCTCTGCTTGGTAACAAAAAAAATTTAATAAATTTATTTATTAAAATTTTTGTATTATTATTATTACACATGAGAAAAAAATGTAACAAATAATAAAGAATAATATTCGTCATTTCACCCTTAATTGGAGTGTATACAAATGTCTTACCTCCCCTCTTCATACGCTCACTGCTCGTGACCTTGTAGTAGGGTGGCTTCAACAAACAGCTGATCTGACTGGTTTCATTGACCTCGTTGTTTTCATGTGTAGAACTTCCTAAATGATGTTGCGTGGAATTTACCAATTTCTCTCTTCTGTATCTCATCGTATACGATGAAAGTGTGTTGTCCTACTCGCTGTCTTAACGTATACGGTCCATTATAAAGTCTGATGAATTTCTTCGCCGTATTATCACTCCGTTTTCCCACTGGATTAGCTTTGAGTAGTACACTTTCTCCCACGTTGAATTGTTGTAGCTTGTGAGTTAGATTAAATCTTTCTACTCTCTTGTTACCTCTTTCTCTTATCCGTTGCTTTGCGTATTCAATTTTCACACTTATTGGTACAGGTACATTCTGGTTATTAGGTTTGTTTATATACTTAGTCCAAAATCTGTTTGGCTTCTTATCTTCTTCTAATTCCATTGGAGTATATACTGTTGCTTCACTATAATTTTCGTTGATGGCTTTTTCAAGAAATGGTAAATATTCTGCCCATTTATTGTGTTGATCATGGCAGTATATTCGTAAATATTTACCTAATTCTTTGTTAACTCTCTCAGCAAGGTTTCCTTGAGGATGTCTTATGGATTTGAGTACAGGTTGTATTCCATTTTCCCTTAACGTCCTCTCCCATTTTTCACTCTGGAATTGTACACCTTGATCACTGAGTACCTTCTTCATTTTTCCATATGACGGAATATATTTCTGCAGTAGTATCTTTAGAACAACTTTGGTTGTGGGTCGCATAATTGGGTACAGTCGGACTACTGCCTTTGAAAACACATCGATACATACCAATATGTGCTTCACACCTCGACTTGATCGTGGTAGTGGTCCCAGAAAATCCATTGCAATTAGCTCTCCCTTGTTCCCCTTTTGGATGCTCTGCATTTCTACGTATGTGTGTAAATTCGGACCTTTCGCCGTTTGACACTCACAACACTTCTTTACCTCCTTCTAATCTTCCTTAACTCTTTTCTTAACATGACATTACTTTATCTAATGCATTACTTATACAATACATTAACATTCATTACCTTTTATTACATTTCTTTAACATTACCTTTCTGATCGCTACTACTTTCTTGAAATACACTTCCGTAACAGAATACTCTTTTAGCTTTGTAGTGTGTCGCATGATCGGTTACAGAGGAACTGTCTTGGAAAACAACGATATTTTTCTCGAAGTCTTTAATCCTAAGTAGTCTCTGCCCTTTTGACTTTTCACTCTTGCTTTCTTCTGTGTCCTTGTATCTCCATTAAGTTTTCGCTTGATTAGTCGTTCTAACAATTATGGCAATTATTTTCCATTCCTAACCCTTTCTTCATATTAATAACAACAATAACATCTTTTACCATTACTTTCTTAAATATTTCTCTACACTTCATTCCTTACCATTAATAATACATTTCTTAATTAACCCTTTAAAATAATATTCCTTATTTCTTTTCACTACTATTTCTTTTTATTTTTTTTATTTGCATTCATATCCTTAATAAATAACATTTCTTAATTATACTCTCTTATATTATTATTAATAATTAACAGTAATATTTTTTTCATTTAAAAATAATTATTTATTTTCGGGTATTGAGTTCGGTTCGGTGTGTCGTTAGAACTGACACCCCTCTTTTATAACAATTGGTTGTTGTACACACGAAATTTATTGTGCTCACCCTCGCGACAACTTTCCATTGTATTACTGCGACGTTAGTGTGCGTGCTTACCGTGTGAACGTTTGTTTTGATCGTATAAGCCACCTGTTCGTCGCTGCGTTGAATTGTTGCTGCCTTTATCGTGCGATCCATTTGTTCCCATAGGGTGAAAACTTTATCCTCCCTCTCTTTCTCTCGTAACGGTCGCATTCCATAATTCTCTCATTCTCTCCGCGTAGCTGCTTTTGACGAACGCATTTTTTACTAGTTCGTATGCGTTTTGGTCTCGTGCATCGCTTATAATAATCTTTGTAGTTTTTATACCTACAGTTATATTTACCACAATTTTGTGTAGTGTTTCGTCTATATAATTTATTACGTTTCCTGTTAGGCCTACAGTGATATTTATCTCCGTAAGTGTGGTGTCTTAAGTGTTTCATATGTGTCATCTTGTGTGACTTACTATTGTGTGTGTGTTTCACACGTGGAATATCGCTATTAATAAGGTACGTTTTATTAACCTTAATTAGCTTCTCTTCCTTAATGTTAATTACTTTTTTATATTTATCGTTAGTAATTACACACGTATTTTCAATTAGTATGAATTCTTCGCATATATCTCCGTTTGTTTATTAATTATTTCACAGACATTTTCTGCGATCGTGTCAATACGTAAATTTGTATTAACAATTTTTTTTGATAACAGTGCATTACTGTCGATTATACTTTGTTTTATTTCTATGTTGTCTTATTTCAGTTCTTCTAACTTTCTGAAATTTGTATGGTGTCTTGTCTAAAACTTTCAGTTTGTTCTTCTAATTGTTTCTTATTAGATTCTTTTAATTCGTCTATTCTAGCATTTAAATTTTCTGTCTGTTTATTTAAATTTTCTGTCTGTTTTGTGCTTAATTCATCGACCCAGGCACACATCATCGTCTGGAATGCTTCTACGTCTAAATTTCCTGGAGTCGTCATGTTGAAGTATTATTAAAATATTTATTTAGTAGTAATTCTTTAACAATTATTATTGATAACCGTTCCCTACTTATTTATTCATTTCTTTATTTTTATTAATAGTTATTATTAATACTCATTACAGTTACACCTGTTACATAATATACAAACAGTATTATTCGTGGGCGCCAGCTGTGTGATTACACAACAATTAACATTACATTCAGTTACTGTTTAATATAAATAATTATTACATATTATACATTTTTCATTTAACACACTCTTTATATTTTAGAGCAACCATTTAGCTACATAAAAAATTTTAATAGTTAAATGATGGGGATCAATGATACGTTCATGGGCTAAAATTTATGTAACAAATTTTTGTACATAAATTTAGGCATGTCGTGCCCCACGTCCAGGGCGACAAAATTATGTAACGATAAATATAATATAATTTATTTTTGTGATGCCCCACGTTGGAAGCGATATTTCGTATGCAACGATACGATATACATAAAAATAGGCGTGTCTGGCCTCACGTTCAAGAGCGACAAATTATGTAACAATATAACATTTAATTTGGGTTTCAGGTGTATCTGTAATAAGAACTCTATGTAACTTGTAACGGTATTTCAAATTTATTTGATATTAATAAAATTGTGCACATGGTACTTACTTCGACTTAAAACATTCGTTATTATTTCGTTATTATGGCGTAAGGATTATGCTATATACATCCTTACTGACTAAATATTCTATTCTACTAATTATTGTATTAACGAAAAATCTCATTTCCAGACTACTCAGTCAATTAGTGTGTTTCAAAATATCAATATTTAAATATTTTCTTATATATTGCAATGTAACTCAAAAATATCAATAGTTACTGAATTTATCTTTTGTTTCTCAGTACTGATTTATATCAAACGCTAATTGTTACTTAAATGCTTTGTATTCTTTTCATTTCAATTCTAATTTGAGCTCTTGTTTACGTTAATCTTATTTCAATAACATCTATGATTTTAATTCAAATTTTACAATAAACATTGACTCTTACTTTAAAATAGAACAAGAATGTCCTTAATTGTCTTTACGTTAATTGTTCGATTAAGAGGTAAATAAGTTGTTTGTCACCTTATCGTCGTCAATCATACTCAATCATTGGATCCCTCTGTAATCGTCCTCGTCTCGAACTTCAGCATCACTCTCTCTTCTCCTCTTGTCCAGCGTCGCCTCTCTCTTCTCCTCTTGTCCAGCGTCGACTTCCTCTCTTGTCCAGCGTCGACTCTCTCTCTTGTCCAGCGTCGACTTCCTCTCTTGTCCAGCGTCGACTCTCTCTCTCTGTCCAGCGTCGTATCGCTCTCTGGAACTTCTCCTCGTGCTGTTTCGGACGTCAGTTGATCTTCTTATGTAATTTTGTTACTACTTAAAAATTGTTTGTTTTGCAATCCAGTTACATAACTGTATGTAACTGGAAGGATGAAACTATTTACAACAATTTAAATATTCTGTGCGGACGGGCAGAAGCTCCCGCTGCACCGTGGATGATTTAAGAAAGAGAACCACTGTAGCTTGTGTGTCCTATTTATACCCATGTCTTGGTCAACACCTGCAGTGGTACGAAATCGACATGTCAGAAACTGTCTTTGGGTTCAGTTCCCCCACTCTTTGTCAATTTCGCTATTTCTTATATTTCTGCGAATTGCAGAGTCCTGTAAGTATACTCGTATACTTATCTTATAACTATTTTTACAACACATGTTCACTGTAATTTTGGACATTGCAACTTAACCCTTTCGATTTGTACACAGTTATTTCACTATTACACTCGTACGGTGTGGCACTTTCACGTGGTTTTCGTACACAGTATTTAGTAAATTTTCTTACATTTTATTGTGTTTTTGGATTTTACTTCTTAATTATAGTTTATGAATAATTACGAAAAAACAGTAATTATGCAATTATTCATCTTGGGGTGGTAAACTCGCCTGCATAGACCTGCGTTCACACACACTAGCAAAATACTGGTGTACACACTTTCAGTTACATTTGTGTGTGTGTGCACGTCGATTCAGGTCGAAACACCTGTTCATATTTTTGTCTGAGCCAAGCTTCCAATCCCTGACATGCTTATTTCTAATACATTATTAATTATTTACAGTTTATTAGGTATATTTAAATTTTTATATTCAATGCTCAGTACTTCACTTATTTGTACTGTCGCATTATCCCTCTGCTTGGTAACAAAAAAAATTTAATAAATTTATTTATTAAAATTTTTGTATTATTATTATTACACATGAGAAAAAAATGTAACAAATAATAAAGAATAATATTCGTCATTTCACCCTTAATTGGAGTGTATACAAATGTCTTACCTCCCCTCTTCATACGCTCACTGCTCGTGACCTTGTAGTAGGGTGGCTTCAACAAACAGCTGATCTGACTGGTTTCATTGACCTCGTTGTTTTCATGTGTAGAACTTCCTAAATGATGTTGCGTGGAATTTACCAATTTCTCTCTTCTGTATCTCATCGTATACGATGAAAGTGTGTTGTCCTACTCGCTGTCTTAACGTATACGGTCCATTATAAAGTCTGATGAATTTCTTCGCCGTATTATCACTCCGTTTTCCCACTGGATTAGCTTTGAGTAGTACACTTTCTCCCACGTTGAATTGTTGTAGCTTGTGAGTTAGATTAAATCTTTCTACTCTCTTGTTACCTCTTTCTCTTATCCGTTGCTTTGCGTATTCAATTTTCACACTTATTGGTACAGGTACATTCTGGTTATTAGGTTTGTTTATATACTTAGTCCAAAATCTGTTTGGCTTCTTATCTTCTTCTAATTCCATTGGAGTATATACTGTTGCTTCACTATAATTTTCGTTGATGGCTTTTTCAAGAAATGGTAAATATTCTGCCCATTTATTGTGTTGATCATGGCAGTATATTCGTAAATATTTACCTAATTCTTTGTTAACTCTCTCAGCAAGGTTTCCTTGAGGATGTCTTATGGATTTGAGTACAGGTTGTATTCCATTTTCCCTTAACGTCCTCTCCCATTTTTCACTCTGGAATTGTACACCTTGATCACTGAGTACCTTCTTCATTTTTCCATATGACGGAATATATTTCTGCAGTAGTATCTTTAGAACAACTTTGGTTGTGGGTCGCATAATTGGGTACAGTCGGACTACTGCCTTTGAAAACACATCGATACATACCAATATGTGCTTCACACCTCGACTTGATCGTGGTAGTGGTCCCAGAAAATCCATTGCAATTAGCTCTCCCTTGTTCCCCTTTTGGATGCTCTGCATTTCTACGTATGTGTGTAAATTCGGACCTTTCGCCGTTTGACACTCACAACACTTCTTTACCTCCTTCTAATCTTCCTTAACTCTTTTCTTAACATGACATTACTTTATCTAATGCATTACTTATACAATACATTAACATTCATTACCTTTTATTACATTTCTTTAACATTACCTTTCTGATCGCTACTACTTTCTTGAAATACACTTCCGTAACAGAATACTCTTTTAGCTTTGTAGTGTGTCGCATGATCGGTTACAGAGGAACTGTCTTGGAAAACAACGATATTTTTCTCGAAGTCTTTAATCCTAAGTAGTCTCTGCCCTTTTGACTTTTCACTCTTGCTTTCTTCTGTGTCCTTGTATCTCCATTAAGTTTTCGCTTGATTAGTCGTTCTAACAATTATGGCAATTATTTTCCATTCCTAACCCTTTCTTCATATTAATAACAACAATAACATCTTTTACCATTACTTTCTTAAATATTTCTCTACACTTCATTCCTTACCATTAATAATACATTTCTTAATTAACCCTTTAAAATAATATTCCTTATTTCTTTTCACTACTATTTCTTTTTATTTTTTTTATTTGCATTCATATCCTTAATAAATAACATTTCTTAATTATACTCTCTTATATTATTATTAATAATTAACAGTAATATTTTTTTCATTTAAAAATAATTATTTATTTTCGGGTATTGAGTTCGGTTCGGTGTGTCGTTAGAACTGACACCCCTCTTTTATAACAATTGGTTGTTGTACACACGAAATTTATTGTGCTCACCCTCGCGACAACTTTCCATTGTATTACTGCGACGTTAGTGTGCGTGCTTACCGTGTGAACGTTTGTTTTGATCGTATAAGCCACCTGTTCGTCGCTGCGTTGAATTGTTGCTGCCTTTATCGTGCGATCCATTTGTTCCCATAGGGTGAAAACTTTATCCTCCCTCTCTTTCTCTCGTAACGGTCGCATTCCATAATTCTCTCATTCTCTCCGCGTAGCTGCTTTTGACGAACGCATTTTTTACTAGTTCGTATGCGTTTTGGTCTCGTGCATCGCTTATAATAATCTTTGTAGTTTTTATACCTACAGTTATATTTACCACAATTTTGTGTAGTGTTTCGTCTATATAATTTATTACGTTTCCTGTTAGGCCTACAGTGATATTTATCTCCGTAAGTGTGGTGTCTTAAGTGTTTCATATGTGTCATCTTGTGTGACTTACTATTGTGTGTGTGTTTCACACGTGGAATATCGCTATTAATAAGGTACGTTTTATTAACCTTAATTAGCTTCTCTTCCTTAATGTTAATTACTTTTTTATATTTATCGTTAGTAATTACACACGTATTTTCAATTAGTATGAATTCTTCGCATATATCTCCGTTTGTTTATTAATTATTTCACAGACATTTTCTGCGATCGTGTCAATACGTAAATTTGTATTAACAATTTTTTTTGATAACAGTGCATTACTGTCGATTATACTTTGTTTTATTTCTATGTTGTCTTATTTCAGTTCTTCTAACTTTCTGAAATTTGTATGGTGTCTTGTCTAAAACTTTCAGTTTGTTCTTCTAATTGTTTCTTATTAGATTCTTTTAATTCGTCTATTCTAGCATTTAAATTTTCTGTCTGTTTATTTAAATTTTCTGTCTGTTTTGTGCTTAATTCATCGACCCAGGCACACATCATCGTCTGGAATGCTTCTACGTCTAAATTTCCTGGAGTCGTCATGTTGAAGTATTATTAAAATATTTATTTAGTAGTAATTCTTTAACAATTATTATTGATAACCGTTCCCTACTTATTTATTCATTTCTTTATTTTTATTAATAGTTATTATTAATACTCATTACAGTTACACCTGTTACATAATATACAAACAATATTATTCGTGGGCGCCAGCTGTGTGATTACACAACAATTAACATTACATTCAGTTACTGTTTAATATAAATAATTATTACATATTATACATTTTTCATTTAACACACTCTTTATATTTTAGAGCAACCATTTAGCTACATAAAAAATTTTAATAGTTAAATGATGGGGATCAATGATACGTTCATGGGCTAAAATTTATGTAACAAATTTTTGTACATAAATTTAGGCATGTCGTGCCCCACGTCCAGGGCGACAAAATTATGTAACGATAAATATAATATAATTTATTTTTGTGATGCCCCACGTTGGAAGCGATATTTCGTATGCAACGATACGATATACATAAAAATAGGCGTGTCTGGCCTCACGTTCAAGAGCGACAAATTATGTAACAATATAACATTTAATTTGGGTTTCAGGTGTATCTGTAATAAGAACTCTATGTAACTTGTAACGGTATTTCAAATTTATTTGATATTAATAAAATTGTGCACATGGTACTTACTTCGACTTAAAACATTCGTTATTATTTCGTTATTATGGCGTAAGGATTATGCTATATACATCCTTACTGACTAAATATTCTATTCTACTAATTATTGTATTAACGAAAAATCTCATTTCCAGACTACTCAGTCAATTAGTGTGTTTCAAAATATCAATATTTAAATATTTTCTTATATATTGCAATGTAACTCAAAAATATCAATAGTTACTGAATTTATCTTTTGTTTCTCAGTACTGATTTATATCAAACGCTAATTTTTACTTAAATGCTTTGTATTCTTTTCATTTCAATACTAATTTGAGCTCTTGTTTACGTTAATCTTATTTCAATAACATCTATGATTTTAATTCAAATTTTACAATAAACATTGACTCTTACTTTAAAATAGAACAAGAATGTCCTTAATTGTCTTTACGTTAATTGTTCGATTAAGAGATAAATAAGTTGTTTATCACCTTATCGTCGTCAATCACACTCAATCATTGGATCCCTCTGTAATCGTCCTCGTCTCGAACTTCAGCATCACTCTTCTTCTCCTCTTGTCCAGCGTCGACTTCCTCTCTTGTCCAGCGTCGACTCTCTCTCTTGTCCAGCGTCGACTTCCTCTCTTGTCCAGCGTCGACTCTCTCTCTCTGTCCAGCGTCGTATCGCTCTCTGGAACTTCTCCTCGTGCTGTTTCGGACGTCAGTTGATCTTCTTATGTAATTTTATTACTACTTAAAAATTGTTTGTTTTGCAATCCAGTTACATAACTGTATGTAACTGGAAGGATGAAACTATTTACAACAATTTAAATATTCTGTGCGGACGGGCAGAAGCTCCCGCTGCACCGTGGATGATTTAAGAAAGAGAACCACTGTAGCTTGTGTGTCCTATTTATACCCATGTCTTGGTCAACACCTGCAGTGGTACGAAATCGACATGTCAGAAACTGTCTTTGGGTTCAGTTCCCCCACTCTTTGTCAATTTCGCTATTTCTTATATTTCTGCGAATTGCAGAGTCCTGTAAGTATACTCGTATACTTATCTTATAACTATTTTTACAACACATGTTCACTGTAATTTTGGACATTGCAACTTAACCCTTTCGATTTGTACACAGTTATTTCACTATTACACTCGTACGGTGTGGCACTTTCACGTGGTTTTCGTACACAGTATTTAGTAAATTTTCTTACATTTTATTGTGTTTTTGGATTTTACTTCTTAATTATAGTTTATGAATAATTACGAAAAAACAGTAATTATGCAATTATTCATCTTGGGGTGGTAAACTCGCCTGCATAGACCTGCGTTCACACACACTAGCAAAATACTGGTGTACACACTTTCAGTTACATTTGTGTGTGTGTGCACGTCGATTCAGGTCGAAACACCTGTTCATATTTTTGTCTGAGCCAAGCTTCCAATCCCTGACATGCTTATTTCTAATACATTATTAATTATTTACAGTTTATTAGGTATATTTAAATTTTTATATTCAATGCTCAGTACATCACTTATTTGTACTGTCGCAATATATATATATATATATATTTTTTCAATCACTTTCTGCTACAGTCCGTTTCTTGATGTATGTAATACTATAATACTTATAACTATTTTACCTCAAGATGTATTTTTTCTTTAGGGACATGTTTCGGGAGATCCTGTTCTCCCATCTTCAACCTTCGCCATCTTGCTTCTGGTGCAGTATTTGTGTGTTGGCTTCTGGATGTTATTATGGTGGTTTGTTGGTCTTTGGTCCTTCAATGTTGCATTATTGTGTGTGGTTGTGGTATCTGTTTTTGTATTTTGTGTATTTTCGATGTTGAGTGCTTTGAATATTGTGTCATGTTTTGTATTGATTTGTATTTGTTCTGGTATTAATTTGTTTTGTGTTTTATGTTTGTAAATCTGTAAATTTTCCCAAATGTTCATTATGGTGCCTTTGTGTGGTATATGTTTTATTAGTGTTACATTGGTTATGTCTGGGAATTCATGTCCTGTGTTTATTGCATGTGTGGCTATAATCAATAATATAAATCCAATTTAGCCACACATGCAATAAACACAGGACATGAATTCCCAGACATAACCAATGTAACACTAATAAAACATATACCACACAAAGGCACCATAATGAACATTTGGGAAAATTTACAGATTTACAAACATAAAACACAAAACAAATTAATACCAGAACAAATACAAATCAATACAAAACATGACACAATATTCAAAGCACTCAACATCGAAAATACACAAAATACAAAAACAGATACCACAACCACACACAATAATGCAACATTGAAGGACCAAAGACCAACAAACCACCATAATAACATCCAGAAGCCAACACACAAATACTGCACCAGAAGCAAGATGGCGAAGGTTGAAGATGGGAGAACAGGATCTCCCGAAACATGTCCCTAAAGAAAAAATACATCTTGAGGTAAAATAGTTATAAGTATTATAGTATATATATATATATATATATATATATTGTAACGTTACATAACCCGGTCCCAATAAATTAACTCATGATAACATAGAGGTCAGAAATGGGTAACCTGTAACTAGCTCTAAATTAAAGTATATCACTAAACATGATAAACAATTCGAGTGATATAAGGTGCAAAGTGAGTTATAGTGTACCCATTGAGGTAAAAAATAAAAGTGAAGGTTACTTATTACAGAACTGTGCTGTAGGTTTGGAAATTATAAAACTATGAGAGTAGGCTATAATACTACTAACTGATTTTGTATTTTTATTTATTTATTGTAATATTTATATTGTATGAACAACCAATTGTTATACCTAAGTTGGTGTTATATTTTTTTCAAATATTTGTGTTATAATATAAGATAACCCAGGGTTAGTTTTAAAAAAGAAAAAAAAAACAAAAATTAAAATATCAAAGGATAATAAAAAATTAAAATAATACTATGAGGGAAATGGCAACAGGAAGTAGTGCAGTGTAGTAATACTGTGAGAGACTAATAAATAATATATATAAATTTATTTAAAGATAATAAAATTATCAAATACTTATATACAAGGTCATAAGAAAATGAACAAAAACTTATTATGTAAACCAAATTAATAAAGAAACCGGAATGGAAAAGAATTATTTTTCGGTAAATAAAATATAAATTTATAATAATTACAAACTGCCTGTATAATAAAAATACTATGGGTTACTAAGAGTAACGGAAATAACAAGTATTGTTAATAAAAAATTTTGAAATAAAACCATAGAGTTGAAGAAATGATGCTACTACAATTATAATAAAAATAACCTTTTTGGAACTTTGGAGGAGTGAAAATTAATACAAAAATTAACAAGCAACACGACCACTATATAATCATCCATGATTTATCAAAATTAAATGGTTATACTCCTTAATAATCAGTGAAAGAAAACCTTCTGATGATTCAACCTGGTTTCGCCATAGTTCTAGTTGACGATCGAAAATGCGCCAGACGGTAAGGAAATTATAACGCAAGACGGACCTCACCAGAGAAAAAGCTTCATTCCAGTAAGAACCATACGGAGCGAGGTAATATAAACATTTCGTTTAATAGTTCAAGAAGAAAACGCATTCCGAACGTTGATATAGAACACAAAATAGTCATTTAATCACGTTTTTTTAAAGTAAACAAACGCACGCTGCTCTCTTACGGACATTCTTGGAACTACATACTAAACGAAAAAATAAACAAATTTATTTAATATTTTTTCGGTATTTGTAAAGCTTAGTAATTATCCATTTCTGACACTCTCGTAACAAAAAGAACTTACCCTGAACCCTGGTGAATTATTAAGAATTATATATTAATTGATGTTTTTTTAAAATAGTGTAAAATTTGGTAAACAAAACCATATATGTTTTTCTCTTTAGACAATTCTATGTTTACTCTGTGAAGTCGAGATTATGTTTTATTTAAGGAAAGATTAATTGTGATACTTGTATTTTAGTGGCAGGAAACAAAAACCAATAATATCAATAAATAATATTATTGAAAAATAATCTTGAATAATAAAGTGTGTTATAATTTTGGTAGTGGGTAGTGGTCATAGATTTCAGCACAAAAACAGAAGAAATCAACACATCGGATCAAATTTTGCTACAGTGTAGGCTGGTTGAACTAAGCGTAGAAACTTATCTCACAATCAGCTGATTTAAATCACAGCGAACAGTTTGAAAAAATCCGAAATCGTTTAAACCGAGTGTAAATAATTGGTACTTACTCTCTCTTCTTCATAAGGCTGAACAACTTCCCTCCTTGACCCCAAATCACACACTCTCGATTTCTATTTAGATTGAGTAACACATTAAAAAATCCTTTATTTAATTTTTATAAAAACGTCAGTTATTATAATTCATAAGTGGCGACTGCGGAGAGGCGGAAACTTTAATATCTCAAAACGAGACATTACAAGATTGGCGCATAACAATATTGGGAGCTTAATTAAATAAGACGAACACCCAATAAGCCACATACAAAGTTTTCGCTATTAACTCTAGAAAAACCGCACGTTACAATATATATACACACTTATACATTATAAATATTTATACACACTTATATTATATATACACATAATTATATAATTACAGATTGTATAAATTATAATATGTTATAGTAATTTATATAAGTATTTATAATATTTATTTTATATATTCATAAATTGCAATAATAAATGAGTCAATTTTAATTTATTTTATATATATATATTTTTAATATATAAGTATATATTATTATACGCTGGTACCATATTATAATCTCGATACCGGTAATAGATTATGTCTATTAATATAAATATAACCAATGTTTATAATATGTAGCTTGTTATCAATTATTAGAGTAATTTATACAATTATTTATTATAATTTGTGTGTATTTTTGTGTGAGTGAGTGTAATGTATTAACATGTAATGTAAATGATTTTTTTTTATATAAACGTGTATAAAATAATTATATATATTGTAACTAAACGGGATTCTCCCTGCTAACTATTATTATTAGTCTCTGTAATTGAGTTAGTCAATTCCACCTAATTGGGGCCTCAAACGTTGGTGCTCCAAATTTGTAGAAGTACCGTTCGTACCCGTACTAAAATTACAATATTCACTTCAGCATTTACACGCCTCATCAATGGAATGAGTGAATTACTAATCACTAATGGCTTGAGTTGCATTAAGTTAAATTGTCGTCTTACCAAATAACACCACCCGCAATAATCGTCACTCGATGTTGTGATTATAACTGATTATGTTGTGATTGTAAGTAATTACTTACTTCGATTGTTGATTCTTCAACTCAGCATTCCCGGCAGGCTCTAATGCAATAATATAGGGTTTAATTTCTGTAACTATCTGAAAAACGGGTGCGATGCACCTTCATTGGGAGATTCTCCATACTGGCTTTGCACCTTTACCATTCCATGGAAGTAGGCATTAAAATTGCCGTGGCCACTGTGCAACTGTGTCAGATGGTTGTTGACCTCACCGTGTTGGCGGATAATCCATTCCTTCAAGTTTGGTATGAGCCTTGCGGTCCATCTTCCTCTATCCTCTCTATCCCAACGATCTTGCCAGTGCCGGAGAGTGAGTTCCCTGGCTTCATGCTTTGCGGCATCCCTTTTAATTTCCTCTCTTCTTTCGAATAAATGCTTCCGCTCTAGAGCCAACAGGTCTACAGGAATCACTCCTGCTATCGCCACTCTGGTACTGTCCGGTAAGAGGATGCTACTCTGAGGGCTCCTCTTCTCTGCACCGATACCATAAGTTTTCTGTACTTTTCCGTTTCTGTACTTCCATACGTTTTCCGTCGGCCCAGATTTCGCAACCGTACAGAAGGATGGATTCTATAACCGCCATCAACAGTCGCCTATTGCTTGCAGTGGAACCTCCTACGTTGTCCATAAGTCTGCTGAGCTTGTTTGTAACGTTAGCCACCTTAAATGATATTCACAATAGGGGAATTGAATTTTAAACCCATACAGTATACATAACTGAGGTATTTTCAACGAAGTAAGATTAGGAAGCACTTTATAAATGCTTTTAAAAATTTGGCTTTTATGGATGAGACTCGTCACGGAAGAAGAAGAAATAAAGATAGCCATAATCTTGTTAGGCGCTAATGCGGCCAGGTCTCCGTTACTAATTAAGGAGGCAAGAAACCATATGTTTTGCCAAAATAATATTGCCTTTACAATACGAAGCTAATAAAAAGCGTGGACAGTAGCCGAAATCTTTGAGGATCGTTATTTAAATTAGAGATCCACTTTAATGCAAAAAATAGAAACATTGTTTAATTATTGATAACTTGTCGAGCTGATACAAATTTTTCGCGGTTAGTAATTAAAATGTATTTTTAGCACCAAATGTACGGCAAAGGTACAGCGTATTTACAAAGGAATTAATTATCAGAACTTTAAAAACACGTTCTGTAAACGAATAAGTACGAAGGTTCTGAAAATGTTAAAAATTGACAAGCTTCCCAAAATTACTTTCTTACATTACGTTAGGGAAGTTGAGAAAGCATGGAATGATGTAAAAAAGTGCTATTTTCAACTATTTCGAAAATACCAGATTCTAAAAAGCGGTTTAAGGAAGAAGAATCACTCCAACAGATATTCTTACTAACAAATGGGAGAAACATCACAAAATTGAAACATAATTGGAGTTATATTCAGAAGATATTGCAGGTTCCGAAAATAAGACGTGGGGATTACAAGATGGTAGATAACTAAATGTAAACAGATCAAGACATTGGTAACATGATAAACAAAACTCTAACCGTAATTGGTGATGATTCTGATGTAGTTATGACTAAACAGCCAACCTTTCCATCAGTATTATGTGAAGCAATGCTTCATTCCGCTTTATTTTGACGATTTGTGCAGTACATAGTAACAGAGAACATATTCAAAAGTGAGTTTTCACCGCCGTATCAGAAAACTGGTTAACTGGGGAACATCAATATAAAGGTCTTAAAAAAATCAAGGGTTTTATTGTTTAAAGGTGAACTTATGAACGGTACAATATTAAATTTTCATTTTATACTGTATCAATATTAGTAATACAGATACGTTTGAACGTATAAATCTTTCAATTTTTATTGTATATTTATTATAAGTATAACTACAACAATGAATAAGTAAAATAATTCAGTTATTACAGGATCGTTTATTTTTATTTGGTGTTGTAGTACACAGCTTTTTATTGCTCTTGATTTGCCGTAAAGAGATCTGTTTCTTTAAGTCGTTTTTTCCATTCCCTTGGACATTCGACGTGTGGAAGGTCAACTGTATTTAATTGTGTTGCATCACAGCACCTCTGCATCGCCTGTCTTGAGCGGTCAGAGGTAAGAATACTGCTAGGACGATTTTAGTGGCGTTCACAGAAAACGTCCAGTTGTCGGCCCACTGAACATACGCGTCGAGTTTGCACTGAAGCTTGTCAGGTCGTAGTTTGCGCTCAACTTGGCGCCGTTGTGATTGTAAGGACAATGGCAGCTGCACACGGGGTTTTTCCGGAATCGGGAATGGCGGGTTGAAAGCGTTGAGAACACAACTCAGAAAAATAAAATGATTTGTATTGAAGTAAATACAGATTGGGGTAGCGGGAGAAACGTACATATTAAGAATATTGCATTGTTGTTGTACGTGTTAAGTACAAAAGGACCACAATTTTTGTGGGTTAAATGTACATATTTGTGATCTGAGGTTGTTTTGATGAGAATTAATTTAATTGCTTTATTAAAGTTGTTTAATGAATTGAAACAAAATTGTGCTTCTTGATGTACAGTCTCCAAACCGATGTACACTATTTGTCTCGTGCAGAACATCTAGTGGAGTTGATAAAGCTTTGGGGAGCCCCGACAATCTTCTGCGCTGACTTGGTACGATGACTGACATCAAGGTTATAATAAAACCACCTTGTTTAAGACTGTTGAAAAACTCATGTAGGAGTTCTCAAGAGCGCAGGACAAATCTTCGAACGTTTCGCGACAGGCTATTCTTACTTCTAAACAGCTGTAAATCTGGTGAAGGTAAAATTCCCTGATCGATTAGAAATAATCTAGAAATGTTTGTTCAGGTAAGACCTCGTTCACAGTTTGCCGTGTTTGGTCCATAATTGACCAGGACGTGTACATATTTTATGTCCGAGTATTGTTACTTATATTAAACGCAATAAAAATTATTTTTATATTCAGTATACTAGAATTATATAAGTCTTACAGAAACGATTTAAAAGGGCGTACAAATTACTTGTACATTCGTGAAAGCCCTCTTTGCTACGATCACCATAGCTTCTGTTTACTGAAAACTTTACAATTAAAAAAAAGTCTAAAGAAAACTGTTTTTCCAAACACGTACGACACTATATCGCATGCACACTTCATAACTCGCACATTTTACTACATTAAGTATTTTTACAATATTAAGAAACTCATAGAACCGATCGACTGGGATTAGTCTGAAGAACCATCTATTTAACGTTGGCGAGGCTGTCTATTTTTGCAAAACAAGAAACAAATCTGGTTTAATCTCTCTCTCTCTCTCTCTCTCTCTCTCTCTCTCTCTCTCTCTCTCTCTCTCTCTCTCTCTCTCTCTCTCTCTCCCTCCCCCCTACCTCAGCCTCTTCATCACCTTCTCTGACGAATAAAATAAAAGCTGTGTGTGTCACGTCCAAAAGAGAACGAGGAAACTTATGTATGTGTTTATGCGTGTACTCTTCAACGCCTGTAGATTTGTTAACGTATTTTGTAAATGAGTCACCAGGATTTATAGCACGTGATTAAGAATTCCATTCTTCATAAATAAACATTTTTGCAAGGACGTGATGCATTGGTACACAACATCACGTAGAACTTCGTGTTAGTGCCATTGCTTTTGATGAGCATAGCATTGCATACAATATTAGCTGGATTATCTTTGTGATATATGTATGACACATAGAAGTAATTACGGTACGGGAAGTTAGTGGAGAGTTGAAAATGAATGTAAACAAACAAAGCAATGAAAATTGGAACAGAAATATTAAAGGTTTATGTCTATCCGCTAAAAAGTTATTCACAATGAAATAACTACAAACCATGTTATAGTTACTTCGACTAAATATGAGATTTGGAGTCACTAAATAATTTATGTTTTTATACTGCTACTTTGGCCCCCGCAGCGTGGTTAAAGGAATATTTATTTGTGTTATCCTATTGTATAAGCTGCGTATGGTGACACGTGCGTATTAATTGTGAATTATTTAAGTGATACATGCGCCATATGTACCAAAACCAAAATTGTTTAGTGTCATCTCCCAAATAAGACAGTGGCTTTCGCCCTAGTCCGCTAAGTATACAATGGTACACGATTACATTATTGTATTATGATAATATTCCGAAATAATACAGTCAGCCGCTCAATAATCTTGTCAGGAGCCTTTGCCACAGTACTGTGATTGACTGACGTACATCTTGTCAGCTTTTTAAAGATCTTTCACTGAAGATGGCCTCCAGAGGTGAGGCCGAAACGTCTGATCACACTAATAACGTCAATCAGCATGAAGATTTTGGAAGACCACGGCCTTACAGCCCAGATAATTTAAATAATTACGACACCGGCCGTGAAAGCCTATGAAACGGTTAAAGTTTTTAAATGTCTGAGATTAAATTAGCAAAACTAACAAAAAATAGGCAAATACTTGAAATATGTTATGGCTCCCTGATAGATATAACTGAAAATCTGAGTCCAGCATGGAATTATAAATTTATCTCCACAACTGACCTACAGATCTACAGTATATTACATTATTTTATAAAGTAGTTGAAACAGTTTTAAAAATATACATTTTTTTGAATGTATTGCAGTTGTTTTTCGTATAGTTACGTAATACACACCAGTGAAAACGTGCAGTATGTATTGATATTAGCTCTCCTAAGCTACTTCGGTGGTACACATGGAAGCCATTATTATTATTATTACTATTATTATTATACATTGATATTTTGAGTTATATTTAGACTGAATGTGTTGAATACTTTTGCATGTAGAACAAATATTGTTTTTGAAAAAAAAAATTTAATTAACTCAAAACTCACTCAACTTCGTACTTAGGCTTTTTAAAGTACCATTATTCACAAAATAACGAGGTTCAAGATGAGTGGTGACGTGACGTACCTTGCAGCGGGACCAGAGTAGCCAGTATAAACTGTTTAGTAATTCTAAAGGTCCATGTGTCTCACAGGGTTTATAATTTTTTCATTGTTAATAGCTTGTCCCCCAGTAGATGGGCAGAAACTAGAAACTGCCTTAGGTATTTAAAGATGTTTCTCAGTTGCAGTACCAATATTAACGCAATAGCTAAGGCATTGCGCGCGCGCGCGTGTGCATGCATGTTTGTGACAGAGAGAGAGAGAGAGAACGTGTTGCGTTCTTACCAAACTTAGCTCACAGGATGACTTAATCTGATTGCCTTTTTGTTTGTTGTCATGCAAAAAGAATAAATAAATAGGAAAGGGAAAGCAGAGATAAAAAAGAAAGAGAAGAGAATAAGAAAAGCAAGTAACGACTGTAGAATAATAAGAGACGAAGAAAGAGTAAAATAAATAAATAAATATAGCAAACAATGTCGTCTGCTGGAACTGGATTCCTCTGACCGTCCACTCGGCAGTCGGCGTTTGTAGTGTGCGAGTGCGTGTGCGTATGCGTGTTTTTGTTCTGTTATTGTTGTCGTTGTACTGGAATAAAACTAAATTGCCAATTTAATTTACAATGAAGTTGTTCCTCTGTGTTTTTGTACACATAAGAACACATAAAAAGCGTTGCTTTTTTCAACGGACGCCACAAAAGTAATCGCACACTTTATACTGTATCAAAACACTAGACTCGCGCGCGTTTTCGTATATCGGAAGTAACCAGAGGAATGTATTAGGTGTTAGGATAAAATTTTTTTGAGTATGATGAAAGGGTATGCATGTATTTTCTTTGATTTTTAAGAATAAATTTAACAAATTTTAACTATGATATCAAGGTGGGTTTTTCTATGTTCTTTGTGAATAAAATTCTCATACTATTTTGTCAAGTAATTCACCATAACAATGTAGGTCCTCAATCATGCCGGTAATTAAAATTATCACCTGTGAATTCTACACTCTGAAGTATTGTCTCCAGGTAAATACAAGGTACATGAACACAGAACTATGTATTGTATTGAAAGATGCTGTATTGAAAAAATATTCAAATTATTTTTATAAACAAAACAATAAAATATAGAATTAAATAAGTTGATTCTTAAAATGTAATTTAAAAAACGTTTCCATTAATTGTAGGCATTAATAAATACAAGGCGCATTTACTGACAATTTATTCGTAAAAGAACAACAGATGAGTTTCTATTCGCCATATACATATACATATATCTGAAAATCCACAGAAATACGTTAAAGGACTGTGTGTTTATGATGGAGTCGAAACAAATGCAGCACACACTTTTTTTGTTGAATGGTATATAATGCTGTAGCCTATTAAATATTTATGTATTTGCGTAAGTACTAGGTACACTGAACAGGCTAGGATTTGCTCTAGAGAAAAATACATTTTCGTGTTCACACATATTGTGTGTATTATATATGTCAGGAAATGGCTAAACCAAAAGCGTTTGGTACGGTTACGTCTCGTTACCTCATAACATTAAATAGTATGTATTAAAAACACGACAAACTACATTACGTTTACTCAGAATTAGAAGTTGAGAGTTAGATATATACAAAGAAAAAAAGGTTCTGATTGGACAAAATTAATGTGAATCTATAGGATACAAAGTATAAATTATGTCATATGAACACAATAATTGTAAACTGAGAGAAGGAAAATAAATTTATACCTTTAAGAAACCAACAGAAAACATACCGGAGTAAATGTAAATATCTTAATCCACGAAGGATTAAAATGCATGTTTCTTATTTACAGCATGGTAAGAAATAATTTCTGTACTTTTCCGTTTCTGTACTTCCATACGTTTTCCATCGGCCCAGATTTCGCAACCGTACAGAAGGATGGATTCTATGACCGCCATCAACAGTCGCCTCTTGCTTGCAGTGGAACCTCCTACGTTGTCCATAAGTCTGCTGAGCTTGGTTGTAACGTTGTTTCATCACTTCTCATATTTGACTCCTAGTGATGAAAACGTGTGAAAATGAGTTAATAACAGCACTACATTAATGTACTGGAAATGTTCAGTTGTTAGTTTTTATCACGTGATTACTTTCAACGTTGTAAAAAAAATGAATCCTTCTAGCGTAGGAAAGTTGTGGAAATGTTAAAGAAAAAACAGATTTTGTAATCAGTAAACAATTTTATTTTATAAATATTTAGAGGACTATTATACGTAACAAATAATTAAAAGAATATAAAAAAACAACATGTTTTGTAATAAAGTAAATACAAATTATTTGAATTTTTAAAAATTGCCTTATAAACGTGTCTCATTTGTAGTAATTAAATGTCTGGAAGTTCCTTTATGAGTGTTCGTTTTTTAAATTAAAAAGTTTTCAACTTGAATGAATATAGTTCACATTTGCAAAACTTTTTATCTACTTTTATTAATCGTAGTAATATATTTAATAAAATTAATAAATAATTGAAATATCAGTGAAAACTCTCGGTAATTTTAATAAATAATTTTAGTTTATATAATTTTTAAATTTCCACGGATTACATTGTATTAGTTATTAGACGTCGTGTCGGAGGTTTCTGTCTACTTGAAAATGGCTGTCAGATGATGCTGTGTTTGCCGACCCTGATGCACAGCCCGCCTTACTACCATAATAAGGTTTGTAATCCTATTTATAGGGATGATCATAGTTGTCGTCGCCTTAGTGAAAATTAAATTTTAAAGTTTGTTTTTCATGTACGATACCAACCGTCATCTCGTCTGTTATTGTTCTGTAATGTGTACTGTTGTAGTTCAGCTAATATAAAAGTATAATGTCTATGTGCTGATGTAATAGATTCATCACAGTGTGAAGTGATTGATCCAGCTGTACAGTTGTAGCGGTGTCTACTGCAGGAACAATGTACAATCAGTGTACGTATTTACATTAATCATAAAGCATTTATCATAATTTAAAATATCGGTATGGAGGACAGTACATGACTTCCACGATCTAAGATTTATATTTTAAATCATTTACTTGAATTCGGTTCGATAATTTCTAAAAAATATTCCTACCCTCAAACTATTTTCACTGTTTATAGATATTTTTGTTATTATGGGGTAGTCGTGTAATATAATGTTATATTTTCGAGTCACTTTATATAAATTAAGTACTTTATTCTGACAAAGAAACTGAACTACGCAGATAATCTTCCCTCTTCCTCAACCGATCCCCACCATTAATGTTATTTATACTTTCATAGAGTAATAGTTTTATCATTTGTAATTGGTAAGGTATCTTATCCTTCAAAATTAAATACTCGTACTCTACTTGATGTCAGCAAAGTAATTTTCAAAAATCACCCCTCCCCCTTCAACTACCCTCTCCATTTATAGATATCTCATTTACTATTTTACAGTGGATTAATATGACTTCATTTTCGGGCACTTATTTATCAAAATTAAGTTCTTTATTATTGTTAAACACAAAACAATGGAGGTAAACTACCCCTCCCCCTTAACCGAACAACCCCATTTTTTATATTTACACTTTTATTGAGTAATAGTGTCATTATACATGTAATTGCTACAGTATCTTGTCCTTCAAAATGAAGTAGTTTATTAGTCATCAAAAAAGTAATTTTCAAAAAATTACCCCCTCCCCTTCAACTACCCTTTTCATTTATAGATATTTCATTACCTTTCTACAGTGGACTATTATGACCTTCTTTTCAGGATACTTTATTTATCAAAATTAAGTACTTTACTCTTGTTAAAACGTGAAACGTTGCAGGTAAACTACCCCTTCTCCTTAACCGATCTCCACCAAAATCAATAGGCCTTGAGTCTTCTACAACTCGGGCACATGTGCAACAAATTATTTGATTCTGTTTCAATTTGCGGCAGTTATCGTTCGCCATAGAAAAATTCTACATACAGACACACAAACACATTTCCGAAAATGACTTTTCTTCATGTTTTGGGGCAGTT
The DNA here is from genome assembly GCA_034769895.1 of Magicicada septendecula. Taxonomy (NCBI): domain Eukaryota; kingdom Metazoa; phylum Arthropoda; class Insecta; order Hemiptera; family Cicadidae; genus Magicicada; species Magicicada septendecula. The sequence goes on from CM068368.1 coordinate 453,031,529, forward strand.
AGAATTGATCAGTATTCACACACGATTTTTTTCGTGATCACCATACTTCCATTTCCTTACGCAACATTGAAGTAAAAATTCGCCTTACAAATATTTGAACAATTGTTAACGTAATCCTTTGTGTTCATTTGTGCTATAGTACTAAGTATACTTCATGTATTAATTTGGTCTATAAATGGTTATTTACGATTGTCGAGCTCTACCGATGAATTTTCTGCTCTGTCGGTTACAGCGCTTCAAAATCTGTCTTCTCCCCCTCGTCGTAATTGGGAGGTCCCCAATATCGGTAAGCATAGTGGTATATTCCACTCACTGGGTTGTTTGTCTTTTCGGGTGAGCCGCGTACGGCTCTGAATCATGGAGCGTAACTAAGGGTGTTTACGAACGACAAGAAGCTTTCCATACTTTCTGCTGCAAGAGAATTCACAAAATTATGCGGAGAGATAGTTAAGCAATGGTGGAATATTTGCGAGGTTACACGGGAAAAGAATATTCTGGAAAACGTTTATCAGAAAGAAATTCTGACGGTTGTAACACTTACTTTGGTACACGAGAGGAGTAGTTAATGGCCAACTTCGATGGGAGAAATATCAGGTTATGACATGGAAGATTAATGAAGAAGAGCTGGAATTAAGTGCGCTGCAGAGATGACTTTGAAGTAACGGAGATTTTGTTTGAGCGCGGTTAGCAGGACTACTTGACAACTTCAGAATGTGACATAATTTATTGACTATTAATACTTCATATTGTCCAACTCATTGGCTTGTGAACGCCTGTCAAGAATTTTCCAGTTGAGAAGGCGTGTATGATCTGAAGGCTAAAGAGGAATTAACATTTACAAAAAGGAATCAAAAGCATGCAGCAAAAATGTATTTATTGTACGCAGAACTCTTTTAATGCTTGATAGTTGTAGAAATTTACGAAAATTTCATTTCTTCGTACACTATGTTGGTTCGCTTTTCATTTGTTGTCTGTCGTATATAGGTAAGTATTGTTTCTTTCGTCTGAATATATATGACAGTTCACAAATTAACAAACATATGGCAACAACACACTCACCCCTACGCTCTAACCCTCCCACAGCAAAAATCTCAAGGGACGCAAGATACTAGGGGAGGAGCAAGATATAAAACGCTCGCCGTAGTTAAATCAACATCAGTACGCCTTGAAAATGTTCCGGGATTACGGAATGAAACGTGTAATATAAACATTACATACACGGATGTGCCCAAAAACCTACTACAACACACATATATATAATTGCAACACTCTGAGCACAAAATTATTTAATTGAGATAACGATATCTTGTAATGGATAGCGTTCAGCCGTTTTTGACCGTGTAGGTCGAAAATAATAGTTATCGCAACAAAAATATGAACGCATAATGAAACTTAACGAATTGTGTCCAATATGTCTGGATTCGGGGTATTGTCTTATCAGCGTCACTGTAGAATATATTTTGCTCTATGTATACGTATTTATTTTATTTATCTTTTAGTATGCAACTGACTGTTGTATGCTTCCATATCTGTAGAATATCATTCACGTAAGATTATGTCACTCCTGTGTTTCTATAAATGCAGTCTACATGTCTATAATTGTATCTGTGTTACTTTGAAAAAAACGTTCTGTTCGAATATCTGTCCTTGAATTTACCCACGTGTTTGTTATTTCTAATTCCTCCCGAGAACTGCGCGATGTAAATTTTCGTCGTTTATCATTTTTCTTACGTCCTGATATTACCTGTTTTCCAGTGCTTCAAGTATATTCCCGAGTAGTTTGCAAAACTGCTAAATTGTGGCGGGCGAACGATATACATGGAACGTTGCTGCAAAATTGACGCATTAGTCAGACAGGCGTATGTAAAAATTTTCCTTTCTAGCGTGCATGCATGGAGCATCGTTTGTAGTTTCTTCTGCGGATGCCTGCATCCATTTTCGTCGGTCTTTCATTCTTTCTATATTTCTTGTACGCATAGCTTGTCTTGCCGTTCATTTCCTTTCTTTTCTTGTGCTATTTGCGATTCATTTATTTGTTTTCTTCGATAGTAAATGTCTTGTCATCATCCGGCCAAATCGCCAAATAATAGTAAAAACCTGACCGTCATCGTTCGCGTATAGAATGAGTGCAGATCGTATTTCTCTCTTGAATGACACTACAGTTCCTTCTTATTTATTTGTCTATCTTCCAGCAGTTCTGCCATCAACCCTTGGTAATTCGGTTCCTTTCTTGCAGGTCTTAATCCTTTCTTAAACCTAATACTGTATCTAGTCTTAGCTGTGACTAGTTTGTGATCGCTGCCGACACAACAATTGGATAGATATGACTAGAGGTCTCCTATTTCCTAAAGCATTGCTTAATAATGCTTTAGCTTGACATTTCTGTTTCCCAGGATCTTTCTAAGTATATCATCTTCTTCAGTGTACCCCAAACACAATTTTTGATTTTCCAGTTGTGTTTCTTCCTTAATTCTACTTCCCTCGTGTCTCTGTTATTCATGTCTCGCAATTCAAAGCTTCAGCCCACTTTCCTATTTTCTGGAGACCGATTACCGTATTAATATCATCCATTGTAATTACGTTTTCGTTTTCCTTACTGAACATTAATAACTCTTAATTTCTCTGTGTCATCTTTGACTGAGTCCGATCATTCAGAAGGTACGAGTTTTACACACGTGGTTTGCCAAGCATGATGACATTCTTGTCTCCGTCAAAGTGAAATATGGTAATACTATCACTGTAGAAATTACCAATTTCCTGCTACCTATAAAAGTCTTGATTTATTTAGTTGATGTAACGTTACTGTATAAATCATGAATTAATCAAGTATTATATACGATCATAAATGATAAAAATAAATTATAAATAGTAGTAATAAGTATAAGTTATTATAAGAAATTGTAATATACATGTAAGGGAGTAATGTGTAAGATAACATTGAATAGGGAGAGTCCGAATGCGCCGCGACACATTGGCGACAGCTAAAGTAAAATTACAATCTACATCCGTACCCGACATGTCATAAACGCATAAAATGCTTTGTATGTGCGAAACAGCAAAAAACGCACGAGTCCCGTTAGAAGGGCAGGGCAGTGTCCTCCAAAAGACATAAAGTGGTTAGTTATGTGTCTACACCCCGACATAAAGTGTGAAAGTCACAATGTAGCGTAGTTTTTAATAAGTTAACGTCCACGCGGTAAAGAAAGGCGCCCGCAGCCAGTCACCCAATAGAAAAAAACGTCGTCAGTATAGAGCGCGAAAGAATAGCGGTGTATGACTGGGTATATTCAAATATACCGGGGGAAATTTCAAACTGTGACCAATGGAAGTATAATCACCTATGACGGTAGAGAGGGTATCTTCAAGCAAACTATAAAAAGAGAAGAATGTTAAAAAATCGGGGAAGTCTAAAGTTAAATTTTGACATAGACACGGGGAACCTATGTCACTCCGTAGAATAACTTAACCAATGTAATTATAACGGCAACGTTACGCCAAACTTGTAAATAATGTATAGATTGTTATGATAAAGAGTAGTAAGGGAATGAAGAATATATAGATTAGTGCGCGGAAGTACGAGACAAGAAAGTATTATTTGTTATGTGCGCGTAAGTACGAAGCTAGAAGTATATTTATACATATGTGCGTGACGATAGTTATAAACGCGAACGTGTGGTGCAAAAAGCAAAGCAAAGTAATAAATCAAATGTGTGTATTAATATAGTGAAGGTAGTGAAGTGTAGTGAGTAATGTGGAAACACCAGTCATCTAAGAGGAATCCTGCAAAACAAGTAACAGAACACCATAATAACAATTCATAAATCAATTAATTTCAAAACATAGAAATTAATGTCTACCGACTTAAACTCATCTCATTCTAAAAGACCCCACATTTCGTTCAGATCCTAAGCAATGTAATTTATGTGTTATGACATGTCAGGAAGGAAACTAAGTAGATATGTAAATGCAGTTAAGTTTGTATAACGAAACGTAATAAATGAAATAAGATATAGTAATAATTGGAATCAAGTAAGAGGCTAAATAACTTACAAATGTTAGTATATTAAATAAATTCATATTGATTGATGACATATTATGATGTGCATTAAACATGGTATCGATTAAATATTTATGTCGCATGTGTAAGTGTAATATTGCAAATCAGTAATTCAAGTTATCTTATGAGTAAATGTAATCCTGAAGATTAGTAATTCAATTAAATTTTGTTTTGTAAGTAATTGTAAGTTTGTTGCTCAATAAGTCAATTGATGTCATATAAAGAAATTGTAATGTGGAGAATCAGAAATGCAGTTTACATGTCTGTAATATGAATGGTTCAATATAGAATATTATTAGAATCTGAACGGAAAAGAGTCATTATTTAATAAACCCTGAGTAACTCTGCTCTGGCGCCCAACAGTAATTATTGATTTGACATGATAACGAGCAGATATGCTTAGTTATCATATACAATAACTTAATTCGTAGAATTAAGAAAATTTATAATTGGCCACAACGGGGAGCTAAATATAACACAAACCAATAAGGAGTGTAGTAATGTATTCCCAAGGTATCGAGCTGACTCTGTTACATCCCATCTCTTCTCACCTCTTCAAGTTTCTCCCTTTAATAAGGAATACTCCACGTGTTAAACTTCTTAATTTTGTACTTCATTTTATTGATGTTGGATGATGATCGGAGAATGCCTGCTACTTCTGCCGGATATTGGGCTTTAAAAACCGTAATCGTTAATACTATTACGATTCCTGTGCGAAGTAAATACACAAGAACGGGAAGGTGTATCATAGTATACCGCAAAATTAAAACTCTGCATTCCTGGTCAAGACTAAATCTACAGTAATAAGACAAAGATGGAAATTGCTAATTGACTGCGATGATGTATGTAGTTAATAGAAGGAATACAGTGGTTAATACAGTGATGATGACATTAGAAGCTAATGGTGGGAATTATTAGAAGCTATTTCAATAAACAAAATGGAGTTTTTATGTTTAAACAATCTAACGGAAGGAAAAGCTACAGGCGAAAATAACAGACCTGACTTACTTTTCGTTAAGTACGTCGCTATTTGAATGAAACATCAAGTTTTCAGATAGAATCCAGGTCATATGAACAGGCGGAAATCCCTGCTGACTTTATAATAGGTAAAACGATCATTATTTCTTACAAGTCAGGTGAAAAGCCATAGAGTGTACAAATTTGACTTATATGCTTCCAGAGTTATCAACATAATATGTTTTCAACAGCGGGATGCAAAACTAGGAATAGACAGTGATCAGTTTTGTTTCAGTTTATTGTACAAAAAAGAAAGTTAATAAATGAACAAGAAGTTGTACTTTAATTTTTTGTTTCGACCTGGAGAAAGAGTCGGTACGATAGACTGGGAACTTTACCAAAATGTGAAGCTATGAAAATATGATAGTTTGTAATTGAAAATTGTAGAGAGTTCAGATTTCTGAAGGTGGATGGTATCAGTTAGAGATAGACAAACTATGGGCCTTTCAACTTTACAGAGGCCAAAGGGCTCTAGGAGAAGTAAATCTATCTAAAAGGAAAGCAACACTTAGGTAAGGTGTAAGACACTGCTATCCGCTTTTACCACACTTACTTAATATGTTCATTGAGAAGGCAATAATGACCACGAAGGAGCTGACTTGTGGTATAAAAGTATACGCTAAACAGGTTCAGAGTGTAAGATTTCCGGAGGGTTAATCATTGCACGTCGTGAAAGAAGTGTGAATAGAGGTTAGGCGTCTTGTGAGCTTCCCTGAAAAGTGGAATTTGAAGCGTAAAATAAAGAAAACCAAGGCTGTATAAGGATATTACGCAAAGAATCGCCTTAGCAAAGATAGATTCCACTAACAGGTATGTGTACTGAAGAGGTAGCTTATAGACAAGTAGAAAGTTCTGGTAAAAGAGTTTATTTGGTATTCTCTACTTTACGGGATCGTGAGTGGACAGTAGGTAAGGGGATAGTGGTCAGTCAGAAGCGCTGAAAATGTTGGTACGAAGGAAAGTTAAGATTGGGTTGGTTGGAAAAGCGGAAGAATGTACAGATTTTGTAGTTTTTTAGGTGTAGGTTTGTAGGGAGGGAACGTGATTAAAGAGGTGGAAAAGAGAAAATTAAAGTTTGAAGGACATATATTATAAGACATATCAATATATAACGTTTCTGGACAACACAATACATGGAGAGGAAAGGCAGAGGAAGACCTCAGAGAAAATTCTTTGATAACATCAGGAGCTTGGTGAGTTTTAGCAACCACGAAGCGAGAGCAGCTAGGGATGGAGCCATATCGTTGCATCAACAATCGTAACCAATAGATAATCACTTCCGACAATGCTTAAACATTTTATGCTTTCTTAGAGTTTCCAAATCGACCGTTTTGTACAAAAAAGTTGCTCGACTTTCCCCGTTAGCATTTCGGGATACCATTTCTCCCCCTTGCATCAGCTCTGACTTCTTTTGTACTGGCAAGAAGTACAATTAATTAATTCTGGCAGGTTGTGTAGAATAATTAGTTTACACCAAAGAGAGCGGTGCTGAAAGAGGGGACAGTATTGTACATGTAGTAAAGAAACGGAACGGATGTATAGTTAGCCATAATAAAAAGAGAATCTAATGGGTCAAGTAAGCAGTAAAATGTGTCAAGGGCTGTTGCTCATAAAACGCGCTTCTAGTATAAAGATTTAAATTAAAAGGTGCGGTAGCTTTCCATAGGTTGGGCGGCGAGTTTGAGTATTGTGATAATTGATTAATATCTTATCCTGTAAAATGTAAATGTTACCGCCTGATTCGGTTTGTTTCGGTTGAGTTTGACTACTGTTAATACCGACCACATTGTCACTTGTGGTACGGTAGGAATCCTTAGAGTTCACACACTACGGAATACTTTCATTATTATAATCATCGTCATCATCTTCACCACCGCTACCGTCACCCCCAGTTTTAAGGATTAAAACACGGACTGGTTCGCTCCAAACCCCATCATTCTTTTCATTGTCCTATCTGAAGACTAATGCATAAGATTCCTTAGGAGACGATGAACTATATTTTCAAACTTTTAACTTCCAATGGAGTTTTTAATCACTCTATTTTGTCTTGAATATCTTAGACTGCACAAAAGAACTGTTATGCTAGGCCGTTATATCCACATCCTTTGGTCCCAATATTCCAAATCATACAAATGTGTGGACAGTCGTTATCTTGGAAAATATGGTTTACATCACCTAGGCTTTTTATTCTTAGGAGCAGACCTTGTTCCGTCGGTTGTAATCTGATAGTCATTTGAAAATGTGACAGTCGTCATTATTTTGAGATCTTCGGGACAGTACACATGTAACACAAAGTACAATAAAATACGTTCTCATCACATATAATTTCTTTTGCGGTAAACTGAAAGTGTATTATGCCACATGTCTGTGAAATCTTGTTGTCAGGGAGATACGTAAACATCATCCTTTACTAGCTCTGACAAGAGAAAAGACGTAGAACACACTATAATCCATTGTGTCTTATGTGAAGTCACATCGTTTTAACTCACGATCTAATCGTTTGATGCAGTAAAAATTTGGTGGCATTTTAAAAATTACTAATACATAAGTATAATTTAGTATATGAAATCTGTTGGAACTGTTCTCATGTTGATTATACTGCTAACAATTAAAATTCATTTTAATGTATGGCGATATCATCAGTAGGATTCACGACCATTATCTTTGTTATCACTTCGTAATAAAATCAGCCTGAGATATAATACTATTAATACTTATTTCTAGGCCTCGGGAAGTCGAACACTTGAGAATTTAGGTCCTTGGGAAGTGCCACAGTCGTTCGTACGTTTCGTTCAGGATCTAGTATCTGTTGGAGATGCGGCGTTATCAATTCTCTTGAGAAGCTTCAAGTTAAGTTAACATATCTCATATTGTTCGGTTATTTTCAGTATGCTCACATTACGCAGCTCTCGTCGTATGTCGAAGCTTATTTTTTGGGATTCTTAATATAAAATTAAATGAATCTACGTATGACTTACATATTTCTTCGATTTTTGTCGTCCAGCCACTGAGCTTGATTGGCCTGCTTGGCAGTTTTACACATAACTGAATCCAGTTGTTTGCGAGATAACGTGTTAAAGTGAACAGCCGTTTCTTTTTTTGTTGCTTAACACGTTTTTTTCTATTTTTCTCAGAAGTCACCACGAAAGTCACCGGTCATCTTTCCTCTGGCATTCACTCTACGTGTCTTATGTCATTACACTATGATGTAAATAATATAAATACTCCCCGTTCTCTAAATTCCTCTTAAATGGGGACTTCGTGTCCATATCCCTACTATATCTTTACGTGGTTTGGAAATTTGTTTCTTCTGTCTAATGCCAAGTCTTTCATTGATAATCTTGGTTCTTGCTTGCTTCTGTAAATCTGGTGTGTTCAGAGGTTTTCTCTCATGATATTTTCTTTAATCGCTTTGTGATCAGTAAAGATAAGTTACTATACAAAATGGCATTAAAGACGTCAGTTAAAATTTGATTCCTTGTAAATTTATATTCTTCTTATAAGTATTCTTTAGTCACGACTTACGGGTGATATTGGTGTACATAAGGTCTTCTCGCTGTTCCCTGTCTTCATTTTGCTTTGGTATCCTGTAGTGTGGCATTCTGGCTACACAGTCCATCTCAAAAGTTACTTTTGTACCACTTAAACGCGCTAGTTAAGTAAATGACACCAAGTTCTTTTCTATTATTTATGTACATCTGTAAACACTTGTACACGTACCTTAGGAACCTCATCCGTTAGACGTTAGACGTTTGTCAGTTGAAGCCGAGATTTCGAGTACTCCATTAATAGTCTATTACGTGAGGCATAACAAGGGGCCTATCTGCCGATTTTGAGTTAGTGTCCATGTAATTTTTTGATTCCTTTTGCTATCGCTTCCTAAAAGGTCTAGAACCTAACAAAGTTAAGGAAAGAGTTGACACGCTCTCACCCATAAAGAGTTGAAAACTACCCCTAAAAGGTTGAAAATATGAAACGACGCGAGGATGCATTTTGAAGCCATGAAATTAGGTACTTATAGGTTTTTGGGGGTTGGTGATTACGATTCAGACGTCCAAAATTATATTCGACGCAAAGCATAGTTTTGGAAGGGTTGAATCTGACTATAATCAGGGGGGTGTAAGTATTAAACTTCGCGAGAATGCCGGTCAAAGCCTCGAAAATGAGTACCTATAGGTTTTTGGGGATGCTGATTACGATTTTGACGTCAAGGACGTAATGGTTAGACTTGAGAGGGTTGAAAACCACCCCTAAAGGGCTGAAAACGTGAAACAACTTGAGGATGTACTTTAAAGTCCTGAAATTGGGTACATTCAAAATTCAAAAGTTCAAAATTCAGTCGAAAAAATATATATTTCATCCATACTTATAAAATTTAATCAAAGAAAAGTTGAACCATGAACATTATATTATTTTATTAAATTAAATATTCGATTGATATAACGAACCAGCAGTACAGACAGTGACAAATTGCAACAGATATTGTTTTGTTTACAATAGACGTTAAAAAAATAAAAATAATACTTAATTCTATTGTTAATTTGAAAAAAGTTTAGTTTAGTATAAATTAATAGGCTCTCAGGACCGCTCCCGAACATATAACGTACGATAACAAAATCTAACCGTTGGAGGACGTTTACATTTTTGGTCATAACACGGTCAATATTTAAGAAAAAAATTTCCATAAAAATTCATTTTGTAGGAAATTTAAAGAGCTACAGCTATTGTCCTATGCACTATAGTAAAAAAAAACCTACTGTACACTAGATATTTCGCCTAGAAGTCAAAAATGTTTTACACGATGTCGGCAAAATACACCTTTAAACTGCTTTAAGTCATCGAGTTTTAGTCATAAACGAATGAAAAAAAATTTAAAAGTTTTGTTTTTCTATGAGGTTTATTTGTAACTCATAACAATTTTTCGATAAAACGCATCGTTACTAAGATATTTAATAAAAAAGCCGAATTTTGGCGAAAATCCAAAACTTGAATTTTCTTAAAACGTTACGTGTTACTGTACAGCAATACATATATGGTTCAAGAAAATTGAGAACATTGCTAATATAATAGAAAACTGAAAACTACAGTATCTCGGCTTAATATGCATATTTGACAAAATGACGGACATCCCATTTTAAATTTCTTGCAAAAAATTTGCAGAAATTATGATATTTTCCTACATAACTTCATAATGTTTTAAGCTACACAAATAATTAACCCAGAGTTTTTAGGAAATTTACAGGGCTTTCATCTGATACTAATTTTGTTACGGCGAACAATTTTTTACTGAGATATATCAGTTTTAAGCACGTAATTTGATCAAAAACCGGTGAGTTGCCATCTTGTTTTGTCTGTGTCTCGAGAACCATTTGACATAAGGAAACCAAACAATGTGGAAAATGTTCATCTGGTAATATGCTTTAAGTTTGAGTTATACAAATGTTTCGCAAAAATGGCGTCGTTTTTGAGTTATTTGCAAATTAATTTTAAAAAACGCGTTTTTGTTTCAAAACTTTGAATCCTTGTAACTCGCAAACAACGCATTTTTTTCGAAAAAGTGTATACCTCCTTTTTGCTTATAATTTAATTCTCTATCGGGTCACGGGGTTAATTAGATTTTGTTTTTTTCACCACCGAAAAAGGGGTGAAAACAACCCCTAAATTTAAGAGCGGCCAAAAAATTTCCTAACCCTTTATGAAGATTTTGCAAAAAAAATCAGAAGGATTCATGGACACTAACTCAAAATCGGCAGAAAATTCCTCATGTAATAGACCTCGTATAATATCTTAGTAGTAGTGACGTGCCGTGGTTATATCGAAAAGTAAACACCACGGCCACTTAAATTTATTTTCCGTGCGTTCGGCGCGCTATCGCGGTTTGTTCGATGCCCGCGTTGATAGCGGGATGCAAGCTGTCCGCTGCTACCGTTGAGTGGTGACGTCATTGGGCAGGCAGTGGTTTTCGTTTATTAATGAAATTTAGTTAGCTGCGTCGGTGTTTCTATAAGTTAACGTCGCGACGTGCGTCGATCTCTTTTTCTCGTTCAACCTCGGGGGCGGCTGGATTGTGATGGCGTAATTCTGTACTTCACTATGCTTAGATAAACTTCATAAAGAGCTTCAGGTTTCTCCGCCTAGTCGAGGGGAAAGAGGTCCAGGTCATGGGCACGCTTCATGTACGCCCATCCGCAGAGCCTGCGTAAGAAAACCCCCAACGCCGTCACCCCATCCGGCCTCGTCTTTCACACACCTCGAAAATGCAGGAACGTCTGTAGTGCCCGCCGAAAGATCAGGTGGGAAAATTCCATTATGTAACTGAAATCACACTAGAAGTGCTCAGCAGATTGTCGGGCAACACACACGCTAAAATCTATACCTCAATATTAAACTCATGTTTAACATTACTGAACATGTTTAGTGAAAACATGATGAAGTGTGGACATTACTGACTGGGTTATAAGTAGCTTATAAGCATTTGTGCTTTGATTTGTATAGAGTCATGGGTTACCTTTCAATTATTTAAATATTTCATTCTATTCCTGTGAAAAGACAAAACAGTTTAAAACTTTTTTTAACAGTATTCTGAGCTTAAGAAAATGTGATACTCGCAGAGTGCTTGCATCTGCCTGCCATATGACCGGTGACCCTGCATGTTTCTATTTGTTCTTTGATTTTTCAAAATTTAAAATTTTTCTTTATTGGTTATTTTGCTGGTTCAGTTTTATTATTCAAAATTAATTTTATTCCGTTAATTTCTCTACTTATTTAATTTACACCTTATTTTATCTAATTAACTTAACACTTAACTTAATATGCAATACTTAATTTTTATTTCAACTACTAGTTTACTTTAATTGGATTCATTAACTGATTAGTTTAAATTAATTACCTTTTTTTTAATTAACAATTTAAACCTCAGTTACTGTGATCACGGTTTCAGTTGATGTGATTAATCCTAGTGATGGGGAACAGGTAGATGTAAGTACTGCGACACACTGGAGTTATGTTTCTTTAAATTTAATTATTAATCATTATTCTTCTAATTATCAATTATTATTGTATTATTTAATTATCATGGATTGTTTGCTCCAGACATTTATACTTATTATGTGTTCATAAATAGTTCCTGCATTACTCATGCAATATAAACTGTTATAAAATAGAGGAAGTAAAAGTCAGAATTATAATACTAATAAATTCAGTAGGTTGGCATGCCATTGTTATATTTGTAGAAAATACTTTAACATATTTCATGTAATTACTCCACCAAGTGACTGCAAATAATGTGACACATTTTGTGAATTAAACCATTATGTGAAATTTAAAGAAAGAGCTGAATGGAACTCTGTTATCAAGAAACTTAAAGAAAAAAAAAAGAAAGGTTGTAAACTATTGTTAAAAAAAAGACTTAAATAAATCTTGTCACTGTTACTGTTGATCAGCTGTTTTCTTGCAAGACCTGTCACTAGGGCTCAGCACATTTTATTTCCAATCTAGGCCACTTGCCTAGTCGTAAATATTAAGTTACGCCTCCCCCGGAGAAAAAACAAAAATTATTTTTTTTTTGTGATTAGAAAAGGTGGGTGGAAAATTATTCTGGGTACAAGGGGGCGTTTCAGTGAAGTGTGTGAAAAATTTAGAGTTGACGGGTGACACCATAGACGATGCATTTGTTGCATATATCAAAGTCTAGTGTTATTTGTTATATACTTTATTGTTTCGTACTGTGTAGGGCGCGATAGCGTACGTTTTGTGTGGCCTCTTTGTACGCAATAAGACGACACACATTTTATTGGTTTATACATTTTTCATGCCACTAGTACGTAGTTACGTGCGATTTTTTAATGAAAGTAATAATAAGTAATACTGAAAAATAATAATAAGTAACAAGAGTTGCATGTGGATGAAGCTAGTTTTTCTATCGGGTCGCCTGTTTCTTGATGTTCATTACTGTTCATTTGAAAAGGAGTATGCATTAGTTCCAGTCATTTCATTATTTTTATTCAAAAATAGGTAACAGTTTCGACCAAAGCTTGAAACAATGAGAAACACTCCAAAGGATGCAGTGCCAGTCTCTCTCTTCCAGTTCAAATACACGTTCTTATACAATATTTTTTCAATATAGTTACGGATATTCAAGGTGCATGTGTAAAGGTGTGTCCGACAGAACAAGTTGATAATGTAAACGTTCCCGCGAGCGGTATTTCGTGGAGAAATGCTCTGTGAACTCATTACGAACTTCTTCGGCAGGTTTCGGATGATTTTGCCTTTTTATAGTCTAGATGTAACAAGTTACTGCCAGGCATGGCATTCTTCACGTCATATGCCATTTTCTGTATAGTCTGTTTGTTCGTCTTCTTTGTTGTATGTCGCTAGGGGTGCACCTCTGTACAGACTCTTCCCTCTCATCCTCTCGTTTGACGATCCAATCTCTAATCCACATACTTCCCTTTTTTTCGTGTTTTTCTCTCATCCAGTAATGTACGGCGAGTAGTGCGGCAGCAAGTTTCACACTTTTGTATCGTGGCGTGGCTGAGAACTTACTGAAGAGTGCTCGGCGGGAAAACGTTGCGACAGCACAACTTGCCCAAACGTACTATCTAGTGTAAACGTACATGTTTTGAGAACAAATTGCGACATTAGCTCGCGCAAGCACTTGCTGAACACTTGCACTTCCTCTCGGGGTAAAAATTGCGTCTCTCAATGTAAACACAATCTACAATGCTTGCCCCTTTACTGTCTCAATTTTCTCCCCAGTGTAAACGTACCTTTAGAGCGTGGCGAGTGTGATTTTATTCCACGCTCATATAGACAGAAAAATCTCGTGACAAATTAATACATAAATTTGTATTAATTTTTTACTGCATCAAAAATAGTAACATACATATACATAAATATTCTGCTAATACAGTACCGAAATTAATTTTTGTTAGTCTTATATATAGTATCTGTTATATGTTTTTTTCGTTGCTCTTTTTTCGTAGACATAATGTATGTAGCCTATATTTAGTTTTGTAAGCATCTGTTTTGAGTGGTCTTAAGGTATTATGAAATTATGTATTTTTCAAATAGTGCCAAGTTTCCTCGTCCTTTTTATTTTGTCTATTTAGTTTTGTTTATTAAGCCGTACTATTTGTCGTATAAGTATATGTTATATATTGGGCAATATATCCTGAGTACGTTTGTCAGTATATTCATTAATGTTTTGTATAGCTTCTTGTTGTGTTTTAGTTGCAGCATTTTCACTTTTATCTATGTATCTTATAGCTTTTTATTTTTATATTACAATCTACTTTTCTTGTTTCCGAATTACGTTCTTCAAGCGAGTTCGTGTATCAAAAAAATCTCTCTTTTTGTCGTGCGATATTATAGTGATATCTTAGTAGTCTCCCCTCTCTTGAATACCTTTTTCTTCTCAATATAATTTTTGACATACCATTCTTTGCACTTGTAGTGTGAGCAAGACAATGATGTAACGCCCGTTTGTGCCTTCCAGATGGTGGTCGATTATTCTCAGGATCTGGGTCGGCCCCATGGCGTTACTGCGACACTCCGGCGAAATATAAATATAGTGTTTTGAAAGCTCCCAGCCGGTTAGTTGTAAGATGAGATTCAGTGTGGTTATTGGACAGTGGTAGTTTGTGAATTATAGTGTGAAGACATCTGTAACAAGTGACTTGCATTATTTACTGCGACTGTGTTAAATAGGTAATATTATTGAGTGTTATATACGATGTAAGATAGTAACTTGTCTTGACCGACGGACCTAACGTACATTCGTATTCGGTAACAGATTAAGAGTTACTATTTTGCACTTATGACGAACATAGCGTCCGTCCGCGTCTACTGTTCAATTAACAAAAAATTAGAAACTCGCGTCGCCAACGGACAGAGCGTCCCGCCGCGACTGAAGACTGATTGAGAAGAAGATTATTTATAATCGAGCATCGTACAGCACCGGTTGAGACAGAATTCTGCCGGTTTGAAATTGCTCGGTGGCGTCAGTTCTCCCACTCTCGTCCAATTTCATATTTTCGCACATTTCTGCCAATGGCAGAGTCTAATGTGACTACAGGGTGCTCTAACGATGGATGATTTAATTACACATGTCCAACGTAATTTCCATCGTAATCCGTGTAATTACTACGCACTTAAAATTGCACTGAATTCACACTGCACGTCCTTTTCACGCCGTTTTCTCACTACACGTGCGTATTAATTTTATACACATTTTGGAGTCTTTGAATGTTTCTACCATCTATGGTTTTCGTATAATTAAATAAAACTGTAATTTGACAATTATTCAGGGTGAGATTGCGAACTTTCATGCTCGAGCTGGCCTCACTCACACACATCACTTACTACTGTACACACTCCCAACGACAGTTGTGTGAGTGTTCAGGTCAGCGCCTGCCTGTCTACATTCCGTATTTTTAACATAAACCAAGCTTTCAATCTCATACCTGCTTATTTATTAAATATTTATAAATTTAATTTAAATATTTATTTTATCTATTAAATGCACAGTACAGCATACGAGTGTACTGTCGCATTAGACTTTTCATTTTAACGGTTCTTTTTAAATTCTTGTATTTTATTATGTCAATCTCCCCCAAGATTTTTGGAGACCTTCTATATTACCACCTTTTCAATGGTGCTAACATCTATGAGTGTAGCTGTTTTAGCGTCCAAGCTTCGGCGCTGTACGAGAAGAAGTAACTGCAACTTTCGGATTTTAAATCGTAAGCAGATATCTTTCGTTCGTCGGAAGAAAGACATGAAGTTTAATAATTAGTTACGATGATGGTGATTTTGATTATAGTTATATTTTAAGCTAATCAATAACCTTCAGCACGCTCACACATCCACGCGCACATGCACGCAGAAATTGTCAACTTTTTAACCATTACGTGAAATGTAAAAAAATATTTAAAATGCAATAGTAATAACGAGTACCGCGCGGCAGTATGTAAAGGCTGGTCGGTCGTGAATTCGATCGGGAATGGTCAGTAACGACCTTGGTGTGTAACATTCCTGCGGACGCCTGGGTCACGTCTCTATATATAGCAGTACATACGGCGTCTTGTATGATTACATATTGTTCGTATGTATACGTTAGGTGAGAACAAGACTATAGGTAACGAGCAGCGTGGCTTGCCAGCGTCATTAACTAGCGGGCAGGCAGCCGCTCACTCTCACCTTCTCCGCTATGGCTGAATTCCAGAAACTGAATTATTGCAACAAGTGCTTGTTGCTGTTGCAACTGCTGCTATTCAAATAAAGGTAAACAGCAACACAACAGCTGCGATGAACAAAAAAATAACCCTAGTGTTATTTATTGCCTTGCCCGTACAGTACAAATACAATTTTCTTCTTCATCTTCTTCTCAAGGCCGACACAGGTTATTATATTTTTATTGACGCACATTTATTGATAAATACTTAAATAATAATAATATTGCCACTTTTGTGTTTGTTACTGCCACGTTTTTGTAAATCTCTAACTACGTGGATTGAATTTTATTATGGTGGACTAGCCAATCTCCTAGTGAATATTTCAATCGTTACGTGTCAGCAGTACGTGTGCGCGTTTCTGGCGCTGACATTATGTGTGTATGCCACAGGGTTATTTCGTAGGGGCTGCCAATCGGATAATAATCACCCAGTTTCCGTTTGATGTTTGATATTGTCTCCCATGGTATTTTCGAAATTATTTTTAAATGACCGATGTTTTCCATTAAAGCCGTAGAAATATAACGAATGGGATGGACATCGGAATAAAAAGAGAGGAAGTTGAGGAAGTATCCTTATTTGGTTATCTGGTGAGAAACACGATGGTTGGATGGTTAATGGAGAACAGGAAAAGCAGAATAATGTTGCTTATTAGATATGGTGATGTTTTGCCACATATATGAAGGCATACTGTAAATACTGGTTTTCTCGTTTTGTATTTCACACTTGAAACCAAATTTGTAAGTCATCGTCGTCATCACCTTTCCAGGATTAGGCTATATATTCTGCTACGGTCTCTTATTTCAAGCATTGTTTTACGCGATTGCCTATATTTTTCCCGTTTAGTTCACATTTAAAACTTTTGTGGCAGTCTGTGCCTCTGTGTTTTGAGTATTTTTGTAAAGTTTGTTTTCTTCCCGAACCCATTGTAACCAACATGGTGGGTACACGTTTCTAGAGTTTTATAAAATTTGTACAACTTATAGAATTTTCGTAATCACTTTACTATCGATACCTGTCTACGTTAAACATGGCCTTTGAGTGTTTCAACCGAAATTTTCCCGTATTTGTTCCCGTAAAGGATCCATTCCTATTTGTTACGTTATAAATATTCCTTTTCATGTGTTTGTATCATTCCGTAAACAACGTACACCGCTTGCGCCCTCAGTGTATTCCTAATGGGTAAGTATTCTATTCGTTTTCCACAAATTTTATGACATTAAATCACATCCGTAAACATATTTCAAATCGAATTTATAAGCGACCGACATGAAATACCAGAATGCAGTACAAAAGTAAGATGTTTAGGCGAGCGCAGAGCAGAGACGAATTTTGTTTAGTCACAAAATTCAGAGCAGAGTTTTATAGGGTACGGCAAATCGGGAACGACGTCGAACGATAACGCGAACTGTATATGTGTACGTGTGTCTTCTACAGACAAAAACAGGCTTTGAGCTATGAATAAGAGGGATTTCGGTGTACGCATGTATTTAACTTGCGTTAGTGAACTCCGGTTCCAACATGAATTAATAACAATAATTAAATATGGTTATTTAATGAAAGTTGCATTTTACAAAATATATTTTGCAATTCAGACAATACCGTCGGAAGAATGGTACTTAAACGCGGGGTGTTGGTGTAAGATTGCAAAAAGTGCAGTAATGAGTTACATAAACTAAAGTTAATTACGACCGTAATTAACAAATAATAAGCAATTGTGTTATGTTCAAATAACGTGTAGAAAATGGCGCTTTTAATGCCGCCATTTGCTTAAACGTCGATTCTCCCATTATTGCAAAAACAGACAAAAAATTATGTATTGAAAAGACACGAACAGACCAAAGTGAACATGTTAGAAACAGCATATTTCGATATCTGACATGTCAGAATTACTGTGGACAATAAATACCTCCAACAATTTTTAAGGGGGGGACAGACGCTAATAACTTTCTTACGGGGACACTATGTCGGTTTGATTAGCGACAGAGAATCGGCATCGGCGGCAGCATCATCATCATCAAACAGTAAATAGAACGTACCATGATCGACGAAGGAGCATCATCGCCATCATCATCACACAAGACAACTAACGCATCGTCCACACACACACACACACACACATCTTCGCAGCTTCGCAACGGTAACTCAGCTAATGCACAGGTAACAAACAAACAATTACTATTTTTAAACAAAGAAAGAACAATAAGAACTGAAGTATGAATCAGTGTGAAAATGTGAAAAGTGTAAATAGTCAAAGTAAAATAAGTAGTATGGACTTTAAATTTTATTAAAAACTAGCAGGTACCCGCGGCTTCCCACGCGAATATTTGTATATGATTGTTGTGGTAACTGTCGAGTTTGTAGTTTGTAACCCAGTCTGAGGATCGACTAATTTTAATGTAAAACGATAACCATCTTCTCCTCTGCAAAACATTAAAGGGTACTGTAAAGCATCATAAGCTCGATGTGTTTCTGCATTTCGATGTAGCGTATGATCCCTCGCACGGATTATTATATCGAGTTTATCGCATTCCTGGTTAACTAAAACTACTGCCACCTCATTAGTTGTCGGTGCATTGTAGCGACCCCTGTGCTCTTCATTATTTTCTGTTCGATCAGCATGAATCACAATATTGTACTGATTATTATTCGCAGATGTTACAAATTCAAACGCACTTTTCAGTTCACTAACATATGGGTTGATTGCGTGAAGTAAATTTTGAAGTTCTGTTACTAATGGCTTATCCATGTTACGAATATGATCCATTCTTGTTTCAGATTGCTGTAAATAATCAGCTATGAAATACACCTATAGAAATTTTGGTACTTCGTTTTGTGTGGGGAGTAATGATCCCATGAGGTGATATACTTGCCCTTGAATTTTGAAAGTAGGGATGAAGCTCCCTTCGACTATTTCATTGGCTCCGAATGATGTAAATTGAAAACTGAATTGTACGCTCTTAATGCATTCAAAAATTTTTTCGATAAAAGATGTTCTCCATTTAATAATGATTTTAACGGTTTTTGGAGGAGGAAGTATGGGATCTAATCGCATTTTTCCTGCAGAGCAACATAATCCATGTGATTCATTTTTCCACTTTAAAGCTTTGCAATGAGGGCAAACCATACTCGGTAACCCGATATCTGTTTCATTCGCGTAGTTAATAACTGGATTATAATTGAAACCACTATTTAATTTTGCATTCCATCGTAAAGTAGGACCTCGTGATCTGAGAGTCGCTTGCCTGCGTCTTTGTGCCGCTAATCTATTTTCACGATTCGTAGGACTTTCAACCCGTGAGAATTCTTCTAATCCAGATCTTTCTGAAGAGTTTCCAGGAGCTGATTGCATTTCGACTCCTTCGACGTCATTTTCAGATGCTCTAAGACGCCTCTTTCTTTCCGCAACAGCAGTAGATCTTCCTAAACATGATCGTCTTTTTGGCATTGCAAAGCTACAAAAAGGGAAATGTATTTATTTGATCTATACTAATAAATCTCTAAGGAGCAATTAATAATTTATACAATACAATACATATTGCGCATATTACTTACCGATGACGTAAAATTAACGAAAAAAGGCACTGATACTACATCACTGACGCTCATCGCATAATTCTCGATGAAGTAGGTTAAGTATAATTCTCGACAATTAATTATTCGTACTGCACATAGGCCTACTGAATATTCAAATGTCAAAGAGTATGGTTTGTCAGAATCAACGTGTACTATATAATCAATGTTACAATATAATCAAACAATGAACTATTGTATTGTTTATATGAATTCCATATGCTGATAAGAATTCCATATCCCTACTAAAATGTAAATATTCAAATGGACTAACTGATATCAATATACTTATGTATACACTATTTGTATTATTCTATACGAATAAACATTTCATCTAATTGTGTTACTGCATGTTTGTAAATATCTACTAAATTATCAAATTTTGATTTTACGTATCGAGAAAACATGAATGATGAATCTATTGCTTCGCACTTTTTGGATATTCATAACTTACAATATAAGAATATTATTAATATAGATGTACCATTAGCAATTTACCAACTCGACAGTTACCACAACAATCATATACAAATATTCGCGATCGAAGCCGCGGATTTAAAAAAATGAGTTTTTTTGCAATAATTTCGGTTCTTTTTAACCTATCGTTATTCGCGATCGAAGCAGCGGGTTTAAAAAAATGCGTTTTTTTGCAATAACTTCGGTTCTTTTTAACCTATCGTTATCAAATAAAGTGGAAAACCTTCCGTTGGGTACCTGCTATCAGCGTGCAACGTTTCATTGAAATCGGTTCAGTGGATTCTGAGATTACCGCGGACAAACGTAGACCCCCCTAGAGATTTATTATGTAGAAGAAAAAGATAAGTTTTCTACAAAAATATTAGTAGTAGACTTTCAGTTTAATAAATATAAAACTACTTTTGTAAATGATTTTCTATTATTAAAAAATGTTAATAGTGATTTAAAGTTGAGACTTGCCAGACATCCTAGCAATTTAAATAATTTTATAATTTGTTTTTCATATGTGTTTTTTATGTCTTGATTATTTATGTGTTTTTTATGCCATTATAGTGTGTTACATATAAAAGATGTAATTTGTTGTCATTGTATGTTCTTATAAAAGCTGAATTCACATTTTTAATAATTAATTATTTTTTAGCCAAATAATGAATAAATCGAACATATACTCTTTTTCAGTATTTTAATTAGCTGTTTTCATCGCATTAACGTCGCACTCCTCTTTATAAAAAAAAGTTTATTGTGGAACAGTTATATTTAAGTACAATTATACTTATTGCAACGTACACACAAAATTGTACGACCTAGCCTGTGGTTTACAGAATTGCGTTGGGTATAAGCACAGACTTGTATCCATATTAATAGTATTTCTAACGTTGCAATATGTGTGTGTGTGTGTGTGTGTGTGTGTGTGTGTGTGTGCAGTATTTCTTTGGCACATGACAGTTCAGTATTTCTAAAATGGTTTGCAACTATCGTATTGTTACGACATCACAGAGCATGTTTATCGAATGTTCCAGAGGGATCTGGAATGTAACGCGTGTGGCGTACGTGCTTGTCGACGCATTTGCTAGATGGTGCGAGAATTTGCGCGTCCGCTCTCAGTGCTTGTCGACGCATTTGCTAGATGGTGCGAGAATTTGCGCGTCCGCTCTCACTGTGTCAAGGGCGCAAGCAATTACGTCATAGTTTAGAGGTAATACATAGTATATGGAATCGTCTAGATTTTCGGCGGACTATAAATACCAGTACTCAACGACGTTCAGTTCAGTATTAGTCGCGATAAATTACAGTGCGGTTCGAGAGTTATTGTCGGGCGAAATTACTGTGTGCGTTCAAGTGGTTATTAGTTAAGTGTGTGTTTTATAATCGGACGGTATATTGTAATACAATTGTGTTTTAATATTATTTGACATTTATTTGCGTGTGAACAATTTTTATTTGATTTGTTATAAGAGACTGTGTTGTTAATTACGAACTGTTTAACTGTGAAAATTAAAGCTGGTGGTTAGTGACTTAATTGGTATCTTGTAATTTGTTTTCCACTATACCTACGACGATCAAGTAGACCGTCGTAACAGTGGTGTCAGAAGTGGGATAAAACGGTTAACAGTGGAAACAGTGGACACTTTGTACAAGACGAGTGTGATTCGTAATTAATCGGTAAACATGGCTCCCAGTCAGATGATGGAAGCTTTACAAACACTGCTGCGGCAGATACAGAAATAAGCAGAAAAACGACAGGATGAAAAACGCAGGCAGGAAAGAGAAGAGGCTGAGGAACGTCAGGAAGCACTAATGCTAGAAACAGAAGAAAGACAAAAAGAAGAACGGAAGCGTGAGACAGAAGACATCGAGGAGTTAATACAGGAGCAAAAGCAGACACAAGAACAAACCGCTGCAGAGTTGGGTCTCCTACGAGGTGAGCTTAATAAACAAGTTACTAAAATATCGGAGGTACAAGAATCAATGACATTAAAAATAGATGAAGTAGAAAAATCTGTTTCGATTGTTGAAGAATCGATGTCTACAAAAATATCTGTTATAGAAGAATCTGTGTCAAATAAAATATCTGCAGTAGAAAACTCAGTGGCAAATATAAAAGAGCAAATTAAAAATGAAGTTGAACAGTTCATGAAAATACAACCAAAACAAATTTCTGAACAGATTGTACCAATGATAAAGACAGAAAAAGACATAAGTCAACAGAGAAAGTAACTTTGCCTGCAGCAGGGACAGTTCATATCAAAGCTCCAACCTTTGACGGAAGCAGTCACTAGGCAACGTACCTCCGCCAATTTGAAGCTGCTGCATGCGCAAATAATAATTGGACAGAGAAAGACAAGGCTGTTTCATTCGTTCTTGCATTAAAAGGACCTGCGGCAGAATTACCACAGAAAGTGCCACCTGACAGCCAAAACACCTATGCCGAATTGATAAAAGCTCTAGAATTACGGTATGGTGATAAACATTTGAGAGATGTGTACTGCACCCAGCTGAGAGCAAGGCAACAGCATTCCGGGGAGAGCCTTCAAGAGTTTGAAGCAAGTATCGACAGACTAATTAGACTGGCGTATCCTGAAGCGACAGACGATTTCCGAACGAGTTTTGCGATGCAGACATTTACTGCCGGTGTCCGAGATAACGAACTACAGCAAGTGTTACGAATGGCAAGACACCAGAACAGTGCGGACGCTCTGGTACATGCTTTGCAATTTGAGGTCTCCAAATCAGCGTCTGGTTGGATAAGTCATAAAGTGCGCATGCTAAAAGATCGCGACGGCACAGACGATGAGGAAGAAGAACAAGGAACAGAGACTCGACGGTCGGCGCCACAGAATAAAATAAGAAAGGATGGAAGACCGAAATGTTATAGATGTGGGAAACGTGGACATCTACAACGAGATTGTCGGGTTAGAATTCAACAGCAGGGAAACGAGTAGTCGGTACAACGGGGCGTGTGCTGACTAACTGGAGGAACGAAGCCCCTAGACAATACGCAATTTCTACACTTCAGAAAAACAGTGTGAGCTTGGTAGTTACCGGATTTGTTCAAGAAACGTCAACCTCGATTAGAGTTGACACAGGCGCAACAGTTTCTATTGTGCGCCCCGACGTGGTGAAATATCTCAAGCCAATCTGGTGCTCTTGCAGCTTGCGGACAGCTAGTGGACGCCCTGGAAAAGTGGAGATACACCTACGCCTAGGTCGACTTGAGTTTAATCATCAAGTACTTGTTGCAGACATTGTGGATGAAGCAGTTCTTGGTGTGGACGTTATGAACGCATACGGATTTATAGTCGACTTCAAAAACAATGTCTTGAGAATTGGAAGCGAAGAGGAAATGCTATCAACAATGACGACAGCAGAAAAATCGATGGACGTCATAAACCAAGTTGCCGTAACTGTTCCGCCAAACTCCGAAAAGATCATCATGGTTAGAACCGAGGTAGATACTAGGGGCAACCAGTGCTTTATATTGGAACCCCAGGTAGGCAGCACATCGGGCATACTAATTTCCAGAAGTTTAGTGAAACCGGAAATGTACCAATTAGAGTGGCGAATATTCTGGATCAAGCTGTCACTTTACAAAGCAATACACTCCTAGGAAAATTGACTCCTGTGGCCTGGGTAGCCGGAATGACGCAACGAAGATCCAGTGCTTCGGATAATTCCGAATTATCAGAGGAACTGCAGGAATAATTCAAGAGATCTTCTAACGACCTCTCCAGTGGTTAGGTAAAAGAACTCAGACGGTTTTTACATGAATTTAAAGATTCTTTTGCAGTTCGGGGACAGTCACTGTGAAGAACCTCTCTTGTACAACAGCGCATCAATACCGGGGACACAACGCCAACCTCCTCGAAGGCCTCCGTTATCTAAGCAAGAGGAAATGTCTCGGTTAGTACAGGACATGTTGACAGAGGGAGTAATCGAACCTTCGTCAAGTGCTTGGGCTTCTCCTGTAGTGCTGGTAGCAAAGAAGGATGGTGGATTGCGTTTATGCGTAGACTACCGGAGGTTAAATGACGTTACAAAGAAAGATTTCTATCCATTACATCGCGTTGACGAACGCGACACGTTGTCCGGAGCATAGTGGTTTTCCACATTGGACCTGAAGAGTGGATATTGGCAAGTGGGTTGGGTCTTCATCAAGAAGACAAGGAAAAGACCGCTTTCTCGACCCAAGTGGCTTATTCCAATTTAACATAATGCCGTTTGGACTCTGTAATGCACCGGCAAAATGTGAAAGATTGATGGATCTGGTACTCTGAGGCCTGACGTGGAAAACTTGCCTTGGTTACTTAGACGATGTCATAGTCATCGGGAAGACTTTCAAAGACCATTTGGAAAACCTTAAGGAGGTTCTAACTAGAATTCACGGTGCCCAACTGAAGCTGAGCCCGAAGAAGTGTTCTCTATTCCAGAAGGAAGTACAGTATCTGGGCCATCTGGTTTCGGCAGCGGGTGTTAGCATGGATTCTAATAAAGTAGACACCGTAAGAGACTGGCCAGTGCCGAAGAGTAGACACGAAGTTCGGAGTTTCCTTTATTTGCGTGTGAACAATTTTTATTTGATTTGTTATAAGAGACTGTGTTGTAAATTACGAACCGTTTAACTGTGAAAATTAAAGCTGGTTGATTAGTGATTTAATTGGTGTCTTGTAATTTTTGTTTTCCACTGTACCTACGACGATCAAGTAGACCGTCGTAACAGTATTTATTTGTTTTGTTACGGATGGCACGTACGTATTATGTGTGGCACATAGGTAGGTGTAGTATGGTTTATAGTTTTCTCCTCCGTTGCGGGTTCGAATCCTGCAGCAGATGTGGAAAATGTTCACAAGAATGTTGATGGCATGGGCAAGTGCGATACGTGGCGGCTCTTGTCAAAGAAAATCCAGATTTGTGGGTGGGGAAATACTGCGTCCCTGCTACCAATTTCTTCCCCATAAAGGGGCCGTTTGCCAGATCTAGATCCGTGTTGGCATCCTGAGCGTTATTAGTGATAAATTAACATGGCAGTACTTCGTTATGTTGGTGTTTTTAATATAAAGTGTAAGGTATTAAGAAAGGAGATAGTAATAACTAAAGTATGAAACGAGTCTGTGACATTTTGTCTGTGGTAGAAGGGGAAACGTTTGAGTCGTGATAGAAATGAAAACTGACAATTTACGCATGCGTATGTCGTGGATAGATGGATAGTATGTGTATTGTATGCTCTGAAGATAGAATGAACCGAATGAACAGAACTTTACGGAATACCGGACAATTAACTTTTTCAGTAGACTGTTTAGTCTGGACTAATATCATACTGAAGATGTCAATTGGTGTTATAACCGAAATGTTTGGCTAAAATTAACAGCGGATCACGGCGGGCTCTGGGCGGAATTACGGGCCCCTTAAAGTTGTCCACAGACTCTTAGTATTGTAAGTCTGAGTCAAAATATGCCATGTCGAGCTGTATTTGAAAATAACATATAATAAAATTACGTAGCACGGAATAGAAGCGGTCAGTTAGACGAAGCAAAAATAGGAGATAGTCACATTCGGAATGTGGCAAGTACTGCTGAACTGGATGCATAAAGGAACAAGTTTGTGAACCAGTTGTGGTCTCTCTCTCTCTCTCTCTCTCTCTCTCTCTCTCTCTCTCTCTCTCTCTCTCTCCCTCCCTCCCTCCCTCCCTCCCCCCTCCCTCCCCTCTCTCCCTTCTCCATCTCTCTCATACTCACACACCCAATGTCACTCCCTTTTGTTTTTCTCGCTCATATAACACACCCATAATAATTGCTGTGTATGTATGATGTGTGCTAATGCGCTCGCTCGTTCATGAGGATTTTATTTCGGTAATCAGGTTTTTACAGTTGAAGGCAACCGTAAAAGGCAAGAACAACGCACGGATATTACTGAAGTCTAATGTCGATGCTGATATACGTATTATACGACTGTCGTTGCAGAATAAAAAATTCGAAAGATGCCATCACACTGCTTTTTACGTTTTAATCATTTTCTATATATAATTGCTTCGGTGGCGCATACAGCATTTTACTAATAAACAGATAAACACACATAATGTAAAAATGATTATAAAATATTTTTGTAGAGTGTAGTATATATTATATTCAAAGTTTACTGCATATGATTACTACTTTCATTACCTACCATGTTATGATAATTAGGTACCTTTAACAATTTTACTCTCGAAGAGACACACCGTTGTTAAACTTTTGACATTTGACGTCTTAGCTAGTATTATTTTATTGTTACTAAGTGTATTATTAGATAGACGCACACGATATTAATCACATTTTGATATTTATAATGTCGAAGGCTCTAGGTCATAGTATTTTGTAGGTGTGCCATTGCCAGCGCTTTTTAAAATTTGGTTGTTTGTTAAAATACAGTTACAAAATGCTGCATAGTCAGCTGGGAAATTATAGCAAATTTAAGTACTAGCAGTCATATGTTAACATCTAGCCTGCTGTTGTCGTCAGATCATTTTTACTGCGTTGGTATAGTAAAAGGTTATGACGAAAAAATGGTATGTTTTTCCATTCTTTCTTTTTGTCTCCATCATCAAAACAAAGACTCGTTCTTTACAATATTTGAAACCCAGGACAAATCAGCGTCCCGGTAGGCTATTCCCGGCACATTCAGAGAAGCGTTTAGAATTCGACATCTGGTCACTGCAAGGCTGACGTGTTAGTCTTTAAGGCTGTCTTGAGAAACGCCTTCTACAGCAAGTTAGAATAACATTACTACGTACATAAAAAGCACAGACAGTATACGTAATAAAAACACAGTCAAAATTTCTCATGAAATAACTACAATAATGAAAACCTACACAAACACAGTCATAAAGTTTTCTTGTATATATGAATTAAAAAGTAAATTGGTGTCAACAATAAATGCGGAAGAAAGAACTGAACACTTATAATTCATTAAACCACAATACAGTCCATATGCTTTTTGTTAACTTTTGTTAGCTGTGCTTTTTTGCTTGTAGTAAAGTTATTATAGTTTTTAATTGAGGTCTTACATTTTATAAGTTCTAAACGTGAACAATCAGGGGACGGAAATTATTAGACAATTGGACTCTTTGGCAAGCAGTTTTAAGGAAATTCTAATGCACTGCCAAACCATTCAGCATAAGGCACAAGAGTCCCGTAAGAGTTAAAACATTTCACAACATTATACAAATAGATACGTATGTACAGAGTTGTGTATTTCCGTGGTTCCAATGCCTTTCTTCCAGTCAAGTTTCTGTAGATAATAAAGCAGGTGCGCTAATGTGCTCACCGGGCATTTATTCCGGTAATCAGGTTTTCGCAGTTGAAACGGCTACGTGCTCAGAGCGCCCGTGCTCTGAGCGCCAACGCTAAAATCGTGCTCTGAGCGCCGATACTGATAAGCCCATGTTCTGTGCGCCGAGCTTATCTGTCCATAATTAGACGCGGTAACACGTGGTTGCATATCTGTCTGTCCGTTCTTCTTCAACTCCGTAGTCAACATTAGCGGTCCTATGTACAATCATTGGTAAAACTCCCGGAGCTGCAGAACTATCTAACTGTTTTGAACGAAATACGTTTATTATTAAGTTAGTTAAATTTCAATATTAGAAAGTTTCTTATATTATCAGAAAAATTATGAAAACGCAACTACGCTATTATTTTATTAGTAACATAACAATTTAAAGCAGACAATTATAAGATAAATAATAAAATTTCCGAACTTCTGTATTAGATTTTTAGTTAAATTTTTAACCACAATACCTCAATGACAAATAATTTAGTCATATATTTTCAGTTTATGTATGTTTCTATAGATATCTATAGGTCTACCTCTAACGTTATTCACAGATACTTGTAACTGATAACAAAATATGAGGTTTTTGAGACTTAGTTCACAAATCGTTTTGAAAGCGATTCAAAACGAGTGTTGAGACATGCTAATTCTGTCAAATTAAGTACTACAAATTGAAAGTACAGACTACAGATACAGATTTTGTATTTTAACTACAATTCCTCATAACTTTAACCCCAAATAAACTTTTATAATTTTTTAAATTTTGAGTTCTATTTTCGGCCCTTGGTGCTTCTAAACTTAGTTTTTTGTTTTCATGTACCCTTGACACGCTCAGAATGTAATATACTCATTTGAACCCGGTACTGATATTTCTCGTGAAAAAGTAGACTCCATCTAGATCAAAATTCACGTCTTTAATACTACTGTGTCACAACGATTGTCAAACCACAACTAAGGAAAGGTGCGAATAACAAGTTCATCTACGAATCGTATGGTCAGCGGATTTAAGGTATGCGGGTAGATAACCATACAAGTGAGTTTTGTCTTCCTTATCAATCCGCTTACATTGCACATCCTGTGTTTACGCATATATAAAGCTCAGCTCTCTGTCTCATAATTGTATTTTCAATTTCTTAATTACAGTTGTATTTAATCACTTTTTTTATTGTCTCCTCAGATTTGTTCGTCCCAACCAAATGAGAAATCCTGAAATAATAAGTAGGATTATTCGCTAATGATCGATGTCCAAAGGCACCAATACATGCATAATAAAAATTTTCAAAATGAAAGTTCTGAAAAATCTGTAAGGCAATATTCACCCTTTACCGTTAAACAGCAGTAGACCTGAAATACTCAACTTCGGCGGATGTAAGTTATTTTATTTCTCATTGACAGGTACAAACACAAAACACACACACACAGATCTCTGTAGTTATGTGTGATTTATAATTATTAAATAATATTAAAAATACTAAATAAAAATAATAATAAAATTCTTAATTTTAGTGGTGACCGTCGGTCAATAAATATTAACTATGGAAAGTGAGGATCGGTCAATAAATGTTACACAAATTTTACATTGTTTGTATCGACGTTTCGACAATATTTATTGTCATCATTAGAACCTGTGTACGGACAATAGAGAAAAATCAAACACATAACATAACTACCAACCAGAACACCCTACTGCCTTCTAAACATATGTTCTTTTAATTACCTTTACAGGTCAAAAGGACGCTGTACAAATGTCTTCTGGTTTGTGTTTATAAATAGAGTGTGTATTGTAGGCACCTTACAGTTGTAGACAGTCATAATATTGTCTAGTATCAGTTAGTTTCAAAGTAGGTATGAGTAATTAATAATGACACATATTCGATTAGTTTTAAACTCGTTGCAGTTGTCAATCCGCGTCTTTCATATTTTACGCTTACGCAGAGTTTATACCTGTGTGTGGGGGGGGCTAAGACAGTTTTGTTTTACATCGGCAAAATAATAACTCTTCTTACACATTATTTTACTTAAATGGATAGAGATAATTACAATATTCCAAAACCTAATTAATATAGTGTTACAATTTTAATTATTGATAATATAATAATCCCTTAATTACGTTTGTAAATAATTATAGATCCAGTAATCATTGAATGTTTATTGGAATTG
This sequence comes from Magicicada septendecula, assembly GCA_034769895.1. Taxonomy (NCBI): domain Eukaryota; kingdom Metazoa; phylum Arthropoda; class Insecta; order Hemiptera; family Cicadidae; genus Magicicada; species Magicicada septendecula. The sequence continues at coordinate 453,061,349 of CM068368.1, forward strand.
GTGCAAATAGCAATACATGTCTAAAAATGTTATAGCTGAATGCAGATTGTAAGATGTTCAATAACGTATATTATTACTACTAGAATACTAGTAGCACTGAACAAAATTATGTACAAACTACTACTAGAGAATTATGTAGTTCTACTACTAGAGAATTATGTACAAAATAACAGAACTACTGATATTACAAACACAAAATTATGGTAAACAAATCAATCATGTGACAATGGTTATTACTTATTATTTATATTGTTGTAAAATAATATTTACCGAGTACATCGTCTATACAGAGTAATATAGTCTACTGTTAAATTATGCAGACGTCGACATTCACACTCTCTCTCTCTCTCTCTCTCTCTCTCTCTCTCTCTCTCTCTCTCTCTCTCTCTCTCGCTCTCGCTCTCGCTCTCTCTCTCTCTCTCTCTCTCTCTCTCCCCTATCAAAAACACTCAAATCACAATTACGCATATTCCACATATCGTAGGTACAGATAATATTCATGTAGAGTTCTTTACGTTTTAGCAGCCAGGTGGGCCTATACGAATACATCTGCTTCACGCATCTACACATACTAAAACCGACTCTATACTCGTATACACATGAGTGTGTGTGTGTGTGTGTGCGTGCGCGCGCGCGCGCCAGTCAAAGAGAAATAAAATAACTTATATCCGCGGAAGTCTTAAAAGTAGTTGAATACTTCAGGTCTACTGCTGTTTAAAGGGAACTGATAAATATTATTATCTTATTCCTTTACTTTTTTCAGAAGTCTGCAAATTTCACTTTGAAATTTTTTATTATGCCTGTAATAGTGCCTCTGCACATGCATCTTTGGCGAATAATCCTCTTTATTATCTCAGAATTTCTCATTTGGTTGGGACGAAAACATTTGAGAAGAAATAAAAGAATTTGGTTAAACATAACTCTAAATAATAAAGGAGAATACGATTATGAGACGGAGACCTGAGCTGTATATGTGCGTAAACACGGGATGTACAATGGAAGTGGGTTGATACGGCTTAGATAGCCGCGTACCTTAAATTTGCTGACCATATGATTCGTAAATGAGCTTGTTACTTGCACCTTTCCTTAGTTGTAGTTTGACAATCGTTGTGACACTGTAGTATGACTAAATTATTTGTCATTTAGGTATTATGGTTGCAAATTTAACTAAAAACTAACGCAATAGTCCAAAACGTTTAGTATTTATTTTTTGATTGTCTGCTCTACAGTTATGTTACTAATAAAATGGTAGAATAGTTGGGTTTTCGCAATTTTTCTGATAATATGAATAATTGTCCAATATTGGAACAGCGCTCGACCGTAAAAGGCAAAGAACTACGCATGACTATTAACGAAGTCTATTGTATAAAAGTAAGTGTAAAAATCAATATAACATTAGCCGTAAGGTTTAGTGTACCACAAAAGCCTTCCGCAGCAGAGTTTAGTAACTACACATAACTTTACACATAGTAACTACAAAAAAATCTAAAGTGAAATTCAAATGTACTAAGGTATACGTATTGCTAGAAATTGTAGTTGTAGGCACAATAAGAGTAATTTTTCAAGTTAACAGACGCATGCGAGAAATTACTACCATACATAATGTGCTTGTAGGTCTGTTGTCAAAAAATGAATACATCAGATAACCAAACTATATTATAAGTACCGATAGGCACAAAACTACATCGTTATCGTAATTGTCGTCCCAAGTCCTGTTGGATTCTAATCTGTTTCAGAGTACCGTCTATTCATTACTGTTCTGTACCTTAGATTCCCGACTTTTTACTTTTAACTCTTTTTGGTGTTTTAGTTTTGCACTTTCACTTTGTTCTCATTTTTCAGCAATTTCTCTGTAACTAATACTATTAGCTGTTTTGGTGCATTGAAGTGCATAATGGTTTTATATAGGATGCACTACTTATAGTGCATTCGTAAGTTTAATGTTGATCACAGTACCAAGGAATCCTACCTCCACAGTCTGTACACGACGTTTGTCCATTATAAGATTCAGTGCTATATGATACTCTTAGGTGGCTATAGTCTTGTAAAATTTGTACCGATTATACCGGTTAAAATTACAGTTTGTGCTACACTTTGCTGTCTGAATGGTAATATGGAATGTATTGTGGAAACAATCGTATTCTAATGGTAATCGTAGGAAAATGTCACCTAATTCGCTTCCTTTCGTAAAAAAGGCCGCAGCTTTCGTTTCTGTACTGAAATCTTAAAAATGATATTTTTTATAGCCTACTCTAGAATAGACTTTTTTTCTATTAACAGGCCGTCTTCGTTGTGAACCAAAGTGTCACACCGTCTGCATACAAGACATTGCTCAGAACTATACCATCAGTTTGTATTCTTTTGGAATTGAGTTTCCATTCGTGTATACGCGCGCTCGCGTAAGTATGTGTGTATGTGCGCGGATACACTATAATAAATACAGAAATAATACTGAAATAGAAATTATACTTCGTCATCCGAAATAAAACAGTATAATCTTGTAAAATACATATAAATATTCACATACATTTTGCATATTTTTGTATGTATACATTCATATAGGCCTACTTTTCAAATACATAAAAACACTTATTCTCCATAATCAGACAAAAAACTACACAAGAATAGTGTATTCATCATTAATCTCGGATGTAATTTTGGCGTTTGTAGTATCGACGTCAGCGTAATCGTCAGAAACATCGCATTCCTCGTCAACAACGGGTGCACCACAACCGTCATTATCACCGTCATGATTAAACCTGTGGACAGTGATTTACGGAACTCTGTGCCATGAAGCTTATATACACAGTGTGAATATTCATTTCATCCTTTTATCTAGCATCAACACAGCGGATGACATGTTGTACCCTGGATCTGGCGATTATGTACGAGGATTGTTCAATAGAAACACGTTTGATCTGCGCAGCCGTGACATTGTCGCCATGGCAACGGAATTCATTTGTTTATATTGTTTGTTTAAGTACTAGTGACGCGTCTGTCAAAAATATTTTCAGTTTTTTTTCTAAGCGTTGTGACTGGCTTGAAAAATGGCGTTTGTGATAGAAAATCCGTCCAAAGATAATCTGCGTGCCGTTATTCAGTTTTTGGGCGCTGAGGGGCGTCAGGCAATGGAAATTTATACGAGATTGAAAACTGTATATGGTGACTATAGTTATTATCATACCGCAGTGGTTGAATGGTGCAATAAATTTTGACAAGGAAGAGAATCCACTAAAGATTTGGCCCGTCCCGGACGTGCACGTGTTGCAGCATCAGATAAAAATGTGAGACATCTGGAAACTGCTTTACGCGTAAATAGGCGCATCAACGTTAGAGAACTTTCTCAAATGTTTAGCATCAGCGTGGGAACTCTTCATTCCATCGTTCATAGTCTTGCTATCACAAAGTTGCTGCTCAGTGGATTCCATGACTGCTTACTGATGAGCAGAAAAATTTGCGTTGGCCTTATCGTTACAGCATTTGATGCGCTATCAACAACAAGGTAATGCCTTTCTACACCAAATTGTTGCCGGTGATGAGTCTTGGTGTTATCCCTACTAACCAGAATCCAAACGTCAGAGCATGCAGTGGAAGCATGCACAATCTCCGAAGGCGAAAAAAATGTCGGTCCTAACCTTCTGCAGGAAAAGTAATGGTGACCGTATTTTTTATTATCAGGGTGTGCTGCTCTTAGATTTTAAAGAACGCGGTGTTAACATCAACGCTGAGCTAATTGCAGACAGCTTAAAACGCTTACGGGTCAGCATCATGAATATAGGTCCCGGGAAGCTCACAAATGGTGTCATTCTTCTGCATGATAATGCTCGACCCAATGCAGCCCAGACGATTCAAGATCTGTTTGGTCGTATGAAGTGGGAAGTCTTACAACATCCACCGTACAGTCCCGACTTGTCCCCTTGCGATTATCATGTTTTTGGCCCATTAAAGAAATCACTAAAAGGACGGCGGTTCAAATCGGACGTTGAGGTAGAGTTTGCTGTTAGCGAATGGTTCTGCAAACAGCCGCAAGAATTTTACCAGCAGGGAATATACAGATTAGTGCAACAGTGAGACTCATGCCTTAATGTTAATGGAGACTTCTTTTAAAATCGTTGAATAAAAAATGCTTTACAGCCTCGAAACGTGTTTATATTGAACAATCCTCGTAACTTGAGACTTGTATTATTCCAAGATTCAGCAGTTACAATTTCTCATGTGCAGTTTGTAGGAAAAATTCCACGGTAACGTTTCTCGGGTACCGGGCATCGGTCCACAAATAGAAGGATCTGTTCCACTTTGAATTCACTTTGCTTCGACAACTGGCAACCAATCTTAGAACACTTCCCCGTGATCCATGAATTGTTGATGTTAGCGTTCATCGTAATGGCGTTGTTTAAAACACCGCGGCTTCACAAATTTTCCCGTACTGATAGGTATAGTTAAAATCTTCGTAAATTTCACAATGGAAAAATATAGGAGGCAGTTTTTAAACTTTCGTCACTGTTTACGCACAGCACTGTTACTTCGTTTCCCGCCATGGTAGTTTTCCTCTTTGAGTGTCATTATGCGGCGGCCAGGCATAACATTAAAAGACACTGACTACTACATCGACATTGAATACGTATTGAGGAACGTACTGAGATGTACCTTCGGTTTTCTTTCCACTCGTGCGTAGTATTCGCTCTTGCTGTGAAAGCCCGACGAGGCATGAAAATCTTCAATACGCCATTTCATTAGCGTTTTCGCAAAGCCTTGGACCGCAGATGGGAATACTTTCCTTCCTGTGTTACTGGAACTATTATAACAAACAAGGCTTCAAGCAAGGCGTTCATGTTTTCCACCTTCATTACGTATTGCTGAAGACTCCCAAATACACGAGCACTTTCAATGTCCTTTGCTTTAGACATAGTGGAATTTTACGTGACGGAGCAATCCCTAATTCCTTGGATATTTCTATGAGAACGGTCGAGTTACACCGATAGTAAAAAAATTAGCTCTTATTTTGGTCAGAAAGGATCAGTGTACTGCAGGTAACTGTTTAAGTTACATGGTTCAAAAATAATTATTATATTTTACCATAGTGTTTTCATTGATCACTAATCATATTATTCGAATCAAGAGAAGTAACGTCACTTAGCCTCTGACTCGATATATAAATGACTGATTACACAAAAGTCACCGTTCGAAGCCAGTAAGTCACATCTGAAATAGGTTTGTAGCCTTGTCAATAGACGTATTTTTTTTAACTTTATTAAGTTACTTGCTTTTTTTTATTACTATTTATTTTTAGCGTTTCTGTCTTCAGGTATGCGGACGAATTCCGCCGATCTTATTTAATCTCAATGTGTGGATGCATGTGTGTGTGTCGTGTAATTGAAATCTTGTTTTGCCTAACATTTTTTGTCTTTTGATTCCTTCTGTACACTTAATTTTGCGTAGGCCTAAATATTTAATTTTCATGACTCACGACTGCTTCTTATTTGTACATAAACATTTATTTGCTCTTTTTTTTATTGCTTCGGCAAAATTAAAAATATTTGGATGTGAAATGTTTAAACAGCGTATATATTTGGCTTGAAACGATTCACATTAATTCACGTAGTCGTATCGAACTTGTGGAGAATGCTGCCCGTAAGGATCAAGCAAGCGATTGTGTCAACGGAACTAAGTTTTAAAGACATTGTGTCTTCAATAAGTTGTCCTCAACTCCGTCTGGTTCCAACGTTCCAACAAACTCATCCCGAATGTCGATCCCAATCATCTTCCACGTTCAGATTCCGCATCCTTATAAAGTTTCAATACTCCAAGTCTTTGTTTCTATCTCCACGATGAATGATGCAGATGAAAGCGACTTCCCCTGATGCCGATCGTTAGCCAGATTTCAAGGTCCGTCGTAATGGTTTTAATGTTACATTAATTTCTTTACATTTGTTTTGTGGCGTCTGAAAGGTTTGTGTATAGGCCTATATTAATTCAATGTGATTGTTTTAGGTAGGTGTTATTTTTCACTGTGTAAATAGTCAAGAATTGTGTTAAAAATTGTTTGCAGTACTCAAATGTACCGTCCACAAGGCACTTCTCTGTCCCCACCATATTCCAGGTCGAGTTTGGTGCCGAATATGCCTTATTACTTTCATCACTGAGTAAGAGGTTTGCCAAATATCTGTGTTCAGACATTCACTTGTGCGAAATGAGCGACGTAAATTAGCATTTATTTTTATATGTAGAAATGTAGTTTGCTTGCGAGAGGCACTTAATAATATGATCGCATATGTATGTTTATGCTTTACTTAATAAAATAAAAGATGTTTTATTGTATTATATGTTTGACTGAAGATGGTAGTAAGCTCATAACAGTTTAATTAAAAAATTGTGATAAAATGTGAATTTTGTCTTTCACATGTTAATATTTTTAGACACAGATATGCGCCAAAGATAATATTTAGTTTGTTGGCCAAGCCGGGCGAGAGAGGAACCTGTATGGTCACCAGTTTGGAATGCACGCATATATAAATCCGCTTACTAATGCCGAGAAACACGTACAAGACAAGACAAGCACCAGTGCCAGTAGCTGTGCCAAGAACGTGTTAATCAGCTTGTCACTTATTGGAAAGTGGTTCAGAATAAATCTGTGGCAGTACAATGTTAATAGCCCTTAATCTTCGGTGCTACATAAAATCTGAATTTTTTGAAATGTCAATTTAGACCGGATTCTGTTTCAAATATTTATCGCAAGTCCCTCAGATGGTATCGCTACGAGAGAAAATGTTTACACAATTCGTTGTGGACTGTTAAAAAACGATTCTATACCTGTATATGCTTTTTATAGAGGATTAATGTTTACTTCGTATGACACATGTCAAATGTTTAGCTGTAGCGCAGTCATGCTCAGGTAAATGTATTAATAGGAAACATCTGGGAGCTATTATGGCTGTACGTTTGTGTATGTAATTAAATATAATTTAATATGCTCTTTTAAGTGATCAAAAGTGTCGAGAAAACAAAAATAATTGTTTCATAGGATAACTGTTTATCCGATGAACATGTAATTCCAATACTGGGGCTGTCATATCTCTTCATTTTATGAGAGGTGGACAACACTCACCAAAGGTTTCGTAGTACATAACTATACATACAGGCGGATAATGTTTAATACAAATAAAAAGGATAATAATAGTGCATCGACTGCATAAGCTACAGTGGTCGAAGAAGGTCCTTATGATGTAAGAAAACGAAGGGAATGTTTTTTAACCTCTTCGATCAGACAGCAACAGAGAATAATCATTTACACAAATGCTGGTACGACCATATTACGAATTTGTGGGTATATCCTTCTCAACAGGAGACTGCATCACCCACATCTTGATTGTAAAACATTCCAAGCATTTTGTTAGTTCCCTAGTCAGCGAGTCGATCACCAATTAGTGTGATTATTAGCGGCACTGTCAGCAAGCAAAGACATAATTAGTGTAGAATTCACGTAAAAATGGTGCACTTTACTTTTTGTAACCTTGACGGTGCAGGGGCATACACAGTGTAATTTATTCGACCAGAAAATACAGAACGTTGCAGTGGGATACCGTAAATTTTATAATGGACGCCGAAATTTTGAGATGTTAACGCATAAAATAGAAACGCATTGTCAAGTCCTGTAACTTAGTTTAATACTATGTAATTTGAAATTTCGTTTCGTATGACAGTGTTCCCGCTAACTTTCGGTTTCTCATACTTGTTAAGCGGATCTATTGTATTAATAATGCTAGGGATTATCTCCTAGCCATTTCTTTGCAGTACACCGTGTCAGTTAAGTACATCTGTTATACTGTTACATCATGAAATGTTGTTCAGTGTTCTTGTTCGATTTATATTTGACAAGGTCGGTGCTGGTCTTTTATCTCTCATCGTTTGATAGTGTGTTAATTTTACACACAGTAGGCCTAGTCTTCGAGAAAATAAAGATACGACACCAGTCATGGTGAATCTGCGTAAGACGCACTGTGCGTGATAAAACTGTACACAAAAACAATTCTCTGGGTCATAGATAGTGCGTATTACTGTAAGGCCTACACAGCTGACTATGGCGTTCACTGAAACTGTTGTCACAACAAAAATAACGCTCGTATGAAGAGCGTGCACTTTACGCTATACGCCGGGCCGGTCTGGTGTACCGAGTGGCTAGAGACCGACACAGTTGAAGAAGAACGTCAGAAATGTCACGTTATGATCTATATCATGTAGATGAAATATTTGTAGAAGTCTGTATCCAATTTTATGATTTGTAAATCAGGGATCTACGGACGAACGTTTACGCTGTGCTACTGTAACGCTTTGGCCTTTGTGTCTTCTGAAGCATAGTTTCTTTCTCTTGATAACGTATAGTTGAATGTAATATTATGTATTTTTTTTTTAATAATGATTGTTCCTTTTTTATGTCTTAAGTAGTCGAGGAGTTAGGCAGAGTAAAGCCGTTGGGCATACAAGGTAGGTAATGTGGCCAGCACTGTGCTTCAGCCACATGTTCTTATCCCAGCTATTCATTTCCGTAGAATGAATACATACATGGGTGAAATACGCACATTGATTTTAAGGTGCGTCCGGGACTGGAACCTGAGACCTCAAGATTAGTAGCCAGGCGCCATACCCACTAAGCTCCTTTCTTTTTTTCTAACTGTTAAAATTACTTCAGAGCCTTTTGTGAATATTTGTGCCGTTATAATGGCAAGTTCTGATCCATATATGTCATCAACCTATATTTCGATGGATTTTTTTTTACATTTTCTGAGGAAACCCAAATAACACTAGTTGATATTTTGCAATTTGTACATGCGCTTTGCTACTATTCCAGAGTTCCCATGTGCTACTCACAGGCAGTGTTGTAAGCGCATTTAGGGATGCGTTTTTCAGTCCTCAGATCGAGTCAGCCTGTGGCAGTGAGTAACTAGATGAATGAATCATAGTGCTGTCTATACTGCTTTTCTTATAGGCTGTGCTGTGGGACTGTCCTGCCTCTCCTACACCGTTTCTCGATCATACCTAAATAGTGGAGTCATCTATTTTTAATGTTGTGGAATTAAACAGAGAAATTAATTTAATTCACAGACTTGTGAAGAAAATAAATGGAGAGGTAAGAAGAAATGAGTCGAATAGTAGCTTCACTTACTTTACGTGAGTAGCCTACCTGCCACTCAAAGTAAAAAGGCCCACATGAAGACGCAAATCAGATTTTGTAAATGACGGTTAGGCGTCTATGTCCATAAAATTTGTGTGTTCCGTAGTCCTGGGTACCAAGAAAGACGGATTAAAGGCGGGCAGGCGATACAGGAGAGCTGTGGTCAGTATATTTTGTATAACTATAATGTACGAACGATACTGGAAATAAAACAGCGTGAAAACCGGAGTCCGACCCTACAAATTAGACTTGACCGATGATCATGTGTTCAGGTAGGGAATTTACGATCATCGTGTAGAAGAAAGACGGGGAATTTATGGCAAAGTTGTGAACAGGCGACGTTACGTGGACTATTAGTCATTATTAGAGCTAGGAATTTTAAGTGCAAATTTTTGGTAAAAAAGGTGCTTTAATTTAGCTGAAAAAGGTGCAAATTTTAAATGTAAATATTCATACAAACAGTACCAAAACCAATTACATCCACATATATGGACTCAAAATTCACTCATGTATTAACAAGTCTGCCTAAAACAAGTCCCAGAACACAATGTTATTAAAGTCACAAGTCAGAAGAAGTACCCCATCTAGTGAGAAATGGGGAAGTTGGAAGAGGAAGTCCTGTAACTTCAACATACTTTTGTATCCTAGCAGCCTTTTCCCTTTTTCAGCAATTTCTTAATGTAAGACAGAAATTCATTAGCACATAAATATTAATCTTTTAGTGCCTCACAAACTCGATGCAATGCATGTGCAATGCAGGTCACATGTTTTGGATTAGAGTATATAGGTTTCATGTTAGCAATAGCCAATAACATGTAAGGTGCTAGCCACACTTGATCATATTCTATTCCTTCAGGCCACAACACAATACATGCGTTGTTGAAACTTTGCATCACACTGGAATTGTCTGTTTTGTTCAGAAAGTACGTTTTCAACAGCATGGGCTTTTCTTGCTGTCCATTTAGGGGTGCTACTAAAATGTTTAGAACATATCTCATCTGCCTATCAGTGGTTTCATATAGTATAAAATATAGTAATGCGGTGATGCCGCACACGTTCGGTGTTCCTTGTTTAATTATTACAGGAATAAAATGTTGCAAAGGAGCCAAAAAAAGATAAAAAAAAGCGCAAGAAGGTGATGACATTGAGAAAAGGTGCAAAAAGGTACTTGCATTGAAAAAAAGTGCAAAAAGGTGCAATCAAAACACAGTTAGGAGTGTTTATTTAATGTTTTCTTTGCAAGACAAGCTAATTTGGGCATTTTAATAGCAAAAAAAATTAAGGTGCAGCGCCTAAAATTCCTAGCTCTAGTCATTATGTAAACAGATAAACGTGTGTGAATGGAAGTAAATATTTGGCCCGTATTGGTAATACTTGTTTAACAATCACTGATAACCAGAGTATGGATTGCCGTCGGCGCGACACTTTATATCAATAAATAGTTTTCAATATCCGATACGTTTACTTGCGCAATCTACCCAAACATTATTTACAGGTGTGTATGATAACGTGCATTCCCGTCAGCATAAAGTAGAAACACATTGTCAACTTATGTAACTTAGTTTAACACTATGTAATTTGAAGTTTCGTTTCGTATGAGTGTTCCCGCTAACTTCTGACTTTCGATTTCTAAGATTTGTTAAGCGGATCTATTGTATTAAATGTGCTGGTGTTACTGGGATTATCTCCTAGCTGTACTACCATCAGCAGCTTGCATGGACTTCGAGTCGGTAAAAAAAAAAAACAATTTTATTATTTGTTAGTAAAATTGATGTAGGCCATTTGTATTTTTGAACACATTTGACAGAGTGCTAACTTATAGTACTTAGAATTAGTATTATGTCTGTAGTAGTAAATATTGTATGTTGAAGGTAATAATTAGTAGGAAGGTAAAACAAAAAATAAATAAATAAATATATAAGTAACGTCGAGAATTTTTGAATTCTGTTTGACTTTTAGACACGTACTCTTAAAAATACCATGGATTTCTTGAAAATATTTTAGGTTCCGTAGCAGGTATATGTGTGCGCTCACTCACACACACACACACATATTACATTTCAATAATGTATGCTATCTCTCTTAAAGTCGTTTTGGCAATCTTGGTGACTGAACTTTTCTTCTGCGCATTCTCCATTCTAGAAAGAATGGATCCATTATCGAAGGAGACCGTCACCAAATACTGGGACGTTGCGTCGATGGAAGTTGTAACTTTTGTAATTTGTTTCTTTCTTATTCTAAATGAAAGCAACATTCAATTAAGTATTAGTTTAGTATTAATTTAACTTGTCAGTATAGTTTATTTCTCACCACCGTAAGAATTTCTGTGCAGGATATATTTAAAAGTTTGTGTGTGATTATTGCATTTAGAAAAATCTGTAAGAAATATGCCCTGCTATCCATATTGTTACAGATAACTAACAGATTAACTAATTAACAGATAGTTGTAGAAGTGAGATTATGTTTTATATTTGTGATTTAACTTGATGTTATGTTATTGCAGTTTACCAGGAAACATTTTGGACAGTTTTCGTATTTAATGTCTATTTTCTTTAATTAAAATGTTACTTTGTTAGTGTGTGCGTTTTTTTAAATTTGTTGACTGCGGACAATATAAATGACATTATTGTGAGAAAAGTAGTTCTGACTGTCCCCACCAAGAAAAATATACAAAAACATAATTAGCAGATTAGTAAAAATTCCACAAATTGTTCTGTGCAAGTTGAAGATTTCCCATGTTCGGATGTGAGTCCCATATGTAGTATAACATCGCCAAATTCAGATCAGTTTTGATAACAATAAGTATGTATAAAAAATGCTAAATAATACTATATTTTAAGAAATAAATAATGTGGAGAGTAAAAAGTATAAAATGTAATTAAGAAAGAAGGAGAAAGAGTAATAAACCAAAAGTGATTAATAAAGAAACTCAACTACTAGACTGACAGACAAACGACTTTGACCCAACCCCAGAGATTGGCCAGCTAAGAACCGAAATAAAGTAAACAAGACGAGAAGAAGGAGAAGAAAAAGAGAACAAAGAGGGAACAAACCAACGATGAAGAAAACAAAATGAAACATGTCAAGAAAACCCAGACAAGTAATAAAAAATAGAGAAGGGAGAAATAATGTAATCAAAAATAATAAAGAAAATGAAACCGGTTAAGAACCAAAATAATTAATGAATGTTAGTATTGATTGAATGACAATTGTAAATAATCATTAATAAAAAACGATAGTTAAAAATACACTAGCCAAAGAGTTAGGAATACATGTAAGTTATTAATAAAGAAAGACATGATATTAGTAATTATATATGTTATGTGTAGAGAAAGAGAGTAAAATAGTGAGAAGTAAACGGAAGTTAACCTAGTGAAAGTGAACTTACCCTAAAGTGATATGATAGAAAAAGAAACACTAAGTAAATTATAATGAACACAAATAATTTAAAAAGTGCAAGTGATAAATAAATAAAAATGTTGTCAGTAATAAAAATAGTATGAATAGAGAAGGCTAAGATAAAGACTTAGTAAAATAACCAATGTTTAAGATTTAATAGTGAACAATAACATTTAAGAAAGTTATTATGAATAATATTTAAAATAAAACATTAATTCAGTAATAATGAACACTGAAGAGTGATATTAACTGTAATGATTATGAAATAATATTGTTATAGAACTTAAGAATGTATTGTAGAATTTAAAGGTGAGAATCACAAGAAAAAGTAATAAGATGATGTTAACATGGAAGGGAAAGCAAAGAGTTTTACAAAATAAGTATGTAATAACCATAAGTAAATACCCATGTTATAAGGGGAGAGTAATGAAACAAATTCAATAGAGGTGAGATTGTTCATCACCTGAACAATAAATAAGAAGTAATGAATTGTACACCAATATTAAATAATAAGTGTTAATTAATGGTATAAACAATTGTTTATGAACAGGAGATGGATTGGGTCATTATCCCAGACATAGACCAAAACATTATATGTTATATGATAAATAAATAGTAATTAATAGCCATATTATTGACATTGGCAGAGTAATTAAAAATTAAGGAAAGAAAACAATGTTTGAGTTATAAAAGAGAAAACTGTTAGTAAATAATTAGCAAGAAATATTGAATAACACGGTTGTTACACACAAAAATCATACAAAGACTGAACTAAAACACCTCCATAGATAATAAAACTAATTATAAAAAACGAAATAACGATCTAGGACAAAATGAGATATAATGTGTATGAAACAATCAAAAACCAGTCATGGCTACTTAGACTTGAAACAGGCCTAACGGTCAAACATAAACAAATACTAATTGTATGAAAATAGCCAAGTAATTAACAAATCCAAGGTAACTAATTAACCAAGGATAAATGGCAAATATTATTAACAACAAAATATTAAAATAAGGAGTTATATAAACAGAGAAATGTAATTAGTAAATATTAAATTAATTGTAAACTTAGAAAACATGAAATAACCCAATATTGTGGGATACCAAAATAATCTTTGTGAAAAAATACAAATGACAGTGCTAATAATTAATACTTAAGAAGGAAGATAAGAGAAGGAAGAAGGTCAGAAGATATAGGAAAATTTGAAAAGAATTCAAATTTTGATAACAATGATTTGAAGTCAAGCTAGCCCAATCAGAATAATTGGGTAACCATGGAAACAACGGTTGAAGACGAAATTACCGTTGAATATCGTTACTCAGAAAGTGACGCTCAAGTAAAACAGACGCCAGAATTCAGAACAACCTATTTTCACTTTTAAAATGTTTTAAAAGTAAATTAAATTATCAAAATTGAACGAGAAGGAGGCTGACTATCACTGAACTCAATTAACTGATGGAGAAGACGTTTTATTTCAAGATGAAGTGAATAAATGAATCAAAATACTTTGAAAAAGATGCCCGAAGCCCGAATAAATGAAAACTGAATTATATTGCAGCCACATTCCTTCATTATCGGCCAACAGAGTAATCACATGCTACAAAGCTGTTAAGTATCCAATAAATTATATAAACTTCCGAAATAACGCACTTTGAATATTTCTCACTATATTTTGAAATACCACTGAATCAATTTTATTCTCTTTCAAAGATTAAATAAAAATATTAAGACACTGAAAATTTGTTAAATTATAAAGCTAACCTAGTATTACTGTACGAACCTTTAAAACACTTGTACTACACTTCAACAAACCATTTATAATTACACGATACAATATTTAAGTAGAAACATTGTAAGGTTGTGTATTTTTATTATTGTAATTGCATCTGAGCCTTTCAACGTGATCAAAAGAATCCGTACGATTTGAACGAAATCATTTGTTGGCTTATTTGGTGGAACGCCATACTGTATGTTTAGTTACGTTCAAAATCGATTGTAAAACCCAGAGAGAGAACGTCTTGTAAAAAAATAACCGGTGCAAAACTATATAAAAAATCAATTATAGCTTGTGTCTATGAAAACATTAATATCAAATCGCTAATAAATCATTACTGTGTATGTTAAAATGTGTTTTATTTTCAGTAGGAAAGCGTATTCTTAAAATTATAATTTACAGCGTACGTCTTTGACGTGATAACTAGCGCTCAAGCAGCGAATACTGCAACTGCCGGCTCGATTATACAACTCGAGAAACGGCGGGACAAATTGAATCCTTCACACCGTCTGAGTCGAATCGCTGATAATAAGACATTTTTAATTGTTTTAAATAAACAATTTGACGCCACCCGGGAATTATACACTACTAGTGAACCTCAGATTGGGGACTACGATACCTGGTTATCCGTACGTTCGTTACGGACTCAAGCATCGTAAGTTGCGTTACCGTGCGAGGACGAATTGGTAAGACACACATACACAAGTTACACTCTGACACACTTCTACATTTTACAGAGAGATAATACCATTACGACGGCACTCCGTTACGTTATAGTAGTCAAAGAGTAAATTTCATTCAAGAACGGAAAGGATACTTATTTAAAAAAAAAAAAAACGCACACACAGGAGAGCTACCAACGAAGACTTAAAAATGGCTATGGAAAACTCTTGGAAAAATGTAACTCATTCTGTTGTTTGTCAAAGACTGCTTGCTGTGTTCTCTCTGTTTGTCGTCCTCCAAAGAGGGCTAAAATCACACCTGCTGTGGAAAAAGAGGCTTGCCGAAGCAAGAGAAATCCAATAACAATTCAGAAATACGAGCTACTAGCTCGTAACTACAGTTAAATAACAATGATTAAATTTTCTTTGATTAGTCAGTAGATTTAAAGTTTCATTGTTGTTCTGAACTCATGCTCAAGGCATGTCATGACTAAAGACAGAACTGAAAATTTCAGTTTTGTTGCTACTGTACAGTAGTGTAAAGTAGAATATTTTTTCTCTAAGTGTGTCAATGTTAGAAGTTCACTCATAACGGGTAAACAGGTGTAAACAGGTAAGTGTTTGTGTATAAAAATGTAACAACTGTGCTCTTCTGTATTTTAACAGAAAACTGAATTTTCAATCTTGTTTTTTCTGTGATGCTCGTGGAGAGACGAGTGGAATGTGTACCTACTTACAGGCAAGCTGGTTTTTGGAAAACTTGTTTATGGCGTCGCCTTCGTATGGTAATATCCAAATACTCTTCAGTTATCGACATCGTTTTCTGTTTCGAACTTCGCTATTGTACAAGTTATAAAATATTTATTATTGTGTCTTTCGTTCGTACAGGATCACATTTCGATATCCTATATGAAGGTATGTACATAGCATAGCTGTTGGTCCAAGCTGCTTTGTAACGATGAGCTCATAGATGCAAACCTTTCATCAAATGCATAAGAAATCATAGTGTACTCTGTTCTATCTGAAACTCCCTTACCTATTTTCAATTTGGTAATGGTTCGATATAGTCACCGCTTAAAGTAGCGGGAACCGTGCAGTAGTGTGGATAATACAATTAGTTTTTAAATCATATGTGCATTTTCATCATGAGAGGCTTGGGGAGATTTAGAACATTCCAAGCCCTTATGTTATAGGTGTGATATTTTTGTTAGATTAAACTTTAGGTGAAATTTCTAAGTGGACTGCATGTCATTGCAAGACAAGGGCGTAAACATTCTGTGGTCTGTAAGGTTGACAAGATTGTCTTTCGCAGGTTCCTCTTTCCCATTACTTTATGTGCAGCATAGTAAATGGAGATCCGGAAAGCGCAGATTAAGGCTGCTTACAGACGGGGCCACTCTGTGGCGCTACTCAGTCACTTGTACCCTCTTCTTTGTGGCACCACTCAGTGGCTCGTGTGAATGGGTTCGCTTCACAGTCACGCCACTGTCCATTTGCTCAGTGATGGAAAATAGTTTTATTCAGAAGATTGTTTTATTTACTTTACATCAGTTTAATCATTGACTCTGGCGAAGAAGTTCTTCTCCTTCCTCTTCCTTACGAAGACGTCGCCTTCGTAGACAACGTCGATTGTGGCTGCATCAGATGACGTGTGAACGATTGGTAGTGGGACAGTTTTATACATTAATGAATGATCTGAAAACGTGCATGAGAAGTTTCCTAACTATTTTAGAATGTCACAAAACACCTTCAACCGGCTTCTTAAATTACTGGAATTTCATATCCAGAAGAAAAATACAAACATGAGACGAATTATGCCTGCTGATGAGAGGTCTGCAATCACTTTGACGTGAGTTCTAATATTAATTCACACACACACACACACACACACACACACACACACACACACACACACACACACACACACACACACACACACACACACACACACACACACACACACACACACACACACACACACACACACACACACACACACACACACAGAGAGAGAGAGAGAGAGAGAGAGAGAGAGAGAGAGAGAGAGAGAGAGAGAGAGAGAGAGAGAGAGAGAGAGAGAGAGAGAGAGAGAGAGAGAGAGTCCAACTACGACGTACCTAAACGCGAGTTATAAAAAAAAAAAATTGAAAATATTGAATTAATATAGTCTAGTCGTTAAAAAAATACACATTGACCAAAGCGAAATGCCATGTTTAAGCAGGGTTTTCTTGTATAGTTTCCTTTACGTATGTTACGCTTAAATTACTGATAATGTGTCAACCAAGAGAGAAAATGATATGTCGGTAAGTTAAATTTCCATGAAACTACGTCACATTCGACTTGTGCAAAAGTTTCCGGAATGTAACCCATACGACTGTGTCTGTGTGTGGTTCGTGCGCGCACGCGTGCGACTTTACGAAACTATCTTTTTTTGCACGCAAATAAAAACTGCCAAACCACCTAAATCTGTATTGCTAGGCGTAAAAGATTATTTAATTAATTTATAGGTTAAAAGGTTTGTATGATACTGAAAGTTACTCATAATATTTTTTATTCAGAGTACCTTGGGTCCCAAATTGCCTGTCTTTGCTCTACTTCTATTATAAATCGGTCCGAATCAAACAGTTCAATAGCGATAGTAAAGATATAGCAGTTCAATCACACAACATTGACAACATTACTATGAACACTGAAAGTGCTACTCTGTGGCGCGACTGCTGTGGTCCGTGTGAATGCTCCAACGCCACAAAGCGTCGCTCTGGAGGAGTAAACTGTTCGTTTTCATTGCAACGTTTGTTGAGCTGTTACGAGTAAACTGTTCGTTTTCAATGCAACGTTTGTTGAACTGTTACGAGTAAACTGTTCGTTTTTACTGCAACGTTCGCTGACTTGTGTTCAATTAATGTATTGTCCTCGTTCTGTTTAGCGCAGAATTAGGTTATATTTTGTTTTATTTCAGTTACTATAAAAATATTATTCAGATATTCTCCATAAGTTTTGATGAAACAATTTAAAACAAAAAAATGCCTTTTTAAGATACTGGTAAATAAGAGAAATTTTGACTTAATGCCATTGTTTAAGTTACATAACCAACCATTTAAGAAACATACTAAAATGAACAGTTATTTGAAATGCTCAAAACAAAACGTTTTAACAAAATAATGGTAAAATCAGTAAATTTATATAGCAACAGTTCATGAATTCAACCTGTTTTTTTCACCTTTTTTTAAAAACAGTTTTTTTTTTAAACGAACAGTTCAACAGTTCGTTTTCGTTTTGCAAGAACAACAAAAAGCCCACCACTAGACGACACTAGTGGCGGGGATCGGCTTCTGCCAGCCATAGTCGCTTGCCACTAACGCTCGTGTGAAATGGTACAATTTAAAACTATGGAAAACAGACGAGCGCGACTGAGTCCCCCGTGTGTAAGGAACCTAAATGTAACGTAGGTACTACAAGCCAAAAGTTCAACACATGCCCCTTAAACTTTCAAGTTTTTGCTTACTTGCTAGGTATTCCTAGGTTTACACTATACAGCATGTACAAACCGGCTTGGCAGCGCCTTGCGCGTACTTTCTGACATTCCAGTCTCTTGGTCTGAAACTTTTAGACATGTTACTGAATTATTTTTGTCCATGTCATTTTTTTCTATTCGGCAGTTATCCACTCTGACAGTTATTGTGTGTCCACTGTATTAAAGTTTTCTTGACGTATATTAATTCTCTAAATTCGTTCATTTCTTATTCTTTGTATCCTAGATGCTTCCATTGATATATTCACGTATAACACATCTCTAGTTTCAGCCTTTTTTTTCATGCGTACAAACAACACTTTAAATAGAACATTATGCAGATCTCGATCTTTTTATTTTATATAAAGTCTTTGAATATAGCGTAGAGTTGTTATCTCTTTTATTTTGCCCTGAAAAATTCACTTTCTTATATCCTATAAATTCCTCTGCCACGAGCTCATTCGGTTTGTCCATTTTAGGTAGTGATAAATGTAATTTGTTTTTACTCAGCTTCGTAATAAATAAGTAAGGATTGGACAAACATGTTTGTCTGTATTAATGGTATACTTTAATTATATGTGTAGTACCTGGAACATAATTTGTCTACAGAGTCAGACTATCAGTTTGACTATACGCTGTTTGCTGAGCTAGTTAGTGAACATTTGTTTAAAATTTGATTCTATTATGTTTTGTGTACTGTGAATGTCTTTACTATACTGAGTACGAAAAGCGACACAACAATTCTTATCTCATAATGTTAGAAATTTTGAGTGTGTTATGTGGCCACATTTAGAATAACAAGCTACTTGGGAGTCAGGAAAACGTCCAATTATTTTTATAATATCTGTCACGATTATGAAGCGTGTTACGAAAGAAAGAAAGATGACCAATAAATCGATAAACTTAATATTATGTTTAGATGATTTACTATGAGTTCAAATTTTAATAATGATTCAAAGTCAAACAAACAACCAAGCAATATAAACGAATTTTATAATTTGTTTATCATATATGTTTAAATATTTATGACTGTATGTTATTAATGTGTTGAATATCAAATATATGTATGTTATGCTTACAGAATGTAACCTTATACGAGGATGTCGTAAAAGAAAATATTCTGAATTTTTAGTTTTCAGTGTTTTAATAATCAATTAATTTTCGTTGCAATATTTAATAAACCGTTGATTGATTCTTTTAGAATGTTTTAATTATTTCATGTCATTAACGTCTCGCTCCTATATTTAAAAATAAGTTTATTGTGCAACCACATATACTTAACACCACGAACACACAAAAATCCTATGACCTAGCCGGTGACACTGTACAGTTGCGTTGGATACATGGACTGAAGTGTATTCATTTTATAACACTTGTAATGTTGCAATATGTTGACCCTCACCTGAATATTTACGCATATAATTAAAAAGAATGGGAAAGAATACCATACGCCTACACAAATTAATATATTTGAAGAATCGTATGTCTTCAACGTATGTCAATAACATGAGGAATTATTAATATTACGGTAAGAATCCTAATGTAGGCCTACATTTTTTATAAAATAATGTTTGTGTCAAACATCCAACGTAGCAGTGAAACATGGGTAGAACTCGAACGGTGACGATGAGACACTTAAGCGAAAATATGGGCGATTTGTTATACTAAACTGAATCAGAAGCATAATAAAGGAAGAATTAGATATACAACTGTGCAAGGTATGATTAGACTGTATGGACACAAATACAAAGACCGTAACGCGATCATACATGATGAGAGAAAGCCGAAGGAAGTAAAAAATTACCACTTACTTGATTTCGATTTCTGCGGATCAGTGGACAAAACTATTATATACGATGTAACAACATTCTCGATGTAATGTTTATACAGAACCACAAACTGTTAATTTTGCAAGTTTTTACGTCTGGACTATATGCAGTTGTCCAGTTGGTCATTTTTCTTTCTTTCGTAACACGCTTCATAATCGTGGCAGATATTATAAAAATAATTGGACGTTTTTCTGACTCCCAAGTAGCTTGGTGATTCCAAATGTGGCCACATAACACACTCAAAATTTCTAACATTATGAGATAAGAATTGTTGTGTCGCTTCTCGTACTCAGTATAGTAAAGACATTCACAGTACACAAAACATAATAGAATCAAATTTTAAACAAATGTTCACTAACTAGCTCAGCAAACAGCGTATAGTCAAACTGATAGTCTGACTATGTAGCGAAACATTGTTTGATTCTGTTTGAAGTTGCGGCTGTTATCGTTTGCCATAGAAAAAAATTACCCTTGTTAAAACATAAAACGTTGCAGATAATCTACCCCTTTCCCTTAACCGATCTTCACCAAAAACAATAGGTCTTGAGAACTCTACAATTCAGGGCTGTATGCGAAACATTATTTGATTCTGTTTGAATTTGCGGCTGTTATCGTTTGCCATAGAAAAAAAATTACCCTTGATAAAAAAAATGATGCAGGTAAACTACCCCTTTCCCTTAACTGATCTTCACCAAAAACAATAGGTCTTGAGTCATCTACAATTCAGGGCTGTATGCAAGAAAGTATTTGATTCTGTTTGAATTTGTGGCTGTTATCGTTTGCCATAGAAAAAAATCTACAGACCATACACAGACACAGACACACACAGACACTTTTCGAAAAATGACTTTTTTTCATGTTTTAAGGGTAGTACAATCAGAATCTGCAATAATCTCGACCACGATTTTTTTTGCCATCACCGTACTTCCATTTCCTTATGGAACATGAAAGTAAAACACCATTACAATAAGTACATTTAAACGCGTATGGTGGTGCAAAATTGGTGCAGAAAAGTGCAATAATAAAGAAGTTATACAAATTAAAGTTAATTATTACCATTAGCTAGTAGTTAACGAGTGTGTTACATATAAATGACGAGTGGAAAATGATAAAGACAATGCAACCACTCGCCTGAAGATCAAGTTTACCGTTATCGCGAAAACAGACTAAAAAGTGGTCAGTTAAAAAAGGACACTACACTCGAATTGACAAAGTTGAACATGGCAGAAACAGTATCTGACATATCAGAATCGCTGTCTACTATAAATACCTCCAGCAATTTTGGACGAGGAACAGACACTAAGAAGTTACATACGAGGACACTATGTCCGTTTGATCTGTGACTTGAACTCATTGTAACTCATCATCAGGCAATTTATTTATTTTCATTAATCATGTCAATACCTGATTTAATAATACAAACTAATAATTTATACGTACACACAGACATCTTCCCTATCGCAGTATAATGCAGGTACGTGCTGGCTCACACACACAGGCACACATGCATATGACTTACACTGTAAACAATTCAGTCGGGCGAGGTGTACATTTTCTACAGGCTCCAGCATGTTAACCGCACTAATTTTTAAAACTATTTATCATACTCTCTCTATAGGCCTACTAATTATTTACAAAACGATGCCCTGGGTAAATATGCAAATATATTGTTACGACGGTCTCATCGATCGTCATATGGTACAGTGGAAAACAAAATACAAGACACCAACGAAGTCACTAATAACCAGCTTTAATTATCATAAGTAATAATTTGTAATCAACAAGATAGTCTCTTACAACAACGCAAGTAAAATTTGTCCACACACTGACAAGCCGGCTGCTATGACTTTTTGTAGATCGGGCACGCCTTCTAGAAATTTTCCATCCTCAATGTGATGGAAACTGCACTACTGAGGCAACACCTGCACTACTAGCCGGGGGACGGGTGGGGGAAGCTCTCGGCTATTCTAGGCGGTTCGATACGGTTCTCGTTGCAATATGTATTGTTGCAATAGTATATTGCCTTTTATAGGTGTTGTTTTTATTATTTGTTTTCAGTGTATTTGTTATATTTATAGCGCCGTGAACGGTAATATTTGTGTATATTAGGCAATTAACTACCAGTTTGAAAATTATTTTCAATATAATATTAAACTATACCACCAGTCAGACTGCCTTGCTATGGGAGTCCCCCCAATCTCCGCATCATATCCGAAATCTTTGTACAAAACTTAATGAAGAAATAATAAATATAATTGTCAGGATGCTACTCTAGATACGTTGATGACACTCTCTCTCTCTCTCTCTCTCTCTATATATATATATATATTTTATTTTATTTATTTATTTTTTCAAATATTTTCTCTATAAATATATATATATATATATATATATATATATATATATATATATATTTCAATCACTTTCTGCTACAGTCCGTTTCTTGATGTATATAATACATTTAATATTTATACATAAATTTACCTCAAGATGTTATTTTTCTATTTGGAACATGTTTCGGGTACTATCTTGTACCCATCCTCAGCCTTCCGGTTTTTTTGTCTGGTGAAGTACATATGTGTTGTTGGTTGACAATTATTATTGTGGCTTCCTGTTGGCTTCTGGTATTTCAAGTTGGTTTTATTGTGTGTGATTGTGGTGTATGTGTTAGTTTTTTGTGTATTTTCAATGTTGAGTGCTTTGAATATTGTGTCATGTTTTGTATTGATTTGTATTTGTTCAGGTATTAGTTTGTTTTGTGTTTTATGTTTGTATATTTGTAAATATTCCCATATGTTCATTATGGTGCCTTTGTGTGGTATATGTTTTATTAGTGTTACATTGGTTATGTCTGGGAATTCATGTCCTGTGTTTATTGCATGTGTGGCTAAATTGGATTTATATATTTCTGTTTTTTTGTATGCATTTAGGTGTTCAAAATAACGTTTTTTCAGCTGTTTTTTTTTGTTTGTCCTGTATAACATTTATTGCAATCTTGGCATTCAATTTTGTATATACCGTTAGTTGTTGTATTATCTTTGTTGTGTGAGCTATTTAGATTTTGTAATTTATTTTTATTAGTTTTGTATGCTATTTTTATATCTGTGTTTTTAAATAGTTTTGTTAGTTTTGTCATTTTATTATTTATATATGTGAATGTGGCCCATTTTTTGTTGTTGTTATTATTTATGTGTTGTTCAGTTTGATTAATTCTTAATTGTTCAGTTTTTATTTTGTATTTGATTTTATTTTCTATTTTGATCATAGTATTTTTATTGTATCCATTTTCATAACCAATTTGGTATATTATATTTCTTTCTTTGTCAGTTTCTTGTTTGTTTAGGGGTATTTTGTACATTCTGTTAAATAACGAATAAAATGCTGCCATTTTATGTTGTGGTGGGTGGTCAGAATGGTTAGGTATAATGATGTTAATGGAAGTTGGTTTTCTATATATCGCATATTGTATGTGTTTGTTGTATCTTGTGATGGTTATGTCTAAATAGTTGATTTTGTTATGTTTTTCTTTTTCTTCTGTGAATTGTATTTTGGGATGTATGTTATTGATTTGTTTCAGTATGTTCTCTGCATTTGTGTTTTTGTTATTTGATACATATAGTCCATCATCTACATATCTTATCCATATGCCATTTGGGTCATGTGTTTTTATGATATTTTGTATTTTGGTGTCTATGTGTTGTAGGAATATTTCTGCTATTATGCTTGATAATGGTGATCCCATTGCTAAACCTTCTTTCTGTTGATAAATTTTGCTATTATTATTCAACAGAACGAAGGTTTAGCAATGGGATCACCATTATCAAGCATAATAGCAGAAATATTCCTACAACACATAGACACCAAAATACAAAATATCATAAAAACACATGACCCAAATGGCATATGGATAAGATATGTAGATGATGGACTATATGTATCAAATAACAAAAACACAAATGCAGAGAACATACTGAAACAAATCAATAACATACATCCCAAAATACAATTCACAGAAGAAAAAGAAAAACATAACAAAATCAACTATTTAGACATAACCATCACAAGATACAACAAACACATACAATATGCGATATATAGAAAACCAACTTCCACTAACATCATTATACCTAACCATTCTGACCACCCACCACAACATAAAATGGCAGCATTTTATTCGTTATTTAACAGAATGTACAAAATACCCCTAAACAAACAAGAAACTGACAAAGAAAGAAATATAATATACCAAATTGGTTATGAAAATGGATACAATAAAAATACTATGATCAAAATAGAAAATAAAATCAAATACAAAATAAAAACTGAACAATTAAGAATTAATCAAACTGAACAACACATAAATAATAACAACAACAAAAAATGGGCCACATTCACATATATAAATAATAAAATGACAAATCTAACAAAACTATTTAAAAACACAGATATAAAAATAGCATACAAAACTAATAAAAATAAATTACAAAATCTAAATAGCTCACACAACAAAGATAATACAACAACTAACGGTATATACAAAATTGAATGCCAAGATTGCAATAAATGTTATACAGGACAAACAAAAAAAAACAGCTGAAAAAACGTTATTTTGAACACCTAAATGCATACAAAAAAACAGAAATATATAAATCCAATTTAGCCACACATGCAATAAACACAGGACATGAATTCCCAGACATAACCAATGTAACACTAATAAAACATATACCACACAAAGGCACCATAATGAACATATGGGAAAATTTACAAATATACAAACATAAAACAGAAAACAAACTAATACCTGAACAAATACAAATCAATACAAAACATGACACAATATTCAAAGCACTCAACATTGAAAATACACAAAAAACTAACACATACACCACAATCACACACAATAAAACCAACTTGAAATACCAGAAGCCAACAGGAAGCCACAATAATAATTGTCAACCAACAACACATATGTACTTCACCAGACAAAAAAACCGGAAGGCTGAGGATGGGTACAAGATAGTACCCGAAACATGTTCCAAATAGAAAAATAACATCTTGAGGTAAATTTATGTATAAATATTAAATGTAATATTTATATATATATATATATATATATATATATATATATATATATATATATATATATATAGTAACGTAACATAGTTGAGGTTCCCCAACGTTACATAAAAATTGAATGAAATATGGTCAAGGACCATACCCTGATTTAAGGTTGTTCAATAGGTCATGTGCTTGAGAAGTACCTCAAGTCAAAAGGAGGCAATGACTAATGTTAAATGTAAAAGAGCCAGACCAATGAATGATTGAATGTAATGAAATGTTTGTTTTGTACTGTGACATGTTAAGGTCTACAAAGTATTTATGTTGTATGTTGAATATGCTAAAAATGAAATGATGTTGTTTGATAATAATACTTCATGAATAATTATGTTTATATTTATATTAGATTTGTCTTTATACAACCCCCAGTATAGTTACCAATGTTAGGCACTGTACTAAGTTCTCAGTATTGTATAAAGTTGAAAAATACTGTTGTTTTAATTAATGTTTATAAACTGGATCAGGAGTGTGACCAGTGTTTCAAGTCTAACAAGTAGTTCTGACAATTATATCATAAATTAATAAAGGGTTCCAGAACCAGTTAATTAATATAAAAAAAATAACCACCAGTAAATTAAAATTCATGTAATTAACCATGTAACCAATAATTAATTGTACAGTAGGTCAGGTAAAAAGAAAATTAAGTTAAAAAACCAAATAATGTTATAATGGTTGTAAGTGAATCTACAGGCCTAAATTCCATATTAGTGAAAGGAAATTAATACCTTTTTAGTAAACCCAGTCCAACGAAACTCTGGTAAAACATTTACTGTTTAGTAAGGAAGGTTAGGGGAGAATTTTATGTGATTCAATATTAATCCAAGCATGGAGTATTTTATTGGAAAGAAGTAGTAATATTCTATAATGCCGGCTCAAGGATATATAGAAAACGTGGTTGTTAAGGCAACTGAATTGCAGAGGTTGTTGATTTTGAATTAATTCGTTCTGATTGTTACAAGCGATTAGGTTGAGATGGACCGATATATTTAAAAAATATGAATAAATCTAAAAGAAATATGTATCAAAATTGAAGAAACCCTTTTTGAAAAACAATTATACTTTAATGTTAATGAGTAATAAAAATTATATAACCTTCCAAATTGTAAATGAATACAGTTAAAAAGAATTGAAAGCCTCTCACCTCATTCACTAAATAATTCCGCTGGATTCGGTATTAAACCATTTCATACTATAAACCGAAGATCAGTAAAAGAATTAAAGTTTGAACTAACGGAATTATTGGAAATACCTGAAGACTCGGTTTGGCGTAATAACCTTCATTAGCAGCAGAGAAGCTGGGATCCTAATTCCATTTCACTGGGACCAAGAATTGTGAAGATCGTAAAAGAAGAATAGAAGCCAGAAGATTTCCTGAGGGTTTACCAGTACACACCACCATCAATTTTATTGAAAACCAGAGCTATTTCACTGGATGAAGACGAGATAAGCTGAGTTTTGGGCTACTGTTGACAAACATCCACCGCCAGACGAAATTTTCGTCGGTTTGGTAAAAAAACAACTTATTTTCATTTCACTGTATTTAAAGTAAATAATTTTATTTTTGTAAATTGAACAACCTTAATTATGCATTTTACCTGGCCTTACTAATGGTTCAAAGAACTTTACGACCCTGGGATAAGAATTATTTGTTATTATTTTCAAGTGTATATGTTTTTAGAATTTGAGTAATTAATAATCGATATATGTCTGGATGATCGATTGGATCGTATTATTGTTTTTTTTGAGACCACGTAACCTGTGAATTAATAGAGAAAATAAATAAAGTACATTTATTGTATGAGATAACGTTTAAGTTATTGCAGAATAAATACTATATGTGGTGGTTGAAATAATTTACAAAAAGGTTGATTCAAACTCAACGAATAACTAACCTATAAGTACGCTTATTACAAGTAACAGCGCTCAAAGTTTGCAGCTGGTGGGACGGGAGATTGCTGAACTAGCTTGTGTTTAATACTAAATTTGAATGAAATTTTCCACCATCGAGTGACTAGGGTTGACACAAATACCCCTTACATTCCGTCAATACTCTATACATATCGCTAATATTACGCAAACATTGAAAACTAAGTTAAGCCTATAGAGTAGTATGATTATAAATTCAAGGAACATAATTATAATTTTGTTTGCTTAATAATCTCTTTTCTGAGGGTTTCACCGGTCACAACCGAAAGATATATTAATTAATAACATATTAATTAAACCAGGTAACAACATTTTAATTGTTACGAATTGCCACCTGCAACGTATTACTTGGCGTTTGATACACAGGAGTCTCTTATAACTAATTACACCCATAGACAAGATTTCTTTACAATTTGACGTTTCCAGCGTGCAGCATATAATATAACATACGTCCTCACATAATTAACAAGTAGTTCTTTATAAAATTGGTTTACAACAGTGGGGTTATAAGGAGAGGTATTTAGTTTATTACAATATATATATATATTGTAACATCTCTCGCCTCTACCATCTGCGAGTATCGTTTCTTATGATTACTTATTGTTTATATTTGCGAATGTTCGAAGCAGTTATATTGTTATGTTTGCCAAAAATACTGAAATCGAGTGTGTGTGATTTGGGAGAGATTAATGGAGTTGTTTAATCGTAGTTAGGAGAGAGAAGAGGACCAAGTATATTAACCCCGGAGTATACATTACTTATTTTATATTCACCGCTCATAAGACCAGCTGATTTTGACGTCTGTCTCCAAATTTTAGGTTAAACAAACACCAATTGTCTATGATACTTCCCGGCGGTTCGTCCTCTTCTTGGCTTCCTGAAACTCTGTAACAACTACCCTCTACAAGAAATAATACACGTTTTATTATTTATAACAAAATATTCAGAGTATTTATTTATGTAATACACTGATTTTCTCTTCTCCCAGTACAAAAATATTATAATCTATTTTTTCTGTCAACAACACATTGGATCGATCTAATTAGGTAAACATTGGAATTATAACAAATAATTTTTTTATCCTTGATTAAACATTAAACAATAAAGAATTCATTTATTAATTTCCCCAGGGTTAAGGGTAAGTTCTTTGTGTTATGAGATGGTCAGAAATGAATAATTATATACTACGCTTTACAAGAGAAAACATAAATTTCTAATTTTTGGTTTTTCGTAGTATGTAGTTCCGGGTTTATCCGCTAGAGTACAGGTTATGTCTTTATTATAAACATGAAATCAGTTACTAATTATTGGAACTGCACAAAGATTCGATATGAGGATTTCTTGGTTAACAATTATTAATAAAGTTTATTTTACCTCTTTTTTCGAAGTGTTTACTTCGATGGTGCTGTTTCTAGTGTTGGAGTTATAGTTGTTTTGTAAGTTCGTTAAATTTTCATAAGATACAATCTCACCAAAATCTTGAAGTGCCGTCCAACTAGGCCTGATCTGGTAGCTGGGTTATTTCAAATTTTCATCGAATACAGGACGTTAAAGTTGATATTTGAAGGAGTTCTAACATAAGGTGGATACTACTAGTTAATTTCTATTAAATTTAGCACTGTTTCCAAAAGTTTTCATAAGGTTTTATTAAATTTTTGATGGCATTCCACTTTTTCCAAACGAATTGTTTTCAATCGTTTTAACAATTAATTCATATCTTGTTAGGTGGTTACTGTTAGTAACCAATAATTTTTATATCATTTTTTATTGGTGCATCTATATACTTTTGAGTATATAGGCTGTTTTTAATTATTATAAATTTATTTCTTATTTATAGAAAAATAATCCTTTTTAACTTTGGTTTATTATCCAATTTGATTTATATAAGGTTTTTTTCTTTTATTTCCTCTTAACTTTATATATAGGTCTTTAATATTTTTATTTCCTTTAATTGTATTTATATATTATTTATTAATTTCGTATAGTATCCTTACTCTAAACTATTTTCTTCTGCCATTTTACTCATACAGTATTATTTTATTTTTATTATTATTTTATATTTAACCCTTTTATATTTAACCATTTTATATTTAACCCTTTTATATTTAACCCTGGGTTATCTTATATTCAAACATAATTATTCTATTAAATATAAAATTAGACCTAGGTACAAAATCTTTGTGGCCTACACAATACAAATTATACAATATTCAAACAAAACACATAATTGGTCAGTAGCATATAGTCTACTATTATAATCAATTGTTTCTCCATCTACAGCATAAGTCTGCGAGATGCTCCTTTTAAAATCACTTATTTTCTCACTGGGTACACTATAACTCACTTTGTACTCTTTATATCACTTAATTATAGTTTATAATGTTTTGTGATATGAGGTAATCTAGAGCTAGGTATATTATACCCATTTCTGACCTTTATAGTGGGGTGATTATGTTATCATTTTTGGGACTGGGTTATGTAACGTTACATAAAGCCCCCCCCACTAGAACAAATTTATTTTCGTTTTACTTGTTTCCAAAATAAATTGTTGACTTCTTCAATCTTCATATCTTGTTTTATTCTTCGTGATATTTTTTCTTTTCAGACTGGTTATATACTCCTTTTAGTCGGTTATTGTTAATTGCTTTGATTTCATATGTATTATTCCCTTTCACCTGGGTTATGATGTAGGGTCCGGTATAAAGTAAAAGTAATTTTCTCGCGATACCCTCTATAGAACTGGGTAGTTGTCTATTTTTTATTAATATCTTATCTCCTATTTGGTATGTATCTATTCTTTTCCTTTTCTCTGTATCCCTTTTATGTTGAAGTTCCGCTTTATGCAACAATCTGTTGTGCATTTCGATTTTATTGAATTCCTCTCTCTCTCCTGGAGGAAAATTTATTAATGATGTGATTTCTCGTGGCGGTGGTCTATCAAACATTACCTGATAAGGGCTGGTTCCGATAGTGTCATGGTAGGACCAATTAAGGAAAGTCTCTGCTGGTTCAATGTACTGGCTCCATTTTTTATGTTCTTGGTGACAGTATGTACGTAGAATTCTACCAACTTCCCTTAATACGCGTTCGGCAGGATTACTACTAGGGTGGTATACTGATGTTTTGTATGTCCTTATTTGCCATTTCCTCAATTCTTCTTTCCACCTTTTACCTCTAAACTGCGTCCCATGATCCGTTATTATGGTTTCAGGTTTTCCCACTTCAGGTAAGTATTTTTGAATGATTACTTCTAAAATTTTCTTCGTAGTGGCTCTACTGATAGCGTAGAGTTTCGTATATTTAGTATAATGATCAAATATAATAATTATATATTTAAATTTATGCCTCTCTCCACTTCTGGGAAAAGGTCCACATATATCTAAGAAGATCTTCTCAAGTTTACGGTTAGATTTTATTGTAATCATGGCTCCCGTTCTCTTCTCATTATTTATTTTTACTAGCTGGCATATGTTGCAGTTTTTTACTTTTAATCTTACTCTCTTATTTATTGCTTTTACATAACAGTGTTCAGATAAAGCTTTAATAACTTTGAGTGGTCCCATGTGACCATATCTTTCATGGTAGTCCTTTATTAGGGCTACTTCCGTTGCTTCTGGTACATACATTTTCCACACATGATCATCAATGGTAGGACGGATAAAAAGGATTTCTTCATAAACACAGAAAAATTTTGATATTATAGGATCCCTTTGTAATATCCGGTCTTTAATTTTTGTTAATTTAGTGTCCATTTTCTGATCTATCTTTATTTTATTAATTATATCTTGTAACTCCTTTTTCACTTTGATAATGTAATATATCTTTCCAATACTCTCTGGTTCTATTTCACAAGTTTCCTTTTCTAGGTTAATCCGTGACAATCGGTCTGCTATTACATTCTTCTTACCCGGGATATGTTCCCAGTCTAAATTATACTCTTGAAGTATTAATACCCATCTTGTGAGTCTACCATGGTTAAGTTTACAGTTTTTTAAAAATGAAATTGATCTATGATCGGTTCTTATGGTTACTGGGTATCCCAATATAAATGTTCAAAATTTTATACATGAGAACACAACACTCAGCAGTTCTTTTTCAGTTACTGTATAATTCCTCTCACAACTACTCAGTACTCTGCTTGCAAAACTGATGACCCAATGATTTCCTTCCTCATCTTCCTGATATAGCTCACTACCAAGGCTAATGTTGCTAGCATCACAATTTATGAAAAACGTTTATTGAAATTTGGGTGGTGTAGCATGATGCTGTCCAGAAATTTATTTTTTATTATCTTAAAATTATTATCTTCCCTTTCTTCCCATTTCCATTTGTTTTTCTTCGAAAGTAAATATTGGAATTTGGCTGTTATTTCTGAATAATTCTGTTGAAATTTCCTATAATAGTTGCAGATCCCCAGAAAGGATTGTAATTGTTTTAAGTTTTTTGGCTTAGGGAAATCTTGGATAGCCTTTACCTTCTCAGGAGATGGTTTAATTCCAGTAGCTGATAGAATGAATCCTAAAAATGGTAATTCATGTGTGATAAATTTAGATTTATCTAGTTTCAAAGTTATATTGTAACAGTTTATTTAACACTGTTTCCACTCTGTTACAATGCTCCTCCCATGTACAAGACGTAATTAATAATATGTCGTCAACATATATTGTAGTAAAATCTAAAACTTCCTTACCCAAAATTTGATCCATGCATTGGATGAACACGGCCACAGAATTTACCAATCCGAAAGGCAAACGTTTAAAATGATAATTTCGTCCTTCGAATATGAAAGCAACATATTGTCTGCTGTTAGGGTGCAACTCTATTTGCCAATATCCACAGACTGCATCCCAAGTACTCATGTACTTACATCCATAGAATTCTTTCATTATTTCTTCAATCTCACCTGGAGACGTGCGATCGTTAATGAGCATTTTATTCAACTCCCGAGCATCAAGGCATAGTCTTACTTGACCATCTTTCTTCGGTATAGCTACCAATGGGCTAGTATACGGAGAACTACTTCTTTCAATTATATCTTCCAATATCATTCTTTGAATTTCTTTTCTTGCTGCGTCTTTCAAAGCTTGAGCAATGGGATATGACCGTTTATTAAAATTTACATTTTCTTTGAACTTTAGTTCACACAGGAAGTTTTTTGCTTTTCCTTGTGACTCTGAGAATACTGATTTATATTTATTATAAATTTTTATAAGCTGTTGTTTTTGTTCTACATTAATTATTTCCTGGGCCTGCCTATTTTGAAACTCGATGATCTCTTCTATCTTCTCTTGCCAAATCTTTGATTCTGTTACTTCTGTATTTTTACCTAGGGTTAATCTATTATCCTCCCTAATATAAAATGAGCTCGGACACTGAGGGGCACTTTGGCTACCAATTATCTCAGCCGCTAACTCACCTTCTTCTGTGCTCAGGGTTACTATACCCCTGGCCAGATTTATAACTGCAGTGTGTCACCGTAGCATATCACACCCTATTAACACCCTAAAAGGTAGCCCTATAGCTACTAAAAATCCCATAGGTATTCCTATCCCACTAGTAGTAACATTCAAAGACACTTGTTTTCTGATTGTTTTATTTTGCTTCCCGGTGGCGCCAATAATTGTTAAATTATTAATTGGTAAAGTAGGTATTCTCTCAGTAGTTAGTTCAGTAATCCGGTCAAGTTCTAATTGATCAATAATTGAAACATTTGCTCCTGTATCAATCATGGCCTCTGCTAACACTCCATTTAATTTTATTTGTATATAGACTATATCATTGTTTGGTGCTGACTCTTTAATTGCTCTTTCTTCCATTAACTCCACCTGTATATTCTTTAAATAATGATTTCTGATAATTGTTATTGGTCTGTTTAATTTATTATTATGATTAGGTCTATGGTAAATTCTGTGCCCGGTTGTTTCTAGCAGTGACGGGCAGTCACATCTTCTCACTGCTGGTACCCGTTTCCCCGATTTCCATCATTATTATTATTTGGTTCAACATTTTCATTATGTTGAATATTGTTTACTGGTCTTCTTTCTTCCTCACTAGCTCTGAATCATCAACAAATTAGAAAACAATAAAACAAAAGCTCGCTAAACAAACACCCTATAAACCTACATATAAAAATCCATCTATTAATGATAAAATAAAACATACAACCTTTACTTATTATGGAAAAATAACTCTTAAACTTAGTAAACTATTTAAAGATGTGAATTTAAAAATATCTTCTAACATAGATAATATTGTTTTAAATCAAATAAAACTGGGAACTAAATCGAATATTATAACTAAACGAATAGATGTCCTCTATTCAATTGTGTAATAAGTCACACGTTGATGTCACTCAATGGCTAGACAAGTTTAGGTGTATTTTGATTCAAATATGTAGGTTTAAAATTATTATTATTTATGATTTGTTTGTTTCAAAAAGGTTTAGAAAGCTGAAAAAATGTTCAAATTCTCTTTTCGAAGCACTGGTTAGTTTAGCTGTCACTTACCACTTACTTACTGGTGTCAACCTTCCAAAGTAGATCCTTTCTTCCTGTAATATACTGAAAATAACACAACACAGTTCATACAATATTTACCACTAGTGTGTATGTGGATATAAAGTAAATAAAGTTGTTCTGTATATGAGACTCTTTTTAAAATTAGTCAAAATATTGGCCGCTTATTTGCCTTACTGCCAATTAGTAAAATAAATGCTCTGTTGTTGTTATTATAATCTACCTTGAAATGAGGGACTGACTCGATTATATGTGAAATGGTAATTTATTAACAACAATTAAAGTTCATTTAAAACCTTTTAAAACAATTAAAAGGTTTAAAATGCTTTTCATAAAGCATTAAAAACAATTTAACTCGTTACAGAGATTCTTAAAACTCAGGGCTGGTAACACTGGTTTTTTATATTGTATTTCGCTAACCTGGTTTGGTTAGTTTTCTTATTTATAGTTAATAAAAATCGTGAGTTCTTTTAGTATACAAGATACTTACTACAAAAAATGCTTAAATACGATAATGATGTATTATGGAGAGTGGTTACAAAATTAGAAAAAAGTTTAATTATAATATTGGAAACTATCGTATCAGGCACGCCTGCTTTCAACTTTGCAGGTTATGGTACAGTATGTGCAATACGATTAATATTGTTGTATATCAGAATAAAATTCCTTTAATGGTTATAACAATTAAAATATAATGATTAATTTATAATCTCAGTGTAATTAAGAATATTTAGGCTTTCTTGAATTGAAAGCGTAGCACTGAATTATCTGTGTACCTTTCAATAACAGGTAGGTTAGAGTGAAAATTCCTGTAAGTGAATTGTTAAAAATATTTAAATTAACTTCATAAAATCTTATTGTTACACATAATATTAGCTAATGACACATTTATTAATCATTAACCTTATTGACAGTTCTCAATTATTATTGATAATCGAATTGTCTTTCGTTATTGTTTTAGTCAAATCAGCATCTATGTGCGAGTACATTAGTACTGGTTAAGTAATAATTTGATTTGCAATTCTTCTTTAAAATTAATAATATTTTATATAAAAAATAAAACTGAGAACTTTTGTTCAATAATGTGTTAATTCATAATCATTATTGAGGTTAGTCACGTATGAATGTACTTGACTAACGTGGTATGAACACAAAAATTATTATTTGATAATTGTTTAAAATTCATTTAAATGTTATTAATTCTAAATACGCCCTTATTATTTCACTCATCATTGCCGATATTATACACTGGCAATGGTATATTTCACTATTTCATGTCACTGTTTACACTTCACACGTTTAAGGTTATTAATACACATAAGTTAGGTTAGATAAAATTGTTTACTAACTGGGGAACGCGCACATTTTGAAAAAAATACTCTCGTCGAAGAGACGTTCTGTCGGCGTTGACGATCAGTTTCTTAATGTCGCTCTCCTTAGCTACTTCGACTGGGGTCTGCTGAAATCAGCGTTTCCTATTGGCTGAAAATCGATTAATCTCGTACCCATACGCCATAAGAAATTATTAAATTTTATTTCTCTGCATTTGGCGTTGGGTTGGAGAGTCTAAAAGTGACACTATCAATTCTTTTGGAAACTAAAGGTATCACGTTATTTCGGATGCTCTGCTCTTTATTTTGAGTCCACACAAGCACTAATTCAGTTCATGATTAACTTATTTACCCTTTCATCGATGCACTTTTAGTGGTTCTTATTTAAATATAAGTTTTTTCCACTTTATAGTATCACATGATACTTATATCACTCACTGATAATGGTTCAAGTCATTATTTCTTATCAGTTATTCCTTAAATACTAAATATTTACAATATTCCATAATGCATTTTCAGGCGAGTAGGCCTTAAATGTCCATGCATTATTTCTTATTAGTTCTAACATATATATTATTTTAACACAATTCTATTGTGTTTGGTTTGTACATCAAATGATACTACACCTTTTGTGCAGCTTTGTATTTATTAACATAGCTTCGTTTATTTACATTGAATGGTTTTATCCCACCAGGTTAGGTGTCCTGTCATATTGACACTCTTATTTTATTAATAGTTCTGTATCAGGGATGTATTTTCATCCATTAATTTGTCTTTAGTGTTTGTCTACATCTTATTTTGGGTATTTAGTATTCCCTGCTGTGCTAATTACTCACAATTTTCTGTTGGACTGTTCCTTACATTTAGTTTCATGTGACATGTATTATTGGTTTTCATTATTATTACATAAATTTATGCATTTATTGTTTGGTAATGGTTCTCAAAGAGGTATTGAGTATCCTTGAAACTACTGTTATGCTATTTTCCTCTTTCTGATTAGGTTTGACTGAGTTTTTTATGTAATTCTGTCATTCACTCTGTAGTTTGGTATTTTGGCTATTATCTGTTTATAAAATTTAAAGTATATATTTGTGTTGATATTAGGTTTATTCTGTTCATTATTTATTCTAGTTTGGTTGTTGCATCATGTAAATACTTTTATCAGTGTTTTTCTAATTGTTAGTTATGATTCTTTGTTGCAAATTCTGTTCAGTTGAGGTTATGTGTATACTACTGAATGACAACAATGTCTATATGTGTTAACTTGGTTTCTTGCATATTTTCTTATATATTTATTATGATTATTATTACTATTATCTAGTACAATGGTTTGCTTTATTTTAATTCTATTATATACTATTTGTTTACATATTATCATCTAATTCTGATTGGTTATTGACATACATATTAGGTGTTTACATTTGGTTTGGGTTGACTGTTTTTTAATCTAATACAGGTTGTCTTATCTCTGATATACTACCAATTACATTCTGTATTGACTTTACTTTCCACTCTCCTGATATTTAAATGTATATTTTGTAATGATTTTATATTTAAGGTCAGTCATGGTAGTTACTGGTGTTCCATTTACTTTCATAATTGAGCAATTATTTCTTTACTTAATTTCATTTTACTTGCAGTCTTTATTATGTTTTATTATATTATACTTTTGGTCTCATAGATAATACACTTATTGTCTGTGTTGTTTTATTTGAGATTGTTTTATACAACTGTTATCACTTATTATTTTCACTTTTTATAAACACTACACTTTCATTGTTTGTGTTAGTTTGTTTCAGCTAGTGGTATATTAGTATTAATTAACTCACTGTAAGTAGCACACTATTATTGTCTGTGGTTGCTTATTGAATTATCATATTCTCAATACTTTGTTCTTGGTCACTTTGTTTTCTTTCAGGTTCTTCCTTGTTGTGGTATTATTCCTCACTTACTTGGTACTCTTCATACTGGTAAATACTGGTAATATTATTTCCTTATTTGTCATATATTTTCTTCATTTATAATATATTTTCCTCACTTGTTGTGTCCTCTTCCCACTGGTAATATTATTTTATTTGTTTATTATATATTTTCCCTCTTCTTATATATTTTTTCCTCTTCTTATATATTTTTCCCTCACTTATTGGATCTATTGGGTCCTGGTTGCTAACGTAGTTGCTGGGTTCTTATTTTCCTTTTGTTATAACATTGATGATTCATTTAATTACAACTTCTTCCTTTGGGTGCTTATTTTCTTTAACATTATTTCTTCCTGGATATACAAGTTTGGCTTTGACATTTTAGTGTTATCTTTCCTCTTGTTGGTGTGTTTGGTTATATTAGCTTAGATATGTTCATGGTAGATCTTCATTTGGGTATTTGTGATGATATTTATGTAATGATATTTTTGATGCTTTACAATATTCACAGTAAAAATGGAACATACAAAATAGAGTCCGGATTGCAATAAATGTTACGTAGGACAAAAAAAAAACTACTCGATAGATTCGTTCAACACCGCAATGAATTATTAAAACCAAATATTTACAAGTCTAATTTAGCCACGCATTGTTAAAATAATAAACATAAATTTCCCGACATTCAAAATATGAAGTTAATTAAAAACATTCAATAAGGTCAAAAAATAATTATTCGGGAAAATCTTAATATTTACAATAACAGTAACAATAATTTACTAATTAAAGACCAAACCCAAGTAAAAACAAAACAAGATGATCTATTTAAAATTATAAAATTATTAAAATAAATTAAATATAAACAAAAATATTTCCAATATAACCGTAAAACAGCTGATTGAGTAAATAAACTTCAAACAATGGATAAATAAAATTAAATCGGTCACTTCTTTTAAATTCGATTATACATTATTATTTTTTTATACCGTAATCGAATCAATACAATTGTTTATTAATTCATTTATAATCCTCTGATGATATGGATGTGATGCGTGAAACGTGCGTCAGGAGAAAATAAAATAATAATTTTACTTGCAGAAGTAGTTAATATTTGAAGAACATTTCACAACACACACACATACACACAGATAATTTTTATTTATA
Source organism: Magicicada septendecula (assembly GCA_034769895.1). Classification (NCBI taxonomy): domain Eukaryota; kingdom Metazoa; phylum Arthropoda; class Insecta; order Hemiptera; family Cicadidae; genus Magicicada; species Magicicada septendecula. The sequence continues at coordinate 453,099,670 of CM068368.1, forward strand.
TTTTACTTGTGTTTTTTCCCGTATTGGCCATCTAGGGTCCACGTGCCAATTTCAGTTCTTTACTCTTTGTTCTTTCCTGTGTTTCCCAATACTCTTTCATCTTCTCACTGTGTCTCCTCTTCCTGTCTTCAGTCCACTTTGAACCTGTGTTTTTCTCTCTCCTACCCTGGGACTCCCTCCATTTTTAACACTTTTGCCCGAAAAACTTCTCCTTCAATTGCTTCTTCTGCGTGTATATTATTTTTTTCTAAATCCTTTTGGACTTCTTTAATCCAACTTGATGTTGACTTCTTCCCCCCACAGATATTTGAAGATTTGCTTTGTCAACCTATTGTCGTCCATTCTATATAAATGTCCAAAAAATAATAGTCTTCTTTTTCTCATTGTGTTTTTTTATTATTATATTATTTTATTTCTTAAGAGAATAAATCTAATTTTATTCTTTAGTGGGGCTGTAATACTCTATTCCCGCTTCACTGAAGATGGCCGCCGTGGGTGTGGTCGAAACGTCTGGCGTTTCATGAAATGTTAATATTAAACAACGGCCTAATAGCCTGGTAAACATGTCGGATTTTCATTCTTTTCATGTTACCGTCGAGTTTTCGCATCCGTATGTTTCAGAGTAGAAATCCGTATCTATTTTTATTCGTGTCTGATAATTTAGAGGCAGTTTGGTGGGACACGATAACAACAACGGTTTCTATCGACTATTCATTGACACCAGTTTCTGTTACATCAGATTACGTGGGCGGCTTATCTGAAGTGATGTCCTGGATATGATCTTAACCTTATAATAGTGTATAATAGTATTAAATACTAAATAATAATATTGAATATTATAATAATAGTATTATAATAGTATTAAAATGTATTATACAGTGAGTGTTTATGTTCCCAGAACAATGTTACTACGTCAGATTAAAATGTAGTCTGAAGGAATATTTTCTATCATAAGATATACAAATTACTGTGGTGTTGGCAATGAGGAGTTATTGCTAATTAAACTTTGGCAGCCGTGCGTTCCGTGCTTACGATTTAAATGGGTGTGTTTAAAATGACAAGTTATCAACATGAAAACTGTTTCGGAATGTTTACTGTTCTATAAAGATGTAAAATTAAACTGTATCGTAACTAATATAATAAACTTGCAAAATTTCTATTAAACTGAACGGCAGTGAATTTATAATTAAACGAATTGAAGGAATAATCAGAAATTATAATTGTGTGTTTACTTTATTATTAGGGAGATTAGCACACGTAGGTAAAGAACTAGAGATATTTTACCAAATGGTTATCCTCAAAAGTGGAAGAATATATTATGAAGAAACATAAACTTTAAACATTAAGAATTGAAAAAAAAAGAAAGTTAGAATTAAGTACTGGTTTTCAGAGGATCAGATGGAGGTGAATGCGTAGGGAAAGAATTAATTGTATGGAAGAAGGAAGTGGGAAACGGCAAAAAGGTCGTGGCCATGTTGAAGTGGAGGAAGGACGAGATTAGATTAGAAGAGTGTAAGAGAATAAGTAGAAGAATAAAAACCAATAGCATGAACAGCTTATGGAAGGAAGACAGCTGATAAGCTACCTTGAAAGTTCACACCAGACTTCAGAAGTTGATGAAGTTTTCGTAGCGTAGGATATGTTTTTTGTGTTGTCGTAAAATTGTAAATTGTTCGTCTTATCACACATTATCAAAATCATCAATATTAGATTTTGTTGACCTCCTCTTTCTTTCTTTACGAGGTGTTATAAAGTGTGGTGACTGTTCATTTTCTATTGTTATACCCTCACTTTTAATACGGCGAATCGTTCTTTCAGAAACTCCTGTTGCTGACGCTATTCGTTTTTGAACCTTTTTTAGTGGAATACTAATTCCATTTTTTTCACTTTCCATAAATTTACATATATTAGAAATGACTTCCCGAGCTTGGCTATTGTAATAACCTCTAATGCTCCCCTTAAAGCCACACTATTGGGCTTGCCAATTTGTAATAAAATAAAAGACTTACGGTTGTTATTTAAAATTATATTTGTGTTTAAAATATTAAAGGTCTTGCTCAGAACATGAGTTATAAATCTGGCTAAGTCCAGAGGTTGTTTATTTTTAAACAATTATGTGTGAAATATTCTTTTGAAATATATCAAAGGTTGAAATAGTTGTTTCTAATTGAAGGTTACTAATGTTGTAAAGCAATCTAAAATGTAACATTCGAGGTTACTCAAAGTGTGTTTACAATTGTGTAATTAGAATTATCTGAAAAGAATTCCCTTATATGCAACGAATAAAATAGTTGGGTTGATAATAATTAAATACTAATTTTGCTTAGGTTTAAATGTAAAGTACAATAGTTGGTCGCTTGATGATGATGATCGTCTTGTTGATACTGGCTGTGAAACTTCTCCTCCAGGTTGCTGATAGTCTAAGTACGTTACGTCTCGTAATGTCTGGACAATATAATAAACATAATATACTTTCACGTACCTGGTCGTGTTTTCTAGAAGTTCAGTAAGCTGTCAACTCAGTTTACAAACACCAACTCACTTTAGTTGCAAGGTTAGATTGCCTTGTTTGTTAGTGGGCGCCACACAGATTTATTTAGGGAAAATCCCGTGTAAAACCCACAAATAGAATCACTGAATGATTAAAAAAATTTAAATGATTGTTTATTACCTTTACGGCAATGCTATTCCAAAATATTTAAACACAACTGAAGATTGTTTAAGTTTTCCAAATAAAATATTTAATTATCAGTTAGAAATAAATCAAGTCGACTTATACTGTTAATAATGGGTTTTATTCAGACCCTTGATAGAGAATTCAAAACAAATATAATTTAAAACATACAAAGTTGTACAATTGTCAATAAGTTATTATATGCCTTATACGGCTTGCTCAGAGCACAAGTAGCGAATCTGGCTAAGTCCAGATATTTGTTATTTTTAACATTAATATTATTAAAATCTCAGATGTGAGTTCTTTGAGACACGAAAAAGAAAGTTATGCCTACACAATGGCTAATGATTTGCTGATAAAATATTAATTGATAATGTTTTGATGTTACTTTCATAAAGTAAACAAATAAAAATGACCTGTTGATAGGTCGTGCGTTCGTCAACGCTTGCTTTTTGATTTACAAAATTTATCATGTGAGAACACTTATAACTAGCATACAGCTTAATTCATAATGACAAAATTCATAGAATAAATTGAGACATGGTGTAATCTTGAAATGTTTCTGTGTTTTGCGTCAGTACAGATCAGTGTAGAAATACGTACAGGTTATGGCGCTCGGATAAAAAATGAATAATGATTGCACTGTTACCTTTTGGTTTTAATTATTTAATTAAAACTCATTTTTATCACCTGGATAATCGGATTATAATGATCATCCTTTTTTTCACTACACACGCACAAGAACAGAGTACTTCGATCCGCTTCTAACTTAATGGATCATAGATAACATTATTTACATCTGTTCATTATTTCCCGCACTAAATTGAAATAATACTGCACATAATCACTATTGTTTTCTGTAGATTAATTTGAAGTAGTTGTTTCTTGGTGTTGAGCTATTTCCTTCGATATATTATGTTGAAGACGCTAACAGTTATTAAAAATGTTGAGATGGCGAGCACACGTCCCGTGCTGTATGAAGTTGGTAAGTGTCTGTCTAGAATTGGTTACCTTCTCTTATATACCCCGCTCGTCGATCGGCGTTAGGCAAAAATGTTAATTACTAACTAATTTTGTGATTGGTTCTTGCAGGTGTGGTGAGTATGACGTATTGGTCATTTAGCCGTTAACAACGGTTTTTTAACTGTCAAACGCTGAGGTGACAGAAAGCTTTCATTGTTGTTGGTATTAGTAAACAAACTTCTGATGCGTATTTGGTAAATGATGCTAACATCTTTCCCGCACTTAATACAGTTGCGATTGGGTCGATATCGTCATCAAATTAAAGATTATTTTGTCCTCTTTAATTTGATATCACTTGATACCGAGTTAACTTCACCTTTACCGACATTGTTACATAAACAATGTTCGGGTACACTATTTTTCACTGTCGTCTGTTTACCTGAATCGACGATTTTACACTTTGGTTAATATCGTTTGTGTTCACATAGCATTTTATTACTCAAACGTTTATGTGGGAACACCCTTAACTCTGTACTGACATTTTTTACTGAACATTATGAGTACACCTAAACTTTATACATTGTAATGAACGATCCTTATTACTATGACATGTCGTTTTACGCTAACTCGTTCTATTCTACTACTTAACAATTGAATTATGATTAAATATATCATTTTAATAATGTTTTTTGCTACGTTGGAGCATAACAATTGTTCTGTGTATTTAATTTACACTTACGTTACCTCCCAATAATCAACTCACTGATTATTGCTTGGTCTAGGCGTTGTTAAGACATATCGCTCATATTGGAATTTTGCCTTCACAACATTTATTGGTTCTCAATTCGGTAATTTGTTGAGGTACTTTATTTGTATAAGATTCCCTCACACAAATGGTTTTTCTTTCTCATAAGTATATTTGATATTGAAATACATCTTTGTTCTCGCTTTGTAGCCATTGCTAAATTTAGTTTTTGGCATTCATAATTTACTAGTCATGGTTAAATTTATTATCAGCAAAATGCTAATTCTGATTTCACAGTATTCAGATTCTTATTGATTCACTTTTTATTTACATATAATATTCTGTTTACATTATCTACTGATTTGATTGACAGCTTAATGTAAATTTACTCTGTCCATCAGTTTGTGTTAGTCATTGTCTGGTTGTAGTGTCAAACAGTATTTGGGTTTACTGTTTCATGTGGTACTTCTGCTTCATTCTTCTTCCTTGATTTCTCCTTTCTTGGTTATTCTTATTACTATATTCCCTATTTACATTGTTGTTATGCACTTCTAAAATCTGATAACATACATTTAGGTTAGGTAACATTTTGTTATGTTACATATACACCCTCCTCAAAATTGATCATTTGAGAAAAATTTATTTTTTATAAAATTATCATTTAATGTCAGTTTCTTAGTAGATTTCTATGGTTCTCTTTTTTTCTTGTACCCTTTGATCTTTTAACATACTATTAGTGTATTACTCTAGCTTGATTTTTGTTTAGTGATATAATTCTTAACTTACTAGTATTTTCAAGTAGCTTACTTTCTAAGTCATTTAACTATAATAGATCTCATTTCTTAAATTAACAATTTCCTGTCTTATTCACATTCTTCTTTCTTATTACATATCTTTACATTCATGATTATCTTAATGGTTATTATAATTTATACCTCACAGATTCTTTCATAATAGTCCTTGATACATTAGTACAATATAACTCCCTAACTTTTGTAGTGGGTTCGGAATCAGAGTGGCTCACTGTGGCTTACATTCTCTGCCGTTCCTCAATACACATACTCAGATTCGGAGGCATTACTCTTCTCTGTCTGAGAAAAAAAATAAACATTGCACCAGGCAATAGTTGCACTATCACAACTCATAAAATATCAAATATCATTCATTTACAATAATATAATATCTTCAATATAATATTCAAGGTATCAGAGGTTTTCATTTATATCACATTTCCATCTTTATACTTGCTAACATACTTTCTTTTTACAGGTAATTATTTCTTTTTAGACTTGACATTCTTAGCTATGCTTTTATCAGCTGTATTGTTACTGTTTATACTAGTTGACAATTTGCTTTGGTTCACTTGAGTATTTTTAAGATTATACACTTATTTTGCTGCTTATATGCTTATGCAGTTGTTTTCACATATATAGTCTGCAATATTTTATTCTCACTTTAGTTTACAAGTTTTTTTTTTTTCTAATATTCATTTGGATAAACATTTTTTCTAAGTATAGTATAGTAATTTTAGTTATATGCCACTACTGGCTCTTTATGACATAATAGATGTCTTTTTCTTATTAAATCATTTAGTTGGCATTACATAACTTTCTATCCTTTGGTGTGATAGATCTGTTTCTTTTTTCACAAGTAACAAATAGTTTGGCCTGTATCTTAATCCTACACACTTTTGTAACTCAATAGGGCAAATTGATCTGTTATAGTCAATTAGTTACCTTCAATAATTTGGAGCTTAATATGTAATTCTGTTAAACATTAAATGAGTTCGTTTATAGTAATGGTTTTTAAACATATTTTTTTTCCTTTATACCCTAAACATTCGGGTGATAAATGTCGCCTACTACTACATATTATCCGTTCTTAATAGTAATCATTTTTTATGGTTGATATTCATGGGGTTATTTTGTGCTCTTCCACTCTATTGGGTGCATTATTGGGGATGATTACGTTATACAGGTGTCCTTTCCCATATCAGCTCTTAGCATTACATTTTTGGAATATTTGGCACTTTGTAATTACTAATCCTAATTAATTTTTTTTTCTTAACTATAGTACCTTTTCAATGACGTTTGATTGTATGTCCCTTTAACCCTTTTATTTATTGTGTCAGTGAGTTCATAGGTATTGTTTTCATGGTCTTTTGTGATCGTATATGGACCTACATATAATACCAGCAGCTTCTTGGTGATGCCCTCCATTGTGCTGGGCAGCTCCCTATTTCTTAATAGTACTTGGTCTCCTATTTTATACTTAATTATCCGGGTTGGTGCTTGCTGTTTATACTTTCTCTTACGTTGCTCTAACTTTTCTATGATCTTGTTGTGGTATTGGATTCTATTAAACCGATATTCGGGGCTCTGGGGGAACTTAATCAGGTCGCTGATTTCTCTGGGTGGAGGTTTTTCGAACATGGCATTGTATGGGGTGGTGTCAATTGATTGGTGGTACGCTAGATTGATAAAATCCTCTGCAGCTGGGACATACCCACTCCACTGTCTTTGTTGAGTTGCACAATAAGTCCTAAGGATCCGTCCCACCTCTCTTAATACTCTTTCCGAGGGATTACTACTGGGATGGTACACTGCAGTTTTGTATGTTTTTATCCCATATTCCATCAGTGTGTCCTTCCACCTTCGTCCTTTAAATTGTGTACCGTGGTCTGTGATCATGGTTTTCGGATAGCCTACCTCAGGTATATAATTATGTATTATTAGGTTGAGTATCTTCTGGGTGGTTGCTCGATTCATAGGGTATAGTTTTATATATTTAGTATAATGGTCTAATATAATCAATAAGTACTTGTACTGGTGACGACCTCCACTTCTAGGAAACGGGCCGCAGATGTCTACAAAAACTTTTTCTAGTTTCCCTGAAGATGTTATGGGAATCATCTGCCCCTCCTTTCTTTCATTCGTGCATTTCACCATCTGGCAAATCTGACAGGTTCTAATGCATTGCCTCACTCTTCTATTCATATCCTTTATATACATATGTTCTTCCAACGCCTTTATTACTTTAACGGCACCCATGTGCCCATAACGAACATGGTAATCTGTGATTATTTCCTTCTCTATGGTTTTGGGTATTACTAACTTCCAACCGTTATCGTGATACTTTGTTTTAACAAATAATATATTATTGACTATACAGTAATAAGGGGTTATCCTTACATCGTGATTATCCAACCTTTGGAAGATTTGTGCCAGTCTACAGTCTTGTCTTTGATGTAACTCTATTTCTTTGATAATGCCTTCTAATTCGGTGCGACTTTTTAATATGTTATAAACTTTGGCTAGTGTTTCTTTTTCACCTTCATAAGTCTGATTTGTAATGTTTACTCGCGACAGTACGTCGGCGGCTATATTCTTTTTGCCGGGGACGTATTCCCATTTAATGTTATACTCTTGTAGGACCAATGTCCACCTTGCTAATCGCCCATGACTTAATTTGCAGTTCTTTAAAAAGGATATGGACTTGTGATCTGTCCTAACAGTAATAGAGTATCCTAATATGTATGTGCGGAATTTATTACGTGCGAATACTACGCTTAGGAGTTCTTTTTCAGTGACATTGTAGTTTCTTTCACACTTATTCAAAGTCCTGCTCGCGAAGCTTATTACAAGATGGTTTCCTTCGTCGTCTTCTTGGTATAAAGAGGAGCCTAAACTGATGTCACTGGCATCACAATTCAAATAAAAAGGTTTATCAAAGTCTGGATGGTGTAATATTACCGTCTCCAAAAATTTCGTTTTGATCTTTTGAAATATACTTTCCTGTGCTGGACCCCATGTCCATTTATCCTTCGAAGACAATTGCGGAGACAATCTGGTGGTTAGTTCAGAATAATTGTTTTGAAATTTTCGATAGTAGTTGCACAATCCTAAAAAAGATTGTAACTGTTTTTTATTCTTGGGGGTGGGGAACTTTTGAATGGCTTTGATTTTTTCTGTTGATGGAGTTATTCCTAATTCGGTGAGTTGGAAACCTAAAAACTGTACTTCCTTCGCAATAAGTTGGGATTTTTCCAATTTTAGAGTAATATGATTTTCTGATAGCTTGTTTAGCACGTGGTCTACCCTCTGACAATGTTCTTCCCAGTTGGTGGACGTTATGAGCAGGTCGTCCACATAGACGGTCGTGAATTTAAGTGCTTCCGGTCCTAACACCTGATCCATGCATTGTATGAATATGGCTACTGAATTTATTAGCCCGAAGGGCAACCTCTTAAAGTGATAGTTGCATCCCTCAAATATAAAAGCAACATATTTTCGACTGTCGGGATGCAGCTCGACCTGCCAATATCCGCAGACCGTATCCCATGAGCTTATGTATTGTACACCATGGAGCTTCTTTAGAATCTCTTCAATTTCGCCCGGAGATGTCCGGTTATTCACTAGGTGTTTGTTTATTTCTCGTGCGTCTAGACAAAGTCTTACCTTACCGTTTTTCTTTTTAATAGCTACTATAGGGCTGGTATAAGGGGACTGGCTGGGTTCTATTATGTCATCCTCTATTAACTGATTGATTTCAGATCGAACCGCCTCCTTAAGGGAATACGCAATGGGGTAGGATTTGCGGTTGAAATTAACCGGTTCCTTGAAATTTAATATACATTGATAATTTTTAACTTTTCCTGGGAGGTCTGAAAATATGTGTCTATATTTATTATATATGGTTATTAATTTTTCGAGTTGGCCTGGGCTTGGTGATTTTGTTCTGTTAGTCGACTGGAATTGTCTTATTTCCCTAATCTTTTCTTCCCATAACTTATTGTTATTGTTATGGTACTCCATCTCATGCCTGGATGTTTGGTTTCTAGGGTTGGTTGTTCTTTGGATATGGTATATCGTTCTCTCTGGGGGAACTTCCCTGTTTCCTACAATGTCTGCAATCCAATTGGTATCAGACGTTTTCAAAGTTAATTTGTCCAAACTTAAATCGATTATGGCGGAGTACTTACGTAGAATATCGCAGCCAATCAAACTACGAAATGGTAGACCCGTGGCTATTAGAAATATCATCGGTATTTTCACACCTTGACTAGTTACTTCTAACCTAACCTGCTTTTTCACTGATTTATTTTGTCGTCCCGTAGCTCCAATCAGGATGATGTTAGTGACAGGTAACGTCGGTATGCTCACCCTGCTTTCCTCCTGAATACGATTGAGCTCGGTGCTATCCATGAGGGAAACGTTGGCCCCGGTGTCGATCATTAATGTGACAGCTGTTTCATTAATTTTAGCCGTCACGTATACGATGTCGTGTGTGTGTTGATGGTGATCGGTTATTTCTTCCTCTAACAACTCCTGCCTTATATTTTTCAGGTAGTGGTTATACAATATGGTGATTTTATTTGGACTGGTGCCGTAATCATACCCAATAGAGTGGTTCAGCGAAGGGTTTATGTGATCATAATTTTTCACTGCCGCGAGGAGTTTAAAGAGCTAGTGCTCTCCTCGTGGCGTCGTTCTTGATTACCTACATTATTCCTATCGTCCGTTGTTGTACGTCCTCCCTGATGGGCTGGTTCCTGGTCAGGAACAAAGTGTACTTGTGGTCGGTAGTCGCTGTTGCGGTCGTCGCCCTCAATGCTACTACTCCTCCATCGTCCTCCTCTTATACTTCCTCTGTCTCCACTGAAACTGTTTCTTCGTTGGTATCGCCGCCTTCTATCGGAGTCGTAATTGGCTTGCACATAATTGGCTCGGCGATATTGTGACGGTGGATAATTTCCGCCTTGGTTTGATGGTCGATTGGTGTTATTATTATAATTGGGTCGCCGGTTGTTATTATTATTATTATTAGTATGGCTACCGTTATTATTATTGTTATTATTACTACTCTGGTTATTCGGCCTACTATTATTGTTATTATTATTACTGTTATTATAATTTTGGTTTGTATGGCCATTATTATTAACATTACTTCTGTAATTTCTGGAGTTGTTATTATTATTATTGTTTATGTTACCGCCCATATTGTTAAAATGGTCATTTCTCCGACGACTCCTTCGGTAATATCCTTCATGCTCCTGATCCTCGAGCAACGCGGACATAGTTGCTATCGTTTTAATCTGCCCCCACTGACGTGCCTTCGCGACACCCTCCTCAAAGTGGTAAGACAGTTTTGTAACGAGACATTCTTCAGGTATTTTTGTTTCTAAATTTCGTGCTAGACATACCTGACCCAAAAAGTAGGAAGTCATGGTTCCTCCTCTGCTCGCATCGTATTTCCCGTGACATATATGATCGCGTACTATGTTTTGCGTGGCCTCGGACCAATATTTTGCGCGGAATTGAGTCTTGAATTCCTCGTAACTGTGAACTTCGTGGCGCGTTGCAGTCCACCAATTATCATATATTTCTTTGAAGTACTCATCTATCAAGCTTCTTATGTTGTTCCATCTGGTCTCTCGGATCCGTGCTAAGTTTTCTTCAACACGTGCTAAGAATTCGATAGGGTTTCTTCGGTAGTTTTTAAAATTAATCGCGTCGCGGTTGTCATTTGGTAGCAGATACTGACCTTGGATCGGACGGTTGCGGATAACTTCAATCTCCTCCCGCATTTGCACTATTTCCTGTTGTCTTAGTTCCTCAATTCTTTCTCGATTAGCGACAGTTAGATTTCTTACTGCGTCTACTGATGTACTTACCTCTTCACAGCGCTCGCCTACGTCTATCCTTACCCGTTTAATCTCATCTTGATTCATCCTTTTCAAGGATTCTATTCGGGCTTCAGTCACCTCCTCCATGGTATCGAGCCTCCCGTCGACCTCTTCCCTAGTTCGCTTTAAGTCCTGGTCGTGTTGTTCGCACCTTTTGTTTACTTCTATCATTTCTTCCCTCACTACAGCAATCTCCACGTCTATTCTCGTGTTAATTTTCTCATTGCCTTCTTCCATCCTCTTGCTAATTTCAATCAAAGTGGTGTTCAATTCTTCTCTGATAGCTCTACTGTTATCATCTATTTTACTGTTCAGCGTGTCCATGTATTTATGGGTACTGTCAATCCTTTTATCAGGTCTTCCCTCATTGACTCTATATTTTTATTTAAGTCACGATGATCCTTTATTGACTCTATATTTTTATTTAGTAACTCGATATTCTTCCGATTCTCCGCACGAGATTTCCTACCCTCTTCTTTCAATGACTCATTACTCTTATTCACGGTTTCTTCCATCATTGCCCTCATCATTTCGAAAAAATTCCTATCGCCTGGTGGTGGGAGTCCTTCGGGTAGTCTGGGTCGGTCGTCGACTATTATTTCCATCTCTGGTTCTACGTGAGATGTTTCGTCGGTACTAGTTTCGATATTATTTATGGTAATCACTTCCATTTCGTGTACGGGTTGTGCTTCATAAGCCTCTGTATCCCGTTGTATTTCTCCTACCCTACTGTCCTTATATCTCGTATCATATTGATGGGTGTGCGGCATGTTAATTCTTTCGCGTCTACCGGGCTGATATAAAATATAAAAAATATTTTTATTTAATATTTTTTAAGCCACACTAGTTGGTGCGCCACTTTGTAACGAAACTACTACGGTGTGATGTTCTTCCACACGGTGTATGCGTCGTATTTGTAATACAATAAAAGACTTACGGTTGTTATTTAAAATTATATTTGTGTTTAAAATATTAAAGGTCTTGCTCAGAACATGAGTTATAAATCTGGCTAAGTCCAGAGGTTGTTTATTTTTAAACAATTATGTGTGAAATATTCTTTTGAAATATATCAAAGGTTGAAATAGTTGTTTCTAATTGAAGGTTACTAATGTTGTAAAGCAATCTAAAATGTAACATTCGAGGTTACTCAAAGTGTGTTTACAATTGTGTAATTAGAATTATCTGAAAAGAATTCCCTTATATGCAACGAATAAAATAGTTGGGTTGATAATAATTAAATACTAATTTTGCTTAGGTTTAAATGTAAAGTACAATAGTTGGTCGCTTGATGATGATGATCGTCTTGTTGATACTGGCTGTGAAACTTCTCCTCCAGGTTGCTGATAGTCTAAGTACGTTACGTCTCGTAATGTCTGGACAATATAATAAACATAATATACTTTCACGTACCTGGTCGTGTTTTCTAGAAGTTCAGTAAGCTGTCAACTCAGTTTACAAACACCAACTCACTTTAGTTGCAAGGTTAGATTGCCTTGTTTGTTAGTGGGCGCCACACGGATTTATTTAGGGAAAATCCCGTGTAAAACCCACAAATAGAATCACTGAATGATTAAAAAAATTTAAATGATTGTTTATTACCTTTACGGCAATGCTATTCCAAAATATTTAAACACAACTGAAGATTGTTTAAGTTTTCCAAATAAAATATTTAATTATCAGTTAGAAATAAATCAAGTCGACTTATACTGTTAATAATGGGTTTTATTCAGACCCTTGATAGAGAATTCAAAACAAATATAATTTAAAACATACAAAGTTGTACAATTGTCAATAAGTTATTATATGCCTTATACGGCTTGCTCAGAGCACAAGTAGCGAATCTGGCTAAGTCCAGATATTTGTTATTTTTAACATTAATATTATTAAAATCTCAGATGTGAGTTCTTTGAGACACGAAAAAGAAAGTTATGCCTACACAATGGCTAATGATTTGCTGATAAAATATTAATTGATAATGTTTTGATGTTACTTTCATAAAGTAAACAAATAAAAATGACCTGTTGATAGGTCGTGCGTTCGTCAACGCTTGCTTTTTGATTTACAAAATTTATCATGTGAGAACACTTATAACTAGCATACAGCTTAATTCATAATGACAAAATTCATAGAATAAATTGAGACATGGTGTAATCTTGAAATGTTTCTGTGTTTTGCGTCAGTACAGATCAGTGTAGAAATACGTACAGGTTATGGCGCTCGGATAAAAAATGAATAATGATTGCACTGTTACCTTTTGGTTTTAATTATTTAATTAAAACTCATTTTTATCACCTGGATAATCGGATTATAATGATCATCCTTTTTTTCACTACACACGCACAAGAACAGAGTACTTCGATCCGCTTCTAACTTAATGGATCATAGATAACATTATTTACATCTGTTCATTATTTCCCGCACTAAATTGAAATAATACTGCACATAATCACTATTGTTTTCTGTAGATTAATTTGAAGTAGTTGTTTCTTGGTGTTGAGCTATTTCCTTCGATATATTATGTTGAAGACGCTAACAGTTATTAAAAATGTTGAGATGGCGAGCACACGTCCCGTGCTGTATGAAGTTGGTAAGTGTCTGTCTAGAATTGGTTACCTTCTCTTATATACCCCGCTCGTCGATCGGCGTTAGGCAAAAATGTTAATTACTAACTAATTTTGTGATTGGTTCTTGCAGGTGTGGTGAGTATGACGTATTGGTCATTTAGCCGTTAACAACGGTTTTTTAACTGTCAAACGCTGAGGTGACAGAAAGCTTTCATTGTTGTTGGTATTAGTAAACAAACTTCTGATGCGTATTTGGTAAATGATGCTAACATCTTTCCCGCACTTAATACAGTTGCGATTGGGTCGATATCGTCATCAAATTAAAGATTATTTTGTCCTCTTTAATTTGATATCACTTGATACCGAGTTAACTTCACCTTTACCGACATTGTTACATAAACAATGTTCGGGTACACTATTTTTCACTGTCGTCTGTTTACCTGAATCGACGATTTTACACTTTGGTTAATATCGTTTGTGTTCACATAGCATTTTATTACTCAAACGTTTATGTGGGAACACCCTTAACTCTGTACTGACATTTTTTACTGAACATTATGAGTACACCTAAACTTTATACATTGTAATGAACGATCCTTATTACTATGACATGTCGTTTTACGCTAACTCGTTCTATTCTACTACTTAACAATTGAATTATGATTAAATATATCATTTTAATAATGTTTTTTGCTACGTTGGAGCATAACAATTGTTCTGTGTATTTAATTTACACTTACGTTACCTCCCAATAATCAACTCACTGATTATTGCTTGGTCTAGGCGTTGTTAAGACATATCGCTCATATTGGAATTTTGCCTTCACAACATTTATTGGTTCTCAATTCGGTAATTTGTTGAGGTACTTTATTTGTATAAGATTCCCTCACACAAATGGTTTTTCTTTCTCATAAGTATATTTGATATTGAAATACATCTTTGTTCTCGCTTTGTAGCCATTGCTAAATTTAGTTTTTGGCATTCATAATTTACTAGTCATGGTTAAATTTATTATCAGCAAAATGCTAATTCTGATTTCACAGTATTCAGATTCTTATTGATTCACTTTTTATTTACATATAATATTCTGTTTACATTATCTACTGATTTGATTGACAGCTTAATGTAAATTTACTCTGTCCATCAGTTTGTGTTAGTCATTGTCTGGTTGTAGTGTCAAACAGTATTTGGGTTTACTGTTTCATGTGGTACTTCTGCTTCATTCTTCTTCCTTGATTTCTCCTTTCTTGGTTATTCTTATTACTATATTCCCTATTTACATTGTTGTTATGCACTTCTAAAATCTGATAACATACATTTAGGTTAGGTAACATTTTGTTATGTTACACTATGCACAATTTTTTTACCTAACTTCGATTTAATAGGAGGCATTTTTTCTGATTACGTAATGAAATAAAATGTACTGTAAAAGTAACAATATGTTAAGCAAAATAAAATTCAGTTTAACTTAACGTGATGTCTGAAAACACAACCACAGACAATATTAAATGATATTAAAATATAATTAGATTATTTATCACATGTCACAGTCCCAAACTAAACACTAGTAACGATACAAACTAAATAATTAAATGAAATACAGGCCTACACGGTAAATGTTTTTGAAAACGCATCAACACTTATGCACTCAGTGAGACGTGCCGTTACCTGACAAAAAACAGTGTTCTGCGCACACTGCTTTCACCAAGGTTGGCGGCCGTCATAAAGTACACAAGTTGTTATGTGCGTGCATATGTGTTAATAACTTAATGGGCTTCTCCGTCTCTTCTTCGACTTCTCCTTTTGAGTTTAGTCGTTATCCTCCTGTATAAATCCTCTAAAGTCTTGTTTGCTATTTTCAATTTTTTTTTTAATATGGCTAACCAATCGTAAACTGCTGTTCTGTAATCTTCTTGTTATTGAATGTGTTATTCTCATCCCTCCATATTTCTGCTATTATTGTAGCTGTGTGTGCCTATATAAGACTAGGCATATTTTATCTTCTCGTGTATTCTTATTCCACGATTAGGTTTTTTGTATTCTTTTATTCATAAGAAACCAACTTTCTGTCATTGTATAGCTTAGGAACTACATTTTCTTCTTACAAAAATGTAATTTGCCCTGAAGGTATACAGTCTGTTTCGAGCTGTAGATTGTAGCCTTGGTCAACCCATAGGCTATTCCTTTCTTCATGTGAGATATAGGACCAATCCATAAATAATTTGGTATGTATCTTGTGCCACGAGTACAAAACTATTCTTCCAGTCTTATTTTTAATGAGCTGTTTTGAAGCTCTTCAGCTTCTGATGCTGCTATTTATGATCATTGTACAACCTTTGTTAACTTGAATTCCCGATTATGTAGGGAGAAACGTCATTTTTAGCGGTTCCAAAGTTCTTCAGTGCGTGGTAATTAGTATTACTAACCTTATAATAGTTTTCAGGCTTCAAGGATGTGTTAATAAGTTTCGTTTTGTTGTGTATTTCTATACGTTATTATTAGACTTTATTTAAATATTGAGGAGATATTAATTTGTAGGGAACTCGTGTGTTTAGCGAATTGTTATTATTGTTTAGTATATTTTACTTCCATATTCCTTAAGGAATGGAAGTATGGTGATGGCAAAAAAAATCGTGTTCGAGATTATTGCAGATTCTGATTCTACTACACTCAAAACATGAAAAAAAGTCGTTTTCCGAAAAGTGTCTGTGTGTCTGTCTGTGTGTCTGTGTGTCTGTCTGTAGATTTTTTTTCTATGGCAAACGATAACTGCCGCAAATTCAAACAGAATCAAATAATTTTTTGCATGCAGCCCTGATTTGCAGAGTACTCGCGACCTATTGTTTTTGGTGAAGATCGGTTGAGGGAAAGGGGTAGTTTACCTGCAACGGTTTTTTTTTAGCAAGGGTAATTTTGTTTGTTTGGCAAACGATAACAGCCGCAAATTCAAACAGAATCAAATAATGTTTCGCATACAGCCCTGAATTGTAGAGTTCTCAAGATCTGTTGATTTTGGTGAAGATCGGTTAAGGGAAAGGGGTAGTTTACCTGTAACGTTTTATGTTTTAACAAGGGTATTTCCTATGGCAAACGATAACAGCCGCAAATTCAAACAGAATCAAAAGATTATTTGCATACAGCCCTAAATTGTAGAGTTCTCAAGACCTATTGTTTTTGGTGAAGATCGGTTGAGGGAAAGGGGTAGTTTACCGGCAACGTTTTTTTAACAAGGGTATTTTCTATGGCAAACGATAACAGCCGCAAATTCAAACAGAATCAAATAATGTTTTGCATACAGCCCTGATTTGTAGAGTACTCAAGACCTTTTGTTTTTGGTGAAGATCGGTTAAGTGGAAGGGGTAGTTTACCTGCAACGTTTTTTTATCAAGCGTATTTTGTATGGCAAACGATAACAGCCGCAAATTCAAACAGAATCAAATAATTTTTTGCATACGTCCCTGAATTGTAGAGGTCTCAATGACTTTCGATTTTGGTGAAGATCGGTTAAGGGGAAGGGGTAGTTTACTTGCAACCTTTTACGTTTTAACAAGAGTAAAGTACTTGAAAATTTATTTAAACTTTTTGAAACAATGGTAATTGTTAAAAATAAAATAATTTTGTTGCCAGGCAATAAAATTATAATTTTTTCATTTTAATGTAATATAATATTTTTCATTTAATACAGCAATAAAAAGGCAGGTAAGACGCAGCCTGGCTGTTTGGCTGAAAATGATTTTAAATATAAATCTTAGAATATGGAAGTCATGTATGGTTCTCCATACCGATATTTTTATTATTGTTTAAGGTTTCTGATTTTCCTGAGGACGTGTTAACTATGTTACCTTGAAAACGTGTTACGTAATTGCAGTTTCTTTAAAGTAATTGTGCAGCGGTAGTTAGTATGGGGGTCCGTTAGTATGACATATTAGAGAAATTATAACTGTTCGGTTACCCCTCTCCCATAAAGAATAAGTTTAATAACACGAAGATAATCAAAAATTGCGGCCGATGAAACGATGTAACAGCAATCCTGAACGATTGTGCATTAGTATATTGCTTACTATAAAATGTACGTTAGCGTACATACGAGTGGTAATTGAGACGGAACGTGGGCTGTGGCGGAGACAAAGAGAATGAGAGAGCGAGAAGTTGTCCGTTCCATGTATGGTATTGAACCGCATAGCCTAGCCAGCCAACCACCTCATTCACCATACACTTATGTACTGTGTTGTACAGTATACAAAAAGATTTTCTCTCGATACATCACACAATACAAGCTAATTCAACTTGAAGTACAATGGTCACTTTATACCGCTAAAGTATATAGTACTATTTACTATACTTTGTTACCTCTGATGTTGGTTACTGATATAATTACTTATAGTCACAGTTTTGCAATAATAAAACTTATCATGTGATGTTTCTTATTTAGTATGTCCTTCTAAATGAAGCGGTACTGGGTTGAGGGTACTAGAAGTCGCCGCATACTTGCACCGGTTGTAAAACTAGTAAAAGGTTTTAAAGTGACCGCTGTCAACATTTGTCACTGACATGTCTATTGTTATAAGCTTTGCTGGGGTTTCCAAAGGTTATAAATGTATGTAGCTACTTCTAGCGGTTTAAGAGACATTCGTAGTGCATTCATTGGTAAGCCTTGTCCCCATCCATACAGTGGTTTCAGATACACTTTCAGTGGTTAGTCGCTTGGATTTTAAAATATCCAATTTCAGTTATTTCAAGAGAGATCGACATAAATAGGAAAACTACGCGAAAATTGATAAACGAGTTCAGGGAGATCCTTACTAATGAAGAACAGCTCAAAAATCGGCGGCCCAGGAGATATTATTGAAATTGATGAAAGTGCGTTCGGTAGAAGGAAGTATAACAGGGGCCAAATAACCAAAATTCGGTAGGGGAATTTGGTGGAGAACAAAAAAGTGCTTCTTAAAGGCGATGGTGGTGGATAAACACGATGCAAACACACTAAATCGTGTAATTTTAGATAATATAGAACCAGGAACCACTATAGTTACAGATATGTGACGCGGCTACAACTCGCTCAAACAATATGGGTATACACATTTGTCTGTGAATCATTCGCTTAATTTTGTATGTCCTCGCAACTCTGCTGTTCACGCCCAAACGATCAAGAGCCACTGGTTCAAAATTAAGCGTGATATGCGGAGAAGAGTCGGGGAAACGTCTCGTACATTTTAGACGTACTTAATTGAATATATTTAGAGAAATATGTTTTTTCCTGCTGAAGAATTGCTTAATGATTTTTTTGCGGCTATTAATTATTTTTACCCGCGATGTTTAAATTGATTATACAGAAATTAGTAATTAATAAATTTAGCTAAAAGAAGTAAATTATAAAAATCTAAAAATAAATAATATAAAAAAAAAATAAGAATAGGTTTAATACGTAGGTAGATAATAAACAGATGTAAGAAAATGACAAGGCATCAGTGGCCGTTTTTAGTAAGTCAAGCAGTTCATGAAATACCAGTATCAACATTTCTCTCTTATCATTAGCTGCTGGGACATAGTCTGCACGAAAACATCTGTCTACATAAAAATGTCTCTCAGGCCACTGGAGGTAGCCACATACGTTTATAACCCTTGGAGAAATCATAAACCTATATAACAATAGACGTGTCAGTAAACAGTATAATAAAATAACCTTTTCATGGTTGTACAACCAGTGCATGTATGCGGCGACTTCTAGTACCCTCAACCCGTGGTACTATTTTCAGTTAAATTTGCTGAGATCTCGCTTGGTGGGGCTGCTTTCTTGTATTGCAGTAACGTAGATTTATATTGTTTAGAATCTGCATTAATTTTTGTAACAATTTAGTACGGAAATTAAAAAAAAATATTTTTTTTAATGTGTGCAAAGCAAGGGATACTTCCTGTTGAATGATTTGAGGCTATTGTGAAAAGTACTGGGACATTTTTTATGAAAAGTAGTAAGCGGCATCAAGAACGCTGTACGTTTCATGAAGGGGGAAATATGACCCCTTACCTGACCTGCAGAGAGGGATTGGTTTGTAAACGACACAGTTCTAGCAGAAAAATCTTAAACCTAACTTTGAATAACAGGCGCGACCGAATACGAGTTACGGACGAAACATCGGACAAATGCATCTGTTTTGTCTAGCCGAGGGCTGGTTGGAAATAGTCTGGGTCTTGTAATATGATGAAAATAGAAGAGGACTTAGAGCAAGTGCACATACTATTAAATAAGGTGAAATCCTGCCATACGTTTATTAGTATAGTGAAACATTCTTTTATAGGTTTCTCCTGCAAGACCATTATCAGGTAAAATAATATTTTATTATTCACTTACTTATTAAGTAAATAGAGTAATTATTAAATTGACTTTCCAAGATAAGCTCGCGGACAGCCAGTTGGAAATCACTGTGCTAGAAGCTAAAATTTTTGGCTTTCCTTACTCAACATTTTATTTTTTCCATGAGGAAGTTAGCCCCTCCCCATATTTTATGTGAGTTAACTTCAATTTTTGTTTAATATATTTTTTCTCTTAAGAATTTATATCCTGCCATAGATTAAGATATCTCCAGTGTATTTGCTTGACAGTTTAAGTTTACAATTAAACTCAAATTTAAACTTAAATTTGCTAATTAAATTTGTAATTATTCTTAAGTATACTATTATAGTATTTTCTTGTCACTTTATATCTCACTTCACGATAATCGTTCACTTTCAGGCAAAGACAGGAACAACCTTTCCGAGAAAACGTTTGGTAAACAGATGAAAAATGATTAAATGCCGTGTGTGTGTGTGTGTGTGTGTGTGTGTGTGTGTGTTACATTTGCAACTACAGAACGTGTTCTTCGTTTTATTACTATTTCAAGACAATGCCTTTCGTCATAACATGAAGAAGGCTATTTCTATTATTATGCCTTTGTGATGGGATGCTTCTTTTTTCGTATTAATGATATGTTATGTATTTAGAAACATTTAAACGAAATTGATCACTTACCACCCGTAGACGGCGCTGAATATTTTTCTACCATAAACTGAAGACACATTTGTGTTTCGTATCGCGGTATATTATATCCGTAATACAGTAAGTATACATAGGTTCAGTAATAGGTGTTTAACGACTGCCATTGGCATGTAGTATAATGTAACAAAAATCACAGTTATTAACACAGATATTTTGTATAACGTGTGATTGGAGGTAGGCCTATAACATGATACCTTGAATTTATATCATACTTTTTAATTCATAGTAACAAAAGAGTCTACTACTATTAGTGTAGTGTACTATTAGAGTATATTTCTACAAATAAATGAATCTAGGTGATCGCCACATGAATTTGTGCCGACGATTGGATACGATTTACACGAAGCTAACATTACTTTTCTAGTGCAATAATACTTGAACTAGGATTACATGACAACCGTGTATATGTTTATGTGACAGCATTCATTTTGGTGGTGGCGGTTGGAGTAGCCTATATTATCGCGTGCGACTAATTTTGAATACATTTGATAAGTTGTTTATTGAGTAAGTATATCAGTTGATTCATACATTTTCATTACGCTTCCTTTCACTACTAACGCTCGTAGTTAGTTATTATAGTAATTTAAAGCTGTTCTTTCAGACAACTTACATTCTGAAGAGCGCTTTTGGATTCAAAAGCTTGCCCGGCACTAACAAAGGGGATATAGCCGCCCCTCCCCGAAAGTGCTCTGCAGAATTAAAGTAATTTTTTTGAATAATTGGTTTTAAGTTGACATACTGAACTGGTAAATATAAATGATGTATTACATGATGTATTAGGTTTACGATTGTCAGAAAGATCGTAGTATTTTTTACATCACTCTAAAACGATATTATGTAATATAAGCGTATTTATTGTCACAAATTGTGTAATGCGGAGGCAAAAACTATCTTAGCGTAGTAAAAGATAGTTGATAAGTTAAAAAAGAAACAATGTTTTGCCATAAGCGTGTAAGGACAGTTGTCTGTCGACGTGTCATACTTACTGTGTTTGTTTCTAAACCCCAGCCAAAGCAAGTCACGTTACTGTTATGGAATGCCTGTAAGTGTGTACCTACGTAATTTGCATTGCTAATTTACGTGTAATAGGCCTATATATCTGATCCGAGAGAGTTCTCTTACTGTTTTATAACAGAATGCTATACCTGATATGGGACAGCACCTAGGATGCGACTAAAATTAGAAATGTGTGTGTGTGTGTGTGTGTGTGTGTGTGTGTATGTGTTTGGGCGCGTGCGCGCGTAGAGCGTAAAAGTGTCATTCATAATTTTTATTGTAACTTTTACATAGACATACGCCAACACAACATGAAAATATTTTGCATAAAAAATTCATTGTTATGTACGATAAATTATTATTTTATTTGTATTACACAAACAAAAACACCACAGTGTCCGTGGCAAAATTATTAGACAACCGTTCTTACTAGGAAGGGTTGAAGATATGCCTGAAAATTAAGTGATTAAGAAGATAGTTAAAAATACTAGAAAAAACTTAAAACTAAGGAGACGCTTTTAAGTTTGAAAAAACTTGTCGCCCTGTTTGAGAAGTTAGTCACAGGTAGGCCTACTAATAACAATAATATGATACTGGAATGGACACATAATACCAATGTCTTAGGAAATTTACCTTAGAACTTATTTTCACATACGTGACGATTTAGAGACATGCGCAGAACACCGGGTAGGCCTATAACGGTAAAGAATATCGACGTGTTAAGAGAATTGAAAAACATAGAGTAACATAGGTTAAGAGGTTTTATTCATGTATTTTTCCCTTATCTCGAAATAAAAATGAATGATGTCATACTATTATTGATTATTCTGGGGGGAAATGTTTTACGAAGACAGATTTGCGCCCATTGCGTTACTATTGTGGAAGTTAATCAGTCGACAGGGAATTATCAACATTAATATCTTATAAAAAGTAGGTCACAGAGAAAATACTCTGACAACACAGGTTTCAGGGTCTTTTTGGTATTCAAGTATGTAACAGAGGTTCAGAAACGTTCCTACTGCTGCTTCATCTGTCAAGAGGTTCAATGCTTAAAGATAAAAACAATCCATTTAAACATGAAAAGTGAAAACAACCGTAATCAAAAAAATAAATCTAATAAAAGTGGACATGTGCGTTTTTAATTTACGTTTACTGCTGTGCTCACTGGAACTACAAAAAAATGTGGTTTTTGTGAAATTGTGGATATTCGGACCGCTAGTTATTGTTATTGGAGTAAAAATCAGACCGCGTACTACGTGAAATGAAATGTAGACAGTGGTCGTTCTTATGTCATGCACGTGCAGTTACGAGGCTGCTACACTTCATTGCTCGTTTATTGTGAATTTGAAAATATTGCCAGTTTGTGTAGACGCATGTTTCACGTGTTTTGTGAAATACTAGTCGCATGCAGAACTATGCTAGGAAAGTATCTACTACGTGAATCGCTATATAACAATGGAGACGAAATGTTGATTGTGCCGATGATTCTGTTGATAGGACGAACCAGTCAGTTACGACAAATTTGTTACAGTATTGATTCTGGGAGCTTTAGTAAATCCCTTTCACAATACTCTCGGGTGTCGTAAAAAAAACTTTTATTGAATCTGCGGCCTTTGCGAGATCGCATATTCAGTAGTCACGGACTCTGTTTTGTGTATGTATAATAAACCGAAAGAAATTTAATTACTTCCCGACAAAGATTGTTATTAACGTCAAAATCTGTAGTATCGATAGTTCAAGTGCGGAAGTTTGAGGAGGAGGCGTGTGTTCGAGTCGGAAGCCCTCCCGTTTGTAAGTGTAAGGCCTCACAGGAAGCCTCTCGTGTGGCACATTGTCTACCTTGTTCTTTAAAGTATATCGATTTGGGTCGACGCCGGTGGTACACTGTTACGATGGCGACACTTGATGCGTCTTACTGTACTGATGGATTTGTAATAAATTTAAAAATTTAATTTCTGAGATGTTACTCATAAACTCGTATTTTATAAATATAGGTACAAAAACGAAACGAATTTTCTTGAAAACATGCGATTCATATTCGTCCTATTGTGCTGCTAATTCATTCGGCAACTAAACTGAGTCGATGCGTAAAAACTGACAGATCTAACCGTCTGGATTTAATATCCGTTGCGTCTTCGTAAGTAATACATGTTATACGTGATAAATATTATATCGTGTCAAGTACAGTTAAACGCTTGTTGGTGTCTATGTGTCTGTGACAGCCCGCATAATTTAACGCCGGCTTCTAACGTATGAATACAGAAGTTTTACATAGACGAGCACCACTCGTTTTTCAAGCGTCTTTAAGAAAGGAGAACGACTGGGTAAAAAGTGGGTTATACTTTTGAGTTTCATTGTGTGTTTACAAGTTACAAGCAAATAATCGTTGTAACCGTTGTTTGAATACATTTCATGTTTACTACCTTGATGTGGTTCGCATAAAATTAAAGCCAACGATGTGATAATATCGATGGCACGTCTACTTAATAACACGGTCGCAGTTTGCAAAATGCGATTTAATCCATCTCAAGGTTAAAATAAGACCGCTGATGCGGTATTATCTTTAGTCCCTGCGATCTTGACATTTCGAACTGGAGTTCGCAAGATGTGTTAGTGGTGTTAGTGGCAACATGTGTAAATGTGTGTGATGAATTTTAGATTGAGTAAATTTTAATTAAAACAAAAAATGTCATTAACAATTTGTAATACTGCTGGGAATCAAAGTCAAATTTTACTTACGTAATGAAAGGTATACAGAAATTGATGCGAGAAAATATTGTTGAATATTATAAATATTATTATTATATTCGTAATTAATCTGAATTCACATAAACATCATATTGTTAAATATAATGAGAATGATGTAAGCTGCACTGTGACTACATTCATTCTTCTTCCGTCTCTTCATTCATAAAACTAACAAAATTTGCTAACAGACGCGATTTCAACTACTTTTAATAAAATGTCTCCATATAGCATGAACAAACATTATTAATACCAGTCGCATTGGTGCTTTCCCTGACCTCTGATCTCCAGCGGTTAATCACGGATGACATTCAGACTCTCTGTGAATGGTAAATAAATAAGACTTGAAAAGCTTCGACAAAATATGTGTAAACTAAAATATCGGTATGGAGAACCATACATGACTTCCATGTTCTAAGATTTATATTTAAAATCATATTCGAAATGTAATATTTCCATAGAAACTACTTCTTTCTACTTATTGCTTCAGCCTTAACCACAGTACTGTGGTCACTAACGTATACCACCTCACGTTTTCGCACTCGATTTTCACTGATGATGGCAGTCGATGGCACAGCCGAAACGTCTGGTTTTGCAGAAAACATTGGACTACGGCTAAACACCCCGGGAAGGAATTTTAACAAAAAACTACCTCTTTGTTGCCGATAACGTAGTACACATATAACAAATTCTCCCCTCCCTCTTCAACTATAATTTTCATTAATAGAAAATTACCCCCACCCTGTTCACCAAACCTCTTAATTTATAGATATTTCATCTACGTTTCTACAGTGGATTATTATGAGCTTCTTATCAGGATACTTTATTTATCAAAATTAAGTACTTCACTCTTGTTAAAACATAAAACGTTGCAGGTAAACTACCCCTTTCTCTTAACCGATCTCCACCAAAATCAATAGTCCTTCAGCCCTCTACAATTCAGGGATGCATGCAAAAAAATATTTGATTCTGTTTGAATGTGCGGCAGTTATCGATCGTCATGAAAACATTTCTCTTGTTACAACATAAAATTTTGCAGGTAAACTACCCCTTTCCCTAAACCGATCTTCACCAACACCAACAGGTCTTGAGAACTCTACAATTCAGGGCTGTTTGCAAAACATTATATGATTCTGTTTGAATTTGCGGCTGTTATCGTTTGCCATAAAAAAATTACCCTTGATAAAAAAACGTTGCTGGTAAACTACCCCCTTTCCCTTAACCGATCTTCACCAGACACAACAGGTCATGAGTACTCTACAATTCAGGGCTGTATGCAAAACATTATTTGATTCTCTTTGAATTTACGGCAGTTATCGTTCGTCATACAAAACATTACCCTTGTTAAAACATAAAACGTTGCAGGTAAACTACCCCTTTCCTTAACAGATTTTTCAACAAAATCAACAGACCTTGAGTTCTGTATAATTCAAAAAGGTATGCAAAAAAGTAGTTGATTCTGTTTGAATTTACGGCAGTTATCGTTCGTCATAGAAAATATTAACCGTGTCAAACATAAAATGTTGCAGGTAAACTACCCCTTTCCCTTAACCGATCTTCACCAACACCAACAGGTCTTGAGTACTCTACAATTCAGGGTTGTATGCAAAACATAATTTGATTCTGTTTGAATTTGCGGCTGTTATCGTTTGCCATAGGAAAAATTCCCCTTGATAAAAAAAAACGTTGCCGGTAAACTACCCCTTTCCCTTAACCGATCTTCACCAAAAACAATAGGTCCTGAGAACTCTACAATTCAGGGCTGTATGCAAATAATTATTTGATTCTGTTTGAATTTGCGGCTGTTATCGTTTGCCATAGAAAATACCCTTGTTAAACATAAAACGTTGCAGGTAAACTACCCCTTTCCCTTAACCGATCTTCACCAAAAACAATAGGTCTTGAGAACTCTACAATTCAGGGCTGTATGCAAATAATTATTTGATTCTGTTTGAATTTGCGGCTGTTATCGTTTGCCATAGAAAAACATCTACAGACACACGCAGACGCTTTTCGAAAAATGAATTTTACTTCCATGTTCCATAAGGAAACGGAAGTATGGTGATGGCAAAAAAAATCGTGTTCTAGATTATTGCAGATTCTGATTGTACTACACTCAAAACATGAAAAAAAGTCATTTTTCGAAAAGCGCGCGCGCGTGTCTGTGTGTACATTTTTTTTCTATGGCAAACGATAACAGCCGCAAATTCAAACTGAATCAAATAATTTTCTGCATACAGCCCTGATTTGTAGAGTACTCACGACCTATTGTTTTTGGTGAAGATCGGTTAAGGGAAAGGGGTAGTTTACCGGCAACGGTTTTTTTTAAATCAAGGGTAATAATTGTTTTCTATGGCAAACGATAACAGCCGCAAATTCAAACAGAATCAACTACTCTTTTGCATACAGCCCTGAATTGTTGAGTTCTCATGACTATTGTTTTTGGTGAAGATCGGTTAAGGGGAAGGGGTAGTTTACCTGCTACGTTTTATGTTTAAAGGGTATTTTCTATGACAAACGATAAGAGCCGCAAATTCAAACAGAATCAAATAATGTTTTGCATACTGCTCTGATCTGTAGAGTACTCAAGACCTATTGTTTTAGGTGATAATCGGTTAAGGGAAAGGGGTAGTTTACCTGCAACGTTTTATGTTTTTAAAGGGTATTTTTTATGGCAAACGATAAGATTCGCAAATTCAAACAGAATCAAATAATTTTTTGCGTGTAGCCCTGATTTGTAGAGTACTCAAGACCTATTGATTTTGGTGGAGATCGGTTAAGGGAAAGGGGTAGTTTACCTGCAACGGTTTTTTTTAAACAAGTGTAATTTTTTTCTATGGCAAACGATAACAGCCGCAAATTCAAACAGAATCAACTACTCTTTTGCATACAGTCCTGAATTATAGAGTTCTCAAGACCTATTGGTTTTGGTGAAGATCGGTTAAGGGGAAGGGGTAGTTTACCTGCAACGTTTTTTTATCGGGGGCAATTTTACTTCCATATTCCTTAAGGAATGGAAGTATGGTGATGGCAAAAAAAATCGTGTTCGAGATTATTGCAGATTCTGATTCTACTACACTCAAAACATGAAAAAAGTCGTTTTCCGAAAAGTGTCTGTGTGTGTGTCTGTCTGTCTGTCTGTCTGTAGATTTTTTTTCTATGGCAAACGATAACTGCCGCAAATTCAAACAGAATCAAATAATTTTTTGCAAACAGCCCTGATTTGCAGAGTACTCGCGACCTATTGTTTTTGCTGAAGATCGGTTGAGGGAAAGGGGTAGTTTACCTGCAACGGTTTTTTTTTAGCAAGGGTAATTTTGTTTGTTTGGCAAACGATAACAGTCGCAAATTCAAACAGAATCAAATAATGTTTCGCATACTGCCCTAAATTGTAGAGTTCTCAGGATCTGTTGATTTTGGTGAAGATCGGTTAAGGGAAAGGGGTAGTTTACCTGTAACGTTTTATGTTTTAACAAGGGTATTTCCTATGGCAAACGATAACAGCCGCAAATTCAAACAGAATCAAAAGATTATTTGCATACAGCCCTAAATTGTTGAGTTCTCAAGACCTATTGTTTTTGGTGAAGATCGGTTGAGGGAAAGGGGTAGTTTACCTGCAACGTTTTTTTAACAAGGGTATTTTCTATGGCAAACGATAACAGCCGCAAATTCAAACAGAATCAAATAATGTTTTGCATACAGCCCTGATTTGTAGAGTACTCAAGACCTATTGTTTTTGTTGAAGTTCGGTTAAGGGGAAGGGGTAGTTTACCTGCAACGTTTTTTTATCAAGCGTATTTTCTATGGCAAACGATAACAGCCGCAAATTCAAACAGAATCAAATAATTTTTTGCATACGTCCCTGAATTGTAGAGGTCTCAATGACTTTCGATTTTGGTGAAGATCGGTTAAGGGGAAGGGGTAGTTTACCTGCAACCTTTTACGTTTTAACAAGAGTAAAGTACTTGAAAATTTATTTAAACTTTTTGAAACTATGGTAATTGTTAAAAATAAAATAATTTTGTTGCCAGGCAATAAAATTATAATTTTTTCTTTTTAATGTAATATAATATTTTTCATTTAAAACAGCAATAAAAAGGCAGGTAAGACACAGTCTGGCTGTTTGGCTGAAAATGATTTTAAATATAAATCTTAGAATATGGAAGTCATGTATAGTTCTCCATACCGATATTTTACTTCCATGTTCCTTAAGGAAATGGAAGTAGGTATGGTGATGGCAAAAAAATCGTGTTCGAGATTATTGCAGATTCTGATTGTACTACACTCAAAACATCAAAACAGTCTTAATTTTCGAAAAGTGTGTGTGTGTGTGTGTGTGTGTGTGTGTGTGTGTGTGTGTGTGTGTGTGTGTGTGTGTGTGTGTGTGTGTGTGTGTGTGTGTGTGTAGATTTTTTCTATGGCAAACGATAACAGCCGCAAATTCAAACAGAATCAAATACGTTTTTGCATACAGCCCTTATTTGTAGAGTACTCAAGACCTATTGTTTTTCGTGAAGATCGGTTAAGGGAAAGGGGTAGATTACCGGCAACGTTTTTTTTTTTTTAATCAAGAGTAATTTTTCCTATGGAAAATGATAACAGCCGCAAATTCAAACAGAATCAAATAATTTTTTGCATACAGCCCTCAATTGTAGAGTTCTCAAGACCTATTGTTTTTGGTGAAGATCGGTTAACGGAAAGGGGTAGTTTACCAGCAACGTTTTATGTTTTAACAAGTGTATTTTTTTTATGACGAACGATAACTGCCGTAAATTCAAAGAGAATCAAATAATGTTTTGCATACAGCCCTAAATTGTAGTGTTCTCAAGACCTATCGGTTTTGGTGAAGATCAGTTATGGGAAAGGGGTAGTTTACCAGCAACGTTTTATGTTTTAACAAGGGTATTTTCTATGGCAAACGATAACAGCCGCAAATTCAAACAGGATCAAATGATGTTTTGCATACAGCCCTGAATTGTAGAGTATTCAAGACATTGTTTTTGGTGAAGATCGGTTAATGGAATGGAGTACTTTACCTGTAACGTTTTTTATCAAGGGTAATTTTTTCTATGACAAACGGTAACAGCCGCAAATTCAAACAGAATCAAATAATGTTTTGCATACAGCCCTGCATTGTAAAGTTCTCAAGACCTGTTGGTTTTGGTGAAGATCGGTTGATGGGAAGGGGTAGTTTACCTGCAACATTTTATGCAAGGGTAATTTTTTATATGACGAACGATAACTGCCGTAAATTCAAACAGAATCAACTACGGTTTTGCATACCTTTTTGAATTATGGAAAACTCAAGGTCTGTTGATTTTGTTGAAGATCGGTCAAGGGAAAAAGGTAGTTTACCAGCAACATTTTATGTTTCAACAAAAGTAAAGTACTTTAATTTGATAAATAAAGTATCCTGATAAGAAGCTCATAATAATCCACTGTAGAAACGTAGACGAAATATCTGTAAATGAAGAGGCTAGTTGAACGGGGTGGGGGTAATTTTCTATAGGCCTAAATGAAAATTATTGTTGAAGGGGGAGGGGATAATTTTTTATATATATACTACGTTATCGGCAACAAAGATGTAGTTTGTTGTTAAAATTCCTTCCCGTGCTGTTTGGCCGTAGACCAAAGTTTTCTGCAAAACCAGACGTTTCGGCAGTGCCATCGACTTCCATCATCAGTGAAAATCGAGTGCGATAACGTGAGGTGGTATATGTTAGTGACCACAGTACTGTGGTTAAGGCTGAAGCAGTAAGTAGAAAGAAGTAGTTTCTATGGAAATATTTCATTTCGAAAATGAATTTAAATATAAATCTTAGAACATGGAAGTCATGTATGGTTCTCCATACCAATATTTTTTCATGTTTTGAGTGTAGTACAATCAGAATCTGCAATAATCTCGAACACGATTTTTTTTGCCATCACCATACTTCCATTTCCTTAAGGAACAGGGAAGTAAAAATCGGTATGGAGAACCATACATGACTTCCATATTCTAAGATTTATATTTAAAATCATTTTCGAAATGAAATATTACCATAGAAACTACTTCTTTCTACTTACTGCTTCAGCCTTAACCACAGTACTGTGGTCACTAACGTATACCACCTCACGTTATCGCACTCGATTTTCACTGATGATGGAAGTCGATGGCATTGCCGAAACGTCTGGTTTTGTAGAAAACATTGGACTACGGCCAAATATCCCGGGAAGGAATTTTAACAAAAACTACTTCTTTGTTGCCGATAACGTTGTACACATATATATATCAGTGGCGAAGTTACATGGAGGCAATTGAGGCAATGCCTACCCTAAAAAATTCTGTAGAATAAAAATTATAAATACGCATGAACTACATAACGAAAAGATTATACATTGTTACTGCGACTGTCAAATTTATTAAACCGAAACGTGCTTTATTGAGCGACCGCTAGATGGTGACAGGTGAGATTCGGCATAGCTCGTTTAAAGCGAATGAGGAAACCTGAACTTGCCTCAGCGTTTTTTGTATACATCGTATGTAAGCAATGTATTGGTGTGTTAGGGAAGTGAATGGCGGGGGGATTGTCCCGCGCTGTACACATAGAGCGTTGAGGCATGCCTCACTTCTGTGGTCCAACAGTTAAGTTAAAGCGCCTGTGTTGTTTCTAAGTGTGTTTATTTTATGCGGTTATTAAAAGTGTCACTGTTATTCTGCTGAACTAACAGATGAGCAAGATTGTTATTTGAATTATTTGTAACATTAAACATATATATAGAAACTAATCAAGTTTAAAAATTTGAAGTTCAATCAGTTGTATTATTGTGTATGACTAATACAAGGATTGTTCAATAAAAACACGTTTAGGGCTGTAAAGCATTTTTTATTCAACGATTTTAAAAGAAGTCTCCAATAACATTAAGACATGAGTTCCACTGTTGCGCTAACCTGTAGATTCCCTGCTAGTAAAATTCTTACGGCTGTTTGTGGAACCATTCGGTTACAGCAAACTCTACCTCAGCGTCCGATTTGAACCACCGTCCTTTTAGTGTTTCCTTAAAAAAAATTTAAGGTAAGATTTTTGCCTACCCATTCATTAACTACTAGCTTCGCCACTGATATATATAAAAAATATGCATAAAATTAATGGCTTGTATAAGTTAATGATTGATCTCCATTAAGTAGTGCTCAAATTTCCAAAGTTTTAATATTATGATGTCCGTAATTAAAACATCAGAGCAGGTATAGTGTGTATGAGGAGGGTGCAACATGGACAAAAATTTTCAACATTTCCTATTGAGCGTTGCTTAGAGTAAAGCTGCGAATCTACAGTGTACGTTCCACAGAACAAACACGTGAAAAAGAAGGAGCGCTCCGAAGTCACTCATGGACCCTCAGCATCTTGCAGAGGGTTCATTCCCTAAAGACGAAAAGTCTGTCTATGAATCGTTCCTCTGTAAACAAGTGCAGTTACACTGCCCAGCGATCCACAGGAAGCAAATCGCTATCCACGCTGGACACTTTTTCGGCTTGCACGCGTTATGTTGGTATGGGTTTCGGCACTTACCATTTAAAAAGCGTGCAAATGTAAGAAAATAAACATGAGTGAGGCCAGAAATAACGCGAATTGTGTGTGTGTGTGTGTGTGTGTGTGTGTGTTCCCTGCCTTTTTATTGCGGTAGTCATAATAATAAAATGGAAACGTAAACATAACATAACTGAGATATGCTTGCCTGACACGAATGATATAGATGTTTGTAACAACATTTTCTGTTTGTACATTTTGAGTGTAAATTAATCCATTATACTATTAACTCATACATGATTTACATTAAAATAAAAAATTAATTTTTATCGCCTGGCAACAAAATTATTTTATTTTTAACAATTACCATTGTTTCAAAAAGTTTAAATGAATTTTCAAGTACTTTACTGTTGTTAAAACGTAAAAGGTTGCAGGTAAACTACCCCTCCCCCTTAACCGATCTTCACCAAAATGGAAAGTCCGTGAGATCTCTACAATTCAGGGACGTATGCAAAAAATTATTTGATTCTGTTTGAATTTGCGGCTGTTATCGTTTGCCTTAGAAAATTACCCTGATAAAAAAAACGTTGCTGGTAAACTACCCCTTCCCCTTAACCGATCTTTACCAAAAACAATAGATTTTGAGAACTCTACAACTTAGGGGTGTATGCAAATAATCTTTTGATTCTCTTTGAATTTGCGTGCTGTTATCGTTTGCCATAGAAAATATCCTTGTTAAAACATAAAACGTTGCTGGTAAACTACCCCTTTCCCTTAACCGATCTTCACCAAACACAACAGGTCTTGAGAACTCCATAATTTAGGGCTGTATGCGAAACATTATTTGATTCTGTTTGAATTTGCGGCTGCTATCGTTTGCCAAAAAAAAAATTACCCTTGATAAAAAAAAACCGTTGCAGGTAAACTACCCCTTTCCCTCAAACGATCTTCACCAAAACCAATAGGTCTTGAGTACTCTACAAATCAGGACTGTATGCAAAACATTATTGGATTCTGTTTGAATTTGCGGCAGTTATCGTTTGCCATAGAAAAAAAATCTACAGACACACAGACAGACAGATAGACACACCGACAGACACACACACACACACTTTTCGAAAAACGACTTTTTTTCATATTTTGAGTGTAGTACAATCAGAATCTGCAATAATCTCGAACACGATTTTTTTTGCCATCACCATACTTCCATTTCCTTAAGGAATATGGAAGTAAAATATCGGTATGGAGAACCATACATGACTTCCATGTTCTAAGATTTATATTTAAAATCATTTTCGAAATGAAATATTTCCATAGAAACTATGTCTTTCTACTTATTGCTTCAGCATTAACCACAGTACTGTGGTCACTAAGGTATACCACCTCACGTTTTCGCACTCGATTTTCACGATGATGGCAGTCGATCGCACTGCCGAAAAGTCTGGTTTTGCAGAAAACATTGGACTACGGCCAAACATCCCGGGAAGCAATTTTAACAAAAAACTACTTCTTTGTTGCCGATAACGTAGTACACATAAAAAATTCTCCCCTCCACCTTCAACTATAATTTTTAATAATAGAAAATTACCCCCACCCCGTTCACCTAACTTCTTCATTTATAGATATTTCATCTATGTTTCTACAGTGGATTACTATCAGCTTCTTATCAGGATACTTTATTTATAAAAATTAAGTACTTTACTCTTGTTAAATCATAAAATGTTTCTGGTAAACTACCCCTTTCTCTTAACCGATCTTCTCCAAAATCAACAGACCTTCCGTCCTCTATAATTCAGCGAAGCATGCAAAAAAATATTTGATTCTGTTTGAATGTGCGGCAGTTATCGTTCGTCATGAAAACATTTCTCTTGTTACAACATAAAATGTTGCAGGTAAACTACCCCTTTCCCTTAGCCGATGTTCACCAAAATCAATAGACCTTGAGCTCTCTGCAACTCAGGGGGTGCAAAAAATTATTTGATTCTCATTGAATTTTCGGCAGTTATCGTTCGTCATACAAAAATTACCCTTTTTAAAACATAAAACGTTGCTAATAAACTACCCCTTCCCTTAACCAATCTTCAACAAAATCAACAGACCTTGAGTTCTCTTTAGTTCAAAAAGGTATGCAAAAACCTAGTTGATTCTGTTTGAATTTACGGCAGTTATCGTTCGTCATATAAAAAATTACCCTTGTTAAAACATAAAATGTTGCTGGTAAGCTACCCCTTTCCCTTAACCGATCTTCACAAACACCAATACGTATTGAGAACTCTACAATACAGGGCTGTATGCAAAACATCATTTGATTCTGCTTGAATTTGCGGCTGTTATCGTTTACTATAGAAAAAAATTACCCTTGATAAAAAACCGTTGCTGGTAAACTACCCCTTTCCCTTAACCGATCTTTACCAAAAACGACAGGTCTTAGGTAGTCTGCAATTCAGGCCTGTATGCAAACAATTATTTGATTCTGTTTGAATTTACGGCTGTTATCGTTTGCCATATAAAACACCCTTGATAAAACATAAAACGTTGCTGGTAAACTACCCTATTCCATTAACCGATCTTCACCAAAAACAATAGGTCTTGACAACTCTGCAATTCAGGGCTGTATGCAAAACATTAGTTGATTCTCTTTGAATTTACGGCAGTTATCGTTCGTCATAGAAAAAATACCCTTGTTAAAACATAAAACGTTGCAGGTAAACTACCCCTTTCCCTTAACCGATCTTCAACAAAATCAACAGACCTTGAGTTCCGTATAATTCAAAAAGGTATGCAGAAGAGTAGTTGATTCTGTTTTAATGTACGGCAGTTATCTTTCGTAAAAAAAAAATTACCCTTGATAAAACATACAATGTTGCTGGTAAACAACCCTATTCCCTTAACCGATCTTCACCAAAACCAGCAGGACTTGAGAACTCTATATTTCAGGGCTATATGCAAAATATTATATGATTCTGCTTGAATTTGCGGCTGTTATCGTTTGCCATATAAAATACCATTGACAAAACAAAAAAGTGTCTGGTAAACTACCCCTTTCCCTTAACCGATCTTCACCAACACCAATAGGCAATGAGAACTCTACAATACAGGGCTGTATGTAAAACATCATTTGATCTGTGTGAATTTGCGGCTGTTATCGTTTACCATAGAAAAATATCGGTATGGAGAACCATACATGACTTCCATATTCTAAGACTTATAATCTGAAATATGCTTGCCTGCCAAGCACGATATATTTTGTAATATATACATAATTTACATTAAAAAAAAAATTATAATTTTATTGCCTGGCAACAAAATTATTTTATTTTTAACAATTACCATTGTTTGAAAAAGTTTAAATGAATTTTCAAGTACTTTACTCTTGTTAAAACGTAAAATGTTGCAGGTAAACTACCCCTTCCCATTAACCGATCTTCACCAAAATCTAGTGGACTTGAGTCCTCTACAATTCACTTACGTATGCAAAAAATTATTTGTTTCTGTTTGAATTTGCGGCAGTTATCGTTATTGTTATAACCATAGAAAGTACGCTTTATAACAAACGTTGCAGGTAAACTACCCCTTCCCCTCAACCGATCTTCACCAAAAACAATAGGTCTTGAGTACTCTACAAACCAGGGCTGTATGCAGAAAATTATTTGATTATGTTTGAATTTGCGGCAGTTATTGTTTGCCATAGAAAATAACCTTGTTAAAAAAACGTTGTAGGTAAACTACCCCTTTCCCTTAACCGATCTTAACCACAAACAGTACGTCTTGAGTACTCTACAAACCAGGGCTGTATGCAGAAAATTATTTGATTATATTTGAATTTGCGGCTGTTATAGTTTGCCATAGAAAATAACCTTGTTAAAAAAACGTTGTAGGTAAACTACCCCTTTCCCTTAACCGATCTTAACCAAAAACAACAGATCTTGAGAACTCTACAATTTAGGGCTGTATGCAAATAATCTTTTGATTCTGTTTGAATTTGCGGCTGTTATCGTTTGCCATAGGAAATACCCTTGTTAAAACATAAAACGTTACAGGTAAACTACCCCTTTCCCTTAACCGATCGTCACCAAAAACAATAGGTCTTGAGAACTCTACAAATCAGGGCAGTATGCGAAACATTATTTGATTCTGTTTGAATTTGCGGCTGTTATCGTTTGGCAAAAAAAAAAAATATCCCTTGATAAAAAAAAACCGTTGCAGGTAAACTACCCCTTTCCCTCAACCGATCTTCACCAAAAACAATAGTTCGTGAGTACTCTACAAATCAGGGACGTATGCAAACAGTTATTTGATTCTGTTTGAATTTGCGGCTGTTATCGTTTGCCAAACAAACAAAATTACCCTTGCTAAAAAAAACCGTTGCAGGTAAACTACCCGTTTCCCTCAACCGATCTTCACCAAAAACAATAGGTCGCGAGTACTCTGCAAATCAGGGCTGCATGCAAAAAATTATTTGATTCTGTTTGAATTTGCGGCAGTTATCGTTTGCCATAGAAAAAAATCTACAGACAGACAGACACACAGACACAGACAGACAGACAGACAGACAGACAGACACACAGACACTTTTCGGAAAACGACTTTTTTTCATGTTTTGAGTGTAGTAGAATCAGAATCTGCAATAATCTCAAACACGATTTTTTTTGCCATCACCATACTTCCATTCCTTAAGGAATATGGAAGTAAAAATTACCCTTAATAAAATCCGTTGCCGGTAAACTACCCCTTTCCCGTAACCGATCTTCACCAAAAACGATAGGTCTTGAGAACTCTACAATTCAGGGCTGTATGCAAAATATTATATGATTTTGTTTGAATTTGCGGCTGTTATCGTTTGCCATTCAAAATACCCTTGATAAAACAAAAAACGTGGCTGGTAAACTACCCCTTTACCTTAAACGATCTTCACCAAAAACAATAGGTCTTTAGTACTCAAGATATCAGGCAGTATGCAAAACATTATTTGATTATGTTTGAATTTGCGGCTGTTATCGTTTGCCATAGAAAATACCCTTGTTAAAACATAAAACGTTGCAGGTAAACTACCCCTTTCCCTTAACCGATCTTTACCAAAATCAACAGATCTTGAGAACTCTATAATTCACGGCTGTATGCGAGACATTATTTGATTCTGTTTGAATTTGCGGCTGTTATCGTTTGCCAAACAAACAAAATTACCCTTGATAAAAAAAAACCGTTGCAGGTAAACTACCCCTTTCCCTCATCCGATCTTCACCAAAAACAACAGGTCGCGAGTACTCTACAAATCAGGGCTGCATGCAAAAAATTATTTGATTCTGTTTGAATTTGCGGCTGTTATCGTTTGCCATAGAAAAAAATCTACAGACAGGTAGACACACAGACACTTTTCGAAAAACGACTTTTTTTCATGTTTTGAGTGTAGTACAATCAGAATCTGCAATAATCTCGAACACGATTTTTTTTTGCCATCACCATACTTCCATTTCCTTAAGGAACATGATAGTAAAATTACCCTTGATAAAAAACCGTTGCAGGTAAACTACCCCTTTCCCTTAACCGATCTTCACCAAAAACGACAGGTCTTGAGAACTCTACAATTCAGGGCTGTATGCAAAATATTATATGATTATGTTTGAATTTGCGGCTGTTATCGTTTGCCATACAAAATACCCTTGTTAAAACATAAAACGTTGCCGGTAAACTACCCCTTTCCCTTAACCGATCTTCACCAAAAACAATAGGTCTTGAGAACTCTACAATTCAGGAGTGTATGCAAAAAGTAGTTGATTCTGTTTGAATTTGCGGCTGTTATCGTTTGCCATATTTAACAATTACCCTTGATTAAAAAAAAAAACCGTTGCCGGTAAACTACCCCTTTCCCTCAACCGATCTTCACCAAAATCTCTAGGTCTTGAGTACTCTGCAAATCAGGACTACATGCAAAAAATTATTTGATTCTGTTTGAATTTGCAACTCTTATCGTTTGCCATAATAAATACCCTTTTAAAACATAAAACGTTGCTGGTAAACTACCCCTTTCCCTTAACCGATCTTCACCTAAAACAATAGGTCTTGAGTACTCTACAGATCACGGCTGTATGCAAAACATTGTTTGATTCTGTTTGAATTTGCGGCTCCTATCGTTTGCCATAGGAAATACCCTTTTAAAACATAAAACGTAGCCAGTAAACTATCCCTTTCCCTTAACCGATCTTCACCAAAATCAATAGGTCTTGAGAACTCTACAATTTAGGGCTGTATGCAAATAATCATTTTATTGTGTTTGAATTTGCGGCTTTTATCGTTTGCCATATAAAATACCCTTGTTAAAACATAAAATGTTGCTGGTAAACTACCCCTTCCCCTTAACCAATCTTCATCAAAAATAATAGGTCTTGAGAACTCTACAAATACAATATGTCGTGAGTACTCTACAAATCAGTCCTGTATGCAAAAAATTATTTGATTCAGTTTGAATTTGCGGCTGTTATCGTTTGCCATAAAAAAAAATCTATAGACATATAGACACAC
The DNA here is from genome assembly GCA_034769895.1 of Magicicada septendecula. Lineage (NCBI taxonomy): Eukaryota > Metazoa > Arthropoda > Insecta > Hemiptera > Cicadidae > Magicicada > Magicicada septendecula. Next base: position 453,138,102 of record CM068368.1, read on the forward strand.
AGACAGACACTTTTCGAAAAATGACTTTTTTTCATGTTTTGAGTGTAGTACAATCAGAATCTGCAATAATCTCGAACACAATTCTTAAGGAACATGGAAGCAAAATTGAATAAAACTGGACCAACTCAGAAGATGCTGAGAACTGACAGTTAACGAAACAGTTTGATGAAATACGAGATGCAATGACAAAAAGATGTAGGGCCTAATGCTAAAAAATTAATTGGAAAATATTAGAGCAGTATTATAAGAAAAAACCATAAGAATGCATACACACTCAGTATTATTACGAGCTAGAAGGTTGTAATGGATGGGAGTAATAAGTTGGGGTAGAGAAGGGATTAAATGGTATACAACTAAACTACAGAAAATTCAATTTACTATTCAATTACTATTCTGTCTATTTTACAACAGGCTTCAATCTCATTAAAATTATATCTAATGCTATATTATAAGTAAGTGATACTCTGTCACAGTCTGGTAACCATTGTATAACCATCACAACTATGGCCGAGAGTGACACAATTACACTTGTATGAAAATTAAATGGTAACACCTGAAAAAAAAAACAGAATACTATGAAACGAATAGATAATGCAAAAAGGAAACAAAATAATAGTAAAATACTAGTCTATCGGTAATATCTACTCTGTCCAACTAAAAGTATAACACATAAAAAAAACCACACATATACACACAAAAAACCACAGCTACACCAACATAGATACTAATCTTGAGATATTACACTACTTACCCAAAGGTCGAAAACTTAACACAGCAGAACGATATGAAATATACAAACACCACACAACACAACCAAACAACATACTTAACGACCAATTACAGTATAAATCACACACACTTTTTGACACAATTATACATAAAACTAACAATAATTTGGATCCCCGCGCCAATCCCCTTCCTCCACACACCACCCCCACTATACCTTTCAAAATAAAAACCGTTACAAGTTAATGGCAGTCTGTCTCAAAGCTGACGAAGGCGCACATCATGCCGAAACGCGTACGGGAAGAAAAGACAAGTAAGTTTTACAAGTTGAAAGTTTCAATATTCTATATTAGTACATAAAAAAAAGAGTAAAATAAAAGCTTACCAGGTGCGGTGTTTGTAAAATGGCAGTGAACTCAGTAACAAACACCACAAAAATGAGTTTGCCAATGACAACCTTTATCCCTTTCCATGCAAGCCCAATCCCCTCATGCTTCACACCACACTTTTACTTATATGAAAGGTATGTCTTGCTTGTCTAAATCCACATGACGGAAAGTTCTTACTAGCCTGGTTCACTTGCTAAGATAAAATAAGTCTCCTTGTATTTGCATCCCTACAACTATAAATTGATTTATTATTACATATTTCTACATTCGGATCTTTTCGGTTAAGTGGCAGCATGCAGTGAGCAATTACTCTACATAGCAATCGCCAGTAACAACGCATTGCCCCCTCCAACGCATTTTGCAACTATTCCATGGTGACAGCGTGCCCTGTGACTCTGTATGCCACAATCGCAAGTGTAGTAGTATCGTTGTGTATCATGAATTTCCTTTAGTTAGCAGCACAGATTCCCGACAAAGATTCAGCGATACAGTTTGTAAGAGACAAAAATATTTTACATAACCCAAGAATTTGTACGAATGGTGATCAAATGAAACTGTATACGACAGGTAAAGACCGTTGGGTATGTTCTACAAAGGACTGTCAGGAATCCAAACAAGTGCAACAGGATACATTACTAAATAATTCTCGATTAGATTTCCGCACAATCATATACTTCATTTACTGTTGGAGTAAGGAGTACACAACCGGGCAATACTGTCAAGATGAGTTGGAAATGAATCACTTCACGTGAATGGATTGGAATTCATACATGTGAGAAGTATGTGAGCACCATTTTATATAAATATAAAAATACAATATAAAAAATATATAAAAACATAAATATAAAAAAATATGTCAAAATGAAAATAAAAATACAAACTGTCGCTGGTTATCGCTACGTGTGGAGGGGGAAATGCGTTGTTACTGGCGATTGCTATGTAGAGTAATTGCTCACTACATGCTGCCACTTAACTGAAAAGATCCCTATATTCTCCCAAAGAATCCTATTCTGGTTTTCCATATATGCTTGGCTATCTCTGAGTTTATCATATTTCCTTTGTTGATATTACTCCTGTGTTCTTCCATGCAGATCTTCAAGGTCTAGATATTTTTGATATATAAATCTCCCTACATTAACGGGGTATACCATACATGGTATTTTTTAATTTATTGGAAGGTTTGATATAGCACAAGAAGACTTGTAAGTGTTATTAATTTCCTTATCTAGTCCAATTTTAGAAGAACAAGTATTCTTGGCATGAGAGCATTAAAGTTGAAATAACTCTTCTCTGTACATGTTCAAGGTAACTAGAATCTTTGTTAATGTACTGTGCTGTATGTCTGGGTCTTCAATAAACTTTAGAGTTAATTCCATCTCTCAATTTTTACATACTTTGATAGTCCATCACTGCTTATTTTTAAGGAATGAGGAAGACTATAGTAAAACATGAATGCTTTACCTGCTGTGCATCAGTGATCTTCCTTAGTTCAGCCTACAAAATTTTGATGACTAAACAATGATAACATTAGACAACAACACTGAAGAAACTTGAGGAGAATCTAAAAATGACTTAAAAATTGTTGTACTAAACTTACTGAATTAATATCTATCCTCATTAATTTCATTAATGTAGGTGTGTTTGCATATTGTCCTACTTGGTTGATGGTTTATAGTTACTAGATGCGTGTGTGTGTGTGTGTCCTGGACCAAACAGTAGCATACGCAAGCACAGCTTAACTGGCATGCAGACTTGGCACAGCATTTGACAGGAAACTTAAAAAGAAGCTACATGTCAAAAATAAAAGAAGACACTTGGGAATTGAATATACTTATGTTTAGTGTAATAAACTTCTGTTATAAACATAAACAGATTTTTTTAAACCTACATAGTCATGTTATGTGCAACTTTAGGTTTCATTCAGTAGGAATCCAATACCACAGGGCTCATGATTAACAAGATCCAAAGGTTTGCAAGAAAGTGAAAAAGTGAACTGGTCACTACACTTTTTTGAATATTTGTGATGCAAATTATTAAATGAAGAAGACATGACACAGTCCTCAAAAGTACTGTGTAAAATTAAAATAAAGTCGTTTTTCATAAGTGGTTTTATTAAATTAGTGTAATTTTAATATATCTAGAATAATATAGTGTGTGTATAATTTATACACATAAGATATATAATAAGATATCTATTTATGTTCATGTAATATAAAAAAACAAGAAGAAACACCTTCTGAATAGCAGTTACACAAACTCCACAAAAATAATTTTCCACACAAAATAAAATACAAGACTATGATAAAATTAATTTTCAGTGTTTGAAGAAGTCTTTTTCATTTGGTCACACTTCACAACACATTTATACTTACTTTGTGTACACGTTTATTATGTTTCTTTATTATCTAACAGCTCAGCAACTGTAGTAAACATACAAATTATTCTGGCATCACATAAAACACCCATATAAAAACATACATTGTTAAACAGCTTTCCCATACTCTTCTAATCATTATCATTTTCTGGTAATATTATATTTACTTGATCTTCAATCTCATGTGCATGTTCTTGTGCTTCTAATACTTGTTCTGTCATTTTTATTTCATCCTCTCCCTCTTCTCCTCTTATGCTTCTGTACTCATTCTCCACTTCTTCCATTCTTTTAAGGTTTTCTTCTACACTCTCATCAGAGAATATATCTTCCCAGTCTTTTTCTGTTTCATACTCACCTTCAATCTCATCTTCATACTCGTTGTCGATAAGGTCTGCTTCATCACCTTCATCCACATCATTATCATAATCATTTTGTGGTGCTACTACTGGGTGAACAGAAATTTGACTGATTCGAGCTCTAGTTACTTGATCAGACTGAGTGACAGGCTGATGAGAGATATAATCAAGTTCATTCATTAAATTGTCATCATTGGTGCCCATATAAACTATGTCTGTTGTTAAAGCTGTTAATCTATCAATTGTTAGTGGAGAAGGTACTGGTTTGACTTCGCTTAAACTTGTTACTTCCTTTGGCGATTCTAGTCCTCTGGCTGGGAAACTGGAACTTACTTTAGAGCTGACATTGCTCAGTATTGATTCACTGGGTAAGCGTATAGTACTTGCTTCAGTTCCTTCCAATACTCTGTCTATAGACTGTTCTTTGGTGAAAATATCCAAGATTGCACTTTCTTCTATTAAACTTAATTCCTTTTTACCAATAAAACATTCATCATCAAATCTCTCTTCTTTCTCTTTTTCATAATCACCCTCTTCAGAATGAGATATATCAATTACACTTGTTGCACCACTAGATACTTCCGTAACGTAACGGAATTTTCTGTCAGAAAATCTCCGGCAAGGTTGAACAACATCCCAGTATACATTATAATCATCACCATACATGTCTCTAAGCCACCCAATGTTTTCTTCCCGTCTTTTTACTTTTTTGCACTTATATCTTTCTTTGTGCCCTCTTCTGACATGAATTTTGTACCCTCCTTGTAATAATTCTTCCCTCAGTTTTTTTCTTAACCATCTGTAACAAACAAATATAAACTGAACTGTTAAGTACTTTTAATTCAACTCATAAAATGTGTTGTTTTATGTTTATTTTAATACTGAATATAATAGATGTTTTATAACATGATTTTTAAATTCATATGTACTTTACAGTACTGTAGATGATGGTTGTTGAACCATTTCCTTTCCTGTTTCAGTACGATTTTCTGAACAGTTATGTATTATTATATTATAATTTATTATAATGATAAATAGTTTTAATATTTGACAAGTAGTTTTAAGAATACCAGTCACAGTATCAATTAATATATTAGGCAATGTTTATAATATTACTTCAAATCTGGGTTTGAGGTTCTCTAGTAAACAACAATTTATTAACTTGTTTTTTACTTTTGACAAAAAAATTTTCTACACTGTAAGCTCCATATATTTTTAGGTTAAAAATTGAAAGTTTATTCAATTTATTTAACCATTTATGCTATTATAAATTGTGTCCATGCATGTGGAAATTTGTAAACAAAATAGTTTTCTCAAACAAATCTCATTCTTCTAACCATCTCACTGAAGCAGATGACACTTGCACAAACATCAACAACATGGAAATTCTACAAGTAAATACTAAAAGGCTAAAAACTAAATACACTTGAATAACTGGAAATATACAAGCACATGAAAATGCATGCAAACAACATCCTACATGAACAGACACAATTTAAATCACATGTACTATTTGAACACATCACAAACAACAAACTTTTAAACAAAAGCACTGTCTCCAAAAATAGAATGACAGTGCTTCTAGCAGCAGCCTCTGATGAAGCTCACAATGAGTGAAAACCAGCTAAGACAATAAGTAATTTATTTTTATTTTTATCTGAAATACTAGTTTCCACATTGAAGTAATGTTTATAAATTCTTAATGGTACCAGACATGTAATGGGCAACAAAACCCAAGAAATAATATCTATTAAATAAATAACTTTTTACTTCCATATTCCTTAAGGAATGGAAGTATGGTGATGGCAAAAAAAATCGTGTTCGAGATTATTGCAGATTCTGATTCTACTACACTCAAAACATGAAAAAAAGTAGTTTTCCAAAAAGTGTCTGTGTGTGTGTCTGTAGATTTTTTTTCTATGGCAAACGATAACTGCCGCAAATTCAAACAGAATCAAATAATTTTTTGCATACAGCCCTGATTTGTAGAGTACTCGCGACCTATTGTTTTTGGTGAAGATCGGTTGAGGGAAAGGGGTAGTTTACCTGCAACAGTTTTTTTTATCAAGGGAAATTTTTTTTTTTTGGCAAACGATAACAGCCGCAAATTCAAACAGAATTAAATAATGTTTCGTATACAGCCCTGATTTATAGAGTTCTCAAGACCTATTGTTTTTGGTGAAGATCGGTTAAGGGAAAGGGGTAGTTTACCTGTAACGTTTTATGTCTTAACAAGGGTATTTCCTATGGCAAACGATAACAGCCGCAAATTCAAACAGAATCAAACGATTATTTGCATACAGCCCTAAATTGTAGAGTTCTCAAGACCTATTGTTTTTGGTGAAGATCGGTTGAGGGAAAGGGGTAGTTTACCTGCAACGTTTTTTTAATAAGGGTATTTTCTATGGCAAACGATAACAGCCGCATATTCAAACAGAATCAAATAATGTTTTGCATACAGCCCTGATTTGTAGAGTACTCAAGACCTATTGTTGTTGGTGAAGATCGGTTAAGGGGAAGGGGTAGTTTACCTGCAACGTTTTTTTATCAAGCGTATTTTCTATGGCAAACGATAGCAGCCGCAAATTCAAACAGAATCAAATAATTTTTTGCATACGTCCCTGAATTGTAGAGGTCTCAATGACTTTCGATTTTGGTGAAGATCGGTTAAGGGGAAGGGGTAGTTTACCTGCAACCTTTTACGTTTTAACAAGAGTAAAGTACTTGAAAATTTATTTAAACTTTTTGAAACAATGGTAATTGTTAAAAATACAATAATTTTGTTGCCAGGCAATAAAATTATAATTTTTTCATTTTAATGTAATATAATATTTTTCATTTAATAGAGCAATAAAAAGGCAGGTAAGACACAGCCTGGCTGTTTGGGTGAAAATGATTTTAAATATAAATCTTAGAATATGGAAGTCATGTATGGTTCTCCATACCGATATTTTTCTATGGCAAACGATAACTGCCGCAAATTCAAACAAAATCAAATAATTTTTTGCATACAGCCCTGATTTGTAGAGTACTCGCGACCTATTGTTTTTGGTGATGATCGGTTGAGGGGAAGGGGTAGTTTACCTGCAACGGTTTTTTTTATCAAGGGAAATTTTTTTTTTGGCAAACGATAACAGCCGCAAATTCAAACAGAATCAAATAATGTTTCGCATACAGCCCTGAATTGTAGAGTTCTCAAGACCTATTGTTTTTGGTGAAGATCGGTTAAGGGAAAGGGGTAGTTTACCTACAACGTTTTTTTAATAAGGGTATTTTCTATGGCAAACGATAACAGCCGCAAATTCAAACAGAATCAAATAATTTTCTGCATACAGCCCTGATTTGTAGAGTACTCAAGACCTATTGTTTTTGGTGAAGATCGGTTGAGGGGAAGGGGTAGTTTACCTGCAACGTTTTTTATCAAGCGTATATTCTATGGCAAACGATAACTGCCGCAAATTCAAACAGAATCAAATAATTTTTTGCATACGTCAGTGAATTGTAGAGGACTCAAGGCCTTTACATTTTGGTGAAGATCAGTTAAGGGGAAGGGGTAGTTTACCTGCAACCTTTTACGTTTTAACAAGAGTAAAGTACTTGAAAATTCATTTAAACTTTTTCAAACAATGGTAATTGTTGAAAATAAAATAATTTTGTTGCCAGGCAATCTGAAAATTTCAGATTTTGTACCACAAAATCTGGAAAGATTATACGATAGTTTATGAAATGGTTAATAATACGTCAGTGGAAGGTGTAATGAGAAATTAGCAGAAATGGAAACCTGGGGAATGTTAACTGTTCTGTAGATACAATTTTGTCAGAATGTTTGGAAATGATCATCAACATTGAAGAAAAAGTAAGCATATTAAGAAACATATGTAAGTACTTATTATAAAAAAATAATGTTTGTTTTTTGATAAAGTCATTTTGATTATAAAATATAAATATTTACAAGAAAAGAATTTTCAGTTTTCAAAATTTAAATATATTTTTATAAAACAATGGGTTCTTCATTGAGGTGGGGACCATGTCACTCACTCCATCTCAAGCCTCCTCTCCCATTTTGCAGAAAAAGAGGACCCTGTCAAGGCTGATACTTTGACGACAGTGACAGGGCTTTCCACCAAATTCAGCAGAGTGACAGGTAGGCCCAACTCTGATTGGCTCCTCAGATTTCCCCAGCGTTAGTAGGTTCTATGAAAATATTTTATTTCAAAAATGATTTTAAATATAAATCTTAGATATGTTTTATAAATCTCATGTTTTATGTTTTAACAAGGGTATTTCCTATGGCAAACGATAACAGCTGCAAATTCAAACAGAATCAAAAGATTATTTGCATACAGCCCTAAATTGTAGAGTTCTCAAGACCTATTGTTTTTGGTGAAGATCGGTTAAGGGAAAGGGGTAGTTTACCTACAACGTTTTTTTAACAAGGGTATTTTCTATGGCAAACGATAACAGCCGCAAATTCAAACAGAATCAAACAATTTTCTGCATACAGCCCTGATTTGTAGAGTACTCGTGACCTATTGTTTTTGGTGAAGATCGGTTAAGGGGAAGGGGTAGTTTACCTGCAACGTTTTTTTATCAAGCGTATTTTCTATGGCAAACGATAACTGCCGCAAATTCAAACAGAATCAAAAGATTATTTGCATACAGCCCTAAATTGTAGAGTTCTCAAGACCTATTGTTTTTGGTGAAGATCGGTTAAGGGAAAGGGGTAGTTTACCTACAACGTTTTTTTAACAAGGGTATTTTTTATGGCAAACGATAACAGCCGCAAATTCAAACAGAATCAAACAATTTTCTGCATACAGTCCTGATTTGTAGAGTACTCGTGACCTATTGTTTTTGGTGAAGATCGGTTAAGGGGAAGGGGTAGTTTACCTGCAACGTTTTTTTAACAAGGGTATTTTCTATGGCAAACGATAACAGCCGCAAATTCAAACAGAATCAAACAATTTTCTGCATACAGCCCTGATTTGTAGAGTACTCGTGACCTATTGTTTTTGGTGAAGATCGGTTAAGGGGAAGGGGTAGTTTACCTGCAACGTTTTTTTATCAAGCGTATTTTCTATGGCAAACGATAACTGCCGCAAATTCAAACAGAATCAAATAATTTTTTGCATACGTCCCTGAATTGTAGAGGTCTCAATGACTTTCGATTTTGGTGGAGATCGGTTAAGGGGAAGGGGTAGTTTACCTGCAACCTTTTACGTTTTACCAAGAGTAAAGTACTTGAAAATTTATTTAAACTTTTTGAAACAATGGTAATTGTTAAAAATAAAATAATTTTGTTGCCAGGCAATAAAATTAAAATTTTGTCATTTTAATGTAATATAATATTTTTCATTTAATACGGCAATAAAAAGGCAGGTAAGACACACACACACACACACAATTCACGTTATTTCTGGCCTCACTCATGTTTATTTTCTTACGTTTGCACGCTTTTTAAATGGAAAGTGCCGAAACCCACACCAACATAACGCGTGCAAGCCGAAAAAATGGACATCAATTTGCTTACTGGCGAAGCTAGTAGTTAATGAATGGGTAGGCAAAAATCTTATCTTAAATTTTTTTTAAGGAATCACTAAAAGGACGGTGGGTCAAATCGGACGCTGAGGTAGAGTTTGCTGTAACCGAATGGTTCCACAAACAGCCGTAAGAATTTTACTAGCAGGGAATCTACAGGTTAGTGCAACAGTGGAACTCATGTCTTAATGTTATTGGAGACTTCTTTTAAACTCGTTGAATAAAAAATGCTTTACAGCTCTATACGTGTGTCTATTGAACAATCCTTGTATTAGTCATACACAATAATACAACTGATTGAACTTCAAATTTTTAAACTTGATTAGTTTCTATATATATGTTTAATGTTACAAATAATTCAAATAACAATCTTGATCATCTGTTAGTTCAGCGGAATAACAGTGACACTTTTAATAACCGCATTAAATAAACATTTAGAAACAACACAGGCGCTTTAACTTAACTGTTTGGACCACAGAAGTGAGGCATGCCTCAACGCTCTATGTGTACAGCGCGGGACAATCCCCCCTCCCTACACTTCCCTATCACACCACTACATTGCTTACATACGATGTATACAAAAAACGCTGAGGCAAGTTCAGGTTGCCTCATTCGCTTTAAACGAACTATGCCGAATCTCACCTGTCACCATCTAGCGGTCGCTCAATAAAGCACGTTTCGGTTTAATAAATTTGACAGTCGCAGTAACAATGTATAATCTTTACGTTATGTAGTTCATACGTATTTATAATTTTTATTCTACAGAATTTGTTAGGGTAGGCATTGCCTCAATTGCCTCCATGTAACTTCGCCACAGATATATATGTGTACAACGTTATCGGCAACAAAGAAGTAGTTTTTGTTAAAATTCCTTCCCGGGATATTTGGCCGTAGTCCAATGTTTTCTACAAAACCAGACATTTCGGCAATGCCATCGACTTCCATCATCAGTGAAAATCGAGTGCGATAACGTGAGGTGGTATACGTTAGTGCCCACAGTACTGTGGTTAAGGCTGAAGCAGTAAGTAGAAAGAAGTAGTTTCTCTGGTAATATTTCATTTCGAAAATGATTTTAAATATAAATCTTAGAATATGGAAGTCATGTATGGTTCTCCATACCGATATTTACTTCTTTCTATGGCAAACGATAAAAGCCGCAAATTCAAACAGAATCAAATAATGTTTTGCATACAGCCCTGAATTGTAGAGTTCTCAAGTCCTATTGGTGTTGGTGAAGATCGGTTAAGGAAAAGGGGTAGTTTACCTACAACATTTTGTTGAAACAAGGGTAATTTTTTATATGACGAACGATAACTGCCGCAAATTCAAACAGAATCGACTACGTTTTTGCATACCTTTTTGAATTAAAGAGAACTCAAGGTCTGTTGATTTTGTTGAAGATCTGTTAAGGGAAAAGGGTAGTTTTATGGGACCAGTAACATTTTATGTTTTAAGAAGGGTAATTTTACTTCCATGTTCCTTAAGGAAATGGAAGTATGGTGATGGCAAAAAAAATCGTGTTCGAGATTATTGCAGATTCTGATTGTTCTACACTCAAAACATGAAAAACGTCGTTTTTCGAAAAGTGTGTGTGTTCTGTCTGTCTGTAGATTTTTTACTTCCATATTCCTTAAGGAATGGAAGTATGGTGATGGCAAAAAAAATCGTGTTCGAGATTATTGCAGATTCTGATTCTACTACACTCAAAACATGAAAAAAAGTCGTTTTCCGAAAAGTGTCTGTGTGTCTGTCTGTCTGTCTGTCTGTCTGTGTGTCTGTGTGTCTGTCTGTAGATTTTTTTTATGGCAAACGATAACTGCCGCAAATTCAAACAGAATCAAATAATTTTTTGCATACAGCCCTGATTTGTAGAGTACTCACGACCTATTGTTTTTGGTGAAGATCGGTTAAGGGAAAGGGGTAGTTTACCAGTAACGTTTTATGTTTTAACAAGGGTATTTCCTATGGCAAACTATAACAGCCGCAAATTCAAACAGAATCGAACGATTATTTGCATACAGCCCTAAATTGTAGAGTTCTCAAGACCTATTGCTTTTGGTGAAGATCGGTTAAGGGAAAGGGGTAGTTTACCTACAACGTTTTTTTAACAAGGGTATTTTCTATGGCAAACGATAACAGCCGCAAATTCAAACAGAATCAAATAATTTTTTGCATACATCCCTGAAATGTAGAGATCTCAAGGACTTTCGATTTTGGTGAAGATCGGTTAAGGGGAAGGGGTAGTTTACCAGCAACCTTTTACGTTTTAACAAGAGTAAAGTACTTGAAAATTTATTTAAACTTTTTGAAACAATGGTAATTGTTAAAAATAAAATAATTTTGTTGCCAGGCAATAAAATTAAAATTTTTTCATTTTAATGTAATATAATATTTTTCATTTAATACGGCAATATAAAGGCAGGTAAGACACACACACACACACACACACACACACACACACACACACACACACACACACACACACACACACACACACACACACACACACACACACACACACACACACACACACACACACACACACACACACACACACACACACTCTCTCTCTCTCTCTCTCTCTCTCTCTCTCTCTCACACACACACACACACACACACACACACACACACACACACACACACACACACATTTCACGTTATTTCTGGCCTCACTCATGTTTATTTTCTTACGTTTGCACGCTTTTTAAATGGAAAGTGCCGAAACCCACACCAACATAACGCGTGCAAGCCGAAAAAATGGACATCAATTTGCTTACTGGCGAAGCTAGTAGTTAATGAATGGGTAGGCAAAAATCTTATCTTAAATTTTTTTTAAGGAATCACTAAAAGGACGGTGGGTCAAATCGGACGCTGAGGTAGAGTTTCCTGTAACCGAATGGTTCCACAAACCGCCGTAAGAATTTTACTAGCAGGGAATCTACAGGTTAGCGCAACAGTGGAACTCATGTCTTAATGTTATTGGAGACTTCTTTTAAAAACGTTGAATAAAAAATGCTTTACAGCTCTATACGTGTGTCTATTGAACAATCCTTGTATTAGTCATACACAATAATACAACTGATTGAACTTCAAATTTTTAAACTTGATTAGTTTCTATATATATGTTTAATGTTACAAATAATTCAAATAACAATCTTGATCATCTGTTAGTACAGCGGAATAACAGTGACACTTTTAATAACCGCATAAAATAAACACTTAGAAACAACACAGGCGCTTTAACTTAACTGTTTGGACCACAGAAGTGAGGCATGCCTCAACGCTCTATGTGTACAGCGCGGGACAATCCCCCCTCCCTACACTTCCCTATCAAACCGCTACATTGCTTACATACGATGTAAACAAAAAACGCTGAGGCAAGTTCAGGTTGCCTCATTCGCTTTAAACGAACTATGCCGAATCTCACCTGTCACCATCTAGCGGTCGCTCAATAAAGCACGTTTCGGTTTAATAAATTTGACAGTCGCAGTAACAATGAATAATCTTTACGTTATGTAGTTCATACGTATTTATAATTTTTATTCTACAGAATTTTTTAGGGTAGGCATTGCCTCAATTGCCTCCATGTAACTTCGCCACTGATATATATGTGTACAACGTTATCGGCAACAAAGAAGTAGTTTTTGTTAAAATTCCTTCCCGGGATATTTGGCCGTAGTCCAATGTTTTCTACAAAACCAGACATTTCGGCAATGCCATCGACTTCCATCATCAGTGAAAATCGAGTGCGATAACGTGAGGTGGTATACGTTAGTGACCACAGTACTGTGGTTAAGGCTGAAGCAGTAAGTAGAAAGAAGTAGTTTCTATGGTAATATTTCATTTCGAAAATGATTTTAAATATAAATCTTAGAATATGGAAGTCATGTATGGTTCTCCATACCGATATTTTCTATGGCAAAAGATAACAGCCGCAAATTCAAACTGAATCAAATCATTTTTTGCATACAGCCCTGATTTGTAGAGTACTCACGACCTATTTTTTTTTGGTGAAGATCTGTTGAGAGAAAGGGGTAGTTTATCTGCAACGGTTTTTCTTAATCAAGTGTAATTTTTTTCTATGGCAAACGATAACAGCCGCAAATTCAAACAAAATCAACTACTCTTTTGCATACAGTCCTGAATTGTAGAGTTCTCAAAGCCTATTGTTTTTGATGAAGATCGGTTAAGGGAAAGGGGTAGTTTACCTGCAACGTTTTATGTTTTAACAAGGGTATTTTATATGGCAAACGATAACAGCCGCAAATTCAAACAAAATCAAATGAATATTTGCATACAGCCCTAAATTGTAGAGTTCTCAAGACCTATTGTTTTAGGTGAAGATCGGTTAAGGGAAAGGGGTAGTTTACCTGCAACGTTTTTTTTTTAAACAAGTGTAATTTTTTTCTATGGCAAACGATAACAGCCGCAAATTCAAACAGAATCAACTACTCTTTTGTATACAGCCCTGAATTATAGAGTTCTCAAGACCTATTGGTTTTGGTGAAGATCGGTTAAGGGGAAGGGGTAGTTTACCTGCAACGTTTTTTTTATCGGGGTAATTTTTATTTTCTATGGCAAACGATAACAGCCGCAAATTCAAACAGAATCAACTACTCTTTTGTATACAGCCCTGAATTATAGAGTTCTAAAGACCTATTGATTTTGGTGTAGATCGGTTAAGGAAAAGGGGTAGTTTACCGGCTACGTTTTTTGTTTAAAAAGGGTATTTTCTATGGCAAACGATAAGAGCCGCAAATTCAATCAGAATCAAATAATGTTTTGCATACTGCCCTGATCTGTAGAGTACTCAAGACCTCTTGATTTTGGTGAAGATCGGTTAAGGGAAAGGGGTAGTTTACCTGCAACGGTTTTTTTTTAAACAAGTGTAATTTTTTTCTATGGCAAACTATAACAGCCGCAAATTCAAACAGAATCAACTACTTTTTTGTATACAGTCTTGAATTATAGAGTTCTCTAGATCTATTGATTTTGGTGAAGATCGGTTAAGGAAAAGGGGTAGTTTACCTGCTACGTTTTTTGTTTAGAAGGGTATTTTCTATGGCAAACGATAAGAGCCACAAATTCAATCAGAATCAAATAATGTTTTGCATACTGCCCTGACCTGTAGAGTACTCAAGACCTCTTGATTTTGGTGAAGATCGGTTAAGGGGAAAGGGGTAGTTTACCTACAACATTTTGTTGAAACAAGGGTAATTTTTTATATGACGAACGATAACTGCCGCAAATTCAAACAGAATCGACTACGTTTTTGCATACCTTTTTGAATTAAAGAGAACTCAAGGTCTGTTGATTTTGTTGAAGATCTGTTAAGGGAAAAGGGTAGTTTTATGGGACCAGTAACATTTTATGTTTTAAGAAGGGTAATTTTACTTCCATGTTCCTTAAGGAAAAGGAAGTATGGTGATGGCAAAAAAAATCGTGTTCGAGATTATTGCAGATTCTGATTGTTTTACACTCAAAATATGAAAAATGTCGTTTTTCGAAAAGTGTGTGTGTGTCTGTCTGTCTGTAGATTTTTTTTCTATGGCAAAAGATAACAGCCGCAAATTCACACTGAATCAAATCATTTTTTGCATACAGCCCTGATTTGTAGAGTACTCACGACCTATTTTTTTTTGGTGAAGATCTGTTGAGAGAAAGGGGTAGTTTATCTGCAACGGTTTTTTTTAATCAAGTGTAATTTTTTTCTATCGCAAACGATAACAGCCGCAAATTCAAACAAAATCAACTACTCTTTTGCATACAGTCCTGAATTGTAGAGTTCTCAAAGCCTATTGTTTTTGGTGAAGATCGGTTAATGGAAAGGGGTAGTTTACCTGCAACGTTTTATGTTTTAACAAGGGTATTTTATATGGCAAACGATAACAGCCGCAAATTCAAACAAAATCAAATGATTATTTGCATACAGCCCTAAATTGTAGAGTTCTCAAGACCTATTGTTTTAGGTGAAGATCGGTTAAGGGAAAGGGGTAGTTTACCTGCAACGTTTTTTTTTAAAACAAGTGTAATTTTTTTCTATGGCAAACGATAACAGCCGCAAATTCAAACAGAATCAACTACTCTTTTGTATACAGCCCTGAATTATAGAGTTCTCAAGAACTATTGGTTTTGGTGAAGATCGGTTAAGGGGAAGGGGTAGTTTACCTGCAACGTTTTTTTTATCGGGGTAATTTTTATTTTCTATGGCAAACGATAACAGCCGCAAATTCAAACAGAATCAACTACTCTTTTGTATACAGCCCTGAATTATAGAGTTCTAAAGACCTATTGATTTTGGTGAAGATCGGTTAAGGAAAAGGGGTAGTTTACCGGTTTCGTTTTTTGTTTTAAAAGGGTATTTTCTATGGCAAACGATAAGAGCCGCAAATTCAATCAGAATCAAATAATGTTTTGCATACTGCCCTGTTCTGTAGAGTACTCAAGACCTCTTGATTTTGGTGAAGATCGGTTAAGGGAAAGGGGTAGTTTACCTGCAACGGTTTTTTTTTAAACAAGTGTAATTTTTTTCTATGGCAAACTATAACAGCTGCAAATTCAAACAGAATCAACTACTTTTTTGTATACAGTCTTGAATTATAGAGTTCTCTAGACCAATTGATTTTGGCGAAGATCGGTTATGGAAAATTGGTAGTTTCCCTGCTACGTTTTATGTTAAAAGGGTATTTTCTATGGCAAAAGATAAGAGCCGCAAATTCAATCAGAATCAAATTATGTTTTGCACACTGCCCTGATCTGTGGAGTACTCAAGAGCTATTGTTTTTGGTGAAGATCGGTTAAGGGAAAGGGGAAGTTTACCTGCAACGGTTTTTTATCAAGGGTAATTTTTTACCTTTTCATACCTTTTTGAATTATACAGAACTCAAGGTCTGTTGATTTTGTTGAAGATCGGTTAAGGGAAAGGGGTAGTTTACCTGGAACGTTTTATGTTTTAAAAAGGGTATTTTTTCTATGACGAACGATAACTGCCGTAAATTCAAAGAGAATCAACTAATGTTTTGCATACAGCCCTGAATTGTAGAGTTCTCAAGACCTATTGTTTTTGGTGAAGATCGGTTAATGGAATAGGGTAGTTTACCAGCAACGTTTTATGTTTTATCAAGGGTGTTTTCTATGGCAAACGATAACAGCCGCAAATTCAAACAGAATCAAATAATTGTTTCCATACAGGCCTGAATTGTAGATTACTCAAGACCTATCGTTTTTAGTGAAGATCGCTTAAGGGAAGGGGTAGTTTACCTGCAACGGTTTTTTTATCAAGGGTAATTTTTACTTCCATATTCCTTAAGGAATGGAAGTATGGTGATTGCAAAAAAAATCGTGTTCGAGATTATTGCAGATTCTGATTCTACTACACTCAAAACATGAAAAAAAGTCGTTTTCCGAAAAGTGTCTGTGTGTGTGTCTGTCTGTCTGTCTGTCTGTCTGTCTGTCTGTCTGTGTAGATTTTTTTTCTATGGCAAACGATAACTGCCGCAAATTCAAACAGAATCAAATAATTTTTTGCATGCAGCCCGGATTTGCAGAGTACTCGCGACCTATTGTTTTTGGTGAAGATCGGTTGAGGGAAAGGGGTAGTTTACCGGCAACGGTTTTTTTTTAGCAAGGGTAATTTTGTTTGTTTAGCAAACGATAACAGCCGCAAATTCAAACAGAATCAAATAATGTTTCGCATACAGCCCTGAATTGTAGAGTTCTCATGATCTGTTGATTTTGGTGAAGATCGGTTATGGGAAAGGGGTAGTTTACCTGTAACATTTTATGTTTTAACAAGGGTATTTCCTATGGCAAACGATAACAGCCGCAAATTCAAACAGAATCAAAAGATTATTTGCATACAGCCCTAAATTGTAGAGTTCTCAAGACCTATTGTTTTTGGTGAAGTTCGGTTGAGGGAAAGGGGTAGTTTACCTGCAACGTTTTTTTAACAAGGGTATTTTCTATGGCAAACGATAACAGCCGCAAATTCAAACAGAATCAAATAATGTTTTGCATACAGCCCTGATTTGTAGAGTACTCAAGACCTATTGTTTTTGGTGAAGATCGGTTAAGGGAAAGGGGTAGTTTACCTGTAACGTTTTATGTTTTAACAAGGGTATTTCCTACGGCAAACGATAACAGCCGCAAATTTAAACAGAATCAAAAGATTATTTGCATACAGCCCTAAATTACAGAGTTCTCAAGACCTATTGTTTTTGGTGAAGATCGGGTAAGGGAAAGGGGTAGTTTACCTGTAACGTTTTATGTTTTAACAAGGGTATTTCCTATGGCAAACGATAACAGCCGCAAATTCAAACAGAATCAAAAGATGATTTGCATACAGCCCTAAATTTCAGAGTTCTCAAGACCTATTGTTTTTGGTGAAGATTGGTTGAGGGAAAGGGGTAGTTTACCTGCAACGTTTTTTTAACAAGCGTATTTTATATGGCAAACGATAACAGCCGCAAATTCAAACAGAATCAAATAATGTTTTGCATACAGCCCGGATTTGTAGAGTACTCAAGACCTGTTGTTTTTGGTGAAGATCGGTTAAGGGGAAGGGGTAGTTTACCTGCAACGTTTTTTTATCAAGCGTATTTTCTATGGCAAACGATAACAGCCGCAAATTCAAACAGAATCAAATAATTGTTTGCATACGTCCCTGAATTGTAGAGGTCTCAATGACTTTCGATTTTGGTGAAGATCGGTTAAGGGGAAGGGGTAGTTTACCTGCAACGGTTTTTTTTAATCAAGGGTAACTTTGTTTGTTTGGCAAACGATAACAGCCGCCAATTCAAACAGAATCAAATAATGTTTCGCATACAGCCCTAAATTGTAGAGTTCTCAAGATCTGTCGTTTTTGGTACAGGTCGGTTAAGGGAAAGGGGTAGTTTACCTGCAACGTTTTATGTTTTAACAAGGGTATTTCCTATGGCAAACGATAAAAGCCGCAAATGTAAACAGAATCAAACAATGTTTTGCATACAGTCCTGATTTGTAGAGTACCCAAGACCTATTGTTTTTGGTGAAGATCGGTTAAGGGAAAGGGGTAGTTTACCTACAACGTTTTTTTAACAAGGGTATTTTCTATGGCAAACGATAACAGCCGCAAATTCAAACAGAATCAAATAATTTTCTCCATACAGCCCTGATTTGTAGAGTACTCAAGACCTGTTGTTTTTGGTGAAGATCGGTTGAGGGGAAGGGGTAGTTTACCAGCAACGTTTTTTATCAAGCGTATTTTCTATGGCAAACGATAACAGCCGCAAATTCAAACAGAATCAAATAATTGTTTGCATACGTCCCTGAATTGTAGAGGTCTCAATGACTTTCGATTTTGGTGGAGATCGGTTAAGGGGAAGGGGTAGTTTACCTGCAACGGTTTTTTTTAATCAAGGGTAACTTTGTTTGTTTGGCAAACGATAACAGCCGCCAATTCAAACAGAATCAAATAATGTTTCGCATACAGCCCTAAATTGTAGAGTTCTCAAGATCTGTCGATTTTGGTACAGGTCGGTTAAGGGAAAGGGGTAGTTTACCTGCAACGTTTTATGTTTTAACAAGGGTATTTCCTATGGCAAACGATAAAAGCCGCAAATGTAAACAGAATCAAACAATGTTTTGCATACAGTCCTGATTTGTAGAGTACCCAAGACCTATTGTTTTTGGTGAAGATCGGTTAAGGGAAAGGGGTAGTTTACCTACAACGTTTTTTTAACAAGGGTATTTTCTATGGCAAACGATAACAGCCGCAAATTCAAACAGAATCAAATAATTTTCTCCATACAGCCCTGATTTGTAGAGTACTCAAGACCTGTTGTTTTTGGTGAAGATCGGTTGAGGGGAAGGGGTAGTTTACCAGCAACGTTTTTTATCAAGCGTATTTTCTATGGCAAATGATAACTGCCGCAAATTCAAACAGAATCAAATAATTTTTTGCATACATCAGTGAATTGTAGAGGACTCAAGGCCTTTAGATTTTGGTGAAGATCAGTTAAGGGGAAGGGGTAGTTTACCAGCAAACTTTTACGTTTTAACAAGAGTAAAGTACTTGAAAATTCATTTAAACTTTTTCAAACAATGGTAATTGTTGAAAATAAAATAATTTTGTTGCCAGGCAATCTGAAAATTTCAGATTTTGTACCACAAAATCTGAAAAGATTATACGATAGTTTATGAAATGGTTAATAATACGTCAGTGGAAGGTGTAATGAGAAATTAGCAGAAATGGAAACCTGGGGAATGTTAACTGTTCTGTAGATACAATTTTGTCAGAATTTTTGGAAATGATCATCAACATTGAAGAAAAAGTAAGCATATTAAGAAACATATGTAAGTACTTATTATAAAAAAATAATGTTTGTTTTTTGATTAAGTCATTTTGATTATAAAATATAAATATTTACAACAAGAAAAGAATTTTCAGTTTTCAAAATTTAAATATATTTTTATAAAACAATGGGTTCTTCATTGAGGTGGGGACCATGTCACTCACTCCATCTCAAGCCTCCTCTCCCATTTTGCAGAAAAAGAGGACCCTGTCAAGGCTGATACTTTGACGACAGTGACAGGGCTTTCCACCAAATTCAGCAGAGTGACAGGTAGGCCCAACTCTGATTGGCTCCTCAGATTTCCCCAGCGTTAGTAGGTTCTATGAAAATATTTTATTTCAAAAATGATTTTAAATATAAATCTTAGATATGTTTTATAAATGTCATGTTTTATGTTTTAACATGGGTAATTTTTTATATGACGAACCATAACTGCCGTAAATTCAAACAGAATCAAATAATTTTTTACATATGTGCCTGAGCTATAGAGAACTCAGTGTCTGTTGATTTTGGTGAAGATCGGTTACGGGGAAAGGGGTAGTTTACCTGCTATATTTTATGTTGTAACAAGAGAAATGTTTCCATGACGAACGATAACTGCCGCACAATCAAACAGAATCAAATACTTTTTGCATGCTTCCCTGAATTGTAGAGGACGGAAGGTCTATTGATTTTGGAGAAGATCGGTTAAGAGAAAGGGGTAGTTTACCTGAAACATTTTATGATTTAACAAGAGTAAAGTACTTAGTTTTTATAAATAAAGTATCCTGATAAGAAGCTCATAGTAATCCACTGTAGAAACGTAGATGAAATATCTATAAATGAAGAGGTTAGGTGAACGGGGTGGGGGTAATTTTCTATTATTAAAAATTATAGTTGAAGGTGGAGGGGATAATATTTTTTATATGTGTACTACGTTATTGGCAAGAAAGAAGTATTTTTTTGTTAAAATTCCTTCCCTGGCTGTTTGGCTGAAAATGATTTTAAATATAAATCTTAGAATATGGAAGTCATGTATGGTTCTCCATACCGATATTTTTCTATAGTAAACGATAACAGCCGCAAATTCCAACAGAATCAACTACTCTTTTGCATACAGCCCTGAATTGTAGACTTCTCAAGTCCTGGTGGTGTTGGTGAAGATCGGTTAAGGGAAAGGGGTAGTTTACCTGCAACATTTTATGTTTTAACCAGGGTAATTTTTTATATGACGAACGATAACTGCCGTAAATTCAAACAGAATCAACTAGGTTTTTGCATACCTTTTTGAACTAAATAGAACTCAGGGTCTGTTGATTTTGTTGAAGGGGTAGTTTATCAGCAACGTTTTATGTTTTAAAAAGGGTAATTTTTTTTATGACGAACGATAACTGCCGAAAATTCAATGAGAATCAAATAATTTTTTGCACTCTTTCCTGAGTTGCAGAGAGCTCAAGGTCTATTGATTTTGGTGAAGATCGGTTAAGGGAAAGGGGTAGTTTACCTGCTATATTTTATGTTGTAACAAGAGAAATGTTTCCATGACGAACGATAACTGCCGCACAATCAAACAGAATCAAATACTTTTTGCATGCTTCCCTGAATTGTAGAGGACGGAAGGTCTATTGATTTTGGAGAAGATCGGTTAAGAGAAAGGGGTAGTTTACCTTAAACATTTTATGATTTAACAAGTGTAAAGTACTTAGTTTTTATAAATAAAGTATCCTGATAAGAAGCTCATAGTAATCCACTGTAGAAACGTAGATGAAATATCTATAAATGAAGAGGTTAGGTGAACGGGGTGGGGGTAATTTTCTATTATTAAAAATTATAGTTGAAGGTGGAGGGGAGAATTTTTTATATGTGTACTACGTTATCGGCAACAAAGAAGTAGTTTTTTGTTAAAATTGCTTCCCGGGCTCTTTAGCCGTAGTCCAATTTTTTCTACAAAACCAGACTTTTCGGCAGTGCCATCGACTGCCATCATCGGTGAAAATCGAGTGCGAAAACGTGAGGTGGTATACGTTAGTGACCACAGTACTGTGGTTAATGCTGAAGCAATAAGTAGAAAGACGTAGTTTCTATGGAAATATTTCATTTCAAATATGATTTTAAATATAAATCTTAGAACATGGAAGTCATGTATGGTTCTCCATACCGATATTTTTCTATGGCAAACGATAACAGCCGCAAATTCAAACAGAATCAAAAGATGTTTTGCATACAGGCCTGTATTTTAGAGTTCTCAGTACTTATTGTTTTTGGTGAAGATCGGTTAAGGGAAAGGGGTAGTTTACCTGCAGCGGTTTTTTCTCAAGGGTAATTTTTACTTCCATATTCCTTAAGGAATGGAAGTATGGTGATGGCAAAAAAAATCGTGTTCGAGATTATTGCAGATTCTGATTCTACTACACTCAAAACATGAAAAAAAGTCGTTTTCCGAAAAGTGTCTGTGTGTGTGTCTGTCTGTTTGTGTGTCTGTAGATTTTTTTTCTATGGCAAACGATAACTGCCGCAAATTCAAACAGAATCAAATAATTTTTTGCATGCAGCCCTGATTTGCAGAGTACTCGCGACCTATTGTTTTTGGTGAAGATCGGTTGAGGGAAAGGGGTAGTTTACCTGCAACGGTTTTTTTTTAGCAAGGCTAATTTTGTGTGTTTGGCAAACGATAACAGCCGCAAATTCAAACAGAATCAAATAATGTTTCGCATACAGCCCTGAATTGTAGAGTTCTCAAGATCTGTTGATTTTGGTGAAGATCGGTTAAGGGAAAGGGGTAGTTTACCTGTAACGTTTTATGTTTTAACGAGGGTATTTCCTATGGCAAACGATAACAGCCGCAAATTCAAACAGAATCAAAAGATGATTTGCATACTGCCCTAAATTGTAGAGTTTTCAAGACCTATTGTTTTTGGTGAAGTTCGGTTGAGGGAAAGGGGTAGTTTACCTGCAACGTTTTTTTAACAAGGGTATTTTCTATGGCAAACGATAACAGCCGCAAATTCAAACAGAATCAAATACTGTTTTGCATACAGCCCTGAGTTGTAGAGTACTCAAGACCTATTGTTTTTGGTGAAGATCGGTTAAGGGAAAGGGGTAGTTTACCTGTAACGTTTTATGTTTTAACAAGGGTATTTCCTATGGCAAACGATAACAGCCGCAAATTCAAACAGAATGAAAAGATTATTTGCATACAGCCCTAAATTGTAGAGTTCTCAAGACCTATTGTTTTTGGTGAAGATCGGTTGAGGGAAAGGGGTAGTTTACCTGCAACGTTTTTTTAACAAGGGTATTTTCTATGGCAAACGATAACAGCCGCAAATTAAAACAGAATCAAATAATGTTCTGCATACAGCCCTGATTTGTAGAGTACTCAAGACCTATTGTTTTTGGTGAAGATCGGTTAAGGGGAAGGGGTAGTTTACCTGCAACGTTTTTTTATCAAGCGTATTTTCTATGGCAAACGATAAAAGCCGCAAATTCAAACAGAATCAAATAATTTTTTGCATACGTCCCTGAATTGTAGAGTCCTCAATGACTTTCGATTTTGGTGAAGATCGGTTAAGGGGAAGGGGTAGTTTACCTGCAACCTTTTGCGTTTTAACAAGAGTAAAGTACTTGAAAATTTATTTAAACTCTTTGAAACAATGGTAATTGTTAAAAATAAAATAATTTTGTTGCCAGGCAATAAAATAATAATTTTGACATGATAATGTCTTATGGCTGGCCATCATTTGGAAATTTCTGTACTGCATCACGCTGCATGACGTCATCATTTACCAGCCGGGAATCGTTAACTAAAACCGCGACCGCTAACGTGCTAACGTCCGTCGCAGATTAAAGACCTAACAAGCAAACAATACTGCATAGCTGTAGATAGGTATGTAACCAATCAGTCAGTCAGTAACCATAATAATGTTGCGTTTAGCTGGCGGCTGAAAGACATTATCATGCTCTTAAGCTTTTACCATATGGTAAACGGTACTTTACATTTTTTTTCATTTTAATGTAATATAATATTTTTCATTTAATACAGCAATAAAAAGGCAGGTAAGACACAGCCTGGCTGTTTGGCTGAAAATGATTTTAAATATAAATCTTAGAATATGGAAGTCATGTATGGTTCTCCATACCGATATTTTATATGGTAAACGATAATAGCCGCAAATTCAAACAGAATCAAATAATGTTTTGCATCATCCCTGAATTGTAGAGTTCTCAAGTCCTATTGGTGTTGGTGAAGATCGGTTAAGGGAAAGGGGTAGTTTACCTGCAACATTATGTTTTAACAAGGGTAATTTTTACTTCCATATTCCTTAAGGAATGGAAGTATGGTGATGGCAAAAAAATCGTGTTCGAGATTATTGCAGATTCTGATTCTACAACACTCAAAACATGAAAAAAAGTCGTTTTCCGAAAAGTGTCTGTGTGTGTGTCTGTCTGTCTGTCTGTCGGTGTGTCTGTCTGTAGATTTTTTTCTATGGCAAACGATAACTGCCGCAATTTCAAACAGAATCAAATAATTTTTTGCATACAGCCCTGATTTGTAGAGTACTCACGACCTGTTGTTTTTGGTGAAGATCGGTTGAGGGAAAGGGGTAGTTTACCTGCAACGGTTTTTTTTTTATCAAGGGAAATTTTTTTTTTGGCAAACGATAACAGCCGCAAATTCAAAAAGAATCAAATAATGCTTCGCATACAGCCCTGAATTGTAGAGTTATCAAGACCTATTGTTTTTGGTGAAGATCGGTTAAGGGAAAGGGGTAGTTTACCTGTAACGTTTTATGTTTTAACAAGGGTATTTCCTATGGCAAACGATAACAGCCGCAAATTCAAACAGAATCAAACGATTATTTGCATACAGCCCTAAATTGTAGAGTTCTCAAGACCTATTGTTTTTGGTGAAGATCGGTTGAGGGAAAGGGGTAGTTTACCTGCAACGTTTTTTTAACAAGGGTATTTTCTATGGCAAACGATAACAGCCGCAAATTCAAACAGAATCAAATAATGTTTTGCATACAGCCCTGATTTGTAGAGTACTCAAGACCTGTTGTTTTTGGTGAAGATCGGTTAAGGGGAAGGGGTAGTTTACCTGCAACGTTTTGTTATCAAGCGTATTTTCTATGGCAAACGATAACAGCCGCAAATTCAAACAGAATCAAATAATGTTTTGCATACGTTCCTGAATTGTAGAGGTCTCAATGACTTTCGATTTTGGTGAAGATCGGTTGAGGGGAAGGGGTAGTTTACCTGCAACCTTTTACGTTTTAACAAGAGTAAAGTACTTGAAAATTTATTTAAACTTTTTGAAACAATGGTAATTGTTAAAAATAAAATAATTTTGTTACCAGGCAATAAAATTATAATTTTTTCATTTTAATGTAATATAATATTTTTCATTTAATACAGCAATAAAAAGGCAGGTAAGACACAGCCTGGCTGTTTGGCTGAAAATGATTTTAAATATAAATCTTAGAATATGGAAGTCGTGTATGGTTCTCCATACCGATATTTTTGTTTGTTTGGCAAACGATAACAGCCGCAAATTCAAACAGAATCAAATAATGTTTCGCATACAGCCCTGAATTGTACAGTTCTCAAAATCTTTTGATTTTGGTGAAGATCGGTTAAGGGAAAGGGGTAGTTTACCTGTAACGTTTTATGGTTTAACAAGGGTATTTCTTATGGCAAACGATAACAGCCGCAAATTCAAACAGAATCAAAAGATTATTTGCATACAGCCCTAAATTGTAGAGTTCTCAAGACCTATTGTTTTTGGTGAAGATCGGTTGAGGGAAAGGGGTAGTTTACCTGCAACGTTTTTTTAACAAGGGTATTTTTTTTCTATGGCAAACGATAACTGCCGCAAATTCAAACAGAATCAAATAATTTTTTGCATACAGCCCTGATTTGTAGAGTACTCACGACCTATTGTTTTTGGTGAAGATCGGTTGAGGGAAAGGGGTAGTTTACCTGCAACGGTTTTTTTTTATCAAGGGAAATTTTTTTTTTTGCCAAACGATAGCCGCAAATTCAAACAGAATCAAATAATGTTTCGCATACAGCCCTGAATTGTAGAGTTCTCAAGACCTTTTGTTTTTGGTGACGATCGGTTAAGGGAAAGGGGTAGTTTACCTGTAATGTTTTATATTTTAACAAGGGTATTTCCTATGGCAAACGATAACAGCCGCAAATTCAAACAGAATCAAAAGATTATTTGCATACAGCCCTAAATTGTAGAGTTCTCAAGACCTATTGTTTTTGGTTAAGATCGGTTAAGGGAAAGGGGTAGTTTACCTACAACGTTTTTTTAACAAGGTTATTTTCTATGGCAAACGATAACAGCCGCAAATACAAACATAATCAAATAATTTTCTGCATACAGCCCTGGTTTGTAGCGTACTCAAGACGTACTGTTTTTGGTTAAGGACGGTTAAGGGAAAGGGGTAGTTTACCTACAACGTTTTTTTAACAAGGTTATTTTCTATGGCAAACGATAACAGCCGCAAATTCAAACATAATCAATTAATTTTCTGCATACAGCCCTGGCTTGTAGAGTACTCAAGACCTATTGTTTTTGGTGAAGATCGGTTGAGGGGAAGGGGTAGTTTACCTGCAACGTTTGTTATAAAGCGTATTTTCTATGGCAAACGATAACTGCCGCAAATTCAAACAGAATCATATAATTTTTTGCATACCTACGTGAATTGTAGAGTACTCAAGGCCATTAGATTTTGGTTAAGATCGGTTAATGGGAAGGGGTAGTTTACCTGCAACATTTTACGTTTTAACAAGAGTAAAGTACTTGAAAATTCATTTAAACTTTTTCAAACAATGGTAATTGTTAAAAATAAAATAATTTTGTTGCCAGGCAATAAAATTATAATATTTTCATTTTAATGTAAATTATGTATATATTACAAAAATATATCGTGCTTGGCAGGCAAGCATATTTCAGATTAGAAGTCTTAGAATATGGAAGTCATGTATGGTTCTCCATACCGATATTTACTTCCATATTCCTTAAGGAATGGAAGTATGGTGATGGCAAAAAAAATCGTGTTCGAGATTATTGCAGATTCTGATTCTACTACACTCAAAACATGAAAAAAAGTCGTTTTCCGAAAAGTGTCTGTGTGTCTGTCTGTCTGTTTGTGTGTCTGTGTGTCTGTAGATTTTTTTTCTATGGCAAACGATAACTGCCGCAAATTCAAACAGAATCAAATAAGTTTTTGCATACAGCTCTGATTTGTAGAGTACTCGCGACCTATTGTTTTTGGTGAAGATCGGTTGAGGGAAAGGGGTAGTTTACCTGCAACGGTTTTTTTTTTTAGCAAGGGTAATTTTGTTTGTTTGGCAAACGATAACAGCCGCAAATTCAAACAGAATAAAATAATGTTTCGCATACTGCCCTGAATTGTAGAGTTCTCAAGATCTGTTGATTTTGGTGAAGATCGGTAAAGGGAAAGGGGTAGTTTACCTGTAACGTTTTATTTTTTAACAAGGGTATTTCCTATGGCAAACGATAGCCGCAAATTCAAACAGAATCAAAAGATTATTTGCATACAGCCCTAAATTGTAGAGTTCTCAAGACCTATTGTTTTTGGTGAAGTTCGGTTAAGGGAAAGGGGTAGTTTACCTGCAACGTTTTTTTAACAAGGGTATTTTCTATGGCAAACGATAACAGCCGCAAATTCAAACAGAATCAAATAATGTTTTGCATACAGTCCTGATTTGTAGAGTACTCAAGACATATTGTTTTTGGTGAAGATCGGTTAAGGGAAAGGGGTAGTTTACCTGTAACGTTTTATGTTTTAACAAGGGTATTTCCTATGGCAAACGATAACAGCCGCAAATTCAAACAGAATCAAAAGATTATTTGCATACAGCCCTAAATTGTAGAGTTCTCAAGACCTATTGTTTTTGGTGAAGATCGGTTGAGGGAAAGGGGTAGTTTACCTGCAACGTTTTTTTAACAAGGGTATTTTCTATGGCAAACGATAACAGCCGCAAATTAAAACAGAATCAAATAATGTTTTGCATACAGCCCTGATTTGTAGAGTACTCAAGACCTATTGTTTTTGGTGAAGATCGGTTAAGGGGAAGGGGTAGTTTACCTGCAACATTTTTTTATCAAGCGTATTTTCTATGGCAAACGATAACAGCCGCAAATTCAAACAGAATCAAATAATTTTTTGCATACGTCCCTGAATTGTAGAGTCCTCAATGCCTTTCGATTTTGGTGAAGATCGGTTAAGGGGAAGGGGTAGTTTACCTGCAACCTTTTACGTTTTTACAAGAGTAAAGTACTTGAAAATTTATTTAAACTCTTTGAAACAATGGTAATTGTTAAAAATAAAATAATTTTGTTGCCAGGCAATAAAATAATAATTTTGACATGATAATGTCTTATGGCTGGCCATCATTTGGAAATTTCTGTACTGCATCACGCTGCATGACGTCATCATTTACCAGCCGGGAATCGTTAACTAAAACCGCGACCGCTAACGTGCTAACGTCCGTCGCAGATTAAAGACCTAACAAGCAAACAACACTGCATAGCTGTAGATAGGTATGTAACCAATCAGTCAGTCAGTAACCATAATAATGTTGCGTTTAGCTGGCGGCTGAAAGACATTATCATGCTCTTAAGCTTTTACCATTTGGTAAACGGTACTTTACATTTTTTTTCATTTTAATGTAATATAATATTTTTCATTTAATACAGCAATAAAAAGGCAGGTAAGACACAGCCTGGCTGTTTGGCTGAAAATGATTTTAAATATAAATCTTAGAATATGGAAGTCATGTATGGTTCTCCATACCGATATTTTATATGGTAAACGATAATAGCCGCAAATTCAAACAGAATCAAATAATGTTTTGCATACATCCCTGAATTGTAGAGTTCTCAAGTCCTATTGGTGTTGGTGAAGATCGGTTAAGGGAAAGGGGTAGTTTACCTGCAACATTATGTTTTAACAAGGGTAATTTTTACTTCCATATTCCTTAAGGAATGGAAGTATGGTGATGGCAAAAAAAATCGTGTTCGAGATTATTGCAGATTCTGATTCTACTACACTCAAAACATGAAAAAAAGTCGTTTTCCGAAAAGTGTCTGTGTGTGTGTCTGTCTGTCTGTCTGTCTGTCTGTCTGTAGATTTTTTTTCTATGGCAAACGATAACTGCCGCAAATTCAAACAGAATCAAATAATTTTTTGCATGCAGCCCGGATTTGCAGAGTACTCGCGACCTATTGTTTTTGGTGAAGATCGGTTGAGGGAAAGGGGTAGTTTACCTGCAACGGTTTTTTTTTTAGCAAGGGTAATTTTGTTTGTTTGGCAAACGATAACAGCCGCAAATTCAAACAGAATCAAATAATGTTTCGCATACATCCCTGAATTGTAGAGTTCTCAAGATCTGTTGATTTTGGTGTTTAACAAGGGTATTTCCTATGGCAAACGATAACAGCCGCAAATTCAAACAGAATCAAAAGATTATTTGCATACAGCCCTAAATTGTAGAGTTCTCAAGACCTGTTGTTTTTGGTGAAGTTCGGTTGAGGGAAAGGGGTAGTTTACCTGCAACGTTTTTTTAACAAGGGTATTTTCTATGGCAAACGATAACAGCCGCAAATTCAAACAGAATCAAATAAAGTTTTGCATACAGTCCTGATTTGTAGAGTACTCAAGACCTGTTGTTTTTGGTGAAGATCGGTTAAGGGGAAGGGGTAGTTTACCTGCAACGTTTTTTTATCAAGCGTATTTTCTATGGCAAACGATAACAGCCGCAAATTCAAACAGAATCAAATAATTTTTTGCATACGTCCCTCAATTGTAGAGGTCTCAAGGACTTTCGATTTTGGTGAAGATCGGTTAAGGGGAAGGGGTAGTTTACCTGCAACCTTTTACGTTTTAACAAGAGGAAAGTACTTGAAAATTTATTTAAACTTTTTCAAACAATGGTTGGTTTATTGCCAAGCAATAAAATTAAAATTTTTTCATTTTAATGTAAATCATGTATAAGAGAAAATATATCGCGCTTGGCAGGCGATATTAAGATTTAAATATAAATCTTAGAATATGGAAGTCATGTATGGTTCTCCATACCGATGGTAGTTTACCTGCAACGTTTGTTATAAAGCGTATTTTCTATGGCAAACGATAATGCAAATTCAAACAGAATCAAATAATTTTTTGCATACATAAGTGAATTGTAGAGGACTCAAGGCCATTAGATTTTGGTGAAGATCGGTTAAGGGGAAGGGGTAGTTTACCTGCAACCTTTTACGTTTTAACAAGAGTAAAGTACTTGAAAATTCATTTAAACTTTTTCAAACAATGGTAATTGTTAAAAATAAAATAATTTTGTTGCCAGGCAATAAAATTATAATTTTTTCATTTTAATGTAAATTATGTATATATTAGAAAATATATCGTGCTTGGCAGGCAAGCATATTTCAGATTATAAGTCTTAGAATATGGAAGTCATGTATGGTTCTCCATACCGATATTTACTTCCATATTCCTTAAGGAATGGAAGTATGGTGATGGCAAAAAAAATCGTGTTCGAGATTATTGCAGATTCTGATTCTACTACACTCAAAACATGAAAAAAAGTCGTTTTCCGAAAAGTGTCTGTGTGTGTGTCTGTCTGTTTGTGTGTCTGTGTGTCTGTAGATTTTTTTTCTATGGCAAACGATAACTGCCGCAAATTCAAACAGAATCAAATAACTTTTTGCATACAGCCCTGATTTGTAGAGTACTCACGACCTATTGTTTTTGGTGAAGATAGGTTGAGGGAAAGGGGTAGTTTACCTGCAACGGTTTTTTTTTATCAAGGGAAATTTTTTTTTTTGCCAAACGATAGCCGCAAATTCAAACAGAATCAAATAATGTTTCGCATACAGCCCTGAATTGTAGAGTTCTCAAGACCTTTTGTTTTTGGTGACGATCGGTTAAGGGAAAGGGGTAGTTTACCTGTAATGTTTTATATTTTAACAAGGGTATTTCCTATGGCAAACGATAACAGCCGCAAATTCAAACAGAATCAAAAGATTATTTGCATACAGCCCTAAATTGTAGAATTCTCAAGACCTATTGTTTTTGGTTAAGATCGGTTAAGGGAAAGGGGTAGTTTACCTACAACGTTTTTTTAACAAGGTTATTTTCTATGGCAAACGATAACAGCCGCAAATACAAACATAATCAAATAATTTTCTGCATACAGCCCTGGTTTGTAGCGTACTCAAGACGTACTGTTTTTGGTTAAGGACGGTTAAGGGAAAGGGGTAGTTTACCTACAACGTTTTTTTAACAAGGTTATTTTCTATGGCAAACGATAACAGCCGCAAATTCAAACATAATCAATTAATTTTCTGCATACAGCCCTGGCTTGTAGAGTACTCAAGACCTATTGTTTTTGGTGAAGATCGGTTGAGGGGAAGGGGTAGTTTACCTGCAACGTTTGTTATAAAGCGTATTTTCTATGGCAAACGATAACTGCCGCAAATTCAAACAGAATCATATAATTTTTTGCATACCTACGTGAATTGTAGAGTACTCAAGGCCATTAGATTTTGGTTAAGATCGGTTAATGGGAAGGGGTAGTTTACCTGCAACATTTTACGTTTTAACAAGAGTAAAGTACTTGAAAATTCATTTAAACTTTTTCAAACAATGGTAATTGTTAAAAATAAAATAATTTTGTTGCCAGGCAATAAAATTATAATATTTTCATTTTAATGTAAATTATGTATATATTACAAAATATATCGTGCTTGGCAGGCAAGCATATTTCAGATTAGAAGTCTTAGAATATGGAAGTCATGTATGGTTCTCCATACCGATATTTACTTCCATATTCCTTAAGGAATGGAAGTATGGTGATGGCAAAAAAAATCGTGTTCGAGATTATTGCAGATTCTGATTCTACTACACTCAAAACATGAAAAAAAGTCGTTTTCCGAAAAGTGTCTGTGTGTCTGTCTGTCTGTTTGTGTGTCTGTGTGTCTGTAGATTTTTTTCTATGGCAAACGATAACTGCCGCAAATTCAAACAGAATCAAATAAGTTTTTGCATACAGCTCTGATTTGTAGAGTACTCGCGACCTATTGTTTTTGGTGAAGATCGGTTGAGGGAAAGGGGTAGTTTACCTGCAACGGTTTTTTTTTTAGCAAGGGTAATTTTGTTTGTTTGGCAAACGATAACAGCCGCAAATTCAAACAGAATAAAATAATGTTTCGCATACTGCCCTGAATTGTAGAGTTCTCAAGATCTGTTGATTTTGGTGAAGATCGGTAAAGGGAAAGGGGTAGTTTACCTGTAACGTTTTATTTTTTAACAAGGGTATTTCCTATGGCAAACGATAGCCGCAAATTCAAACAGAATCAAAAGATTATTTGCATACAGCCCTAAATTGTAGAGTTCTCAAGACCTATTGTTTTTGGTGAAGTTCGGTTGAGGGAAAGGGGTAGTTTACCTGCAACGTTTTTTTAACAAGGGTATTTTCTATGGCAAACGATAACAGCCGCAAATTCAAACAGAATCAAATAATGTTTTGCATACAGTCCTGATTTGTAGAGTACTCAAGACATATTGTTTTTGGTGAAGATCGGTTAAGGGAAAGGGGTAGTTTACCTGTAACGTTTTATGTTTTAACAAGGGTATTTCCTATGGCAAACGATAACAGCCGCAAATTCAAACAGAATCAAAAGATTATTTGCATACAGCCCTAAATTGTAGAGTTCTCAAGACCTATTGTTTTTGGTGAAGATCGGTTGAGGGAAAGGGGTAGTTTACCTGCAACGTTTTTTTAACAAGGGTATTTTCTATGGCAAACGATAACAGCCGCAAATTAAAACAGAATCAAATAATGTTTTGCATACAGCCCTGATTTGTAGAGTACTCAAGACCTATTGTTTTTGGTGAAGATCGGTTAAGGGGAAGGGGTAGTTTACCTGCAACATTTTTTTATCAAGCGTATTTTCTATGGCAAACGATAACAGCCGCAAATTCAAACAGAATCAAATAATTTTTTGCATACGTCCCTGAATTGTAGAGTCCTCAATGCCTTTCGATTTTGGTGAAGATCGGTTAAGGGGAAGGGGTAGTTTACCTGCAACCTTTTACGTTTTTACAAGAGTAAAGTACTTGAAAATTTATTTAAACTCTTTGAAACAATGGTAATTGTTAAAAATAAAATAATTTTGTTGCCAGGCAATAAAATAATAATTTTGACATGATAATGTCTTATGGCTGGCCATCATTTGGAAATTTCTGTACTGCATCACGCTGCATGACGTCATCATTTACCAGCCGGGAATCGTTAACTAAAACCGCGACCGCTAACGTGCTAACGTCCGTCGCAGATTAAAGACCTAACAAGCAAACAACACTGCATAGCTGTAGATAGGTATGTAACCAATCAGTCAGTCAGTAACCATAATAATGTTGCGTTTAGCTGGCGGCTGAAAGACATTATCATGCTCTTAAGCTTTTACCATTTGGTAAACGGTACTTTACATTTTTTTTCATTTTAATGTAATATAATATTTTTCATTTAATACAGCAATAAAAAGGCAGGTAAGACACAGCCTGGCTGTTTGGCTGAAAATGATTTTAAATATAAATCTTAGAATATGGAAGTCATGTATGGTTCTCCATACCGATATTTTATATGGTAAACGATAATAGCCGCAAATTCAAACAGAATCAAATAATGTTTTGCATACATCCCTGAATTGTAGAGTTCTCAAGTCCTATTGGTGTTGGTGAAGATCGGTTAAGGGAAAGGGGTAGTTTACCTGCAACATTATGTTTTAACAAGGGTAATTTTTACTTCCATATTCCTTAAGGAATGGAAGTATGGTGATGGCAAAAAAAATCGTGTTCGAGATTATTGCAGATTCTGATTCTACTACACTCAAAACATGAAAAAAAGTCGTTTTCCGAAAAGTGTCTGTGTGTGTGTCTGTCTGTCTGTCTGTCTGTCTGTCTGTAGATTTTTTTTCTATGGCAAACGATAACTGCCGCAAATTCAAACAGAATCAAATAATTTTTTGCATGCAGCCCGGATTTGCAGAGTACTCGCGACCTATTGTTTTTGGTGAAGATCGGTTGAGGGAAAGGGGTAGTTTACCTGCAACGGTTTTTTTTTAGCAAGGGTAATTTTGTTTGTTTGGCAAACGATAACAGCCGCAAATTCAAACAGAATCAAATAATGTTTCGCATACATCCCTGAATTGTAGAGTTCTCAAGATCTGTTGATTTTGGTGTTTAACAAGGGTATTTCCTATGGCAAACGATAACAGCCGCAAATTCAAACAGAATCAAAAGATTATTTGCATACAGCCCTAAATTGTAGAGTTCTCAAGACCTGTTGTTTTTGGTGAAGTTCGGTTGAGGGAAAGGGGTAGTTTACCTGCAACGTTTTTTTAACAAGGGTATTTTCTATGGCAAACGATAACAGCCGCAAATTCAAACAGAATCAAATAAAGTTTTGCATACAGTCCTGATTTGTAGAGTACTCAAGACCTGTTGTTTTTGGTGAAGATCGGTTAAGGGGAAGGGGTAGTTTACCTGCAACGTTTTTTTATCAAGCGTATTTTCTATGGCAAACGATAACAGCCGCAAATTCAAACAGAATCAAATAATTTTTTGCATACGTCCCTCAATTGTAGAGGTCTCAAGGACTTTCGATTTTGGTGAAGATCGGTTAAGGGGAAGGGGTAGTTTACCTGCAACCTTTTACGTTTTAACAAGAGGAAAGTACTTGAAAATTTATTTAAACTTTTTCAAACAATGGTTGGTTTATTGCCAAGCAATAAAATTAAAATTTTTTCATTTTAATGTAAATCATGTATAAGAGAAAATATATCGCGCTTGGCAGGCGATATTAAGATTTAAATATAAATCTTAGAATATGGAAGTCATGTATGGTTCTCCATACCGATGGTAGTTTACCTGCAACGTTTGTTATAAAGCGTATTTTCTATGGCAAACGATAATGCAAATTCAAACAGAATCAAATAATTTTTTGCATACATAAGTGAATTGTAGAGGACTCAAGGCCATTAGATTTTGGTGAAGATCGGTTAAGGGGAAGGGGTAGTTTACCTGCAACCTTTTACGTTTTAACAAGAGTAAAGTACTTGAAAATTCATTTAAACTTTTTCAAACAATGGTAATTGTTAAAAATAAAATAATTTTGTTGCCAGGCAATAAAATTATAATTTTTTCATTTTAATGTAAATTATGTATATATTAGAAAATATATCGTGCTTGGCAGGCAAGCATATTTCAGATTATAAGTCTTAGAATATGGAAGTCATGTATGGTTCTCCATACCGATATTTACTTCCATATTCCTTAAGGAATGGAAGTATGGTGATGGCAAAAAAAATCGTGTTCGAGATTATTGCAGATTCTGATTCTACTACACTCAAAACATGAAAAAAAGTCGTTTTCCGAAAAGTGTCTGTGTGTGTGTCTGTCTGTTTGTGTGTCTGTGTGTCTGTAGATTTTTTTTCTATGGCAAACGATAACTGCCGCAAATTCAAACAGAATCAAATAACTTTTTGCATACAGCCCTGATTTGTAGAGTACTCACGACCTATTGTTTTTGGTGAAGATAGGTTGAGGGAAAGGGGTAGTTTACCTGCAACGGTTTTTTTTTATCAAGGGAAATTTTTTTTTTTGCCAAACGATAGCCGCAAATTCAAACAGAATCAAATAATGTTTCGCATACAGCCCTGAATTGTAGAGTTCTCAAGACCTTTTGTTTTTGGTGACGATCGGTTAAGGGAAAGGGGTAGTTTACCTGTAATGTTTTATATTTTAACAAGGGTATTTCCTATGGCAAACGATAACAGCCGCAAATTCAAACAGAATCAAAAGATTATTTGCATACAGCCCTAAATTGTAGAATTCTCAAGACCTATTGTTTTTGGTTAAGATCGGTTAAGGGAAAGGGGTAGTTTACCTACAACGTTTTTTTAACAAGGTTATTTTCTATGGCAAACGATAACAGCCGCAAATACAAACATAATCAAATAATTTTCTGCATACAGCCCTGGTTTGTAGCGTACTCAAGACGTACTGTTTTTGGTTAAGGACGGTTAAGGGAAAGGGGTAGTTTACCTACAACGTTTTTTTAACAAGGTTATTTTCTATGGCAAACGATAACAGCCGCAAATTCAAACATAATCAATTAATTTTCTGCATACAGCCCTGGCTTGTAGAGTACTCAAGACCTATTGTTTTTGGTGAAGATCGGTTGAGGGGAAGGGGTAGTTTACCTGCAACGTTTGTTATAAAGCGTATTTTCTATGGCAAACGATAACTGCCGCAAATTCAAACAGAATCATATAATTTTTTGCATACCTACGTGAATTGTAGAGTACTCAAGGCCATTAGATTTTGGTTAAGATCGGTTAATGGGAAGGGGTAGTTTACCTGCAACATTTTACGTTTTAACAAGAGTAAAGTACTTGAAAATTCATTTAAACTTTTTCAAACAATGGTAATTGTTAAAAATAAAATAATTTTGTTGCCAGGCAATAAAATTATAATATTTTCATTTTAATGTAAATTATGTATATATTACAAAATATATCGTGCTTGGCAGGCAAGCATATTTCAGATTAGAAGTCTTAGAATATGGAAGTCATGTATGGTTCTCCATACCGATATTTACTTCCATATTCCTTAAGGAATGGAAGTATGGTGATGGCAAAAAAAATCGTGTTCGAGATTATTGCAGATTCTGATTCTACTACACTCAAAACATGAAAAAAAGTCGTTTTCCGAAAAGTGTCTGTGTGTCTGTCTGTCTGTTTGTGTGTCTGTGTGTCTGTAGATTTTTTTTCTATGGCAAACGATAACTGCCGCAAATTCAAACAGAATCAAATAAGCTTTGCATACAGCTCTGATTTGTAGAGTACTCGCGACCTATTGTTTTTGGTGAAGATCGGTTGAGGGAAAGGGGTAGTTTACCTGCAACGGTTTTTTTTTTAGCAAGGGTAATTTTGTTTGTTTGGCAAACGATAACAGCCGCAAATTCAAACAGAATAAAATAATGTTTCGCATACTGCCCTGAATTGTAGAGTTCTCAAGATCTGTTGATTTTGGTGAAGATCGGTAAAGGGAAAGGGGTAGTTTACCTGTAACGTTTTATTTTTTAACAAGGGTATTTCCTATG
This sequence comes from Magicicada septendecula, assembly GCA_034769895.1. Classification (NCBI taxonomy): domain Eukaryota; kingdom Metazoa; phylum Arthropoda; class Insecta; order Hemiptera; family Cicadidae; genus Magicicada; species Magicicada septendecula. Next base: position 453,174,997 of record CM068368.1, read on the forward strand.
GCAAACGATAGCCGCAAATTCAAACAGAATCAAAAGATTATTTGCATACAGCCCTAAATTGTAGAGTTCTCAAGACCTATTGTTTTTGGTGAAGTTCGGTTGAGGGAAAGGGGTAGTTTACCTGCAACGTTTTTTTAACAAGGGTATTTTCTATGGCAAACGATAACAGCCGCAAATTCAAACAGAATCAAATAATGTTTTGCATACAGTCCTGATTTGTAGAGTACTCAAGACATATTGTTTTTGGTGAAGATCGGTTAAGGGAAAGGGGTAGTTTACCTGTAACGTTTTATGTTTTAACAAGGGTATTTCCTATGGCAAACGATAACAGCCGCAAATTCAAACAGAATCAAAAGATTATTTGCATACAGCCCTAAATTGTAGAGTTCTCAAGACCTATTGTTTTTGGTGAAGATCGGTTGAGGGAAAGGGGTAGTTTACCTGCAACGTTTTTTTAACAAGGGTATTTTCTATGGCAAACGATAACAGCCGCAAATTAAAACAGAATCAAATAATGTTTTGCATACAGCCCTGATTTGTAGAGTACTCAAGACCTATTGTTTTTGGTGAAGATCGGTTAAGGGGAAGGGGTAGTTTACCTGCAACATTTTTTTATCAAGCGTATTTTCTATGGCAAACGATAACAGCCGCAAATTCAAACAGAATCAAATAATTTTTTGCATACGTCCCTGAATTGTAGAGTCCTCAATGCCTTTCGATTTTGGTGAAGATCGGTTAAGGGGAAGGGGTAGTTTACCTGCAACCTTTTACGTTTTTACAAGAGTAAAGTACTTGAAAATTTATTTAAACTCTTTGAAACAATGGTAATTGTTAAAAATAAAATAATTTTGTTGCCAGGCAATAAAATAATAATTTTGACATGATAATGTCTTATGGCTGGCCATCATTTGGAAATTTCTGTACTGCATCACGCTGCATGACGTCATCATTTACCAGCCGGGAATCGTTAACTAAAACCGCGACCGCTAACGTGCTAACGTCCGTCGCAGATTAAAGACCTAACAAGCAAACAACACTGCATAGCTGTAGATAGGTATGTAACCAATCAGTCAGTCAGTAACCATAATAATGTTGCGTTTAGCTGGCGGCTGAAAGACATTATCATGCTCTTAAGCTTTTACCATTTGGTAAACGGTACTTTACATTTTTTTTCATTTTAATGTAATATAATATTTTTCATTTAATACAGCAATAAAAAGGCAGGTAAGACACAGCCTGGCTGTTTGGCTGAAAATGATTTTAAATATAAATCTTAGAATATGGAAGTCATGTATGGTTCTCCATACCGATATTTTATATGGTAAACGATAATAGCCGCAAATTCAAACAGAATCAAATAACTTTTTGCATACAGCCCTGATTTGTAGAGTACTCACGACCTATTGTTTTTGGTGAAGATAGGTTGAGGGAAAGGGGTAGTTTACCTGCAACGGTTTTTTTTTATCAAGGGAAATTTTTTTTTTTGCCAAACGATAGCCGCAAATTCAAACAGAATCAAATAATGTTTCGCATACAGCCCTGAATTGTAGAGTTCTCAAGACCTTTTGTTTTTGGTGACGATCGGTTAAGGGAAAGGGGTAGTTTACCTGTAATGTTTTATATTTTAACAAGGGTATTTCCTATGGCAAACGATAACAGCCGCAAATTCAAACAGAATCAAAAGATTATTTGCATACAGCCCTAAATTGTAGAATTCTCAAGACCTATTGTTTTTGGTTAAGATCGGTTAAGGGAAAGGGGTAGTTTACCTACAACGTTTTTTTAACAAGGTTATTTTCTATGGCAAACGATAACAGCCGCAAATACAAACATAATCAAATAATTTTCTGCATACAGCCCTGGTTTGTAGCGTACTCAAGACGTACTGTTTTTGGTTAAGGACGGTTAAGGGAAAGGGGTAGTTTACCTACAACGTTTTTTTAACAAGGTTATTTTCTATGGCAAACGATAACAGCCGCAAATTCAAACATAATCAATTAATTTTCTGCATACAGCCCTGGCTTGTAGAGTACTCAAGACCTATTGTTTTTGGTGAAGATCGGTTGAGGGGAAGGGGTAGTTTACCTGCAACGTTTGTTATAAAGCGTATTTTCTATGGCAAACGATAACTGCCGCAAATTCAAACAGAATCATATAATTTTTTGCATACCTACGTGAATTGTAGAGTACTCAAGGCCATTAGATTTTGGTTAAGATCGGTTAATGGGAAGGGGTAGTTTACCTGCAACATTTTACGTTTTAACAAGAGTAAAGTACTTGAAAATTCATTTAAACTTTTTCAAACAATGGTAATTGTTAAAAATAAAATAATTTTGTTGCCAGGCAATAAAATTATAATATTTTCATTTTAATGTAAATTATGTATATATTACAAAATATATCGTGCTTGGCAGGCAAGCATATTTCAGATTAGAAGTCTTAGAATATGGAAGTCATGTATGGTTCTCCATACCGATATTTACTTCCATATTCCTTAAGGAATGGAAGTATGGTGATGGCAAAAAAAATCGTGTTCGAGATTATTGCAGATTCTGATTCTACTACACTCAAAACATGAAAAAAAAGTCGTTTTCCGAAAAGTGTCTGTGTGTCTGTCTGTCTGTTTGTGTGTCTGTGTGTCTGTAGATTTTTTTTCTATGGCAAACGATAACTGCCGCAAATTCAAACAGAATCAAATAAGTTTTTGCATACAGCTCTGATTTGTAGAGTACTCGCGACCTATTGTTTTTGGTGAAGATCGGTTGAGGGAAAGGGGTAGTTTACCTGCAACGGTTTTTTTTTTAGCAAGGGTAATTTTGTTTGTTTGGCAAACGATAACAGCCGCAAATTCAAACAGAATAAAATAATGTTTCGCATACTGCCCTGAATTGTAGAGTTCTCAAGATCTGTTGATTTTGGTGAAGATCGGTAAAGGGAAAGGGGTAGTTTACCTGTAACGTTTTATTTTTTAACAAGGGTATTTCCTATGGCAAACGATAGCCGCAAATTCAAACAGAATCAAAAGATTATTTGCATACAGCCCTAAATTGTAGAGTTCTCAAGACCTATTGTTTTTGGTGAAGTTCGGTTGAGGGAAAGGGGTAGTTTACCTGCAACGTTTTTTTAACAAGGGTATTTTCTATGGCAAACGATAACAGCCGCAAATTCAAACAGAATCAAATAATGTTTTGCATACAGTCCTGATTTGTAGAGTACTCAAGACATATTGTTTTTGGTGAAGATCGGTTAAGGGAAAGGGGTAGTTTACCTGTAACGTTTTATGTTTTTACAAGGGTATTTCCTATGGCAAACGATAACAGCCGCAAATTCAAACAGAATCAAAAGATTATTTGCATACAGCCCTAAATTGTAGAGTTCTCAAGACCTATTGTTTTTGGTGAAGATCGGTTGAGGGAAAGGGGTAGTTTACCTGCAACGTTTTTTTAACAAGGGTATTTTCTATGGCAAACGATAACAGCCGCAAATTAAAAATGAATCAAATAATGTTTTGCATACAGCCCTGATTTGTAGAGTACTCAAGACCTATTGTTTTTGGTGAAGATCGGTTAAGGGGAAGGGGTAGTTTACCTGCAACATTTTTTTATCAAGCGTATTTTCTATGGCAAACGATAACAGCCGCAAATTCAAACAGAATCAAATAATTTTTTGCATACGTCCCTGAATTGTAGAGTCCTCAATGCCTTTCGATTTTGGTGAAGATCGGTTAAGGGGAAGGGGTAGTTTACCTGCAACCTTTTACGTTTTTACAAGAGTAAAGTACTTGAAAATTTATTTAAACTCTTTGAAACAATGGTAATTGTTAAAAATAAAATAATTTTGTTGCCAGGCAATAAAATAATAATTTTGACATGATAATGTCTTATGGCTGGCCATCATTTGGAAATTTCTGTACTGCATCACGCTGCATGACGTCATCATTTACCAGCCGGGAATCGTTAACTAAAACCGCGACCGCTAACGTGCTAACGTCCGTCGCAGATTAAAGACCTAACAAGCAAACAACACTGCATAGCTGTAGATAGGTATGTAACCAATCAGTCAGTCAGTAACCATAATAATGTTGCGTTTAGCTGGCGGCTGAAAGACATTATCATGCTCTTAAGCTTTTACCATTTGGTAAACGGTACTTTACATTTTTTTTCATTTTAATGTAATATAATATTTTTCATTTAATACAGCAATAAAAAGGCAGGTAAGACACAGCCTGGCTGTTTGGCTGAAAATGATTTTAAATATAAATCTTAGAATATGGAAGTCATGTATGGTTCTCCATACCGATATTTTATATGGTAAACGATAATAGCCGCAAATTCAAACAGAATCAAATAATGTTTTGCATACATCCCTGAATTGTAGAGTTCTCAAGTCCTATTGGTGTTGGTGAAGATCGGTTAAGGGAAAGGGGTAGTTTACCTGCAACATTATGTTTTAACAAGGGTAATTTTTACTTCCATATTCCTTAAGGAATGGAAGTATGGTGATGGCAAAAAAAATCGTGTTCGAGATTATTGCAGATTCTGATTCTACTACACTCAAAACATGAAAAAAAGTCGTTTTCCGAAAAGTGTCTGTGTGTGTGTCTGTCTGTCTGTCTGTCTGTCTGTCTGTAGATTTTTTTCTATGGCAAACGATAACTGCCGCAAATTCAAACAGAATCAAATAATTTTTTGCATGCAGCCCGGATTTGCAGAGTACTCGCGACCTATTGTTTTTGGTGAAGATCGGTTGAGGGAAAGGGGTAGTTTACCTGCAACGGTTTTTTTTTAGCAAGGGTAATTTTGTTTGTTTGGCAAACGATAACAGCCGCAAATTCAAACAGAATCAAATAATGTTTCGCATACATCCCTGAATTGTAGAGTTCTCAAGATCTGTTGATTTTGGTGTTTAACAAGGGTATTTCCTATGGCAAACGATAACAGCCGCAAATTCAAACAGAATCAAAAGATTATTTGCATACAGCCCTAAATTGTAGAGTTCTCAAGACCTGTTGTTTTTGGTGAAGTTCGGTTGAGGGAAAGGGGTAGTTTACCTGCAACGTTTTTTTAACAAGGGTATTTTCTATGGCAAACGATAACAGCCGCAAATTCAAACAGAATCAAATAAAGTTTTGCATACAGTCCTGATTTGTAGAGTACTCAAGACCTGTTGTTTTTGGTGAAGATCGGTTAAGGGGAAGGGGTAGTTTACCTGCAACGTTTTTTTATCAAGCGTATTTTCTATGGCAAACGATAACAGCCGCAAATTCAAACAGAATCAAATAATTTTTTGCATACGTCCCTCAATTGTAGAGGTCTCAAGGACTTTCGATTTTGGTGAAGATCGGTTAAGGGGAAGGGGTAGTTTACCTGCAACCTTTTACGTTTTAACAAGAGGAAAGTACTTGAAAATTTATTTAAACTTTTTCAAACAATGGTTGGTTTATTGCCAAGCAATAAAATTAAAATTTTTTCATTTTAATGTAAATCATGTATAAGAGAAAATATATCGCGCTTGGCAGGCGATATTAAGATTTAAATATAAATCTTAGAATATGGAAGTCATGTATGGTTCTCCATACCGATGGTAGTTTACCTGCAACGTTTGTTATAAAGCGTATTTTCTATGGCAAACGATAATGCAAATTCAAACAGAATCAAATAATTTTTTGCATACATAAGTGAATTGTAGAGGACTCAAGGCCATTAGATTTTGGTGAAGATCGGTTAAGGGGAAGGGGTAGTTTACCTGCAACCTTTTACGTTTTAACAAGAGTAAAGTACTTGAAAATTCATTTAAACTTTTTCAAACAATGGTAATTGTTAAAAATAAAATAATTTTGTTGCCAGGCAATAAAATTATAATTTTTTCATTTTAATGTAAATTATGTATATATTAGAAAATATATCGTGCTTGGCAGGCAAGCATATTTCAGATTATAAGTCTTAGAATATGGAAGTCATGTATGGTTCTCCATACCGATATTTACTTCCATATTCCTTAAGGAATGGAAGTATGGTGATGGCAAAAAAAATCGTGTTCGAGATTATTGCAGATTCTGATTCTACTACACTCAAAACATGAAAAAAAGTCGTTTTCCGAAAAGTGTCTGTGTGTGTGTCTGTCTGTTTGTGTGTCTGTGTGTCTGTAGATTTTTTTTCTATGGCAAACGATACCTGCCGCAAATTCAAACAGAATCAAATAACTTTTTGCATACAGCCCTGATTTGTAGAGTACTCACGACCTATTGTTTTTGGTGAAGATAGGTTGAGGGAAAGGGGTAGTTTACCTGCAACGGTTTTTTTTTATCAAGGGAAATTTTTTTTTTTGCCAAACGATAGCCGCAAATTCAAACAGAATCAAATAATGTTTCGCATACAGCCCTGAATTGTAGAGTTCTCAAGACCTTTTGTTTTTGGTGACGATCGGTTAAGGGAAAGGGGTAGTTTACCTGTAATGTTTTATATTTTAACAAGGGTATTTCCTATGGCAAACGATAACAGCCGCAAATTCAAACAGAATCAAAAGATTATTTGCATACAGCCCTAAATTGTAGAATTCTCAAGACCTATTGTTTTTGGTTAAGATCGGTTAAGGGAAAGGGGTAGTTTACCTACAACGTTTTTTTAACAAGGTTATTTTCTATGGCAAACGATAACAGCCGCAAATACAAACATAATCAAATAATTTTCTGCATACAGCCCTGGTTTGTAGCGTACTCAAGACGTACTGTTTTTGGTTAAGGACGGTTAAGGGAAAGGGGTAGTTTACCTACAACGTTTTTTTAACAAGGTTATTTTCTATGGTAAACGATAACAGCCGCAAATTCAAACATAATCAATTAATTTTCTGCATACAGCCCTGGCTTGTAGAGTACTCAAGACCTATTGTTTTTGGTGAAGATCGGTTGAGGGGAAGGGGTAGTTTACCTGCAACGTTTGTTATAAAGCGTATTTTCTATGGCAAACGATAACTGCCGCAAATTCAAACAGAATCATATAATTTTTTGCATACCTACGTGAATTGTAGAGTACTCAAGGCCATTAGATTTTGGTTAAGATCGGTTAATGGGAAGGGGTAGTTTACCTGCAACATTTTACGTTTTAACAAGAGTAAAGTACTTGAAAATTCATTTAAACTTTTTCAAACAATGGTAATTGTTAAAAATAAAATAATTTTGTTGCCAGGCAATAAAATTATAATTTTTTCATTTTAATGTAAATTATGTATATATTACAAAATATATCGTGCTTGGCAGGCAAGCATATTTCAGATTAGAAGTCTTAGAATATGGAAGTCATGTATGGTTCTCCATACCGATATTTACTTCCATATTCCTTAAGGAATGGAAGTATGGTGATGGCAAAAAAAATCGTGTTCGAGATTATTGCAGATTCTGATTCTACTACACTCAAAACATGAAAAAAAGTCGTTTTCCGAAAAGTGTCTGTGTGTCTGTCTGTCTGTCTATCTGTGTGTGTGTCTGTAGATTTTTTTTCTATGGCAAACGATAACTGCCGCAAATTCAAACAGAATCAAATAAGTTTTTGCATACAGCTCTGATTTGTAGAGTGCTCGCGGCCTATTGTTTTTGGTGAAGATCGGTTGAGGGAAAGGGGTAGTTTACCTGCAACGGTTTTTTTTTTAGCAAGGGTAATTTTGTTTGTTTGGCAAACGATAACAGCCGCAAATTCAAACAGAATAAAATAATGTTTCGCATACTGCCCTGAATTGTAGAGTTCTCAAGATCTGTTGATTTTGGTGAAGATCGGTAAAGGGAAAGGGGTAGTTTACCTGTAACGTTTTATTTTTTAACAAGGGTATTTCCTATGGCAAACGATAGCCGCAAATTCAAACAGAATCAAAAGATTATTTGCATACAGCCCTAAATTGTAGAGTTCTCAAGACCTATTGTTTTTGGTGAAGTTCGGTTGAGGGAAATGGGTAGGTTACCTGCAACGTTTTTTTAACAAGGGTATTTTCTATGGCAAACGATAACAGCCGCAAATTCAAACAGAATCAAATAATGTTTTGCATACAGTCCTGATTTGTAGAGCACTCAAGACCTATTGTTTTTGGTGAAGATCGGTTAAGGGAAAGGGGTAGTTTACCTGTAACGTTTTATGTTTTAACAAGGGTATTTCCTATGGCAAACGATAACAGCCGCAAATTCAAACAGAATCAAAAGATTATTTGCATACAGCCCTAAATTGTAGAGTTCTCAAGACCTATTGTTTTTGGTGAAGATCGGTTGAGGGAAAGGGGTAGTTTACCTGCAACGTTTTTTTAACAAGGGTATTTTCTATGGCAAACGATAACAGCCGCAAATTAAAACAGAATCAAATAATGTTTTGCATACAGCCCTGATTTGTAGAGTACTCAAGACCTATTGTTTTTGGTGAAGATCGGTTAAGGGGAAGGGGTAGTTTACCTGCAAAATTTTTTTATCAAGCGTATTTTCTATGGCAAACGATAACAGCCGCAAATTCAAACAGAATCAAATAATTTTTTGCATACGTCCCTGAATTGTAGAGTCCTCAATGCCTTTCGATTTTGGTGAAGATCGGTTAAGGGGAAGGGGTAGTTTACCTGCAACCTTTTACGTTTTTACAAGAGTAAAGTACTTGAAAATTTATTTAAACTCTTTGAAACAATGGTAATTGTTAAAAATAAAATAATTTTGTTGCCAGGCAATAAAATAATAATTTTGACATGATAATGTCTTATGGCTGGCCAACATTTGGAAATTTCTGTACTGCATCACGCTGCATGACGTCATCATTTACCAGCCGGGAATCGTTAACTAAAACCGCGACCGCTAACGTGCTAACGTCCGTCGCAGATTAAAGACCTAACAAGCAAACAACACTGCATAGCTGTAGATAGGTATGTAACCAATCAGTCAGTCAGTAACCATAATAATGTTGCGTTTAGCTGGCGGCTGAAAGACATTATCATGCTCTTAAGCTTTTACCATTTGGTAAACGGTACTTTACATTTTTTTTCATTTTAATGTAATATAATATTTTTCATTTAATACAGCAATAAAAAGGCAGGTAAGACACAGCCTGGCTGTTTGGCTGAAAATGATTTTAAATATAAATCTTAGAATATGGAAGTCATGTATGGTTCTCCATACCGATATTTTATATGGTAAACGATAATAGCCGCAAATTCAAACAGAATCAAATAATGTTTTGCATACATCCCTGAATTGTAGAGTTCTCAAGTCCTGTTGGTGTTGGTGAAGATCGGTTAAGGGAAAGGGGTAGTTTACCTGCAACATTATGTTTTAACAAGGGTAATTTTTACTTCCATATTCCTTAAGGAATGGAAGTATGGTGATGGCAAAAAAAATCGTGTTCGAGATTATTGCAGATTCTGATTCTACTACACTCAAAACATGAAAAAAAGTCGTTTTCCGAAAAGTGTCTGTGTGTGTGTCTGTCTGTCTGTCTGTCTGTCTGTAGATTTTTTTTCTATGGCAAACGATAACTGCCGCAAATTCAAACAGAATCAAATAATTTTTTGCATGCAGCCCGGATTTGCAGAGTACTCGCGACCTATTGTTTTTGGTGAAGATCGGTTGAGGGAAAGGGGTAGTTTACCTGCAACGGTTTTTTTTTAGCAAGGGTAATTTTGTTTGTTTGGCAAACGATAACAGCCGCAAATTCAAACAGAATCAAATAATGTTTCGCATACAGCCCTGAATTGTAGAGTTCTCAAGATCTGTTGATTTTGGTGAAGATCGGTTAAGGGAAAGGGGTAGTTTACCTGTAACGTTTTATGTTTTAACAAGGGTATTTCCTATGGCAAACGATAACAGCCGCAAATTCAAACAGAATCAAAAGATTATTTGCATACAGCCCTAAATTGTAGAGTTCTCAAGACCTATTGTTTTTGGTGAAGTTCGGTTGAGGGAAAGGGGTAGTTTACCTGCAACGTTTTTTTAACAAGGGTATTTTCTATGGCAAACGATAACAGCCGCAAATTCAAACAGAATCAAATAATGTTTTGCATACAGTCCTGATTTGTAGAGTACTCAAGACATATTGTTTTTGGTGAAGATCGGTTAAGGGAAAGGGGTAGTTTACCTGTAACGTTTTATGTTTTTACAAGGGTATTTCCTATGGCAAACGATAACAGCCGCAAATTCAAACAGAATCAAAAGATTATTTGCATACAGCCCTAAATTGTAGAGTTCTCAAGACCTATTGTTTTTGGTGAAGATCGGTTGAGGGAAAGGGGTAGTTTACCTGCAACGTTTTTTTAACAAGGGTATTTTCTATGGCAAACGATAACAGCCGCAAATTAAAAATGAATCAAATAATGTTTTGCATACAGCCCTGATTTGTAGAGTACTCAAGACCTATTGTTTTTGGTGAAGATCGGTTAAGGGGAAGGGGTAGTTTACCTGCAACATTTTTTTATCAAGCGTATTTTCTATGGCAAACGATAACAGCCGCAAATTCAAACAGAATCAAATAATTTTTTGCATACGTCCCTGAATTGTAGAGTCCTCAATGCCTTTCGATTTTGGTGAAGATCGGTTAAGGGGAAGGGGTAGTTTACCTGCAACCTTTTACGTTTTTACAAGAGTAAAGTACTTGAAAATTTATTTAAACTCTTTGAAACAATGGTAATTGTTAAAAATAAAATAATTTTGTTGCCAGGCAATAAAATAATAATTTTGACATGATAATGTCTTATGGCTGGCCATCATTTGGAAATTTCTGTACTGCATCACGCTGCATGACGTCATCATTTACCAGCCGGGAATCGTTAACTAAAACCGCGACCGCTAACGTGCTAACGTCCGTCGCAGATTAAAGACCTAACAAGCAAACAACACTGCATAGCTGTAGATAGGTATGTAACCAATCAGTCAGTCAGTAACCATAATAATGTTGCGTTTAGCTGGCGGCTGAAAGACATTATCATGCTCTTAAGCTTTTACCATTTGGTAAACGGTACTTTACATTTTTTTTCATTTTAATGTAATATAATATTTTTCATTTAATACAGCAATAAAAAGGCAGGTAAGACACAGCCTGGCTGTTTGGCTGAAAATGATTTTAAATATAAATCTTAGAATATGGAAGTCATGTATGGTTCTCCATACCGATATTTTATATGGTAAACGATAATAGCCGCAAATTCAAACAGAATCAAATAATGTTTTGCATACATCCCTGAATTGTAGAGTTCTCAAGTCCTATTGGTGTTGGTGAAGATCGGTTAAGGGAAAGGGGTAGTTTACCTGCAACATTATGTTTTAACAAGGGTAATTTTTACTTCCATATTCCTTAAGGAATGGAAGTATGGTGATGGCAAAAAAAATCGTGTTCGAGATTATTGCAGATTCTGATTCTACTACACTCAAAACATGAAAAAAAGTCGTTTTCCGAAAAGTGTCTGTGTGTGTGTCTGTCTGTCTGTCTGTCTGTCTGTCTGTAGATTTTTTTCTATGGCAAACGATAACTGCCGCAAATTCAAACAGAATCAAATAATTTTTTGCATGCAGCCCGGATTTGCAGAGTACTCGCGACCTATTGTTTTTGGTGAAGATCGGTTGAGGGAAAGGGGTAGTTTACCTGCAACGGTTTTTTTTTAGCAAGGGTAATTTTGTTTGTTTGGCAAACGATAACAGCCGCAAATTCAAACAGAATCAAATAATGTTTCGCATACATCCCTGAATTGTAGAGTTCTCAAGATCTGTTGATTTTGGTGTTTAACAAGGGTATTTCCTATGGCAAACGATAACAGCCGCAAATTCAAACAGAATCAAAAGATTATTTGCATACAGCCCTAAATTGTAGAGTTCTCAAGACCTGTTGTTTTTGGTGAAGTTCGGTTGAGGGAAAGGGGTAGTTTACCTGCAACGTTTTTTTAACAAGGGTATTTTCTATGGCAAACGATAACAGCCGCAAATTCAAACAGAATCAAATAAAGTTTTGCATACAGTCCTGATTTGTAGAGTACTCAAGACCTGTTGTTTTTGGTGAAGATCGGTTAAGGGGAAGGGGTAGTTTACCTGCAACGTTTTTTTATCAAGCGTATTTTCTATGGCAAACGATAACAGCCGCAAATTCAAACAGAATCAAATAATTTTTTGCATACGTCCCTCAATTGTAGAGGTCTCAAGGACTTTCGATTTTGGTGAAGATCGGTTAAGGGGAAGGGGTAGTTTACCTGCAACCTTTTACGTTTTAACAAGAGGAAAGTACTTGAAAATTTATTTAAACTTTTTCAAACAATGGTTGGTTTATTGCCAAGCAATAAAATTAAAATTTTTTCATTTTAATGTAAATCATGTATAAGAGAAAATATATCGCGCTTGGCAGGCGATATTAAGATTTAAATATAAATCTTAGAATATGGAAGTCATGTATGGTTCTCCATACCGATGGTAGTTTACCTGCAACGTTTGTTATAAAGCGTATTTTCTATGGCAAACGATAATGCAAATTCAAACAGAATCAAATAATTTTTTGCATACATAAGTGAATTGTAGAGGACTCAAGGCCATTAGATTTTGGTGAAGATCGGTTAAGGGGAAGGGGTAGTTTACCTGCAACCTTTTACGTTTTAACAAGAGTAAAGTACTTGAAAATTCATTTAAACTTTTTCAAACAATGGTAATTGTTAAAAATAAAATAATTTTGTTGCCAGGCAATAAAATTATAATTTTTTCATTTTAATGTAAATTATGTATATATTAGAAAATATATCGTGCTTGGCAGGCAAGCATATTTCAGATTATAAGTCTTAGAATATGGAAGTCATGTATGGTTCTCCATACCGATATTTACTTCCATATTCCTTAAGGAATGGAAGTATGGTGATGGCAAAAAAAATCGTGTTCGAGATTATTGCAGATTCTGATTCTACTACACTCAAAACATGAAAAAAAGTCGTTTTCCGAAAAGTGTCTGTGTGTGTGTCTGTCTGTTTGTGTGTCTGTGTGTCTGTAGATTTTTTTTCTATGGCAAACGATACCTGCCGCAAATTCAAACAGAATCAAATAACTTTTTGCATACAGCCCTGATTTGTAGAGTACTCACGACCTATTGTTTTTGGTGAAGATAGGTTGAGGGAAAGGGGTAGTTTACCTGCAACGGTTTTTTTTTATCAAGGGAAATTTTTTTTTTTGCCAAACGATAGCCGCAAATTCAAACAGAATCAAATAATGTTTCGCATACAGCCCTGAATTGTAGAGTTCTCAAGACCTTTTGTTTTTGGTGACGATCGGTTAAGGGAAAGGGGTAGTTTACCTGTAATGTTTTATATTTTAACAAGGGTATTTCCTATGGCAAACGATAACAGCCGCAAATTCAAACAGAATCAAAAGATTATTTGCATACAGCCCTAAATTGTAGAATTCTCAAGACCTATTGTTTTTGGTTAAGATCGGTTAAGGGAAAGGGGTAGTTTACCTACAACGTTTTTTTAACAAGGTTATTTTCTATGGCAAACGATAACAGCCGCAAATACAAACATAATCAAATAATTTTCTGCATACAGCCCTGGTTTGTAGCGTACTCAAGACGTACTGTTTTTGGTTAAGGACGGTTAAGGGAAAGGGGTAGTTTACCTACAACGTTTTTTTAACAAGGTTATTTTCTATGGTAAACGATAACAGCCGCAAATTCAAACATAATCAATTAATTTTCTGCATACAGCCCTGGCTTGTAGAGTACTCAAGACCTATTGTTTTTGGTGAAGATCGGTTGAGGGGAAGGGGTAGTTTACCTGCAACGTTTGTTATAAAGCGTATTTTCTATGGCAAACGATAACTGCCGCAAATTCAAACAGAATCATATAATTTTTTGCATACCTACGTGAATTGTAGAGTACTCAAGGCCATTAGATTTTGGTTAAGATCGGTTAATGGGAAGGGGTAGTTTACCTGCAACATTTTACGTTTTAACAAGAGTAAAGTACTTGAAAATTCATTTAAACTTTTTCAAACAATGGTAATTGTTAAAAATAAAATAATTTTGTTGCCAGGCAATAAAATTATAATTTTTTCATTTTAATGTAAATTATGTATATATTACAAAATATATCGTGCTTGGCAGGCAAGCATATTTCAGATTAGAAGTCTTAGAATATGGAAGTCATGTATGGTTCTCCATACCGATATTTACTTCCATATTCCTTAAGGAATGGAAGTATGGTGATGGCAAAAAAAATCGTGTTCGAGATTATTGCAGATTCTGATTCTACTACACTCAAAACATGAAAAAAAGTCGTTTTCCGAAAAGTGTCTGTGTGTCTGTCTGTCTGTCTATCTGTGTGTGTGTCTGTAGATTTTTTTTCTATGGCAAACGATAACTGCCGCAAATTCAAACAGAATCAAATAAGTTTTTGCATACAGCTCTGATTTGTAGAGTGCTCGCGGCCTATTGTTTTTGGTGAAGATCGGTTGAGGGAAAGGGGTAGTTTACCTGCAACGGTTTTTTTTTTAGCAAGGGTAATTTTGTTTGTTTGGCAAACGATAACAGCCGCAAATTCAAACAGAATAAAATAATGTTTCGCATACTGCCCTGAATTGTAGAGTTCTCAAGATCTGTTGATTTTGGTGAAGATCGGTAAAGGGAAAGGGGTAGTTTACCTGTAACGTTTTATTTTTTAACAAGGGTATTTCCTATGGCAAACGATAGCCGCAAATTCAAACAGAATCAAAAGATTATTTGCATACAGCCCTAAATTGTAGAGTTCTCAAGACCTATTGTTTTTGGTGAAGTTCGGTTGAGGGAAATGGGTAGGTTACCTGCAACGTTTTTTTAACAAGGGTATTTTCTATGGCAAACGATAACAGCCGCAAATTCAAACAGAATCAAATAATGTTTTGCATACAGTCCTGATTTGTAGAGCACTCAAGACCTATTGTTTTTGGTGAAGATCGGTTAAGGGAAAGGGGTAGTTTACCTGTAACGTTTTATGTTTTAACAAGGGTATTTCCTATGGCAAACGATAACAGCCGCAAATTCAAACAGAATCAAAAGATTATTTGCATACAGCCCTAAATTGTAGAGTTCTCAAGACCTATTGTTTTTGGTGAAGATCGGTTGAGGGAAAGGGGTAGTTTACCTGCAACGTTTTTTTAACAAGGGTATTTTCTATGGCAAACGATAACAGCCGCAAATTAAAACAGAATCAAATAATGTTTTGCATACAGCCCTGATTTGTAGAGTACTCAAGACCTATTGTTTTTGGTGAAGATCGGTTAAGGGGAAGGGGTAGTTTACCTGCAAAATTTTTTTATCAAGCGTATTTTCTATGGCAAACGATAACAGCCGCAAATTCAAACAGAATCAAATAATTTTTTGCATACGTCCCTGAATTGTAGAGTCCTCAATGCCTTTCGATTTTGGTGAAGATCGGTTAAGGGGAAGGGGTAGTTTACCTGCAACCTTTTACGTTTTTACAAGAGTAAAGTACTTGAAAATTTATTTAAACTCTTTGAAACAATGGTAATTGTTAAAAATAAAATAATTTTGTTGCCAGGCAATAAAATAATAATTTTGACATGATAATGTCTTATGGCTGGCCAACATTTGGAAATTTCTGTACTGCATCACGCTGCATGACGTCATCATTTACCAGCCGGGAATCGTTAACTAAAACCGCGACCGCTAACGTGCTAACGTCCGTCGCAGATTAAAGACCTAACAAGCAAACAACACTGCATAGCTGTAGATAGGTATGTAACCAATCAGTCAGTCAGTAACCATAATAATGTTGCGTTTAGCTGGCGGCTGAAAGACATTATCATGCTCTTAAGCTTTTACCATTTGGTAAACGGTACTTTACATTTTTTTTCATTTTAATGTAATATAATATTTTTCATTTAATACAGCAATAAAAAGGCAGGTAAGACACAGCCTGGCTGTTTGGCTGAAAATGATTTTAAATATAAATCTTAGAATATGGAAGTCATGTATGGTTCTCCATACCGATATTTTATATGGTAAACGATAATAGCCGCAAATTCAAACAGAATCAAATAATGTTTTGCATACATCCCTGAATTGTAGAGTTCTCAAGTCCTGTTGGTGTTGGTGAAGATCGGTTAAGGGAAAGGGGTAGTTTACCTGCAACATTATGTTTTAACAAGGGTAATTTTTACTTCCATATTCCTTAAGGAATGGAAGTATGGTGATGGCAAAAAAAATCGTGTTCGAGATTATTGCAGATTCTGATTCTACTACACTCAAAACATGAAAAAAAGTCGTTTTCCGAAAAGTGTCTGTGTGTGTGTCTGTCTGTCTGTCTGTCTGTCTGTAGATTTTTTTTCTATGGCAAACGATAACTGCCGCAAATTCAAACAGAATCAAATAATTTTTTGCATGCAGCCCGGATTTGCAGAGTACTCGCGACCTATTGTTTTTGGTGAAGATCGGTTGAGGGAAAGGGGTAGTTTACCTGCAACGGTTTTTTTTTAGCAAGGGTAATTTTGTTTGTTTGGCAAACGATAACAGCCGCAAATTCAAACAGAATCAAATAATGTTTCGCATACAGCCCTGAATTGTAGAGTTCTCAAGATCTGTTGATTTTGGTGAAGATCGGTTAAGGGAAAGGGGTAGTTTACCTGTAACGTTTTATGTTTTAACAAGGGTATTTCCTATGGCAAACGATAACAGCCGCAAATTCAAACAGAATCAAAAGATTATTTGCATACAGCCCTAAATTGTAGAGTTCTCAAGACCTGTTGTTTTTGGTGAAGTTCGGTTGAGGGAAAGGGGTAGTTTACCTGCAACGTTTTTTTAACAAGGGTATTTTCTATGGCAAACGATAACAGCCGCAAATTCAAACAGAATCAAATAATGTTTTGCATACAGCCCTGATTTGTAGAGTACTCAAGACCTATTGTTTTTGGTGAAGATCGGTTAAGGGAAAGGGGTAGTTTACCTGTAACGTTTTATGTTTTAACAAGGGTATTTCCTATGGCAAACGATAACAGCCGCAAATTCAAACAGAATCAAAAGATTATTTGCATACAGCTCTAAATTGTAGAGTTCTCAAGACCTATTGTTTTTAGTGAAGTTCGGTTGAGGGAAAGGGGTAGTTTACCTGCAACGTTTTTTTAACAAGGGTATTTTCTATGGCAAACGATAACAGCCGCAAATTCAAACAGAATCAAATAAAGTTTTGCATACAGTCCTGATTTGTAGAGTACTCAAGACCTGTTGTTTTTGGTGAAGATCGGTTAAGGGGAAGGGGTAGTTTACCTGCAACGTTTTTTTATCAAGCGTATTTTCTATGGCAAACGATAACAGCCGCAAATTCAAACAGAATCAAATAATTTTTTGCATACGTCCCTCAATTGTAGAGGTCTCAAGGACTTTCGATTTTGGTGAAGATCGGTTAAGGGGAAGGGGTAGTTTACCTGCAACCTTTTACGTTTTAACAAGAGTAAAGTACTTGAAAATTTATTTAAACCTTTTCAAACAATGGTTGGTTTATTGCCAAGCAATAAAATTAAAATTTTTTCATTTTAATGTAAATCATGTATAAGAGAAAATATATCGCGCTTGGCAGGCGATATTAAGATTTAAATATAAATCTTAGAATATGAAAGTCATGTATGGTTCTCCATACCGATGGTAGTTTACCTGCAACGTTTGTTATAAAGCGTATTTTCTATGGCAAACGATAATGCAAATTCAAACAGAATCAAATAATTTTTTGCATACATAAGTGAATTGTAGAGGACTCAAGGCCATTAGATTTTGGTGAAGATCGGTTAAGGGGAAGGGGTAGTTTACCTGCAACCTTTTACGTTTTAACAAGAGTAAAGTACTTGAAAATTCATTTATACTTTTTCAAACAATGGTAATTGTTAAAAATAAAATAATTTTGTTGCCAGGCAATAAAATTATAATTTTTTCATTTTAATGTAAATTATGTATATATTAGAAAATATATCGTGCTTGGCAGGCAAGCATATTTCAGATTATAAGTCTTAGAATATGGAAGTCATGTATGGTTCTCCATACCGATATTTACTTCCATATTCCTTAAGGAATGGAAGTATGGTGATGGCAAAAAAAATCGTGTTCGAGATTATTGCAGATTCTGATTCTACTACACTCAAAACATGAAAAAAAGTCGTTTTCCGAAAAGTGTCTGTGTGTGTGTCTGTCTGTTTGTGTGTCTGTGTGTCTGTAGATTTTTTTCTATGGCAAACGATAACTGCCGCAAGTTCAAACAGAATCAAATAATTTTTTGCATACAGCCCTGATTTGCAGAGTACTCGCGACATATTGTTTTTGGTGAAGATCGGTTGAGGGAAAGGGGTAGTTTACCAGCAACGGTTTTTTTTTAGCAAGGGTAATTTTGTTTGTTTGGCAAACGATAACAGCCGCAAATTCAAACAGAATCAAATAATGTTTCGCATACAGCCGTGAATTATAGAGTTCTCAAGATCTTTTGATTTTGGTGAAGATCGGTTAAGGGAAAGGGGTAGTTTACCTGTAACGTTTTATGTTTTAACAAGGGTATTTCTTATGGCAAACGATAACAGCCGCAAATTCAAACAGAATCAAAAGATTATTTGCATACAGCCCTAAATTGTAGAGTTCTCAAGACCTATTGTTTTTGGTGAAGATCGGTTGAGGGAAAGGGGTAGTTTACCTGCAACGTTTTTTTAACAAGGGTATTTTTTTTCTATGGCAAACGATAACTGCCGCAAATTCAAACAGAATCAAATAACTTTTTGCATACAGCCCTGATTTGTAGAGTACTCACGACCTATTGTTTTTGGTGAAGATAGGTTGAGGGAAAGGGGTAGTTTACCTGCAACGGTTTTTTTTTTAGCAAGGGTAATTTTGTTTGTTTGGCAAACGATAACAGCCGCAAATTCAAACAGAATCAAATAATGTTTCGCATACAGCCCTGAATTGTAGAGTTCTCAAGATCTGTTGATTTTGGTGAAGATCGGTAAAGGGAAAGGGGTAGTTTACCTGTAACGTTTTATTTTTTAACAAGGGTATTTCCTATGGCAAACGATAACAGCCGCAAATTCAAACAGAATCAAAAGATTATTTGCATACAGCCCTAAATTGTAGAGTTCTCAAGACCTGTTGTTTTTGGTGAAGTTCGGTTGAGGGAAAGGGGTAGTTTACCTGCAACGTTTTTTTAAAAAGGTATTTTCTATGGCAAACGATAACAGCCGCAAATTCAAACAGAATCAAATAATGTTTTGCATACAGCCCTGATTTGTAGAGTACTTAAGTCATATTGTTTTTGGTGAAGATCGGTTAAGGGAAAGGGGTAGTTTACCTGTAACGTTTTATGTTTTAACAAGGGTATTTCCTATGGCAAACGATAACAGCCGCAAATTCAAACAGAATCAAAAGATTATTTGCATACAGCCCTAAATTGTAGAGTTCTCAAGACCTATTGTTTTTGGTGAAGATCGGTTGAGGGAAAGGGGTAGTTTACCTGCAACGTTTTTTTAACAAGGGTATTTTCTATTGCAAACGATAACAGCCGCAAATTCAAACAGAATCAAATAATGTTTTGCATACAGCCCTGATTTGTAGAGTACTCAAGACCTATTGTTTTTGGTGAAGATCGGTTAAGGAGAAGGGGTAGTTTACCTGCAACGTTTTTTTATCAAGCGTATTTTCTATGGCAAACGATAACAGCCGCAAATTCAAACAGAATCAAATAATTTTTTGCATACGTCCCTGAATTGTAGAGGTCTCAATGACTTTCGATTTTGGTGAAGATCGGTTAAGGGGAAGGGGTAGTTTACCTGCAACCTTTTACGTTTTAACAAGAGTAAAGTACTTGAAAATTTATTTAAACTTTTTGAAACAATGGTAATTGTTAAAAATAAAATAATTTTGTTGCCAGGCAATAAAATTATAATTTTTTCATTTTAATGTAATATAATATTTTTCATTTAATACAGCAATAAAAAGGCAGGTAAGACACAGCCTGGCTGTTTTGCTGAAAATGATTTTAAATATAAATCTTAGAATATCGAAGTCATGTATGGTTCTCCATACCGATATTTACTTCCATGTTCCTTAAGGAAATGGAAGTATGGTGATGGAAAAAAAAATCGTGTTCGAGATTATTGCAGATTCTGATTGTACTACACTCAAAACATGAAAAAAAGTCGTTTTTCGAAAAGTGTCTGTGTGTGTGTGTGTCTGTCTGTGTGTGTGTCTGTAGATTTTTTTTCTATGGCAAACGATAACAGCCGCAAATTCAAACAGAATCAAATAATTGTTTGCGTACAGCCCCGATTTGTAGAGTACTCGCGACCTATTGTTTTTGGTGATGATCGGTTGAGGGAAAGGGGTAGTTTACCTGCAACGGTTTTTTTTTTATCAAGGGTAATTTTGTTTGTTTAGCAAACGATAACAGCCGCAAATTCAAACAGAATCAAATAATGTTTCGCATACGTCCCTGAATTGTATAGTTCTCACGATCTGTTGATTTTGGTAAAGATCGGTTAAGGGAAAGGGGTAGTTTACCAGCACCGTTTTATGTTTTAACAAGGGTATTTTCTATGGCAAACGATAAGAGCCGCAAATTCAAACAATCAAATAAGTTTTTGCATCCAGCCCTGATTTCTTGAGTACTAAAGACCTATTGTTTTTGGTGAAGATCGTTTAAGGGAAAGGGGTAGTTTACCAGCCATGTTTTTTGTCTTATTAAGGGTATTTTGTATGGCAAACGATAACAGCCGCAAATTCAAACAGAATCATATAATATTTTGCATACAGCAGTGAAATACAACGTTCTCAAGACCTGTTGGTTTTGGTGAAGATCGGTTAAGGGAATAGGGTTGTTTACCAGCAACATTTTATGTTTTATCAAGGGTAATTTTTTTTTTGACGAACAATAACTGCCGTACATTAAAACAGAATCAACTACTCTTCTGCATACCTTTTTGAATTATACAGAACTCAAGGTCTGTTGATTTCGTTGAAGATCGGTTAAGGGAAAGGGGTAGTTTACCTGCAACGTTTTATGTTTTAACAAGGGTATTTTTTCTATGACGAACGATAACAGCAGCAAATTCAAACAGAATCAAATAATTCTTTGCATGCAGGCGTGAATTGTAGAGTACCCAAGACCTGTCGTTTTTGGTGAAGATCGGTTAAGGGAAAGGGGTAGTTTACCTACAACTGTTTTTCATCAAGGGTTTTTTTTTTATATAGTTAACGATAACAGCCGCAAATTCAAACAGAATCAAATGATGTTTTGCATACAGCCCTGTATTGTAGAGTTTCCAATACCTATTGGTGTTGGTGAAGATCGGTTAAGGGAAAGGGGTAGTTTACCTGCACCGTTTTATGTTTTAACAAGGGTATTTTCTATGGCAAACGATAACAGCCGCAAATTCAAACATAATCAAATAATGTTTTGCATACTGCCCTGAATTGTAGAGTTCTCAAGATCTTTTGTTTTTGGTGAAGATCGGTTAAGGGAAAGGGGTAGTTTACCTGCAACGTTTTATGTTTTAAAAGGGTATTTTCTATGGCAAACGATAAGAGCCGCAAATTCAAACAATCAAATACGTTTTTGCATCCAGCCCTGATTTCTTGAGTACTAAAGACCTATTGTTTTTGTTGAAGATCGTTTAAGGGAAAGGGGTAGTTTACCTGCCACGTTTTTTGTTTTATCAAGGGTATTTTGTATGGCAAACGATAACAGCCGCAAATTCACACAAAATCATATAATATTTTGCATACAATCCTTAATGGTAGAGTTCTCAAGACCTGTCGTTTTTGGTGAAGATCGGTTAAGGGAAAGGGGTAGTTTACCGGCAACGGTTTTTTATCAAGGGTAATTTTTTTTCTATGGTAAACGATAACAGCCGCAAATTCAAACAGAATCAAATGATGTTTTGCATACAGCCCTGTATTGTAGAGTTCTCAATACCTATTGGTGTTGGTGAAGATCGGTTAAGGGGAAGGGGTAGTTTACCTGCAACGTTTTATGTTTTAAAAGAGTATTTTCTATGGCAAAGATAAGAGCCGCAAATTCAAACAGAATCAAATACGTTTTTGTATACAGCCCTGTTTTGTTGACGACTAAAGACCTATTGTTTTTGGTGCAGATGGGTTAAGGAAAAGGGGTAGTTTACCTGGCACGTTTTTTGTTTTATCAAGGGTATTTTATATGGCAAACGATAACAGCCGCAAATTCAAACAGAATCATATAATATTTTGCATACAGCCCTGAAATGCAACGTTCTCAAGACCTGTTGGTTTTGGTGAAGATCGGTTAAGGGAATAGGGTTGTTTACCAGCAACATTTTATGTTTTATCAAGGGTAATTTTTTTTTTGACGAACGATAACTGCCGTACATTAAAACAGAATCAACTACTCTTCTGCATACCTTTTTGAATTATACAGAACTCAAGGTCTGTTGATTTCGTTGAAGATGGGTTAAGGGGAAGGGGTAGTTTACCTGCAACGTTTTATGTTTTAACAAGGGTATTTTTTCTATGACGAACGATAAAAACCGCAAATTCAAACAGAATCAAATAATTTATTGCATGCAGCCCTGATTTGTAGAGTACTCAAGACATATTGTTTTTGGTGAAGATCGGTTAAGGGAAAGGGGTAGTTTACCAGAAACGGTTTTTTATCAAGGGTAATTTTTTCTATGGCAAACGATAACAGCCGCAAATTCAAACAGAATCAAATGATGTTTTGCATACAGGCTTGTATTGTAGAGTTCTCAATACTTGTTGTTTTTGGTGAAGATCGGTTAATGGAAAGGGGTAGTTTGCCTGCAACGGTTTTTTATCAAGGGTAATTTTTTATATGGTAAACGATATAATGTTTCGTATACAGCCCTGAATTGTAGAGTTCTGAAGACCTATTGTTTTTGGTGAAGATCGGTTAAGGGAAAGGGGTAGTTTACTTGTAACGTTTTATGTTTTAACAAGGGTATTTCCTATGGCAAACGATAACAGCCGCAAATTCAAACAGAATGAAAAGATTATTTGCATACAGCACTAAATTGTAGAGTTCTCAAGACCTATTGTTTTTGGTGAAGATCGGTTAAGGGAAAGGGGTAGTTTACCTACAACGTTTTTTTAACAAGGGTATTTTCTATGGCAAACGATAACAGCCGCAAATTCAAACAGAATAAAATAATTTTCTGTATACAGCCCTGATTTGTAGAGTACTCAAGACCTGTTGTTTTTGGTGAAGATCGGTTGAGGGGAAGGGGTAGTTTACCTGCAACGTTTTTTATCAAGCGTATTTTCTATGGCAAACGATAACTGCTGCAAATTCAAACAGAATCAAATAATTTTTTGCATACAGCCCTGATTTGTAGAGTACTCGCGACCTATTGTTTTTGGTGAAGATCGGTTAAGGGGAAGGGGTAGTTTACCTGCACCGTTTTTTTATCAAGCGTATTTTCTATGGCAAACGATAACAGCCGCAAATTCAAACAGAATCAAATAATTTTTTCATACATCCCTGAATTGCAGAGGTCTCAAGGACTTTCGATTTTGGTGAAGATCGGTTAAGGGGAAGGGGTAGTTTACCTGCAACCTTTTACGTTTTAACAAGAGTAAAGTACTTGCAAATTTATTTAACCTTTTTGAAACAATGGTAATTGTTAAAAATAAAATAATTTTGTTGCCAGGCAATAAAATTAAAATTTTTTAATTTTAATGTGATATAATATTTTTCATTTAATACGGCAATAAAAAGGCAGGTAAGACACAAACACACAATTCACGTTATTTCTGGCCTCACTCATGTTTATTTTCTTACGTTTGCACGCTTTTTAAATGGAAAGTGCCGAAACCCACACCAACATAACGCGTGCAAGCCGAAAAAATGGACATCAATTTGCTTACTGGCGAAGCTAGTAGTTAATGAATGGGTAGGCAAAAATCTTATCTTAAATTTTTTTTAAGGAATCACTAAAAGGACGGTGGGTCAAATCGGACGCTGAGGTAGAGTTTGCTGTAACCGTATGGTTCCACAAACAGCCGTAAGAATTTTACTAGCAGGGAATCTACAGGTTAGCGCAACAGTGGAACTCATGTCTTAATGTTATTGGAGACTTCTTTTAAAATCGTTGAATAAAAAATGCTTTACAGCTCTATACGTGTGTCTATTGAACAATCCTTGTATTAGTCATACACAATAATACAACTGATTGAACTTCAAATTTTTAAACTTGGTTAGTTTCTATATATATGTTTAATGTTACAAATAATTCAAATAACAATCTTGATCATCTGTTAGTTCAGCGGAATAACAGTGACACTTTTAATAACCGCATAAAATAAACACTTAGTAACAACACAGGCGCTTTAACTTAACTGTTTGGACCACAGAAGTGAGGCATGCCTCAACGCTCTATGTGTACAGCGCGGGACAATCCCCCCTCCCTACACTTCCCTATCACACCACTACATTGCTTACATACGATGTATACAAAAAACGCTGAGGCAAGTTCAGGTTGCCTCATTCGATTTAAACGAACTATGCCGAATCTCACCTGTCACCATCTAGCGGTCGCTCAATAAAGCACGTTTCGGTTTAATAAATTTGACAGTCACAGTAACAATGTATAATCTTTACGTTATGTAGTTCATACGTATTTATAATTTTTATTCTACAGAATTTGTTAGGGTAGGCATTGCCTCAATTGCCTCCATGTAACTTCGCCACTGATATATATGTGTACAACGTTATCGGCAACAAAGAAGTAGTTTTTGTTAAAATTCCTTCCCGGGATATTTGGCCGTAGTCCAATGTTTTCTACAAAACCAGACATTTCGGCAATGCCATCGACTTCCATCATCAGTGAAAATCGAGTGCGATAACGTGAGGTGGTATACGTTAGTGACCACAGTACTGTGGTTAAGGCTGAAGCAGTAAGTAGAAAGAAGTAGTTTCTATGGTAATATTTCATTTCGAAAATGATTTTAAATATAAATCTTAGAATATGGAAGTCATGTATGGTTCTCCATACCGATATTTTTCTTACGTTTGCACGCTTTTTAAATGGAAAGTGCCGAAACCCACACCAACATAACGCGTGCAAGCCGAAAAAATGGACATCAATTTGCTTACTGGCGAAGCTAGTAGTTAATGAATGGGTAGGCAAGAAACTTATCTTAATTTTTTTAAAGAATCACTAAAAGGACGGTGGGTCAAATCGGACGCTGAGGTAGAGTTTGCTGTAACCGAATTGTTCCACAAACAGCCGTAAGAATTTTACTTGCAGGGAATCTACAGGTTAGCGCAACAGTGGAACTCATGTCTTAATGTTATTGGAGACTTCTTTTAAAATCGTTGAATAAAAAATGCTTTACAGCTCTATACGTGTGTCTATTGAACAATCCTTGTATTAGTCATACACAATAATACAACTGATTGAACTTCAAATTTTTAAACTTGGTTAGTTTCTATATATATGTTTAATGTTACAAATAATTCAAATAACAATCTTGATCATCTGTTAGTTCAGCGGAATAACAGTGACACTTTTAATAACCGCATAAAATAAACACTTAGAAACAACACAGGCGCTTTAACTTAACTGTTTGGACCACAGAAGTGAGGCATGCCTCAACGCTCTATGTGTACAGCGCGGGACAATCCCCCCTCCCTACACTTCCCTATCACACCACTACATTGCTTACATACGATGTATACAAAAAACGCTGAGGCAAGTTCAGGTTGCCTCATTCGCTTTAAACGAACTATGCCGAATCTCACCTGTCACCATCTAGCGGTCGCTCAATAAAGCACTTTTCGGTTTAATAAATTTGACAGTCACAGTAACAATGTATAATCTTTACGTTATGTAGTTCATACGTATTTATAATTTTTATTCTACAGAATTTGTTAGGGTAGGCATTGCCTCAATTGCCTCCATGTAACTTCGCCACTGATATATATGTGTACAACGTTATCGGCAACAAAGAAGTAGTTTTTGTTAAAATTCCTTCCCGGGATATTTGGCCGTAGTCCAATGTTTTCTACAAAACCAGACATTTCGGCAATGCCATCGACTTCCATCATCAGTGAAAATCGAGTGCGATAACGTGAGGTGGTATACGTTAGTGACCACAGTACTGTGGTTAAGGCTGAAGCAGTAAGTAGAAAGAAGTAGTTTCTATGGTAATATTTCATTTCGAAAATGATTTTAAATATAAATCTTAGAATATGGAAGTCATGTATGGTTCTCCATACCGATATTTTACTTCCATATTCCTTAAGGAATGGAAGTATGGTGATGGCAAAAAAAATCGTGTTCGAGATTATTGCAGATTCTCATTCTTCTACACTCAAAACATGAAAAAAAGTCGTTTTCCGAAAAGTGTCTGTGTGTGTGTGTGTCTGTGTGTCTGTCTGTCTGTCTGTCTGTAGATTTTTTTTCTATGGCAAACGATAACTGCCGCAAATTCAAACAGAATCAAATAATTTTTTGCATGCAGCCCTGATTTGCAGAGTTCTCGCGACCTATTGTTTTTGGTGAAGATCGGTTGAGGGAAAGGGGTAGTTTACCTGCAACGGTTTTTTGTTAGCAAGGGTAATTTTGTTTGTTTGGCAAACGATAACAGCCGCAAATTCAAACAGAATCAAACAATGTTTCGCATACAGCCCTGAATTGTAGAGTTCTCAAGATCTGTTGTTTTTGGTGAAGCTCGGTTAAGGGAAAGGGGTAGTTTACCTGTAACGTTTTATGTTTTAACAAGGGTATTTCCTATGGCAAACGATAACAGCCGCAAATTCAAACAGAATCAAAAGATTATTTGCATACAGCCCTAAATTGTAGAGTTCTCAAGACCTATTGTTTTTGGTGAAGATCGGTTAAGGGAAAGGGGTAGTTTACCTACAAGGTTTTTTTAACAAGGGTATTTTCTATGGCAAACGATAACAGCCGCAAATTCAAACAGAATCAAATAATTGTCTGCATACAGCCATGATTTGTAGAGTACTCAAGACCTATTGTTTTTGGTGAAGATCGGTTGAGGGAAAGGTGTAGTTTACCAGCAACGTTTTTTATCAAGCGTATTTTCTATGGCAAACGATAACTGCCGCAAATTCAAACAGAATCAAATAATTTTTTGCATACAACCCTGATTTGAAGAGTACTCGCGACCTGTTGTTTTTGGTGAAGATCGGTTGAGGGGAAGGAGTAGTTTACCTGCAACGGTTTTTTTTATGAAGGGAAATTTTTTTTTTTTGGCAAACGATAACAGCCGCAAATTCAAACAGAATCAAATAATGTTTCGCATACAGCCCTGAATTGTAGAGTTCTCAAGATCTGTTGTTTTTGGTGAAGCTCGGTTAAGGGAAAGGGGTAGTTTACCTGTAACGTTTTATGTTTTAACAAGGGTATTTCCTATGGCAAACGATAACAGCCGCAAATTCAAACAGAATCAAAAGATTATTTGCATACAGCCCTAAATTGTAGAGTTCTCAAGACCTGTTGTTTTTGGTGAAGATCGGTTAAGGGAAAGGGGTAGTTTACCTACAAGGTTTTTTTAACAAGGGTATTTTCTATGGCAAAGGATAACAGCCGCAAATTCAAACAGAATCAAATAATGTTTCGCATACAGCCCTGAATTGTAGAGTTCTCAAGATCTGTTGTTTTTGGTGAAGCTCGGTTAAGGGAAAGGGGTAGTTTACCTGTAACGTTTTATGTTTTAACAAGGGTATTTCCTATGGCAAACGATAACAGCCGCAAATTCAAACAGAATCAAATAATGTTTTGCATACAGCCCTGATTTGTAGAGTACTCAAGACATATTGTTTTTGGTGAAGATCGGTTAAGGGAAAGGGGTAGTTTACCTGTAACGTTTTATGTTTTAACAAGGGTATTTCCTATGGCAAACGATAACAGCCGCAAGTTGAAACAGAATCAAAAGATTATTTGCATACAGCCCTAAATTGTAGAGTTCTCAAGACCTATTGTTTTTGGTGAAGATCGGTTGAGGGAAAGGGGTAGTTTACCTGCAACGTTTTTTTAACAAGGGTATTTTCTATGGCAAACGATAACAGCCGCAAATTCAAACAGAATCAAATAATGTTTTGCATACAGCCCTGATTTGTAGAGTACTCAAGACCTATTGTTTTTGGTGAAGATCGGTTAAGGAGAAGGGGTAGTTTACCTGCAACGTTTTTTTATCAAGCGTATTTTCTATGGCAAACGATAACAGCCGCAAATTCAAACAGAATCAAATAATTTTTTGCATACGTCCCTGAATTGTAGATGTCTCAATGACTTTCGATTTTGGTGAAGATCGGTTAAGGGGAAGGGGTAGTTTACCTGCAACCTTTTACGTTTTAACAAGAGTAAAGTACTTGAAATTTATTTAAACTTTTTGAAACAATGGTAATTGTTAAAAATAAAATAATTTTGTTGCCAGGCAATAAAATTATAATTTTTTCATTTTAATGTAATATAATATTTTTCATTTAATACAGCAATAAAAAGGCAGGTAAGACACAGCCTGGCTGTTTTGCTGAAAATGATTTTAAATATAAATCTTAGAATATCGAAGTCATGTATGGTTCTCCATACCGATATTTACTTCCATGTTCCTTAAGGAAATGGAAGTATGGTGATGGCAAAAAAAATCGTGTTCGAGATTATTGCAGATTCTGATTGTACTACACTCAAAACATGAAAAAAAGTCGTTTTTCGAAAAGTGTCTGTGTGTGTGTGTCTGTCTGTGTGTGTGTCTGTAGATTTTTTTCTATGGCAAACGATAACAGCCGCAAATTCAAACAGAATCAAATAATTGTTTGCGTACAGCCCCGATTTGTAGAGTACTCGTGACCTATTGTTTTTGGTGAAGATCGGTTGAGGGAAAGGGGTAGTTTACCTGCTACGGTTTTTTTTTTATCAAGGGTAATTTTGTTTGTTTAGCAAACGATAACAGCCGCAAATTCAAACAGAATCAAATAATGTTTCGCATACGTCCCTGAATTGTATAGTTCTCACGATCTGTTGATTTTGGTAAAGATCGGTTAAGGGAAAGGGGTAGTTTACCAGCACCGTTTTATGTTTTAACAGGGGTATTTTCTATGGCAAACGATAAGAGCCGCAAATTCAAACAATCAAATAAGTTTTTGCATCCAGCCCTGATTTCTTGAGTACTAAAGACCTATTGTTTTTGGTGAAGATCGTTTAAGGGAAAGGGGTAGTTTACCAGCCATGTTTTTTGTCTTATTAAGGGTATTTTGTAATGCAAACGATAACAGCCGCAAATTCAAACAGAATCATATAATATTTTGCATACAGCAGTGAAATGCAACATTCTCAAGACCTGTTGGTTTTGGTGAAGATCGGTTAAGGGAATAGGGTTGTTTACCAGCAACATTTTATGTTTTATCAAGGGTAATTTTTTTTTTGACGAACAATAACTGCCGTACATTAAAACAGAATCAACTACTCTTCTGCATACCTTTTTGAATTATACAGAACTCAAGGTCTGTTGATTTCGTTGAAGATCGGTTAAGGGAAAGGGGTAGTTTACCTGCAACGTTTTATGTTTTAACAAGGGTATTTTTTCTATGACGAACGATAACAGCCGCAAATTCAAACAGAATCAAATAATTTTTTGCATGCAGGCGTGAATTGTAGAGTACCCAAGACCTGTCGTTTTTGGTGAAGATCGGTTAAGGGAAAGGGGTAGTTTACCTACAACTGTTTTTCATCAAGGGTAATTTTTTTTATATAGTAAACGATAACAGCCGCAAATTCAAACAGAATCAAATGATGCTTTGCATACAGCCCTGTATTGTAGAGTTTCCAATACCTATTGGTGTTGGTGAAGATCGGTTAAGGGAAAGGGGTAGTTTACCTGCACCGTTTTATGTTTTAACAAGGGTATTTTCTATGGCAAACGATAGCCGCAAATTCAAACATAATCAAATAATGTTTTGCACACTGCCCTGAATTGTAGAGTTCTCAAGATCTTTTGTTTTTGGTGAAGATCGGTTAAGGGAAAGGGGTAGTTTACCTGCAACGTTTTATGTTTTAAAAGGTTATTTTCTATGGCAAACGATAAGAGCCGCAAATTCAAACAATCAAATACGTTTTTGCATCCAGCCCTGATTTCTTGAGTACTAAAGACCTATTGTTTTTGGTGAAGATCGTTTAAGGGAAAGGGGTAGTTTACCTGCCACGTTTTTTGTTTTATCAAGGGTATTTTGTATGGCAAACGATAACAGCCGCAAATTCACACAAAATCATATAATATTTTGCATACAATCCTTAATGGTAGAGTTCTCAAGACCTGTCGTTTTTGGTGAAGATCGGTTAAGGGAAAGGGGTAGTTTACCGGCAACGGTTTTTTATCAAGGGTAATTTTTTTTCTATGGTAAACGATAACAGCCGCAAATTCAAACAGAATCAAATGATGTTTTGCATACAGCCCTGTATTGTAGAGTTCTCAATACCTATTGGTGTTGGTGAAGATCGGTTAAGGGGAAGGGATAGTTTACCTGCAACGTTTTATGTTTTAAAAGAGTATTTTCTATGGCAAAGATAAGAGCCGCAAATTCAAACAGAATCAAATACGTTTTTGTATACAGCCCTGTTTTGTTGACGACTAAAGACCTATTGTTTTTGGTGCTGATCGGTTAAGGAAAAGGGGTAGTTTACCTGGCACGTTTTTTGTTTTATCAAGGGTATTTTATATGGCAAACGATAACAGCCGCAAATTCAAACAGAATCATATAATATTTTGCATACAGCCCTGAAATGCAACGTTCTCAAGACCTGTTGGTTTTGGTGAAGATCGGTTAAGGGAATAGGGTTGTTTACCAGCAACATTTTATGTTTTATCAAGGGTAATTTTTTTTTTGACGAACGATAACTGCCGTACATTAAAACAGAATCAACTACTCTTCTGCATACCTTTTTGAATTATACAGAACTCAAGGTCTGTTGATTTCGTTGAAGATCGGTTAAGGGGAAGGGGTAGTATACCTGCAACGTTTTATGTTTTAACAAGGGTATTTTTTCTATGACGAACGATAACAGCCGCAAATTCAAACAGAATCAAATAATTTATTGCATGCAGCCCTGATTTGTAGAGTACTCAAGACATATTGTTTTTGGTGAAGGTCGGTTAAGGGAAAGGGGTAGTTTACCAGAAACGGTTTTTTATCAAGTGTAATTTTTTCTATGGCAAACGATAACAGCCGCAAATTCAAACAGAATCAAATGATGTTTTGTATACTGGCTTGTATTGTAGAGTTCTCAATACTTGTTGTTTTTGGTGAAGATCGGTTAATGGAAAGGGGTAGTTTGCCTGCAACGGTTTTTTATCAAGGGTAATTTTTTATATGGTAAACGATAATAGCCGCAAATTCAAACAGAATCAAATAATGTTTTGCATACATCCCTGAATTGTAGAGTTGTCAAGTCCTATTGGTGTTGGTGAAGATCGGTTAAGGGAAAGGGGTAGTTTACCTGCAACATTTTGTTTTAAAAAGGGTAATTTTTTATATGACGAACGATAACTGCCGCAAATTCAAACAGAATCGACTACGTTTTTGCATACCTTTTTGAATTAAAGAGAACTCAAGGTCAGTTGATTTTGTTGAAGATCTGTTATGGGGAAGGGGTAGTTTACCTGCAACGTTTTATGTTTTAACAAGGGTAATTTTTATGGCAAACGATAACAGCCGCAGATTCTGATTGTACTACACTCAAAACATGAAAAAAAGTCGTTTTTCGAAAAGTGTGTGTGTGTGTGTGTGTCTATAGTTTTTTTTCTATGGCAAACGATAACAGCTGCAAGTTCAAACAATCAAATAATTTTTTGTATACAGCCCTGATTTGTAGAGTACTCGCGACCTATTGTTTTTTGTGAAGATCGGTTGATGGAAAGGGGTAGTTTACCTGCAACGGTTTTTTTTTTATCAAGGGTAATTTTGTTTGTTTGGCAAACGATAACAGCCGCAAATTCAAACAGAATCAAATAATATTTCGCATACAGCCCTGAATTGTAGAGTTCTCAAGATCTGTTGATTTAGGTAAAGATCGGTTTTTGGGGTAAGGGGTAGTTTACCTGCAACGTTTTATGTTTTAACAAGGGTTTTTTTTATGGCAAACGATAACAGCCGCAAATTCAAACATAATCAAATAATGTTTTGCATGCTGCCCTGAATTGTAGAGTTCTCAAGACCTTTTGTTTTTGGTGAAGATCGGTTAAGGTAAAGAGGTTATTAACCTGCAACGTTTTATGTTTTAAAAGGGTATTTTCTATGGCAAACGATAAGAGCCGCAAGTTCAAACGGAATCAAATAAGTTTTTGCATACAACCCTGATTTCTTGAGTACTAAAGACCTATTGTTTTTGGTGAAGATCGTTTAAGGGAAAGGGGTAGTTTACCAGCCATGTTTTTTGTCTTATTAAGGGTATTTTGTATGGCAAACGATAACAGCCGCAAATTCAAACAGAATCATATAATATTTTGCATACAGCAGTGAAATGCAACGTTCTCAAGACCTGTTGGTTTTGGTGAAGATCGGTTAAGGGAATATGGTTGTTTACCAGCAACATTTTATGTTTTATCAAGGGTAATTTTTTTTTTGACGAACGATAACTGCCGTACATTAAAACAGAATCAACTACTCTTCTGCATACCTTTTTGAATTATACAGAACTCAAGGTCTGTTGATTTCGTTGAAGATCGGTTAAGGGAAGGGGTAGTTTATCAGCAACGTTTTATGTTTTAAAAAGGGTAATTTTTTATGACGGACGATAACTGCTGAAAATTCAAAGAGAATCAAATAATTTTTTGCACCCTTTCCTGAGTTGCAGATAGCTCAAGGTCTATTGATTTTGGTGAAGATCAGTTTAGGGAAAGGGGTAGTTTACCTGCAACATTTTATGTTTTAACAAGGGTATTTTTTCTATGACGAACGATAACAGCCGCAAATTCAAACAGAATCAAATAATTGTGTGCAAGCAGGCCTGAATTGTAGAGTACCCAAGACCTGTCGTTTTTGGTGAAGATCGGATAAGGGAAATTGGTAGTTTACCTACAACTGTTTTTTATCAAGGGTAATTTTTTTTATATAGTAAACAATAACAGCCGCAAATTCAAAACGTGCGAAAACGTGAGGTGGTATACGTTCGTGACCACAGTACTGTGGTTAATGCTGAAGCAATAAGTAGAAAGACGTAGTTTCTATGGAAATATTTCATTTCGAATATGATTTTAAATATAAATCTTAGAACATGGAAGCCATGTATGGTTCTCCATACCGCTATTTATATGACGAACGATAACTGCCGCAAATTCAAACAGAATCGACTACGTTTTTGCATACCTTTTTGAATTAAAGAGAACTGAAGGTCAGTTGATTTTGTTGAAGATCTGTTAAGGGAAAGGCGTAGTTTACCAGCAACTTTTTATGTTTTAAGAAGGTTAATTTTACTTCCACGTTCCTTAAGGAAATGGAAGTATGGTGATGGCAAAAAAAAATCGTGTTCGAGATTATTGCAGATTCTGATTGTACTACACTCAAAACATGAAAAAAAGTCGTTTTTCGAAAAGTGTGTGTGTCTGTCTGTCTGTAGATTTTTTTTCTATGGCAAACGATAACAGCCGCAAATTCAAACAGAATCAAATGATTATTTGCATACAGCCGTAAATTGTAGAGTTCTCAAGACCTGTTGATTTTGGTGAAGATCGGTTAAGGAAAATTGGTAGTTTACCTGCTACGTTTTATGTTAAAAGAGTATTTTCTATGGCAAAAGATAAGAGCCGCAAATTCAATCAGAATCAAATAATGTTTTACATACTGCCCTGATCTGTAGAGTACTCAAGACCTATTGTTTTAGGTGAAGATCGGTTAAGGGAAAGGGGTAGTTTACCTGCAATGTTTTATGTTTTAAAAGGGTATTTTTTATGGCAAACGATAAGAGTCGCAAATTCAAACAGAATCAAATACTTTTTTGTATGTAGCCGTGATGTGTAGAGTACTCAAGACCTCTTGATTTTGGTGAAGATCGGTTAATGGAAAGGGGTAGTTTACCTGCAACGGTTTTTTTTAAACAAGTGTAATTTTTTTCTATGGCAAACGATAACAGCCGCAAATTCAAACAGAATCAACTACTCTTTTGCATACAGCCCTGAATTGTTGACTTCTCAAGTCCTGGTGGTGTTGGTGAAGATCGGTTAAGGGAAAGGGGTAGTTTACCTGCAACATTTTATGTTTTAACCAGGGTAATTTTTTTATATGACGAACGATAACTGCCGTAAATTCAAACAGAATCAACTAGGTTTTTGCATACCTTTTTGAACTAAATAGAACTCAAGGTCTGTTGATTTTGTTGAAGGTCGGTTAAGGGAAGGGGTAGTTTATCAGCAACGTTTTATGTTTTAAAAAGGGTAATTTTTTTTACGACGAACGATAACTGCCGAAAATTCAATGAGAATCAAATAATTTTTTGCACTCTTTCCTGAGTTGCAGAGAGCTCAAGGTCTATTGATTTTGGTGAAGATCGGTTAAGGGAAAGGGGTAGTTTACCTGCTATATTTTATGTTGTAACAAGGGAAATGTTTCCATGACGAACGATAACTGCCGCACAATCAAACAGAATCAAATACTTTTTGCATGCTTCCCTGAATTGTAGAGGACGGAAGGTCTATTGATTTTGGAGAAGATCGGTTAAGAGAAAGGTGTAGTTTACCTGAAACATTTTATGATTTAACAAGAGTAAAGTACTTAATTTTTATAAATAAAGTATCCTGATAAGAAGCTCATAGTAATCCACTGTAGAAACGTAGATGAAATATCTATAAATGAAGAGGTTAGGTGAACGGGGTGGGGGTAATTTTCTATTATTAAAAATTATAGTTGAAGGTGGAGGGGAGAATTTTTTATATGTGTACTACGTTATCGGCAACAAAGAAGTAGTTTTTTGTTAAAATTGCTTCCCGGGCTCTTTAGCCGTAGTCCAATGTTTTCTACAAAACCAGACTTTTCGGCAGTGCCATCGACTGCCATCATCGGTGAAAATCGAGTGCGAAAACGTGAGGTGGTATACGTTAGTGACCACAGTACTGTGGTTAATGCTGAAGCAATAAGTAGAAAGACGTAGTTTCTATGGAAATATTTCATTTCAAATATGATTTTAAATATAAATCTTAGAACATAGAAGTCATGTATGGTTCTCCATACCGATATTTTTTCTATGGCAAACGATAACAGCCGCAAATTCAAACAGAATCAAATGATGTTTTGCATACAGGCCTGTATTTTAGAGTTCTCAATACTTATTGTTTTTGGTGAAGATCGGTTAAGGGAAAGGGGTAGTTTACCTGCAACGGTTTTTTATCAAGGGTAATTTTTTATATGGTAAACGATAATAGCCGCAAATTCAAACAGAATCAAATAATGTTTTGCATACATCCCTGAATTGTAGAGTTCTCAAGTCCTATTGGTGTTGGTGAAGATCGGTTAAGGGAAAGGGGTAGTTTACCTGCAACATTTTGTTTTAACAAGGGTAATTTTTTACTTCCATGTTCCTTAAGGAAATGTAAGTATGGTGATGGCAAAAAAAATCGTGTTCGAGATTATTGCAGATTCTGATTGTACTACACTCAAAAACATGAAAAAAGTCGTTTTTCGAAAAGTGTGTGTGTGTGTGTGTCTGTAGATTTTTTTTCTATGGCAAACGATAACAGCCGCAAATTCAAACAGAATCAAATAATTGTTTGCGTACAGGCCTGATTTGTAGAGTAGTCGCGACCTATTGTTTTTGGTGAAGATCGGTTGAGGGAAAGGGGTAGTTTACCAGCACCGTTTTATGTTTTAACAAGGGTATTTTCTATGGCAAACGATAACAGCCGCAAATTCAAACATAATCAAATAATGTTTTGCATACGTCCCTGAATTGTAGAGTTCTCAAGATCTTTTGTTTTTGGTGAAGATCGGTTAAGGGAAAGGGGTAGTTTACCTGCAGCGTTTTATGTTTTAAAAGGGTATTTTCTATGGCAAACGATAAGAGCCGCAAATTCAAACAATCAAATAAGATTTTGCATACAGCCCTGATTTCTTAAGTACTAAAGACCTATTGCTTTTGGTGAAGATCGTTTAAGGGAAAGGGGTAGTTTACCTGCCACGTTTTTTGTTTTATCAAGGGTATTTTGTATTGCAAACGATAACAGCCGCAAATTCACACAAAATCATATAATATTTTGCATACAATCCTAAATGGTAGAGTTCTCAAGACCTGTCGTTTTTGGTGAAGATCGTTTAAGGGAAAGGGGTAGTTTACCGGCAACGGTTTTTTATCAAGGGTAATTTTTACTTCCATATTTCCTTAAGGAATGGAAGTATGGTGATGGCAAAAAAAATCGTGTTCGAGATTATTGCAGATTCTGATTCTACTACACTCAAAACATGAAAAAAGTCGTTTTCCGAAAAGTGTGTGTGTGTGTGTGTGTGTCTGTGTGTGTGTCTGTGTGTCTGTGTGTCTGTAGATTTTTTGTCTATGGCAAACGATAACCGCCGCAAATTCAAACAGAATCAAATAATTTTTTGCATACAGCGCTGATTTGTAGAGGACTCGCGACCTATTGTTTTTGGTGAAGATCGGTTGAAGGAAAGGGGTAGTTTACCTGCAACGGTTTTTTTTATCAAGGGAAATTTTTTTTTTTGGCAAACGATAACAGCCGCAAATTCAAACATAATCAAATAATGTTTCGTATACAGCCCTTAATTGTAGAGTTCTCAAGACCTTTTGTTTTTGGTGAAGATCGGTTAAGGGAAAGGGGTAGTTTACTTGTAACGTTTTATGTTTTAACAAGGGTATTTCCTATGGCAAACGATAACAGCCGCAAATTCAAACAGAATCAAAAGATTATTTGCATACAGCCCTAAATTGTAGAGTACTCGAGACCTATTGTTTTTGGTGAAGATCGGTTAAGGGAAAGGGGTAGTTTACTTGTAACGTTTTATGTTTTAACAAGGGTATTTCCTATGGCAAACGATAACGGCCGCAAATTCAAACAGAATCAAAAGATTATTTGCATACAGCCCTAAATTGTAGAGTTCTCAAGACCTATTGTTTTTGGTGAAGATCGGGTAAGGGAAAGGGGTAGTTTACCTACAACGTTTTTTTAACAAGGGTATTTTATATGGCAAACGATAACAGCCGCAAATTCAAACAGAATCAAATAATTTTCTGCATACTGCCCTGATTTGTAGAGTACTCGCGACCTATTGTTTTTGGTGAAGATCGGTTGAGGGAAAGGGGTAGTTTACCTGCAACGGTTTTTTTTATCAAGGGAAATTTTTTTTTTTGGCAAACGATAACAGCCGCAAATTCAAACAGAATCAAATAATGTTTCGTATAGAGCCCTGAATTGTAGAGTTCTCAAGACCTATTGTTTTTGGTGAAGATCGGTTAAGGGAAAGGGGTAGTTTACTTGTAACGTTTTATGTTTTAACAAGGTTATTTCCTATGGCAAACGATAACAGCCGCAAATTCAAACAGAATCAAAAGATTATTTGCATACAGCACTAAATTGTAGAGTTCTCAAGACCTATTGTTTTTGGTGAAGATCGGTTAAGGGAAAGGGGTAGTTTACCTACAACGTTTTTTTAACAAGGGTATTTTCTATGGCAAACGATAACAGCCGCAAATTCAAACAGAATAAAATAATTTTCTGCATACAGCCCTGATTTGTAGAGTACTGAAGACCTGTTGTTTTTGGTGAAGATCGGTTGAGGGGAAGGGGTAGTTTACCTGCAACGTTTTTTATCAAGCGTATTTTCTATGGCAAACGATAACTGCCGCAAATTCAAACAGAATCAAATAATTTTTTGCATACAGCCCTGATTTGTAGAGTACTCGCGACCTATTGTTTTTGGTGAAGATCGGTTGAGGGGAGGGGGTAGTTTACCTGCAACGGTTTTTTTTATCAAGGGAAATTTTTTTTGTTGGCAAACGATAACAGCCGAAAATTCAAACAGACTTAAATAATGTTTCGTATACAGCCCTGAATTGTAGAGTTTTCAAGACCTATTGTTTTTGGTGAAGATCGGTTAAGGGAAAGGGGTAGTTTACCTGTAACGTTTTATGTTTTAACAAGGGTATTTCCGATGGCAAACGATAACAGCCGCAAATTGAAAGAGAATCAAACGATTATTTGCATACAGCCCTAAATTGTAGATTTCTCAAGACCTATTGTTTTTGGTGAAGATCGGTTGAGGGAAAGGGGTAGTTTACCTGTAACGTTTTATGTTTTAACAAGGGTATTTCCTATGGCAAACGATAACAGCCGCAAATTCAAACAGAATCAAATAATGTTTTGCATACAGCCCTGATTTGTAGAGCACTCAAGACCTATTGTTTTTGGTGAAGATCGGTTAAGGGGAAGGGGTAGTTTACCAGCACCGTTTTTTTATCAAGCGTATTTTCTATGGCAAACGATAACAGCCGCAAATTCAAACAGAATCAAATAATTTTTTGCATACATCCCTGAATTGTAGAGGTCTCAAGGACTTTCGATTTTGGTGAAGATCGGTTAAGGGGAAGGGGTAGTTTACCTGCAACCTTTTACGTTTTAACAAGAGTAAAGTACTTGCAAATTTATTTAACCTTTTTGAATCAATGGTAATTGTTAAAAATAAAATAATTTTGTTGCCAGGCAATAAAATTAAAATTTTTTAATTTTAATGTGATATAATATTTTTCATTTAATACGGCAATAAAAAGGCAGGTAAGACACAAACACACAATTCACGTTATTTCTGGCCTCACTCATGTTTATTTTCTTACGTTTGCACGCTTTTTAAATGGAAAGTGCCGAAACCCACACCAACATAACGCGTGCAAGCCGAAAAAATGGACATCAATTTGCTTACTGGCGAAGCTAGTAGTTAATGAATGGGTAGGCAAAAATCTTATCTTAAATTTTTTTTAAGGAATCACTAAAAGGACGGTGGGTCAAATCGGACGCTGAGGTAGAGTTTGCTGTAACCGAATGGTTCCACAAACAGCCGTAAGAATTTTACTTGCAGGGAATCTACAGGTTAGCGCAACAGTGGAACTCATGTCTTAATGTTATTGGAGACTTCTTTTAAAATCGTTGAATAAAAAATGCTTTACAGCTCTATACGTGTGTCTATTGAACAATCCTTGTATTAGTCATACACAATAATACAACTGATTGAACTTCAAATTTTTAAACTTGGTTAGTTTCTATATATATGTTTAATGTTACAAATAATTCAAATAACAATCTTGATCATCTGTTAGTTCAGCGGAATAACAGTGACACTTTTAATAACCGCATAAAATAAACACTTAGTAACAACACAGGCGCTTTAACTTAACTGTTTGGACCACAGAAGTGAGGCATGCCTCAACGCTCTATGTGTACAGCGCGGGACAATCCCCCCTCCCTACACTTCCCTATCACACCACTACATTGCTTACATACGATGTATACAAAAAACGCTGAGGCAAGTTCAGGTTGCCTCATTCGATTTAAACGAACTATGCCGAATCTCACCTGTCACCATCTAGCGGTCGCTCAATAAAGCACGTTTCGGTTTAATAAATTTGACAGTCACAGTAACAATGTATAATCTTTACGTTATGTAGTTCATACGTATTTATAATTTTT
This sequence comes from Magicicada septendecula, assembly GCA_034769895.1. Taxonomy (NCBI): domain Eukaryota; kingdom Metazoa; phylum Arthropoda; class Insecta; order Hemiptera; family Cicadidae; genus Magicicada; species Magicicada septendecula. Next base: position 453,214,623 of record CM068368.1, read on the forward strand.
ATTCTACAGAATTTGTTAGGGTAGGCATTGCCTCAATTGCCTCCATGTAACTTCGCCACTGATATATATGTGTACAACGTTATCGGCAACAAAGAAGTAGTTTTTGTTAAAATTCCTTCCCGGGATATTTGGCCGTAGTCCAATGTTTTCTACAAAACCAGACATTTCGGCAATGCCATCGACTTCCATCATCAGTGAAAATCGAGTGCGATAACGTGAGGTGGTATACGTTAGTGACCACAGTACTGTGGTTAAGGCTGAAGCAGTAAGTAGAAAGAAGTAGTTTCTATGGTAATATTTCATTTCGAAAATGATTTTAAATATAAATCTTAGAATATGGAAGTCATGTATGGTTCTCCATACCGATATTTTTCTTACGTTTGCACACTTTTTAAATGGAAAGTGCCGAAACCCACACCAACATAACGCGTGCAAGCCGAAAAAATGGACATCAATTTGCTTACTGGCGAAGCTAGTAGTTAATGAATGGGTAGGCAAGAAACTTATCTTAATTTTTTTAAAGAATCACTAAAAGGACGGTGGGTCAAATCGGACGCTGAGGTAGAGTTTGCTGTAACCGAATGGTTCCACAAACAGCCGTAAGAATTTTACTTGCAGGGAATCTACAGGTTAGCGCAACAGTGGAACTCATGTCTTAATGTTATTGGAGACTTCTTTTAAAATCGTTGAATAAAAAATGCTTTACAGCTCTATACGTGTGTCTATTGAACAATCCTTGTATTAGTCATACACAATAATACAACTGATTGAACTTCAAATTTTTAAACTTGGTTAGTTTCTATATATATGTTTAATGTTACAAATAATTCAAATAACAATCTTGATCATCTGTTAGTTCAGCGGAATAACAGTGACACTTTTAATAACCGCATAAAATAAACACTTAGAAACAACACAGGCGCTTTAACTTAACTGTTTGGACCACAGAAGTGAGGCATGCCTCAACGCTCTATGTGTACAGCGCGGGACAATCCCCCCCCTACACTTCCCTATCACACCACTACATTGCTTACATACGATGTATACAAAAAACGCTGAGGCAAGTTCAGGTTGCCTCATTCGCTTTAAACGAACTATGCCGAATCTCACCTGTCACCATTTAGCGGTCGCTCAATAAAGCACTTTTCGGTTTAATAAATTTGACAGTCACAGTAACAATGTATAATCTTTACGTTATGTAGTTCATACGTATTTATAATTTTTATTCTACAGAATTTGTTAGGGTAGGCATTGCCTCAATTGCCTCCATGTAACTTCGCCACTGATATATATGTGTACAACGTTATCGGCAACAAAGAAGTAGTTTTTGTTAAAATTCCTTCCCGGGATATTTGGCCGTAGTCCAATGTTTTCTACAAAACCAGACATTTCGGCAATGCCATCGACTTCCATCATCAGTGAAAATCGAGTGCGATAACGTGAGGTGGTATACGTTAGTGACCACAGTACTGTGGTTAAGGCTGAAGCAGTAAGTAGAAAGAAGTAGTTTCTATGGTAATATTTCATTTCGAAAATGATTTTAAATATAAATCTTAGAATATGGAAGTCATGTATGGTTCTCCATACCGATATTTTACTTCCATATTCCTTAAGGAATGGAAGTATGGTGATGGCAAAAAAAATCGTGTTCGAGATTATTGCAGATTCTGATTCTACTACACTCAAAACATGAAAAAAAGTCGTTTTCCGAAAAGTGTCTGTGTGTGTGTGTGTCTGTGTGTCTGTCTGTCTGTCTGTAGATTTTTTTTCTATGGCAAACGATAACTGCCGCAAATTCAAACAGAATCAAATAATTTTGTGCATGCAGCCCTGATTTGCAGAGTACTCGCGACCTATTGTTTTTGGTGAAGATCGGTTGAGGGAAAGGGGTAGTTTACCTGCAACGGTTTTTTGTTAGCAAGGGTAATTTTGTTTGTTTGGCAAACGATAACAGCCGCAAATTCAAACAGAATCAAATAATGTTTCGCATACAGGCCTGAATTGTAGAGTTCTCAAGATCTGTTGTTTTTGGTGAAGATCGGTTAAGGGAAAGGGGTAGTTTACCTGTAACGTTTTATGTTTTAACAAGGGTATTTCCTATGGCAAACGATAACAGCCGCAAATTCAAACAGAATCAAAAGATTATTTGCATACAGCCCTAAATTGTAGAGTTCTCAAGACCTATTGTTTTTGGTGAAGATCGGTTAAGGGAAAGGGGTAGTTTACCTACAAGGTTTTTTTAACAAGGGTATTTTCTATGGCAAACGATAACAGCCGCAAATTCAAACAGAATCAAATAATGTTTTGCATACGGCCCTGATTTGTAGAGTACTCAAGACCTATCGTTTTTGGTGAAGATCGGTTGAGGGGAAGCGGTAGTTTACCTGCAACGTTTTTTTATCAAGCGTATTTTCTATGCCAACGATAACTGCCGCAACTTCATACAGAATCAAATAATGTTTTGCATACGTCCCTGAATTGTAGAGGTCTCAAGGATTTTCGATTTTGGTGAAGATCAGTTAAGGGGAAGGGGTAGTTTACCTGCAACCTTTTACGTTTTAACAAGAGTAAAGTACTTGAAAATTTATTTAAACTTTTTCAAAGAATGGTAATTGTTAAAAATAAAATAATTTTGTTGCCAGGCAATAAAATTAAAATTTTTTCATTTTAATGTAAATCATGTATAAGAGAAAATATATCGCGCTTGGCAGGCGATATTAAGATTTAAATATAAATCGTAGAATATGGAAGTCATGTATGGTTCTCCATACCGATTTTTACTTCCATATTCCTTAAGGAATGGAAGTATGGTGATGGCAAAAAAAATCGTGTTCGAGATTATTGCAGATTCTGATTCTACTACACTCAAAACATGAAAAAAAGTCGTTTTCCGAAAAGTGTCTGTCTGTCTGTCTGTCTGTCTGTCTGTCTGTGTGTCTGTCTGTCTATAGATTTTTTTTCTATGGCAAACGATAACTGCCGCAAATTCAAACAGAATCAAATAATTTTTTGCACACAGCCCTGATTTGCAGAGTACTCGCGACCTATTGTTTTTGGTGAAGATCGGTTGAGGGAAAGGGGTAGTTTACCTGCAACGGTTTTTTTTTTGCAAGGGTAATTTTGTTTGTTTGGCAAACGATAACAGCCGCAAATTCAAACAGAATCAAATAATGTTTCGCATACAGCCCTGATTTGTAGAGTTCTCAAGATCTGCTGATTTTGGTGAAGATCGGTTAAGGGAAAGGGGTAGTTTACCTGTAACGTTTTATGTTTTAACAAGGGTATTTCCTATGGCAAACGATAACAGCCGCAAATTCAAACAGAATCAAAAGATTATTTGCATACAGCCCTAAATTGTAGAGTTCTCAAGACCTATTGTTTTTGGTGAAGTTCGGTTGAGGGAAAGGGGTAGTTTACCTGCAACGTTTTTTTAACAAGGGTATTTTCTATGGCAAACGATAACAGCCGCAAATTAAAACAGAATCAAATAATGTTTTGCATACAGCCCTGATTTGTAGAGTACTCAAGACCTATTGTTTTTGGTGAAGATCGGTTAAGGGAAAGGGGTAGTTTACCTGTAACGTTTTATGTTTTAACAAGGGTATTACCTATGGCAAACGATAACAGCCGCAAATTCAAACAGAATCAATAGATTATTTGCATACAGCCCTAAATTGTAGAGTTCTCAAGACCTATTGTTTTTGGTGAAGATCGGTTGAGGGAAAGGGGTAGTTTACCTGCAACGTTTTTTTAACAAGGGTATTTTCTATGGCAAACGATAACAGCCGCAAATTCAAACAGAATCAAATAATGTTTTGCATACAGCCGTGATTTGTAGAGTACTCAAGACCTATTGTTTTTGGTGAAGATCGGTTAAGGGGAAGGGGTAGTTTACCTGCAACGTTTTTTTATCAAGCGTATTTTCTATGGCAAACGATAACAGCCGCAAATTCAAACAGAATCAAATAATTTGTTGCATACGTCCCTGAATTGTAGAGGTCTCAATGACTTTCGATTTTGGTGAAGATCGGTTAAGGGGAAGGGGTAGTTTACCTGCAACCTTTTACGTTTTAACAAGAGTAAAGTACTTGAAAATTTATTTAAACTTTTTGAAACAATGGTAATTGTTAAAAATAAAATAATTTTGTTGCCAGGCAATACAATTATAATTTTTTCATTTTAATGTAATATAATATTTTTCATTTAATACAGCAATAAAGAGGCAGGTAAGACACAGCCTGGCTGTTTGGGTGAAAATGATTTTAAATATAAATCTTAGAATATGGAAGTCATGTATGGTTCTCCATACCGATATTTTCTATGGCAAACGATAACAGCCGCAAATTCAAACAGAATCAACTACTCTTTTGCATACAGCCCTGAATTGTAGACTTCTCAAGTCCTGGTTGTGTTGGTGAAGATCGGTTAAGGGAAAGGGGTAGTTTACCTGCAACATTTTATGTTTTAACCAGGGTAATTTTTTATATGACGAACGATAACTGCCTTAAATTCAAACAGAATCAACTAGGTTTTTGCATACCTTTTTGAACTAAATAGAACTCAAGGTCTGTTGATTTTGTTGAAGGTCGGTTAAGGGAAGGGGTAGTTTATCAGCAACGTTTTATGTTTTAAAAAGGGTAATTTTTTTTACGACGAACGATAACTGCCGAAAATTCAATGAGAATCAAATAATTTTTTGCACTCTTTCCTGAGTTGCAGAGAGCTCAAGGTCTATTGATTTTGGTGAAGATCGGTTAAGGGAAAGGGGTAGTTTACCTGCTATATTTTATGTTGTAACACAGAAATGTTTCCATGACGAACGATAACTGCCGCACAATCAAACAGAATCAAATACTTTTTGCATGCTTCCCTGAATTGTAGAGGACGGAAGGTCTATTGATTTTGGAGAAGATCGGTTAAGAGAAAGGTGTAGTTTACCTGAAACATTTTATGATTTAACAAGAGTAAAGTACTTAATTTTTATAAATAAAGTATCCTGATAAGAAGCTCATAGTAAACCACTGTAGAAACGTAGATGAAATATCTATAAATGAAGAGGTTAGGTGAACGGGGTGGGGGTAATTTTCTATTATTAAAAATTATAGTTGAAGGTGGAGGGGAGAATTTTTTATATGTGTACTACGTTATCGGCAACAAAGAAGTAGTTTTTTGTTAAAATTGCTTCCCGGGCTCTTTAGCCGTAGTCCAATTTTTTCCCCCCTCCCTACACTTCCCTATCACACCACTACATTGCTTACATACGATGTATACAAAAAACGCTGAGGCAAGTTCAGGTTGCCTCATTCGATTTAAACGAACTATGCCGAATCTCACCTGTCACCATCTAGCGGTCGCTCAATAAAGCACGTTTCGGTTTAATAAATTTGACAGTCACAGTAACAATGTATAATCTTTACGTTATGTAGTTCATACGTATTTATAATTTTTATTCTACAGAATTTGTTAGGGTAGGCATTGCCTCAATTGCCTCCATGTAACTTCGCCACTGATATATATGTGTACAACGTTATCGGCAACAAAGAAGTAGTTTTTGTTAAAATTCCTTCCCGGGATATTTGGCCGTAGTCCAATGTTTTCTACAAAACCAGACATTTCGGCAATGCCATCGACTTCCATCATCAGTGAAAATCGAGTGCGATAACGTGAGGTGGTATACGTTAGTGACCACAGTACTGTGGTTAATGCTGAAGCAATAAGTAGAAAGACGTAGTTTCTATGGAAATATTTCATTTCAAATATGATTTTAAATATAAATCTTAGAACATGGAAGTCATGTATGGTTCTCCATACCGATATTTTTCTATGGCAAACGATAACAGCCGCAAATTCAAACAGAATTAAATGATGTTTTGCATACAGGCCTGTATTTTAGAGTTCTCAATACTTATTGTTTTTGGTGAAGATTGGTTAAGGGAAAGGGGTAGTTTACCTGCAACGGTTTTTTATCAAGGGTAATTTTTACTTCCATATTCCTTAAGGAATGGAAGAATGGTGATGGCAAAAAAAATCGTGTTCGAGATTATTGCAGATTCTGATTCTACTACACTCAAAACATGAAAAAAAGTCGTTTTCCGAAAAGTGTCTGTGTGTGTGTCTGTCTGTCTGTCTGTCTGTCTGTCTGTCTGTCTGTCTGTCTGTCTGTCTGTCTGTCTGTCTGTCTGTCTGTGTGTGTGTCTGTCTGTGTGTCTGTAGATTTTTTTTCTATGGCAAACGATAACTGCCGCAAATTCAAACAGAATCAAATAATTTTTTGCATACAGCCCTGATTTGCAGAGTACTCGCGACCTATTGTTTTTGGTGAAGATCGGTTGAGGGAAAGGGGTAGTTTACCTGCAACGGTTTTTTTTTAGCAAGGGTAATTTTGTTTGTTTGGCAAACGATAACAGCCGCAAATTCAAACAGAATCAAATAATGTTTCGCATACAGCCCTGAATTGTAGAGTTCTCAAGATCTGTTGATTTTGGTGAAGATCGGTTAAGGGAAAGGGGTAGTTTACCTGTAACGTTTTATGTTTTAACAAGGGTATTTCCTATGGCAAACGATAACAGCCGCAAATTCAAACAGAATCAAAAGATTATTTGCATACAGCCCTAAATTGTAGAGTTCTCAAGACCTATTGTTTTTGGTGAAGATCGGTTGAGGGAAAGGGGTAGTTTACCTGCAACATTTTTTTAACAAGGGTATTTTCTATGGCAAACGATAACAGCCGCAAATTCAAACAGAATGAAATAATGTTTTGCAAACAGCCCTGATTTGTAGAGTACTCAAGACCTATTGTTTTTGGTGAAGGTCGGTTAAGGGGAAGGGGTAGTTTACCAGCAACGTTTTTTTATCAAGCGTATTTTTTATGGCAAACGATAACAGCCGCAAATTCACACAGAATCAAATAATTGTTTGCATACGTCCCTGAATTGTAGAGGTCTCAACGACTTTCGATTTTGGTGAAGATCGGTTAAGGGGAAGGGGTAGTTTACCTGCAACGTTTTTTTATCACGCGTATTTTTTATGGCAAACGATAACAGCCGCAAATTCAAACAGAATCAAATAATGTTTCGCATACAGCCCTGAATTGTAGCGTTCTCAAGATCTGTTGATTTTGGTGAAGGTCGGTTAAGGGGAAGGGGTAGTTTACCGGCAACGTTTTTTTATCAAGCGTATTTTCTATGGCAAACGATAACAGCCGCAAATTCAAACAGAATCAAATAATCGTTTGCATACGTCCCTGAATTGTAGAGGTCTCAATGACTTTCTATTTTGGTGAAGATCGGTTAAGGGGAAGGGGTAGTTTACCAGCAACGTTTTTTTATCAAGCGTATTTTCTATGGCAAACGATAACAGCCGCAAATTCAAACAGAATCAAATAATTTTTTGCATACCTCCCTGAATTGTAGAGGTCTCAATGACTTTCGATTTTGGTGAAGATCGGTTAAGGGGAAGGGGTAGTTTACCGGCAACCTTTTACGTTTTAACAAGAGTAAAGTACTTGAAAATTTATTTAAACTTTTTGAAACAATGGTAATTGTTAAAAATAAAATAATTTTGTTGCCAGGCAATAAAATTATAATTTTTTTAATTTTAATGTAATATAATATTTTTCATTTAATACTGCAATAAAAAGGCAGGTAAGACACAGCCTGGCTGTTTGGCTGAAAATGTTTTTAAATATAAATCTTAGAATATGGAAGTCATGTATGGTTCTCCATACCGATATTTTTCTATGGCAAACGATAACAGCCGCAAATTCAAACATAATCAAATAATTTTCTGCATACAGCCCTGGTTTGTAGAGTACTCAAGACGTACTGTTTTTGTTTAAGATCGGTTAAGGGAAAGGGGTAGTTTACCTACAACGTTTTTGTAACAAGGTTATTTTCTATGGCAAACGATAACAGCCGCAAATTCAAACATAATCAAATAATTTTTTGCATACAGCCCTGGTTTGTATAGTACTCAAGACCTATTGTTTTTGGTGAAGATCGGTTAAGGGGAAGGGGTAGTTTACCTGCAACGTTTGTTATAAAGCGTATTTTCTATGGCAAACGATAACTGCCGCAAATTCAAACAGAATCAAATAATTTTTTGCATACGTAAGTGAATTGTAGAGGACTCAAGTCCATTAGATTTTGGTGAAGATCGGTTAATGGGAAGGGGTAGTTTACCTACAACGTCTTTTTAACAAGGTTATTTTCTATGGCAAACGATAACAGCCGCAAATTCAAACATAATCAAATAATTTTCTGCATACAGCCCTGGTTTGTAGAGTACTCAAGACGTACTGTTTTTGTTTAAGATCGGTTAAGGGAAAGGGGTAGTTTACCTACAACGTTTTTTTAACAAGGTTATTTTCTATGGCAAACGATAACAGCCGCAAATTCAAACATAATCAAATAATGTTCTGCATACAGCCCTGGTTTGTAGAGTACTAAAGACCTATTGTTTTTGGTGAAGATCGGTTGAGGGGAAGGGGTAGTTTACCTGCAACGTTTGTTATAAAGCGTATTTTCTATGGCAAACGATAACTGCCGCAAATTCAAACAGAATCAAATAATTTTTTGCATACGTAAGTGAATTGTAGAGGACTCAAGTCCATTAGATTTTGGTGAAGATCGGTTAATGGGAAGGGGTAGTTTACCTGCAACATTTTACGTTTTAACAAGAGTAAAGTACTTGAAAATTCATTTAAACTTTTTCAAACAATGGTAATTGTTAAAAATAAAATAATTTTGTTGCCAGGCAATAAAATTATAATTTTTTCATTTTAAAGTAAATTATGTATATATTACAAAATATATCGTGCTTGGCAGGCAAGCATATTTCAGATTATAAGTCTTAGAATATGGAAGTCATGTATGGTTCTCCATACCGATATTTTATATGGTAAACGATAATAGCCGCAAATTCAAACAGAATCAAATAATGTTTTGCATACATCCCTGAATTGTAGAGTTCTCAAGTCCTATTGGTGTTGGTGAAGATCGGTTAAGGGAAAGGGGTAGTTTACCTGCAACATTTTGTTTTAACAAGGGTAATTTTACTTCCATATTCCTTAAGGAATGGAAGTATGGTGATGGCAAAAAAAATCGTGTTCGAGATTATTGCAGATTCTGATTCTACTACACTCAAAACATGAAAAAAAGTCGTTTTCCGAAAAGTGTCTGTGTGTCTGTCTGTCTGTGTGTCTGTCTGTCTGTGTGTCTGTCTGTCTGTAGATTTTTTTTCTATGGCAAACGATAACTGCCGCAAATTCAAACAGAATCAAATAATTTTTTGCATACAGCCCGGTTTTGCAGAGTTCTCGCGACCTATTGTTTTTGGTGAAGATCGGTTGAGGGAAAGGGGTAGTTTACCTGCAACGGTTTTTTTTTAGCAAGGGTAATTTTGTTTGTTTGGCAAACGATAACAGCCGCAAATTCAAACAGAATCAAATAATGTTTCGCATACAGCCCTGAATTGTAGAGTTCTCAAGACCTATTGTGTTTGGTGAAGATCGGTTAAGGGAAAGGGGTAGTTTACCTGTAACGTTTTATGTTTTAACAAGGGTATTTCCTATGGCAAACGATAACAGCCGCAAATTCAAACAGAATGAAAAGATTATTTGCATACAGCCCTAAATTGTAGAGTTCTCAAGACCTTTTGTTTTTGGTGAAGATCGGTTAAGGGAAAGGGGTAGTTTACCTACAACGTTTTTTTAACAAGGGTATTTTCTATGGCAAACGATAACAGCCGCAAATTCAAACAGAATCAAATAATTTTCTGCATACAGCCCTGATTTGTAGAGTACTCAAGACCTATTGTTTTTGGTGAAGATCGGTTGAGGGGAAGGGGTAGTTTACCAGCAACGTTTTTTATCATGCGTATTTTCTATGGCAAACGACAACTGCCGCAAATTCAAACAGAATCAAATAATTGTTTGCATACAGGCCTGATTTGTAGAGTACTCGCGACCTATTGTTTTTGGTGAAGATCGGTTGAGGGGAAGGGGTAGTTTACCTGCAACGGTTTTTTTATCAAGAGAAATTTTTTTTTTTGGCAAACGATAACAGCCGCAAATTCAAACAGAATCAAATAATGTTTCGCATACAGCCCTGAATTGTAGATTTCTCAAGACCTATTGTTTTTGGTGAAGATCGGTTGAGGGAAAGGGGTAGTTTACCTGCAACGTTTTTTTAACAAGGGTATTTTCTATGGCAAACGATAACAGCCGCAAATTCAAACAGAATCAAATAATGTTTTGCATACAGCCCTGATTTGTAGAGTACTCAAGACCTATTGTTTTTGGTGAATATCGGTTAAGGGGAAGGGGTAGTTTACCTGCAACGTTTTTTTATCAAGCGTATTTTCTATGGCAAACGATAACAGCCGCAAATTCAAACAGAATGAAATAATTTTTTGCATACGTCCCTGAATTGTAGAGGTCTCAATGACTTTCGATTTTGGTGAAGATCGGTTAAGGGGAAGGGGTAGTTTACCTGCAACCTTTTACGTTTTAACAAGAGTAAAGTACTTGAAAATTTATTTAAACTTTTTGAAACAATGGTAATTGTTAAAAATAAAATAATTTTGTTGCTAGGCAATAAAATTATAATTTTTTCATTTTAATGTAATATAATATTTTTCATTTAATACAGCAATAAAAAGGCAGGTAAGACACAGCCTGGCTGTTTGGCTGAAAATGATTTTAAATATAAATCTTAGAATATGGAAGTCATGTATGGTTCTCCATACCGATATTTTACTTCCATATTCCTTAAGGAATGGAAGTATGGTGATGGAAAAAAAATCGTGTTCGAGATTATTGCAGGTTCTGATTCTACTACACTCAAAACATGAAAAAAAGTCGTTTTCCGAAAAGTGTCTGTGTGTCTGTAGATTTTTTTTCTATGGCAAACGATAACTGCCGCAAATTCAAACAGAATCAAATAATTTTTTGCATGCAGCCCTGATTTGCAGAGTACTCGCGACCTATTGTTTTTGGTGAAGATCGGTTGAGGGAAAGGGGTAGTTTACCTGCAACGGTTTTTTTTTAGCAAGGGTAATTTTGTTTGTTTGGCAAACGATAACAGCCGCAAATTCAAACAGAATCAAATAATGTTTCGCATACAGCCCTGAATTGTAGAGTTCTCAAGATCTGTTGATTTTGGTGAAGATCGGTTAAGGGAAAGGGGTAGTTTACCTGTAACGTTTTATGTTTTAACAAGGGTATTTCCTATGGCAAACGATAACAGCCGCAAATTCAAACAGAATCAAAAAATTATTTGCATACAGCCCTAAATTGTAGAGTTCTCAAGACCTATTGTTTTTGGTGAAGTTCGGTTGAGGGAAAGGGGTAGTTTACCTGCAACGTTTTTTTAACAAGGGTATTTTCTATGGCAAACGATAACAGCCGCAAATTCAAACATAATCAAATAATGTTTTGCATACAGCCCTGATTTGTAGAGTACTCAAGACCTATTGTTTTTGGTGAAGATCGGTTAAGGGGAAGGGGTAGTTTACCTGCAACGTTTTTTTATCAAGCGTATTTTATATGGTAAACGATAACAGCCGCAAATTCAAACAGAATCAAATAATTTTTTGCATACGTCCCTGAATTGTAGAGGTCTCAATGACTTTCGATTTTGGTGAAGATCGGTTAAGGGGAAGGGGTAGTTTACCTGCAACATTTTGTTTTAACAAGGGTTTTTTTTCTATGACGAACGATAACAGCCGCAAATTCAAACAGAATCAAATAATTGTTTGCATGCAGGCCTGAATTGTAGAGTACCCAAGACCTGTCGTTTTTGGTGAAGATCGGTTAAGGAAAAGGGGTAGTTTACCTACAACAGTTTTTTATCAAGGGTAATTTTTACTTCCATATTCCTTAAGGAATGGAAGTATGGTGATGGCAAAAAAAATCGTGTTCGAGATTATTGCAGATTCTGATTCTACTACACTCAAAACATGAAAAAAAGTCGTTTTCCGAAAAGTGTCTGTGTGTCTGTCTGTCTGTCTGTCTGTCTGTCTGTCTGTCTGTCTGTCTGTCTGTAGATTTTTCTCTATGGCAAACGATAACTGCCGCAAATTCAAACAGAATCAAATAATTTTTTGCATGCAGCCCTGATTTGCAGAGTACTCGCGACCTATTGTTTTTGGTGAAGATCGGTTGAGGGAAAGGGGTAGTTTACCGGCAACAGTTTTTTTTTAGCAAGGGTAATTTTGTTTGTTTGGCAAACGATAACAGCCGCAAATTCAAACAGAATCAAATAATGTTTCGCATACAGCCCTGAATTGTAGAGTTCTCAAGATCTGTTGATTTTGGTGAAGATCGGTTAAGGGAAAGGGGTACTTTACCTGTAACGTTTTATGTTTTAACAAGGGTATTTCCTATGGCAAACGATAACAGCCGCAAATTCAAACAGAATCAAAAGATTATTTGCATACAACCCTAAGTTGTAGAGTTCTCAAGACCTATTGTTTTTGGTGAAGTTCGGTTGAGGGAAAGGGGTAGTTTACCTGCAACATTTTTTTAACAAGGGTATTTTCTATGGCAAACGATAACAGCCGCAAATTCAAACAGAATCAAATAATGTTTTGCATACAGCCCTGATTTGTAGAGTACTCAAGACCTATTGATTTTGGTGAAGATCGGTTAAGGGAAAGGGGTAGTTTACCTGTAACGTTTTATGTTTTAACAAGGGTATTTCCTATGGCAAACGATAACAGCCGCAAATTCAAACAGAATCAAAAGATTATTTGCATACAGCCCTAAATTGTAGAGTTCTCAAGACCTATTGTTTTTGGTGAAGTTCGGTTGAGGGAAAGGGGTAGTTTACCTGCAACATTTTTTTAACAAGGGTATTTTCTATGGCAAACGATAACAGCCGGAAATTCAAACAGAATCAAATAATGTTTTGCATACAGCCCTGATTTGTAGAGTACTCAAGACCTATTGTTTTTGGTGAAGATCGGTTAAGGGGAAGGGGTAGTTTACCTGCAACGTTTTTTTATCAAGCGTATTTTCTATGGCAAACGATAACAGCCGCAAATTCAAACAGAATCAAATTATGTTTTGCATACAGCCCTGGTTTGTAGAGTACTCAAGACCTATTGTTTTTGGTGAAGATCGGTTAAGGGTAAGGGGTAGTTTACCTGCAACGTTTTTTTATCAAGCGTATTTTCTATGGCAAACGATAACAGCCGCAAATTCAAACAGAATCAAATAATTTTTTGCATACGTCCCTGAATTGTAGAGGTCTCAATGACTTTCGATTTTGGTGAAGATCGGTTAAGGGGAAGGGGTAGTTTACCTGCAACCTTTTACGTTTTAACAAGAGTAAAGTACTTGAAAATTTATTTAAACTTTTTGAAACAATGGTAATTGTTAAAAATAAAATAATTTTGTTGCCAGGCAATAAAATTATAATTTTTTCATTTTAATGTAATATAATATTTTTCATTTAATACAGCAATAAAAAGGCAGGTAAGACACAGCCTGGCTGTTTGGCTGAAAATGATTTTAAATATAAATCTTAGAATATGGAAGTCATGTATGGTTCTCCATACCGATATTTTTTATATAGTAAACGATAACAGCCGCAAATTAAAACAGAATCAAATGATGTTTTGCATACAGCCCTGTATTGTAGAGTTCCCAATACATATTGGTATTGGTGAAGATCGGTCAAGGGAAAGGGGTAGTTTACCAGCAACATTTTATGTTTTAACAAGGGTAATTTTTTATGTGACGAACGATAACTGCCGTAAATTCAAACAGAATCAACTAGGTTTTTGCATACCTTTTTGAACTAAAGAGAACTCAAGGTCTGGTGATTTTGTTGAAGATCGGTTATGGGAAGGGGTAGTTTATCAGCAACGTTTTATGTTTTAAAAAGGGTAATTTTTTTATGACGAACGATAGCTGCCGAAAATTCAAAGAGAATCAATTAATTTTTTGTACCCTTTCCTGAGTTGCAGAGAGCTCAAGGTCTATTGATTTTGGTGAAGATCAATTTAGGGAAAGGGGTAGTTTACCTGCAACATTTTATGTTGTAACAAGAGAAATGTTTCCATGACGAACGATAACTGCCGCACATTCAAACAGAATCAAATATTTTTTTGCATCTTTCCCCGAATTGTAGAGGACGGAAGGTCTGTTGATTTTGGAGAAGATCGGTTAAGAGAAAGGGGTAGTTTACCTGAAACATTTTATGATTTAATTAAAGTAAAGTACTTAATTTTTATAAATAAAGTATCCTGATAAGAAGCTCATAGTAATCCACTGTAGAAACGTAGATGAAATATCTATAAATGAAGAGGTTAGGTGAACGGGGTGGGGGTAATTTTCTATTATTAAAAATTATAGTTGATGGTGGAGGGGAGAATTGTTTATATGTGTACTACGTTATCGGCAACAAAGAAGTAGTTTTTTGTTAAAATTGCTTCCCGGGCTCTTTAGCCGTAGTCCAATGTTTTCTGCAAAACCAGACTTTTCGGCAGTGCCATCGACTGCCATCATCGGTGAAAATCGAGTGCGAAAACGTGAGGTGGTATACGTTAGTGACCACAGTACTGTGGTTACTGCTGAAGCAATAAGTAGAAAGACGTAGTTTCTATGGAAATATTTCATTCCGAATATGATTTTAAATTTAAATCTTAGAACATGGAAGTCATGTATGGTTCTCCATACCGATATTTATATGACGAACGATAACTACCGCAAAGTCAAACAGAATCGACTACGTTTTTGCATACCTTTTTGAATTAAAGAGAACTCAAGGTCAGTTGATTTGGTTGAAGATCTGTTAAGGGAAAGGCGTAGTTTACCAGCAACTTTTTATGTTTTAAGAAGGGTAATTTTACTTCCATGTTCCTTAAGGAAATGGAAGTATGGTGATGGCAAAAAAAAATCGTGTTCGAGATTATTGCAGATTCTGATTGTACTACACTCAAAACATGAAAAAAAGTCGTTTTTCGGAATGTGTATGTGTGTGTGTGTGTGTCTGTGTGATTTTTTTTCTATGGCAAAAGATAACAGCCGCAAGTTCAAACAGAATCAAATGATTATTTGCATACAGCCGTAAATTGTAGAGTTCTCAAGACCTATTGATTTTGGTGAAGATCGGTTAAGGAAAAGGGGTAGTTTACCTGCTACGTTTTTTGTTTAAAAGGGTATTTTCTATGGCAAACGATAAGAGCCGCAAATTCAATCAGAATCAAATAATGTTTTCCATACTGCCCTGATCTGTAGAGTACTCAAGACCTCTTGATTTTGGTGAAGATCGGTTAAGGGAAAGGGGTAGTTTACCTGCAACGGTTTTTTTTAAGCAAGTTAATTTTTTTCTATGGCTAACGATAACAGCCGCAAATTGAAACAGAATCAAAAGATTATTTGCATACAGCCCTGATTTGTAGAGTACTCAAGACCTATTGTTTTTGGTGAAGATCGGTTAAGGGGAAGGGGTAGTTTACCTGCAACGTTTTTTTATCAAGCGTATTTTCTATGGCAAACGATAACAGCCGCAAATTCAAACAGAATCAAATTATGTTTTGCATACAGCCCTGGTTTGTAGAGTACTCAAGACCTATTGTTTTTGGTGAAGATCGGTTAAGGGTAAGGGGTAGTTTACCTGAAACGTTTTTTTATCAAGCGTATTTTCTATGGCAAACGATAACAGCCGCAAATTCAAACAGAATCAAATAATTTTTTGCATACGTCCCTGAATTGTAGAGGTCTCAATGACTTTCGATTTTGGTGAAGATCGGTTAAGGGGAAGGGGTAGTTTACCTGCAACCTTTTACGTTTTAACAAGAGTAAAGTACTTGAAAATTTATTTAAACTTTTTGAAACAATGGTAATTGTTAAAAATAAAATAATTTTGTTGCCAGGCAATAAAATTATAATTTTTTCATTTTAATGTAATATAATATTTTTCATTTAATACAGCAATAAAAAGGCAGGTAAGACACAGCCTGGCTGTTTGGCTGAAAATGATTTTAAATATAAATCTTAGAATATGGAAGTCATGTATGGTTCTCCATACCGATATTTTTTATATAGTAAACGATAACAGCCGCAAATTAAAACAGAATCAAATGATGTTTTGCATACAGCCCTGTATTGTAGAGTTCCCAATACCTATTGGTATTGGTGAAGATCGGTCAAGGGAAAGGGGTAGTTTACCAGCAACATTTTATGTTTTAACAAGGGTAATTTTTTATGTGACGAACGATAACTGCCGTAAATTCAAACAGAATCAACTAGGTTTTTGCATACCTTTTTGAACTAAAGAGAACTCAAGGTCTGGTGATTTTGTTGAAGATCGGTTATGGGAAGGGGTAGTTTATCAGCAACGTTTTATGTTTTAAAAAGGGTAATTTTTTTATGACGAACGATAACTGCCGAAAATTCAAAGAGAATCAATTAATTTTTTGTACCCTTTCCTGAGTTGCAGAGAGCTCAAGGTCTATTGATTTTGGTGAAGATCAATTTAGGGAAAGGGGTAGTTTACCTGCAACATTTTATGTTGTAACAAGAGAAATGTTTCCATGACGAACGATAACTGCCGCACATTCAAACAGAATCAAATATTTTTTTGCATCTTTCCCCGAATTGTAGAGGACGGAAGGTCTGTTGATTTTGGAGAAGATCGGTTAAGAGAAAGGGGTAGTTTACCTGAAACATTTTATGATTTAATTAAAGTAAAGTACTTAATTTTTATAAATAAAGTATCCTGATAAGAAGCTCATAGTAATCCACTGTAGAAACGTAGATGAAATATCTATAAATGAAGAGGTTAGGTGAACGGGGTGGGGGTAATTTTCTATTATTAAAAATTATAGTTGATGGTGGAGGGGAGAATTGTTTATATGTGTACTACGTTATCGGCAACAAAGAAGTAGTTTTTTGTTAAAATTGCTTCCCGGGCTCTTTAGCCGTAGTCCAATGTTTTCTGCAAAACCAGACTTTTCGGCAGTGCCATCGACTGCCATCATCGGTGAAAATCGAGTGCGAAAACGTGAGGTGGTATACGTTAGTGACCACAGTACTGTGGTTACTGCTGAAGCAATAAGTAGAAAGACGTAGTTTCTATGGAAATATTTCATTCCGAATATGATTTTAAATTTAAATCTTAGAACATGGAAGTCATGTATGGTTCTCCATACCGATATTTATATGACGAACGATAACTACCGCAAAGTCAAACAGAATCGACTACGTTTTTGCATACCTTTTTGAATTAAAGAGAACTCAAGGTCAGTTGATTTTGTTGAAGATCTGTTAAGGGAAAGGCGTAGTTTACCAGCAACTTTTTATGTTTTAAGAAGGGTAATTTTACTTCCATGTTCCTTAAGGAAATGGAAGTATGGTGATGGCAAAAAAAAATCGTGTTCGAGATTATTGCAGATTCTGATTGTACTACACTCAAAACATGAAAAAAAGTCGTTTTTCGGAATGTGTATGTGTGTGTGTGTGTGTCTGTGTGATTTTTTTTCTATGGCAAAAGATAACAGCCGCAAGTTCAAACAGAATCAAATGATTATTTGCATACAGCCGTAAATTGTAGAGTTCTCAAGACCTATTGATTTTGGTGAAGATCGGTTAAGGAAAAGGGGTAGTTTACCTGCTACGTTTTTTGTTTAAAAGGGTATTTTCTATGGCAAACGATAAGAGCCGCAAATTCAATCAGAATCAAATAATGTTTTCCATACTGCCCTGATCTGTAGAGTACTCAAGACCTCTTGATTTTGGTGAAGATCGGTTAAGGGAAAGGGGTAGTTTACCTGCAACGGTTTTTTTTAAGCAAGTTAATTTTTTTCTATGGCTAACGATAACAGCCGCAAATTGAAACAGAATCAAAAGATTATTTGCATACAGCCCTGATTTGTAGAGTACTCAAGACCTATTGTTTTTGGTGAAGATCGGTTAAGGGGAAGGGGTAGTTTACCTGCAACGTTTTTTTATCAAGCGTATTTTCTATGGCAAACGATAGCAGCCGCAAATTCAAACAGAATCAAATAATTTTTTGCATACGTCCCTGAATTGTAGAGGTCTCAATGACTTTCGATTTTGGTGAAGATCGGTTAAGGGGAAGGGGTAGTTTACCAGCAACCTTTTACGTTTTAACAAGAGTAAAGTACTTGAAAATTTATTTAAACTTTTTGAAACAATGGTAATTGTTAAAAATAAAATAATTTTGTTGCCAGGCAATAAAATTATAATTTTTTCATTTTAATGTAATATAATATTTTTCATTTAATACAGCAATAAAAAGGCAGGTAAGACACAGCCTGTTTAGGGTAGGCATTGCCTCAATTGCCTCCATGTAACTTCGCCACTGATATATATGTGTACAACGTTATCGGCAACAAAGAAGTAGTTTTTGTTAAAATTCCTTCCCGGGATATTTGGCCGTAGTCCAATGTTTTCTACAAAACCAGACATTTCGGCAATGCCATCGACTTACATCATCAGTGAAAATCGAGTGCGATAACGTGAGGTGGTATACGTTAGTGACCACAGTACTGTGGTTAAGGCTGAAGCAGTAAGTAGAAAGAAGTAGTTTCTATGGTAATATTTCATTTCGAAAATGATTTTAAATATAAATCTTAGAAGATGGAAGTCATGTATGGTTCTCCATACCGATATTTTACATATGTGCCTGAGCTATAGAGAACTCAATGTCTGTTGATTTTGGTGAAGATCGGTTACGGGGAAAGGGCAGTTTACCTGAAACATTTTTTGTTGTAACATGAGTAAAGTACTTAATTTTGATAAAGTATCCTGATAAGATCTTAATAATCCACTGTAGAAACGTAGATGAAATATCTATAAATGAAGAGGCTAGTTGAACGGGCTGGGGGTAATTTTCTATAAATCAAAATTATAGTTGAAGGGGGAGGGGATAATTTTTTTTTATATCTGTTCTACTTTATTGGCAACAAAGAAGTATTTTTTTGTTAAAATTCCTTCCCTGGCTGTTTGGCTGAAAATGATTTTAAATATAAATCTTAGAATATGGAAGTCATGTATGGTTCTCCATACCGATATTTTACTTCCATGTTCCTTAAGGAAATGGAAGTATGGTGATGGCAAAAAAAATCGTGTTCGAGTTTATTGCAGATTCTGATTGTAGTACACTCAAAAACATGAAAAAAAGTCGTTTTTCGAAAAGTGTGTGTGTGTGTGTGTGTGTGTGTGTGTGTGTGTGTGTGTGTGTGTGTGTGTGTGTGTGTGTGTGTGTGTGTGTGTGTGTGTGTAGATTTTTTTTCTATGGCAAACGATAACAGCCGCAAATTCAAACAGAATCAAATAATTGTTTGCGTACAGCCCTGATTTGTAGAGTACTCGCGACGTATTGTTTTTGGTGAAGATCGGTTGAGGGAAAGGGGTAGTTTACCTGCAACGGTTTTTTTTTATCAAGGGTAATTTTGTTTGTTTGGCAAACGATAACAGCCGCAAATTCAAACAGAATCAAATAATGTTTCGCATACGACCCTGAATTGTAGAGTTCTCACGATCTGTTGATTTTGGTAAAGATCGGTTAAGGGAAAGGGGTAGTTTACCAGCACCGTTTTATGTTTTAAAAGAGTATTTTCTATGGCAAATATAAGAGCCGCAAATTCAAACAGAATCAAATACGTTTTTTGTATACAGCCCTGTTTTGTTGTCGACTAAAGACCTATTGTTTTTGGTGAAGATCGGTTAAGGAAAAGGGGTAGTTTACCTGACACGTTTTTTGTTTTATCAAGGGTATTTTATATGGCAAACGATAACAGCCGCAAATTCAAACAGAATCATATAATATTTTGCATACAGCCCTGAAATGCAACGTTCTCAAGACCTGTTGGTTTTGGTGAAGATCGGTTAAGGGAATAGAGTTGTTTACCAGCAAAAATTTAAGTTTTATCAAGGGTAATTTTTTTTTTTGATGAACGATAACTGCCGTACATTAAAACAGAATCAACTACTCTTCTGCATACCTTTTTGAATTATACAGAACTCAAGGTCTGTTGATTTCGTTGAAGATCGGTTAAGGGAAAGGGGTAGTTTACCTACAACTGTTTTTTATCAAGGGTAATTTTTTTTATATAGTAAACGATAACAGCCGCAAATTCAAACAGAATCAAATGATGTTTTGCATACAGCCCTGTATTGTAGAGTTCCCAATACCTATTGGTGTTGGTGAATATCGGTTAAGGGAAAGGGGTATTTTACCAGCAACATTTTATGTTTTAACAAGGGTAATTTTTTATATGACGAACGATAACTGCCGTAAATTCAAACAGAATCAACTAGGTTTTTGCATACCTTTTTGAACTAAAGAGAACTCAAGGTCTGTTGATTTTGTTGAAGATCGGTTAAGGGAAGGGGTAGTTTATCAGCAACGTTTTATGTTTTATAAAGGGTAATTTTTAATGACGAACGATAACTGCTGAAAATTCAAAGAGAATCAAATAATTTTTTGCACCCTTTCCTGAGTTGCAGAGAGCTCAAGGTCTATTGATTTTGGTGAAGATCAGTTTAGGGAAAGGGGTAGTTTACCTGCAACATTTTATGTTGTAACAAGAGAAATGTTTCCATGACGAACGATAACTGCCACACATTCAAACAGAATCAAATATTTTTTTGCATGCTTCCCCGAATTGTAGAGCACGTAAGGTCTGTTGATTTTGGAGAAGATCGGTTAAGAGAAAGGGGTAGTTTACCTAAAACATTTTATGATTTAAAAAGAGTAAAGTACTTAATTTTTATAAATAAAGTATCCTGATAAGAAGCTCATAGTAATCCACTGTAGAAACGTAGATGAAATATCTATAAATGAAGAGGTTAGGTGAACGGGGTGGGGGTAATTTTCTATTATTAAAAATTATAGTTGAAGGTGGAGGGGAGAATTTTTTATATGTGTACTACGTTATCGGCAACAAAGAAGTAGTTTTTTGTTAAAATTGCTTCCCGGGCTCTTTAGCCGTAGTCCAATTTTTTCTACAAAACCAGACTTTTCGGCAGTGCCATCGACTGTCATCAACGGTGAAAATCGAGTGCGAAAACGTGAGGTGGTATAGCGTTAGTGACCACAGTACTGTGGTTAATGCTGAAGCAATATGTAGAAAGACGTAGTTTCTATGGAAATATTTCATTTCAAATATGATTTTAAATATAAATCTTAGAACATGGAAGTCATGTATGGTTCTCCATACCGATATTTTATATAGTAAACGATAACAGCCGCAAATTAAAACAGAATCAAATGATGTTTTGCATACAGGCCTGTATATTAGAGTTCTCAATACTTATTGTTTTTGGTGAAGATCGGTTAAGGGAAAGGGGTAGTTTACCTGCAACGGTTTTTTATCAAGGGTAATTTTTTATATGGTAAACGATAATAGCCGCAAATTCAAACAGAATCAAATAATGTTTTGCATACATCCCTGAATTGTAGAGTTCTCAAGTCCTATTGGTGTTGGTGAAGATCGGTTAAGGGGAGGGGTAGTTTACCTGCAACATTTTGATTTAACAAGGGTAATTTTTTACTTCCATGTTCCTTAAGGAAATGGAAGTATGGTGATGGCAAAAAAAATCGTGTTCGAGATTATTGCAGATTCTGATTGTACTACACTCAAAAACATGAAAAAAAGTCGTTTTTCGAACAGTGTGTGTGTGTGTGTGTGTGTCTGTAGATTTTTTTTCTATGGCAAACGATAACAGCCGCAAATTCAAACAGAATCAAACAATTGTTTGCGTACAGCCCTGATTTGTAGAGTACTCGCGACCTATTGTTTTTGGTGAAGATCGGTTGAGGGAAAGGGGTAGTTTACCTGCAATGGTTTTTTTTTGTCAAGGGTAATTTTGTTTGTTTGGCAAACGATAACAGCCGCAAATTCAAACAGAATCAAATAATGTTTCGCATACGTCCCTGAATTGCGGAGTTCTCACGATCTGTTGATTTTGGTAAAGATCGGTTAAGGGAAAGGGGTAGTTTACCAGCACCGTTTTATGTTTTAACAAGGGTATTTTCTATGGCAAACGATAACAGCCGCAAATACAAACATAATCAAATAATGTTTTGCACACTGCCCTGAATTGTAGAGTTCTCAAGATCTTTTGTTTTTGGTGAAGATCGGTTAAGGGAAAGGGGTAGTTTACCTGCAACGTTTTATGTTTTAAAAGGGTATTTTCTATGGCAAACGATAAGAGCCGCAAATTCAAGCAATCAAATAAGTTTTTGTATACAGCCCTGATTTCTTAAGTACTAAAGACCTATTGTTTTTGGTGAAGATCGTTTAAGGGAAAGGGGTAGTTTACCTGCCACGTTTTTTGTTTTATCAAGGGTATTTTGTATGGCAAACGATAACAGCCGCAAATTCACACAAAATCATATAATATTTTGCATACAATCCTCAATGGTAGAGTTCTCAAGACCTGTCGTTTTTGGTGAAGATCGGTTAAGGGAAAGGGGTAGTTTACCGGCAACGGTTTTTTATCAAGGGTAATTTTTTTTCTATGGTAAACGATAACAGCCGCAAATTCAAACAGAATCAAATGATGTTTTGCATACAGCCCTGTATTGTAGAGTTCTCACGATCTGTTGATTTTGGTAAAGATCGGTTAAGGGAAAGGGGTAGTTTACCTGCAACGTTTTAAGTTTTAAAAGAGTATTTTCTATGGCAAACGATAAGAGCCGCAAATTCAAACAGAATCAAATACGTTTTTTGTATACAGCCCTGTTTTGTTGACGACTAAAGACCTATTGTTTTTGGTGAAGATCGGTTAAGGAAAAGGGGTAGTTTACCTAACACGTTTTTTGTTTTATCAAGGGTATTTTACATGGCAAACGATAACAGCCGCAAATTCAAACAGAATCATATAATATTTTGCATACAGCCCTGAAATGCAAAGTTCTCAAGACGTGTTGGTTTTGGTGAAGATCGGTTAAGGGAATAGGGTTTTTTACCAGCAACATTTTATGTTTTATCAAGGGTAATTTTTTTTTTGACGAACGATAACAGCCGCAAATTCAAACAGAATCAAATAATTGTTTGCATGCAGGTCTGAATTGTAGAGTACCCAAGACCTGTCGTTTTTGGTGAAGATCGGATAAGGGAAAGGGGTAGTTTACCTACAACTGTTTTTTATCAAGGGTAATTTTTTTTATATAGTAAACGATAACAGCCGCAAATTCAAACAGAATCAAGTGATGTTTTGCATACAGCCCTGTATTGTAGAGTTCCCAATACCTATTGGTGTTGGTGAAGATCGGTTAATGGAAAGGGGTATTTTACCAGCAACATTTTATGTTTTAACAGGGGTAATTTTTTATATGACCAACGATAACTGCCGTAAATTCAAACAGAATCAACTAGGTTTTTGCATACCTTTTTGAACTAAAGAGAACTCAAGGTCTGTTGATTTTGTTGAAGATCGGTTAAGGGAAGGGGTAGTTTATCAGCAACGTTTTATGTTTTAAAAAGGGTAATTTTTTTATGACGAACGATAACTGCTGAAAATTCAAAGAGAATCAAATAATTTTTTGCACCCTTTCCTGAGTTGCAGAGAGCTCAAGGTCTATTGATTTTGGTGAAGATCAGTTTAGGGAAAGGGGTAGTTTACCTGCAACATTTTATGTTGTAACAAGAGAAATGTTTCCATGACGAACGATAACTGCCACACATTCAAACAGAATCAAATATTTTTTTGCATGCTTCCCCGAATTGTAGAGCACGTAAGGTCTGTTGATTTTGGAGAAGATCGGTTAAGAGAAAGGGGTAGTTTACCTAAAACATTTTATGATTTAAAAAGAGTAAAGTACTTAATTTTTATAAATAAAGTATCCTGATAAGAAGCTCATAGTAATCCACTGTAGAAACGTAGATGAAATATCTATAAATGAAGAGGTTAGGTGAACGGGGTGGAGGTAATTTTCTATTATTAAAAATTATAGTTGATGGTGGAGGGGAGAATTTTTTATATGTGTACTACGTTATCGGCAACAAAGAAGTGGTTTTTTGTTAAAATTGCTTCCCGGGCTCTTTAGCCGTAGTCCAATGTTTTCTGCAAAACCAGACTTTTCGGCAGTGCCATCGACTGCCATCATCGGTGAAAATCGAGTGCGAAAACGTGAGGTGGTATACGTTAGTGACCACAGTACTGTGGTTAATGCTGAAGCAATAAGTAGAAAGACGTAGTTTCTATGGAAATATTTCATTTCGAATATGATTTTAAATATAAATCTTAGAACATGGAAGCCATGTATGGTTCTCCATACCGATATTTATATGACGAACGATAACTGCCGCAAAGTCAAACAGAATCGACTACGTTTTTGCATACCTTTTTGAATTAAAGAGAACTGAAGGTCAGTTGATTTTGTTGAAGATCTGTTAAGGGAAAGGCGTAGTTTACCAGCAACTTTTTATGTTTTAAGAAGGGTAATTTTACTTCCACGTTCCTTAAGGAAATGGAAGTATGGTGATGGCAAAAAAAATCGTGTTCGAGATTATTGCAGATTCTGATTGTAGTACACTCAAAACATGAAAAAAGTCGTTTTTCGAAAAGTGTGTGTGTGTGTGTCTGTCTGTAGATTTTTTTTCTATGGCAAACGATAACAGCCGCAAATTCAAACAGAATCAAATAATTTTTTGCATACGTCCCTGAATTGTAGAGGTCTCAATGACTTTCGATTTTGGTGAAGATCGGTTAAGGGGAAGGGGTAGTTTACCTGCAACCTTTTACGTTTTAACAAGAGTAAAGTACTTGAAAATTTATTTAAACTTTTTGAAACAATGGTAATTGTTAAAAATAAAATAATTTTGTTGCCAGGCAATAAAATTATAATTTTTTCATTTTAATGTAATATAATATTTTTCATTTAATACAGCAATAAAAAGGCAGGTAAGACACAGCCTGGCTGTTTGGCTGAAAATGATTTTAAATATAAATCTTAGAATATGGAAGTCATGTATGGTTCTCCATACCGATATTTTTACTTCCATATTCCTTAAGGAATGGAAGTATGGTGATGGCAAAAAAAATCGTGTTCTAGATTATTGCAGATTCTGGTTCTACTACACTCAAAACATGAAAAAAGTCGTTTTCCGAAAAGTGTCTGTGTGTCTGTGTGTCTGTAGATTTTTTTTCTATGGCAAACGATAACTGCCGCAAATTCAAACAGAATCAAATAATTTTTTGCATGCAGCCCTGATTTGCAGAGTACTCGCGGCCTATTGTTTTTGGTGAAGATCGGTTGAGGGAAAGGGGTAGTTTACCTGCAACGGTTTTTTTTTTAGCAAGGGTAATTTTGTTTGTTTGGCAAACGATAACAGCCGCAAATTCAAACTGAATCAAATAATGTTTCGCACACAGCCCTGAATTGTAGAGTTCTCAAGATCTGTTGGTTTTGGTGAAGATCGGTTAAGGGAAAGGGGTAGTGTACCTGTAACGTTTTATGTTTTAACAAGGGTATTTCCTATGGCAAACGATAACAGCCGCAAATTCAAACAGAATCAAAAAATTATTTGCATACAGCCCTAAATTGTAGAGTTCTCAAGACCTATTGTTTTTGGTGAAGTTCGGTTGAGGGAAAGGGGTAGTTTACAAGCAACGTTTTTTTAACAAGGGTATTTTCTATGGCAAACGATAACAGCCGCAAATTCAAACATAATCAAATAATGTTTTGCATACAGCCCTGATTTGTAGAGTACTCAAGACCTATTCTTTTTGGTGAAGATCGGTTAAGGGAAAGGGGTAGTTTACCTGTAACGTTTTATGTTTTAACAAGGGTATTTCCTATGGCAAACGATAACAGCCGCAAATTCAAACAGAATCAAAAGATTATTTGCATGCAGCCCTAAATTGTAGAGTTCTCAAGACCTATTGTTTTTGGTGAAGATCGGTTGAGGGAAAGGGGTAGTTTACCTGCAACGTTTTTTTAACAAGGGTATTTTTTATGGCAAACGATAACAGCCGCAAATTCAAACAGAATCAAATAATGTTTTGCATACAGCCCTGATTTGTAGAGTACTCAAGACCTATTGTTTTTGGTGAAGATCGGTTAAGGGGAAGGGGTAGTTTACCTGCAACGTTTTTTTATCAAGCGTATTTTATATGGCAAACGATAACAGCCGCAAATTCAAACAGAATCAAATAATTTTTTGCATACGTCCCTGAATTGTAGAGGTCTCAATGACTTTCGATTTTGGTGAAGATCGGTTAAGGGGAAGGGGTAGTTTACCTGCAACATTTTGTTTTAACAAGGGTTTTTTTTCTATGACGAACGATAACAGCCGCAAATTCAAACAGAATCAAATAATTATTGTTTGCATGCAGGCCTGAATTGTAGAGTACCCAAGACCTGTCGTTTTTGGTGAAGATCGGTTAAGGAAAAGGGGTAGTTTACCTACAACAGTTTTTTATCAAGGGTAATTTTTTTTATATAGTAAACGATAACAGCCGCAAATTAAAACAGAATCAAATGATGTTTTGCATACAGCCCTGTATTGTAGAGTTCCCAATACCTATTGGTATTGGTGAAGATCGGTCAAGGGAAAGGGGTAGTTTACCAGCAACATTTTATGTTTTAACAAGGGTAATTTTTTATGTGACGAACGATAACTGCCGTAAATTCAAACAGAATCAACTAGGTTTTTGCATACCTTTTTGAACTAAAGAGAACTCAAGGTCTGGTGATTTTGTTGAAGATCGGTTATGGGAAGGGGTAGTTTATCAGCAACGTTTTATGTTTTAAAAAGGGTAATTTTTTTATGACGAACGATAACTGCCGAAAATTCAAAGAGAATCAATTAATTTTTTGTACCCTTTCCTGAGTTGCAGAGAGCTCAAGGTCTATTGATTTTGGTGAAGATCAATTTAGGGAAAGGGGTAGTTTACCTGCAACATTTTATGTTGTAACAAGAGAAATGTTTCCATGACGAACGATAACTGCCGCACATTCAAACAGAATCAAATATTTTTTTGCATCTTTCCCCGAATTGTAGAGGACGGAAGGTCTGTTGATTTTGGAGAAGATCGGTTAAGAGAAAGGGGTAGTTTACCTGAAACATTTTATGATTTAATTAAAGTAAAGTACTTAATTTTTATAAATAAAGTATCCTGATAAGAAGCTCATAGTAATCCACTGTAGAAACGTAGATGAAATATCTATAAATGAAGAGGTTAGGTGAACGGGGTGGGGGTAATTTTCTATTATTAAAAATTATAGTTGGTGGTGGAGGGGAGAATTGTTTATATGTGTACTACGTTATCGGCAACAAAGAAGTAGTTTTTTGTTAAAATTGCTTCCCGGGCTCTTTAGCCGTAGTCCAATGTTTTCTGCAAAACCAGACTTTTCGGCAGTGCCATCGACTGCCATCATCGGTGAAAATCGAGTGCGAAAACGTGAGGTGGTATACGTTAGTGACCACAGTACTGTGGTTACTGCTGAAGCAATAAGTAGAAAGACGTAGTTTCTATGGAAATATTTCATTCCGAATATGATTTTAAATTTAAATCTTAGAACATGGAAGTCATGTATGGTTCTCCATACCGATATTTATATGACGAACGATAACTGCCGCAAAGTCAAACAGAATCGACTACGTTTTTGCATACCTTTTTGAATTAAAGAGAACTCAAGGTCAGTTGATTTTGTTGAAGATCTGTTAAGGGAAAGGCGTAGTTTACCAGCAACTTTTTATGTTTTAAGAAGGGTAATTTTACTTCCATGTTCCTTAAGGAAATGGAAGTATGGTGATGGCAAAAAAAAATCGTGTTCGAGATTATTGCAGATTCTGATTGTACTACACTCAAAACATGAAAAAAAGTCGTTTTTCGGAATGTGTATGTGTGGGTGTGTGTGTCTGTGTGATTTTTTTTCTATGGCAAAAGATAACAGCCGCAAATTCAAACAGAATCAAATGATTATTTGCATACAGCCGTAAATTGTAGAGTTCTCAAGACCTATTGATTTTGGTGAAGATCGGTTAAGGAAAAGGGGTAGTTTACCTGCTACGTTTTTTGTTTAAAAGGGTATTTTCTATGGCAAACGATAAGAGCCGCAAATTCAATCAGAATCAAATAATGTTTTCCATACTGCCCTGATCTGTAGAGTACTCAAGACCTCTTGATTTTGGTGAAGGTCGGTTAAGGGAAAGGGGTAGTTTACTTGCAACGGTTTTGTTTTAAGCAAGTTAATTTTTTTCTATGGCTAACGATAACAGCCGCAAATTCAAACAGAATCAAAAGATTATTTGCATACAGCCCTAAATTGTAGAGTTCTCAAGACCTATTGTTTTTGGTGAAGATCGGTTGAGGGAAAGGGGTAGTTTACCTGCAACGTTTTTTTAACAAGGGTATTTTCTATGGCAAACGATAACAGCCGCAAATTCAAACAGAATCAAATAATGTTTTGCATACAGCCCTGATTTGTAGAGTACTCAGGACCTATTGTTTTTGGTGAAGATCGGTTAAGGGGAAGGGGTAGTTTACCTGCAACGTTTTTTTATCAAGCGTATTTTCTATGGCAAACGATAGCAGCCGCAAATTCAAACAGAATCAAATAATTTTTTGCATACGTCCCGGAATTGTAGAGTTCTCAATGACTTTCGATTTTGGTGAAGATCGGTTAAGGGGAAGGGGTAGTTTACCTGCAACCTTTTACGTTTTAACAAGAGTAAAGTACTTGAAAATTTATTTAAACTTTTTGAAACAATGGTAATTGTTAAAAATAAAATAATTTTGTTGCCAGGCAATAAAATTATAATTTTTTCATTTTAATGTAATATAATATTTTTCATTTAATACAGCAATAAGAAGGCAGGTAAGACACAGCCTGTTTAGGGTAGGCATTGCCTCAATTGCCTCCATGTAACTTCGCCACTGATATATATGTGCACAACGTTATCGGCAACAAAGAAGTAGTTTTTGTTAAAATTCCTTCCCGGGATATTTGGCCGTAGTCCAATGTTTTCTACAAAACCAGACATTTCGGCAATGCCATCGACTTACATCATCAGTGAAAATCGAGTGCGATAACGTGAGGTGGTATACGTTAGTGACCACAGTACTGTGGTTAAGGCTGAAGCAGTAAGTAGAAAGAAGTAGTTTCTATGGTAATATTTCATTTCGAAAATGATTTTAAATATAAATCTTAGAATATGGAAGTCATGTTGGTTCTCCATACCGATATTTTACATATGTGCCTGAGCTATAGAGAACTCAATGTCTGTTGATTTTGGTGAAGATCGGTTACGGGGAAAGGGCAGTTTACCTGAAACATTTTTTGTTGTAACATGAGTAAAGTACTTAATTTTGATAAAGTATCCTGATAAGATCTTAATAATCCACTGTAGAAACGTAGATGAAATATCTATAAATGAAGAGGCTAGTTGAACGGGCTGGGGGTAATTTTCTATAAATCAAAATTATAGTTGAAGGGGGAGGGGATAATTTTTTTTTATATCTGTACTACGTTATTGGCAACAAAGAAGTATTTTTTTGTTAAAATTCCTTCCCTGGCTGTTTGGCTGAAAATGATTTTAAATATAAATCTTAGAATATGGAAGTCATGTATGGTTCTCCATACCGATATTTTACTTCCATGTTCCTTAAGGAAATGGAAGTATGGTGATGGCAAAAAAAATCGTGTTCGAGTTTATTGCAGATTCTGATTGTACTACACTCAAAAACATGAAAAAAAGTCGTTTTTCGAAAAGTGTGTGTGTGTGTGTGTGGGTGTGTGTGTGTGTGTGTGTGTGTGTGTGTGTGTGTGTGTGTGTCTGTAGATTTTTTTTCTATGGCAAACGATAACAGCCGCAAATTCAAACAGAATCAAATAATTGTTTGCGTACAGCCCTGATTTGTAGAGTACTCGCGACGTATTGTTTTTGGTGAAGATCGGTTGAGGGAAAGGGGTAGTTTACCTGCAACGGTTTTTTTTTATCAAGGGTAATTTTGTTTGTTTGGCAAACGATAACAGCCGCAAATTCAAACAGAATCAAATAATGTTTCGCATACGACCCTGAATTGTAGAGTTCTCACGATCTGTTGATTTTGGTAAAGATCGGTTAAGGGAAAGGGGTAGTTTACCAGCACCGTTTTATGTTTTAAAAGAGTATTTTCTATGGCAAATATAAGAGCCGCAAATTCAAACAGAATCAAATACGTTTTTTGTATACAGCCCTGTTTTGTTGACGACTAAAGACCTATTGTTTTTGGTGAAGATCGGTTAAGGAAAAGGGGTAGTTTACCTGACACGTTTTTTGTTTTATCAAGGGTATTTTATATGGCAAACGATAACAGCCGCAAATTCAAACAGAATCATATAATATTTTGCATACAGCCCTGAAATGCAACGTTCTCAAGACCTGTTGGTTTTGGTGAAGATCGGTTAAGGGAATAGAGTTGTTTACCAGCAACATTTTATGTTTTATCAAGGGTAATTTTTTTTTTTTGATGAACGATAACTGCCGTACATTAAAACAGAATCAACTACTCTTCTGCATACCTTTTTGAATTATACAGAACTCAAGGTCTGTTGATTTCGTTGAAGATCGGTTAAGGGAAAGGGGTAGTTTACCTACAACTGTTTTTTATCAAGGGTAATTTTTTTTATATAGTAAACGATAACAGCCGCAAATTCAAACAGAATCAAATGATGTTTTGCATACAGCCCTGTATTGTAGAGTTCCCAATACCTATTGGTGTTGGTGAATATCGGTTAAGGGAAAGGGGTATTTTACCAGCAACATTTTATGTTTTAACAAGGGTAATTTTTTATATGACGAACGATAACTGCCGTAAATTCAAACAGAATCAACTAGGTTTTTGCATACCTTTTTGAACTAAAGAGAACTCAAGGTCTGTTGATTTTGTTGAAGATCGGTTAAGGGAAGGGGTAGTTTATCAGCAACGTTTTATGTTTTAAAAAGGGTAATTTTTAATGACGAACGATAACTGCTGAAAATTCAAAGAGAATCAAATAATTTTTTGCACCCTTTCCTGAGTTGCAGAGAGCTCAAGGTCTATTGATTTTGGTGAAGATCAGTTTAGGGAAAGGGGTAGTTTACCTGCAACATTTTATGTTGTAACAAGAGAAATGTTTCCATGACGAACGATAACTGCCACACATTCAAACAGAATCAAATATTTTTTTGCATGCTTCCCCGAATTGTAGAGCACGTAAGGTCTGTTGATTTTGGAGAGGATCGGTTAAGAGAAAGGGGTAGTTTACCTGAAACACTTTATGATTTAAAAAGAGTAAAGTACTTAATTTTTATAAATAAAGTATCCTGATAAGAAGCTCATAGTAATCCACTGTAGAAACGTAGATGAAATATCTATAAATGAAGAGGTTAGGTGAACGGGGTGGGGGTAATTTTCTATTATTAAAAATTATAGTTGAAGGTGGAGGGGATAATTTTTTATATGTGTACTACGTTATCGGCAACAAAGAAGTAGTTTTTTGTTAAAATTGCTTCCCGGGCTCTTTAGCCGTAGTCCAATTTTTTCTACAAAACCAGACTTTTCGGCAGTGCCATCGACTGTCATCAACGGTGAAAATCGAGTGCGAAAACGTGAGGTGGTATACGTTAGTGACCACAGTACTGTGGTTAATGCTGAAGCAATATGTAGAAAGACGTAGTTTCTATGGAAATATTTCATTTCAAATATGATTTTAAATATAAATCTTAGAACATGGAAGTCATGTATGGTTCTCCATACCGATATTTTATATAGTAAACGATAACAGCCGCAAATTAAAACAGAATCAAATGATGTTTTGCATACAGGCCTGTATATTAGAGTTCTCAATACTTATTGTTTTTGGTGAAGATCGGTTAAGGGAAAGGGGTAGTTTACCTGCAACGGTTTTTTATCAAGGGTAATTTTTTATATGGTAAACGATAATAGCCGCAAATTCAAACAGAATCAAATAATGTTTAGCATACATCCCTGAATTGTAGAGTTCTCAAGTCCTATTGGTGTTGGTGAAGATCGGTTAAGGGGAGGGGTAGTTTACCTGCAACATTTTGTTTTAACAAGGGTAATTTTTTACTTCCATGTTCCTTAAGGAAATGGAAGTATGGTGATGGCAAAAAAAATCGTGTTCGAGATTATTGCAGATTCTGATTGTACTACACTCAAAAACATGAAAAAAAGTCGTTTTTCGAAAAGTGTGTGTGTGTGTGTGTCTGTAGATTTTTTTTCTATGGCAAACGATAACAGCCGCAAATTCAAACAGAATCAAACAATTGTTTGCGTACAGCCCTGATTTGTAGAGTAGTCGCGACCTATTGTTTTTGGTGAAGATCGGTTGAGGGAAAGGGGTAGTTTACCTGCAACGGTTATTTTTTGTCAAGGGTAATTTTGTTTGTTTGGCAAACGATAACAGCCGCAAATTCAAACAGAATCAAATAATGTTTCGCATACGTCCCTGAATTGCAGAGTTATCACGATCTGTTGATTTTGGTAAAGATCGGTTAAGGGAAAGGGGTAGTTTACCAGCACCGTTTTATGTTTTAACAAGGGTATTTTCTATGGCAAACGATAACAGCCGCAAATTCAAACATAATCAAATAATGTTTTGCACACTGCCCTGAATTGTAGAGTTCTCAAGATCTTTTGTTTTTGGTGAAGATCGGTTAAGGGAAAGGGGTAGTTTACCTGCAACGTTTTATGTTTTAAAAGGGTATTTTCTATGGCAAACGATAAGAGCCGCAAATTCAAGCAATCAAATAAGTTTTTGCATACAGCCCTGATTTCTTAAGTACTAAAGACCTATTGTTTTTGGTGAAGATCGTTTAAGGGAAAGGGGTAGTTTACCTGCCACGTTTTTTGTTTTATCAAGGGTATTTTGTATGGCAAACGATAACAGCCGCAAATTCACACAAAATCATATAATATTTTGCATACAATCCTCAATGGTAGAGTTCTCAAGACTTGTCGTTTTTGGTGAAGATCGGTTAAGGGAAAGGGGTAGTTTACCGGCAACGGTTTTTTATCAAGGGTAATTTTTTTTCTATGGTAAACGATAACAGCCGCAAATTCAAACAGAATCAAATGATGTTTTGCATACAGCCCTGTATTGTAGAGTTCTCACGATCTGTTGATTTTGGTAAAGATCGGTTAAGGGAAAGGGGTAGTTTACCTGCAACGTTTTAAGTTTTAAAAGAGTATTTTCTATGGCAAACGATAAGAGCCGCAAATTCAAACAGAATCAAATACGTTTTTTGTATACAGCCCTGTTTTGTTGACGACTAAAGACCTATTGTTTTTGGTGAAGATCGGTTAAGGAAAAGGGGTAGTTTACCTAACACGTTTTTTGTTTTATCAAGGGTATTTTACATGGCAAACGATAACAGCCGCAAATTCAAACAGAATCATATAATATTTTGCATACAGCCCTGAGATGCAAAGTTCTCAAGACGTGTTGGTTTTGGTGAAGATCGGTTAAGGGAATAGGGTTTTTTACCAGCAACATTTTATGTTTTATCAAGGGTAATTTTTTTTTTTGACGAACGATAACAGCCGCAAATTCAAACAGAATCAAATAATTGTTTGCATGCAGGTCTGAATTGTAGAGTACCCAAGACCTGTCGTTTTTGGTGAAGATCGGATAAGGGAAAGGGGTAGTTTACCTACAACTGTTTTTTATCAAGGGTAATTTTTTTTATATAGTAAACGATAACAGCCGCAAATTCAAACAGAATCAAATGATGTTTTGCATACAGCCCTGTATTGTAGAGTTCCCAATACCTATTGGTGTTGGTGAAGATCGGTTAATGGAAAGGGGTATTTTACCAGCAACATTTTATGTTTTAACAGGGGTAATTTTTTATATGACCAACGATAACTGCCGTAAATTCAAACAGAATCAACTAGGTTTTTGCATACCTTTTTGAACTAAAGAGAACTCAAGGTCTGTTGATTTTGTTGAAGATCGGTTAAGGGAAGGGGTAGTTTATCAGCAACGTTTTATGTTTTAAAAAGGGTAATTTTTTTATGACGAACGATAACTGCTGAAAATTCAAAGAGAATCAAATAATTTTTTGCACCCTTTCCTGAGTTGCAGAGAGCTCAAGGTCTATTGATTTTGGTGAAGATCAGTTTAGGGAAAGGGGTAGTTTACCTGCAACATTTTATGTTGTAACAAGAGAAATGTTTCCATGACGAACGATAACTGCCACACATTCAAACAGAATCAAATATTTTTTTGCATGCTTCCCCGAATTGTAGAGCACGTAAGGTCTGTTGATTTTGGAGAAGATCGGTTAAGAGAAAGGGGTAGTTTACCTGAAACATTTTATGATTTAATTAAAGTAAAGTATTTAATTTTTATAAATAAAGTATCCTGATAAGAAGCTCATAGTAATCCACTGTAGAAACGTAGATGAAATATCTATAAATGAAGAGGTTAGGTGAACGGGGTGGGGGTAATTTTCTATTATTAAAAATTATAGTTGATGGTGGAGGGGAGAATTTTTTATATGTGTACTACGTTATCGGCAACAAAGAAGTGGTTTTTTTGTTAAAATTGCTTCCCGGGCTCTTTAGCCGTAGTCCAATGTTTTCTGCAAAACCAGACTTTTCGGCAGTGCCATCGACTGCCATCATCGGTGAAAATCGAGTGCGAAAACGTGAGGTGGTATACGTTAGTGACCACAGTACTGTGGTTAATGCTGAAGCAATAAGTAGAAAGACGTAGTTTCTATGGAAATATTTCATTTCGAATATGATTTTAAATATAAATCTTAGAACATGGAAGCCATGTATGGTTCTCCATACCGATATTTATATGACGAACGATAACTGCCGCAAAGTCAAACAGAATCGACTACGTTTTTGCATACCTTTTTGAATTAAAGAGAACTGAAGGTCAGTTGATTTTGTTGAAGATCTGTTAAGGGAAAGGCGTAGTTTACCAGCAACTTTTTATGTTTTAAGAAGGGTAATTTTACGTCCACGTTCCTTAAGGAAATGGAAGTATGGTGATGGCAAAAAAAATCGTGTTCGAGATTATTGCAGATTCTGATTGTAGTACACTCAAAACATGAAAAAAAGTCGTTTTTCGAAAAGTGTGTGTGTGTCTGTCTGTCTGTAGATTTTTTTTCTATGGCAAACGATAACAGCCGCAAATTCAAACAGAATCAAATGATTATTTGCATACAGCCGTAAATTGTAGGGTTCTCAAGACCTATTGATTTTGGTGAAGATCGGTTAAGGAAAATTGGTAGTTTACCTGCTACGTTTTATGTTAAAAGAGTATTTTCTATGGCAAAAGATAAGAGCCGCAAATTCAATCAGAATCAAATAATGTTTTGCATACAGCCCTGAAATGCGACGTTCTCAAGACCTGTTGGTTTTGGTGAAGATCGGTTAAGGCAATAGGGTTGTTTACCAGCAACATTTCATGTTTTATCAAGGGTAATTTTTTTTTTTGATGAACGATAACTGCCGTACATTCAAACAGAATCAACTACTCTTCTGCATACCTTTTTGAATTATACAGAACTCAAGATCTGTTGATTTCGTTGAAGATCGGTTAAGGGAAAGGGGTAGTTTACCTACAACTGTTTTTTATCAAGGGTAATTTTTTTTATATAGTAAACGATAACAGCCGCAAATTCAAACAGAATCAAATGATGTTTTGCGTACAGCCCTGTATTGTAGAGTTCCCAATACATATTGGTGTTGGTGAAGATCGGAAAAGGGAAAGGGGTATTTTACCAGCAACATTTTGTTTTAACAAGGGTAATTTTTTATATGACGAACGATAACTGCCGTAAATTCAAACAGAATCAACTAGGTTTTTGCATACCTTTTTGAACTAAAGAGAACTCAAGGTCTGTTGATTTTGTTGAAGATCTGTTAAGGGAAAGGCGTAGTTTACCAGCAACTTTTTATGTTTTAAGAAGGGTAATTTTACTTCCACGTTCCTTAAGGAAATGGAAGTATGGTGATGGCAAAGAAAAATCGTGTTCGAGATTATTGCAGATTCTGATTGTACTACATTCAAAACATGAAAAAAAGTCGTTTTTCGAAAAGTGTGTGTGTGTGTGTCTGTCTGTAGATTTTTTTTCTATGGCAAACGATAACAGCCGCAAATTCAAACAGAATCAAATGATTATTTGCATACAGCCGTAAATTGTAGGGTTCTCAAGACCTATTGATTTTGCTGAAGATCGGTTAAGGAAAATTGGTAGTTTACCTGCTACGTTTTATGTTAAAAGAGTATTTTCTATGGCAAAAGATAAGAGCCGCAAATTCAATCAGAATCAAATAATGTTTTGCATACTGCCCTGATCTGTAGAGTACTCAAGACCTATTGTTTTAGGTGAAGATCAGTTAAGGGAAAGGGGTAGTTTACCTGCAACGTTTTATGTTTTAAAAGGGTATTTTTTATGGCAAACGATAAGAGTCGCAAATTCAAACAGAATCAAATACTTTTTTGCATGTAGCCGTGATTTGTAGAGTACTCAAGACCTCTTGATTTTAGTGAAGATCGGTTAAGGGAAAGAGGTAGTTTACCTGCAACGGTTTTTTTTAAACAAGTGTAATTTTTTTCTATGGCAAACGATAACAGCCGCAAATTCAAACAGAATCAACTACTCTTTTGCATACAGCCCTGAAATGCAACGTTCTCAAGACCTGTTGGTTTTGGTGAAGATCGGTTAAGGTAATAGGGTTGTTTACCAGCAACATTTTATGCTTTATCAAGGGTAATTTTTTTTTTTTATGAACAATAACTGCCGTACATTAAAACAGAATCAACTACTCTTCTGCATACCTTTTTGAATTATACAGAACTCAAGGTCTGTTGATTTCGTTGAAGATCGGTTAAGGGAAAGGGGTAGTTTACCTACAACTGTTTTTTATCAAGGGTAATTTTTTTTATATAGTAAACGATAACAGCCGCAAATTCAAACAGAATCAAATGATGTTTTGCATACAGCCCTGTATTGTAGAGTTCCCAATACCTATTGGTGTTGGTGAAGATCGGTTAATGGAAAGGGGTATTTTACCAGCAACATTTTATGTTTTAACAGGGGTAATTTTTTATATGACCAACGATAACTGCCGTAAATTCAAACAGAATCAACTAGGTTTTTGCATACCTTTTTGAACTAAAGAGAATTCAAGGTCTGTTGATTTTGTTGAAGATCGGTTAAGGGAAGGGGTAGTTTATCAGCAACGTTTTATGTTTTAAAAAGGGTAATTTTTTTATGACGAACGATAACTGCTGAAAATTCAAAGAGAATCAAATAATTTTTTGCACCCTTTCCTGAGTTGCAGAGAGCTCAAGGTCTATTGATTTTGGTGAAGATCAGTTTAGGGAAAGGGGTAGTTTACCTGCAACATTTTATGTTGTAACAAGAGAAATGTTTCCATGACGAACGATAACTGCCACACATTCAAACAGAATCAAATATTTTTTTGCATGCTTCCCCGAATTGTAGAGCACGTAAGGTCTGTTGATTTTGGAGAAGATCGGTTAAGAGAAAGGGGTAGTTTACCTAAAACATTTTATGATTTAAAAAGAGTAAAGTACTTAATTTTTATAAATAAAGTATCCTGATAAGAAGCTCATAGTAATCCACTGTAGAAACGTAGATGAAATATCTATAAATGAAGAGGTTAGGTGAACGGGGTGGGGTAATTTTCTATTATTAAAAATTATAGTTGATGGTGGAGGGGAGAATTTTTTATATGTGTACTACGTTATCGGCAACAAAGAAGTGGTTTTTTTGTTAAAATTGCTTCCCGGGCTCTTTAGCCGTAGTCCAATGTTTTCTGCAAAACCAGACTTTTCGGCAGTGCCATCGACTGCCATCATCGGTGAAAATCGAGTGCGAAAACGTGAGGTGGTATACGTTAGTGACCACAGTACTGTGGTTAATGCTGAAGCAATAAGTAGAAAGACGTAGTTTCTATGGAAATATTTCATTTCGAATATGATTTTAAATATAAATCTTAGAACATGGAAGCCATGTATGGTTCTCCATACCGATATTTATATGACGAACGATAACTGCCGCAAAGTCAAACAGAATCGACTACGTTTTTGCATACCTTTTTGAATTAAAGAGAACTGAAGGTCAGTTGATTTTGTTGAAGATCTGTTAAGGGAAAGGCGTAGTTTACCAGCAACTTTTTATGTTTTAAGAAGGGTAATTTTACTTCCACGTTCCTTAAGGAAATGGAAGTATGGTGATGGCAAAAAAAATCGTGTTCGAGATTATTGCAGATTCTGATTGTAGTACACTCAAAACATGAAAAAAAGTCGTTTTTCGAAAAGTGTGTGTGTGTCTGTCTGTCTGTAGATTTTTTTTCTATGGCAAACGATAACAGCCGCAAATTCAAACAGAATCAAATGATTATTTGCATACAGCCGTAAATTGTAGGGTTCTCAAGACCTATTGATTTTGGTGAAGATCGGTTAAGGAAAATTGGTAGTTTACCTGCTACGTTTTATGTTAAAAGAGTATTTTCTATGGCAAAAGATAAGAGCCGCAAATTCAATCAGAATCAAATAATGTTTTGCATACAGCCCTGAAATGCAACGTTCTCAAGACCTGTTGGTTTTGGTGAAGATCGGTTAAGGCAATAGGGTTGTTTACCAGCAACATTTCATGTTTTATCAAGGGTAATTTTTTTTTTTTGATGAACGATAACTGCCGTACATTCAAACAGAATCAACTACTCTTCTGCATACCTTTTTGAATTATACAGAACTCAAGATCTGTTGATTTCGTTGAAGATCGGTTAAGGGAAAGGGGTAGTTTACCTACAACTGTTTTTTATCAAGGGTAATTTTTTTTATATAGTAAACGATAACAGCCGCAAATTCAAACAGAATCAAATGATGTTTTGCATACAGCCCTGTATTGTAGAGTTCCCAATACATATTGGTGTTGGTGAAGATCGGAAAAGGGAAAGGGGTATTTTACCAGCAACATTTTGTTTTAACAAGGGTAATTTTTTATATGACGAACGATAACTGCCGTAAATTCAAACAGAATCAACTAGGTTTTTGCATACCTTTTTGAACTAAAGAGAACTCAAGGTCTGTTGATTTTGTTGAAGATCTGTTAAGGGAAAGGCGTAGTTTACCAGCAACTTTTTATGTTTTAAGAAGGGTAATTTTACTTCCACGTTCCTTAAGGAAATGGAAGTATGGTGATGGCAAAGAAAAATCGTGTTCGAGATTATTGCAGATTCTGATTGTACTACACTCAAAACATGAAAAAAAGTCGTTTTTCGAAAAGTGTGTGTGTGTGTGTCTGTCTGTAGATTTTTTTTCTATGGCAAACGATAACAGCCGCAAATTCAAACAGAATCAAATGATTATTTGCATACAGCCGTAAATTGTAGGGTTCTCAAGACCTATTGATTTTGCTGAAGATCGGTTAAGGAAAATTGGTAGTTTACCTGCTACGTTTTATGTTAAAAGAGTATTTTCTATGGCAAAAGATAAGAGCCGCAAATTCAATCAGAATCAAATAATGTTTTGCATACTGCCCTGATCTGTAGAGTACTCAAGACCTATTGTTTTAGGTGAAGATCAGTTAAGGGAAAGGGGTAGTTTACCTGCAACGTTTTATGTTTTAAAAGGGTATTTTTTATGGCAAACGATAAGAGTCGCAAATTCAAACAGAATCAAATACTTTTTTGCATGTAGCCGTGATTTGTAGAGTACTCAAGACCTCTTGATTTTAGTGAAGATCGGTTAAGGGAAAGAGGTAGTTTACCTGCAACGGTTTTTTTTAAACAAGTGTAATTTTTTTCTATGGCAAACGATAACAGCCGCAAATTCAAACAGAATCAACTACTCTTTTGCATACAGCCCTGAAATGCAACGTTCTCAAGACCTGTTGGTTTTGGTGAAGATCGGTTAAGGGAATAGGGTTGTTTACCAGCAACATTTTATGCTTTATCAAGGGTAATTTTTTTTTTTTATGAACAATAACTGCCGTACATTAAAACAGAATCAACTACTCTTCTGCATACCTTTTTGAATTATACAGAACTCAAGGTCTGTTGATTTCGTTGAAGATCGGTTAAGGGAAAGGGGTAGTTTACCTACAACTGTTTTTTATCAAGGGTAATTTTTTTTATATAGTAAACGATAACAGCGCAAATTCAAACAGAATCAAATGATGTTTTGCATACAGCCCTGTATTGTAGAGTTCCCAATACCTATTGGTGTTGGTGAAGATCGGTTAATGGAAAGGGGTATTTTACCAGCAACATTTTATGTTTTAACAGGGGTAATTTTTTATATGACCAACGATAACTGCCGTAAATTCAAACAGAATCAACTAGGTTTTTGCATACCTTTTTGAACTAAAGAGAATTCAAGGTCTGTTGATTTTGTTGAAGATCGGTTAAGGGAAGGGGTAGTTTATCAGCAACGTTTTATGTTTTAAAAAGGGTAATTTTTTTATGACGAACGATAACTGCTGAAAATTCAAAGAGAATCAAATAATTTTTTGCACCCTTTCCTGAGTTGCAGAGAGCTCAAGGTCTATTGATTTTGGTGAAGATCAGTTTAGGGAAAGGGGTAGTTTACCTGCAACATTTTATGTTGTAACAAGAGAAATGTTTCCATGACGAACGATAACTGCCACACATTCAAACAGAATCAAATATTTTTTTGCATGCTTCCCCGAATTGTAGAGCACGTAAGGTCTGTTGATTTTGGAGAAGATCGGTTAAGAGAAAGGGGTAGTTTACCTAAAACATTTTATGATTTAAAAAGAGTAAAGTACTTAATTTTTATAAATAAAGTATCCTGATAAGAAGCTCATAGTAATCCACTGTAGAAACGTAGATGAAATATCTATAAATGAAGAGGTTAGGTGAACGGGGTGGGGTAATTTTCTATTATTAAAAATTATAGTTGATGGTGGAGGGGAGAATTTTTTATATGTGTACTACGTTATCGGCAACAAAGAAGTGGTTTTTTTGTTAAAATTGCTTCCCGGGCTCTTTAGCCGTAGTCCAATGTTTTCTGCAAAACCAGACTTTTCGGCAGTGCCATCGACTGCCATCATCGGTGAAAATCGAGTGCGAAAACGTGAGGTGGTATACGTTAGTGACCACAGTACTGTGGTTAATGCTGAAGCAATAAGTAGAAAGACGTAGTTTCTATGGAAATATTTCATTTCGAATATGATTTTAAATATAAATCTTAGAACATGGAAGCCATGTATGGTTCTCCATACCGATATTTATATGACGAACGATAACTGCCGCAAAGTCAAACAGAATCGACTACGTTTTTGCATACCTTTTTGAATTAAAGAGAACTGAAGGTCAGTTGATTTTGTTGAAGATCTGTTAAGGGAAAGGCGTAGTTTACCAGCAACTTTTTATGTTTTAAGAAGGGTAATTTTACTTCCACGTTCCTTAAGGAAATGGAAGTATGGTGATGGCAAAAAAAATCGTGTTCGAGATTATTGCAGATTCTGATTGTAGTACACTCAAAACATGAAAAAAAGTCGTTTTTCGAAAAGTGTGTGTGTGTCTGTCTGTCTGTAGATTTTTTTTCTATGGCAAACGATAACAGCCGCAAATTCAAACAGAATCAAATGATTATTTGCATACAGCCGTAAATTGTAGGGTTCTCAAGACCTATTGATTTTGGTGAAGATCGGTTAAGGAAAATTGGTAGTTTACCTGCTACGTTTTATGTTAAAAGAGTATTTTCTATGGCAAAAGATAAGAGCCGCAAATTCAATCAGAATCAAATAATGTTTTGCATACAGCCCTGAAATGCAACGTTCTCAAGACCTGTTGGTTTTGGTGAAGATCGGTTAAGGCAATAGGGTTGTTTACCAGCAACATTTCATGTTTTATCAAGGGTAATTTTTTTTTTTTGATGAACGATAACTGCCGTACATTCAAACAGAATCAACTACTCTTCTGCATACCTTTTTGAATTATACAGAACTCAAGATCTGTTGATTTCGTTGAAGATCGGTTAAGGGAAAGGGGTAGTTTACCTACAACTGTTTTTTATCAAGGGTAATTTTTTTTATATAGTAAACGATAACAGCCGCAAATTCAAACAGAATCAAATGATGTTTTGCATACAGCCCTGTATTGTAGAGTTCCCAATACATATTGGTGTTGGTGAAGATCGGAAAAGGGAAAGGGGTATTTTACCAGCAACATTTTGTTTTAACAAGGGTAATTTTTTATATGACGAACGATAACTGCCGTAAATTCAAACAGAATCAACTAGGTTTTTGCATACCTTTTTGAACTAAAGAGAACTCAAGGTCTGTTGATTTTGTTGAAGATCTGTTAAGGGAAAGGCGTAGTTTACCAGCAACTTTTTATGTTTTAAGAAGGGTAATTTTACTTCCACGTTCCTTAAGGAAATGGAAGTATGGTGATGGCAAAGAAAAATCGTGTTCGAGATTATTGCAGATTCTGATTGTACTACACTCAAAACATGAAAAAAAGTCGTTTTTCGAAAAGTGTGTGTGTGTGTGTCTGTCTGTAGATTTTTTTTCTATGGCAAACGATAACAGCCGCAAATTCAAACAGAATCAAATGATTATTTGCATACAGCCGTAAATTGTAGGGTTCTCAAGACCTATTGATTTTGCTGAAGATCGGTTAAGGAAAATTGGTAGTTTACCTGCTACGTTTTATGTTAAAAGAGTATTTTCTATGGCAAAAGATAAGAGCCGCAAATTCAATCAGAATCAAATAATGTTTTGCATACTGCCCTGATCTGTAGAGTACTCAAGACCTATTGTTTTAGGTGAAGATCAGTTAAGGGAAAGGGGTAGTTTACCTGCAACGTTTTATGTTTTAAAAGGGTATTTTTTATGGCAAACGATAAGAGTCGCAAATTCAAACAGAATCAAATACTTTTTTGCATGTAGCCGTGATTTGTAGAGTACTCAAGACCTCTTGATTTTAGTGAAGATCGGTTAAGGGAAAGAGGTAGTTTACCTGCAACGGTTTTTTTTAAACAAGTGTAATTTTTTTCTATGGCAAACGATAACAGCCGCAAATTCAAACAGAATCAACTACTCTTTTGCATACAGCCCTGAAATGCAACGTTCTCAAGACCTGTTGGTTTTGGTGAAGATCGGTTAAGGGAATAGGGTTGTTTACCAGCAACATTTTATGCTTTATCAAGGGTAATTTTTTTTTTTTATGAACAATAACTGCCGTACATTAAAACAGAATCAACTACTCTTCTGCATACCTTTTTGAATTATACAGAACTCAAGGTCTGTTGATTTCGTTGAAGATCGGTTAAGGGAAAGGGGTAGTTTACCTACAACTGTTTTTTATCAAGGGTAATTTTTTTTATATAGTAAACGATAAAAGCCGCAAATTCAAACAGAATCAAATGATGTTTTGCATACAGCCCTGTATTGTAGAGTTCCCAATACATATTGGTGTTGGTGAAGATCGGTTAAGGGAAAGGGGTATTTTACCAGCAACATTTTGTTTTAACAAGGGTAATTTTTTATATGACGAACGATAACTGCCGTAAATTCAAACAGAATCAACTAGGTTTTTGCATACCTTTTTGAACTAAAGAGAACTCAAGGTCTGTTGATTTTGTTGAAGATCGGTTAAGGGAAGGGGTAGTTTATCAGCAACGTTTTATGTTTTAAAAAGGGTAATTTTTTATGACGAACGATAACTGCTGAAAATTCAAAGAGAATCAAATAATTTTTTGCACCCTTTCCTGAGTTGCAGAGAGCTCAAGGTCTATTGATTTTGGTGAAGATCAGTTTAGGGAAAGGGGTAGTTTACCTGCAACATTTTATGTTGTAACAAGAGAAATGTTTCC
Organism: Magicicada septendecula; assembly: GCA_034769895.1. Lineage (NCBI taxonomy): Eukaryota > Metazoa > Arthropoda > Insecta > Hemiptera > Cicadidae > Magicicada > Magicicada septendecula. The sequence continues at coordinate 453,258,437 of CM068368.1, forward strand.
ATGACGAACGATAACTGCCACACATTCAAACAGAATCAAATATTTTTTTCCATGCTTCCCCGAATTGTAGAGCACGTAAGGTCTGTTGATTTTGGAGAAGATCGGTTAAGAGAAAGGGAAGTTTACCTGAAACATTTTATGATTTAAAAAGAGTAAAGTACTTAATTTTTATAAATAAAGTATCCTGATAAGAAGCTCATAGTAATCCACTGTAGAAACGTAGATGAAATATCTATAAATGAAGAGGTTAGGTGAACGGGGTGGGGGTAATTTTCTATTATTAAAAATTATAGTTGAAGGTGGAGGGGAGAATTTTTTATATGTGTACTACGTTATCGGCAACAAAGAAGTAGTTTTTTGTTAAAATTGCTTCCCAGGCTCTTTAGCCGTAGTCCAATTTTTTCTACAAAACCAGACTTTTCGGCAGTGCCATCGACTGCCATCAACGGTGAAAATCGAGAGCGAAAACGTGAGGTGGTATACGTTAGTGACCACAGTACTGTGGTTAATGCTGAAGCAATATGTAGAAAGACGTAGTTTCTATGGAAATATTTCATTTCAAATATGATTTTAAATATAAATCTTAGAACATGGAAGTCATGTATGGTTCTACATACCGATATTTTTCTATGGCAAACGATAACAGCCGCAAATTCAAACAGAATCAAATGATGTTTTGCATACAGGCCTGTATATTAGAGTTCTCAATACTTATTGTTTTTGGTGAAGATCGGTTAAGGGAAAGGGGTAGTTTACCTGCAACGGTTTTTTATCAAGGGTAATTTTTTATATGGTAAACGATAATAGCCGCAAATTCAAACAGAATCAAATAATGTTTTGCATACATCCCTGAATTGTAGAGTTCTCAAGTCCTATTGGTGTTGGTGAAGATCGGTTAAGGGAAATGGGTAGTTTACCTGCAACATTTTGTTTTAACAAGGGTAATTTTTTACTTCCATGTTGCTTAAGGAAATGGAAGTATGGTGATGGCAAAAAAAATCGTGTTCGAGATTATTGCAGATTCTGATTGTACTACACTCAAAAACATGAAAAAAGTCGTTTTTCGAAAAGTGTCTGTGTGTGTGTGTCTGTAGATTTTTTTTTCTATGGCAAACGATAACAGCCGCAAATTCAAACAGAATCAAACAATTGTTTGCGTACAGCCCTGATTTGTAGAGTACTCGCGACCTATTGTTTTTGGTGAAGATCGGTTGAGGGAAAGGGGTAGTTTACCTGCAACGGTTTTTTTTGTCAAGGGTAATTTTGTTTGTTTGGCAAACGATAACAGCCGCAAATTCAAACAGAATCAAATAATGTTTCGCATACGTCCCTGAATTGCAGAGTTCTCACGATCTGTTGATTTTGGTAAAGATCGGTTAATTGAAAGGGGTAGTTTACCAGCACCGTTTTATGTTTTAACAAGGGTATTTTCTATGGCAAACGATAACAGCCGCAAATTCAAACATAATCAAATAATGTTTTGCATACTGCCCTGAATTGTAGAGTTCTCAAGATCTTTTGTTTTTGGTGAAGATCGGTTATGGGAAAGGGGTAGTTTACCTGCAACGTTTTATGTTTTAAAAGGGTATTTTCTATGGCAAACGATAAGAGCCGCAAATTCAAGCAATCAAATAAGTTTTTGCATAAAGCCCTGATTTCTTAAGTACTAAAGACCTATTGTTTTTGGTGAAGATCGTTTAAGGGAAAGGGGTAGTTTACCTGCCACGTTTTTTGTTTTATCAAGGGTATTTTGTATGGCAAACGATAACAGCCGCAAATTCACACAAAATCATATAATATTTTGCATACAATCCTAAATGGTAAAGTTCTCAAGACCTGTCGTTTTTGGTGAAGATCGGTTAAGGGAAAGGAAGTCATGTATGGTTCTCCATACCGATATTTTTTCATGTTTTGAGTGTAGTACAATCAGAATCTGAAATAATCTCGAACACAATTTTTTTTGCCATCATCATACTTCCATTTCGTTAAGGAACATGGAAGTAAAAAATACTATAAAAATTGTTAACATTCTATTTGTTTAGACATGGTTATTAATAACAAATTATGAGAAGTTATTAATATGTTATTAATAACATTATTACGTTAATAATAACAAATTATTACCACTGTATTGCGGTAAAAAATAACGAAAATGGGTTTTTTTAATTAAAAAAAAATATTTTTATGAAAAACAAAATACTAAGGTATTCTTCAATAAAAGAACTATAAAATGTTCATATTAATTTTTCTGAATAGATGAATTTAACAGTGTGGTTTGCGAAACCAATATTTGTCCGTGAATGGTGCAAAAGCGAGAAACTGGTGAAATGACTTTAGGCGTATTCGGGAATGATTTCGTGATACGTGTTCAAATATTTCTGACCGGCGTTTCATCGATCTCATCGCTACCAGACAGCGATGTATCTATAAATACGTCTACACAGAAGGGCTGAAGCACAAAGCATCATCCTTTCTCTTCATTTGCTAATCTTCATCAGCTCCATGTTACGATAGAAACAAATTTTAACATAAAGTTCAAACTTAGGTGAAACGGTTTCGTGAGTTTTCAAAGGTGTGGATTATTATTACTTTTTTTTGTAGCGTTTGTTTGCGGAAATGTTTTGTACGAGTATTTAGATGTGATGCCAACGATCCATTGTGATGTGTTTCTTCTTCGTCATCGTCGTCGTCTGTCACTGGTTCTACAGCCCCTCATGGGCTTTGGATTCTGAATCAATCCTCCTCTACTCTCGTGTATCACTCCGCAATCCTTTCCAGCCTCTTATACCCACCGTAGCAAAATCTGGAGTGACGTCGTCCATTCATCTTTTCCTGGGTCGACTCCTCCTTCTTCTTCCATATAAATTCTTCTTCTAGACCCTCTTAACAATTCTTTTGCTTTGATGACCCTTACTGTATCTTTCCTTTCAATTAATGCATTCAATTCTGTATTTTTTTTTATTCTCCAAGTAACCTTTTTTATCTCACCAAATATCCTTCTCAAGATTTCTCTTTCAAACTTTCTCAATTGGTTCCCATCACTTTCTGACACGGCCCACGTTGTCTGTAACAACAGGGTGCACCATGCTCAAGTATATCTTCATTTTGGCTCGTCTTTTAATCAACTTATTTCTAAACATTTTATTATTGGCAAAACAGGCACAATTTCCTTCCTGAATTAATTCGTGAATGGTGTCACTTATCCTACTTCGTTTGTTCAGCGTGTTCCCAACATATTTAAACTCTTTCACCTCATCAGATTGTCTTTCTCCTATAATTAGCTTTCGAGGGACCCTGTTAAAATTACCTGAAGTCAAGACCATGTACTGTTTTACCCTCATTACTATGAGGCCCACTTTTTGTTTCATCACTTTATACACATTCTCTATAGATGTCATGATGTCCCTCGCAATCATTGCAACGTCATAAGCATAAGCACAAGTTTGTACTGATTTAAAAAATATGTTTTATTTTGGATTAACTACCAAACTGACCTTGTGCAGTGCAAGATTAAATATAGTGGATGACGACAATCCATCACCTTGCTTGACGTCTGTTTTTAGCATAAAGGTCTTGCTAATATTTCTATTGACTTTCACTCTTGCTCTAGTACTGCTTATAGTCATTCTTACGAGACGCACCATTACCACTTAGCTCTGTCAATACTATCAAAAGCCTGTTTAAAGTATGCAAATAAAAAGTGCAACTGTGTATCATGCTCATTAAATTCTCCATTGTCTGTCTAACGATAAAGATTTGATCTGTTGTACCCTTATTTTGACGGAATCCACTTGGTACTCCCCTAGAATATTTTCTGAATGTGTTTTTAATCTTTCTTGAGTATGCTGGAAAATATTGTGTACGCAACAGTTAGCAAAGTTATGCCTCTGTAATTTTTACAATTAATTTGTTCGCCTTTTTTTATATCGGGCATATAAGACCAGTGTTCCACCTGTCAGGCACATTTCCTCTTGCCATATGAAGACTAAAGCATATTATTCTTTTAACGGTGTTATCCCCTCCAAACTTTATAAGTTCCACAGCAATGTCATTTTCACCAGGAGTTTTCCCATTCCTTAACTTACCGATTGCCTTTTCCACTTCTCTCGGGAGGGTATTTCTACCGTATCCTGATTCGACTGAATCATTTCATCTGTTTGAATTTACTTCCTTTATTCAGCAGAATACTGAAATATCCATCAAGTTGAGCAGTAACCTTTTCAACCTCACTTATAACTGTATTTCTGAATATAAATACCCGTAGTTTAGGTTCTCTTAACCTAATGTCTTAACTGTATATATATTTACTATTGCATTCTTTTAAGGTAGAAGTAACAAAAAGTGTATATCGTATCGAGAAAGTACTGTACCTTCAGAGTATTAAAAACACAATTAAGTAATGTACATAATTTTTGTAACAACGGAAGAGGCTGAAGGTATGTCCCTGTTTATTGCTCTGGAGGGCTAGTAGTTTCATAGCACCGTACCTTTAAATACACATCAGCCCCAAAATTATTTGTATTAATAACAATTCACTGTTTTTATTAACTTTTAGTTCATTCCTCCAAAGATACGAGGGAATATTTACATAAATCAGTATGTACAATTAGTGTGCAATAAACAGCTGTATCTTTAATAAAGTGTAAGAAGAAATGGTAAAAGTTTGATTATTCAAACTCTAAGAACAAACTGGAAATATTTTTATGACCGCAGCTTAGCATTAATTTGTAGATTACAAAAGTGCCCATATAGCTGATACTTTTGTTAATACCTGATGAATTACCTTCTGTTTAATTTAAAAAAAAATGGAAGTTTCTGTTAAACAATTTAACTTATGATTAAACACAAAATGTTGAAAATGAATTCAAGCATTCTTACAGTAGACTAGGTATCCGCCATTCTTAGAAAAAGGTGAGGACAGAGTGAAGACGCAGAAGGAATAGAGATTTATTTGGATACACATCAAGTTATATATCTAATTTGTTCATATAAAACAGTTATATTATTTATTTATAAGTTATTATTTTTAACTTTATAGAATATTGAAACTTTCAACTTGTGAAACTTACTTGTCTTTTCTTCTCGTACGCGTTTCGGCGTGGTGTTCGCCTTCATCAGCTTTGAGACAGACTGCCATTAACTTGGAACGGTTTTTATTTTGAAAGGTATAGTGGGGGTGGCGTGTGGAGGAAGGGGATTGGCGCGGGGATGCAAATTATTGTTAGTTTTATGTATAATTGTGTCAAAAAGTGTGTGTGATTTATACTGTAATTGGTCGTTAAGTATGTTGTTTGGTTGTGTTGTGTGGTGTTTGTATATTTCATATTGTTCTGCTGTGTTAAGTTTTCGACCTTTGGGTAAGTAGTGTAATATTTCAAGATTAGTATCTATGTTGGTGTAGCTGTTGTTTTTTGTGTGTATGTGTGTGGCAGACGCGGAATGTATATTGTTGTTGGATAAAGCTTTTAGGTGTTCAGAGTAACGAGATGAAAAAGATCTTCCCGTCTGGCCTATGTAGAAACTATTGCAGTCATTACAATTTTTAACGCTTAAATTTTTCGGTGAAGGGTTTGTGAGGATCGGTCAAAAGTATAACAAATTTTAACTTATTTGTGTCGACGTTTCGACAAATATTGCCATCATCAGGACCTGTGTATGAATACAAACGAAATGTCAAACACAACAGAACAATTATTTGAGTGAACGTGTTCGTGTATGTGAGTGTGTGCGCGTATGTATGTATCATTGTATATATGAAGGAGTTGACATAGTTTGTTTTACATATTCAAATGTTTTCTTTAAATACAACATATGGTGTTAGCCTTTTAGTATGGTGTTAGTTTTTCGAAGTCTTTTAATTATTTTATACCGTTCCAGTTTGATATTTGATCCTCTAATAAGTAATTCTCATGAATCTCAATATTAAATTTATTAATCGTTTAAATTTTCATCTTCGTCTAGCCTATCTCATTCTTTACAGTACCGTCTGGGCGTGTCCTTGCCGATTTTCTGTTCTTTTGCTATAAGACTTTATTATTCTTTTAATAAGTACTTTGTGCAGTAAGACCTTGAAAGAAATTCACTTGGATTGTACTCAATTATGGTTGTTTGTGGAGAATGGGAATTCGGTTAAATGGATCACTTCGTATGTAATCTTTCTAAGCAAAGTGAAACGCTACAAGCGAGAAGACCTTTACAAGACCAATCAGAATGATCACTGTTGCACTCCACTATATAAAAATATTCCGATTAGCGCTTTCAAGCTTCACAGCCCATCGTCAGATCGTCACGATGGGCTGTGAAGCTTGAAAGCGCTAATCGGAATATTTTTATATAGTGGTGTGCAACAGTGATGATTCTGATTGTGTTTTCAACCACTAACACAAATTTCTTCATTAAACGTCTTTACAAGACCGTTATTTATCATGATTCGTCCCAAAATATACAGTGGTTTTTGCAAATCTTCTCATAGGTATGTAAAGTCATGATTAATATTGTTTGTATCTTCCTTAATAGCAATTGCAGTGTGTATTACACAACATCCCATAAATAAATTTCTTTTTATAGCCCATCGTATGCATGTCGGTATTAACAAAATAAAAATATGCAATTTTCGATCAGTTAATTATATAGCTAATGCTGTTTACTCAAATAATGATTAAACAATAATAGGCCTATTCTTGGATTTCGTTGTCCATGACGTGCCCGTTACTTAACTAAATATCACTATAATATTGACGACTCGGAACACTAAGTTTTTTATAAGTAAAACGTAAAGTTTTACCTTACAACCTAAACCGGCTTTCACCTATAGAAGGCTTCATCAGAGGCTGTCGTTAGTAGCGCTGTTCATCTTGTTGTTGGCGACGAGATAGTGTTTCGAAAGATCGAAGCTGTGTGTGTGTGGTGAGATGTGTTCGAATAATGCGTGCGATTTGAATTGTGTCTGTTCGTTTAGGATGTCGTTTTTATTTGTTTTTGTGTGTTTGTATATTTCTAATTGTTCTAGAGTGTCTATTTTTCGGCCTTTTGTGTGTACGTGTAGTATGTTCATGTTATTGTCGATGTTTTTATATGTGTGGTTTGCTTCAATGAGGTGGTTTGTGAAGGTAGATTCTGTAGTGGTGTGGAGTGCTTTTGTGTGCTCAATGTATCTCTGTTTGAAGCTACGTCCTGTCTGCCCTATGTAGAATTTATTGCAATTTGAACAATTTAGTTTATATACACCGGGTAGATCGAATTTGTTTTGTGCTTTGGGCATGCGTTTTGATAGTGTGTGTTCTGTTTTGTTAGTAGTTTTGTAAGCGATTCTGTATCCTGCTTTTTTGAATTTGTGGGCAATTTTTTCTGTTTGTTTGTTGATGTATGTTAGTGTTATGAATTTGTTGTTTTCTGTCTTTGTCTGTTGTTTGTTTTGTGTTTTGTGTAGGAGTTTATTGACTATTGTTCTGTCATAACCGTTAGATTCTGCTAGATATTTTATCGTGTTTAGTTCGTCTTTGTAGTCTATTTCATCTAAGGGGATGTTGTTAAGTCTATGTATCATGGTTCTAAAAGCAGCTAGTTTGTGTTGTATTGGGTGATTGGAGGAGTTGTGTATTAGTGTGTCAGTTGTAGTTGGTTTTCTGTATATACTGAATTTGTGCCTGTGTTCTAGTTTTGTGATGGAGAGGTCTAAGAAGTTTATGGTATTGTTGTGTTCGTATTCGGCAGTGAAGGTTATGTTTTTATGTATTTTGTTTATGTGCGTTAGTAACTGTTCACATTGTCTTTTGTTTCCCCTGTATAGTATTAGAATGTCATCAACGTATCTGTGCCAATATAGTATTTTATGTGAGTGTCTGTCATTGTTTGTGAGTATTTTTGTTTTTTCTAAGTGTTGGAGGAAGACTTCTGCTAGAATGCTGGATATGGGGGAGCCCATGGGTAGGCCATCGTTCTGTGTGTAGTATTTATTGTTATAAGTAAAGTAGTTTTGTTTTGTGATGATGTTCAGAGTTTCTGTTATTTCATTGATAAGTTCGTCTGGTGTGTTGTTCTGTTTGAGTTTGTTTTGTAGGATGGTGATTGTTTCAGAGATGGGGATGTTTGTGTACAGGTTTTTAATGTCAAAGGAGGCTAATGTGGCGTTACGGGGGATGTGTATGTCTTTTATTTTTGTTACTAGGTCAGTGTTGTTTTTTTACTGCAATGTTGTTGTCTATTTGTGTGTGTTGTCTAATAATTTTGTCTAGATATTTTGCCAGTTTGTGTGCAGGGGCATTACGGTAGTTGATAATGGGGCGGATCGGAATGTCTTCTTTATGGATTTTGGGGAGCGCTTGGAGTGTAGGTGCTGATGGTCGGATTTGTTTCATGTAGGGCTTTTGTTTATGTGTCATAATGTGTTTGGCTTTGTTGACTGTTTGTTTTACTGAGTTTTGGTATCTGTCGGTGGGGTCGTGTTTTAGTTCTGTGATGTTGTTCTGTTCTATGAAGTCTTGTACTTTTTTGTGTAGGTTGTCTGTGGGGATAATTACAGTCGTGTTGCCTTTGTCAGCTTTTACAAATGTGATGTTGTGTTTGTGTGCCTTTTCCCTTGATATAATTCCCTCGCACAAATTCTACCCACGTACAGTAAACCTCACGAACGTCACACTCACAAAAAACGAACAAACACTCCTTGATAAAGGCCTAAAACATAACATACATTACAAACATAACAACCAAACACTAACAAAGCTCATAATTGACACAGAAACAAATATACAAAACACAGCACCAGAACATCAAGACACATTAAGACATAATATAAACAACACAATAGGAATACGTAAGACACCAGACAACAACAACCACAACTCAGAAATACACACAGCCATCAAACTGAGGGAAAAGGCACACAAACACAACATCACATTTGTAAAAGCTGACAAAGGCAACACGACTGTAATTATCCCCACAGACAACCTACACAAAAAAGTATAAGACTTCATAGAACAGAACAACATCACAGAACTAAAACACGACCCCACCGACAGATACCAAAACTCAGTAAAACAAATAGTCAACAAAGCCAAACACATTATGACACATAAACAAAAGCCCTACATGAAACAAATCCGACCATCAGCACCTACACTCCAAGCGCTCCCCAAAATCCATAAAGAAGACATTCCGATCCGCCTTCTTAGACCTCTCCATCACAAAACTAGAACACAGGCACAAATTCAGTATATACAGAAAACCAACTACAAACTGACACACTAATACACAACTCCTCCAATCACCCAATACAACACAAACTAGCTGCTTTTAGAACCATGATACATAGACTTAACAACATCCCCTTAGATGAAATAGACTACAAAGACGAACTAAACACGATAAAATATCTAGCAGAATCTAACGGTTATGACAGAACAATAGTCAATAAACTCCTACACAAAACACAAAACAAACAACAGACAAAGACAGAAAACAACAAATTCATAACACTAACATACATCAACAAACAAACAGAAAAAATTGCCCACAAATTCAAAAAAGCAGGATACAGAATCGCTTACAAAACTACTAACAAAACAGAACACACACTATCAAAACGCATGCCCAAAGCACAAAACAAATTCGATCTACCCGGTGTATATAAACTAAATTGTTCAAATTGCAATAAATTCTACATAGGGCAGACAGGACGTAGCTTCAAACAGAGATACATTGAGCACACAAAAGCACTCCACACCACTACAGAATCTACCTTCGCAAACCACCTCATTGAAGCAAACCACACATATAAAAACATCGACAATAACATGAACATACTACACGTACACACAAAAGGCCGAAAACTAGACACTCTAGAACAATTAGAAATATACAAACACACAAAAACAAATAAAAACGACATCCTAAACGAACAGACACAATTCAAATCGCACGCATTATTCGAACACATCTCACCACACACACACAGCTTCGATCTTTCGAAACACTATCTCGTCGCCAACAACAAGATGAACAGCGCTACTAACGACAGCCTCTGATGAAGCCTTCTATAGGTGAAAGCCGGTTTAGGGTGTAAGGTAAAACTTTACGTTTTTACTTATAAAAAACTTAGTGTTCCGAGTCGTCAATATTATAGTGATATTTAATAATAGGCCTAATTTATTGATAATAACATTATAAATAATATTGTTCTTTTTCATGTAAATGAATATACTGATATCAAAACATAGAGAAGTGTATTGATATTAGAATGTAATGTTGTTTACGTCATAGGGATATCGTGTGAGTCCAGTGAATGTTAAAAGACTTACATATATGAGAAAACAGTTGTGTAGATATTTGAATTTAATGCTGTTGACGTTACTGGGATATCGTGTGAGCCCAGTTAATATTATGAAAGAAATTAAGTAAGCAATTACAGTATGTAGATATTTGAATTTAATGCCATTTGCATCATTGGGATATCGTGAGTGCAGTGAATATTAACAGACTGCACATGTATGAGGAAAGCAACTAGCAACAGATTTACGAAATACATACAATACATTCAGCAAAATTGCAGAATGAAACTTAAACAGTGTAAATAATTGTAAACAAAGTCAGAGAAATAAATACGTTTGGGATTGTGAAGGGGTCGCAGCGTCTGTGTTACGGGTGTGGGGAATAGAACATGCGGCGCCTCGGTCGTTGTGCCCGTTTGTGGAATGCCGACTTTGCCACGCTGCCCACTCCCAACCAGTAAAACAACGCACTGAAGCACCTATATTTTATTGCTTTATGCATATAAATCTCAGCGCTCTCCCGACATGATGGTATATACGATATTGTATTTAACGCACAATAATATGTAAATAATATATCTTTATAGAAACTCTGATTAAAGCAGAAGTTTTTTTTTTTGCAATCGAAAAGCCACATCATAGAATAAGAGTTAAAATTTGCCACTGATATTGGTAATCAGTTGCAGTTGTTAACAAATAAGTGTTGCGATTTTTAACGGTTTATTCATCCGTGTCGGAGGTCAAAATAAGTTACACAGTTGGATCACCGTGATGAAATCTATTGTAACAAAATACGTTATTATTACATAATGTTTTTTTTACTTATTTCTCGCTGTTTTTATACTTGCGAAAGTTATGTGCAGTGACCAGGTGCAGGTAAAAAGTTGCCCGAAATTTTTGTTCACTCCACTCACTGCACAAAGCAAAGTACGGTACTTCACGAAGTAGCATTTTACTTCGGACAGTTGGAAAAATGAATTAATGGTGATTCCGTGAATTGAGTATTTTGATTTTCCCACTGAACGAAATGAAACTTTATTTTGCAAACCGAAATACTCACTCCTCGTAGTCAGTATCTCAGTTTTGCTCAGGAGTTGTCACGAAAAGACTTACGCATCCAAGTCCGCGCATCACACATATCCATTTTGAGTTTCTTTGTTTTTATTTGAAAGGAAGATACGGTTTTGTAATATTTATTTTTTAAATTTGATTACTATACATAGCAAATGATATATACAATAAAATTAGCAGTTCGCACAATTTCTTATTGTTGAATAATTTCATAGGACGTATTGGCAATCAATTAATACATTAGAGGCTCTTTAAGGCCATAAGTAAAAGTAAACTCTTTTCATTATACACTAACTAAATATCGGTATGGAGAACCATACATGACTTCCATGTTCTAAGATTTATATTTAAAATCATTTACGAAATAAAATGTTTCCATAGAAACTACTCCTTTCCACTTATTGCTTCAGCCTTAACCACAATACTGTGGTCCCTAACGTATACCACCACACGTTATCGCACTCGATTTTCACTGATGATGGTAGTCGACGGTACTGCCGAAACGTCTGGTTTTGCAGAAAACATTGGACTACGGCCAAACAGCCCGGAAAGGAATTTTAACAACAAACTACTACTTTGTTGACGATAACGTAGTACACATAAAAATTATCCCCTCCCCCTTCAACTATAATTTTCATTTATAGAAAAATACCCCCACCCCATTCAACTAGCCTCTTCATTTATAGATATTTCATCTACGTTTCTACAGTGTATTATTAAGATCTTCTTATCAGGATACTTTATTTATCAAAATTAAGTACTTTACTCTTGTTACAACAAAAAATGTTTCAGGTAAACTGCCCTTTCCCCGTAACCGATCTTCACCAAAATCAATACGCCTTGAGTATTCTACAACTCAGGCACATATGTAAAATATCGATATGGAGAACCATACATGACTTGCAGGTTCTAAGATTTATATTTAAAATCATTTACGAAATGAAATGTTTCCATAGAAACTACTTCTTTCCACTTATTGCTTCAGCCTTAACCACAGTACAGTGGTCACTAACGTATACCACCACACGTTATCGCACTCGATTTTCACTGATGATGGCAGTTGACGGCACTGCCGAAACGTCTGGTTTTGCAGAAAACTTTGGTCTACGGCCAAACAGGACGGGAAGGAATTTTAACAACAAACTACTTCTTTGTTGCCGATAACGTAGTACATATATAAAAAATTATCCCCTCCCCCTTCAACTATAATTTTCATTTATAGAAAATTACCCCCACCCCATTCAACTAGCCTCTTCATTTATAGATATTTCATCTATGTTTCTACAGTGGATTATTAAGATATATTCTTATCAGGATACTTTATTTATCAAAATTAAGTACTTTACTCTTGTTACAACAAAAAATGTTTCTGGTAAACTACCCTTTGCCCCTAACCGATCTTCACCAAAATCAATAGGGCTTGAGTCTTCTACAACTCAGGCACATATGTAAAAAATTATTTGATTCTGTTTTAATTTACGGCAGTTATCGTTCGTCATGAAAAAATGTCTCTTGTTACAACATAAAATGGTGCAGGTAAACTACCCCTTTCCCTTAACTGATCTTTACCAAAAACAATAGGTCTTGAGAACTCTATAATTTAGGGCTATATGCAAATAATCATTTGATTCTGTTTGAATTTGCGGCTGTTATCGTTTGCCATAGAAAATACCCTTGTTAAAACATAAAACGTTGCAGGTAAACTACCCCTTTCCCTTAACCGATCTTCACCAAAAACAACATGTCTTGAGAACTCTGCAATTCAGGGCTGAATGCAAAAAATTATTTGATTCTGTTTGAATTTGCGGCTGTTATCGTTTCCATAGAAAAAAATTACCCTTGATAAATATCGGTATGGAGAACCGTACATGACTTCCATATTCTAAGATTTATATTTAAAATCATTTTCAGCCAAACAGCCAGGCTGTGTCTTACCTGCCTTTTTATTGCTGTATTAAATGAAAAATATTATATTACATTAAAATGAAAAAATTATAATTTTATTGCCTGGCAACAAAATTATTTTATTTTTAACAATTACCATTGTTTCAAAAAGTTTAAATAAATTTTCAAGTACTTTACTCTTGTTAAAACGTAAAAGGTTGCAGGTAAACTACCCCTTCCCCTTAACCGATCTTCACCAAAATCGAAAGTCCTTGAGACCTCTACAATTCAGGGACGTATGCAAAAAATTATTTGATTCTGTTTGAATTTGCGGCTGTTATCGTTTGCCATAGAAAATACGCTTGATAAAAAAACGTTGCAGGTAAACTACCCCTTCCCCTTAACCGATCTTCACCAAAAACAATAGGTCTTGAGTACTCTACAAATCAGGGCTGTATGCAAAACATTATTTGATTCTGTTTGAATTTGCGGCTATTATCGTTTGCCATAGAAAATACCCTTGTTAAAAAAACGTTGCAGGTAAACTACCCCTTTCCCTCAACCGATCTTCACCAAAAACAATAGGTCTTGAGAACTCTACAATTTAGGGCTGTATGCAAATAATCATTTGATTCTGTTTGAATTTGCGGCTGTTATCGTTTGCCATAGGAAATACCCTTGTTAAAACATAAAACGTTACAGGTAAACTACCCCTTTCCCTTAACCGATCTTCACCAAAATCAACAGATCTTGAGAACTTTACAATTGAGGGCTGTATGCGAAACATTATTTGATTCTGTTTGAATTTGCGGCTGTTATCGTTTGCCAAACAAACAAAATTACCCTTGCTAAAAAAAAACCGTTGCAGGTAAACTACCCCTTTTCCTCAACCGATCTTCACCAAAAACAATAGATCGCGAGTACTCTGCAAATCAGGGCTGTATGCAAAAAATTATTTGATTCTGTTTGAATTTGCGGCAGTTATCGTTTGCCATAGAAAAAAAATCTACAGACAGACAGACACACACACAGACACTTTTCGGAAAACGACTTTTTTTCATGTTTTGAGTGTAGTAGAATCAGAATCTGCAATAATCTCGAACGACCGATCTTCACCAAAATCAATAGACCTTCAGTCCTCTACAATGCAGGGATGCATGCAAAAAAATATTTGATTCTGTTTGAATGTGCGGCAGTTATCGTTCGTCATGGAAACATTTCTCTTATTACAACATAAAATGTTGCAGGTAAACTACCCCTTTCCCTTAACCGATCTTCACCAAAATCAATAGGCCTTGAGTTCTCTACAATTCAGGAACGTATGCAAAACATTATTTGATTCTGTTTGAATTTGCGGCTGTTATCGTTTGCCATAGAAAAAAATTACCCTTGATAAAAAAATGTTGCAGGTAAACTACTCCTTTCTCTCCTTTCTCTTAACCGATCTTCACCAAAATCAAAAAGTCTTCAGAACTATACAATTCAGAGCTGTATGCAAAACAGTATTTGATTCTGTTTGAAATTTGCAGCTGTTATCGTTTGCCATAGAAAAAAATTACCCTTAATAAAAAAAAAGTTGCTGGTAAACTACCCCTTTCCCTATACCGATCATCGCAAAAACCAGTAAGTCTTCAGAACTCTACTATTCCGGGCTGTATGCAACAATATATTTTATTCTGTTTGAATTTGTGGCTGTTATCGTTTGCCATAGACAAAAATTACCCTTGATTTAAAAAAAACCGTTGGAGGTAAACTACCCCTTTCCCTTAACCGATCTTCACCAAAAACAATAGGTATTGAGTACTCTACAAATCAGGGCTGTATGCAAAAAATTATTTGATTCTGTTTGAATTTGCGGCTGTTATCGTTTGCCATAGAAAATACCCTCTTAAAACATAAAACGTTGCTGGTTAACTACCCCTTTCCCTTAACCGATCTTCACCAAAATCAATAGGTCCTGAGAACTCTACAGTTCAGGGCTGCATGCAAAAAATTGTTTGATTCTGTTTGAATTTGTGGCTGTTATCGTTTTTCATAGGAAATACCCTTCTTAAAACCTAAAACGTTGCTGGTAAACTATCCCTTTCCCTTAACCGATCTGCACCAAAAACAATAGGTCTTGAGTACTCTACAAATCAGGGCTGTATGCAAAAAATTATTTGATTCTGTTTGAATTTGCGGCTGTTATCGTTTGCCATAGAAAAAAAGTAAAGTACCGTTTACCAAATGGTAAAAGCTTAAGAGCATGATAATGTCTTTCAGCCGCCAGCTAAACGCAACATTATTATGGTTACTGACTGACTGATTGGTTACATACCTATCTATTCAGCTATGCAGTGTTGTTTGCTTGTTAGGTCTTTAATCTGCGACGGACGTTAGCACGTTAGCGGTCGCGGTTTTAGTTAACGATTCCCGGCTGGTAAATGATGACGTCATGCAGCGTGATGCGTTACAGAAATTTCCAAATGATGGCCAGCCATAAGACATTATCATGTCAAAAATCTACAGACACACACATAGACAGACACACACACAGACACTTTTTGAAAAATGACTTTTTTTCATGTTTTGAGTGTAGTACAATCAGAATCTGCAATAATCTCGAACACGATTTTTTTTGCCATCATCATACTTCCATTTCCTTAAGGAACGTGGAAGTAAAAATTACCCTTGTTAAAACATAAAACGTTGCAGGTAAACTACCCCTTTCCCTTAACCGATCTTCAACAAAATCAACAGATCTTGAGTTATCTACAATTGAGGAAGGTATGCAGAAAGTTATTTGATTCTGTTTAAATTTGCGGCAGTTATCGTTCGTCATAGAAACAATTACTCTTGTTAAAACATAAAATGTGGCAGGCAAACTACCCCTTCCCCTTAACTGATCTTCACCAAAGTCAACAGACCTTCAGTCTTTCACAATTGTGGAATGTATACAAAAAATATTTGATTCTGTGTGAATGTGCGGCAGTTATCGTTCTTCATAGAAAAAATTACCGTTGTCAAAACATAAAATGTTGTGGGTAAACTACCCCTTTCCCTTAACCGATCTTCACCAAAGACAATAGGTCTTCAGAACTCTACAATTCAGGGCTGTATGCAAAAATTATTTGTTTCTGTTTGAATTTGCGGCTGTTATCGTTTGCCAAAGAAAAAAATTACCCTTGATAAAAAAACGTTGCAGGTAAACTACCCCTTTCCCTAAACCGATCTTCTCCAAAAACAATAGGTCTTGAGTACTCTACAAATCAGGGCTGTATGCGAAAAATTATTTGATTCTGTTTGAATTTGGGGTTTTTATCGTTTGCCATAGAAAATACCCTTGTTAAAACAAAAATATCGGTATGGAGAACCATACATGACTTCCATGTTCTAAGATTTATATTTAAAATCATATTCGAAATGAAATATTTCCATAGAAACTACTTCTTTCTACTTATTGCTTCAGTATTAACCACAGTACTGTGGTCACTAACGTATACCACCTCATGTTTTCGCACTCGATTTTCACTGATGATGGCAGTCGATGGCACTGCCGAAAAGCTGGTTTTGCAGAAAACATTGGACTACAGCTAAACAGCCCGGGAATGAATTTTAACAAAGAACTACTTCTTTGTTGCCGATAACGTAGTACACATATAAAAAATTCTCCCCTCCCCCTTCAACTATAATTTTCATTAATAGAAAATTACCCCCACCCTGTTCACCTAACCTCTTCATTTATAGATATTTCATCTACGTTTCTACAGTGGATTATTATGAGCTTCTTATCAGGATACTTTATTTATCAAAATTAAGTACTTTACTCTTGTTAAAACATAAAACGTTGCAGGTAAACTACCCCTTTCTCTTAACCGATCTTCACCAAAATCAATAGACCTTCAGTCCTCTACTATTCAGGGAGGCATGAAAAAAATATTTGATTCTGTTTGAATGTGCGGGAGTTATTGTTCGTCATGAAAACATTTCTCTTGTTACAACATAAATGTTGTAGATAAACTACCCCTTTCCCGTAACCGATCTTCACCAAAATCAACAGGCCTTGAGTTCTCTACAATTCAGGAACGTATGCAAAACATTATTTGATTCTGTTTGAATTTATGGCAGTTATCATTCGTCATAGAAAAAATTACCCTTGTTAAAACATAAAATATTGCCGGTAAACTACCCTATTCCCTTAACCGATCTTCACCAAAACCAACAGGTCTTGAGAATCCTACAATTCAGGGCTGTATGCAAAACATTATTTGATTCTGTTTGTATTTGCGGCTGTTATCGTTTGCCATAGAAAACATTACGCTTGATAAAAAAACGTTGCTGGTAAACTACCCCTTTCCCTTAACCGATCTTCACCAAAAACAATAGGTTTTGAGAACTGTACAATTCAGGGCTGTATTCAAAACATTATTTGATTCTGTTTGAATTTGGGGCTGTTATCGTTTGCCATAGAAAATACCTTTGTTAAAACATAAAACGTTGCAGGTAAACTGCCCCTTTCCCTTAACCGATCGTAACCAAAACAATAGGTCTTGAGTATTCTACAAATCAGGGCTGTATGCAAAAAGTATGTGATTCTGTTTGAATTTGCGGCTGTTATCGTTTGCCATAGAAAAAAATCACACACACACACCCATTTCGAATAATGACTTTTTTTCATGTTTTGAGTCTAGTACAATCAGAATCTGCAATAATCTCGAACACGATTTTTTTTGCCATCACCATACTTCCATTTCCTTAAGGAACTTGGAAGTAAAAACACTAACAACTAAGTGAAAATCTTTCGTATGATTATACTGTGTTTTAATAACACAATATAAGTTACTCTTGATTATCATTAAATTAGTATAACATATTTAATAAAAGGAGCATTATTATGGACATTTTGTGTTGCATTTTAAGTTATGTTCTAGCATGAGCATGATTTGTTTGCAATTGTGTTTACATCATCAACGTACAAAGCCTTGAAAACTTCAGATGTTATAAAGAAAAGACAGTATGAATAAAAGTTAATAATTTGTTTACATTATTTTAAACATATAACATTTTTTAATATTTTATGCAAAATTGTAAATTTTTCTTTGTACAAATTAATAGTACTGGATTGTTCAGTTTACAGTTATAGTCTTTGTTGTGTTTCTCAATTTCTTTGCACTGTTCAAAACATAAATAAAAATAAAAGTCATACCGGCCTCATTTTCAGTGTACTTTTATCACCAAACACTATCATTGATTACTTCGTACCAAGCTATGTATACTTTACATGAGAAAAAGACATTACTGTTGTTATAGTTGGATTGATGCAATTAAAACTCACTATTTTGTATGCACATGTTAATTACTTTTGCACATGTTGTCTTCTGCACTGATATAACACTGTAGACTGTTAAAAAGGTGTGAGAGACCAAGACCAAAACATTTTCTTCTTGTACCCTCACTAAAACGCCTGTTGGGAACAGTTAAATCAAGGTGGAGAGTGTTGATTTGAGATGTAATTCTTGTTTGAGATGATCAAATAATTCTGTAACTTCCTGTGTTTTGTTTGATCATTGTTAGCACTGTTTTTTAACTAACTTCACAATGTTTTGGCATTTTGTAGCTTATTTTATGCTGAACATATAAATATGTGATGGTTGTCGATACCACACATGCAAAAAGAGTTATTATATTAAAACTTTCAAAAATTTGCAGCGTTTAATTTTTATTTGTTGTGTGTGGCAGCAATTGATTCATAATATAAATGTCAGCAACTGTACATAATTTGATTTATTTATACATTTAATTATTTACACGTTTTTGATAATGAAGTTATGTGTATTGTTTCAACCTATATAAGAGTGGGAACCATTCATTCCCACCATGATATATCAAGAATGAGAGCTTGTTCAACTGATGGGTGCTTTACCTTGCTTTTTGTCTCCCCTCAGGCTACACCATTATGTATCCTTAAACACACACATACAATATTACATTTATCTATAGATTAATGTATTTGGTGAATCCTTATCTACTTGTGTACAATACACGGGGAAATTGTATATAAAACAGGGAACAGAATAGTAACTGATTTTGAAACGACATTCAAGAAACTCTATTTATTGACTCCTCTCATAAATTTACTCAATGATTTCAATGTGTTTGGTTTTAGACAGCTGGATTTTGTGACAGTATATTCTTGTTTATTGATAAATGTTTGGTAGATAATGCTCTCCTCCATTAATTGACTAAGTTGTGACATCAATTGATTTTGTTAAAGACTTAAAACGCTATGGCTTATTCATTATTATTTTGCAGTGAATTATTTAAGTCCATTTACATTTGGGAATCTGAAATGCGTAGACATGGACACATAATTAGAAGCCTAATTTGAAAATAACTGACTTACTGAAGAGGGAAAAAGAAGCAATCTTGATTGACTAGTTCATGATCAGATAGCAGGAATAAATTATTTGCATTGTAATGTTGCAACTTTAAGCCTAATTGTTGATTAGGAAGGGAGAAGGAGAGCAAGTTTATGTACTTTGATTCTCTATGTCTTGTGTTCCCAGTTTTTTGTTCTCCCTACAGATGAATTTGATTTATAGAAAATGTAGTATAGGTTATATAGTTTCTTTTAATTACAAAATGTAAGTATAGGATGACAGAAAAAATTGACATTAACAAATCCCATAGGCTTTGAAAAATTAGTTTAACACAAAACATGTAATTGTTTTTGTCTTTGCTTTTAAAATGTTTTGCAATTTTCATGTACTTTTAAAAGGCAAAGATTCTCCTGTTAGTCCAGTTGTGAGAAAAGTTGTAAATTTTTCCATTGGCTTCCAAGTTGTTTTTTCCATTAACTTCCAAGTTCCAAAAAATCTAAAAAAATACATCTGCATGTGAGTGTGTTGTTATTTCAGTATTCATTCTACACAGTTTACTTTATATTATTTGTGTTGCGCATTCTTCAATATGAATAGAGGGTTCAGAACAATACAGTACACAATGGAAGGGTTATCAAAGCCCAAACAATAGGTGAAGTATTGAATTACATGGGGATGTTTTGTGGACCACAGGGGTACCAATATACTTGCTTATATATTCTGAATCAATGCTAATGTGTACAGTATGCTTATGTCGTCAGGTTTGTGTGTTAGTGGTGTTCGTACATAGCGTGAAAATTTGTAAATGTGAGATACTCGTTTATTTTTAATAGACGATTTCTGAAGAGTTAAACCACACATACTCATATATAACTTGCTCTAATGTGCATATTAATTATGTAGAAGATATGTTTGTAAAGCGTGATCTAGTTTTTAGGTTTATCACTCTAAACTTACTGTGGTGTATAGTATTTTTGTGAATCATGAATGTAAAATTGTCCAAATACTATTTTGCTAATAAGTGTAATTTACACTCAATATGCATAAACAATATTTAATCTTTACATATATATTTCAATGGTTATAAACCATAATCAGATTTACAGAACTTGAAATTGACACTTGTTGATGACAGCAGTACAGGGTTCAACTAATGGGGTTGCCTGTCACGAAGGGAAAAAATATGAGTTAAAAGCCATTTGTTACATTAAGAAAGTGGTATGAATAAATTGTGTTTAAGAGCTTTAGTACAAATAAGCAGTTCAAAACTAAATAAAGGACAATAATTATAGCGCACAGATTGAATGTGTTTAGAACGTGATGGGCTCATCTGAATATAACTAAGTCAGAAGACTGTTGAAATAACTTAGCTCTTCTCCCCATAGAACATGAAATTTTACAAAAAATATAATATAATAAAAGGCTTTACTGCAATTAAAATTAGAAAACTATTGTAGTATAATAGCTATCTGTTAACACAGTTTATTTATAAAGTCAAACTATTTTAATAACTTTTTAGTACCAAAATCAAAAAGTATTTAATTCAATTGGGTTGTTATCAATAATATGATATTTCAGTGTAATAAATGTTATATGGCATTGTTGTGTATTTTAATAATTTATGTAGGCCTATTTTCGTAATGCTTGTAAGGGCAAGTCATCTGACGGGGGTGAGCGAGATCCCGTAATTCTAAGTGTAACCAAGGCTCGGGTGGGGGTAGGGAATTTACAGTTCCTTTGCCTGCCTTGCTGGTATGAGAAGATGGGTCTACAGTTGAGTAATTCCAAAGCGTGTCTCGTAATATAAAAAAGTGAGGGTAACTTAATAATAAATCAATTCTGTAAACACCAATTTCAGTACTAGTTAATGCACTGTAATAAAGCAGTTGAATATCATTGATATTCTAAAAACTTTATAATAAATATCACATAAAATAATGGATAGTGTCATTGTTAGCAAAATTTATTCACATATAAAAATTGTATTCATGACATTGTAACCTTTTACCGTGCACTCCAATTCTGTTCTATGCACTTGCTTAAACGAAGCAAGATTTTTAGACTCATTATTTTGATGCTTAACTTACTTCAGAAATATAGTCTCAATTAAAGTTATGCATAGTACATAATATTGTGTAACTTTACTAAATACAGAATTTGAAGGTATGTACCTGTGCAAGATGGTGAAATGTTGCATTACTAGAAGAAAAATTGCACAGTGTGAATTAGAGGAAGTTAAATAAATAATATTGCTCAGCCCAAGAGTTTCCTATTTTGTTGATTATATTGTAATGTACAGTATTTTATACAATATATTTTCTTTTGTTTATAGGAATGCTTTCAGGAGGGGTAGGAACATGGTCAGTGGAGTTATCTATATTACTCCCATTTATGTGTTACAGTTGCAAATCATTATTTCACTGCTCATCACTCCACTGACAGCAGGTACCTACGATATTTATTTGTTCTTCACTTTAATTTTTAGCTTTTTCTTTATTCATATAACCTTTTAAAAGTGTCAGTGATAACTGTTGTAATAAATTATTCAGATTTATGTTGTCCAGAATGATCAAATATTGTGTTGATCATAGAAATGTCTTACATCCAAATATGTTTGTAAATAAATAGTTATAACAATAATTAAATGATTTTTATTAAAAATATTACATTATAATTGTCTGACATATATTCCACAAGGCATTTCTCCTTAATCTTGAGAAGAATAAATATTTTGACTGATAAATCTATTTGTATTTTGATTTTTAACAACATTTAATTATATGCATGTTGTGCCATTTGAGAGTGTGTGTGCGAAACACACACACACACAATATGTCTGTAAATAATTATAGCAATATTAAGTAATTTTTTTGATACATATAGTACATTATAAATGTTTCAATAGGTAAAATGATTTTAATTTTTGATTTTCATCAGTATTTAATTTAATATACACATGAACGTGTGGATTTTGACACTGACACATGTGTATTTTGTTAATTACTTCTATCATAGGCAGTATGAAAATATTGATTATGTATTTAGTATTGTATATTATAGATAGCTGTCAGTTTCAAGTTTACATATTTCCGTATTCCATATTTAGAAATTAAAAAATGTCTATATGTAAACAAAATTATTTTGCAAAATGTTTTTTTGTGAAAACAGACACTGGCTTGTGGTTCGTCAGATCACCAGAGGCAATTGTTGCACCTCCAGGTGATGAGGTCATGTTTGAATGCTCACTTAACATTCCTTGGGAATCAGTGAGATGGAGACACAACTCAGAGTACCTACCTCGTGAGCACTTATCATCTAGTACAACTAGTCGGCAGACTACTACTTCTTACCGACTTGTTAAAGTAGTCGACCAGGAACAGGCTGGAGATTATCAGGTACTGTCCATATTATATTCTGTATAAATATATTTTCGTTAATTATTATTTTTTTTTACACAAACGCCAGCCGTGGACCACGCGAATATCATTTCATTTTCTTCTCGTGCCAGAAGGCCCTCATTCACACACTATGTCCCGCCTTCCTTTCCACTGTCCACCCCTTTCTTGTCTTCTTCTCACCGCAGAGAACCTCAAGATTTTTAATTTTGTTTCTCTATGTATTTTTATCCACACAGTCGTTGAAAGAGATACCCAGTTTCATCATTTCCTCCTTGAGTTGTTTGGTGTATCCGTTTAGACTGGAAAGTTGCCAAATATAGTTGAAAATTTGGTTATTTAATCTGGACTGATCCATCCGATGTCCAAGGAATCTCAGTTTTTTACTTCGGAAAGCCGTTTCCAGATCTTCCAGATCCCTGTACAGCTCTTCTTTAGATCTGTGCCTGTATGCATCTTCAGTTTCTTGGGGCCATAAATTTTCCGAAGAATTGTTCGTTCAGTTTTAAGAAGAGGTTCCAAATTTTGAAAGCACATTGTTTCCACTCCATACATGATCACCGGCCTGATCACAGTGCTATGGCGGACTTTCGCATTTCTGGAAAGGTTTATCTATCTACAGTTCCTGGGTTAGTAGAGTCTTTTGCTAATTTGAGTTTCCTTATCTGAAAGGATTCTTTGCCTCAGACATTTTGGGATATGTTTTCCCCAAGATATTTAAAATTATTTAGTATATTTTATTTCTCCATGCGTAGTGTCCAGGCACGTTCTAGGGAATTTAAATAGTGTGGTCATAATTTCCATTTTAGCAAAGAAGATTTGGAGGCCAGCTTTCTCCGCTATCTCTTTGAGATCTTCTACTTGCTTTCTTGCTTCTTCTTCTGAGTGGGCGAAGATGGCAAGATCATCCGCAAAAGCTAAACAGCTTTTGTGTCTTTGGATTTGTTACCTGTTCTAACCCTAGTGGAATTGGCTTTATGGAAGGTTTTCATGATTTTATCTAGGACACAGTTAAAGAGAATAGGGGAGTCCATCCCCTTGACATATGCCAGTTTGAATTGGGAAGGTGTCACTAAGTTCTCCTAAGAATTTAATTTTGGAAACTGTGTCGGTTACAGTTAATTTAACTAAATTTAGAGTTTTGGGATCGACACCGCATTCCTGCAGACACTGGAAGAGGGTCTCTCGATCCACTGAATCATAGGCCTTCTGAAAATCAC
Organism: Magicicada septendecula; assembly: GCA_034769895.1. NCBI lineage: Eukaryota > Metazoa > Arthropoda > Insecta > Hemiptera > Cicadidae > Magicicada > Magicicada septendecula. Next base: position 453,282,634 of record CM068368.1, read on the forward strand.
TGAAGGTTATGAAGAGGGGGGATATTTCTTTGAAGGAAATATCTAATGATCAACTTCAAACTGAGGATCTATTCCAGGCACGATCTGCCTTTTCTGAAGCCACCTTGATATTCACCAAGGTGGGGATCGAGCTGGGATTCAAGTCTATTGAGGAGGGGCTTAGAGAAGATTTTATAAGTTACAGGGAGAAGTGAAATTCCCCAGTAGTTATTCACATTTATTTTACTGCCCTTTTGTGGACAGGGTGTTTTCATTAATTATTTATGAAATATTATATATTTTTTATTGCAAGATGTGTATGCGTGCATGGACTCTTGTAAATTTCCACAATCTGTTTATATTCTTGATTTTGGTTCTCTAGATGAGACTGCATCCTTCCTTTCTTATTTCTGTCTATATTTCAATATATCTCTCACTGATGTGTTTTGACATCCCTTTCAGAACCCTACTATTATATGTTCCTCAAGAGTGTGTGTTTTCTGTTGTGCATGAATACACGCCTGGGTACATGTTGTAGTTGTGACAAATGATTGGGTCGCTGTAGTAAAACTGTTAGCAACAGGTTTTCATAGCATATGCTGTTGTGTTGGTTAGGGTGGGTCGAAAAAAAATAATTATTTTTTTTTCAAACGCTATAGTGCTTAAAAGTGTCCTGTGGTATGTAGAAAGAAAATGACATAAAGAAAAAACTATCGGTTGATATCTTCCGTTCGTGCATCACCGCTAAAGTTTGTAAAAATTGACAAAATCAGATATTTTTGAAATTTTTTTTTTACAACTACCATAATTATTTTAAAAATGCTATAGCGCGTTTTGTTTAGTTGAGGGTCCCAATAGTATATTTCAGCAAAGAAATAGTTGATATTTTAGTATTAACCGTTCGCGCAATCTATTGAAAAACGGACAAAATATCGGTTTTTTCAACTTTTGATGTGCAGCTCTTCGCCCGTTTTGTAGTGACAAAATGACCCATAACTAAGGTCTTCCCACATATAATTCAATTTGACGAATTACACCATTTTTCCATCCAGTGTTGGTTGCAGTGCCGTCACATCCGATCACTTCTAGTTTGTCAAGAGATAATACAATCTGTGAAATATAAGATATTATACTGATAGCTATGTCAGAAGCTGAACTGGTACTGGGAGAAACATGACCTATGTAATTTGATCCCGGTTCACTAATTAATGAATAATGTTCTTCTTTTTTGCTCCTTCGAAAGTGGTTTGTGTTAAATTTTTCTACAAATAATGTATCATCCTTTCTGCCATCAAAATAAAGGCCATAGATTTCTGTTGTCTCTTTACTTTGCAAACCAGTTCTAACTAAGCTTTTCTCCCTTCGAATTTTACATTTGTCCACTATGTGTGAAATATCTGATTCCATAATTAAACCTATGTCTTGTAGTACACTCGAAGCGATGGCAGCAGTTGCGCGATCAGACACACAATAGCGATCACTATTTAAAGCTGTGGCTTTTAATTTGATTCACATTTGCCACTGTGGTTTTGCAGATGATGTACTAGGTTCTGGTTCAAATTCAGAATCAGAATCGTCATCCTCAGAAATATTAGGTGGACGATTTGAATGCTTCAAATCTGAATCTTCCATTTTTATGGTGACTTCATGTTGTTCGTTTGACGCTGAGGACTCGATTTGTGGAATATATCACATTTTTTGCTTTAGTTTTTCCTTATTTCTTTGAGTTTCCTTTAGGTCCAGTGGGCCAATTTTCCCTAATCCATATTTCCTGTGCATAAACATAAATTGTAACTCTATTACAAGAATTTTCTTTTCTTTTTCACAAATACAGTTAATTGATAATGGACATTTACATGCGTCTGGAGTTTTTTTGCATGTACATTCTATATTGATAATACATTTACATGCGGCAATGTCAAACAGGGAGGATGCGTTTATCTTAAACTGCACAATTTTTTCTTTGTATGTTGTTTTATCTTTGTCACGGCAGTATGACTTTCTGAGGTTATAATATGAATCATGGTAAGCATTAATAAGCTGAACTACTCTGTACTCAGTCACAGTTGGGATGGATGATTTGTCGTACAAACATTTAACTTTATTTGCTACTATAGTGGCAACTTTTGAGAAACTTACACTCTTATTATTAGTTTCACATGATAAATTAAATCTCTCTTGAAAGCAGCAGCGGAGAACATCTTCATGCATTGGTAGCCTATTTCCTAATAAATCTCTTGGATTACCAAATATAGGACATTCAACATCTTTTCTAGTTATTATGTTAACTTTTGAAGTATTCATTATATTAGCAATCACTCATCATCATCATCACAAAATCATGAAAACACAACCGCACTTAAGTTCGAAAATGCACTACAGTACGATAACGTCACTAAAACAACGCTCTAATGCCAGTGGCAGATTGAACTCAGGGGCACAAAACACACACACAGGTTGTAACAAGTAATATTCAGTCGAAAGAGGTACAGGAGTGGGGCGCGGCGGCCGGACGTGAACTGCGGCGAGCGGTAAAATAGCCTCAACCAAGCGATTTTCGAGCCTACTGCGCGAACGGTTAATACTAAAATATCAACTATTTCTTTGCTGAAATATACTATTGGGGCCCTCAACTAAACAAAACGCGCTATAGCATTTTTAAAATAACTATGATAATTGTAAAAAAAAATTTGAAAAATATCTGATTTTGTCAATTTTTACAAACTTTAGCGGTGATGCGCGAACGGAAGATATCAACTGATATTTTTTTCTTTATGTCATTTTCTTTCTATATACCACAGAACACTTTTAAGCACTATACCGTTTGAAAAAAAAAATTTTTTTTTTTCGACCCACCCTAGTGTTGGTATATGTGTTGGCGCTGAAATCATTTTTTACATTACGTATGAATCTTGTGTCAATAACAGGCAAGATTTAATGCAGGGTTATTTTATAAGGGTGGCTGAATTGGTGCCAGCCCAAAATTTTGAAAACATTAAATAATTGAGGTGTAAATAAATATAAAGTATTGTGTGTGATTGTGGTGTGTATATTAGTATTTTGTGTATTTTCGATGTTGAGTGCTTTGAAAATTGTATTGTGTTTTGTATTGATTTGTATTTGTTCAGGTATTAGTTTGTTTTGTGTTTGTATATTTGTAAATTTTCCCAAGTGTTAATTAAATAAGATGTACATCAAAGAAACTAAAATAACAAGATGTATAATTTGTGTGTGTGTGTGTTGCAATGGTGATTCTAAATGCATATGGAATGTAGAAGACAATAAAGCATATGATAGCATATAAAGATGCCATATGAATAAATAGTGATTGCAGGCATAGTGATAAGGAACATAGTGAAAAATGTTAGTTTTAAGTATTTTTGGACTAGTAAAGCAACTTTAAGTGTAGAGAAATGGTTCGTAAGAATACTTAGACGCATGTGTGTAGTGCATGTGTGCGAGGGTACATAATTATTCTTAAAAAACACGTTAATTTAAGTAACTATAAGATATGGAAAATTTTTAGGTGGGCATTATGTCAGAATATCCATAATAAAAACACGTACTTGATGACAGTAGGTAAAATCGGATGTAAAATATTTCAGGTTTTTTGAACCTTCAGTGACAGGAAAACCTTCATATATAGAAAATCTATTATCAGTAGAATGATCATAAGAAGGGTTTACCAAAGAACCAATCAGATTATGAGAAACTGAGTTGAAGAAATAAGACTCTGACATACAGGTCAGTCTCTCAACGGAATCGATAAGGAGAAAACGTTGCACCAATACTTGATGATTGGTTGTCAGTCCCGATGAGCTCGAGTTAAAAATTATTGTTGTGGTACTGTGAGAATTATTATAATTTTGTGCTATCCGCCGAAAGTGCAAGATATTCCAATTAGGGTATATAAACACTTCAAGTTTACTGGAGGGGTGTAAACATAGCGCGCCAGTTAAGCAGTAACAATACTGGTTCGTGTTGTGAAATTGTAAGTAATTGTAATTGTACATGAGATTTTAAGTGAAATATCTACACACTTGAAAGTGACCCTGAAGCTGGAAGGGTCATTAAATTATCATCCTTGAATGTCATAAATTTATATTTTCCTGCAGATACTTTAATTTCCATGTCATCTTTGGAATCCAGCTCTGATGTATCTATTTCCTGTTTTGCCTCTCCCAAAATTGATGGGATTATAAGAAAAATGTAAACATCTTATTCACCCCTACTATGAATACAGTGTTTAAACTTGACTATTTTATTATGGAGGGATAAGGATAGTACATATTTAGAATAGAATACTATGCTTCCAGAGATTATTAACTTATGCTAAGGATGAATAAATAAGGAAGCAGTGAGTAGGATAGGTACTAGGTGGTGTCAGGGGATGGAACACACTTTGTAATAAGGGGGATAGTGAGAAATTGGATAAACCCAGAGTTTGCATTGTCCAAAACTGAGATGGGGTGGGGTGGGGGTTATTTACCGAGTAAAATAAGTACGAACCACAAGATGTTAGATGAAAATTTAATTAAAACAAACAATATAAATTTCAGTACCAAGAACAGATAATGAAAACGGAAATCTGTTTGAAGTAGTTGAAGTAGACAGTGGTAGTTTTGAGTCTTTATTGGGTGTGTCCTACTGTGGCTCTATATACATTTAAATAAGTCTGTAAACACAGAAATTGCAAAAAGAAATACATGCTTCTTGGTTAACATAAGTCTGGTTGAAACACTGGTGACATGTGCACACAAATGTTTAAGAATATTCAAGCAGAAAGTACTGAGAAAAGTATTTGACCAGTTCAAGAACAGAACAGTTTGTAAGCATATTAGGATGAAATTGTAAGTTAAACACCATAATAAATCATAATGATAAAGTTAGGTTCATAAACCACAAAATGTAAGATGGCTTGCACATGTTCTGAGAATGGAACAAGCCAGAAACATCAGAATAATAACAAAGTGGACTTTGAAACCAGAAGAAGGTGAAAACGAAGAAAGAGGTGATTGATGGATGTAGAGGAGAATTTGAGAGTAATTGTGTTTGTAACTGGAGAAGTAGAGTTTACTGAGGAGAGTAGGAAGAGGTCTGTCTAGAGCAGTGGTTCTCAATTGAGGGGGGGGGGGTTTCCATGGTAATCAAAGGTTAAAAGAGATGAGACCACAACATGTGCATAGGGAGCCACAGACAGAAGCAAAATGGAGCTAAGAGAATTGAAGTGTTATTCAAATGGTAGAATAAAAAAAGAAAAACGTTTCACTTTTCAGTCAAGGAGTTGGCTCATTAACAGTATCTAAACCAGATACACAGCAAAAGTGGCCATGGCTCTCAGTGGATCGATTAGCACATGAATGCTCTACAGAAGTGTTGCTTTTTCTTACTTCTCCCTCCCACTTCTACACTCCACCACTACACACACCAAATTGACCATGAAACAACTTTTGAAGAAGTAAAGGGTAACTTCATTGGGAATTACTGTATGTGCATATTGAAAGCGCTGTGGCAGGTGGTATTGATGGTACTGCTTTTGTGGTTAAGTAGTTGCACAGGATTTATTACATATTTGAAATATTGTGTGCAGAAGTATTCTGTATTCACTGTGCAGCTTTTCAACAAGGCTTGGTTTCAAAAACTGTGCAAGAGTTGCTACGGTAATAAAAGTAGTATCAAAAGCAGTAAATTTTATTAAATCAGATGCACTTTAAGACTGTCTGTTTCAACAGCTTTGTGAGGACAATAAAGAAGGGTTTACAGACTTATTATTGTGTACAGAAAATGTTGGCTGTCCAAAAAGAACTACCTCCATTATTCTGGTCGTATAATAATAAACAAATTACTATTTCAACTGTTACACAAAAGAAATTTTAAGCAGTGTTTAGTATGGCCAGTTCCTTACTGCAGCCATTTTTTCTCATGTCAAATCAGGTTGCAGAACCCAGACAGTTAAAAAAATAATACAGTCTACCTCTGTAGTACTATATTTTGTTATTCTGTAACAAATAAAGTTAAATCCCATATGTACTGGTGAACAAGTGCATGGACATTTGTGCACAATCACATACACTCACACACACCCCTCCCCCGCAAAAAAGAAACAGCTTGTAGATTCAATTGTACAGTTTTATAATAATTGAAACATATGGTAACTAGTTCATGATATATAAAAATTTCATGCTGATTATTTATATACAAGTACATATTTAAAAACTTATAACTAAGTAGGCCACGTCTTTTTAATAAATTGTTACGTGCACTTACCCTCAACAGAAAAATACATTACCCAAATGGAAATTAATACTTCACAAGTAGAAGGTTTTGGTGTATGTATACAATTAAAAATAGAAGGATTACTATATGTATGAAAAAAAGCATTTTGGTAAACACATGCATGCATGTGTGTGCATATAAAAATGGACACGTGCACGCACGCACACACACACGCACGCATGCACACATTTATTTACATGCCCATAAAAGATAAAAAATTATTAAAATTAATAGGAAATTTATATCGAAATTCAAAAGGATATCAGATGTATTAACAGAACATCAATCTGTTAGTGTCTTATATGTTATCATCAAGCAAATTTGATGGTGTAAGTATTTAATATAAAAATAATAATTCACAGAAATATTTGTTACTAATTACTTTTGTACACAGGAAAATTCTGCAAACTTTACAAACTAGGTTGTTGATAATGAAATGCAGGTTTAAACATTGGCATTTATAATACCTAGTGAGCCAGAAAACGTGTAAAATGTGTCTCTAGAGTAGACAGTAGTCTCCATTGTTTCTTTTGAGTCTACTTCATTCTTTCTGTAGTAAGGAATACAACTTGAGAACTAGTTTGATGACAGTTGGCATTCCAGTGAGTTACTTTTTGGAGTTTTTATGTGAATTGTGTTTTCCCAATCATTTATATAATAATTTGATTTTTTTCTTTGAGAAGCCTACAAATATTTTATTCATATTTTTCAGTTCAACAGGAACTTAATTGTATATGAAAAACGTTGCCATTCCTTTTACCACAGTTTTCAGTTACATCTCATCTGTAATTTATTAAATTGGATTTATTACTAATTATTAGAAGAATGCATACACGTGTCTATTCTTTGTGAGACATGGCTTATACACCAAAGATGAAGTATTTTGTTATAAAATACTTATATTGATGCTGATATTGAGTTCATAAATTTACAACTGTAATTTTTTTATGCTGGAATTATTCATCATTAATGCATGCATGGACCAACTTTGTTTAAAATGCTGCTGGGCACGAATATGACGAGACATATTTTGTAATCTACATGAGTGTATTTAAGAGATAATAATATTAAAATTCTAATAAGTTGGAAAGCTTTGTAACATCGGCAGCTTATTTGCTGATCCTTTCTCTCTTTGAACAAGGTATAGTGAGAGGTCATCACAGTTAAATCTGCTTGTGTGTCCACAGTGCATTGCATGGTATGGAGCATCGGCACTGGCATCGATTCCTGCCAAACTGACATTAGCTGAGTTGAAGCCATTCCCACGTGTACTACCACGGCAGTTCACAGTGAGTGCTGGCAACACAGTGGCAGTTGAATGTCCACCACCTATTAGCTATCCACCACCCGTTATTCAGTATTACAAAAATGATGAAAGATTACCAGGTAATTTCTTTTTTGTATTTCCAGTGTTATTACACAATTGTGGAAAAAAAATAGTTCATTAGGCTGCTAGCTTTCATTGGAATATATCTGCATAATTGGTTGTTATTGAGACTTATAAAATACAGATATCCATTGTGACAGAGTGTACTGTTTACGAAGATCAAAATGAACCGTTATTGATCTTTTATGAACAAAATATATAAAAACGTCATATTTTAATAGAATTTGAGTGTAGTTGACTAATTAATTTACTAGACACTGTAAATAAAACTGTATGTCATTAGTATAAAATATAGGGTTTATTTCTACTTAATAATGTAGAACAAAACCCCTTATTTCCAACCACTAAATTTGTAAGATTAGTTTGCAGCATTTTTTTCACTATCATATCAGATTTGAAGCACTCTTTATATCAGATTATACAAACTGGCGATGTCTGTTTATAAGATACAGTTATTTGTATTTCTTTTATCGTATGTCATATTCTTATCTAGCTTTCATTTTTTCCAAGGCATCAGAGTTTGTGAATACAATTTTGTTAAATCAAAGGTTATTAAAAGTGTATGTAAAGAATAAGTTTTGAAATGTATAAACTTTATGTGTTCAATGCCTGTTCAAAAAGCTGCAGAACCTTTTTTTAATACATTTTTGGACATACTTTTTTTAAGAAGTCTTATCTTCTTTCACTTACTGCAGTGTTGCACAAGTCGTTGCGACTTCTGGAAACAGTCCTGTCCCCTTCCTGTCCTCTTTTATGAGATTGGACACAGGTCTGTCTGCAATATTTATGATATATCTTCAATCATCTGAAATCATCATCCTTTAAAAGTGAATTTTGGTTCTGGAAATATAAAAAATAGTCAGCTGGATGGAGCCAGATGAATTGAGTAGCATGGCTGAGAAAGAACAAATGTGTTGTTTTTGGCTAAAAGTCATTAGTGATGCATTAGCTAGCATGAATTATGATTATCATGCATTATGGAATTGTTACTCCATAATGTAGGTCTTTTGTCCCTGAGACAAGAATTCATGATTCAGTACATCACTCATGTCAAAAGAAACCTATTGACAAACTTTTCACACTTGACTTGATCTGCCATGCTTTTTTGTTAGCTCGGAGATTTTTTCCACCCCATTGTGAACACTGTTGTTTTTCATATCAAATCAAAGGGCCATGCTTCCTGTTATAATTCTTTTCATAAGTGTCTTGTCCTGTTAGCACAATCAGAAAGTTCTTCAAACACAGCAATGGAGTTGTCTCTTTGCTCTTGTCTCCGCAGTCATGAGGCAAACTTTGCAACTATCCATTACATTTGTAATTGTTTATGAGAATGTCATGCCATGAACTTGTTAGTATCTTGCATTATTGTGCTATTTCCTGAGTTGTCAAACAGTGACAATGGCGTCATGATATCATGAACTTGGGTGGTATGAGCATCATCAGATGATAGGTACAAGTAATTGTTTGTTGACAGTTGACCACCTGTAAACCATTTATAAGCATGTACAGTACAGAATTCATAAACACAGCATGTACTGATCACCATAAACTTGTTTTATACTTTCATGAGTCTCCATAAATGTTTAGCCAAGTTTAAAGCAAATTTAATGTTGTAACTTTCTACTTTTATTGTTTAATTAGTTACATTTATTTTGTGTGTACTATTAATAATTACTTTCACTTTTAAAATCAGACGCCATGTTGTCAGATTGTGCAACATCATACAAGCTTACATTTAGGGCCAGAATTCGGGTAACAGGAACCAGGGTTGTGGAATATATTACCTGAAATAATCGTACTCAAGATAAAATGTACCAGTGACCTTTTATTTTTAAGATGACTCTAAATACATATTGAAAAACTGACTCTAGCTGTACCAACACGTACATATTATGCCATGGGGCGTTTAGCAAACATCAAACCCTTAGAACATTTTAACCCTCCAAAATAAACAGTTGTTACCACTATTGTATAATGAACATGATAAACAATACAATAAATAATATCTGCACAACCCAGCACTTGTTAAATGATTTTGTTCACGCTCTCTCTCTCTCTCTCTCTCTCTCTCTCTCTCTCTCTCTCTCTCTCTCTCTCTCTCTCTCTCTCTCTCTCTCTCTCTCTCTCTCTCTCTCTGGTACAAATTTTAAATACAATTTATTTAATCCATTCCTATTTAAAATCAGCTATCTTGAGTATCATAAAAATGCTCTACACAAATGTTAATAAACATGTGTAGTGTAATGATTGGTCACAATAGGATGATGTAACCAGGAGGAGGTTGATTACAAAGGATACCACTAAACAGCATCACTTTATAGTACTTTCGTAAAACCTCGTTAAGTCAGATCAATTGGGACTGGAGCCAGTCTGGGATAATGAAAATCTGGGTTAATCGGAGAATGTTGGAAAAATCAATAAAGTACAATATACAGAACATTTCCTCTATACTGTACAAAACATGTTTGAAATATATTTACAGATTACAAACACATCATCACACTTAACAAACACATGTACAGTAAAGTCTATTTCTTGAAGTAACTCGTAAGCTTCTGCTGCGTCAGATTGGAGTACCACTTGTCAGCCGCATGAGAAACTTCTCATCCTTTTTTAGCATGAGAAGCTCAGCTTGTGTTGTCTCCCCCTACTGCTCTAAATAGACCATCATTTCATCTAACTGAGACACTGCTTCTTCATGACTCATAACTGTTGGTTATTCATCGTCATCCACATCTGTCTCCTCACTGTTTTCACAGTCTTTAAATGAACAGGATGCAACAATTCTCTCATCAGTAATTGTGCCGGTATCTCCGTCATTGCCTGCTTCCAACCAACTTTAATGTCATTGACATTATCACATGAGCAACTGTCAATCTTCTGAAACATATCCAGAAATTCTTGAGTCTTGATTTCATTGGAGTCTTTTCCTTCTACACTTTTTCTCCTACTGGTTCAGTCTTGTTCTCTGGCAAGTCACACAAACTCGGCATAGCTTCTTCCTTATTTTATCAGTGTGCTTGTAGCTACTTGTTCCCAAGATTCCGCAACCACGTAAGTAACAGTCTTAACATTGAATGACTTGAGATTCTCCACCACACCATATTCTCCTTCATCTTCTATCAGTTGGTATAACATCCGCCGTCTGTAGACTCTTGACGGCTCTTGATGTTCTTGAGAACCTCTGGTCCATTGGCTGCAGCAGTGCAGTCACATTGGGTGCTAAAAACTTGACTATAATGTCCCCACTGACAAGTAAACAGCTGCCAGATGTGTTGGCGCATTGTCAATTAGCAGGACAGCTTTGGTAGGTAACCACACTCCTTTAAATATTTTGTTACACCTGGCACAAAAAAACTCAACCAATCTTTAAAGTTATACTGTTCATCAATGCTTTTTTTTTGGAACAACAGGTAACTGGTAATGACCTAGGACTTATGTTTTTCAGTTCTCGAGAATTTTCTGATTTCCCTATTACAAGCCATGGAAGTTTATGCTTGCCCAATCCATTGTTGCAAGACATTATGGTAAGATGATCCTTGCTTTTTTTTTGTAACCTTTTGCGGATTCTTCTATTTTTGGGGTTAAGGTTTTACTCAGTAACATCCTATAGAATAAACTAGATTCATTGGCATTGCAGATTTGATCTGCTGTTAAATTTTCTTTTTTTTTTTAATGAAATCGTCAATTTTTTTTTTTTCAGGTGCATTACTGTCGCCAGACAGACTTTCTCCTGTGACAGTAATTTGACGCACACCACACCGATTTTTTTATCTGTTTAATGAGTCTTGACTGGCAGTGAAATTTGGGTCTCCATTGGGCAACTGTTTATTCAAACTAAGGGCATTTTGTTAAATAGTTGGCCGTGACACTGGTAAACCATGTTTTCTTCAGCACAAAACCAAACGAATAGTGCTTTGTCCAGTGTTTTATGTTTTGCTTTTTTAGCTTTACTCCGATTATCCAAACTGTAGACTCTTGGTTATCATTTTAAAACAAAAATCTTACAAACTTTTTTTTTTTTTTTTTTTTTTTTTCCAGTTGGACACTGTTGACACTCCAGTACCAAACTCCACAGCAATCTTTTTTAATGGCTCACCTTTATCAATCATTCCCAAAGCTTCTAGTCTTGTTTTCCATCGTCACAATGGTTTTTTTTTGTAGTAATTGCCAACAATTTACCAATTTGGACAATAACACAGATCACAGAACTGAACTCGCACAATAACGTAACTGAACTGAACTGGCAGTTCCAACTGACAGGAAGTGACAGAGGTGGTGCGCAAATCTCAACAGCCACTTGTATACGTCAACTCCGTCTCTGCACATGGCGTGACCATTGAGTCATCATGTACAGACCCAGCAAATACATGCTCCTTGCACAGTACATGTGGGTTGTGCACACCAATTAAAGTAGTAACTCTACCTGTATTCCTCTGTTTATTTGTAAGCTTTGTAAGCTTAGGTCTCTCTGATTATCCTGCAAGGTTGCTTAACTTTCATATTTTTAATATACATTGTATTAATTCCTGAATTGGTTCGAGTTATCTGGAGATCCGAATTAAAGGAGACCAACTTAACGTGGTTCTACTGTATTTTTACAGCATTACATTGGTGCGCTATTTATGAAGTTTTTGTAAGTTTTTGAATAGACTTCATAACTGATTCACATGTTTATAGTAACTATAAATTTCATATGTACTATCACGTGTTGATAATAGTAAGTTGCATATTTTTGTTATATGATAACTATTTTACTTTTTTATATAAAAACGTTTACTGTACAATATCATTTCAAGATCTAATACACAACTTTCACATCTCTGCACAAGGTCTGACTTATGTTTACACTGAGAATAATATGTGTACTTCATGATTTTTTTAGGCTATACTGATAAATACAAGTTTTTTTTAAGGAAATTAATTCTGGTACACGTTATTTTTACAAGTATTTCAATAGGTATGGTTTTTATTGGCCAACTGGGTAACATATTTACTTGTTTGGTCAACATGTTTGTACAAGAGGCACTAGAATATTCTAAACCCTATGGGAATGTAGTTACAACCCATATAACTATGAAAATAAGTTATAAGTAACCAAATTTTTTCCAAAATGTAACTGAAAAAATGTTAAGTCTCACCAGAATAAGCTATTCTTTATTTATCAACAAACATTACTGCTTTTGATGTATAATCTTTTAATTTCAGTAATCAGTAAAGTAAAACCATTCCACTAATATGATTGCAGGATAGTTCTGCACCACAGTAATGAGTGCAATATTACTAGAGAGTTATACAATTAATTGAATGTTTTTGCAGATTCAATATACACTGTGTCATCAACAGGAACACTGATACTTAGCAATGTAACAAGTAGGGACTCTGGAGTATATACATGTTCAGCAACAAACTACATTACAGGACAGACAGTTAATTCACATCTGAAGACAACTCTCTCCATTACATCACTAACAGAGCCTTCACCACCTCGTTTTCTTTATGTACCACAATCTACATATGTTGTTCAAACAGGTATGTTAATAAATTTTTACTCAAATTATTTATATAAACATCTGCATAACTATTATATTTTAATATTAGTTTTGTTGTTGGATCTCAACTGAATATGTAGGTTAATGCTTATTAATAGCTAAGTACCATTTTATTTCCAAATGGTAGTACATTATTCAAGACAATGAAGTTACGTTACAGAAGGCCATACCTCCTGTGTGAGGAGCACCATAGACAAATTTCAGTGAAGAAAAAGGTTTGGTACCAACTATCTGGAAAGGCCTAAAATTGTTATTGACAATAAAGCCCTATACAAATTATTATACAGTATTTCAGTTATATAGGTTGTGGTCTGTCTTATGAGAATAGATCATAAAGATTATTATTAAAACAGTCAATCAAGCTCTTCCTTTATCTGGCAGGTTCTTACATGACAACAGTCTATGTCTCCCAGTTCTGCACCAACCTCTCAGCCTCTGAGTGTCTTTATATACTTCTCCAATCTTAATTGAATCCACATCCTGCACCTTCCCTTCCCCTTTTCCTCATACCACTCACCATTTCCTCAAATGCTGCCACCAGCAGACAATCTCACCTCATCTAGTGCCCCAGCCATTTCATCTTTTTCATTTAGGTTCTTGAACTACTCTCTTTTTTTCAGTCGTTTGCAGCAGCATCTTCTCACATTTTATCTTCACACCTTATCTCTGCACTCTCCCGTATCCACATCTACAGTGCATCTTATCTTCTCACATCCTCTCTCCTTAGTGTCCATGTTTCAGCACCATATAACATTATACTCTATAAGCATATGACCTTTACTCTACCTCCTTCACCAATGCTACTTTAATTAATTTTTACCATGCAACCATGTAATAGATATCTTCTGCACATTACTTGTCTCACTCGCTGTATCTCATGAGTGTTCAATGCAAGAATTAACCCCCCCCCCCCCACCTGTTATCACATTCATGGGAAGAGAATTCATCTTCATTTTTATTCTTATTCAATATTTTTTGTATTTCCTGTCAAGTTCTACAAGTATACTAACCACTTCCTTCTTACTACCACTAAAAACAACACCTCATCTTTAGCAAATCTAATTCACTCTATTGCCCTTCCACCTATATTCATTCCGTCTCCTGTCACCAAAGCATTCTGTAATTGTTTCAAAGATAGGTTAAATAGAGCAGGATCTATTCCATTGTATTCAGTATGATCATACGCCAGTTCTGTCATACCCTATCAAATATAAAAAATATATACAGTCAAACCTCTTTATAACGAACCTCGATATTACGAAAACCTCGATTTTACGAATTTGTTTACTGCACCGTGACGTTGTAATAAAACTATGTATAAATTTACCTCTATTTAAAGTATTCATACCTCTATATAACGAAATGGTGACACATACTGCATATCAACATACAGTAATTTTTACTCAATGTTTTGTAAAAATAATGCCATTAAATTTAGTGCAAGACATCTCTGTGAGTTTAAAGGTAGTTATTCTTTTGATTTATGTACCTAAATTGTACTTTTATACAAACACAAAGTATTCTTGACCACAGCCGAAAATGACAGGTTATTTTTATTGAAATTGTAAAGCGTAAATTCCCTAAATTGTCTTACATTTGTACTCTATCACCCATAACAATGAAATCCTAAGAAAAGATTTAAACACGTGTTCTGCCTTTACCTATTGACGACGGGCTTGGCCTGGTCGGAAAGGGAGTTATTTAAACCTATACATAAGAGTAGCGGAATTCCCCAAAATCCATTAACTAACACAGAACACTGAAATAGACATAACAAACAGAATTCTTAGAATTCACTTTGTAACGTGTCTAAATTGGGTCATTTTATTTCGTACAGTTGTGGGATATTTGCAATTTTTTTTATTTCATTTTTTGCGGGATGTTGAAACAAAGGCAAGGCGCAATTTCTATTATGTAACGCGGCAAGGAATTTGCACCACTCTCAAATTCCCAGAAATGTGCATGAGTGTGATCGCGCACCTACGAGCAGTACAATCACGCGCTCGAGGTACGCCGCCAGCCCAAAAACCAAGATGGCTTGGGCGAATTTAATTCAGCAATGTGCGTTTGAGCGGCAGGAAATAATGTCTAAGTCCGGCCCCTCCTGTGACGTTAGCCAGTGCCTAGTTGAAATCGTCTGCTATCGTCACTCCAACAACTACATGCATAGCATAGGACGAAACTGTGACGAACAAATAACAGGCATCGGTTTCCTCAACAAACGATGAAATCGAGGTAGCGGTGAACGCCTTACCGTTCTGCGCAGTCCGATCCCACATCTTACCTGGCCAGGTATAATCCCAAGTGGGCTCATCTTAAAATTTCCTAATTTTCAGTAAAAGTGGAACTGTTGGTGAAAATCATTATCTCATTGATAAACAGTGGAGTGTTTAGTTAATTGAAGAACATAAATAACGGTTTCGGACCCCAAGCACTGTAAAAAACGAGAAGTCATAATGAGCGTGAGTGAAGCACGTGGCCGTCGGGGGGAATCTTCCAAAATGTTAAGGGTTTTATAATTTTTCGGAGTCTGTGTGTATGTGTGAGTGAGCAAAGCTGGGCTGTTTGTGTTTGTAATTGTGTTTGTGTATTTATGAATGATACATAAGGTAAGCCATAGTTCGTAAGCCAATAATATAAAAGCACCCATTACAAGTAAGATGTAAGAGTTGCTCAACATTTGAAACATGTGAAACAAAGATCTATTTTGGAGAAAACTTATAAATTCATCACGTTTGATTATTGAATAAAGAAAAATATTAATTCTCTTCCAAAAATGAGTATAGTTAATTATTGCACAGACCTGTACACATGTTTGTATCTAACGTACTTGTGATCGGATCCTGGAACCTGATAGAATAGATCATGGCAGGTAGGTGGAAATTATATTGCAATTTTGTAATTAATAAATTTAATTTGATTAGAGTATAACAAATGGCGCCCGTGACAGGCACGAATTATAATTAATTATAATTAATTAAATTCCACATCTACAATAAAGATACAAACATGTGTTAGGTTAGCGTAGCAAAATAACAATGCGTTATGTACGCAAAGCTATACCGAAAGTAATATAGAAAGCACATTACATAAATTAATTAATTAGATTATTAATATTTTGAATATCAATTGTAAAAAATGTCAGATAATGAGAATAAAGCAAATGAAAATAGTGTCGAAAATTTTGACGACTCAAATATGAGCAGTTTTGAAATACATTCGACTCCAAGTGTGAGTAAAGATAAAACAGAATTAAGCATGAGTGACCATGTAATGTCTGTACGCAGCGTTACAAATCCAGGGAACCCATCGTAATCAAACTCCGTTAATTAGATGAGCTGCCTACGTTGTAACAGAATGTATCACAAATAATTAATATGACAAATTAATTACTAACTGTGTAAGGAAACAATGGCAAGGTATACAATTGATTTAAGCACTCCTCATATGTGTGTAACAAGAAGACTTCTCTTTATTTAACATTTAAAAACATTTACTGACAGATCCCATGACATTACTAATTAAATTATTAGAGTTATTTGAATGCTTTCTTTAACCTTTGGGATCAAAATTGATTCTATTTAGCTATACCTCGGATCCGGGTAACCTTCGGTATTTATTCATTAAAACTTTTAGTCATACTCAATTCATGATATTAGCTTGCAAGACTTTCTTTTATTTAACCATTGGAAGAATGGTATTATTACTTGAATTATATTATAGTTGTCTTGATTATTCATCTCTTCTTTCACAGCACTAACACTTAACTAAAAGTTAAGAATTTTAGTTAAGAATTATATTACTATACATTAGCATATAAGCTGTTACAACGTATGAAGTTTGAATTGTTACATGAAATTCTTACATTTAATTTATTAATCTTTACAAAGTTAATAGTTTCTGAAAAGTCTCTTTCAAGGTGTGTTGTGTAACAAATATTAGTAAGCCTCGATAGACAGGCTATCGAGTCACCTTTTAATTGGTATGCAGAAAACTCGTCCTGGGGTGTCCGTCTTGGGAAATCGGAATAGAGACGCCGTCATCTCGGTCTGGTATTCGTCAGTAAAGGGCTCCAAAGTCCGCAGGTTGAACCTTCTACGATGGTACTTGTAGATTCTCGGATGTTCTGATCTGCATGTTCTGTCGTGTGTACTAGAGCTTGTGGCTTCTGATAGTTCACATCTCCAGGTATGATGTTGGAAGTGTTGTTAGTTCTTGAAGTTCGAAGTCATCTTGTGTTACACCTTTTTTTTTACGTTTCGGGTTACACTTTAAATCTCTTGTTTTTTACATAACTATACTAGTTAACACATACATATGCTTTAAGCAGCTATTTCTTGTATACCACATTAAGGTAAACGAAAATATTGGTAACATAGTGTAAGAGCATAACTCTTACGTCCGTACTGTATGAAGTCACCATTGCGAGAGAGCGAAATTCTGCCCCTTCGCCTGGTACTGGACAAAATGGTAGAGGGGCACTTACTGCGCGAGAATAGAGTCCCTGTCTCTCTTTATGTTAACATTTTTATTTATACAAACTATCCCTAAACAAATATACATAATTTAAATTAGTTGTTTTAGCGACTATCTGTGTCTTCAGAATTTTAATTATTAACATTAGGTTTTTTATCTTATTCTAACTTACACAAGACTCGGAAAACATGTCGAGTCTGGAATCAACAGGTCAGTGCTTGATCACAAGCAAAGGGTTAAATACGATATTAATAACTCTTTACAATTTATCTTTTTATTAGAATATCTTCTTACTAACTAATTACTGCTTCCTCTCATACTGAGTACATACAGGTTTTTTTTTATATTATTACAGTGAGATTTAAATGGCTTAAGAGCTCGCAACCTTAATTTTAAAATTTTTTTATTATTTTGATTATTGGTACAATTTAAATCGTCACATACTCCACCGCTTAATTTGCACGCTACGGTTAAGTTTTTTTTTTTTTGAGTCTAAATCACAATTGGGGACTGGGAGTATGAATGGGGTTAGTGTGTGTAATTTCTTTCACATAGTTGTTGGACACTTTACAACGTTGTCCACATAGTTATTTCCTATAGTTACAACACAGTATACTTTATATTCTTATTAACTACCCTTTTTTTTTTTACATACTATTTACACTTAATATTTACACAATTAAAACACAAAACTCTTTCTTATCTCTATCACTTAAATTTACTACCGGGTTTTTGTTTGTTTTACTCTCTCTTCTGTAGAGTAACTTTCTAAATCTTTACTATTTAGAATTCTAACTTGTCTTCTGTGAGTCCTATATAACTCATGTAGTTAATGAGTGTTAGTACCCATCTAGTTAATGATTATTCATTAATGCATGCTTCGCAGAACTGGAACTCAGGTTGATCAGGCCTCGTTTCCAAACTCTACGTTTTACATTTTTCCACGTGGATTCAGAAATATAATTTTCTTTACTGCCTAGTATTCCCTTTTCCTTTTTGGGTTATACTATACCGTCACTTCTTCTTATACAACTTTAGTTGCGAAATATGCGTTCTCCGCACATATTTCTGAGTTGCAGGTTCGCACAGGGCTACTGTAACTGGAGTTAGGTACTTTTGGATTTGGTAAGGGCCACACCATCGGAATGATAGTTTAGAGGTGGTCTTATCAATCGCACTACTAATGGGGTGAGTCTTGTACATTACTAAGTCACCTACTTGGTACCTGACTGAGTTGCTATGATTACCTTTCTCGTGGTATCTTCTGGATTTTTCCAAGCTTGCTCTTAAGTTAGAGCGGGCTTTGTTCCATATTCGCTTTATCTGCTTATCCGTTATTTGCGGAGGCAGCAGATCGTGTATATTCCATCTTGTGGACAAAGGGTGGTTTGGTCGATACTTGTATAGTAACTCGAACGGGGTAGACTTGTGACCTTCGTGGTAAGCTGAATTAAAAGCGTATTGAATCCAGGATAGATTTTGGTCCCACGACGTGTGATCGTTCGCATGATAGGCGATTAGCGCAGATTTGAGGTTTTTTAGATACCTTTCAGCAATATTGCCTTGCGGTCGATACTCTGTAGTGGTTATATGGTCTATCCCTAACTTGAAACACATATTCTTAAATTCTTTTGCTTTAAACTGCAGTCCGTTATCAGATACTATACGTACTGGAGTACCGTAGTCTTTAAATAGTCTTTCCTGTAGTATTTTAACAGTTGTCGACGCTAATGCTCGTCGCATGGGATACATCCAAACAAATTTGGTGAACGAATCTACACATATCAGTAACATGGTATTTGGATCGTGGATACGGACCTGAGAAATCTAGATAAAGTTTTGAAAAAGGAGTCTTTGGGATTTCTGATATCAACTGGCTTACTTGAGTATTTCTGGCTGGTTTACTAAGGGCGCATAATGAACATTTCTTTACGAAGGTAGCTATTTCGCAGTTCATATTGTTCCAATGATATTCCTTTCGAATACGATGTATCGTCTTATTTACTCCCATATGGGCTCCTATGGTAGATGAATGGAAGTATTCCATCAGCATGGGCTTAATTACATCCGGGGCTATTATTCTTAATTCCTTTCCGTCTCTTATCTTGAGACACAGTACATTCTTACTCAATACGTACTTCTCGGATTTAATACCTTGGGTAAGTTGTTCTATAATAGGCTTCAGTAAGGGGTCTTGTTGTTGATACAGGGCAATGTTTGTAAAGGCAAGGGGGAATTCAGTAATTACGGCGTTAGCACTTGCCATTTCCTGCTTCACGACGTTTTCGGAAGTTTTAGTGGGTGACTGGAACATACGGGACAGGGTATCGGCGACTACATTTTGAGTACCTTTAATATGCTGCACTCTGAATTTGTAGCAGTTTAATTTCAATATCCATCTGCCAATTCGTCCTAATTGTTTAGGATGATTCAATAACCATGATAACGCCTGATTGTCGGTTTCCAAAAGGAATTCTTTATGTTCTAGGAAGGGTTTAAACTTTTCGAATGCAAAAACAATTGCTAAACATTCCAATTCATATGCGGAATACTTTCTTTCTTGATCGCTCAGTGTTCGTGATGCATAACTAATTGGTAGTCTACAGTTATCTATCTCTTGGTATATCACTGCACCTAACGCTACACTGGAACTGTCGGTTTGCACGACGAATGGTTTTGTGAAATCAGCTAGTTGCAAAAGTGGGGGAGATATAATACTTTCTTTAAGTTGCTCAAACGCGTTTTGATGTATTGAGCTCCATTCGAACTTCGTTCCCTTCTTTCGTAAGGAGTTTAGGGGTGCTGCTATTTCGGCAAGATGGGGAATATATTTGTGGAAATAGTTCACCATACCTAAAAATCGGGCTATACCTTTTGCATCTCGTGGGGGTGCAAATTCTCTAATAGCGCGGTTACGTTCGGGGTCAATGCTTACCTTTCCATTCGCTTTCACGATGTGTCCTAAGAAAGAAAACTGAGGGACGGCAAAACTTACCTTATTTGGGTTCACCATTAATCCTGCTCTTAGTAACCGAGATAACACTTCACGCAAATGTTTGAGATGTTGTTCCATTGATTCACTGTATATAACGATGTCGTCCAAATAGTGGTACACATATTTAAATTTAATGTCGTGAAATATCTTTTCCAATAGTCTACTACATACGGAACTTCCTTGAGATATTCCAAAGGGTACCCTAGTAAATTGGTACAAGTTAAAAGGAACTGCAAACGCTGTTAGACGTTTTGATTCTTCTGAAAGAGGTATTTGGTGAAATGCTTGATTCAGATCCATTACCGTAAAGACCATAGCTTTAGTAAAATAATGAAACGCACTATGGATGTCTGGAAGAGGGATTGATTCAAATTCTATTCTTTTGTTTAATTGCCTGTAGTCTACAACTAGTCGGTGTTTATCTGGTCCTTTCGGTACTAAAAAGGAGGGTGAAGAATATGGGGACGTAGAGGGTTCTATGGCTCCTTGGTCCAATAACTTGTTGATGTGGTTTCGCATTACTTCCATCTTGGGAGGCGACAACTTGTACGGGGGTAGTCGTATTACTTTCTGATCACTCAGATTAATTTTATACTCTATTAGGTCCGTAAGTCCTAGTTTTGGTGTAAGAACCGAGGAAAATTCTTTTATTAGTTTTAGTATTCTGACTCTATCTCTTCTTTCTAGGTGAGATAAATCTGAATCTTGGTGTATTACATGTGCAGTTGATGAACAACGTTTATCTTCATTACTATCAAATTTATGTTTCCTTGTACGGTCAAATCTGAAATAAAATACTTGCTCGTAGATGTCAATAATCATTCCTGTCTTACTAATAAAATCTGCACCTAATCAGGTCCTAATTCTTTACATACTAACATTGTAAACATCCAACTTAGGTTTTTTATTTTAACCTTAATGGTAATACTCAGGTTTATGTTTATTTTACGTTTATCAGCGGTAGCACACTTTATATTCACTAGTTGGTTCCGTTTTACTAGATGATGTTTAGCTAACATGTCCGCTAATTCTTGGCTGATTAAAGTTCTACTAGATCCCGAATCAATTAAGGCGATGGGGGATGTAACGCCTAAGTCGACTCGTATTAATGGTAGTAGATTTTTTTTCACTTACATTTATTAATCGCATTACACTTTTCACGAAATTCTCTCACATAGGGGTCGATTTCTTTCGCACCTTTTTTTTTTTTTTTTTACTTGGTTACAGAATAATTCATTATTATTATTATTGGTTTCTTTTAGTTTACCCAATTTCGAGTAGCTGCGGAAGACACAGGTTTTCGGGTCTCCCTGCCTTACATGTTTTTTGAATTGGGGTTATTCCGTTCCAATGGCTTACGTTTGCACTCTCTTCTTATGTGTCCATATTTGCCACAATTATAACAGGTGGGTTTTCTGCGAGGTGGGTACTAGGTTTCCGCTTTATCGGGGTTTACACTTAACTTACCAGCTTTGCGCACCACAGGGTGAGGTCTATTAGAAACTTGTCTTTCATACGAGGGTGTTACATCAGGCAGTAGTGCACGCAATTGATGTCTATTAGTTCCAGAGGTTTTCATTGCTTCTCTATTTTGATCTGAGTACCATACATTTGAAGAATGGATACTGCACTGTTCTAGATCAGCAATTGTATTGGGTGTATTCATCAATGATAGTCGAGATCTTTCTTCAGGTGACACGCCTATTAAAATGGTGTCCACCAGTTGTGTTTCATTCCAGCTTACACGTAATAGTCGAGGGGACTCCCTAATATCGGAGATGTAGTGAGCTAATCTCTCCTGATGTCCTTGTACTCGGCGTACTGTCTTCCTTTTTATTTCCTCATAGATGCCGGTGGGAATAAAGTATTTTATTATAGAGCTATGTAGCTCTTCTACTGGGAATGTAGAGGTTAGGGCTTCTAGGACACGATTTTTTAACGGGGGTTTACACTTTGGTAACAGAACTTGTAAAATTTGCCAGTCATTCAGCTGCTGTAGATCCTTTATCTGAAGAAGATAACTAATAAATGTTAGTAATTTGGACACATTTAAGCCATCTGTATAAGGGATTTCGGTTAAAATCTTCTCCACAGGGTGAGTCATTTTACCGTATAGATCCGCGTTATAGTTCATAGGTGTAATTCCTCGATGAGGGCGATTGGATTCATTGGAGGTGTTGGTCAAATCATTATTTCCGGGACGAAACTGAAAATGCTCGGGAGGAGGGGCATTTACATCTGTATCAGTATTTTGTTCTGGGTTCGCTTGCACTTGCGATACGATGGGTGAGTTCCGATCCGTGTTAGGCGGGGGTAAACCAGTGGTGGGGGATTGTACTGGGGAGATGTGTAATTTCATTAATGATTTCTCTATTTCGTCCATCCTGAATGAGTCGGATTTTCATCTTAAATCGTTAATAATTGAAGGTAAGCGGCGTAGAGCTTCGTCTGCTAGCTTTTGTACATCAACGGGTATTTCTGTGAGATTCGGCCAGATCGACAAATTTTTTATTCGCCTGGTTAAATGCTCTATTCTCTGGGTAGTGCGCAAAATTATTGCCGGAGATTTCTCGTCTTGGAGTGTTTGAGACAATAAGTATAGTTCACTATACTTGGCATTACAAATTTCTTTCTCGCTTTCATAATCGAGTTGGCTTAGATAGTTTATTTGCACGGGCGCATCAAATCCACATTCGCGAATTGACCTTCGTAATTCCGCGACTGTTACATTAGCATGGGGTAGTCCACGCAAAAGGGCTTCGTAAGACAGCTCGTCTTTTAATAACAAATCCGGGTTAAATTGGGCCATTTTGTTCTAACACATTAGCACGTACTTAAAATTAATACTAGTACACTACACATATATTACATATATATATAATAAATTCTTAAGTAATCAATTTACACAAATTAGAAAAGAACCATTTCTCTTCTAAGGGAGAGACAGAAATTCCACACACGTGTTTATCAAGTTAAATAGCCGATCAGCTGTTTTCTGGAATGTAGGTCACCCTCTGTATTTATTTAACAAAGGAAGGTTGAGCGTGTGTCAGTGAGAAAAGGGGGTTTTACTCTTATTGTTCTCTACACAATGCGACTGAATAACACAACTACCGGTATAAACAAGAGAAGGGGAGCACAATCTTATTCAACAAATCTATTATTATTATTACGCTCGACAACACTTTGACTCCGTTCATTCATATACTCTTTTCAATTAAATCAATTAATTATTTTGTTCACAAGTTTTAAATCACGAACTTCTACTTAATTACTTTATTATTAACAAAGTTATTTTTTAATTAATTTTTCTTTTATAACACATACTAGTGTATGTAAGCTATATTGTTGGACATACACTGTGCAGAATGATTCAGGAAACAACAGGTCACGGATTGTCGTAAACAAACCTGTTACAGATTGTTCGGTTGACCACAATTGTTATGTTTGGTCACAATTCATGTATGCAAGTAATTATATAGAGTAATGCAAGTTCCTACTGGCATATAGAATGCAAAAGCTATATGCATTGTATGACGCTAAGGATATAACATTAAAGTTATTAAGGTAACTTTCTGAGTGCATAGATCAATATTATATATTTAGTTATTGATCATACAAATTATCTACGCATAGAGGCGCAATTTTGTTTGTGACACTCCATACACAAATAATACTCTTTCCTTTGTTTCCTTTTTTTTTTTTTTTTTTTTTTTAAAAAGAGTGACGCAATTTTGTTTGCGTCGCGATGCTTATACAACTTTTAAGTAATTAGCAGAGTGGCGCAGTTTTGTAACGTCTGTACGCAGCGTTACAAATCCAGGGAACCCATCGTAATCAAACTCCGTTAATTAGATGAGCTGCCTACGTTGTAACAGAATGTATCACAAATAATTAATATGACAAATTAATTACTAACTGTGTAAGGAAACAATGGCAAGGTATACAATTGATTTAAGCACTCCTCATATGTGTGTAACAAGAAGACTTCTCTTTATTTAACATTTAAAAACATTTACTGACAGATCCCATGACATTACTAATTAAATTATTAGAGTTATTTGAATGCTTTCTTTAACCTTTGGGATCAAAATTGATTCTATTTAGCTATACCTCGGATCCGGGTAACCTTCGGTATTTATTCATTAAAACTTTTAGTCATACTCAATTCATGATATTAGCTTGCAAGACTTTCTTTTATTTAACCGTTGGAAGAATGGTATTATTACTTGAATTATATTACTATACATTAGCATATAAGCTGTTACAACGTATGAAGTTTGAATTGTTACATGAAATTCTTACATTTAATTTATTAATCTTTACAAAGTTAATAGTTTCTGAAAAGTCTCTTTCAAGGTGTGTTGTGTAAAAAATATTAGTAAGCCTCGATAGACAGGCTATCGAGTCACCTTTTAATTGGTATGCAGAAAACTCGTCCTGGGGTGTCCGTCTTGGGAAATCGGAATAGAGACGCCGTCATCTCGGTCTGGTCTTCGTCAGTAAAGGGCTCCAAAGTCCGCAGGTTGAACCTTCTACGATGGTACTTGTAGATTCTCGGATGTCCTGATCTGCATGTTCTGTCGTGTGTACTAGAGCTTGTGGCTTCTGATAGTTCACATCTCCAGGTATGATGTTGGAAGTGTTGTTAGTTCTTGAAGTTCGAAGTCATCTTGTGTTACACCTTTTTTTTACGTTTCGGGTTACACTTTAAATCTCTTGTTTTTTACATAACTATACTAGTTAACACATACATATGCTTTAAGCAGCTATTTCTTGTATACCACATTAAGGTAAACGAAAATATTGGTAACATAGTGTAAGAGCATAACTCTTACGTCCGTACTGTATGAAGTCACCATTGCGAGAGAGCGAAATTCTGCTCCCTTCGCCTGGTACTGGACAAAATGGTAGAGGGGCACTTACTGCACGAGAATATAGTCCCTGTCTCTCTTTATGTTAACATTTTTATTTATACAAACTATCCCTAAACAAATATACATAATTTAAATTAGTTGTTTTAGGGACTATCTGTGTCTTCAGAATTTTAATTATTAACATTAGGTTTTTTATCTTATTCTAACTTACACAAGACTCGGAAAACATGTCGAGTCTGGAATCAACAGGTCAGTGCTTGATCACAAGCAAAGGGTTAAATACGATATTAATAACTCTTTACAATTTATCTTTTTATTAGAATATCTTCTTACTAACTAATTACTGCTTCCTCTCATACTGAGTACATACAGGTTTTTTTTATATTATTACAGTGAGATTTAAATGGCTTAAGAGCTCGCAACCTTAATTTTAAAATTTTTTTATTATTTTGATTATTGGTACAATTTAAATCGTCACATACTCCACCGCTTAATTTGCACGCTACGGTTCAGGTTTTTTTTTTTTTGAGTCTAACTCACAATTGGGGCCTGGGAGTATGAATGGGGTTAGTGTGTGTAATTTCTTTCACATAGTTGTTGGACACTTTACAACGTTGTCCACATAGTTATTTCCTATAGTTACAACACAGTATACTTTATATTCTTATTAACTACCCTTTTTTTTTTTACATACTATTTACACTTAATATTTACACAATTAAAACACAAAACTCTTTCTTATCTCTATCACTTAAATTTACTACCGGGTTTTTGTTTGTTTTACTCTCTCTTCTGTAGAGTAACTTTCTAAATCTTTACTATTTAGAATTCTAACTTGTCTTCTGTGAGTCCTATATAACTCATGTAGTTAATGAGTGTTAGTACCCATCTTAATGATTATTCATTAATGCATGCTTCGCAGAACTGGAACTCAGGTTGATCAGGCCTCGTTTCCAAACTCTACGTTTTACATTTTTCCACGTGGATTCAGAAATATAATTTTCTTTACTGCCTAGTATTCCCTTTTCCTTTTTGGGTTATACTATACTGTCACTTCTTCTTATACAACTTTAGTTGCGAAATATGCGTTCTCCGCACATATTTCTGAGTTGCAGGTTCGCACAGGGCTACTGTAACTGGAGTTAGGTACTTTTGGATTTGGTAAGGGCCACACCATCGGAATGATAGTTTAGAGGTGGTCTTATCAATCGCACTACTAATGGGGTGAGTCTTGTACATTACTAAGTCACCTACTTGGTACCTGACTGAGTTGCTATGATTACCTTTCTCGTGGTATCTTCTGGATTTTTCCAAGCTTGCTCTTAAGTTAGAGCGGGCTTTGTTCCATATTCGCTTTATCTGCTTATCCGTTATTTGCGGAGGCAGCAGATCGTGTATATTCCATCTTGTGGACAAAGGGTGGTTTGGTCGATACTTGTATAGTAACTCGAACGGGGTAGACTTGTGACCTTCGTGGTAAGCTGAATTAAAAGCGTATTGAATCCAGGATAGATTTTGGTCCCACGACGTGTGATCGTTCGCATGATAGGCGATTAGCGCAGATTTGAGGTTTCGTAGATACCTTTCAGCAATATTGCCTTGCGGTCGATACTCTGTAGTGGTTATATGGTCTATCCCTAACTTGAAACACATATTCTTAAATTCTTTTGCTTTAAACTGCAGTCCGTTATCAGATACTATACGTACTGGAGTACCGTAGTCTTTAAATAGTCTTTCCTGTAGTATTTTAACAGTTGTCGACGCTAATGCTCGTCGCATGGGATACATCCAAACAAATTTGGTGAACGAATCTACACATATCAGTAACATGGTATTTGGATCGTGGATACGGACCTGAGAAATCTAGATAAAGTTTTGAAAAAGGAGTCTTTGGGATTTCTGATATCAACTGGCTTACTTGAGTATTTCTGGCTGGTTTACTAAGGGCGCATAATGAACATTTCTTTACGAAGGTAGCTATTTCGCAGTTCATATTGTTCCAATGATATTCCTTTCGAATACGATGTATCGTCTTATTTACTCCCATATGGGCTCCTATGGTAGATGAATGGAAGTATTCCATCAGCATGGGCTTAATTACATCCGGGGCTATTATTCTTAATTCCTTTCCGTCTCTTATCTTGAGACACAGTACATTCTTACTCAATACGTACTTCTCGGATTTAATACCTTGGGTAAGTTGTTCTATAATAGGCTTCAGTAAGGGGTCTTGTTGTTGATACAGGGCAATGTTTGTAAAGGCAAGGGGGAATTCAGTAATTACGGCGTTAGCACTTGCCATTTCCTGCTTCACGACGTTTTCGGAAGTTTTAGTGGGTGACTGGAACATACGGGACAGGGTATCGGCGACTACATTTTGAGTACCTTTAATATGCTGCACTCTGAATTTGTAGCAGTTTAATTTCAATATCCATCTGCCAATTCGTCCTAATTGTTTAGGATGATTCAATAACCATGATAACGCCTGATTGTCGGTTTCCAAAAGGAATTCTTTATGTTCTAGGAAGGGTTTAAACTTTTCGAATGCAAAAACAATTGCTAAACATTCCAATTCATATGCGGAATACTTTCTTTCTTGATCGCTCAGTGCTCGTGATGCATAACTAATTGGTAGTCTACAGTTATCTATCTCTTGGTATATCACTGCACCTAACGCTACACTGGAACTGTCGGTTTGCACGACGAATGGTTTTGTGAAATCAGCTAGTTGCAAAACTGGGGGAGATATAATACTTTCTTTAAGTTGCTCAAACGCGTTTTGATGTATTGAGCTCGATTCGAACTTCGTTCCCTTCTTTCGTAAGGAGTTTAGGGGTGCTGCTATTTCGGCAAGATGGGGAATATATTTGTGGAAATAATTCACCATACCTAAAAATCGGGCTATACCTTTTGCATCTCGTGGGGGTGCGAATTCTCTAATAGCGCGGGTACGTTCGGGGTCAATGCTTACCTTTCCATTCGCTTTCACGATGTGTCCTAAGAAAGAAAACTGAGGGACGGCAAAACTTACCTTATTTGGGTTCACCATTAATCCTGCTCTTAGTATCCGAGATAACACTTCACGCAAATGTTTGAGATGTTGTTCCATTGATTCACTGTATATAACGATGTCGTCCAAATAGTGGTACACATATTTAAATTTAATGTCGTGAAATATCTTTTCCAATAGTCTACTACATACGGAACTTCCTTGAGATATTCCAAAGGGTACCCTAGTAAATTGGTACAAGTTAAAAGGAACTGCAAACGCTGTTAGACGTTTTGATTCTTCTGAAAGAGGTATTTGGTGAAATGCTTGATTCAGATCCATTACCGTAAAGACCATAGCTTTAGTAAAATAATGAAACGCACTATGGATGTCTGGAAGAGGGATTGATTCAAATTCTATTCTTTTGTTTAATTGCCTGTAGTCTACAACTAGTCGGTGTTTATCTGGTCCTTTCGGTACTAAAAAGGAGGGTGAAGAATATGGGGACGTAGAGGGTTCTATGGCTCCTTGGTCCAATAACTTGTTGATGTGGTTTCGCATTACTTCCATCTTGGGAGGCGACAACTTGTACGGGGGTAGTCGTATTACTTTCTGATCACTCAGATTAATTTTATACTCTATTAGGTCCATAAGTCCTAGTTTTGGTGTAAGAACCGAGGAAAATTCTTTTATTAGTTTTAGTATTCTGACTCTATCTCTTCTTTCTAGGTGAGATAAATCTGAATCTTGGTGTATTACATGTGCAGTTGATGAACAACGTTTATCTTCATTACTATCAAATTTATGTTTCCTTGTACGGTCAAATCTGAAATAAAATACTTGCTCGTAGATGTCAATAATCATTCCTGTCTTACTAATAAAATCTGCACCTAATCAGGTCCTAATTCTTTACATACTAACATTGTAAACATCCAACTTAGGTTTTTTATTTTAACCTTAACGGTAATACTCAGGTTTATGTTTATTTTACGTTTATCAGCGGTAGCACACTTTATATTCACTAGTTGGTTCCGTTTTACTAGATGATGTTTAGCTAACATGTCCGCTAATTCTTGGCTGATTAAAGTTCTACTAGATCCCGAATCAATTAAGGCGATGGGGGATGTAACGCCTAAGTCGACTCTTATTAATGGTAGTAGATTTTTTTTCACTTACATTTATTAATCGCATTACACTTTTCACGAAATTCTCTCACATAGGGGTCGATTTCTTTCGCACCTTTTTTTTTTTTTTTTACTTGGTTACAGAATAATTCATTATTATTATTATTGGTTTCTTTTAGTTTACCCAATTTCGAGTAGCTGCGGAAGACACAGGTTTTCGGGTCTCCCTGCCTTACATGTTTTTTGAATTGGGGTTATTCCGTTCCAATGGCTTACTTTTGCACTCTCTTCTTATGTGTCCATATTTGCCACAATTATAACAGGTGGGTTTTCTGCGAGGTGGGTACTAGGTTTCCGCTTTATCGGGGTTTACACTTAACTTACCAGCTTTGCGCACCACAGGGTGAGGTCTATTAGAAACTTGTCTTTCATACGAGGGTGTTACATCAGGCAGTAGTGCACGCAATTGATGTCTATTAGTTTCAGAGGTTTTCATTGCTTCTCTATTTTGATCTGAGTACCATACATTTGAAGAATGGATACTGCACTGTTCTAGATCAGCAATTGTATTGGGTCTATTCATCAATGATAGTCGAGATCTTTCTTCAGGTGACACGCCTATTAAAATGGTGTCCACCAGTTGTGTTTCATTCCAGCTTACACGTAATAGTCGAGAGGACTCCCTAATATCGGAGATGTAGTGAGCTAATCTCTCCTGATGTCCTTGTACTCGGCGTACTGTCTTCCTTTTTATTTCCTCATAGATGCCGGTGGGAATAAAGTATTTTATTATATAGCTATGTAGCTCTTCTACTGGGAATGTAGAGGTTAGGGCTTCTAGGACACGATTTTTTAACGGGGGTTTACACTTTGGTAACAGAACTTGTAAAATTTGCCAGTCATTCAGCTGCTGTAGATCCTTTATCTGAAGAAGATAACTAATAAATGTTAGTAATTTGGACACATTTAAGCCATCTGTATAAGGGATTTCGGTTAAAATCTTCTCCACAGGGTGAGTCATTTTACCGTATAGATCCGCGTTATAGTTCATAGGTGTAATTCCTCGATGAGGGCGATTGGATTCATTGGAGGTGTTGGTCAATTCATTATTTCCGGGACGAAACTGAAAATGCTCGGGAGGAGGGGCATTTACATCTGTATCAGTATTTTGTTCTGGGTTCGCTTGCACTTGCGATACGATGGGTGAGTTCCGATCCGTGTTAGGCGGGGGTAAACCAGTGGTGGGGGATTGTACTGGGGAGATGTGTAATTTCATTAATGATTTCTCTATTTCGTCCATCCTGAATGAGTCGGATTTTCATCTTAAATCGTTAATAATTGAAGGTAAGCGGCGTAGAGCTTCGTCTGCTAGCTTTTGTACATCAACGGGTATTTCTGTGAGATTCGGCCAGATCGACAAATTTTTTATTCGCCTGGTTAAATGCTCTATTCTCTGGGTAGTCCGCAAAATTATTGCCGGAGATTTCTCGTCTTGGAGTGTTTGAGACAATAAGTATAGTTCACTATACTTGGCATTACAAATTTCTTTCTCGCTTTCATAATCGAGTTGGCTTAGATAGTTTATTTGCACGGGCGCATCAAATCCACATTTGCGAATTGACCTTCGTCATTCCGCGACTGTTACATTAGCATGGGGTAGTCCACGCAAAAGGGCTTCGTAAGACAGCTCGTCTTTTAATAACAAATCCGGGTTAAATTGGGCCATTTTGTTCTAACACATTAGCACGTACTTAAAATTAATACTAGTACACTACACATATATTACATATATATATAATAAATTCTTAAGTAATCAATTTACACAAATTAGAAAAGAACCATTTCTCTTCTAAGGGAGAGACAGAAATTCCACACACGTGTTTATCAAGTTAAATAGCCGATCAGCTGTTTTCTGGAATGTAGGTCACCCTCTGTATTTATTTAACAATGGAAGGTTGAGCGTGTGTCAGTGAGAAAAGGGGGTTTTACTCTTATTGTTCTCTACACAATGCGACTGAATAACACAACTACCGGTATAAACAAGAGAAGGGGAGCACAATCTTATTCAACAAATCTATTATTATTATTACGCTCGACAACACTTTGACTCCGTTCATTCATATACTCTTTTCAATTAAATCAATTAAATATTTTGTTCACAAGTTTTAAATCACGAACTTCTACTTAATTACTTTATTATTAACAAAGTTATTTTTTAATTAATTTTTCTTTTATAACACATACTAGTGTATGTAAGCTATATTGTTGGACATACACTGTGCAGAATGATTCAGGAAACAACAGGTCACGGATTGTCGTAAACAAACCTGTTACAGATTGTTCGGTTGACCACAATTGTTATGTTTGGTCACAATTCATGTATGCAAGTAATTATATAGAGTAATGCAGGTTCCTACTGGCATATAGAATGCAAAAGCTATATGCATTGTATGACGCTAAGGATATTTCACTTATACATACTCTCATTTACGTAACTTAATAAACTATTAAATATGTTTTGAACATTAAAGTTATTAAGGTAACTTTCTGAGTGCATAGATCAATATTATATATTTAGTTATTGATCATACAAATTATCTACGCATAGAGGCGCAATTTTGTTTGTGACACTCCATACACAAATAATACTCTTTCCTTTGTTTCCTTTTTTTTTTTTTTTTTTTTTTTGAAAAGAGTGACGCAATTTTGTTTGCGTCGCGATGCTTATACAACTTTTAAGTAATTAG
The DNA here is from genome assembly GCA_034769895.1 of Magicicada septendecula. Classification (NCBI taxonomy): domain Eukaryota; kingdom Metazoa; phylum Arthropoda; class Insecta; order Hemiptera; family Cicadidae; genus Magicicada; species Magicicada septendecula. The sequence continues at coordinate 453,315,036 of CM068368.1, forward strand.
CAGAGTGGCGCAGTTTTGTAACGTCTGTACGCAGCGTTACAAATCCAGGGAACCCATCGTAATCAAACTCCGTTAACTAGATGAGCTGCCTACGTTGTAACAGAATGTATCACAAATAATTAATATGACAAATTAATTACTAACTGTGTAAGGAAACAATGGCAAGGTATACAATTGATTTAAGCACTCCTCATATGTGTGTAACAAGAAGACTTCTCTTTATTTAACATTTAAAAACATTTACTGACAGATCCCATGACATTACTAATTAAATTATTAGAGTTATTTGAATGCTTTCTTTAACCTTTGGGATCAAAATTGATTCTATTTAGCTATACCTCGGATCCGGGTAACCTTCGGTATTTATTCATTAAAACTTTTAGTCATACTCAATTCATGATATTAGCTTGCAAGACTTTCTTTTATTTAACCGTTGGAAGAATGGTATTATTACTTGAATTATATTACTATACATTAGCATATAAGCTGTTACAACGTATGAAGTTTGAATTGTTACATGAAATTCTTACATTTAATTTATTAATCTTTACAAAGTTAATAGTTTCTGAAAAGTCTCTTTCAAGGTGTGTTGTGTAAAAAATATTAGTAAGCCTCGATAGACAGGCTACGAGTCACCTTTTAATTGGTATGCAGAAAACTCGTCCTGGGGTGTCCGTCTTGGGAAATCGGAATAGAGACGCCGTCATCTCGGTCTGGTCTTCGTCAGTAAAGGGCTCCAAAGTCCGCAGGTTGAACCTTCTACGATGGTACTTGTAGATTCTCGGATGTCCTGATCTGCATGTTCTGTCGTGTGTACTAGAGCTTGTGGCTTCTGATAGTTCACATCTCCAGGTATGATGTTGGAAGTGTTGTTAGTTCTTGAAGTTCGAAGTCATCTTGTGTTACACCTTTTTTTTACGTTTCGAGTTACACTTTAAATCTCTTTTTTTTTACGTAACTATACTAGTTAACACATACATATGCTTTAAGCAGCTATTTCTTGTATACCACATTAAGGTAAACGAAAATATTGGTAACATAGTGTAAGAGCATAACTCTTACGTCCGTACTGTATGAAGTCACCATTGCGAGAGAGCGAAATTCTGCTCCCTTCGCCTGGTACTGGACAAAATGGTAGAGGGGCACTTACTGCACGAGAATATAGTCCCTGTCTCTCTTTATGTTAACATTTTTATTTATACAAACTATCCCTAAACAAATATACATAATTTAAATTAGTTGTTTTAGCGACTATCTGTGTCTTCAGAATTTTAATTATTAACATTAGGTTTTTTATCTTATTCTAACTTACACAAGACTCGGAAAACATGTCGAGTCTGGAATCAACAGGTCAGTGCTTGATCACAAGCAAAGGGTTAAATACGATATTAATAACTCTTTACAATTTATCTTTTTATTAGAATATCTTCTTACTAACTAATTACTGCTTCCTCTCATACTGAGTACATACAGGTTTTTTTTTTATATTATTACAGTGAGATTTAAATGGCTTAAGAGCTCGCAACCTTAATTTTAAAATTTTTTTATTATTTTGATTATTGGTACAATTTAAATCGTCACATACTCCACCGCTTAATTTGCACGCTACGGTTAAGTTTTTTTTTTTTTTAGTCTAACTCACAATTGGGGACTGGGAGTATGAATGGGGTTAGTGTGTGTAATTTCTTTCACATAGTTGTTGGACACTTTACAACGTTGTCCACATAGTTATTTCCTATAGTTACAACACAGTATACTTTATATTCTTATTAACTACCCTTTTTTTTTTTTTACATACTATTTACACTTAATATTTACACAATTAAAACACAAAACTCTTTCTTATCTCTATCACTTAAATTTACTACCGGGTTTTTGTTTGTTTTACTCTCTCTTCTGTAGAGTAACTTTCTAAATCTTTACTATTTAGAATTCTAACTTGTCTTCTGTGAGTCCTATATAACTCATGTAGTTAATGAGTGTTAGTACCCATCTAGTTAATGATTATTCATTAATGCATGCTTCGCAGAACTGGAACTCAGGTTGATCAGGCCTCGTTTCCAAACTCTACGTTTTACATTTTTCCACGTGGATTCAGAAATATAATTTTCTTTACTGCCTAGTATTCCCTTTTCCTTTTTGGGTTATACTATACTGTCACTTCTTCTTATACAACTTTAGTTGCGAAATATGCGTTCTCCGCACATATTTCTGAGTTGCAGGTTCGCACAGGGCTACTGTAACTGGAGTTAGGTACTTTTGGATTTGGTAAGGGCCACACCATCGGAATGATAGTTTAGAGGTGGTCTTATCAATCGCACTACTAATGGGGTGAGTCTTGTACATTACTAAGTCACCTACTTGGTACCTGACTGAGTTGCTATGATTACCTTTCTCGTGGTATCTTCTGGATTTTTCCAAGCTTGCTCTTAAGTTAGAGCGGGCTTTGTTCCTTATTCGCTTTATCTGCTTATCCGTTATTTGCGGAGGCAGCAGATCGTGTATATTCCATCTTGTGGACAAAGGGTGGTTTGGTCGATACTTGTATAGTAACTCGAACGGGGTAGACTTGTGACCTTCGTGGTAAGCTGAATTAAAAGCGTATTGAATCCAGGATAGATTTTGGTCCCACGACGTGTGATCGTTCGCATGATAGGCGATTAGCGCAGATTTGAGGTTTCGTAGATACCTTTCAGCAATATTGCCTTGCGGTCGATACTCTGTAGTGGTTATATGGTCTATCCCTAACTTGAAACACATATTCTTAAATTCTTTTGCTTTAAACTGCAGTCCGTTATCAGATACTATACGTACTGGAGTACCGTAGTCTTTAAATAGTCTTTCCTGTAGTATTTTAACAGTTGTCGACGCTAATGCTCGTCGCATGGGATACATCCAAACAAATTTGGTGAACGAATCTACACATATCAGTAACATGGTATTTGGATCGTGGATACGGACCTGAGAAATCTAGATAAAGTTTTGAAAAAGGAGTCTTTGGGATTTCTGATATCAACTGGCTTACTTGAGTATTTCTGGCTGGTTTACTAAGGGCGCATAATGAACATTTCTTTACGAAGGTAGCTATTTCGCAGTTCATATTGTTCCAATGATATTCCTTTCGAATACGATGTATCGTCTTATTTACTCCCATATGGGCTCCTATGGTAGATGAATGGAAGTATTCCATCAGCATGGGCTTAATTACATCCGGGGCTATTATTCTTAATTCCTTTCCGTCTCTTATCTTGAGACACAGTACATTCTTACTCAATACGTACTTCTCGGATTTAATACCTTGGGTAAGTTGTTCTATAATAGGCTTCAGTAAGGGGTCTTGTTGTTGATACAGGGCAATGTTTGTAAAGGCAAGGGGGAATTCAGTAATTACGGCGTTAGCACTTGCCATTTCCTGCTTCACGACGTTTTCGGAAGTTTTAGTGGGTGACTGGAACATACGGGACAGGGTATCGGCGACTACATTTTGAGTACCTTTAATATGCTGCACTCTGAATTTGTAGCAGTTTAATTTCAATATCCATCTGCCAATTCGTCCTAATTGTTTAGGATGATTCAATAACCATGATAACGCCTGATTGTCGGTTTCCAAAAGGAATTCTTTATGTTCTAGGAAGGGTTTAAACTTTTCGAATGCAAAAACAATTGCTAAACATTCCAATTCATATGCGGAATACTTTCTTTCTTGATCGCTCAGTGCTCGTGATGCATAACTAATTGGTAGTCTACAGTTATCTATCTCTTGGTATATCACTGCACCTAACGCTACACTGGAACTGTCGGTTTGCATGACGAATGGTTTTGTGAAATCAGCTAGTTGCAAAACTGGGGGAGATATAATACTTTCTTTAAGTTGCTCAAACGCGTTTTGATGTATTGAGCTCCATTCGAACTTCGTTCCCTTCTTTCGTAAGGAGTTTAGGGGTGCTGCTATTTCGGCAAGATGGGGAATATATTTGTGGAAATAATTCACCATACCTAAAAATCGGGCTATACCTTTTGCATCTCGTGGGGGTGCAAATTCTCTAATAGCGCGGGTACGTTCGGGGTCAATGCTTACCTTTCCATTCGCTTTCACGATGTGTCCTAAGAAAGAAAACTGAGGGACGGCAAAACTTACCTTATTTGGGTTCACCATTAATCCTGCTCTTAGTATCCGAGATAACACTTCACGCAAATGTTTGAGATGTTGTTCCATTGATTCACTGTATATAACGATGTCGTCCAAATAGTGGTACACATATTTAAATTTAATGTCGTGAAATATCTTTTCCAATAGTCTACTACATACGGAACTTCCTTGAGATATTCCAAAGGGTACCCTAGTAAATTGGTACAAGTTAAAAGGAACTGCAAACGCTGTTAGACGTTTTGATTCTTCTGAAAGAGGTATTTGGTGAAATGCTTGATTCAGATCCATTACCGTAAAGACCATAGCTTTAGTAAAATAATGAAACGCACTATGGATGTCTGGAAGAGGGATTGATTCAAATTCTATTCTTTTATTTAATTGCCTGTAGTCTACAACTAGTCGGTGTTTATCTGGTCCTTTCGGTACTAAAAAGGAGGGTGAAGAATATGGGGACGTAGAGGGTTCTATGGCTCCTTGGTCCAATAACTTGTTGATGTGGTTTCGCATTACTTCCATCTTGGGAGGCGACAACTTGTACGGGGGTAGTCGTATTACTTTCTGATCACTCAGATTAATTTTATACTCTATTAGGTCCGTAAGTCCTAGTTTTGGTGTAAGAACCGAGGAAAATTCTTTTATTAGTTTTAGTATTCTGACTCTATCTCTTCTTTCTAGGTGAGATAAATCTGAATCTTGGTGTATTACATGTGCAGTTGATGAACAACGTTTATCTTCATTACTATCAAATTTATGTTTCCTTGTACGGTCAAATCTGAAATAAAATACTTGCTCGTAGATGTCAATAATCATTCCTGTCTTACTAATAAAATCTGCACCTAATATTAAATCAGGTCCTAATTCTTTACATACTAACATTGTAAACATCCAACTTAGGTTTTTTATTTTAACCTTAACGGTAATACTCAGGTTTATGTTTATTTTACGTTTATCAGCGGTAGCAAACTTTATATTCACTAGTTGGTTCCGTTTTACTAGATGATGTTTAGCTAACATGTCCGCTAATTCTTGGCTGATTAAAGTTCTACTAGATCCCGAATCAATTAAGGCGATGGGGGATGTAACGCCTAAGTCGACTCGTATTAATGGTAGTAGATTTTTTTTCACTTACATTTATTAATCGCATTACACTTTTCACGAAATTCTCTCACATAGGGGTCGATTTCTTTCGTACCTTTTTTTTTTTTTTTTACTTGGTTACAGAATAATTCATTATTATTATTATTGGTTTCTTTTAGTTTACCCAATTTCGAGTAGCTGCGGAAGACACAGGTTTTCGGGTCTCCCTGCCTTACATGTTTTTTGAATTGGGGTTATTCCGTTCCAATGGCTTACTTTTGCACTCTCTTCTTATGTGTCCATATTTGCCACAATTATAACAGGTGGGTTTTCTGCGAGGTGGGTACTAGGTTTCCGCTTTATCGGGGTTTACACTTAACTTACCAGCTTTGCGCACCACAGGGTGAGGTCTATTAGAAACTTGTCTTGCATACGAGGGTGTTACATCAGGCAGTAGTGCACGCAATTGATGTCTATTAGTTCCAGAGGTTTTCATTGCTTCTCTATTTTGATCTGAGTACCATACATTTGAAGAATGGATACTGCACTGTTCTAGATCAGCAATTGTATTGGGTCTATTCATCAATGATAGTCGAGATCTTTCTTCAGGTGACACGCCTATTAAAATGGTGTCCACCAGTTGTGTTTCATTCCAGCTTACACGTAATAGTCGAGAGGACTCCCTAATATCGGAGATGTAGTGAGCTAATCTCTCCTGATGTCCTTGTACTCGGCGTACTGTCTTCCTTTTTATTCCCTCTAGATGCCGGTGGGAATAAAGTATTTTATTATATAGCTATGTAGCTCTTCTACTGGGAATGTAGAGGTTAGGGCTTCTAGGACACGATTTTTTAACGGGGGTTTACACTTTGGTAACAGAACTTGTAAAATTTGCCAGTCATTCAGCTGCTGTAGATCCTTTATCTGAAGAAGATAACTAATAAATGTTAGTAATTTGGACACATTTAAGCCATCTGTATAAGGGATTTCGGTTAAAATCTTCTCCACAGGGTGAGTCATTTTACCGTATAGATCCGCGTTATAGTTCATAGGTGTAATTCCTCGATGAGGGCGATTGGATTCATTGGAGGTGTTGGTCAATTCATTATTTCCGGGACGAAACTGAAAATGCTCGGGAGGAGGGGCATTTACATCTGTATCAGTATTTTGTTCTGGGTTCGCTTGCACTTGCGATACGATGGGTGAGTTCCGATCCGTGTTAGGCGGGGGTAAACCAGTGGTGGGGGATTGTACTGGGGAGATGTGTAATTTCATTAATGATTTCTCTATTTCGTCCATCCTGAATGAGTCGGATTTTCATCTTAAATCGTTAATAATTGAAGGTAAGCGGCGTAGAGCTTCGTCTGCTAGCTTTTGTACATCAACGGGTATTTCTGTGAGATTCGGCCAGATCGACAAATTTTTTATTCGCCTGGTTAAATGCTCTATTCTCTGGGTAGTCCGCAAAATTATTGCCGGAGATTTCTCGTCTTGGAGTGTTTGAGACAATAAGTATAGTTCACTATACTTGGCATTACAAATTTCTTTCTCGCTTTCATAATCGAGTTGGCTTAGATAGTTTATTTGCACGGGCGCATCAAATCCACATTCGCGAATTGACCTTCGTAATTCCGCGACTGTTACATTAGCATGGGGTAGTCCACGCAAAAGGGCTTCGTAAGACAGCTCGTCTTTTAATAACAAATCCGGGTTAAATTGGGCCATTTTGTTCTAACACATTAGCACGTACTTAAAATTAATACTAGTACACTACACATATATTACATATATATATAATAAATTCTTAAGTAATCAATTTACACAAATTAGAAAAGAACCATTTCTCTTCTAAGGGAGAGACAGAAATTCCACACACGTGTTTATCAAGTTAAATAGCCGATCAGCTGTTTTCTGGAATGTAGGTCACCCTCTGTATTTATTTAACAAAGGAAGGTTGAGCGTGTGTCAGTGAGAAAAGGGGGTTTTACTCTTATTGTTCTCTACACAATGCGACTGAATAACACAACTACCGGTATAAAAAAGAGAAGGGGAGCACAATCTTATTCAACAAATGTATTATTATTATTACGCTCGACAACACTTTGACTCCGTTCATTCATATACTCTTTTCAATTAAATCAATTAATTATTTTGTTCAAAAGTTTTAAATCACGAACTTCTACTTAATTACTTTATTATTAACAAAGTTATTTTTTAATTAATTTTTCTTTTATAACACATACTAGTGTATGTAAGCTATATTGTTGGACATACACTGTGCAGAATGATTCAGGAAACAACAGGTCACGGATTGTCGTAAACAAACCTGTTACAGATTGTTCGGTTGACCACAATTGTTATGTTTGGTCACAATTCATGTATGCAAGTAATTATATAGAGTAATGCAGGTTCCTACTGGCATATAGAATGCAAAAGCTATATGCATTGTATGACGCTAAGGATATAACATTAAAGTTATTAAGGTAACTTTCTGAGTGCATAGATCAATATTATATATTTAGTTATTGATCATACAAATTATCTACGCATAGAGGCGCAATTTTGTTTGTGACACTCCATACACAAATAATACTCTTTCCTTTGTTTCCTTTTTTTTTTTTTTTTTTTAAAAAGAGTGACGCAATTTTGTTTGCGTCGCGATGCTTATACAACTTTTAAGTAATTAGCAGAGTGGCGCAGTTTTGTAACGTCTGTACGCAGCGTTACAAATCCAGGGAACCCATCGTAATCAAACTCCGTTAATTAGATGAGCTGCCTACGTTGTAACAGAATGTATCACAAATAATTAATATGACAAATTAATTACTAACTGTGTAAGGAAACAATGGCAAGGTATACAATTGATTTAAGCACTCCTCATATGTGTGTAACAAGAAGACTTCTCTTTATTTAACATTTAAAAACATTTACTGACAGATCCCATGACATTACTAATTAAATTATTAGAGTTATTTGAATGCTTTCTTTAACCTTTGGGATCAAAATTGATTCTATTTAGCTATACCTCGGATCCGGGTAACCTTCGGTATTTATTCATTAAAACTTTTAGTCATACTCAATTCATGATATTAGCTTGCAAGACTTTCTTTTATTTAACCGTTGGAAGAATGGTATTATTACTTGAATTATATTACTATACATTAGCATATAAGCTGTTACAACGTATGAAGTTTGAATTGTTACATGAAATTCTTACATTTAATTTATTAATCTTTACAAAGTTAATAGTTTCTGAAAAGTCTCTTTCAAGGTGTGTTGTGTAACAAATATTAGTAAGCCTCGATAGACAGGCTATCGAGTCACCTTTTAATTGGTATGCAGAAAACTCGTCCTGGGGTGTCCGTCTTGGGAAATCGGAATAGAGACGCCGTCATCTCGGTCTGGTCTTCGTCAGTAAAGGGCTCCAAAGTCCGCAGGTTGAATCTTCTACGATGGTACTTGTAGATTCTCGGATGTCCTGATCTGCATGTTCTGTCGTGTGTACTAGAGCTTGTGGCTTCTGATAGTTCACATCTCCAGGTATGATGTTGGAAGTGTTGTTAGTTCTTGAAGTTCGAAGTCATCTTGTGTTACACCTTTTTTTTACGTTTCGGGTTACACTTTAAATCTCTTGTTTTTTACATAACTATACTAGTTAACACATACATATGCTTTAAGCAGATATTTCTTGTATACCACATTAAGGTAAACGAAAATATTGGTAACATAGTGTAAGAGCATAACTCTTACGTCCGTACTGTATGAAGTCACCATTGCGAGAGAGGGAAATTCTGCTCCCTTCGCCTGGTACTGGACAAAATGGTAGAGGGGCACTTACTGCACGAGAATATAGTCCCTGTCTCTCTTTATGTTAACATTTTTATTTATACAAACTATCCCTAAACAAATATACATAATTTAAATTAGTTGTTTTAGCGACTATCTGTGTCTTCAGAATTTTAATTATTAACATAAGGTTTTTTATCTTATTCTAACTTACACAAGACTCGGAAGACATGTCGAGTCTGGAATCAACAGGTCAGTGCTTGATCACAAGCAAAGGGTTAAATACGATATTAATAACTCTTTACAATTTATCTTTTTATTAGAATATCTTCTTACTAACTAATTACTGCTTCCTCTCATACTGAGTACATACAGGTTTTTTTTATATTATTACAGTGAGATTTAAATGGCTTAAGAGCTCGCAACCTTAATTTTAACATTTTTTTATTATTTTGATTATTGGTACAATTTAAATCGTCACATACTCCACCGCTTAATTTGCACGCTACGGTTAAGTTTTTTTTTTTTTTGAGTCTAACTCACAATTGGGGACTGGGAGTATGAATGGGGTTAGTGTGTGTAATTTCTTTCACATAGTTGTTGGACACTTTACAACGTTGTCCACATAGTTATTTCCTATAGTTACAACACAGTATACTTTATATTCTTATTAACTACCCTTTTTTTTTTTTACATACTATTTACACTTAATATTTACACAATTAAAACACAAAACTCTTTCTTATCTCTATCACTTAAATTTACTACCGGGTTTTTGTTTGTTTTACTCTCTCTTCTGTAGAGTAACTTTCTAAATCTTTACTATTTAGAATTCTAACTTGTCTTCTGTGAGTCCTATATAACTCATGTAGTTAATGAGTGTTAGTACCCATCTAGTTAATGATTATTCATTAATGCATGCTTCGCAGAACTGGAACTCAGGTTGATCAGGCCTCGTTTCCAAACTCTACGTTTTACATTTTTCCACGTGGATTCAGAAATATAATTTTCTTTACTGCCTAGTATTCCCTTTTCCTTTTTGGGTTATACTATACCGTCACTTCTTCTTATACAACTTTAGTTGCGAAATATGCGTTCTCCGCACATATTTCTGAGTTGCAGGTTCGCACAGGGCTACTGTAACTGGAGTTAGGTACTTTTGGATTTGGTAAGGGCCACACCATCGGAATGATAGTTTAGAGGTGGTCTTATCAATCGCACTACTAATGGGGTGAGTCTTGTACATTACTAAGTCACCTACTTGGTACCTGACTGAGTTGCTATGATTACCTTTCTCGTGGTATCTTCTGGATTTTTCCAAGCTTGCTCTTAAGTTAGAGCGGGCTTTGTTCCATATTCCCTTTATCTGCTTATCCGTTATTTGCGGAGGCAGCAGATCGTGTATATTCCATCTTGTGGACAAAGGGTGGTTTGGTCGATACTTGTATAGTAACTCGAACGGGGTAGACTTGTGACCTTCGTGGTAAGCTGAATTAAAAGCGTATTGAATCCAGGATAGATTTTGGTCCCACGACGTGTGATCGTTCGCATGATAGGCGATTAGCGCGGATTTGAGGTTTCGTAGATACCTTTCAGCAATATTGCCTTGCGGTCGATACTCTGTAGTGGTTATATGGTCTATCCCTAACTTGAAACACATATTCTTAAATTCTTTTGCTTTAAACTGCGGACCGTTATCAGATACTATACGTACTGGAGTACCGTAGTCTTTAAATAGTCTTTCCTGTAGTATTTTAACAGTTGTCGACGCTAATGCTCGTCGCATGGGATACATCCAAACAAATTTGGTGAACGAATCTACACATATCAGTAACATGGTATTTCCTGATTTGGATCGTGGATACGGACCTGAGAAATCTAGATAAAGTTTCGAAAAAGGAGTCTTTGGGATTTCTGATATCAACTGGCTTACTTGAGTATTTCTGGCTGGTTTACTAAGGGCGCATAATGAACATTTCTTTACGAAGGTAGCTATTTCACAGTTCATATTGTTCCAATGATATTCCTTTCGAATACGATGTATCGTCTTATTTACTCCCATATGGGCTCCTATGGTAGATGAATGGAAGTATTCCATCAGCATGGGCTTAATTACATCCGGGGCTATTATTCTTAATTCCTTTCCGTCTCTTATCGAGAAACACAGTACATTCTTACTCAATACGTACTTCTCGGATTTAATACCTTGGGTAAGTTGTTCTATAATAGGCTTCAGTAAGGGGTCTTGTTGTTGATACAGGGCAATGTTTGTAAAGGCAAGGGGGAATTCAGTAATTACGGCGTTAGCACTTGCCATTTCCTGCTTCACGACGTTTTCGGAAGTTTTAGTGGGTGACTGGAACATACGGGACAGGGTATCGGCGACTACATTTTGAGTACCTTTAATATGCTGCACTCTGAATTTGTAGCAGTTTAATTTCAATATCCATCTGCCAATTCGTCCTAATTGTTTAGGATGATTCAATAACCATGATAACGCCTGATTGTCGGTTTCCAAAAGGAATTCTTTATGTTCTAGGAAGGGTTTAAACTTTTCGAATGCAAAAACAATTGCTAAACATTCCAATTCATATGCGGAATACTTTCTTTCTTGATCGCTCAGTGTTCGTGATGCATAACTAATTGGTAGTCTACAGTTGTCTATCTCTTGGTATATCACTGCACCTAACGCTACACTGGAACTGTCGGTTTGCACGACGAATGGTTTTGTGAAATCAGCTAGTTGCAAAACTGGGGGAGATATAATACTTTCTTTAAGTTGCTCAAACGCGTTTTGATGTATTGAGCTCCATTCGAACTTCGTTCCCTTCTTTCGTAAGGAGTTTAGGGGTGCTGCTATTTCGGCAAGATGGGGAATATATTTGTGGAAATAATTCACCATACCTAAAAATCGGGCTATACCTTTTGCATCTCGTGGGGGTGCAAATTCTCTAATAGCGCGGGTACTTTCGGGGTCAATGCTTACCTTTCCATTCGCTTTCACGATGTGTCCTAAGAAAGAAAACTGAGGGACGGCAAAACTTACCTTATTTGGGTTCACCATTAATCCTGCTCTTAGTAACCGAGATAACACTTCACGCAAATGTTTGAGATGTTGTTCCATTGATTCACTGTATATAACGATGTCGTCCAAATAGTGGTACACATATTTAAATTTAATGTCGTGAAATATCTTTTCCAATAGTCTACTACATACGGAACTTCCTTGAGATATTCCAAAGGGTACCCTAGTAAATTGGTACAAGTTAAAAGGAACTGCAAACGCTGTTAGACGTTTTGATTCTTCTGAAAGAGGTATTTGGTGAAATGCTTGATTCAGATCCATTACCGTAAAGACCATAGCTTTAGTAAAATAATGAAACGCACTATGGATGTCTGGAAGAGGGATTGATTCAAATTCTATTCTTTTGTTTAATTGCCTGTAGTCTACAACTAGTCGGTGTTTATCTGGTCCTTTCGGTACTAAAAAGGAGGGTGAAGAATATGGGGACGTAGAGGGTTCTATGGCTCCTTGGTCCAATAACTTGTTGATGTGGTTTCGCATTACTTCCATCTTGGGAGGCGACAACTTTTACGGGGGTAGTCGTATTACTTTCTGATCACTCAGATTAATTTTATACTCTATTAGGTCCGTAAGTCCTAGTTTTGGTGTAAGAACCGAGGAAAATTCTTTTATTAGTTTTAGTATTCTGACTCTATCTCTTCTTTCTAGGTGAGATAAATCTGAATCTTGGTGTATTACATGTGCAGTTGATGAACAACGTTTATCTTCATTACTATCAAATTTATGTTTCCTTGTACGGTCAAATCTGAAATAAAATACTTGCTCGTAGATGTCAATAATCATTCCTGTCTTACTAATAAAATCTGCACCTAATATTAAATCAGGTCCTAATTCTTTACATACTAATATTGTAAACATCCAACTTAGGTTTTTTATTTTAACCTTAACGGTAATACTCAGGTTTATGTTTATTTTACGTTTATCAGCGGTAGCACACTTTATATTCACTAGTTGGTTCCGTTTTACTAGATGATGTTTAGCTAACATGTCCGCTAATTCTTGGCTGATTAAAGTTCTACTAGATCCCGAATCAATTAAGGTGATGGGGGATGTAACGCCTAAGTCGACTCGTATTAATGGTAGTAGATTTTTTTTCACTTACATTTATTAATCGCATTACACTTTTCACGAAATTCTCTCACATAGGGGTCGATTTCTTTCGCACCTTTTTTTTTTTTTTTACTTGGTTACAGAATAATTCATTATTATTATTATTGTTTTCTTTTAGTTTACCCAATTTCGAGTAGCTGCAGAAGACACAGGTTTTCGGGTCTCCCTGCCTTACATGTTTTTTGAATTGGGGTTATTCCGTTCCAATGGCTTACTTTTGCACTCTCTTCTTATGTGTCCATATTTGCCACAATTATAACAGGTGGGTTTTCTGCGAGGTGGGTACTAGGTTTCCGCTTTATCGGGGTTTACACTTAACTTACCAGCTTTGCGCACAGGGTGAGGTCTATTAGAAACTTGTCTTTCATACGAGGGTGTTACATCAGGCAGTAGTGCACGCAATTGATGTCTGTTAGTTCCAGAGGTTTTCATTGCTTCTCTATTTTGATCTGAGTACCATACATTTGAAGAATGGATACTGCACTGTTCTAGATCAACAATTGTATTGGGTCTGTTCATCAATGATAGTCGAGATCTTTCTTCAGGTGACACGCCTATTAAAATGGTGTCCACCAGTTGTGTTTCATTCCAGCTTACACGTAATAGTCGAGAGGACTCCCTAATATCGGAGATGTAGTGAGCTAATCTCTCCTGATGTCCTTGTACTCGGAGTACTGTCTTCCTTTTTATTTCCTCATAGATGCCGGTGGGAATAAAGTATTTTATTATAGAGCTATGTAGCTCTTCTACTGGGAATGTAGAGGTTAGGGCTTCTAGGACACGATTTTTTAACGGGGGTTTACACTTTGGTAACAGAACTTGTAAAATTTCCCAGTCATTCAGCTGCTGTAGATCCTTTATCTGAAGAAGATAACTAATAAATGTTAGTAATTTGGACACATTTAAGCCATCTGTATAAGGGATTTCGGTTAAAATCTTCTCCACAGGGTGTCATTTTACCGTATAGATCCGCGTTATAGTTCATAGGTGTAATTCCTCGATGAGGGCGATTGGATTCATTGGAGGTGTTGGTCAATTCATTATTTCCGGGACGAAACTGAAAATGCTCGGGAGGAGGGGCATTTACATCTGTATCAGTATTTTGTTCTGGGTTCGCTTGCACTTGCGATACGATGGGTGAGTTCCGATCCGTGTTAGGCGGGGGTAAACCAGTGGTGGGGGATTGTACTGGGGAGATGTGTAATTTCATTAGTGATTTCTCTATTTCGTCCATCCTGAATGAGTCGGATTTTCGTCTTAAATCGTTAATAATTGAAGGTAAGCGGCGTAGAGCTTCGTCTGCTAGCTTTTGTACATCAACGGGTATTTCTGTGAGATTCGGCCAGATCGACAAATTTTTTATTCGCCTGGTTAAATGCTCTATTCTCTGGGTAGTCCGCAAAATTATTGCCGGAGATTTCTCGTCTTGGAGTGTTTGAGACAATAAGTATAGTTCACTATACTTGGCATTACAAATTTCTTTCTCGCTTTCATAATCGAGTTGGCTTAGATAGTTTATTTGCACGGGCGCATCAAATCCACATTCGCGAATTGACCTTCGTAATTCCGCGACTGTTACATTAGCATGGGGTAGTCCACGCAAAAGGGCTTCGTAAGACAGCTCGTCTTTTAATAACAAATCCGGGTTAAATTGGGCCATTTTGTTCTAACACATTAGCACGTACTTAAAATTAATACTAGTACACTACACATATATTACATATATATATAATAAATTCTTAAGTAATCAATTTACACAAATTAGAAAAGAACCATTTCTCTTCTAAGGGAGAGACAGAAATTCCACACACGTGTTTATCAAGTTAAATAGCCGATCAGCTGTTTTCTGGAATGTAGGTCACCCTCTGTATTTAGTTAACAAAGGAAGGTTGAGCGTGTGTCAGTGAGAAAAGGGGGTTTTACTCTTATTGTTCTCTACACAATGCGACTGAATAACACAACTACCGGTATAAACAAGAGAAGGGGAGCACAATCTTATTCAACAAATCTATTATTATTATTACGCTCGACAACACTTTGACTCCGTTCATTCATATACTCTTTTCAATTAAATCAATTAATTATTTTGTTCAAAAGTTTTAAATCACGAACTTCTACTTAATTACTTTATTATTAACAAAGTTATTTTTTAATTAATTTTTCTTTTATAACACATACTAGTGTATGTAAGCTATATTGTTGGACATACACTGTGCAGAATGATTCAGGAAACAACAGGTCACGGATTGTCGTAAACAAACCTGTTACAGATTGTTCGGTTGACCACAATTGTTATGTTTGGTCACAATTCATGTATGCAAGTAATTATATAGAGTAATGCAGGTTCCTACTGGCATATAGAATGCAAAAGCTATATGCATTGTATGACGCTAAGGATATTTCACTTATACATACTCTCATTTACGTAACTTAATAAACTATTAAATATGTTTTGAACATTAAAGTTATTAAGGTAACTTTCTGAGTGCATAGATCAATATTATATATTTAGTTATTGATCATACAAATTATCTACGCATAGAGGCGCAATTTTGTTTGTGACACTCCATACACAAATAATACTCTTTCCTTTGTTTCCTTTTTTTTTTTTTTTTTTTTTTTTTTTTTAAAAAGAGTGACGCAATTTTGTTTGCGTCGCGATGCTTATACAACTTTTAAGTAATTAGCAGAGTGGCGCAGTTTTGTAACGTCTGTACGCAGCGTTACAAATCCAGGGAACCCATCGTAATCAAACTCCGTTAATTAGATGAGCTGCCTACGTTGTAACAGAATGTATCACAAATAATTAATATGACAAATTAATTACTAACTGTGTAAGGAAACAATGGCAAGGTATACAATTGATTTAAGCACTCCTCATATGTGTGTAACAAGAAGACTTCTCTTTATTTAACATTTAAAAACATTTACTGACAGATCCCATGACATTACTAATTAAAATATTAGAGTTATTTGAATGCTTTCTTTAACCTTTGGGATCAAAATTGATTCTATTTAGCTATACCTCGGATCCGGGTAACCTTCGGTATTTATTCATTAAAACTTTTAGTCATACTCAATTCATGATATTAGCTTGCAAGACTTTCTTTTATTTAACCATTGGAAGAATGGTATTATTACTTGAATTATATTACTATACATTAGCATATAAGCTGTTACAACGTATGAAGTTTGAATTGTTACATGAAATTCTTACATTTAATTTATTAATCTTTACAAAGTTAATAGTTTCTGAAAAGTCTCTTTCAAGGTGTGTTGTGTAAAAAATATTAGTAAGCCTCGATAGACAGGCTATCGAGTCACCTTTTAATTGGTATGCAGAAAACTCGTCCTGGGGTGTCCGTCTTGGGAAATCGGAATAGAGACGCCGTCATCTCGGTCTGGTCTTCGTCAGTAAAGGGCTCCAAAGTCCGCAGGTTGAACCTTCTACGATGGTACTTGTAGATTCTCGGATGTCCTGATCTGCATGTTCTGTCGTGTGTACTAGAGCTTGTGGCTTCTGATAGTTCACATCTCCAGGTATGATGTTGGAAGTGTTGTTAGTTCTTGAAGTTCGAAGTCATCTTGTGTTACACCTTTTTTTTACGTTTCGGGTTACACTTTAAATCTCTTGTTTTTTACATAACTATACTAGTTAACACATACATAAGCTTTAAGCAGATATTTCTTGTATACCACATTAAGGTAAACGAAAATATTGGTAACATAGTGTAAGAGCATAACTCTTACGTCCGTACTGTATGAAGTCACCATTGCGAGAGAGCGAAATTCTGCTCCCTTCGCCTGGTACTGGACAAAATGGTAGAGGGGCACTTACTGCACGAGAATATAGTCCCTGTCTCTCTTTATGTTAACATTTTTATTTATACAAACTATCCCTAAACAAATATACATAATTTAAATTAGTTGTTTTAGCGACTATCTGTGTCTTCAGAATTTTAATTATTAACATAAGGTTTTTTATCTTATTCTAACTTACACAAGACTCGGAAGACATGTCGAGTCTGGAATCAACAGGTCAGTGCTTGATCACAAGCAAAGGGTTAAATACGATATTAATAACTCTTTACAATTTATCTTTTTATTAGAATATCTTCTTACTAACTAATTACTGCTTCCTCTCATACTGAGTACATACAGGTTTTTTTTTATATTATTACAGTGAGATTTAAATGGCTTAAGAGCTCGCAACCTTAATTTTAAAATTTTTTTATTATTTTGATTATTGGTACAATTTAAATCGTCACATACTCCACCGCTTAATTTGCACGGTACGGTTAAGTTTTTTTTTTTTTTGAGTCTAACTCACAATTGGGGACTGGGAGTATGAATGGGGTTAGTGTGTGTAATTTCTTTCACATAGTTGTTGGACACTTTACAACGTTGTCCACATAGTTATTTCCTATAGTTACAACACAGTATACTTTATATTCTTATTAACTACCCTTTTTTTTTTTTACATACTATTTACACTTAATATTTACACAATTAAAACACAAAACTCTTTCTTATCTCTATCACTTAAATTTACTACCGGGTTTTTGTTTGTTTTACTCTCTCTTCTGTAGAGTAACTTTCTAAATCTTTACTATTTAGAATTCTAACTTGTCTTCTGTGAGTCCTATATAACTCATGTAGTTAATGAGTGTTAGTACCCATCTTAATGATTATTCATTAATGCATGCTTCGCAGAACTGGAACTCAGGTTGATCAGGCCTCGTTTCCAAACTCTACGTTTTACATTTTTCCACGTGGATTCAGAAATATAATTTTCTTTACTGCCTAGTATTCCCTTTTCCTTTTTGGGTTATACTATACTGTCACTTCTTCTTATACAACTTTAGTTGCGAAATATGCGTTCTCCGCACATATTTCTGAGTTGCAGGTTCGCACAGGGCTACTGTAACTGGAGTTAGGTACTTTTGGATTTGGTAAGGGCCACACCATCGGAATGATAGTTTAGAGGTGGTCTTATCAATCGCACTACTAATGGGGTGAGTCTTGTACATTACTAAGTCACCTACTTGGTACCTGACTGAGTTGCTATGATTACCTTTCTCGTGGTATCTTCTGGATTTTTCCAAGCTTGCTCTTAAGTTAGAGCGGGCTTTGTTCCATATTCCCTTTATCTGCTTATCCGTTATTTGCGGAGGCAGCAGATCGTGTATATTCCATCTTGTGGACAAAGGGTGGTTTGGTCGATACTTGTATAGTAACTCGAACGGGGTAGACTTGTGACCTTCGTGGTAAGCTGAATTAAAAGCGTATTGAATCCAGGATAGATTTTGGTCCCACGACGTGTGATCGTTCGCATGATAGGCGATTAGCGCAGATTTGAGGTTTCGTAGATACCTTTCAGCAATATTGCCTTGCGGTCGATACTCTGTAGTGGTTATATGGTCTATCCCTAACTTGAAACACATATTCTTAAATTCTTTTGCTTTAAACTGCGGACCGTTATCAGATACTATACGTACTGGAGTACCGTAGTCTTTAAATAGTCTTTCCTGTAGTATTTTAACAGTTGTCGACGCTAATGCTCGTCGCATGGGATACATCCAAACAAATTTGGTGAACGAATCTACACATATCAGTAACATGGTATTTGGATCGTGGATACGGACCTGAGAAATCTAGATAAAGTTTCGAAAAAGGAGTCTTTGGGATTTCTGATATCAACTGGCTTACTTGAGTATTTCTGGCTGGTTTACTAAGGGCGCATAATGAACATTTCTTTACGAAGGTAGCTATTTCGCAGTTCATATTGTTCCAATGATATTCCTTTCGAATACGATGTATCGTCTTATTTACTCCCATATGGGCTCCTATGGTAGATGAATGGAAGTATTCCATCAGCATGGGCTTAATTACATCCGGGGCTATTATTCTTAATTCCTTTCCGTCTCTTATCTTGAGACACAGTACATTCTTACTCAATACGTACTTCTCGGATTTAATACCTTGGGTAAGTTGTTCTATAATAGGCTTCAGTAAGGGGTCTTGTTGTTGATACAGGGCAATGTTTGTAAAGGCAAGGGGGAATTCAGTAATTACGGCGTTAGCACTTGCCATTTCCTGCTTCACGACGTTTTCGGAAGTTTTAGTGGGTGACTGGAACATACGGGACAGGGTATCGGCGACTACATTTTGAGTACCTTTAATATGCTGCACTCTGAATTTGTAGCAGTTTAATTTCAATATCCATCTGCCAATTCGTCCTAATTGTTTAGGATGATTCAATAACCATGATAACGCCTGATTGTCGGTTTCCAAAAGGAATTCTTTATGTTCTAGGAAGGGTTTAAACTTTTCGAATGCAAAAACAATTGCTAAACATTCCAATTCATATGCGGAATACTTTCTTTCTTGATCGCTCAGTGTTCGTGATGCATAACTAATTGGTAGTCTACAGTTATCTATCTCTTGGTATATCACTGCACCTAACGCTACACTGGAACTGTCGGTTTGCACGACGAATGGTTTTGTGAAATCAGCTAGTTGCAAAACTGGGGGAGATATAATACTTTCTTTAAGTTGCTCAAACGCGTTTTGATGTATTGAGCTCCATTCGAACTTCGTTCCCTTCTTTCGTAAGGAGTTTAGGGGTGCTGCTATTTTGGCAAGATGGGGAATATATTTGTGGAAATAATTCACCATACCTAAAAATCGGGCTATACCTTTTGCATCTCGTGGGGGTGCAAATTCTCTAATAGCGCGGGTACGTTCGGGGTCAATGCTTACCTTTCCATTCGCTTTCACGATGTGTCCTAAGAAAGAAAACTGAGGGACGGCAAAACTTACCTTATTTGGGTTCACCATTAATCCTGCTCTTAGTAACCGAGATAACACTTCACGCAAATGTTTGAGATGTTGTTCCATTGATTCACTGTATATAATGATGTCGTCCAAATAGTGGTACACATATTTAAATTTAATGTCGTGAAATATCTTTTCCAATAGTCTACTACATACGGAACTTCCTTGAGATATTCCAAAGGGTACCCTAGTAAATTGGTACAAGTTAAAAGGAACTGCAAACGCTGTTAGACGTTTTGATTCTTCTGAAAGAGGTATTTGGTGAAATGCTTGATTCAGATCCATTACCGTAAAGACCATAGCTTTAGTAAAATAATGAAACGCACTATGGATGTCTGGAAGAGGGATTGATTCAAATTCTATTCTTTTATTTAATTGCCTGTAGTCTACAACTAGTTGGTGTTTATCTGGTCCTTTCGGTACTAAAAAGGAGGGTGAAGAATATGGGGACGTAGAGGGTTCTATGGCTCCTTGGTCCAATAACTTGTTGATGTGGTTTCGCATTACTTCCATCTTGGGAGGCGACAACTTGTACGGGGGTAGTCTTATTACTTTCTGATCACTCAGATTAATTTTATACTCTATTAGGTCCGTAAGTCCTAGTTTTGGTGTAAGAACCGAGGAAAATTCTTTTATTAGTTTTAGTATTCTGACTCTATCTCTTCTTTCTAGGTGAGATAAATCTGAATCTTGGTGTATTACATGTGCAGTTGATGAACAACGTTTATCTTCATTACTATCAAATTTATGTTTCCTTGTACGGTCAAATCTGAAATAAAATACTTGCTCGTAGATGTCAATAATCATTCCTGTCTTACTAATAAAATCTGCACCTAATATTAAATCAGGTCCTAATTCTTTACATACTAACATTGTAAACCTCCAACTTAGGTTTTTTATTTTAACCTTAATGGTAATACTCAGGTTTATGTTTATTTTACGTTTATCAGCGGTAGCACACTTTATATTCACTAGTTGGTTCCGTTTTACTAGATGATGTTTAGCTAACATGTCCGCTAATTCTTGGCTGATTAAAGTTCTACTAGATCCCGAATCAATTAAGGCGATGCGGGATGTAACGCCTAAGTCGACTCGTATTAATGGTAGTAGATTTTTTTTCACTTACATTTATTAATCGCATTACACTTTTCACGAAATTCTCTCACATAGGGGTCGATTTCTTTCCCACCTTTTTTTTTTTTTTTACTTGGTTACAGAATAATTCATTATTATTATTATTGGTTTCTTTTAGTTTACCCAATTTCGAGTAGCTGCGGAAGACACAGGTTTTCGGGTCTCCCTGCCTTACATGTTTTTTGAATTGGGGTTATTCCGTTCCAATGGCTTACTTTTGCACTCTCTTCTTATGTGTCCATATTTGCCACAATTATAACAGGTGGGTTTTCTGCGAGGTGGGTACTAGGTTTCCGCTTTATCGGGGTTTACACTTAACTTACCAGCTTTGCGCACAGGGTGAGGTCTATTAGAAACTTGTCTTTCATACGAGGGTGTTACATCAGGCAGTAGTGCACGCAATTGATGTCTATTAGTTCCAGAGGTTTTCATTGCTTCTCTATTTTGATCTGAGTACCATACATTTGAAGAATGGATACTGCACTGTTCTAGATCAGCAATTGTATTGGGTCTATTCATCAATGATAGTCGAGATCTTTCTTCAGGTGACACGCCTATTAAAATGGTGTCCACCAGTTGTGTTTCATTCCAGCTTACACGTAATAGTGTCCTAAGAAAGAAAACTGAGGGACGGCAAAACTTACCTTATTTGGGTTCACCATTAATCCTGCTCTTAGTAACCGAGATAACACTTCACGCAAATGTTTGAGATGTTGTTCCATTGATTCACTGTATATAACGATGTCGTCCAAATAGTGGTACACATATTTAAA
This sequence comes from Magicicada septendecula, assembly GCA_034769895.1. Classification (NCBI taxonomy): domain Eukaryota; kingdom Metazoa; phylum Arthropoda; class Insecta; order Hemiptera; family Cicadidae; genus Magicicada; species Magicicada septendecula. Next base: position 453,336,988 of record CM068368.1, read on the forward strand.
TTTAATGTCGTGAAATATCTTTTCCAATAGTCTACTACATACGGAACTTCCTTGAGATTTTCCAAAGGGTACCCTAGTAAATTGGTACAAGTTAAAAGGAACTGCAAACGCTGTTAGACGTTTTGATTCTTCTGAAAGAGGTATTTGGTGAAATGCTTGATTCAGATCCATTACCGTAAAGACCATAGCTTTAGTAAAATAATGAAACGCACTATGGATGTCTGGAAGAGGGATTGATTCAAATTCTATTCTTTTATTTAATTGCCTGTAGTCTACAACTAGTTGGTGTTTATCTGGTCCTTTCGGTACTAAAAAGGAGGGTGAAGAATATGGGGACGTAGAGGGTTCTATGGCTCCTTGGTCCAATAACTTGTTGATGTGGTTTCGCATTACTTCCATCTTGGGAGGCGACAACTTGTACGGGGGTAGTCTTATTACTTTCTGATCACTCAGATTAATTTTATACTCTATTAGGTCCGTAAGTCCTAGTTTTGGTGTAAGAACCGAGGAAAATTCTTTTATTAGTTTTAGTATTCTGACTCTATCTCTTCTTTCTAGGTGAGATAAATCTGAATCTTGGTGTATTACATGTGCAGTTGATGAACAACGTTTATCTTCATTACTATCAAATTTATGTTTCCTTGTACGGTCAAATCTGAAATAAAATACTTGCTCGTAGATGTCAATAATCATTCCTGTCTTACTAATAAAATCTGCACCTAATATTAAATCAGGTCCTAATTCTTTACATACTAACATTGTAAACATCCAACTTAGGTTTTTTATTTTAACCTTAACGGTAATACTCAGGTTTATGTTTATTTTACGTTTATCAGCGGTAGCACACTTTATATTCACTAGTTGGTTCCGTTTTACTAGATGATGTTTAGCTAACATGTCCGCTAATTCTTGGCTGATTAAAGTTCTACTAGATCCCGAATCAATTAAGGCGATGCGGGATGTAACGCCTAAGTCGACTCGTATTAATGGTAGTAGATTTTTTTTCACTTACATTTATTAATCGCATTACACTTTTCACGAAATTCTCTCACATAGGGGTCGATTTCTTTCCCACCTTTTTTTTTTTTTTACTTGGTTACAGAATAATTCATTATTATTATTATTGGTTTCTTTTAGTTAACCCAATTTCGAGTAGCTGCGGAAGACACAGGTTTTCGGGTCTCCCTGCCTTACATGTTTTTTGAATTGGGGTTATTCCGTTCCAATGGCTTACTTTTGCACTCTCTTCTTATGTGTCCATATTTGCCACAATTATAACAGGTGGGTTTTCTGCGAGGTGGGTACTAGGTTTCCGCTTTATCGGGGTTTACACTTAACTTACCAGCTTTGCGCACAGGGTGAGGTCTATTAGAAACTTGTCTTTCATACGAGGGTGTTACATCAGGCAGTAGTGCACGCAATTGATGTCTATTAGTTCCAGAGGTTTTCATTGCTTCTCTATTTTGATCTGAGTACCATACATTTGAAGAATGGATACTGCACTGTTCTAGATCAGCAATTGTATTGGGTCTATTCATCAATGATAGTCGAGATCTTTCTTCAGGTGACACGCCTATTAAAATGGTGTCCACCAGTTGTGTTTCATTCCAGCTTACACGTAATAGTCGAGAGGACTCCCTAATATCGGAGATGTAGTGAGCTAATCTCTCCTGATGTCCTTGTACTCGGCGTACTGTCTTCCTTTTTATTTCCTCATAGATGCCGGTGGGAATAAAGTATATTATTATAGAGCTATGTAGCTCTTCTACTGGGAATGTAGAGGTTAGGTCTTCTAGGACACGATTTTTTAACGGGGGTTTACACTTTGGTAACAGAACTTGTAAAATTTGCCAGTCATTCAGCTGCTGTAGATCCTTTATCTGAAGAAGATAACTAATAAATGTTAGTAATTTGGACACATTTAAGCCATCTGTATAAGGGATTTCGGTTAAAATCTTCTCCACAGGGTGAGTCATTTTACCGTATAGATCCGCGTTATAGTTCATAGGTGTAATTCCTCGATGAGGGCGATTGGATTCATTGGAGGTGTTGGTCAATTCATTATTTCCGGGACGAAACTGAAAATGCTCGGGAGGAGGGGCATTTACATCTGTATCAGTATTTTGTTCTGGGTTCGCTTGCACTTGCGATACGATGGGTGAGTTCCGATCCGTGTTAGGCGGGGGTAAACCAGTGGTGGGGGATTGTACTGGGGAGATGTGTAATTTCATTAATGATTTCTCTATTTCGTCCATCCTGAATGAGTCGGATTTTCATCTTAAATCGTTAATAATTGAAGGTAAGCGGCGTAGAGCTTCGTCTGCTAGCTTTTGTACATCAACGGGTATTTCTGTGAGATTCGGCCAGATCGACAAATTTTTTATTCGCCTGGTTAAATGCTCTATTCTCTGGGTAGTCCGCAAAATTATTGCCGGAGATTTCTCGTCTTGGAGTGTTTGAGACAATAAGTATAGTTCACTATACTTGGCATTACAAATTTCTTTCTCGCTTTCATAATCGAGTTGGCTTAGATAGTTTATTTGCACGGGCGCATCAAATCCACATTCGCGAATTGACCTTCGTAATTCCGCGACTGTTACATTAGCATGGGGTAGTCCACGCAAAAGGGCTTCGTAAGACAGCTCGTCTTTTAATAACAAATCCGGGTTAAATTGGGCCATTTTGTTCTAACACATTAGCACGTACTTAAAATTAATACTAGTAAACTACACATATATTACATATATATATAATAAATTCTTAAGTATTCAATTTACACAAATTAGAAAAGAACCATTTCTCTTCTAAGGGAGAGACAGAAATTCCACACACGTGTTTATCAAGTTAAATAGCCGATCAGCTGTTTTCTGGAATGTAGGTCACCCTCTCTATTTAGTTAACAAAGGAAGGTTGAGCGTGTGTCAGTGAGAAAAGGGGGTTTTACTCTTATTGTTCTCTACACAATGCGACTGAATAACACAACTACCGGTATAAACAAGAGAAGGGGAGCACAATCTTATTCAACAAATCTATTATTATTATTACGCTCGACAACACTCTGACTCCGTTCATTCGTATACTCTTTTCAATTAAATCAATTAATTATTTTGTTCACAAGTTTTAAATCACGAACTTCTACTTAATTACTTTATTATTAACAAAGTTATTTTTTAATTAATTTTTCTTTTATAACACATACTAGTGTATGTAAGCTATATTGTTGGACATACACTGTGCAGAATGATTCAGGAAACAACAGGTCACGGATTGTCGTAAACAAACCTGTTACAGATTGTTCGGTTGACCACAATTGTTATGTTTGGTCACAATTCATGTATGCAAGTAATTATATAGAGTAATGCAGGTTCCTACTGGCATATAGAATGCAAAAGCTATATGCATTGTATGACGCTAAGGATATTTCACTTATACATACTCTCATTTACGTGACTTAATAAACTATTAAATATGTTTTGAACATTAAAGTTATTAAGGTAACTTTCTGAGTGCATAGATCAATATTATATATTTAGTTATTGATCATACAAATTATCTACGCATAGAGGCGCAATTTTGTTTGTGACACTCCATACACAAATAAAACTCTTTCCTTTGTTTCCTTTTTTTTTTTTTTTTTTTTTTTAAAAAAAAAAAAAAGAGTGACGCAATTTTGTTTGCGTCGCGATGCTTATACAACTTTTAAGTAATTAGCAGAGTGGCGCAGTTTTGTAACGTCTGTACGCAGCGTTACAAATCCAGGGAACCCATCGTAATCAAACTCCATTAATTAGATGAGCTGCCTACGTTGTAACAGAATGTATCACAAATAATTAATATGACAAATTAATTACTAACTGTGTAAGGAAACAATGGCAAGGTATACAATTGATTTAAGCACTCCTCATATGTGTGTAACAAGAAGACTTCTCTTTATTTAACATTTAAAAACATTTACTGACAGATCCCATGACATTACTAATTAAATTATTAGAGTTATTTGAATGCTTTCTTTAACCTTTGGGATCAAAATTGATTCTATTTAGCTATACCTCGGATCCGGGTAACCTTCGGTATTTATTCATTAAAACTTTTAGTCATACTCAATTCATGATATTAGCTTGCAAGACTTTCTTTTATTTAACCGTTGGAAGAATGGTATTATTACTTGAATTATATTACTATACATTAGCATATAAGCTGTTACAACGTATGAAGTTTGAATTGTTACATGAAATTCTTACATTTAATTTATTAATCTTTACAAAGTTAATAGTTTCTGAAAAGTCTCTTTCAAGGTGTGTTGTGTAACAAATATTAGTAAGCCTCGATAGACAGGCTATCGAGTCACCTTTTAATTGGTATGCAGAAAACTCGTCCTGGGGTGTCCGTCTTGGGAAATCGGAATAGAGACGCCGTCATCTCGGTCTGGTCTTCGTCAGTAAAGGGCTCCAAAGTCCGCAGGTTGAACCTTCTACGATGGTACTTGTAGATTCTCGGATGTCCTGATCTGCATGTTCTGTCGTGTGTACTAGAGCTTGTGGCTTCTGATAGTTCACATCTCCAGGTATGATGTTGGAAGTGTTGTTAGTTCTTGAAGTTCGAAGTCATCTTGTGTTACACCTTTTTTTTACGTTTCGGGTTACACTTTAAATCTCTTGTTTTTTACATAACTATACTAGTTAACACATACATATGCTTTAAGCAGCTATTTCTTGTATACCACATTAAGGTAAACGAAAATATTGGTAACATAGTGTAAGAGCATAACTCTTACGTCCGTACTGTATGAAGTCACCATTGCGAGAGAGCGAAATTCTGCTCCCTTCGCCTGGTACTGGACAAAATGGTAGAGGGGCACTTACTGCACGAGAATATAGTCCCTGTCTCTCTTTATGTTAACATTTTTATTTATACAAACTATCCCTAAACAAATATACATAATTTAAATTAGTTGTTTTAGCGACTATCTGTGTCTTCAGAATTTTAATTATTAACATTAGGTTTTTTATCTTATTCTAACTTACACAAGACTCGGAAAACATGTCGAGTCTGGAATCAACAGGTCAGTGCTTGATCACAAGCAAAGGGTTAAATACGATATTAATAACTCTTTACAATTTATCTTTTTATTAGAATATCTTCTTACTAACTAATTACTGCTTCCTCTCATACTGAGTACATACAGGTTTTTTTTTATATTATTACAGTGAGATTTAAATGGCTTAAGAGCTCGCAACCTTAATTTTAAAATTTTTTTATTATTTTGATTATTGGTACAATTTAAATCGTCACATACTCCACCGCTTAATTTGCACGGTACGGTTAAGTTTTTTTTTTTTTTGAGTCTAACTCACAATTGGGGACTGGGAGTATGAATGGGGTTAGTGTGTGTAATTTCTTTCACATAGTTGTTGGACACTTTACAACGTTGTCCACATAGTTATTTCCTATAGTTACAACACAGTATACTTTATATTCTTATTAACTACCCTTTTTTTTTTTTACATACTATTTACACTTAATATTTACACAATTAAAACACAAAACTCTTTCTTATCTCTATCACTTAAATTTACTACCGGGTTTTTGTTTGTTTTACTCTCTCTTCTGTAGAGTAACTTTCTAAATCTTTACTATTTAGAATTCTAACTTGTCTTCTGTGAGTCCTATATAACTCATGTAGTTAATGAGTGTTAGTACCCATCTAGTTAATGATTATTCATTAATGCATGCTTCGCAGAACTGGAACTCAGGTTGATCAGGCCTCGTTTCCAAACTCTACGTTTTACATTTTTCCACGTGGATTCAGAAATATAATTTTCTTTACTGCCTAGTATTCCCTTTTCCTTTTTGGGTTATACTATACTGTCACTTCTTCTTATACAACTTTAGTTGCGAAATATGCGTTCTCCGCACATATTTCTGAGTTGCAGGTTCGCACAGGGTTACTGTAACTGGAGTTAGGTACTTTTGGATTTGGTAAGGGCCACACCATCGGAATGATAGTTTAGAGGTGGTCTTATCAATCGCACTACTAATGGGGTGAGTCTTGTACATTACTAAGTCACCTACTTGGTACCTGACTGAGTTGCTATGATTACCTTTCTCGTGGTATCTTCTGGATTTTTCCAAGCTTGCTCTTAAGTTAGAGCGGGCTTTGTTCCATATTCGCTTTATCTGCTTATCCGTTATTTGCGGAGGCAGCAGATCGTGTATATTCCATCTTGTGGACAAAGGGTGGTTTGGTCGATACTTGTATAGTAACTCGAACGGGGTAGACTTGTGACCTTCGTGGTAAGCTGAATTAAAAGCGTATTGAATCCAGGATAGATTTTGGTCCCACGACGTGTGATCGTTCGCATGATAGGCGATTAGCGCAGATTTGAGGTTTCGTAGATACCTTTCAGCAATATTGCCTTGCGGTCGATACTCTGTAGTGGTTATATGGTCTATCCCTAACTTGAAACACATATTCTTAAATTCTTTTGCTTTAAACTGCAGTCCGTTATCAGATACTATACGTACTGGAGTACCGTAGTCTTTAAATAGTCTTTCCTGTAGTATTTTAACAGTTGTCGACGCTAATGCTCGTCGCATGGGATACATCCAAACAAATTTGGTGAACGAATCTACACATATCAGTAACATGGTATTTGGATCGTGGATACGGACCTGAGAAATCTAGATAAAGTTTCGAAAAAGGAGTCTTTGGGATTTCTGATATCAACTGGCTTACTTGAGTATTTCTGGCTGGTTTACTAAGGGCGCATAATGAACATTTCTTTACGAAGGTAGCTATTTCGCAGTTCATATTGTTCCAATGATATTCCTTTCGAATACGATGTATCGTCTTATTTACTCCCATATGGGCTCCTATGGTAGATGAATGGAAGTATTCCATCAGCATGGGCTTAATTACATCCGGGGCTATTATTCTTAATTCCTTTCCGTCTCTTATCTTGAGACACAGTACATTCTTACTCAATACGTACTTCTCGGATTTAATACCTTGGGTAAGTTGTTCTATAATAGGCTTCAGTAAGGGGTCTTGTTGTTGATACAGGGCAATGTTTGTAAAGGCAAGGGGGAATTCAGTAATTACGGCGTTAGCACTTGCCATTTCCTGCTTCACGACGTTTTCGGAAGTTTTAGTGGGTGACTGGAACATACGGGACAGGGTATCGGCGACTACATTTTGAGTACCTTTAATATGCTGCACTCTGAATTTGTAGCAGTTTAATTTCAATATCCATCTGCCAATTCGTCCTAATTGTTTAGGATGATTCAATAACCATGATAACGCCTGATTGTCGGTTTCCAAAAGGAATTCTTTATGTTCTAGGAAGGGTTTAAACTTTTCGAATGCAAAAACAATTGCTAAACATTCCAATTCATATGCGGAATACTTTCTTTCTTGATCGCTCAGTGTTCGTGATGCATAACTAATTGGTAGTCTACAGTTATCTATCTCTTGGTATATCACTGCACCTAACGCTACACTGGAACTGTCGGTTTGCACGACGAATGGTTTTGTGAAATCAGCTAGTTGCAAAACTGGGGGAGATATAATACTTTCTTTAAGTTGCTCAAACGCGTTTTGATGTATTGAGCTCGATTCGAACTTCGTTCCCTTCTTTCGTAAGGAGTTTAGGGGTGCTGCTATTTCGGCAAGATGGGGAATATATTTGTGGAAATAATTCACCATACCTAAAAATCGGGCTATACCTTTTGCATCTCGTGGGGGTGCAAATTCTCTAATAGCGCGGGTACTTTCGGGGTCAATGCTTACCTTTCCATTCGCTTTCACGATGTGTCCTAAGAAAGAAAACTGAGGGACGGCAAAACTTACCTTATTTGGGTTCACCATTAATCCTGCTCTTAGTAACCGAGATAACACTTCACGCAAATGTTTGAGATGTTGTTCCATTGATTCACTGTATATAACGATGTCGTCCAAATAGTGGTACACATATTTAAATTTAATGTCGTGAAATATCTTTTCCAATAGTCTACTACATACGGAACTTCCTTGAGATATTCCAAAGGGTACCCTAGTAAATTGGTACAAGTTAAAAGGAACTGCAAACGCTGTTAGACGTTTTGATTCTTCTGAAAGAGGTATTTGGTGAAATGCTTGATTCAGATCCATTACCGTAAAGACCATAGCTTTAGTAAAATAATGAAACGCACTATGGATGTCTGGAAGAGGGATTGATTCAAATTCTATTCTTTTATTTAATTGCCTGTAGTCTACAACTAGTCGGTGTTTATCTGGTCCTTTCGGTACTAAAAAGGAGGGTGAAGAATATGGGGACGTAGAGGGTTCTATGACTCCTTGGTCCAATAACTTGTTGATGTGGTTTCGCATGACTTCCATCTTGGGAGGCGACAACTTGTACGGGGGTAGTCGTATTACTTTCTGATCACTCAGATTAATTTTATACTCTATTAGGTCCGTAAGTCCTAGTTTTGGTGTAAGAACCGAGGAAAATTCTTTTATTAGTTTTAGTATTCTGACTCTATCTCTTCTTTCTAGGTGAGATAAATCTGAATCTTGGTGTATTACATGTGCAGTTGATGAACAACGTTTATCTTCATTACTATCAAATTTATGTTTCCTTGTACGGTCAAATCTGAAATAAAATACTTGCTCGTAGATGTCAATAATCATTCCTGTCTTACTAATAAAATCTGCACCTAATATTAAATCAGGTCCTAATTCTTTACATACTAACATTGTAAACATCCAACTTAGGTTTTTTATTTTAACCTTAACGGTAATACTCAGGTTTATGTTTATTTTACGTTTATCAGCGGTAGCACACTTTATATTCACTAGTTGGTTCCGTTTTACTAGATGATGTTTAGCTAACATGTCCGCTAATTCTTGGCTGATTAAAGTTCTACTAGATCCCGAATCAATTAAGGCGATGGGGGGTGTAACGCCTAAGTCGACTCACATTAATGGTAGTAGATTTTTTTTCACTTACATTTATTAATCGCATTACACTTTTCACGAAATTCTCTCACATAGGGGTCGATTTCTTTCGCACCTTTTTTTTTTTTTACTTGGTTACAGAATAATTCATTATTATTATTATTGGTTTCTTTTAGTTTACCCAATTTCGAGTAGCTGCGGAAGACACAGGTTTTCGGGTCTCCCTGCCTTACATGTTTTTTGAATTGGGGTTATTCCGTTCCAATGGCTTACTTTTGCACTCTCTTCTTATGTGTCCATATTTGCCACAATTATAACAGGTGGGTTTTCTGCGAGGTGGGTACTTGGTTTCCGCTTTATCGGGGTTTACACTTAACTTACCAGCTTTGCGCACAGGGTGAGGTCTATTAGAAACTTGTCTTTCATACGAGGGTGTTACATCAGGCAGTAGTGCACGCAATTGATGTCTATTAGTTCCAGAGGTTTTCATTGCTTCTCTATTTTGATCTGAGTACCATACATTTGAAGAATGGATACTGCACTGTTCTAGATCAGCAATTGTATTGGGTCTATTCATCAATGATAGTCAAGATCTTTCTTCAGGTGACACGCCTATTAAAATTGTGTCCACCAGTTGTGTTTCATTCCAGCTTACACATAATAGTCGAGAGGACTCCCTAATATCGGAGATGTAGTGAGCTAATCTCTCCTGATGTCCTTGTACTCGGAGTACTGTCTTCCTTTTTATTTCCTCATAGATGCCGGTGGGAATAAAGTATTTTATTATAGAGCTATGTAGCTCTTCTACTGGGAATGTAGAGGTTAGGGCTTCTAGGACACGATTTTTTAACGGGGGTTTACACTTTGGTAACAGAACTTGTAAAATTTGCCAGTCATTCAGCTGCTGTAGATCCTTTATCTGAAGAAGATAACTAATAAATGTTAGTAATTTGGACACATTTAAGCCATCTGTATAAGGGATTTCGGTTAAAATCTTCTCCACAGGGTGTGTCATTTTACCGTATAGATCTGCGTTATAGTTCATAGGTGTAATTCCTCGATGAGGGCGATTGGATTCATTGGAGGTGTTGGTCAATTCATTATTTCCGGGACGAAACTGAAAATGCTCGGGAGGAGGGGCATTTACATCTGTATCAGTATTTTGTTCTGGGTTCGCTTGCACTTGCAATACGATGGGTGAGTTCAGATCCGTGTTAGGCGGGGGTAAACCAGTGGTGGGGGATTGTACTGGGGAGATGTGTAATTTCATTAATGATTTCTCTATTTCGTCCATCCTGAATGAGTCGGATTTTCGTCTTAAATCGTTAATAATTGAAGGTAAGCGGCGTAGAGCTTCGTCTGCTAGCTTTTGTACATCAACGGGTATTTCTGTGAGATTCGGCCAGATCGACAAATTTTTTATTTGCCTGGTTAAATGCTCTATTCTCTGGGTAGTCCGCAAAATTATTGCCGGAGATTTCTCGTCTTGGAGTGTTTGAGACAATAAGTATAGTTCACTATACTTGGCATTACAAATTTCTTGTTCGCTTTCGTAATCGAGTTGGCTTAGATAGTTTATTTGCACGGGCGCATCAAATCCACATTCGCGAATTGACCTTCGTAATTCCGCGACTGTTACATTAGCATGGGGTAGTCCACGCAAAAGGGCTTCGTAAGACAGCTCGTCTTTTAATAACAAATCCGGGTTAAATTGGGCCATTTTGTTCTAACACATTAGCACGTACTTAAAATTAATACTAGTACACTACACATATATTACATATATATATATAATAAATTCTTAAGTAATCAATTTACACAAATTAGAAAAGAACCATTTCTCTTCTAAGGTAGAGACAGAAATTCCACACACGTGTTTATCAAGTTAAATAGCCGATCAGCTGTTTTCTGGAATGTAGGTCACCCTCTGTATTTAGTTAACAAAGGAAGGTTGAGCGTGTGTCAGTGAGAAAAGGGGGTTTTACTCTTATTGTTCTCTACACAATGCGACTGAATAACACAACTACCGGTATAAACAAGAGAAGGGGAGCACAATCTTATTCAACAAATCTATTATTATTATTACGCTCGACAACACTTTGACTCCGTTCATTCATATACTCTTTTCAATTAAATCAATTAATTATTTTGTTCACAAGTTTTAAATCACGAACTTCTACTTAATTACTTTATTATTAACAAAGTTATTTTTTAATTAATTTTTCTTTTATAACACATACTAGAGTCAGCTGCATGGAAGTAGTATCTTCAAGGTCACTCACTTTCACTGCTTCTCCCTGTCACCTCCACGCCCCTCGCCCAGCGTTGTTGCCGGCTAGTACAGTGTGTAGCGTTTTAGCAGTGTTACGAAAACAAATTTCATACATCCACATTATATTCTTCGTTTCAAATTTATTTATGCGTATCGCGTAAATGAATTTGTTTTATCAGGAATAAGTAGTTGTGGGTAACACTACTCAGTTAAATTCTGGGCGCCAGTATTTGAGCTCTAAAAATTTGTGTGAGTCGGCAACATATTTTTTGTTGTCGCGTAAATATCTACAGAATTTCTATCTTTGCGTTTCTTCTGTTTCTTTGGCTTTTTTTTTGTTACGATTTGCAGTTCTCTGAAACTACTATTTATACTGCGCTGGTTTTTCTTATGTTAGAATCTAAACCTTTTAGCAATACACACCCTAACTTTACGAAGTACCATTAGGTCAGTTATTTTGTGATTTCCGTACAGTGCACTTACTTATTAAAGTTTTACTGTTTTCTTCATGGGTGGTTATCCTACAGACTGACAGTTGTCTGAGAACGCTGACCTTGCCTGCTGTTGTCGCTTTAATTTTTTCATACTCACGGTCTTTTCCCTTTTGTAAATGAATCTGTTTTTGTTCTCTACACGGTCATTCCTAAGCCATATGGTTCGGAAGTTCTGTTAGGTATATGTACACATTTGGTATGCACATTGCGTATACCCTGTCGGCATGTCTTTTCGGTAAATATTGCTGTCTGACACTTTTATGAATGCCTTTGTCATTTTACAATCCCCTCAAAAATGTGTATGTTTACTGCCCGCGCTACTACCTTTCTTCCGTTGCACAAAGATAAATAGGACTGAGCAATTTCTGTAAACAAAATTGTCGCTGTTGTGACAAAAGCCAATCCCATTTCAGTTACAGTACCCCATTCCAAGTAGGTTGGGTGGACGAGGTGAGGAAGAGACGAATTAGCAACAAACATCCAAAATATTATTAAATAAATAATTACCTTATTTTATCCACTAAGTGATCTTCTTTTTCTTTTTAATTACTACATGTTTCAGGGCTTATATCCCCATCTTCAGGTAAAAGCAAATCTACCCTATTATTAGGGTTTCGTTAAAAATTCACAACGACACAAACACATAACACACTTAAATAAATTAACATTGAACATTAAATCTGTATCGGAATACGCTACAAACGAACCAGTGCACTGGCCGAAGTCCGACTTTCAACTGATCCGTACACGCTATTCACGGTTTGTTTTCATAGCTGTGTCATATAGTTTATTTGATTTGAATGATAACTGTTCATTAAGTACCTGATTTTTATTTCTTCTTAAGGCCTTGTATATTTCAAATTCCTCTAAAGCATCCAGTAGTTGACCCTTTTTACCTATATGTAAAGGTTCCAAATTCTCTTTAAATCCAGTGTATGTATGATTTTCGTTTATTAGATGTTGTGCGTAATGCGATACATTATTATTGGGGAACTTTTACCTGAAGATGGGGATATAAGCCCTGAAACATGTAGTATTAAAAAGAAAAAGAAGATCACTTAGTGGATAAAATAAGGTAATTATTTATTTAATCATATACAGTGATCTGGAGACCAACGGTAACTATGTATATCCAAAATATTTATCGTCCTTAGTATTGTTGACAGACATTTTGTGCGTTTCATGTGAACGGTTGACGTCTTTATTGTAGACAGTGTGTGTATTAGTTTATTTCAATAATTTGTATTTATTATGAGTGATATTGAGGAACAGTATCCTACATTTAGTTCGAGTACAAGCAGCGGTGGTGTACGTGCGGGCCGAGAGGACATTAGAAAACAAAGTAAAGTCATCATAGCAAACGTTTACAAGTTTTTTAAAAATCTTGCATATAATGAAGAAGCCAGGAGGAACATAAACTTTGCTCAAGTTCGAAAATTGACAGCGGAAGCTTGTGGCATTTCTGAACAGTCGGTGCAACGTATTAGCAATACCGTTGCTTCGGCAGATGATCAAGGCGTGAGTGTTGTGTTCAGTTCTCCAAGGAAAGGGTATAAACGGGAACACAAAAACACTGAACTGGACGATTTTAATAAACAAATAGTCCGCAGGACCGTACTAGAATATTACGACCGAGGGGAATACCCTACTGCAAGCAAAATTCGAGCTGATCTCTGTCAGAAAATCAATTATTCTGGTTCAGAAGCCTCCGTACTTCGCCTTCTGAAAGTGCTTGGTTTTAAATTTAAGAAGTGCAACGATGGACGAAAATTTTTAATGGAGCGCAGAGACATTGCTGCCTTGAGAGCGAAGTTTTTGAGAACCATGCATATACATCGTACGGAGGACAACAGGCCTATAATTTATTTGGATGAAACCTGGATATCACAGAATCATACGAATAAATACATCTGGCAAGACTCCAGAGGGAACGGTGGGCTGAAAGTACCTACTGGTAGAGGTGGCCGGCTGATTATTGCACATGCTGGATCCGCAAGTACAGGTTTCATAGCAGGTGCCAAACTTGTCTTTCGTGGCAGTAAGCATTCAGCTGCATCTGACTACCACACAGAAATGAATGCTGAAGTTTTTAAGACCTGGTTTGTTGGTATGTTGCGCTCCTTGGAAGAAGGCTCTGTCATCGTGATGGATAATGCCAGCTATCATTCTGTACAAATAGATAAACCACCATGTTCAAACTGGCGTAAAGCGGATATCATGGAGTGGCTGCGTAAGAAGAGAATTTCATTTTCCACAGCTGAAACCAGGGATGACCTTCTTTCTAAAGAAGAGATCCGAACGGCCAAGAAGACGTACGAATTGGATCAACTGGCAAATGAAATGGGACATACAGTAGTGCGCCTGCCACCATATCATTGTCAGTATAATCCGATCGAGCTGATATGGGCCCAAGTTAAACGGTATGTTGCAAACAAGAATACGACTTTCAGATTGGCCGATATTGAACAACTTGCACACGAAGCTTTGGACAGGATAACTCAGGAAGACTGGGAGAAGTGCGTAAGACATGCGAAGGCACTACAAGAAGCCGATTACTCAAAGCAGTGCACGAGAGACACCACAGTGGAGCCCTTCATCATACACTTACGTGTGAGTAGTGACAGCGAACCTGAGTCCAGTGAATCCGAAGACGAATACTGCAGGAGTGTTAAAAAGTGTATATAGGTGGTAAACGTGTCTATAGCGAAGCGTAGTATTTTCTATTTTTATTGAAACATAAAAAACCGTGTGTGCGTGTTTCCTTCAGGAGTGTTATGAATGTGCTCTGTGCTATCACTTTGCAAAGTGATAATTGTGTGACTAACCCTATTTAAGGTGAGTTTTTCAACATACTGCTTATTTATAATAGTCATAAGGAATTCTATAGTTCATAAAATAAGGAAAATTTTAATTATAAAATTAGTAAGGACAATGCATAAAATATAGAATTATAAATTTAAATTCTATATTTAAAGATTTAAGTTAAAAATATATATATATATATATATATATATATAAATAAATAAGGAATTTTAAATTTATTTCATGAGACATTTGTATTTGTTGTTTATAAAATTATCCTTATTTTCTTAAGAAATCCAATTCGTTTCACGTTTATACATACCATTATTTTTATGCTACTTGTGCATGTAACATCTTATAGTATAGTTCTAATTTTTTTACTTAATTATTAATAAGCAGCGCAGGAAATAAAAATAGAATATTTTTCTGAGTCACGAATAGTGCGGTGTCTTCAATAATTAAATGGGGCAAGCTTAAGACACAGGATGCGTATAAAATTCGTTCAAACAAACTATAGCTGACGCGTCGAATTGAATGTTATGTATAAGATACGGAAATTAATTGTTAATTAATTATTAACAATATATTAATTGTGATGTAATTATTATTAAGAATTATTGACAATGTAACAATGTACTCTAATGCATGTATTACAAACTTTCTCACTTTGTTATATTCTTTACATTAAGTAGGCTTACTTACTAGTGTAGCATTTTTCGGAAGAAAGGGAAACTGTTGCTTAGTGGCAACGCTGTAAGTAAGCGGTGTGACCTTGACGATACTAGTTCCATGCAGCTGACTCTAGTGTATGTAAGCTATATTGTTGGACATACACTGTGCAGAATGATTCAGGAAACAACAGGTCACGGATTGTCGTAAACAAACCTGTTACAGATTGTTCGGTTGACCACAATTGTTATGTTTGGTCACAATTCATGTATGCAAGTAATTATATAGAGTAATGCAGGTTTCTACTGGCATATAGAATGCAAAAGCTATATGCATTGTATGACGCTAAGGATATTTCACTTATACATACTCTCATTTACGTAACTTAATAAACTATTAAATATGTTTTGAACATTAAAGTTATTAAGGTAACTTTCTGAGTGCATAGATCAATATTATATATTTAGTTATTGATCATACAAATTATCTACGCATAGAGGCGCAATTTTGTTTGTGACACTCCATACATACACAAATAAAACTCTTTCCTTTGTTCCTTTTTTTTTTTTTTTTTTTTTAAAAAAGAGTGACGCAATTTTGTTTGCGTCGCGATGCTTATACAACTTTTAAGTAATTAGCAGAGTGGCGCAGTTTTGTAACGTCTGTACGCAGCGTTACAAATCCAGGGAACCCATCGTAATCAAACTCCGTTAATTAGATGAGCTGCCTACGTTGTAACAGAATGTATCACAAATAATTAATATGACAAATTAATTACTAACTGTGTAAGGAAACAATGGCAAGGTATACAATTGATTTAAGCACTCCTCATATTATGTGTGTAACAAGAAGACTTCTCTTTATTTAACATTTAAAAACATTTACTGACAGATCCCATGACATTACTAATTAAATTATTAGAGTTATTTGAATGCTTTCTTTAACCTTTGGGATCAAAATTGATTCTATTTAGCTATACCTCGGATCCGGGTAACCTTCGGTATTTATTCATTAAAACTTTTAGTCATACTCAATTCATGATATTAGCTTGCAAGACTTTCTTTTATTTAACCATTGGAAGAATGGTATTATTACTTGAATTATATTACTATACATTAGCATATAAGCTGTTACAACGTATGAAGTTTGAATTGTTACATGAAATTCTTACATTTAATTTATTAATCTTTACAAAGTTAATAGTTTCTGAAAAGTCTCTTTCAAGGTGTGTTGTGTAACAAATATTAGTAAGCCTCGATAGACAGGCTATCGAGTCACCTTTTAATTGGTATGCAGAAAACTCGTCCTGGGGTGTCCGTCTTGGGAAATCGGAATAGAGACGCCGTCATCTCGGTCTGGTCTTCGTCAGTAAAGGGCTCCAAAGTCCGCAGGTTGAACCTTCTACGATGGTACTTGTAGATTCTCGGATGTCCTGATCTGCATGTTCTGTCGTGTGTACTAGAGCTTGTGGCTTCTGATAGTTCACATCTCCAGGTATGATGTTGGAAGTGTTGTTAGTTCTTGAAGTTCGAAGTCATCTTGTGTTACACCTTTTTTTTACGTTTCGGGTTACACTTTAAATCTCTTGTTTTTTACATAACTATACTAGTTAACACATACATATGCTTTAAGCAGCTATTTCTTGTATACCACATTAAGGTAAACGAAAATATTGGTAACATAGTGTAAGAGCATAACTCTTACGTCCGTACTGTATGAAGTCACCATTGCGAGAGAGCGAAATTCTGCACCCTTCGCCTGGTACTGGACAAAATGGTAGAGGGGCACTTACTGCGCGAGAATATAGTCCCTGTCTCTCTTTATGTTAACATTTTTATTTATACAAACTATCCCTAAACAAATATACATAATTTAAATTAGTTGTTTTAGCGACTATCTGTGTCTTCAGAATTTTAATTATTAACATTAGGTTTTTTATCTTATTCTAACTTACACAAGACTCGGAAAACATGTCGAGTCTGGAATCAACAGGTCAGTGCTTGATCACAAGCAAAGGGTTAAATACGATATTAATAACTCTTTACAATTTATCTTTTTATTAGAATATCTTCTTACTAACTAATTACTGCTTCCTCTCATACTGAGTACATACAGGTTTTTTTTTTATATTATTACAGTGAGATTTAAATGGCTTAAGAGCTCGCAACCTTAATTTTAAAATTTTTTTATTATTTTGATTATTGGTACAATTTAAATCGTCACATACTCCACCGCTTAATTTGCACGCTACGGTTAAGTTTTTTTTTTTTTTTTGAGTCTAACTCACAATTGGGGACTGGGAGTATGAATGTGGTTAGTGTGTGTAATTTCTTTCACATAGTTGTTGGACACTTTACAACGTTGTCCACATAGTTATTTCCTATAGTTACAACACAGTATACTTTATATTCTTATTAACTACCCTTTTTTTTTTTTACATACTATTTACACTTAATATTTACACAATTAAAACACAAAACTCTTTCTTATCTCTATCACTTAAATTTACTACCGGGTTTTTGTTTGTTTTACTCTCTCTTCTGTAGAGTAACTTTCTAAATCTTTACTATTTAGAATTCTAACTTGTCTTCTGTGAGTCCTATATAACTCATGTAGTTAATGAGTGTTAGTACCCATCTAGTTAATGATTATTCATTAATGCATGCTTCGCAGAACTGGAACTCAGGTTGATCAGGCCTCGTTTCCAAACTCTACGTTTTACATTTTTCCACGTGGATTCAGAAATATAATTTTCTTTACTGCCTAGTATTCCCTTTTCCTTTTTGGGTTATACTATACCGTCACTTCTTCTTATACAACTTTAGTTGCGAAATATGCGTTCTCCGCACATATTTCTGAGTTGCAGGTTCGCACAGGGCTACTGTAACTGGAGTTAGGTACTTTTGGATTTGGTAAGGGCCACACCATCGGAATGATAGTTTAGAGGTGGTCTTATCAATCGCACTACTAATGGGGTGAGTCTTGTACATTACTAAGTCACCTACTTGGTACCTGACTGAGTTGCTATGATTACCTTTCTCGGGGTATCTTCTGGATTTTTCCAAGCTTGCTCTTAAGTTAGAGCGGGCTTTGTTCCATATTCGCTTTATCTGCTTATCCGTTATTTGCGGAGGCAGCAGATCGTGTATATTCCATCTTGTGGACAAAGGGTGGTTTGGTCGATACTTGTATAGTAACTCGAACGGGGTAGACTTGTGACCTTCGTGGTAAGCTGAATTAAAAGCGTATTGAATCCAGGATAGATTTTGGTCCCACGACGTGTGATCGTTCGCATGATAGGCGATTAGCGCAGATTTGAGGTTTCGTAGATACCTTTCAGCAATATTGCCTTGCGGTCGATACTCTGTAGTGGTTATATGGTCTATCCCTAACTTGAAACACATATTCTTAAATTCTTTTGCTTTAAACTGCGGACCGTTATCAGATACTATACGTACTGGAGTACCGTAGTCTTTAAATAGTCTTTCCTGTAGTATTTTAACAGTTGTCGACGCTAATGCTCGTCGCATGGGATACATCCAAACAAATTTGGTGAACGAATCTACACATATCAGTAACATGGTATTTGGATCGTGGATACGGACCTGAGAAATCTAGATAAAGTTTCGAAAAAGGAGTCTTTGGGATTTCTGATATCAACTGGCTTACTTGAGTATTTCTGGCTGGTTTACTAAGGGCGCATAATGAAAATTTCTTTACGAAGGTAGCTATTTCACAGTTCATATTGTTCCAATGATATTCCTTTCGAATACGATGTATCGTCTTATTTACTCCCATATGGGCTCCTATGGTAGATGAATGGAAGTATTCCATCAGCATGGGCTTAATTACATCCGGGGCTATTATTCTTAATTCCTTTCCGTCTCTTATCTTGAGACACAGTACATTCTTACTCAATACGTACTTCTCGGATTTAATACCTTGGGTAAGTTGTTCTATAATAGGCTTCAGTAAGGGGTCTTGTTGTTGATACAGGGCAATGTTTGTAAAGGCAAGGGGGAATTCAGTAATTACGGCGTTAGCACTTGCCATTTCCTGCTTCACGACGTTTTCGGAAGTTTTAGTGGGTGACTGGAACATACGGGACAGGGTATCGGCGACTACATTTTGAGTACCTTTAATATGCTGCACTCTGAATTTGTAGCAGTTTAATTTCAATATCCATCTGCCAATTCGTCCTAATTGTTTAGGATGATTCAATAACCATGATAACGCCTGATTGTCGGTTTCCAAAAGGAATTCTTTATGTTCTAGGAAGGGTTTAAACTTTTCGAATGCAAAAACAATTGCTAAACATTCCAATTCATATGCGGAATACTTTCTTTCTTGATCGCTCAGTGTTCGTGATGCATAACTAATTGGTAGTCTACAGTTATCTATCTCTTGGTATATCACTGCACCTAACGCTACACTGGAACTGTCGGTTTGCACGACGAATGGTTTTGTGAAATCAGCTAGTTGCAAAACTGGGGGAGATATAATACTTTCTTTAAGTTGCTCAAACGCGTTTTGATGTATTGAGCTCGATTCGAACTTCGTTCCCTTCTTTCGTAAGGAGTTTAGGGGTGCTGCTATTTCGGCAAGATGGGGAATATATTTGTGGAAATAATTCACCATACCTAAAAATCGGGCTATACCTTTTGCATCTCGTGGGGGTGCAAATTCTCAAATAGCGCGGGTACATTCGGGGTCAATGCTTACCTTTCCATTCGCTTTCACGATGTGTCCTAAGAGAGAAAACTGAGGGACGGCAAAACTTACCTTATTTGGGTTCACCGTTAATCCTGCTCTTAGTAACCGAGATAACACTTCACGCAAATGTTAGAGATGTTGTTCCATTGATTCACTGTATATAACGATGTCGTCCAAATAGTGGTACACATATTTAAATTTAATGTCGTGAAATATCTTTTCCAATAGTCTACTACATACAGAACTTCCTTGAGATATTCCAAAGGGTACCCTAGTAAATTGGTACAAGTTAAAAGGAACTGCAAACGCTGTTAGACGTTTTGATTCTTCTGAAAGAGGTATTTGGTGAAATGCTTGATTCAGATCCATTACCGTAAAGACCATAGCTTTAGTAAAATAATGAAACGCACTATGGATGTCTGGAAGAGGGATTGATTCAAATTCTATTCTTTTATTTAATTGCCTGTAGTCTACAACTAGTCGGTGTTTATCTGGTCCTTTCGGTACTAAAAAGGAGGGTGAAGAATATGGGGACGTAGAGGGTTCTATGACTCCTTGGTCCAATAACTTGTTGATGTGGTTTCGCATGACTTCCATCTTGGGAGGCGACAACTTGTACGGGGGTAGTCGTATTACTTTCTGATCACTCAGATTAATTTTATACTCTATTAGGTCCGTAAGTCCTAGTTTTGGTGTAAGAACCGAGGAAAATTCTTTTATTAGTTTTAGTATTCTGACTCTATCTCTTCTTTCTAGGTGAGATAAATCTGAATCTTGGTGTATTACATGTGCAGTTGATGAACAACGTTTATCTTCATTACTATCAAATTTATGTTTCCTTGTACGGTCAAATCTGAAATAAAATACTTGCTCGTAGATGTCAATAATCATTCCTGTCTTACTAATAAAATCTGCACCTAATATTAAATCAGGTCCTAATTCTTTACATACTAACATTGTAAACATCCAACTTAGCTTTTTTATTTTAACCTTAACGGTAATACTCAGGTTTATGTTTATTTTACGTTTATCAGCGGTAGCACACTTTATATTCACTAGTTGGTTCCGTTTTACTAGATGATGTTTAGCTAACATGTCCGCTAATTCTTGGCTGATTAAAGTTCTACTAGATCCCGAATCAATTAAGGCGATGGGGGATGTAACGCCTAAGTCGACTCGTATTAATGGTAGTAGATTTTTTTTCACTTACATTTATTAATCGCATTACACTTTTCACGAAATTCTCTCACATAGGGGTCGATTTCTTTCGCACCTTTTTTTTTTTTTACTTGGTTACAGAATAATTCATTATTATTATTATTGGTTTCTTTTAGTTTACCCAATTTCGAGTAGCTGCGGAAGACACAGGTTTTCGGGTCTCCCTGCCTTACATGTTTTTTGAATTGGGGTTATTCCGTTCCAATGGCTTACTTTTGCACTCTCTTCTTATGTGTCCATATTTGCCACAATTATAACAGGTGGGTTTTCTGCGAGGTGGGTACTTGGTTTCCGCTTTATCGGGGTTTACACTTAACTTACCAGCTTTGCGCACAGGGTGAGGTCTATTAGAAACTTGTCTTTCATACGAGGGTGTTACATCAGGCAGTAGTGCACGCAATTGATGTCTATTAGTTCCAGAGGTTTTCATTGCTTCTCTATTTTGATCTGAGTACCATACATTTGAAGAATGGATACTGCACTGTTCTAGATCAGCAATTGTATTGGGTCTATTCATCAATGATAGTCGAGATCTTTCTTCAGGTGACACGCCTATTAAAATGGTGTCCACCAGTTGTGTTTCATTCCAGCTTACACGTAATAGTCGAGAGGACTCCCTAATATCGGAGATGTAGTGAGCTAATCTCTCCTGATGTCCTTGTACTCGGCGTACTGTCTTCCTTTTTATTTCCTCATAGATGCCGGTGGGAATAAAGTATTTTATTATAGAGCTATGTAGCTCTTCTACTGGGAATGTAGAGGTTAGGGCTTCTAGGACACGATTTTTTAACGGGGGTTTACACTTTGGTAACAGAACTTGTAAAATTTCCCAGTCATTCAGCTGCTGTAGATCCTTTATCTGAAGAAGATAACTAATAAATGTTAGTAATTTGGACACATTTAAGCCATCTGTATAAGGGATTTCGGTTAAAATCTTCTCCACAGGGTGAGTCATTTTACCGTATAGATCCGCGTTATAGTTCATAGGTGTAATTCCTCGATGAGGGCGATTGGATTCATTGGAGGTGTTGGTCAATTCATTATTTCCGGGACGAAACTGAAAATGCTCGGGAGGAGGGGCATTTACATCTGTATCAGTATTTTGTTCTGGGTTCGCTTGCACTTGCGATACGATGGGTGAGTTCCGATCCGTGTTAGGCGGGGGTAAACCAGTGGTGGGGGATTGTACTGGGGAGATGTGTAATTTCATTAATGATTTCTCTATTTCGTCCATCCTGAATGAGTCGGATTTTCGTCTTAAATCGTTAATAATTGAAGGTAAGCGGCGTAGAGCTTCGTCTGCTAGCTTTTGTACATCAACGGGTATTTCTGTGAGATTCGGCCAGATCGACAAATTCTTTATTCGCCTGGTTAAATGCTCTATTCTCTGGGTAGTCCGCAAAATTATTGCCGGAGATTTCTCGTCTTGGAGTGTTTGAGACAATAAGTATAGTTCACTATACTTGGCATTACAAATTTCTTTCTCGCTTTCATAATCGAGTTGGCTTAGATAGTTTATTTGCACGGGCGCATCAAATCCACATTCGCGAATTGACCTTCATAATTCCGCGACTGTTACATTAGCATGGGGTAGTCCACGCAAAAGGGCTTCGTAAGACAGCTCGTCTTTTAATAACAAATCCGGGTTAAATTGGGCCATTTTGTTCTAACACATTAGCACGTACTTAAAATTAATACTAGTACACTACACATATATTACATATATATATATATATATATATATATATATATAATAAATTCTTAAGTAATCAATTTACACAAATTAGAAAAGAACCATTTCTCTTCTAAGGGAGAGACAGAAATTCCACACACGTGTTTATCAAGTTAAATAGCCGATCAGCTGTTTTCTGGAATGTAGGTCACCCTCTGTATTTAGTTAACAAAGGAAGGTTGAGCGTGTGTCAGTGAGAAAAGGGGGTTTTACTCTTATTGTTCTCTACACAATGCGACTGAATAACACAACTACCGGTATAAACAAGAGAAGGGGAGCACAATCTTATTCAACAAATCTATTATTATTATTACGCTCGACAACACTTTGACTCCATTCATTCATATACTCTTTTCAATTAAATCAATTAATTATTTTGTTCACAAGTTTTAAATCACGAACTTCTACTTAATTACTTTATTATTAACAAAGTTATTTTTTAATTAATTTTTCTTTTATAACACATACTAGTGTATGTAAGCTATATTGTTGGACATACACTGTGCAGGAAAATTTTAATTATAAAATTAGTAAGGACAATGCATAAAATATAGAATTATAAATTTAAATTCTATATTTAAAGATTTAAGTTAAAAAAAAAAAAATATATATATATATATATATATATATATATAAATAAATAAGGAATTTTAAATTTATTTCATGAGACATTTGTATTTGTTGTTTATAAAATTATCCTTATTTTCTTAAGAAATCCAATTCGTTTCACGTTTATACACACCATTATTTTTATGCTACTTGTACATGTAACATCTTATAGTATAGTTCTAATTTTTTTACTTAATTATTAATAAGCAGCGCAGGAAATAAAAATAGAATATTTTTCTGAGTCACGAATAGTGCGGTGTCTTCAATAATTAAATGGGGCAAGCTTAAGACACAGGATGCGTATAAAATTCGTTCAAACTATAGCTGACGCGTCGAATTGAATGTTATGTATAAGATACGGAAATTAATTGTTAATTAATTATTAACAATATATTAATTGTGATGTAATTATTATTAAGAATTATTGACAATGTAACAATGTACTCTAATGCATGTATTACAAACTTTCTCACTTTGTTATATTCTTTACTGTAGCGGGTCATTTTTGGGTCCTTTTATTTATTACTGGTAATGGGTCTGAAAGGAGAGGGTTTTATTTTATAAAAAAAAAGAGAAGAATGAATTTTGTTTGGACATCCTTTACGGTCACTCAAACATGCTTGTTGGACACCCTGTATTAAGATCCGTGCCAGTCCGAGTAAGGCACAAAGCGATAACGATGGAATGTGACTGTAAATGTGCGCCCGTGCGCCGTTGGCGATAATCTCGACACCAAACTCAACAACCGAACGGAACAACACGTGACTAATTAGACTGGTCACGTGAGCGCCGCAGCCAATCACAACTCGAGCTGACGGAAGTAGGCATCACAAAACACAGTCGACATTAGTCAGAGACGCTAAGCAGCAGATTGTACAACAGCGTGTAGATGTAGTTAGTGAGCCGCAGGCCCCGGTCGGTCGAAACTTTCTAAATATGAATAACTCAGTGTAATACCGACGTATTACCGACCGGGACCCAAGGAAATAAGGAGGTTATACAGGAGAAGTGTAGTGAACTGCGGGCAAATTATTCAAAGTGACGCGAACTAACGAACGAAGCAACGTGTACCCGGATGGTGTCTCGAGATATATACAGTTTTAAAGTAAAATGGGGTGTTTCAATTAAATGGTTCTAAATCGTGTGAATGTGTGTGTGAGCAGCTGGGCTGACCTGTATAGGGTAAGAAATATCTAAATGTAAAGCATATCTGTATCTATTTCAGAATTTGTTTCTCTCATGTTGGTGTCATAATGATTTTGATCCGTCTTAACAGTAATTAAAACTGTTTGCTTCACTATAATTATGTGTTAGTCTAAGTTATTTCGTCATTACCACTGTCTTATTTCTGTGTTGAAAAAAATTCGTCTAACGTTCCGGAATCTTCTGAATTATTAATTGGGTGGGTCAGATTGCTAAATTGTCCGTTTTATTAAGGTAAAGTGTAAAGGTCTCCATATCTGTCCTTCAAAGATATAGGTGGCGACTCTGGGCTTCTGATGAAATTTCTGCAACAGGTAAGTCCTGGTAGTGGTTATATTTATTTAATATATTTTGGCATACTCTTTTTATTGTTACAAATGGCGACCCTGCCAGGATTTTCGTTTAATTGTAATGTTATACGAGATAGACATATTTTAAGGCACAGAAAATAGGATGTGGTAATGACGAATGTATAAAAATTATATCGCATATATTTACGTAGGTTAGGTTTGTGATAGTAAGGTACACAGTTGTGTTAGGCGTTCTGATTTTACAATAACAGTCGTTTTTTATATATAAAAAGAAATAGAAATAAAATTTTAAATATGGGGGAAGTACGAGATAACGAAATAATAAGAATGATGCAAATGCTTTTTAACCAACAATTTAGTAAACTGGATGAGAAATTTAGCGAACAGAAAAACGAAATTAGAAACATCCAAAATAATCTTAACGTGCAATTTGATGAAGTGAAAAAAGAAATTCAGGAACAAGGCTGTATTTATGATAAAAGATTAAGTGAAATAGAGACGCGGTTAGGCGAAATAGCATTAGAAAATGAGAAAGTCATAGACAAATTAAAATCAAACAAAGATAACAGGGTAAGTAGTAGTGGAAATGATAATTTAAATAATGAGTTGACAAGTAATAACAATGATAAGACAAATAAAAATGTGGTGTTAGAAAATGATGGTGTAGATGTTGAGAGTGATAACGTAATTGTAGAAAGAGTAGAAGTTGATAATGAAATGTTAATGTGTGTGTATGAATTAGAGAGAGAGAGAGGAGAAATAATGTTGTAGTAGAGTGGGGACAGAGGGCAAATTTTCCCTTTAGTTATGATGATTTAATGTATTCACAAGTGCTGTTTTTGAAGGGCAAGAGTCCCGTGTTAGTAGAAGATTTGAGTTGGTTATTTTATTCGTATAAGTTTATACCCTCTGTCTGGAGTAATATTGAAGATATGAGATGGTGTTATGATGAGAGAGAGATAGAAGTATATAATTTAAAGAGAGATTATGGTGAGTTGAAAGAAATATTAGAAGAGTATTTAAATAAGAATGATTTGATTTTTAATACAAAAGTAACTGACCCGATATTGAAGAAATTTACTAACGGAGACTTAACAGATATACTTAATGTTGACTTGTTGCAAGATTATTTTGATAAGACGGATGACTTTGATTTTTGGGTTTATGACACACAAAGTATCAGTATGTGTGTTAACGAAATCGAAAAGTGCTATACAAAACCAAGATTAACGTTTGACGATGGAGGCTAAACTATAAACAATCAATGGACAATTTTATATATATTGTTTTATGGTTTTGTGACCTCGCAACCTTTGAACATTGAAGTGTGATATGACTAAATAAATAAGGATGCAGATTTGTAAATAAATGTTTAATAAGTTTATTTGTGTGTATTGTAGAATGTTAAGTAAACAATATGTGTGTAGATGATTGTTGTAATACTAATATTAATATTTGCAATTTAAACAAATAACCGAATTAATTTTGAAAACTAATTGACTAATTGTAAATGTTTAATTAATTTAATTAAAATAATTTGAAATGTTTTAAATATTTTGATTAATTCAAAGATTATATTATTGAATTTTCTGATGAATTTAAATGGTTTAACGAGAAGTGAAGTTGGTAATTAAATGATGAATTGTTGATTTGAAATAACTTTTTGTTAAATGTTTCAGAGGTTACTTGGAGTAGTGGTGTATGGTGTATATAGTTGTGTATGTCAGTATATGAATTATGGACTGTAAGTATAAAATTTTTATGATACAAGTCAAAGATAATAAAATGTACACAAATGTTTAACTTAATGGAACGAATTTTAACTTCAATAATGAAAATAGCTTGAGATAATGATTTAAAGGATAATAATAACTGAGATATGATGAAAAATAAATATTAATAAGGAATTTGAAAATTTTGAGTAATCTGATTGTAGAAAGTTATGAAGGGTGATTAATGATTGATGATAAATAAATATGTATATTTCATATAATTTGTTCAAGTTTGAGATGTGTTTTCATTGTGGTAGGATATCAGCTGATCAGCAATAAGATGTCACTGGTATATTATTTAGAAATGTTTTAAGTAATTGATGCTCAATGTAATGTTTGATGTATTACAGACGTTTTAATGTAATGATAAAAAATAATTTGATAATGAGAAATGAAGTAACGAGTTGTGAAAGCAAATAAAAGAGAGTTTTTGGGTGATAAATATTTTATGTGACATATAGATCTGTCAAAGTTAAAGTTGAATTAGTAGAGATGATATAAGGTAATGTTGTTTGGTTTATACATGTTATAGTATTTTTTGAGAAGTATTGATGTTGACACAGTAGTAGTGAGTATATGTAGAGATGAGTAATGTGAATGAGATTTAAACATATTTGTTGATGATATTTTGTAGTAAGGGTGAGGTGGTAAGGTGTGAGCAACGTATCGCGTTGTGGCGAGAATAGAGTAGTTCGCGTGAGTGTTTGCCGATATTTTGGAGGGGCATTGGCTCGTATGGTTATAGCCAGGTAGGGAACACACATCCTAGTACAAAGATGAGCGGTGCCAGAGGTAAATTGAATTTAGAGTGTTTTGATAGATATTTTTATAGAGAGGGGTGTCATGTAGTAAAAGTTAATAGTAGAGTCAGGGGAATAAAGATTATATATGTATACAGATCTAGTAGTACAGTCAATGAGAATAAATAGTTCAAGTCACCCACAGTAGAAGAAAGTAAGATTGTTAAATAAAGAGAGGGATTTATGATAAAGATATAAAATTTTCATTTTTTTTTGCCAGTGACAAAATTTGGATAGAATTGAAAATAATGTAAAGTTAAGAATTGTTTATTTTATTATTATGTAAAAGTCAATTTGATTATTATATTAATATTTTGTTCATTTTAAATATTCTATTTTATTATGTTTTGTGCTTTGAGTTAGATTGTTACAGATGTTAAATGTATTTTCAGAAAGCATACGTAACATATGTAGGTCAAGGGTTTTGGACTTGACCTAGTTTCGATCAGCTGATGAGGTCATACACCTACTAAGCTTGTATAGTAGGAAGTCAATTTTAATTTGTTTGTTTAATTAAGTCAAACCAATATTTGAATAATTTTAATAAATATGTTATTTAATAAATAAATTTAATAAAATTTTTTAATGAATAAATTTAAATTTTTTTGAATTTTAAAATTTTGAAAATTTTAATTTTTTTTGAAAAAAAAAAAAATTTTTTCGCCTGCCAGCGAATGAATATTTTAGATAATGATTCTTTTATTATGTGTGCATTAACCATGTTTATTTTATTGTATTGCATTGTATTGGTAGACTATAAGTGGTTCTCATGTTAGAGTAAGGATGTGTTTAGATTAGTAGAAATGTCTAGGTTAAGTCATTTGAAACAAAAATTTAGAAAAACAAGGAAGAGAATTTTTTGACAAAATATTATTTTTTTTTGAATTTCGGATTTTTTAAATTCTTAATAAATTTGAAAAGAAATCTTTTATTTTTAATGTGTTATGGTAACATATAATGTTAGTGTTTGTGAGCCCAGTATCTGCTAAAGGCAGCCCAGCTTGCAAAAAGGGGAAACATATCGGCGGAGGAGCTGGAATAATTTTAGCCAGGGATTGAGGATTTTGGGGGTAGCATGTTAGAAGGTGAGGTGCGCTGTGGTGCGAGTCTGTTCGATTTCTCGGTGTTGGGATCTCTTACGGAGAAGTCCAGTGATCTCGGTCAGATGAGTCCATAGGCACCAAGCCAGGGGGGTAGTGTACCCATGAGATTAAGAACCAGGGGATTGTTGGCACCAGTTTCCTCACCGGTCCTCTTCGGGGTTTGTCGATGAGATTTCTTCTGTTGTGGACAGCAGAATTCTCATTGAGGGGGTATTGTAGCGGGTCATTTTTGGGTCCTTTTATTTATTACTGGTAATGGGTCTGAAAGGAGAGGGTTTTATTTTATAAAAAAAAAAAGAGAAGAATGAATTTTGTTTGGACATCCTTTACGGTCACTCAAACATGCTTGTTGGACACCCTGTATTAAGATCCGTGCCAGTCCGAGTAAGGCACAAAGCGATAACGATGGAATGTGACTGTAAATGTGCGCCGTTGGCGATAATCTCGACACCAAACTCAACAACCGAACGGAACAACACGTGACTAATTAGACTGGCCACGTGAGCGCCGCAGCCAATCACAACTCGAGCTGACGGAAGTAGGCATCACAAAACACAGTCGACATTAGTCAGAGATGCTAAGCAGCAGATTGTACAACAGCGTGTAGATGTAGTTAGTGAGCCGCGGGCCCCGGTCGGTCGAAACTTTCTAAATATGAATAACTCAGTGTAATACCGACGTATTACCGACCGGGACCCAAGGAAATAAGGAGGTTATACAGGAGAAGTGTAGTGAACTGCGGGCAAATTATTCAAAGTGACGCGAACTAACGAACGAAGCAACGTGTACCCGGATGGTGTCTCGAGATATATACAGTTTTAAAGTAAAATGGGGTGTTTCAATTAAATGGTTCTAAATCGTGTGAATGTGTGTGTGAGCAGCTGGGCTGACCTGTATAGGGTAAGAAATATCTAAATGTAAAGCATATCTGTATCTATTTCAGAATTTGTTTCTCTCATGTTGGTGTCATAATGATTTTGATCCGTCTTAACAGTAATTAAAACTGTTTGCTTCACTATAATTATGTGTTAGTCTAAGTTATTTCGTCATTACCACTGTCTTATTTCTGTGTTGAAAAAAATTCGTCTAACGTTCCGGAATCTTCTGAATTATTAATTGGGTGGGTCAGATTGCTAAATTGTCCGTTTTATTAAGGTAAAGTGTAAAGGTCTCCATATCTGTCCTTCAAAGATATAGGTGGCGACTCTGGGCTTCTGATGAAATTTCTGCAACAGGTAAGTCCTGGTAGTGGTTATATTTATTTAATATATTTTGGCATACTCTTTTTATTGTTACATTACATTAAGTAGGCTTACTTACTAGTGTAGCATTTTTCGGAAGAAAGGGAAACTGTTGCTTAGTGGCAACGCTGTAAGTAAGCGGTGTGACCTTGACGATACTAGTTCCATGCAGCTGACTCTAGTGTATGTAAGCTATATTGTTGGACATACACTGTGCAGAATGATTCAGGAAACAACAGGTCACGGATTGTCGTAAACAAACCTGTTACAGATTGTTCGGTTGACCACAATTGTTATGTTTGGTCACAATTCATGTATGCAAGTAATTATATAGAGTAATGCAGGTTCCTACTGGCATATAGAATGCAAAAGCTATATGCATTGTATGACGCTAAGGATATTTCACTTATACATACTCTCATTTACGTAACTTAATAAACTATTAAATATGTTTTGAACATTAAAGTTATTAAGGTAACTTTCTGAGTGCATAGATCAATATTATATATTTAGTTATTGATCATACAAATTATCTACGCATAGAGGCGCAATTTTGTTTGTGACACTCCATACACAAATAAAACTTTTTTTTTTTTTTTTTTTTTTTTTTTTTTTTAAAGAGTGACGCAATTTTGTTTGCGTCGCGATGCTTATACAACTTTTAAGTAATTAGCAGAGTGGCGCAGTTTTGTAATGTCTGTACGCAGCGTTACAAATCCAGGGAACCCATCGTAATCAAACTCCGTTAATTAGATGAGCTGCCTACGTTGTAACAGAATGTATCACAAATAATTAATATGACAAATTAATTACTAACTGTGTAAGGAAACAATGGCAAGGTATACAATTGATTTAAGCACTCCTCATATGTGTGTAACAAGAAGACTTCTCTTTATTTAACATTTAAAAACATTTACTGACAGATCCCATGACATTGCTAATTAAATTATTAGAGTTATTTGAATGCTTTCTTTAACCTTTGGGATCAAAATTGATTCTATTTAGCTATGCCTCGGATCCGGGTAACCTTCGGTATTTATTCATTAAAACTTTTAGTCATACTCAATTCATGATATTAGCTTGCAAGACTTTCTTTTATTTAACCATTGGAAGAATGGTATTATTACTTGAATTATATTACTATACATTAGCATATAAGCTGTTACAACGTATGAAGTTTGAATTGTTACATGAAATTCTTACATTTAATTTATTAATCTTTACAAAGTTAATAGTTTC
Organism: Magicicada septendecula; assembly: GCA_034769895.1. NCBI lineage: Eukaryota > Metazoa > Arthropoda > Insecta > Hemiptera > Cicadidae > Magicicada > Magicicada septendecula. Next base: position 453,368,104 of record CM068368.1, read on the forward strand.
TGAAAAGTCTCTTTCAAGGTGTGTTGTGTAACAAATATTAGTAAGCCTCGATAGACAGGCTATCGAGTCACCTTTTAATTGGTATGCAGAAAACTCGTCCTGGGGTGTCCGTCTTGGGAAATCGGAATAGAGACGCCGTCATCTCGGTCTGGTCTTCGTCAGTAAAGGGCTCCAAAGTCCGCAGGTTGAACCTTCTACGATGGTACTTGTAGATTCTCGGATGTCCTGATCTGCATGTTCTGTCGTGTGTACTAGAGCTTGTGGCTTCTGATAGTTCACATCTCCAGGTATGATGTTGGAAGTGTTGTTAGTTCTTGAAGTTCGAAGTCATCTTGTGTTACACCTTTTTTTTACGTTTCGGGTTACACTTTAAATCTCTTGTTTTTTACATAACTATACTAGTTAACACATACATATGCTTTAAGCAGCTATTTCTTGTATACCACATTAAGGTAAACGAAAATATTGGTAACATAGTGTAAGAGCATAACTCTTACGTCCGTACTGTATGAAGTCACCATTGCGAGAGAGCGAAATTCTGCTCCCTTCGCCTGGTACTGGACAAAATGGTAGAGGGGCACTTACTGCGCAAGAATATAGTCCCTGTCTCTCTTTATGTTAACATTTTTATTTATACAAACTATCCCTAAACAAATATACATAATTTAAATTAGTTGTTTTAGCGACTATCTGTGTCTTCAGAATTTTAATTATTAACATTAGGTTTTTTATCTTATTCTAACTTACACAAGACTCGGAAAACATGTCGAGTCTGGAATCAACAGGTCAGTGCTTGATCACAAGCAAAGGGTTAAATACGATATTAATAACTCTTTACAATTTATCTTTTTATTAGAATATCTTCTTACTAACTAATTACTGCTTCCTCTCATACTGAGTACATACAGGTTTTTTTTTTATATTATTACAGTGAGATTTAAATGGCTTAAGAGCTCGCAACCTTAATTTTAAAATTTTTTTATTATTTTGATTATTGGTACAATTTAAATCGTCACAACCAGAGTAACATAACTGAAGATTCGGGCGTGCAATTGACCCCGACTTCAACAAAATGTAACGCCCAATACAATAATGATATAATGAGTATTATACTCAGTCAATTAGAGAAAATGAATGATAAATTCAATGTAATAAGTAGCGACATGAATAGTCGTTTTGACAATAACGAAAAAATTTTCGAGAACAAATTTAATGTGATGAATAGTCGTTTTGACATGAATGATGCTAAGTTTGATATATTAACTAATTCGCTGTGTAGCATTGATGACCGAATGAATGAAATACGTAGTGAAACAAAAAGAGAAACAGATGAGTTGAGAGAGTATGTGTGTGTGGTAGACAACAAAACAAATATGTTAGAATCCAGTCAGAAAGAAATTGGACAACAAATAATTACAGTAAATGACAAATTAGAAAATTTTGTAAGTAAAGTAGGTGATAAAGTTGAGAGTATTGAGAGTGAGATGCAATGCTTAACTAACACAATACAGGTTATAGATAACCGCAGCAGTGAATTAGAATCACAAATAGCAATAGTAAAAAATGTTAGAAATGAGGTAGAAAGTAATTGCAAAACAGAGATACAAGCTATACGAAATACAGCAAATACTATAGATAAAAACAATAAACAATTTGAATATTTAAATAATAATAAATTTGTGTCAATTGAGCAGAGTATAGTTGATGTTAAAGATGAATTGAATATCGCTATAAATGAAAAACTTAATAAGGTTACTGAACACATAGTCATTGCTAAAGATATGAATAGCGACATTGATTTGGAGTTATTTAATTGTGAAAACAGGGGGGTATACCCTATGCAATTTTTAAATAGAGTCAGAGAGTTTAATCAGTTTTGTAGAAGTAGCTGGGAGGTACAGTTGTTAAAAATAATGAAGTGTTTTAGAGGGAATTCCGCGGTATGGGTGGAGGTGCATAAAGTAGACTGGGTGAATTATCAGTGTTTTGAGACGGCTTATAGAGAGAAATATTGGTCGGAGGAGGAACAAGAAATATTGCGGAGTAAGATTATGGGACCAGGTAATTTTGGGACCCAAGGGGTAATGTAACATGTATGTAATGCGACTATATAATGAGGCAAAATATTTAGAGCCACCGTTACCGTTTGGGTCATTCGTCCGTCACATAAGCAAGCACTTACCGAGAGAAATACAAATTACATTAATGACTCGAGAGATTGTAGAAATCACGGAATTAGAGAAAATCTTTCAGACATATTTCAGAATATAAGAGAACGGGATATGAGTAGGCGGATAAACACACCAGTATCACATATAAATGGGAGTCATAATCAACCGAGGGGAATACACAATTTTCACCGGGGAGCGCGGGGCGGAAATTTTGATAATAGGGGCGAGAGTTGGAGGTGTAGAGACTGTGAAACTGATAATTATGCTAATCGAACAACTTGTTTTAGATGTCATCGAAACAGGGAGTGCGCCAGAAACGAGAGAACGAACCCACCACCAAATCAACTGTCGAGGGGAGGAGAATTTTATAGAGGAGCACCCAGAGGAGGAGGACACTATTATAATAGAGGAAGAGGAGGAAATCATCCGGCGGTAGCAGGCCCATCCATGGAAAACTAAGGAAGACAATGGAGAAGTGGGCCCAACCACTGTCAACGGAGAACCGGGTCCAAGTAACCAACGAATATGCGAACAACGTTATCAAGGTGGACATGGCAAAAGAATTGTTAGAAGAGGAGGAGAACCAGGCGATGGAACGCAGAACAGGACTGACTGAGGTGACAATTAACATTGAAGGTAAGAATTATAAAACTTTAATTGATACCGGTAGCGAGATCTCAGTGATTTCGGAAAATGTTATGGGTGAATTAAAAGAGATAAATAAGAATATACCATCATTACCAGTTGCGGGGGTTACAGTAGTGGGGGTAACTGGGGTGAGAAGTAAGAGAATAACCAGACAAGTGCAATTAAATATTTTAATAAATGAAGTTGAATTTGAAAACACTTTCCTAGTAGTTAAAGGTTTGAGTCTAGATGTAATATTGGGAAATGATTTCTTGGAAAGAAACGGAGCAGTAATAGATTTCAATAAACAAATAGTAAAATTTGAAAAGGGGAATAAACCAGTCAAAATAGAGTTTAAAAAAGTAGTAAATGAAAGTAAAGTCACGGGAATAATAATGTTACATAAGCAGATAGGCGATAGAGAGATAGAGACTAAAGTAAATATATGTCTAGAGAGTGATAGCCTAGAGAATGAGGAGGGAGAAATGCATGAGCGTAATGAGAGTGTGTGGGCAGATAGAGCCGACAAATTTTTCAATGAAGATACAGTTGTAGGAAATACTCAGCGAGAGGAGCTGTGGGCAGTTGTGGAGCGGTTCAGAGAGGTGTTTGATGAATCACCAGGGAAAGCGAAGGACTACATCTGCGAGCTGAAAGTTCGGGACCACGCATCATACATGCAGAGGAGCTACCCGGTGCCGTTTTCGAAGAGGAGGGCTGTACAGGAGGAACTAGACCAGATGATGCAAGGAGACATAATTGAACGCTCGGTATCACCCTACTCAAACCCTTTGGTAGTAGTGATAAAAAAGGATGGAAAGGTAAGGTTATGTTTAGACGCTCGGAAAATTAATCAAATTATTATACCTGACAGGGAATCTCCGGAACCCATAAATGAGATTTTACAGAAGTTTAGCGGAGTCAAATACATGACGTCCTTAGACCTGACAGCTGGATACTGGCAGGTGCCATTAGCAACAGAGAGCAGGAAATACACAGCTTTTCTTTTTAACGGTAAGAATTACCAGTTCAAACGCTTACCTTTTGGATTAAACACCAGTGTTGCCAGCTTTATTAAATGTTTAGATAATATATTACAACCTAAGGATTTAGACTTTTTAACCGTATATGTCGATGACATTTTGATACCTTCTAGAACATTCACTGAACATTTAGAACACATAGAATATGTATTAGATAAGCTACAAAAAGGGGGTTTAACAGTGAATTGGGACAAGTCTAAGTTTCTGCAGACAGAAATACATTTCTTAGGATTTATTATTACACAAGAGGGGATATTAGCTAACCCCGACAAAGTGGAAGCCATAATGCGATTCCCCGAACCAAAAAACATTAAGCAATTACAAAGTTTCTTAGGCCTATGCAATTTTTACAGGAAATTTCAGGAGAACTACGCACACACGACATCCAAACTGAGCGCTGTGCTGCAGAAGAATAAACAGTGGAGATGGGGCGATACGGAGCGAAATGCGTTCATCGAAATTAAGAGAAAGTTTAGTCACATGATCATGATGAATCATCCCGATTTTAATAAAACTTTTTATTTGCAGACCGACGCCAGCAATGTAGTGCTAGGGGCGGAGCTCTACCAGGAGGGTGGCGACAAGGAGCATCTGACGATCGCCTTCGCCAGTAGATCGCTGCTGTCGGCTGAGAAAAATTATACGACGACAGAAAAAGAACTTCTGAGTATTGTGTTCGCCGTGGGTAAATTCCGGACCTACATGCTAGGTAATACCATGATAATCCGGACGGACCACAAGGCATTGTCATTCCTTAATTCATGTAAGCTGACACATAGCAGATTAACCAGGTGGGTGTTAGCCTTACAAGAATATAACTTTTCATGGGAGTATATAAAGGGGTCAGATAATAAGGTACCAGATACACTTTCTAGAGTAGATGTTATAGACAATAAAACTGGTAGGGATCTTAAAGAAATAGAAATTTTTAGATTAACTAGAGAAGATAGAATTTTTGGTGAAGAAATAAGTGATATTAAAAACATGCAAAGATCTGATAGTAAACTGGGTAAAGTAGTTGTTAGTTTAGAGACAGAGGTAGAGGGATTGTTATGTTCTATTTTGTTTGTAATTAACAAAATAAATAAAACCTGATTGATTTTGTATTTATATTTACTTTTTACGGTCTAACTTTGTCGATCGCCATCTTGTATGGCCAACTACGTATAAAAAAAAATATAGGTGTACTTACCATTTTCTTGGGTTCTTTTCGGCGAACAGGAGATCAGAATTGGTTGTTCTTTATATGGTTTCCCATGATTTAAAATTTATTAACAATTATATATTTTCATCAGTTAACTACTTCTTTACCTCCTTCATCTCTTATATAATTCTCCTTCTAAAAAACTCACATAAAATAACATTGAAATATAATATAAGCCTTTAATATAAAAAACGTTAAGTATAAAAAGAATCAAGATATTAAATAGAAATAATCTTTTGAAACGCAAACCAGCCTTCTTAATTTATATAGTTTCATTCACTCATACACACACATAACTATTCCCCGATTTTAAGAGCTCATAATTGAAAAAGGTTAAAATTTTGAAACTTAATCCATAGTTGAAAATTTGGTTATTATTATTGTAGATTACTTAGCTGATTGTCCAGAAGAAATCATATTGTTCCACGCACACGCGTTTGTTTCCGTCACTAATTCGTTTTATATCTCCACCACTGTCATTTTTATTTGATTTTAATATGCTTTAAATTTTACGTTACCTTTCTACACTGTTCGTTACATTCTTACGGTTTTGTGGTATTCACATTTTAGGTGCGGGCGCCCGTGATAAACTTTTTATATGTACCACTCGCGAGTGGTGATGAAGTTAGACTGGGGAAGAGCCACCGGCGCTAATTTGTGAAGCGGCCGTGGTTGGATGATCAATTTCCTTTGTTTTAAAGTTTGTATCATTCCGCCAGCAGACTCCTTTCGTTACATAACTGAATTCCACAACAAGGTTCGTCTCTGGCGTATATACTGACATCAGATGGTCTGATGTGGTTATATAACTTGTTTACGCTGTTACATAATGTGTTTACCGTTGTGTATGTCCTTGAATCTGCCCTTGGCACAGTTTGTCGGTTGTTAAGTTCATAACACTCGTTTCAATAATTTACATACACTATTGACAATCAGTCGTACCACCTTCGCTACCGTCGCCTACCACTAAATTTACCTCTCTTTATAAATTTTGTCCCTATCATCAAAAAATGTTATTTGTTTATAAAAAAATACAAATTGCCTTATTACCCCAAAATAGGCCCGTTACAATACCCCCTCAATGAGATATTTTATGCCGAAGCATAAAAAATCTCATTGACACATTCATACTTGCTAAAGGGATCAGCCAGGATATGTCGCCACAACCCCCTGTATGATTTACAAAAAATATAACTCACCCTTGGTCCGGTGACTGTGACCGCACCTGAATTACAATACTGGACTTCTCTCTCGAGATCCCAACACCGTAGAGTCAGACAGATACTTAACGCCCCTGCTCTGACGCGCTGGCCAGCTCAGGACCGCCGCCACAGCATCACCAAACACTGAAACAACAAATCAAAATATCAACAACAATATCAACTAGTGGCCTTATACAACACCATATCCCCAACTGATCTGTTTCCCCCTAGCGGTGCTGGTTTGCGCTAAGAAGCACTGGTTTTGTTTGTTACTTATTTCTAACATATATATCAGATACCTACCAACAACATGATACCCCTTTTAAAATTCCATAATCTCATTCTATCTACTTTCTCTTGTTAACTTTTATCCCAAAATTCAAAATTATTGCCCTGATTCCCATCAGAATTTAAATAAACATTTCCCATTACCATATTACATTTCTCTTAGTCCCAAATTGCATTTAAAATATTTAAATTCATAAAATTCTCTTACACTAACAAACACAATATAACATAAGAAAACATAGTACATTAATAATTCACACTGTTATTATCATCTTAAAATAAACAATTTATATTTAAAATTTACACACTTTACATCATTAAGTTTGCATATAAAATCAGAAAATTACCTTTTAAACTCACTTTGCTTTTATTAACTCGTTTCCCAAAACATTGCAATTATTATTCCATTACATTCATTTGGGTGATTCTCAGTTATTCATTATAATTCACTTTATCAACTTGGCATTTACTCATAATCATACCCCTGTTATTACTCTAACGCTCCCTTACAAAATCTTTAACTAGTATGACACCTCTCTATCCAAAAATCTACTAATCCTTCTCTACCTCTAACTACTTACTACTTTAACTCAATTCGCCACCTTCTCTCTCTATATAAAAAAAATACTCTCTAACCCTTTGTACATAGGATATGTGTTTCCCCCCCCCCAAAAACTCAATTCCCGTTCTCTGGTTCCTGGATTCTACCTAAGGCAACCCCTTCCCACTAAATCTATACCAAATCCCGTCCCAACCATTATGTTGCGGACTCCCACATTACACTACCCCCTACTACAAAATTACCATCCCCAAAATCTCACTCTCATTACCTTACTACAACTACAACAAATTAACATCATCAATTATAAACAACAATATATCACTCAAAACTCTACAATTATTCTCCATTACTACTGTGTCAACATTTATACTTCTCAAAATTCTATAACATACATTAACTCAAAACAACATTACATTACTTTCATCTCTACTATTCCTTTAACTTTGACTTCAATTTGGACAGATCTATATGTCCCACAAAAATTCAACTTGGACTGATTCAAACATTTTATTCAAACAATTACTATCACCCATTTCTATCTTTTGCCACCCATTGAAAATTTTAACTATCACGAATTTATTTAATTTTTATTTAAAATCTATAAACACATTGAAAACATATTATTATATTTTTATAATCCTTATTCCTAACATACTAAATGCAATTAACACAATAAGACATAATAAACACATTATAGGAAGTATTTAGTGCATCTATTTTTCAAATCAAAACACAATTATTGAGTAGCAAATCATCATTATTAAAACATAACAAATTTCTAATACGTTATCCCCCTGGACAACCTCCCAACCACACACACTATGACCCCCCCTGGACTGTGGCGTCCAGTTGCGTCCACAAGGACTGAAATTTTGGAGGAATGTGACATCTCCGTGTCCTTGCTTCTGCGTTACATTTTAAAAGTTCAGATATAATATCTGTGTCTATAGTTATGCGCCCTTAATGCGGGTCTACCACCTGTCTTTGCTACCCCCAAGCGGGCAGAGTGGCAGCCGCTGTTCCATAGTTCCGGGATTCCCCCTAGTTTCACCCCCCATTAATTTCTATTATAGACCAATTTCAAGTCAGCTATAGTCAAGGGACTTGATATGACCATAGCTAACCGCTAGCCAAAACCACGATTAGTGCTGGTAAGGCAGTAATCGCCCGAAAAGTCGGGGAAATCATCTCTTCCTTCAGGCATGTACACTTCATCATTAATATGCACGACACGACAATTTATCAAGGTACAATATAAAATTATACAAAAGGGTGTGCCGTGCATTTTCGCCATGTTGGCCTCCGATGGAGGTAACACTCACTGTTACCCCCAACACTTTCCGCTATCTACTGGGGCACATGCCACCCCAGCAATAGCAATTTACTAACTAATTAATTACAATTGAAACTAAACTTTCTACCGTTGCAGTTCCACACTCCACTGTTCTATCACTTCATTGAGCACCAATCTACCCCCCAAAATTATCCCCACATCCTGTATTGATAACAAGTTATTATTTTATTACACATCTTTTCAAAGCGTTCCTATACTCACTGATACTAAAATTTGACAACTATATTTGGTCACTTAATTCTAAAATTTTATTAAAATTTAAAATTCTAAACATCCAAAATTGTTTGGTATTTTTTTTTTTTTTCAAAAAATTCTATTTACATTGAAGGCTGACTCTATCGTGACTTTCAACACGTCTAGGAAGATCGCAGTCGCCTGAAATGCCGGGTCTGGCTATGAGGGAGAGTTGGAGATAAAATAAATCCACTTTGTGAATTTACTTCCCCTTAAACTCAACTCTACTCATTTACCTCTCTCATTTCTCCATACCCGCCGTCTATCCCATCTCCAAATCTCCCTCCCCACAAAACTCTTCATTTCGGGCTTAACAGAAACTATTGTCAAAGGCTCCACTTTAATTTTGCCCCTGACACTAAAATATTTAAACTTGTATGCACTGCCCTGTACTTAGGTGCAGCCTCCATTATATACAACACTCTAAGGCAGCGCAGGCACGTGACAGGTACACCAAGATTGCTGCACCTGGAGTGTATAAAAAAAAAAATAATTTGTGTCACGTACCTGTTGGGGTCCCCCTCCCCGTTCAAATATGTAGTTAAGTTTTCTAGTTTATACCAATTTTGGTGGAGTCGGACCATCGTTGTTTTCACCACCCGAAGGAAGATCTGTCAACCATGGCCCGCCTCCGAGTTCCGAATTCCACGGCCAGGACTGGTAAGATCGTGACCGCCCGAAATTGGGGGAGGATCCCTTCTGTAAACATACAACCATATTAGAAATCTTATTATAAACATATAACATAATTAAAGTGACCGATATAATTTTAAATTCGTCGCATTTTGAGTACCTACTATTTCCTGCGTCGCTGGTTTCCTCAGCACATACGCATTCTGCATTTTTATTTCTACAACTTCATAAGGTCCTTCATACAACAAGAAAAACTTCTTTATTTCTCTATCTTGAGCACTGGACAAATCATGTCTTTTTACCAACACTAACTGACCTACCTCGTACTTGGTCCATTTACCCTTGGCATCATGTTTCTGTTTTCTTCGCTCTCCTCTCGTGAGTAAGTTCTCGTTGGCCAATCTAATTTTCATGTTCCTGTCCAAAACCTGACCTTCTGGTGGGTATTCGAAAAGTTGTTCCAATATCCTGGGCGGCCTTGTTCCCCTAACCAACTCATGCGGCGTAAATCCCGTGGACTCATGGGTGGTACAATTCAGCCACTCCTCTACTTTTTTCATGTAGGATGGCCATTCTGTGTGTTTGGCATGACAGTACGCCCGAAATATCCTGCCAATCTCTCTCATCACCCGTTCTGCTTGGTTCGACTGAGGATGGTATACTGCCGTATGCTTGGGTATGATGCCTTCCCATCCAAGCGTCTGCCGCCATTTGCCGCTGATAAATTGTGGACCATGGTCAGATAATATAATTTTCGGTTTTCCAACATTAAGCATGTAGTCTTTCACTATTTTCTCACTGAGTACTTTACTCGTCGCTCTCTTAATGCTATATAACTTTACAAATTTTGAAAAAGTGTCTAGAACTACAAATACATATAACACACCCCCTCTGCCTCTGGGTAATGGTCCATACAAATCTACTGCAACCAAATCAAAAGGTTTATCTACTTTTATGTAATTCATCTCTCCTTCTACTTTATAATTCACTACTTTTGATTTTTGACATAAATCACACACTCTCAACACTTTTCTCACTCTCCTCTCCATATTCTTAAATATACATGACTCTTTCAAAACATTCGCACACTTTCTCGCACCAAAATGACCATACCTTATATGACAATCCCAAACAATTTTATCTATTAATCCCTCGGGTATAACTAACCTCCAATCACGCTCCCCACCATCTACTTTTTTAAACAAAATACCTTGATATACTTGAAATCGCTCATTATATTCAGATCCCGCTACATTTGTCTCTAAACTAACAATTATTTTACCCAGTTTGCTATCAGATCTTTGCAAGTTTTTAATATCACTTAATTCCTCGCCAAAAATTCTATCTTCTCTAGTTAGTCTAAAGATTTCTATTTCTTTAAGATCCCTACCAGTTTTATTGTCTATAACATCTACTCTAGAAAGTGTATCTGGTACCTTATTATCTGACCCCTTTATGTACTCCCATGAAAAATTATATTCTTGTAAGGCTAATACCCACCTGATTAATATGCTATGTCAGCTTACATGAATTAAGAAATGACAATGCCTTATGGTCCGTCCGGATTATCGTGGTATTACCTAGGATGTAGGTTCGGAATTTACCCACGGCGAACACAATACTTAGAAGTTCTTTTTCAGTTGTAGTATAATTTGTTTCCGCCGACAACAGCGATCTACTGGCGAAGGCGATCATTAGGTGTTCCTTGTCGCAGCTCTCCTGGTATAACTCTGCCCCTAGCACTACATTGCTGGCGTCGGTCTGCAAATAAAAAGTCTTATTAAAATCGGGATGATTCATCATGATCATGTGACTAAACTTTCTCTTAATTTCATTAAACGCAGTTCGTTCCGTATCGCCCCATCTCCACTGTTTATTCTTCTGCAGTACAGCACTCAGTTTGGATGTTGTGTGTGCGTAGTTCTCCTGAAATTTCCTGTAAAAATTGCATAGGCCTAAAAAACTTTGTAATTGCTTAACGTTTTTAGGTTCAGGGAATCGCATTATGGCTTCTACTTTGTCAGGGTTGGCTAATATCCCCTCCTGTGTAATGATAAATCCTAAGAAATGTATTTCTGTCTGCAGAAATTTAGACTTGTCCCAATTTACTGTTAAACCCCCTCTTTGCAGCTTATCTAATACATATTCTGTGTCCTAAATGTTCAGTGAATGTTCTAGAAGCTATCAAAATATCATCGACATATACAGTTAAAAAGTCTAAATCCTTAGGTTGTAAAATATTATCTAAACATTTAATAAAACTGGCAACACTGGTGTTTAATCCAAAAGGTAAGCGTTTGAACTGGTAATTCTTACCATTAAAAAGAAAAGCTGTGTATTTTCTGCTCTCTGTTGCTAATGGCACCTGCCAGTATCCAGCGGTCAGGTCTAAGGACGTCATGTATTTAACTCTGCTAAACTTCTGTAAAATCTCATTTATGGGTTCCGGAGATTCCCTGTCAGGTATAATAATTTGATTAATTTTCCGAGCATCTAAACACATAAACCTTGCCATCCTTTTTTATCACTACCACCAAAGGATTTGAGTAAGGTGATACTGAACGTTCAATTATGCCTCCCTGCATCATCCGGTCTAATTCCTCCTGTACAGCCCTTCGCTTCGAAAATGGCACCGGGTAGCTCCTCTGCATGTATGGTGCGTGGTCCCGAACTTTCAGCTCGCAGATGTAGTCCTTCGCTTTCCCGAAGCGAATCAGAGGTGGTGATTCATCAAACACCTCTCTGTACCGCTCCACAACTGCCCACAGCTCCTCTCGCTGAGTATTTCCTACAACTGTATTTTCATTGAAAAATTTGTCGGCTCTATTTGCCCACACACTCTCATTATGCTCATGCATCTCTCTCTCCTCATTTTCTAGACTATCACTCTCTAGACATATATTTATTTTGGTCTCTATCTCTCTAGCGCCTATCTGCTTATATAACATTTTTATTCCCGTGACTTTAGCTTCATTTACTACTTTCTTAAACTCTATTCGTACTGGTTTATTCCCCTTTTCAAATTTTACTATTTGTTATTGAAATCTATTACTGCTCCGTTTCTTTCCAAGAAATCATTTCCCAATATTACATCTAGACTCAAACCTTTAACTACTAGGAAAGTGTTTTCAAATTCAACTTCATTTATTAAAATATTTAATTGTACTTGTCTGGTTATTCTTTTACTTCTCACCCCAGTTACCCCCACCACTGTAACCCCGGAAACTGGTAATGACGGTATATTCTTGTTTAACTCCTTTAATTCACCCATGACATTTTCAGAAATTACTGAGATCTCACTACCGGTATCAATTAAAGTTTTATAATTCTTACCTTCAATGTTAATCGTCACCTCAGTCAATCCTGCTCTGCGTTCCATCACCTTGTTCTCCTCTTCTTCTAACAGTTCCTTCGCCATGTCCATCTTGATAACGTTGTTATGGTATCCGTTGATTATTTGGACCCTCCTGTTTTCCGTAGACAATGGTTGGGCCCGCTTCTCCATTGTCCTCCCTAGTTTTCCATGGATGGACCTGCCACAGCTGGAGGATTTCCTCCTCTACCTCTATTATACTGTCTTCCTCCTCTGGGTGCTCCTCTATGAAATTCTCCTCCTCTCGTCTGTTGATTGGGTGGTGGGTTCGCTCGCTCGTTCCTGGCGCACTCCCTGTTTCGATGACATCTGAAACAATTTGTTCTATTAGCATAATTGTCGGTTTCACAGGCTCTACACCTCCAACTCTCGCCCCTATTATCAAAACTTCCTACTCGCGCTCCTCTATGGAAACTCTGTGTACCCCTGTTCTGATGGTAATTATTATTATTATTATGGTATGGTACTACTGGTGTGTTTGGACGTCGCCCTATGTCGCGTTCCCCTATATTCTGTAGCATGTCTATCATGCTCTCTAACTCATTAATATTTGTAATCTCTCTAGTCATTAACGTGATTTGCACCTCTCTGGGCAGGTGTTTGCTAATATGTCTTACAAATGACCGGAATGGTAACGGTGGTTCTAGATACTTAGCTTCGTTATATATCATCATCACATATATGGTTAGGTGGTTATTACTCCTACCAAAATTCCCAGTACCCATTATTTTGCTTCTTAAGATTTCTTGGTCTTCTTCTGACCAATATTTGTTTCGAAAAGCTACCTCAAAATTCTCATAACTACCCCATTCGGTATGGTGTACTTCCGCCCATATCTCGGCACTACCTTTAAAACATTTTATAATCTTCAGCAATAGTATAATTTGTTTCCGCCGACAACAGCGATCTACTGGCGAAGGCGATCGTTAGGTGTTCCTTGTCGCAGCTCTCCTGGTATAACTCTGCCCCTAGCGCTACATTGCTGGCGTCGGTCTGCAAATAAAAAGTCTTATTAAAATCGGGATGATTCATCATGATCATGTGACTAAACTTTCTCTTAATTTCATTAAACGCAGTTCGTTCCGTATCGCCCCATCTCCACTGTTTATTCTTCTGCAGTACAGCACTCAGTTTGGATGTTGTGTGTGCGTAGTTCTCCTGAAATTTCCTGTAAAAATTGCATAGGCCTAAAAAACTTTGTAATTGCTTAACGTTTTTAGGTTCAGGGAATCGCATTATGGCTTCTACTTTGTCAGGGTTGGCTAATATCCCCTCCTGTGTAATGATAAATCCTAAGAAATGTATTTCTGTCTGCAGAAATTTAGACTTGTCCCAATTTACTGTTAAACCCCCTCTTTGCAGCTTATCTAATACATATTCTGTGTCCTAAATGTTCAGTGAATGTTCTAGAAGCTATCAAAATATCATCGACATATACAGTTAAAAAGTCTAAATCCTTAGGTTGTAAAATATTATCTAAACATTTAATAAAACTGGCAACACTGGTGTTTAATCCAAAAGGTAAGCGTTTGAACTGGTAATTCTTACCATTAAAAAGAAAAGCTGTGTATTTTCTGCTCTCTGTTGCTAATGGCACCTGCCAGTATCCAGCGGTCAGGTCTAAGGACGTCATGTATTTAACTCTGCTAAACTTCTGTAAAATCTCATTTATGGGTTCCGGAGATTCCCTGTCAGTTATAATAATTTGATTAATTTTCCGAGCATCTAAACATAACCTTACCTTGCCATCCTTTTTTATCACTACCACCAAAGGATTTGAGTAAGGTGATACTGAGGGTTCAATTATGCCTCCCTGCATCATCCGGTCTAATTCCTCCTGTACAGCCCTTCGCTTCGAAAACGGCACCGGGTAGCTCCTCTGCATGTATGGTGCGTGGTCCCGAACTTTCAGCTCGCAGATGTAGTCCTTCGCTTTCCCTGGTGATTCATCAAACACCTCTCTGTACCGCTCCACAACTGCCCACAGCTCCTCTCGCTGAGTATTTCCTACAACTGTATTTTCATTGAAAAATTTGTCGGCTCTATTTGCCCACACACTCTCATTATGCTCATGCATCTCTCTCTCCTCATTTTCTAGACTATCACTCTCTAGAAATATATTTATTTTGGTCTCTATCTCTCTAGCGCCTATCTGCTTATGTAACATTTTTATTCCCGTGACTTTAGCTTCATTTACTACTTTCTTAAACTCTATTCGGACTGGTTTATTCCCCTTTTCAAATTTTACTATTTGTTTATTGAAATCTATTACTGCTCCGTTTCTTTCCAAGAAATCATTTCCGAATATTACATCTAGACTCAAACCTTTAACTACTAGGAAAGTGTTTTCAAATTCAACTTCATTTATTAAAATATTTAATTGTACTTGTCTGGTTATTCTTTTACTTCTCACCCCAGTTACCCCCACCACTGTAACCCCGGAAACTGGTAATGACGGTATATTCTTGTTTAACTCCTTTAATTCACCCATGACATTTTCAGAAATTACTGAGATCTCACTACCGGTATCAATTAAAGTTTTATAATTCTTACCTTCAATGTTAATCGTCACCTCAGTCAATCCTGCTCTGCGTTCCATCACCTTGTTCTCCTCTTCTTCTAACAGTTCCTTCGCCATGTCCATCTTGATAACGTTGTTATGGTATCCGTTGATTATTTGGACCCTCCTGTTTTCCGTAGACAATGGTTGGGCCCGCTTCTCCATTGTCCTCCCTAGTTTTCCATGGATGGACCTGCCACAGCTGGAGGATTTCCTCCTCTACCTCTATTATACTGTCTTCCTCCTCTGGGTGCTCCTCTATGAAATTCTCCTCCTCTCGTCTGTTGATTGGGTGGTGGGTTCGCTCGCTCGTTCCTGGCGCACTCCCTGTTTCGATGACATCTGAAACAATTTGTTCTATTAGCATAATTGTCGGTTTCACAGGCTCTACACCTCCAACTCTCGCCCCTATTATCAAAACTTCCTACCCGCGCTCCTCTATGGAAACTCTGTGTACCCCTGTTCTGATGGTAATTATTATTATTATTATGGTGTGGTACTACTGGTGTGTTTGGACGTCGCCCTATGTCGCGTTCCCCTATATTCTGTAGCATGTCTATCATGCTCTCTAACTCATTAATATTTGTAATCTCTCTAGTCATTAACGTGATTTGCACCTCTCTGGGCAGGTGTTTGCTAATATGTCTTACAAATGACCGGAATGGTAACGGTGGTTCTAGATACTTAGCTTCGTTATATATCATCATCACATATATGGTTAGGTGGTTATTACTCCTACCAAAATTCCCAGTACCCATTATTTTGCTTCTTAAGATTTCTTGGTCTTCTTCTGACCAATATTTGTTTCGAAAAGCTACCTCAAAATTCTCGTAACTACCCCATTCGGTATGGTGTACTTCCGCCCATATCTCGGCACTACCTTTAAAACATTTTATAATCTTCAGCAATTTAACCTCCCAACTACTACTATTAAATCGATTAAACTCCCTTACCCTGTTTAAAAATTGCATTGGGTGTACTCTACGATTGTCACAATTAAACTGCTCTAATTCTATCTCATCTTTTGCTTCACGAGTATATATCACTCGCTCCACAACATTATTTAAATTTTGGCTTACGGCCACATGTAATTCATCTTTAATTTCTATGATATTCTGCTCTATCATGCTAAATTTGTTATCACATTTATTTGCATATTGAAGGTTATGTGTATGAATAACCCCCACACTCTCTTGTATAGATTGTTTACATGCACTTTCTACTTCCATTATTTTAGATTCTATATCATTATTACTTTCATTAATTTTAGTTACACATTTATTTTCTACTTCTACAAACTGCTCTTCAATTTGAGTTTTAATATGGTCTGCCATCTGCTCACTTACGTTACTGATTTTACTTTCGATATTTAGTGTAATTTCACAAATTTGTTTGTCAATTTTCTCATCTCTTTCGTTAAATTTAACGTCTAAACTCTTAACTGCATTATCTAATTTGGCATCTAAATCATTATATTTACTGGCATATTTTTCATTGGTATTCTCAAAACACTCATTAATTTCTTTAATTTGGTTTTTCAACTCATCGAATTTAACATTTTGTCCATCTAATTTACTGTCAAAACTATTCTTTTGAACATCGAACTTCTCATTCATTTCATTGAATTTAATATTGAAATCACTAGTGTTCATGTCAAATCTATTGTTAATGAGTTTAAATAAATCATGTAATGATAACTCTTTTTCTCTGGTATTTATTTTACTTGGTACGGGAGTAGAAATCGCTCCCGGCGAACTAATTACAGAGATCCCCACATTTTGCTCGTCTATTGACCCCGCTTCCGTTTGTATACCAGAGTCGGTCTGATTGTCAGAGAGGCTGATCTCACTATTATCTGCCATTTTTTAAAATCTTTTATATATATTTCTTTGCAAAATATTTTTATATGTAACACATACTAAAAAAAAATATTCTACTTACTCGTACTACATATAATCATGACATAACCTTACTACGTATGTTAACACATTTTTTCCGTTACCTTAAACAACCATTCCGTTCTCCACGTGGCCTATATTTATATAAATTTATTTATATAAATTGTCCCTTATGTTTCGGGCGCCATTGTTATGTTCTATTTTGTTTGTAATTAACAAAATAAATAAAACCTGATTGATTTTGTATTTATATTTACTTTTTACGGTCTAACTTTGTCGATCGCCATCTTGTATGGCCAACTACGTATAAAAAAAAATATAGGTGTACTTACCATTTTCTTGGGTTCTTTTCGGCGAACAGGAGATCAGAATTGGTTGTTCAAAATAAAGAAAACTTTATATGGTTTCCCATGATTTAAAATTTATTAACAATTATATATTTTCATCAGTTAACTACCTCTTTACCTCCTTCATCTCTTATATAATTCTCCTTCTAAAAAACTCACATAAAATAACATTGAAATATAATATAAGCCTTTAATATAAAAAACCTTAAGTATAAAAAGAATCAAGATATTAAATAGAAATAATCTTTTGAAACGCAAACCAGCCTTCTTAATTTATATAGTTTCATTCACTCATACACACACATAACTATTCCCCGATTTTAAGAGCTCATAATTGAAAAAGGTTAAAATTTTGAAACTTAATCCATAGTTGAAAATTTGGTTATTATTATTGTAGATTACTTAGCTGATTGTCCAGAAGAAGTCATATTGTTCCACGCACACGCGTTTGTTTCCGTCACTAATTCATTTTATATCTCCACCACTGTCATTTTTATTTGATTTTAATATGCTTTAAATTTTACGTTACCTTTTTACACTGTTCGTTACATTCTTACGGTTTTGTGGTATTCACATTTTAGGTGCGGGCGCCCGTGATAAACTTTTTATATGTACCACTCGCGAGTGGTGATGAAGTTAGACTGGGGAAGAGCCACCGGCGCTAATTTGTGAAGCGGCCGTGGTTGGATGATCAATTTCCTTTGTTTTAAAGTTTGTATCATTCCGCCAGCAGACTCCTTTCGTTACATAACTGAATTCCACAACAAGGTTTGTCTCTGGCGTATATACTGACGTCAGATGGTCTGATGTGGTTATATAACTTGTTTACGCTGTTACATAATGTGTTTACCGTTGTGTATGTCCTTGAATCTGCCCTTGGCACAGTTTGTCGGTTGTTATGTTCATAACACTCGTTTCAATAATTTACATACACTATTGACAATCAGTCGTACCACCTTCGCTACCATCGCCTACCACTAAATTTACCTCTCTTTATAAATTTTGTCCCTATCATCAAAAAATGTTATTTGTTTATAAAAAAATACAAATTGCCTTATTACCCCAAAATAGGCCCGTTACAGGATCTGAATATAATGAGCGATTTCAAGTATATCAAGGTATTTTGTTTAAAAAAGTAGATAGTGGGGAGCGTGATTGGAGGTTAGTTATACCCGAGGGGTTAATAGATAAAATTGTTTGGGATTGTCACATAAGGTATGGTCATTTTGGGGCGAGAAAGTGTGCTAATGTTTTGAAAGAGTCATGTATATTTAAGAATATGGAGAAGAGAGCGAGAAAAGTGTTGAGAGTGTGTGATTTATGTCAGAAATCGAAAGTAGTGAATTATAAAGTAGAAGGGGAGATGAATTACATAAAAGTTGAGAAACCGTTTGATTTAGTTGCAGTAGATTTATATGGACCATTACCCAGAGGTAGAGGGGGTGTGTTATACGTATTTGTAGTTCTAGACACTTTTTCAAAATTTGTAAAGTTATATAGCATTAAGAGAGCGACCAGTAAAGTACTCAGTGAGAAAATAGTAAAAGACTACATGCTTAATGTTGGAAAACCGAAAATTATATTATCTGACCACGGTCCACAGTTTATAAGCGGCAAGTGGCGGCAGACGCTTGGATGGGAAGGTATCATACCCAAGCATACGGCAGTATATCATCCTCAGTCGAACCAAGCAGAACGGGTGATGAGAGAAATTGGTAGGATATTTCGGGTGTACTGTCACGCCAAACACACAGAATGGCCATCCTACGTGAAGAAAGTAGAGGAGTGGCTGAATTGTACCACCCATGAGTCCACGGGGTTTACGCCGCATGAGTTGATCAGGGGAACGATGCCGCCCAGGATACTGGAACAACTCTTCGAATACCCACCAGAAGGTCAAGTTTTGGACAGGAACATGAAAATTAGATTGGCAAACGAGAACTTACTTACGAGAGGAGAGCGAAGAAAACAGAAACATGATGCCAAGGGTAAATGGACCAAGTATGAGGTAGGTCAATTAGTGTTAGTAAAAAGGCATGATTTGTCCAGTGCTCAAGATAGAGAAATAAAGAAGTTTTTCTTATTATATGAAGGACCCTATGAAATTGTAGAAATAAAAATGCAGAATGCGTATGTGCTGAGGAACCCAGCGACGCAGGAAATAGTAGGTACTCAAAATGCGATGAATTTAAAATTATATCGGTCACTTTAATTATGTTTATGAATAAGATTTTTAAATTTTGTTGTATGTTTACAGAAGGGATCCTCCCCCATTTTCGGGCGGTCACGATCTTACCAGTCCTGGCCGTGGAATTCGGAACTCGGAGGCGGGCCATGGTTGGCAGATCTTCCTTCGGGCGGTGAAAGCAACGATGGTCCGGCTCCACCAAAATTGGTATAAAGTAGAAATTTAACTACACATTTGAACGGGGAGGGGGACCCCAACAGGTACGTGACACGAATTAAATTTTTAATACACTCCAGGTGCAGCAGTCTCGGTGTACCTGTCACGTGCCTGCACTGCCTTAGAGTGTTGTACATAATGGAGGCTGCACCTAAAAACAGGGCAGTGCATACGAACTTAAATATTTTTAGTGTCAATGGCAAAATTAAAATTGAGCCATTGACAATAGTTTCTGTTTAGTCCGAAAAGACGAATTTTGTGGCAAAGGGGGTGGGGGTGTGATAGACGGCAGGTGAGAATAAATGGGAGAAAAGGGAATGGGTTTTGTGTTATAAAGATGACATGAATTCACGAAGTAGATCTATCGCGTCCCTATTCTCTTTGCGGCAAAAACCCGGCTTTTCAGGGCGATTACTGCCTTACTACCACTTATCATAGGAATGTTAGTCAGCCTTCAATGTAAATAGGAATTTTGAAAAAAAAAAAAAAAAAAAATACCAAAGTAATTTTGGATGTGCATAATTTTAAATTTAAATAAATTCTAGAATTAAGTGACCAAATATAATTGTCAAGTTTTAGTATCAGTGAGCATGGGAACGTTTAAAAGATGTGTAATAAAATAAAAACTTGTTATCAATACAAGAAGTGGGGATGATTTTGGGGGGTAGATTGGTGCTCAATGAAGTGATAGAACAATGGAGTGTGGAACTGCAATTGTAGAAAGTTTAGTTTTCAATTGTAATTAGTTAGTTATTAAGTTGCTATTGCGGGGGTGGCCTGTGCCCTCGTAGATAGCGAAATGGGTTGGGGGTAACAGAGAGTGTTACCTCCATCGGAGGCCAAAAGGGCGAAAATGTGCGACACACCTTTTCGTGTAAATTAAATTTGCACACTGATAGACGATCGTGTCGCACATATCAATGATGAGTGTAACAGGCATTGAAATGCAAGTTAGATTTCCCCGACTTTTCGGGCGATTACTGCCTTACCACCACTAATCGTGGATTTGCCTAGCGGCCAGCTATGGTCATATCAAGTCCCTTGACCATGGCTGACTTGAAATTGGTTTATAGTAGAAATTAAATGGGGGGTGAACTTTAGGGGAAATCCAGGTACTATGGAACAGCGGCTACCACTCTGCCCGCTTGGGGGCAGCAAAGCCAGGTGGTAGACCCGCATTAAGGGCATGTAACTATATAACAAAGGTATGTTGATATCTGAACCGTTTGAAATGTAACAGCCGAAGCAAAGACACGGAGAGGTCAAACTACTCCAAAATATGCCGTCTTTGCAGAAGCGAAAGGGCGATACAGTCCTCCATAATTAGCAATAGAGTGTGTGGCTGGGAGGTGACTCAGATGAGTCACGAATTTAAATTTTACAACATAAAAAATTTTGCTAATTCAAATTTTGATCCAATAAAATTGCTTGTGCTCTGTTAAATAACTAGCTGCTCAGACATTCAATATAAGGTGTTCATTGCATCCTTTTAAATGTATTATTTTATTGTTGTACGTTAGATATAGGTATTGATAAAAATATGTGTTTTCATTATGTGTGTATCTTTAAAAACTAAGCAGATAATTAAACCGTCTGGCAGGCGGTTAACACAAATTATCAGAATCAGAAAAGGGGAAACAAAGAGGGTAGAAGTAAGTATTGATAAACCTATATATTTCATGTAATTTGTTCAATTTTGAGATGTGTTTTCATTGTGTTAGGAATATCAGCTGATCAGCAATAAGATGTCACTGGTATATTGATTTATAAATGTTCTAAGTAATTGATGTTTAATGTAATGTTTTAATGTATTACAGATGTTTTAAAGTAATGATACAAATAATTGGATAAAGTGAGAAGTACAGTAATAATTTGTGCAAGTTAACAAGAGATAATTTTGGGTGATGAATATTTTATGGGACATATAGATCTGTCCAAAGTGAGGTCAAAGTTAAAGTTGAAACAGTAGAGATGAAAATAATGTAATGTTGTTTTGAATTAATGTACGTTAGAGAGTTTTAAGCAGTATTGATGTTGACACAGTAGTTGTGGAGAATATGTGGAGAGTTTTGAGTGATATATTGTGGTTTATAATTGATGATGTTATTTTGTTGTAGTTGTAGTAAGGTAATGAGATTGAGATTTTTGGGGATGACAGTTTTGTAGTAGGGGGTAGTGTAATGTGGGAGTCCGCAACATAATGATAGGTTGGGACGGGATTGGGAACGATTTTAGTGGGACGGGGCCGCCTTAGGTAGAATCCAGGGGCCAGATAAGGGAAATGAGTTTTTGGGTGGGGGGGAAACACGTATCCTATGTACAAAGGGTTAGATAGTATTTTTTTGTATATATAGAGACAAGGTGGCGAATTGAGTTTAATGATAAGTTATGGTTAGAGAGTGTTTTGATAGATATTTTAATAGAGATGGGTGTCAGGTTAGTTAAAGTTGATAGAGTCATAGAGAGGTAAAGATTATATATGTATACAGATCAAATGGTACAGTAAATGAGAATAAATAAATAATTTAAATCACCCACAGTAATGGAAAGCAAGATTGTTAAGCAAAGAGAGAGATTTATAATAAAGATATAAAAATTTTAACTTACAACCAGTGACAAAATTTTGATAGAATTTGAAAATAATGTAAAATTAAGAATTGTCTATTTTGAATAATTTAAATGTCAATTTGCTTATTATTTATAATAATGTTTTGTTATTTTAAATGTTTAGTTTTATTATGTTTTGTGTTTCAAGTTAGGATATTACAGATGTCAAATGTGTTTCAGATAGAATTTATACATAACACATGTGGGTCAAGGTTTTGGACTTGACCTAGTTTCGATCAGCTGATGAGGTCATATGCATACTAAGCTTGTATAGTAAGGAAGTTAATTCAACTTTGGTTTTTGATCAATTTAAACAAATTCTAAATGAGTTCAATATGTAAAGGAAACCTTTTAATAAAGTTATTTTTTTTTTAATTTAAAAATTTTTGGAAAATATTTTTTTTGAAAATTTTTTTTTGAAAAAAAAAGAAAAAATCTTGATTTTTCGCCTGCCAGCTAATGAATATTTTAAGTATTGATTATTTTATTATTTGTGTGCTAACCATGTTTATGATTATTGATTTATTTTGTATTGCATTGTATTGTTAGACTCTAAGTATTCACATGTTAGGTTAAGGATATGTTTAACTATAAGAAATGTTTAAATTCACTTATTTTAAGTAAAAACAGAAAATAAGGAAGAGAATTTTTTGACACAATATTTTATTTTGAATTCTGAAATTTTTTTTTCTTAAATGAAATAGTAAATTTTAAGAATTTTTCAATGTATAATATGTAATGTGAGTGTGTGTGAGCCCAGTATCTGCTAAAGGCAGCCCAGCTTGCATAAAAGGGGAAACATATCGGTGGAGGATCTGGCATAATATGAGCCAGGGATTGAGGATTTATGGGGGTGGCATGTTAGACGGCGAGGTGTACTGTGGTACTTGTCTGTTCGATTTTTCGGTGTTGGGATCTCTTACGGAGAAGTCCAGTGATCTCGTTCAGATGCGTCCATAGTCGCCAAACCAGGGGGGTCGTGTACCCATGTAGATTAAGAACCAGGGGGTTGTTGGCACCAGTTCCTCACCGGTCCTCTTAGGGGTTTATCAATGAGATTTCTTCTGTTTTGGACAGCAGAATTCTCATTGAGGGGGTATTGTAACGTGTCTAAATTGGGTCATTTTATTTTGTACAGTTGTGGGATATTTGCAATTTTATTTATTTCATTTTTTGTGGGATTTTATAAAATTATTGTGCAAACATTAACTCTATTGGAACAGAAAAAGTAGCAAGTAGAACAGTTGAAACAAAGGCAAGGCGCAATTTCTATTATGTAACGTGGCAAGGAATTTGCACCACCCTCAAATTCCCAGAAATGTGCATGAGTGTGATCGCGCGCCCACGAGCAGTACAATCACGCGCTCGAGGTACGCCGCCAGCCCGAAAACCAAGATGGTTTGGGCGAATTTAATTCAGCAATGTGCGTTTGAGCGGCAGGAAATAATTTCTAAGTCCGGCCCCTCCTGTGACGTTAGCCAGTGCCTAGTTGAAATCGTCTGCTATCGTCACTCCAACAACTACATGCATAGCATAGGACGAAACTGTGACGAACAAATAACAGGCATCGGTTTCCTCAACAAACGATGAAATCGAGGTAGCGGTGAACGCCTTACCGTTCTGCGCAGTCCGATCCCACATCTTACCTGGCCAGGTATAATCCCAAGTGGGCTCATCTTAAAATTTCCTAATTTTCAGTAAAAGTGGAACTGTTGGTGAAAATCATTATCTCATTGATAAACAGTGGAGTGTTTAGTTAATTGAAGAACATAAATAACGGTTTCGGACGCCAAGCACTGTAAAAAACGAGAAGTCATAATGAGCGTGAGTGAAGCACGTGGCCGATGGGGGGGAATCTTCCAAAATGTTAAGGGTTTTATAATTTTTCGGAGTCTGTGTGTATGTGTGAGTGAGCAAAGCTGGGCTGTTTGTGTTTGTAATTGTGTTTGTGTATTTATGAATGATACATAAGGTAAGCCATAGTTCGTAAGCCAATAATATAAAAGCACCCATTACAAGTAAGATGTAAGAGTTGCTCAACATTTGAAACATGTGAAACAAAGATCTATTTTGGAGAAAACTTATAAATTCATCACGTTTGATTATTGAATAAAGAAAAATATTAATTCTCTTCCAAAAATGAGTATAGTTAATTATTGCACAGACCTGTACACATGTTTGTATCTAACGTACTTGTGATCGGATCCTGGAACCTGATAGAAGAGATCATGGCAGGTAGGTGGAAATTATATTGCAATTTTGTAATTAATAAATTTTATTTATTATAGACTATAACAACTTGGCCCAGACATCCTCTATTGTTCAGTGCATACATACAGTTCAGCAATAACTTTTCCTGGGATTAACTCAGTTTGTCTCTGTCTTTGGATTGCGTTAGTCGTGTTATACAGGTTAGTCGTATACTGTTTCTGTAGTGTGCCGTATGCAATGTCAAAACGGAAGTGCCTTAGTGTTTCGGAAAAAATTAGCATTATACACGAAGTTGACAAAGGTGTTAAAAAAAAAAGATATCGTGCAAAAATTTGGAATCCCACCAAGTTCACTGTCGACAATTTTAAAAAATCGGGACGTGATACTACAGGAAGCAGACCAACGTAAAGAAAGTCTAGTGAGGAAAAAGTTAAAAAGTAGCATGTATGATGATATCGACGAAGCCATTTTAAAATGGATGACGGTGATGCGCGGAAAAAAGCTTCCATTATCCGGGACATTAATTAAAGAAAAAGCCCTGGAATTTGGTGCTGCATTGGGACACAAGGATTTCCAGGCCAGCAATGGGTGGTTACAGAAGTTTAGAAGAAGGGATGGTATAATTCATAAAGTAATTTGTGGAGAAAGTGCAAGTGCCAGCGTAAGTAACTGTGAAACTTGGAAGCAGACTGTGTTAAAACCGATTTTAACCCTCCGGTGGGCGCGCAAAATTCGCACTCAATAGTGGGCACACTGCGGCTTTTTTACCGCAATTTAAATTGCACTTTTTTACTCTAAGACAAGGTAGTATGAGAAGTAAATAGATTGGTTAAGGTGTTTTAACTTTTATTTATTATTATTAATATAAAACATTATTATTAAATACAAAAATACATTATTAAACACAAAAACATAATGCTTAGACATCGACTTCCATATCTTGGCCCTGGTCGCCGTCGCACCTGACACATGTTGTCTCTTGACGCGAATGCCTCTTACAGACATTATTTCTGCATCTCTGGCACACAATTTTTGATCTGTTATTCTTATGCCGTCCGCAAATATGACAGATTCCTGGTTTTGGTGCTTCTTGAACCTCCTCCTCTTTTTTATATTTAGCTAAAAATGCTGTGATATCTTTTGGTAGGTTACGTAGTCTAGATCTTTCTTCCAGATGAGTTTCCATAAGGCTAAGTGCCAGATTCTTCAAAAACAGTCTTCTTCTTTCTCGGTTATCAGGATTGTTGTATTTGAAAATTATGTTGGCGTTGATTCCCGCGATATCAAGATGCTGATAAAACAGCGCGAGAGGCCATCTTCTACTTATTCTAGAAGTTGTGTAGGATGCGCACATCTGGTCAACCGTATAAACTCCTCCCTTTGTGGCATTGTAATCCAGGTTTATTGTGGATTTGCTGGTTGCTTCGTCTATCTCATTTGTATCATGCATCGATGAGAGAAATATCACCGCCTTATTTTTTTTAGGCGCCGAAGAAGACAAACAGAAATCATACTGAAAACCAGAGAGCGTCGACTTGATTTCTCTTGTTTTGTTGGCTTGGAATTCTGGTGGTATTTCTCTTTTATTTTTTTTCATAGTTCCGAGGAAGGTCAGCCCATTCTCAAGAAGATCTTTAGCCAGTGTAGCTTGTATAGTAGTTGTCAGTTGTGATATTTCATTTGGAACCCTTTATTGGTTCAACCAGTCTTTTCACAATGTCATCTGGTTTGTTCGATTTGAGATAGGGACCAGGCATCTGCTTGCCACAATATATTTCTAAGTTGAGAGTATAAAAAGTTTTTGCGTCACAGAGTGCGTATATTTTCAGTCCATACTTGGCTGGCTTGTTTGGTATATATTGTATGAAGCCACATTGCCCCCTAAAAGCATGTAGCATCTCGTCAATAGTCACAAACTCGCTGGCATTGTAGTGAGTCAAACAGTTATTCACAAAATTTTGGTGAAAATCACGAATAGGTGCAAGTTTGTCCATAGCTCTTCGCTCGTTCCGTGTATCTAAATTCTCGAACCTAAGGGCTCGAAGCAGAAATCGGAAACGCTTATAACTGAAGAGCCCGCGTAAAATTATCATTCCTGTGCCATCGGAATTCCACAGTTCAGCACAATTTGTATGTGATCCCTTTTTTATGCCTATCAAGTATAACGCACCAAAGAGAGCCTTGACCTCCACTTTTGTAGTTTCTCTACAGTCTCTATCTCTACCATAATTGACATAATTTCTTTTTTTCTGAATGTATCTGTTAGTGTGAGTTACAATATCATCTATCATGGCATCAGTAATGAACAGGTGAAACGTGTCTACTTCTTTCTGCACAATTGTAGCATTCATTTTTGGACCTGGCATTATTTTCATAATATTTTTGGCCTTCTGTTTAGTTGAAGATAGAGGGTTACTCATCCAAAGCGTATCTCCATCTTTCCCGATATAAAAATGGTAATCATCGTCAGCGACTTCTGGCACAGTTAGTTGATCGGCATCCGCTTCATCCGCTGATTGCTCTGAGTCACTGCTGTGGTTGTCAGCTTGTATCATTTCATCCTCCATATCTGGGTCATCTGACTCATCCTCTTCATTTTCTCCTTCCGACAATTCTGATAATTCCATGAGTACTTTCTCAAAGTCTTCAGGGCGCACAAATTGACGAGACCTGAACGTAAACACAAACTCAGATAACATAGGAAAAACAGGCACCGGTATATAGAATAGGCGAAAACCAAAAGATTAAAAACAAAACCTAACCAAGCTCTAAGAAGACGTTTGATTCTATGGTAATGGTCAAAATATGCATGAAAAATTAAAAAAAACATCACAAAACTAAAAAAAATTAACACTTACATGACTGGGCGCACAGGCGGCAAAATAGCCGCAGACACGTCACTCTCTTTTCAAAGCACAACAGCTACTGAAGCGTTATGCACAAGATTTATCCGCATGTCGGAAATACTGCCATCTATCATGAAATTTGCATACTAGGCAGAACAGACAATAAACACTACCGGTACCTAGGAGACAGTTCAGAAACTAAAATTTGCGGCTTTCTGCCGCGGGCGCGCCCACCGGAGGGTTAAAAGAATATCCGCGAAAAGACATTTTCAACGCGGACGGGACGGGTTTATTTTTTAAATGTTTAGCCAACAAAATGCTAACTTTTAAAAATGATCCGTGCTTTGGTGGTAAACAAAATAAAACTAAGAATTACAGTGTTAGTGGCTGCAAACATGCTAGGGACTGAAAGACTTAAAATGTTGGTAATTGGCAAAAGTAAAACTCCGCATTGTTTTCGAGGAGTTAAATCTCTAGAGGTAGACTACACATTTAACAAAAAGGCGTGGATGACTACTGACATTTTTACAGGTTGGGTAAAAAAGCTGGACAAACAAATGACCACACAAAAAAGAAAAATTGTGCTTTTTATTGATAATTGTATGGCTCATCCTGGAGACATTAATTCTGTATTAAATAACGTAAAAGTCATATTTTTCCCACCAAACTTAACGTCAATTATACAACCAATGGATCAGGGGGTAATTAAAACTCTTAAATTGCACTACCAAAAAAGAATCCTGAAAAAAATTGTTACCATTGTAGAGAACAACCAGACTGTCCCTGTTAATATTGTTGATCTCCGGGAGTGCATTTCTGAATTATCAAAAGTATGGACCAATGATGTTAGCGATGAAACAATATTCCATTGTTTTTGTAAAGCTGGTTTCAGTACCGCCACGACAGAATGGAATGAAGAAGATGATATGACACTAGTACAGTTAAGAAGTCACTGGAATTTTCTACAAACAACTGGAAATGTCAGTAACGAAGTTACACTGGAAGATTTCATCACTGCTGATGAACAGGTTACTGTTTCTGATTTTCCGGACAATGACGACATACTCCGTAGTGTTAGCAAGTCCTCTGAACCGGTAGAAGATGATGATGATGATGATGATGACGACAAAAATTTTGAAGACCAGCAAGACAAGAGAAAACCTACCGACGACGACGTTTTACAGTCATTTAAAGCAATTAGGCTTGCACTACATCTCAAGGACGAAGTACCTGACAGTATTTTTGAGTATTTAAATAGATGTGAAACTTTTTTTGAACGTAGTATCTTATTCAAACACAGAAAACAACAGAAAATTACCCACTTTTTCAAGTAACGAATTAAAACTGTATCAAAAATTATATAGCCTACTGTCAACATTACCGATCAACATCCATCAAAGACTAAAGAATGCATTAGGATTAGTGCTTTTTAACATTTTAAATAAAGTTAGTGTATTCGTTTTTTGTATTATTGTTGGGAAAAAATTATGTGCTAGAAATAAAAATACAGTGTTAACCTAAAACTCAGTTCAACATGCTTTTACGTATAGCCTACAACCATGTACAAGGTAAGTCTTTACATGAAATACACAAACTCTTTATTCAAGACGTACTTATTATGTATTAGATTAATATGTAAAGCATGACATAAAAAATACATTTACTTTTTTAAGTATGCGCTATTAAGAAAAATAACGGTACGTAATATTAATTCATTATAGAACGTGAAACAACATTCATAAAAAAATTAGACGGGGAATTCTTGTTATAAATGGTTTATACCTCTATATAACGAAAACCTCTATTTAACGAATTTTTTCCGGGATTCTCAATTTCGTTATATAGAGGTTCGACTGTATAAGTAATAAAAATGTGTGTGTGTGCCACCTCACCATTTTCCAATAACATTACATATTGCATATATTTTCCTCCCCAATAACTCTCAGCAATCTAGTGGCATCCCTTGTTCCTACCCCATATACCAACCTTAAAATCAATACTACTCCTTCTCTATCATCCTGTTTAACATCCCATTCTATGTCTAGCAGCATGAGTCATCAAATTGAATATTTGTACTATTGCATTTATTAGAGGTTCCCCTAGAAGTCAACACCAACAAAATTTCTCTAAAATTCTTTAACCATGTACACTTCAATATGTTTTATCATGAAGATTCATAAACACAGCAACCAGTGTCCTACGCTCTTCCCCCACCTCCAAGTGCTCTTCCTTTAGCCTTTCTCCCATTCATACAACTCTTCCATGTATTCCTTCCACCTCTTCATAACTTCTTCTATCATGCTCACTATTCTTGTTTCTTGTTTGAAGTTCTTTCCTTTTCTTAAAAACCAACCAATTGGCATCTTTGAACATCGGATAAAGCTTCCTTCTTTCTCTAATTTTCCATTTTCTGTTTTTTTTGTGATAATTTTTTTTTTAGCCCTATCAGTTTCTCTTCTAAATTGACTATTAATTTCCTCATATCACCTCTTTCCTTCTTCTGCATGATCAGTTTTCCACTTCTTTCTTCCACACTTCTCCACCACTCTCTTAATACTCCAACTCCCCTTATCTTCTTACTTACTTTGACTCTTATAGTTACATTTTGTTGTCATTTAAGACCATCTCCAGCTTCTCAATAAATTATGTTTCCATTTCATATGCTTTAACAATTTTTTGTAGTTTACTCACTTCCAATTTGTAAGATTAGGCTCAGAACCTAGAACTGTACAACCCTTGAAAAACCAACAACCACAAAACCCCAGGATTGCCATCCATTTAATATAGATTCCCATTCACATAAAACGTGCTGCTGTTAAAATTCTTGCTTTCCATTTTTTGTTACGTCTTTCCACTTTACCATGTTATTTTTTACTTTATACATAACTGTAGTAAAAGTAGTAAATTACCACCTTAACATGCGTCTACTCCAGGTTGTCTGTACTTTCATACTATTCCTGAATCACTGCCATACTAATATGGTAATCTATCTCATGTCTTTGCTCATAAAATGAAGCTGTCAAAATATATCTTTTCCTTTTATAATGTACGTATAAAGTATTATCCGCAACTACATCATTTCTTTTTTAAAAACCTACATCGTTTCTTTGTGCCCTTTCATTCCTATTACCCAAACTAAAAATCCCACCTGCCCTACAATTGCTGAACTCTCCCCACGAATGCATTCCAGTCACCCAGTATTTCTATAGAAACATTCTGTATTTCCCTTATTGTGATGTTCTCTGTCTTCACATAGTATGCCTCCAGTTTATTGTCTGAGTGCTGACTTGTTGGCATATACACTGGAGCTATTACCAAGTCCATAGTTTTCCTTATCATCCTTATTATTTCAATGTCATTGTGGAATTCAGGAATTCAAACTATATTAAGAAAGATATCTAGAAGATAGAAGTCAGATTTTCAAACGGAAACATATTGTTTTACAGAGGACATAACACAATTTATACTAACTGTAACAAGAGGGGAAATGATAATTAAAATATTTAACAGATGTTGGTTATAATAACATTTAGCAGTTGATACTGACAACTAGCATGTGATTAGAACAATTAGCATGCAAGCTCATATGCATTTTTATGGAAATTGTATTCCATTACTTTTATATTGTCGTTCTTTTGTCTATAATTTCAGTAGATTCCAACATATTATATGCATTCTGAATATTAAAATTTATTTAGAATTAAAAGAGGCTTGTTGCATGTATACAAATATTTTATCTCAAAATACAGGATAGAAAATTTGAGTTATTAATCAGGTTTTACTGTGCAGTGTCTGTTTGGTAATGTTGTAAGTATAAAAGTAAAATATTGCATTTTAGGTACAAGTGTGAGTCTTGAATGCAGTGCTGTTGGTAATCCACCTCCACAAGTGACGTGGAGACGTGTAGTTGGTTCATTACCAAAAGACAGAGCTGAATGGTTGGAAGGTGCTTTAAAATTGAACAGAATACATCCTTCTGATGATGGTGAATATATATGTGAACTGACTAATGGCATTTCTCCAGCTGCAACACATAAAATCACTGTGCAAGTTCAAGGTAAAACAGACATATTTCTAATAATCACTCAGACTACACATATGGAAGTATAAACGTTAAATGGGTGGGGTAATTTATACAGAAATTGTTCAGTGACAACGCTGCACTAATGAATTCACTACTAATTTATTTTCGAAAAGTTATAGTTCTTGCATATTCTGAATTATTAGAAGTATTGGAGTGTATGTTTTTTTAATGTTTACATAAAATTCTATGTTAACATACATTAAAGTGAACTTAAGTATATTTTTCATTGGTATTTATATAGGAAAATCTTAACTTATGCTGTGTTCAGTGAAATGTACTATTGTAATAAACCATATAAAGTATTAAATTAATTTTGATTTATTTTTATAACATGATATTATGTTTCAAACTGTTATTTTATATTGACAGAACCACCAGTTATTATTCGAGAACCTGCAAGTTCTGTAGTAGAAGAAGGAGGAGAAGTAGAACTTGAATGTGAAGTCGAGGGTGTGCCTTTGCCATCAGTACTTTGGTTACTGAATGGTGAATCAGTTGAGAATGATTCTCATATCCACGCTGAAGGTAAGACTAGAAGTCATTAACCATGTGATCTCTTTTCTTGTGTTAAGTACAGCTTTACGAGTGATTGTGCTGAGTCACAGTGAAATATTTAAACTCAAAATATTAAAGTTGTGTATTCAGAGATTATATACATTCAGTTTTAATAAACAGGACAAACAGAACACCAACTTAGTCAGAGATCCTATAAACCAAGTTGGAGAAGAAATATGTAGTACCTATTGGTACTACGTTTTACATGGGTTTTCTCAGATTTTCTATTCACTTAGAGAAATTATTGGTTGAATTGTGCAATTCAGAAGAAACCTAAAATTGATAGTACTCATTTCTTAGTTAAAATTTATATGTGCACTTTAAATGCACGTAGCAGCTGCAGGGTACCTATAACTCACCTTATCCCCCCTCCAAACCAAACAAAAGCCTCTTTGACCTTTTTTCTCACATTTTATATAACATAAAACTCTTAAGTTGCCCCTACAAAATTAACTGTAAATTCACCAAATTAACTTTTAATGATAATTTGGTAGACTCAACTTCTGGCGACTTAAGAATACCAGTGTGTCCAGAAGCATAGGGCTATAGAAATTTTCAAAACTTAGTAAATTAATTTGTCTACATAACATTAAAGAGAATATTATTAAACTCTTTGGCTACTTAACACCTTTTCCTGCTGATTCTTTTTTCATTTACTTTGAAATCTAGACGTTATTTACAACACTTGTATCAGTCTCTAAACATTGCACGCGCACACACACACACACACACACGCGCGCGCGCGCGCGCACGCATGTGCGCACACATGAGCGCTGATGACACAGTGTTGACAGGTTATATTGTTATACTGATGAAATAAATAGTACTACATCTCTGAGTGTGTACGTGATTCCGGGCACACAGTGCATGAGGCTGTTCCAGATGTTTACAGGTCATTCTGCACGGCAAAGGTGCGTAGCATTCTGGACTCTTCTGGATAGTCCGCGCTCCTCCCAGATGTTTACTCAGTTACTCTACCAGTGTCCATGCCCGCTAGCTCTCTACACACAAGGTAGCGGAGATATAAATACTGAATTTCAGAGCAACCTAGTTCTCAGTTACAGCTGGCAATTTACTCAGTTCCCACAGAGTTATTGACAAATGGTACAAATAAATTATATCAATTATTAAGAAATCTTTTTCAAAAATGTCTGAATGGAGAAGAGGTACGATCAGAATGGAAGATGGGATACATTTCTATAATACACAAGAAAGAAATGAAAGATGATTGAAAAAATTATAGTGGCATAACAGTGACTAGCACACTAGGTAGGCTTTATAGAAGAGTACTTGTACATTTTTTAGAAGCTGAGTATAAGGAAATGGAGGCGGAAGAATAAGCAGGTTTCAGAGTTGGTAAATCAACTATAGATAACATTTTCTCCTTACAGCAAATAATTGAAAAGAAAACAGTTCGATCACAACCTCTTCATTTAGTTTTTATTGACATTGAAAAAGCCTATGACAATGTACTGTTAGCCAATCTGTGGACAGCTTTAAAATCAACTAGTATCAACCCCATTATCATAAAAGCTATACAAAATTTATATAACAATTCAATATCGAGAATAACAATAGGAAGGAATTTGTCACCAGGGTTTCAAGTGACCAAAGGTTATGCCAGGGATGTTGTCTATCACCCACACTTTTCAAAATTTATATCGAGAAATCAGTAGGGACTTGGGAAAAAATGTGCAGGAACATGGGAATTCCACTTGATGGTGATACAGTTTATTCATTACAGTTTTCTGATGACCAAGTACTTTTGGTTCAAGATTTTGAAGACTGACTAGAAAATTGATACAGGAATATCAGCAATGGGGACTAAAAGTAAATATGAATAAAACAAAATATATGGCAATAGGTGACCTTCATCAAGACTTGATATGGGAGGAGGGCATGGGGAAGAATGCATATACAGAGGAATACAAGTATTTAGGGGTGAAAATTATGGCCAGTGGGAAGCAAGACAAAGAAATACAATCCAGAATTAATTTGGGAAAGATGGCTATATCTACATTAAATGGAATCCTGTGGGATAAGCAAATTACAGCAGAAGCTGAAACCAAAATATTTAAAACCATTATTTTTCATATACAGTATTGTTAAATGGCAAAGTATCATGACTTGCGGCTCAGAAGTTTGGGCTACTAATAAACACACAAGAACAAAATTAATGACAGCAGAGATGGACTTTTAGAGACAAGAGTATCCAGATGTGAGAAAATTTGAAATGAAGTCATTAAAGACACATAGTGAGTGTGAAAAATTCAGTTGTTGATTTTATCCAAACAAAAAAATTATAATGGTAACACACACGAATGAGGTACACGAAGTGGTACACACGAAAGAATGGCACAGGAAAGATTGCCAAGGAGAGTTGTGGAATGGACCCCACCAGAAAGAAGAAAAAGAGGAAGATCAACTACCATGTGGATAGAAGTAATTCAGACTATGTTGAGGGAACGAGAAATTTAAGACGATCTTTGGATGGACAAGCAGCAGTGGAAGATGAGAATTCAATCAGTTCTGTAATCTTTGGTTTTAGAAAATGTGTAAACATTATACAGCCAGGATAATAATAATAAAAAATATATAAATAAATCAAGTGATTGGTGCAGATTAGTGGAAATTAATTATTGTGTTAAATAGTACAAGACTGTAGAAGATGACATTTGTTGTTGTGTGTTGGATGAATTAACTTGAATTATGGTATAAGAGTGCCTTTGTTGATTTCTAACTGTTGTTTGTCAAATTAAAGTTTGTCTTTAGTGACTTTGTTGGAGTAGGTTATTCTGTTTCTACTGAATAACACTACGTTTGGTGTTACCATCATTACAGTGGTGTCTGAATTTGGATATAATTTTTAACGGTGGAAACAGAGGACACTTTGTAGAAGAATAGTACACACAGCAGTTGATTTAAAATAATGGGTACCACTAAGATGATGGAAACGTTCCAAGCATTGTTACTGCAGGCAGAGGAACAGCGACAACATGAGGCAGAAGAAGTAGAGAAATGACAGGATGAAAAGCAATGATAAGCAGAGGAACAACAAAAACCACTCTTACGGGAAACACAGCAATAGCAGAAAATCCTGTTGCTCGAGTCGGAAGAATGACAAGACAAGAAAAGAAGCAGGAGGCAGAGGAACGGAAGCATGAAACAGAAGACATAAAAGTACTGATACAGGTGCAAAAGCAATTGCTACAACATACTACTGCAGAGTTGGGTCTCCTACATGGTGACTTGGGAGAATTATGCAGTGATCTGAATGGGCAAGAGGTAAGATTCTGCAGTAGAAGACTCAATTGCAAACATAAAAGAAGTCGAGTAGTTAATGAAAATACAGTCATGCATTTTGAAACAAATGGCTGAAGAGACAGTGCCAATCATAAAGACAAAAAAGTATATAGAAAATAAGTTGTCAGGGAAAGTGGGCTTGTCTGCAGTTGGGTCAGTTCACGTCAAGGCCCCAACATTTGATGGAAGCACTCACTGGGTGATGTATTTTTGGCTGTTTGAAGCTGTTGCATCACAAATAACTGGATGGAGAAAGAGAAAACAATTTCACTCATTTTTGCTTTAAAAGGACTTGCTGCTATGGAAAGTGCCACCTAATAGCCAGAACGTCTATGTTGACTTAATTAAAGCTCCAGAACTATAGTATTCAAGAGTCTGAAGGAAGCATAAGTAGACTAATTAGACTGGCCTATCCTGAAGCACTAGAAGATTTTTGAATGAGGTTTGCAATCCAGACATTTATTGATGGTGTCGGAGATTATGAACTTCAGCAAGTGTTATGAGTGGAGAGACACCGAAATAGCTCAGAAGCTCTTGTTCATGCTCTCGAGTTTGAAGGTGACAAGTCAGCGGGTCACTAGATTAATGAATTTATGTCATCACACTGTAAATAAAAGATCCCATTATCACATAGCTATTATGGTGGGAGAAGAAAAGGAATTTTACAAAACAAACAATTCAAAGGATCAACAGTACCACAATGATTTGAATGATGCGTAAAAGACGGAAGACCGAAATGTTTGTGGGACACATTGTCACCTACAGGCAGATTGTTGGGAGAATAAAATACAGAGTGAAGGGCATGTTCGCACAAGTTAGAGAAATAAAGTTGTAGAACAGCACACAGTTTCCATGCTTCATAAGACCAGTGGGAACTTGCTCATTCACGGATTTGTCAAAAGTAAACCAACATCATTTATAGTTGACACGGGTCCAACAGTGTCCATTGTGCACCTTGACTTAGTCAGTGACTGGAAGCCTCATCAAAGTGTTAGGACCAGTAGACATATGTGTACGCCTGGGTCTCCTCGAGTTTAGCCACCAAATGCTCGTTGCTGACATTGTCAATGAGATGATTCTTGGCATGGACGTTATGAATGCCTACAGATTCACTGTGGACTTAAGAGAGAATGTCCTGAGGGTTGGCCACGAGAAGATAAACACAGTATTTAGAAAGTACACGGTAAGTATCACAAGGTGGTTGCACAGTAGCAAGCCATGGCAGTGGTGTCACTGTCGGCCAGTGACTTCTGCTTCATGTACAGTGTTTTTTAAGCTTGTTTTCAGTTTATGTATGTTTTGTAAATATGTATTTCATGACAGTATTACAACAACACAATAGAGTGACAAAACAAAATAGTGGCCCCCTATAAACAACAGTGTTGGGACTTCCCTCACACACGTAAACATAACCAAGACCACTTCCAACTTCACAAAAACAAATCAGATGTATTCCTTGATTTACAAAGAAAAGATTATTAAAATTAAACACTTAAATCCATCAAGCTGTATTAAAGAAATATAATATAATACAATACAATAATGTAAAGAATTACAATAGAATAAAATATTATAATAATATAATTACACAATTGAACAATATTAAAATATATTTTTTATTAATTAATCTTTTTTTATTCAACAATAAATTGAACAATTTATCTTGTGTGTTTATTTCGTCACAGGACATTTCCTAAAAACGGTTACTTTGAGGTGCATATTGAATAAAGTATTGAGCTTTGTGCATGATATTTTAAAATATCCGCTCTCTAGCGAAATTACAATAAAACGTCGTCTTACCCAGTTTCTAGTTCTTCCAGGATTCTTAGAGATAAGTTTCACTGTTTTGAAAGCTCAGGTAAATGTATTTACAAACTTTGAGAAAGATGTGATTTTATGGTTTGATAAAATGCAAATCTGATTAGATCTCTGATATGACATCATTGACATACTTCGAGGGCCACATACGAATGTTAGTTGGCAAGTGGATACAACCAATATATTACGGTTTCAACAAAGCACTGTATAAGGAAATATATCAGGAGGAGCCCTTATGAATCCAACTGATGAGTTGATAAAAATTGTGTTTAAATTGGGAGATTTCAGACTTTCATGGCTCCTGTTGCTTGAACAAGACTAGTGATGAACTAAAAACTTTAATGAACATAGTTAAATTAAAGTCAGTAGTTAAATTAAAATAGTGTAGATGAATTTGCGATTTCATGTTACGTCAGAACACAAACATTTATCAGGATGACATCAATATATAAGAAATCTGTAAACAGATGTGGCTGCAAGGAAACTGATTGTGAAGAAAAGGCTAAGAAATTAAATTAACGTCAGTAAAATTTTCAGGTACATTAAATAATAAATAAATAATTTAAACATAAATAATAGTAGATAATTTATGATTTATGTGTTACCTAAGTTTTAAATTATTTGATATTTGCATTGATTGAAGCGGCCGCTTGCTAAGGTAGTGCACCAAACTACATGTCACGGAGTGAGAGTGGTGGGGGAACCTGCGCATGATACCTACCATGTATTTCTACATACTGTAAAGATAAGGTTTACCACAGCGGAAATCATAGGATCAACCAACCATTTGATCAAGCAAGTGACGGTGGCCAAAAAAGAGTCAACTGGTGCATAGAAGAGAAACCCCTGGGTATGTATGTGGAAATGGAAGAAGAACTAGTAGATGAAGGGTTAATTTGTGTGGCAACAGAAGGGGTGATTGGAAAACCTACTATGGTCATTGAGGAAAGACTCTTGCTTGTTCTTGATTTAAAGTACACACCCAGGAGAGAAATAACTGAAGAGGACGTTAGACAAGAGCTTAGTCATGAGAACCAAACTGATGGGGAAAGGCTGTGAACAATGGATCAATGATGCTGTTCAAGGTCATCCAGCCTTGATGGCCTGGCCAAGTAGTAATGCAAAAATGGTTTAACCAGTTTGGGATGAACAGGCTTAAGGAGGGGGCAGTGGTACACTGTTAAATAGTACCATATCGCTGAACGTGTATGTGATTCTGGGCACATGGTGCAGGAATCTGTTCCAAACGTTTTGTAATGATACAAATAATATTAATAAGGCCCCCGATACTACTTTACTTTTCAGAAGATTCAGAAAAAACCAAAAGCTCTTGGGTCACCACCACATTTTGACAGGTGGAATGTGGAAACCACAACACTGTCACTGCGAAAACAATTTAAAAATAGCAAATTTCGCTTATCTGAATTTCCAAAGTCTGTGAGACAAACTCGTTGAGCACAGGTTAGGTTACGGACGAGGTGGCGTTAAAAAGTAACTTAACTCATTCATTATTATTTACAAAAATGTATTCATTGATATTATTAATATAAAATATTCCACAAATAATAAGCTGTTTTGTAAAAGATATTGTCTTTTATAAGGTAACCTATTTGAAGGGTTACCTTATGTGGTGCAATCGCCTTCTACATGCGAAAATTTTGAAATAACTTTACCGTAATATAATTAAAACATTTAATTATCAATATAATATAGTATATATATAAAATATATTTTATAATACATATTATCAATATAATATTAAAGGAAATCAATTAAAATCAGTACTTTTTTATTTACTCTCTCTCTCTCTCTCTCTCTCTCTCTCTCTCTCTCTCTCTCTCTCTCTCTCTCTCTCTCTCTCTCTCTCTCTCTCTCACACACACACACGCTTTTGTTCTCTCGCATACACCCTCTGACACTCCCGATTATTGTTTATTTAATATTTTTGTTATTTTATTTAGCCAAAATTTCCCCATGTTGTTACTTATCTGTTCATGTCCAACAATTGTGTTGTATTGTGGTTTAATGAGGTCCTTTCTTCTGTGCAGAACACGAGGTCAGTACTACCCACTAAGTTTACTTTGTTCTTTTATTACACCTTTTGATATGTAACCTGTTTAGAATACAATTATGTGACCTAATTAGATCAATGAAACTTTAGTTGCCAATCACTGATGTTGTTTTTCTATTAATACAACACCATAAGCTTTCACTCCGCCCACGTGTGTAAGCTTTCCCTATACCTTGTAACTTGTGTATTGTTCCAAAGTTGTTAGGCTACTGTTTGTAATACAATTAATTCATGTACCGGACACTACTAATATTATTCACTGTTAACATTAAAAGGTGGTTAATATCACCATGGTCAGAACTTTATGGATGAGATGCAGTCGCTTACATCTGCTCTCTTCAGTGGTCCAATTGCGACTAACTACCACATGGCTCGGCATTACTCACACCACTGCTGCGCTCAAAACTGTTTTTTTTTCCAGGCGTGATGTTGTTTATCTGATGCAATGCTTTTTGACCTTGTGAAACTGATACTTGAGTACGTACAAATCTGTTCCCTGACTAAGATCACGTATGCAGTTCAATGCTGTCTCTCACCCACGAAAATCCCAACAAAATGTACCATTACAGTTTACAGGTCATTCTCCACAGCGGAGTTGGGTAGCATTTTCTGGATTCTTCTAGATTGTCTGTGGCCCTTCCAGATGTTTATTTGACTCTCTACTAGCATCTGTCCCAACTAGCTAACTGTACTGCAAAGTGGTGGAGATGTAAATACTGGATTTTGGAGCAGGCTAGTTCAGTTATAGTTGTAAAATTTCATTCAGTGTGGATCTAGTGATTGTTGTGGATTAGTGGAAGTGCTATTCTATTATGTTATACCCCTAAGAGCACCTCGGGCCATGTTGTCATCTCTGAAACATTAATTACTAATTGAGTTAAATCCAGATTACTAAACAGAATTTCTATGGATACAATTCTGAACACATTTTATCTGTTGGAATAAAGTGTGTGACATATTGTATAATTACTGGAAACAATTATACGAGAGGGAACTTTTGAATAAGGTGAAGCTTTGTATCAGATATTGTTACAGATGTAAGAACAGCAATTGACATGTTCACTATAACAGTGTAATGTCAGCACACAAAATGTTAACTGATTTTTCTACAATAACGCTAATTAATTCAGAAAAAGTTGATGGTGAAATAATTTTTGCAAGCTGACATATAACTGTTTAAACATTTATTTTCCTTTGTGTGTGTGTGTGTGTGTGTGTGCGCGCGCGCGCGACGCGCGTGCACATGTGCAAAAGAGAGAGAGAGAGAGAGAGAATATTGAAACTAACAAAATATTTATTCATACATTTGCATAATGTTTGTTAGGAAGCAGGGTTGTAGTAACAGATGTGGAAAAACGCCATGCTGGTATTTTACAGTGTATGGCTACAAACGGTGTAGGCTCTGCATATGGTTCTGCAATGCTACAGGTGTCTCCAAAACAAGTTACCGCACAGAACACTAATGGAGAAATTCAACCTGAACCAGAAGAGATTGAATTTGAAGGTATTTTTTTTATGACGTATAAAATTTATAAATTGAATGCAAAAAGTGATAAATGAGATATACGTGAATGTTTCAGCCTTCCCTCTGTCTGCATCTTAGGACTTATTCCTACTCTTTCACGCACTCACATGAGTTAATACTAACTTACAGGAACAATAGTACTATACAAAAGATATCTCCCTGCTTGTCTTTTGCCACTTTACTATCATATTTTTAATCTCCAGATGCTTGCATGTGTGATATTATTTTTTTTTTATTTCAATAAATTAAAAAATAAAAAAAAAAATTAAAAATGGAAAAATATAGAATAACATGTTATATAGCATTACATCCGTGGCATGTGTCTGTGTGTGTACGTTACACAGTGCTCATAAAAAGTTTGTTATTATCAATGAATATTAGTATGTTAACAATTTAAGTTTCTGTCTGCATCCATAACATTCACTATTTTTAACACACACACACAAACACATAGTATGTAATGTAATGCTATATAACATGCTAATCTATATTTTTTCATTTATATAAGTGTATTTCTTGTGTGTGGATATATGTGTGTGTGCGCGCGCGCACGCACAGGTACTTATAGCAACGATACATATTTGCATATACGCCCAGGGTACTGTAATATTTTCTTTACATGTATAAATAATTCAGTTTAGAAAGTATTGTAAATAGTTTAAAATAGTGGAAACATGAACAAACTGGTGAGATCAGACAATTTTGGATCTGTTGTTAAATTCTTGTCAACACATGTTACTGAAAGGGAACAAGCTGTGTTTCTGTACATTGTATTTGGTGTAGGTTCTGCCTGCCTACACCTGATTTATTCAGACAAGGAACATGTGTCTGTGTACATTGTAACAAAATTTAAGTTTTGTGTGGTGTTCTGAGTTACAAAATATTATGATAAAAAAATTTTAGTTGAAAAAACATTTATTCTTATTTATTTATTCATTAATTTATTAATTATGTATTTATTGATTTTTAATTCTTTTAATTATTAATTTAATCAATTTAATAGTTTAGAATAACCAGAATTGTTTTTCCGCATTAACTAGATTATCTCCTGTTATAATCGATTAGCGGTCTTTCTTTATTCTATGAGGGTACTCCTTCAGTGATGTTATTTTCTTCTTTTCTTGAAGTCCAGGTGTCAAATATTATCTAAAATTCTTCTATCTATATTTTTACCAATAATAAAACTCAAAATTATAATATTCGAGGAATTTATTAACATTATTGGGACTAATCGATTTTGAATCGATTAGTTAATCGACAAATCACAAACTCGTATCTCAGGGCAATTGGTTTGGTTATATAAATTATTAAAGTTAAATTACAGGTTCTTTGAGCTTGTAATATAACTTTAATTGTGTTTAATTAATCGGTTACATTTAATTTGATGTAATATTAAAATATCGGGCGCCATGTTGCATAATGCATAACAAATATAAAACTTACCTTTAAAGGCCAGAATTCGGTTACACGAACCAGAGTCGAGGAATATATTACCTGAAATAATTCACTCGTGTTTCTATTTGTTACCATTGACATTACCCTTTTATTTATAAAAAGTAATTTACGTACATATTGAAAAGACATATGTGCCAACATGCACGTGATCACTACGCCTCAAGGCATAGTCTCACTTATCTAGTAAACATATATTCTCCCTTAAATATTTGGATAGACCCTCCAAAAAAAACATGTGTTATATAAGAAACATGATAAAAATATATTTATATATATTGGCACAACCCAGCACTTATTAATGATATTTGTATCCACTCTCTCGCTCTCTCCCTCTCATACTCTGGTACTATTTATTTATTATGAGCTCATTGTGATAAAGAATTTATATTTGATTACTTTTGATCATATTAATAAAGATTTTGCGTATCCTTTCGAATAAAGATTTTATATAATTAGGTTGCAGCCAGTTGTACTTAGCTGTACTAGGATTGAAAACGTCCCATCGTAGATCACACCCTCTCGAATCTGAAATGTCTCATCTTAGATCACACGCTCTCAAATCTGTAGCGTCCCATCGTAGATCTCACGTTTTCAAATCTGTAGCGTCCCATCGTAGATCACACGCTTTCAAGTGTATCACCGCACAATTGGTATCAACCCTGGTTATATAATTGCTACATATTTAAACTTTTGGTGGTATAAAATTTAAATAATTACACTTCGTGAATTCGCCGGCCGGCTCGCTTCACTGTCTGGACGAAAATGACCGCGTTTCACCACTGTGCATTGCAGAGGTGGGGCAAAAACTACGTCACCAGTCTTTTGTTTATACGGCCAAGCCCCGGTTGTTTACAAAAGTATATTAATGCGTCTTGCATTCTTTAGCTGACGTAATCATGGGCCAGGCCTGTTGACACATTATTATGACGAACTGTTTTTTGCTACTTTTGTCATTTCCCGCTGACCTCGACACAAATCCTGTTAACTCACTACTGCGTTATTGAAAATTCTGACTAAAACTTTACCACTCTCTTATAGGGGATATAAAATAAAATACAATAATTATGTATTAGAACAAGTATTTCGCAAAAATATTATTGTACCAGAATTGTACCGTCACAAAACCCCCTCAATGAAAGATTTTATGCCGAAGCATAAAAACTCTCATTGACACATTCGTACTTCCTAAAGGGATCAGCTAGGATATGTCGCCACAACCCCCTTACTGTTTATATAAAAGAATACAATAACTCACCCGTGGTCCGATGATGGTGACAGTACCTGCATGACCTTACTGGACTTCTCCTACGAGATCCCAACACCATAAGGCCAATCAGGCGCGTAACACTCCTGCTCTGACGCACTGGCCAGCTCAGGACCGCCGTCACAACATCACCAAACACTGAAACAATAAATCAAAAATATTAAAAT
This sequence comes from Magicicada septendecula, assembly GCA_034769895.1. Lineage (NCBI taxonomy): Eukaryota > Metazoa > Arthropoda > Insecta > Hemiptera > Cicadidae > Magicicada > Magicicada septendecula. Next base: position 453,411,910 of record CM068368.1, read on the forward strand.
AGTGGCTTGGTGCAATTCTATATCCCTAACTGATCTGTTTCCCCTTAGCTATGTGCTGGTTTGTGTTAAGAATCACTGGGTTGCTTCAACTCTAAACAAGAATTATATAGAAGTGCCATTCTCTTCATTGACTACCCTTGACATTATAAAATCTTTTCGATTCCCATCGATAATAATTAACCCTTTTTGTTTTCATAATTAATATAATTATAGAAGAAACACAAATCTTTATACAAATGAAACATATAATCCAGAATTTATGGATACAATTACTAAAATCTCTCCCTTACTCGAACATTTTATATAAAAAATTTTACTATTACTATTATTATTATCGTTAACAGTAAGTAATCTGGCGCTGTTAACAATATTTAAGATATCCCCTCTTTCTCCTCCACACACACTATTTCCCCCCTGAACTGTTGCGTTCAGTTGCCTCCACAAGGACTGAGGCAGAAGGAGTGAGCACTTTTTTCTTTTCTCTCTCTCCCATCCTTGTTTCAGCTTTACAAAACCTTCAGGGTATGTACCCCTTCTTTTATTCTTATAATATGCCCCTAAGGTCTACCACCCATACTGAGGTGAAGTAGCCTATGCTCAAAAATAATCTTAGATTCCCCTTTTTAAAACCCCATAAATTTCTAAGTTGAACCAATTTCATAGGCAACCAACTATGGTCGGGTTTAACAATTGCTGGCCACAGCTGGTTGTCGTCCAAAACCACGATTAGTGCTGGTAAGACAGTAATCGCCCGAAATATGGGGAATCGCAATAATTTGACACGTTGTGTCTTATGTAGTCACATTTATAACTACCCTAAAATTAACAATTTGTACATATTACAGATATATATATAAATCCTTACAAGACTAACATACATAATGATCATATTATAACTGTTCATAAAACAGTCTCAATACATCACCATAGTATCACTATGTTCTTCTAACCACTTAAGGTTGTTGCTTCAACATAAAACATAAAATTTTATTTATCACTTGACAAATATAAACATTATTTTCAAAATTTAAATGTTATCTCAAAAAAACGGTTGATTTCTTTCTTTATTTCACATAATTAAATTTGAGTATAGACACTCGTAATGGCGTGGACAAGTAAAGACGCGCGCGATCATATTAATCGTATTTGTCATCCAAATAGAAAAGTTGGACTTGTTTCTTGTTTAATATGTGATAGTGTTTTCTGCAAGTCTGATTTTACAAGAGAAGTGAACGAAGGAAAAGATTCTTTATCTCTAGACACATAATTCTGTGCCCTGTACATCTTAACCTATCTTTTGTTGACATTCAACCATGTGACCAGGATACTGATATTGAAAATAGTAATGTCCAAAAAGATTGTTAATTATTCAAAAACATCTAGAAAATATTAAAAATGGTCTAAGTGTGACTCAAGATGGTGTAAGTGATAATATGGATACAGATGATAAAGGTGAGGATGATGCTATATCTATCGTATCAATTGCCAGTGAAAAAAATAAAAACCGTAAGTGTGAACAAAATTTTGAATGTGAGGATTGTCATGACTATATAAGAGAATTAAGCTATGAAAAAAAAATTAATAGTGAATTAGTGAAACAAAATAATGAGCTACGTGAACATAACCATGAGTTGCGTGAAAATAACAGTTTCTTAAGATCATCTGCTGTAAATGTTGAAAAAAATTATGTAGACATTAAAAATTCGTATGCTGATGCTGTGCTAAATTTACCTAAAAAGCAAGAATGTGCTCGTTTGACAATAAAGCCAAAGGAAAATTTCAAAGGCGATGCCCTAAATATTAACAAAGTGCAAATTTCAACCAAAACTAATGCCAAAGTTTTAAAAATTAACAAAGTCAATAATGGTACAGTTTTTCTAAAGTGTATAAATGAGCAAGATTCTGAAAAAATACTAAAGGTTATAAACAGTGAAAACAGTGAAATATTGACAGCTGAAGCATGTGTTAAAAAAAATCCGCAAATAAAAATAACAAACCTATCAGAAGATGTCGATAAAGTAGAACTCGAGAATGATATCATACGTAGAAATGAATTACCATCAAATAGTGTAAACATTGTACACAAATACAAACCAGAGAAACAATAATCATGCTGCACTAGCAGAAGTAACCTCTGATGCATATGCCAAGATAATGAAGAATAAATCTGTTTTTATTGGATATGAAAACTGCAGAGTGTATGACAATTTTAATATCAAATGTTGTAAAAACTGTTGTGGGTATAACCATTCATTGAGAAAGTGCAAAGACACTTTTAAAAGACAACAATCATGCTACAAATGTTCAGGTAACCATGATGCTACAGTATGTACCTCTGATATAAATAAATGTATTAATTGTATTAATGCTAACAAATACTTAACTAAAAAAAGATCCATAGATCATTCTGCAAATGATATTCAAAACTGTGAAAGTTTTAAAGTAAGATGGGAGCAGTATATTTGTGATACAAACTACCCCAGGAAACCAGAACCTCCATTTAATTACGTTAGGCCTACAACTAGTTGATTAGATAAAATTTTGTATTTAAAAGGAAAAAGAAAAATCAAAAATCAAAACTAACCTATAAATAAATTTTTTATGGAAATACAAGAATATAACCTTAATGATGAATTAATTTTTAATAGTACAGAAGAGATAAATTTCAACCCCATTTTTTGTGACTCTGAGCTTCTGACCCTACATATCAACATCAGAAGTATACAGAAAAATATATTAAAACTTGAAACTATGTTAAGTTCTTTTAAACATAAACCAGATGTGATAATATGCACTGAAGTGCATGGATAATATCAAGCTTATAAATATAACAGGTTATACACATTTTAAAAATAACAGCAGAATAAATAAAGCAGATGAGTGATTTATTTATGTAAAAAGTAACCTACAGTATGCAAACAATTAATGAACAATTTAATGATTTAAAAATCACTAGTCTGCTCATAGAATTAACAAATAAAAGTATTTCAAAATTTCTGGACTATATCGTTGTCATGATTATGAGATTGACAAATTCATTAAAGATCATGAAAAATTTATCTTAAGTAACAAAACTGTTGCAAACCACATGCTTTTGGGTGATGTTAACTTAGATCTCATTGAGTTTAATGAAAAAACTGAGGATTATTTCTTCCAATTACTGCAAAATGGTTATGAATCAATGATAAATACTTGTACTCATCCTATAAAGAATTATAAAAATGAAACTTGCATTGACCATATTTTCATGAAAGGAATATACACAGCAAAATCTGTTAAATTAATTGACTCAATCACAGACCACTACCCCGTTTTAATATCACTACATGGAAACAACATAAAATCCAAACTTACAGTATCTTTTGAAATAACAAAAAAAGATTTTTGGAGCTGTGTGCTTCAGAACAATGGCAACAAGTCTGTAATACACCAAATAACAATGAAGCATTAGAATTGCTAATAAACAAGATTCAAACTATCAGTGAACTTTCACACAAAACTAAGCCAAAAATTCAAAAACCAAGAAAGACCTGGATTACCCCTGCTCTCATTAATTCAGTTAATAACAAAAACAAATTATATAAAGCCTGGAAGAATAGTCGAGACGACTTGCTAAAAAAAGAGCTGTACTTAAATTACGAAAAACGACTTAAATCATTACTTAGGGCTGCTAAAAATAGGCATGAAGAAAAACAACTACAAAACGCTGATTCAAAAAAATGTGGAGATATGTTCATCTAAAATTGGATCGTAATTCAAAAAATAGACAAATAAATGATATTTTGATTAATAATAAACTAAACAGCAATGATTGGACAAAGGCTAATTATTTTAATGAATTTTTCAGCACAATAGTATCTAGGCTGAATGAAAGTGCGACTCCTCCTATTCTGCAGCATGAAATACCAGATATATCAATTAATCAGCTTACTATGTTTCTAACACCAACAAATGAGTCAGAAGTTTACCAAACTATTCGTGAACTCAAAAACAAACCTGGTGGGTGTGATGAAATTCATGCCTATACAGTTAAGCTAGCTGCTCCGTTCATAACTCCTGCTTTGACTCACATTATTAATACTGCTATGATACAAGGTACATGTCCATATCAATTTAAGAAAGCTGTAATTTGTCCTATATATAAGGAAGGTGTAAAAAGTTTGGTTAACAATTATCGACCGATCGCACTGATATCAAATTTAGCTAAGATTTTTGAAAAAATTATTTTTACCAGATTATTTAAATTTGTAAAGAAACATAACCTGTTAAGTGCTAAACAATTTGGCTTTCTCAAGAAGAAAGATACAGATGATGCTATAGCCCTACTTAGCAAATTTATTTATGAAAATCTAAGTATTAGCATACCAACTGTTGTAACTTTTTTGGACTACTCCAAAGCTTTTGACACTGTCGATTATGGCATACTTATATCCAAATTACAGAATATGGGAATAAGAGGTGTAAGCTTATCCCTGATAGCCAGTTATTTACATGACAGGACACAAGTTGTAAAGGTGAATGGGGCTAGAAGTCAGCCTATTAAAACAAATGTTGGAGTGCCCCAGGGTTCTATATTAGGACCTTTATTGTTTATTTTATATATCAATGACTTACTAGTGTTATAGGCCCGCCAGTGATTCCTGAACAGTCATCGGCGCAGACCCAATGTATGAATTACCCCCACTCAAAAAGTACTCGAGAGAGGAGAGTATGCGATAACAGCGTCTCTCTAACACGTACAGTCCCTTCAAAACAAAACTTGCACGCTTATGATGTTCTTGCCAGAAATCTGTATTTACATTTTAACTTTTATCTATTTTCTTACTTAACATCACTGATGTTACTTAGTATGTGTAACATAGTACTACATTTACTCATTACTTTGAAAACAGTCATTTACAGTTTTTGATATATTTGTTATTTGCATTGTTTTTAATGTACGTAACCAAATTTATTTTAAAATTATAAATTCGAGAACATTTTGAGTTATTCATATATAATTATTTGTTTAATATTATGAACAATAAATACAACTTTTCTTACAAGAATATATTTTTTGTATTTTTTTAATAAGGCACTGTTTTGATAGTAAAACTATCATCATCATAGTTTTGATTATGATAATTTATACTATCGAAATAGTGTTATATATTCAAAGAATACAAAAAAAATATATTGTAAGAAAAGTTTTATTTATTAATAATAATAACAAATATAAACAAGAATAACTGAGCAAATATTAATTATTATATTTAATTAAATATAAAAATGTTTACTACATTTAAAAAATAATATTGGAGTTATTTAACTACAAAAACTATTGTACAGTACTTACGTTTGAAGGAAGTTTTCAGTCGCTGTCAGGCAATACCTGTATTCCAGAGATATTACCATCTTCCTCTTCAGCAAAGTCGTCGGAACTGTCTGAACTACTCTCTCCTCCAAGATTAATTATGAAGCGGTCTACTGTTTCATCAACAATAGCTTCCTTTTCCAGATATTCTTTTTCAATGCTTTCTACATGTTTGCATCTTTTTTCCCAATCGTCAGCAGTCACAGTTGAAATTTTTTCTTCACATAAGTTTTTCACATCATTTAAATTAAACGTTACATTTTTTTCAGCAACACCCCGCTTAATTTCTGCCCACATCATCTCTATAGGCTTTAGTTCAGGGTGGTAAGGGGGAAGCCTTAAAACTAAATGTCCTTTGCTTTGCAGAATTTGATCTATTAAGTATGTTTTAAAGTTTGATTTATATATTTTAACAACTTCATAAAGTTCTGCTTTAACCATATCAGGACGGAACGGTATTGCGTGTCGTGTTAGCCAGTCTTGCATATCATGTTCGTAGAATTAGACGTAGGTGTTTTTTCTAGCTGTACATTATGATAGCTGGCATTGTCAATTACCAACACACTGTTGGCGGGCAAATTCGGGACCAATTTGTCTTCAATCCAACGTCTGTAGTTGTCAGCGTTCATGTTATCATGGTAATCTCCTGTCTTTTGGTTAGATTTAAAAATCAGCAGTGCGTTTGGAACAAACCCGTATTGACTGCCGGCGTGAACAGTAATTAATCTTTGTCCTTTCGCAACTGGAACAGCGTAGCCACCAGGCTGAATCTGATCGTTCCAGGTGTACGGAAGTGTGTGGCTGCTATGAATGTACGTTTCGTCCTGATATACTACATTCTGCCTTCTTCTCTAAATTTTTTTATGTTTTGTAAATAATGTATTCTCATAGCTCTTATTTCGTGAATTTCTGTTAATACAGGTCGATTATTTTTAGTTTTTACCCACGTAAAGCCTATTTCCTTCAAGATAATTTTAAGGCTGCTACTGCTGCCTTTAAAGTTGATAGATTCTTTTAATTTTTCTAACAGCTTTTTTACCATTGGGAGACACTTTTCTTGAATGTAAAAATTCCGAACTGTTCTCCTAATTACACCTTTATCAAAATCTTCAAGCCCGGTTATAGGTTTACGAACGCGGTGTTTCTTTCTCGGTGTGCTAAATAACGTTCCCGCTTCTGCATCTGGACTGTGTAGCTGTTGACCTACCTTTATTATTCTCCTCACGGAGCTATGAGAAATACCCGTCGCTTTTGCAACACTTTCTTGTACTTTATGGAAATCTAAGAGAGGTTTCCCACTTTCAGCCTCACTCTTCATGAAATTATACACATTCCACACTACCTCACGAGTCTGGCTATGCAGAGTTTTTGAACTCAATTTGGAACTTTTGGGGGACATATTAATGTACGTTTCACACTAATATTTAAAACATGTACGCGCAATTATGAAATAGTTTACTAACACTTTTCTAAAATATAATAATACGTTCTCTAATAAAGTGTAAATAGGTAGCCTACAACTAATTTCACTTATTAACACAAATAGTTTTGTCGTCACAGTATAATTTGTAAATGACTATGTAACGGTACAGAATTGTGAGCTACCCCAGTTTAATTTTATATTGCATCAATTCAATCACTTTTCAAATTGCCAGACGTTCACCTGTGAAGAGCCCCAGTACCAGCAATGCACATTGTTAGCCTAAACAATTGCCAGACGTATTGCGTAACCGCCCAGCAGCAGGCTCTTTGTGAATTACAGTATGCAGTTTATCATCAGAGAGTTATCATCAGACAGCAGTGGAGAGCAGTGCATGTATAAGTAAAACTTTATACAGTGGCCTCGGAAATTTCGGTAGGCCAAAGCGAATACAGTAGCCTAGGCCTACCGAATCTTATAAAAAGTGTGCAAAAGAATAAAATGAAGAAAGAGATCGAGACAATTAACGAATACGTTAATTTGTGCAGTTAGAACAGTTCTGTGTGATGTGGCTAATGTGACAGTGAAATACTAGTGATCGGGTAACAACTGGAACACATGTCAGTTAAGTAACAAATATATATAAAAGTGACTCTGTAACAATCTGATATCAGTAAAAAACTATACAAATTTAGATTTATAAAAGAATTAATGAGACTACTATAAAGGGGGTAAAAGCTATATATTCAATGGGAGAAATCATGATTAAAAGTACTGGTTCCTATAAAATAATTATTTGATAAAATTGGTGTTTGAACAAATTCATGTTGTTTAGCTGTAGGCTACTTAATAAAATAAAATCAAGTTTGTTTAGGGATATAAAAATGTGTTAAATTAAGTTATTACGCCATAACCATTTCCTATTCTGTGCTGAAAACCTCGCCTAACGTTCTTTGGGATTTTTCTGATATTTAAGGGTAGTTAGATAGCGGGATTTTTATAAGGGCAAGAGTGCAAAGGTTTCGATATTGAACCATAAAATATCGTGGCGACCTGGGTAATTTAATAAGGTAAGTTTAACGGGGACGATGACGGTAAGTAAAATTCTGGCAGCGGTGAGTATTATTATATTATGTGATCAGTGTAGTATTTATTTAAAAGGGTAGAAGGCGAGTACCTTTACAACTATACACCACGTTTGCAAAGCCCGATGTGCACATTCCGGAACACTGCACAAAACTGTTCTGCGCATGTGCGAACTGAAAGAAAATTTTGTTAGCCTCGCAGCGAGGCTTTTTTCTATTGCGCATCGAGACCTTAGCGTTCAATTTTCACTGTCCGGCCTCTACAAGATGTATTAATAGCATATGCTGATGATACAGCAGTACCAATGAAAGCAAAGACATGGCCTGAACTTGCAACAGATATGTCAACTAAATTAGATATTATATACTCTTGGGTCTATCACAATAATCTAGTACTCAACATAAGCAAGTCTGTTTTTATCACTTTTGGAAATTATAGAGACTCTGTTCCGCATGACTTTGAGATTAAGATAAATGGTCAAAAATTGAAAATAGTTAAAACTAGTAAATATCTAGGAATAACATATGACTTTAACATGAAGTGGGATGTACATGTGGCTAACATTGTAAAAAAAACCAAATACTTAGTCTACGTTTTTTACAGACTTAAACAAATTTTATCAAAAAAGCAACTACTACAAATATACTATGGACTATTCCATAGTGTGGCAGGGTATGCTATCATAGGCTGGGGGGGGGGTCTATATAAATCATCTCTAGACGCATTGGATCGGCTGCAAAAGTGTATTCTTAAAATTATTGGAGTCAGTGAACAAGATTCGAATAAACCATTAAAGATTAAACAGGTGTTTGTAGTGAATTCTATAGTTTATCAATACAATGATCTAAAAAGTGAGTTTTTACAAAATCGAATCAACACACGGTATAAAAGTATTATATTGCCGCGACACCTATTAAGTATTGGGCAAAGAAGCTATGTGTATTATGCCATAAAATATTTTAATGAATTACCTAATGAACTGAAAAATCTAAGTGTAAATATAAAAGTGCTTAAAAAAAAATCAAAGAAAAAATTAGGAACATTGTTATTGAATAATCAAAAAAACAGTCTATTATGATATGGACCTTTTTTCTCTTTTTTTTCATTTATTTATTGAATTGTATTATAGTACAAACTAAAATTTTGTTAAAATTGAAAAATAATTTATTTTTTAATATATTACTATGATCAGTGAGGTAAAACTCACAATTAGTATTAAGTATATAAATATTAATTCTAAGGACCAACCTATGTACGGGCATTTATGCCCCCTATAGGTCCTTTATTGTATAATTTTTATTATATGTAAAGGAAAATTGGTAATAAATATTATTATTATTATTATTATTATTAAACTTTTCAAGTTCCAACTTTCACTTTTCAAAACCAATACCTTCTCACTACAGGATAACAAGTATAACAATGGATCATCTTATATTTCTAGGTTATACAGAAAAATAACTCCTTAATGAGTTAAAGTTTTATGTTACAGAATTTTAGATGTTCTATTCTATAATTTTTAGAATAAAACCAACATTCGTGGAAAAATGCCAATCATTTTTTTTTTTTTTATTATATCATACGAAACAAGGGGTCCCCCTCCCCGTTCAACAATAAAATTAAATTTCTACTTTTTCTACTTGCACCAATTTGTGGAGTAAGACCATCGTTGCTTTCACCCCAGATGACAGTTCCGCCAACCATGGTCCGCCTCCAGATTACCAAAATCCACGATCAGAGGTGGTGAGTCTGTGATCGCCCGAAAATGGGGGAGAGTCCCTTCTGAAAAATAATATATACCAAATTAATACTCATACACTTGCTAATATCAAAACAAAACAACAATATAACCCCTAAGGTGACCAGTACAATTTTAAATTTGTAGCATTGTGTGTTCCTACTATCTCTCCAGTCACGTTGTTCTGCAACACATATGAATTTTGCATTTTAACCTCTACTACCTCATACGGTCCATCGTAGAGTAGGAAGAACTTCTTGATTTCCTTGTCTTGCGCGCTCGATAAGTCATGCCTTCTTACTAATACCATTTGTCCTATATTATATTTAACCCACTTACCTCTTGCGTCGTGTCTACGTTTTCTCTGTTCGCCTTTGCTTATTAAGTTTTCATTAGCCAACCGGATTTTAATGTTCACATCAGTTGTCCTGCTCTCAGGTGGATAATCGAACAGTTGTTCTAAAATTCTTGGGGGGCATGTTCCTCTTACCAACTCATGAGGTGTATAGCCGGTGGACTCGTGGGTAGTACTGTTTAGCCAAGTTTCTACCTTTCTTACATACAACGGCCACTCGCTGTGTTTAGCGTGACAATAGGCTCTGAAGATCCTGCCTATTTCTCTCATTACACGCTCAGCCTGGTTGGACTGGGGATGATACACAGCTGTATGCTTCGTGAGGATGCCTTCCCATCCTAAGGTCTGGCGCTATCTTCCACTGATGAACTGCGGCCCATGGTCGGATAAAATTACCTTTGGCTTACCCACGTTAATCATATAATCCTTCGTCACCTTTTCACTCAATACCTTACTGGTAGCTCTTTTCATGCTATACAATTTTACATATTTTGAGAAAGTGTCAAGCAATACAAATATATAAACTACTCCGCCTCTACCCTTCGGCAATGGTCCAAACAAATCCACAGCAACTAAATCGAAAGGTCTTTCTACCTTAACATAATTCAACTCATCTTCCACTCTGTAGTTTACCACCTTCGACTTTTGACACAAATCACAACTCCTCAGCAACTGTCTCACTCATCTCTCCATATTCCTGAAAATACATGATTCTTTTAAAACATTCACACACTTTTTAGCCCCAAAATGACCATATCTTATATGACAATCCCAAATAAATCTTCTCTTCCAACCCTTCTGGCACTACTAATCTCCAGTCACGCTCACCCCCTACTACCCTCTTGAACAACAACCCTTTGTAAATTTGAAAATATTGATTGTACTCTGATTCATCCAACTCCGTCTCTAAACTGTTTATTACTTTCCCAGACTTACCATCTGCTCTCTGCATGGTTTTGATATCCTTCAACTCTTCTCCAAAGATTCTGTCTTCTCTGCTAATCTGAAAAGTTTCAATTTCCTTTAAATCCCTACCTGTTTTATTATTCTCGCAATCTACTCTGGAAAGAGTGTCGGGTACCTTATTCTCTGTTCCTTTGATATACTCCCACTCGAAGTTGTACTCCTGCAAAACAAGTACCCACCTGGTTAAACGGCTGTGAGCAAGCTTACAAGTGTTGAGGAATGACAACGCTTTATGATCTGTTCGAATAATTGTTTTGTTGCCTAAGATGTACGTTCTGAATTTGCCGACTGCGAACACAATACTGAGCAATTCTTTCTCCGTTGTGGTATAGTTCTTTTCGGCTGGCAACAATGATCGGCTGGCGAATGCAATAGTTAGATGTTCCCTCTCATCATCCTCCTGATACAGTTCAGCACCTACTGCTACATTGCTGGCGTCTGTCTGCAAATAAAACACTTTATCAAAATCCGGATGGTTCATCATAATCATTTTACTAAATTTTCTTTTTATTTCTTCAAAAGCTCCACGCTCCACGTCTCCCCATTTCCATTGCCTGTTCTTTTGCAATACAGCACTTAACTTTGCTGTGATGTGTGTGTAGTTCCTTTGAAATTTTCTATAAAAGTTGCACAGCCCAAGAAAACTCTGAAGTTGCTTTATGTTCCGCGGTTCAGGGAAGCGCATAATAGATTCGACCTTGTCCGGGTTGGCAGAAATTCCTTCCGAAGTAATTATGAACCCTAGAAAATTAATCTTTGTTTGTAAAAATTTGGACTTGTCCCAATTTACTGTTAATCCTCCCACTTCTAATTTTTCTAACACATACTTTAAATGTTCTAAATGGTCTTCAAAAGCCCGTGACGCTATCAAAATGTCGTCCACATACACTGTGAGAAAATCTAAATCTTTTGGTCTCAAAATTCTATCCAAACATTTAATGAAACTAGCTACGCTGGTATTTAGCCCAAATGGTAGTCGTCTAAACTGATAATTTTTCCCATTAAATAAAAATGCTGTGGATGGCCTACTTACCTCTGCTAATGGTACTTGCCAATATCCGGCCGTCAGATCTAATGTCATGAACCTCACTCCACTAAACTTTTGAAATATTTCGTTAATTGATTCCGGTGATTCCCGGTCTGGTATGATGATCTGGTTTATCTTCCTCACATCTAAACACAGTCTTACTCCTCCATCTTTTTTAATTACCACCACCAATGGATTTGAGTAGTGAGATACTGACCTCTCTATGATTCCACCTTCCATCATCTTGTCCAACTCTTCTTGCACCGCTCGTCGTTTAGAGTAAGGCACTGGATAGCTCCGCTGCATGAATGGTGTGTGTTCCATAATCTGTAACATACATTATAATTTTTTGCCCTTCCTGGAACATTGGCAAACACTCTCTTAAACTGCACTATTACCTGCCATAACGCTATATGTTGGCCACTCCTTATCACCTCACCCCCACTACAGAATTCATCCGCCCTTATCTCCCATACTGCATTATTAATATTACTCATTTCATTATCAACATCTTCAAAATACTCACCCTCTCTACACAAATTTATTTTAGTAACTATGTTATTCTCCACTACTCGTTTTTGTAGTAATTTCACACCAGTTGTTTTAACTTTATTTATCACACTTTCAAAATTAACTTTAACAGACCGATCACCCCCATCTAGCTCTAACACCTTCTCTTTAAAATTTATTACAGCTTTATTTCTTTGTAAAAAATTATTTCCTAAAATGATGTCTAAACTTAGCCCCTTGACTACCAAAAATGTATTATCAAAATTCATATCTCCAATTGAAAAACTTAAATGTATTTGTTTGGTCACACGTTTACTACGTACTCCCGTGACTCCTATTACTGTAACCCCTGCTACGGGTAGAACTGGAATATTCTTTTTAAATTCTTTCAATTCACTTAAAATGTTTTCGGCTATTACAGAAATCTCACTCCCCGTGTCAACAAGTGTTTTAAATTTCCTATTTTCTATTGTTACCTGGATTTCCATGAGTCCAGCTCTCACCTCCATTGTCGTGTTATTTTCCTCCTCCAATAAGTCAGCTATTATATCGGTTTTTATGACATTAGATTGGACATCTCCAAATGGTCGGACCTCATGAGCTTCCCTAAACAGTGATCGGGTCCTAGTTACCACTATTGACTCCAGTTTTCCGACTGTGGTCTGCTGTTACTGGTTGTGGGTACCTCGTGTCCCCTTGTCAGTCCCTGGTTATGGTTTGGTGTTCCTCGGGTACTCGGTGCTCCTCGGGTTGTAGGTACAAACTGTTTGGGGTTGTTACTACTCCTTGGTTCGTTTCTTGGTACCTTACATTTGTAGCAATGTTGCATGTGGGCATGGTTCCCCGTCCTACACCTAGAACAACTCCACTCACCTGGTTGCTGTAAATCAGTACGATACATATGTTTATTATGATTATTATTTCCATTATAATAATTCCTTTGCTGATTAAACTCAGTGTTATTATTATTTATTGTATGTGGTATGGGTCGTCTACCCATTTCACGATCATTAATACTCTGTAGTATATCTAACACTCTTTCTTACTCGTTTAGAATCTCTATTTCTTTGGTCATTAATGTAACCTGCACTTCTCTTGGTAAGTGCTTACTCACGTATCTAACGAATGATTTAAACGGTATTGGTGGCTCTAAGTATTTTGCCTCGTTATATAGTTTTGTCACATATATTGTGATATTATTATTATTAGGGTTATGTCCCATGAAATTGCCCGCTCCCATGATACGGCTTCTTAAAGTTTCTTGTTCTTCTTCCGTCCAATATTTGCCCTTAAAAGCTTTTTCAAAAGTGTCATAACAATCCCATTCTAGTCTATGAGCCTCAGCCCATATTACTGAATTACCTTTGAAACATTTGACTATTTTGGTTAATTTTACTTCCCAACTACTGCTACTGAAATAATTATAATCCCGTGTCTGATTCAAAAAACGCATGGGATGTATCACCCTGTTTTCATGGCTAAAATTTTCTAGTTCTATTTCATTATATAAATCCCTAGTCACTACCACTCTCTCATTAATACTGGAAATATTTTTATGAATTTCCCCCCGTAACTCATTTTTCACACTTGTTAAACTATTGGCAATTAAATCATATTTATCATGCACATCATTATTGTTTTGTATAGCTAAATCATCTATTTCTTTGATCTTATTCTGTAAAATACTTATTCTACTCTTAGTATTTCTTTCATGTTCTGATATTGTATTATCTATAGTTTCAATGTTTTTTGTAATGTCTATAACATTTGATTCAACTTTCTCTAATTGACTTTGTAAAACATTTGTTTTCAATTCTATTTGGTTATTTACTTCATAATTTGTTTTGATTTCTATTTGACTTTCTACATAAGTTAAACATTTCTTTTCTATTTCTTTATTTTGTGACTCTATCTGGTTTTTAACTGTGTCATTAACTGTCTCATAAATTTGATCAATTTTGTTATCCAAATTACTTATTTTAACAGTGAATTTCTCGCTAACTACTTCTATGATCTGTTCTTGGATATTTTCACAACGTGTATGAATTTCATTTATTTGTTTGCTAAAATCAAAACTCTGTCGTTTAATTTCATCTTTCACTTCAACAAATTTGTCATTCAAGTTATTATATTTAACATTAGAATCACTTTGTTGTTCATCGAACTTCTTGTCTAATTTATTAAACTTCTCATCAAATTTATTTAATAGTAACTGCATCATTGCAGCTGTATCATCTGTTTTATTTTCGTCTCGAGTTGAGATGGGTGTTAATGGAACTGGATTTAATTCAGTGGCTCTGGTTTCACTGATCTGACTAATTGGGGTTAATTTAACGTCCATCTCACTCGTAACTGTTTCGTCTACATTACCATCTTCACCAGTATTCATTTTGCTTACTTTATCTCTAACACATATGTTTATAACCTCATAACTTAACCCTACCTTTCGCACGTGTTACGTACTTTCCCAATTATCTCAGGTAAATATTCCGTTTCTCCTGTAGGTGTACTCCACATAAAATTAAGTCTTATGTAGAGTCCCTGTTCGCAAAAGCCATTTGTAATATAACTTTAATTGTGTTTAATTAATCGGTTACATTTAATTCGATGTAATATTAAAATATCGGGCGCCATGTTGCATAATGCATAACAAATATAAAACTTACCTTTAAAGGCCAGAATTCGGTTACACGAACCAGAGTCGAGGAATATATTACCTGAAATAATTCACTCGTGTTTCTATTTGTTACCATTGACATTACCCTTTTATTTATAAAAAGTAATTTACGTACATATTGAAAAGACATATGTGCCAACATGCACGTGATCACTACGCCTCAGGGCGTAGTCTCACTTATCTAGTAAACATATATTCTCCCTTAAATATTTGGATAGACCCTCCAAAATAAACATGTGTTATATAAGAAACATGATAAAAATATATTTATATATATTGGCACAACCCAGCACTTATTAATGATATTTGTATCCACTCTCTCGCTCTCTCCCTCTCATACTCGGGTACTATTTATTTATTATGAGCTCATTGTGATAAAGAATTTATATTTGATTACTTTTGATCATATTAATAAAGATTTTACGTATCCTTTTGAATAAAGATTTTATATAATTAGGTAGCAGCCAATTGTACTTAGCTGTACTAGGATTGAAAATGTCCCATCGTAGATCACACCCTCTCGAATCTGAAATGACTCATCTTAGATCACACGCTCTCGAATCTGTAGCGTCCCATCGTAGATCTCACGTTTTCAAATCTGTAGCGTCCCATCGTAGATCACACGCTTTCAAGTGTATCACCGCACAATTGGTATCAACCCTGGTTATATAATTGCTACATATTTAAACTTTTGGTGGTGTAAAATTTAAATAATTACACTTCGTGAATTCGCCGGCCGGCACGCTTCACTGTCTGGATGAAAATGACCACGTTTCACCACTGTGCATTGCAGAGGTGGGGCAAAAACTACGTCACCAGTCTTTTGTTTATACGGCCAAACCCCGGTTGTTTACAAAAGTATATTAATGCGTCTTGCATTCTTTAGCTGACATAATCATGGGATAGGCCTGTTGACACGTTATTATGACGAACTGTTTTTTGCTACTTTTGTCATTTTCCGCTGACCTCGACACAAATCCTGTTAACTCAATACTGCGTTATTGAAAATTCTCACTAAAACTTTACCACTCTCTTATAGGGGATATGAAATAAAATACAATAATTATGTATTAGAACAATTATTTCGCAAAAATATTATTGTACCAGAATTGTACCGTCACAAGCTGTTATTATAATAGTCAGAGAAAGGGCAAAGCTGAAAAGTACAACACTTACAGAAAAAACTTCTTAATTATAAAAAATAGAAATATTATTTTAAATATAAATGTTAATAAATTAGATTTCTCGAACCAGACTCATGATGCTGTTCTGCCATCACCGCAGAGGATTCTGGGAGTAGTCCAAAATGGCCGCCCCCGTGCTGAATGTATATGAGGCGTCTTCACTGCAGAATTCTTTCAAATAAATGTTGGTTATTGGTGTATTCCTCTTCCAAGCAGTAGTGGTTAATTCCTCTTCATCACAGTGTAATTATTCGGGAGTAGTGGTCAGTTGTTCGGCACGGCAATCAGTGTTCAATGTGTTCTTGTTCCAATGGTTGTTATATTTTACAATGTCCAATTTTGTGTCAATAAAATTTTGAATTCACGTTTATATAGTTCTGTTATCTGGATGACGACTTCAGATCTTCATAAATAGATTAATTTGGTTGACTCCAGGTTAACTCAGTGTTGATTAATCGTATTTTTCAATTTCTTGGCGTTATTTTTTATAGGTTTAGTTATATCCGACAATTATCTTCTCTCTTTTTTAATGAAATCATTTGTCTGATATCATTTCGAAGTGTATGTCTCAACGTGTAACAATCAACTAACTCTCTTTCTTCTCCATACAATAGGTCCTGGCCGATTTAATATTAAATCTACTAAATATCACTATAATATTGATGACTCGGAACACTAAGTTTTTTATAAGTAAAAACGTAAAGTTTTACCTTACAGCCTAAACCGGCTTTCACCTATAGAAGGCTTCATCAGAGGCTGTCGTAGGTAGCGTTGTTCGTCTTGTTGTTGGCGACGAGATAGTTTTTCGAAAGATCGAAGCTGTGTGTGTGTGTGTGGTGAGATGTGTTCGAATAATGCGTGCGATTTGAATTCAAATAATACGATTTGAATGCATAATACGAATGCGAAAGCATAATACAAAAACTAGGAAATGAAAATGATAAAAAAAGAATAAGGTGGGAAGTAGGGAATGTAGTAGATAAAATATTTAAGAAAAGTTTGTATAATTCAAAAAATGAACAAAAAATCAAATCAACTGTAACTAAACTAAAGAATAAAATAAAGAAGAATGATATTGTAGTTACGAAGGCGGACAAAGGAAATACAATGGTACTACTGAGAAAGGACGAATACATAAAGAAAACGGAAGAATTTATAAGGGAAGGACCATACGAGGAAATAAAGTATGATTATACAAGTAAGTACCAGTCAAGGATAAAACAAATGATGAAACAGATAACATTTATAGAAGAAAATAAGAAAAAGTATTTATTGGAAGGTAATCCAACAGCACCAACTTTTAAAAGTCAGGTTAAGATACATAAAGAAGGAAAACCAATTAGACCGATTGTTTCTTTTATTAATGCACCTATTTATAAATTATCAAAGGAAGTTAGCAGAGTACTGAAAGAGAAATATGAATTTGGGACAAAATACAACATAGAGAATAATGTAAAATTGATAGAAAAATTAGAAAATATTAGGATTAATGTAAATACAAAATTGATATCACTGGATGTTAAGGACATGTTTACCAATATCACAGTAAATAAAGTTATTAAGTTAATAAACGATAATAATATGGGAGAATACATGTATAAAAAGCAGTTGATGAAAGTAATTAAAGAATGTGTAAATCAGAACTATTTTAGGTTTAATAACAAGTTTTATATACAGAAAAAAGGTTTACCTATGGGGTCTTCATTATCCCCTATTCTTGCTGAAATATACATGAATGATTTTGAAAAGCAATTAATAACTTCCACTAAGTATAAAGACAATATAAAATTATGGTCTAGATACGTTGATGATGTATTAGTAATTTGGGAAGGAAGCATAGAAGAAGTGCATGAGTTTATAAATGAGGTAAATAATAAGGATAAAAACTTACAGTTTAAAGAAGAGATAGGAGGTAAGAAAATAAATTACTTAGATTTAAAAATAGAAATTAAAGATAATGAGAAACTACAGTTTGGGATATTTAGGAAAGAGTCGTATTCTGATATAATTATACCAAGAGAGTCTTACCACCCATATAGATATAAAATGGCGGCAATCAATTCATTTTGTTACAGAGCTCAGAAGTGTTTAAAAGAGACCGAATCAAAAGATAGGGAGTTAAAAGCGATAAAGGGAATTGTAAGGAATAATAATTATAACACCAACATAGTGGATAAAGTTATGAAAAGGGTTAACATACAAAAAGCTAAAATAGAACCAGAACAAAAGAATTATGCAGGGTCATTGACATACATAGGTTCACATACTAGAAACATTATAAAATGTTTTAATAAATATGGAGTAGATATAGCTATTAAAAAATGTGAAACGGTATTTGATAAGATAAAGAATAAGAATATAGAAAGAATTCCAGTATTACAGAAAAGCGGAATTTATAAATTAAAATGTAAAGACTGCAACAAAGTGTACCTAGGTGAGACAGGACGGAAATTCGTATGCAGGTTGTCTGACCACAAACACGGAGAAGGTAATAGAACAACCAATTCGTTATATGCAAGACATTTCATAGAAGACAACCATAAGTTTGTTAATCCTTTGGAAGAATACGAAATTGTAAAAGTAGTAAATAACACAGTTGAAAGGAAGCTTAGAGAGGAGTTAGAAATATTGAAAGAAAGAGAAAAAGGGTTAGACAATTTAATTAATATTAAAATTAAATTTGATAATGAAGAAATATTTTATAACATGATTAAGAAGTAAATGAGAGAGGACAGATAGATAAGATTAAGAATTATATTGTATAGTACTAATTGGTTGTTTTAAAATAAGGGTGTGTGACTGACCCACGTGTGTGGAGAGGAAGAGGGTAGTTTAAAAGGATGCACACACACGCATACATACACACACACACACACAACACTGAAACACAAGGAATTTGCTAGAAAAATATGTAACTGTACAGATGGTGGGACAGGGTTTAGGGGGTGAGGAAGGGTCATTAATTTATAGCTTGTTGTGTGAGAGCAGGGTTGGGGAGAGGGGTGAAGGGTTTGTTTTTACATATTTCCTGTCTATTTCGATCTGACGATGGGCTGTGAAGCTTGAAAGTGCTAATCGGAATAATTTTTATATAGTGGTGTGCAACAGTGATCATTCTGATTGATAATAAAATAATACATTTATAAGATAGAATAAACACAGTATAATAAACATTCGAACACCTATTTATCAAATCGTAGTACAAGCATTTAATTAGTGCAAGAGCGAGTTATCATCTTTAGGTTACAAATTTTTAATTTGTTGCTCCCCTGAGCAACCCCCCAGCCACACACACTATTGTTTTTTCTGTTGGACTGTGGCGCCCATGTGCTTCCACAAGGAAGGCATAGTTGGAGGAATTTGATATCTCCGTGTTCTTGCTTCCGCGTTGCATTTGAAAGATTTAGACATCAACATATCTTTTGT
The DNA here is from genome assembly GCA_034769895.1 of Magicicada septendecula. Taxonomy (NCBI): domain Eukaryota; kingdom Metazoa; phylum Arthropoda; class Insecta; order Hemiptera; family Cicadidae; genus Magicicada; species Magicicada septendecula. Next base: position 453,431,652 of record CM068368.1, read on the forward strand.
TACATAATTACACACCCTTAATGCGGGTCTACCACCTGGCCTTGCTGTTCCTCCTCGAACAGAGTGGCAGCCGCTGTTCCATAGTTTCCGGGATTTCCCCTAATGTCACCCACCATCAATTTCTAATATAAACCAATTTCAAGCCAGCTATGGTCAAGGTTCTTAATTTATGGCCATAGCTGACCGCTAGCCAAAACCACGATTAGTGCTGGTAAGGCAGTAATCGCCCGAAAAGTCGGGGAAATCATCTCTACTTTCAGGCATGTTATCATCATCATTTAACTGCACGGCACGTCAATTTATCAGTATACAATATAAAATTGTAAAAAAGGGGTGTGCCATGCATTTTACGCCATTTTTGGCCTCCGTTGGAGGTAACACTCTCTGTTACCCCCAACACTTTCCGCTATCCACTGTGGCACATGCCACCACAGCGATAGCACACTAATAACTAAACTAAATCTTTCTACAAATAGCAGTCCCTACACTCCCTAGGTATAGCACTTCTATTAATACCACTCAACCCCCCAAAATTGCCCACATATCTTGTATGATAAACAAGTTTTTATTTTATTTAACACATTTCTTACACAGACACCTTTGCAAGTCCAAACTTTTTGTGTATGACCAAAATAGGAACTACAACAATGGATCACCTTACAAATTTACCTTAAAAGTACAATACATTTTGTTTTCTGAAGGAAAGCAACTTCTTGAAAAGTTAAGTATTTAAGTTACATAAGTCCGGTTGTGTCATTCTGAAATTTTCCAATTTCAATTTCTAGAACAACCTACTGTAGTTCGTGGAAAATATTACATTTTTTTTTTTTAAATATCTTACCTTTCCACGAAACTAGGGGTCCCCCTCCCCATTCAATGATAATGTTAAATTTCTAGTTTACACCAATTTGTGGATTAGGACCATCGTTGATTTCACCCTTTGCGGGCTACTGTCAACCATGGTCTGCCTCCAGAATGCCAAAAACCACTCCAGAATTAAAATACCATAACGTGTGTATAAGTAATGATAAAAAAAATATAATAATAAAATATAAAATGTCTGTCCATGCATGAAAATTTTAATAATCACAAAAATATCTATCATCACTCAGCTAGATAATACTTTTTTAATTGGGTCACATTATAAGTTCCTTTTATTTCTCGAGTTTGCAAATCTACTAAAACATAAGCATTCTCCATTTTCACTTGGCTAACCTCATATGGACCGTCATACAATAGGAAGAATTTTTTAATTTCTTTGTCCAACGCTGATGATTGATCGTGATTTTTTATTAATACTAGTTGTCCTACCTCGTATTGTATGGGTGTTAAATTCCGTTCATGTCTCTGTTTCCGCTGTTCGGCCTTACTGAACAGGCGCTCCCTAGCGATTACCAATTTCCTAACATGTAGTATTTCCGTCCGGGTTGGAAATTTTACTAGCTCTTCTAATATGCGTGACGGCCTTCTCTGAAACATTAACTCACATGGGCTGTAACTAGTGGATTCATGTAAACTATTGTTAATATACCCCTCTATCTTGCACACAAAAGTAGCCCACAAAGAATGTTTTTTTATGGCAAAAGGTTCTAAACATTCTCCCTAACTCTCGCATAACACGTTCACTAGGATTTGACTGTGGATGATACACTGATGTATGTTTAACTAAAATGTTTTCCCAACCTAAAGTTTCCCGCCAGGTGTTGCTGGTGAACTGCGAACCATGATCTGATAATACTATTTTAGGCTTACCTACTTCAATAAGGTATTCATTTACTATCTTCCTAGCCAATACTGATGAGATTGCCTTTTTAATCGGGTACAGTTTTACAAATTTGGTAGAAACGTCTAACACAACAAATAAATAATTCACCCCTCCTCGACCTTTGGGTAAAGGGCCATATAAATCAACGGCAACTAATGCTAAAGGACTGTCTGACATTACATGCTGCATTAAACCCTCCTGTTTACGATTGTTTACTTTAGCTTTCTGACAAATTTCACATGTTTGTAATATTTTACGCACCGTTCTTTCCATATTATTAAATTTACATGACTCTTTTAATATGTCACTACATTTCTTGGGGCCTATATGACCATACCTTAGATGGCAATCTCTCACTACTTCAGGTATTATGACTTTAGGGATACACAACTTCCAATCATCTCCCTGTTCATTTGCCCGATGAAATAAGTGTTTATTAAACAAACTAAAGTGTTTCTCCCACTTATGAGGTACATTGGGTATTTGACTCAAAGCTAATATTATTTTATTAAGTTCGGTGTCTCTCTCTTGTTCTGTGGCTAAGTTACTTATTAATTTTTTCATATCTACTTCTTTTACTATAAATATTTTATATGTATTTGCTATGTCTACTTCGGTATTATTATCAAAATCTGTCCTGGATAGGACATCAGCTACTATATTTTCTTTACCCTTACAATACTCAATTGTTAAGTCATATTCTTGTAATATTAGCATCCACCGCACTAACCTACCATGTGTTAATTTACAGGTCTTTAAAAACGTTAAAGCTTGATGGTCGGATCTTATGATTACCTTATTTCCTAATAAGTACGTTCTGAACTTTCTGCAGGCGAAAACTATTGATAACGCCTCCTTCTCCGTCGTAGTATAGTTCTTTTCACTAGTTAATAGAGATCTACTTGCAAAAGCTACTACTTTGTGGTTACCACTCCCATCTAACTGAAACAACTCTACTCCCAAGGCAATGTCTGACGCGTCTGTGTGTATATAAAAGGGTTCTGAAAAATTAGGATGAGCTAATATAACTGTGTTTAAAAATTTATTTTTTATCAGCTGGAATATATTTTGCTCTTTTAAATTCCACTGCCATCGATTGTCTTTATTTAATAAATGTCCCAATTGTACTGTTAAATATGAATATTTGTCTACAAATTGCCTATAATAATTGCACAAACCTAAGAAACTTTGCAACTGTTTAACATTTTTTGGTATCATTTGTATTATTATAGAAAATTTTGTATTATTTCTACTTTTTTAGGGTCTGTACTGATACCCCTTGCTGAAATTATATGTCCTAAAAAATTGACTTGTTCTTTCAAAAATTCTGACTTCTTAAATTTAACTGTTATGCCATATTCATGCAGTCTACTTAGTACCCTATCTAACCTTTCACAGTGTGTATCAATGTCTGGTGACGTAATTACTATATGGTCTACATAAACGGTTGTGAATTCTAAAATCTCTCTCCCTAGCACATAATCCAGGCAGTTGATAAAAATTGAAACACTTACGTTGAGTCCAAAAGGTAGCCTGCGAAATTGGTAATTCCTACCGTTGTATAGAAAGGCCACATACTGTCGAGACTCCTCTTCCAGCTCTATCTGCCAGTAACCTGCAGTCAAGTCTAAGGTGGTGATGTATTTGGTCCCACTAAAACGTTGCAGAATTTCGCTTACTGGTTCCGGTGATTCTCTGTCTGGAACAATTATTCTGTTTACTTGTCTTGCATCTAAACATAATCTTATCGATAAATCTTTCTTTGTCACCACTACTAAAGGGTTGGAATATGGTAATGTAGATTTTTCTATTATACGTTCCCTCAACATTTTATTTATTTCCTCCTGTACTAAACCCCTCTTGGAGTATGGTACCTGATAGGTTTTAGGTGCAAAGGGTGTTTTTTCTTTAACGACCAATTTACCCTTAAAATTCTTTACTAAACCGGGTTCATCTGAAAAAACTGATTTATTTTTGTTTATTATTAGTACTATTTTTTCTCTGTCTTGGTAGCTAAATTCCCCATCTTGATATAGGATTTTATTCATTCTCTCCTCCCAATTATTTTCATTTTCAAGTAATTCATTACTATTTACTCTCAAGTTACAATAATTTATCATTAAGGGCCTACACTCGTTTATATCATTGTCAGAAATTAACATTCCCTTACTAATTATTCTTAAAGCTTTCATTCCTACAATTTTCTTTTGTATGAATGGTATTTCAATTATATTATTATTATTATTGTTTAATTTCATAGTCTGTGTGTAATAGTTTAACTCTACTCTGAAATTATTTAAAAAATCATTACCTATTATAGCTCCCATATTTAATCCTGGAATAATTAAGAAAGGTACATTTATTGTATTCTCATTTACTTTTAATTGTAGCATTATTTATTTAGTTACTTTTTTACTGCGAACACCCGTTACTCCTATAACACTAATTCCCAGTACTGGTAATTGTGGAATTGTTTCTGTAGTCTGATTTTTTATTTTTTCAAATATTCTATCGTCTATAGCAGTCAGTTCACTCCCTGAATCTACTAGAAAAATGTATTTAGAATTAAACACTTCGGCTTCAAATTCTGCCATCCCAAAAGCACTAGTACTCTCTCCCGCTTCTTCGTCGGATAGATCATTATGTATATTGGTAATTAGTGACCCTATTGTCAGGTGATTACTAGACGGCTGGGGGCTTTCTTTTTCAACCGCCCTGATTAGTTTAACGGTATTGGAGGTGGTGGTTCACTGTAAACCCCCCTACTGTTTTGATTATTATGAGCTGGTGCTTCCACGCCCCGAGTTTCGTTTGGGTTACTAACATATCCCCCTCTCCCTCTATGATTAAAGTTTCCTGACACTCCCCCTCTCCCTCTCTGATTGGTGAAACCTCTCCCTCTCTGATTCCCTCTAAACCCGGTATGTTCAAAAACTCGATTATAATTCTCCACTCTCCCTCGGGCACTCTCCCTTGGACCCTGACACCGGTAACATTGATTCCGCGACCCGTTATAATTACTAGCTCCACAACTAGGGTTTGGACACAACCACACCCCCTCCCCTGATCTACTCACATTACTAATAAAATGGTCTGGTTGTCTTATTTCAGTATTTATTTGATTTGATTCATTTATTCTAAACTGGTGTTTATTATCTTCTTCCTCTTTCATACTCTGGTATGCTTCTAGTATTTTTTCTAATTCTGCAATATTAGCAAAATCCCGGGTTCTGATTGTGGACCGTATGTCCTTAGGTAAATGTTTACTAATGTATCTTATAAAAGATGAAAGAGGCATTGGTGGTTCTAAATATTTAACTTGACTGTATAGTCTTGTCACATACGATGTAATACTCATGTTTTTTATATTAAAATTTCCCCATCCCATTATAGTACTACGTAACCCCTCTTGTTTCTCTTCTGACCAGTACTTATTTCTAAATGCTTGCTCAAACTCATTAAAATCTACCCAGTTATCGTTATGAGCATCCGCCCATATTTTAGCATCCCCTTTAAAGTACTTTAAAATTCTTACTAATTTAATCTCCCAACTTTCTTGGTTATATTTATTAAAGCTTTTTACAGAGTTCAAAAATTGTATGGGGTTCACTCCCCTACTTTCATTACTAAAGTACCCTAATTCTACTTCCACATTCACTCTCTCACTCACATTAGTTAATTTCTGATTAATGGTTACACTCAAGTCTTCTCTGACTTTAATTATTTCACGCTCATGTTCTGCTTGTGTATTTTTTAAACTAGTTACATTAATCTTAATTGCATCAACTTGTTCAAAGTTACTTCTGAATTCGTCATTTATATTTTCTTGTATTTCACTTGCTCGCTTGATTTGTTCACACTCATTAATCATACATTGAACATTACTGTCAATTTTGTCATTTTGCTTTTTAATTTTATCATTAAATTTATTTGTCAATGTGTCAAATTTTTTATTTGTCTCTAGCATTTTCTCTTTCTGTTTTTCGTTAATTATTTTTATATCATTTTTCATTTCGTTTTGTATCTTATTTATATCACTAGTCAGTTCATCTTTCACTCCAACAATAGCCTCATTCATACTTTCCAAACGGCTGTTCATATTTATTCACTTGCTCTCAATTCGCTCCTCACGTTCATGAATTCTTTATTTAAGTCAGTAAGTTTAATATTTAAATTATTATTTTCTGATTTGATTTCAGTTCTTAAATTATTATTTTCTGTTTTCATTTCATTTAAGCTCATATTTACGATATTTATTTCTGATTTGATCTCAGTTTTCATTCCTGACATCATCTCCATCATCAATGCTAATTGGTTAAATATATTTACCCCATTGTCTTGACTACCCCCCGCTACTACAGTTTCGTTTACATCTATTTCAACATTTTCATCAACAATATCATTGGTTGTTACCATATGATCTTGCGTAATATTTAAAATAGATTCTTCTACGCTACTTTTATATAAATCTGCGTCCTTATTTCCCTCTGCCATTTTCGACCAGTTTGTAAACTAATTTAATTTTTTAATTTACAAAGTCACTGTTAGACGGGCGCCATTTAAAACATTACGAGTTAAAAAAAAATTATTAATATTGAAATATTGATTTTTTTTTGTTGTATTACCTACCTTTCGTGAAACTTCCAGGGTCTCGTCTGGTGTACTCATTAGCAGAGAGAAATAGGTAAACGCAATAACCAATACATCTTGATATGTGAAATTAAACCTGTTTTATTATATCTACTTCAACATCTAAAAGGCATCAAACAATTTATTTTATGTATCACTGTAATACTCATTGTATGTGGTTGACTTTACTTACGTTATACAGGAAGCCAAATTTGTTACGCCATTTAACACTAATGCTTATACACTAAACAAACTAACAAAAATTATTAAACTAATTAGACCGCCCAGTCTGCTCATGCACAACTCACATACCTTTTTCAAAACCCCCTTTAATTGATTAATTTAGTTGGAACATTTTAAAATGAAATTACGATGCTGGATTACCAAACGGCGTCACTCCTTCACTGCACTGTACCGCATGTGTTTTAAGGCCGAAATCTTTTACTGTTCCCATTTTTATTTTTCATCCTATTGCCTTCACTGACTCTATCTGTTATTTTATTCACTTTAACTATTGGTGATCACTTTCTACAGAATAATTTTAGGTTTTACATGGACAAGTTTTTTACTTCACGCCCGGCCGGGCTGAGAGTTTTATTCAACTGGGGCTAGCGACACCAACAAAGTCTCCCACCATAAGTTAGGCATAGCGGAACTTACAATGCCTTATGATCGAATCGTCAGTCACTGTTCATTCAACACATGTGTTTTTCGTGTTTTGGACGCCGACTATATTTGGTGAGCACTGGTCGACGTCACAGATGTGGGACGGACTTCGTCAAGACTTCCGTCGTCTATAAAGCACATTGCTGAATCAAATTCGCCCAAGCCATTTTATTTTGCTTCTTGGTGTGGGTCTGCGCTCCTGCTGGAGTGGCGCGTTTGTGCGCAGATGTCACACAGCTTTAAAATTCCAGGAAGTGTATTATCGTCAACAGCACGACATTCCTTTGTATTGTTTCATCACCCAGCTACAGCGTACCGTTTCTTTGTTTGCACAATGCTTTTATTCAAACACGTGGCCATACACACAGATGGAAAATGAATTTAGAATTTAATAAAATAAAACCCCATTTTTGATAAAATAAAAAATACCTTTTATTTGCCCCGTTACAATGATTAATTACATTTTGGTTATTACTTAATTTTATTAAATACTAATTACATATCCAATTTCCTTATTTAATTCTGCGTTATTTAATATCAAACATGATATACTTTATAGTATTTTCTAACTCAAAAAGTCATATTTACAGTATATTTGGATGTAGGCTTTAACTGTACTTCCTGTCACATTAAATGGTTTACAATTTCTGTTAGTATCTAATTAGCATTGAACAAGATCATTGATTGTCTTATTATAGGTTGATTTCTTTAATTCTCTGTAGTTTTATGATTTGGTTAACTAATTTAAATATTATCCTTAATTTAGGCTTTTCCTTGAGATTCCAGTGTTATTACACTTGCATCTTTTCTAATAATATTTTATACATTTCTTCAATACCTTTACAAAGTATTGTTACAGTTATAATACACAGTAATTGATTTACTTTATATAATTTTCATCAATTTAATTAATTTCCTTACCTTATTCATTAATTATAAGGTTGTTGAGATTTACCATTTGGCCTAGATTTTACATGTGTTCACATACAATGTTTATTATTATTACAGCTTGCTAATACCCTTTCTGACATATTATTCTTATAAAATCTTAATTAAAATTCCTTTACTTAATTACATTAACGTTTATTATTGATTAATACTATTAAAACATAACAAATATTTTATAACAAAAAATTATACTCAATCTCAGACATTCAAGCCTTGAGTTCAATGGACTGTTAATATAAACAAAACACATCTGTTTTTTCATCATTTAAATTATTCCTTAAAATTAATTTTCATGCAGTCCTTGCTGTTTTTGTTTTATTTTAGGGACGTACCCTTGATCACTCCACTATTTATTGCATACTTTTATATTATTTTTTGTCATTTTGTCTGGTATTGTATGATAAAGAATTTCACTTTTATGAGATCATCAGGATTCGCTTTTCATTATAAAATTAAATTGCACTGGTACATTTTTACATTTATATCTAGAGCCTTACTTAAACATATTTTACATTTACTCTTATTTTATTGCATTGTACTTTTCTTATTTATTTTCATCTTTTTGGGGGGTTTCTAATTTTATTACATGTGGTTATTTTTCTAACAGTTGTTTTTTTATTATGGATGTTTGTCCATCCTGGGCATTTCCTGACCTGCTCCTATACTACCTGGGTATAATTACTTTATACATTGGCCTATCATCATTTTTCTATAATTTCTTATATATTGCATGGTTGGTTTTAATTTATTTCATCTCTTCGAACTATGATTTCACTTCACTGTGGTCCTTGATTAATTTTTATAGTAGTTTTCCTTGATGTCAATTTATTTTTATTTGATAACTGATTATTTTTTAAATTAGAACAATGTGGATAATCTGTCATGCTACAACATACGTATTTTCTTTGTGTGATTGAACTTTGGTAGACAGCTATAAAGACGAATAATTAAATATGTTTCATTTAATAAAATTCATACATTTAAAAATACATGTAGGGAGCCAAGCAGTGCCATTAGAGGTTGAGTTAAGTGATACATTGTCGTCAGTCCGACTTTTCACATATTTTATTCTTATATTTTATGGTAATAACATACAATAAAAAAAGGAAACATCTACTTACCATAAATTTCTCGGTTTTAGTGCATGGTTTAGGTTCCAATTGAATTTCTTCTCTAGGGTCCAGGGTTTCGTCGCAGCGAGATTTAGAAACAAGAGAGGTATACGAAACAATGATTTGAACAACTTTAGTGTGGACATATACTGGATTTAATATCATACCTTTTCTTAGTTACATATTACAATACAACAAAAATGGTGTCTTACCATCACTAGCTACGTGATTTCTACTCCTCTATCAATACTGAGTACACTAATTTCATTATTTGATTGTATGACTGGTTTATTACCATACCTCTCCAAGAGACTGCAGTTCTCTCGTTATTATTTCTCTTTTATAAATGACAGAAACCAATGCCTCAATTTGCTGATTAATAATTTATGAGTACAAACATATTCTTACGCACACACATACACTCTTTCCCCCATGTTATATGATCGGTACCTTTTGTAAATTTTGGATTTATATTTAGAGCTCATTTTCACCAAAGAATAACAGTTAATTAATTTGCACTTTCCTGATTTATAGTTGCGGTCTCCCTTCTGATGCTCTCCGTTTTGGCCAGGTGTTCGGCGTCTATCATACTCTCGTTTTGTTCCCTTGTTACACTGAATCTAATTACATCTTAGGTAGCAGTTAGCTGTGCTACTTTACTTGTACTGTTAATTACATTTTAGATTGGTAAAAGAACACTTTTTACTGGCGAAACTGTGCCAGCCACAAATTTAGCGTGTAGACATCTTGATGAGTTGCAAAGGACTGGGCAGATGCAAAGCACATATTTTGTGTATGTGTTAGCGCATCCACGTCATTGTCTATTGTTCAAAATTGGCTCACGCCCTGTTGTCATGTCATTGTTTGTTAGGTCATCACTTATTTTAATGACGTCCCGTCTTCTGGACCAATGAGAGTGCCTATTTACGATCTGTTTCCACTTGGATGGCCATTTTGTACGTTCATCTCTGCACGTCGGCTCCTGACCTTGGAATCGTTGTGATCTATTCGAATATGCGTAGTTGTCTCTTCACAAAGGAAATTGTTCTCTCCATGCATGTGTGTGTGTGATACAATAAAATCCGATAATTGGTTACCACTCATACCATAATTCTGACATCGAGATTATTGTACTGTCACAAAACCCCCTCAATGAAAGATTTTATGTCAAAACATAAAAACTTTCATTGACTCATTCACACTTTTCTAAAAGGATTAGGTCAGATATGTCGCCACAACCCCCTTAACATTGATATAAAAGAAATACAATCACTTACCCTTGGTCTGATGATGATGATCGCACCCTCTGACCTTACTGGACTTCTCCGGAGAGATCCCTACACCATAAGGCCATGAGGCACTTAACGCTCCTGTTCTGACACTCCGGCCAGCTCAGGACCGCGGTCACAACACCACAAAACTCTGAAACATGGAATACAAAATTTTACAATAGTGGTCTAATATACTTCCATACCTACAACTGATATGTTTCCTTTTAGATGCATTGGTTTGTGTCTGAGGCATTGGCTTGTTCAATTAATCTCTCCAAAACAACAAGAATTCAAAACTGATTTTTTATCCACACTAAAATCCATCTACTCCCTAAGAGAAAATATATATTCCTACAAATAACACAATACATAAACAATTCTTTGATATTCCCCAAAACACCATCACCTATCTATTACTATAAAGTAATATTCAGGTATAAGGCCATATTCAGTATCGGAAACAATTGGCATGGTGTCTGCCAATTCACCACAGTGATGAAGTAAAGACTATGTATTTTTGCCCAAGAAGGCCCACTAATATAAAATTCATACCAGCATGATCCAACCTGGAAAGCAGCATCAAGTGCTATCTATTTGGCTTGGGAGTACAGGATGCTAAATCCTACTTAATAGGAGGCTTTCTCCCCTTCGATTCATAGCGATGGAACCATGTTTGAAGATCTTCATGGACTCTTATGTGCAGCCAAGGGTAGTAGGCACTCTGAGGACAAGATCTTGGTCTCCTCAAAGAGAGTGTGATGATCAGTGTTGTTGAGTGCATACTCGGCCACTAGAGACTTCTCCGGCTGCCTCAATGACAAAAGCAGCTGTGTTCAACAATGAGGGTGCAGATGCTGGACTTTGTGGTGCCAATGTACACTTCGCCGCACGAGCAAGGCACACTGTACACGCCACCCGACGAGAGCAGATCCCTTGTGTCCTTCACCGGTCTCAGGAACTGTTGTGTCTTCTTGATTGGCTTGTAGGTGGTCCTCATGCCCCACTGATTGAGCAGCCTGCTAACACGGTCTGTCATCCCATGAATGTAGGGCAAGACTGCATAGCCAACAGTCTCCTGCGACATCAACTCAGCCAACCTGGCAGATCTTGCAGCGATTGTTTGAGATCCCACGGCTCCTCATCGAAATAACATGGCTCACTGATTCTTTTTGCCTGGTCGACCAAAGTCTTCAAAACTGCCCTCTTCTGCTCGATGATGATTGGACAGCTTGTGCATTGTCAGTGTGTGTGTTGGCTTCCTGTATACTTTGTGTCCCAGACTCCCATCGGCCCTTCTGAGGATCAGGATGTCAAGAAAATCCAGCTGGTCATCCACTTCTTTCTCCATGGTGAACTGGATCTGCAAGTGAACACTGTTGAGGTACGCCATGAAACATCTGAAGTCTTCTCCCCTGTGGCTCCGGACTACAAAGGTGTCATCTACATACCAGAACCAACTTCTCAGCTTCAGCAACACAGATGAAATTTCTAGCTCCTCAAACTTTTCCATATAGAAGTTGGCCACTGCTGGACTCAAAGGACTACCCATGGTAACATCATCAACCGTCTCGTAGAAGTCACCACTATATTGGAACTAGGTTGTCATGTGGACTTGGCAGAACAATGCAGTCACATCTGCCAGAAACAAGTTGGCAGTGTGGCCGAGGACTTCCTGCGTGGGAACCATGGTGAACAGCAAGATAACATCGAAACTCGCCATCACATCCCCAGGGTTCAACGCCAAGCTGCCAAGCTTCTCAAGAAAGTGCGTAGAGTCCTGCACGTAACACTCTGTTAGCCCAATATATGTCCAGAGCAGCTCGGTCAGGTGTTTCGCCAGGTTGTAACTTGGTAAACCAGTGGGACTGACAATAGGACACAGTGGAACACTGGCTTTGTATGTCTTAGGTAAGCCATACAGTCTCGGGGGAAGTGCAGTGCTCTGAACACCAGAAGCAGCCTTCACATCAGCCACTAGTGAAGATCACTTCACAGACGAAAGCAGCAGCATCAGATAGAAGAAGAATTACAAACTAATCTGTGTGTGTGTGTGTGTGTGTGTGTGTGTGTGTGTGATGGGAAATATATATAATTTAAAATTTATAATATACCTTTATTGTAATCCGTCTTGCGATCTTGTAGTTATTTTGTGACTACATGTTTCGGGAATAAATTTCCATCTTCAGGTGAAGAATTTTTTTACCCTCCTATTATATAGGAATCATTGGCAAAATAATTACACACACACACACACACAAATAAACAACACAACCACAACTGTTACAAATAACATAATTAAACCGTTATAACTACTCAAGCATCGAAAATAGTGCGCACTGCTCGACTGTCAAATTTCAACTGGACTGATTACAAAGTTCGCCATTTATCTTCAATATGATTTAAACGAAAACTGGTCGTTAAGCAAGCATTCTTTATGAATTTTGGATGCTCTGTAAATTTCAAATTACATCAATAACATCAGCATTCCTGTTCACAATGGCTTAATTAATCACTTAATATTATTTACAGGTACTGTCAAGATTCATTATTTTACTTGAGACAATCTGAGCATTATATTGTATGTCTACTATTACTAATGTTGACTTGTTGGCACATGAAGTATTTGTATCTGTGCTTGGGTTAACTGCAGGCCTGTAGCCAGAAAGAATGTCATAAGAGGCAAAATATTTTCGATGATGGGGAAAACATTTTCCTGAGGGGGCAGATGTATATATTTCCATTACATACAGTCTCCAGATCGCATTAAGATTTAATTTAAAATTTATAATATACCTTTATTGTAATCCATCTTGCGATCTTGTAGTTATTTTGTACACTACATGTTTCGGGAATAAATTTCCATCTTCACCCCCACCTGAAGAATTTTTTTACCCTCCTATTATATACGAATCATCGGCGAAAATATTACACATACACTGTAACGTTACCAAATTTAGTAGTTACATAAAGTAAGCAATTATTACGTCAAGTGACGGGAAAGCATGAAAGTATTTCTAGATAAGTAAAATTATGAGAACAAGAAGTGTGTATCTACAGATATATTAGTACAAAGTTCCAACAAAGAAGAAGGAAGTGTAACATAGCAGCATCGTACACAAAATAGAGAAAGAAAATGACCATGAGCCAAAATAAAATGTTAGAAACCAGGGCCAATAGATTCCAACAGTGAGGGGAACCGACAAAGATAATGAATATAATGAAAGTGTAAAAGAAGACAACAGGATTCCAACAGTGAAGGGAACCAACAAAATAACTATATAAAATAAAAAGAAGAGACAACTCAAGAGCAACCACAATGATGGCAGACAAACCAATATATTTACAAATATAAATATTATGGAACAACGACTACTACAATGGAGATATTGAAGAAGAAAAGAAGAAAGGAGGAAGAAGGACAAGGAAACATGACATGAAGAGAGAAGATAATGGATAGACCATACAAGAAATCATCATTCATCAAGCATACTAGAGACAATACTAGTAACCAGAAAAATAGTGATTGTCAACTATGAAGAAACAGTGTTTAACATATTTAAGAAATCACAAACAGTTATAGTGAATAATTAATGTAAGTGTGAGAACCTGTGACCAGTTAACCAATTTTAACCTAATAAACCCCACAGACAATTCAAGTGATAAGGTTTATAGTGGAAGAAAATGTGTTACTTTCATAGTGGAAACATCAAGAATTAAATAGTCAAAAATACACAGACAGTTAGTGTGACTAGTTTAATGAAGATTGTGATCCAAATAGATAATCATAAGACCACCAAGAAATGTAAGATAGAACAGTTATATCATTGTTCATAGAACCTAATAATAAAGACCTTTGTAAATTTCAAAAGAAATGTAACTGAATGCCACGGCAAAACAGAACACAATACAAAGAAAGGCCAGAAAAAATAATAACAAACAAAATAGTTTGTTAAATATCAAACAACAATGTGACAGAAATTAGGTACAAACCATACAAGAAATGTATTATCATTAGTTTAAGAATATTTGTATTATTGTTTAGAAGAAATAGTGTAAACATGTGTATTAATCAACAATTAAACTATTGTAATAGAATACCATACTGAAGTCATGATAGTAGTAGCAAAAGGCTGCATAAGAATATGTTGTACATTGTTACATAACCCCATAGGAAATGCACCTATGAAACAAAAAAATCATACATGTTAGTTAAACCAAACAACCATCAACAATTGTGTCAATCAAAGATTCATTACAAATAATAATGCACCCTAATAAATAATGTATTATATTGAAATACACTGCAAATAAAGCAGATTAAAGAGGATAGCACAAAGCTAGATGAAAGGGAACCCAATATGACAAACTAATTAAGCAAAATACCTTGTTAAAACTTGTACAAAGACCACTAAAAGTATTACCAGTAGTTAGAAAAGCATCTGGTACTACTATGAGGACAGATTATGAGTGTAATAATAATAGTTTTATGATCAAAATATTGTAAACTAGCTGACTATGAATGAATAGCCAGAAGTAAGCAAACCCAATATGACAAACTAATTAAATATTTTTCTTGCCTCCAGAAACGATTAAGACTATAAAATAGGTTAATTACCTTCTGTCAACGTTTCTTAAAATCCTTTTAGGATAACACGAGTTTCGACACCATTTGGTGTCATCATCAGATCGGATATGAATTAGGTCAAAACATTTTGATGTATATACATCTCGTCAGATATTAAAAAATTAAAAACAACACATAACATTACACAAATAATAAATAAACTATATCACAACAAAATAACATTACAACAATGAAATATAAAAACAACGCGGCCGCAAACGAACCTGTACAGGAGGCCCCCACGGTAAGACTAATCAATGCCGGTTTGACCTTGGTTCAATTTTATCGATCTGATATAGCCAATTTCTCGTTCTATATGATCGATTCTATTAAATAAAACATTATTGGTATGTATTGCTTTTTCATTTAGGACACGATTGTGATCCTTCTTTATGGCTTTATAAATCTCGAACCTTTCAAGGGTGTCCAGCTTTAGTGACTTTTTACATTTATGTAGGATATCTAAATTATCATTAATACTCTTTATATTATGGTTATATGAGATCAAATGTTCTGCAAATGTAGATCTTGTTACATTTGACTTGGAGCTTGGGATATGTTCTTTATAGTGTAATTTGAAAGAACGACCTGTTTGTCCTATATAGAACTGTGTGCAATCAGAACAATTAAGTCTATATACACCAGTACCATCAAATATATCGGAGGGTATATTTTTGTTAGTAAATGTAAGTTTTTTCTCAAGTTTATTACTTGCCTTTGAGGCCAAAGTAATATTATGCTTTTTTAATTGGTTTTTTAAAATATGGTATAGATTTTCACCATATTCTATTGCAATGTATTTGTTAACTTTTTCTTTGGATACATCAATATTTAT
The DNA here is from genome assembly GCA_034769895.1 of Magicicada septendecula. Taxonomy (NCBI): domain Eukaryota; kingdom Metazoa; phylum Arthropoda; class Insecta; order Hemiptera; family Cicadidae; genus Magicicada; species Magicicada septendecula. The sequence continues at coordinate 453,447,502 of CM068368.1, forward strand.
TGGTTTATTTTGTTTTTTATTAATTATTCTATTACTATATGACTTTTGTATCCATTGGCTAATGCTATGTGTTTGATAATGTTTAGTTCATTGTTATAATCATCCGTAGATAGGGGCAATGCCAGCAATCTATGAATCATACAGTTGAAAAAAGCCATTTTATGTGAAATAGGGTGATACGATGAGGCGTGAATAGCATGATCTGTGATTGTTGGTAAACCAACAATAACAATCACAATAACAATAACCAACAACCAACAATCACAGATCATGCTATTCACGCCTCATCGTATCACCCTATTTCACATAAAATGGCTTTTTTCAACTGTATGATTCATAGATTGCTGGCATTGCCCCTATCTATGGATGATTATAACAATGAACTAAACATTATCAAACACATAGCATTAGCCAATGGATACAAAAGTCATATAGTAGATAGAGTAATTAATAAAAAACAAAATAAACCAATAAATATTGATGTATCCAAAGAAAAAGTTAACAAATACATTGCAATAGAATATGGTGAAAATCTATACCATATTTTAAAAAACCAATTAAAAAAGCATAATATTACTTTGGCCTCAAAGGCAAGTAATAAACTTGAGAAAAAACTTACATTTACTAACAAAAATATACCCTCCGATATATTTGATGGTACTGGTGTATATAGACTTAATTGTTCTGATTGCACACAGTTCTATATAGGACAAACAGGTCGTTCTTTCAAATTACGCTATAAAGAACATATCCCAAGCTCCAAGTCAAATGTAACAAGATCTACATTTGCAGAACATTTGATCTCATATAACCATAATATAAAGAGTATTAATGATAATTTAGATATCCTACATAAATGTAAAAAGTCACTAAAGCTGGACACCCTTGAAAGGTTCGAGATATATAAAGCCATAAAGAAGGATCACAATCGTGTCCTAAATGAAAAAGCAATACATACTAATAATGTTTTATTTAATAGAATCGATCATATAGAACGAGAAATTGGCTATATCAGATCGATAAAATTGAACCAAGGTCAAACCGGCATTGATTAGTCTTACCGTGGGGGCGTTCCTGTACAGGTTCGTTTGCGGCCGCGTTGTTTTTATATTTCATTGTTGTAATGTTATTTTGTTGTGATATAGTTTATTTATTATTTGTGTAATGTTATGTGTTGTTTTTAATTTTTTAATATCTGACGAGATGTATATACATCAAAATGTTTTGACCTAATTCATATCCGATCTGATGATGACACCAAATGGTGTCGAAACTCGTGTTATCCTAAAAGGATTTTAAGAAACGTTGACAGAAGGTAATTAACCTATTTTATAAACTAATTAAACAAAATACCTTGTTAAAACTTGTACAGAGACCACTAAAAGTATTACCAGTAGTTAGAAAAGCATCTGGTACTACTATGAGAACAGATTATAAGTGTAATGATAATAGTTTTATGATCAAAATATTGTAAACTAGCTGACTATGAATGAATAGCCAGAAGTGAGCAGAGGCAATGTAACCAACTAGTTAAGCAAAATACCTTATTAAAACTTAAACGGAGATTAATGAAAGTGTTACCAGTAGTAAGAAGGACATCTAATACTACTATGAGAACAGACCATAACCATAAGAATAGTAATTTTATAGACAAATTATTAAAAACTAAATGACCATGATGGTGGAATCAGAGTGTAAACAAACACTATGTAGCAAGTTATTTAAGCAAAATGCAACATACAAACTTGTTCAAAAGTAAATAAAAATGTTATCAGTAATCAGAAGGATATCTGATACTACTTTGAGAATAGATGTCAAATATAATAATAACAATTTAGTTATTGATTTATCAAAAAATAACTGACTGCCATGTCATGACCTGATGTAAACAAACCCAATACTAGAAATTGAAGGGTTCTCAGATAGCTAAAAGCTAACAAATATATTAAATGAACTGGGTACTATAGTTGTACACTAGTTGCCTTTACAACATTATATACCTTATGTAGAAAAACCATAAGCAAAGTGACAATTTGAAGAAAAGAGATCAGGAGGTAGTTAAATAAGACTACTAGTATATGAAACACAACCTTGTGCATATACTAAAATATAAACCCATGTAAATAAACATTTATATTATTATTAGAGTACAAAACCAATGTTATTAGATAAGGAATAATAGTATTAAGGGCGATTCTGAATAATCGAATATGGACGCTATAGACGCCATGATCAAACATTGTGTGAGTAATGATTATTCCCAAATTTTTGTATTAAACAACTGAGAAATAGACTCAAATCGTTTAATCAGAAGTGTTTTTGTGTAATTATTTAAGTTTTGGTATAATAAACTTATTAATTATAAGATTCACCATAAAATTTTGTGAAATCGTTATAGTGAATTAATAATGGACGGATTATAATCTTGTTTGGACTTTATTTAAAGCTCAGGATGTCCGCGATTTATTGACACCAACCATTCAACGATTAGACAAATAATAAGAAAGTTATAACGATTATAAACTTTTTAATTATTTTGTGCACCAGTGCTTACGTAATTTTAATCTCAAACCCATCTACAAATTTGGTAATACATTAAAAGTTTTGCGAAATTAAGGTACTTTGGGTCAGAGAGTTCAAAGAATTCAACCAATCAAATGAATGAAAACCGGCAGACGAGCCAGAGACGCTCCGGAGGAGCGTGACAGTCATCTTTCAATCATCAACGAGACAACACGTATAATTCGACGGACCAAATCGATGAAGAAGTTTATTTTGAATTGTGCGCGACACGCATACATTAGTAATACTACACACGCCTAACCTAAAGATAACACAGAATTAACGTGTGTACAGTGCGGAGTGAATATATTAACAAAATACGACCAGTGTATAATATCGGTCGTATTTTCGAGTGTTGTGTTGAAAATAAACCAGGGAGTACAATATTTTTCATTAATTAACAATAAAACAGAAATAATCATTTCTGTAAAAAACAATTGGTTGGATACTACGCTAATCAATAGTAGCGAAGTATAATAATGCTGATGAAATTTATCAGAATTGACGAAAGAATTATTTCACAATTTTTAACTTGATAAATAAATATTTTTAATATTTTTTCACAATTAAAAGAGTCAAGACTAATGTACTTATTACAAAATACGAGTGCCGCAAATAGACGCCAATTGACTCATGCAGTCTTTGACTTGATTCAATGTAAATAAATATTTTTAATTTTCTGCGAAAGAATATTCTATTCTACTGATAGTTATGCATCAGAAATATTATAAATAATATATATATATGTTTAGATTAATAAGAAATCAATGAATAATATAATTAACCCTAATAACTATTCACGTTATTAGATAACCTAAAAATAATAACCACAATTTGTCACCTTTTTGTCATAAGTCTGTTCTCAAATAATACAAACCAGATGAAAGATACCACAAGAGTTTTTTTTATTATAACTTTTTCTCTTGTGAATAAATAATTTCTATAGTTAACTATTAAATAATAATAGTACATTTCAGCAGTGCAAATCAACGCACTCGTTTATCAAAGTAACGACTGGGTACTAATTCCCGCGTACGATAATACCATAGTTATCGATTATATGGTACCAATTTTCAATTTTAATATTTGTTTGTTTGTTTTCTATTAATTGTTTATTAAATATTGTTATAAAACACCACATCTTGTATCTGGCATCATGTCACTTAAAAGATCACACGAACTTGGTAATTTAACTATGTAAGAGGACCTAACTTCTCAAAATAAAAATCATTGTATTAACCGACAGTGTTACCAGCCTTGAGGTTAAGAAGAGTTTCATTTTAAAATTGTTCATAATTATTTTCCTGTAAAATTATTAGTGACTGATTGTTAAATTTTAAAGATTTACTAGCATTCCAAACTGTTAATAAACCTCAATATTTTGTTACCAGTGGAAAAAAAATATATATATGCCTTCCTATAAGAATTGATTAATTCTGAATCACTATACTTATTTTTCATTGAAGAATTCATCAATTGTTGTATGTTTCCTTGTCGATTCATATGCTTTTTATATATATCCCTTCACTTTCTTCTATTTGAATCATAATTATTTTTCTTCTATGTAATTATCTCCCTTGTTTATTTAGTTCCCTAATTCCCTAACATAAGCTTAGCTGGGGCAGTTCAGAGCGGCTCACTTTGGCATACAACTCCACTGGCCATACTAACTTCAATAATTACGGAGGCACATCATCTCCATCAATAATAATAAATGATTGCTGGCATTATTCATCAGTCAATTCATCTCAGATAATCAAAAAATATAAAATGGTCGTTCTTCCGACAAATAATAAATATTCTTGGGATTATCTCACGCATCTGCGGTTTATACATTGTTATACTCTCTTTTTCTTGATTCAACTCAACTAAATTCTTCACATATTACAGGGATATTTTGTTTTACATTTCATCACTGGTATACTCTCATGATCATCTTCGTTAATATATTACTTTTTATTCTTCTTCATCATCGATTAATCTCTTCTCTTTGTATCACATTAAACGTCATCTCATAATATTCTTCTTCATTTCGGGGTTCACTTCTTTAGATATAATTCATGAATATATTTTCTCATGGTTTCAGTTGATATATAGTCCATATTGTATAGGCTTTCTTCTAGTAAAAGACACTAGAAAACAATGTGGTTGTGTGTGGTTTCTTGTCTACATTAATGATACTTATTTGGTTTTGTTCCTCCAACTTCTTATTTTCTCCTTCTTTTTTCCATTGGTAGTACGGGTATGATGGTAACTGTACTTGTTGACGTGGCTCTTGGAAATTTGGTGTGCCAAAGATGTAGGTTGTCGTTCTCGTATAGTACTTCTCCTTCATTTTTGTAGTACGGGTATGATGTTAATTTTACTGTTGACTTGGCTCTTGGAATTTGTTGTGCCAGGGATGGAATGTGTCGATCTCGTATAGTACTTTTTTTTTCATTGGTAGTACGGGTAGGATGGTGATTTTACTGTTGACGTGGCTCTTGAAATTTGTTGTGCCAGGGATGGAATGTGTCAGTCTCGTATATTATATTTCTTTTCTTGCATTGGTAGTACTACTATTATTTGTAAATACAATTTTCTTGATCCTTTACATAACTTCTTTGGGAACATATTTTTCACATTACAAAATTACAATATAGTCAATGTTCATTTTATAGTTATATAGTCACTTTACATTTAATATAAACACATAATAATCTTCATAGCAATATTTCATCCTTTCTTCATTGGTCAACATTTATTTTCATAATTATATTTTCACCTTTTATTTATTAATAAACAATAATCTTCATCGCCACATTTCACTTTTTATCTTTATATAGTTAATAGTTATATGCACAAGTATATTTTCATCTTTCACTTAATATCCATAACAAATAATTTTCATCGCCATATTTCACTTTTTATTTTTATATTTAATCCTCGATATACCGTTTCATTGAAGCTTGGTTGTATGTGCCCTTTATCTTCTTAGTTATTGGGTCTTGTAACTCATAAGTATTATTGAGGTTGTTTTTGGTTACAGTATATGGGCCTGTGAATAGCAGTAGCAGTTTTTTCGCAATACCTTCAACTGTACTTGGGAGTTCTCTGTTTTTTAGGAGTACTCTGTCTCCCACTTCATACTTTATAACTTTAGGTTGCAATTTCTTGTATTTGAGCCTAAGTTTGTCAGCTCGTTCAACTGCGTTATTATAAAATTTTGTTTTATTGAATTTGAATTCATTTTCTATTGGAAAGTTTATGATTTCTGTAATTTTCCGGGGTGGTCTTCACTCTTACATAGCCATATAAGGTGTCTCATCTGTTGATTGATGATAGGCTAGGTTCAGGAAGTCTTCAGCCGGGGATAGATATTCCTCCCATTTCCTCTGCTGGCTGTGACAGTAGGTTCTTAATATCCTTCCTACTTCTCTCAACACTCTCTCAGCAGGGTTGCTGTTGGGGTGATATACAGACATTTTGTAAGTCTTTATGCCCTGATGGATTAGAGTTTCCCGCCACTTTCGTCCTCGGAACTGTGTTCCATGGTCTGTAATTATTGATAGCGGTTTTCCCACTTCGGGTATATACTTGGATATCACAATGTCCAGTATTTTGTTCGTTGTAGCTCAATTTATTGGGTAAAGTTTGGTGAATTTTGTGTAGTGGTCGAATATGATTACTACATATTTGTATTGATGCCTTCCACCACTTCGTGGAAATAGTCCACAAATATCTAAAAATATTTTTTCCAACTTTGCTGTCGATGTTATGGGTATCATCACCCCTTCTCGTTTTTCATTACTACACTTAGCCAACTGGCATACATGACAATTTTGAATATACCTTCTAACTATTCGGTTCATGTCTTTAAAGTGTACATGTTCTTGTAGTGCTCTTACTACTTTGACTGCGCCCATGTGACCGTAGCGCACATGGTAATCGATTGTTAATTCTTTTTCAATGGTCTTTGGTATAACGACCTTCCATTGTTCACTATCTTTATTAGTTTTAGTGAATAGTAATCGGTTGTGAGTACAGTAATAGGGTGCTATTTTTTCATCACCGTTTGCCAATCTTTGAATGATTTGTGAGATTTTGGTATCCTTGTTCTGATGAGTGTTTATGTCTGATAGGATGTTGGTTAATTCAGATTTGTTCTTTAGTATGTGGTAGACTTTGGCGATGGTTTCTTTTTCTCCCTCGAATGTCTGGGCTATGATGTTCACTCGGGACAACACGTCTGCAGCTATGTTGCTCTTCCCTGGTATGTATTCCCATTGGATGTTATATTCCTGGAGTGTCAGTGTCCACCTTGTTAATCTACCATGTTTCAGTCTGCAATTCTTGAGAAAAGATATGGACTTGTGGTCTGTTCTCACCGTAATAGGATATCCTAATATGAAGGTTCTGAATTTCTCACAGGCAAACACTATACTCAGTAACTCTTTCTCTGTTATGTGGTAGTTTCGCTCACATTTATTTAGAGTCCTACTTGCGAAACTAATTACTTGGTGATTACCTTCTTGGTCCTCCTGGTATAACACTGAACCAAGGCTAAGATCACTAGCATCACAGTTCATAAAAAATTGTCTTTCAAAATTAGGATGGTGTAGTATGACTGTATCGAGAAACTTTTTCTTTATTAAATCAAAGGTAGTGTCTTGGTCAGACCCCCACTTCCACTTTTCCTTTGAGGATAATTGTGATGAAAATCGAGCCGTTAATTCAGAATAGTTGCTCTGGAATTTTCTGTAATAATTACAAATTCCGAGGAACGATTGCAACTGTTTTTTATTTTTCGGTATTGGGAAACGCTGGATTGCTTCCATCTTTTCTTGGGATGGTGTGATTCCAAACTCTGATAAGTTGAACCCCAAAAATTGTACTTCCTTGGCTATCAACTTTGATTTGTCCAGTTTGAGCGTGATATTGTTGTCTTCTAATTTCTTTAACACTTGTGCCACCCGGTTACAGTGTTCTTCCCAATTATCTGATGCTATTAATAGGTCATCGACATACACTGTCGTAAATTGTAAAGTATTATGGCCTAATATTTCATCCATGCATTTAACAAAAATGGCCACAGAGTTCACAAGGCCAAAGGGTAACCTTTTAAAATGATAATTACGGCCTTCGAAGATGAATGCTGTGAACTTCCTGCTATTGGGGTGTAACTCAACCTGCCAATAACCGCAGACAGTATCCCATATACTGTATACCTGGTGCCATAAAATCTCTTTAATATCTCGTCGATTTCGCCAGGCGACGTCCTGTCATTAATTATGGACTTATTAATTTCCCGTTGTAACTTTTAATCTTGAATAATATTTATATTTTATTCAAATTCAATCTCCCACTTACCTTTTGTTTATAATCTGGCCGGATCGTGTAGTGGAGGTAAACCCATTTCGTTCGACGAACTCTGACAGCACATAAAACGAACTAAGGTTTTGAAAGAAACTAACTCTCAAATTTTTGGAAGAGAAATTATTTTGTTTGTTTATTAATCAGAAATATTGAATCTATCAGTTTTCCATTTATAAAATTTCCAATTTCATATTTATAGGTTTACATGGTTTTTAAAAATTGTGTAACTCCTACAGCTTACGTACTATGCTTAACTTCTATTACTTACTTACTTTAAAATAGCCCAGCCTGCTCATTCAATACTCACATTCTTAACACCCCGTATTAATACCAAAACCCCTCAATTTTATGTAAAATCAATGACAAGTCTTTAATACGTAACATTACGTATGTGGCGTCGTACTACCCGACCGCGTGTTGCGTTTACCACAGTCTTCCATATTCCGGATTTTTATACACTGGTAGCATTTAATCAAGTTCAATAATTATTCATCGTCACTGGATGCACTGTAATCTGTGTTTCGGAGACTCACAGAATTATTTTGTCGGCCGACTTATGAAAAAATATGAAACTTTGCCCGGGCACAAAACTGATAGCAGCCACGCGTGGCGTGGGTGGTCGACTGCTCCGTCACCGAGAACGTAACAGGTACAGCTTGCTTTCTTTGGAGGGAAGCTGTTGTTCACTGCCGCCCGCTTTGCGTCGTCGTTCATTGCTCATTTGCTGTTGGGTAACCATTTTATATATGGAATGGAGCTGATATATGTGTGTGACCAGAGGCCGATATTGGACTTGGCTCTGCTGATGTCACCAACAGTAGGCGGAGTTTAATGCTGTTTCCGGTATTGAGCTGATAGCTGCGACAAACGGTTTGCTACATCGCCATGTTTCACAGCGTGGGTCGTGTTTTCCAAGCGTCACTCCGGCGCGCCGCCCATCAATGTTGCATACGGGCGTGATCACACACACGCAAAGTTCTGCAAAAAATTGGGGTGGTAAATTCTTCGCCGCATTACTCAACAACAACCTGCGTCTTACTGCTTTGTTTCACTGTTTCTCAACACGGTTCTGGTATACTGACAAATACGTTGCACAATAATACAGTTTTACAATATTTTATACAGGCCCGCCCGAAAACGAAATAAGTAAAAATATATATATACCCCATACGGTTAAAAATAAAAAATACCCAAAAATGACCCGCTACAATACCCCCTCGATGAGAATTCTGCTGTTCACAACAGAAGAAATCTCATCGACAACCCCGAAGAGGACCGGTGAGGAACTGGTGCCAACAACCCCCTGGTTCTTAGTTTGCATGGGTACACGACCCCCCTGGTTCAGCGACTATGGACTCATCTGAACGAGATCACTGGACTTCTCCGTAAGAGATCCCAACACCGAGAAATCGAACAGACTCGCACCACAGCGCACCTCGCCTTTTAACATGCTACCCCCCAAAAATCCTCAATCCCTGGCTCAGACTACGCCAGATCCTCAACCGATATGGATCCCCTTTTTATGCAAGCTGGGCTGTTTTTAGCAGATACTGGGCTCACACACACTCACATTTCATGTTGACATACACATAGTACAATAAAAAAATTTCTTTTAAAATTTATTATAAATTCAAAAAATTCAAAATTCAAAAAAAAAAATCTTTTCTCAAAAAATTCTCTTCCTGGTTTTTCTAATTTTTGTTTCAAATGACAACCTAGACATTTCTACTAATATAAACACATCCTTACTCTAACATGAGAACCACTTATAGTCTACCAATATAATGCAATACAATAAAAGAAACATGGTTAATGCACACATAATAAAAGAATCATTATCTAAAATATTCATTCGCTGGCAGGCGAAAAAGCATTTTTTTTTTTTTCAAAAAAAAATTAAAATTTCCAAAAAAAATTTTAAAATTCAAAAAAAAATTTAAATTTATTTAAATGTTTCCCTCATATTTAAAATTATTTAAATTGGTTGGAATCAATTAACTAAACAAATCAAAATTGACTTCCTACTATACAAACTTAGTAGGTGTATGACCTCATCAGCTGATCGAAACTAGGTCAAGTCCAAAACCCTTGACCTACATATGTTATGTATGCTTTCTGAAAATACACTGAACATCTGTAATACCCTACCTTGAAATACAAACATAGTAACATAAAATATTTAAAATTACAAAATATTAATATAAATGATCATCAGCTTGATATTTAATTTATTTAAAACAAACAATTCTTAATTTTACATTATTTTCAATTCTACCAAAAGTTTGTCACTGGCTTTGAAAAAAATAAACAATTGTATATTCTTTATTATAAATTACTCTCTTTATATTCAACAATCTTACTTTAATCTACTGTGGGTGATGTGCATTATATATTCTCATTGACCGTATTAGATCTGTATACATATATGAACTTTCGCCCCTTTGACTCTAATATTAATCAACTTCAATTATCATGACACCCATCTCTACCAAAACATCTATCCCAATACTCCAAACCCAACTTACCATTTAACACAAATCGCCACCTTCTCTACATATAAAAAAAATATACTCTATCCCTTTGTACATAGGATACGTGTTTCCCCTACTCAAAAACTCAATTCCCTTATTTGGCCCCTGGATTTTACCTAAGGCGGCCCCTACTTACTAAAATCGATACCAATTCCCGTCCCAACATATTTTGCTGTGAACTCTTACATGACACTACCCCCTAATACAAAATTGCCATCCCCAAAAATCTCAATCTCATTGCCTCACTACAAATACAACAAAATAATATTATTAATCATAAACATAAATATATATCACTCAAAATCTACAATTATTCTCCACAACTGCTGTGTCAACATTAATACTTCTCCAACTTCTATTACTTCAAAACAATCATATTCATCTCTACTATATAAAATTCAACTTTGAATTCAATTAGGACAGATCTATATGCCCCACAAAATATTTATCACCCAAAAAACTATCTTTTATTATCTTGCATAAATTGTTACTTTATTTCTCATATTCTTTTTATCATTACTTCACAACGTCTGTAATACATCAAACATTACATTGAGCATCAATTACTTAAAACATTTATAACTAATATACCAGTGACGTATTATTGCTGATCAGCTGATACCTAACATAATGAAAATACCATGAATACCTTTCAAAATTATACAATTACATGTAATACATTATCAACACTTACTTCTATTATGTTGATTGCCTGCCAGGCGTCTAATTATTGGCTTAGAAAAAAAATACCCACATAATGAAAATACATTTTATCAACAACTATATCTAACACACAACAATAAAATGATACCTTTAAAATCATATTATGAACACCTTATATTAAGAGTCTGAGCATATAATTATGTGGACAGAGCACAAGCATTTTTGATTGGATTAAACCTTGAATAAGCAAAAACTTTTATGTCATAAAATTTTAAATTCGTGACTCCTTTGCGTCACCTCCCAGCCACACACACTATTTCAGATTATGGTGGACTGTGGCGCCCATTCGCTTCCACAGAGACTGTATATTTTGAAGCAGGTGTTTTACCTCTCCGTGTCTCTGCTTCCGCTATTAAGTTTTAAAGTAGTGAACATCATCATGTTCTTGTTATAAAATCATACACCCTTAAGACGGTTCTGCCACCGGTCTTGCTACCCCAAATCGGGCAGAGTGGCAGCCGCTGTTCCATAGTACCGGAGATTTCCTCTAATGTCACCCCCCAATGAATTTCAAATATATACCAATTTCAAGTCAGCTATGGTCAAGGGACTTGGTATGACCATAGCTGGCCGCTAGCCAAAACCACGGTTAGTGCTGGTAAGACAGTAACTGCCCGAAAAGTCGAGGAAATCTAAACTTTCATTTCACTGCCTGTTATACATCAATATTATTATGTGCGACACGTTATTTAGTATTGTGTAAAAATTTTTTTATTTTACACGGATAAGGTGTGCCGCACATTTATTGCCAGTTTGGCCTCCGATGGAGGTAACACTCACTGTTACCCCCAACCCATTTCGCTATCTAAGAGAGCACAGGCCACCCCCTCAATAGCCACTTAATAACTAATTACAATTGACAACTAATTAAAATTTTTAAATACATTATCATATAATATTTGCATCAACAATCATTTAACTCATTCATAACCTTTTACCGTTTAACTTTCTTGAAATTTTCAAAATTTATTATTAATAATCATTATATATCATTTTTCATTTATTATTAAAATTTTTTAATTATCATTTTTCTTGAACACAATGATTGCACAAAAATCTCACTATTGCATTAACACCTCAATCACACCTATAAACATTTTTATTATACATGATTATCAAATTTTCTCTACTTACAATCCATTTAACATGATATGCGCACAAAACATAATGACCACCATCTCTGAAACATTCACACAAATTAGTTTAAATTAAACAATTTATCATTCATTTCAAAATTTCCATCTCGTAAAATGAATTAAATTCATAAAAAATTAATTAATTAACATTTAAATAAGCAATCAAAATATTTAATCATCTCAAATTGTTTTAATTAAATTAATTGCCAAAAACATAAATTATATAGTTATCGAAACCATTACCATTAGTCAATTACTGTTTTCACTATTAATTCTGGTATTTCTTTAAATTGCAAAATATTGATATTATTATTATCACAACATTTTCTAATACATATACACATTATTTACCTAACGTTTCATAATACACACAAATGAATTCACTATTATTTACAAACTCTTGCTATTAATTGTTCAGTTTTTTCCGCACTTCATTGTCCCATTCTGCCATGTCACAAAACCATAAAACAAAATATTTATACTGTCTTTTATTGTTTTAATAGTTTAACCTCCATCGTTCCAAATCAACCTTGGTTCTACATAACATCGTTCAATTTTATCAGCACACAAATGACTGTTTTGTGTGTTGTAACCAGAAAAACTAACTTCAATCAACTTATTCAAATACTCGTTAAACCAGTCTACATTAGGTATTTTTGTTAAGTCTCCGTCATTAAATTCATTAACTATTTGGTTAATCATTTTTATTAAATCATTGTAGTCGTTATCATTCACATATATTTCTAAACTTTCCTTCCATTCTTCATATTTTCTATTTAAGTTATATAATTCTGTGACTTTATTAACACACAATTCTCTGTTTACATCTCTCTCTTCATAACCCCAAATCACACTCTCAAAAGTATTACAGACAGAGGGTATAAATTCAATTAAATCTTTCCTGACTTCTCCAGGGAAAACAAAAAACTTCAAAAAACAATTATTTGTAGCACTCTTGTCTACACAATATATACGTGAAGGTCTTCCTTCACCCCCCATTCTACCTCGTAAACAATTTACCCCCTGTTTCATACCTGTAATATAGCTCTCTCTCCACTCTCTCTCTAACTCATTAACACACATTAACATTTCATAATCACATTCTACAACTTCATTAGTACTCTCAGATACCAATTTTTCGACTACATTATTATTCTCGTTATTATCAACATCATTATTATTTATTAATTCATTATCTAATACAGCATTGTCATTACAACTTTCGTTTATATTATTCTTACTCTGTTCTACTTTATTCGAACTATTTCTTGTCATTTCATTGGCATTTTCAAGACATACATTCTTGTCTTGTATATTATTTATCAACTCGTCAAATTTTATATTTATATTTTGCTGAAACTGAATATTCTGTTCTTTAATTTCATTAAAAATAATATCATTTTTAATATTCTGCTGTTCGCATTTTATTTTCTGTTCTTTGAATTCGTTACTTAAAATCTCAAGTTTCTCGTCATTTCTATCAAAACGTTTATTTATTACATTGAAATTACTATTCATTCTCTCGAATTGGCTGAGCATAACACTCATCATATTTGTTTCCTCTGATTGTTTATTTATCTTAGTTGAAACTGGTGTCAACTGAATCCCCGAGTCAACATCTGTTTCATTTACTTGTGGTTGAGTCGCAAACGGAGTGGAATGAACTATTACATTACTGCCGACAGCTGTTTCTGTAACAGTACCCGTCTCCCCCCTCAACATACCATTTCCTCCAGCGATTGCGACTCAAGGCCACTTTCATTCATAATTGAATTTATTATACTGCTCTTCTCTGTGTTTTCAGACATTTTTATTTAATCTATTTTGTCTTACGTAACAACTACCAATGATTAGTCTTTTTTCGAAACTGATTTTACAACATCAATTTACTTTCGCAACCGTATTCCGTTCAATGTACTGTCACATGTAGGCCGTTGTAATAACTTTTTTGTTATATTACATCCTGGTCACGCGGTACCAATTGTAACTCTTACAATTGAATAATATTTATATTTTATTCAAATTCAATCTCCCACTTACCTTTTGTTTATAATCTGGCCGGATCGTGTAGTGGAGGTAAACCCATTTCGTTCGACGAACTCTGACAGCACAATAAACGAACTAAGGTTTTGAAAGAAACTAACTCTCAAATTTTTGGAAGAGAAATTATTTTTTTTGTTTATTAATCAGAAATATTGAATCTATCAGTTTTCCATTTATAAAATTTCCAATTTCATATTTATAGGTTTACATGGTTTTTAAAAATTGTGTAACTCCTACAGCTTACGTACTATGCTTAACTTCTATTACTTACTTACTTTAAAATAGCCCAGCCTGCTCATTCAATACTCACATTCTTAACACCCCGTATTAATACCAAAACCCCTCAATTTTATGTAAAATCAATGACAAGTCTTTAATACGTAACATTACGTATGTGGCGTCGTACTACCCGACCGCGTGTTGTGTTTACCACAGTCTTCCATATTCCGGATTTTTATACACTGGTAGCATTTAATCAAGTTCAATAATTATTCATCGTCACTGGATGCACTGTAATCTGTGTTTCGGAGACTCACAGAATTATTTTGTCGGCCGACTTATGAAAAAATATGAAACTTTGCCCGGGCACAAAACTGATAGCAGCCACGCGTGGCGTGGGTGGTCGACTGCTCCGTCACCGAGAACGTAACAGGTACAGCTTGCTTTCTTTGGAGGGAAGCTGTTGTTCACTGCCGCCCGCTTTGCGTCGTCGTTCATTGCTCATTTGCTGTTGGGTAACCATTTTATATATGGAATGGAGCTGATATATGTGTGTGACCAGAGGCCGATATTGGACTTGGCTCTGCTGATGTCACCAACAGTAGGCGGAGTTTAATGCTGTTTCCGGTATTGAGCTGATAGCTGCGACAAACGGTTTGCTACATCGCCATGTTTCACAGCGTGGGTTGTGTTTTCCAAGCGTCACTCCGGCGCGCCGCCCATCAATGTTGCATACGGGCGTGATCACACACACGCAAAGTTCTGCGAAAAATTGGGGTGGTAAATTCTTCGCCGCATTACTCAACAACAACCTGCGTCTTACTGCTTTGTTTCACTGTTTCTCAACACGGTTCTGGTATACTGACAAATACGTTGCACAATAATACAGTTTTACAATATTTTATACAGGCCCGCCCGAAAACGAAATAAGTAAAAATATATATATACCCCATACGGTTAAAAATAAAAAATACCCAAAAATGACCCGCTACACCGTGCATCCAAGCAAATCCTCACTGCGCCATTTTTCTTGGGTACAGCTACAATGGGATTAGTGTACGGGGAATTGCTAACTTCAATGATATCGTTCTCAATCAATCTTTGTATTTCTTCACGAACGGCTTCCTTAAGTGAAAAAGCGATTGGATAGGACTTTCTCTTGAATTCAGTTTGGTCCTTAAATTTTAGTTCACATTGAAAATTTTTTATCTTGCCAGGTGTATCGGAGAATACATGACGGTACCGATAGTAGATTTGTATTAGTTTGTCACGCTGTTCATAAGTCAACTCATGGTTAATGTTGTTTGTCTGGAATTCTCTAATTTCGTTAATCTTTTCTACCCATAATACTTCTTCTGGATTGCTGCGAATTTCTTGGTTGCTAGACATGTTCTTATGTTCATGGCCTTCCCGTATATAATATATGACATGTTCTGGGGGTGCCTTCCTATGTTCTATAAGATTTGCAGTCCATTCAATTTCATCGGCCTTCAGTAACACAGTATCTTTGTCCATATTGATTATGGCTGTATACTTCCGCAGTATGTCGCATCCGATAAGTAATGTGAATGGCAGTCCACTAGCTATGAGGAACACCATTGGAATTGTTTTTCCATTACTCGATACTTCCAGCTGTACTTGGTGGCGAATAGTTTTATTTTGTCGCCCAGTGGCTCCAATAAGTATTATATTATTGATGGGTAGGGTTGGTATGGTAGTCTGATTTTCTGATTGTATCCGGTTCAATTCCAATCTGTCGATTAACGAGACATTAGCTCCTGTATCTACCATTGCGGTGGTACTTATTCCGTTGACTCTTACAGATATATATGCGATTTCACTGTTAGTTGTGTCTCCGATACCGTCTTCTTTTTCCTCCATTAGGTCCTGCCTAATGTTCTTAAGATAATTATTGTGGTACATTTTATTATAAGCCAATTTTGTTGCCAAAATGTTAGACCCAATAGTCCGGTTCAGTGAGGGTGTGGTTAATCTTTTCACTGCTGGTTCCCATTTAAAGGCAGGTCACCGTTTGTGTGCCTGTCTTGCGAAGTAGATGCTATGGGTTCATGGGCTCCTTGCCCGTGTCCGTTGTGATAGGTCTCAGTTGTTTGTGTGACTGGTCTGTTGCCTTCACTACTGTCGCTCCTGTTTGACCTATAACCCGACTCTCGGTCTTCTCGGTCGCTGTGGCTGGAGTTACTATTGTGATTCGGAAAACTTCTCCGTCCTTGGTAGTAATTCCGTCTATTTCCACCTCTGCTTGCGTGGGCGTAGTTCACTCTCCGGAACTGATTATTGTTGTGGTTCCCATTGCCATGTCGCTCTTGATTGTTTGGGGATTGGTTGTTGTAGGGTCTATAATAGTTATTGCCCCTCTGGTAATGTCCGTCCCGTTGGTATCCACTTGGTCGGGGGTTGTTAAAATTTCCTCTGTCCACATGATCACCATGAGTGCCACCTCCATTCTGACGTGGTCCTTGCTGGTTCTGGAAACGTGGAGGATTGTTGAAATTCCTTCCAGGGTTGGTTCTGTCATTGTTATTTGTAGGGTTGACATTTCCGGGTCCTCCCCGATCATACACTTGTCCAGGACCTTGGCAGTTCCGCTGGTAATACCTCTCTCGTTCATGACTCTCCAGTAGGGCACACATTCCCTGGATAGTCTTGATTTGCGAGTTTAGCCTACCTTGGGAAATTCCTTGGTTAAAGTGATATGCTAATTTAGTTACTAAGCATTCTTCCGGGATGGCTGGCTCTAAGTTTCTAGCCAGACAGATCTTGCCTAGAAAATATGTGGTCATTGACTGTCTGCCGTTTATGTCAAACTTTCCGTTAGTGATATCATCTCTAATTATATTTTGAGTCGTCTCGGACCAGTACTTCTGTTTGAAGGCTATCTTGAATGTATCGTAACTTTCTACTTCATGACGAGTCGCCGTCCACCAATTATCGAAAGTATTTTTGAATGACTCATCCAGCATTCCTTTGATAATGGACCATCTGTTTTCTCTATTCCGGTTTATGACTTCTTCTATTCTTTCCAAGAATTCTAAGGGATTCTTCACATATGCACGGAAGTCTATTTGGTCTCTACCTTCCAGGTGCATTAGTCCTGACAGAATGTTCGGGAGTGTTCGTAATCGGTGCATTTCGTCCCTAATATCATTAAACTCTCTCTGCTGGCGTTCTGTCAACTGGTCTTTGTCGTTACCTACTTGTTGTTTGATGGCATCCACCTTCACAGAAACCTCCTCACATTTCTCACTCAGTGTAGATTGTGCTATCTTCATCTCAGCTTGTTCCCGCTCTACAACTCCTATCTGGGCGCTGTGTATCTTCTCAATATCACTGATTCGACGGTTGACATCTAATTCTGACTGTAGCAACTTTTGACTATTGTTTTCTCCCTCCTTCCGTATTTCTGAGATTTCTACGTGGATTTCGGCTGTTAATATGGCCATCCGCTCCTCTGTTGCTTCTAAACTTTCTTCTAATCTTCGGTCGACCGACTCGATTGTATTCTTGGCAACTTCTTCCACCTTGTCACTATTATTGGCCATTTGTTGCCACATTCTTTCGTTGTCGTTTTGCATGAGTTCAATGTCTCGACTAATTTTGGCATTAATCTCGTCGATTTTCTGGTTGGTTTGGTCGATTTTAATCCCCAACTCTGCAGATAAATCCTCCTTCATGATAGCCATCTTCTTCTCCAATAGCTCTTCAGTCTTTTTCTGTCCGTCTTCCATCCTCCTGTTGGTTTCACTTATTTTGTTATTTAACTCCTCCTTCAGGGATCCTATGTTTTTACTCAACTCCTCCTTAGTGGATCGACTGGTTTCGTCCATTTTATTGTTCAATTCTTCCTTCAAAATTCGATTTGTCTTCTTTATTGGACAGGCTGGTTTCATCCATCTTCTTATTCATCATTTCCATCTTCTGGTCTGTGGATTTCTGGCTTTCCTCTATTTTCTTCTGGCCTTCTTTCAGTGATTCTATTGATTTGTTGGTACTTTGCTCTATCCTCTGACTCAACGTTTCCATTGTTTTATTAGTGCCTTCAATAATCATCCGCATCATCTCCTGGTAATCCACGCTTACGGGTTTCGTTGGTCTCTCTGGTTGGCTATCCTCTGGTTGGACTTCTTGGGGTATTACTTCTGGTTCCTCATCGTCCGGTTGTTGAACCTCCTCCGCCGGTTCAAGTTGTTTGTCCTCAATTTCTAATAGGATTTCTTCAACGTCTTCCGTTGATGTTGCCTCCTTCTCTTCCAGTCTGGCCTCCCTCTCTGCCTCTGCTGCTCTCTTTTTTGAGGTTGATCTTCTAGTGTACATCTTGTCGCTGGCAATGTACTTGCAGTCTCTTGATGGATTGGGTTATTAAATTATTGGTTAAATTGTCCGTTTTTTCCCTAATCCGCGCTCAGACGTTGGGCGCCACGTTGTAACACAACGTCGATGTTAGATAATGGGGTAATGTGTGTGGATACTCTCCTTTAAGCCCCACTGTTGCGCTAGTCATGTTGTAACAGTACAACGATGTTTAGATGATGTTATAGGTGTGTGATGGTATTGTATTGTTGCTTGTTGCTTGTAGATACGCTCCGGTATCCACAATAATGTTGTACAATAAAATTTCCAAAAAAAAAATGTAATTATTTTTAGCAGTCTGATTGTAATTAATGATTGTGTGGGTATCGCTGGTTAAATCTTTTAATTTAAAAGGTATTTTTCGCACTCCGCTGATAACCTCCCCACTTACCATATGTGGATATTGCTGTTCTGTTGGGTGACTGCTCAGCTGTAACATACACGCTACACATACAAGGAGATATTCTATTTGAATATTAAACGTGATGAGCATGCACAATAATAATAGTATAATAACTGAATAATGCTTTGAATTATCAGGAATATTCAAATTCTTCCGCCACCTTTTGATAGAACTGGCTATGAAAAAATAAACTATTTTAAGGTTGAAATTAAACACCTTTTCCACTGGTAACAAAAATATTGAGGTTTATTAACAGTTTAGAATGCTAGTAAATCTTTAAAATTTAACAATCAGTCACTAATAATTTTACAGGAAAATAATTATGAACAATTTTAAAATGAAACTCTTCTTAACCTCAAGGCTGGTAACACTGTCGGTTAATACAATGATTTTTATTTTGAGAGGTTAGGTCCTCTTACATAGTTAAATTACCAAGTTCGTGTGATCTTTTAAGTGACATGATGCCAGATACAAGATGTGGTGTTTTATAACAATATTTAATAAACAATTAATAGAAAACAAACAAACAAATATTAAAATTGAAAATTTGTACCATATAATCGATAACTATGGTATTATCGTACGCAGGAATTAGTACCCAGTCGTTACTTTGATAAACGAGTGCGTTGATTTGCACTGCTGAAATGTACTATTATTATTTAATAGTTAACTATAGAAATTATTTATTCACAAGAGAAAAAGTTATAATAAAAAAAACTCTTGTGGTATCTTTCATCTGGTTTGTATTATTTGAGAACAGACTTATGACAAAAAGGTGACAAATTGTGGTTATTATTTTTAGGTTATCTAATAACGTGAATAGTTATTAGGGTTAATTATATTATTCATTGATTTCTTATTAATCTAAACATATATATATTATTTATAATATTTCTGATGCATAACTATCAGTAGAATAGAATATTCTTTCGCAGAAAATTAAAAATATTTATTTACATTGAATCAAGTCAAAGACTGCATGAGTCAATTGAGCATCTATTTGCGGCACTCGTATTTTGTAATAAGTACATTAGTCTTGACTCTTTTAATTGTGAAAAAATATTAAAAATATTTATTTATCAAGTTAAAAATTGTGAAATAATTATTTCGTCAATTCTGATAAATTTCATCAGCATTATTATACTTCGCTACTATTGATTAGCGTAGTATCCAACCAATTGTTTTTTACAGAAATGATTATTTCTGTTTTATTGTTAATTAATGAAAAATATTGTACTCCCTGCTTTATTGTCAACACAACACTCGAAAATACAACCGATATTATACACTGGTCGTATTTTGTTAATATATTCACTCCGCACTGTACACACGTTAATTCTGTGTTATCTTTAGGTTAGGCGTGTGTAGTATTACTAATGTATGTGTGTCGCGCACAATTCAAAATAAACTTCTTCATCGATTTGGTCCGTCGAATTATACGTGTTGTCTCGTTGATGATTGAAAGATGACTATCACGCTCCTCCGGAGCGTCTCTGGCTCGTCTGCTGGTTTTCATTCATTTGATTGGTTGAATTCTTTGAACTCTCCGACCCAAAGTACCTTAATTTAGCAAAACTTTTAATTTATTACCAAATTTGTAGATGGGTTTGAGATTAAAATTACGTAAGCACTGGTGCACAAAATAATTAAAAAGTTTATAATTGTTATAACTTTCTTATTATTTGTCTAATCGTTGAATGGTTGGTGTCAATAAATCGCGGACATCCTGAGCTTTAAATAAAGTCCAAACAAGATTATAATCCGTCCATTATTAATTCACTATAACGATTTCACAAAATTTTATGGTGAATCTTATAATTAATAAGTTTATTACACCAAAACTTAACTAATTACACAAAAACACTTCTGATTAAACGATTTGAGTCTATTTCTCAGTTGTTTAATACAAAAATTTGGGAATAATCATTACTCGCACAATGTTTGATCATGGCGTCTATAGCGTCCATATTCGATTATTCAGAATCGCCCTTAATACTATTATTCCGTATCTAATAACATTGGTTTTGTACTCTAATAATAATATAAATGTTTATTTACATGGGTTTATATTTTAGTATATGCACAAGGTTGTGTTTCATATACTAGTAGTCTTATTTAACTACCTCGTGATCTCTTTTCTTCAAATTGTCACTTTGTTTATGGTTTTTCTGCATAAGGTATATAATGTTGTAAAGGCAACTAGTGTACAACTATAGTACCCAGTTCATTTAATATATTTGTTAGCTTTTAGCTATCTGAGAACCCTTCAATTTCTAGTATTGGGTTTGTTTACATCAGGTCATGACATGGCAGTCAGTTATTTTTTGATAAATCAATAACTAAATTGTTATTATTATATTTGACATCTATTCTCAAAGTAGTATCAGATATCCTTCTGATTACTGATAACATTTTTATTTACTTTTGAACAAGTTTGTATGTTGCATTTTGCTTAAATAACTTGCTACATAGTGTTTGTTTACACTCTGATTCCACCATCATGGTCATTTAGTTTTTAATAATTTGTCTATAAAATTACTATTCTTATGGTTATGGTCTGTTCTCATAGTAGTATTAGATGTCCTTCTTACTACTAGTAACACTTTCATTAATCTCTGTTTAAGTTTTAATAAGGTATTTTGCTTAACTAGTTGGTTACATTGCCTCTGCTCACTTCTGGCTATTCATTCATAGTCAGCTAGTTTACAATATTTTGATCATAAAACTATTATCATTACACTTATAATCTGTTCTCATAGTAGTACCAGATGCTTTTCTAACTACTGGTAATACTTTTAGTGGTCTCTGTACAAGTTTTAACAAGGTATTTTGTTTAATTAGTTTGTCATATTGTGTTTGCTTACTTCTGGCTATTCATTCATAGTCAGCTAGTTTACAATATTTTGATCATAAAACTATTATTATTACACTCATAATCTGTCCTCATAGTAGTACCAGATGCTTTTCTAACTACTGGTAATACTTTTAGTGGTCTTTGTACAAGTTTTAACAAGGTATTTTGCTTAATTAGTTTGTCATATTGGGTTCCCTTTCATCTAGCTTTGTGCTATCCTCTTTAATCTGCTTTATTTGCAGTGTATTTCAATATAATACATTATTTATTAGGGTGCATTATTATTTATAATGAATCTTTGATTGACACAATTGTTGATGGTTGTTTGGTTTAACTAACATGTATGATTTTTTTGTTTCATAGGTGCATTTCCTATGGGGTTATGTAACAATGTACAACATATTCTTATGCAGCCTTTTGCTACTACTATCATGACTTCAGTATGATATTCTATTACAATAGTTTAATTGTTGATTAATACACATGTTTACACTATTTCTTCTAAACAATAATACAAATATTCTTAAACTAATGATAATACATTTCTTGTCATGGTTTGTACCTAATTTCTGTCACATTGTTGTTTGATATTTTACAAACTATTTTGTTTGTTATTATTTTTTCTGGCCTTTCTTTGTATTGTGTTCTGTTTTGCCGTGGCATTCAGTTACATTTCTTTTGAAATTTACAAAGGTCTTTATTATTAGGTTCTATGAACAATGATATAACTGTTCTATCTTACATTTCTTGGTGGTCTTATGATTATCTATTTGGATCACAATCTTCATTAAACTAGTCACACTAACTGTCTGTGTATTTTTGACTATTTAATTCTTGATGTTTCCACTATGAAAGTAACACATTTTCTTCCACTATAAACCTTATCACTTGAATTGTCTGTGGGGTTTATTAGGTTAAAATTGGTTAACTGGTTACAGGTTCTCACACTTACATTAATTATTCACTATAACTGTTTGTGATTTCTTAAATATGTTAAACACTGTTTCTTCATAGTTGACAATCACTATTTTTCTGGTTACTAGTATTGTCTCTAGTATGCTTGATGAATGATGATTTCTTGTATGGTCTATCCATTATCTTCTCTCTTCATGTCATGTTTCCTTGTCCTTCTTCCTCCTTTCTTCTTTTCTTCTTCAATATCTCCATTGTAGTAGTCGTTGTTCCATAATATTTATATTTGTAAATATATTGGTTTGTCTGCCATCATTGTGGTTGCTCTTGAGTTGTCTCTTCTTTTTATTTTATATAGTTATTTTGTTGGTTCCCCTCACTGTTGGAATCCTGTTGTCTTCTTTTACACTTTCATTATATTCATTATCTTTGTCGGTTCCCCTCACTGTTGGAATCTATTGGGCCTGGTTTCTAACATTTTATTTTGGCTCATGGTCATTTTCTTTCTCTATTTTGTGTACGATGCTGCTATGGTACACTTCCTTCTTCTTTGTTGGAACTTTGTACTAATATATCTGTAGATACACACTTCTTGTTCTCATAATTTTACTTATCTAGAAATACTTTCATGCTGTCCCGTCACTTGACGTAATAATTGCTTACTTTATGTAACTACCAAATTTGGTGTAACGTTACCAAATTTGGTAGTTACATAAAGTAAGCAATTATTACATCAAGTGACGGGAAAGCATGAAAGTATTTCTAGATAAGTAAAATTATGAGAACAAGAAGTGTGTATCTACAGATATATTAGTACAAAGTTCCAACAAAGAAGAAGGAAGTGTAACACAGCAGCATCGTACACAAAATAGAGAAATAAAATGACCATGAGCCAAAATAAAATGTTAGAAAGCAGGCCCAATAGATTCCAACAGTGAGGGGAACCGACAAAGATAATGAATATAATGAAAGTGTAAAAGAAGACAACAGGATTCCAACAGTGAGGGGAACCAACAAAATAACTATATAAAATAAAAAGAAGAGACAACTCAAGAGCAACCACAATGATGGCAGACAAACCAATATATTTACAAATATAAATATTATGGAACAACGACTACTACAATGGAGATATTGAAGAAGAAAAGAAGAAAGGAGGAAGAAGGACAAGGAAACATGACATGAAGAGAGAAGATAATGGATAGACCATACAAGAAATCATCATTCATCAAGCATACTAGAGACAATACTAGTAACCAGAAAAATAGTGATTGTCAACTATGAAGAAACAGTGTTTAACATATTTAAGAAATCACAAACAGTTATAGTGAATAATTAATGTAAGTGTGAGAACCTGTAACCAGTTAACCAATTTTAACCTAATAAACCCCACAGACAATTCAAGTGATAAGGTTTATAGTGGAAGAAAATGTGTTACTTTCATAGTGGAAACATCAAGAATTAAATAGTCAAAAATACACAGACAGTTAGTGTGACTAGTTTAATGAAGATTGTGATCCAAATAGATAATCATAAGACCACCAAGAAATGTAAGATAGAACAGTTATATCATTGTTCATAGAACCTAATAATAAAGACCTTTGTAAATTTCAAAAGAAATGTAACTGAATGCCACGGCAAAACAGAACACAATACAAAGTGTGAAGCTACGAATTAAGTCCCTAGTTCTGGGCGTCAAATGTGAAGCTACTTACCTTCACATAAAAGTCACTAACATAAACATTGTATATTTATCGGGCGCCATCTTGCCAACTGCAAGAAAATAAATAATGAGGGTTCTTTTCAGCGAACTAGGAGAACAGAATTGGTTGTTTGAAATGACTACTTCGCTCTACTATACTCAAACAAACTCGTGTTTATTCATAATTTAGTTTTACTGTTGCATTTTAACGACAATGACAAAATTACTCCTCTTTTATACTTTTACTATTTTAACATTGACAGTGTACATGCTTTCTTCTGACTACAACTTTCAAAACATTATTGATAATTAAACTGTTGAACACTAAAACAAATGCTGTAAAGAAATAATACTCAACTAATTTTTCTTAACTTAAACCAGCGCTTTTGTAATTACGTAATTCAAACTCACCCATACACACTCACACACTTTCACATTAAACAAGTTATATTCCCATTAGAGCTCAAATTTTAAAAAAAAAAAAAGGGTCAGTATTTAAAAGATGTGAAAATGTCTACTTTCCTGATATTGCGGAGAAATTCGACATCATAGGTATCGACTCATGGCTTAGTTTGATGTTTCTCGTAGTTCTCATTTTACGGCCGAACTGTTAAAATTTTACCAATTACACACACTGTCTCTACTTTGCTGTTATACTAGACTGTTTTAAATGCAGAAATATATTAAAATTCACATTTTAACTGTTTTGCGGGCCCGCACAAATATGTTCCGAAACTTCACAGGTGTTGCTCGCGCGAGCATTGAATTTAGACTGGGCTGAGAAATAGGCGCTATTTTGTGAAGCAACTGTTGTAGGAGGTTCAATTCTTATTGTTTTTTAGTTTGTATCCTTCCGCCAGCTGCATGTCACCGTTATGTAACGGAATTACTCATCAAGGATAGGCTCTGACGTAATGCTCGCCTGATGTTTCATTGCATAATTTGTTTACCGTTACATAATGTGTTTACTGGTTTTGTGTTCGTCATTGTCTGACCTTGACACAGCTTGTCGGCTATTAAAACTGTTTACACAATATTATTAAACAAGTCTGTATTCATACGGTTAACAGCAGTGCAGCCATGTTGCGATCGTTTCAAAATAACAAATTTACCCAAGTCTATAATTTCTGTCCCTCTCACTCAACAAGTTATTTATTATTAAAAAATACAAATCCTGTTATTACCCCAGGTATGCCCAAAAATGCCCCGCTACAATACCCCCTCAATGAGATATTTTATGCCGAAGCATAAAAAATCTCATTGACACATTCATACTTGCTAAAGGGATCAGCCAGGATATGTCGCCACAACCCCCTGTATGGTTTACAAAAAAAAATATTAATAATCAACTCACCCTTGGTCCGGTGACTGTGACCGCATCTGCATGACAATACTGGACTTCTCTCTCGAGATCCCAACACCGTAGAGTCAGACAGATACTCCACGCCCCTGCTCTGACGCGCAGGCCAGCTCAGGTCCGCCGCCACAGCATCACCAAACACTGAAACAACAAATCAAAATATTAAATAGTGGCCTTATACAACACCATATCCCCAACTGATCTATTCCCCCCTAGCGGTGCTGGTTTGCGCTAAGAAGCACTGGTTTTGTTTTTACTCACTTATTCCTAACATGTATATATCAGAATACCTAACATAACTTAACATAAGAAAACACAGTACATTAATAATTCATTTTAAAATAAACAACTTACAATTAAAATGTTACACACTTTACATCATTAAATTGACATATAAAATCAAAAAATTACTTTTAAACTTGATTTACTCTTATTAATTCGTTTCTCAAAATTACAAAAATTATTTTTTTTTTTTTTTTTTTTTTTTTTTTTTTTTTTTTTTTTTTTTTTTTTTTCAATTATCGCCATCATTATTCCATTTCATTACTTTGGGTGATTCTACGTTATTCATTATTTCATTATAATTTACTTCATCCATTTGGCATTTATTCATAATCTTACCCCTTTTATTACTCTAATGCTCCCTTACAAAATCTTTAATCTTTGACACCCCACTATCAAAATTTTACTAAC
This sequence comes from Magicicada septendecula, assembly GCA_034769895.1. NCBI lineage: Eukaryota > Metazoa > Arthropoda > Insecta > Hemiptera > Cicadidae > Magicicada > Magicicada septendecula. The sequence continues at coordinate 453,474,366 of CM068368.1, forward strand.
CCTTCTCTACCTCTAACTACTTACTATTTTAACTCCAATCGCCACCCTCTACTCTTATATAAAAAAAAAATACTCTCTAACCCTTTGTACATAGGATACGTGTTTCCTTCCCAAAACTCATTCCCTTATGTTGGTTCCTGGACTCACCCTAGGTAACCCTTTCCGGCGCCAATCGGTCCCTATCCCGTCCCAACCCTTATGTTGCGGACTCCCCAAATACACTACCACTACTACAAAATTACCATCCCCAAAAAATCTCAATCTCATAACCTCACTACAATTACAACAAATTAACATCAACAAATAAACAATATATCGCTCAAAACTCTACATAAAATCTCCATAACTACTGTGTCTCCACTTATACTTCTCAAAATTCTATAACATACATTAACTCAAAACAACATTGCAATATTTTCATTTCCACTATTACTTTAACTTTTACTTCGATTTGGACAAATCTATGTCCCACAAAATTCAACTTGAACTGACTCAAACATTTTATTCAAACAATTACTATCACCCACTTCTATCTTTTACAACCCATTGAAAATTTTACTTATTACAACTATTTTTTCCTTTTATTTTAAAATCTGTAAACACATTGAAAACATATTATTATATTTTTATAATACTTATTCCTAACATACTAAATGCAAACAACACAATAAGACATAATAACACAATATAAGAAGTATTTAGTGCCTCTAATTTTTAAATTCAAACAAAATTATTGAGTAGCAAATCATCATTATTATACGTTATCATCAAAATTTTTTAATACGTTATCCCCTTGGATAACCTCCCAGCCACACACACTATTTCAGAATTATGGAAGACTGTGGCGCCTTTTCGCTTCCACAGAGACTGTATATTTTGGAGCAGGTTTTTTACCTCTCCGTGTCTCTGCTTCCGCTGTTAAGTTAAAATTGTTGAACATCAACATGTTCTCGTTAATAATTATACACCCTTAAACGGATCTACCACCTGGCTCTGCTGTTCCTTCTCGAACAGAGTGGCAGCCGCTGTTCCATAGTTTGGTGATTCCCCTTTTTATTACCCCCCATCAATTTCAAAATACACCTTTACAACGATAACAGCTATGGCCAGTTATGGCAGCGCGCAATCGTAATGTGCCCCAACCATAGCTGTTAAAGCTAAACCAATTCCACGGTCAGGGTTCGGTGAGGCCGTGACCGCCCGAAAATTTGGGGAATCACAAGTAAAATTAAATTTACGAATTTATATTTAAATGACAATATTAATTTAGATGGGGTTTTAACCCACTTTGTATGGAAGCTTAACCATTATTAACATAAAATAATTAATACAAAATCTACAACCTTCCCCCATAGCAGTTCCACACTACACTGTTATAATACATCACCTAACACAATACACAAATAGACATTAACCTGGATTCTTAGTATACATCAAACAAACAATTCTCTTTTAAATAATTTATATAAAACTTATAAACATTATTATTTAAAATTTTTCATTAACTGTTTTTATTTATCATCATTATTGACTTATCCTGTGTTGCAATCAGCTTTTCAAAAATTCTAAATTTATTATTAACACATATTTTTAATCATTAAGTTATTCCACCAAATAGACCATTTAACATTTATTTACTTATTCATGATTATTAAATTAAAATTTCATCACACAATTTAATTACCTTATAAATTCAAACACATAACATTCAATCACAATATCTAAAGATCTCAAATCATTTACTTCAATTTATTATTAAAATTGAATATTCATTTGATTATTAAAATAACTTATCTCAATTATTATCAACATTCTACAAATCATTAACTATTGTCTTCATAATTATTTTGTTATTTAATTAGAGTGCTAAAATATTAATAATATTATTATTATTAACACAACATTTTCTAATACATATACACATTACTTATTTAACATTTCACAATACACACAAATGAATTTAATATTATTTACAAAATATGCGTCAAAACTGTTCAAGTGTATCTCACTTCATGTCCACATCTGCCATGTCAAACAACCATAAAACAAAATGTTTAATTGTCTTTTATTGTCTTACAGTCTACCCTCCATCGTCCCACATCAACCTTGGTTTTATATAACACTGTTGCTTTTTATTTACAAACAAATGGTTACTTTGTGTGTCATAACCAGAACAACCAAATTCACTCATTTTACCAGAATACTCATTAAACCAGTCTACGTTAGGTATCTTTGTTACGTCTCCATCATTACATTCAGTCACTATCGGTCTAATTATTTTTATCAAATCATTGTAATCATTATTATTCAAATATATTTCTAAGCCTTCTTTCCATTCATCATACTTTCTATTCAAATTATACAATTCTGTTACATACCATTCTCTATTTACCTCTCTCTCTTCATAACACCACATCACACTCTCACAATTATTCCGGACAGAGGGTACACAATTACTCCACAAAAATAAACACCTCAATTCATCTACCAATACGGGACTCTTGCCCTGAAAAAACAACATTAAATCATCATCATCATTATAAACAATAAGGGGAAAATTTGCCCTCTGTCCCCATTTAATTACTACATTATTCTTCCACTCTCTCTCTACTTCATAAACACTCATGAACATTTCATTATCGCATTCTAAAACTTCATCAGTACTATTTGTTATTATATTTTCATCATTATTCTTCACCCCCACTATACTCTCAGTATTGTCTACTATTTCGTCATTTTTACATTTTGTCTTACTTAAAACATTGTTACCTAATTTCTCGAACTTCTGTTCTAACTTATTCAAACTGTTTTTTATTATGTCATCAATCTGGTTCAAATTCTCATTAATCTCTTTAATCTCATATTTCAACTCCTCAAAACTATTCTTTTGAATATCGAACTTCTCATTGATACTACTATTTAACTTTACACTCTGGTTCTCTATCATTGTTTGTATTGCTTTAAACATTTCATACGTATCGTCATTTTTTTTATTTTGGATAGGTGTCGATTGATATTCGACATCTTTCATTATTTTTGATTCGGTCAACTGACTCTCTACATTATCATTCGTTTGTACTCCCGAATCGGTACTAAACTGACTGTCAGATAAGCTGACAGCACTATTATCTGCCATTTTTACTTTTTTATAATACTCTTTATACTATTTAATAATTATCATACATACCAATTATTATGTATATTACCTCATAATACTCCTTATATAATTTGACAAATAATTCACTACATACATAACCTTATCAAAACATAACCCCATACTTGCGTCTAATTTACGTATGAGAAAAAAAAATTTATTTTACCTTAAACAACCATTCTGCTTTCCCAGTGGGCCTATATTTATATAATATTATTATATAAATCGTCCCTACTGTTCGGAAGCCAAATGTGAAGCTACGAATTAAGTCCCTAGTTCTGGGCGTCAAATGTGAAGCTACTTACCTTCACATAAAAGTCACTAACATAAACATTGTATATTTATCGGGCGCCATCTTGCCAACTGCAAGAAAATAAATAATGAGGGTTCTTTTCAGCGAACTAGGAGAACAGAATTGGTTGTTTGAAATGACTACTTCGCTCTACTATACTCAAACAAACTCGTGTTTATTCATAATTTAGTTTTACTGTTGCATTTTAACGACAATGACAAAATTACTCCTCTTTTATACTTTTACTATTTTAACATTGACAGTGTACATGCTTTCTTCTGACTACAACTTTCAAAACATTATTGATAATTAAACTGTTGAACACTAAAACAAATGCTGTAAAGAAATAATACTCAACTAATTTTTCTTAACTTAAACCAGCGCTTTTGTAATTACGTAATTCAAACTCACCCATACACACTCACACACTTTCACATTAAACAAGTTATATTCCCATTAGAGCTCAAATTTTAAAAAAAAAAAAAAGGGTCAGTATTTAAAAGATGTGAAAATGTCTACTTTCCTGATATTGCGGAGAAATTCGACATCATAGGTATCGACTCATGGCTTAGTTTGATGTTTCTCGTAGTTCTCATTTTACGGCCGAACTGTTAAAATTTTACCAATTACACACACTGTCTCTACTTTGCTGTTATACTAGACTGTTTTAAATGCAGAAATATATTAAAATTCACATTTTAACTGTTTTGCGGGCCCGCACAAATATGTTCCGAAACTTCACAGGTGTTGCTCGCGCGAGCATTGAATTTAGACTGGGCTGAGAAATAGGCGCTATTTTGTGAAGCAACTGTTGTAGGAGGTTCAATTCTTATTGTTTTTTAGTTTGTATCCTTCCGCCAGCTGCATGTCACCGTTATGTAACGGAATTACTCATCAAGGATAGGCTCTGACGTAACGCTCGCCTGATGTTTCATTGCATAATTTGTTTACCGTTACATAATGTGTTTACTGGTTTTGTGTTCGTCATTGTCTGACCTTGACACAGCTTGTCGGCTATTAAAACTGTTTACACAATATTATTAAACAAGTCTGTATTCATACGGTTAACAGCAGTGCAGCCATGTTGCGATCGTTTCAAAATAACAAATTTACCCAAGTCTATAATTTCTGTCCCTCTCACTCAACAAGTTATTTATTATTAAAAAATACAAATCCTGTTATTACCCCAGGTATGCCCAAAAATGCCCCGCTACAAAAGAAAGGCCAGAAAAAATAATAACAAACAAAATAGTTTGTAAAATATCAAACAACAATGTGACAGAAATTAGGTACAAACCATGACAAGAAATGTATTATCATTAGTTTAAGAATATTTGTATTATTGTTTAGAAGAAATAGTGTAAACATGTGTATTAATCAACAATTAAACTATTGTAATAGAATATCATACTGAAGTCATGATAGTAGTAGCAAAAGGCTGCATAAGAATATGTTGTACATTGTTACATAACCCCATAGGAAATGCACCTATGAAACAAAAAAATCATACATGTTAGTTAAACCAAACAACCATCAACAATTGTGTCAATCAAAGATTCATTATAAATAATAATGCACCCTAATAAATAATGTATTATATTGAAATACACTGCAAATAAAGCAGATTAAAGAGGATAGCACAAAGCTAGATGAAAGGGAACCCAATATGACAAACTAATTAAGCAAAATACCTTGTTAAAACTTGTACAAAGACCACTAAAAGTATTACCAGTAGTTAGAAAAGCATCTGGTACTACTATGAGGACAGATTATGAGTGTAATAATAATAGTTTTATGATCAAAATATTGTAAACTAGCTGACTATGAATGAATAGCCAGAAGTAAGCAAACACAATATGACAAACTAATTAAACAAAATACCTTGTTAAAACTTGTACAGAGACCACTAAAAGTATTACCAGTAGTTAGAAAAGCATCTGGTACTACTATGAGAACAGATTATAAGTGTAATGATAATAGTTTTATGATCAAAATATTGTAAACTAGCTGACTATGAATGAATAGCCAGAAGTGAGCAGAGGCAATGTAACCAACTAGTTAAGCAAAATACCTTATTAAAACTTAAACAGAGATTAATGAAAGTGTTACTAGTAGTAAGAAGGACATCTAATACTACTATGAGAACAGACCATAACCATAAGAATAGTAATTTTATAGACAAATTATTAAAAACTAAATGACCATGATGGTGGAATCAGAGTGTAAACAAACACTATGTAGCAAGTTATTTAAGCAAAATGCAACATACAAACTTGTTCAAAAGTAAATAAAAATGTTATCAGTAATCAGAAGGATATCTGATACTACTTTGAGAATAGATGTCAAATATAATAATAACAATTTAGTTATTGATTTATCAAAAAATAACTGACTGCCATGTCATGACCTGATGTAAACAAACCCAATACTAGAAATTGAAGGGTTCTCAGATAGCTAAAAGCTAACAAATATATTAAATGAACTGGGTACTATAGTTGTACACTAGTTGCCTTTACAACATTATATACATTATGTAGAAAAACCATAAACAAAGTGACAATTTGAAGAAAAGAGATCAGGAGGTAGTTAAATAAGACTACTAGTATATGAAACACAACCTTGTGCATATACTAAAGTATAAACCCATGTAAATAAACATTTATATTATTATTAGAGTACAAAACCAATGTTATTAGATAAGGAATAATAGTATTAAGGGCGATTCTGAATAATCGTATATGGACGCTATAGACGCCATGATCAAACATTGTGTGAGTAATGATTATTCCCAAATTTTTGTATTAAACAACTGAGAAATAGACTCAAATCGTTTAATCAGAAGTGTTTTTGTGTAATTAGTTAAGTTTTGGTGTAATAAACTTATTAATTATAAGATTCACCATAAAATTTTGTGAAATCGTTATAGTGAATTCATAATGGACGGATTATAATCTTGTTTGGACTTTATTTAAAGCTCAGGATGTCCGCGATTTATTGACACCAACCATTCAACGATTAGACAAATAATAAGAAAGTTATAACGATTATAAACTTTTTAATTATTTTGTGCACCAGTGCTTACGTAATTTTAATCTCAAACCCATCTACAAATTTGGTAATAAATTAAAAGTTTTGCTAAATTAAGGTACTTTGGGTCGGAGAGTTCAAAGAATTCAACCAATCAAATGAATGAAAACCGGCAGACGAGCCAGAGACGCTCCGGAGGAGCGTGACAGTCATCTTTCAATCATCAACGAGACAACACGTATAATTCGACGGACCAAATCGATGAAGAAGTTTATTTTGAATTGTGTGCGACACGCATACATTAGTAATACTACACACGCCTAACCTAAAGATAACACAGAATTAACGTGTGTACAGTGCGGAGTGAATATATTAACAAAATACGACCAGTGTATAATATCGGTCGTATTTTCGAGTGTTGTGTTGACAATAAACCAGGGAGTACAATATTTTTCATTAATTAACAATAAAACAGAAATAATCATTTCTGTAAAAAACAATTGGTTGGATACTACGCTAATCAATAGTAGCGAAGTATAATAATGCTGATGAAATTTATCAGAATTGACGAAAGAATTATTTCACAATTTTTAACTTGATAAATAAATATTTTTAATATTTTTTCACAATTAAAAGAGTCAAGACTAATGTACTTATTACAAAATACGAGTGCCGCAAATAGACGCTCAATTGACTCATGCAGTCTTTGACTTGATTCAATGTAAATAAATATTTTTAATTTTCTGCGAAAGAATATTCTATTCTACTGATAGTTATGCATCAGAAATATTATAAATAATATATATATGTTTAGATTAATAAGAAATCAATGAATAATATAATTAACCCTAATAACTATTCACGTTATTAGATAACCTAAAAATAATAACCACAATTTGTCACCTTTTTGTCATAAGTCTGTTCTCAAATAATACAAACCAGATGAAAGATACCACAAGAGTTTTTTTTATTATAACTTTTTCTCTTGTGAATAAATAATTTCTATACTTAACTATTAAATAATAATAGTACATTTCAGCAGTGCAAATCAACGCACTCGTTTATCAAAGTAACGACTGGGTACTAATTCCCGCGTACGATAATACCATAGTTATCGATTATATGGTACCAATTTTCAATTTTAATATTTGTTTGTTTGTTTTCTATTAATTGTTTATTAAATATTGTTATAAAACACCACATCATGTCACTTAAAAGATCACACGAACTTGGTAATTTAACTATGTAAGAGGACCTAACCTCTCAAAATAAAAATCATTGTATTAACCGACAGTGTTACCAGCCTTGAGGTTAAGAAGAGTTTCATTTTAAAATTGTTCATAATTATTTTCCTGTAAAATTATTAGTGACTGATTGTTAAATTTTAAAGATTTACTAGCATTCCAAACTGTTAATAAACCTCAATATTTTTGTTACCAGTGGAAAAGGTGTTTAATTTCAACCTTAAAATAGTTTATTTTTTCATAGCCAGTTCTATCAAAAGGTGGCGGAAGAATTTGAATATTCCTGATAATTCAAAGCATTATTCAGTTGTTATACTATTATTATTGTGCATGCTCATCACGTTTAATATTCAAATAGAATATCTCCTTGTATGTGTAGCGTGTATGTTACAGCTGAGCAGTCACCCAACAGAACAGCAATATCCACATATGGTAAGTGGGGAGGTTATCAGCGGAGTGCGAAAAATACCTTTTAAATTAAAAGATTTAACCAGCGATACCCACACAATCATTAATTACAATCAGACTGCTAAAAATAATTACATTTTTTTTTTGGAAATTTTATTGTACAACATTATTGTGGATACCGGAGCGTATCTACAAGCAACAAGCAACAATACAATACCATCACACACCTATAACATCATCTAAACATCGTTGTACTGTTACAACGTGACTAGCCCAACAGTGGGGCTTAAAGGAGAGTATCCACACACATTACCCCATTATCTAACATCGACGTTGTGTTACAACACACACAAATAAACAACACAACCACAACTGTTACAAATAACACAATTAAACCGTTATAACTACATAAGAATCGAAAACAGTGCGCACTGCTTGACTCAAATTTCAACTGGACTGATTACAAAGTTCGCCATTTATCGTCAATATGGTGTCATACAACGTATTTGATTTAAACGAAAGCTGGTCGTTAAGCAAGCATTCTTTATGAATTTTGGATGCTCTGTAAATTTCAAATTCCTCTAATGCATCCATAAAACGACCTTTGTTGCTAACGTGTATGGGTATCATATTTTCTGCGAATCCAGTGTAATTATGGTTTTCATTTATCAAATGCTATGCAAAATTAGATTTGGCCAATCTGATATTCTTTTTTGGTATATGTTCTTTAAATCTGTCAATAACTCTCCTCCCCGTAAAACTTATCACAATCTTCACATTGCATCCTGTATACGCCTGAGAAATTTTCTGTTATTTTTTGGAGACCTTAACCTAAATATATTTTTTAAATTATTGATAGTTCTGAATGAAACATTAATGTTTAATTAGTGGTTGCCCAGTGGTCGAAATTCGACCGTAATTCATTAAATTTTTAAATTTTAACGTTATTGAGGTTCTTTTGTCAAAGAGTATACCTCTATAATCATTGCATATAATTTTTTTGAATTTTGTTCTATTACGTCAGCTGCGAGTGTGTACAAATACGTCATTAGCGTGTGTTGTTTGCCTTAATTCCCTGCAATACCTATGAAATTTAAAATTTAATGTTAGTAACAGTTGAAAAAAATCACAATTACAGCTTGTATTCGTATTTATTTTTTGATATAATTCATTGTCAATTTTAATTTTTTCATGTTATTATTGAATCAAATAAACGCTAATAAAAATGAGACTTGACATTCATAGAAGTATAAGATACATTGTTTTCAATTCCAGTGGATTACATTTCATTTTTGGTAAGGTACAAAATTCGAAAACAGTTTGAAGATTATCTGCTACAAAGCTTATATAATTTTTTATTTATTTTTTCTATGCATTAATTTTCGAGTTATTTGAAAAATATGAAAGATAGGAAAAATGAGGTTTAGCTTGGCTAAGCCATATTTAAAAAGCAATAACGCGTTTTTTGACATTTCCTTGGGTTTTTTTTTATTGCCATACTGACCAGGTTTCGCCAAGGCTACACAGTTATTTTGCCTATCTTTTTCGAATTATATAAAATTTAAATAAAAAATTAATACAAAATAAAAAAATACGTGCCTCGTATTTTTTCATATATTTTTCATTAAATCAAAAAAACCGGGCGGTTAAAAAAATAAATGTTGTCCATTGAACTTAAAATAGTTTGAAAGTGAATTTAATGATTCAGAACTTCTGTGTAAACGATGTTTTTTGTAAAAACTCTTTCATCATTTTCTAAATGCCCTTGGCCATTATATTCGGAAATATAAAATCTCAAACCATCGAATGATCGAACTCTACTTGCTGCGACGTACAATTGACCATGTGTAAAAACTGGCTGCCTCAATAAAATTCCAATTTTTTCGAATGTTTGTCCTTGAGACTTATTTATTGTCATCGCAAATGCAGGTATAATTGGAAATTGAGTTCTTTGAAAGTTAAATGGTAAAACAGTACCGGAATATGTTAAATTTATACGTGGAATCAAAATTCTCTTATTGCGTGCGGTTCCAGTTAAAACTTCGCAATCAATAGCATTACGATGCATACACTTGATGCGCATTCTTGTTCCATTGACTAATGCTTCCTTTGTATTTAAGTTTCTGATCAGTAAAACGATGCAATTAACTTTCAGTACTAACTTATGTGGTGGCAAACCACTAATAGTCAAAGAATTCAAAAACTCTACTGGATAGTTATTGATTTCATTGTCATCATCACAAATTATTTTATTGTAACTATGATATGTTTTCTGTTCACCTGGTATTCGATTAAGTATATCAGTATTAATAAAAGTACAATCATCATTTTTAGGTGCTAAAATAACTGACTTCAATATGTTATCTGAGAGTATGTTTTTGGAAATATTTCCATACACCTCATTAATAATATTATTTTCATCTCCTATTAATTGCTGAGGTATTTCAATAATATTTTCACCAAACTGAGGGAATTGTGGGGCTTCATCATTACCAATTTTTTTCAAGAATTTGACAAATTCTATTTCACTTGGTAAGGCTCTCATATTTTGAGTAAACGTTACTTTATGAAAATAAACAAATTTATGCCAACTCGTGACACAATTTTCAATTAAAGTTGCACGTGATCCATGTGGGACAACTGGTAAGATTTGCCGAAAATCACCGCACAGAAGTATCGTTTTCACTCCAAATGGTTTATGTTTATCATTTTCATCGCATAGATCCTGCAATAATCTATCTATGATTTTCAACACTTGCAGTGGGCACATAGAAATTTCATCAATAATTATCAATGATGATGAATTTATGTAACGTCCATAGCTACTATTTGCGGTAATATTCGCTACAGAATTTTCCAAAATGGGTATAGGCAATTTAAACACATTGTGTAAAGTTCTACCTCCAAGTAATAGGGTTGAAGGTACGCCACTGAACGCTGTTGCAATGCAACTAAGATTAAGCGAATTTAATTTGTGAATGATTGCTGTTTGTGTGAATGTTTTTCCACAACCTGCATGAGCGGTTAAACAAAAAACATTAGATCCAGTATCATGGTGCAAAACTTCACGAATCACACGATCAATTAGATTACGCTGTTCAATATTTGCAGTTTCATAATGCTCAGAAAACAGAAACTCTTGTTCTATTGGATCAATAGCATTTGCTTCGTCTGTTCTCTGCGAATACGTGGGAACTGGTAAAGCAAGTTCTTGACATGACAAATTATGAACATTCAAAATATCTTCAATTTCTAATAGAGCTGTATTAAAGGATACTTCTTCGTTGTAATCTCTCAAAAAATCTTCACTAAGATATACTTTAAATTCATTCCATAACGCCAATGCATTGGCTGGCACATTTACTGGCACAAATGTAACCAAATAAATTTCGCATTTGTTTTGGTGAATGTAATTCTTTTGCTTCATTTAAACATTTGCGCCATTCATTATCATTTGAAGCAATGCCGCGAGCATGGCATGCTTCAACAAAAGAAGTGTGTATAATTCCATTGTATGTTCTAACATCCTCAAATGATTTTGGACCACAGACATGTAATAAAAGCAATCGTAAATGGAAAAGTTCGATTTCTTTTGGTGATACTACATATATGCGTGTAATGATTTTATTACCTCCACGCCTTCTCTTCTTCCATTTTTTTCGGGAATCTTCCCACACATAATGCAAAGGAATTTCAATATACTTATATTCATGCGCTGATGGATCTGATCGATTCAATTCAAAAAATGCTAATAATTTTGTTTGTCTTGCATTTTCAATTGCTTGACATTCTTGCCCTTCTCGAAAGTAAACATTCTGTCTACGCGGTAAATGAATGTCAAGTCTAACGATGACATGTGATTGAAAATCCATTGGTAATTCATAGATGCGCCATACAGCTTCAGTTGATCCGACATAACGGCCATTTAAAAAATTGTTAACTTCATCAATTTGTATTTCTTGACCTGGTTCATTTCTCTCTGAACCTAATTCAACAGATGCACTGTCATAGCCTTTATACACGTATTTATAAATGTATATAACACTTTTAACTGTAGTGCATACTTCAACATTTATATGGCAATTAAATTTGCAAGTAAATACGGATTGTATGGTACAACATAACGATTGTCGAGGCAACTACCGCGAACTTCAGCATTAATACCATTATCACGCCTTCTGTATAATGGATATCCATTTAATGATTCACATGTAAATTCATTAAATCGTTTTGGATAATCTTTTGTGCATTTTCTATCTCTCATACATACAGAATTTGGATTAAGTACACCGCATGGACCATGCATCATGTGTTTTACAACATATTCATGTAATGTAGGATGTGTTTGAATGTTAGGAATCTCCGCAGATACAACTTTATCAATATCGGTAGCATTAACAATTTTATCTTGCCCATTTAAAGAGAGTAAAATGTGAGCATGAGGCAATCCTCTCTTTTGAAACTCAGTTGTATAAATGAGTGCTTCAACTTTACCAAAGATTTTTTTTAGTGTATTTATTAATGCTTTCAGTTTGGACTTGAATACACGCACAACAATATCAGGTCGAAAATTAGCTGACTCACCTACACCAATATTGCTAACTATTTCAGGCCAACTTGGATTGCAAGTCATTGTAATAAACAAAGAAGGCTTTCCGAAATGTTGTATAATTGACATTGCATCTAAATAATTCTGATACATATTTCTTGGAGATCCATTGAATGAAGATGGTAAAATTACTCTACGGCCAACATTATTGGCATTGGGGTTCAATTCTAAATAATCTGTTAAATTGTTGTAAACTTCAGACCTAAGACTTGTTTGATTTTGTTGAATGAAATGTAACCTTGTGCCCTCTATTCTCACATACATATCAACTATCCACTGCAGAAATAATTTTTGTGAATGGTGCAACATGTTAAAATCTTCTCTAATTGCAAGTCGATAGGCTGCATACTGAAGCATGGTTAATTTATTTCTGGGCGCTCTTGAATTAGATGTAGTTGGTACATTGTGAGAAATATTGATATGCCACCCAGTATCACCATTTAGAAAAAGTAATGGATACACTAAAGGGTCCATGATGAATCCAAAACATAGATATTTTTAATAGTACCATTCACTTTTGAAAACGAAACCATATTTCGTTCAAAGGGTGGCTCACCATTAACTGTATTAAATATTACTGCTACATCAGTTTGAACTGCATCATTATAACGGCGTAGACCTAAATCACGATTTACTTTAATGAGCATACAAATTTCTTTATTTTGATTTTCAACTCTCTGACAATGATCTTTCATTGCAATGAATGACCGAACGAAAGGATTAATGCATTCCAATTCAAGAGAGATTTCGCGCATTATATTGTTATTGCATGTTTGATTATAGTGTTCACGTAATCTATAATTGACAGCAGTGTCAACATCATAAAAATATAATTGCGCATAACATGGTGAGCGACCATATCCAGCAGTCATTGGACCTGATCTGTGATAAAAAACATCATGTATTTTAAAATGATACACTCCACGCTAACTGTATCCGAAATTTTAGCTTCTGAGCTAACCATAGCAAATGATGAATTGTATTTACGAATGTTTTCAAAATAATTTTTTGACTTTCTTTTTATTGAAGGTTCATTTGAAGTAAGTCCATCATACAATGATTTAAAGTATTCATTTTGACTTAAGGCCGGTAATATTGCTTTACCCTTATGACAACATAAAGTGAATGCAGTCCTTTCACCTAAAGTGACCTCAGATTCGAAATGTTTTGCATTGCAAAACCTGCATTGTAAATGCATTAATCCACAATCAGAAGTATTAAAATTTCTTGGAATGACATTCAGTGCGCATTTAAATGTATCCCTCAAAATAATTTCATCATTTTGTATACTATTTACACTATTTAAATTTGCATTTGGTCTATTATAATTTTGACTTTCAGAATATATATTCCTTCTTCTTTGTCTCTCACTCCGACCCGTAAATGTTATACTATTTACACTATTTAAATTTGCATTTGGTCTATTATCATTTTGACTTTCACGCGAATATATATTCCTTCTTCTTTGTCTCTCACTCCGACCCGTCAGTGTTCTATGTCGAGGCATAATGGAAGTAGGTGCGAATATCTGAATGTAAAAAAATACATGTAATGAAATTACTGAAACTAAGATTAGACAGGGTTTAATTTAAAAATAATAAAATGTACTCACTTTTTTGAAACCACCAATAATAATTAGGCGAGAGTAAGTTGTGAAGTTCTGTTCACATTCAAATACACAAATTTTATTTTATTTTCCACCTACCTGTTTCGCCTTCCGCCAGAGTCCGCAACACGAACGTTTAAAATGCAAATATGATTATAGGTTATCGTAAGAACTTACGCAACGCATTTTTAAAGAGAAATTAATTAAAATTTTATTTTTTTACTTTAAAATATCCTTAAAGTATTAAATTGGTATTTATTTGGCCTCTTGGCTCAAATTATTGAAAATGCATAAACCCTTACTGATAGTTACATGATGGTATTACCCTTATACTTACAGAATTACAATAAACACCTTACCTTAATTAGACAGCCCCAATCTGCTATTTACTCTCACATTCACACCTTTACAAAACCAACTCCTATTATTTAATTAACATGTTTGCACAAAAAACCGTTTATAAAAATTTGTTGAAAATACGGTTACTGGTTACCCGACGGCTCACTGCTTTCGTTGCCACGTGGCTCGTATGTTTATTAATCTTTATTAATAATTGCCCGAAAGTGTATTGTTCACTTGATTTTTGTCCGCTCACTTCACTAACTCTGTTTTGTAATTTTATATCTTGGTTACCACTCTTTACATGATGAAACTGAACTGTTGTGTGTACATGGTTTTTCACACACCCGTTATATTCAAACGGCCGCCACCATCTCACCACAACACCACTGCTGATTCACATTTTACTATATATGATGAAACTTTGTATCCAGTCAGCGGACACACTACTATTCGCGTCCGGCAGGTTAGGATGTTACTTTCCGACTTGAATAGATAGGCCGACTAATTATTACGGCCTATCTTACACTCCCGAGGCCACAGTTTTACTGTTTCCAGCACTTTATGCTGCTGCTGGCTATCTGTTCACTCTCTGCTGGCAAACTGCAGACTGTAGACTGTGTCACAAGGCTGCTGCTGGGCGGTTACGCAATACGTCTGTACAATTGTTTTGGCTAACACTGTGCATTGCTGTACTGAGGCTCCCTACAGGTGCAGTTAACAATTTGATACTGGATGGAATTGATGATTTAAATTTATATAAAATTAAACTGGGGTGGCTCACATATATGAAATGAATTGTGCAATTTTAACCAAATCGGAACCAAAATTAATAATAAAAAAACCCTTCTAATTCGACCCATTACAATACCCCCCCAATGAGAAGTCTTCTGTCGAAACAGAAGAATTCTCATTGCTAAAACCCCTAAGAGGACCGGTGAGGATATGATGCCAACAACCCCCCATTATCTTATACCTCATGGGTAAACAACCCCCCTGGCTCGGCGACTATGGACGCATCTGAACGAGATCACTGGACTTCTCTGTGCGAGATCCCAACACCGAAAAATCGAACAGACACGCACCACCGTGCACCTAGCCTTTTAACATGCCTCCCCAAACTCCAAATCCCTGGCTTAGATCATGCCAGATCCTCAACCGATATGTTCCCCCTTATATGCAAACTGGGCTGCCTTTAGCAGATACTGGGCGCACACACACACCTATAATAATTTTTAAACAAACTCCTCATTTAAAATAAGTTCAAAATCAGATTGTATCAAAACAAAAAAATCTCTTATCTGGATAGATTAATTCTCTTTGTTATTATTACTGATAAAAAAAAAATAAATTGAGTATTTAATTAAAACATGGACTGCCCTATCCTAACATTTGATTATACATACATCCTAAACAATATAATTCAATAGCACTATTAATACTCATAGACAATAATACAACCAAAAATGCAAAACATCAATTTAATGGCAGGCACAACAAGTATATACAAATATATAGATATATATATATTTTTTTTTTTACCCCCCTTTTAATCCCTTGACCATAAAACATAGATTGTCAATTTATAAAAGTTACTTAAACAGTTATGTACACGTCTAATTTTCCAAAACACTATCTCAGACCAAATATTTCCATCAGTTGTCAGTGTTAAATGAATATTTTAATCATTATTTACATCAATTAGTATTTACTTTATAATTCCAATTTCAATTCAAATGAAAATATAGTTAAATTCATTATTACAAGTTCATTATTAAAATCATCTTTTCTATTTAATTCTATTTAATCATCATTGCTTTAATTAACCAATTCAAAATTAATTACATTTTTCAAAATGATCCGGCATAAAATATTACCTACATTATTCAAAAAATTTACATTCCTTAATAATGGTATTTCTTTTTATTTCATAATAGGATTTTCTACTAGCAATGATTCAGCAGACTACAACATTTTTGTTATTGTCACCAAGTATGTCTGTATACATTAGTCTCAACATAACACACCTGTTTACATAAACACTTGTGTGCCAGACGTGCTATAAACACTCTGTCTCAATACTCACATAGTCCAAACATTCTGGTTACATCATATACTGACATATCTGCTTACTTCACTTTTCAATTTTTTTTTTATAAATCTTTTAGATAACATATTTATCAATGTCTATTTCTTACAATTCAAACCAGATATAATTTTAATTCACCTTTCAGTTATTATTACCTTTTAATTACAGTTTTCATTTAACACCATTATCTCAATTCATTTTTATTATTGAATTAAACTCGTTTCACCCCTGTAAGCATTTTATTCTCTCCTCCAGTGGTATTATAGGCTTTATACTTACAATACATTATCCACTTATTGACCTGAACACAAAATACACACCATACCCACACACCAATATCTCCGTGTAACCTCTGAAACATTTAACAACAATGTTATTTCATACAAACCATGGAACATTAATATCAAATCTCATACAAAAATTTAAATCCATTAGAAAACTTCAACCGTATAACATTTAAATCAAACAAAATATTTAAACATTTCAAATTATTTTAATTAAATCAATTATTGAAAACAACATTTTTAATTACTTTCACCCATTGCAATAACTACAACTCATTCACTATCTTCTTCCAAATTATTTTTGTTATTTATTTAAGCTGCAAAATATTAATATTATTATTAATATCACAACAAGTTTTACTATATACCTACATTATTTATCTAACGTTTTACAATACATACAAATAATTTCACTAAACATGTATTTACAATTCTTCAGCAATAATTATTCAGTTATTTCACACTTCATTGTCCAAGGTTGCGAGGTCTGAACCAATAAACAAACTATCTAAAAGTGTTCATTTGTGAATTTAAGGCTCAACCTCCATCGTCATAGATAAGACTTTGTTTTATATAGCATTGTTCAATTTCATTAACACACAAATTACTGTTTTGTGTGTCGTCACCATAAAAACCAAATTCATTCATTTTACCAAAATAATCATATACCAGGTCAACATTATTTGTTTCTGTCCAGTCTCCATTAGTAATTATATTCATTGTCAAGTCAGTTCTTTTTTCATCATAAGGTAAATTATTATTATTTAAACATGCATCATCAAAATAATCTTCACTCTCTATTTTAACAGGTAAGTATTTCATCTCTTTCAACTCATTATAATTTCTTTGCAACTTATATAATTCTATTTCTTTATCAACACCCGAGTCTCTATCTAAATCTCTCCCATCATAACACCATCTCATACTTTCAACATCATTCCACACAGAGGGTACTAATTTATACAACAAAGGGATATAACTTAAATCTTCCATTAAATAGGGTCTCTTTCCCTCCAACAATAACAATTTTGAACACTCTGGTTCATCACAAATAAGGGGAAAATTTACCCTCTGCCCTACACATTCAGCTACTCCCTCTCTCCATTCTTTTTCTAATTCATCAACACTAATTATTACTTTATTACAACTTATCATTTTCTCACTCTCACTTACTGTTTCACTATCTATTTTCAACGTATCACTTTCTGATACCACCCTTTCAATCACATTACCATTTTCAATATCATTGTTCTTACTCTCTACTACCACACTGTTAATTATATTCTCATTTTCGACATTATTGTCATCATTTGTATTTTTACTTTTAATCTGTTCTGCTACTGACTCTACTATTTTCTCAATATCTCGTTTCAATTCATTACAACAATTTTCGCATTTTGTTTTTACTTCATCAATGTCAAATTTAAGTACATCAAATTTACAATTAAATTCGCTTTTAATTTCGGTCTTAATTTCATTCAATTTGTTATTCTGTACTTCTAATTTACAATTAAAGTCACTTTTCATTTCTTTGATTTCATTTTTCTGTTCATGAATGTCCATTGATATGGTTCTTAATATACTCATTATATCATCATCTAATTTATTACATTTTGTTGAGGTGGGGGTTAACTGTACCCCTGAGTCCTCCGTAATATTTGTTTCATCTGAATTCTTTTTTGTTTTATTTTCCTGACTCACGTTTGGAGTCGAGTGGATTTCAAAATCACTCATACTATTTGATTCATTATAGTTTTCGACACTAGTCGTTTCATTTATGTTATTTTCGTTATCTGCCATTTTTATAAATTTATTAATCTAGATTTACTTACATAAAAACATCTACCACTTAACTCTTAAACTCTAAACATTGATGTACTAGTTTGTATGTGCTGCGTAATTTTTTACGTATTGTTACTCAACCCTCAAATCGAACTTGCATTTATCGTAGGTGTGGAATTTTAATTATTCAAATTTGAGTCCCTGTTCGGGCGCCAAATGTGATGTTCCTGTCCCTGTTCGGGCGCCAAATGTGAAGTTCTATTCACATTCAAATACACAAATTTTATTTTATTTTCCACCTACCTGTTTCGCCTTCCGCCAGAGTCCGCAACACGAACGTTAAAAATGCAAATATGATTATAGGTTATCGTAAGAACTTACGCAACGCATTTTTAAAGAGAAATTAATTAAAATTTTATTTTTTTACTTTAAAATATCCTTCAAGTATTAAATTGGTATTTATTTGGCCTCTTGGCTCAAATTATTGAAAATGCATAAACCCTTACTGATAGTTACATGATGGTATTACCCTTATACTTACAGAATTACAATAAACACCTTACCTTAATTAGACAGCCCCAATCTGCTATTTACTCTCACATTCACACCTTTACAAAACCAACTCCTATTATTTAATTAACATGTTTGCACAAAAAACCCTTTATAAAAATTTGTTGAAAATACGGTTACTGGTTACCCGACGGCTCACTGCTTACGTTGCCATGTGGCTCGTATGTTTATTAATCTTTATTAATAATTGCCCGAAAGTGTATTGTTCACTTGATTTTGGCCCGCTCACTTCACTAACTCTGTTTTGTAATTTTATATCTTGGTTACCACTCTTTACATGATGAAACTGAACTGTTGTGTGTACACGGTTTTTCACGCACCCGTTATATTCAAACGGCCGCCGCCGTCTCACCACAACACCACTGCTGATTCACATTTTACTATATATGATGAAACTTTGTATCCAGTCAGCGGACACACCACTATTCGCGTCCGGCAGGTTAGGATGTTACTTTCCGACTTGAATAGATAGGCCGACTAATTATTACGGCCTATCTTACACTCCCGAGGCCACAGTTTTACTGTTTCCAGCACTTTATGCTGCTGCTGGCTATCTGTTCACTCTCTGCTGGCAAACTGCAGACTGTAGACTGTGTCACAAGGGTGCTGCTGGGCGGTTACGCAATACGTCTGTACAATTGTTTTGGCTAACACTGTGCATTGCTGTACTGAGGCTCCCTACAGGTGCAGTTAACAATTTGATACTGGATGGAATTGATGATTTAAATTTATATAAAATTAAACTGGGGTGGCTCACATATATGAAATGAATTGTGCAATTTTAACCAAATCGGAACCAAAATTAATAATAAAAAAAACCTTCTAATTCGACCCATTACAAAGTCAATTCAAATTGCTGCTACAAAATTTTCCTTTTGCAACAGGTGTATATTAAGCAAGGTGTATTTCACTTTCAACTGCACATTAATATATAAAACACAGATATCTAATATACAAAATATAAAATAAACGCTTTTTTGCCTTGACATACACTCCACAGACTATTGAAAAAGGAACATTTGAAATCACACAAAATTCACAGCTCATTCAGTCAATCTGTCAGTAATTATTTGTTGGCAACATTTTAAAATTCTTTGGCGACAATCTCTACTCTGTGCGACTGTTTGACCACAGACTATTATGTGTTTGACATTGGCAGTATGAATTATTGCCTGGCAACAAAATTATTTTATTTTTAACAATTACCATTGTTTGAAAAAATTTAAATGAATTTTCAAGTGCAAATGAATGTTTTATTTAATTTAATTTAATGTATTTGTAACACATATTATATATAAATTTTAGCTTTCTGCACTCCTTCTCCATATAAACTTTAACTATGCCAAATCTCACACTCCTCCGTGCGCGCAATATGCTTAAAAAGGGGTACAAAGTTTTCCCTCCACGTATTAATATATAGATTTCTTAAACTCATTTTTTATAACGTTAGGGAGCACATTAGTATATTCAGCTGAGACAAATTGAACTTTATCCTTGTCAGTTTTCTTCTTGTTCTGCTTGTACCTATCAAATTACATATCAAATTTGAAACTGTTCAGTAATTTGATATTAAGTTCGGCCCTAGCTCGGACTCCAACTGAAACTGTATTGTATTTAAAATTATGTACTAATTGACTTTACGTGTTAAGGTTAACCAAGGATGTCGTTTAGTGTACTTGGCAGAGAATAATAGGCAAATACAATTAAACACAATACATATTTATAAAGTTAAAATTGAATATTATTTTATTTTTCTTTATACTGACATTCCCTCAAAATGAATACATCTCTTCTGCCCTGAGGTGCAAACAAGTTACAAGTAATTATTACATCAAAAATAGATTGTACTGAATCATCAGTTTAACTATGTATATATATTGTAACGTAACAGAGTTGAGGTCCCCAACATTACATAAAAAATTGAATGAAACATGGTCAAGGACCATACCCTGAATTAAGGTTGCTCAGTAGTTAATGCATCTGAGAAGTGCCTCAAGTCAAAAGAGGCAATAATTAATGTTGAATATAAAAAACCATACCAATTAATAGTTAAATATAATAAATTGTGCTTGTTTTTATAATGTAACATCTTAATGTTTACAGAATATTTATGTTATATTTTGAGTATGGTAGGAATGAACTGATGTTGTTTAATAGAAATACTTCATCAATGATTATGTTTATATTTATGTTAAATTTGTCTGTAGACAATCAAGTATAGTTACCAGTGTTAGGCATTATACTAAGTTTTAAGTATTGTCTAAAATTGAATAATGCTGTTGTTTTAATTAACATTTGTAAACTTGGCCAGAAGGGCAATCAGTGTTTAAGGTTTGACAAGTAGTTCTGACAATTATATTGTAAACTAATGAAGGGTTCCAGGACCAGTTAATTAATGTAATAAAGTAAACACCAGGAAACTAAAATTAATGTAATTAACCATTAACCAATAATTAATTGTACAGTAGGTCAGGTAAAAGAAAATTAAGTTAAAAAAACCAATCAATGTTATAACAGTGTAAGAAAACCTATAGGCCTAAATTCCATATTTGTGAAAGGAAATTAATACCTTTTTAAGAAATCCAGTCCAACGAAACTATGGTAAAACATTTACTGTTTAAGAAGGAAGGTTAGGTGAGAATCTGAGGTAATTTAGTAATATTCCAGACATGGAGTATTTTATTGAAAAAGAGTAGTAATATTCTATAATTCTGGCTCTAGGATATCTAGTTTCACCCAATGACGAAAAAACGTGGTTGTTAAGGCAACTGAAATGGACATGAGTTGTTGATATTGAATCATTCGTTCTGATTGTTACAAGCTATTAGGTTGAGATGGGCTGATACATTTAAAAAATATGAATAATAAATTCGTAAGAAAAATGAATCAAAATTAAAAACCCTCTTTGAAAGATAATTCTATCTTAATACTGATAAGTAATAAACTAAATAGACTTCAAAATTGTAACTGAATACATTTAAAAAAGAATTGAAAACCCCTCACCTCATTCACCAAATAATTCCGCTGGAGTCGGTATCAAACCAATTCCTCCTATAACCAGAAGATCAGTTAAGAGAATTAAAGTCGGAACTAACGGAATTATTGAAAAAACAAGAAGACCTCATTTGGCAGAGTTAACCTTCATTTGAAGAAGAAGCCGGGATACCATTTTCATTCCACCGGGATCGACAATTATCAAGATCATAGGAGAAAAACAGAAGTCCGAAGAATTCCTGAGAGCTTCCCAGTACACTCCATAATCAATTTTATTAAAAGCCAGAACACTTTTATTGGATGAAGATGAGTTAAACTGAGTCTTGTCAACTGTTTACAGACGTCCACGGCCAGTCGAAGTTTTCGTTGACTCGGTAAAAAACAACCTATTTTAATTTCACTATATTTAGAGTAAATAATTTTGTTTTGTAATACTTGAGTAACCTTAATTATGCATTTTACCTGGCCTTACTAATGGTTCCAAGAACTTTACGAACCCTGGGATAAGAACTATTTATTATTATTTTTCATTTGTATAAGTCTATAGAATTTGATTAATTGATAATCGATATATTTTTGTGTGATCGATTTGATTATATTATTATTTTTGAGATAACGTGGACTGTGAATTAATAGAGAAAATTAATAAAGGATCTTTATTGTATGAGATAACGTTTGAAGTTATTGCAGAATAAATACTATACGTAGTGGTTGGAATAATTTACAAAAAGGTTGATTCAAACCCAATGAACAACTTACCTATAAGTACGCTTATTACAAGTAACAGCGCTAAACGCTTGCAGCTGGTGGAACGGGAGATTGCTGAACTAGCTTGTGTTTAGTACAAAATTTGAATAGAATTTTCTAACATCGAGTGACTAGGGTTGACAAAAATACCCATTACATTCAGTCAATACTCTATACATATCGCTAATATTACCCAACCACTGAAAACTAAGTTAAATCTATATTGTAGTATGATTATAAATTAAAGGAACATAATTATAATTTTGTTTGTCTAATAATATATTTTCAGGAGGTTTCATCGGTAACAACCGAATAGATATATTTATTAATAACACATTAATTAAGACAGGTAACAACATTTTAATTGTTACAAATTGCCACCTTCAACGAGTTCTTTACAAATTGACGCTCACAACAAGGTCATCATTATCTTCTCTTAACACCGTCTAAAATAGTTTTATTACAAATTGACGACTCCAACGTGGGGCTGAAATAAAAAGGACTACTCATAAAATCGTTTTTTTTACAAATTGGCGCTCAACGCGTGGGCTTTAGTTAAAAAAAAAAATCATATTAACTGGTACTTAACTTGAGCAGGCAACCATTAGAGGCACAGGAATGCATAATACCAGAGGCAGATCGAAGAAGGGGGCAGAAGAGAAGGAGAAGGAAGAAGGTGGACGGGAACGAGAGATAGAAACATTTACGGACAGTGAAATGGAACAAACAATGGATGATAAAGAAGAAACTGAAGCAATTATCACAGAGAAGGAAATAGTTGAAGAGGATGCCCAAGGGGACCAACCAGATAAAACGGTAGCCAGAGAAGAACCAAATTGGCAAGATATGATGAGATTTATGGCCAAACAATTTAGGAAACAGGAGGAAAACTCAAAACAAACCAAGGAGGAAACTAATGAGAGTTTAAGACAAACTAACGAAAAAATAGACAGTATTAACGAAAACTCAAAGAAACAAAATGAAATTTTGAGTGAGAATTTAATCAAATTAATGAATGAGAAGTTTGACAACAATAAAGAGGAGAATGATGAGAATAACCGGCTAATAAATGAAAGTTTAAACCAAATTAATGAAAGGTTTGACAGGAATGATGAGAGATTAAAGCAGATTCAGGAAAATAATAAACAAATAGATGAGAAAATTGAAAACAGTAATAAGGAGTTGCGGCAGATTATACATGATCAGAACCAAGCATTGAGGGAAGATATCAATGAAAGGGTTGCAAATGTCAATGAAACACTCAATAAAAGGTTAGATAATAATGAAGCGGAAGTAAGACAGCAAATAGATGAAATTAAGGGGAGTCTTGAAAAGACAGATGGAACCATAGTACAACTTGCAAGGGAAGTAGAGGCCAAAATTAATCATGGGGAAAATACCCACAAAACTATGATAAATCAAGTACAATTAGAAGCGCAAGAGAAATTGGACGGGGTGCAAATTAATATAGCTGGGAGAATTGAATTGGTAAATAATGAAATGACACAAATAAAAACCCAAGTAGTTCAAAATAAAGAGACTATAGAAAATATAAAAAATCAGGAAATAAGTAATATAAAGGAATCAATAGAGATTTTACAAAATCGACCAATGTATCTAGCGCATCACATAGCCCCTGAGCATAAAGATAATATCAATTTTAAAATTTATAGGGGAAATCCCATAGAATTCCTGGAGAGAGTAGACGAATGGTTTAACCGAATTAAAGTAACTCGATGGAACGTAATAAAAAGTTATTTAGATGAATGCTTCAAAAGTATAAATGATAATTGGTGGTTGGCTGTCCGAAATGAACTTAGTGATTATGAGGAATTTAAAAGGACTTTTAAGTCAATATACTGGTCAGATTCTGTACAGAACATGATTAGAGATAACATTACTAACGGGAGATTTAATTTTAATCAAGAGCAGTCACCAACTACTTACTTTTTGGGAAATGTATGTTTAGCACGTCATTTGGAACCGCGGATACCAGAGGAGTGTTTGGTAAATAAATTGTCATACCATTTTGAAGAAGAGATAGTTCGTGCCAGACGCAGTGGACAAGTAAAGACCGTAGAAACAATGGAAACCTTATTAGCCAGTTACGAAATGGAAGACTATTATCAAAGGTCCCGACGGCAAGGTGAATATTACCACAATAGAAGGGAAGAGACAAATCAAGAGTCGCGTCCAGGTACAAATCGATTTAACAATAATAATTATCACAGAAGGGTGAATGACCAATTAGTGAACAATCGTTATCCAACTAATCACTATACTAATCATGAGAATAACAGGTACAGAACAGGCCGCAGGAATTGGGACAATGGGAGAGAGTATTGGAACAGTAATCGGGCCAACAACGACCAACGAAATCAACCCAATAATCGAAGTCGAGAGGAGGATCTGCCTAGACACCAAGAAACCCATAGAGATTTTAGACCTGATGATGGCAACCCAGGAACCACTGCAAGGGACGATCGTCCGCAGGATAGGATGGAAAACTAAGTACAGCAGTGGAAGTATCTAGTAACCCCTCGCTGCTGGGATTGGAAGGGTATGTACAAAAGCATAAGGAAACTAATCAAATTATAAAAATTACAAGGAACAATTATTTAAAGGATATACGAAATGATTTAACGGAAGAAGTGTTACCGTCAGAGAATAAAACTGACAATCAAATTATATACATTATGGCTGAATTGCAGGGAGTTATGACAGAGATAGTAATTGATACTGGCGCGAATGTGTCGCTACTGGACAAGGTAGAATATAACCGAATAAGGGAGAAGTATAAGAAAAATATACCAACATTACCAGTTAACAACATGGTTATTATAGGTGCTACTGGCAGACCAAATAAAACAATACGGCAGCAAGTAATGATGGAAGTATCTAGTGGAGGTAAAACTATTCCTATGGTGTTTATGGTAGCCCAAGGACTACCATTTAAAGCAATGCTAGGGTGTGATACGCTGCGGCGCCACTCAGCTATTATTAATATGGGCAGAGGAAAAATAACCCTGTACCATGAAAATGGAGAATGGTCAACTGAAATAGTGGATCATAAAAATGCCACTCACCAAAGACATTCTTTTACTTTGATACGTGATGATGAAATGGAATATAAAGCACCTTTTGAGGAATTAACCTGTACTAAAGAGAATGAATGGAAGGAAAAATTGCAAGAGATTTATTTGTTTAAAACTGTCAATAATAATAATAGAGTAACACCTGAACAAAGGGATCAATTAATAAAGATTTATAACAGATATAAAAAACTATTTTCGGATTTGCCAGGGAAAGACAGGAATTTTATTTGTGAATTGTCATTTAAACAACCTATTAATTTTAACCGTAAATCATATCCTATACCACAATCCCTAAAACCAGCAGTGAGAAGGGAAATACAGAGTATGATGGAACAGGACATAATTGAATATAGTTCATCACCATACACCAGCCCTATAGTAGCTATAAAGAAGAAGGATGGTACAGTACGTTTATGTTTAGACGCCAGGGAAATAAATAAAAATATAATCAATGATAGAACCTCACCAGGAGAAATTGAAGAGTTAATGAAGAAATTTAAGAATTGCAGATATATGAGCATATGGGATGCTGTTTGTGGATACTGGCAGGTGGAGTTACATCCCAACAGTAGGAATTATGTTGCCTTTATATTTGAAGGAAGAAATTATCATTTTAAACGTCTTCCTTTTGGGTTAGTAAACTCTGTGGCGGTTTTTATTAAGTGCATGGACCAGGTTGTGGGTGAAGAAGTGTTAGCCTTCACAACAGTATATGTAGACGATATACTAGTAACTTCAACCACATGGGAGGAACATTGCCGACGTGTGGAAATGGTGTTAAGCAAGTTAGAAAAGAGCAACATTACATTGAAATTGAATAAGTCAAAATTAATAACAAATCAATTACAATTCTTAGGGTTCATACTCTCTGAAAATGGAATATCCACATCCCCTGAAAAGGTGGAAGCTATTCAAAACTTCCCCAAACCTAAAAATATTAGACAGCTACAATCATTCCTAGGAGTGTGCAACTATTACAGGAAATTCCAAAGGAATTACTCCCAATTAACAGCAAAATTTAAACACTTGCTGTCATCTAAACATAAATGGAAGTGGAAGGAGGAAGATGATGAGACATTCATTTTAATTAAAGAGAAATTTTTACAAAATATCATCCTGCGCCATCCTGATTTTGATGAACCATTTTTTATAAATTGTGACGCCAGTGATGTGAGCCTGGGTGCTGACCTATATCAGGAAGATCCAGAAGGAGACCACCAAGTAATAAGTTTTGCCAGTCGAGTCCTAAATCAATGTGAAAGAAATTACAGTGTCACGGAAAAAGAATTATTGAGCGTTGTATTTGCCTGCAATAAATTCCGCACATATGTATTAGGTTATCCTTTAACAATCTGGTCCGACCACAAATCCATATCATTTATACAGAGATGCAAACTAAACCACGGCAGATTAACTCGTTGGATATTGGCTCTCCAGGAATACAACATAACATGGGAATATGTGCCAGGAAAACAGAATACTGTCGCTGACGCTCTATCTAGGGTAAACCTGGAAAATGGTACTTTTGAAATTGAAAGAGAGGACGTTGGGAAAATATACCTTATAATATCAGCTAGAGAAGAATTAGTAGAAGTGCTAACCAAAATTCAGGAAGAGCAAGCAAAGGATCAGAGATTGTCCACTATACAAGAACGCCTCCGGAATAATGATAATATAATTATGCAATATTATCAAAATTATAAAGGATTAATTTTCATAAAGTCTCCTGTTGAAAAGAATAAATGGAAATTATACATTCCCAAATCTACAGAACCATTAATAATAAAAATTTACCATCAAATGTATGGACACAGGGGTTCCATCAAGGTAGTGAAGGCACTAGAGGAGCATGTATATATTAAGGGTTTGAACAAGAAGGTAAGGGAATTAATAAAACGATGTGGAATATGTCAAAGGGTTAAGGTAAACAATGAACGAAAGGAGGGAGCTTTAATAACTATTACTTCAGAAAGAAAATTGGAAAAAACGTTTCTTGACATTTGTGGACCTTTCCCACGTAGTGGAAGCAGGCGCCGATATAAATACATTGTCATCATCTTGGACCATTTCACACGTTATACGAAATTGTACCCCATCAGCAAGGCATCCACCAATGTTATCATCAAGGTCGTCGCAGAAAAGTACCTTATAGACGTAGGCACTCCATATTCCATAATAACGGACCATGGAACCCAGTTCAAGGGTCGAAGATGGAAGTTAGAGATGTCCAATCGAGGAATTAAAACATACAAAACTTCAATTTATCATCCTAGTAGTAATCCAGCGGAAAGGGTACTCAGAGAGGTAGGACGAGTACTTCGTACTTATTGTTGTGATAATCATAGTAAATGGAGTGAATTCTTACATGAAACCGAAACCTTTTTAAATATTGCTCATCACGAAACCATTGGTGTTACACCATACCAGATGATGTTTTCAAAACCACCACCTCGAGAAATTACCAATTTAATACCATTCCCTGAAGGACCTGAAGAAGAATTGGACCTTACCCATGTGTATAATAAGTTACTTCATAAACTGGAAACCCGAAGAAAAAAACAGGACGCTACCCTGAAAAATATTATTAAATACACCATCGGAGAAAAAATGTTGATAAGAAATCGTCAGCAACCAAGCAGATTCGAAGGAATAGCAAAGAAATTGTTGCTATTATATGTTGGACCTTTTATAATAAGCCAGGACAATCAGAACAATACTTACGTAGTATTGGATCCCGCAAATAATAGGGTGAAAGGTACATACAACCAGTCGGAAATAAAAAAGTATTATGAATAGTGGAACCAATTGGCCAGATACAAGTTGTGCGTTTATTTTTTACTAAACTTTGTTAAGACAAAATAAACTTCTTTCGAAGGGGGGGTGTTATGTAACGTAACAGAGTTGAGGTCCCCAACGTTACATAAAAAATTGAATGAAACATGGTCAAGGACCATACCCTGAATTAAGGTTGCTCAGTAGTTAATGCATCTGAGAAGTGCCTCAAGTCAAAAGAGGCAATAATTAATGTTGAGTATAAAAAACCATACCAATTAATAGTTAAATATAATAAATTGTGCTTGTTTTTATAATGTAACATCTTAATGTTTACAGAATATTTAAGTTATATTTTGAGTATGGTAGGAATGAACTGATGTTGTTTAATAGAAATACTTCATCAATGATTATGTTTATATTTATGTTAAATTTGTCTTTAGACAATCAAGTATAGTTACCAGTGTTAGGCATTATACTAAGTTTTAAGTATTGTCTAAAATTGAATAATGCTGTTGTTTTAATTAACATTTGTAAACTTGGCCAGAAGGGCAATCAGTGTTTAAGGTTTGACAAGTAGTTCTGACAATTATATTGTAAACTAATGAAGGGTTCCAGGACCAGTTAATTAATGTAATAAAGTAAACACCAGGAAACTAAAATTAATGTAATTAACCATTAACCAATAATTAATTGTACAGTAGGTCAGGTAAAAGAAAATTAAGTTAAAAAAACCAATCAATGTTATAACAGTGTAAGAAAACCTATAGGCCTAAATTCCATATTTGTGAAAGGAAATTAATACCTTTTTAAGAAATCCAGTCCAACGAAACTATGGTAAAACATTTACTGTTTAAGAAGGAAGGTTAGGTGAGAATCTGAGGTAATTTAGTAATATTCCAGACATGGAGTATTTTATTGAAAAAGAGTAGTAATATTCTATAATTCTGGCTCTAGGATATCTAGTTTCACCCAATGACGAAAAAACGTGGTTGTTAAGGCAACTGAAATGGACATGAGTTGTTGATATTGAATCATTCGTTCTGATTGTTACAAGCTATTAGGTTGAGATGGGCTGATACATTTAAAAAATATGAATAATAAATTCGTAAGAAAAATGAATCAAAATTAAAAACCCTCTTTGAAAGATAATTCTATCTTAATACTGATAAGTAATAAACTAAATAGACTTCAAAATTGTAACTGAATACATTTAAAAAAAGAATTGAAAACCCCTCACCTCATTCACCAAATAATTCCGCTGGAGTCGGTATCAAACCAATTCCTCCTATAACCAGAAGATCAGTTAAGAGAATTAAAGTCGGAACTAACGGAATTATTGAAAAAACAAGAAGACCTCATTTGGCAGAGTTAACCTTCATTTGAAGAAGAAGCCGGGATACCATTTTCATTCCACCGGGATCGACAATTATCAAGATCATAGGAGAAAAACAGAAGTCCGAAGAATTCCTGAGAGCTTCCCAGTACACTCCATAATCAATTTTATTAAAAGCCAGAACACTTTTATTGGATGAAGATGAGTTAAACTGAGTCTTGTCAACTGTTTACAGACGTCCACGGCCAGTCGAAGTTTTCGTTGACTCGGTAAAAAACAACCTATTTTAATTTCACTATATTTAGAGTAAATAATTTTGTTTTGTAATACTTGAGTAACCTTAATTATGCATTTTACCTGGCCTTAATAATGGTTCCAAGAACTTTACGAACCCTGGGATAAGAACTATTTATTATTATTTTTCATTTGTATAAGTCTATAGAATTTGATTAATTGATAATCGATATATTTTTGTGTGATCGATTTGATTATATTATTATTTTTGAGATAACGTGGACTGTGAATTAATAGAGAAAATTAATAAAGGATCTTTATTGTATGAGATAACGTTTGAAGTTATTGCAGAATAAATACTATACGTAGTGGTTGGAATAATTTACAAAAAGGTTGATTCAAACCCGATGAACAACTAACCTATAAGTACGCTTATTACAAGTAACAGCGCTAAACGCTTGCAGCTGGTGGAACGGGAGATTGCTGAACTAGCTTGTGTTTAGTACAAAATTTGAATAGAATTTTCTAACATCGAGTGAC
Organism: Magicicada septendecula; assembly: GCA_034769895.1. Taxonomy (NCBI): domain Eukaryota; kingdom Metazoa; phylum Arthropoda; class Insecta; order Hemiptera; family Cicadidae; genus Magicicada; species Magicicada septendecula. The sequence goes on from CM068368.1 coordinate 453,505,488, forward strand.
TAGGGTTGACAAAAATACCCATTACATTCAGTCAATACTCTATACATATCGCTAATATTACCCAACCACTGAAAACTAAGTTAAATCTATATTGTAGTATGATTATAAATTAAAGGAACATAATTATAATTTTGTTTGCCTAATAATATATTTTCAGGAGGTTTCATCGGTAACAACCGAATAGATATATTTATTAATAACACATTAATTAAGACAGGTAACAACATTTTAATTGTTACAAATTGCCACCTTCAACGAGTTCTTTACAAATTGATGCTCACAACAAGGTCATCATTATCTTCTCTTAACACCGTCTAAAATAGTTTTATTACAAATTGACGACTCCAACGTGGGGCTGAAATAAAAAGGACTACTCATAAAATCGTTTTATTACAATATATATATATTATAACGGAACCAAATATTAACTATTTGGGGTTATATGTTTACCGCATACTGAAAGCATATTTAAATAAAAATTAACAGTTAAAACTCCATTTGAATGTAGCGCATTGAAAATAATGCTGTGTAAAGCAACGTACACGTGGTCATTATGTAATCAGTTCGCTGTACAAGGAAGCGACCACACCCAAACTGTTAATTATTAATATCTCGGAAACTAATAAAAAAAGGCGAAATCTAACATAGCCAAAATGTTTGCCGAGATATTAATAATGACGTGTGCAAATTTGATGCAATATAATTAACAAATGTAAGAGTTAATTAAAATAATTAAATAACTTCTGTTAAAATAGAGTTACAGTAAAGAGATTTTACTATGTTATAAAGATAATAATTTCGGACAGATTGTATATTTTAGATTTCACACAACTTGATTTGCAACCAAGTTATTGCAAAATTAAATAAGTACAGGATATCCTTAGCGACAAATTGGTTCCGCCGGATAATTATGTTAGATAATAATTCTATTCTCCGTCTGTGGGAACCAGACTTCATTCTCACGGACTAAGGGAATTCTAAATTTTATGTGGTAGGGAGAGTGTTTCGACCAATGAAATCATTTCATGCAGCCCCGGCTACTGCGGTGTTTTATGGTTGAAAAATGACTCTTCTGTCAGTACTCACGAAGTTAAGACGTAGTCCTTCGATCGTCTAGTAGCCAAAGTGGTGAAGATCAACAAGAAGACTCTACGTGGTCAACACACACGCAATTACGAACACACGAAGTACAGATCATCTGTATAGCTCGTAATTGTTGCGTAAAGGCGAGATACTCTTCAGGACATCAACTAAGCTTATTGTGTACTACCAGTTAGTCATAAGCACGCAAGAGATCCACCCGACTTCAAGACCAGACTTCAAGAATACAGCAGAGAGGCCGTCTAAATCATTGGTTAACAGCTGACGAGCAGAGCGACCGCCCGAACGAAGCACACACACACACGCTGACGTGCAACGTGCGAATCGACGAGGGACAGGAAGCACTTCCATCAGACAACAGCAGACGTTAAAATATTCACAAACAGTAAGGAAGCAGAGTGTTGCCGAATTTTGAACTCCACGACCGAATCCAGCAGTTCTAAGCAGATTACTTTCTCTAACCAAGGACTCGAATTGACGAGGGACAAATCGGGACGACATCCTCTTCAGTAACAGGAAAGCAAAATCCACTTATTTATTTTTCAGATAAAATTTTCAATTTTTCAATTAAAACATTGTAATTCAAATAATTCAGGTGCCAAACAAAAGCAAAGACTCTAGTAATTAAAAAGTAAATTCGTTGTGATAATCTGTATAGCAGTTTAAGGCTTTAGTAAGTTATAGTTAAGAAATAGAAGTAGTATAAAAGCGCTATACAAATCTTAACTGACTATCTAATCTTAGATCATACTGCAGTAGATCAGAAGTAGAATCACTAGAAATGAAATAACGTGAACTAGACTGTCACGTCTAATTTATTTTAATTAATTATTCTAATTAATATCAGAGTTTTATATTTTGTTTCATGAACACTTAGATTCAAATTAATTAAATAAATTTAATTAAATTCAAATCAATTCATAAAGTCAAATTTAAATTGCAATTAACTCGCAAAGAACTAGTTCAGTTTCTTTCCACTATTAAACAATCGAAAAACATCGATTCATTGTATAGACTATAAGAAAATTCATAAGATTGTAACCATTCTATTCTTGTGTGTTGTTGGTGTAATAAACAACGTTTTATTACCCCATATAACAGTGTTTTATTGTTGTACGATAAAGCCTACCAGTCTCACAAAACTCTCCCCCTGTAAAGTAACCCATTTTGTGTGTTGTTGTAATAATTTGAGATTACTAGCTTGCGAACTTCAAATCCAAAATCCACACGCCCTAGTCGGAAGAATCTGCAAGATCAGACAGCAGGTGGGTACTCACACACAACATTACATTACAATAACGCATAGTAGAGGTAAAGTTATAAATGGCTTGCCCGGAACGTGGGGCACGATCAAATTAAATTAAATTAATTAAATTCAATTTAAATTTATTTTTCACTTTAGAACAAACTTTGCTGTTTTACTTCATAAAACAGCTGGCGTCCAACTAAACAATCCCCAAAGAGTTTTGTGACTGGTGTTTGTACAACAGTAAAGTTATTGTGTATTTGAAACTGTTCTGTGTATTTTAAATTGTGTATATTTGACATTGTTGTCTATTTAAAATGGATATGGATAAAATACTTAAACAAATGCAGCAAATGAACGCGGAAATGAAACAAGCTAACGCGCAAATGAATGCGGATTTGACCGCTAATATGAACGCGAAATTTGAGAAAATTGACGCGAAATTTGAACTTAGCAACGCAGAAATAACTTCTAAAATCGAGGCACAAAAAGTTAGTCTAACCGAAGCATTAGAACAAAGTAACGCTGACATAAACGCCGAGATTAAGCAAAGCAATAAACAAACCACCGCGAAAATAGACGAAAGCGTAAACGAGTTGACCGCTAAAGTCACCGAAATCGCGGAAAGTAATAAAGAGCTAACCGCGAGAGTCATTGAAGTCGGTGAGAGTAATAAACAATTAACGGAGAAGGTCGCAGAGATCGGCGAAAGAGTAAATACGGTCGATACTAAAATCAGTGAACGGTTTAAGGTTTTTGAGACCACTATGCAAAAATCGTTTATTGAACAAGTAACACGTATGGAGGGCCGGTTCAAGGATCACATAAGCCGTTGTGAAAAGCAAACACTAGACATCTCTAGGAAGGTCGAATCCCTAGAGGTAAAAATTCACGCGGACGTGACCGAAACGCAACGACGAGTAGATAAATTAGACGCTTCAATTGTAGAGACGCGATCTAACATTGACTCTAATAAAGAGAGTGTTTTACAAACGTTAAGCGACGAGATTTTGAAAGTACGACAGGAGGTACGAAGGAGATCTGCTCCAAATATTTTGGTACAAGGCCCTGTCGACGAGAAAAATCGCGTGTATTTTACGGGGGAAAATAACGAAAACCCCATTGAATTCTTATTAGCATGTGAGAGTGAAATGGCTAGAGTAGGTTCCCGACTAGAAGATCAAGACAAAATACAGTGGGTGGTTAACGCGATGCGTGATTCGGCGCGTAAGTGGTATAACATTGTACGCAATAGAGTGTCCACATACGCGGAGTTCAAACAAAAATTTGAAAGCCGATACTGGAACTCGCATACCCAACGACTTCTGCGCAATGAACTGGAATATGGCCGTTTTGATAAGAAAATGGGTATTACCGCCGAAAATTATATAATCCAGCAAGTCGAACGCGCGAAGCATTTAACCCCAGCATTTGCGGAGATTGACATAGTCACCAAGCTTGCCTACCATTTTAATCATAACATTAGAGTAGCTGTATTTACGCAGGGTATTCGCACGGTAGACGAACTCCTCATTCTAGTGTCCCAAAGTGAGACGGTTTTTGATTTTGGTGGGTGGCGTTATAACCCCGATTTTCGCCGAAATAATGAAGGGCAGAATACGCGAGAACAATACCAGCAATCCGACCAGAGACCGAGTACTAGTTCTACTCCACCCCAAACATCGTCAAAACCCCCAGATAAGACCTTTGAATACAAAGGCAAACAAAATATTGCTAGATCGAAAGGGCAATATAAGGGTAACGACGGGGCCCTGATTAGAGCTATGCAAACGGTTGAATTAGCTAGGACCGATACAATAGAGCAAGACAGCGATACTCCAAGTAATAAAGATCCCAACGAGAGGAGAAAGAATCGTAAGTTTCCAAAAAACTTGGAAACGGGCGCCTCCAGGGGGGAAGCGCCATAAATTATGCCAAAACCTATCGCAATAAAGTAGGTAAAAATAGGAAAAATGCTAGGTTTAAGAAAAGTGAATTTTATACAGAAATTTGTACGCCTGTTGACAAAGTATTTCAACCGGAAGCAAAGGAAACGTGGTTGGCCGTTAACACAATGCAACAATGGGCACCGACAAACGCACGTCCGGAGGAACAGGAAAGTGACGACGACGTTCCCACACCGTCAGCGTGGGAAGACGTAGAAATCATATCCGGGGACGCGTACGAATTCGACGAGTACGTAGCGGAATATTGTCGAGCCACCCATAAAAATGCATATGATATACTGGATGCACTTTAGAGATAATAATAATTGTATTATAATAATTAAAATTAAAATAAATAATTTGTGTTTTATAATCGTATTAATAATAATTATAGATAACGTGTGTATTAATAATAATGTTTTCCTAGCGTGATAAATAATAAGCGTATACAACTGAGTGAACGAGCTCGCGGCAGGAAACAGTTACGTCACGCGATAACTACCTGACCCACATATGAAACTAGGTCAAGCAATTAGCCGCGCGCCCGGCGATAACGGTTCTAAATGCTGTCAGCAAATTCTTTGTACGCGTGCCATTGTTTATAAACAAAGGTACTACTCGTTTTAAAAACATTATACGCAATAAGTTGCAAATATGATAGTTTAATACATGTATTTAGAGTTAAATTGTATATAATGCAATAACATTAACACTTGTGTACTTGTCTTCAGAATAAGTAATACAATGTATAGCTAGTAAGAATAATGATTACAGAATATGTGTGTAATTGATTAAGAAAAAAAAAATAACTGTAATTATTACATTCATTTTTTTTTAAAGCGGGTGTGGGAATATATAACGGAACCAAATATTAACTATTTGGGGTTATATGTTTACCGCATACTGAAAGCATATTTAAATAAAAATTAACAGTTAAAACTCCATTTGAATGTAGCGCATTGAAAATAATGCTGTGTAAAGCAACGCACACGTGGTCATTATGTAATCAGTTCGCTGTACAAGGAAGCGACCACACCCAAACTGTTAATTATTAATATCTCGGAAACTAATAAAAAAAGGCGAAATCTAACATAGCCAAAATGTTTGCCGAGATATTAATAATGACGTGTGCAAATTTGATGCAATATAATTAACAAATGTAAGAGTTAATTAAAATAATTAAATAACTTCTGATAAAATAGAGTTACAGTAAAGAGATTTTACTATGTTATAAAGATAATAATTTCGGACAGATTGTATATTTTAGATTTCACACAACTTGATTTGCAACCAAGTTATTGCAAAATTAAATAAGTACAGGATATCCTTAGCGACAAATTGGTTCCGCCGGATAATTATGTTAGATAATAATTCTATTCTCCGTCTGTGGGAACCAGACTTCATTCTCACGGACTAAGGGAATTCTAAATTTTATGTGGTAGGGAGAGTGTTTCGACCAATGAAATCATTTCATGCAGCCCCGGCTACTGCGGTGTTTTATGGTTGAAAAATCACTCTTCTGTCAGTACTCACGAAGTTAAGACGTAGTCCTTCGATCGTCTAGTAGCCAAAGTGGTGAAGATCAACAAGAAGACTCTACGTGGTCAACACACACGCAATTACGAACACACGAAGTACAGATCATCTGTATAGCTCGTAATTGTTGCGTAAAGGCGAGATACTCTTCAGGACATCAACTAAGCTTATTGTGTACTCCCAGTTAGTCATAAGCACGCAAGAGATCCACCCGACTTCAAGACCACACTTCAAGAATACAGCAGAGAGGCCGTCTAAATCATTGGTTAACAGCTGACGAGCAGAGCGACCGCCCGAACGAAGCACACACACACACGCTGACGTGCAACGTGCGAATCGACGAGGGACAGGAAGCACTTCCAGCAGACAACAGCAGACGTTAAAATATTCACAAACAGTAAGGAAGCAGAGTGTTGCCGAATTTTGAACTCCACGACCGAATCCAGCAGTTCTAAGCAGATTACTTTCTCTAACCAAGGACTCGAATCGACGAGGGACAAATCGGGACGACATCCTCTTCAGTAACAGGAAAGCAAAATCCACTTATTTATTTTTCAGATAAAATTTTCAATTTTTCAATTAAAACATTGTAATTCAAATAATTCAGGTGCACAAACAAAAGCAAAGACTCTAGTAATTAAAAAGTAAATTCGTTGTGATAATCTGTATAGCAGTTTAAGGCTTTAGTAAGTTATAGTTAAGAAATAGAAGTAGTATAAAAGCGCTATACAAATCTTAACTGACTATCTAATCTTAGATCATACTGCAGTAGATCAGAAGTAGAATCACTAGAAATGAAATAACGTGAACTAGACTGTCACGTCTAATTTATTTTAATTAATTATTCTAATTAATATCAGAGTTTTATATTTTGTTTCATGAACACTTAGATTCAAATTAATTAAATAAATTTAATTAAATTCAAATCAATTCATACAGTCAAATTTAAATTGCAATTAACTCGCAAAGAACTAGTTCAGTTTCTTTCCACTATTAAACAATCGAAAAACATCGATTCATTGTATAGACTATAAGAAAATTCATAAGATTATAACCATTCTATTCTTGTGTGTTGTTGGTGTAATAAACAACGTTTTATTACCCCATATAACAGTGTTTTATTGTTGTACGATAAAGCCTACCAGTCTCACAAAACTCTCCCCCTGTAAAGTAACCCATTTTGTGTGTTGTTGTAATAATTTGAGATTACTAGCTTGCGAACTTCAAATCCAAAATCCACACGCCCTAGTCGGAAGAATCTGCAAGATCAGACAGCAGGTGGGTACTCACACACAACATTACATTACAATAACGCATAGTAGTGTAGTTATAATATATATATATATATATATATATATATTACTATAATACTTATAACTATTTTACCTCAAGATATAATAGTTATAAGTATTATAGTATTATATATATCAAGAAACGGACTGTAGCAGAAAGTGATTGAAATATATATATATATATATATATATATATATTCGCAAACTCAGCACTTCTTACATATTTGTTCACGCAACCACACACACGTTCATACTTTTACATATCGATATATATCTTTTATTTATTGAGATCTCATTTTTTAATTGTGTAATACATTTTGACTGAAATTGAATTTTGACCAATTTGTCCTTTATTGTTACTGTTACTTATCTTTTTTGTAAGTAGTCTCCGAGTCGTAGTTGCACCATGTTGTTGGTTTTCCCAACGAAAGAGTAAAATACACCAGTAAATGTTCCAATCACTCAAATCTATATCCACTTTTAAATTTTGATTGAAAGAATTCTTTTGCAAACACTTCTAAAAGTTCTTTTGTTCGGTAGGCCTACCTTAGCTGTGCGCGCACACTACATCCACTCTGTTTGACGTCGGGCTGGAGACTGACTGTAATATTGGCGTTACGCCTGCGTCTCAGCATTAAAATTTCCGTTTGGTGACGTCTTTAAAACCAGTTCATTCCATTCCCCGCCATACGTCTCGTCCTTGGTATTGAAAAGTTCCGTTGTGCTTTGTATCACCTTTTCAACTCGCCACAAACAGATTTCCGTCAACAAAATTCTTTCAGTGTTAGTCACTGACCACAAATAAACTCTCGATTTGCTTCAAAACCGTATATGGTTATGAAGCTCTCACTGGCTGTCGCATCACCTTATGTGGGCCTCATCTACCAATGTTAAATTATTTCCATGAAGTTATTTATAAAATTATTATGTAAATTTTGCCCCATTACAAATTATCAATCATGTCACTTATGTAACCATTTTTCGTGGCTATGTATTTGATAATGTTTACTTCATCCCGATAATCTTCACGGCTCAGTGGTACATTCAACAATCTGTGCACAAATGCATTAAACGGCACTATTTTTTGTGTGTAAGAATGATATAAGTGTGAGTGTATAGTCGAATTCGTGGTAGTTGGCTTCCTGTATATTTTATATGTAAAAGAGCGATTCTGTTTTTGTACAGATAAGTCAAGGAAGTTTATTCATTCATTATTTTCCATTCCCATGGTGAATTTAATTATATTGTTAATGCTGTTCATGTATTTGAGTAGCATGTTGATTTGCCTATAAGTACAGTGGAACCCCGCAGGTCCGAAACCCCTAGTCCGAAAACCCACTTAATCCGAACCGGTAGTTTGAAAAAAGAGTCTAAAAATTGGACAAAGAAATAAAAAAATACGACAAAATAACTGGAACATATCAATATAATTTGTACATAAAAAGCTTAGATATGTGAAAAAATGCATTTTTAGTGAAATTTTTATTAAAACTAAGTACTTTAGATTGTTTTAAGTATATGGCAAAATAAAGTTTTGAATTACGTTATCAAGAAATTGGCGTCTGTAAAATGAATGGAAAAACATATTGGTACTCACAATTTAGTGGCAGTAAAAGTATATAAAACACAAAAAACTACAATAAATACACACTACATAACTAGACACTAGTTAAGGTTTTGTACAAAATCAGTCATTTTTCTCAGATGCAAAGCTGTAAATCCAGCAGACGCCACGATGTTCCACCATTGCCTCAAAAATATAACGTCTGCCGGTATAGCATTGGCGTGCTGCTCTACATAGGCTAACGATAGTTCAAAAGCTCTCGCTGCTTTGGCGTGTGAGATCTGTGGCACAGGATCATCTGCTTCTTCGTTTTCATCGGAATCGTCATCACGTGTTTGTTGTATCAAAGATACGATTTCTTCATCAGTCAAAACTTGATGGTCTTCGATGTCAGCTGCCAGCCATTTGTTGACGTCTGTGTCGTCTGCTTCTTCACAGCCTGGGATTTGTTGTACGAGCTGCAAGACTTCACTTCTCTCATCCACTTGTTCAGGCTATCAGTGTAGGTAAGGTTTGGCCATAACTTAGACCAAGACTGTCTGATGAGTTGTTGCTTGACATTTTCCCATCCTTCGGCTATCCAGTATATTACGTCTTTTATGGTGACTTTGTTGAGGACTTGAAGAATTGTTTGTGTAGGGTCCTCATTTTCAATTAGACCTTAGAAGAAATTTCTTATATACACACTTCATGTTCTGAAGAACCTCTTGATCCATTGGCTGCAGTAATGGAGTGACGTTTGGAGGTAAAAAAATTGCTTTGATATCTCCGTTGATAAGTTCTTCTTCTAGAGGGTGTGGTGTAGCACTGTCTAAGACAAGTAAAGCTCTGGGTTGTAGGTTGTTTTCTTTACTGAACTTTTTAACAGTAGGCACAAATTGTTCATGAAACCACTCCTTGAATAATTCGCTGGTCATCCATGCTTTTCCTTGGCTCTTGTAGTGTACAGAAAATGAGTTGACGTTGATGTTTTTGAATGCCCTCGGTTTTTTAGATTTGCCTATAACCATGAGAGACAACTTATTAGTCCCAGCTGCATTACTGCAAGCTAAGACAGTGAGTCGTTCTTTGGACATTTTAAATCCAGGAACACCAAGTTCTTGTTTAGCAGCAAGGCTATTTTTAGGCAATGCCTTAAAATTTAATCCTGTCTCGTCGCAGTTATATACTTCTTAAGGTGAATAATTTTCAATAATTGTTCAGTGTCATTCATTGAAGTGAGTCACGTATTGGAATTAACAGTATCCAATGCAATATTTAACTGGTATTCACTGTATTCCTATAGTATAAAAGAGAGATTGCAAGATCAAAAAGTAGTAAAGTACTTTGATAGTAGGCACGAATGTGGTACTGTTTATACACATTATAAAATTTATATTTATAATATACAGTACTGTATAACCTATAACCCGGTTAATCCGAATTTACGCCAATCGGAACAGGACTTGGTCCCAATTAGTTCGGACCAGCAGGGTTCCACTGTATCATCGAAAACCACGAAGGTGTCATCCACATAGTGTGTGTTACAAAAGTGACATGATTGATAATTTGATACGTAATTTGATAGGTACAAACAGAACAAGAAGAAAACTTGTATACAATAAATATGTATTGTGTTTAATTGTATTTGCCTATTATTCTCTGCCAAGTACACTAAACGACATCCTTGGTTAACCTTAACACGTAAAGTCAATTATTATGTAATTTTAAATACAATACAGTTTCAGTTGGAGTCCGAACTAGGGACGAATTTAATATCAAATTACTGAACAGTTTCAAATTTGATATGTAATTTGATAGGTACAAGCAGAACAAGAAGAAAACTGACAAGGATAAAGTTCAATTTGTCTCAGCTGAATATACTAATGTGCTCCCTAACGTTATAAAAAATGAGTTTAAGAAATTAAACATTAACGTTTCATTCAGAACTATCAATAATTTAAAAAATATATTTAGGTTAAGGTCTCCAAAAATAACAGAAAATTTCTCAGGCGTATACAGGATGCAATGTGAAGATTGTGATAAGTTTTACGGGGAGGAGATTTATTGACAGATTTAAAGAACATATACCAAAAAAGGATATCAGATTGGCCAAATCTAATTTTGCATTGCATTTGATAAATGAAAACCATAATTACACTGGATTCGCGGAAAATATGATACCCATACACGTTACCAACAAAGGTCGTTTTATGGATGCATTAGAGGAATTTGAAATTTACAGAGCATCCAAAATTCATAAAGAATACTTGCTTAACAACCAGCTTTCGGTTAAATCAAATACGCTGTATGACACCATATTGAAGATAAATGGTGAACTTTGTAATCAGTCCAGTTGAAATTTTAGTCGAGCAGTGCGCACTGTTTTCGATTCTTATGTAGTTATAATGGTTTAATTGTGTTATTTGTAACAGTTGTGGTTGTGTTGTTTATTTATGTGTGTATGTGTAATATTTTCGGGGTATATAATAGGAGGGTAAAAAAATTCTTCACCTGAAGATGGAAATTTATTCCCGAAACATGTAGTGTACAAAATAACTACAAGATCGCAAGACGGATTACAATAAAGGTATATTATAAATTTTAAATTAAATCTTAATGCGATCTGGAGACTGTATGTAATGGAAATATATACATCTGCCCCCTCAGGCCTGCAGTTAACCCAAGCACAGATACAAATACTTCATGTGCCAACAAGTCAACATTAGTAATAGTAGACATACAATATAATGCTGAGATTGTCTCAAGTAAAATAATGAATCTTGACAGTACTTGTAAATAATATTAAGTGATTAATTAAGCCATTGTGAACAGGAATGCTGATGTTATTGATGCTGATAACATTTGTTCTCACAAAACCAAGTTGCAGTTAACCCATTTTCCATAAAAAACTTCTATAAAAAACTGTATCTTCCAAGTGCGGATCCCTATTAAAGTCAGCCGTATTCAACCAATCATTCGACACCCATTGCTTGTATGTGACAGTGAGTTGTAACATCCTTTCTAGAATGTTTTTTATATAGTTGCTAAAAATTCATTAGATATTTCCATGAATGATCATTTTAAAAAGTTTTGAGTATATAAAGTGAGGAGCCTGTTTTGTTACAGTCGATTAATTTTTTTTTTGTGCACATAAAGATGTATAGGCCTTGTTACAACACAAATAAGCCACCCCAATACCAGGGAGAAAAAAGACGATACTACTATATAAAAAATAATTTGAATAATAAAATGTTTAATATAAATGAAAATAAAATGACAATAACACGACAAACGACGACTCGACCTAACCCAAGTGATTGACCAAACAAACAGGAAAACAAAGAAGAAGGGAAAAAACCGAAACCAAATAAGAATAAAGCCAATTGAAGGAAGTGAATGAATTCATACATCCAAATGAAATAAAACCAAACGAGAAGGGGAGAACCAAATTAAAATGAAGCCAATTGAAAATGAGGGAGAAGAAGAAGAAAAATGAAAATGAAACTAATCAAGTGTAAAGGAAATAAAGGGAAACCAAGGGATAAGAAGCAAACCAATAATATAAAATATGTAAGGGAGAAATGGTACACTCAAGTATAATATTGCGAATAAAGCCAATGATTATCCAATATCAGAAATAAATATTATTATCAATTAAATAATTAATATACTGATTTAACCAAAACCCAGTAAAGTAATATAATAAAAAGAAAAGTACACTAACCCAAGAATTAGAGTTAGATGTAATAAAACTCTATAGAAATATAACATTAGTAATACTATGTATAATATTTGTAAAGAAAGAAATAGTGAGAAAGTGACAAAGAGAAATAATTATAGGGATTACCCACTAAGAAACACTTAATGTAAACAGTTAAAGAGTGCAATAGTGAAAGTGTGAAACCCCAAAATGGTTAGAAACCATATTTATGGTAATAAAACGCTTAATAATCAATAATAAACAATAATTGATTAATGGTGAATCAAATAATAATTAAGAATAAGGTTTTAATGATAGAATTAGATGTAAGCACTTCATAATGTGGGATAAACACTGAAGAGTGATGAGGAAACACTATGTGATTAAAAGTGAACCAAATTAGTAATTAAAAATACATGGTTTATGATAATATTAAATATAAACAATTAGTAATATGAAATGAACACTGGAAGGTGATGATGACATTGTTAATTAAGAAAGGATTTTAAGAAAATTAAGTTTAATTGTAAACGATTGTAATTAAAAGGGAGAATCCCATGAAAAGATAAACAGCTAGTGTTAACATGGATTGAAAGTAGAGTTTAATTAGGGAATAAGAAGTTAATAATGTAATAAATAAACACCCCAGATTATAAGGGAAAATCAATTAAGTAAATTCAAAAGGTGTGATATTGCTTAACACCCAAAAATTAGTAATTAATGAAATGAGTTGTAAACGAACTTTACTTAATAATTGTTAAATAATTGTGTAATTATATTTATGAATAGGATATGACTGAAGAAATTGTACAGCGCATATGCCTAGATGTTATGTTTTTAATTGATGAAGATTAGGGAGTGGTAGCCATATTGTTAACAAAGGCAAAATAGATAATTAAGAAGTTAAGACAATACAAATCTAATTACACTAGAAAATCAGTTAATGTAGAAAATAACAGAACCATACAAATGGGATAATAACAAAACAAAACACATTAGAATAAAATGAGACATCATTTGTATAAATTCAGTAAATATGGTCAATGGCTACTAGTGCCTCTGAAATGCCTAACTGTCAAAACAAATAATTGCAAATTGTATAAAATCCACAAGGAAATTAACAAATCTAAGGCGAGTAACTAGCCAAGAATAATGTGTAAATCATTTTAAAAGAAAAAGTAAAATGTTACAATAAGAACTTAAATTAAAAGAAATACATAATTAACAAATGTTAACATAATTGTACAAAAGTTAATATCTAATAGAACACAACCTTATGAGGTATTAATTTAATCTTTGAAAGGAAAGACAAACAGTAGTGATAATATTTAATACCCAGGAAGGAAGACAGAAGAATAAAATTTCCAGTAATTTTGAATAAAAATTCAAATATGATAACAATGGTAATAAACCATGCCTTAGCCCATCAAAGGGTTTAGGTTACCATAGAAACGGGCCGTTGGTTATTAATTTTCCGTTAATTCTTGGTACTCGTATAATGACGCTTATGTAGTAGGGACGCAAGATTTTGTATGACATAAATTTTACTTTAAAATGTTAAAAAACTAGTCAAAAGTCAAAAACATATACCAGTGAGAAGGAGATTAAGAGTAATAACATTTAACTGATGTCCAGGAACAATTTAAATGAAAATTAAAAGAAGAAATTCCCAAGACTAATCTGAAAAGGACGCCAGCAGCCTAAATCACTCAAAATTGATGAATTTTCCATGTCAAATAAACAACGATCTATCACAAACCTTCTGAACTGATTAGTAATCATTTAAATACCCTCATTCCAGGAATAAAAGCACTTTAAATATTTCTCGAATCTATACAAACTCTCACTATGAATTGAAAATAATTTCTTTCAAGGATTAAATAAAATAAACTTACATAGAAAAACTTGTTAACTAAAAAATAACCTCGCACTAGATTGCGAACTTTTGAAACACCTATTACTACACTGCAGAACAAATTGTAGCCACACTTTATATTATTTAAGTACGAATAATATACGGTAGTGTACTTTTTTATTGTAATCATATTTAATGTTTTCCTTGTAATCAAAAAGACTCCAGATTTTGAACGAGTATAATTGTAAACAATAAACCGCAGCCATACTGCATAGAATAGCTCGATTCAATATCGATTCGTCAAACTGAGATAAAGCGTTTCATGTTTAATGTCGGAGCAAATTTATTAAATACCAAATAATAATATTATTGTCAAATTGCATAATTACCAAACAACCATTAAAGAAACAGTACAGAGTGTAACCATTGTTTTATTTCATAGGAAATTGTATTATATATGTGTGTGTTAGCGAACTTACAGAAGGGACGACTAACGCTTTCGCTACCCGTTCGATACAGCAAGCTGTACAAAGGCGGGAACCGATTCGAATGCCCCGGCCGTCATTGCTGAAAACACCTTTTTAACACATTATTTCATAAATTTAATTGTTTTCAACAAACAATTTGGCGCCACCCGGGATTCACAAACCCCTATGTAATTACAGGTAAGGTTTTCACTCGGTTGTACTGATAATTGTGACAACGCTACGGACTTCGTTAGCGGCAACCATTGATGTAACGACAAGGTGTGAGACGAACACACCACACTAATACATAAAATACCATATACACGTCTTTATAGAGACGACTCAAACTATTCGTTACAGATTGACGAATCCAACGTGTGGCATTATACAATGGGGAATCTTAATTTAACGTTACAGCCTACATAATAAATTGTGTCAAAAATGCAAAATAAATTCAGTATTTAAAGTTTCACTTTATGATAGTGTATACTATTGTTACTTTGCACTTCATATGCTTTGCACAATCATGTACAGAACAGTGAAAGATTTCCTTTCTTAAAGTTGTGACACTAATATTAAATACATATTTAGATAAAATAAATGTGCCAGGTTACATAATGTGTTAGTTTGTACACAGACAAATTTTGTTAATTTGAAAGTATCATTTGTTTTATAATAATCTAAATGTGAGTTGTATCTTGCTCAGAATCTGCAGAAGGAGTAGTGAGTCTCATACCTCCATCATTGCCTACTCCTGGAAGGCAGCATGCAAAGAAAGAACATACTCGTAAAGGTAAAGGCAGGCGGAAGGATAAGAAACATAAAGGGACTGGTAATAAAATTGATTTACTTTATTAATTGCATCAAATATGTTTCACTACTTTTAACAATGTTCTTTATATCAAATAGTTTACCCATGTTTGTGGTGAACACTTGAACAGTGTCTGTTATCATCAGCTTAATCAATTTAGTTTCACAGACAGCCCCAAGATTTCCAAACTGCTGATTAATCTCCCCTTCTTTGTTTAAGTTTTGAGGTTACTAGAATCTGGTGTAGGAACGAAGGCGGCAGACAGAGAGTGTACTGCGCAGAGAGAAACCGCAATTCACTCCGAAGTTGCCAGACTGTTTTTGTCAGCTGTCACTTTCTTCTACCACTAAGCGCTTTGCATAATTTATATGCAATTTACATTACATATAAAACTAATTTACACAGTTTTTACGTGGCGTAGTAAATTATTTTCAAGAAACTGACTTAATAAATAATAGCCATAATAATGTAATTAGAAGTAAGTGTTTACTTAAAATTCTTTAAAACGCAGTAATTACAATAACTTGAGTGGTTAAAATCAAAAACAAATGTAGGCATATAGTATCAGTACTGGTAATTCGAGAGGTAAAAAAGTAAAGTAGGTGCCAACTTTGTTTAAACTAAATTCAAGCTAAAATAACAATCATCATAACTTTGAGAACTCTTGTTAGATAAATAAGTTTGCATAAATATTAATGTTGTGTTCTTTTAATTTTACTGGTGTTATAAAAGGAGAGGAGAGGAGAGGAGAGGAGAGGTTTCTGGGAAAGAGAAAATTGTTGGCAGCCGCTGATGACTCATTATGTTATGTATGTTATCTATGCAATTATGCATGGAGATAGGGGTCCGTGTTAACTACGTCAGCAAATCTATTCGTACCATCATGGGAAACAAGTACGTGTTAATTGTCGCTAATCCCAATAAAATGCCAGGATAAGATTTCACTTAATTAATATTTTATTGAACTTAAGGCAATGTACGAGTTTATTACTTACTTTATTTATGCCATACATTATGTATTTTTTATGGGTAACTTTCCAAACCTACCCGTAAGTGGCTACGACATAGCGGCACTATAAGATAAATATTAAACACCAGCTATTTCACAAGCTCCAGTTTCTGACTCTGCCCCTCGCTTGAAGAACTGAGACACACAAAATACAATTTCCCAAGCTTGTCTGTGCAGCACTTGGCATGTTTTCTGTTTGTCAGCCATATCTAGCAATATAGTAACTAATGAAACTCACAACACTAAAACAGTAAAGTAAAAACACCAAAAACATCATCAACAAATATCGCTAATGTGATACAAAGTGCACTCACACAGCAGAAGTGAATGACTGATGCCTATTGGCTCACACAGTCATCTTCATTCCTGCTCTAGAGTCTAGTGGGAGCTTTGCTAGAGTGGCAATATTCTTTTCCTGACCAACATGAAATTGTAGATTTGTCAACAGTTTCTCCTCCGTAGTTAGTTGGACAAGGGATATGTTACCCTTCTAAAGTGGCAATGAGCTGCAGTCTATATTCTTCAGAAATGCTGCACTCGCAGTAATTATTAAAATGTTTGCTTTTCCTAATTCAGAGAAAACTTATACTCCTCCTCCTTCATCTATGGCTTTACAAAGTCTACCAAGTTTTACACATATGTTTGCCAATGTAAAGAGCAAGAATTCCACCTAGTCAATAATAGAAATGGGAAAGCTGTGATCTTTCAATCACTACCCATATAGCACTCTTTCATAAGATCATTTTTTTGTATTTGAGACAGAAGTTTTATATAGTTGGAGCTTGAAGTGTATGCACAGTTGAAGTTTGTTTTATGTAGTTGAAGTTTGTCCACAGTGTAACAGTGTTCAGTTTGTGAGTCAAATACTGTATAAGTCCTGTTTCAGAGTTGAACACATAACACTCTTGTGCAATTGATATAGGCCATTTGGGCACACAGTGTCACATACCTACTTGAATCAGTTATAAATGCCACACCATTATTATTTAAAATTCATGATTAACTGCTGTTACCACCTTTAAGCATTCTGTGACATTTGCCTGGTCTAGCATCTTGATCCCACCAAAAAAGATTTTTCTGCTCAGTGGTACAGGAATGCATTCAAAACAGAATTACGAGTGCCACTTGGGAAGTAAGATCCATTAAGCTATTTAAAAAAATCTTTCAGTTGACAAACAAATATTTTATACATATGATACATTGAACAGTAATTCGTTTTCCCTACACAGTTGCCACCATTATACAAACACTTGTTAGAGCGTGGATTAATCTTTTTCTCCTCTCCTCAGAAAAGTCTGCCACCTTATTTTTCCAACCACCCTTCCACAGGACATTTGAGTTCTGTGAAGATTAAAATTTTCAGGCCCATAAAAAGAAGAAATGCCACTTTGTGCCAGCTCTGGACTTTGGGGAGGGCGGATAACAAATATTCCACTTGACTCTCTGAAGTGTTACAATTGTGGCTGCAGCCTCTACATGGTCATGCGTCATCATGATCAGGACAACACTGGAAGACAGAAGGCAGCGTGGTAATTCCATATCCCTTCAGTTTTTCTAACGTTGACGATTTGACAATACACTTTATAATTTATTGTTTTACTACATTCCAGGAATTCTCAAGTAAGTTGGCTTTGTGGTCCCACAAAACTAGCCTTAACCTTCCTGCCCAGCAGATGCTTCTTAAATTTTGTTGTATTTTGGTGATAAGCTACGCTTCTATTGCAGTGTGCAATGAGAGGTTGGGATACCCTTCCCCCAAGAGATAATGGAAAAAAGGACATGTCAAAAATATAAAAAATGTGCTGATAAAGTAGATAAGTTGAGTTACATAATTAGGCTAATTACTGACTTTTTACCTTTTATTAAAATCTTATTACCATCAGAAGATTTCAGAATAATACTTACTGCTCACTGCTGCCAGAATTGTACTTACCGTCATCGTCCCCATTAAACTTACCTTAAAAGAAACTGCCCAGGTCGCCACGATGTTTTAAGGTTATACATCGAAACCTTCTACACTCTTGCCCTTATGAAAATTATAACATAATCCCGCTATCTAACTACCCTTATATATCAGAAAAATCCCAAAGAACGTTAGGCGAGGTTTTCAGCACAGAATAGGAAATGGTTCACGGCGAAATAACTACACTAACACATGTTTATAGAAGAATGAACCTTTTAATTTACTCTATCATTGATTATTACTTTTCTTTATATTTTTAACTTTTTACTAATTGTATTCCAATAATTTTGTTTAGACTACTACTCAATCTTTCTTGGTGAGCCAGTACTTTTTATAACCCACACACACACACACACACACACACACTCACTCAATTTACATTTGTTTTTGATAACTTCCTATTTAATTAACGAGCTCATTATGAATTAAAATGTTTTGGCCAAATGAAACTGTCTTTACACTTGTTACCTATTTGCGTAATATCCAAATTTTGTACACGATATTGTCCGGAACTGTTTTCACTAATCACTCTCCACTCCGACCACAGTTTATCGTTACCTTACGTCATTTACTCGTCACTTTATTATTTAATACTGTTTGTACATTTTATAATACTTGGTAGGCCTACTTTTGTATTTTTTCGGCCCACCAAGAACTCGTCCGAGGGTACTGTTTTTTTGTTAACTTGTAACTGTATGCTGATTGTTTGGCCGCTCGACCGTGAGTTGCAATTGGACTAACTCATTACTGCGCTAAGGCGGTAATGCACGGAGTTCAGTCTGGTCACGTGATCAAGAGCCTGCGCTCCAATTGGTGCTTTTTTTTTTTAAAGAGCGCTATAACACAGGCATAAGATGTAGCAATTTTTTTGCCGCCTGGTGCAATATGACTTTACATTATTTTCTCCGTGATCCACGGCTGACGCAAAATTGTATGTTGTTTCATCATCTATCTGGATGGTTTGAGTGCGGAGACAAAACACAGACGTTTTGTTTTGTAATAAACACTGCATACGTAGTTGACTAAGTCGAGGTTCCAAAAAGGTGAACGCTGACTACATAGGGAAATATGATCTTTAAAATATTACCTTGGCCTTACAATTCCGTACCGTTACAAGTTATGTTAGTACGAACATTTTATTGCTATAATCATCTGGTGGTTAAGGAATAGTTCCAGTTTGTATCCTAGTTTTTAATTAAATGTTCTCTTAGCAAGCAGGAAATATGTAGCCTTCTAATGTTTATTCAGCCCGCAGTGTATCCAACTCTTTTTACAATATTGTTTTGACAGTCATACTGATCATCGTATTGTACAGTGGAAACAAAATAACAGACACCAATGAAGTCACTAATTACCAACTTGAATTAGTCATAAACAACAATTTGAAATCAACAAAGGTACTCTTATACAGTAAGTCAAGTTAAATTTGTCCACATGCAATAATAATGTCACCTTATTACAGTACCGCACTAATTAACACAATAATCACTTTCCATTTATCTGCAACAATCACTTGATCGTACACTGAATAAGTTGCTAACTGTAACTAACTGCTAAGCCGGCTACTGTCACTTATATGTACCCCACAGAGGTCAAGAGACATCTACTATTTTCCCAGCGGCGCACCGAGAATTTAGTAATTTCATAGTTACTGGTTCTGGAACAATCTGGAGTTAGGTTAGTGCATGACCTTTACACAGATGAGTTGAGCTAGAATATATTCACTGGGCTAGATGAGAAGCATGTAGAACGACATTCTTGAATTTTCAAGTGCGTTATGTAATTGCCTTTCATGTCAACGACCATAACAATATTTAATGAAGTAATTTATTCCACATAAACTTCCAAAAATTGTCATATATTATATTATTTTTATATTTGATTGCTGTTCAAATCATACTCAGATGTGCCTATTATTGTATATGGATTTTTAATCCATATTAATAATTTTTTTTTTAATGTTTGTTTTGAGGACATGCAGTACCCATTTTTCTGAAAATCTTTTATTAGTTTCTGTGACAAAGCAAGAATACTGATTTAATTTCATTTGCTGCAAATATTTACAGACAAACTCACTAAGGGGGAATTTTAAAAATTTGTGAAACATAAGACTAACAGTGCTGTCAGAAGGTGGAGGAAAATTTGTGACAGTTTTCTGGCATTGTATCTTATTTAAATTATAATGTAAGATGTCATCTTTATTGTTTCATGACTTTGTTGAATTTTAGATAAATATTAATGTAATTCTTATGTTTTGACACTGACCTTGTTTGGAACAAAATGAATGGCAAATAACTAGTTCTTTTTCTTTCAATTTCTGTAGTCTCATAGAGAGGCGAAAACTTTCTCAGCAATTGGTTTAAAGTTAAATTTGTTTTAACAGTTACGAAATGTATAAGTATTCATGTTATGTGTAGTAGTAGTTTGTAGTATATTTCTGGTAAACAGAGGTATGTGAAATTTTTTTATATTAATAGACAAATTCACTGTTAGTTGCAGCATTAATGTTAAGAAACATTTAATCAGGCATTAGACTTTTAGGCAAGTTAACTGAATTTAGGATGACCGCAAGCACAAAAAGGTTGAGCAACTCTGATCTAGACGAATTAATAAACAAAAACTTAACGGGAATATATATTGCAACGTTACAAGTATTTCAAAAAAATACATCACACAAATACATTACCATGTACTCAACGCAACTATGAAGTGTATTACACCGGCCAGGTCACAGGATTTTTTAACATTGAAAATGTTTATAAGGACGTGTCGCACATTTGTGGCCGATCGCTGGTGCGTTATCGAAAATGGGAACCGGTGAATTTCCATAAAAACTACTTCTTTGTTGTCAATAACGTAGTAAACATATAAAACTTCGCTTATGAATGCGACTACATTTAACTTATAATCTGTACATTGGTAAATGAAGAATGAATTCATTGATTGGTGAATGAACATAAATATATATATATTTTTTAGATTTATTGAAGCATTTTCAATGCCCTTCTCTGTGCATTGCATTTGTGCAATGCCTGTAAATTTTTTTATTTTCGTTGCGTCAAGTATGTGTAGTTGCACAATAATTAAATAATTTTCAAAGAGGAGTGAGATGTTGTTGATATGAAATAATTAATTAAAACCGTTTCAAAATAATCATTCCATGATTTATTAATATTAATATAAAATATGCAAATATTAAAAAATTCGAATCTTAGATAAATAAAAATATTTTCTTTTATAAGTTTACACAGATACAATGTAACCTTCTATGCTGTCCATGACATAAAATAAACAACCATATAATCTTACTAGATAAACAGACATGTTAAACAAATTATGTAAACCTTTTTATTTCAGTGTGTCTGATTTTAAATTTGATGTGACTCAAATTTTAAATAATAGCAACTCATTGGTAAACAAAAATAATATTCAATCTCAAGAATAAAATTAATTGTTGCTCTAAACAAAATAAAAAATATAACCTTTACTTCCAACCTATTATTTATTTCTATTAACACACCCAAATTTTAATATACAACAAAATTCATAATTTGTGATTATGGTCTCCAAGTCGCGTTATTGAGATAAAACTTATAGTTTTACCTTATTTCCTTTCCATCTTGCGACTTCGTTATATGTCATACACGACATGTTTCGGGAAACATGTTCCCATCTTCTGGTTTAAAAACTTTTCGTTCTAACATGAAGAACTTGTCAATGTAAATAAAAACTTTTACTAACATCATTAAAAACACACTACATTAATAACGTACCGCGCGAAGAATCAGTGCGATTATGAACCCGAACAGTGCGCACTGATTCTTTGCGCGGTACGTTATTAATGTAGTGTGTTTTTAATGATGTTAGTAAAAGTTTTTATTTATGTTGACAAGTTCTTCATGTGAGAACGAAAAGTTTTTAAACTGATGATGGGAACATGTTTCCCGAAACATGTCGTGTATGACATATAACGAAGTCGCAAGATGGAAAGGAAATAAGGTAAAACTATTAAGTTTTATACAACAAAAGATTAATATTTTTAAATTTTCTTATTAAATTAAATTCTTTTCTTTAACTACCCTTTAAATTTATGTACAGTAATTATATTTAAAACTTTAAGTCTTTACTGTTCATATATAAGTTTCTTTTTAAGAGTTCTTTTCACAAACAAAAATGTAATTGTTTATTCATCACCTGCGTACTGCCAACATTACCGTTGCGTGTGTGTGGGTCCTGAATCCTGAGAATTTGATGATGATGATGATGATGATGATGATGCTGATGCTGATGCTGTGTTCTCTGTCTCTACGGGTTGTTGTTTGTGATGGTCCAGAGTTCCTCCATAAGTCTTGGTGTGTGTGGTAAATATGTCGATTGGTCGGCAGACCAACAGCGTGACGTTGTGTGAATATATATCTTGAGTCTCTGAGACCGCCCCAAAATTGCCGGTGGTATTTATACTGGACGGCAATCTGACAAGTCCAGGACTGTTTTCGACCTGTTAGATATGGTCACTTCGTGCAAAGCGTCCTTTTAATTACAAATCACTTTTAGGTTCATTTTCGCGATTTCGTAAACATACTCGTAGCACGAGCGATATCATCGTTTGCGTAATTTTTTCCTGGTCACTCACATATAACACACTTATTAATTACTATTTAATTACACTAATAATTAACATTAAATTACCTGGCGTCTTTATTATTGCAAATTTCTGCAATACTTTTACATCACTATATTCGTTAAAAATTCCTTAATGTAATGGTGTTTTTATAATTGGGGTAAGTCTTTGTTCACAGGTTTAAATTGTATTAATTAGTTTATTTTTGATCCGATTAAAACCTGATTACAGAGAATTTGTACGCATCACCCTATCGTAGACTCTTGCCTGTTGTAGCTTGCGTTCACACACACAAACACACAAGCGCTGTATTCACTTGCGGGGGCAGGTGTACACTTTCTGACAATTCTTAGCCTGCATAATATTGTTAAAAACTGTTCATCATATATTTTCTATGCTAAATATTTACAAACATACCGCCCTGGGGAAATATGCAAATATTTGTATTGTTGCAATGTATAAGTTCATACATGCTTCAAAGTTTTACTCATCTAACTCTCCCAGCAGCATCTTTAGTTTCCTCAGGTCACTTACTGTGTCTCATATTAATTCTTTTTCTGCCTTCACCTTTTTTACATTATTAATGGTGTCAGATATACACAGTGGTCATTTATTATTTGCAGTTTTCTTTGCTCTGTCTTTATTGTGTTTGTGTCTGGAGCTGTCCTGAATATGCTTGATACACAAATCTTGTTGTTCCAATCAATTTGTATATTATAAAATTTGCACATCATTTTTTCGTACTATCAAATATATATGCAAGACAATCTTTTGGCACTTTAAAACTTTCACTTTTGTTATATATCAAACTCTCTGCATCTAGTAATTGTTTAGGTTCTAACGTCACTCATAAACTGTACAACAGAACTTAGTAACATATTAGTAGCATGCAAGTTAGAAGCAGTATATTCATACCAATATGAATTCATAATTATTGTATTATTTATATTGTAGTGTAAGATATCATCTTTATTCTTTCATGACTTTGATAAATTTGATATATCTATTAATGCACTTCTTATGTTTCGATACTGACCTTGATTGTAACAAAATAAATAGCAAATAACAAGTTCCTTCCTATTGACTCTTTTGTTAGCACTGTAATATAGCTTTACAGATTACATGATAGTGAAATCTGGGATGAAAAGATGTTATTTTATGTGAAATATCTTGCAAAGGGATAAAAACATGAACAGTTATGGAAAACAACATATTTACAACATTTCACATATTCACATCAAAAAATACAGAAAGTATGGTTTACATTACTTCCTTAACCAGAACAACTATTCAGTATTTTAAAAAAATGTACAAAACAATTCACATTTTCCCAGTGTTCTTAATTATTGTTTTCCACATCCTATTTTTTTTAATCCCAGTGTCATTATAGACTGTAACAGTACATAAAGACCCAATACTGTAATTATGGGAGCTGAGGTTATTTTTTCAATGTTTTATTGTATAATTATCAAATACAGAATGGTTAGGTTCATTGTCCCTCTGAAAAAAGGAACAACGCAGATTCGGTGAGATGAATACCATGCCAAGGTCACCGTTGGACGAGCGAGAGCCGGTCAAGGCAATGGCGGTGTTTATGACGACTGACTATAAATATTCATTGTGATTGGTTCATAACGCTGTTTCGTCATAACAAAAGACAATGACGCATGAACCACAACGCATGTAACTGGGCGTTGTCCCGTCTAACAAAGCATGATGACGTAAAATGCACACACACAAGCACAAATTTGCATATGCCTCTGTCTCAATTCAACGTAGTTCTTCAAAGGGTCAGCAGCGATGTATAGCTGTCTGATCAGTTTTACCATAAAAGCTTAACACAACTAGATTCTGAAATAAAATTGTGATAGTGGAGCGATAGAGGCTCAAGTTTACTAACAGTCAAAAACAGAAAATGTAAAATCAGTGCTATATATCTTAACTAAAACAACGAAACATGAGGCGAACACCGGCCATACACCTGGAACCCAACCAACAACAGCGAGGGAGCAGCGCATATCACCATTGAGAGAAGTTAAACCTTTGTCATTTTCTTTATTATTTAATGAGTTCATTAACCGAAATTAGACCAATTGATCAAATGTACTTGTAATAGGGTGAACGTATGTGAGAGTGTGTGAGTGAGCACATGGCCATGAATATCTATGCTGAGGGCATTGGTTTGTGTGTAAACGAAATTACAATTTAGTAAGTAATTAGAGCTGCAGCAAAAGATAAAAGTTTATAATGATCTTGATTAGAGGCAAAAATGAGAATATTAAGAATGAATAGGGTTGATTGAAATAGCCACCATTTTGTTTTTTGTAACATTGTGTGACGCCATTTTGGGCACATTGTTTTATATGCTGAATTTATTTTTGGAATTAAAATTTAATCGTTACATTCAATCAAAAAACCGTTTCATCATTTCTATCACCTCTTTGAATCAAAATCTCGCTGAGAATGAACCCTGGCCCCTTTAGGTTGAGATCAACAGTAAAAGAAATCAAGTGCTCAGACATGTGCAAAATCGGTAAGTACACGTGTTTACAATATTATGGTAATATTTGTATGTACATAAATATAAATGTTTGTGATAGTAAAAAGAGTGTGATAACAAATGGCGCCTGAACTGTGGACATTATATAAAACCACTTTATATAAAACAGGCCAGATTTAGAAACAAAGAAGGTGATAGAACGATACATAACCCAGTACACAAGAGGTTATGTTGACAAGCATAGTGAGTAGTAATTGTATGACTAATTACAAATATAACTAAATAATCATTTTTATATTAAGAGTATCAAAATGGCAGAAAGAAGTAATAGTATGGAAATAAATAATACAGACACAGAATCTATTTTATTAGACAAAATAAGCGCGAATTCTACACCTAGGGCAATCGAGAATAAAATATCGCTGGAAGATCTGTTTATACTAATTAAAACACAAAATAGCGTATTAAAAGAAATTGACGAAAAGTTTGATAGTCTTGAGAATGAACTAAAGAAACAAAACAATGTACGAAATGTAAAATTGAATCAATTAGAGGAGAAATTAGACAAGAGAATTAATGAGATACAGTTAGAAAATAAGAGTAGAGAAATAGACAAATTAGATAGAAACAAAGACAAGGTAAGTAGTAGTGGAAAGTATGATAAAATAAATAAAAATATGGTAATAGGAGATAATAGTGTGGATGTTGGTAGTGATAGTGAGATTTTAATGAGAGTAGAGGTTAATGGTGAGGTGACAGTTGTAGATGAGAGTGAAAGTGGGGGTAGGGAGAGTTTAAATGAGTATAGTGAGCAGAGGGCAAATTTTCCCAGTGGTATAGTTGGAGTAAAGACTCCGAAATTGTTATTTGAGGATGAAGGTTCCTCTAGAGTTTATGTGGGAGACGTGTGGTCTTCAAATGATCCCTTAGTTTTTTGTGTTAGTGTACCTGGTGAGGCCAGGAGGTGTTTTTATGAAATAGTAGTGCCCTATGCAAATGTAGAGAGAGAGAATTTAGCTTGGTGTGATAGTGAGAGATATTGTGAGAGAAAAAGAGAAGTAGAGATTTTTAAGATATGTAGAGATTATGAAGAGTTTATAGAAAGGTTAGGTGGAGAGAGAAGTGAAAATAATAGCAAGTACTTACCTTGTATTGAAACTGAGGTAGTAGGAGATTATGTTGATAACAATGATAATATAACTTATCTGATTATGACTAATTACACTAAGGGTGACTGGACCATACCGAATGTTGACAAGTTTTATGATATAGTAATGTGGAGTAATCCTGCAGAGTATTACTATAGTATAATGGACAAAATAAATTTAAATAGTTATTATATTACAAAAGATGATATAATGTACTTAATTAAAAATGAGTTATATATACGTAAGATAAGACTATTATTTGACGATGGAGGCTAATTATTCTAATTGTGTTTATGAACATTTAATTATGTGAACAGTGTTTTTCAGGATGGACTGTTTATGACTGATTTATGGTAAATGATATAATGATAATGTGGATTGTATATTTTTGTGTATATTAATGTCAGTGTATTTGTGTATTTTTGTTGTTGTGTATTTTATGTATTTTTTATGTGAACATGTATTGTAGAATTTTAAATAATTTAAGGAAATTTGATGGTTTTAAATGATATTATGAGATTCAGATTCTAATGGTTAATAAATGAAGCAGGTAATATATTTGGATATGGAGAGGTATTGTTGTTAGTAGGTAAGTGATGAATTTTCTAGTGGTATATTAAGGTGAAATGTTGTAAAAGAGTTTGGGTAATAGTGATAAATAAGGGCATTGGAGTTAGTTAAATAGAGTTAATGGGAGTTAGTGAAAATAAAGTGTTGAGATACAGATAATATATAAAGAGGTGTTAGATATTTTAGGGACACAGTGGTTAGTGATTATATGTAGAGGTGAGAAATGTGAATGGTATATATATATATATCTGTTGATGGTGATATTTTGTAATAAGGGTATTGGTGTAGGGAGTCCGCAACGAAAAGTGTTGGGACAGGAAGGGACCGTTGTGTGCCGGAAAGGGTTACCTGAAAGGGCCAGGAACCAATGATGGAATGAGCATAGATAGGGAACACACATACTAGTACAAAAAATGAGCGGTGCCAGAGGTTTTAAATGGATTAGTGAAGGGGGTTATTATTGAGATATTGGTGTCATAATATATTAATGGTTAGAAGCGGTTAGTGTAAAAAAGAGGTGAGTAAGGTTAGATTGACAAATGCCAAAATAAGATATAGAGAATAATGGATAATAGAGAGTCACCCAAACTAGTAAGGATAAAAGGGTTAGAAAAAGGAAAATTCATGGTAGGAAGGTAAATGATAAAGTTGAAATTGTTGTATAGAATCTGATATAAACAAATGTTAAATAAGAAAAGTTAATCGAGAATTGATGATAAAAAATGTTATAAAGTTTGATACCAGTTATGTAAATGTAAATTGTTTAATGTAAGGTAAATGTAACAATGTTAATGTGTAAGGTTCAATGTTCTATGATGTTTTTATTATGTTGATGGTACAATAGTGTGTGTGGTTAGGAGGTCGTTACAGGGGTAATGACGGTAACAAATGTCAAAGAATAGTAGCTTTTAAAGGTTGAAAGTCTAAAGGTACAAATGAAGTTGAGCAAAATATAGTAGGATACCAGTTGCAAAAGAGATAAATGATTATAAGTTGAGTAATAAAATTTGAGTAATAAACTTGTCTGCCATAGTAGTTGTAGGTTGAGTTTGATAGTAATAGATAGGTGAAGGTGTTTTGGGGAATTTTAAAGAATTGTTTATGTATTGTGTTATTTGTAGGTGTATATATATATATATATATATAGTTTGTTTTCTTACAAGGAAGAGATTGAGTTTGGTGGTGGCAAAAAATCAATATATTTTGAAGTCTTGTTGTTGTTAGGTTGAAACTTTTAAATTAGAACAAACCAATGCCCCAGACACAAACCAATGCATCTAAAGGGAAACATATCAGTTGTAGATATGGAAGTATATTAGACCACTGTTTTAAGTTTTTGTATTCAATGTTTCAGAGTTTTGTGGTGTTGTGACCGTGGTCCTGGGCTGGCTGGAGCGTCAGAACAGGAGCGTAGAGTGCCTCATGGCCTTATGGTGTAGGGATCTCTCCGGAGAAGTCCAGTAAGGTCAGAGGGTGCGATCAGCATCATTGGACCAAGGGTAAGTGATGACAAATTTTATATAGTAACATTACAGGGGGTTGTGGTGACATATCTAGGCTGATCCTTTTAGGAATGTGTGAATGAGTCAATGAAAGTTTTTGTGTCTCGACACAAAATCTTTCATTGAGGGGGTTTGTAACAGTACATAAAGACCCAATACTGTAATTATGGGATCTGAGGTTTTTTTCAATGTTTTATTGTATAATTATCAAATACAGAATGGTTAGGTCCATTGTCCCTCTGAAAAAAGGAACAACGCAGATTCGGTGAGATGAATACCATGCCAAGGTCACCGTTGGACGAGCGAGAGCCGGTCAAGGCAGTGGCGGTGTTTATGACGACTGACTATAAATATTCATTGTGATTGGTTCATAACGCTGTTGTGATATATCGCTTTTTTTGATATTTTGATTGCACTGAATTTAAAGTTACTGTCCATTATTTATTTACTGAATTCTTCGGGCGCCATCTTGCGTACTGCAAGAAATTAATTATTGTAAAAATATATGTACTTACCATTTTCTCGGGTTCTTTTCGGCGAACTCAGGAGATCAGAATTGGTTGCTTGAAATGACTACTTCGATCTACTATATTCAAACAAACTTGTGTTTATTCATGATTTCTTTTTTACTGTTGCATATTAACGACAATGACAAAATTACTCCCCCCATCTTTTATACTTTTACTATTTGAACATTGACATTGCACATGCTTTATTCTGACCACAACTTTCAAGATATTATTGATAATTAAACTGTTGAACACTAAAACAAATACTGTAAAGAAATAATACTAAACTAACTTCTCTTAACGTAAACCAATGCTTTTATGTTATATTAAGATAGGTACCTACACACACCCACGCACACACACACACCCATACTATGTTATACGGTACATTTTTTATCTATTGAGCTCAAAATTTAGTATTTTATTTAAAAACCAGTATTTTATATAGTTGGATATATCATGTCTACTTTCCTGATGTTGCGGATAAATTCCACTCCATAGGCACTAACTCGTGGCTTATAGTTTGCTGTCTCTCGTAGTTCTCATTTTTGTTTTTTATGGCCGAACTGTTAGATTTTTTACCAATTTCACTCACTGTGTCTACTTTGTAGTTATAATACTTTTAAATACCAAAATATATCAAGATACACATTTTTGTTACATTGCGGGCCCGCAATTTACATAACGTGCCACTTGCACGAGAGATAGCTGTAGACTGGGAATAGGCCACCGGCACTATTTTATGAAGTCGCCCTGGTTGTATGACCAATTCTCATTGTTTTATGTTTGTATCACTACGCCAATATGCACTTAACATGTGAAGTCTGGCTGACACACCCTGCATAGCAGCGTGACACATGCACTGACGTAATATGGTCTGATGTTCCGTTACATAACTTGTTGACAGTTTTGTATGTCATTGGTTGACCTTGGCACAATTCCAGCTTGTTAAGTCTGTCGCTTCAATAATTTTCACGTATATAATGTCAAAAGCAGTGTTGCCACTGTCGCGGCCATCGCAACCACTGAATTTTACCTTTCGTTTATACGTTTTGTCCCAACCATAGTAAAAAATGTTATTTGTTTTATGAAAAAAATACAAACTGCTTTATTACCCCAAAAATAGGCCCGTTACAATACCCCCTCAATGAGATATTTTATGCCGAAGCATAAAAAATCTCATTGACACATTCATACTTGCTAAAGGGATCAGCCAGGATATGTCGCCACAACCCCCTGTATGGTTTACAAAAAATATAATCAACTCACCCTTGGTCCGGTGACTGTGACCGCACCTGAATGACAATACTGGACTTCTCTCTCGAGATCCCAACACCGTAGAGTCAGACAGATACTTAACGCCCCTGCTCTGACGCGCTGGCCAGCTCAGGTCCGCCGCCACAGCATCACCAAACACTGAAACAACAAATCAAATATCAAATAGTGGCCTTATACAACACCATATCCCCAACTGATCTGTTTCCCCCTAGCGGTGCTGGTTTGCGCTAAGAAGCACTGGTTTTGTTTTTTCACTTACTGCTAACATATATATCAAAATACCTAACCACATTATAATACCCATTTTAAGATTCCATAATCTCATTCTATCTACTTTCTCTTGTTAACTTTTATCCCAAAATTCAAAATTATTGCCCTGATTCCCATCAGAATTTAAATAAACATTTCCATTACCATATTACACATTTCTCTTATCCCCAAATTTCATTTAAAATATTTAAATTCATAAAATTCTCTTACACTAACAAACACAATATAACATAAGAAAACATAGTACACTCCTAATTCACATTGTTATCCTTATCTTAAAATAAACAATTTGTATTTAAAATTTACACACTTTACATCATTAAATTTGCATATAAAATCATAAAATTACCTTTTAATCTCAATTTAACTTTTATTAATTCGTTTCTCAATTTTTTTTTTTTCAATCTTCGTTTTACCCATCATTTCATTTATTATTCCCTTTCATTAATTTGGGTGATTCTCAGTTATTCATTATAATTCACTGTATCAACTTGGCATTTACTCATAATCTTACCCCTTTTATTACTCTAACGCTCCCTTACAAAATCTTTAACTAGTATGACACCCCTCTATCAAAATCTACTAACCCTTCTCTACCTCTAACTACTTACTACTTTAACTCAATTCGCCACCTTCTCTCAATATATAAAAAAAAAACTCTCTAACCCTTTGTACATAGGATAAGTGTTTCCCCCCTCCCCAAAACTCATTTCCCTTATCTGGTTCCTGGATTCTACCTAAGGCAACCCCTTTCCACTAAAATCATTCCTATCCCGTCCCAACTTATCATTATGTTGCGGACTCCCACATTACACTACCCCCTACTACAAAATTGCCATCCCCAAAATCTCAATCTCATTACCTTACTACAACTTCAACAAAATAACAACATTAATTAATAACATCAATATATCACTCATTACTTTACCTATATTACCCATATCTACTGTGTCAACATCAATACTTCTCAAAATTCTATAACATACATTAACTCAAAACAACATTACATTATTTTCATCTCTTGTTCTCTTTAATACCCCAACTTTTAATTTTTCAACTTGGACTAACTCAAACGTTTTACTCAAACAATTACTATCACCCAACTCCTATCTTTTGCAACCCATTGAAAATTTTAACTATCACAACTTTATTTCATTTTATTTTAAAATCTATAAGCACATTGAAAACATATTATTATATTTTTATAATCCTTATTCCTAACATACTACATGCAATTAACACAATAAGACATAATAAAAACAATATAGGAAGTATCTAGTGCATTTATTTTGCAAATCAAAAACAATATTATTGAATAGCGAATCATCATTATTAAGTACAACAAATTTCTAATTCGTTACCCCCCTGGATAACCTCCCTGCCACACACACTATGACCCCCCTGGACTGTGGCGTCCAGTTGCGTCCACAAGGGCTGAGGTTTTGGAGGAATTTGACATCTCCGTGTCCTTGCTTCTGCGTTACATTTTAAAGGTTTAGATATCAATATATCTCTGTCTATAGTTATGTGCCCTTAATGCGGGTCTACCACCTGGCATTGCTACCCCCAAACGGGCAGAGTGGCAGCCGCTGTTCCATAGTTCTGGGATTTCCCCTAGTTTCACCCCCCATTAATTTCTAATATAGACCAATTTCAAGTCAGCTATGGTCAAGGGACTTGATATGGCCATAGCTGACCGCTAGCCAAAACCACGATTAGTGCTGGTAAGGCAGTAATCGCCCGAAAAGTCGGGGAAATCATCTCTTCCTTCAGGCATGTACACATCATCATTATTTTGCACGGCACGGCAATTTATCAAGTTACAATATAAAATTGTACAAAAGGGTGTGCAGTGCATTTTCGCCATGTTGGCCTCCGATGGAGGTAACACTCTCTGCTACCCCCAACACTTTCCGCTATCTACTGGGGCACATGCCACCCCAGCAACAGCAACTTAATAACTAATTAATTAGAATAATAACTAAACTTTCTACCATTGCAGTTCCACACTCCACTGTTCTATCACTTCATTGAGCACCAATCTACCCCCCAAAATTATCCCCACATCTTGTATTGACCACAAGTTTTTATTTTACTACACATCTTTTCAAAACGTTCCCATACTCACTGATACTAAAACTTGACAATTATATTTGGTCACTTAATTCTAAAATTTATTTAAATTTAAAATTATGCACATCCAAAATTACTTTTTTTTTTTTTTTTACATTGAAGGCTGACTCTATCTTAACTTTCAACACGTCTAGGAAGGTCGCAGTCGCCCGAAATGCCGGGTCCTGCCGCAAAGCGAATTGGAACGAGGTAGATATACTACATGAACTCACGTCCCCCTTCTGAACCACACTACTCCCCCTCTTCTACCATTTTTTCTAACCCGCCTTCTACCTTGCTCCAACCCCCCTTGCCCCAAAACTCGTCCTTTCGGACTACACAGAACTATAACCAATGGCTAATTTTAATTTTGCCATTGGTTCTAAAACTCTTAAATTTGTACGCACTGCCTTATATTTAGGTGCAGCCTCCATTATATACAACACTCTAAGGCAGTGCAGGCACGTGACAGGTACACCGAGACTGCTGCACCTGGAGTGTATTAAAAAATTAAGTCGTGTCATGTACCTGTTGGGGTCCCCCTCCCCGTTCATATATGTAGTTAAGTTTTCTACTTTATACCAATTTTGGTGGAGCCGGACCATCGTTGTTTTCACCGCCCGAAGGAAGATCCGCCAACCATGGCCCGCCTCCGAGTTCCGAATTCCACGGCCAGGACTGGTAAGATCGTGACCGCCCGAAAATGGGGGAGGATCCCTTCTGTAAACATACAACAATATTAGAAAACTTTTTATAAACATAATTAAAGTGACCGATATAATTTTAAATTCATCGCATTTTGAGTACCTACTATTTCCTGCGTCGCTGGGTTCCTCAGCACATACGCATTCTGCATTTTTATTTCTACAATTTCATAGGGTCCTTCATACAACAAGAAAAACTTCTTTATTTCTCTATCTTGAGCACTGGACAAATCATGCCTTTTTACTAACACTAATTGACCTACCTCATACTTGGTCCATTTACCCTTGGCATCATGTTTCTGTTTTCTTCGCTCTCCTCTCGAGAGTAAGTTCTCGTTTGCCAGTCTAATTTTCATGTTCCTGTCCAAAACCTGACCTTCTGGTGGGTATTTGAAAAGTTGTTCCAATATCCTGGGCGGCCTTGTTCCCTTAATCAACTCATGCGGCGTAAATCCCGTGGACTCATGGGTGGTACAATTCAGCCACTCCTCTACTTTCTTCACGTAGGATGGCCATTCTGTGTGTTTGGCGTGACAGTACGCCCGAAATATCCTACCAATCTCTCTCATCACCCATTCTGCTTGGTTCGACTGAGGATGATACACTGCCGTATGCTTGGGTATGATACCTTCCCATCCAAGCGTTTGCCGCCACTTGCTGCTTATAAATTGTGGACCGTGGTCAGATAATATAATTTTCGGTTTTCCAACATTAAGCATGTAGTCTTTCACTATTTTCTCACTGAGTACTTTACTCGTCGCTCTCTTAATGCTATATAACTTTACAAATTTTGAAAAGGTGTCTAGAACTACAAATACATATAACACACCTCCTCTACCTCTGGGTAATGGTCCATATAAATCAACCGCAACTAGATCAAACGGTTTTTCTACTTTTATATAATTCATCTCTCCTTCCACTTTATAATTCACTACTTTCGATTTTTGACATAAATCACACACTCTCAACACTTTTCTAACTCTCTTCTCCATATTCTTAAATATACATGATTCTTTCAAAACATTTGCACACTTTCTCGCACCAAAATGACCATACCTTATATGACAATCCCAGACAATTTTGTCTACTAACGCCTCGGGTATAACTAACCTCCAATCACGCTCCCCACTATTTACTTTTTTAAACAAAATACCTTGATATACTTGAAATCGCTCATTATATTCAGATCCCTCTACATTTGTTTCTAGACTAACAATTATTTTACCCAGTTTGCTATCAGATCATTGCATGTTTTTAATATCACTTAATTCCTCACCAAAAATTCTATCTTCTCTAGTTAATCTAAAAATTTCTATTTCTTTAAGATCCCTACCAGTTTTATTGTCTATAACATCTACTCTAGAAAGTGTATCTGGTACCTTATTATCTGACCCCTTTATATACTCCCATGAAAAATTATATTCTTGTAAGGCTAATACCCACCTGGTTAATCTGCTATGTGTCAGCTTACATGAATTAAGAAATGACAATGCCTTGTGGTCCGTCCGGATTATCGTGGTATTACCTAGGATGTAGGTCCGGAATTTACCCACGGCGAACACAATACTTAGAAGTTCTTTTTCAGTTGTCGTATAATTTTTCTCAGCCGACAACAGCGATCTACTGGCGAAGGCGACCGTCAGATGTTCCTTGTCGCAACCCTCCTGGTAGAGCTCCGCCCCTAGCGCTACATTGCTGGCGTCGGTCTGCAAATAAAAAGTTTTATTAAAATCGGGATGATTCATCATGATCATGTGACTAAACTTTCTCTTAATTTCATTAAACGCAGTTCGTTCCGTATCGCCCCATTTCCACTGTTTATTCTTCTGCAGTACAGCACTCAGTTTGGATGTTGTGTGTGCGTAGTTCTCCTGAAATTTCCTGTAAGAATTGCACAGGCCTAAGAAACTTTGTAATTGCTTAATGTTTTTAGGTTCGGGGAATCGCATTATGGCTTCTACTTTATCAGGGTTGGCTAATATCCCCTCCTGTGTAATAATAAATCCTAAGAAATGTATTTCTATCTGCAGAAACTTAGACTTGTCCCAATTCACTGTTAAACCCCCTCTTTGCAGCTTATCTAATACATATTCTATGTGTTCTAAATGTTCAGTGAATGTTCTAGAAGCTATCAAGATATCATCGACATACACAGTTAAAAAGTCTAAATCCTTAGATTGTAAAATATTATCTAAACATTTAATAAAACTGGCAACACTGGTGTTTAATCCAAAAGGTAAGCGTTTGAACTGGTAATTCTTACCGTTAAAAAGAAAAGCTGTGTATTTCCTGCTCTCTGTTGCTAATGGCACCTGCCAGTATCCAGCTGTCAGGTCTAAAGACGTCATGTATTTGACTCCGCTGAACTTCTGTAAAATCTCATTTATGGGTTCCGGAGATTCCCTGTCAGGTATAATAATTTGATTAATTTTCCGAGCATCTAAACATAACCTTACCTTGCCATCCTTTTTGATCACTACTACCAAAGGGTTTGAGTAAGGTGATACTGAGCGTTCAATTATGCCTCCCTGCATCATCCGGTCTAGTTCCTCCTGTACAGCCCTCCTCTTCGAAAACAGCACCGGGTAGCTCCTCTGCATGTATGGTGCGTGGTCCTGAACTTTCAACTCGCAGATGTAGTCCTTCGCTTTCCCTGGTGATTCATCAAACACCTCTCTGAACCGCTCCACAACTGCCCACAGCTCCTCTCGCTGAGTATTTCCTACAACTGTATTTTCATTAAAAAATTTGTCGGCTCTATCTGCCCACACACTCTCATTACGCTCGTGCATTTCTCCCTCCTCATTCTCTAGACATATATTTATTTTGGTCTCTATCTCTCGATCGCTTATCTGCTTATGTAACATTTTTATTCCCGTGACTTTAGCTTCATTTACTACTTTCTTAAACTCTATTCTGACTTGTTTATTCCCCTTTTCAAATGTTACTATTTGTTTATTGAAATCTATTACTGCTCCGTTTCTTTCTAAAAAATTATTTCCCAATATTACATCTAGACTCAACCCTTGAACTACTAAGAAAGTGTTTTCAAATTCAACTTCATTTATTAAAATATTTAATTGTACTTGTCTGGTTATTCTCTTACTTCTCACCCCAGTTACCCCCACTACTGTAACCCCGGCAACTGGTAATGACGGTATATTCTTGTTTAACTCTTTTAATTCACCCATGACATTTTCAGAAATTACTGATATCTCGCTACCGGTATCAATTAAAGTTTTATAATTCTTACCTTCAATGTTAATTGTCACCTCAGTCAATCCTGCTCTGCGTTCCATCACCTTGTTCTCCTCTTCTTCTAACAATTCTTTCGCCATGTCCATCTTGATAACGTTGTTCGCGTATTCGTTGATTACTTGGACCCGGTTGTCCGTTGACAATGGTTGGGCCCGCTTCTCCATTGTCTTCCTTAGTTTTCCGTGGATGGACCTGCTACAGCTGGATGATTTCCTCCTCTACCTCTATTATAATGTCCTCCTCCTCGGGGCGCTCCTCTATAAA
The DNA here is from genome assembly GCA_034769895.1 of Magicicada septendecula. NCBI lineage: Eukaryota > Metazoa > Arthropoda > Insecta > Hemiptera > Cicadidae > Magicicada > Magicicada septendecula. Next base: position 453,542,696 of record CM068368.1, read on the forward strand.
ATTCTCCTCCTCTCGACTGTTGATTTGGTGGTGGGTTCGTTCTCTCGTTCCTGGCACACTCCCTGTTTCGATGACATCTAAAACAATTTGTTCGATTAGCATAATTATCAGTTTCGCAGTCTCTACACCTCCAACGCTCGCCCCTATTATCAAAACTTCCTCCCCGCGCTCCTCTATGAAAATTCTGTGTACCCCTATTCTGATGGTAATTATTATTATTATGGTGTGGTACTACTGGTGTGTTTGGACGTCGCCCTACGTCGCGTTCCCCTATATTCTGTAGCACGTCTAACATGTTCTCTAACTCACTTATATTTGTAATCTCTCTAGTCATTAAGGTGATTGCACCTCTCTGGGCAGGTGTTTGCTAATATGTCTTACAAATGACCGGAATGGCAACGGCGGTTCTAGATACTTAGCTTCATTATATATAGTCATCACATATATGGTTAGGTGGTTATTAATTCGACCAAAATTCCCAGTACCCATTATTTTGCTTCTTAAGATTTCTTGGTCTTCTTCTGACCAATATTTGTTTCGAAAAGCTACTTCAAAATCCTCGTAACTACCCCATTCGGTATGGTGTACTTCCGCCCATATCTCAGCACTACCTTTAAAACACTTTATAATCTTCAGCAATTTAACCTCCCAACTACTACTATTAAATCGATTAAACTCCCTTATCCGGTTTAAAAATTGCATTGGGTGTACTCTACGATTGTCACAATTAAACTGCTCTAATTCTATCTCATCTTTTGCTTCGCGAGTATATACCACTCGCTCCGCAACATTATTTAAATTTTGGCTTACGGCCACATGTAATTCATCTTTAATTTCTATGATATTCTGCTCTATCATGCTAAATTTGTTATCACATTTATTTGCATATTGAAGGTTATGTTTATTAATAATCCCCACACTCTCTTGTATAGATTCTTTACATGCACTTTCTACTTCCATTATTTTAAATTCTATATCATTATTACTTTCATTAATTTTAGTCACACATTTATTTTCTACTTCCACACACTGCTCTTCAATTTGGGTTCTAATTTGGTCTGCCATCTGCTCACTTATGTTACTGATTTTACTTTTGATATTTAGTGTAATTTCACAAATTTGTTTGTCAATTTTCTCATCTCTTTCGTTAAATTTAACGTCTATACTCTTAACTGCATTATCTAATTTGGTATCTAAATCATTATATTTACTGACAAATCTTTCATTGGTATTCTCAAAACGCTCATTAATTTCGTTAATTTGGTTTTTTAACTCATCGAATTTAACATTTTGTCCATCTAATTTATTGTCAAAACTATTCTTTTGAACATCGAATTTCTCATTGAACTCCCTACTTTGTTTGTCAAATTTGTCATTCAATTCTCTAAAATTACTCTCCTGTTTTTCTACACTATTGTACATCATATCATACAATCTTGCTAACATAGTATCATTATCAGATTTCTTATTTTGATTTCCTAAAATAGGTGTTGAATGAATCTCAACTTGTGAAATTACGTATTTATCACCATTTAATTAACTTATAAAAACTATACCGTAATAAAAAAACTTACACTTACTGTTTTGCGTGTTCTTGGGTCCAGGATCTCATACGTACTTTGGGATAAAAGCGTAATTTTCAAGGTTGTGTGAAGAACTTGTACAATGCATCTTGGAAGAGAAATTAGTTTTCTTTTATTACTCAAAAGATTTTAAATTGATACTTTTTCTCCAAATTTAGATTTTACATACCTTCAAAATATTAAGATTTTACAAGTTGTGTAATCATTACGTCTTATATGCTATTCTTATTTTCTATTACTTACAAGAGAGCCCAGCCTGCCATTCTCACTTAACTTAATTTTAATTTCTTTAATACCCCATACTCTTTTAAAACCCCCTACCCTTACTTTCAATAAACGAAATGACCCCCGGCCACGTGGTCTTCGCGCACATCCATTGTTCTTTCCTAATTTCGTGTGAAAGTGTCCAAAAAATGTCTGATGTTGCTTTACATTTTCTCTTGACCGCGGTCACATAAACTTTTTGGCCATAATTAACACCTCTTCTGTTGATAGAGTAAAACTTGGTTGACGAGCCTACTTTAATTGTACCGGCGCCGGTGGATACAACTGTGAGACTGCACTGTAATGTAACAGGTACTTTTCACTTTTTGCCGGGAATCAGTGTTTCACTGCCACTATGCTTTCGTCGCTCCGGGCTCATTTGTTGGGAAGTAACCACTTTATATATGGATTAAAGCTGGTATGTGTGTGTGTCCAGAGGCCGATATTGGACTTGGTTCCGCTGATGTCACCAACAGTAGGCGGAGTTTAATGCGCCTTCCGGGAGGTTTTAGAGAAGACGACTAATATTTTTTACGCTCTGGCCATCTTGAGTTTTTTGTTAGAGCGTCCTTTGAGCGCGTGCGGGTGTAGTTGCGCTTGAGCGTTGACACACATTTACAGAGTTCTTAGAATTTTGGTGGAGGTGCGAATGCTCTGCCGCATTCCTCAACAACAACTGCGCCTTATTGCTTTGTTTCACTGTTCTGTTACACTGACTATTATACGTTGCACAATAATACAGTAATTTCGTCATATTTTATAAGGCTCCCGACCGAAAATGAAATGAATAAAAATATAATTATCCCATACTGTTGAAAATAAAAACACCCAAAATTTGACCCGCTACAATACCCCCTCGATGAGAATTCTGCTGTCCGCAACAGAAGAAATCTCATCGATAAAACCCCGAAGAGGAACTGGGGCCAACAACCCCTTGGTTCTTAATCTCATGGGTACACGACCCCCCTGGCTCAGCGACCATGGACTCATCTGAACGAGATCACTGGACTTCTCCGTAAGAGATCCCAACACCGAGAAATCGATCAGACTCGCACCACAGCGCGCCTCGCCTTTTAACATGCTACCCCCGAAAATCCTCAATCCCTGGCTAGAATTACTCCAGCTCCTCCGCCGATATGGATCCCCTTTTTGCAAGCTGGGCTGCCTTTAGCAAATACTGGGCTCACACATACTAACATTACATGTTACCATAACACATTAAAAATAAAAACTTTCTTTTAAAATTTATCAAAAATTTAAAAAAAAAATCAAAAGTCAAAAAAATAATCTTTTATCAAAAAATTCTCTTCCTCTTTTTTCTTTTTTTTTTCTTTAACATGACTTAACCTAGACATTTCTACTAATATAAACACATCCTTACTCTAACATGAGAACCACTTATAGTCTACCAATACAATGCAATACAATAAAATAAACATGGTTAATGCACACATAATAAAATAATCATTATCTAACAATTTGCATTCGCTGGCAGGCGAAAAATCAAGTTTTTTTTTTTCAAAAAAATTAAAATTTTCAAAAATTTTAAAATTCACAAAAAAAATTTAAATTTATTCATTAAAAAATTTTATTAAATTTATTTATTAAATAACATATTTATTAAAGTTATTCAAACATTGGTTTGAATTGATCAAACAAACAAATTAAAATTGGATTCCTACTCTACACAAGCTTAGTAGGTGTATGACCTCATCAGCTGATCGTAACTAGGTCAAGTCCAAAACCCTTGACCTACCTATGTTATATATGATTTCTGAAAACACTTTGAACATCTGTAATATCCTAACTTGAAATACAAAACGTAATAACACAAAATATTTAAAATTACAAAATATTAATATAATAATCAAGTTGACATTTAAATTATGTAAAACAAACAATTCTTGACTTTACATTATTTTCAACTTTTATCAACATTCTGTCACTGGTTGAAAAAATTAAACAATTGTATATTCTTTATTATAAATTCCTCTCTTTAGTTAACAGTTTAATTCTACATTACTGTGGGTGTTGTAACTCATTTATTCTCATTACTGTACTAGATCTGTGTACATATATGAACTTTACCTCTCCCTATGGCTCTAATATTCATCAACTTCAATTATCATGACACCCATCTCTTATCAAAATCTCTACTAATCAGGACACTCCAAACCCCAACTTATCATTTAACACAAACGCCACCTTCTCCCATTATAAAATACTCTCTAACCCTTTGTATATAGGATACGTGTTTCCCCGCCCCCAAAAAACTCAATTCCCTTATCTGGCGGCCCGGATTCTACCTAAGGCGGCCCCTTCCCCACTAAAATCTATCCCTATCCCGTCCCAACCCTTGTTGCGGACTCCCCAAATACACTACCCTCTATTACAAAATTGCCATCCCCAAAATTCTCAATCTCATTACATTACTACAATTACACAAAATAACCTCATTAACTATAAACATAAATATATCATTCAGAACTCTAGCATTATTCTCCCCAACTACCGTGTCAACATCAATACTTCTCAAGATTCTATTACATTACATCAACTCAAAACAACATTACATCATATTCATCTCTATCATTTCACATTTAGCTTTTAATTCAAATTGGACAGGTATATGTGTCCCTTAAAACATTTATCACCCATAAATTATCTTTTATTAATTTGCATAAATTATTGCTATTTTATTTCTCATATTCTTTTTGTCTTTACTTCAAAATATCTGTAGTACACTAAACATTAATTACTTGTAACATTTACAAACCAATATACCAGTGACATGGTATTATTGATCAGCTGATATCCTAACATATTAAAAACACATTTCATGATTGAACAAATTATATGAAATATACATATTTATTTTTATTTATTCTCCCTTCTCACCTCATTGTTTCCCATTTCTCTGATTCTGATGCTTATGTTAGCCTGCCAGACGATTTACTTATTGGCTTAAACAAATACACACATAATAAAATTACATATTCTTATCAATGCTTATTTAACAGACAACAATAAAATAATACACTTAAAATTGTAGCAGGAACACCTTATTTTTAAATATCTAAGCAGCTAGTTACCTGAACAGAGCACAAGCAGTTTTATTTGAATTAAACTTTAAATAAGCAAGAACTTTTATGTCATAAACTTTAAGTTCGTGACTCCTTTGCGTCACCTCCCAGCCACACACACTATTTCAGATTATGGAGGACTGTCTCGCCCTTTCGCTTCCACAGAGACTGTATAATTTTGGAGCAGGGTTTTACCTCTCCGTGTCTCTGCTTCCGCTATTAAGTTTTAAAGTTACTGAACATCATAATGTTCTTGTTATGTAATCATGCACCCTTAAAACGGATCTGCCACCGGTCTTGCTGTTCCTCCTCGAACAGAGTGGCAGCCGCTGTTCCCTAGTTCCGGAGATTTCCTCTAATTGTCCCCCCATTGAATTTCAAATATATACCAATTTCAAGTCAGCTATGGTCAAGGGACTTGGTATGACCATAGCTGGCCGCTAGCCAAAACCACAGTTAGTGCTGGTAAGGCAGTAACCGCCCGAAAAGTCGAGGAAATCTAAACTTTTATTTCACTGCCTGTTTCACATCAATATTATTATGTGCGACACGTTATTTAGTATTGTGTATAAAATTTTTATTTTACACGGGTAAGGTGTGCCGCACATTTATCGCCAGTTTGGCCTCCGATGGAGGTAACACTCACTGCTACCCCCAACCCCTTCCGCTACTTGTGAGAGCACAGGCCACCCCCACAATAGCCACTTAATAACTACCTAATTACTTAATAAATGAAATTAATCTTTCTACAAATGTAGTCCAACACTCCATTGTTATTATCACTTCATCGAGTACCAAACTACCCCCCAAAGTCATCCCCACTTCTTGTATTGACAACAAGTTTTTATTTTGTTACACATCATCTCAAAACGTTCCCATACTCACTGATACTAAAACTCGACAATTATATTCGGTCACTTAATTCTAAAATTTATTTACATTTTAAATTTATAATTTATAATTTATAACTAAGTGGTCAGTATCCCCGCCTGAAACGGGGGTGTTTTGCGATGAAGTATATAAAACTGCCAGAGCAGATCTACTTTGTGCAGTTACTTCCCCTTTCTATGCAAATGATACTACCAAATCTCCTCATCTCTACTAACCCGTCGTCTGGTCTGGCAGTCATTATACTTCCCCGCAAAACTCTTCATTTCGGGTGTAAGCTAAACTATTGTCAATGGCTCAATTTTAACTTTGCCAGTGACACTAAAATTATTAAAATTTGTATGCACTGCCTTGCATTTAGATGTAGCCTCCTTTATATAATCACTCTAAGGCAGTGCAGGTACGTGACAGGTACCTCCAAATTGCTGTACCCAGAGTGTATAAAAAAAAATTTTAAGTCGAGTCACGTACCTGTTGGGGTCCCCCTCCCCGTTCAAATATATGTGGTTAAATTTCTATTTTGTACCAATTTTGGTGGAGCCGGACCATCGTTGTTTTCACTGCCCGAAGGAAGATCCTGCCAACCATGGCCCGCCTCCAATTTCCGAATTCCACGGCCAGGACTGGTAAGATCGTGGCCGCCCGAAAATGGGGGAGGATCCCTTCTGAAAACATACAATAATGTTTGAGAAACTTATTTATAAACATAACAATTAAAGTGACCTATATAACTTTAAATTCGTCGCATTTTGAGTACCTACTATTTCCCGTGTCGCTGGGTTCCTCAGCACATACGCATTCTGCATTTTTATTTCAACAATTTCATAAGGTCCTTCATATAACAAGAAAAACTTCTTTATTTCCCTATCTTGAGCACTGGACAAATCATGTCTTTTTACTAACACTAACTGACCTACCTCATATTTGGTCCATTTCCCCTTAGCATCATGTTTCTGTTTTCGTCGCTCTCCTCTAGTAAGTAAATTCTCGTTCGCCAATCTAATTTTCATGTTTCTGTCCAACATTTGACCTTCAGGTGGGTACGTGAAAAGTTGTTCTAATATCCTGGGCGGCCTTGTTCCCCTGATCAACTCATGCGGCGTAAATCCCGTGGACTCATGGGTGGTACAATTCAGCCACTCCTCTACTTTTCTCACGTAGGATGGCCATTCTGTGTGTTTGGCGTGACAGTACGCCCGGAATATCCTACCAATCTCTCTCATCACCCGCTCTGCTTGATTCGACTGAGGATGGTACACTGCCGTATGCTTGGGTATGATGCCTTCCCATCCAAGCGTCTGCCGCCACTTGCCGCTTATAAACTGTGGACCATGATCAGATAATACAATTTTCGGCTTTCCCACATTTAGCATGTAGTCTTTCACTATCTTCTCGCTAAGTACCTTACTAGTTGCTCTCTTAATACTATATAACTTTACAAATTTTGAAAAAGTATCTAAAACTACAAATACATATAACACCCCTCCTCTACCTCTGGGTAATAGTCCATATAAATCAACCACAACTAGATCGAAAGGTTTATCTACTTTTATATAATTCATCTCTCCTTCCACTCTATAATTCACTACTTTCGATTTTTGACATAAATCACACACTCTCAACACTTTTCTCACTCTCCTCTCCATATTCTTAAATATACATGACTCTTTCAAAACATTTGCACACTTTCTCGCACCAAAATGACCATACCTTATATGACAATCCCAAACAATTTTATCTATTAACCCATCAGGTATAATTAACCTCCAATCACGCTCCCCACCATCTACCCTTTTAAACAAAACACCCTGATATATTTGAAATCGCTCATTATATTCAGATCCCTCTACATCTGTTTCTAAACTAACAATTATTTTACCCAGTTTGCTATCAGATCTTTGCAAGTTTTTAATGTCACTTAATTCCTCACCAAAATCTCTATCTTCCCTAGTTAGTCTGAAAATTTCTATTTCTTTGAGGTCCCTACCAGTTTTATTGTCTATAACGTCTATTCTAGAAAGTGTATCTGGTATCTTATTATCTGACCCCTTTATATACTCCCATGAAAAGTTATATTCTTGTAAGGCTAATACCCACCTGGTTAATCGGCTGTGTGTTAGCTTACATGAATTCAGAAATGACAGTGCCTTGTGGTCTGTCCGAATGATTGTGGTATTCCCTAGGATGTACGTGCGGAATTTACCCACGGCGAACACAATACTTAGTAGTTCCTTCTCAGTTGTCGTGTAATTCTTTTCCGCCAATAACAGTGATCTACTGGCAAAGGCGATCGTTAGGTGTTCCTTGTCGCAGCTCTCCTGGTATAACTCGGCACCTAGCGCTACATTGCTGGCGTCGGTCTGTAAATAAAAAGTCTTATTAAAATCGGGATGATTCATCATGATCATGTGACTAAACTTTCTCTTAATTTCATTAAACGCAGCTCGTTCCGCATCGCCCCACCTCCACTGTTTATTCTTCTGCAGTACAGCACTCAGTTTGGATGTTGTGTGTGCGTAGTTCTCCTGAAATTTCCTGTAAAAATTGCATAGGCCTAAAAAACTCTGTAATTGCTTAATGTTTTTAGGTTCAGGGAATCGCATTATGGCTTCGACTTTGTCAGGGTTGGCTAATATCCCCTCCTGCGTAATAATAAATCCTAAAAAGTGTATCTCTGTCTGCAGAAACTTAGACTTGTCCCAATTCACTGTTAAACCCCCTCTTTGTAGCTTATCTAATACATATTCTATGTGTTCTAAATGTTCAGTGAACGTTCTAGAGGCTATCAAGATATCATCGACATATACAGTTAAAAAATCCAAATCCTTAGGTTGTAATATATTATCTAAACATTTGATAAAACTGGCAACACTGGTGTTTAATCCAAAAGGTAAGCGTTTAAACTGGTAATTCTTACCGTTAAAAAGAAAAGCTGTGTATTTCCTGCTCTCTGTTGCTAATGGCACCTGCCAGTATCCAGCGGTCAGGTCTAAGGACGTCATGTATTTGACTCCGCTAAACTTTTGTAAAATCTCATTTATGGGTTCTGGAGATTCCCTGTCAGGTATAATAATTTGATTAATTTTCCTAGCATCTAAACATAACCTTACCTTGCCATCCTTCTTTATCACTACCACCAAAGGATTTGAATAAGGTGATACTGAGCGTTCAATTATGCCTCCTTGCATCATCCGGTCTAATTCCTCCTGTACAGCCCTCCTCTTCGAAAACGGCACTGGGTAACTTCTCTGCATGTATGGTGCGTGGTCCCGAACTTTCAGCTCGCAGATGTAGTCCTTCGCTTTCCCTGGTGATTCATCAAACACCTCTCTGTACTGCTCGACCACTGCCCACAACTCCTGTTGTTGAGTATTTCCTACAACTGTATTTTCATTGAAAAATTTATCAGCTCTATTTGCCCACACACTCTCATTACGCTCATGCATTTCTCTCTCCTCATTTTCTATGCTATCACTCTCAAGACATATATTTATTTTAGTTTCTATCTCTCTATCATTTATCTGTTTATGTAACATTTTTATTCCCGTGACTTTATTTTCATTTACTATTTTCTTAAACTCTATTCTGACTGGTTTATTCCCCTTCTCAAATTTTACTATTTGTTTATTGAAATCTATGACTGCTCCGTTTCTTTCCAAAAAATCATTTCCCAAGATTACATCTAAACTCAACCCTTTAACTACCAGGAAAGTGTTTTCAAATTCAACTTCATTTATTAGAATATTTAATTGTACTTGTCTGGTTATTCTCTTACTTCTCACCCCAGTTACCCCCACTACAGTAACCCCTGCAACTGGTAATGACGGTATATTCTTGTTTAACTCTTTTAATTCACCCATGACATTTTCAGAAATTACTGATATCTCGCTACCGGTATCAATTAAAGTTTTATAATTCTTACCTTCAAGGTTAATTGTCACCTCAGTTAATCCTGCTCTGCGTTCCGTCACCTTGTTCTCCTCTTCTTCTAACAGTTCCTTCGCCATGTCCATCTTGATGACGTTATTATGGTATCTGTGGATTATTTGGACCCTCCTGTTTTCCATAGACAATGGTTCGGCCCGCTTCTCCATTGTCCTCCCTAGTTTTCCGTAGAGGGACCCGCTACAGCTGGATGATTTCCCCCTCTCCCTCTGTTATATTGTCCTACTCCTCTCGGCGCTCCCCTGTGAAATTCTCCTCCTCTCGACTGTTGATTGGGTGGTGGGTTTGCTCGCTCGTTCCTGGTGCACTCCCTGTTTCGATGACATCTGAAACAATTTGTTCTATTAGCATAATTGTCGGTTTCACATGTTCCACACCTCCAACTCTCGCCCCTATTATCGAAACTTCCTCCCCGCGCTCCTCTATGAAAATTCTGCATACCCCTGTTATGATGGAAAAAATTATTGTTATTATGGTGTGGTACTACTGGTGTAGTTGAACGTCGCCCTATGTCGCGTTCCCCTATATTCTGTAATACATCTAACATGTTTTCTAACTCACTTATATTTGTAATCTCCCTAGTCATTAGCGTAATTTGCACTTCTCTGGGCAGGTGTTTGCTAATATGTCTTACAAATGATCGGAAAGGCAACGGCGGTTCTAGATATTTAGCTTCGTTGTATATGGTCATCACATATATGGTTAGGTGGTTATTAATCCTACCAAAATTCCCGTTACCCATTATTTTACTTCTTAATATTTCTTGGTCTTCTTCTGACCAATATTTGTTGCAAAAAGCTATCTCAAAATCTTCATAACTTTCCCATTCTATATGGTGTACTTCCGACCATATCTCGGCACTACCTTTAAAACATTTAATAATCTTCATCAACTTAACCTCCCAGCTACTACTATTAAACCGATTAAACTCCCTAACCCTATTTAAAAATTGCATTGAGTGTACTCTACGATTGTCACAATTGAAAGTCTCTAATTCTATTTCATTATTTGTATCTCGTGTCATAAATATGCGCTCAGTAACATTGTTTACATTTTGATTTTTCACTAAGCTTAATTCATCTCTCATACTACTAATATTTTGTTCAAGAGAATATAATTTTTTGTCATTACTATATTCAGACTGTACATTATTTTTTGATATTACATCGATAGATTCATTTACTGCTTGTATTTCTGTCTTATAATTACTTTCAATTTCATATATTTTAGAGTCTATCTTACTTTGGTGTTCATCAATATTCTGACTAAATTTTTCAACTGTCATTACTACACTATTCAACTTACAATCAGTTTCAATATTACATTTAATAATTTTAGATTCTATGTCATTGTTATGCTCATTCATTGTATTCATTAATATTTCATTGTTTTCATTTATCTGCTTCTCAACTCTATCTATCTGACTGTCTATTTCATTAAATTTAACGTCTACCTTTTGCATTGAATCATCTAACTTGGTTTCTACTTGGTTAATTTTATTAGTACATTCTTCGCTGGTATTTTTACAATAGCTATTAATTTCGTTAATTTGGTTTTTTAGCTCATCAAAACTGTCAAATTTACTACTCATTTTTGCAAATTGATTAAGTAAAATACTCATTAGATCGTCATCCACCTTATTGTATTTTGTTGAGGTCGGGGTTACTTGAATCCCTGAATCCTCTGTATTATCTTTTTCATTTGTTTTGCTTACATTCATAATTTTCTCGTCTTGACCTACATTCGGTGTTGAATGTATGTCAAGACTACTCATCACAGCTGATTCATTTAATTCAGCTATTTCGCTTATCACAGTCGAGTCGGACAAATCGACTCCGTTCTCTGTATTTTCCATTATTATATTTTTAAATATGTAATTTATTTCTTATCTGTCTGAACCAATATTTTTTATTTATTTTATGTAACTTTACGTCTTTCACTTAACCTCTCAATTGCGCTTGTATCTTATTTGTAGGTATGGTTTTTACATCAAATTTTTAACTTATAAAAACTGTCCCTGTTCGGGCGCCACTGTGAAATTATGTATTTATCACCATTTAATTAACTTATAAAAACTATACCATAATAAAAAAACTTACACTTACTGTTTTGCGTGTTCTTGGGTCCAGGATCTCATACGTACTTTGGGATAAAAGCGTAATTTTCAAGGTTGTGTGAAGAACTTGTACAATGCATCTTGGAAGAGAAATTAGTTTTCTTTTATTACTCAAAAGATTTTAAATTGATACTTTTTCTCCAAATTTAGATTTTACATACCTTCAAAATATTAAGATTTTACAAGTTGTGTAATCATTACGTCTTATATGCTATTCTTATTTTCTATTACTTACAAGAGAGCCCAGCCTGCCATTCTCACTTAACTTAATTTTAATTTCTTTAATACCCCATACTCTTTTAAAACCCCCTACCCTTACTTTCAATAAACGAAATGACCCCCGGCCACGTGGTCTTCGCGCACATCCATTGTTCTTTCCTAATTTCGTGTGAAAGTGTCCAAAAAATGTCTGATGTTGCTTTACATTTTCTCTTGACCGCGGTCACATAAACTTTTTGGCCATAATTAACACCTCTTCTGTTGATAGAGTAAAACTTGGTTGACGAGCCTACTTTAATTGTACCGGCGCCGGTGGATACAACTGTGAGACTGCACTGTAATGTAACAGGTACTTTTCACTTTTTGCCGGGAATCAGTGTTTCACTGCCACTATGCTTTCGTCGCTCCGGGCTCATTTGTTGGGAAGTAACCACTTTATATATGGATTAAAGCTGGTATGTGTGTGTGTCCAGAGGCCGATATTGGACTTGGTTCCGCTGATGTCACCAACAGTAGGCGGAGTTTAATGCGCCTTCCGGGAGGTTTTAGAGAAGACGACTAATATTTTTTACGCTCTGGCCATCTTGAGTTTTTTGTTAGAGCGTCCTTTGAGCGCGTGCGGGTGTAGTTGCGCTTGAGCGTTGACACACATTTACAGAGTTCTTAGAATTTTGGTGGAGGTGCGAATGCTCTGCCGCATTCCTCAACAACAACTGCGCCTTATTGCTTTGTTTCACTGTTCTGTTACACTGACTATTATACGTTGCACAATAATACAGTAATTTCGTCATATTTTATAAGGCTCCCGACCGAAAATGAAATGAATAAAAATATAATTATCCCATACTGTTGAAAATAAAAACACCCAAAATTTGACCCGCTACAAACTGTCTGTATTATTTTTGACTCCTCAAGACTACTGTCAGTTGTTTGAATTCCAGAGTCGCTACTTATTTGGCCTTCTATCTGGCTGTCAGATAAGCTGACGTCATTATTATCTGCCATTTTTCTTAAATCTTTTATATATATTTCTCTGCAAAATATTTTTATATGTAACACATACTTATTAAAAAAAATATTCTACTCACCCATACTACACATAATTATGACATAACCTTACTACTTATGTTTACACATTTTTTAGTTACCTCAAACAACCATTCTGCTCTCCCAAGTAGGCCTATATTTTATATAAATTTCTTTATATAAAATTGTCCCTACGTTCGGAAGCCAAATGTGATATATCGCTTTTTTTGATATTTTGATTGCACTGAATTTAAAGTTACTGTCCATTATTTATTTACTGAATTCTTCGGGCGCCATCTTGCGTACTGCAATAAATTAATTATTGTAAAAATATATGTACTTACCATTTTCTCGGGTTCTTTTCGGCGAACTCAGGAGATCAGAATTGGTTGTTTGAAATGACTACTTCGATCTACTATATTCAAACAAACTTGTGTTTATTCATGATTTCTTTTTTACTGTTGCATATTAACGACAATGACAAAATTACTCCCCCCATCTTTTATACTTTTACTATTTGAACATTGACATTGCACATGCTTTATTCTGACCACAACTTTCAAGATATTATTGATAATTAAACTGTTGAACACTAAAACAAATACTGTAAAGAAATAATACTAAACTAACTTCTCTTAACGTAAACCAATGCTTTTATGTTATATTAAGATAGGTACCTACACACACCCACACACACACACACACCCATACTATGTTATACGGTACATTTTTTATCTATTGAGCTCAAAATTTAGTATTTTATTTAAAAACCAGTATTTTATATAGTTGGATATATCATGTCTACTTTCCTGATGTTGCGGATAAATTCCACTCCATAGGCACTAACTCGTGGCTTATAGTTTGCTGTCTCTCGTAGTTCTCATTTTTGTTTTTTATGGCCGAACTGTTAGATTTTTTACCAATTTCACTCACTGTGTCTACTTTGTAGTTATAATACTTTTAAATACCAAAATATATCAAGATACACATTTTTGTTACATTGCGGGCCCGCAATTTACGTAACGTGCCACTTGCACGAGAGATGGCTGTAGACTGGGAATAGGCCACCGGCACTATTTTATGAAGTCGCCCTGGTTGTATGACCAATTCTCATTGTTTTATGTTTGTATCACTACGCCAATATGCACTTAACATGTGAAGTCTGGCTGACACACCCTGCATAGCAGCGTGACGCATGCACTGACGTAATATGGTCTGATGTTCCGTTACATAACTTGTTGACAGTTTTGTATGTCATTGGTTGACCTTGGCACAATTCCAGCTTGTTAAGTCTGTCGCTTCAATAATTTTCACGTATGTAATGTCAACAGCAGTGTTGCCACTGTCGCGGCCGTCGCAACCACTGAATTTTACCTTTCGTTTATACGTTTTGTCCCAACCATAGTAAAAAATGTTATTTGTTTTATGAAAAAAATACAAACTGCTTTATTACCCCAAAAATAGGCCCGTTACACTGTTTCGTCATAACAAAAGACAATGACGCATGAACCACAACGCATGTAACTAGACGTTGTCGCGTCTAACAAAGCATGATGACGTAAAATGCACACACACAAGCACAAATTTGCATATGCCTCTGTCTCAATTCAACGTAGTTCTTCAAAGGGTCAGCAGCGATGTATCGCTGTCTGATCAGTTTTACCATAAAAGCTTAACACAACTAGATTCTGAAATAAAATTGTGATAGTGGAGTGATAGAGGCTCAAGTTTACTAACAGTCAAAAACAGAAAATGTAAAATCAGTGCTATATATCTTAACTAAAACAACGAAACATGAGGCGAACACCGGCTATACACCTGGAACCCAACCAACAACAGCGAGGGAGCAGCTCATATCACCATTGAGAGAAGTTAAACCTTTGTCATTTTCTTTATTATTTAATGAGTTCATTAACCGAAATTAAACCAATTGATCAAATGTACTTGTAATAGGGCGAACGTATGTGAGAGTGTGTGAGTGAGCACATGGCCATGAATATCTATGCTGAGGGCATTGGTTTGTGGGTAAACGAAATTACAATTTAGTAAGTAATTAGAGCTGCAGCAAAAGATAAAAGTTTATAATGATGTTGATTAGAGGCAAAAATGAGAATATTAAGAATGAATAGGGTTGATTGAAATAGCCACCATTTTGTTTTTTGTAACATTGTGTGACACCATTTTGGGCACATTGTTTTATATGCTGAATTTATTTTTGGAATTAAAATTTAATCGTTACATTCAATCAAAAAACCTTTTCATCATTTCTATCACCTCTTTGAATCAAAATCTCGCTGAGAATGAACCCTGGCCCCTTTAGGTTGAGATCAACAGTAAAAGAAATCAAGTACTCAGACATGTGCAAAATCGGTAAGTACACGTGTTTACAATATTATGGTAATATTTGTATGTACATAAATATAAATGTTTGTGATAGTAAAAAAGAGTGTGATAACAAGACTACCTGACTTGAGCAACTGATCAAGCACTGCAACATAAAATGGGAGTTGGTTTGGAACCTGGAATACATTTTTAATGTTTTATTGATATTTATTAACATTTTTGATATATAAATGAATATAAGTCTGCATAAATTATTTTCTCAGATAATCATAAAGCTTAAGTTGAAATCTTCTTTAAAGAGTAAACATATATTACTGTACAGCTTACAGTTGATTAATTGAAAGATGGTAAATATAAAATATAAACAAAATACAATATATGAAATAAAAGACAGAAGATAATAGAAGCAAAAATTGGTTAATGGCAGAAATGTGGTGTATTGCTGGAGGAAATAATAAAATTGACAGAAAATAATATTCTTTTTCTGTATGCAAAAATTATAACACCTTACATTGGAAGTAAATGTGCTCTTGGTATTAATGAACATGTTATTCCATGATTTTCTAAATGGATTGTTAACAGATTTGATTTTTCTGTTAAGATATGAAGACATAAATATTCTAAAACGTAAAGGTAGTTTTATTTTGTCTTTCTCAAGATCAGAAAGTAATGATGCCATATCTAGAGCTGAAGAAAATAATGATTTTTGACATTGTGTCCACAGTAGGAAAAATAATGTTTAATGAATTGATAATTATAGTTTTGCCAATAGATTTCAAAACAAAAATAAGATTCACTTAGCGAATTAAATTAAATTAAAGCAGATAAAATTTAATGTTTAAATTTATACATGGACAGTGTATTAAAAAAAAAGGGGTGTTTTTGGAACTGTATTTTGCTTTGGTGTAACTAGTTATTATAGAAATATATTCAATCTAAAATTTATAATAATTGGAATACAGAACAGTAATTCTAATAATGTACAAACCAGTACAAGAATGTTTTTCTATAGAAGCAAAGAATATGAGAGTTAGTTGAAAAAATATCACTATCAAGACGAATTAAAAAATTTTTAAATTGAGATGGAAATTGATTTAAAGAATTTAGAAACTATAAAAGGACGTCTTTCCATTATATAATTAATATATTTGTTGCTGTAAAATACCTCAGATATAATGGTATCCATTTATAAAGGTAAATTTTTTTAAAACCATCATCAAATTGAGTTTAGCTATTCTTGGGAAAAGTATTAGACAAGTAGGTACCAAGTTGGTAAATAATGATCAGCTGCTTTAACTAGAGAGATTGAGAGCTAGAGAAGAAATAGAGACAGACAATGTGAGTGTGAGAAAGAGAGGGGATCTTCTCTCTCTCTCTCTCTCTCTCTCTCTCTCTCTCTCTCTCTCTCTCTCTCTCTCTCTCTCGCGCGCACACACACACACACACACACACACACACGCACGCACGTTGTAGTGTAAAAATAAACAGACATGAGCGGTGCCCAGGTTATAGTGGGGAGATGTCTGGAGCAGTGGAAGCCATGAGAGAGGAAAATCTCTACTAACGCAGTTAAAAATATTGGCCTACTCTCTGAATTGTGAATAAGACGCATGTATAAGTAATCTATTTTGAGATGGATTAACTTTTTATACCTACTGTGCCGAAGTTATGCATCTTTAATTGAAGATGAAAGAAAATAGTAAAATTTATGTTTTTGCCCATAAAAGTACTCAAACAAATGTGAAAACTAATATCGCTTGTAATGACAGCTGAAATAAAGCAGTTATACTGCCTTGTCGATTCACAATTATTTTCTTTTTATTATTTTTATAACTTCATTTACTTAATTTTCTATTGTCTATGCGTTTTACGATTTAAATTATTACTGATAATTTTAAAATCGTTGTATTTTTTAATTGTTTTAACCCTCTCCCCGGAATATCGGTCATTATGACAGCTAAAGTTCACATTTACACCAATATGGGGCGCGCGCGTCGCTTCACCTGGCTGGCTCCCAGTGACATCGTCAGTTGGGTCATTGCAAGTGGCCACGTAACATCGCAGGGGTACTGCCGCTCGCAATTTTGTTGGTAAGTTACGTTTTTTCTAACCTAGTCGGTCAAAATGACGGGTATTCTGTCACGGCCATGATTCTTGTACCGGTCAAAATGACGGGTGTTCTGTCTGGGCCAAGATTCTTGTACCGGTCAAAATGACGGGTCTTCCGTCTGGGTGTGGACGAATTACCTAGCCAGTTTGCCTGGACAATTTTCTACAGATTTATTTATTCTATAAAGAAAATCGTGTAGAATTCCAATCAATTTTAGAGGAAGAAAATTATAGATGTTTTTGCATGCAGCTAACTTGTTCCCATTTAGGAACTACCTACCATTTACAATTTTATGATATATTTATATAAATTTTAATATTTGCATAAATTAATTACTTCTGATTATAATTTTATTTAATGTTTATGAAAGTGATGTCTGTACGAACTTTATCGTATCTCTCTGTTTTATTTAGCCCCGCAGTTGGACGCCATATACAACATTATTCTTTATGCATATTTAATTAATTGCATAAATTAATTAAATTTTGATCAAATATATTTTATTTGTTATTTTTTGTTCTCTAACTGCTGTGTATTATATCATCCCAATAAAGTGTTTGTTAAGCTTCGACTCTTTACTGATATACATAATAAATAACAATACAGGTATGACATTCAAATTGTATGTAATTTGCATAATAAATCTTATCACCGGAATAACACGTGCTTAGCTCAGTTACATGCATTAGGCTTTTGGTCCAGAATTGCGTTAAGCAGACAGCGGCAGAGGTCGTTGGGTATAGAAATAACATAACACATTAGATAAATGTAACGAATTTTGATATTATTTCAGCATATACGTGGCAAATTAATATAAGCATAACACCTGTTAATGATTCGGATTTCAAAATGGCGGCTATGATATTCCGCCCTCGACCTTGCTCAAGGTTAATTGTATACACTTTATGATTCTATGTAAATGACTTCTTTTATATATGTGAGTATCATCATTAAACAAAATTTTAGTTTTGATTTCTTTAATACTTAATCTTAATACTGATCAAACATGATCACAAACCAACGCCTCATTTATTGTTGGGTTGATCAACACCGGTTTACACACTCGCTTCCTCTCTCTCCCTCTCTCACTTGAATTTAAACAAATTTTATAAAATTGAGCTCATTTTTTCTAATTTTTGAATTTAGTAATGAAATGTAGGGCTTTCCTGAATAGACGTGGTGTAGCTCCCTCCTCAGCGGTTCCATGCGGTTGACAGGCGTTCGTCCAGTTTGATGGTCGTCATTTCCCACTGACTCTACTTTTAATACATTTTTTGCAAAGTTCACTGATTCTAGTAATTGTTAGTGTTTACTATGGTATTGGTTAAATCATTTTAAGCAGTAAATGTTACATTTTGATGGCAGAAAACTGCCCACTACTGTTAGAGCGTGTATGCTCTCTGAGTTACTTTTGAAGACTGAGGCTGGGTCAGACGTAATTGTTATGTAAGTGGTTGTGCATCTGACGTCATTGTCTATTGTTTTCCAACCACCGCCTTGGTTAATACGTAATGGTTTTATATCGTCATTGTGTTTGTTCATTTTCAATTTTCATGACGTGGACACATCTTGATCTCCAGTCTGTGGGAGAAATACAATCAAATTCCTTTTTCGTTAAATTTATGACACTGTCTACAGAAAAATGCGTTTTTTTCTTTTAACACACTCCTTCACGGTTGTCCAAATCCGTTTGATAGGATTAAGATCCGGGTGATAGGGTGGAAGTTGCAAACATTCGTCCATGGTTTGCCAAAATAGCATCTCTATTTTAAAAGTTTTGTAAATTGGTTTATTTTGTTTAATTAGTGCATATTTCTCAGGTTTTAACATAGATGGACTAAAAGGAATGTTATGGTTATCTAACCAGTTAATCATGACTGATTCTTTTGTTTAATGACGTTGGAGGTGGATATTGTGCATTTGTACATTGTGGTAAGGGGCATTGTCTATTACTAATATGCTGTTCTTATTCAAGTTTAGTATAAGCATTTCACTCACCCACTTTTCATAATTTTCGTAGTTCATGTCGTTGTGATAATCGCCTTTTTTGGAACCCGATTTAAACATTAAGAGAGCATTGGATACAAACCCAGTTTCACCACCAGCATGAACTACAGCCACCCACTGTCCTTTATTCATTGGAGTTTTTAGGGCACTTTATCATTGTCTGTCCACGTTTTTGTAACTGACGTTGAACTGTCAAAATAGGTTTCGTCCATGTACACTATGGCCCACCGTTCTTCTCTGTACTGCTGTATTTTTCGTATAAAATCAACTCTTAAGTGTATAATGTCATGTTTCTCTATTAAAAGTTTTCTATCGTTTTCAGCATGTTTCCACCGAAATTCCACTTGTCAAATAATTTGTCTAAGACTAGATACACTACCATTATAATTAGTTTGTTCTTGTAAAATTCTTAAAATAACTTTTAATGTTGGTCTTTCACCTTCTGTAGTGTGACAGTCGTGAATAATTTGTCGAATAGTACAAATCGTAGTATTGTCAAAATCGTCTATATCTGTTTTTACTTTCTTTCTTGGATGTTTTTTATGGGGAATGCTGAAAGATTTTGTATCACCCGTATACGCGGATGCTTCTTTAATAGAGTGAAACCTTGATATAACGCTCTTCTGTGGACCGGCCAAAAAGCACTTTATATCGAGGGTCGCTTTATATAAAGGTCCCAAGTTTTACTATTTAATTTGCCGGGACCGTGAAAAATGAGTGTTACATCAAGGGTCGCGTTATATCACAGGGCTGTTATATCGAGGTTCCACTGTAGTTCTAAAACATTACTTAGAGACACACCACACGCCTGAGCTACCCGTTCCTATAATTTTCTTTCTTTTCCTTCAGATTGCATAAACTTGTACACGTTATAAATTATTTTCCGACTCTGACTATGTACGACTTTCCTTTGCACAGACGTCGACGGTGAACCAGACTGATCCATTTCACTCTACAAACCGGAAAACATTGCAATAATCTAAATTAAACCAAATGCTACACTTTTGACGAATACTGATGTTTTTTGAAAAGTACACACACAATAATCTCTACAGCATCTCGGAGGGAACTGAGTTTTGTTTTTCTCCTGACGCATGCGCGTAACGTAACATGCTCCGTTAGCACGAAAATGGTTGATTCATGTCTAACGAATCTTACTGTACATACATCAGATAGGGGGACAGATTGATGACATTAGTTGAAATAGCAGTCAGCTCACTATAAGTTAAGTTACAAGCCGTGAGAAAAAAAATCTTGGAGTGCAAATTGAACTGTTAGTATTTTAACATTTTTATTCATAAATATTTGTTAATTTTGTGTAAAGTTCTGTACCCCATCAGTCATTAGTAAAATTCTAGGAAACTCTTAAATTTAAGAAAACTTAATCAATTATTTATATTAAAATTTGCTTTGGAATATAAAATGTTATTGGATTCAACAAGAAATGTTGTGACTCTAAAAGACAACTATTACTTTAAAATATTTTGTCATTAAGCAGTAGCACTGACTTTTAAAAATATTTTGCATATAAATAACTAAACTTAAAAATTGCATTGTGTTATGTAAGATAATATGTAATAAAACATGATTATGTACATTCATTCTATGATAGTTGTAGTTTGTGCACACTTTCTTGATTGTTAATTGAATTTGTTATTTCCAGTGTTCACTGAATATCGATTTAAAGTAATTAATCTAGTGCAACTGATAAGGAAATCAAAAGCAGAAATTGATACACACAGTAACTATCAGCAAAATTAAATTGATTTTAAATTAAATTTTGCATAAATCTCTATTTAATTTATAATTATAACTAGAATTTTAATTTCATTGTAGCCTATTTATGGTGAGAGGAGGGTGATTACTGTAGGGACTTTACCTATTCTTTTTGTTGCCCCCAAAATTTGTCATGTCCAGTTATTAACACACACACACACACACACACACACACACACACACACACACACACACACACACACACATACACACACACACACACACACAGTGTGAACTACATATGTATGAACTTCATTTCCCTGTTATTCATATTGTAGGATTATACTCTGTATGCAACCTGTAGAAGCCCTTCATAACATGGTTGGACAGCTCTAGCCTTTGGAAGTTAAATACTTTCTTGACACTGTATGTAGAAATATGAATAAAACAACACACAAAATTCAAGTCTTCATTACTCTGACTGAAATATTTAAACCCATTTCTTATCTTGCAGATAACTGATATAAATAGACCTGTTACTATTGGTATACAATTCCACGTGTTTTCCTTTATAATTTTATTTATTGCGTTTATAGCTGTTATGATTCCACCAACAAGGCCCAACATTACAAGGCTATCTGACAAATCTGTGATGGTGAGGTGGAATGTTCCTGTCAATGACGGTTTACCAATCCAGTTTTTCAAAGTACAGTATAGAGAACTTGGGGGCCCAGGGGGCAGAGGAAGAGGATCACGCTGGATGACAAGCAATGAGGATATACCACCACATATTCGTAGTTATGAAGTAGACAACCTTGAGACTGATCATATTTATAGGTGAGACAATATAGCTATACATTTTTATAATTTTTACAGTGTGTGTTGGGGGGGGGGAGGCAAGTGAAGAAACGAAATCATAAAATAACAAGAAAATATTCTTTGAATAGAGCAGCAGATCTTAAGACTTTCTAACTTGTCTTCATTTATGTCTATGGAAGTGTCACGCATACACACACATGCATGTGTACCCACGCGGCGTGATGTCAGTTAATTAACTGAGAATCAAATGTCCAGTAAATTAACAATCCAGATAATTAACAATCTGCACAGTAATGGCTCATCCATAAGGTTCAATGGTTCAGTGAGCCCTCTAAATAAATATGTTTAAAGATTTGTTGAGGGAATGGTTTCATATCAGATAATGAGATTTGTGAGATTAATCTTGTTGAGTGAACAGTAATCGATTCACGTAATAGACAAGCTGCTTGCTACTACTTTTTGAGGTGCAAAGCAGCTCTCAGTGTGTCATAGACTGTGTAGATAGCTTTGGAGGGGGAAATCATTATACCCAATATTATACTCAACTGTCACTAAACTGGAGTGTTAGCGACAGAGACGAATAGTTCTGACGAGGGCTGAACCAGTTGATACTGGGAGTATCAACATTTTTGTAATTCTGCTATTCGCTGTTATAATGATTTTTGTCACATGATTTGTACTTTTACCTTCAGTTTTGTGTCAGATTTCTCTATTTCATTAGTATGCAATGAAAATTGTCCAGTGAAGTCTTAAAATCAAATAAAATAGTGAAGTCTTTGTACTCCAAAAATAAAGTGTGTTTAATGTAGTCATTAAATAATAAACGTGAAGCTGACTGAAGCATGTATAACCTGCAAAGTGCTTGCTGGTGTTTTTTGTGTTCAGTTCATTGATTTGGTAAAATGAATATAGTGTTCAGTTTATTTTAAAAACAAATTTTTCTTCTCTCTGTATTGAAGATAAATGCAAAATTAAGGAACTTGGTAGGCCGCTTCCCATTTTAAATATTAAACAGAAACAGACTGTAAAAGCAAAAGAATATTTTTTTTCCTTCAAAACTCATATATATGATAAGAATAACTGGATGTGTGGGTATAATATTAGTAGCCATTTTCATTGTTTTCCATATTTACTGTTTGCCAAAGAAAAAGACACTAGTTGTACCATTGCAGGAGTCTCCAATTTAGGGCACCTGTCACAAAAAATAAATAACATGAAAACATGAATCCTCTTTTAGCCACATAAACTCATGCCTTGATTTATCAGTACTTAGGAAAACGAAATCCTGGAACTACTCAGTGTTGCTTTTTGAAAAAATATAGGATGCCAAGTAGATCAGGTCAGAAAAAATCGTTATGTACTTTCTAAAATAATAGATTGCATTAAATTTTGTAGTGAATTTGAACTGGCCCTAAGAGGTCATAAGGAAACACCTGAATCTAAAAATATAGGTATATTCAGAGGTTCGATTAATTTCACTTATGCCCTAGGTAATATTTTAAGGGAACATTCAAGTACATCTAAAGTTTTTAAGGGCCCCTCTAAAGATATTCACAATGATTTACTTGACTGCATGTTACATGAGTGCTGCGAAACTTCGTTCTTATAATAATGGTATGTTATGTTTTAATGATAATAATTAGTATAGCACATTGCCATAAAATATCTAATATTAAGGATAAATAAGTAGAAAATGGGTACTATAGTAAATGTGCATAAAATACATTTTTCTTGAATAGTTTAAACAATATAAAAATAATGTAAAAGTGACTATTGAGCTGAACACATGGTTTAAGAATTCATACATACTATACAAATTATTGAACTAATGTATTCGTTATAAATGATAAAGTACTCATGTAGTTATTACTGAAAATTAAAACAGTCATTATTAAAACATAACTTAATGTGTACTATACAAGTGTTACAAGCTGTGTCACATTTGAACAAGTCATGCACCAAATGCTAACCACACGTACTTACTGGTCAAAAGAAAATTGTATATTTTTTAAATGCATAAAGATAGATACTTTCAAAGTCAATTAAAATTAAACTTGAGGTATTCTTATCATTTCATTCACTTACACTAGTTATCTTTGTGTGGTTGTCATTGAAAAATTGTAACCAAATGCTATACATAATTTTTTACTAAAACATGTGAAAAATGGAGAACAGAAAAACATTAACTGTTCCTTTGCCTTAGCTCTAAATTGAAGTAAAAACAACACATTTACGTCAACTAACAACAGAAATATAACACGTTACAAAGTTCACTAAATTGTTGAAATGTATAATTTTTTGTTTTACAATTTTGTACAGCTCTGTTTATAGTCAAAACAATTTAAAATTTTGTGGATTGATAGAGAATAAGTTTGACAGTACAAAAATTTAAAAATCTAATTATCTAACTTTCGTTTTTGAACAAGTAAATTTTCAGGTTGCACAATACATATGACCAAAAAATCCATGTACGCAATGTATTTCTCTGTCTTCACCAATGTGTCGTGTGACTTCTGAATGAAGTATAGTGCAACTGTTAAATGACCTCTTACATTTTACATGAGTTTTTACCAAACAACATTTAATTGTAAAAACTTTCATAATTTTTATTCACTGTATAAGTTCTGTCCAGAAAGTATCCAGCCATGTAATTTTTGAGAAAAATCGCTTAAGTAGCATAACAGGGCCTTAGTCCCCTTTCAAGTGCTCTCTTTGAGACATCACACACTTATCTCAGTACCTCTTCCACTTTTCAAAACAGTCTGCAAAGCCCTCTTTTGGAATTGGCATCAGCTGCTTTGTCTCCTGAAACTTGTCTACCATCTGTCATTTTCTTCCTTTCAGTGGTGACGTCAGTTTTGGAAAGAAACAGAAGTCGGAGGGAGCCAAGTCAGTGGGTGAGCAACATGTGTATGTTGTGTTTTCCAGAAATCTTGTACCAGGCATGAAAAACATGCATGTGCATTATTATGATAATGGACCCAGATAGACTGCTTCCATTTTCTCCTCACTGCATCATTCAGGCTGTGAATTTCTGCATAATATTGTACAGTTACTGTCTGACCTGGTAGTGCAGACCATATCTTTTTATGGGGAAAAAACTCAATGCATCCTTTACAATTCTCTGACTTTGTATGCCTTCATTGAATGAGGAGACCATAGTGACTTCCATTGGGAAGCTGGGCTTTTGTTTCTGGATTATAGCCTAACCTTTTTAGAAAATATGAATCATAAATTGTGGTTTGGAGCAAGCAAGCCCCAGCAATTGCCGCAGTAAATCCCTTTCGCTCTTGTGACAGCAGAATTTATTAGCAAATTTAGCAGCCTTAAACTGCAGTTTATGTCATTACAACAGAAATATCACACGTTAATTTATAAAGTTCACTAAATTGTTGAAATATATAATTTACTTGTTTTATAATTTTGTACAGCTTTGTTTATGCTCAAAAAATTGAAAAAAAGTGGAATGATAGAGAATAAGTTGCCATGATCATCGAGGTCCTCTCAAATCGCTTCCTTCAATCCCACTGGAAATCAGCCTTGAACGCATCTTGAGGTTTTCTGATAGTTGTATCCCTCCATACTTTAGTCTGAGACATTCCAACATTTACCCGAGTCTCATCAGGTTAGACTATGTTTGTTTTTTCCTTTCTAAAATTCCTTATTTTCCGAAGCCAGGAATTGCGCCATGATATAATGTCATTTCTCGCAGTCAGCATACTTCTCCTTGCTCTTATTTCACAAAAGAAACCTATTTCTTTTAATAGAGAGTAGAAAGTAGTTCTTTTAAAGGTTGGTAAATCGTGATCTTTGTTTACAATGTTCAAAACTGCATGTACAGTTGGTGGTATATTGTCTCTAAAGACATTGTGCACTATTTTTCTTATTGCACGTCTTACAAAGTCATTATAGTTTATTTTTAGACTACTTTTTAATGTTCCACCTTGTCATCGGTTTTTTTGGAGTTACTACAGATCCTTCTGAATATACTTCATCCTGTAGAAGGAAGATCAACTAATTTCGAGGCATTCACAAACTTCTTGAATAATCTCATTTTCTGATTTGTCAGGAGTCTCCTGAAACAATAGTACGAGTTGAGTACAAATTGTATTTTTGTCTTTGCCCACTCCTAATCATCTGTTTACTTGAACTGCCGACAGCTTCCGTTTGAATAAAAAAATATTTACAATAATATAAATTTAAAATGTATATAATATTTACAAAAAAAAAAAACAAAAAATAATTTGCACTAATAGTTTTACTTGTAAAAAGTAAACCAAGCTCACACACATATATGCCTTGAAACACAACACATGCAGTTGAAGTTTGCAATGTTATCGGTTAATTAATTATTAAATTGTGTATTAAAATTAATATGACTATATGTAATGTTTGGTCCAGGGAAACGTTTAGTGTACTCAAGCAGAGAACGGTGGGCAAATACAAATAACAATGCGCAAATCAAGTAAAATATAATATTATTTATTTTTCTTTGAGAACATAGAAAAGATCATGAACACACTTATTCTGCCTCAAAGCGTAAAACTGATTATTAATAAACTATTACATCAAAATACGAATACGTATATCAAGATTACGCAACTCAACAATTTTTGTTAGGCCTATATTTTTTCATTCACTCAATCACGCACTCTTTCACACTTCTACATTTCTTTTTTATTTTATGAGCTCAATTTAAAAATGCCAGTATTTAATTATATTTACTTTCCTTTAATGATGCGTAGGTTTCATCCTTGTGGCGTGCACTGTTTGTTGTTTTCACTTTTAATGTTTTTATGGCCGAAACTGTCACTCCAAATTTTTTACTGTTCACTGATTATTATTATGATGATTTGTAATATTAGTTAGAATCTCACATTGTATTTTGAAATATATATAAATTCACATTTTCTGTTGTATGCGGGCACCCGCGATTGCTGCTGCAGACAGCAAAAGATGAATGTCGACTGACGTTCAGTGTTACAAATTTTCCGTTTGGGGCGTCTCAAAACTGCTTCACCCCGCTCCCCGCCGTACGTCTCGTCCTCAATATTATCATGTTCCGTTTAGTTGAGTTTCACCTCTTCAACCTCGCTGCAAGTTGTTTTTCGTCAACAAATACTTAATGTGTTGGTCACTGGATATAAATAGATTTTCGTTATAACCATATAAGGCTATGGAAATTATTTACTGACTCTCGTGTCACCTCAAAGGGGCCTCATCTTTACATGTTATAGAATTTATGAAATTACACAATAATATTTAGGTACATTTAGACCCATTACAATACCCCCCCCCCCAATGAGAGGATTTATGCCGAAGCATAAAAGCTCTCATTGACACTCATACTTTCTAAAGGGATCAGCCAAGATATGTCGCCACAACCCCCTTACGTTTTATTCAAAGTTGTGGTTAACTTACCCCTGGTCCAGTGACTGTGACTGTACCTGAATGACCTTACTGGACTTCTCTTTCGAGATCCCAACACCGCAAGGCCAGACCGGCACTTGACGCTCCTGCTCTGACACACAGGCCAGCACAGGACCGCTGCCACAGCATCACTAGACACTGAAACATGAAATCAAAAAATATCAAATAGTGGCCTGGTATAATAACATATCCCTAACAGAACAGAAGTACTGAGTTTTTTTTTTTTTAATCCTACATATGGATGAATACTTAGTCTAAGTATAATACATTATAAGAATTACCTATCAACATTCTGTATAACCTTCTCTAGTTAACTCTTACCCCAAAATTCAACATGATCGCTCTGATTCCCATCAAAATTTAAATAAACATTTTCATTACAACGTATATATCCCTTCCATTATAAATATTCCCTTCACATTTCAAAATTAACAAACTACTTATATAATGTAAAACACATTAAATCAACTACATTAGAACAAATTACTTACTTAACAATCGTTTGTAACGGGGCAAAAAGGGGGGTTTTTTATTTTATTAACTTTGGGTTTCATTTTATTAAATTTCACAATTCACTTCATCTGTGGGGTCAGCCACATGTTAAATAAAATGTAGTTCGAACAAAGAAACGGTGATGAAACAATGGTAATGGAATGTGCGGGTTGACAATTCTTAGAACTTTAACGCTGTGTGACACCTGCGCCCAAACGCACTAACATCGGCGGCGCGCATACCCACGCTAAGCCAAAGGCACACAAGATGGCTTGGAGATGAATTTTGTTTGCACGTGGTCCGAGCTGGAGGATATAAGTTTAAGTCCTGCCCACAATGGTGACGTCGACCAGTGAACACTCAATATCGTCAACGCCCGACACGCAGGCGTAACCCTTGTTGAGTGAACAGTGACGGATGATTCGATCATAAGGCATTGTAAGTTCCGCTATGCCTAACTCGTGGTGGGAGACTTTGTTGGTGACTCTCGTCCCAGTTGAATTGCATCGCTACCCTGGCCGGGGACGAAGTTAAAAACGTGTACACAACAATTTTGAATTTCTATTGTAAAACAGTATTAACCAATTTAAAAATGAACTAATATAGCGAAATAGAGTCAGTGACGTAAACGGGACAAAGAAAAAATGTGAACTAAAGAAAACTTTCGGACATCAAAAAACACGCGGCACATTGCAACGAGAGGAGTGACGCCGGTTGGGTAATCCACTTCAATCCAAATAATTTCATCTATTAAAAATGTTCAATTCAATTAATTAAAACAAAATGGGGTTTTAAAATTGGTATGTGAGTTGTGCGTGGGCATAGCTGGGCCACCTTAATAAACTAAAATAAGAATATAGAATAAGTTAGTTGAAACGTTTATTTTTGTTGTTGTTGTGTAGGTATATGTTTAAAATGAGAAAAAGTAATGCTATCAAACAACTATTTTAAAAGAATTAAAATCAAGATAACTTTACCAGAATGTTTTTTTTTTTACTTGAGATAAAGAGTTTAATGAGAATTATAATTGGAGGAGAAAGTAAAGCCGAAATTAATGTTAATAAAATGAATTAATAACGTAACGATGTGTTAGGCTAATTATTACGCCACATTACCAGCACCTATCCTGTATGGAAGATTTCGCCTAACGAACCTGGCAAAAAGTTAATATTAAGGTTTCGATTTTTGTACCATAAAAAATCGTGGTGACCGATGAATAAGTTGGGGGATCTTCTGTGAGCGGTAAGGCAGATTAGCATGAGTATAAGGTAAGTAAAAAAGTAGACGATAACAATTGGCGATCGCTGCCAGTATAACTCAGATGAATTGATAATTCATAGGAGTTTAGGCCTAATTTGAAGTACGAAATAGGTGGTGGTAGTAGGCGGATTTTGTAATAAAAAGATTTCAAAATTACGAGATGTGTGAATAGAGGTTAAGACGTAAAATACGGTTAAAGAGTTAAGTTATGTGATTTTGTTTAGATAATAAATAAGTTATATAATAACTGATAACAAAGTTATAAATAACAGAGAATAATTAAATTTATAAAAAATGGAAAATACAGAGAATGAAGTCAGTTTGTCTGACTCAACTGTTGCAAGTGAATCAGAAATTCAGTCAGAAACCCATATAGTAAATCAAGAAAGCTGGACAGAATCAGCTGTTATGGACGAGGCGAGAGTTCATTCAACTCGTGTCTCGGCTAAAGACGATAATAAAACTGAAAACTGGTTGCGGGAAATAATGGGGGAAATTAAACTGATGTCTAACCAAAATATTAGTTGTTTAAAAAATGAAATTAAACAAATGTCTGATGATAACAGTAAGAAATTTGATGAATTAAATGATCGTTTTGACATTAAGTTTAATGAACAAAACAGCAAATTTGACAAATTGAGTAGTGAAATACATGAACAAAAAATAAAATGCGAGAGCAATTTCAGCGAATTAAAAAACTATATTAGTGAAATCAATAAGCGTTTTGAAAACAATAATGAAGAATTTGCCAGTAAACTTAATGAGTTGAATACTAAAGTAGATAGTTCAATAACAAACTTAGACAGTAAAATTAATGAGATAGATA
Source organism: Magicicada septendecula (assembly GCA_034769895.1). Classification (NCBI taxonomy): domain Eukaryota; kingdom Metazoa; phylum Arthropoda; class Insecta; order Hemiptera; family Cicadidae; genus Magicicada; species Magicicada septendecula. The sequence continues at coordinate 453,572,823 of CM068368.1, forward strand.
GTCGTATGTCAGAAAAAGTTGCTAAACAGATGAATGAGAATAATGAGAAATTAATAAGTTCAGTAAATGAATATAATAATGAAATAGAGTATAAAATAAATAAGTGTAATACTGAAACCGAATGTAAGCTTAATAGTGTAGTAGTGACAATTGAAAAGCTGAATCAGAATATTGATGAACACCAAAATAATACAGATCTTAAGATCAATGAAATTGAAAATACCTGTAAAACAGAAATACAGGCATTGAATGAATCAATTAATGTAATAACAAAAAATAGCATGTAGTCTGAATATAGTAATGATATAAAATTACATTCAATTGAACAGAGTATTAGTAATGTGAAAGACGAATTAAGTTTAGTAATAAACCAAAAATTAAGCAATGTTACTGAACGTATATTGATCACAAGAGATGTAAATAATGAAATTGAACTTGAGACTTTTTGTAGTGAGAACCGTAGAGTGCATCCAATGCAATTTTTAAATCGAGTACGGGAATTTAACAAATTTAATGGTAGTAGTTGGGAAGTTAAGCTTATGAAAATTTTAAAATGCTTTAAGGGTAATTCTGAGATATGAGCGGAGACACATAGAAATGAATGGGAGAGGTATGAAAACTTTGAAACAGCCTTTCGTAATAAATACTGGTCGGAAGAGGAGCAGGAGATACTGCGCAGTCAAATAATGGGAACAGGGAACTTTGGGAGACACAGCCGTAATATTACAGTCTATACGATGAGACTGTTTAATGAAGCAAAGTACTTAGAACCACCGTTGCCATTCCAGTCCTTTGTATGCCACATCAGCAAACATCTACCGAGAGAGGTACAGATCACGTTGATGACGAGAGAGGTAAGTGACATAAATGAGTTAGAAAAAATATTGGATGTTTTTCAGAATATTAAGGACCAGGAAGACAGCAGACGTACACCACAACCTAATGTGCACAATGGAGGAAATTATGCACCAAGAGGAGGACAAAACGGGGGAACTACACATGATGGTCAGGAGCCAAACAGACGATATCCGATGTGGAAATGTGATGGGTGTCTGGTGGAAAATTATGCTGACCGTAATTTTTGTTATAGATGTAGGAAGGCGAGGCCCGGTCATCAGCCGAGGGTGCAGCAAAGATTCAACAACACACAGCAGAGAAACGGTGAATGACGAGCTGAGAATACAAGAAACGAAGGGGGAAATCAGCACACAGGAAGAGGGTACACGCCCAGAAATGCAGTTGAGAGGACGGGAAACTAATGAGGACAATGGATGAGGAGGCCCGGCCATTGTCGATGGATAACTGCGGGGTAAATACATGGAAGTAAATACAAGAATCACACAATTCACACAGACATGGCTACTGAATTGATGGAAGAAGAGGCGGTGGAACGATGAGACCAGAAGCTTGGTTGACGGAGGTAAAACTGGAAATAGAAGGTAAGCCAATCTTGACACTTATAGACACAGATAGTGAAGTATCCGTAATAGCTGAACATGTACTAAATAAATTAAGAGAGACTAACAAAAATATTCCGTCTTTGCCCGTGGCAGGGGTAACCATTGTAGGCATTACGGGTGTTAGAAGTAAACGAGTTACAACACAAGTCCAGTTGAATATGTTAATAAAGGGGGAAAGTTATGAGAATACATTCCTAGTTGTAAGGGGCTTAAACTTAGAAGTAATATTGGGTAATGATTTTCTGATCAGGAATAATGCGGTCATCAATTTTATAAAGAGAATTTTAGAATTGAACAATGAGGGTAAGCAAATAATAGTTAATTTTGAACGGGTATTAGATGTAGTAAAGATTTCGGGTATAAGGGTTATACCAAATAAGGCCATAGATAGGGATATGGAATTTAGTATGAATATGTGTAGAGAGAGAGTGAGTGAAGAGAGTGAGGAGAGAATATGGGCGGATAGAGCGGTTAAATTTTGTGGTGAGGGTGGCGCAATGGGGAGTTTTCAACGTAAAGCGTTGTGGCGGATAGTCGAGGATTATAGGGGAGTGTTTGCCGGGGAACCAGGAAGGGCAAAAGGTTATGAGTGTGAATTAAAGGTGAGGGAGCATGCGCCATATGTACAACGTAGTTATCCGGTACCATATTCAAAAAGGGGGGCAGTGCAGTTAGAATTGGATAGAATGTTAGAGGGCGGTATTATAGAGAGGTCGGTATCAACCTATTCCAACCCTCTAGTGGTAGTCATAAAGAAAGATGGGAGAGTTAGATTATGCTTTGATGCGAGAAAAATAAACCAAATTATTATTCCTGATAGAGAGTCCCCTGAGGCGATTGAGGAAATTTTTCAGAAGTTCAGTGGGGTGAAATATATGACGTCGTTAGACCTGACGGCAGGTTACTGGCAGGTACCGCTAGCCCAAAATAGTCGCAAGTATACTGCATTTTTATTTAACGGAAAAAATTATCAGTTTACTCGCTTGCCGTTTGGATTGAACACCAGTGTAGCTAGTTTTATTAAGTGTCTTGATGAAATTTTACAGCCTCATAATTTAGATTTTTTGACTATATATGTGGATGACATTCTGATAGCTTCCAGAACCTTTGAGGAGCATGTAGAACATTTGGAGTATGTGTTGGAGAAATTATACCAGGGAGGTTTAATGTGAATTGGGAGAAATCCAAATTTTTGCAGACCGAAATACATTTTCTAGGCTTCATCATAACACCTACAGGAATACGGGCTAATCCGGACAAAGTAGAATCCATCCTGACGTTCCCGGAGCCAAAGAACATAAAGCAATTACAAAGTTTTCTTGGTCTGTGTAATTTTTACAGGAAGTTCCAGTGAAACTACGCTCAGACGACGGCAAGACTTAGCGCCGTGCTGCAGAAGAACAAACAATGGAAATGGGGGGAAAATGAAAGAGAAGCGTTTTGCGAAATTAAGAATAAGTTCGCCAATATGATTTTAATGAACCACCCAAATTTCAATAATAATTTTTATTTGCAGACAGACGCTAGCAATATAGCACTCGGAGCCGAACTGTATCAAGAGGACGAGGCGAGAGAACACCATACAATTGCTTTCGCCAGCCGGACGTTATTAGCATCAGAACACAACTATACAACCACAGAGAAGGAGCTCCTCAGTATAGTATTTGCAGTAAAAAAGTTCCGGACATATCTGCTGGGCAGTAACACCATCATCAGGACGGACCATAAAGCGCTGTCGTTCCTGAACATGTGCAAGCTCACACACAGCCGGATAACCAGGTGGGTGTTAGCTCTCCAAGAGTACAATTTTTCTTGGGAATACATTAAGGGGGTAGAGAACAGGGTGCCAGACACACTATCACGGGTAGACACAGATAGAAATAGAACTGGTAGGGATATTAAGGAAATAGAAATTTATAGACTATCCAGGGAAGATAAACTTTTTGGGGAAGAGTTGAAAGATATAAATATAATGCAGAGAGCCGATACTAAATTAAATAAGATAATAACTAGGGTAGAATCAGAGTTAGATGAATTTGGGTACAAACAATATTCTCAGGTGTTTAAGGGGAGTTTGTTTAAAAAAGTAGAGGGGAGAGAAAGGGATTGGAGGTTAGTTATACCTGAAGGATTGATAGAAAAAATAGTGTGGGACTGTCACTATAGATACGGACATTTTGGGGCAAAGAAGTGTGTGAGTGTATTAAGGGAATCTTGCCTATTTAGAAATATGGAAAAACGTGTTAGAAAAATACTTAGAGTTTGCGAACTATGTCAGAAATCCAAAGTTGTGAATTATAGGGTAGAAGGGGAATTAAATTACATTAAGGTAGAGAAACCATTTGATTTAGTAGCAGTGGATTTGTACGGCCCATTGCCAAAGGGTAGGGGTGGTGTTATGTATATTTTCGTTGTACTTGATACTTTTTCAAAATATGTCAGATTGTATAGTGTGAAGAGAGCGACGAGTAAGGTGTTGAGTGAGAAGATAACACGAGACTACATGGTCAATGTTGGGAAGCCAAAAGTAATTCTGTCAGACCACGGACCACAGTTCATCAGCGGAAAATGGCGCCAGACTCTCGGATGGGAAGGAATCATCCCAAAGCACACTGCCGTATATCATCCACAATCCAACCAGGCAGAGAGAGTCATGAGAGAAATAGGCCGGATCTTAAGAGCATACTGCCACACAAAACACAGCGAGTGGCCACTATATGTTCAGAAGATTGAAGACTGGCTAAACTGCACCACCCACGAGTCGACGGGATTCACACCTTACGAGTTAATACGAGGAACGCGTCCACCGAGGATTTTGGAGCAACTATTTGAGTATCCACCAGAAACCAATATTATTGATCGTGATGTAAAACTTAGGCTGGCGAATGAAAATTTATTAACGAAGAGGGAGAAGAGAAAACGGAGGCATGATATGGAGGGTAAGTGGACGAAGTACGAGATTGGACAGCTGGTATTAGTACGGCGACATGATTTATCGAGTGCTCAGGATAAAGAGATCAAGAAGTTTTTCTTACTCTACGAGGGGCCGTACGAGGTAATAAAAGTTAAAATGAAGAATTCATATGTGTTACAGAACAGAGAGACGAGGGAGATAGTGGGGACGCACAATGCTACAAATTTGAAATTGTATTGGTCATCATAGGAATTTTAACAATGTTTATTATTAATATTAATGTGTGGATGAAATTTAATTTGATTTTATATGTTTACAGAAGGGATCCTCCCCCATTTTCGGGCGGTCACGACCTTACCAGTCCTGGCCGTGGTTTTTGGAACTTGGAGGCGGGCCATGGTTGGAGGATCTTCCTTCGGGTGGTGAACGCAACGATGGTCCGGCTCCACCAAAATTGGTCAAGATTTGAAATTTACACCACATTTGAACGGGGAGGGGGACCCCTAAAGGTACGTGACAAATTATTTTTTTTATACACTCATGGTGCAGCGGTTAGGTGTACCTGTCACATACCTGCACTGCCTTAGAGTGTTTGTACATAATGGAGGCTGCACATATAAGAAAGGCAGTGCATACAAATTAAAATTTCAGTGTCAATGGCGAAACTAAATTTAGCCATTGAGAATAGTTTCTTTGTGGTCTGAAAAGACGAATTTTGTGGCAAGGGGTTGGAGGAAAAATAGACAGCGGGTTTGGATGAATGGTAGGAGAGGGGGAGTAGATTTGGTTTAGAGGGGGGACGTGAATTCACTATCTATCTATGGAGATCTATTTTATCTCCAACTTTCCCTTGCAGCAAAACCCCGACTTTTCGGGCGATCTCGGCCTTACCAACCCAGATAGTGTTAAGGATAAAGTCAGCCTTCAGTGTAAATAGATACCAAAAAATAATTTGGAATGTTTATAATTTTAAATTTATATCAATTTTAGAAATAAGTGACCAAATAATTGTAAAGTTCATAGTATCAGTGAGAGTTGGAATGTGTTGAAGTGTGTAAAATAAATTAGAACTTGTTGTCATACAAGATATGTGGGTAAATTTGGGGGGGGTTGAGTGGTGTTTATAGAAGTGATATAATAATGGAATGTAGGGACTGCTATTGTAGAAAGATTTAATTTAGTTATTAAGTGGCTAGTACGGTGGTGGCATGTGCCACCGTAGGTAGCGATAAGTGTTGGGGGTAATAGAGAGTGTTACCTCCATCGGAGGCCAAAATGGCGTAATATGCACGGCACACCCTTTTTTACAATTTTATACTGTATCCTGATAGATTGCCGTGCCGTGCAGATAAATGATGATGATAACATGCCTGAAAGTAGAGTTGATTTCCACGACTGTTCAGGCGATTACTGTCTTACCAGCACTAATCGTGGTTTTGGCTAGCGGTCAGCTATGGCCATAAATTAAGAACCTTGACCATAGCTGGCTTGAAATTGGTTTATATTAGAAATTAATGGGGGGTGAAATTAGGGGAAATCCCGGAAACTATGGAACAGCGGCTGCCACTCTGTTCAAGTAGGAATAGCAAGGCCAGGTGGTAGACCCGTTTTAAGGGCGTATAAATTTGTAACATGGATATGATGATATCCAAATAATTTCCAATGTAACGCTGAAGCAAGGACACGGAGATGTAAAATTCCTCCACCAATGCCGTTCTTGTGGAGGCACATGGGCGCAACAGTCCAACAGAAAAAAACAATAGTGTGTGTGGCTGGGTGGTTGCTCAGGGGAGCAACGAATTAAAATTTTGTAACCTAAAGATGATGACTCGCTCCTGAAGTAATTAAATAATTGTATCATGATTTGAGAAATAGTTGCATTAGATGTTTATTATACTGTGTTTATTCTGTCATAAATGTATTATTTTATTGTGTTAGAAGTAAGTGTTGATAAAATGTGTAATTTGTATAATTTTGAAATGTGTTTATGGTAAGGTCATTCACCTTGCTATGAAAGTCAGCTGATCTGCTGTAGAATGTCACGTATAAATTGTTTGTAAATTTCCAAGGTAACTAATGTTTGAATAGTGATTTTAATGTGTTAAAGATTTTATTTTAAATGATGATAAGTAATTTGATATAGTTGAGAATTTTAAATGATTTGTAAAAGATAGTAAAAGGTAGATTTTGGGTGATTAATATTTTGTTGGGACATGTAGATCAGTCCAAGTTGAGTTTAAAGTGGTAATAGAGAGAATAATATTGTTATGAATAATGTAATGTAGAAGTTGAGAAGTATTGATGGTGACACAGTAGCTATGGGGAAAATATGTAGAGTATTGATTGATATATTGATGTAATAAGTAAATGAAGATATTTTGTTGTAGTTGAAGTGATGTAATGGGAATGGTAATTAGTTGATGGGAATTTTGTAAGAGGGGGTGGTGTGGTAGGAGTCCGCAACAAAAGGGTTGGGACGGGAAGGGACCGTTTAGCGCCGGAAAGGGCCGCCTAGGTAGAATCCAGGGACCAAATAAGGGAATGAGCTTTTGGGAGGGAACACACATCCTGAGTACAAAGGGGTAGAGAGTATTTTTTTATACGTAAGGGTAGAATGATGCGAAATGAGTTGAGGAGTCAGTTGGGTTTAGAGATTGTTTGATAGATGTTTTTGATAGAGATGGGTGTCATATTAGTTAAAGCTGTTAGTGATATTCGAGGGGATTAAGAGTATATATAAATGCCAAGTTGATACAATCAAGTTATTATGAATAATTAAGTCACCCAAACTAATGGAGAATGAGAATGTGAAAGAAAGAAAATCATAGTTAAAATAAAAAAATTAATTGAAACAAGGGACAAATTTTAATAGAATTTGAGAATAAAGTAAAGTTATAAAATGTGTAATTTTGAGTAGTTTAAATGTCAATTTTATTGTTAATTGCAATAATAACCATGTTAATTTTAAATGTCATATTTTATTATGTTATTGTGTTTGAAGATAGAATTTTTAAAAGATGTTTAATGCATTTCCTGATGTAGCCTATGTATAACCGATGTAGGTCAAGGTTGTGGACTTGACCCAGTTTGATCAGCTGATGGTTGATGTTAAGGAACTAGACCAGTTTTGGCAATGAAGTGATGCCAATTTTGCTGTTTAATTGATTTAAATAATTTTAAAATTTTGAATATTGAGAAAAGTATATTAAAAAAAAAAAATGGATTTTCTGTGCCTGCCATCTGATTGATGTTTTGAATTTTGCTTGTAGTGTTGTTTATGTGTATTACTAGGGTTTTATTGAATTATATTGTTTAGTATGTATGTATAATCACCTGTTAGGATAAATGGATTCATGTTTTAAGTGGATGTTCAATTTGTTTGTTTTTCTGAGTATTAATAGTAATGAAGAAAATTGATAAATGTAGATAAAAGATCTTTTTGGTTTTGATGAAAATAATAATAATATAACAATCTGATTTTGAACTTAAAAGAATGGTGAATTTAAAGATAAATATTTTGTGACTTTTAAATGATGAGTTTGTTTATAAGATGTTATAAGAGTAGGTGCGAGCCCAGTAACTGCTAAAGGCAGCCCAGTGTGCATGACAAGGGGGAACATATCGGTTGAGGATCTGGCATGGAGTAAGGCCAGGGGTTTGGAGTTTGGGGGGTAGCATGTTGGAAGGTTAGGTGCGCTGTGGTGCGTGTCTGTTCGATTTTATGGTGTTGGGATCTCGTATAGAGAAGTCCAGTAATCTCGTTCAGATGCGGCCATAGTCGCCGAGCCAGGGGGGTTGTTTACCAATGACGTATAAGAACAAATGGGGGGTTGTTGGCACCATATCCTCTCCGGTCCTCTTAGGGGTTTAGCAATGAGATTTATTCTGTTTCGACAGAAGATCTCTCATTTGGGGGGTATTGTAACGGGGCAAAAAGGGTTTTTATTTTATTTTATTAACTTTGGGTTTCATTTTATTAAATTTCATAATTCACTTCATCTGTGGGGTCAGCCACATGTTAAATAAAACGTAGTTCGAACAAAGAAACGGTGATGAAACAATGGTAATGGAATGTGCGGGTTGACAATTCTTAGAACTTTAACGCTGTGTGACACCTGCGCCCAAACGCACTAACATCGGCGGCGCGCATACCCACGCTAAGCCAAAGGCGCACAAGATGGCTTGGAGATGAACTTTGTTTGCACGTGGTCCGAGCTGGAGGATATAAGTTTAAGTCCTGCCCACATTGGTGACGTCGACCAGTGAACACTCAATATCGTCAACGCCCGACACACAGGCGTAACCCTTGTTGAGTGAACAGTGACGGACGATTCGATCATAAGGCATTGTAAGTTCCGCTATGCCTAACTCATGGTGGGAGACTTTGTTGGTGACTCTCGTCCCAGTTGAATTGCATCGCTACCCCGGCCGGGGACGAAGTTAAAAACGTGTACACAACAATTTTGAATTTCTATTGTAAAACAGTATTAACCAATTTAAAAATGAACTAATATAGCGAAATAGAGTCAGTGACGTAAACGGGACAAAGAAAAATGTGAACTAAAGAAAACTTTCGGACATCAAAAAACACGCGGCACATTGCAACGAGAGGAGTGACGCCGGTTGGGTAATCCACTTCAATCCAAATAATTTCATCTATTAAAAATGTTCAATTCAATTAATTAAAACAAAATGGGGTTTTAAAATTGGTATGTGAGTTGTGCATGGGCATAGCTGGGCCACCTTAATAAACTAAAATAAGAATATAGAATAAGTTAGATGAAACGTTTATTTTGTTGTTGTTGTGTAGGTATATGTTTAAAATGAAAAAAAGTAACGCTATCAAACAACTATTTTAAAAGAATTAAAATCAAGATAACTTTACCAGAATGTTTTTTTTTCTTGAGATAAAGAGTTTAATGAGAATTTTATAATTGGAGGAGAAAGTAAAGCCGAAATTAATGTTAATAAAATGAATTAATAGCGTAACGATGTGTTAGGCTAATTATTACGCCACATTACCAGCACCTATCCTGTATGGAAGATTTCGCCTAACGAACCTGGCAAAAAGTTAATATTAAGGTTTCGATTTTTGTACCATAAAAAATCGTGGCGACCGATGAATAAGTTGGGGGATCTTCTGTGAGCGGTAAGGCAGATTAGCATGAGTATAAGGTAAGTAAAAAGGTAGACGATAACACGTTAAGTATCTTCATATTACTCTTTATTACATTAAAATAAAATACTCCTCGTCAACACAACATCATTCATTTTTTTTTACATCAGAAAATTAATTACATACTCTACATTATTGATGTAACTCATTTTAATCTTTAATATTTCGTTACTAACAACCTAGTAACCACCTTCTCCATCATCACCATATTTTATTATAATTTGTTAAATTATGAATTTATTTTAAATTCCTCCTTCCACACACACTATTACCCGTCCATCCCCCTGAGCTGTTGCGCCCAGTTGCTTCCACAATACATAATACATAATAAAATATATTAAACACTCACAATGAACATAAACCTCATTACATTAAAATAAACATCTCAGTTGCATCTGAATAAAATTTCCAAACATTCCAAAACTTTAATTTCAATTGAACCTGTTAATACTCAACCTTTAATTATTTACTACTTCTTATACCATTAGATTCTCCAAAAATTCAAATTTATTTTTAACATTCATTTTACATAAGATTTTATACATTAAACATTATCACCTCAAAATAAACAATTCATCTTTAAATTTGCATATAAAATTATAAATATTACATTTTAATTTCAATTGACCTTTTTTTACTAATCAATTATCAATTATTTAGCATTCACTACACCATTAAATTCTCCAAAAAATTTGTTTAATTTGTTATTAACATTCATCTTGTACAATATTTCATTTAATATCAACACAAAAGTATACAATACACATTATTATTTGATATCATTTACCACAAATCATTTCATAAAACAGTCCAATTCAAAACCATTAATCACATAGTTAAACGTTCATAAACATTAATTGTTTACCCCCCATCATCATATAATAACCTGGTCTTGCGTCTACACAATTCATTTTTTATCAAATTCATTATATCATTTTTATCAATATAAAGATTATTCAAATTCTTATACCTTCCACAATACCATAACAATTAACAGGATTATTCCATATTCTTACCTCATATAATTTGTCACCACCAAGTATAGTCAAGTCACCTTTAGTATGATCTGTCATAATTAGGTCAATTACAATTTCATCATTATTATTATCTACTGCTGTACCAGTTTCGTCACAAGGTAAGTAATCAATATCATCAATCTTATCATCATTTGCTGCACTATTTCACAAGGTAAGTACTTACTATCACTAACTCTCTCAATATCTAACCTCTCTATTAATTCTTTATACCTTCTACTAACCTTAAACGTCTCTATCTTCCTATCAAAATACCTTTTATCATAACACCATTTCATACTTTTTCTATCATTCCGTACAGAGGGTATTAAATCATAAAAACGCCTACACTAAAAATTAAGGGACTACTTGAAAACACATTGTTTTCCTCTAAGGGACTCTTGCCCTTCAAAACATTTGTAAACATCTTGGTTTGCAAGAAACATGGGGAAAATCTACCTTCTGCCCTATATTCACAAAATAATTCTCTTCATACTCTCTCTCTAACTTACAAATACTGATTTCTACTCTCTCACTCTCTCACTATTCCTATATTATCATCATCACTATTTATTTTCACGGTATTACTTTTATATATCTCATTTTCAACTATCTTACCACTATTACTTGTTAATTCATTTACGTAACTAACACCTACCTCGTTAATTATTTCTTCGTAATTTTTCGTTATTTTATTATTGACACCATGGTCGTCTGTTATTTCGTCATTTTCATTTTCATCACACTCACCCGTGTCATTAGTTTTTACATCACTACACCCACTCATCTGATTTAATTCAACGTCTAAATTTTCTAGTTCATTATTTATCTCTACGAACTTCTCACTCACTCCATTAAAATTCTCACTTATACTTTTAAATTGGTTATTCATACTTAGATTACTCATTTTTATTTCGCTTCTTAAGTTTACAACTTCGTTATTTATGTCTCTTAACCTTTCGTTTCGTTTGTCAAGTCTATTATTCATTTCCCTCATCGCTGACTTGATTTCAGTTTTAAACTCATTCAAGCTCGTGTTTAAATTGTCTGACTTCATTTCAGTTTCAAATTCATTTAAACTCGTGTTTAAATTATTATTTTCTGACTTTAACTCATTCAAACTCGTATTTAACTTATTCTTTTCTGATTTCATTTCAGTTCTCATTCCTGACATCATTTCCATCATCAACGCTAATTGGTTAAATATATTTACCTTAATTTCCGTCCAGTGACGTCAAGCGTAATTTGTATATACAAATTACGCTTGACGTCACTGGACGGAAATTAAGGTAAATTATATATAATTATCATACAGTGACCTGGACCGCTTTAAATATGTTTAAATATATTTATTTTGTTATTTCTACTACATTCAGCTTCGACATTTACATTCACTATTTCACCGACGCTCTCGACATTTTCACTCATGGTTATCATACAAATCTTGGGTAACATTAAACACTGCTCCCACATCTACACTTTCATCTAAATTTGTATTTGCGTCTTTCTCTGCCATTTTTCGACTAAATTGTAAATCAATTTTAATTTACAATGTCCCTGTAAATACGGGCGTCAACTGCAATGTTATTGGTTAATTAATTATTAAACTGTGTATTAAAATTAATATGACTATATGTAATGTTTGGGCCAGGGAAATGTTTAGTGTACTCAGGCAGAGAACGGTGGGCAAATACAAATAACAATGCGCAAATCAAGTAAAATATAATATTATTTATTTTTCTTTGAGAACATAGAAAAGATCATGAACACACTTATTCCGCCTTAAAGCGTAAAACTGATTATTAATAAACTATTACATCAAAATACGAATACGTATATCAAGATTACGCAACTCAACAATTTTTGTTAGGCCTATATTTTTTCATTCACTCAATCACGCACTCTTTCACACTTCTACATTTCTTTTTTATTTTATGAGCTCAATTTAAAAATGCCAGTTTTTAATTATATTTACTTTCCTTTAATGATGCGTAGGTTTCATCCTTGTGGCGTGCACTGTTTGTTGTTTTCACTTTTAACGTTTTTATGGCCGAAACTGTCACTCCAAATTTTTTACTGTTCACTAATTATTATTATGATGATTTGTAATATTAGTTAGAATCTCACATTGTATTTTGAAATATATATAAATTCACTTTTTCTGTTGTATGTGGGCACCCGCGATTGCTGCTGCAGACAGCGAAAGATGAATGTCGACTGACGTTCAGTGTTACAAATTTTCCATTTGGGGCGTCTCAAAACTGCTTCACCCCGCTCCCCGCCATACGTCTCGTCCTCAATATTATCACGTTCCGTTGAGTTGAGTTTCACCTCTTCAACCTCGCTGCGAGTTGTTTTTCGTCAACAAATACTTAATGTGTTGGTCACTGGCTATAAATAGATGTTCGTTATAACCACATAACCATATAAGGCTATGGAAATTATTTACTGACTCTCGTGTCACCTCAAAGGGGCCTCATCTTTACATGTTATAGAATTTATGAAATTACACAATAATATTTAGGTACATTTAGACCCATTACAAGTTTTTAACAGAAACACCTTGAAGAAGACAATTTCACAATTGCCAGTTTAATGCCAATGTTACAAAGGAGGGTAAGAAAGTCGGGGTAGTTTACAGTTTGCTTGATGGATTTATTCCCCCATTCAGAGGCCTATTTGTCGACTGTTTCCACAAAGAAAGTCTCTTCAGCTGGGACCACATTGATTATAAGATGTTGGTACTAACATATGATACAAACGCCTAATTCTCTTTAAATAAAAATAATTAAATAAGGCTGTTTAAAGAAACGCTGATTATGATAACTATAACTTTTATATCTTTTAAATGCATTAATATCGAGACTTGAAAATTGAATTAAAATAAAATTTCATCGATTCTCATCATTTTATTCAATTACACTAGCTACCTACCCGTGATAATAAAACATTTTCTCACAGGACAACTTTTTGAAGCCATAATTGGAAAAAATCAATATACAAACCAAGCAATAGAAACATTTTTTTGTTAAAAATGCTGAAAAACATTAACTATTCTTTTCCCTTACTGACACATTAAGTTACAAATTGAAGTAAAAGTGAGCTGTTTACATCAACTAACAACAGAAATACAACAATTTAAGTAATAAAGTTCACTAAATTGTTGAAATATACAATTTATTAGATTTATATTTTTTACAGTTTTCATTATGGTCAAAAAATGTTTAAATTTGTGGAATGGTCTTCCCATTCCATCATGTAACTTCATAAAATGAAGAATAGTTTTCGATTCAAATATAGCTGCTAGTTTATAGTCCCGTATAATATACAGATTGATCATTGCAAGGTTAAATCGAGACAATCCAGCTAATTGGATATTCTAATATTTTATGTCTAACGTATTTCAGTGTTATTGCCTAAAGTTATATATTGTATTATAAAGTTGGGTACCATAATATACTGTCATTCATAGTATACACTAATCATATTATGAACTGTATCTCAGTCTGGTGAATAAAACTTATGTGTAAACAAATAATAATAATGTCATTTATAGGTAACCACTGCACATTTACAGTATGTATGTAACAAAGTTATCTGTTTCTATCTTGATCATATTAATTATATCTTAATCATCAATTGTTATACTCCTACTAACATGTTGTTTCCCATTATTCATTTTAGAAGTTAGTTTATGAACAGGCAAATGTAGGTGACTACACTGTGAATTGCAAAACTCACTAAAATGCATACCTTGAACAATGAATGTTGGATAGTGGTACTGCTTTTTATTATTATTTTTGTTTTTAGCTTTTAAAATACTTTTCTTATCAAAACAAAGCAATACAAACAGCATGAATGTTTCAGATGTTCTACTTTTATCAGGTACCTACAACTACAAATTTGAGTGGTCCAAATAATTGGTATCCAGATAATCAGAATTTTCCTGTAGTAGTTGAAAGTTATTGTAGGAAATGCTAGAAAATTTAGAATATTCACTGTTTTCTGATAAACAACATGTATAAAAATAACTCTGGTTTGAAATATTTATTGTAACAGTCAGCTTCAGCAATCATGGAGAAATACAGGGTGTAACCTAAAAGGTATGCTCACCACATATATTTGGAATTTATTATTACACAAGATTTATGTTGTTATATTCTGTTGTTTTCTGCCACACGTCGTTGGCGTCACTTTAATACAAACTCAACTCTTCTCGTTTAAAACTTTTACTGGTTGTTGAATTTAACACTCGCGTTCGTTAAATATTTTCTTCACCTATTTTTTATTTATTTGAATAATTGTTTAATTCGATTATGATGTTTTTGTTTATTTATATTTGAGTAATTATTTGGTTGTAGATCCGTTGTTGAATGTATACAGTTGCGTAGATCTTTTGACGTTAGTTCACTCTTCTGTTGAATCGTGTCGTCTGTGCGTGTCAGTGTATAGTCTAGACAAAGTTATTTTATATAAATTAAACCTTCACGTACCTGTGATGTTGTACTGGAAGTTCAGTCGGTCACAGGTAGTTAATAAATTGTCAAGCTTTTGGTCAAACAGTATATTAATGCTGTGAAAGCTTTTTGTGAGCACTTTTAAATTTTACTTGGGCGCCATATGGGCTTTCGAGAGAAATGTCCCATAAAAAGAATTCTTCTGAATAATTTACTAATTAATTCTGATATTTTATAAATCAATAATTGATCAAATAGTTAAATCAAGATCAGGCATTAATTTTCTGTTTATTTGTTTACTATAAAAAAGCAACTCATTAATTAATAATACTGATTAATAATTAATCAGTTGATTAATTATTATCTGTTGAAATAATTGTTGACAATTGTTGTTACTTTACAATTCAGTTATTTATTGCTCGTTCTAGAATAAATTCAATTAAATACATTAATTTGAAAATAACAAACAGATTACAGATCATCTGGCTTTTTACTTTTATCTAGCTCAGCTTGTTTACAATGAAAACTCTAGTTTTAATCGATAGATTATTTATACTTATTATCTTTCTCAAGGGTGACTTCTTTTAATTTACAGAATAGAACGCCACAGCCTTACTTTACAATGCTCTTATGATATATTAGATTGTTAGGTTAGACACTTAGTTATTGAAAACTCATAAACAAAAAATTTGATTATTCTGAACCAGTTTTAGGTTATGTTTTGAGAACGTTAACACATGAAATCTTACGTCGGAATATTGTAATTTCTCTGAATAACTTTAAATCAGTGTTGGATACTTATTGTATTATTGTTTCTTGCGTCAGTACACATGTGTATTATACTATACTGTTAATAGCTAAAATGTAAACAATGTAAGTATTTGCACCGTACTCCCTGGTGATTAATCGCAATGATTAATTATTAACACTTCTAACGATCTGATTCAATGATCGTGGTTACACTTCACTTAATTTCGCACATGAACGATTTTATTTTCTTCTGGATAGGCTACTGCCTTGGTTATGTATTGTACTTAACCTCGTTCTTTTACACACACTTCTTGTAAAAGTTTCACTACTATTGTCGATGCACTGATTGAATTATACTTCTTCCTTCTCGTTGATTATTAAATTTTGGATGATAAGTTGGCCTGGATTTGTTGTTGTTAGTTTAGTGAATTTAGACAAAATGCTTCTCTGTTTACAATTGCAATCGTTTATATACATTTTTTAGAATCCCGCTTGGCACTGTCGGCATGCTTCTAAAGTCATCCGTGATTGGTTGAAAATTATGTCATGATGACGTAATTCTATTTATAGGCATTACATATTTGTATTTTGAGCGTCAGTCTCGTTTGTGTTATTATTTCTTCGTATTTATTCGAGATTCACCAAATTTATGATGCTAACGTTTATATCTTAGTTATTACAATTCCAATTCGGGTTCTATTACTATCATTGTAAAGCTTATTTATTTATCTTTATTTTGACATGGCTTGATGCCAGTTTGGTCATAGTTTTCATTAACATTTCTTTATTTTAAACTTACTAGTGCATTGTTTACATTCGTCGTCTGCTAAATGTTGCAGATCCGACTAATAACTTTTCCTAATATTTGTTTAATTATTCTTAATTTCTAATTTGAACATGATTAATTGATTAAAAAGAATACCTTATTATATATAAATGCTGCATTCAGCTGAACAATCTTGATTATCTATTTACATTTGGTGATTTTCTAACATAAACTTCCATATTTTAATATTTTTACTTTAACATGTCCTTCTTATCTCTTATTCTTATAACATCACACATGTGGTGGTGCTTTACATTCTTTTTATCATTGTCATGATTTTACTTCATTATGCTTGGTAGGGTTTCTATCTGATTCTTATTTTCTTGACTTAAATTGGTCATTCAGGGTTTGTTATCATTATTTTACAATGTTTTGTTCCCTGACTATTATTACATTTATGTACACATTTTATCTACTACTTATGATGTTACCTAAACACCTTCAGTGTTTACATTTATAGTTATTCTTAATTTATGATAATACATATTTGGCTTTCTCATTTTCTTTTACAGTTTGTGATTATTCCTAGCATGGTTCTCTATATTTGTCTTTTTTTTTTAAATCATTGCTTTGACTTGGATCAGCTAGTGTGCTGTTTTTATTTATAATATATGGTACAATAACATTCAAGTCATTTGTTATTTTACTTATTCTATTTGATTTTATTTATCAAAGGTTTTTTATTGATCTCACTTAACAGTTTATGTGGGAAACTTGTCTTGTCATTTTGTCTTTGTCATTCTGTTTATTTATGTAATAGTGTCATTTAGTACAGGTAGTGGATTTACAACTGTTTATTTGAATTGCTTCTCTCCTTTCATTCTTTATTGGTTTGTTATTTTTACTGTTATATTCTTCCTGGTTACTCATTTATAGTTCTTTTAGTATTATTCACCCTTCTGGTGTTCATTATTAGTATGGAACATTGTGTGATGTTACACTATACATCAGGGGTGCACTGGTACCGGAATGCGCCGGAACGCCGTTCCGATACTGCTTTTTGAGAAAAAGAATTATTTTCTTTCACATGAAATGTGTTTTTACTCAAAAATCTGGTCCACGTATTATTTTAAGATTTAGTACTCACTGTTATTACACTTCTTATTGCAAGATAATGAAGAAATATTAACATATTCGACAAATAATTCCTTTTAGTTTTACTGTTAATTTTGTTTATACACATTATTCATCTCAATGACCATCGCCAAGATCGAAAATTAAAACTGACGAAAGAAAATAAAAAATAACATAATCATTTGGTAAGCACTAGACTCACCGAACGGCGCTGATCACAACGCACATGAGAACTATTTTGGATGCGGGATGACCTTGAAGTGTAGACCAGCAGGCAGTGCAGTGGAGGGGGTACCTTCCACCGATCGGCTCACTACTCAACTCAGTATTTACTGATGAGTCATTAGTGGTTCCCGCGTCTTGCTTGTCAGTTGTAAATCGCTGTTGTGAACCATTACGTGTGTTTATTCAGTGCTACAACAGTCATGGAATCTGCCAATAAGAAACAAAAAACTCTAACGTCGTTCTTCAGTAGAGGGACTATACAGTCTTCGTGCGAGTCTTCAACCTTTGCTTCTCGCGATGCAAATACTCTCCTTAAACCTGGCGAAAGTTCATTTGTGCAGCATACAGAAACCGAAGGTATTTGTGTTATTGATAATTCTCTGTCTGTACCGAGTTCATCAACTGAGGACTCAACTATTTCTCGTTGGCCTTCCATTTGGACAGAAGAAATGTGGGAACGTAAAAAGAATGCTTTTCCTTGGCTTGATTGTATCAACAGCAAACGTGGCTGTAATGTTTGTAAAGAAGTTGCTCAACTTGGCACATTTAAAAAAGAGCGCATGAGCATATCAAAAGAATGGCGTTTGTTCCTAATTACGTTTAATGGATCAAGTAAAACCTCTCAACTTACATCGTTGAGAAAAAAAAAATTTGAACATAAAAACTCTTTTGGTCACACAACAGCTGAAAGAATTGCTGCTAAAGCCAAAAAAGAGTCAATAGACAAGGTTTTTGATGAAATGAATGCAGCCCACTTAGTGACAACAAAAATTGTTTTTAGAACTGCTTACTTCATTGCGAAAAACAATAGGCCTTACACTGACCATTTTGATCTGTTGCAGATACAAAAATTGAATGGCTTGGATATAGGTGTGGGGCTACACTCTAAAAGAATTGCAATGGAAATAATTTGTCACGTTTCTGACGAAATGAAGTAAAGAGTCGTGAAACAAATTTTAGGTGTATCAGGCAAAATTTCAGTCCTGATAGACGAATCGACCACTCTCGGCAGCAAGTCTACTCTGATAGTATATTTGAAGTGTGAAGTTTTCAAAGAGGACTCTCCACATTTCTTATTCTTAGATCTCCTAGAACTATCCAACCAAACGTCTAAGACCATAGCAGAAAATCTCCTTGATTGCTTAAGCAAATATGGTTTTGAAGATAACTACTTAAAAGAAAACTTTGTTGCATTTGCAAGTGACGGTGCAAGTGTTATGCTGGAGAAAAAATCAGGAGTCGCAGAAAGATTGCTTGAAAAATATCCAAGCCTTATTATTTGGCACTGCATGAACCACAGACTTGAGTTAGCTCTGAGTGATGCAATAAACGAAGTGGGAGCTGTAAACCATTTCCAAATTTTTATGGACAAAGTGTACTCCGTTTATAGCAGGTCTCCAAAGAATCAAAGGGAGTTAGCAGAATGTGCTAGCGGCCTAGATCAAGAAATAAATAAAATCGGGAAAATTTTAGGGACACGTTGGGTAGCAAGTTCATTTAGAGCCGTGTCAGCTACTTGGTATGGATACGGTGCCTTAAACAGACACTTTGACTTTGCTAAAGCCGATAAGAGCAGAAATTTGACAGAGCGAGCCATGTACAGTGGACTATCAAAACGATGTTCATCACCTCAGTTTTTGCTAGATTTGGCTATAATGTATGATATTTTGGCTGAGCTGTCGATGCTGTCAGAATCCTTACAAAACCAAGAAACAACAGTAATCTATGCTGATAAACTTATACAACGAAGTGTCCGGTTTTTTGAGGCTATGAAGGAAAATCCCGGTACTAAGACTTTGGAAGCAAAAATTTGCATTAGGGAAGGAACATTTAATGGCGTTCCACTCATAGAAAATCACACAATTCCAACCATCAATCATCAGCAGTTAATAACAAGTGTCATAAATAACTTAAAAAGAAGAATGCTTACTACAGTTTCTAGCCACGAACCCCATCGGTCAAGTGCGCCATCACATCATCATGAAGCTTACGAATCACTTTTAGATGAATTAAAAGTGCTGGAACCAGATACGTGGCCTACTGATTTTATTGATTTTAAACCTGCAGGCTTTGGCGAACCAGAGATTGAGAAGTTGTGCAGAAGGTTTAAGTTAAACATACCCAAAATCAAAAACAGCTACAGGGATTTTGTCGAAAACCATACAACAATACCAAAACATTTAACACCTTTGCTTAACTGTACAAAACTGATCCCATGCAGTTCAACTGATTGCGAAAGAGGATTCAGTTTAATGAATCTCATCATTACACCCACCCATACGAGACTGACAGTGCCACATGTGTCAAGTTTGATGTTTGTTAAACTACACGGCCCAAACTTGAGTGACTGGGATCCAGAGACATATGTAAAAACATGGCTCTGAAAACACCGGACTGCAGACGACACCCGAACGAAACAAGCAAAACCAACCACTCTGGAAGAATCCAATCCATTTGCTAAATATTTGTGATTAAGGTAAGTTAAATTATGTTGTTCAAATGTTCAAGTAATAAATATTTTTTGTGAATATTACAAGTGTTTAGTTAGATTCCAACCATCACTTTACTTTCAGTGATATGTTATCCGTTATGGAGTGACTATGTAGCCGACATTGGCTGTGGACCATAGTCTTGCCGTCTGCTTAAAAAAAAAAAAAAAAAACTTTCCAGTACTGGAAAATTTACAAGTGCACCCCTGCTATACATCAATATTAAAGAAAAACATAACTATAACATAGGTCCCAAAATGTCTCGTTTTCCATCTGGCCACTATTTTATGTTTATTAAGGAAAAATGTATATATCAAGAAGGGATTGGGATGAGATATATATATATATATATTATATTTAATATTTATAATGAAATTACCTCAAGATATTTTTTCCTTATTAGGAACATGTTTCGAGAACCATTATGTTCTCATCCTCAGCCTTCGTGATATAATATATATCGAGAAGAGTTTCAGATATCTCACTAAAGTTTGGTATACATGTTTTCATTAATGTTTCTTAATAAATAAAAAGAGCACGATTATTAGTGATCTCGGATTTCAAAATGGCAGCCACTTTGATTACTAATTGCTCTTTAAACTTTAATTTTTGTCAAATTATGATGTATTAGGTCAAATATTGAACCATTTATTGTGAACACAACAACATCATGTTTATTCAAATCCAGTAATAAGTAACCAACTTACAGTGGAAAACAACCTACTATATTAGAACAGATATAAAGTGCTTAAGATGATTAGGGTCTAATCCTAATTATGAACACTGGAATGAAAAAAAGTTTTTACCATACAAGCATTCATAATAAATGTTCAAAGTGCCATCCACTGTTTTCAACATAGATCTGTACTCTACAGTGTACTCGAAAACTCTTCGTATATTTCAGATTTGTTGGCAGCCTTCAGTAATTTGTTTCTATAGCTCCTCAATGTTTTGAACTTTAGTTGAATACACTGTGGTTTTAAACATATCCCATAGATAAAAATGTAATGGATTTAGATTAGAAGATCTAGCAGGCTATGGTCAGTGCATCTATCACCATCATGTTTCTCAAAAAAAAAAAAGATGTACAAGGTGTTTTCAAAAAAAGACCAAACTTTTGCAATGAAAACTATATTAATGTACTTATAACTTTATGCATGCTTATCCCCTTTAAAGTATCCCCTCTGCTGGTAATGCACAGCTCCCAACATTTCTTCAAATTCTGGAACGATTCCTGGAACGCACTTTTCGGAATGGCACCCAGCTGTTCTCCGTATTTTTCTTGATCTCCTCTGTTGTTTCAAAATGATGTCCTTTCAAGGTCGCCTTCAGTTTTGGGAACAAGAAAAAGTCTGCTGGCGCTAGGTCTGGAGAGTAGGGTGGGTGGGGCAGAACAGTCGTATTGTTTTTCGCCAGATAATCGATGATAAGGAGTGACGCGTGAGCTGGTGCATTATCGTGCTGTAACACCCAAGTCTGTTTTTTCAACAGGTCTGGCCTCTTCTTATGTACTGCTCCCTCAAACACCTTAAAATTTTCCTATAACAATCCTTATGACCACATGGAATTAATTCATAATGAACCAACCCTTTCCAGTCAGAAAATACCACCAACATCACCTTCATGTTTGACCGACTCATCCAGGCTTTTTTTTGGTCGAGGTAGTCCTTTTCCCACCCACTATGAAGACTGTGCCTTTTTTTCGACATCGGATCCATACACCCACGTCTCATCCCCTGTAATAATGTTTCTGATGAAGTTTTCATCAGCATTGGCACGGTCAAGCAGTTCCTGACTGATGTTAATGCGATTCTCTTTCTGATCATCGGATAACAAACACGGCACAAATTTTGCTGAGATGCTATGCATGTTCAGTTTTCCTATTAAAATTTCGTGGCATGAACCTATGCTGAGACCCAGTTCCTTGGCAGTCTCACGTACAGTTAAATGACGATCTTCACATATCATAGTGGAACTTTATCAGTTTTATCGATTTTAACTTGTTGACGTTGAAGGGCGACCAGGTCTTTGATTTTCATCGGTCGATGTTCTTCCCGCTTTGAAACGAGTAAACCAGTCATAGCACTGCTTTCGGCTCATACAATCATCCCCATATGCTTGCTGAAGCATTTCGAACATTTCTGTAAAAGTTTTACTGAGTGTGAAGCAAAATTTTATGCAAACATGTTATTCTTCAAGCTCTTTCATTTTCACTACAGGAAAAATTTGCCGAGAGGTTAGAACACATATTAATTTCAGCTACTGTAGTGAGAATCACAACAGTGATAGAAAGAAGCAGAATATTGGATGATGTTTCTGAAAGTTGCCGCTAGTCAGTGCCACTTGTCGGAGCACGCTCTTTGCATATACCGCCATGGTACTATGAAAGTTCAGTCGTTTGTATGTGTGTTCAAGTACGACTGTATTCGAGTTCATAAATCCTGAATACAGTTGTGTGACCATAGCAACACACCTTCAACCATAGCAATTCTCCTTGTACTCACTTCAGGTTTTCCCAAATTATGTTCAATTCTCTTTCCTTCTTCTTATAAAAGGTGCTTGATCAACTTTGTAAGGAACAAAAAATTCAGTTTCTCTTAGCCAGTTAGCCAAACAAGCATTTTCTCACTCAGCCAGTTTTGGTTGCGAACGTATTTTGTGTAAAGTCATCTTGCGTCCTTCCAATTGTAGTTTGAAAGTTCGTTTATGAGATGCATATCTAACATTTCAGTAAAACTTTAACCAGCCATTTTCAACAGTTACATTATAAACAGTGTATAATTAAAAACAATCAAACAGATTTAAGAATTGTCTTTTAAGAAAAATAAATGATGATAATATTTAGTTAAACTACATGTGTGTAACTGAACTCACTAAAGCAAGGAGGTGATTTATAGATCAAAACACCCCTTTATCATTTTCTACTAATTTCACTTACTTTAATCCTTGTGATTCAAATTATGATGCATAAATAGTTGTAGTTAAATTTGTTGAAAGTTATTAAATTCATTGAAAATTGATCCTTTACTGTCTTTTAAATTACTGTTACTGAGTTAGTTGGAAAAATAAAATAACTGAATAAATGTTTCCTATACTGGAGGAAAAGTCCAGTACAAAAAAGAAAAGTCAAGTAATTAGAATTTACAGGTAGGTTGTTTTCTGCCCGTATTCTGTTATTTGTTATCGGGTTTGAACAAAAGAATGCCATTGTGTTCATAATAAACTCTTTACCATTTTACTTGATAAACCATAATTTGATAAAATTGAAATTTACAGTACTATTAGTGATAAAAAGTGATGGTAGCTGCCATTTTGAAATTTGAGTTTACAAAATAACTAATTTTTTATTTATTTAAGAACATAATATTATAAACATGTATACAAAATTTCATTAAGATACCTCAATTCTTCTTGAAATATAAAGTTTTCCTTAAAAAACACAAAATGGCAGCCAGACAGAAAGCATGCTGTTTCTGGACCTATGTTTGTACAAACTTTTTTTTCTTGTATTGATGCATAAAATCCGAATATGTATAGTATGGACAGCTTTTAC
This sequence comes from Magicicada septendecula, assembly GCA_034769895.1. NCBI lineage: Eukaryota > Metazoa > Arthropoda > Insecta > Hemiptera > Cicadidae > Magicicada > Magicicada septendecula. The sequence goes on from CM068368.1 coordinate 453,596,760, forward strand.
ATTATACTCTCTATACTGTACATAATATACATAATACGCTACACATAAAAATTTGAGTTTTCTTTGACAAAGGAGCAAATTTTCCTTAGTGTTGTTCATATTTGTCCATGACTCTTGAAGTTGTTTATGAATAGTAAACATTTTGAATTATTGTTTTTATATATGTGTATCTATTAGAAAAACGGAATTTAATAAATGTATTGCGTTGACTTTAAACATTTTTATATACAATAAGGCCAGTACTCTCTAACTTATATATATCAATATAACATGTATCAATGTGATCTTTATACAATAAGTAATAAATAACGAACTGATTGTTGCAGGTTTCGCATAGCTGCAGTTTATTCTAACAATGATAACAAGTTAGGACCTAATTCTGCAAGATTTCACTTACATCGTGGGTCACCCACAAACCGTTCTCCACTCTCACCACCATCTCTAACTCACACAGAGGCAATTAGCCCTTCTGCAATACAAATACATTGGCAGGTAGTTAATATGAACATTCAGATAATGACATAGATTATGATAGACTGTTGGTGTGGTGTGGTGTTTTATGATAGAGTAGTGCCAGGAATAAATAGGTAAATAAGTAGTAGGAAGGAAATATATTGCTGATTGTATACTTCTGTGAAGGTGTTTTCAAAATATAAATGTTTCTTACAAAAGTATGTTATGTAATTACATTAAAAAAAGCAAATTAGTATACTAGTATAATTTATATTTACATGTGTACTGTACTATAGTGGACCAAAACATTTGTGTATTTCGGAAAATATTTAAATTGTTGTCATGCCATCCTTTCATCTGCACTTAAAACTTATGTATTAAGAGATGAGATCCAAGTGATATTGATCTCTTTGAATGAAATCACTTTCTGAGGAACATTAAGTGAGATAACTGTATTGTAAAGTATAGTGAAAACTGTGAGTTTTTTTTTCTGGGTGTGACCATGTCAGTGCACAAGTTTAAAATATTACCATTAGCAACACTGATATTCTTTTCTAAAAAAAAAGAAATTTTTGTCTATGCTAGAAATCAGTAGAGATTGTCAAGCAAATCATTATAAAACATACAAAACCACAGGGTGCCATCACATTTTGACAGGCAGAATGTGGAAACCACAACACTTTTCCCCAAACGTAACCTCACCTAATCAACAACCACTGTAATCATTCACTACAATACTCACTTAAGCCCTTACAGAAGAATACAGAGTCCAGATCTGTTTAGGCAAGTCCATGAGCACAGGTTAGGTCAGGGTGAGGTGACAAATAAACACTTAAAGTATTGTCATATTACCAGAAAATTTTATTGTGTAGCTATTTAATTAAACACTATCTTTTCTTAATATGAGAATTTGAACTAATTTGTCAACTAATTAATATTTGATGTTTATAACTTAACAAATCAAATGAATAAAACAGTTTATACTCTGAATGCTTTTACCTTTTGAATTATCAATCATAAACAGTTTTAACCAAACTGAAATTAAATTTTAATTCCAAAACCGGATATTACAAGCCTTCTATATTTTTTTGTGATCATGTTAATCAAATAAAATAAAGCCTTCAAATTAAACAAATAGATATTATAATCTTCTTATTTCTTAATTAACATATTTTTTAACAAACAAAGGTAAAGATTCCATCAAATAACCAAGACTTTTAAAGCAAAATTATTTTTGTGAAAAATCTCCCGTCAGGCCTTCTCACGTGCACATACTAATTCATTTACACTTTATAATTTTAACCCCTAATAGTCCCCGCTATGCGCACAGCTTTACTTTATATAAATATTGGCCATCACCTACTTTATATGCCAAAAAATACTTTTTTATATATATATATACATATATATATAGTCACCGGACAAAAGGCTTGTCGCATGACAAGTGGCTTCAATCATACAACTCTTCGTTATTTTGGTGACCCCAAAAACCGCTGTGTGGCGAAAACGCTGCGATGGTCGGCGGCTGCGCCCGCTGTTCGTGGCGTACTGCAGTACTCCTCATCTTTCGGCATTGGTGTTCAAGAGTCCCCTACCAGCCCAGTGAAGTCCATCACTGGTGCGGTACAGGAGTGTGAAGAATGCAAACAACGTCCGTTCTACTCTTTGGCTGTTCCTTCCGGCTGGCTCTGCCTCAATGTCGTCCATTAGAGGAGAAAAGGTGAAATGCGTCTGATGGTGTGGCGATGGAGTGTGCCAAGAAATTCTAGCAGCGCTCTTTTTATGCCCTGACCGGGATCGCTGATTGGCTCGCTCCGAAGACGTCAGGTGTCACGCCCCGCCAGGTGTTCGTGCGCTGGTACTGGAGAGCAGACGTTTGCCTCTCTGCTGTTACAACTCCCCCGGGTCTTGAATGCTCTCCGGTAGCCAGCCTACTGCTCTTCTCTGGATGTTGTAGTGGTGTCTGTTGGGCGCCATGTTGGTTGGTGTGCCGGCTGGTAGCTCGCTGGCGTGGCCGCATCGTGCATCCGCAAGATGATCGGGCCCCATGTTGGGCGCCACTTGTCACCGGACAAAAGGCTTGTCCCATGACAAATGGCGCCAATCATACAACTCATCATTATTTTGGTGACCCTAAAAAGGGGCGTGTGGTGAAAACACTGTGATGTTTGTTCCGCCTGAGCCGCACTGAGATGTTTGGTGGCTGCGCCCGCTGTTGTGGCGTACTGCAGTCCTCCTCTTCTTTCGGCATCGGTTGCATCGAGTCCGCTGCCGGCCTAGCGAAGGCAATCTCTGGTGTGTTATAGGCTGAAGAATGTGAAGAACGTCTGTTCTACTCTTCAGCTGTTCCTTCCGGCTGGCTCTGCATTGATATTGTCTGAGAGAGGAAAGGAGATGAAGTGCGCCTGATGATGTGGCGATGAAATGCACCAAAAATTCTAGTGGTGCTCTTTTTATGCCCTGACCGGGATCGCTGATTGGCTCGCTCCGAACATGTCAGGTGTCATGTCTCGGCTGCTGATCCCTGATTGGCTCGCTGCTCATCAGATGTCACGTGCCGCCAGGTGTTCGTGCACTGGTACCGGAGAGCAGACGTTTGCCTCTGCCGTCACAATATATATATATATATATATATATTGTAATGTAACAAAACCAAGGTCCCCTACGTTACATAAATGTTAAAATTATAATAAAAAAAGCTAGTTATTTGTGTTAATGAAGGTCAGAAGTGTAAACCCTTATTAAGTAAAAAACAAATGATATCACGTAAAATTACAAGGTAGTAGAGTCACAAATAAATGTTTAGAAATACAAACTATGAAGTGGTCAGTGCAAAGAGTGAGGGATAAGTACAGTGTTAAATAAAATGTAAAATAGTATAAACAGTTTCTAGCTGTGATTGAGAATGATTACATTGAGAGTATATTAATTAATTGATGTTATTTAATTTATAATAATGAACATGTCATCATGGCATTTATGTTGTAGTTTTGTATGGAGGAGGTGTTAAGCAATTGCTTTAAGAGTGTATCAAATAATTGATGTTAATTTAATTTATGGTAACGAACATGTCACCATGGAATTTATGTTAAATTTTATATAGAGTAAATATTTTGTACTCACATTGAATAGATAATGGTTGTGTTGTTAGATTATAATTGTAAACTTGGCCAGGAAGGCAATAATTTGTGATAAAATGCCAAAGGGTTTTATTGTAACTATGTTGTGGACATATGAAGGGTTCTTTACTAAACTATGTAATAATAATTTTAAAATCAGAATGGAGTGAAAAATTGATTTATTGGCCCTAAGCCAGTGACACATTGTACAGGAAGCCATGTCAGAAAAGTTAGGTAACTAAAAAAATGTAAAGACACTAAATGTTATATAATGAATTAGAAGAAAGTAATAATAGTCATTAATAGCAGATAAGTGCCTTGAATTAGGCCCAAAATTAGTATTTTGTAATGAGAAGATAGTACTTGTTAGACTAAGAAGATTAAGAGGAAAAAGGTAGAAAAATGTATGTAATTTTATAATAAAGAATATGTGAAAATTTAATATGATATAATGTGACTTTAGTAAAGGAGTATTTTATTAAGTAAGTGCAAGAACATTTTTAATTATGGCTCCAGGATTACAAATATTAACCAATAACAGAACAAAGATTGGTTGTCAAGGACGACATAAAGGCAAGAAATTTTGTTTATTCAATTACTCTATTGTTATCTATGAAAGAGGACAGTTCAGCTTCATGAACCGAGAATAAAATTAAAGAAAAAATCTAAAGGGATAAATTTCCCAAATAATTCAAGTAATCTGATTAATAATGAAAGTACTAAATAATAAATAAATGAAGAAAACAAAAGACCCAAAGAAATTAAAGTAATCAAGTATGATAAAAGATGAAAAGAAAAATTAAAATTGAATTCTGAACCTCACTTCCTTATGATCAAGTGAAGAAAACTATTACTACACAAAATCCATTGCAACCCGTAACCACAAGAAACTTTAACATTAGCGAAGATTAAGAATTGGAATTTCTACTCCATCCAGGGACCAAAACACCAAACTTTTATTTTCGGAACTGGAGACTGGCAATGATTTATACATCTGCATACTAGTTGGCCAACCATCACGAGTTTATCGGGGCGCTGCCATTACAAGTAAACTTCGTCGACAGACGGTAAAATTCAACTTACGTTTAAGATATTAATTAATAAGATTTTATAATTAAATTGTAATACCTTGTACTTTTATTTTGCATTTTCTGACCTTCCTAATAGTCACAAGAACCCTGAGATTAAGAAAAAATAATAATATAATTAACATTTAATATCTGAAATTCGATTTCTGTAACTAATCGATTCATTCAAATGTGATCGATTTGTTGGACCTTAGCAAAGAGAGAACATCTGTTTTAAAAAATATAAAAATAAAGAATCCTTCCTGAAATTGATGAATTATTATTATTTGTTGACGATTTAGTGTGTTTTGAATAATTTGTAGTTTACAGAGAGAGAAATGAGAGAAATACAGTGATTGGAACAACTTAACCTATAATAACCGGCTGACTATAAACCACAGCACAAGCCCGTGTCCAGCTGTCGAATTGCGAGAGAAGAGAAAAACAATTTACGGCTTCTACTCTCCTCTCTTAACGTTGTGTACAGACTAGGCCTTAATAGTAATGATATAACCACCCAATATACTAACTAATATTGTACATTACTCTTTCAGAACGGATTTAATTATTATAATGTTAGAGATAAGAACACATTATATCTCTCAATATTTTTAATATTACAAATCGATGCATACAACAGGTGACTTGCCACCAACAGAAAAACACTACATTAAATTATTAATCAATTACATAGTGGCAAACAAAGAGGATAAGGATAAATAGAAAATTATACAACTACAGATTCATGTATATTACAATTCATTTATATATATATATATATATATATATATATTGTAATGTAACGAAAATATGGTCCCCTACGTTACATAAATAAGTTTATAAGTTTTAAAATAAAAATAAAAATAATAATTATCCATACTAGTAAAAGGTCAGAAACACAACCCATTATTGAATAAATGAATCATCCCACAATAAGAATACAAGGTGGAAAGAAAAAATTAATAATGTTAATAAATACAAACTTCAGTGTTCAGTGAAAAGGTGTAAACGATAGACGAATATAAAACCTAACTTAGACAGTTTTATAATAATTGATGATTTAAATGAGAGTAGAATGATTAATTAGTGGATGATTTATTTCATAAAAATGTACCTGTTATTACGTTGTATCATGTTGTATTATTATCATGATAGTTATGTTGTTTTTTGTGTGTAGCAAGTGGAGTAATTTTTTTAAAAGAATATCAATTAACTGATATTAATTTCATGTTTTGTGTTATCAATATATCATTATAGAGCTGTTGTTAAACTTTATATAGTTAAATGTTTTGCATACATGTACTTAGTTAGTAGGCAGATTATAATTGTATTGTAAACTTGGCCAGAAAGGCTATAATTGTTAATGAGATACCAAAAGGGTTTAGTGTAATCATATAATAAACAAATGAAGGATTCTCTAATAATGCAGGTAGTAACAAATTAAAATCAGAAGTAGATAAAAATGTAATGATAGGCCTAAAACCAGTCACATTGTATAGTAAGTCAGGTCAGAAAGGTTAGGTAAAGAAATTTGTAAAAAATACTAAATAGAATATAATGAGTTAGGAGAAGTTAATAATAATTGCTGATAGCAGATAAATAAATTCAATTTAAATAAAATCTCAAAATGTAATAGTGCAATGATACCGAAAGGTAATATTTTGTAACAGAAAAATAATACTTGTTAGAGTAAGTAGATTAAGAGGAAACGACAGCAAAATGTATAAAAATTAGTAACAAACAATATGTAAAAGTATAATAGGATATAATGTAAATTTAGTAAAGGATTATTTTAATGAGTGCAAGAACATTGTATGATTATGGTTATAGTATTATATATAATATCCAATAAGAGAAGAAAGGATGGTTGTCAAGGACGACGAGAGATATAAAATTTGTTGATTCGATTATTGAATAATTATCCTTGAACGAAGACGGATTAGTTTAGATGCACTCAGAAAAGAATTGATCAAATTAAATTAAAACAATACAATTGTGAATCAAATTAAGTAATAAATAACCATAATATGGTTCACTGACATTCGACAGTCTTATATAACCGAATAATAATAAACCTATACATTAAAAGTTATGAAAATCAAAAGGAAGAACTCTACCAATAAAACTCAATATAATGAGTAATCATTGACTTAATTAATAATCCTATGCAGAGAAATAACTACCTGGATAGAGTTATATAATCTAGTATTATAAAGAACGAGAACAAAACACCAAATTATACTTGAACGTCATCTTCCACAATTCAATAGAAAAAAGCGTAGTTGGACACGAAATACATTGAAACCCGTAACCACAAGAATCGGACATTGGTGAACAAAAGGAGCGGCATTTCTGCATCATCCCAGGACCAAGACTTCAACTTTTATTTCAAACTTGGAGTGAAGACTGGCGAGGATTAATTCATCTGCATTCCGTTATTGACCAAACACTGCGACGAGGTTAGCTGTACACGGCCTTACCAAGTAACGATGTCCAGCGGACGGTAAAACTGCACTTATTTTAAATAACATTTAATAAGAAATTAGTGCCATATTGTGATACCTTGTAATCCTATTTATGCATTTTCTGACCTTACTAATAGTTGAAAGAACCTTCACTCCCTGTGTTTAAAGAAATACCATAATAATTAAAATAATATATAACCCCGAATCCGATCGATAATCGATTACTTCTAATACGATCGACTTTTGTATCTCCGTAAAGGAAGAACTTTGTTGTCAAGAAATAACAACATTCTATTCTATGTTGTCCTTATTCTAACATTTTTCTTTTAATATGATTTACAAATTATCCTTGGCTGGTTACTCGTCTTGGATTTGTTAATTTCCTTGTTGATTTTATACACTTTGTAGTTATTTGTTTTTGACAGTTAGGCATTTCATAGGCCTTAGTAGCCATTGATTATATTTACTTATTTTATACAAATTATATCTTTTTAAACATTTTAAAATTATATCTCATTTTACTCTAATGTGTTTTGTTTTGTTATTATAATTGATTGGTTTATTTGTTGATGTGTTTTGGATCTGTTTTCTACATCATGGCTTGTTAATTATTTCTTAACTGATTTTCTAGTGTAATTAGATCTGTATTGTTTTGCCTTCTTATTTATCTATTTTGCCCTTGTTGACAATATGGTTATTACTCACTATTTTTTATCACATAAAACACAACATCTAGGCCTATGGGCTGTACAATTCCTTCAGCCATATCCTATTCATAAATTTAATTAAACAATTTTCTAAACAGTTATTAGGTAAAGTTAGCTTACAATTCATTTCATTCTTTATTATTTTTTGGGTGATAAACATCATCACACCATTTAAACTTACTTAATTGATTATCCCTTATAACCGGGGGTGTTTATTGATTTAATTTTTAATTTTTTATTTCTTAAATAATCTCTACCTTCTATCCATGGTAACACTAACTGCTTACCTTTCATGGGATTCTCCCTTTTAAATACTATTGTATACAATTCAACTTAATTCTATTAATAATAAGATTCTTTTTTAAATAATAATGTCACCATCAATCTTCAGTGTTCATTACAGATTATTATGTGTTTACTTCTAATACTATCATTAACAACATTCTTAATTATTAATATGGTTCACCATTAATCATTTAGTGTTTATTATAGATTATTAAGTGTTTATTCCTATTAATATGGTTTCTAATTATTTTGGGGTTTTATACTTTCACTTTTGCACTCCTTAATTGTTTATATTAAGTGTTTATTAGTGGGTAATCCCTATAATTACTTTTTCTTTGTCACTTAGTTAATTTTATTTTCTCACCATCTCACTATCTCTCTCTTTACAAATATTATTTATACTATTAATAAGTTTATGTCTTTATAGAGTTCTTTATTACATCTAACTCTAATTCTTGGGTTAGTGTACTTTTATTTTTCACATTACTTTATTGGGTTTTATCAAATCATTTACATTAATCTTTTAATCGATAATAATACTTATTTTTTACATTGGTTAGTTATTGGTTTTGTTTCCAATATTACATTTGAGTGTACCATTTCTCCTTTTCATATTCTATATTATTTGTCTGTGTTTTCTCATTCAGTTTCACTTTATTTCCTTTATACTTGGTTTGTTTCATGTTCATTTTTCTTCTTCTTCACTTTCATCTTATTTTGTTTCATTTTATTTTAGTTTTCTCTTTCTCATTTGGTTGTATGGAGTCATTCACTTCCTTCAATAGGTTTCTTTCTTATTTGGTTTCGTTTTTCCCTTCTCCTTTTGTTTCTTTTTATTTGGTCAATCACTTGGGTTAGGTCATGTCGTCGTTTGTCGCGTCGTTGTCATTTTATTTTCATTATTTTAAACATTTTATTATACGAATTATTCTTTATATTGTTGATTCATCTTTTTTTATCCCTGGTATTGGGGTGGCTTATTTGTGTTGTGACAATATATATATATATATATATATATATATATAAGTTTAATTTAATTAGGTGGTTCTCTTTGGGTGTGTGTGTGTGAGGTGCCACACTTCCTGTACTCCCATGGATTACATCACATTTCGCCCTCAGCTTCAACGGATTACACCATTAAATAATGTTCAATTCAAAATTTAGCACTTTGAGTACCGTGGCGTTTGTGCATAGACCATCTCCTATGACCAGCAGTTTTTAAAAAATAAGCACTGTTGTATAAACACTCATAAATGCTTAATACAATGTAATACTAAAAAAATAATTATACCACACTTTTTCCTAATTTCGTCTTATGAAAATACTTATAATATTTTTATTATTGATTTTATATATTGCAACTAAAGCTGTTTAAAAATACGTTTTTTTGTACAATTATTTTAACAAAAAAATTCTGTCAAATATTGTTTATCGATTTTGTAACTAATAATATAGTAATTAAAACAAACACGCTCGCTGCTATCAATAACATGCAAAATAAATACGAAATAACCTCAGAAAAACCGCAAACCTCACGTAAACAAAAATTGCAACTTCCACCTTGAACACACAAAATGTAAACAAAGTCATGACGCTGCCAACTGTACAAATTATTTTCCTAAAAACTATTTTCTTCGGTCAGTCCTGCAATCTGATGGCAGAAACGCGAACTAAAATGTCAAATAAAACTTCTGCATTCGTTCTGTGGCGTAATAGTACGACGCGAAGCATTTGAAAGCATTGAAAAGTGAGTGGCTTAATATTACGCCACCTGTCAAAATACCAAGTCCACTGGTGGCGCAATATTATGCCATTGGTCCTCAAGGTGTTAAATGTGTTTACTATCATCCCCAGTTGTTTTTTAAATTCTTTATATTATTGTAAAACCAAACACACTATAACCCACAATACACTGGCACACAGTGTTCCACCATATTGTGCAACAATGCACTACACGGTATTTTATTTTTTTGCTTGTTGTCCAAATTTCTAGATTTTTAAGCCTCAACAATGCGCCAATTACTTATGAGTTCACTTTTAAATACACTTCCATCAACATTTTAGTTTTTAAAACAAGCCCCTCTAATTGTGTTGGACACTTGCATGATTACTTAACTTTCGACTCGCCGTTTTAACACATTATTTCTATAGATTTTGCACTGTTCAAATTCAGAGTAACTGTTTCTCAGTTTTGAATATGCACACAATTTTGAATTTTGAAGTTTATATAATTTATAGGGGCAGAAAACAATATGGCATCCTTGGTGTCTGACTTGCGAGGGACCAATCATTCACAGTCGACCTGATAAATTAGTTGGAGAATTAATGTACGGCTTCTTCTGCAGCCACTAAGTTTTCATAACACTCCAATTTATTCCATTGTCTTTGCTATTATACATTTCATCACCTCTTTATTTATATTTCACTTTACAAAAATTTATTGTGTGAAGAAATATTTTATCATGTGATGAAATCATTTTCCCTGCAGTACGTGTTACCAGCCTACCTAAGTACAATACTCCACTGTCAATATTTCCTTGAGAGATACTCTCATCATCAGTGTCATTCATACCTCTTTAGTTTGTATTTCATACAAAATATAATCTACAATAAAAATGTTTTTTACAGTTTTTACCACTTATACAGTACAACCTGTCACATCCGGACCTGTGATATCCGGATCCTCCCATATCCGGACGTATCTCCAAATTAATTTTTCAATTTTGGTTAGCAAAATGGTTAGGGATGGAAAAATGAAAGTTGCAGCTGGAATGTTGTTTGTGCGCCTAGTCTATTCCGAGCGGGGCTGTGGCCTTGACTTGGTCAATGGCTCTTTCCCGGAAACCCATTCCTTTATTCTCAACCTCGGCTGCCGTCTGCCTGCCACTTGCTACCCGCAGTCTGTGTTTGCGTTTTAAAGTGACAGTTTGTTTTGCAAGTGAGTTTCTAAACTGTATGTCAGAAGTGATTGCCGTTGTTATCGTTATTGTTAACCGTTGTTACTGTATTTTATCGTTGCTATTTTTATTGTTGTTATTCTTTATCATTGTTTTTTGCTAAAATGGCGGAGAAAAGGAAGAAAACTGTTGTGACAATGGATGAAAAGTTTCATGCTCTGAAGAGGTTGGATGCTGGTGAAACAGCTAAGAAGATTGCTGCTGACAAGGGAGTAGGGACGAGCACTGTGAGTGACTGGAAAAAAAACGAGGAGTGAGATTGAGAAGTGGTGCTCATCGCAAGCTTCAACAAGTGGGGTAAAAAAACTGAAAATGATGAAGAAAGCCACTAACAACCAAGTTAATGAGGCTTTATATCTTTGGTTTACCCAAAGAAGAGAGCAAGGATTGCCTATCTCAGGTCCTTTGCTAAAAGAAAAAGCTTTGCACTTCAATAAAGAAATCGGAGCTGATGGACAGTTTAAAGCAAGTGAGGGATGGTTAGAAAGTTGGAAAAATCGTTATGGTGTGCGGAAACTGCAGATCAGCAGTGAAAACCTTTCTGCTAACCAAGATGATGTTGACAACTTCAAAACGTTTTTACACAGCTTTGTAGACGAACGTGGGATTTCAGGGGAACAGCTCTACAATTGTGACGAGACTGGGCTCAACTATAAAATGCTGCCGACCTACACTTTGGCTTCAAAACAAGAAGATAGTGCACCAGGGTATAAAAAGAAAAAGGAGAGAGTGACCATTTTAGGTTGTAGCAATGCTACAGGAGTTCACAAACTTCCACTGGGATTTATTGAAAAATCCAAAAAGCCGAGGGCTTTCAAGAACTTTAAAGATTTGTCTTCCCTGCCAGTTTGCTACAGAAACCAACGCAGCGCATGGATGAACTGTGAAATATTTAGTGATTGGTTTCACAAGCAGTTTGTGCCACAAGTTGAAAAACATTTAGCAAAAAATAATTTGCCAAGAAAAGCAGTGCTCCTACTAGACAATGCACCCTCACACCCAAGTGAAGATGAACTGAAAAATGGTGACATAAAATGTGTGTTTTTACCCCCAAATGTGACATCCCTTTGTCAACCTATGGACCAAGGTGTGCTTGAATCACTAAAACGTACCTATCGCCGTAAGTTACTGACTGTGTTGATTGCTGGAATGGACGAGGGTGAAAGTGTTACGGAATCCTTAAAAAAGGTGGACATGTTAGATGTGGTGATGTGGGTATCCCAAGCATGGGATGAAATAAAACTGTTTACACTGGTTAGGTCATGGAGGAAGCTGTTAGATCACGAAGCAACTGAAAAATGGACTGGGGAGAAACCAGAAGAAATCAATGAAACTGTTTGCAATGAAGAAGAGAGTCAGATTGCAGAGCTTGTAAAAAACCTGCCTGGATGTGAAGAAATCAATGACGATGAAGTCAAGAAGTGGTTAAGTGAAGATGAAGTCAACTAAAATACAGACAGTGATATTATAGAAATGGCGTGCAATAGCGATGAGAAAATCTCTGAACCCGAAGAGGATGACAACAAGCCTATAATGAGTCACTCTGAGGCATTCAAGACCATCAAATCTCTGATCAGTTATGTTCAACATCAAGATGAAACAAGTGAAACTGAAGTGATGCTTTTATGAAGGTTGAGAGACATGGCTTCCAAAAAACGTGCAGTGTGTGAAGCAGCCGAAATCACAAACTTTTTCAAAAACTGATGTAGGCGTACTGTAAGTAAAACTTTTTAACCAATTTTACTTTTTGTATTTTAAAGAGTACAGTGTACAAATACAAATGCTAAACCAATAGAAACGTCTAAAAAAAACATTCAACAACAAACGTGTTCATTACTTCTGACCCTCTAGCTATTTATAAATGACCTTGTGATATCCGGATTTTTCCATATCCGGATCGGCCAGTCGCCATATTAGTCTGGATATGACAGGTTGTACTGTACATACATTTTTAACCAAGTATTATCCACCTATTGATCTACTGATCATACTATTGATTTTTTAACTGGCATGTTTTTCAAGTACATGCTTTCACGTGGACTGTAAAGTTACAAATTACATAAAAATAAACACTAGTGTTAAAGTTACATGAGTTGCTAAAAACTACATGTGAGCAAAACAACTTACGTTGCAGAATCCAACTATCAAATGAATAAGCCGTGTACTCTCATTGAAAGACAGAAAACACACACAGAAAAGAAACTTCAGCAGTACAATGAAATCCTGAACGTTACTTGCCTGAATACTTACATATGGACTGAACCCACATGATCAGAATATCACAGTGTATGTGGTTTATATAACTATTACTTGACATACATTTCCAGTAGTAAGTTTTCTTAACTGTGTGTGTGATCTTTTTTTCCTTACCAGTTGTGGCTTCATTCCATAAAGTTTATGTTGTGAATCTCAGGCTTGCTGAGCTAACATTTGCTAGCTTCTTTGCCAAATAAATTGATAATCATTCTTCATTAAAGGTAATGAGTCAGTAATTTCTTATTTTAGTAATAATATTTGGCCTGTCATCCAACATGACCATATTAAGTAAAATTCTCTGTGTTAACCTAAATTGTTGCAAAAACATAAATATTAATATTTTGTATATTAATAATAAATATGAACTGCCTGTTTGCAGTATTTGAATTCAGTGCTGGCACCTGTTGACGGTTTCTACGTTTATTACCGGGCCACAAGTAGTGCTGGTGATTACATCAAAGCAACAGTTGAAGGAGAGAATACTCGATCTTTTATAATCACACATTTACTACCAGACACTGCATATGACATCAAAATTCAAGCATTCACAGTGGGTGCAGCTTCTGATTTTAGTGCCATTCTTACACATAAAACTCTGAGTAAGTAATTATAATTTTCGATTCTCTTTTTTCTTTATCTTTACAATTTCTCTTTACGTAATTATTGTGTGTGTGTGTGTGTGTGTGTGTGTGTGTGTGTGTGTGTGTGTGTGTGTGTGTGTGTGTGTGTGTATGTGTGTGTGTGTGTGTGTGTGTGTGTGTGTGTGTGTGTGTGTGTGTGTGTGTGTGTGTGTGTGTGTGTGTGTGTGTGTGTGTGTGTGTGTGTGTGTGTGTGTGTGTGTAAAATATTTTCTGTAATTTATAAAAGTTAACATATTATGATTTATTCCATATTGATGGATTAAAGTACGTATGTCAATATGTAACCTTTGAACATCAGGCCGGGTGCACATTGAGACGCAGGTGACACAGGCAGGGCAGCACAGTTTTTGTGATTCCCTATTTTGAGGGGAACCATGCAAATTGAGACGCAGAGCAGGGCAGGGCAGCACTGCGCCACACGTGGCCAATGCCACACTTGTGGAAGTGACACAGAAAACGTGTGACACGTTGTTAACTGATTTATTAATTATTTTTTAATTAATGTATCTTTACACCTTGTATACTTTCGGCTAGTGCCGCAGCCATATTGTCTAGTACCAACTTCATACTCACCATGTCCAGGATCTCGTTAGATGTGTTGAAAAAACAATATGGTTGTTTGAAATGACTACTTCGATCTACTATATTCAAACAAACTTGTGTTTATTCATGATTTAGTTTTACTGTTGCATATTAACGACAATGACAAAATTACTCCTCCCATCTTTTACACTTTTACTATTTTAACATTGACAGTGTACATGCTTTATTCTGACCACAACTTTCAAGATATTATTGATAATTAAACTGTTGAACACTAAAACAAATGCTGTAAAGAAATAATACTAAACTAACTTCTCTTAACGTAAACCAGTGCCTTTGTAATTACGTAATTCAAACTCACCCATACACACTCACACGCTTTCACATTAGACAAGTTATATTCCCATTAGAGCTCATATTTCAAATTAATTTTCCCCCTCTGTTCTTGTACTGTATGAAAATAATAAAATTTGTTAGTTTACTTTCCTGTTATTACGCTGAAGGTACCCTCCTACCATGTCTTCTCGTATACACGCACTGATTTATTGCCGAACTGTTATATGATTATTTACTTATTATTTTCTCACTGTATCTACTCGGTTTCAAAAATACTGTTTTAGATGATCAAATATCGAAATTTTTTACATTTTTTATGTTGCGGGCGCGAAAATTACGCACAGCCGGCAGACACACACACTGCTCGTGTCCGGTGTGTTGAGATGTTATTGTCCGACTGGCTTTGTTCTGTGAGTGTCACAAAGCTGTTGGCGTTGACACACCTACATTCTTCGTTATGTAGGGCGCTGACGTAATATCGCCTGACGATCCGTTACATAATTTGTTTACGCTGTTTTGTGTGTCATTGGTTGACCTTGGCACAATTCCAGCTTGTTGATTCTGTTCGCTTCTATATTCATGAATAATTGTCACACAGCAGTGCTACCACCGTCGCTATCGTCGCTACCACTGAATTTACCTTTGTTTGCGTTTGTCCCTATTATTCGAAAAAATGTTATTTGTTTTATATAAAAAAAAAATACAAACTGCCCCAAAATTAGGCCCAAAAATGCCCCGCTACAATGTTTCGCTCGTGCGGGGCAGTTTGCATTTTCTTGATTGCGTGTCTTTTGAAAAAATGGATTCAATTGAAGAAAAATTGATTGAATTAGTGCGTAACCATGTAGTGTTATACGACACCAGCCATTCGCAATACATGAAAACTAAATTGAAACAAGAAATCTGGATAAAAATCGCAAAGGAACTCAACTTGGCAAAGGGTAAGTTCGTTCAAAATTTATTTATTACATATTTAAACATTATATAAATAAATTTAAATGTGATTCATTACAATACCTAATATTGTGATGTTATTGAATTTTGTTTCTTATGCAAGTTGTATAATTTCGCTTTTTCTTTTTAACAGCTGACGCACGTTTCACTGAAAAATATCTGTATCGTCAGAGGTTTGTAATTAATTTAATTTAATTTATTTTTTTATATTTTATTTTATTTATTTAATTTATAATTAGTAGGCCTACATTAATTTACTTACAAACCTCTGATGGTACTGATATTTTTCAGTCAAACGTGCGTCAGCTGTTAAAAAGAAAAATGAAATTACGCTCCTTGCAGAAGAAACAAAATTGAATAACATCACAATATTATATAATTGCTGTAAGAAACTTTGTGTTACCTATATAGAAAATAATACCTAATATATAACATTTTTCACTTTTTTTACTATACATCATTTAGTAGTCAATAGTGTCCCCGAGAAACATTAGACTACTTGCAGAAGAAACAAAATTGAATAACATCACAATATTATATAATTGCAGCAAGAAACTTTGAGTTACCTATATAGAAAATAATACCCAATATATAACATTTTTCACTTTTTTTACTATACATCAGTCAGTAGTCAATAGTGTCCCCGAGAAACACTCTCTTCTTGCCACGGCATACTTCCAACCGAATTAAAGTATTTAGTGAATTTCTGTCTAACTGAAAAAGCAGCTTATACACTCCTTGAACGATTGCCTGAAATCGGAAGTAGCTGTCCATTGGTAGATTTTCATCCAGGGCCTTATGTTCATTATCACCACTTATGACAGCATTTCTGTGTAAATAGTTGTGCAAAACGCAAGCTGCTTTGACAACATCGACAACACTGGTGACTTTAATTTCAAATGGTCTTTGGAATACTCGGAATCGCAAAACTAGGATTCCAAATGTGCATTCAACAGTTTGCCTTGCTCGTGAAAGCCTATAATTGAACACCTTATTTTCATAGCTTCCCATAACACTTCTCCTTGGGTAGGGTCTCATTAAGTTTCGCATCAATGGAAATGCCTCATACCCTACAAATACTTATGGCAATGTATGTTTGAAGGAGGGTAGATCGGCAGGTGGAGGAAGTTGTAGAGTTCCCTTATCTAATTTTCTTGCCAACCGACTACTTGCAAAAATACTTCCGTCACTTAATCTTCCCATGGATCCTACGTCAATGAAACTGAATTTGTAGTGTGCGTCGATAGCTGCCATTAAGATGATGGAGAAATTGTGTTTATAATTAAAGAATGAAGACCCAGATTTATTGGGCTTTTTGATCACAACATGCTTTCCATCGATGGCTCCCAAACAGTGTGGAAAATGCCATTGTGATTCAAAATCTGAGGCAGTCGATATCCACATTTCTCTTGTAGGTTGTGGTAAATACAACGGCTGCATAGTTCTCCAAATGGCATTTGAGACTTCGTTCACAATTTTAGCTACAGTCCGATCTCCCATCCTGTAACTGTAGCCAATGCTTTTGTAGCTATCCCCAGATGCCAAATACCTGAAACAAAGTAATACATACTCATTAATGTTCAATTTGTCAATTTAATTATTAAATTAATTAATAAATAAGTTCATTTATTAAATAAATAAATACATATTTACATATATACATATATAAATATATATATATATATATATATTGTAGCACAACGAAGTTTTTACCTTATTCTACAAATTAAGATCATATAGGAAAAGAAGGGAAGGAGTAATATCAACTTAAATAAAAGTAGCAGAAAAAAGTAATTACAATCATCAATAAAAGGACTTAACAGAACTAGACAAATCGATTCAAAGAATATACATATAGTCAATTTATAGCCAAAATGTGATAAAAAACAACTATTATGAATATCATCTCAGTAAAATAATTAGTAGACCCAGTAAGATACGGAGTAGGAAGGAGTAACAGCCTAGAACAAATAAATTAAAATGACAACTCTCAAGATATGGAGTAGTAAGGATTAACAGACCATAACAAATGAATTAAAATGAAATATTTTATCAAGATACCCAAAAAACCTATTGTAAAGACAAAAAACTCTATAGCAGCAAACAAATAATAATTAAAAAGAAATTAAACTATATCAGCTATACCAAATTAAATGAAACAACTAGCCCAAAAAAGAGAATCCAATACAAATAATGAGAAATGATGTAAAATTAATTCTAATTAAAATAAATGTGATTAAGGGGAACACACCCCAAACCAGTTTTAAAAAGGACAACAAAAGACAATCATTAATATAAAGTTTTAATGTGTTTATTTATATAATTATTATGTGTTATTATTTTTGTGTGAATACCATACAGATTATGTTGATAGTAGGAAATACTAGATGTTTATATGTAAGAGTTTATTGTATTTGAATCATGTTAATTAATGTTGTAATTTTGTGAAGTAAGGAAAGGCAAAATAATAATTCAAACGACCCATAAATAGTGAATCAAAAAATATAAAACTAATAAGATGAATTAATAATAACATTGCTAGGAAAATTGAAAATTGATGACCAAGACAAATTCAACTTCGACCATATAAATCAAATCAGAGTGTAACGGGGCTATTTTGAAGGGTATATTTTATTAATTATTGGACATCCTTTATGGCCCCTCAGACAGGCTTGTTGGACACCCTGTATTCAAATCCATGCCAGTCAGAGCAAGGCACAGAACGATAACAATGGAATGTGTCGTGTTGTCAACAACGGTTTAATTCGCAGAACCTCAGTACTGTGTAATGCGCACAAACGCACAAACACCTGCGGAGCGCATAACCGACGCTTAGAGAAGTCGAGAAAAATGGCTTTGTGCGAATTTTGTTCAACAACGTGCTTGGTGCGAGACGGATGCAAGATTAAGGACACACCTTTTCAGTGACGTAAACCAGTGGACACCAGATTTCGTCGACGTCCAACACACGTAAATCACATGTGTTGTGTGTGCAACGACTAAGACTTTAACAACAAAGGCTATGAACAGCGACGAAATTTAGTAGCTGGAAAGGCAGTGATGTCCGCCCTCATGTAACGTGAGTCGATTTTTAGTCGCGGCGTCGGCCAGCCGCTCGCTAAGGTTCGTGGGGCTCCAAGTAAATTATTTAAAATGTAAAAAGTAATAAACCGGTAACAACAAGTGAACGTATATCAGAATGGAGTTAGTGCAGTGAAGTGAAGAAAATTAAAGCGTGGACAACTAAAACTTTTGGACATACATTCAGTGTTACACAACGATGGATAAGTAACAAACAATCTTAATATTTTTATAATTTCATAAACAGTTTAATAATAGAGAGCTCGAAATAAATGGGGTTTTAAAGCATGAATGCGAGAGTATAGCAAGCTGGGTTAGCCTTAATATTATTAAAATTAAATTTTGAAATAGATATAAGATATGAAATAAATGGTTTGTGTTATTCTCATTTACAAAAGACAATCAGATTTGAGTTAAAGATGGATAGTCACTAAAATATGGAGTAATAATTTTATTCAGATGAATAACAAATAATAGAAAAAATTAAAAGGTCTTGTTTTATATAACCATGTGTTAGTTAGTTATTTCGTCATTACCACTTCCTAATATTCTGTGCTGGCAATCTCGTCTAACGTTCTCGGGGGTTTTCTGAAAATTTTAAGAGTAGTCAGATAGCAGGATTTTTATAAGGGCAAGAGTGTAGAAGGTTTCGATGTATAACCTTAAAACATCGTGGCAACCTGGGCAGTTTAATAAGGTAAGTTTAACGGGGACAATGAGTTAAGTAAAATTCTGGCAGCGGTGAGTATTATATTATGAGTGTATTATATTAAAAAATGAGAAAAGAGATGTATCTTTACAGTGGCGACCCTGCCAGGATGTTCGTATAAAAATTATATGAACTAGACCTGTTTTAAAGCACAGAAGATAGGAATTGGTAACGGCGTATGTATGTAAAATTTATCATATATAATTACGTATGTGTGAATAGGTTATGTTTGGGTTATTATGGTTTACAGTTGTGTTAGGTGTTTTGGTTTTATAATAATAGTGGTTTTTATATATAAAGGGTGTTGTATAAATAAATTTTGAATATGGGCGAAGTACGAGAGAATGATATTGATTTCGCATGGGATGAGTGGGAAAGTGAATTTAGAGGGGTTGTAGGTGAAATGACAGACGAGGAATGGGGTAAGTTAGATGATAATTTAACGCGGATGGAAGAACAAGAAGAGGGAATATTTGCAGAAATTAAAAAACACAGTGATTATATTGGTAGTAAGATGACAAATAATAACGGTAAGATAGTTGAAGTAATAGGGGTAGAAAGTAAGACAGTGAATAGGCCTAATGAAAATGACAGTGTAGGGGTGGAAGAAAAAAAGTATGCATTAAATGACATATTTAACCTTATTAATAAACGGTTTGACGAGATGGATAAACTAATTGAGAAAATGGGAGAGTGTCGAACAGATACAGGTGAATCAAAACAGGTAAGTGTTTGTGGTGGTAGTAATATAACGAAAAATAACGAAGGAATAGTAGACAAGGTAAGTGGTGGTATTAATATAAGTAATTATAATGATACAGTTGAAAATGGGGTATCAGAGAGTGATGATAATAAGGTTAATGACAATTCTGAGAGTGAGAGAGAAATGGGTTGCAAAGGGGTAGAAACAGATGTTGATCAGATAGAGAGAGAGTATGAAGATAGTGTACAAGTAAAGGGATGGGAGAGGGTAAATTTTTTTTGAGGTGTTGTGGGGGTGAAGAAAAGTCTTCACGAAGATATTGGGTAGAAAAGTGTTCTACTAGTAATTGTTTTTTGAATTTTTTTATTGTTACTGGAGAAAGCAGGAAAAGTTTTAATGTAGCAGTGCCCTCTGAATGGAGTGAGAGAGAAAATGTGATATGGTGTTTTGATGAGAGAAAGAGAGAGATAGAGATTTTTGAAATAAATAGAGGTTATGCGTTGGTGCAGGTGTTAGATATTGAGAGATATGAAAAAAGTGGCTTACCTGGTAAAATGGAGATGGGTAATTATTTTGATAATGATGATAAAATAACTGATTTGATGTTGAATAAAAATACTAACGGAAACAGAATTGAAATTACTAAGGTCGACGGGTCTGATGAATTAATAGGTAATGATGGTGTCAAATGTTATATTGATAATGTTTATTATAATAATAATAATAACTTGAGTGTGAGTAAGAACGAGAAATGTTATAAAAAATTAAGACTATTACACGATGATGGAGGTTGAATTAAAAAATCAGGGTATGGACATTCTAAATATTTTAATTTATGGTTATGACCCTGCTGAATTAGGAAATGAAGTGTGGTAAATTGAACAATGAATGATGAAGATTTGTAAATAAGTTTTAGTGAAATTAATTGTGTCTGTATTGTAACAAGTATGTAATGTAAACAGTATGTGTATGTAATAGAAATTGATTTTAATAATAATAATATTTTATAAGACAAAAGAAATAATGAGTTGGTAATTAATGAATTGTAATTGTGGAAGTAAGGTAATTAAAATATGTTGTGTTTTTAATAATTGATTGAAGAAAATAATTTGAGATGTTTAAATATTTTGATTGATTTAAAAGGTTATATATTTGAATTTTGATGATGAATTTAAATTATTTTATGAGATTTAATTTGATAATAATTAATAAATAAATAAATGTTAAATTGTATTTGGTCTGTGGAATAACAGGATTGTTAAATGTTTCAGAAGGTACATGGAGTTATTGGTTGATATTTTGTGTTTATGACAGTGTATGAGTGATATACTGTAAGTATAAATTTTATAATGCACTTTATGTAAAGTAAAACTTTGTATAATTTTGAAATATGTCAGTAGTAAGGTCATTTTCCTTGCCAAGAAAATCAGCTGATCAGATGTAGTATATCACGGATAGTGATTTGCAAACTTTTCAGTGTAACTAAATGCTTGAATATAATTAATGTTTGAATATAATGATTTCAATGTGGTTAAAGATTTTAATTTAAATGATGGAAGTAATTTGAGATAGTTAAGAATTTTAAATGGTTTGTAAAGGTAGATTGTGGGTGATTATTATTGCGATAGGACATTTAAATCAGTCCATGTTAAGCTTAAAGGGGTGTTAGAGAGAATAATATTATTGCAGGAATAAGAGTAATGTAGAATTTGAAAGGTAATAGTGACACAGTAGCTATGGGGAAAATATGTAGAATAATGATTGATATATTGAAGTAATAAATAAGTGGAGATATTTTGTAGATGAAAGTGATGTATTGGGAGAATAAATAGTTGATGGGAATTTTGTAAGGGGGGTGGTGTGATAAGGAGTCCGCAACGAAAGGTGTTGGGACAGGAAGGGACCGATTAGCGCCGGAAAGGGTTACCTAGGGGGAGTCCAGGAACCAACATAAGGGAGTGAGCTTTGGGAGGAAAACACACATCCTGAGTACAAAGGGCTAGAGAGTATTTTTTTTTTTATAAGGGTAGAATGATGCGATATGAGTTGAGTAGTAAGTTGGGTTTAGAGAATGTTTGATAGATGTTTTTGATAGAGGGGTGTCATATTAGTTAAAGCTGTTAGTGATGTTAGAGTTAGAGGGGGGTAAGATTATATATACCAATGCCAAGTTGATAAAATGAGTTATTATGAATAATTAAGTGACCCAAACTAATTGAGAATGAGAATGTTAAAGAAAGAAAGTCATAGCCAAAATGTAAAAATTAAGTGAAGCAATGACAGATTTTGATAGAATTTGAGAATAATGTAAAGCTATAAAATGTGTAATTTTGGTCAATGTAAAGGTAAATTTTATTGTTTATTGTAATAATAACCATGTTAATTTTAAATGTTTTATTTTATTATATTGTATTGCGTTTGAAGATAAAGAATTTTAAAGATGTTTTATGTATTTTATGATGTAACTTTGTATAACATAGGTATGTCAAGGTCACTGACTTGACCCAGAGAGATCAGCTGATGGTTGATGTTATAAACTAGACCAGTTTCTGGCAATTGATTGATGCAATTTTGCCGTTTCATTGAATTAATTTTAAATGTTTTTTTATTGAGAAAAGTGTATTTTGGTAAATTTGATTTTTTTTTGAAAAAAAAATTTTGATTTTTATGACTGCCATATAGGTGATGTTTGAATTTCAAGTGTATTATTGTTTATGTGTATTGCTAGTGTTTTATTGAATTATATTGTTTAGAATATATGTGTAAACAAATGTTAGAGTAAGTGAATTCATGTTTTAATAAGGTGTTCAATTTGTTTTTCTTTAGGGTTGTTATTAGTATTGAAGAGAATTAATAGAGTTGATGGATTCAGGTAACAGATTTTGTTTTTTTTTTTGTTTTTTTGAGAAAGTAACTTAAGTGATTTTTTTAATTTAACGATAAATATTTTCTGAATTTTCAATAAAAAAATGTATTAATAAGTATAGGTATGCACCCAGTATTGCTGAAGGCGACCCGGTGTGCATGACAAGAGGGAACATATCGGTTGAGGATCTGGCATGGTATAAGACCAAGGGTTTGGATTTTGTGGGGTGGAATGTTAGAATGTTAGGTGCACTGTGGTGCGTGTCTGTTCGATTTTATGGTGTTGGGATCTCGAATAGAGAAGTCCAGTAATATCGTTCAGGTGTAGCCATAGTCGCCGAGCTAGGGGTGTAGTTTACCCATGATGTGTAAGAACTAATGGGGGGTTGTTGGCACCATATCCTCACCGATCCTCTTAGGGGTTTAGCAATGAGATTTCTTCTGTTTTGGCAGAAGATCTTTCATTGGGGGGGTATTGTAACGGGGCTATTTTGAAGGGTATATTTTATTAATTATTTGTTTGGACATCCTTTACGGCCCCTCAGACAGGCTTGTTGGACACCCTGTATTCAAATCCGTGCCAGTCAGAGCAAGGCACAGAACGATAACAATGGAATGTGTCGTGTTGTCAACAACGGTTTAATTCACAGAACCTCAGTACTGTGTAATGCGCACAAACGCACAAACACCTG
Source organism: Magicicada septendecula (assembly GCA_034769895.1). Lineage (NCBI taxonomy): Eukaryota > Metazoa > Arthropoda > Insecta > Hemiptera > Cicadidae > Magicicada > Magicicada septendecula. Next base: position 453,620,593 of record CM068368.1, read on the forward strand.
CGGAGCGTATAACCGACGCTTAGAGAAGTCGAGAAAAATGGCTTTGTGCGAATTTTGTTCAACAACGTGCTTGGTGCGAGACGGATGCAAGATTAAGGACACACCTTTTCAGTGACGTAAACCAGTGGACACCAGATTTCGTCGACGTCCAACACACGTAAATCACACGTGTTGTGTGTGCAACGACTAAGACTTTAACAACAAAGGCTATGAACAGCGACGGAATTTAGTAGCTGGAAAGGCAGTGATGTCCGCCCTCATGTAACGTGAGTCGATTTTTAGCCGCAGCATCGGCCAGCCGCTCGCTAAGGTTCGTGGGGCTCCAAGTAAATTATTTAAAATGTAAAAAGTAATAAACCGGTAACAACAAGTGAACGTATATCAGAATGGAGTTAGTGCAGTGAAGTGAAGAAAATTAAAGCATGGACAACTAAAACTTTTGGACATACATTCAGTGTTACACAACGATGGATAAGTAACAAACAATCTTAATATTTTTATAATTTCATAAACAGTTTAATAATAGAGAGCTCGAAATAAATGGGGTTTTAAAGCATGAATGCGAGAGTATAGCAAGCTGGGTTAGCCTTAATATTATTAAAATTAAATTTTGAAATAGATATAAGATATGAAATAAATGGTTTGTGTTATTCTCATTTACAAAAGACAATCAGATTTGAGTTAAAGATGGATAGTCACTAAAATATGGAGTAATAATTTTATTCAGATGAATAACAAATAATAGAAGAAATTAAAAGGTCTTGTTTTATATAACCATGTGTTAGTTAGTTATTTCGTCATTACCACTTCCTAGTATTCTGTGCTGGCAATCTCGTCTAACGTTCTCGGGGGTTTTCTGAAATTTTAAAGAGTAGTCAGATAGCGGGATTTTTATAAGGGCAAGAGTGTAGAAGGTTTCGATGTATAACCTTAAAACATCGTGGCGACCTGGGCAGTTTAATAAGGTAAGTTTAACGGGGACAATGACGGTAAGTAAAATTCTGGCAGCGGTGAGTATTATATTATGAGTGTATTATATTAAAAAATGAGAAAAGAGATGTATCTTTACAAGAGAATATAAATTAATAGAACCTAGACCAAATTGATATAAATTATCCCATTCAGAATATAAATACTTTATCATAATGATAACAACAACCTATAATAATGATTCAAAGAATTAAAGTGTAAAGTTGACTTAAATGGTGATTGTACAAGAAAATGCCAAAAGCAGAAAGCCAGGACTAGTAAAATGCAAATAATTTGTTAAATGTTTAGAATAACAGCCAGATATAATAGGTAAATTACAAATAGTTAATTAGTAATCGAATGAGAGTAAAATTGTAACATAAAACATATTGTAAACCATATAATAGGTAATTATGTGAATCAAAATAATGCCTAGAGATAAATTTCAAAAAATATAATTCAGAAGCTTAATTCAAACCAAAATAGGTCAAATTTAGTCTTAACTTGTATAAAATAAAAGCAGGAATATTGTTCTATAATTAGAATTACATAAAAGTAATAAACAAATAATTTATAGCCAATTAAATATAAAATATGACATTTTTTTCTATCAGATTGAATTATTAGATATGAAACAGCTGATCCGGGAACAATGAGAGATGAGACCAAAATCTTATAGAATTTTCGATATGAAGGAACAAATATAGTTTAGTTGATTGTTAAAAGCCAAACAGGACGGGTGTGTCAGAATACCTTTCAGAGAAATATGAACGGAATTTTTTACTAACACCAACCGAGATATATTGTGGAATTGTAAATGAATACAGAATAGACAGTATAGTCACGAATACAATTAAAACAATCGTGGGAATTACACAGTTAAATTAAACACCACTAAATTGAGCTGTCACTACATATGAACGAGATTGAAGAATAAATTTAAATTAATATAACTAGCAATTGATTGGCAGTAACCATTTAGCACAACACACCTATTACCGAACAAAAAACCAAGTGTAGGAACAAACTACACACCACAACTGGTGGATATTCCAATAACAACATCACTGAAGAGGAATTAACCAATGGAGACATTTATTTGAAGGAAAATCTTGTAGCTGAATTCACACCACAGAACGATTCATGAAGACGGCCATCTTGTAATTAGCACAGGCTGACGGGAGAGAACGAGGGACGTCAGAGACATCAGCTGGTTCGATATCAACTTTCCTATACACTATACTTTATTATATTTTTGTCTGTTTAATGAAAAAGTTTTTATAATTTGTAAGTATTGAATTCTCTTGCCTTTCCTGACTATTTCTACAGTTAAAAGAACCCTTATACTATAATAATTTAACTTGAATACTTTTATATATGTAATAATCGGCCTGGAAACTAGTGTCGAATCAGACTCTAGTTAGTCGCGGCAATTCAAATAATTACTTTGAACTTAATAAACTTAATTATTGTTTTAAACATTGTTTTATTGATTATTTGAGTCGTAATTTAATTTACATTAATTACTAAAAGCTAAACGTGAACTCCTGAAGGAACGAACGAGCAGAAGAAGAAGTACAGATACTGAATCAGCCGCTACTTGCAATCGATGTGGCCAAGACAATCTATTTAACGTGAAAAGACCAATAATTCTTCACCAGAGCATACACAGTTATTAATCAGTATTTTTATTAATTGAACAATGACAATAAAACAATAAAGTAAATTAAAAAAAATTAAATTAATTAAATATACCATAATAGAAAAATTAAAATCAATAATAAAAATTTCATTAACCGATTATTATTATAATGTATTTATTTGTAAATCCCGTTTATTTACAAATTGGTGCGCACAACAGTGGGGCATAACATAAACTCGAGCAAGTCTCGTGTTTTATTTACAATACAGTATATACGTTAATTTAATTATGTAATGCACTAAAATTAATAGAATTAAATAAATTTTACATAAGTTTGGTAGTTTTTCATTAATACTCATTTTATTTTGTATTAGTATTTACAATTTTTGATGTTGTTCTTACTAATTAATTAATTACATAATTTATTGTTTTCTCTTTTTCAGGTGACGAGGCCAAATCTACTTGGGCGAAATTAAGAAACAATCATAGAGATGCTCTACGATGACAGCGACATATGAGAAGAAGTGGAGTGGCTGTTGCAGATATCAAACCGTGGAAATTCCAAGCCAAATGGAATTTTTAGTACGTTACATGGTCAATGAAAACCGTTATACGAATTTCACTGACGATGACAACCGTTCAGGACCACCTAGTGAAGATGTAGAATCTGAAACCCAGCATTGTGATGATGACCCTACTGACGTGGTAAACTATGAAGACTCGGGCCTACCAAACACTGTCTACGCTGAAGAGGATGATTCACTGAATTCATCTGGAAACAATGAGCCTGCTAAATCTCCTGCACCACCAACACCTCAACAAAAGAAGAAGGTGAAAAAAGTTGATATTGAGAACTGAATAAAAAAGACTATTGAACAACGTGAGCAAAGGTCAAAAGAGAGAAGTGAAGAAAGAAAAAAATTGGAAGAAAGAACAGCTCCGAAGGACGATCTGTACCTCTTCTTCATATCAGTGTATGAGCAGACCAAAAAAATGCCTCCAGCATCTCAGCACATTGTGAGAAGAAATGTATTTCTCACTGTATCGCAAGAGGAGGCACGCCTGCTGAATATTGCTGAACCTACAGTTCCCCCATATCAGCAGTTTCATTCTGGAGTTGGTACAGGGGAGAACATTCATCACCCGAGAACAAATAATTGGTCGAATTGGTCACATATGAGCTTTCCTGCTTCAGCAAGCTCTTCATGGCAACCTCCTTCCTACTCTTCTGGAGAGACGATGGCTTCACACATGAAACTAATGAAGAAACTTCCAACCTCGTCTCCTACATTAACTATTTTTCAGAATAATAATTTGTTCTACACTTATTTTTTGTTTTCTATGTATGTTTTGTTTCCATGTTTTTGTTATGTATTATAAAATAAAAGATCAAATAAAATAAAAATAAAAAACTTACCTAAAAAATACTGCAAGTTTTTCTTCAGTCCTAATCGATGTTTGAGCATTGCATCCATCGAAGTAATTAATAGGTTGAATCGTGCTATGAACGTCTTCAAACTCCGCTCGATTCAGACGGAAATAGTTCACAAATGGTTCGTTGGAGAATTCTCTTGTCAGTGCAAATTCCCCGTGAGTTCCTCTTTTTTTCATGTACTCACTTTTCCACAGCTTTACCTTCCTTGACTTCTGATAGAGTAATAATAATATTTCTAACTCCATTCCGAATCTGACTCAGAGCTCAAATCAATGTGTTCTGCCAACATATTTTTGGTTATACGCACAAAATTTTGTTTAGAACACAGCTCCTGCCTTCGTCAAACTGCCTCACAAAACTGCTATTCAATATGCGTGGACAGCTGTGCCACACAGTTTTTTTTTCGTGCTGCCCTGTCCTGCTCTGCCCTGCCCGTAGTGCGCCATGCAGCTCAATGTTCGCCTTGACTCAGTGATGTATAAGTTATGATGTTATCAAGCATTTGTAAACATTAAAATAAAATATGAATTAAATAAAATATATTAGACATTATGCATTTCAAATTATGATGGTTAAATTTAAAAAAAATAAATAAAATGAAATATAGCTAAAATGTATATATGTGAACACAAGTTAGTAAGGCTGTAGAAGTAAGAAGATAAAATAGATAATACAAAGTAAGGAAAATATAGAAGTGCTTATTAACATCTTTTTTGTTGAACTTGTATGAGATAATGGGATTCTCAGTTTGCAGAGATTTCTTATGAACAAACAAAACAAACATTTGGAGAGATCAGATTACTTATTTTGATAGGTCTTGTTTTTGTGCCTTCCTTTTCAGATGATAAGTTATAATCAAGGATTAATTTTAACTAATTATATTAGATTGCCTATTTGTTACCTGTTGTTTTATCATTTTAAAACAAGTGGATTAACCCTTTCAGTCCAGATTTTTTCCAAGGTACTATACATGAAGTCCCAGGTTATTTCTAATGGTTACACCCCAAAGCGCCAGGCTGATTTTGGGCTTGTTGCAAGGATTTTGTAAAAAATATATAACTCATTAATTTTTACTAATTTTCGTGATTGTTTCTGCTAAATGTGTGTAATAAGTTCTTCTAAAAGAACAAAAAAAAAATCTTATTTCTAGACACAATAAAGAATATACAAAAATAAAAATAAATTGTACTTCCCAAAATATTTTTCCCAATTTTCAACTTTGACACAAAATAAGGAGCAGAAGAAAATATTTAGAATCACAAACAAGCCACCATTTAAAGAACCACATATTACTATACACAAATGCCAATTTTCAAGTGTTTCTGTAAGAAAATAGTAGACATTTTTTCATTTTTTTTTAAATTAGTGTAATTCAGCCATTTTTGCACTGTTTCTAAACACAGTTACTTCAAATTATATGTAGAAAATAAAATATTATATTCACATTTCATTTAATAATATGATTGTATTATAGTACAGTCAACTCCTGATTTTCCGGGATTGGGTTAACTGGGTTGCGGATCAACCGGGAAAAATTTATGATTTTAAAAAATTGTAGTTTTAGCAAAAATATTGATACATACTATGTTTATAATGACTTTAATGTATTACAGTATTCTTAAGCCCATTATTTTCAGTGTAATACTGTAGCAAATAAACCACTAGCTGTAATTACTTTAAGCAAATGACAGTCTGTTTAATGTGTTAACGATACAATTTGATGGCCTCTTAACACTGTGTGCGTGCGCGATTGGAAGACACAACGCACTGCATCAAATCGCATGGCTCATCTTAGCGCGAACTGGCTTTAGGCACAGAGTGTAGCGGCGTGTGCCGAGTTTGATGTTGATAGTCCAGTCAGTCATTCTTTGCATTATGACCGAATTCTACGTATTGTTTACCCTCACGTGATGTTTTGTTGTGTTCGCATGTTTTGTTTGTGATTCGAGTTTTGAAATGGATAAAAACCGTAAAAGGATTGTTTTATCGATTCAGAAAAATCTAGAGATTATAGAAAAATTTTAGAAGGGCCAAACTGTTATATCGTTAAAGGAAGAATATGGAATTGGTGATCAAACAGTTCGTGATTGGGTTAAGAAAAAGGTGAAACTTTTAAAATTTGCATGTTCTTCTGACTCATCATCTGGCATGAAGAAATGGAAAACTATGAAGAAGTTGACGTACGAAGACTTGGACTGAGCTTTACTCGAGTGGTTCAATAATCAACAAGCACAAGGGAATCCTGTTATTGGACGAATATGCGCCGAAAAAGCTAAGTTTTTTTCGAAGCTTTAGGCCTAGAAGGAAATTTTGACGCATCATCTGGCTGGCTGACACGTTTCAAACAAAGTCACGGCATAAGAGTGTTGAAAATTCGCAGAGAAAAATTGAGTAGCGATCAAACAGCAGCAGAACAGTTTTGCAAAGACTTTAATCAGTTTGTTTTTGATGAAAATTTACATCCAGCACAAATTTACAATTCCGACGAGTCAGGATTATTTTGGAAATGCTTACCGACGAAAACTATAGCGTCTGAAAATGAAAAAAGTGTGCCTGGACACAAAGTTAGTAAGGAACGAATAACGGCAATGTGTTGCTCTAACACAACTGGGACACATAAACGTAAGCTCCCAGTGATAGGAAAATTAAAAAAAAACCAGGATCATTTAAAGGAACACGACCAGTTAACATGCCTGTAATTTACTACAGTCAAATGAAAGGTTGGATGAATAAAGACATTTTTTATGATTGGTTCCACAATAAGTTTTGTCCACAAGTTCGAGAGTTTTTAAAATCACAAGGACTTCTCCAAAAAGCAGTGTTAGTATTAAACATTGCTAAATCACATCCAAGTGAAATGTTGCTCAGATCCAATGACGGACAGATCGTTGTTAAATACCTGCCACCCAATGTTACTGTAAAACGTAACTATCGGTCAAGTTAGATAAATACCTGTGTTACTGTTAAATACCTGCCTTGGTTTCTGTAAAAAGTAACTATCGGTCAAGTATTTTGAGAAAGTTTATAGAGGAAGGGAACAATTTGAAGACCTTTTTTAAGGGACTAAGTGTTCTGGATGCGATCTACAAGACTGCAGCTGTGTGGGACAAAGTTAAACCCACTACGATAACAAAGTCGTGGAAAAAAATATTTCCCGACATATCGGAGGATGGAGATTTGCTGGGTTTGAGGATGACATTGCAACCTCAGCTGACTTGGCCCAGTTAACAAACACTGTCCCAGGTAGTGAAGACGTTGATCAAGATAATATAAATGAGTGGTTTGAAGTCGATGCTAACATGCCCACATTTGAGGTTTTGACAGATGACGAAATATTGATGCCCGCACAGGGTGTAGCAGAAAGTGAGAGTGGTAGCGATGACGAGGGGAGTGACAAATGTGTTTCTGAGCCGAAAGTCACACACGAGACAGCGCTCAGTTACATGGAGGGGTTTCTTGACTATTTAGAAGGACAAGAAGACGCTTTGTTGTGCGACAAGTTGGTTTTACGCAAAATAAGGTCGTCTATTTTAAAGAAAACAGCAAGTGCTAAGAAGCAAAAATTATTAACAGATTATTTTCAGCGTGTATAAACACTGACTCTGTACATATTGTTCTGCTTGTAAATATACTATTTTGTAATCTATTACATTTTATCGTTTAATTATTTTTCGTAAAAAATGTATTTTCGTATGTACTAGTAAATAATCTCGGGTGCCATGTTTGTACAAGGTAACATGATCTAAATTTACTTTTCGGGCCAGAATTCGTGTAACACGAACCAGTCTTGTGAAACAAATTACCTGAAATAAAAACATACACCAAATAACATATATAAAGTACTTTATTAATATTGAAACTGGTAGTTACTACATAGTGAAATATATAAGATCCACATATTGCGCCAGAGGCGTTTCAAAAATCAAATTACCCTCCAAAATCCTTACATATACTAAAAAATGTGTTGTATTAGATAATTATAATAGATATATGATAAATATAGATATACATCTTTAACTATAGTTTTGCACAACCCAACACTTAGAAATTCTACAACACACTCGCAATCTCTCTCTCTTTCACTCTCATGGTACAAATTTTTTATTAATGTTGGAGCTCCTTTTAGGTAATTGAAATTTTAAATATATGATTTCTAAAATACAGATTTATACTTGGAAATAAAATAAGGATTTAAGGTACAAAAGGAACGTTCTCACCCATTTCGTAGATGTTCCTGGTTGTTGTTTTGACAAGGTAAAACTTCGCGTACGGTACCGCGAGTTTACCGGGTACACGTTACGGTCACATTTTTGTAGTTGACGCACTTATACTGTTTATTAACCACCTACGGTGGTCTAATAAGTTACAATTCACTAGTGAGTGAACGGGTTGCCGGCCGGCGTTGATCACTGCTGCAGACGAAATGACCAAGAGTCTTTGTTTGTTTTTGCTGAAGTGGGGTGAACCTACGTCACATTTCCTTTGTTACAACTGTTGACAGCATCGTTGTTGATGTAAACACATTCTCAGCCTCTGACGTAATTAAGGTTCGGCTCTCTTATCGCAACAACTGCACACTGTTTTTTGTGATGTTTCACAGTTTTTGCTATGAATTGGTTCAAATCCTGACAAATATTACTATACATTCCACTCACTGTATATTCGTATTGGGTGTTTAAGGTTGGGTTTAGTATGACCAAAATAGAAAAATACAATAGTTATGTTCTATTTACCATATTTAAAGTAATCACAAAATGTACCATGATTGTACCATCACAAAACCCCCTCAATGAAAGATTGTGTGTCGAAGCACAAAAACTTTCATTGACCCTTTCATACTTCCTAAAGGGATCAGCCAGGATAAGTCGCCACAACCCCCTTACAATTTTATATAAAAGAAAATAACAACTCACCCTCGGTCTGGTGATGATGACCGTACCTAGATGACCTTACTGGACTTCTCCTGCGAGATCCCAACACCATAAGGCCACTTAGGCTCTTAACGCCCCTGCTCTGACGCGTTGGCCAGCTCAGGACCGCTGTCATATCACCAAACACTGAAACAATAAATGAAAAATATTAAAATAGTGGCTTAGTAAATCACTCCATCCTCAACTGATCTGGTTCCCCTTAGCTAAGTGCTGGTTTGTGCCAATAAGCACTGGGTTGGCTTAATATAGTTATAAAAGAATTAGAAATATATATTTCTCAAGAATTATAAAGAATTTCCCTTCTTCATATTACAAACCCTGAATTAATAAATGGTTTCGATTACTATCGATAATATTTATCTTCTTTCTGTTACAATTACTGTAATTGTAACATAAACATTGATATAATAAAATTTAAAATCTAATTGAAAATAGGAAAATTACACATTATATATCTCCCAAACCTGGAGAAAAACAAATTATAAAAGAATCGATACATCGGTATATTCATTTATTTATAACTCTTATTGAATGATAAAACTAAAAAATTATTATTATTATTAACAGGTAATAATCTGGATTATTGTTATTATTAACAGCGCCAGTTAAAATTTTTTTTTTTTTTTTTTCTTCCTACACATTATTTCCATGTTATAACATCATGTTAAACAATTTTTTATAACATAAATACATAATACATTTATACATAATACATTGATACATTAATACCTTACATAATCTTGATTCATTTTAATCTTGTTTTGCATATTCCAAGTTGCATTTTAAGTTAAAATTTACAATTGCAGTTAAGTCATTAATTAGACATCAATTTTATTATAATTATAAAATTCATTTTAACTTTATTATTTATTATTATACCTTTCTATTCTGAACTTTCCTACCTACCTAACGACCTAACCTTTCACCTTCTATCATTGTTTAGTCTGGGTGACTCCTATATTCACTATACTCATTATATTTTTACTCACCTTCTTCTAACTGACAATCAAATTACCTATCAATGACACCAATATCTCAATTATAAACTCCATTACTATTTTCATTTAAATCCTATGGCACCGCTCGTCTTTGCAATGGGTTGGGTGTTCCCTAACTGGTTATATACATTCATAATATTTTGCCCTTCCAAATAATTCGGCAAACACTCCCTTAAATTTATGCTAATACCTGCCACAACACTATTGGTTGGCTACTCCTTATCACCTCACCCCCACTACAGAATTCATCAACAATAATTATATGTTTATACCTTTACTTAAACACCTTTACTACAAATAATCCCTAACTACTGTGTCCCTAAATATCTAATAATTCTCTTTGTATTTTCTTAAAAATTCTTAACTTTCTAACTCCATTTACATTAATTGCATAACTCACCTGCATTTATCTATACCCAGGCTCTATTCCTGTTTAAACACTTACTGTAATCATTGACAATTCTCTTATAAAATTCCTCTCTTACCTACTTATAACAATACCTCTTTTCAAAATTCAAATATATATTCTTACTTAAACATTATTATTATTCATCAGTAATTACCTTCAATACAAATTAATTAATAATTTAATTTCATAAAAACTTTCTATGATAATTCATAATTTATAAAGTTACTAAGTCAGTACAATTTTCTTTTGTACTACAATTTAATAAAGACTAATTACTTAAAGAATTCAATTGTTTTTTAAAAAAATATTATTATTAAACATGTTATTAAAATATATAATAATACATACTGGTGTACCTGTAATACATAATACATATCAAAAATACATGGATAGATAAATACATATAAAACAATAAAAAATATACACTCCAACTCATTATCTTGTTATATACCAAACTCAGTTCATAGCAGTCCAATTCAATACCACTTTTCATATTATTATTTAATGTTCATTTCACAATACAACAGTCTATCCACCATCGTTGAACAACAAACGAATCTTAGGTCTATATAAATTCTTATTTAATAAATAGATTTTATTACTAGATACATTATATTCGTACTCCTTTATGAAATGGTTATTAAACAAATATTTCCAGTCACGATCAAGTAGGGTTCCATTTATCTCAGTATCATATGTCATTAATTGGTTATTATCTTCATAATATTCCACCACAGGTAAGTACCTAATGTCTTTATTCTCATTTCTTGTTATTTCCAATTTATTGTTATTATCAGGTAAGTATTCATCATTTTCATATACCACATCTAACCCTAACCTTTCTAACAATTGTCTGTAATTTCTGTTTACTTTAAATATTTCTATTACTCTCTTACTCTCACAATATCTCTCTATACTTTCTTTCTTAATACATTTCTCTCCATAACACCAAATTACACTTTCTCTCTCCAAATATGCAGGGGTCCCTAACATAAAATTATCCCTAACATAAGTGCACCACTTATTAGGTACACCAAAACACAAAGAAACTTTATTTGTAGACCTATCGTCTCCCAAATATAAATTTAAGGAACTCTTATCCTTGTAAAAAATTCGTGAAGACTTGTCTTCACCCCCTAATACAACATCAAAAGAAAATTCTACCCCCTGCACTCCTTGTACTAAAATACTTTCTCTCAACTTTCTTTCTGACTCAATAAATTCAAACATTTCATTTTCACTAATTATACTTTCATTATCATTTTTATCCTTTTCTAACACCACAATCTTACTACTTGTAATATTTGAGTTATCTGTACATTCATTATTTGAATTATTATTTTTAAATATGTTGTTATCCAGTACAGCATTTTGCTGGGTACTACTATTTAGTACTTTCTGGCTTTCTAATTGACTTAAATTTACATCTAGTTTTGTGATGAGTTGGTCACATTTTTTAATCAGTTTGTCGTGACCTAATTGAATTTCATTTTTCATCTCATTGAAATTAATTTCAAAACTATTTTGAATTTCTTTAATTTCGTTATTCTGCTCATCTAGTTTTTTGTCTAATTTTAATAGTAATTGCATCATTGCATTAGTTTCATCCTTATTACTATCTGATATAGTTGAAATGGATGTATTGACTTTTGTTATCCCTACAGATACAGGCGTATTTGTCTCGTCAATCTGACTAGTTTGAGGTGTTTGTACGTCCATCTCGCCAGTCAAATTTACATTAGTTGTACCGATTTCTAACGTAATATTGTCATTAGTACTCATATTGTATTATTTTAGGTGACTAAAACATATTTATTTATAACCTAAAATTTTAACCTTACCTTGCGCACGCTTTGCGAACTATTACGCTATTACTTCAAGTAACTGTTTCACATACCAGTAGGTGTACTCTACATAAAATTTTATTTTATGTCGAGTCCCTGTTCGGGCGCCATTTGTAATCTATTACATTTTATCGTTTAATTATTTTTCGTAAAAAATGTATTTTCGTATGTACTAGTAAATAATCTCGGGTGCCATGTTTGTACAAGGTAACATGATCTAAATTTACTTTTCGGGCCAGAATTCGTGTAACACGAACCAGTCTTGTGAAACAAATTACCTGAAATAAAAACATACACCAAATAACATATATAAAGTACTTTATTAATATTGAAACTGGTAGTTACTACATAGTGAAATATATAAGATCCACATATTGCGCCAGAGGCGTTTCAAAAATCAAATTACCCTCCAAAATCCTTACATATACTAAAAAATGTGTTGTATTAGATAATTATAATAGATATATGATAAATATAGATATACATCTTTAACTATAGTTTTGCACAACCCAACACTTAGAAATTCTACAACACACTCGCAATCTCTCTCTCTTTCACTCTCATGGTACAAATTTTTTATTAATGTTGGAGCTCCTTTTAGGTAATTGAAATTTTAAATATATGATTTCTAAAATACAAATTTATACTTGGAAATAAAATAAGGATTTAAGGTACAAAAGGAACGTTCTCACCCATTTCGTAGATGTTGCTGGTTGTTGTTTTGACGCGGTAAAACTTCGCATACGGTACCGCGAGTTTACCGGGTACACGTTACGGTCACATTTTTGTAGTTGACGCACTTATACTGTTTATTAACCACCTACGGTGGTCTAATAAGTTACAATTCACTAGTGAGTGAACGGGTTGCCGGCCGGCGTTGATCACTGCTGCAGACGAAATGACCAAGAGTCTTTGTTTGTTTTTGCTGAAGTGGGGTGAACCTACGTCACATTTCCTTTGTTACAACTGTTGACAGCATCGTTGTTGATGTAAACACATTCTCAGCCTCTGACGTAATTAAGGTTCGGCTCTCTTATCGCAACAACTGCACACTGTTTTTTGTGATGTTTCACAGTTTTTGCTATGAATTGGTTCAAATCCTGACAAATATTACTATACATTCCACTCACTGTATATTCGTATTGGGTGTTTAAGGTTGGGTTTAGTATGACCAAAATAGAAAAATACAATAGTTATGTTCTATTTACCATATTTAAAGTAATCACAAAATGTACCATGATTGTACCATCACAATTTTAATTGACAAAAACGTGATTTGACTAATTTTTATTGTGTAATAATAGGTATGTACTACTTTGTTGTATGCACATATTTTATTTTTAACTAAGACATTCATTTAAGCACTAGGTTACAATTTTTGCTTAAACCAGGATTTTGACTTATCCGTGATCACCCTGCCAGTGATTATCCCGGATAATTGGGAGTTGACTCTATATATTATCAAATATTCCAAAACACTTACAACAAAAGCAAAACTTGAACAAATAAACAAATATAGGTTAGAGACATAGTGTGAACAGCTGGTGCAGACTAAACAAACTTACCAACTTCTGTCACTGTAAACTGCCAGTATGTATTGACATACAGTTCAGATATATAAGGTATATGACATTCAACCATAAGAATAACTTTTCAACGATATTCAGCTCTTTCTCACACCCTTTGATACAAAAAACGTATCTATAGTTTATACTGTATGTTATACCTACAGCTATTTAATTATTGTAATCAATTAAATATGCATAATTAATCATTCAAATGTTAATTAGTTTAATTAATTTACTTTATTAGTTCTGATCAATGAGTAGTTCTTTTTATTTAGCCCTGCATTAGGAAGCCATATACAGCTATGCAAATATGCAAATTAGGCACATTTATTAGTTTGCCTGTTAGGTAAATTAATATGAAAAGAAAACAATTTATCATTAACTTCTAACGAGATTCATGTTATTTTAATGTCGCAAGTTGGCTGTGCCATATACAATTCTATGATTTACGTTAATTTGATACATAAGTTACTTAATTATCATTTCTGATTGACATGTGTAAATTTAGTTGATTAGAAGAATCTATGTGCATTGGAAAATATGTAAATTGATCTAGTGTGATGCACCGTAACTATGATTACACCCTCCTCCTTTTTTTTATATCTTACGTATTATGTGGATCGCAATCGAGGTAGTCATAAATAACGTAACGCATACGCATATCTAGCTCTAGAAATAACAATTTATTACTTACTAAGCAATTAGTAATCAGTATTCTCGATTGAACATAACATACTCTTGCAACGAAAACAATATCTCATACATCTTACTTTGTTAATTGATGATACTTCCTCTAGTTTTACAAACATGAGTATAAAGAATTACACTAAGCTCTACTCTACGTTCACAACCTTACTAAAGCTAGTGGATTCATATTTCCAGACATACTTCCGCAATAATGATCGTTTTATCTAAGTTAATTAACATCTGATATTTATAATCATCTCGGTGTGGATTCTTTTTGAGAAACAGGTCAGTGGCTTTTAACTACCAACAATAAATAATTTACATTTCTTGTTTTCAGTTATCCAATTTGCGTAGAAACTCCGTCCGGCGTCTTGCATTCCTCCATTCTCCAGAATAATCGTTGACCACTTGGTACATATATCACAGATGAATGGTACACATTGCACACACACTGGTCTCCGCACTCCCGTGTCGACGTATTTCCGGTCATGTTTCTTTTATAGTTATATGTTCACATATATTACAAAGTATGATTATCCACACATTGGTTGCTCGTTTTATGCTTAAGTTTGTTCCTTAGTGCTTGACCATATTATCACTAAATACTGAACATTTGTGCTTTAGTCAGTCATTATCGTATTTTATTTATGAATGTTCTGTCACGATAATTAAAGTGTATCGTTACTCGTATGGTACATTAGTTAATGTATCTTCGCACTCTAATGTCAATGAATCGAAATATTATACAGTTTGGTTTAGACGAATATTAAACTCGCGCTTGAAACTATCAAGTCTTTTGACTCCGTACTAATTGCCGTTAAAATACACTTTGGCATTTTAATAAATAATGTCTCTGTTCATTTCTAACTCCTTTGAAATACCACGAGCAAATTGATATGGTTAAGTAACATAATATCACTGAGTTCTACGATTACGGCGCACTATGTTATATGACACTAGGGTAATAAACTGATATACTATTAAGACATTATGCACTGATGTATTTAAACTATTAAGAGTCTAAGTTAAATAATACTGAGAGTCTAGTACGCTATTAAGTTGAAATCAAAACTGAGAACTTGTAACATACAGAGTTGTAATGATACTAATAATTTTCGTGTAACCGAGATTTTACACTACTGAGAGATTTTATAATACTGAAAATTTTTATAATACTGAGCGTCGCTCATGGTCAATACACAGTTTTATATTATTGACTCCTACTACATACACTAGCTCAGATCTTCTCCATCCCTCCCTCGTCGTTCTCATTGGGTTCTTGTCTCGTTTCTTACCAAAACTCCTCCCAACGTCTTAAGTTAAACTACTGACTCCTTTCCGATTCGTTCTCGACATACGTCTCCATGGCAGCGTCTTTCTGGAATCCTGCCTTGACCAAACCTTAGCATCTGATAGGCTGTCCATACCATACTTTCAATACTTCTGGCTGGTGGCTCCACCCTCGCAATTCTCCGAAAGACCAATTTCCATGCCTGTCGATCACGCGATTGTTTTCGTCCCTATCTAGGCTGCGTTCCTCTAATTGATATCCTGTCACCCTAGTGTCCTATAGTCTCTTGGTGTGACGAATCTTGGTATTGTCTCGTTATATCCTCTAGCAACTGTTTCCCACGCCGATGGTGGCCGACTTCTTAGTACCGCACATCTGCCTTCCATCCCTCTGTTCTCTTGTACATGGAATGGTACACGAGCACCCTGCTGTTGGTTACATTGTCTTCTCATTCTCGTAACATATGCCCTTTTGTTCAAATGACAACCCTCTGAGTTAAGCCATTGTAAACTCTTTGCGCCAGAGTGTCGCCTTTGACATTACACACATGGTGAAACAACGCCATCGCTTCCTTCGTATCGTATATTCTTGGAAATTGTGGGTACGAGGCAGAGCTTTTGTTTCTCTGTTACCAACTTGCCTTCCCACGCGTATACCCTTATTTCACATATCTGCTAACTGAGCCATTGTCTCCGTTTGTGAGGCGTCCAATTGTCGTCTAATAGAATAACAAGTATTGTCTTGTGCGACGGTTGTTACTTTTCTCCTATACATCACTCTCTTGACAGCTCTTGATAGCTCTTGATTAGCTAACTGCCTTCGCGTCCGTTTCATAATCCAAAAATTTCTTCAAAAAATTTGTGCGCGTCCCCAATTTGGGTCCGACGTGATGAGTCCATGAATCCGGAGAACCCCAGATTCACGCCCTATATCAACTGTCTATTCATGCTCATCTTTCATTGGAAAGAGTATGTGTGCCACATTTTAGAATGACCTAATCTCCGTTGTTATCACACCTCCCCTGGTTTCAATATTATTATAGAATTTATTGCTTATCATCTAGAAAATATGAACCCACTTTACATATGCTTTATGCCCTAAACAGTTAGAATAACGCTCAAGTCATCCTTGACTCTACATAAAAAGTGACTTTATAGTTAACTAATTACTCCTAATTTCGATTAAAAAATTATAATATATGTGGCTGGAAACATCTCTACGTGCTAAATTAATGAAAACGTATTAATATTTAGGCTACTACAAATCAATCCTATTTTGCAAAGTTCTAAACACCTGCTAATTACTCTTCTTCATGAGTGTCGAAACAAAATTTATATTACAAATTACGATCGTATCATTTCAATATGGTTAAATATTATTTGAATAGACCTTTATACTCACTTAAGTCATAATTAAGTGTTAGATTCACTATAATATATCATCTTATTTCTTCAACTAAATTTGTTTGCTTTATCTAGTTTACATTGGAATTTAGTTAACCAAGCTTATATATAAGTCCTATGCGCTCACAAACTCAATACAATATTTACAATTACTTTACTAACAATCAATACATGAAATAACTCTTAACATCCTTTCAACTTGAGCAATTTATTGCTACTTAATTCGCATTACTAAATAAATGTCCTTGGTTCTTAATACTTTAGTCCAGATATAGTCTTTGATGTTTTTCACATACACACAAAATAACTTAATTCTATTGAATAGTCTTTAGATTAACACATTTTATTACATCATAAGATTTCTCTATTCTATTATTTTGACAATTATTTTACTTAGTTAAGTTAACTTGAATGATCTTTCGTCGCGTCACCCCGTAATGTTTTGACATGAACCTATCAATTCATCTTCCTTAGCTAATATGCGAATTATTGAACACATATTTTAATGTATGCCTGTATACAAGTCTCTTCATCAATCTTATGTTATCTACAGTATATATAAATTCCTTCCTTCACTCCTCATTCTTCTAAGTAAAATATCTTTTTAATTGTCTAATATTAAATTTCCCGCGAATCTTGTGTTCGTCATCGCATTCAACTAGCGTATACGTGGCCTCCCCTAAGATATGCTGCACCTTGTAGGGTCCGCTGTATAGCTCACAAAATTTGTCGATTCGCCGCTGGATGGCGTCGGATTATCCTGATTAATACCAAGTCTCCAACCTCGAATTTAGTCGTTTTATTATCTTCATTTATTTTCTTTGCCTGCTTCTCTCGTTTCATCCGCATTTTCACTAAGATTTGATTCTTGTCTGGTTGGCAATATCCCGTGACTTCTTTGTCGATGTATTTTTCCCATACACGCATCGGTTTCCTTCCAAGATGTGCCTCGTAAGGCGTTATTTCTATCGTTTCGTGAAACGTCTCATTTATACAACTTTCGATCGTTGTCACGAATCGCGACCATTTAGTATGGTGATCACTAACAAATATTCGGAATAAATTCCCCAATTGTCGGTTGACTCGTTCTGTGAGATTTGCGCAAGGGTTATGTATGGCTGTGTACTTGGGTCTTATTTGTAGCTCGTTTAACCCATTTACCCATTGTTTGGAGGTAAATTGCATTCCATTGTCGGTTAGAATCGCTTTTGGTGTGCCAAATTCGTTACAGTACTGACAAACTCTCTGAAGTGTTGCTGTAATCGTCGCTCTTCTTAGTTTGTATAATTTTACAAATTTGGTAAAGTTGTCCACCAAGACAAAAAGGTATTTCACTCCACCAGCTGACGTCGGTAATGGCCCGTAAAAATCTCCACTAACTAGGTCACCTTTTTTTGTTGGCAGAATGGGCCTTGTGCCCCCAAATAAATTCCTGTTGCCCGTGTCCTTACAACGTTGGCATTTATCGCACGTCCTTATGTATTCATTTATTCGTTTAGACATACTATCCAATGTAAAGTATTCTTTGATCATCTTGGTGCATTTTTTATTACCAAGGTGACCGTACATTTGGTATATCTCGGCGATGATTGCACCGGATTGTAATAGTACAATTATTTACCACATAATTAATTAATACAAACTCATCTTACCTTTTCGGATGTCAGGGTTCTTCACACGAACTCGAGGCCTATAAACATGATTGGGGTTATGTTTTATTAAAGAACTCGACTCTCATTGTAATTGTTAATAAACTCAAATTTTTTATTTAACCTTCTTTATCATTCTCTTTTTTTTTGTGAATAAAAAAATTAAAATAACTTTCTTTTTTAATTTTTGTATAACTTACAGCATTTCAAACAAACAGATTTTAGTATACTATTTTCTTATAATTACCTTAACTATTTAAATAGAGAATTAAAAACAACCCAGTATTTTACTCACACACACACACTCGTATCTTCTAACCCCTTTTTAATTTAAAGCGCTTTTTTAACATTTTATAATTATTGGTTTATATCATAGCTACTCTGTTGGTAGTTTCCTGCCGAACGCACGTTGCACTTTTTACCTTATTTTTCACCGTTTGCGTCCAAACTACGTCCCCACTAAATTTTGATCACTGCCGAACTGTTCAAGTTTAATTTCTTCCCTTTTATGCCGGTCAGTCTACATGGTTGAAATTTAGTCAACCCGCGTGCCTATGCAACCGCGCGGTTTATATGTTATTAGCCGAATTGTCTTTGATCTACATTCCCATTTTTGTGTGCAGGCGAGATGAAAACTGTGCCCAGCCGGCGGATGCACACAACTGCTTGCGTCCGTTGTTGTGAGATGTTATTTGCCGACTGTCTTTGTTCTCTGTGCACCAAGCGAGAAAGAATGTATACGGACGTGCCACTTTCATGTGACCGTTGGCCGACGTATGCGCGCTTGTGTGCAAAAGCGCACCCTTGTTGATAACTTTACATTCCTGTACCAAGCCACACCAGTCTCGAAGCTATAGTCCGTTCACCAAATATATTCGGGTTATGAAAAAACTTTAGATTACCATTTCCCAATTCTGTACCATTACAATACCCCCCCCCCAATAAGAGGTTTTCTGCTGAAACAGAAAAACTCTCATTGCTAAACTCTAAGAGGATCAGCGAGGATATGGTGCCAACAACCCCCCTTAATTCTTTAACAAATCATGGGTAATCTACCCCCCTAGTTCGGCGACTATGGGTGTACCTGAATGACATTACTGGACTTCTCAGTCCGAGATCCCAACACCGTAAAATCAGACAGGCACTCCCCACAGTATCACCTAACCTTGCAACATTTAAGATAAAATCAATAACTGGCCTTATATCAGACCAGATCCTCCACTGATATATCTCCCCTTATACATACTGGATTGCCTTTAGCAAAGTACTGGGTGCGTACATATGTGCCCTACTATCTTAAAATTAGTACACATTAACTCAACTAAACATCCCTCAATATACCAAAACCTAACCTCAAAACAAGTATAATCATTTTAAATTAACATGAACATTTCATCTCTACATATAAATACAGTTCCCTTACTTTACTCAACTTTTATTTGTTTGTTTGACATTATCATTTCAAAACGAAAATAGATTATTTAAATTTCCTTCATTTATTAAAATAAATCTAAGCTCATTACTAAGAATTCACCTGTAAGTTTATTTACCTCATCTCTTTTAATTAATCATTTTAATTGCATTAATCAAAACCAGTCATTGGATTCTAATTTCATTTTGCACTTATTTACCTCATCATTTCTCCCATGACCTTTACATCAAGCTTTCAAATTTACCTTCAAAATTCAAAAATCTTTTATAGAATTTCATTTTCCTTATAAATCCTCATAACTGCATGCTAACAATTATTATAAACTAAACAACTTATTACTATCATTAATTCAATTACAACTACACTTGGTTACAAACATAATATAAACGCTATTGTAACAAGACGATCTTTGCGTTCCTTAGAGCCACACAGTGTTGCGTCAATTTGTAACGAGAAGACTCTTATGTCATCTTTGTGAAAGTGTGTTTCGTGTGTTCGCCTCACACGTAGTAGTCGTTACCTTACGTTTATGCTGACGATGTCCATCGCGATCTCATGAATTACCAGTACTCGCGAGTGTGAACCTTACCTGTCCTTTAATATGTGATTGTAAATCCCGGGTGGCGCCAAATTGTTTAAACTGAAAACAATTAAAAAATAGGACGATTGAGCGGTCGTTTTAGACAGTAGGGTGGATTCAAATTACTCCCGCCTCTTGTGGGTTTATTAATCTCGCTGGTAGTTTGCCGAGTTTCCGACGTCTAGCGCTTACCGTCACCTTCGCTCATCGCTAATGTACACAAATCATATAATGCAATTTACTATGAAATAAAGAACAGTGATTACTACTCTGTACTAGTTTATTAACTTGTAATTAGTTATTCAATATTATACAAAATTATATCTGGATATTAAACAAAGTTGCTCCGGCAATAAAAAGACAATTAATTACCAAGGTTGGCGAACGCTTCAGAATGATTTAGTTAGACATGGTGTCAACAAAAGTTTATGTTAATTTCGTTCATACTATTCATTGGTTCTTTTGGTTACGAAAAAATATTAATAATGATTACAATAAAGTACACTACCTTACATTGATGGTACTTATATACTATAAGGTTTAATTACAATTCGTTCCTGAAGTTTTAAAAAGTGTGTGTTAAAAGTTAGTAATTTTTGTCCAGGTTATTTTCTGGTTTCATACAAGTTTAGTGTTTTATTTTTAATTAATCCTTGAAATAAATTTGATTATCAGTTCGTAGTGAGAGTTAATAGTATTGTGAGAAAAAGTTAATAAGAATTTATTCCATAAATTCAGGTAATTCAGCAATACTTACCAAATCTGTTGGATTAGGGTGACGATTTACTCAGTTCTTCGTTAGGTTGGATCTATTCAGTCATCAATCTTCCATCATGTATGAATTTAATTACGCCTGGCGTCTTTTTCGGATAAGTTGGTCTAAATTATTAATTTGGAATTTAATAATCTGGTCTTTGGCCTCGGTTGGATGGACTAGTTCCTCATCAGACTTCTTGGTTCTTCATGTTATTAATTTTGATTATTTTTATTGTTTTAAATTAAAATTGAGTTGATTACGGGTTGGCGTCTATTCGTCTTGAGCTTCAATAATGAACTAACAGTTTTTTAACGGAATAATAATAAATAACGTTCGGTTGTTATGGCAACTGTCTGTCTCTCATTGGCTGTTCATAATTTAAGTCTATTGTTATGATATTTGAATTTTTATTCAAAGTGACTAAATATCTTCTGATTGCTATTATTCTTCTGTCTTCTTATCTATTGTAACATCACAAAATGTTCCATAACCATAATGAACACGAGATGGGTGAAATATAACACTAGAGTTGTAAATGAGTAATTAAAATGAATGTAACAAAGAAGAGAAAGGACCAGCTAAGAAGAAAAAAGAGGAGGGATTCCAAGATGCAGTGATGAATCCACTGCATGACACTACAACTTCAATAAAATGACTGACTATGACAAATGGACAAGCAAAGATTCACAAATAAGCTGTCAAGTAAGCCAGTTAAAAACATTGATGAGTAGAGTCATACAGAATAATCAAACTAACCACTGACTTTAATAACATAGTGACAAATAACAGCATATTGGCTGAGATAAATAGAACCATGATATAGAAATAACAAATACTATGTACTATGCTAGCGGTAGCCACAAAATTGTAAAAAATAGAATTACCAACAAATGTGTAGCAGTATACATTAAGAGTAATTATAAACGGAAGCCTTATGCGTAAATAGGTAACTTCTTAAATAAATAATATGTGTGTAAAGATAATAATGATCAGGGAATAAACCTTGTAACAGAATTATACCCAGACCCTGTATGACCAAGTTTATGTCAGTGCAATGATAGGGAAATAGAACCCCTAATTAGCATAAACTAATAGAATGATAAATATAATGAATAAGGTGTGAAGTACCACCACTTGACTGATGTTATATGCCTTAGAAATGTGTAGGCCATGTAAAAATGTAATTAGGGAATTAGGAATTTTCAAAGTAATGTATCGACATAATTAGACTAAGAA
This sequence comes from Magicicada septendecula, assembly GCA_034769895.1. Classification (NCBI taxonomy): domain Eukaryota; kingdom Metazoa; phylum Arthropoda; class Insecta; order Hemiptera; family Cicadidae; genus Magicicada; species Magicicada septendecula. The sequence goes on from CM068368.1 coordinate 453,643,424, forward strand.
TTTATATTGTTTAGCTGTAGGCAGCATTTAGGTTTAATAATGTATGTAATTTTAATCATTTAATAACGTTCAAAGGAGAAAACAAATGTAATCAGTCAAATATCAAAGAAAGGTAAATAGTCGAATTTGCATTGTTAGCAGACGACACTAGAAAACCATGTCTTAGGACAGTAATTTAATGTATTGTTAATGAAAACTATGTTCAACTGGCCTCAAGCCACATCAAATTGAAGATCAGAAACTAAGCTACAATTTGATAGTAATAGTATCAAAAATGGAATTGTAATAGTCAAGTAATTAACGTTAGCATCATTTTTTGGCAAGATTTAAAGAAGTTCATGTAAATACTAACAACAACGGTAGTGAGTACAGAATACGCGTCGGTGATGTTTATTAATAACATTACGTCATCATGACATAATTTTGTACCAATCACGAACGAGTTTACTTAGCGAAAATGAATCCTAGCGGCGATCAAAAGACTGCTATATAATCGACGACGCGCTGAGAAACCCGCATTGGCATTTTTATCCGCAAGCTAAACGTCTGCGTTCTGCATTGTGTTTATATTGTAATAACCTTTGATTTGAAGAAATATTATGAATGATGACTATCAAACATGTAATATTACATAATATCTAACAACATCAAGATATACAATACTCTGAGCAAATATAAATAAAATGAGTCAACGAAATGTAATTTACCCATAATTAGCCCAATAGAATGGTGAAAGTGTGAAAACCCCAGACAATCCAAGGAAACCAAACAACCAAAGTGTTACAAACTAGTGTATAAACAATGTTAAAAATGAATTATGGTAAAAAATAAAGAAGAATAGAAGATTATGACATAAAGTGATGAAGAATTTAAGAATTAACTGCATAATTATATAGTGATGAAGATAAGTGTGTAATTAAAAACATTGAATGATCACAAAAACAACTTGCAACCTAGTATTGATGAATAGCAGCAAAGCTGGTAATAATATAACAAATATGTCAAGTTATAACTAATAATGACCTGTGAAAAGAAATATGTTAAATGAACTAATAAAGCATTAGCAGTGATAATAATATAATGGAACCTCTAATCCCTTGAGTATTCTAATGAATATAATGTCTTATATTGAAAAATAAATAATATATTATGTCTTATATGTTGTGATAGTGCAACTGTTGTTACGTGCAACTTTTTATTATCCCAGACAGAGATGAAGATTCCTCTGATTCTGTGGGTGTATAGTTGAGGAACGGCGGAGAATGGATGCCAAATAGAGCCCCTCTGACTCCGAACCTGCTATAAAATGTCAGGGAATTATGATATTTCAAGGATTAAATCAACAACTATGAGGTAGATAAAAGAGCAAAGGAGAAGTGTCACATGAATCAAGATACGTATAATGTGAAGAAAAAATATATTATTGAAAAACAGGGAAATTGTTAAAATAAGAACCAATGTATAATATAACTAAATGACCAAGAGTATAAAAACTTGACCAATACTTATAAGCTGAAACCAGTACTAGCAGTGAACTTAGTCTAGAACAACACACCAACAGACTATTAAATTCAGTAAAGAAAAAAGCAGTAATCTTATAATTAAACCAAGATAAAGTTATAATTTCATCAAACCATAAAACTTGTTTTCTCAAATTATCAATTTTGAGAGGGGAGTATATGTAACATCACAAAATGTTCCATAACCATAATGAACACCAGATGGGTGAAATCTAACACTAGAGTTGTAAATGAGTAATTAAAATGAATGTAACAAAGAAGAGAAAGGACCAGCTAAGAAGAAAGAAGAGGAGGGATCCCAAGAAGCAGTGATGAATCCACTGCATGACACTACAACTTCAGTAAAATGACTGACTATGACAAATGGACAAGCAAAGATTCACAAATAAGCTGTCAAGTAAGCCAGTTAAAAACATTGATGAGTAGAGTCATACAGAATAATCAAACTAACCACTGACTTTAATAACATAGTGACAAATAACAGCATATTGGCTGAGATAAATAGAACCATGATATAGAAATAACAAATACTATGTACTATGCTAGCGGTAGCCACAAAATTGTAAATATCGGTATGGAGAACCATACATGACTTCCATATTCTAAGATTTATATTTAAAATCATTTTCGAAATGAAATATTACCATAGAAACTACTTCTTTCTACTTACTGCTTCAGCCTTAACCACAGTACTGTGGTCACTAACGTATACCACCTCACATTATCGCACTCGATTGTCACTGATGATGGAAGTCGATGGCATTGCCGAAACGTCTGGTTTTGTAGAAAACATTGGACTACGGCCAAATATCCCGGGAAGGAATTTTAACAAAAACTACTTCTTTGTTGCCGATAACGTTGTACACATATATATAAAAAATATGCATAAAATTAATGGCTTGTATAAGTTAATGATTGATCTCCATTAAGTAGTGCTCAAGTTTCCAAAGTTTTAATATTATGATGTCCGTAATTAAAACATCAGAGCAGGTTTAGTGTGTATGAGGGTACACCGTGGACAAAAATTTTCAACATGTCCTATTGAGCGTTGCTTAGAATAAAGCTGTGAATCTACAGTGTACGTTTCACAGAACAAACACGCGGAAAAGAAGGAGCGCTCCGAAGTCACTCATGGACCCTCAGCATCTTGCAGAGGGTTCATTCCCTAAAGACGAAAAGTCTGTCTATGAATCGTTCCTCTGTAAACACGTGCAATTACACTGCCCAGCGATCCACAGGAAGCAAATCGCTATCCACGCTGGACACTTTTTCGGCTTGCATGCGTTATGTTGGTATGGGTTCGGCACTTTCCATTTAAAAACCGTGCAAATGTAAGAAAATAAACATGAATGAGGCCAGAAATAACGAGAATTGTGTGTGTGTGTGTGTGTGTGTGTGTGTGTGTGTGTGTGTGTGTGTGTGTGTGTGTGTGTGTGTGTGTGTGTGTGTGTGTGTGTGTGTTCCCTGCCTTTTTATTGCGGTAGTCATAATAATAAAATGGAAACGTAAACATTACATAACTGAAGTATGCTTGCCTGCCACGAACGATATATTTTCTCTCATACATGATTTACATTAAAATGAAAAAATTTTAATTTTATTGCCTGGCAACAAAATTATTTTATTTTTAACAATTACCATTGTTTGAAAAAGTTTAAATGGATTTTCAAGTACTTTACTGTTGTTAAAACGTAAAAGGTTGCAGGTAAACTACCCCTTCCCCTTAACCGATCTTCACCAAAATCAAAAGTCCTTGAGATCTCTACAATACAGGGACGTATGCAAAACATTATTTGATTCTGTTTGAATTTGCGGCTGTTATCATTTGCCATAGAAAATTACCCTTGATAAAAAAACGTTGCAGGTAAACTACCCCTTTCCCTTAACCGATCTACACCAAAAACAATAGATCTTGAGAACTCTACAATTTAGAGCTGTATGCAAATAATCTTTTGATTCTGTTTGAATTTGCGGCTGTTATCGTTTGCCATAGAAAATACCCTTGTTAAAACATAAAACGTTGCACGTAAACTACCCCTTTCCCTTAACCGATCTTCACCAAAAACAATAGGTCTTGAGAACTCTACAATTCAGGGCTGTATGCGAAACATTATTTGATTCTGTTTGAATTTGCGGCTGTTATCGTTTGCCAAAAAAAAAAATCTATAGACACACAGACAGACACACACACAGACACTTTTCGAAAAACAACTTTTCTTCATGTTTTGAGTGTAGTACAATCAGAATCTGCAATAATCTCGAACACGATTTTTTTTGCCATCACCATACTTCCATCCTTAAGGAATATGGAAGTAAATATCGGTATGGAGAACCATACATGACTTCCATATTCTAAGATTTATATTTAAAATCATTTTCAAAATAAAATATTACCATAGAAACTACTTCTTTCTACTTACTGCTTCAGCCTTAACCACAGTACTGTGGTCACTAACGTATACCACCTCACATTATCGCACTCGATTGTCACTGATGATGGAAGTCGATGGCATTGCCGAAACGTCTGGTTTTGTAGAAAACATTGGACTACGGCCAAATATCCCGGGAAGGAATTTTAACAAAAACTACTTCTTTGTTGCCGATAACGTTGTACACATATATATAAAAAATATGCATAAAATTAATGGCTTGTATAAGTTAATGATTGATCTCCATTAAGTAGTGCTCAAGTTTCCAAAGTTTTAATATTATGATGTCCGTAATTAAAACATCAGAGCAGGTTTAGTGTGTATGAGGGTACACCGTGGACAAAAATTTTCAACATGTCCTATTGAGCGTTGCTTAGAATAAAGCTGTGAATCTACAGTGTACGTTTCACAGAACAAACACGCGGAAAAGAAGGAGCGCTCCGAAGTCACTCATGGACCCTCAGCATCTTGCAGAGGGTTCATTCCCTAAAGACGAAAAGTCTGTCTATGAATCGTTCCTCTGTAAACACGTGCAGTTACACTGCCCAGCGATCCACAGGAAGCAAATCGCTATCCACGCTGGACACTTTTTCGGCTTGCATGCGTTATGTTGGTATGGGTTCGGCACTTTCCATTTAAAAACCGTGCAAATGTAAGAAAATAAACATGAATGAGGCCAGAAATAACGTGAACTGTGTGTGTGTATGTGTGTGTGTGTGTGTGTGTGTGTGTGTGTGTGTCTTCCCTGCCTTTTCATTGCGGTAGTCATAATAATAAAATGGAAACGTAAACAGTACATAACTGAGAAAAAAATACATAAATGAAAAAACTATAATTTTATTGCCTGGCAACAAAATTATTTTATTTTTAACAATTACCATTGTTTGAAAAAGTTTAAATGAATTTTCAAGTACTTTACTCTTGTTAAAACGTAAAAGGTTGCGGGTAAACTACCCCTTCCCCTTAACCGATCTTCACCAAAATCAAAATTCCTAGAGTCCTCTACAATTCAGGGACGTATGCAAAAAATTATTTGATTCTGTTTGAATTTGTGGCTATTATCGTTTGCCATAGAAAATACGCTTGATAAAAAAACGTTGCAGGTAAACTACCCCTTCCCCTTAACCGATCTTCACCAAAAACAATAGGTCTTGAGTACTCTACAATTTAGGGCTGTTTGCAAATAATATTTTGATTCTGTTTGAATTTGCGGCTGTTATCGTTTGCCATAGGAAATACCCTTGTTAAAACATAAAACGTTACAGGTAAACTACCCCTTTCCCTTAACCAATCTTCACCGAAAACAATAGGTCTTGAGAACTCTACAATTCAGGGCTGTATACGAAACATTATTTAATTCTGTTTGAATTTGCAGCTGTTATCGTTTGCCAAAAAAAAAAAATTGCCCTGATAAAAAAAACCGTTGCAGGTAAACTACCCCTTTCCCTCAACCGATCTTCACCAAAAACAATAGGTCGTGAGTACTCTACAAATCAGGACTGTATGCAAAAAATTATTTGATTCTGTTTGAATTTGCGGCAGTTATCGTTTGCCATAGAAAAAAAATCTACACACAGACACTTTTCGGAAAACGACTTTTTTTCATGTTTTGAGTATAGTAGAATCAGAATCTGCAATAATCTCGAACACGATTTTTTTTGCCATCACCATACTTCCATTCCTTAAGGAATATGGAAGTAAAAATAGAATTACCAACAAATGTGTAGTAGTATAGATTAAGAGTAATTATAAACGGAAGCCTTATGTGTAAATAGGTAACTTCTTAAATAAATAATATATGTGTAAAGATAATAATGATCAGGGAATAAACCTTGTAACAGAATTATACCCAGACCCTGTATGACCAAGTTTATGTTAGTGCAATGATAGGGAAATAGAACCCCTAATTAGCATAAACTAATAGAATGATAAATATAATGAATAAGGTGTGAAGTACCACCACTTCACTGATATTATATACCTTAGAAATGAGTAGGCCATGTAAAAATGTAATTAGGGAATTAGGAATATTCAAAGTAATGTATCGACATAATTAGACTAAGAATTTATATTGTTTAGCTGTAGGCAGCATTTAGGTTTAATAATGTATGTAATTTTAATCATTTAATAACGTTCAAAGGAGAAAACAAATGTAATCAGTCAAATATCAAAGAAAGGTAAATAGTCGAATTTGCATTGTTAGCAGACGACACTAGAAAACCATGTCTTAGGACAGTAATTTAATGTATTGTTAATGAAAACTATGTTCAGCTGGCCTCAAGCCACATCAAATTGAAGATCAGAAACTAAGCTACAATTTGATAGTAATAGTATCAAATATGGAATTGTAATAGTCAAGTAATTAACGTTAGCATCATTTTTTGGCAAGATTTAAAGAAGTTCATGTAAATACTAACAACAACGGTAGTGAGTACAGAATACGCGTCGGTGATGTTTATTAATAACATTACATCATCATGACATAATTTTGTACCAATCATGAACGAGTTTACTTAGCGAAAATGAATCCTAGCGGCGATCAAGAGACTGCTGTATAATCGACGACGCTCTGAGAAACCCGCATTGGCATTTTTATCCGCAAGCTAATCGTCTGCGTTCTGCATTGTGTTTATATTGTAATAACCAACAGCAACAGTACAATTGAAGTATTTACAGTAAATTTTGTAAAATTAACTATTGAAAAAACAGATCATCCCACCTAAGTGCATCGAGAGTTAATTGTGACTTTAAATAATTAGTGCGTGTATCGGAACGAGACCAGTAACATAACCTGTAAAGGCAGTAACCTATTGTGATGCTAAAAAATGTTGTCGAAATATATTAATAAATAGAATACTGCCAGGACTTACCTGTACACATTCATAACTACTTACCTCGTATTAAATTTTATCAGAAGACCAAGGTCGCCACAATTATTTTTTATAGGTTAAAATATCGAAAACCTTTATACTCCACCTTAAATAAAAGGGACAATTTCGCTATCTGACCACCCCAATAATAATTCAGAAAATCCCCGGAACGTTTAGACGAATCTTGCAGCACAGAAATGAGAAAGTGGTAATGACGAAATAACTTAGGCTAACACATATTTCAAAGTAAACCAACTGATTTTAATGAATTTTAAAAAACACTGAAAAAATAAGTTTTAACATATACATTTATCTCTCAGATTCAAATAACATAAAATATTATATAATCTATCAATTATTATAATAATTAAGGTAGCCCATTCTGCTCATCCACACTCACACTCGATTTTATACTTTACCCCTTGATTATTCATGTTTGATTCACGGTAATTGTATTTAATTCATGTTTTAATTCACTGTTCACTGCCGACCGAACACGTGTTTCTGTTATCCGATTCCCATTTTAACGATTACGTATCTAATTAATCACTCCATGTCACTGCACCAACTGCACGTCAATCACGGTAATATGGTTATTAATTTCTTGGGTCCCGGTCGGTCTTAACGATATTATTGAATTAGTTACATTTTATGAAAACTCCACCGACCGGGGCCGAATGAAACTGTAGGCGTCTGTAGCTGAACTCTGTTTCTCGTGGACTGCTTAACGTGAACTGCGAGCGGGCGGAAATTGATGTCCACCGCCAACGAATTTCATCGTCGCTCATAGTTGAGTTGTTGCAGTTGATCGACTCTGTGCATGATACATAGTGGTTTTTTCTGTGTTTTACGCCGATGATATTTAGGCGCTTCCGGTTTGATGTCACTAAGGAGGCGGACCTTAATTTGCATATCCTCCAGCTCGGATTGTAGGTCTCACAAAAACTTCGTTTCTGCGCCATTTTCGATAGCGTCGGTTGATCTGCTTCGCGTCCCCGCCCGCGCGTATACCTGTGTCATGCGTACAGGCGCATGACCACATTCAACAAAGTTCTTGGAAAACTGAGGTGGCTACATACCTCAACTGATTACACAATGCGATATTGCGTTGCTGCCTTGGTTATAAACTGTTCTATTTGCCACGTGTTCTGGTTTGTTGGAATAAAATTTACACAATACCTTTGTCAATCCCCGAAAATGAAATAAATTTAAAAATACAAATACCCACAAATTTGGACCGTTACAATACCCCCTCAATGAGAAGTCTTCTGTCTAAAACAGAAGAAATCTCATTGATAAAACCCCTAAGAGGACCGGTGAGGAACTGGTGCCAACAACCCCCCTTTGTTCTTACTCTGCATGGGTAAACGACCCCCTGGCTCGGCGACTATGGACACATCTGAACGAGATCACTGGACTTCTCCGTAAGAGATCCCAACACCGAAAAAATCGAACAGACACGCTCCACAGCGCACCTCGCCTTCTATCATGCTACCCCGAAAAATCCTCAATCCCTGGCTTAGATCATGCCAGATCCTCAACCGATATGTTTCCCCCTTTTTTTTTTGCAAACTGGGCTGCCTTTAGCAGATACTGGGCTCACGCACACTCACATTACATATTGAAAATTGAAAAATTCTTTAAAAATTTATTTAAATTACAACTCACTGGTTGTTTCCATTTAAAATCAAATCACAAATATTGTATCTATTTTGAATTATTCTCTTCATTGGTTTTCGTTTTTTATTTAAAATAAATCGATTTAAACATTTCTTATAATTAAGAACATCGTTAACCTAACATGTGATTACACCTAGAGTCTAACAATACAATTCAATAAAATAAATCATAATAATAAACATGGTTAGTACACAAACAATCAAATAATCAAAGTTTTAAATTATCCATTATCTGGCAGGCGCAAAATTAAAAAAAAATTTTTTTTTCTTTTTTTTTCAAAAATTCCAAAGAAAAATTTTAAATTCAAAAAAATTTTAATTTCTTAAAATATTTTCTTTTTCCCATATAGAAATTATTTGCAGTTTGTTCAAATTAATTAAAAACCAAAGTTGAATTCACTTCCATACTAAACATGCCTAAATATGACCTCACTATCAGCTGATCAAAACTAGGTCAAGTCAAAACCTTGACCTACATACGTTATGTACAAATTACATCTATGAACACATTAAACATCGGTAAAATTCTGTCTTGACACACAAAATATAATAAAATAAAACCTTTAAAATAACAAAATATTATTATAAATAATAATCAAATTGACATTCAAATTATTTAATATAAACACTTTCTGACTTTATATTTCCAAATTCTATCAAAAATTTGTCACTAGTTTCAATTAAACATTTTATATTCTTGTTATAAATCTCTTTCTTTATTTGACAATCTTATTCTCCATCACTGTGGGTGATTTAGATACTTATTTAATTCACGACTTGACATTTATACATGTATCGTCTTTATCTCTCTCTGACTCTAACCACTAACAAATGTAACTACCATGACACCCATCTCTATCAAAAACATCTCTCAAAACACTCTCTAACCCCAACTTACTAATAAACTCAATTCGCCACCTTCTCTCAATATATATAAAAAAATACTCTCTAACCCTTTGTACGTAGGATACGTGTCCCCCCCCCAAAAAAACTCATTTCCCATTATGTTGGTTCCTGGATTCTACCTAAGGCAACCCCTTCCCACTAAATCGGTCCCATCCCGTCCCAACCCTTATGTTGCGGACTCCCACATTACACTACCCCCTATTACAAAATTACCATCCCCAGTAATCTCAATCTTATTACCCCACTTCAACTATAACAAAATAACATCATCAATTATAAACATCAATATATCCCTCAATACTCTACATATATTCTCCACAACTACTGTGTCAACATCAGTACTTCTCAAAACTCTATAATATACATTAACTCAAAACAATATTTTTCTCTCTACTACCCCTTTAACTTTGACGTGGACTGATCTACATGTCCCATAAAATACTCATCACCCCAAAAACTATCTTTTATTATTTCTGACAATTCATATAAACATCTCAACTTTATTAACTTACTTTTCTCATTATTTAAAATAGCATCTGTAATACATTGAAACATTACATTAAACATTAATTACCTGGAACATTTACAACCAATATAACAGTGACATTTTATTGCTGATCAGCTGATATTCCTAATAAAATGGAAACACATCTCAAAATTTAGCAAATCACATGAAATATATATATTTATCAATGCTTACTTCTAACCTCCTTGTTTCCCCTTTTTCTGATTCTGATACTTTATGTTAACCGCCTGCCAGTCGGTTTAATTATTTACTTAGTTTCAAAAATATACACATTATATAAACACATATTTCTTATCAATTCTTATATCTACCCTATTACAATAAAATACTACATTTAAAAATATAGAATGAACACCTTATAGTGAATGTATGAGCATATATTTATTTGAGTGGAATACAAACATTTTTATTAGAGCAAAATCTAGAGTTGGCAATTTTTATGATATAAAATTTAAATTCGTGGCTCATCTGAGCCACCCCCTGATCCACACACAAAATTTCCAAATTTATTATTAATAATTATTATATCTCATCTTTCAGTTATTATTTAATTTTTTAATTGTCATTTTTATTCAACACAATTATTTCAAATCATCTCATTATTGAATAAAAATAGTTCCGTCTAATTTACACCAGTAAACATTTTTAATTACACTTGATTCGTACAATAAAATTTCTATACTTACAGTTCATTTAAAATGACATACACAAAACATATTCACCATACCAATACTTTCACCTCACCTCTGAAACATTTAACACACATGTTAGTTTAAATCAAACAATTTATCATTTAATTACCAAATACATCTCTCGTAAATAATTCAAGTTCATTAGAAAGTTTAATTATACAACATTTAAATAACTCAGAATATTTAAAACGTCTCAGGTTATTGAATTAAATTAATTATTAAATATACAAATTTCATTGCTACCAAAACAATTACAATTAGCCAATTACTGTCTTTCAAAACTACTTCTATTTATTTATTTAAATTGCAAAGTATTAATATTATTATTACAACAATTACACACACTTGTTTGCTTAACATTCTACAATGCACACAAATAAATTTACTACAAATATTTACAAACTTCTGTCATTAACTGTTCCATGTCCAAGTCTGCCAGGTCAAAAACCATAAAACAAAATATTTATAACAGTCCTTTATCGTTTTATAGTCTACCCTCCATCGTCTCAGATAAGTCTTTGTTTTATGTAGCATCGTTCAATTTCATTAACACACAAATTACTGTCTTGTATGTTGTAACCATAAAAACCAAATTCATTCATTTCACCAAAATAATCATAAAACAAGTCAACGTTAAGTACTTTTGTTAAGTCTCCATCAGTAATTATATTCATTATCGGGTTATTTACTTTTGTCAAATCATTATTGTTTAAATATACTTCTAACCTTTCTTTCCATTCATCATAATTTCTATTCAAATTATACACTTCTGTTTCTCTCTCAACACACAATTCTCTATTTAAATCTCTCTCATCACAATACCATATCACACTCTCAAAATTACTCCAGACAGAGGGTACAAAATTATACAACAAATATAAACAACTCCAATCTTCTACTACCACGGGACTCTTGCCCTTCTTAAACAATACTTGTGAACACATTAAATCATCATCATAAATAATAAGGGGAAAATTTACCCTCTGCCCCAATTCTACCACTATACTCTCCTTCCACTCTCTTTCTAACTCATAAACACTCATTAACATTTCATTATCACATTCTAAAAATTCATCAGTACTCTCATTATTTATTTTCACCGTATCCCTTTCTGATACTAACTCTTCAAATACACTACTATTCTCAGTATTACATTCATTATTTTCGACATTCTCATTTGTTAACTCTTTGTCTAGTATTACATTTTGACACCTGTCATTATAGTTTTCATTTGTTTTACTTTTGTCTGTACTCATCACATGTACTCCCATTCGCTCAACACTCTGTTCTAATTTATTCAAACTAGTTCTTATCAGTTCATTATTATTTTCAAAACATTTATGCATTTCTTGGATCTCATTTTTTAATTCATTAATATCCCTACTTTGTCTATCAAATTTGTCATTCATTTTATTGTATTTGACATTGGAATCAATTTGTTGTTCTTTAAATTTTGTATTTACGTTGTTATTTATATTTTCAGACATGGGTTTTATTAGATTAAACAGATCGTCTATTGACACCTTTTTTTCTTCCACCCCTACGCTACCATTAGGTCTATTCTTATCTTGTACATCGGTCATGTTTAAAGTTCATTTATCTAACACTTTTATATATAAAACCCACTATACTCAAAACGCCTGACACAACTGTAAATCACAATGATACAAACCTAACCTACTCGCACGTGCGTAATTATGTGCGATAAATATTTTTACAAATTCGTCATTACCACATCCTATTTTCTGTGCATTAAAATAGGTCTGTCTCGTATAAATAAAATTAAACGAAAATCCTGGCAGCGAGAGCCAATGTGATGTTAAAAAATACGTCGAAATAAATTAATACATAAAATACTGCCAGGACTTACCTGTACACATTCATAACTACTTACCTCGTATTAAATTTTATCAGAAGACCAAGGTCACCACGATTATTTTTTATAGGTTAAAATATCGAAAACCTTTATACTCCACCTTAAATAAAAGGGACAATTTCGCTATCTGACCACCCCAATAATAATTCAGAAAATCCCCGGAACGTTTAGACGAATCTTGCAGCACAGAAATGAGAAAGTGGTAATGACAAAATAACTTAGGCTAACACATATTTCAAAGTAAACCAACTGATTTTAATGAATTTTAAAAAACACTGAAAAAATAAGTTTTAACATATACATTTATCTCTCAGATTCAAATAACATAAAATATTATATAATCTATCAATTATTATAATAATTAAGGTAGCCCATTCTGCTCATCCACACTCACACTCGATTTTATACTTTACCCCTTGATTATTCATGTTTGATTCACGGTAATTGTATTTAATTCATGTTTTAATTCACTGTTCACTGCCGACCGAACACGTGTTTCTGTTATCTGATTCCCATTTTAACGATTACGTATCTAATTAATCACTCCATGTCACTGCACCAACTGCACGTCAATCACGGTAATATGGTTATTAATTTCTTGGGTCTCGGTCGGTCTTAACGATATTATTGAATTAGTTACATTTTATGAAAACTCCACCGACCGGGGCCGAATGAAACTGTAGGCGTCTGTAGCTGAACTCTGTTTCTCGTGGACTGCTTAACGTGAACTGCGAGCGGGCGGAAATTGATGTCCACCGCCAACGAATTTCATCGTCGCTCATAGTTGAGTTGTTGCAGTTGATCGACTCTATGCATGATACATAGTGGTTTTTTCTGTGTTTTACGCAGACGATATTTAGGCGCTTCCGGTTTGATGTCACTAAGGAGGCGGACCTTAATTTGCATATCCTCCAGCTCGGATTGTAGGTCTCACAAAAACTTCGTTTCTGCGCCATTTTCGATAGCGTCGGTTGATCTGCTTCGCGTCCCCGCCCGCGCGTATACCTGTGTCATGCGTACAGGCGCATGACCACATTCAACAAAGTTCTTGGAAAACTGAGGTGGCTACATACCTCAACTGATTACACAATGCGATATTGCGTTGCTGCCTTGGTTATAAACTGTTCTATTTGCCACGTGTTCTGGTTTGTTGGAATAAAATTTACACAATACCTTTGTCAATCCCCGAAAATGAAATAAATTTAAAAATACAAATACCCACAAATTTGGACCGTTACACTATCATTAGTCAGAAGAAGGTTATTCTCGTTTCCAAGTGCGATTTAAGTGAAGTGTATTAACGATCACTATAATCCGATCGTTAAAGTGTTTATTTTTTAATCGATACGATTAAAAAACCAGGTAGTACGGTGATCAAATTTATTGTTTACATATCATCAGTTGGTCGTAGAAATTAACACACTTTGTACTGACGCAAAAACAATAAGACTATTTGTAGAGAACATTGTACTCAATTTATTTAGAGGAGTTAACATATCCCGACGTAAGAGTATAGGTACTAAAATTGTTATAACTAAAATCAGTTCGAGTCTAACAAACGAACTTCTCGTTTCTAAATTTATTCAATTGAATTTTTATTAAAGAGGCTTAACCAGAATTATGATATCATAGTAGTGTTTTAGAAGGAAAAATAATAACGTTCTATTCTGTATTTTAAAAGATACCACCCTTGAGGTATTTAATCAAGTAAGATAAATATTTTGTTAGTAACAATAAGAGTTTTTATTGTGCTTAAACTGAGCTAGACCAGGCATTAAAATGGACAACTTGTGATCCAAATTTTATTATTATTAAATGTATTTGTCAAACCAATTCAATAGGTTATAATAAGCCACCAGTATTATACAGCATCAACTTTTGTTATCAATTATTTTAATATAGATAATCAACTATCAGTATTGCAGACACTGAGGTATATCAAACAGTGAATTATCAAGTAAACTATTTAAATTATTCTCAATCTAAATAACATTCAAAGATAGAAGCAGTAAAGATTAATACACTCAATTATTGAATTAGAAGTTTATTTTTATGGGACATTTCTATAGAGAAAACCCATATGGCCCCCAAATAATATTTAAGGTATTGTAAAACCTTTTTTACAAAACATTATACTGGTCAACAAAGAACTTGACAGTTTATTCATTAACAGTGAACGTCGGAACATCCAGTACTTCAAACCAGGTACGTGAAGTGTATTTTATATTAATAAACTTTGTCCAGACAATACTTGACTTACACAGACGACAATTTTCATAGAAGAGGAGTTCGACTTCAAGTTCTACGCAACAGTTACATTCATCAACGGATCGACAAGTTAATATTTTACTCATAATAAACTAAACATTAATTAAACGACGAAAGTGTGAATAAACCAAATCACTAATAATAACTTATAACTTTATCAATTATAAAAATAAATACTGCAAAATTGGAGACCCCATTAAACTTTTAAACAGAGAACAGCACACCACGTGTAACACTTACTCACACCAATTTAGAGAGGGTAATCTGGTTATTTAACACTATGTATGAGATATTATCACAACTGTTCCTATTTTCTTTCAAAGATCATTTTGACATCCCACAAAGCTGGGTTTGTTTATGTATTAATGTTTTGACAATAATGTTAATATTATGTAATTACATTTCTTTCTTATTTTATGTTCTTAATTTAACTTTTACATCTTAATATGATTCACTAATTTTACTTAACTAGTTACTTGCCCTGGATTTTCTACTACAATAGTTAATTTCTTATAATTTGTTGATTTTGGATTTATACAGTTAGGCGTTTCATAGGCCTAAGTAGTAATTGGCAATATTTTCTTATTTTACACAAATTAACGATTAGTTTACCTTTACATATATTTTGCTTAGTGTCACTTTGACTTGTTTACTTTTTGAATTGATTTGGGTTGTTTTATAATAATTGTATGTTCTCATTACCTTACACAATCATGGTTTGTCTATTATTTTCTAATTGCCTTTCCAGTATTATTATGTTTGTCAGAATATATCTTTTTACTTATTAATATTACCATTTTTACAACTTGTCTATTAATTACTATGATTTATAAAACATAACACAACATATAGGTTTACGGTCTGTATACTTTTTTTCAGCCATATTCCTTCTCATAAACTGAATTGAACAAATCTTTGAACAGTTACTATGCTAATCTTGTTTATATTCTGTTTATTCTTAACTATTTTGGTGATTAACATTATCACACCATTTATTTTATCTTACTAATTATCCCTTTGAACATAGGATACTTTACTTATTTTGCATTTATATTCCTTACTATATCTTTTCTTTTTCTACGTAACCATGGTAACACTAATATTTTGAATCATCATGGGATTTTTTCCCTGAATTTTCTAATCTACAATCACTCTTAATTCTAATAACAATAATGTTCTTACTCTCTGGCACTTTTCACCATTAAACTGTAGTGTTTATCACTGGTTTTTAGGTGTCAATACTGATCTGTAGGGTTTTATATTTATTTCGGGTTTACACTGGCACTTTGCACTTTTTTATGGTATTTGAGTGTTACTAGTGGGTATTCCCTAACATTAATTTCTCTTTTCTCACTTAATTATGTTCACTCCCTACCTATCTCTCAATTCTGGGTTTTTTATTACTTTATGCATAATTTTTAGTTATACTGTTAACAAGTTTCATATCATTATAGAGTTATTCACAACATTTAATCTCTATTTCTTTGGTTAGTGTACTTTAGTTGTCATTACTTTATTTGATTTTAAAAATTGTCATTTACATTTATTATTTATTTGATTCTTTTTCATTATCATTTGAGTTTAATATTTCTCATTTCCTTTTCTATAGCATTTGTTTGTGTCTTTTTATATCTTCTCATTTTATTTCATTTATTTTTTGTTTGTTTCCTTTTCATTTACCTTCTCATTTTATTTCATTTTATTGGGTCAATCACTTGGGTTGGGTCATAGTCATTTGTCTCGTCATAGTCATTTTATTTTCATTAGTTAAACATAGTTGATTCATAGTTTTTTCCCTGGTATTGGGGTGGCTTTTTGTGTTGTAACACTATTAATCAGCTGATACATTACCAGGTGAATGACCTTACTCTAGGTACCCTGAATACAAATAAATATAATACAACATAAACATTCATAAAGATCACAAAACTCATTTCATTAAAATAAACATCTCATTTGCATCAGAATTCAATTTACAAACATTTCAAATTTTAAGTTTAGTTTCCAATTCTATCAACTCTTTTAACTTATTACATTTATTATTACATTTCAATTATGAATTTCTATTAAGTATTTTCATCATCAATTGGTTTGGGTGATTCTCAGTCATTCACAATGACTTGATTTATTGAATGGGCATTAAATAACCTTACCCACCTTCTTCCTTCTAATGGCCCCTAACGGATTTGCATAGGGTGACACCGATCTCTCAATATTATTTACCTCCACTAATTTCCCTAACTCCACTTAAATCATTCTACTCTTATTACAAAATACCTGATACCCTTTTTGTACCTAGGATGTGTGTTCTCTTCCCTTATACTCACTCCCTTATTAGTTCCTGGCCTCTCCCAGGTAACTTTGCCAAACCTCATTTAAAACTATTCACCTCCCACCACAACGCCTTGCATTGAGGACTCCTTACCACACCACCCTCACTACAAAATTGATGTACCCTGCTATCACCTATTTACTCTTCATTTACATCACTCCCTTTCTCTATACACACATTCACTCTCCCTACTGTGTCCCTATTACTGACCCGTTTCTGTATTACTTTTATTCCAAAAATTCTTATTTTGTCTAATACCCATTTAAAGTTAACTTTGACTGACTCAAATGCCTTATTGAAATAATTATCACCCAAACTCTACCTTTCACAACATTTTACATTAAGTTAACCATTGAAAATTACATTAGAAAATTCATAACTACCTCACATTAGTTGAATCACCCAATTTAAAACCTTTTAAACTCATTTAACATTTTTTATTCAAACATTTTACTTTACTTCCATCTCATTATCAAATTTATACTTACATATGGTTAATCACTGCATCAAATGAACACTTCATCACTTGTCATAGACTCAAACTATAAACAATTCTCACCACAAATATAACGTACAAAACCATATGTACCTTCTAAAACATTATAACAACCATATGACTCAACAACTAAACACATTCTACCTTTACTCATTTACTATTTATTATCAAGTTCAAATCTCAGAAAAATCATTTAAATTCATTACCAAAGTTCATTTATACAACATTAATTACTCAATTAATTCATCTCAAATTATTTAATTCAATCAGTTTTTTTTTTAACACAAAGTTACTTTGATCACCTTACTCCAAAATAATTACCATTCATTTGCATTATCAATTTCACAATTATTCTCATTATTTGTTAAGTTTGATAAAATATTATTATTATTAAATCCATTCGTATTGCATACATACATTGTTTACATTAAATATATAGTACAACATAACCTCTTATACAACACAATTAACCTCACTATAAATTTATCTACAATTTTTTCGTCATATCATTATTGTTTACCACACCTCATTACATAAGTTAGCCAAGTAGTAACCATAAACTAAAATAATTAAATGTTCATTCACTGTTTATTTAACCACCATCATTGTAAATTAGTCTTACTTTCACATAACAATTTTCATCTTTACTTACTCTCATTACATTATTATTATTTATATAATAACCCGTTAACTATCTGTCATTCGTTACACCATAATAATCTATAGGATTATTCCTTCTTATTATTTCATAAACCTTGTCAACATTAGTTATTTTTGTCCAGTCTCCCTTAATATTATTCGTTATCCCCAGGTAATTTATATCATCATACTTGTCTACTATGTCCATCTCCTCACAAGGTAAGTGCTCATCATCTACAATGTTATCATCAAAATAATCATCAATATCTATTTCACGATGTAAGTCTTTCATATCATCTATTTTTTCAAATTTTAACCTCTCTCTTAACTCCTTATAGCTTCTACTTAACGTAAACGTCTCTATTATTCTCTCTCTCTCTCTCTCTCTCTCTCTCTCTCTCTCTCTCTCTCTCTCTCTCTCTCTCTCTCTCTCTCATCATAACACCATCTCACTTTTTCTCTCTCAATCCATACAAAAGGCAACACAACGTTATCACGACACCTCCTGGCTTTCCCAGGGAATTGATGATACACAAAAGGTGACCTACTTAGAGACACCTCGTCTCTATAACCACGAGAGGAAACTCTGTCCTCATGAAACATTTGTGAAAACTCTGTTTCACAATATACTCGGGGAAAATCTGCCCTTTGCCCACCTAACATCTCTTCACACATTCTCCCAATCTTTTCAGCACTCGCTAACACTTCGTTACTGAACTCTACTTCAACAAAATCTTCATTATCATTCTCAATATTAACCACCTTACTCTCTAGCACCACATTTTTAATTATATCATTGTTATTCTCACTTTTTACTTCAATATTGGACTCATTACTGTAATTACCACTTACCTTGTTATTAATTATTTCTTCACTATTTTTGTTCTTGTTACACTCACCTGTATTTATTCTCCACACTCCCATTTTCTCAATATTTCGTTCTAATTCGTTAAAGTTACTTTCAAATTTATTCTTTACAGCATTGATATCAATTTTAAGTTCGTTAAATTTAACATTTACTTCCTCAAAATTTCTACTCTGTTCATCAAATTTGCTATAGAATTTCTTATTTTGTTATTTCAATTCATTAACATCACTGCTTAATTTATCCAATTTTGTATCACTACTATCAAAACGTCTACTCATAAAATTCATGATATCGTCCATTGACCATTCTTTTTCTTTTGTTTTTGTTACCACGGGAGTCGATTTTGCTCCCGCCTCACTAATTATTACAGATTGTGTTAAATTATTATCGTCTATTAGGCTTGGAGTGGTCTCCATTCCTGAATCATTTATATCATCTGATTCATTTAAAACGCTTTCTTTGACCACATTAGGGTCTGAATGCATTTCTACCTCCCCCGTGACAGTTACATCAATCATACTGACTTTATTTTCATTATTATCCATTTTTATCTTATTTATGAGATTTTCCTCTACATAAAAAAAAATCATACTTAAATGTATTCAGTATTATTCAATATAGTACAATATAAGTACCACTTAACTATAACTTAACATCACTTCTTTATACGTAATTGGTACGCATTACCATTTAACCTCCAAATCACGCTTATACCCACGAGTAAGTGTGGTTTGTACAAATTTATTTGCACAAACTGTCCAAGTTCGGGAGCCAATGTAATAGTACAATTATTTACCACATAATTAATTAATAGAAACTCATCTTACCTTTTCGGATGTCAGGGTTCTTCACACGAACTCGAGGCCTATAAATATGATTTGGGGTTATGTTTTATTAATGAACTCAACTCTCATTGTAATTGTTAATAAACTCAAATTTTTTATGTAACCTTCTTTATCATTCTCTTTTTTTTTGTGAATAAAAAAAATTAAAATAACTTCTTTTTAATTTTTGTATAACTTACAGCATTTCAAACAAACAGATTTTAGTATACTATTTTCTTATAATTAACTTAACTATTTAAATAGAGTAATTAAAAACAACCCAGTATTTTACTCACACACACACTCATATCTTCTAACCCCTTTTTAATTTAAAGCGCTTTTTTAACATTTCATAATTATTGGTTTATATCTTAGTTACTCTGTTGGTAGTTTCCTGCCGAACGTGCGTTGCACTTTTTACCGTATATTTCACCGTTTGCATCCAAACTACGTCCTCACTAAATTTTGATCACTGCCGAACTGTTCAAGTTTAATTTCTTCCCTTTTATGCTGGTCGGTCTATATTGTTGAAATTTAGTCAACCCGCACGCCGACGCAACCGCGCGGTTTATATGTTATTAGCCGAATTGTCTTTGACCTACATTCCCATTTTTATGTGCGGGCAAGATGAAAACTGTGCCCAGCCGGTGTACGCACACAACTGCTTGCGTCCGTTGTTGTGAGATGTTATTTGCCGACTGCCTTTGTTCTCTGCGCACCAAGCGAGAAAGAATGTAAACGGACGTGCCACTTTCGTGTGACCATTGGCCGACGTGTGCGCGCTTGTGTGCAAAAGCGCACCCTTGTTGATAACTTTACATTCCTGTTCCAAGCCACACCAGTCTTGAAGCTATAGTCCGTTCACCAAATATATTCGGGTTATGAAAAAACTTTACATTACCATTTCCCAATTCTGTCCCGTTACAGGATATTTTCTATTTGTTCTATAACATTTGATCAGAACAAAACTTGTGACTTAATTATTTCAAAATATCTAAAACAGTTTTGACCTAGTTTTAACTAGTTAATTAATTTTACGTATAATTATAATACAGTAATTTGTTTAACTAAAAATGAACTTTTTCATGTGAAAACTTACTGATTTTATTGGACGCGTTTCGGCTTACGTATCCGCCTTCTTCAGCTTTGGTAACAGACTTCCAGCATTTTGTAACGGTTGTGTGGAAGGTGAAGTGGGGGTGGTGTGTGGAGGAAGGGGATTGGCGCGGGGATTCAACTTACTGTTTGTTTTCTGTACAATTGTAACAATTGTTACAATTGTACAGAAAACAAACAGTAAGTTGAATCCCCGCGCCAATCCCCTTCCTCCACACACCACCCCCATGGCGCGGGGATTCAACTTACTGTTTGTTTTCTGTATAATTGTTACAATTGTACAGAAAACAAACAGTAAGTTGAATCCCCGCGCCAATCCCCTTCCTCCACACACCACCCCCACTTCACCTTCCACACAACCGTTACAAAATGCTGGCAGTCTGTTACCAAAGCTGAAGAAGGCGGATACGTAAGCCGAAACGCGTCCAATAAAATCAGTAAGTTTTCACGTGAAAAAGTTCATTTTTAGTTAAGTGTTAGTGCTGTGAAAGAAGAGATGAATAATCAAGACAACAGTAATTTGTTGTTTTTAACTTTTCTGTACACATCAAATGTCAATAACCAGCTACTGACGGGTTCTAGGCTTTACACAGACATCCAAGATGGCTGGCAGCAACATTATTCTACAGATTACAATTTTTTACATTTAACTACAATTTCTGCCTCAGTATGTACTGGTGCATTTTATAGCAGCATCATGTCATTATATGACATAATGGCTTTTCCAATCAGTGGCAGTTGTAGCGTGCTGTTGAAGGGGAGGGAGGCAAACACCCTCATCCAGATTACTGTGTATTCATATTAAATTTTGAAATATATGTTGTGCTTACTATTGTACATATATTGTAACGTTACATATCGTCACCATACCCAAGAACCCCAATTAAACGTAAACTAACCATTAGCTGACACATAAACAACCAAGTATAAGGAATTGTATAACAAGTATTAAATTCAGGTCAAGAATTAATGACTAAATAATGAATCAACAAACAATGAATAATATAGTAATGAAGACAACACAAAGAAGATACTATACCAAATGTGATTAACCCAAATACCCAGTAGATTAGGTAGGTGAGCAGACAAAGAACAGGTACGATAAATATGAAAGGAATAAGTTAAAGGGCATAATGAGAAAAAACCAAATAAGAATATAAGGCAAGGAAAAAAGAAAATATCTCAACCACTCTATACCAAGATGAGAATAACCATAAGATAAAGAGAATAGAAAAAGAGAACTCCAGGTTGAAGGACAAATGATACTATAAAACCATTAACAGACCATCTTAAATGACTTGACTATGACTACAAGTATGATTTAAAATAAAAACATACTGAATAATGACCAGGAGTGTGAAAATAAAACCTGCATTAGCATAAAATAATAATGTATAATAGATAACAATAAGAATGTCTCTTATCTGCAACTTGTGTAATTGATAGAACTCAATGAATATCAGGGAAAATCTTATAAATAACCATTAAAATTGTAAAATAGAATATAAGTTAAATTGAACAATAACTACCAGAACAACAAATAATAGCTAAATCGATTAGTAAATAAGAATAAGTGAGTGAAATGTATAGAGACCACACACCATGTAAATCTATTGTTGTAAATCAGAGTGGGGGTTCCACATAACCTAACTCACTGAGAATTCTCACTTATAATTACAAGATTTAATACTAAAAATGTTATGAAACTATAATATCTTATACTCTACTGAAACTAGATATTATAAAGACCATTCTATGACAAAGATTAATTACCAAAAATGTGATATGTGTTGTGATTAATGTAAATTAACAGACTGAAATGGGACAGCATAGAATTTACTCACTAAATACACTCAAAAACCATAGAAATACTAGAAAAAAAGAGATAGAAAATATCAATGTAAACAATGAGATGTAATATCACTATAGTTATGTAAACCAATAATGCTTACCACTGAATTAATTCATAATAATATAAATAAGAGGTACATGACATGTTGGCACTAGGTGCAAGAGTCATTATTGAATTACCAGCAAATAAGAATATCCAGATGTAAACCAACTATTGTAAAACTTGATAGTAACTATGATGTTTGTTTATGTAAAAGATAATGACTTAATAACAAATGTATGAATTAAAATAATGATAATTCATATGACACCTAGTAGTACAGAACTCTAGATGAATATAATGACTAAATCCAACAAATAAGAGTAAATTAACAAAAACTGAGTGACCAAAAGTTGGAAGGGTCATCTGAGATTAATTATGACATGTTATAAATTGTTCAGACTCAACTATTAAACTAGCATAAGTGAATCTAGTTCATAGTGCTATAGGCATACAGAAGCCTGGGCCTAACATATGTGTTTTGGGCACAGTTGTATGTAAATACTGAATAATAAGTGTAAAAAAGGACTTGGCATGCATTATCTCTATGAGATATGATAACCAAATGTTAATTTAAATCAAATAGTGCATAAGTTTATTAAAATTTGTATTAATCATAAGTTCGAAAAGTGATCTTCGTTGATAATGAACAGAAAGATGTGCTGTGAGATATCAGAATGCTTATCTGAACAATTGCCAAGGCATGGTAAAGCTGTATTATAGCTCACAACTCGCATAATGAGTAATTATTAGTTTTAACGCATTTTCATTATTTTAGACAAAATATTTGGTGTCACTTTTTTAACCTCTAAACCAAAGAGCCACGCTTTAAAAACAATTAAATAGTTTAGTAAAGAGGGGAGTATGCACACACAAAAGAATGTCATCAATTTTGGACCAATCAGATTACCTATATCGAGAGGTGTGAGGCGAATGTTTTAGGAACAGCGAGAACCAACGCAGAAAAAATTGGTCACTTCTTCATTGTTAACGAAGCAAGAGAGACGACAGCTCCGCGCTAATTTAAATCGAGAGAATACCCATCATGCAGTGCGGAATTCGAATGTAAATACGGGTCGATGTAACCAAAGTTACTCAAAGTGTTATAAAGTATTAATTAAATAAAGCAACGAAGTTTAGTGAAGCTGTAAACGTGAAAAAACAATTGCATAGTGTATAATAATTTGCAATTCCGTGAATTAAGGGAAGTACAGTGACAATTAAATATACTTATAAGAATTATCAACTTATACGATAAATGTATTGAACGTAATGAATAATATGAACACTAAAAGGGCTTTGAACCTGGTTACCATTGTAAAATTATGTATTCTTAAAAAGATTTATTCATAAAACAAGATTAAGTGGGTATAACCTCAGACACACCAGATCTAACCTAGAATGTTGACACCAATCATTTTTTGAATTTTATGTTATTAGTATAAAATTTTCTTTATTAATGTAATCACTCTCCTACTGCTCAATTGTTATAGTAGTGTAACTCTTCTAGTTGTGTATTTTGCAGTTAAAAGGACCTATTTTAGATTCAAAACACTTAACCAAATTTTCACTAATACGGTTTCTGAAAACAGAATGACCACCCTGAGAAAAGAGTTTTATAAAATTAATTGTTATTGTAAATGAACGACAACCAGTTTCATTGTTAGATAAGATAATTCCACTAGAATTATTAATGAATAAACTGACTTTTAACCAGATGAAGGAGATCGTGCAATTATTTCTTTAGACAATATGAATTCAGGTTATATGAACAGCGGACATCAGTTGGTAACACTCACCGGTGGCAATGAATTCATTTAAATGTTTTAGCTTATCTTCTCGACTCTGACTTGTTGACATGATAGTTAACAAGGGAGATCGTCATTCAAAGTAAAGTACTGAAGTATAATAAACCTCATTCTATTGACTATTCAATTTATAATTCTGAATCAACATAGAGAGACGGTCGAATGGGATGAGGTCATCCGAAGCAGACAACGTCAGTTACAATTAACACATGCCAATGGTGGAGTTTAATCAATTCGTTCAATTAATAATAATCCATTCAATAAACAACAAAAAGAGGTAGAGAAAAAATAAGACGTAACAATATTGTAGAAGTACAGTCAAACTTCCATATAACGAAGTGTCATGGGGCACCAAAAAAAGTTGATTATACGGAAAATTTGTTAAATAGAAACAAATAAAAAATGGTGTGTATGGTCGAGCAAAAACACGAATAAAATGTATGTCTCATTTTACTGATGAATAGACAATCGATAAATAAAAGTGATAACAAATTGAATAATAAAATTAACAAATTGAATTGTGATTGAACAGTAAAATTAAAAATAACTTTCCAGCGAATTATGTTAATTATAAAACTGGAATTTATTTAGATAACGTACATAATTACGTATTATACAGTATTTTCTAATAAACCATGAAAGTAATGAAAATACAATTTTAAGAGATAACGAAATTAAAAACTAGGCTATTACATACAGTTCTTAGTTTAAAAAAAATCTGTTAGCTTGCCTATTTTTTTTGAAAAGATCGTTCTACTTTCAATGAATGATTCAAGTTTATTTGATGACAAAAACATCTCATCCAGTTATTTTCCTGCTGACGGTATTCCGTTTCTTATCTTCTTATCGTTTCTTATCTTCTAATCGTTTCTTATCGTCTTAAACGCATTCAATAAATCGTCGGTCGTAACCTTGGAACCAGCTTTTTCTTCTCATCTTTTTTTTCATGTACTTCGAAATCTTCACATCTATTACTACTTTGCGATGCTTCAGCTTTTCTATCATTAACTTCATTGATAATCTCTTCATCATCTGGAAACGCTGCTACTTCAATGTTCTCATCGACTTAAAGATAGTCACCTAGTTGAACATCTTTACATAAATTAGAACAGTTTTCTAACTTCTCCCAGGCGTCTTTAACAATCTCAGAAATCTCGTCCACATCTGCTTCCGAGTCTGCTACATTTTCATTGTCACGTTCTGTTTTAAAGCCTGCTTTTTGAAGTATCGTGTTATTGTTTCACCCGTGACATCCTGAGACCATGCTTTTGAAACAGCTTCAATGCATTCTTTCAACAAAATTAATTTACTGGGGTTAAATGGTTTATTTTCATCTATGGCCTTTAAAACGTTTGCAAGAATTCGTTTGCGATAATGGACTTTCAAATTTGTAATAATCCCCTGGTCCATAGACTGAAGTTTTGCAGTCATGGCAGGGGGAAAAGAACCTTAACATTTTTACATTTCTCGGAAACAGTTTGTGGGTGTGCAGGGTTATTTAATCATTTCATGGTTGAGTTTCATTAAAAATTGTGTAGTCATCCAGGTTTTCCGGTTAAAATTGTAATCTGTTTCCAAAGATTTAACTCCTCGGAAACAATGTGGCTGTTGACTTTTCCCAGTAACCAAGAGTTTTAACTTTTCACTTCCCCTCATATTCACCGCGACCATAACAGTCACCCTCTCTTTACTATGCTTCCTGCCGAAACATATGTCTCCTTTGAAAGCAAATGGTTTTGTCAGGAAGACATTTAAAAAACAGGCCGATCTCATCTGCGTTAAAAATATCGTCATCATTGTATTCCTGCAATAATGTTGGCAAGACATTTTGTTTCCAAAACACAGTCGTCTTCTTTAACATCAGCTGTTGACACATTTTTGGGAAATGTCGTGACAGGACTTAAACTTATCCAACCACCCGTACGGGCTTGAAAATCATGATAGTTTAACATTTTAGCAGATTCTAAAGCTTTCTCTTTTATTAATGCTCCCTACACAGGAATATTTTTTCACGGACCATGGTAAACCATTTAAGAACTGCCTCGCCTAAATCTTCATAAACACATGTTTTAAAACGTTTTTGATTCATATTTAACTGCTCAGCGTGTTTTTCGATTGATTCGCGATTCCTTAAACTGGTTGATAAAGAATTTGCCCGAATTTCTCTTTTCTTGACTTGACTGTCCACTTCATTAAGAATCTGCAATTTTCTTTGATACTTCAAACTTTGCGTTTTGACATTATTGAAGTACCGCTATTCTGCGTGACGAACATTGACAATATCACAAAAATACAGGTTGACAACTCCTGTACACAGTAAATCACTAGAATTCGCTAAAACAGAAAACCATACTAAGACAAAGACGAAACCAGAAGGACGTATCTAAACTGTGGAGCGTAACAGACAGTGGTGGTAGGGAGAACTGAATGCGAACGTGTAGATAAGTGGGCGGGACCACATTACATTTCACAGTACATTAATAGGTGAAGTCATTCAAACATTTTATTAAATATCAGCACACTATAGTTGGTTATCAGATGGACGGAGGTAAAATAAAGTTAAACGGCAATGGAATTCTAGTCTCAGGCCAGATTTTGTATCAGCCTAGCCAGAAAAAAAGTTCGTTAAATAGAAAACTAACTTTGTTAAGTAGGGACATTTTAACATGTTTTTCTGACTAATTCTCAAAATTCCTGAAAACAATTCGTAGAACAGAGAATTTTGTTATTTAGAAGTTCATAATATGGAAGTTCTACTGTATTTGTTGTTAAGTATAACAGCAAATGCTTTTCTAATTTTTCCAGTATATAATTATTATTGTCATATCCACATAATGTAGTGCCCCCACATTATTTTTTAACATTTGTTTGTTAATGTAGTTTCCACCTACTAAAATGGCTTTCCCTCATCACCACTATTCTAAGTCAGGTTTTTAATAAGTAAATTGTAAATGTAATTGTGTTAATTATAATAAATAACGTTTAATTAGCTATAAGCTGTGCCATTCTGTAAACAAAAAGTATGCTATAAGGAACAGTAATATATAATACTTTTCCTTTAGTAATAAATTATATTGTATTTGTTGTTTATTTAATATTTTGGAATGTATTTAATAATGTGAATAAAATCTAATAGATCCATAAACAATAAACTACTACTCGAATAGATAGATTGCTAAATAGTGATTTGAAATAGAAATTTAGTTGGTAGCATTGTGATTTAATGTACAGATGAATGAATTCTCCAGGGGTTAAAAGTTCATATCATTTATTGGGAGTAGTTTTGATAATTTGTTAATAACTATCTTAATAATGAGTGTTGATGATCATCTTTCCTGATCTCAGGGCAGGGTTTACAAGGAACTTTGTATTAAGCAAAGGAGGTGTGAAACTAGGATTTCCTTTTGTGGGAAGGGATTTAGATTGTGTGAATAAAACTGCAAAAGAAAGGGATCACATTATTTACCATTTATTTTATTGTAATAAAGAAGTTAAGTGTTGAAACAGAAGCAGGGGCAGATCCAGCAGGCAATTTGTGGGGGAGAAGAGTTGACTTGGGGGGGGGGGGTGAAAAGTTGGGCCATTCTTTAATCATGTAAAGTATAAATGATAGGAGTTGGTGAAGATAAAAATACAGTGTTATTATCAACACCATATTAACTTACAAGTACAAAATCATATCTATGCTTGTCAGTTCATTACTCTTTCAATAATAATTCCATACAGTTTAAAATACATACTTCTCATTTAAGTTAATTATCAATCAAAAACTAACATGGGGGTAACATACACATTCAATTTAAAGTAATTTTAGAGTAAAACCATGAACATGCAAAACATGATATGAATTTTGTATCATATTCTCAATCACAAAACCATTCTACAGACAAAAAAATTCGTCTGAAGTGACCATTTGGGTGGAAATCTCTCTCGCCCCATGAATCTGCACGTGGACAGAAGGGTTATATCAATAGACATCTAAAATCTAACATCATGAAGCAATGAAGATGATGTCTTAGATTATAGTATAAATAAAAGATACAAGATAACTGCTACAACAAACTTTCTCATATCATCTGCAGACACTGTCTTAAATGTTTTGCATAAAGTTTTTAAAACTGCCTTAGTGAGTACGAGTCTATAAATATTATCAGAAAATGGTTAAATTGGTATTCACATTTTATCACAAAAATTAATTAAGGACTCTCATTAAGCGGATACTATACAAACACTGCATTCGGTCTTAGGTTTAGAAATGTGCATCGTAAGGGACACATTCAAAGCTTTTAATTATTGATTTATTTTTGAAATGGTAATAACGAACTAAAAAATGAAAACATTACTAAATACAGACCGACAAACAATGCAGAACAATAGGCATATCTGTATAAAATTGAAGTAGCAAGAAAAATATAACATTGACATTTTTTCTAGTCGCCATGAATAAATTACTACTTACTTCACTATAAACAATGTAAATTGAGTGTGATATATTGCAGGCTGAAAAACATTTGAAGCCAATCTCTTTCCTTCTTGCTAAGAGTATATAACCTCAAAAATTAGGATAAAAATTTGAACCAACCCTCAATAACCAGACAGCTAGATATACGAAGTGATTTTATACTAACAAGACATCTGTAGCTTGCTGCAATTAAGAGTGTTCATATTTATATAAATAATTAAATCTTATTTATTTAATTCAACTTATATGACTACGTTTATACTGGCACAATTTTTTAATATTCACCCTTTCCTTTTTTCTTTATCACTCTAGGGAGAGGGTCTTTAACCCCCCTCCCAAAAAAAAGAAAGCCCTTGCTACACCACAAAAACAAAGTCATACTCTCATAAAGGCTGTTTCAGAAGCCATACCCCCCACGTAGGTCATAGGTGTGTGTAGTGAATACTTCTGTTATTAATTATAGCCCTTAACTAGTATATATATAAGTTACAATTACAGTTTTGGCCTGACAAATGTAAGCCTATTTTTAATACTGGCTTTTTGCAGCTGATACCTCAGAT
Source organism: Magicicada septendecula (assembly GCA_034769895.1). Taxonomy (NCBI): domain Eukaryota; kingdom Metazoa; phylum Arthropoda; class Insecta; order Hemiptera; family Cicadidae; genus Magicicada; species Magicicada septendecula. The sequence continues at coordinate 453,673,186 of CM068368.1, forward strand.
TGTAACATTTGTGTAATAAAAGTAATTAAAATTAGAGTTACTTCTGTTATACTTGCTGCTCCTGGATAACAAAATATGGATTATTTTTTTTGCAGAAGAACAAAATGTAATTTCTCCACCAATAGTAACACAGATGGCAGGAGTTGGCATAACTAGCGAAGGCTCATCTAATAATCAGCTCTTCATACTTTTGGGTGGATCTGTAGGTGGTATTATTGTCCTTATTGCAGTTATAGCAGGTGTTTGTATCGTCAAAAACAGGTCTTCTGCTAATAGAGATGCAGGTAAAGTTCTCTTAATTCATTATATTTAGTGTATAGTTTCATATAATATATGAGAAGACAGATTTAACAGGCCAGTTATTCTGGTAAGTTATTGTTTGCTCATCTTGTTTTCAAAACAGTGAAATTTAAGACTTTCCAATTGAACTTCCAAAATATAAATACCCCCCATTGTCTGTTTATTTTTTATTGGTAGTCCCCAGTTCTTCAATTTTTTACTTTCTGATATCTGTTGTAATGGTACATTTCCTTAAGCATTACAAAAACGTATTTTCGTGTGCGAGAGCCCTCAGAAAGCGAGCGTGGAATTTGTTGTACGTGACTTATGGTATGGGAAGTGTTGTAGCGATCGGCAAGTGTACGTGACTTTTGATCTGAATTGTGGCGCAGAATGAAAGTGAAGCGTCTGTCTTCAGTCAGCAACCAAACAGTATAGAAGTAGTTTACAGTGCATGTGGACAATCAAGGTAGGCCGAACAGTTAAGGTAGGCCTACCGAGTTTTTTGTACAACAGTTTTGAAAATGGTAATAAACATGTGAATTAAATCGTAACAAAAAATGTAAACATAAATTTGAACTTTCGGAACATTAATATTGTGATTTTCCGTCAGAAAAGTGAATTACGACTTATTGTGCAACAAGCAGGAGACTCCCTGTCGGAAGAGATAAGTACAAAATAAGGACATAACCAGTTTCCCACAATTGTGTAAAATTCATTTTTAAAAATAAAATTTTTTTATGTGAGTAAAGAAATAATATCAGACAGAATACAAGATCTTAATAGCATGTGAGAGCGAGTGAAAGAACAAAGGATGTAGTAAGCGCTAAAAAAAAGTACTGATTTGCCATTGTAGTTTTTCTTTTGATTTATTTTGTTTTGAATTATATTTTTTTTAAACATTAACAAAAAGAAGATACAATGTGTTTTAGTAGAATAAAATCAGATTTCTCATTATAATGTGTTAGCTTAGTTAATTACACTATCAACCCGTATTCTCTGTGTCAATAAGTTCGCCTAGACGGCCCTGGAGTTTTTTCTGTAAGGAAGTTTTTGTTTATTTGCTAAATTGTTTTCTTTGGGAAAGTGAAACGGTTTCCACATTTCCTCCAAAAAATATGGCGACCTTGGGACTTTGGGAATCTTCTGGCTGTTTGAAGGTAAGTCAAAAAGAAATGAATATAATCGGGGCTTAGTCATTTCTTCTTTACTTTTATTTTACTGAACAGTTACAAGTGGTGACCCTGCCAGGATACTTGTTAAATGTATTTAATATTTAATAAGTTAGACCTACTTAAACGCAGAGATAGGTTAGGGTAGACAAGGGAATGTTTATATAGCAATTTCATTGGGTAATTGAATGTACTAATTGTGAGTTTTTTGTGTAATATGTTATGTAATATTGGATATACAATTTTTTTTGGCAATTTATGTAATTTGAAAAATGGCAGACAACGAAAATGAACTTAATCTAACTGACTCTGCCATAATGAGTGACTCCGGGGTACACTTGTCTACCCCGGTGTCTACCAGTATCAATAGGTCTAATGATGAGGTGATGAATTTGCTGGAACTGCTTTTAGAGCAACAAAATACAATAAAAGAACAACAAAATGTAAAATTTAATGAAATGAAAGAACAAAATGTTAAGTTCGAAAATAGTATAAATGTAAAGTTTAATGAATTAAATGATTCAAATAAGTTATTGTATGAGCGCATTGATGAACAGGTTAATGACTTACGTAATGACACTAAAAATCAGACAGATGAGTTAAGAGAGCATGTGTGTGTGTGGTAGAGGATAAAATAAATATTTTAGACTCTAACCAAACAGAACTTTCACAACAGGTAACTACAGTAAGTTGTAGACTAGACAGTTTTGAAACTGAAACTTGCAATAAGTTTGAGGGAATAGAGAGTAAGATGCAATGTTTAAATATCACGATGCGTGCAATAGACAATCGTAGTCGTGAGTTAGAGTCACAAGTGGCCATGTGTACAGTAAATGACTATGATAAGTTATTTAAGAATGTTAAAGATGAGTTAGAGTCAACCATAAGTCAAAAACTTAGTAATGTAAGTGAGCGGTTGATAATTACCAGAGAAAGTAATAAAGATTTTGATCTAGAATCTTTTAATTGTGACAGTAGGAGGGTACACCCCATGCAATTTTTAAACCGAGTGATAGATTTCAACCAGTTCTGTAATAATAGCTGGGAGGTAAAAATTCTAAAAATACTAAAATGTTTTAAGGGGAATTCCACGGTTTGGGCTGAAGCTCATAAAACAGATTGGGTGGATTACAAAAGTTTTGAAAGGGCATTCAGGGACAAATACTGGTCCGAGGAAGAACAAGATGTGCTGCGTAGTAAGATTATGGGGTCCGGTAGTTTTGGGATCAACGGTAACAACGTCACGATGTACGTGATGAAATTATATAATGAAGCGAAATATCTTGAGCCACCGTTGCTGTTTCGATCATTTGTGCGTCATGTAAGCAAACATTTGCCACGAGAAATACAAATTACACTAATGACACATGATATTACAGAAATTACGGAGTTGGAAAAAGTCTTAGATATATTCCAATATATCAGGGACAGGGAGCTGGGTAGACGACAGAGGCAGCCAGTGTCACACACAAACGTACTACATCACCATCCGAGGGGGTCAACGACTGCACATAGAGGTGCATGGGGAGATTATAATAGAAGCGAAGAGTGGAGGTGTCCGAACTGTAGGCTTGAGAACTATGCTTTCTGAACAGTTTGTTTTAGATGCGGCCGAGCAAGGAATTGCCAGAGGAGTGAACCAGTGTTAAACCAAAACGGTCAACACCGGAGGAGAGAGGACAGCAGCAGAGGAGTACCTAGAGGTAGTGGACAGGTAAACAGGGGTCGAGGTGGTCACTCTCAGGGTAATGCCACCGATCAACAGGAGCGGGGTGGTCAGCAGGAAAACGAGTAAGGACAATGGAGGAGAGGACCCAACCATTATCGGGAAGTAGCGGGGTCCAAGGTACAAAAAGTTATCATAATCACCTGATTAAGACAAACATGTCAACGGAGCTGATGGAGGAAGACAACCCGGAGGTAGGCAAACCAGAAACTGGACTAACAGAGATCATTGTCACCATTGAAGGTAAGGAGATTAAAACACTAGTAGATACTGGTAGTGAAATTTCAGTTATTTCAGAGAATGCGTTAGGGGAGTTAAGGGAATTAAATAGAAATATTCCATCTTTACCAGTTGCAAGGGTTACAATAGTGGGTGTTACTGGGGTTAGAAGTAAAAGGGTGACCAAGCAGGTTAAGTTAAATATGAAGATAAATGGGGCTGAATATGATATACTTTCTTGGTGGTTCGAGGGTTAAATTTAGAGGTTATATTAGGTAATGATTTTCTAAAATGACACAAAGCAATTATTGATTTTAACAAACGGGTGGTAGAATTGGATCATGAATTTAAACAAGTTAGGGTGAGTTTTGAATGGGTGATAGATGAGGTGAAAATTGCAGGAATAAAAGTAATACACAAACAATTTGATGGTGGGGACACGGAGATGAGAGTAAACATGTGTGGAGAGAATGAAGAGAGAGAGCGAGATGAAAGTGAAGAGCGAGTGTGGGAGAACAGGGCACTTTTTTTTTGTGAGGGTGGAGTTATAGGGACTCCGCAACGTAAGGAATCGTGGGGAGTAATTTAGAGTTTTAAGGGAGTTTTTTCAGAGTTACCTGGTAAAGCCAGGAATTATGAGTGTGAGTTAAAGATAAGGGAACATACACCCTTTGTCCAGAGAAGTTATCCGGTGCCCTATTCAAAAAGGTGAGCTGTTCAGGAGGAGTTGGATAGAATGATGGCGGGGGGTATAATTGAGAGGTCGGTGCCACCATATTCAAATCCCTTGGTTGTTGTGATAAAGCAGGATGGAAGAGTGAAATTATGTCTAGATGCCCGTAGAATAAACCAAATTATCATTCCTGACCGAGAGTCACCCAAACCGATTGATGAAATCTTTCAGAAATTTAGTGGGGTAAAGTACATGACATCCTTAGATTTAACCGCGGGTTATTGGCAGGTACCATTAGCTCCGGAGAGTAGGAAGTATACTGCTTTTTTATTTAATGGAAAGACTTATCAATTTAAAAGATTACCGTTTGGACTTAATACTAGTGTTGCGAGTTTTATTAAATATTTGGATAAAATTTTACAGCCCAACAATGTAGAATTTTTAACCGTATACGTAGATGATATCTTGATAGCGTCGAGAACTTTTCCAGAACATGTTGAACATTTAGAATATGTTTTGAGTAGATTACAAAGAGGTGGGCTAACTGTGAATTGGGAGAAATCCAAATTTCTGCAATAGGAAATACACTTCTTATGTTTTATTATATCACCCAAAGGGATTGAGGCGAACCCAGAGAAGGTAGAGTCGATAATGAGATTCCCAGAACCAAAGAATATAAAGCAATTGCAGAGTTTTTTAGGCCTATGTAACTTTTACAGGAAATTCCAAAAGAATTATGCCCAAGTAACAGCGAAGTTGAGTTCGGTGTTGTAGAAAAATAAACCGTGGAGATGGGGAGAAGAAGAAAAGACCGCATTTCAAGAGATAAGAGATAAATTTATGAATATGATTATGATGAATCATCCTGACTATGATAAAAAGTTATATTTACAGACAGATGCCAGCAACGCAACATAGCTTTAGGCGCGGAGTTATATCAAGAGGACGAGAACGGGGAACACAGGACCCCTTTTGCTAGCAGAACCCTGTTGGCGGCAGAAAGGAACTACACCACTACGGAAAAGGAGCTGTTGAGCATCGTCTTTGCAGTGAAGAAGTTGAGGACTTATCTGCTGGGGAACAACACGATCATCCGTACGGATTACAAGGCGCTGTCTTTCTTGAACACATGTAAGCTTACACACAGTCGACTAAGCAGGTGGGTGTTAGCCTTACAAGAATACAGTTTCTCTTGGGAATACATAAAGGGTGTAGAAAATAAAATACCAGACACATTATCGAGAGTAGATTTTTGGGAAATAAGACGGATAGGGATCTTAAAGAAACAGAAATTTTTCGACTCAGCTGGGAAGATAGGCTTTTTGGGGAAGAACTGACAGACCTTAAAACAATGCAACGCTCCTATACAAAATTGAAAAAAATAATTGCTAACCTAGAGTCGGATCCAGATAATTCTGCATTTAACAGGTACTTTCAGGTGTATCAGGGGATGTTGTTTAAGAAAATAGAAGGGGGTGAGTGAGATTGGAAGTTGGTTATACCAGAGGGACTAGTTGATAAAATTATATGGGATTGTCATATTAGATACGGGCATTTTGGGGATAAGAAATGTGCACACGTGTTAAAGGAATCGTGCGTGTTAAAAAACATGGTAATTTCTCTGAGGGTGCAACTTGTGTCAGAAATCCAAGGTGGCTAATTATCGGCAGGAGGAGGAAGTAAATTTTATAAAAGTTGAAAAACCGTTTGATTTGGTCGCAGTAGATTTGTATGGTCCATTACCTAAGGGTCGAGGGGGAGTAATGTACGTATTCGTTGTGTTTGACACGTTTTCAAAATTTGTTAGGTTGTACAGCATAAAGAGGGCAACTAGCAAGGTTTTAAGCGAGAAAATAACACGGGATTATATGAACGAAATAGGAAAACCGAAAGTGGTACTTTCAGATCATGGGCACCAGTTCATTAGCGTGAAATGCGACAGACTTTAGGGTGGGAAGGTATCATAACTAAACACACGGCAGTATATCACCCGCAGTCCAATCAGGCCGAAAGGGTAATGAGGGAGATCGGAAGAATATTTAGGGCATATTGCCATGCTAAACACAGTGAGTGGCCTATGTTTGTGAGCAGAATTGAGGACTGGTTAAACTGCACTACCCATGAGTCTACTGGATTCACGCCATATGAGTTGGTAAAGGGGATACGCCCACAAAGAAGATTGGAGCAGCTTTTCAACTATCCACCAGAAGGTAGTACCATAACTGGTACTACTACCATAGGGATAAAACAGACTAGCTAATGAGAATTTGTTAACTAAGGGGAAGAGAAGGAAATGGCAGCACGACTCCAAAGGTAAGTGGATTAAATATGAAGTGGGTCAGCTGGTACTGGTCAAGAGACATGATTTATCGAATGCGCAAGAGAAAGAAATCAAGAAATTCTTTTTGCTATATGAGGGTCCTTATGAGATAATCGAGATTAAAATGGACAACACCTATGTGTTACAAAATCCAGTGACAAGGGTAATAGTGGGTACACATAACGCAACGAATTTGAAAATTTATTGGTCGAGTTAAATTGTAGCAAATGTATTATATGTGTTAACTGTTTCAGAAGGGGCTTTTCCCCCATTTTCGGGCGGTCACGGCCTCGCCAACCCTGACAGTGGATTTTGGCCTTTTAGGGGTGGAGTTTACCTCTGGAGTGAGGCTGGACAACTATGGTCCTCCTCTATGAAATTGGTGCAATTAGAAATATTTAATTTTGAAGAATGGGGGAGGGGAACCCCTAATGATCTTGGGTAGACGTTATTGTCAGCAGTGCATCACTTTGCACAACACAGGGATAAACTAATTTTTTTTTATTCAAAAGTACTGTAAGGTAATTTCTAAGGGCAAACAAGTGTTGCTATTTCAAAAATTTTGCTCTGTATTCTTTTTGTAAGAATTTGTTTTCTCATTTACAAAAAAAAAGTATCTATATATGTATGTATATGTAGATATGCATATTGGCGTAGTGATTGTTAATATATGGACTGTAATGAATAATTGTATTATTCAATGAGATGTGAAGTAATTGTAAATCAACTAAATAGTAAATTATTATATTGTACCTGCTATTTTTGATGCCTAGGAAAGACAGAGTTATAATAATGTGATGGAAATTTTATGTAATGTATCAGTTGCCACTTTGTGTGTATTTTAGTATAAATATTTTTTTAACACTGGTTAAAAAGGGGATTCCCCAACTTTCAGGCGGTCACGGCCTCACCGAATTCTGACCGTGGAATTGGCTCATCTTTAACAGGCTATGGTCAGGGCACATCACGTTACGCGCTGCCTAAGTCTGGCCATAGCTTATCATTGTCAAGGTGAACTTAGAAACTGAACCTTTTGAAAAATTTGGGGGAATCTCTAATAAACTATGGAACAGCGGCTATGCACCTAATGGGGTGGTAGACCATCTTAAGGGTGTATTATTTGTAGTTCACTGTGGTTACTGGTGTCTTGTACACCAGTAACTCCAGACCTTATGTAAGGCGGAAGCAAGACGGGCCCCATGCCAGTATTAGAAAGTATCGGGATGGGTCTCCCACAGAATATCAGTTGAATACTCAAATAATGTACAGTTCTTGTGGGAGCAACTGAGCGAGACAGTCCAGCCATCAAAATACAATAGTGTAGTAGATAGTGGGTAGCTACAACACTAGCTACGTATAAAATGTATGTTATGTCTTATGCAATGTATGTTTATTGTAACAATGTTGCGTCTGTTATAATACATTTTGGTAACTACTTGTATTGTAATATTAGTAAGTGAGCATTGAGTTAATCATGTTCGGACACTGAGAGTTATGTAGCAAATTTAGATGTGTAACAGGTTACTGAGATCTTGTGAGATTTTGTTAATGGAACTTTTGTGAACATGTATAAATGTATGAAATTATGATATAGAATTTGAGTTTGTAGTATGGTGTGGACAATTAATTGCACAATTAAAATAAATGGAATCTTTATTTGATAGATGGCACATGTGTATTTCATTTGTAATTTGACATGAGTTTGATATTACTATTTAGTTGATATAATTATTCAGTTAAGTAATGTGTGTATGATGTTTAAAAAAAAAGAAAATGAAGGAATAAAAATTTGTTAACTACAGATAGGCGAACTTTAAGTTTCAGTGTAGAGAAATCAGTACTTTGGTCAATGCAAATCAGTACTTCTAGGAGGAATCCAAATCAGTGGAAGGATATGGATTAATGAAAGACCATTTAATAATATTTTGCTTGTGTTGTTACAGAATCTGTGTGGAACTGTGGGGGTGAGCCTGTGCTGACCGGTGTGTCAGGGCAGAGTTGTCAAGTGCCTGTCTGGCTTTACGGTGTTGGGATCCTGATGAAGGAAGTCCAGTAAAGTCATATGGGTACGACCACAGCCACTGGATTAGGGGGGCAAGTACCCAACATTTAATCATGATGTAAGGGGGGTCGTGGTGCCATATCCTCACTGATCCGCCTAGGTTTAGGGCAATGAAAGTTTTTATGTTTTAGGACATAAAACCTCTCATTGGGGGGGGGGGGTCTTGTAATGGTACATTTCCTACGAAAACGTATTTTCATGTGCGAGAGCCCTCACAAAGTGAGCATGGATTTTGTTGTACGTGACTTATGGTATGGGAAGTGTTGTAGCGATTGACAAGTGTACGTGACTTTTGATCTGAATTGTGGCGCAGAAATGAAAGCCTGTCTCCAGTCAGCAACCGAACAGTACAGATGTAGTTTACAGTGCGTGTGGACAATCAAGGTAGGCCGAACAGTTAAGGTAGGCCTACCGAGTTTTTTGTACAAAAGTTTTGAAAATGGTAATACACATGTGAATTAAATCATAACAAAAAAATGTAAACATAAATTTGAACTTTCGGAACATATTTATTGTGATTTTTCGTCGGGAAAGCGAATTACGACTTATTGTGCAACAAGCAGGAGACTCCCCATCGGAAGAGATAAGTACAAAATAAGGACATAACCAGTTTCCCACAATTGTGTAAAAGTCATTTTAAAAAATAAAATTACTTTTATGTGAGTAAAGAAATAATATCAGACAGAATATGAGATCTCAATAGCATGTGAAAGAACAAAGGGTGTAGTAAGCGCTTAAAAAGTACTGATTTGCCATTGAAGATTTTCTTTTGATTTATTTTGTTTTGAATTATATTTTTTTTAAACATTAACAAAAAAAAGATACAATGTGTTTTAGTAGAATAAAATCAGATTTCTCATTATAATGTGTTACCTTAGTTAATTACACACTGTACCCGTAACCTATTCTCTGTGTCAATAAGTTCGCCTAGACGCCCCTGGAGTTTTTTCTGTTAGGAAGTTTTTGTTTATTTGTCTAAATTGTTTTCTTCGGGAAAGTGAAACGGTTTCCACATTTCCTCCAAAAAATGTGGCGACCTTGGGACTTTGGGAATCTTCTGGCTGTTTGAAGGTAAGTCGAAAAGAAAAGAATATAATCGGGGCTTAGTCATTTCTTCTTTACTTTTATTTTATTGAACAGTTACACTGTCTCCAATGTAGACCTACATATATTGTGAATTATAGAATTAGTAATACAAAAACATGTAAAAGTAATGTTAATACAGTAATTTAATTTTCATAATAACAAATTGTATTGGTAATACTAATAGTTAATAATACAATTTTAATAAGTAGTTTTTACCAGAAACATAACATATTTTGTATTGTAAATAGTTAATATTTTAAAATTTATGTACAATAGAGGCGGCTCACACATAAGGGCACACGATCACATGCTCCACTAGAAAATCATGAAATAAATAAATGTTGTAGAGATGTTATTTTGAATTGATCACTGTTGGTTCAGTGCAATTCCGGTATTACAGTTTTCTCTTATTTTTCACAATAATGTGTCTCATATTTCTCAGAATGTTTGATTGTTTTACAGATAATTGTTGTTTTACAAATGACGACAGTTAAAAGGGAACAATTCTTTTGTACAAAAAAAAATTTTTAATTTTTAAGAAATTCTATGTGCACTGTCAAGCTGAATGCATTGGCTATATTGTCTGTAGAAAAAAATATATACATGGAATTCTAGATTTTAGCGAGAAAGACTAAAGGAATTTGCTACACCTAGAATGAAATTGAAATGAAATTGGTATAAAAAAGGTGATATACCAGATAAAACATTTTATATTTTTTACGTAACTGCTGCTAACTGGGAATAGTGGGGCCCCTTCAGTGTGCCACACCCATTTCACTGCTCACAAGCTGCCACTGAGGTACAGTAATTAATTAAGATTAAATTTTCCATTTATGCATTCACAACCCATGACTGTAGAAGTTCAGCTCTAGTAGTGATGCAATTGATGTGCAAATATTTGTAGAGATTATGAATTTAGAAGAAGAGGTTATGAATTTAGAACAAAACCATATAAAATAACCATTCACGATTAAACTGTAATTGGAAAGAATTTTTGGCTTAGAGGCCTTTTTTGGTATCTGCCATTACATTGAATATTCACAATATGGCAGCTTTGAAACAGATTGCACACAAGATGGTGGCTCTGCCCAGCTATTTTTAAAATATTTTAAACAAACTGAACATTAATAATTTGTCATAGTAATTTAAAAACTATAAAAAATATTTGAAGTGTACTGATTGTTTGTGTGTAAATTTTCTTTTGTATTGTATGTGCTACATGGCCTGAGGTTGAGAGTGTGTATGTGCATGTTTTAAAATAAACTTGTAATTGTATAAATAATAAGAATAAGAAGAAAAGAAGCCCTGATACTACCTTACTTACTTACCTTCAGAAGATTCCTAAAAACCAAAAGCCCTTGGGTCAACACCATATTTTTACAGACAGAATGTGGAAACAATAATACTTTCCCTTTTGAAACAATTTAAAATAAAAACTTTCCCTTATCATAAGACTCGGAATCCGTTATATGAACTCAGTGAGCACAGTTTAGTTTAGGTTGAGTGATGTAAAAATAACTTAACACATATTCATATTACTGTTCATTTTTATTTGTTTTGTTATTTTAATAAAACATTATTACTTTATCTTTTTGTTGAAACATTTTAACTAAAAACATATATATATTGTAGCATGACAGATAATCCACACAAATACATTACTCAATGATCATTAATAAAGCTCTAAGATATGGAATATCCAGATGAGAATTAATTAAAATGCACTGTTTAATAATATATTCACAAGAAGGGTTGAATAAAGAAAATTTCTGCAAACAATATAATATAATACAAATTTAAAAACCCAGAAGACTAAAATTAATAATAACAAAATTACCCAGGTAAGATAGAAGCAGGCAATTAATATACCCCGTCAAAGAAACCAGACCAGAAGAAACGAAGGCATACACGGCGAAAAACTACAGAAGAAGGAAGAATAGTCAAAACTACCACTACAGAAGACAGAAGAAAGAAGACTAATTAAAACTACTACTACTGAAGAATGAAGACAGAAGAACGATCAAAGATACAGAAGACAGAAGAAAGAAGAATAATTAAAACTACTATTACTGAAGAAAGAAGAACAATCAAAGATACTGAAGACAGAAGAAAGAAGAATAGTTAAAACTACTATTACTGAAGAATGAAGAAAGAAGAACAATCAAAGATACAGAAGACAGAAGAAAGAAGAATAATTAAAACTACTATTACTGAAGAAAGAAGAACTAATTAAAACTACTATTACTGAAGAATGAAGAAAGAAGAACAATCAAAGATACAGAAGACAGAAGAAAGAAGAATAATTAAAACTACTATTACTGAAGAAAGAAGAACAATCAAAGATACAGAAGACAGAAGAAAGAAGAAGAATTAAAACTACTATTACTGAAGAAAGAAGAACTAATTAAAACTACTACTACTGAAGAATGAAGAAAGAAGAACAATCAAAGATACAGAAGACAGAAGAAAGAAGAATAATTAAAACTACTATTACTGAAGAAGGAAGAACAATCAAAGCTAAAGAAGAAGGAAGAACAATTAAAACTCAAAGAAGAAAGAAGAACAAACTAAATCTAATGAAGAAAGAAGAACTAGTTAAAACTACTACTACTGAAGAATGAAGAAAGAAGAACAATCAAAGATACAGAAGACAGAAGAAAGAAGAATAATTAAAACTACTATTACTGAAGAAAGAAGAACAATCAAAGATACAGAAGACAGAAGAAAGAAGAATAATTAAAACTACTATTACTGAAGAAAGAAGAACAATCAAAGATACAGAAGACAGAAGAAAGAAGAATAATTAAAACTACTATTACTGAAGAAAGAAGAACAATCAAAGATACAGAAGACAGAAGAAAGAAGAATAATTAAAACTACTATTACTGAAGAAAGAAGAACAAACTAAATCTACTGAAGAAAGAAGAAGGAAGACTAATTAAAACTACTACTACTGAAGAAGGAAGAAGGAAGAATAAAGAAGAACCAAACTCAAGAAGAAAGAAGAATAATTAAGACGACCCATATAAAACAAAAACCCCATAGGGAAAGAACCCCCAAAAAACCCCAAAATCAATGAATGCCCAAAAAAGAAAGTATAACACATTAAAAAACCATATCACTGTAAAACTGACAAAAAACTAAAAGTGTTAGCTGTAGTAAATATTAGTGCATTCAAAAAGTTATTGTGTAATGTGCATAAACAAATCTTCACAGTTCCCCCATGGTTGAATATCTCATATTAAAGGCTAGAAAAAGACTAGTAAATATAGTAATAATTCACCATGGACAAGTGCAAGTGATCAAATTATAAATAATAAACTTTAAAAGGGTACATGAGTTGCAGTACATAGTAACAAACTTTAAGTTTTGTGAACAGTGCCTACTTTGATAATGAAGTAGTAATTTTACTAATAAAAAGCTACTAAAACTGTATGAACATTCCATAGAATGGAATATAACTTAGATAGCCAGGGTTATACTTTAAGAGGGGGCATAAATCTTATAAAATGGGGAATTACAGAACTAACTGTTTATGATGAAGTTGTAGAAGGTATTAACAACTATGGATATTATTATATATGGATCCAAATGTTGGGTTCCAATTAAATATAGCATTTAGATAAGTAAGGGTTAGTCATAAGAAATATTAGTATTATAATTGTTATTTTATTGTTCATGTTAATTTAGGAATGCATTATCTAAAATTAGATAACATTCCAATGTTGTAGAAATACTTTTTATTATGTTATTAGGTGATATACCAAAACAATGTTATTAAGAACACCAGTTTTATATATCTGGGTGTTATATTTTAATTGTATAATCTATAATTACTGTTATGCCAGATCAGAGAACTAATTTTTAATCAAATATATCAGAGTCAGAAGTCAGAGAAGGAAATAAAATAATTACATTAGTAAAACATTCTGCAAATAGCCACAATTCAAATCTAGGCAATATAATAAAGTTAAAATGCAGAATAATTAATAAACCTAATCTTATAAACCAGTCAAACTGACAACATTTAGGCAAGATACACCCAACATATTAAATACTATGTAAATAAGGCTTTCTAAAGATATGGTCATTCTATGAGTAAAATTATTTATTTGTATAATGAAATACCATTTGAAACTGAAATAGGTTCACTAACTTTATCAGAAGGGGAATCATATACAACTGAATTATATGAAAAAACCATCATTAATATACTAAATTGCAATAAAATAAGTGAGAATTGATAATTATACAAATTTCAGATTTCATAGAATAATAATTATATTAGTTAAAATGGCTATTATTTACATAGAAGACAGGGAAGTATAATTTTAGGCCTACCTCCCAAAAAATTATAAGAAATAATTTTCAGATAAAACTTTGTAATACTAACGTAATTACTATCAAAATAAGTAGAATAGAATAGTGAAAACGAATATGTATTTTATATTTCAAACAGTTAAGTAATAACGAATTTACTTTATAAGCATAGTGCACGAAATTAAAGTGTGTCGGAAGTTATGGCAATTTTAAACAATGTCTTTTTAATATTAAATTGGCTAAGACGTTTCGGATGACGAAGGAAATCCACGCAGTTCATTATTATACATTGAAGAGCACACTTGACGTGAATATTTTATAAAACCCAACCTTAATGGCGATTACGTATAACTAAAGTTCGGAATCAGTTTTTGTGTAAAAATTAAATTTTAAACTATTCTAATCATTGTGAAGTGGTGAAGTTGCCCTATGAACTACATAACACCTATAAACAGCATCACATATCACTATTTAAACGAAATAACACTGGAATCACACCAAATACCAAGTGAATATTCGAGGTTAAACGGACACACATAAACACCAATTGATCTACTTATTTAACAACATTTTTACACCCAGTGACTTTTCCATCTTACTCCAGTGACATTAAACTATACCCAAGAAGAGATTAAACGAGTACGAAGAGGATTTAATCGCAGAAGGAACATATTTATTCCACAAGTACTTTGTCAATGTTAGAAGGTGAAATCCACGCATGCGCCAGACGGCCACTTTGACTGATCTCATCAACACAACCAGTCGACTGTTTGCTGAACTGTGGTGAATAAAAATTATATATAAACTTTTATTATTACTAATTACCATTCTATTGTTTAATTTTAATACATTTTCAGCATTGTAAGTGTTATACTTTCTGACCCTGACCTTCTCTGGCTTTTTTATAAATAACCGTTAAAAGAACCTATATGTGTATAATACCAATATAAAAGTCATAGATCGACCGGACCTGAGTGAGTCGATACGGCATTATAACATTGTTTTCAATTAAGCAAATTCATTATTTTGTTGAATAAACGCTTGTTATCTAGTGAATTGAATTTGATTTCTTTAATAAAGGAATATAACCATTAATTAATAAAGAAAACTCGACAACCTTTAAAGGCAATATATGCGAATTACAACCTTTCAAGAGGAAGAAGAAGAGAGCTGTTCGCGCCTAATTCAAAGTGGATTGTCTTTTTAATAAATTTAACGAAGGGAAGATCATTACTAGAAGACACACCATACCATACTATTTATAATTACAATCAATAATCTCAATTTATTACTAAATTTTAAGAATATAAACACCTCGAAAACAATTATTTCAGAATTATAAAATTATATCACATTTCAAATTGCTACAACAACAACATACACCAAGAACATTTGATAACAGCATTCTTTAGGAACATTACCAAATCGACGTCTCCCGGAGCGGAACGTCATTACTACACCTACGCACCATAAAAGTCAATCTGGGTAATATTATACCAGAACACCATTACAATTACAATTATATATTACCAAAGTGAAGACCAGCAGAGAGAGCCGAATGAAGACTAGAAGACATCATCTATATTACTACACACAATAGTGAGAGTACAATTCTCATACAACTACACATATTTTTATATTTGTATATTTTGTAATTTACATTAATATTACAAAATTGGCTAGCCCAACCAGTGGGGCTTACAGGTGAGCACAATCTACATACATCAACCTTTTATTTATTTTATTATACCCACTCAATTTACAATTTAATATTACAATATATATATTGTAACGCAACAGAAATGCGGTCCCCGACATTACATAAAGAAAAATATTAAAAATAGAATAGGGAAGTAAATATTAATATCCCACATTAATAAAAGGGTCAGAGAAATAAATTAATCATTGTATAAAAGTAATAAGAATGCAAGGTAGTAATAATAATAAAAAATAAGTATGTAATAAAGATAATAGTGATAAATCTCAATGTTCAGTGAGAGGTAAATAAATAAAAAACATTGATAAAATTTGTAAGAAAGAAAAAACAATTGACTATTTTAAAGTAATTGATGGTATGAAAATAGATAAGAATGAGTCAATAATGTACGTTATAAGTTACTCAAAAATACTTATTATGGATTGTATAATGTTATGTTGTTATCATAACTATGATGTTATAGTTTGTGTTGTCATATGAAAGTTTACTTGTTGATAGAATATCAAATAATGAAGTAATATGTATTATTCGTTTACTGTTGTAGAACTATCGTTGAACTCAGTTATTGAGTATTAATTAATTTCATTTTTTTATGTGTTATCTATAGGTCAAGATAAAGTTATTGTTAGATATCATAAAGATAACTATTTTGTGACGATTTAAATTGTGACAATTAAAAAAAATAAAGAAATAAAAAAAAAATTTTTAAGTTGCGAACAATTAACCATTTAAATCTCACAATGATAATAAAAAACATGTAGGTACTAAGTGTAAATGGAAGTAGTAATTAATAAGGGCAAAGAAATGGTAAAGAAAAGACATATTGTAAATAATTATTATTGTCGCATTTAACCCTTTGCTTGTTATCAGGCGCCTACCTGTTGATACCGGACTCGACATGTTTACCGAGTAGAAAAATAATGTTAATAATTAAAGAATCTGAAGACACAGATAGTCACGAAAACAACTAATTTAAATGATGTATTTTTATCTAGCGATAGTTTGTATAAATAAAAAGGTTTTATTTAGAGAGAGACCGGGACTATATTCTCGCGGAATAAACACCCCACTATCTATTGTCCTGTACCAAGGGTAGCGGACGAAAAACCTCTCTCTCGCTATGACGACTCCAAGCAGTGCACACGCACGAGCGAAATGCTCTGTTGAAATGTTATGTGATTGGTTATTAGTTTGGATTAATTCTTATGTATTTTACTAACTGCTACAAAAAGTGTAATATGTAACGTTAAGAAAGAAAAATTAAAAAACGTAACAAGAAGAAATATGTGACAACCAATAGTACGAGTGTTAATAACTATAACAGCTATCTTTTCCGATTGACGACTCTTCACAACATCCTACCTGGAGACATGAATCATCAGAATTACAACTCTAGTAGACTCGCCCGATAATGCAGTTCGAGACATCTGAGAATCAACGAGTACCTGTGTAGAAGGCCCACTCTATCCTGCAGACGTTTAAGCCTTGAACAACTGAGACCAGACCTAGACGAGGACGACGCTCTTAGGATTCCCAAGATGTAACCATATGGAGGAGATTTCTACATCCCAAATTAAAGGTGACTCGATAGCACGTCTATCGAGGAATAATAATAATAGTAATTGTAACACAATACTCTCTTAAAGAGACTTTCAGAGACGATTGACTTTATAAGAATATAAAAATTTAAATCTAAGAATTTAATTGTAACTATTCAGGCTTCTTGCAATTGTAACAGTTTAGATTTTAACGTATCGTAGTATAATTAATACCATTCTTCAAATGGAATAATAATGAAACTTAAAAGTAAAATTAAAAGTAAAAGTAACAGTCTTGCAAGCTAATATCTTGAATTGAATATAATTAATTTTTAAAGTTTAAAGACTAAATACCAAATGGTTACCCGGATCCGGGGAAAAGCTAAATATAATTTGTTGTGATCCCACAGTCTATATAAAGCAATTTAAACAAGTTAATAATTTAATTAATAATGTAATGGGATCTGTCTTTTGAGTAAATGTCATTTGTTTTATTTTAAATGTTTAATAAAGGGAAATCTTCTTGTTGCACACATATACTGAGTACATAAATCAACAGTTTTCCCTTCCATGATTCCTTTTATATTTACTGTGTGTTGTTCTGTTAAATTTCAGCTCGTCCCGAATGAGGCAGCCTGAAGTAATTGGCCGAACCAATTACTTTGGGTTCCCTCTGTTATAACTCAAGAGAAGAGGTTATAATTTGTGTACATGTACGTAGTTAAAAGTTGATTATGTTTGTAAACTTGTATAAAAAGGCTATAGTTGTTAACAAGTTAAATTCAAAAGTAGATCAAGGTATAATAATAGGCCTAACAGCCAATAACACTGTATAATAATTCAGATCAGAAAGGTTAGGTAAAGAATTTAATAACAAATACTAAATATAATTCAATGAATTAGTAGAAACCAATAATAATTAATAATAAATAATAAACAAACTCAAACTAAACAAACTATGATAATGCCATAGTGCAATGATACCGATAGATAATGTTTGATATCGGAAAAATAATATTTATTAAAAGAAACTGGCTAAGAGTGAAAAACAACAGAATATATAGGAATTAGTAAACAAGCTATAAATAAGATTATATTCTGATATAATGGAAGTTTAGTAAGGAATTATTTTGATGAGTGGAAGAATAATATATGAAATTGTTACTATATAACAAAATATTGAATAAGAATAAAAAAGTTTGTTGCTATGGATGACAAAATGAATATAATTTGTTGATTTCGATTATTGAATTTTATGACATGAACGAGAAGAGTTTAACCACGAGAGATTGTCAATTAAAAAACTGAATTAATTTAAAATATTAAATACATCAACATTTACAATAAATGAATGACAAATTGCAGTAATTTGGGCCAAATAACTATTAACCAAATTGGCTAATTGATAGTATAAAACGATAATAAGTAATTAAATGCAAAGGAATGACTTGGATTGCCCAATATCAGATCATGAACTGAATGTTGAATTAATGAAGTAATAAAACCAGATAAATAACTACCTGTATGAAGATTTAATCCTCTAAACCAGACGAAAATAGAATAACCATCAAATCCCATTGGAAATCGCAGTTTACATCTTACAATAGAAAACGTATTTGGATTCGGAGTTCATCATATAAACATAGATATAAATTTATCATTATTATTTTCGACCATTTTACTAAATATACTAAACTTTATGCTATCAGCAGAGCCACTACCAAGAAAATTCTGGAGATAGTCATTGGACATTACATACGAGAGATTGGTAAACCTTCATCCATTATCACCGATCATGGTACACAGTTCAAGGGAAGCAAATGGAGGAATAGTCTTCTAAAACATGGTATTAGAACATATAAGACTTCAGTCTACCACCCCAGCAGCAATCCTGCGGAGCGAGTATTGAGGGAAGTTGGCAGGATACTCCGAACTTACTGTCATGACCAACAGAGGAGGTGGCACGAATACTTGTTACTTACCGAAGAATTTCTCAATATATCGTACCATCAATCCATTGAAAATACCCCCTATACTGTTATGTTTGAAAAGCTTCCACCTAGGGAAATCCAGGATATCATCAATTTTCCAATAAACCCAGAGTATCAATTTGAAAACATTAAATTTTATAACCGGATAATGGAGAAGGCAGAACAAAAGAAAAAGAAATATGAAAAGAATAATCCAAAACCAATAAATTACCAGGTTGGCGAAAAAATATTAATAAGAAATAGAGAGTTACCCAGTACTCTAGAAGGAATAACGAAAAAATTATTATTATTATATACTAGACCCTATGTAATAACAAAAAATAATAACAATAATACTTATGAAATAATGAACCCTATCATGAAAAAGATTAAGGGAACATATAATCAGGAATCTATAAAAAAATATTATGAAGAAACACCATCACCCATCATAAAGTACTGACAAGACGGACGAAAATATTATTTAATAAAAACCCTCTAAATCCAAAAAAGTATGTAAGCACAACTTACTAAAAAATTTTGAACAATATTATTTAATAGAAACCACCACATTCAAAAGGAAGTAAGTACGTCTTACTATATGGTTATGAAGAAAGTATTAAGAAGAGTTAATAACACCCCCAAGATTACAGAAGGAAGTAAGAAAATATTACTATATGTCTACAAAGAAATATTATAAATACTTAAGAATAAAACCCCAAGATAAAAAAATTTTTATATCAAGAAGGACCTATGCAAAATAATTAAAAAAAAAAAAAACACTATGATCTAAAATACATGCCGAATTGCCAAACGAATTGAACAACAAAATAAATGATTGTTTATGACCAGTATAAAGTCAAATGGAACAAGAAAGAATGTTTATCAACATAATTGGTGGTAATGTGACCAGACAAAATGGTAAATAAGAAGAACAATGGATAATTTAATGACTATAATTACACTGAAATTAAGTAATGATAATAATTAAGGAAATTATGATTTAGAAATTCTTGGAAATAGAAGAACAAATGAAAAAATAATACTTAGAGTTACTGTCACAATAAAAAAGAAGATCAAGATTAATTACAATTAAAGACTGTCAGAAATGTTATCAGAAAATGATTAAGGAAAATAAAATGGAATCACGAAGTATGAAATATATGAATAATTAAATATAAAACGCGACAATGTAAAGAATTCCCAAGATGTTTATTATTAATTAATTAAGAAGATTATTATGATATTATTATATTTTTATAGCTGACTGTAGATGAATTCCAGCAGTACTATATTGAAGTGTAGTGTGGGCAGCAGAGTATGAAGCCAAACTCTCTGAACTGTACCAGCTCACATATTAGGGATTGTTAGGGAAATTGAATATTTAAGGGATATTAGAATCGTTGCGAAGAATGACATCAAATTCCAAAAAAGTATGATGAAAGAAAACAGAAGGAAGATAGCTGACAGAAGAATAATGGAGAAACGCTTTGATAGCAGTAACTAGCAGTAGAAGAGAAGTCAACCTAACGTTTTATGGAGTATTGTGACCAACCATCGACAAATACTGTAAAAAAAAAAAAAAAAAAAAAAAAAAAAAAAAAAAAAAAAAAAAAGAATGTTAATATGAGTAATGAAATGTCATTAAATAGAAAATTGTAAATACAAGTCTAAACAAGTTACATTGAGAATTCCATCGTTGACCATTGAAATTAATATGAAGGAAAGGCATGGAAAAGATATAAGTTTACTTGACCTAAATTAAATTCAGGTAAATTAAACTTCTTTAGGAGGGGAAGCATATGTAACGCAACAGAAATGCGGTCCCCGACGTTACATAAAGAAAAATATTAAAAATAGAATAGGGAAGTAAATATTAATATCCCACATTAATAAAAGGGTCAGAGAAATAAATTAATCATTGTATAAAAGTAATAAGAATGCAAGGTAGTAATAATAATAAAAAATAAGTATGTAATAAAGATAATAGTGATAAATCTCAATGTTCAGTGAGAGGTAAATAAATAAAAAACACTGATAAAATTTGTAAGAAAGAAAAACTAATATTGACTATTTTAAAGTAATTGATGGTGTGAAAATAGATAAGAATGAGTCAATAATGTACGTTATAAGTTACTCAAAAATACTTATTATGGATTGTATAATGTTATGTTGTTATCATAACTATGATGTTATAGTTTGTGTTGTCATATGAAAGTTTACTTGTTGATAGAATATCAAATAATAAAGTAATATGTATTATTCGTTTACTGTTGTAGAACTATGGTTGAACTCTGTTATTGAGTATTAATTAATTTCATTTTTTTATGTGTTATCTATAGGTCAAGATAAAGTTATTGTTAGATATCATAAAGATAACTATTTGTGTACATGTACGTAGTTAAAAGTTGATTATGTTTGTAAACTTGTATAAAAAGGCTATAGTTGTTAACAAGTTAAATTCAAAAGTAGATCAAGGTATAATAATAGGCCTAACAGCCAATAACACTGTATAATAATTCAGATCAGAAAGGTTAGGTAAAGAATTTAATAACAAATACTAAATATAATTCAATGAATTAGTAGAAACCAATAATAATTAATAATAAATAATAAACAAACTCAAACTAAACAAATTATGATAATGCCATAGTGCAATGATACCGATAGATAATGTTTGATATCGGAAAAATAATATTTATTAAAAGTAACAGGCTAAGAGTGAAAAACCAACAGAATATATAGGAATTAGTAAACAAGCTATAAATAAGATTGTATTCTGATATAATGGAAGTTTAGTAAGGAATTATTTTGATGAGTGGAAGAATAATATATGAAGTTATTACTATATAACAAAATATTGAATAAGAATAAAAAAGTTTGTTGCTATGGACGACAAAATGAATATAATTTGTTGATTTCAATTATTGAATTTTATGACATGAACGAGAAGAGTTTAACCACGAGAGATTGTCAATTAAAAAACTGAATTAATTTAAAATATTAAATACATCAACATTTACAATAAATGAATGACAAATTGCGGTAATTTGGGCCAAATAACTATTAACCAAATTGGCTAATTGGATAGTATAAAACGATAATAAGTAATTAAATGCAAAGGAATGACTTGGATTGCCCAATATCAGATCATGAACTGAATGTTGAATTAATGAAGTAATAAAACCAGATAAATAACTACCTGTATAAAGATTTAATCCTCTAAACCAAACGAAAATAGAATAACCATCAAATCCCATTGGAAATCGCAGTTTACATCTTACAATAGAAAACGTATTTGGATTCGGAGTTCGTCGAAGCACGTAATCACAAGTTTGGACATTGGTGAACAAAAGGAGCGGTATTTCTGCATCAACCCAGGGCCAAGGATTCCACTTTTATTACAACTTTGAAGACAAGACGGAAGAAAATCATCTCATCTGCGTTTGATACTGAACGACCACTAAAGAGGTTAGATGCGAACAGCCTTCTCGAGCCGCATGGTCCAGTGAACGGTAAACTTCAATTATTTAAATCATATTAAATAAAATAAAAACTTTAATCTTGTAATATCTTGCATTCCTATTTATGTATTTTCTGATCTTCCCAACAGTTGAAAGAACCTTCACGCCCTGTATCTAAAATAATTATAAAAAAAATCATAACTGAATTTAATACAAAACATTGTACCGATCGATAATCGATTAACTCAGACTTATAGCCTTTTCGTATCTCAAGTAAGAACAATCTTATTGGATGTTAAATATTTGAACTAATAAAGAATCATTGCATAATTTCAAGATCTTATCATTTATGTATTATTTAATGAAGTGTGAATAAGAAATAAACAGATAGAGAGTATAACCACTTATCACCGTACGCGGTGGGTTAACCTCTAAATTTCCTTTGTCTGGGAACTGCAGCGCTAGTTGCGGACTTCTCAGGTATTAAAGAGAGGAGAATTCCATACGAAATTTCTCTTATTCTCTGCAAAGCAGAATAGGCTTCAGCGGAATTTTTGAATAACACCCAACATACATAAGTTTCATTCACACCAACACTGTTAGATTAAATAGAGAGATAAGGTAGTCATAATTAACTATATCACGGCACCTAATAAATTAAGATACGGAAGAAATTGGCATATTAAATAAGTAAAGAGAGGTACGTACCCGGTAGATTATAAATTGGCGCTCAACTAGTGTAGGGCTTAAGTTAAGTAAAACCATAATTATATAAATATTACTTAACTAGAGCAGGCAACTGTTGGAGACTAAAAATGCATAATACCAGAGGTAGATCAAAGAAGAGGGCAGAAAACACGGAGAAGGAAGAAGGTGGACAAGAACAAGAAATAGAAGCAGTCACAGATAGTGAAATAGAACAACAGACAAGCGATAAAGAAGAAACTGAAGTAATTATGGACACGGAAAGGGAAACAGTTGAAGAAGATGCCCAAGGGGACCAACCAGATAAAGCAGGAGCCAGATGAGGACTAAATTGGGAAAATTTAATGGAATTAATGAGCAGTATTAAAGAAGATAATAGACTAACTAATGAAAAAACTAACGAAAATTTAAAGAAGATAAATGAGGAAATTAAGGAAACCTCAAAACTAATGAACGAAAGACTGGATAGGAACAATGAAAGTTTAATCCAAATTAACGAAAGGTTTGACAGGAATGATGAGGGTTTAAGACAAATGAAGGAAGAAATCCTACAAATAAACGAAGAAAATTTAAGCCAGATTAACGAAAGAATTGAGAATATCCATGTGACAATTAACCAAAAAGTGGACAATAATAATGAGGAAAGAAAACTAGAAATAGCCGAAACAAATGAGAAGTTAGAAAAAACCAACAAAACCGTAATAAAGGTTCGTGAGGAATTACAAAATAAAATTAATGACATACAAAATGAAAATAAAACAATGGTTGAAGGAATCCAACAGGAGACTGTAGAAAAATATGAGAAAATTAAACAAGAAGTACATCAGATACGGGAGGAGAATAGGAAGGGATTATGCAAGTACAGACAGACATGGGTGAGCGACTGGAAAGAGTATATGGTAATTTAAACAATGTGGAAAGCCAAATTAATACAAATAAAAATAAAATCGAGGAAATTAGTAGACGCGAATTACAGATACAAGAAGAAGTAGATTCATGGCGGGATAGAACATGCCAACATAATCATATAACTAACCACGATAACCGGGAGTCAATTAATTTACGAAATTATAAACGTAACCCAATGGAATTTTTAAAAAGGTTGGAAGAGTTGATCACACAAAATAGAGAGAACCGTTGGAGTATAATACGCGGTATGATTGATGATACATTTAAGGATACGTACGACAATTGGTGGACCGCGGTGCGTCCGGATATACAGGACATGACAGAATTCAAAAAGCAATTCAGAGAAAAATATTGGTCGGAGTCGACCCAGAATATGGTCAGGAATAATTTGAGCAACGGTCGATATGAAGCAAACGTAGGACAATTTCCTACATCATACTTCCTTGGAAAAGTATGCATGGCACGTAATTTAGAGCCCAGAATTCCAGAGGAATGTTTAGTAATACAGCTATCCTACCATTATGAGGAAGGAATAAAGAACGCACGTATGTGTAGCCAAATTAAAACAACTCCAGCCATGGCAAAATTCCTGGAAAATTATGAACACGAAACTCATTATCAAAGGAACAGAGTACTAAATTCTAAATACCATAAGTATAATGGTAACGACCAACAAACAAATTCCCATAGTAATGATCACAATCAACCAACTCAGAACATTAACACGAATAGAACACAGAACAATCACCCGAATAATAATCAAAGGAATTATAATTATCGGGGCAATAATCATTATAATTACCGCGACAGTCGTAATAATAGAGGAGATGGGGACAACCGACCCAATAACTATAGACAGAATGTAAATTATATATATTCCAGACCTCAAAATAATCAGAGACGGTATTACCCGAGGACACACCAGTATAACAATTATTATAATCAATCCCGGCGTGAAGACAATTACCAAAATGAAAGAAATTATAGGACAACGGAACATAATACAGAGGACAGACACGAGCCATTACAAAATCAACCTCAGAACTCACCGGAAAATAGAGAAGACGAGGGAAGTCCTCATTTAAACTAATAGAGGCAGTGAGAAATGAAGAATACCCTTCACTGAACCGAAATCTTGGGGAACAACGACTTACAAATAGACATACAAATGACAATACCATAACTATAATCACCAACCATTATTTAAAAAATATTAGAAAAGATTTATTGGAAGAGGATAATAATCATGTACACAGTAATAGTAATAATGAAATTATATATGTAATAGCTAAATTGAATGGAATACAATCGACAATTATGATAGATATGGGATCCAACATCTCGTTAACAGATAGTACTGAACTGGAAAAAATCCAGCGAGAAGGCCAGTTACCTATACCCACCTTACCTGTGAATAATGTAATAATCATTGGAGCCACTGGACGGCAAAATAAAACTGTTAAAAAACAAGTATCGCTCGATCTCACCAATGATAATGTAACCATACCAATAGGGTTATTAGTTGCAACGGGATTACCGTTCAACGTATTGATTGGATGCGATATATTGCGACAACATTCAGCAGTAATTGACTTACATAAAGGAATAGTATCATTAACATCCGAAGAAGGAATGTGGACAGCAGAATTAGTAGACGCTAATAGAACCGTTCCAGTTAACAACAAATGTCAGGTCATAAAAAGTTATTTTTGTAAGAACAATAAACTACAAGAAGCCATACAATATGAGAACGACGATCCAGAACTATGGCAGAGTAAGTTGGAAGAGATACGAGAGTTCCAAAGAGAAAAAACTTGTCAACAATTAAGTAAGGTACAGGCCGAAAATTTAATTAAAATATACAATAGATACAAACACATATTCTCCAATGCTCCAGGTAAAGTAAAAGGCTACCAGTGTGAAATAAATTTTAAAGAACCGGTGGACTTTCGTAGAAAATCCTACCCGATAGCATATCAATAAAAAACGAAGTTCGGGAAGAAATAAATCGTATGATCAAGGATGACATAATAGAATACAGTTAATCACCCTATACCAGTCCCATAGTGGCAATCCCGAAAAAGAACGGAAAGGTGAGAATTTGCCTGGATGCTAGGGAAATAAATAAAATGATCATAAACGATAGGACTTCCCCTGGCGAGATCGAAGAAATCTTAAAAAAATTCCACGGCACCAAATACATTAGTACTTGGGATACGGTATGCGGATACTGGCAGGTTGAGTTGCACCCAAATAGTAGAAAATATATGGGGTTCCTTTTTGACAGAAGGAACTATCAATTTAAAAGGCTACCTTTCGGATTAATTAATTCTGTTGCTATATTCGTGAAATGTATGGACCAGATATTGGGACAAGAAACTCTACAATTCACTACAGTCTACGTAGATGACTTACTTATAACTTCTTCACATTGGGATGAACATTGTGAGAGGGTAGAACAAGTACTGAGAAAGCTGTCTGAAAATAATATAACACTCAAATTAAACAAATCTAAATTTATTGCTAACCAAGTAAAGTTCTTAGGTTTTAATTTGACAGAGAAGGGTATCATGCCTTCAACAGAGAAAGTAGAAGCAATTCAGCAGTTCCCTACTCCAAAAAATAGAAAACAGTTACAATCCTTCCTTGGAATTTGTAACTATTACCGCAAATTCCAAGATAATTATTCAGAAATAACTGCTAAATTCCAAAAACAACTATCATCCAAGGACAAATGGGCATGGGGACCAAAACAAGATAGGGTTCTACAGTTAATCAAAGAAAAATTTCTAGAGACCGTTATGTTGCACCACCCTGACTTTAATAAACACTTTTATCTAAATTGTGATGCAAGCAATGTCAGTTTAGGAGCCACGTTATATCAAGAAGATGGAGAAGAGCATCACATGGTAATTTAGTTTTGCCAGCAGAGTGCTAAACAGCTGCGAACGCAACTATAATGTTACCGAAAAGGAGCTACTAAGTGTAGTTTACGCATGCAATAAGTTCAGAACTTATATACTTGGATACCCAGTGACCGTAAGGAGTGATCACAAATCAATCTCATTCCTAAAACGATGTAAGCTCAGTCATGGTCGGTTAACTAGATGGGTCCTCGCACTGCAAGAATATCACATTAATTGGGAATATATACCTGGAAGCAAGAACGTAGCAGCCGATATCTTGTCCCGAATAAACATACAAGACCAATCGTTCGATGGAGAAAAGGAACAAATTGCCAAAGTGTACAATATTATTAAGAGTAGGAAGGATTTAGAACAATAACCAACGAAATTAATCAACATCAAAAATTGGATCCCAAATTAGTAAACATACGCCAGAAAGTGCAAAATGCTGATGAAATTATTACAAAATATTACTGTATACATGATCATAGATTATTTATTAAAGTTACCCCTAATCAAGAAAACTGGAAATTAGTAATTCCAACAGCTGTGGAAAACAAATTAATCTTAGATTACCATATAAGATATGGACACATGGGAGCCATAAAAATCGTGAAAGCCCTGGAAGAACAAGTGTACATAAAAAATATAAACAGAAAGGTACAAAAATCAATCCAAACCTGTCACATCTGCCAGATGGTTTAATGTAAAAATGAGAAGAAGGAGGGAGTAATGATTCCTATTACATCCAAACATAAGCTGGAGAAGGTATTCCTGGATATATGTGGACCGTTCCCACGCAGTGGAGGGAAACATAGATATAAATTTATCATTATTATTTTCGACCATTTTACTAAATATACTAAACTTTATGCTATCAGCAGAGCCATTACCAAGAAAATTCTGGAGATAGTCATTGGACATTACATACGAGAGATTGGTAAACCTTCATCCATTATCACCGATCATGGTACGCAGTTCAAGGGAAGCAAATGGAGGAATAGTCTTCTAAAACATGGTATTAGAACATATAAGACTTCAGTCTACCACCCCAGCAGCAGTCCTGCGGAGCGAGTATTGAGGGGAAGTTGGCAGGATACTCCGAACTTACTGTCATGACCAACAGAGGAGGTGGCATAAATACTTGTTACTTACCGAAGAATTTCTCAATATATCTTACCATCAATCCATTGAAAATACCCCCTATACTGTTATGTTTGAAAAGCTTCCACCTAGGGAAATCCAGGATATCACCAATTTTCCAATAAACCCAGAGTATCAATTTGAAAACATTAAATTTTATAACCGGATAATGGAGAAGGCAGAACAAAAGAAAAGGAAATATGAAAAGAATAATCCAAAACCAATAAATTACCAGGTTGGCGAAAAAATAATAATAAGAAATAGAGAGTTACCCAGTACTCTAGAAGGAATAACGAAAAAATTATTATTATTATATACTAGACCCTATGTAATAACAAAAAATAATAACAATAATACTTATGAAATAATGAACCCTATCACGAAAAAGATTAAGGGAACATATAATCAGGAATCTATAAAAAAATATCATGAAGAAACACCATCACCCATCATAAAGTACTGACAAGACGGACGAAAATATTATTTAATAAAAACCCTCTAAATCCAAAAAAGTATGTAAGCACAACTTACTAAAAAATTTTGAACAATATTATTTAATAGAAACCACCACATTCAAAAGGAAGTAAGTACGTCTTACTATATGGTTATGAAGAAAGTATTAAGAAGAGTTAATAACACCCCCAAGATTACAGAAGGAAGTAAGAAAATATTACTATATGTCTACAAAGAAATATTATAAATACTTAAGAATAAAACCCCAAGATAAAAAAATTTTTATATCAAGAAGGACCTATGCAAAATAATTAAAAAAAAAAAAACACTATGATCTAAAATACATGCCGAATTGCCAAACGAATTGAACAACAAAATAAATGATTGTTTATGACCAGTATAAAGTCAAATGGAACAAGAAAGAATGTGTATCAACATAATTGGTGGTAATGTGACCAGACAAAATGGTAAATAAGAAGAACAATGGATAATTTAATGACTATAATTACACTGAAATTAAGTAATGATAATAATTAAGGAAATTATGATTTAGAAATTCTTGGAAATAGAAGAACAAATGAAAAAATAATACTTAGAGTTACTGTCACAATAAAAAAGAAGATCAAGATTAATTACAATTAAAGACTGTCAGAAATGTTATCAGAAAATGATTAAGGAAAATAAAATGGAATTACGAAGTATGAAATATATGAATAATTAAATATAAAATGCGACAATGTAATGAATTCCCAAGATGTTTATTATTAATTAATTAAGAAGATTATTATGATATTATATTTTTATAGCTGACTGTAGATGAATTCCAGCAGTACTATATTGAAGTGTAGTGTGGGCAGCAGAGTATGAAGCCAAACTCTCTGAACTGTACCAGCTCACATATTAGGGATTGTTAGGGAAATTGAATATTTAAGGGATATTAGAATCGTTGCGAAGAATGACATCAAATTCCAAAAAAGTATGACGAAAGAAAACAGAAGGAAGATAGCTGACAGAAGAATAATGGAGAAACGCTTTGATAGCAGTAACTAGCAGTAGAAGAGAAGTCAACCTAACGTTTTATGGAGTATTGTGACCAACCATCGACAAATACTGTAAAAAAAAAAAAAAAAAAAAAAAAAAAAAAAAAAAAAAAAAAAAAAAAAAAAAAAAAAAAAGAATGTTAATATGAGTAATGAAATGTCATTAAATAGAAAATTGTAAATACAAGTCTAAACAAGTTACATTGAGAATTCCATCGTTGACCATTGAAATTAATATGAAGGAAAGGCATGGAAAAGATATAAGTTTACTTGACCTAAATTAAATTCAGGTAAATTAAACTTCTTTAGGAGGGGAAGCATATGTAACGCAACAGAAATGCGGTCCCCGACGTTACATAAAGAAAAATATTAAAAATAGAATAGGGAAGTAAATATTAATATCCCACATTAATAAAAGGGTCAGAGAAATAAATTAATCATTGTATAAAAGTAATAAGAATGCAAGGTAGTAATAATAATAAAAAATAAGTATGTAATAAAGATAATAGTGATAAATCTCAATGTTCAGTGAGAGGTAAATAAATAAAAAACACTGATAAAATTTGTAAGAAAGAAAAACTAATATTGACTATTTTAAAGTAATTGATGGTGTGAAAATAGATAAGAATGAGTCTATAATGTACGTTATAAGTTACTCAAAAATACTTATTATGGATTGTATAATGTTATGTTGTTATCATAACTATGATGTTATAGTTTGTGTTGTCATATGAAAGTTTACTTGTTGATAGAATATCAAATAATAAAGTAATATGTATTATTCGTTTACTGTTGTAGAACTATGGTTGAACTCTGTTATTGAGTATTAATTAATTTCATTTTTTTATGTGTTATCTATAGGTCAAGATAAAGTTATTGTTAGATATCATAAAGATAACTATTTGTGTACATGTACGTAGTTAAAAGTTGATTATGTTTGTAAACTTGTATAAAAAGGTTATAGTTGTTAACAAGTTAAATTCAAAAGTAGATCAAGGTATAATAATAGGCCTAACAGCCAATAACACTGTATAATAATTCAGATCAGAAAGGTTAGGTAAAGAATTTAATAACAAATACTAAATATAATTCAATGAATTAGTAGAAACCAATAATAATTAATAATAAATAATAAACAAACTCAAACTAAACAAATTATGATAATGCCATAGTGCAATGATACCGATAGATAATGTTTTATAACGGAAAAATAATATTTATTAAAAAAAATATCACTATAATATTGACGACTCAGAACACTAAGTTTTTTATAAGTAAAAACGTAAAGTTTTACCTTACAGCCTAAACCGGCTTTCACCTATAGAAGGCTTCATCAGAGGCTGTCGTTAGTAGCACTGTTCGTCTTGTTGTTGGTGACGAGATAGTTTTTCGAAAGATCGAAGCTGTGTGTGTGTGTGGTGAGATGTGTTCGAATAATGCGTGCGATTTGAATTGTGTCTGTTCGTTTAGGATGTCGTTTTTATTTGTTTTTGTGTGTTTGTATATTTCTAATTGTTCTAGAGTGTCTAGTTTTCGGCCTTTTGTGTGTACGTGTAGTATGTTCATGTTATTGTCGATGTTTTTATGTGTGGTTTGCTTCAATGAGGTGGTTTGCGAAGGTAGATTCTGTAGTGGTGTGGAGTGCTTTTGTGTGTTCAATGTATCTCTGTTTGAAGCTACGTCCTGTCTGGCCTATGTAGAATTTATTGCAATTTGAACAATTTAGCTTATATACACCGGGTAGATCGAATTTGTTTTGTGCTTTGGGCATGCGTTTTGATAGTGTGTGTTCTGTTTTGTTAGTAGTTTTGAAAGCGATTCTGTATCCTGCTTTTTTGAATTTGTGGGCGATTTTTTCTGTTTGTTTGTTTGTTGATGTATGTTAGTGTTATGAATTTGTTGTTTTCTGTCTTTGTCTGTTGTTTGTTTTGTGTAGGAGTTTACTGACTATTGTTCTGTCATAACCGTTAGATTCATAACCAAAAAACTTAGTGTTCCAAGTCGTCAATATTATAGTGATATTTAGTTAAGTAATGGACACGTCATGGACAACGAAATCCAAGAATTTATTAAAAGAAACAGGCTAAGAGTGAAAAACCAACAGAATATATAGGAATTAGTAAACAAGCTATAAATAAGATTATATTCTGATATAATGGAAGTTTAGTAAGGAATTATTTTGATGAGTGGAAGAATAATATATGAAGTTATTACTATATAACAAAATATTGAATAAGAATAAAAAAGTTTGTTGCTATGGACGACAAAATGAATATAATTTGTTGATTTCGATTATTGAATTTTATGACATGAACGAGAAGAGTTTAACCACGAGAGATTGTCAATTAAAAAACTGAATTAATTTAAAATATTAAATACATCAACATTTACAATAAATGAATGCCAAATTGCGGTAATTTGGGCCAAATAACTATTAACCAAATTGGCTAATTGGATAGTATAAAACGATAATAAGTAATTAAATGCAAAGGAATGACTTGGATTGCCCAATATCAGATCATGAACTGAATGTTGAATTAATGAAGTAATAAAACCAGATAAATAACTACCTGTATAAAGATTTAATCCTCTAAACCAAACGAAAATAGAATAACCATCAAATCCCATTGGAAATCGCAGTTTACATCTTACAATAGAAAACGTATTTGGATTCGGAGTTCGTCGAAGCACGTAATCACAAGTTTGGACATTGGTGAACAAAAGGAGCGGTATTTCTGCATCAACCCAGGGCCAAGGATTCCACTTTTATTACAACTTTGAAGACAAGACGGAAGAAAATCATCTCATCTGCGTTTGATACTGAACGACCACTAAAGAGGTTAGATGCGAACAGCCTTCTTGAGCCGCATGGTCCAGCGAACGGTAAACTTCAATTATTTAAATCATATTAAATAAAATAAAAACTTTAATCTTGTAATATCTTGCATTCCTATTTATGTATTATCTGATCTTCCCAACAGTTGAAAGAACCTTCACGCCCTGTATCTAAAATAATTATAAAAAAAATCATAACTGAATTTAATATAAAACATTGTACCGATCGATAATCGATTAACTCAGACTTATAGCCTTTTCGTATCTCAAGTAAGAACAATCTTATTGGATGTTAAATATTTGAACTAATAAAGAATCATTGCATAATTTCAAGATCTTATCATTTATGTATTATTTAATGAAGTGTGAATAAGAAATAAACAGATAGAGAGTATAACCACTTATCACCGTACGCGGTGGGTTAACCTCTAAATTTCCTTTGTCTGGGAACTGCAGCGCTAGTTGCGGACTTCTCAGGTATTAAAGAGAGGAGAATTCCATACGAAATTTCTCTTATTCTCTGCAAAGCAGAATAGGCTTCAGCGGAATTTTTGAATAACACCCAACATACATAAGTTTCATTCACACCAACACTGTTAGATTAAATAGAGAGATAAGGTAGTCATAATTAACTATATCACGGCACCTAATAAATTAAGATACGGAAGAAATTGGCATATTAAATAAGTAAAGAGAGGAAGAAAGAGAGGTACGTACCCGGTAGATTATAATATATATATATATATTGTATATATCTCTCAAGGATCTGTGCGTTTGTTAAGTCACACGTTGAATGCGTCAATTTGTGATAAAGCTGTCGCTGATAATGATGATGGCGATCGCGCTAATAAGCCGTCCCGAATCTTGTTGTTGTCTGTTAATCCTTACCTGTCCTTACTCACTGGTTTTTTCTTCCCGATAGGTCCCAAATTGTTTTCCCTTAAAACAATTAAATGATTCTGTATCATTTTATTTGTTTACGATACTGTGATGAATGATTCGAATTACTCGCAGACTGGCAGGAACTCGAATTTCGCTTGTCTGGGGAGACGTGTTGCCAACATAAAAGTTGGTCAAATAATTCTATTCACTGCTACAGAACACAACATACATAATACATTTGAAATAGTTACTAGTAACGATTCATACTTATTTATTTAACTTGGTAGTTCATTAATTTTCAATAATTATTGTACAATTGAATTTATTATAATAACTTTTAGCCTCGGCAATAAATTAATGTTTTACTCAGCAGAGAGCAGGGTGGCAGCACAAGTTAGTTTGACTACATGATGGTCGCCGTATCTTCTTATTTATACAAATTAAACTGCCCATGAATTCTTTTGAGTACAAAAAAAGTTTAGAACAAGATATTTAAATAAAGTACACCACCTTACAATTGTGGTAATTAAATATGAAAGAGGTTTACATTAAATTCAACTCTGTGGTGTTAAAAGTGTGTGTCAGTGTTATCGTTTAATACATAGGTTATCTTCTAGTTACTTCAGGTGTTCATAAATATTTTTTATTAATCTTTGAAAGAAATAGGAGTTCCAAGTTCATAGTGAGAGTTTTCTATTGTGAGAAAAGTGGATCAGTTTTAGTTTTTTAATTAATTATCATTTAATTTATACTTAACACAATCACGGTGTTAGTGTTATCGATCATCAATGGTTTCTTTGCTGTTGTTAATGCATGCATCTAATCTCAAAGATAGGGTTGTCATCTTCGTTGGCGTCTGTTTCTTTTATTACAATTTTTAGTTACTTATTAATTTTGTAACTTCATTTATTCTTCCTCCTGGTGTAGCTGGAACTCTTGTTTACTTCGGGTGTTCAATTTGGTTTCATTCCTTTTTGTTTTTCATACTTATTTGCTTTTTAAAAGGTCCGCATCAGTAAAGCATCTATACTCCGAATTGTTAATAATGGAATCTCGTTACCTAACGGTCAAAATTATAATAACGTTCTTTTTCTATGGTAACCGGCTTGGATCTGATTGGTTAAGTACATTTGAAACTATTGTTATAAATCCTAGTTTTTTGTTCAAAATGAATAAATATTTTATAAATGTTATATTTCCTTGGGGATATTCCAATGCTTGAAATATTAACATAGATGTTCCTATTTTCTTTCAATTATCAATTTGACATCTCATAAGGCTGATCTAGGCCATGTACTAATGTTTTTGTACAAAACTGATAATTCTATTTTAATACATATTTCACTTATTTATATTATTTATCACCATTCTTACATGTTATTCTGTTTATTTAATTATAAGTACATAATTTATTTGGTCATATCATCCAATTATAGTATTCAATTGTTTATTATTGGTTTTCTGAATTGAATTGATTGGTTACAGCTATGTCATTGATAGGCCTAAACTGTAACATCTTAGAATTTCTTAATTTGCTCTATTTAAACATTATTTACTAAGCACATATGGTTTGCTTGTTTGCATTCGTTCTTATTGGCTTTTGAAATACATTGAACTGTTTTTTACAATTTATTCATTTCATTATACTTTTACCACATTATTTCCTATCTGATACTTTACTTTCTATTTATATTATATTTATTAATTTGTTGTTTGTTATTTTTTATGTCTTTATTAGTTTTACTCCTACTCCCATTTCTCACATACCTATTTAACTTAAATCTATTAACAAAACATAACATATAAATAACTTGATGGTCTGTATATGGTTCAGCCATGTTTCTTATCATTAAACATAATTATTATATTGCATGTCACTACTCAAAATGTTCATACTCTTCATAACATAAAAATAACTCCTTCTTATTTAAACACAATTATTATCTTGTATGTCATTAACTAAAATGTTCATTACTATTCATCTCCTAGAACTAACTTCTTCTTTTTTAAACACAATTATTATATGGTATGTCATTATTCAAAATGTTCATACCTTTCATCTCCTTATACCTTCCTTACTTATATATAAATACAAACACATTATTGTAAACTTCTGCCTTCTGGGTTTACACTCCCTTAAACATCAAACAAACAAATTACTTTTCATTTACTTAATAACATAACACTTTTGTGAGTATTGTTGTTAAGATTGTAGTTGATTAATAAAGATGTTAAAATAAAAATTTTGATATGTAGATGCCTAGCTAAATATTTTAATAATGTCGTGGAGTTAAATTGGCTAGGAACATGAAAATAATGGTAGATAAGTGGACTGTATTTAAACACATTTATTGTACGTACATTAGTACAATCGATTTAGATTTGATGAACGTTAGCTAAGCCTTCAGGCATCATGACGTATAAGAAAAAATTATATTTAAGAAATGAACCGCAATTATGCAACACTAAGACAAAACATGAAATAATTTAGGCCAAAGGCCCTACATAATATGTCGCGACATGAAAATAATTAAGCCGATAGGCGAAACGCAACGAGCGTAGCTAAACGACTGTTGTGTTTGAAGGCTCAGAGCACTGTGTCCATCATATCTGCCAGTAGCAGCAAAATTAAATTATGAATCAGATTAGCCAACCTTCCATCAATATAATTCCC
This sequence comes from Magicicada septendecula, assembly GCA_034769895.1. Lineage (NCBI taxonomy): Eukaryota > Metazoa > Arthropoda > Insecta > Hemiptera > Cicadidae > Magicicada > Magicicada septendecula. The sequence continues at coordinate 453,709,279 of CM068368.1, forward strand.
ACACTACAAATACCAACATTATTGTACATAACTGCCTGCAAAAATCGAGCGATTTTTTTTGTAATACATTGTTAACAATCTATATTATAAAAAGAAAACACAAGCATGTATGTTCTTACTAATAGAGATTAATCATTAGTAATTTGATGTCTTAATTATCGACATTGGAATGTCAGATAACAAAGATTATAACATTAAGTTGTCCAGAAATAAAACCTTGGACTGGTAGATAATGATAAAGTTAAACAGGCCAAATTTGGCTTGCAAACTGATTCATACATGATTATAAACATGCATGAATCAGCAGACATGCATACAGTGCAGAACATGATAGCTTGATAATGAATAATCTGTGACTCATTCTTTGATGGGCCAGATTTAAATTGCAAATATTTATGCAAATCATGATTAATAATTTAAGCCAGTCAAAGCCAGCTGATTTATACATAATAAGATTGCATAGTATATGAAATGAATGAACAAAGATTATTACAAAACGTTACATGCATATAGAAACATAGATTAAGCATAACGCTGTAGTATAATAATTAAATAGCGCATGCTATACCAAACAATTGCAAGAATGCACAAATACAGTGACATGCGAGAATAGATGAGACATTGGTGCATAGTTACAAGTATATAAATGCAATAACGTGTGTGTCATAATCACAAAAATACATGATAGAATACAATAGAATATATGTGTGTTGCATAATTACAAAATACATGAATACAAGGCATAACATACAATATAATAGTACAAGTGACAAATGCAGCAAATATGTTCATACAAAAATATAATGCATGCGTTGAGCAATTACAAGTAACACATGGAAATTCATAGAATAATGAAATAGCAATGCACAAATATCAATAAAAATGTGCAGCAAATATGCATATAAATATGATACATGGTTTGTATAGTTACAAAATACATGTGAATATTATACAACAAGATACATAACATAAGAATTAATACCATCAATAGACATAATACATAAACCACTACCAATAGCAAATATGAATATACAAAGGACATAGTATATGTGTTTTACAGAGTTATCAATACATGTAAATACAAGAATAAGTATAAATAGAATAAATACACTACAATGACAATATAATAAAGTATAAATATAATAATATAATGCATGTTTGTACAATTACAAAATACATGCGAATTTGATATATGAGATGCACTACAATGAGATATCAATATATAACGAGTTAAAAAATGTTTGTGACAGCACATATCACCATAATTGAGGTCGGCCAAACTATAATAAACAATTAAGTAATGTAAAAAGCTCGTGGCCAAATAAAACATAACGTTGTGCTAAGTAGTTACATTGATATAGTGTCTATGGTTCGTCCCGCGCTGGCAACAAACTTAACTTGTGAATTGGTCTGCGAAAGGTGCCAACAGGCGTGCGAACGTCAACTACCCTAATTAAGTTGTCTGGTCCAGGAAATGTGGCTGTGATTACCCCAAATTTCCATGCTAATGGAGGCAAGTTATCTTCGATTAGAAGGACCAGGTCACCAATGGAGACGTTTTCTTTAGCGAACTTCCATTTGTGACGCTGTTGCAATTGGTGTAGGTAGTCGCGCGACCATGATTTCCAGATAGCTTGGACAAACTTCTGGAGAAGTTGCCAACGGCCGAGACGAGAGATAGGAACGTGTGACAAATCAGGATCAGGTATTGCCGTTAATGGTGCACAGATTAAAAAGTGGCCAGGGGTAAGTGGCACTGGATCGTTTACATCCGATGAAACGGCAAATAATGGACGTGAATTTAGACAGGCCTCTACCTGTGATAAAACCGTAGTAAACTCCTCAAATGTGAGTATAGACTTGCCGACAACGCGGCGCAAATGATATTTCAAGCTCTTTATACCGCTTTCCCAAAGCCCACCAAAATGAGGTGACGAAGGAGGAATGAATGACCACTTAATACCGTGAGAAGTTGCAAATGATTGAATTGTTAAAGTGGCATCCTTGTTATGCCAAAGATTGTAAAGGTCACGCAAGACGTTGCGGGCCTTCCTAAAGTTCGTGCCATTGTCAGAATACAGTTGGCTAGGTATGCCCCTACGGGCCATGAAGCGACGTAAGGCGGCTATAAAAGCATTGGCTGTGAGGTCGGAAACCAATTCCAAATGAATGGCCCTAGTGGCTAAGCAAATGAATAGAGCCACATATGACTTGGACAGAGTCCTAGATCTCTGCCCGCCATGACGGATCATGAAAGGACCACCATAATCCACTGCACAAAATAAAAACGGCCTGGAGGGAGTAACCCTAGGAGATGGCAAGACACCAAGCCTTTGAGCTTGATATTTAATATTGAATCTGAGACATTTGACGCAGCTACGAATGATGGAACAAATCACTATCTTGGCGTTAACAATCCACCAGCATTGACGAAGTGAATGATGGACAAGTTGAGCGCCAGCGTGGAGAAGTCGAATATGCTCACTCTCAATTATGAGGCGAGTGATGTGAGCCGAAGGATGCAAAACAGTAGGATGCTTATTCTCATAGGGTAGCTGCTACTGCTGTACACGTCCACCGACACGCATGATGCCGAACTCATCAAGAAATGGGTCAAGAGAAGACAGTTTACTCCTTCTAGAGACAGAAGCTCCATTTCGAAGGCAATTAAGCTCAGTAGCGAAATGGATCGACTGGGATTGCTTTATGAAAAAGTTAAGTGTAGAATGAATTTCAGTGGGGGTGAGAACTCCCGAAATTTTCTTTGCCCTTAAGGATCTAGCATTTTAGATAAATCGAAAACAATAAGTGTACACGCGGGTCAGTCGGTGCAACGAGGAAAAGTCCTTGGAGAGATCAATAAGTAAGATAGAAATTAGAGAAAGCTTGGAGGCTTGTTTCTCCTCAACGGAACATTCAGGAAGCGAAACATTAGAAGGTGAAAAAGGTGAAAAAACATTGGGCTCAGAAGATTGAGACAGACAAGTAGGACCATGCCACCAAAGCGAACAATCGCGCAAAACGTCAGGGTGACATCCTCTAGAAATAATGTCCGCAGGATTATGTTGCGAATCAATATGATGCCATGTGTGGGTTTCAGTGAGACGCTGAATCTCGGCAACACGATTAGCGACGTAGGTCTTCCACCTAGAAGACTGAGCATGAATCCAATAAAGAGATACCATGGAATCGGAGTAGAGGTGTACGCTATTGACAAAGGAACGGAGAGCAGAGGTGACCTTGAATAGAAGTCGCGATAACAACAAACAAGCACAGAGCTCATTGCGGGGTAATTAAACCTGTCAAAGTGGAGCCACATGAGATTTAGAACACAAAAGGTGACAAGAGGCCAATAAATCTTGATAAATAACTCTAATGTAAATGCAACATCCATAACCCTTTTCAGAGGCATCCGCGAATCCATGCAATTCAATTAACTTGGGCTCAGACTTGCTGCGTATGGAGCGTGGAACAATAATTTCACCAATTAAATACAACTTGTCGCATAATGAATGCCAATACGAATATAATTGCTCAGAAATTGGCTCATCCCAACCAAGACTGCACAACCACAGTTGCTGCATAAACTGTTTGTAAAGGAAAACAATTGGACCAATAAGTCCCAATGGGTCGTAGATACCCGCTATAATTGACAGGATTCTTCTCTTAGAAATACTTGAATCAACTGGAAGTGACTTGATGTCAAACATGAATGAATCTGCAGCGTTGTTCCTAAGAATGCCCAACGTGTGCACATTGCCTTGTTTGTTTAACGGAAGTGATGAATTACCATGATTAGTGACTACATTTGGCTCATTTGAGGCCCATTTATGTAGAGTAAAGCCATATTGACTCAACAACGTACTTAAGTCAGATTTTAATTTGATCAAATTAGAAATGGTGTCTGCGCCGGTCAACAAATTATCGACATAAAAATCATTAATTATGGCTGAAGCAGCGTCAGGAAATGAAGCTTCACTATCCTTACCAATCTGAATGAGGCAGCGAGTTGCCAAGAATGAAGCGCTAGCAGCACCGTATGTTACAGTACGCAGCACGAAATGTTTAAATTGTTCAAGCGAAGAATCACGCCATAGAATACGTTGGTAATGACAATCGTTATCAGAAACTAGAATTTGCCGATACATCTTCTCGATGTCAGCGATTAGAACATAATTGTGTGTATGAAATCGTAAAAGAATGGAGAAAAGATCTTGCTGGACATTTGGGCCCACTAACAAAATATCATTGAGAGATAGACCATTGGTAGTTTTAGCAGAACCATCAAAAACGACGCGAAGCTTCGTCGTGGAACTAGAATATTTAAAAACGGCATGATGAGGTAAATAGTAGGTATTTGAAACCTTGGAATCAACAGAACAATCTTCAACCAGCGTCATGTGGCCAAGATCCTTATATTCCTGTATGAAATTTGAATATTCACATGCAAGATCAGCATCACGCTTGAACCTCCATTCTAAACTTAAAAATCTCGCTTCAGCGGTAGCATAGGAATCACCCAGCTGGGCATTATCAGAAACAAATGGCAGTGAAACAACAAATCTGCCCTCATTATTACGATTAGTAGATTTAACAAAATGTGCTTCGCAAACTGAGTCATTAACAATGGGTGCATTATCAAGAACGGTTTCAGTCTCCCAAAACTTCTCAAGAGACGCTAGAATTTGATCATCGTCGTTTCTTGCCAAAAACGAAACAGCAGGACCCTTTAAATGACAATGCTTAGGCAAATTGCCTGCTAGAATATAGCCTAACTTAGTTTCTTGTATGACAGGAAAGTTAGGACCACGAACATATTTGTTTGCTTGAATCAAATCTAAATAAATATGCGCTCCCAACAATATGTCTATGTCAGCTGATACAATAGAATTTGGGTGAACAAGGAAAATATTATCTGGGATATTAAAATGTTTTACGTCAAAAGATTGTGCTGGAAGTTTATGGGTTAAAGTAGATAACACTGCACATTGAGCATTAAAAGTAAAATTTTTATAACGGGAAACAATACAAACTGATACCACATTATTAGCGCAACATGTTGCATTATTAATACCTGAGATTGGTATATTAGATTTGGTTAAATTAAGTTGCAATTTTTTTTGCAAATGATGCAGTACAAAAATTAACTTGCGATCCTGCATCTAGTAGGATTCGCGCAAGTTGTTTGTTACCAGCGCGGTCGATAACAAATGCGACAGCTGTAGATAAAATAACATTGTTCACTGATTGCAATTTAAATGAGCAGTAATTACTACTGCTGGCAGGACTGTAATTTAGTTCCTTATTTATATGAAGTAGTGTATGGTGCTGTCTGGAACAGACCTTACACGAATGCTTGACTTTACAATTAGGAGAAAAATGATCTGGTCTCAGACAATTAGTGCAGCATTTGTGCTTTAGTATAAATTGCCTTCGTTCCGATATGCTCAAATTGCAAAATTTCTCACACATAAATTGGGTGACTTGCCTTGCAGTATAGGCACGAATAATTATTTGAAGTAGAATGATAGCTTTTAAATACAGTGCTGGCAGCAGAGTTTCGTAACTTAGATTTTTCAGACTTATGGTTAAATTTTAGAATCGGTTTGTTAAGCTGCTGTCCAGCTTCCAGCGGTAGTATGTTTTCTAATAGTTGCCTACGGGCATTTAGAAATTGTACAAAATTCTGGAAATTGGGAAGATTTTCAGAATCTATAGATTCTTTCCATAGTTTAAAGGTGGAATGATCAAGTTTTGTTGACAATAGCTGTATGACAATAAGTTCAAATGAATCTACTGACAATTGCATGGCTGCCAGAGAATTGACAGAAGACGTTATGGCATTTGTAAATTCTGCTAAACTCTGTACAGACTCCTTAGTTGTAGATTTTACTTCTAATAAATTTTGAATATAGTATTTGGCTAATATAAATTTATTGTCATATCTAGCGGACAGCAAACTTAACGCTATTGAATAATTTTCGTGACAAATAGGCAAAGCCTTGATTAAATCTAGTGGTTCATTTTTAAGAGATGAATATAAGTAGTGTAATTTTTGTACTGAGGTTAAGTCTGATCTAGCATCTACCAAGTCTAAAAATATCGAGTAGAAGTGCTGCCATTCGAGAATGTTACCTGTGAAGCAGGGCAGCTTGATAGGTTTTAATTGAATATTGCTACTTAATGTCTGAGATTCAGTCAGAATGTTAAAAGTGTCTAACAGTTGTAAAATCTTAGCCTCGGTTGAATACAAAAGCTCTTCAACCTCGACTCTGTCCTCTTGGGCAGTATCTATGTCTCTAGAAATTAGTTCGATCTCAGACTGGACCTCATCGTATTTTATTGACAAACTTTTTAAACTTTCAAGTCTTACACTTAAAAAATGCTTGGTATTGCTATTTTTGTAAAAGTTAACTATTGGAGAATTAATTCTCACTATGGCAGACTTTAAGCCGCCTCTCTTCTTAACTAACACTCTTACACTTTCTTCCGTCATTTTTTACGCACCTTTTATTGATGATATTGATGTCGTGTATTCGGTGAGGTGTCTTGCAGCGTTGAGGCCGTGCAGCAGATGGTAGTGACACGCACGGACTGGATGGATGAATACTCTCACAACTTGAAACCGCTCAAAACCTGGCGTGTAGGCGTTGACACGTGGATTTTTTATATACTATGGTGCTGTCCATGAAGTCCAATCTCAGCGATGAAAGAAGTGTTGAAATAAATACCGACACGGTCGGATCAGTGAACATACTGATTCGCCCGTGATGGCCAGAAATTGGATTAAAAAATAATTAAGTGAGAAGCCGCTTCGCGAGATATAAAGTTGTAAACGAAGGTTGAATGATAGATCCAGGCCCGGAGTGACCAAAAAATGTTAAGATTGTAGTTGATTAATAAAGATGTTAAAATAAAAATTTTGATATGTAGATGCCTAGCTAAGTATTTTAATAATGTTGTGGAGTTAAATTGGCTAGGAACATGAAAATAATGGTAGATAAGTGGACTGTATTTAAACACATTTATTGTACGTAAATTAGTACAATCGATTTAGATTTGATGAAGGTTAGCTAAGCCTTCAGGCATCATGACGTATAAGAAAAAATTATATTTAAGAAATGAACCGCAATTATGCAACACTAAGACAAAACATGAAATAATTTAGGCCAAAGGCCCTACATAATATGTCGCGACATGAAAATAATTAAGCCGATAGGCGAAACGCAACGAGCGTAGCTAAACGACTGTTGTGTTTGAAGGCTCAGAGCACTGTGTCCGTCATATCTGCCAGTAGCAGCAAAATTAAATTATGAATCAGATTAGCCAACCTTCCATCAATATAATTCCCACACTACAAATACCAACATTATTGTACAATTGTATTGATACTCTATATTCTATATAGATAAACTTTCTATTGGTAATAGGGTATGTTTTTATACTTCTTATCCTCACACCTATTCTGTTTCTTACAGTTTAACACAATTCACTTATTTTCTTAAAATTATAAGTTGTTTGTTTTAATATTACCACCACTTCGCTGTTTCTTGTTGCCACTTCTTACCTATCTCTCACTCTTGGATCGGGTTTTAAAACAGTTTTATAATCATTTTTCTATATTTTATGTTCTATTTTTTCTCTCCCTATGGGTTATTAATAATACATACATTCTATTAACAAATGTTTTCTCTTAATTACTATTGGTAGTGTACTTTTTGTTTACATTGTAAATAAACGAATTTATTTTACAAATAATAATCGGTTAATAAAAATTTGTTATTATTTTTGTTGTTATTTTTTGTCATTAATTAATTTTAATTAGTGTAATTGTTTTTAATTGGTTTATGTTCAATTAATAAAAAATACTGATTTAATAACTGTGTAAACTCTGATGAAGAGTTATTTATTTCTTCGCGTTAAATAGTGTTACGTTCTATTCTTTTAACTTACCAATTTTCACCATGTGACTTCTACTTACCTCATACTTACACGCCACCCTGACTTACCGAGCACAGAAGATTCCAAATTATCTATAGGTCGCCACCAATATCTTTAGAGGTTAGGTATGGAGACCTTAAAAACACTGTCACTTATTTACCAGGTTCGTTAGGCGAAATTTTTTATACGGGATAGGTGATGTTAACTTGGCGTAATAATTGACTTAACACATGGTTACGCTACTGATTCATTTTATTGATATTCATTTTTTAAACTTTAATTTTCTGTTTATATTCTTTCAACATTCATCAAAATTTTGATAATACTAGACGTTAAACATTCTAGCAAATGAAATTGATTACTTCAACTATTTTGTATACATTTTATATTGGTTGACAACTATCACCTTGCTTAAATGTTCTTTCTTTCAGAGTTTTTTGGTAGTCATTTTTACGGCTTCTTTTACTTTAAATTTAAATATACAAAGTATTGTTTATTCTAGGATTTCGTTGTCCATGACGTGTCCGTCACTTAACTAAATATCACTAGAAGCCTTCTAAAGGTGAAAGCCGGTTTAGGCTGTAAGGTAAAACTTTACGTTTTTACTTATAAAAAACTTAGTGTTCCGAGTCGTCAATACTATAGTGATATTTAGTATTGTTTATTGTCTCCTGGTTACAAAAAAAAAAAAATACATATTAAAAGAACAACTTAAACGCTACTAAATTCTTTCAAAGCAACCCAGCAATTTTCTCACGCTCAACATTCATTCATTATATTTAAAGTGCTTTATATTTAAATTTTTATAATTGGTTTCGGAATTTAATTCATTGAAAATGGAAATGTTTTATCTGGTCAACTACTTATATTATGTACTCATCCTTTTATAGCCACCTCCACGTGGTTACACCATCACGGTTAACTCCCGATTTCCCTAACACACTCTGAAAATAATTTTAAACTGTTAGTACTTGCAGATTACGTCTGATTGATCACTATGACATGATTTCCCGTTGTATTGAGTTAAATCACATGATTTTCTGGTCGGCCGACCTTAATTTACTCGAGTGATGTTATAATTGACCACGCGTGGCCTGGAGTTCTGTGTCGACTGAGCGGCAACTATGCACACAGCTCTTCACTTCATCTGGTTGCTCATACCAGAAACACACAGCCTTCAGGTTATAAATTTTCGCCGTCTTTCATAGTGTATGTAATTTGTCTATAGGCCACGTGGCTACTGTTGTCAAATGGAGACGATAGAGGAGGCTCTGGTGGGAGGAGCTTTTACTGGTTTCCATCATCTCAAAAGCACGTGGAAATAAAGTCTTACCGCTTAGCCATTTTTTTGTGGCGTGGGTCGAGGCTGCAAGCGTCGCCTCTGCGCACATGCTGGTGTTGCGCGTACTAGTTCGTGACAAAACTCTTGATTTAACAAAACAATCTGGCATTCTTCAAGTACACTCTGCCCAAAAGTTTATTCCAGCGTTCATTGTTTGAATAAAATCTTTTACATGGGACTTGCTGCGCTGATAGCAAACAAATTTTAAATAAATTTCATAACAAAATTAAAGATCCCCTTTTTGCCCTATTACAATACCCCCCCAATGAGAGGTTTTCTGCCGAAACAGAAAAACTCTCATTGCTAAACCCCAAGAGGATCGGTGAGGATATGGTGCCAATAACCCCCCTTTAATACTTAACACATCATGGGTAAACTACCCCCCCTAGCTCGGCGACTATGGCTGCACCTGAACGAGATCACTGGACTTCTCTGTTCGAGATCCCAACACCATAAAATCGGACAGATACTCACCATAGTACCCCTAACCTTCTATCATTCCGCCCAAAAATCAAAACACTGGCCTTATACCATACCAGATCCTCAACCGATATGTTCCCCCTTACATGCATACTGGGTTGCCTTTAGCAAGTACTGGGTGCGTACACATACTCATTATTATTGACTATAACATCTACATTCCATTTCTTGCTTTCAAATTTCAGAATAACTTCTGTTTTATTTTCAATGTCTTTTCTCAAATTTCATCTACTTGACGTTTTTTTCAAATCAAAACAAAGTAAACAACTGAAATTTAAATCATTTAACTTTTGTTCAAAAATTAATCTAAGTCCAATATCAAAATGTTATATTACCATTAATTACATCAAAACCCCAAAATCTTGTACACGAATCTACAATTCTTCTTCACTAACTACTCGCAATCATAAAAAACAAATAAACTGAACATCTTATTAAATCATAAATTCACTTATCCTAATACAGTAAAGCCCCGATTATCCGCAGGATTGGGTGGCAAGGGCACCGCGGATAGTGAAAATCGCGGATAACCCGAAAAAAAAATTAAAAATGAGGTGTAAACAGGAAAAAAAAATATTTCAGCATAAAAACTATTTTTTATTGTACAAAAAACATAATATGTAAAACTTTTAAAATATGTACAGTACAGCAGAAACCTTTGCTCTACGTCTAAATCACTAAAATAAAGAACAGTAAACAAAAAACAATACTGTACTGTTAACAAAAAGTGTTCAGTTACGCCTTTTAAAAAAAATCAGTCACTCGTTTTTGCTTCTTGCTTTGGAAACACCTTTTCTTTATTCTAGATTGGACTTTCCTTAACATTAGTTTTTCTGCCAGATGTGCGTCGTCGTCTTGTTCCTCTAAATATTGAAGCAATCCGTCTACGTGCTGCAGAGCAGTTTCATGTGTCATCCGCGCAGGCGCCTCGTCTTCTTCACTTTCACTTTATTCTTCTTCGTTCTCGTTCACTCCTATTGCTTTGTTCGTTATCTCTACGTCAGTCAGTTATTCAAACCCCGGCTTACTTGCGTCGCATTCCAGCCACTCTCCTATGTTCTCTTCGTCGACATTCTCACCTCCCGGAACGGATGTCACTAGGTCAACAAGTGTAGCGGTCAGCATGACTTCATTCTCTTCTTCACAAATGTTTTGGTTGACATTTGTTTCGATACTCGGAAAGAGTTTTCTCCATGATTTAACAAGGGTTGAGGGTTTGATGTAATCCCATGCAGACGCAATATCGTAAATGCTATCCAAAATTGTATAATTCTTCCAAAATTCTTTGAGATCGCAGCCTTCTTCGATTTTTGACAGTAACAACTTTGTTCTGTATGTTCTCTTCATGGTTGCAATGACTCCCTGGTCCATAGGTTGTATCAGCGCAGTAACATTTGGGGGCAAAAACTTTGCGAAGATTTGCCCGTCAGAAGATTTAAGCACACATGTAGCTGGGTGTGAAGGCGCGTTGTCAATTAACAAAACAGCCTTCTTTGGCAAATTTTTTGAGTCAAGATGTTTACGTACTTAAGGCACAAAAATGTTTTCAAACCATTCTTGAAAAATCTGCTGGTTCATCCAACCTTTTTTTTGGTTGAAATAATCAACTGGTAAATTTTCTGCTCTTGTCCCCTTAAAATACCTCGGTTTCTTAGATTTACCGATTACAAGAAGCCTAAGTTTATGACTACCCGCAGCGTTGCTGCATGGCAAGATTGTAATTCTTTCCTTGCTACTTTTGTGACCTGCCTCTTGATGTTCACTTTCAAATGCTAAAGTACGAGTGGGAAGACACTTCCAAAAAAGCCCTGATTCATCAGTGTTATAAATTTGTTCATATGACAGATCTTCAGACAACACAAACTCTTCAAAATCACGTTGAAAATCATCAGCTGCTTGTTAATCACCACTCAGCTTCTCTCCGTGTAGACCAATCTCTCTAATTCCATGATGTTTCTTAAAACGATGTAACCAACCGGACGACGCATCAAACTTTCCTTTCAGGCCTAACAAATCAAAAAAGATTTTTGCTTTAGCGGCAATGGTAGGACCAGACACGGGGGTGCCCTCACTTCGCACCTGAGCTAACCATTCCGCTAATGCCGAGTCAAGTTCATTATAGGTGGATTTCTTCATTGTTTTTCGTTTTTTCATCCCAGAAGCACTGTCCGACTCTGATGCAAAGGCTAACAGTTTGTCTTTTTGCTTTAAAACATCTCGCACTGTTGTTTCCCCGATCCTGTAATTCAAACACATCTGCTTCCTTGAAGCGCCATTTTCTATTTTAGAAATCATTTCAAGTTTTTGTGCAATCGTTAACACAACCTTCTTTCGTTTTTCAGCCATTATTAATTTCACGAACTAACGAACTGATCACGACTGATCACTAAGCACGCTTACTGACAACTGACACCACTGGCAGACCGAGACAATATGTACGTAGAGGGGGAAGGTTAGTGAACTTGACCAAAACAAAAGAGCAAGAGCCAAAACAAAATTCCGAGAAGGCCTATAGGATTACGATGCACAATAAACCTGACAGAAATTTTCGACCTTCGCACTGTAGGGCCTATTGTATTTTCCCTGTTGTTGGCTTGGATTAAAATTAGTTTTTTTGAGGTTCGTAATTAAAAAAATTTTTCGCGGCACGGCACTCACGGATAATCGGGGCTTTACTGTATTTGTTTATAACACATATAATATGAATAACATAAATCAGTTAACACATTAACAATACATACATTCCACAAAATATTCTGAACATCAAAACACCATCTATACGGCAGACACAATGAAAAATTAAATTTTTTTTTTTTTGATTCCCAAAAGAATCATTTTGTCAACAAAATTCATTCTTTAATCATTTCAGTATGAATACACAAATAAAATCTACGAATCAATTGTAAAAAACACTATATGTCAAACATCAGTCATCAGCTGATCTCTCTGGGTCAAGTGAATGACCTTGCCCTAGATACATCTCAAAAATTATACAAGGTAAAGTACGTCACATGTTTATAATTTTTACATTCAAACATAGTACAACATAATAAAACATAGAACACTCATAATTAACATTGTTGTTATTACCTTACAATAAACACTTCACATTTAATTTTGATCAAAATTTACACACCTTACAGCTTTATTTTATTTTCAAATTCTATTAAATTCTTACTTATTTCATTTATTATTACTTTTTTACTATGACTTTCTTTTATTTTACATTTTTTATAAATTCTTATAAAATTCTTAGATATTCATCCTAATTCGATTTACAATTGGGTGATTAACTATAACCTCAACCCCCTTCTGCCTCTAACACTTACTAAAAGATTTACATAGTATGACACCACTCCCTCAAAATATTTACCAATAATTCTCTAACTCCATTCACATCATTCTCCCCTTATAACAAAATACTCTCTACCCTCTTTGTACTTAGGACGTGTGTTCCCTCCCTATGCTCATCCCCTTATTGGTTCCCGGTTCCCCCTAGGTAACCCCGCCAACGCACATACGGTTCCCCTCCCGCCACAACGCTTTTTGTTGAGGACTCCTTATCACACCACCCCTTCTACAAAATTCCCCATCAGCTAATTACTCTCCAATTACATCCCTCTCATAGCTCTACATATACTCCCTATCGCTACTATGTCACTATTAATACTCGGTTTTCTATACTACTTTTATTCCCAAAAATCTTATTCTGTTTAACACCCATCTAGAATTAACCTTAACTCTGACTGATTCAAATGTCCTATTAAAACAGTTATCACCCAACTTCTGACCTTTACAACATTTCACATCTATATGTTCATTGAAAATCACACTAGAAATTTCATAACTCCCTCCAATTAATTTAATCATTTAATTTGACCTTTGAACACATTTAAAATTGATTATTCACACATTTAATTATATTGATAAAAATCTGCAAATCACTTATAAAGGACATACTGCATATATAACTCCAGCAGTCAGCTGATGTCTCACTGTCATGTGAATGACCTTTCTCTAGATACATTTCAAAATTACACAAAGTACACATGTTTATAATCCTTACCCCTAACATACTGCATACAATTAACACAAATACACAAAATTATATAGCTATCATCATAAAATGTTATCTGAAATCATTACCATTGTATCTAGTACTTAAAATTATTTGCTCTCATAAGGGAAATACATCACTAATCATCGAGTCATAGTTATAGCAACTGTTACTGAACAGGAACTGGGTCGTCAACCACCAACTCTCTCTATAGAGGAAGTGAAATTGATCGCCCGCTGTTTACAGATGTCGTCACCCTCTCACTGATTTTTTTTTCAGTTACCCTCCTACATCAATTTTCTTAAATTCCCCCCTTTACCCAGTTACAATTAGGTAACCACCCGCCGGATAAACCAGATCGAGCGTTTGCCTTATACACAGATGCGTTATCTGTGCCCCTGGCTTGTAACGGCCAGCTCCCTTTCCAAACACACTATTGTTTCCTGCTGGTGGACTGTGGCGCCCATTTGCATCCCCAAGAACTGAAGTTTACATATATACAGTGAAACCTCCCTTGTCCGGACACTTACCGTGAAATAAATTTTGTCCGCATAAGGGGAGTGTCCGGCTATGGGGAGTGACAAAGTTTTCAAAATTGTTTAACATAATTAAGGAAATGTTAAATGAAGTATGAAAATGCACTTTTACTTTTACTGTACTAATAATTAATTTATTTCTCAATTTAACATTTTTATTTAACAGATCCTTAAAGCAAAATATGAAAAAATAACAGTATGTGGTTTATAATGTACTGTACTACTGTATAATAAAAAAATACTAAAATACAGTATTATTAAGTTTATAAAAAATCATACAACTGCAGTCTTTTACAAAAAATTATTGCTGTTTGAAAAAGTCTGTCAAACTAGTTTGTTTAGAGAATTTTAATTTTTCAATTTGTTCTTCAGTGTGCATAATTAAATCGCAGATCATATTTAAACCGTTAGAATCATTCTTAAATTTGTAAAACATTTTAAGATCGTTTAGTCCTTGTAGCGTGTTTTGGTAGGTGTTAAAAGGATTATGTGTATCTTCGTTAGTTTCAATTTCTTCCTCTTGTTCGCTATCATCATCAACATTTGTTGCAGTATTGATCAGGTTGGAAATCTAAGGGCATATGAAAGAAACAAGTAAACCTACTGTAAGGATAATCATTACACCGTAAACAAGCAAAATTTACAGTACGGTACTGCCTACATTGAACACGAATACAGTAACATGATAACATAACGGCATCTCACCTGAGTGCTTGTGTCCTCGATAGCTAAGCTGGAGTCGATTTCAGGATATTCTTGCAAATTGCATGAATTAAATTGGCTTTCAAATTGTGTGAAGTCTTCATGAACCTGTACTGCTTCCGTTGGTTCACAGTGGATAGGATCTTTGCAAAAAGACGCTTTTCTGAAGCAGTTAACAACGGTACTTTCTGTGACGGCCTTCCATGCTTTATCAATCCATCCTACGGCCTGAAGAACATCTATTTTTTTCACCAAATCTTGCTGTGTTGTGGTTTCACTTATGTTGGATATCAAATGCATTAAAACTAGCTTACGGTATTTGTGCTTAAAATTTTTTATGATCCCTTGATCTAGTGGTTGTGATGTTGCGGTAACATTAGGTGGGAAAAAGACGAGTTCAATGTTTTGCAGCGTTAATCGTTGGTGACAAGCAGCATTATCGATGAGGAGCACTATTTTGCGATTTTTACGTTGCATTAATCTATCAAGTTTTTCTAGCCACGAATTCATGATGTCGCGTGTCATCCACGATTTATTATTGCTCGCCCGCTCTACAGGAAACTTATCAATATCAAGTCCTTTAAAACACTGAAGTCTAGCTGCCTTACCAATAACTAAAGTCATCAATTTTTCTCCGGTCATACTGGCACACAATAAAATCGTTAAGCGTTCTTTAGCGACTTTTCCCCCACTACACGTTTCATTTTTTAGACATAATGTTTTATCCGGTAAGGCTCGAAAAAGCAGACCTGTTTCGTCTGCATTAAAAACATTTTCCGGCAAATAGGCAGACAGTAGATTTGGCAAATGTTGTATCCACTCGTTTACAACATTAACATTCACTGCACCTGCTTCACCCCAGATTGCCTTAAAAGAAATAGAATGCCTGTTTCAAAATTTTTCTAACCAGCCATTAGAAACTTTGAAATCAATTTCCCCTAATTCCTTAGAGACTTCAAGACCTTTTCTTGAAGCATTGGTCCAGAAACGGGGATTTTTTGGGCTCTTACCCGCTGAAACCATTCAAAAACTACTTTATCAATTGTTGTACCCAGACCAGGTCCAACAAATTTTCGCCGAACATTATAATTTCCGTTCTGAAAATTATTTAAAATATTACCTTTGTTTTTAATAATTTCAGCCACACAAGTTTTACCAATTTTTAAATGTTTCGCAATTTGACGAACACCACAATTTTCTCGCGTCGCGTACTTGATAAATTTTATTTTTTCACTGCGGCTTTAAACTTTTCGAGGCGCCATTTATAAAAAAAATTGTGAAAAAGTTACGTAATTACGTAATTTCAAATCTTCACTTTAAACTGTAAACACTGAAGTACTGTACTGTACTGACAAATATAAAATCACTAGTTAAAATAACTGCATTGTTATTTAAAAGTAAGCTCGTAATGCGTACTATCGCAATACGCACACAGAAGCACTTGTTCGAGTGAGTGACCAAAGGCAACGACCGACCAAAGTCAACTAAACTACGAAAATAGAATACAGTACCCGCTATTTACAGTTATGCACATTCAATCAAAACAGGCCTAGTTCTGGAAATACCTCCCCCCCTATGCTGTTTAGCAACTTTCATAACAAAGAATGGTTCATTCCTGGAATTTGCAAAATTAAGCGTACAACAGTTACTGCGTATTATTTACAGCCTACTGCAGTCTAAACATAAGTCACGTTCGTTGCAAACAATAAACACAAGTTATTTTCGATCAATACCCATCCATTATTCCAAGAAAATAAATAAAATTATGCTGTATAGGCGTATTTCTTACATTATTGAATTGTAACTTAAAGTATTAAAATAAAATCCAGTCCAACGTGTTAGCATTTTGTCCGCAAAAGGGAGGTTAATGACACATAATACCATAACTCTTAGTGTCCATGTCCGGCCAAGAGAGTGTCCGTCTATAGGAGGGGGGAAATACATAGTAAAATATAGAAAATTCCTTGGTTCCTTAAAAAGTGTCTGTATAAGAGAGTTGTCCGCTTATCGGAGGTGTCCGGAAGTAGAGGTTTCACTGTATATGGTATAAACACTGCCTATACCGTTCTTGGTTCAGCATTATATAAAAAATTCGGCATTACTGATGTCCGAGGACACCTGTAATCCTACTAAATATGATTCACACACCCTTAAAACGTCACTATCACCACCTTCGATGATAGCCGCTGTTCCATAGTTATGTAGTTTCCCCTGAGTTACCCCCCGTTAATTTCTATGTTCACCAATTTAGAATATATTTACATTATAAATCCATGGTCAGGGTTCAGTGAAGCCGTGACCGCCCGAAAATTGGGTAAACTACCAAAGACATATAAGGTTCATACTGACACCGTTACTATAATTCTCGGATGGTAAACTCTTATATGTTTGGTTATTTTATTAATTAAATTTTCATGTTTAACATCTCTTAGACTCATCTACACTTTTAACTTTTAAACATCAAACATTTCACTTTCTTTAACTCGTACTACAAACTTCATAATTCTGTATGGTCAATTGTTTACTTAAAATAAAATATGGCTACTGACATAGATTTAAAATTTGTAAACATTCCGAAATACATTGATAAGTATTTACATTAGAGGCTAATTCTTATCCTTAGCTTGATAACTCAGTAATCGCCCAAAAAGACGGGGGTTTCGTTGAGGCGGGAGCATGCACGGGCAGACACACTACGTGAATTCACGTTCTCCTTCTACTAACTTAACACAAAATCTACTCCTTTTACTATCCCATTTATCCTAACCCGCCGTCTGCTCGTCCACGCCCTCTCCACAACAAAACCCATCTTTTTTATTACTCTGAACCTACTGTCATTGGCTAATTTTGCATTTTGCAAATGGTACTATTAAAATTTATTTGAATACATTGCCTTATTAAATTTACCTCCATTAAAATTATTTACATGCACTCTTATGCAATGCTGGTACGTGGTAGTGTGCACCTTATCTATGCACCTTGAGTTTAAAATATTTTGTATCACGTACCTTAGGGGTCCCCCTCCCCGTTCAATAGTATAGTGAAATTTCTACTTCATACCAATTTTGGTGGAGCCGGACCATCGTCGTTTCACCACCCGAAGGAAGTTCTGCCAACCATGGTCCGCCTCCAAAGTGCCAGAACCCACGGCCAGGACTGCTAAGGTCGTGAGCACCAAAAATGGGGGAGGATCCCTTCTGAAAACATAAAATAACATATTAAAATTCAATTCTTTACCTTGGCCAACATAATTTCAAATTTGTAGCATTCTGCGTACCCACTATCTCCTGCGTTGTTTGATTTCGAAGTACATAAGCGTTATTCATTTTTATTTCCACTATTTCATAGGGTCCTTCATATAACAGGAAAAACTTTTTTATTTCTTTCTCTTGAGCACTAGATAAATCATGTCTCCTTACCAATACTAATTGTCCTACTTCGTATTTGGTCCACTTACCCTTTTCGTCGTGTCTCCGCTTTCTCCGCTCCCCTTTAGTGAGTAGACTCTTGTTTGCGAGTTGGATTTTTACATTTTTGTCAATAGTCTGTTCTTCCGGTGGATATTCAAAAAGTTGTTCTAATATTCGAGGTGGCCTGGTTCCTTTTATTAGTTCATATGGTGTAAACCCGGTCGAATCGTGGGTAGTACTATTTAACCACTCTTCCACTTTCTTTACATACAAAGGCCATTCCGTGTGTTTAGCGTGACAATACGCCCGGAATATCCTACCGATTTCTCGCATCACCCGCTTTTCCTTATTTGACTGTGGATGGTATACTGCTGTATGCTTGGGTATGATGCCTTCCCAGCCAAGAGTCTGTCTCCACTTTCCACTGATGAATTGGGGTCCATGATCGGATAAAATTGCTTTCGGCTTACCTACGTTTATCATGTAATCCTTGGTGATCTTTTCACTCAGCACCCGGCTCGTAGCTCTCTTCATGCTGTACAACCTAACAAACTTAGAAAAAGTGTCCAAAACAACAAAAACACACTACTCCACCTCTACCTTTGGGCAATGGCCCGTACAAATCTACAGCAACTAAATCAAACGGTCTTTCAACCTTTATAAAATTCATCTCCCCTTCAACCCTATAATTCACTACTTTTGACTTTTGACACAAATCGCATACTCTTAACACTCTTCTAACTCGCCTCTCCATATTCTTAAAAACACAAGATTCTTTTAACACATTCGTACACTTTTTCGCCCCAAAATGCCCATATCTTACGTGACAATCCCAAATAATTTTATCTATTAGCTCTTCAGGTACCATCAACCTCCAATCACGTTCACCCCCCTCTACTTTCTTGAACAGAATTCCCTGATATATTTGGAAATGTGTATTATATTCAGACCCATTTATATCTGCTTCTAAACTAGCGATTATTTTACCCAATTTATTTTCTGATCTTTGTATGTTTTTTATCTCCCTTAATTCCTCACCAAAAATTCTATCTTCCCTTGTTAATCGAAAAATCTCTATTTCCTTGAGATCCCTCCCTGTTTTGTTGTCTATTACATCTACCCTGGAAAGAGTGTCTGGTACTTTATTATCGGTCCCCGTAATGTACTCCCATGAAAAGTGATATTCTTGTAAAGCTAACACCCACCTGGTTAATCTGCTATGAGTCAATTTGCAAGTGTTTAAAAATGATAACGCCTTGTGATCTGTCCTAATGACTGTCTGGTTCCCTAAAACGTATGTACAGAATTTTTTCACTGCAAAAACGATACTCAGCAAGTCCTTTTCCGTGGTCGTATAGTTCCTCTCCGCTGCTAACAAAGTCCAACTGGCAAAAGCTATTGTCCGGTGTTCGTTACCCTCACCCTCCTGGTATAGTTCTGCGCCGAGGGCTATGTTGCTGGCATCCTCTGTAAATAAAATTTTTTCTGAAAATTGGGATGATTCATCATTATCATATCTATAAACTTCTCTTTAATTTCGTTAAAAGTAGCCCTTTCCGTCTCGCCCCATCTCCATTGTTTATTCTTTTGTAATACCGCACTTAATTTAGAGGTTGCCTGCGCATAATTTTTCTGAAACTTCCGATAAAAGTTACATAAGCCCAAAAAACTTTGTAGCTGCTTAATATTTTTTGGTTCCAGAAAACGCATGATAGCTTCTACCTTATCCGGGTTGACTAGAATTCCCTCTGGAGTAATAATAAAACCTAAAAAATATATTTCAGTTTGTAGAAACTTCGACTTCTCCCAGTTAACTGTTAAACCCCCATTTTGCAATTTATTTAATATGTATTCAATATGTTCTAAATGTTCAGAGAATGTTCTTGACGCTATTAATATGTCATCAACTTATACAGTCAAAAATTCTAAGTCCTTAGGTTGTAATATCATATCTAAACATTTTATAAAGCTTGCTACACTAGTGTTTAATCCAAATGGTAAACGCTTGAACTGATAATTCTTACCATTGAAGAGAAATGCCGTATATTTCCGGGGAGAAATGCTTACCGAAATAAAGTCATTGACTCCGCTAAATTCTGAAAAATTTCATTTATGGGTTCCGGTGATTCCCAGTCAGGTATTATAATTTGGTTAATTTTCCTAGCATCTAAACACACCTTACCTTTCCATCCTTCTTGATGACCACTACTAATGGATTCGAGTAAGGCGATATCGATCTCTCAATAATGTCTCCTTCATCATCCTGTCCAACTCCTCTTGTACTGCTCTCCTCTTCGAAAACGGCACTGGATAACTCCTCTGCATATAGGGTGAGTGTTCTCGAAACTTTTAACTCGCATACATAGCCCCTGGCTTTCCCCGGCAACTCCGCAAACACATCTCTAAAACGCTCCACAACTGCCCACACTCCTGTCGTTGGCGACTCCCTACAACTCCACCCTCATTAAAAAAATTATCCGCCCTATCTTCCCATATTCTCTCATCACTCACATACATCTCTCTCTCCTCATTCTCCACACTTTCGCTCTCTCGACATATATTCACTCTTGTTTCTATATTTCCATCGCCTACTTGTTTATGTATTAATTTTATTCCCGTCACTCTAACCTCATTATCACCCTCTTAAAATTAACCCTGACTGGTTCACTCCCCTTATTAAATTCTACTATTTTCTTATTAAAATCTATTACTGCTTTATTTCTCTCCAAAACATCATTTCCGAAAATTATATCTAAATTCAGTCCCTTAACCACTAAAAGGTATTTTCGAATTCTGTTTCACTAATGCATATATTTAATTGTACTTGTCTAGTAACCCTTTTACTCCGTACTCCGTTTACCCCCACTACTGTTACACCCACCACTGGTAATGATGGAATATGTTTATTTACCCTTTGTAATTCTCCCAGTACGTTTTCTGAAATTACTGATTTTCACTTCCTGTATCTATTAATGTTTTAAAGTTCTTACCTTCTATGTTGACGATTACCTCTGTCAACCCCGCTTTTGTTTCCATAATTTCTGCTTCGTCTTCCTCCAGCAACTCCTTCGCCATGTCTTTGATAATGATATTACTCTGGTATTTGCACTCTTCTTGGACCCCAGGATTCTTCGTCGACAATGGCTGGGCCCGGTTCCCCATTGTCTCTTCTAGTTTCCCATGGATGTACCTGCCACGGCTTGGTTGTATCCTCCTCTGCTTCTGTTGCTATTTTCATTTCCTCTCGGCGCTCCTCGGTTGCCCTCTGCTCCTCTCTGCGGCTGATTGTGCTGGTTGTATGTTCTCTCACTTCGCTGACAGTCTCTTGCCTTATTACACCTAAACATGTCGTTCTAACAGCATAATTTTCAACATGGCATTCCGAACATCTCCAACCCTCGCCTCTGTTACCACTATTTCCCCCACGCGCCCCTCTGTGAAAGTTTGGCATTCCCCTGGATTGATTATAATTCCCGTTAATGTGTGGTCCTGGTGGGTTCGGACGCCTATTCATATCCCATTCTTTTATGTTATGAAATATATCTAATATCTTCTCAAGTTCCGTAATTTCTGTAATCTCGCGTGTCATCAGTGTAATCTGTATCTCTCGCGGCAAATGCTTACTTATATGTCGGACAAATGATCGGAACGGTAGTGGTGGCTCTAAATATGTCGCCTCATTATAATTGCATTACATACATAGTCACGTTATTCCCGTGGGTCCCAAAATTACCGGATCCCATGATTTTACTCCGTAATACTTCTTGCTCTTCTTCCGACCAATATTTACCTCTAAAAGCCCTCTCAAAACTCTGATAATCTACCCAATCTATTTTGTGTACCTCCGCCCATACCGTGGAATTCTCTTTAAAACACTTTATTATCTTTAATAACTGCACCTCCCAACTACTACGACAAAACTGATTAAATTCTTTCACTCTATTTAAAAATTGCATTGGGTGTACCCCCCTATTTTCACAATTGAACAATTCTAAATCAATATCAATATTCATATCTCTGGTAATCACTACTTGTTCAGTAACATTATTAAGTTTTTTACTTATTTCTACATTTAACTCATCTTTGACATTAACTATGCTTTGTTCAATTTACACAAATTTATCCTTATTTAATCATTCAAATTGTATGCTACGTTTATCCATAACATTTACCATCTTGTATAGCTTGTACCTCTAATTTGCAATTACTTTCGATTTCATTTATTTTAAGATCAGTATTGGTTTCATATGTCTTAATTTTATCTCTCACTTCTTTTATCTTATCAACTACACAATTAAATTTATACTCACTGTCAGTGTTACATTCATTTATTTTGGTTTCAATATTCTCTTTGATTTCATGAATTTGTTCATTAACTTGTATTTTGACTGCATCTGACACTTGTTTGTTTACATTGATAACATGACTATTTATTTGTTCGTTTACAGACTCTATCACTTGTTTTTTAATAGTATAAAAACATTCATTTATTTCGTTTACGATCTCACTCTTTATACCACTGACTCTGGTATTTATTTCATTAAACTTAGTATCAAACTTATTATTCTGTTCATTCAATTTACTGTCGTTAATATCAAAACGTTCGTTAATCTCACCCCTTAATTCACTAAATTTTTTATCATTACTGTTAAAGCGATTATTTAATGCATCCAATTTCTTATTATTATCACTAGACATTTGTTTAATCTCCCCCATTATCTCACGCAACCAATCCTCAGTTTTATTACTTTCCCTAGCCGAGACGGGAGTTGAATGAACTCTCGCCTCATCCATAACAGCTGATTCTCTCCCAGCTTTCTTGATTTACAATATGAGTTTCTGACTGAATTTCTGATTCACTTATAACAGTTGAGTCAGACAAACTGACTTCGTTTTCTGTATTTTCCATTTTTATAAATTTAATTATTATTTAATCAAATAATTAATTACTTATTTACTATCTAAACAAAATCTCAACTTCTACTCACAGTATTTTACGTCTTAACCTCTAATCACAAATCTCGTAATTTTTTCTATTACAAAAACCGCCTACTATCACCACCTATTTCGTACTTTAAATCACCCCTAAACCCATATGAATACATTCATTTGAGTTATACTGGCAGGGATCGCCATTTGTTACGTTCTGTTCTTTTAACTTACCAATTTTCACCACGTGACTTCTACTTACCTCATACTTATACGCCACCCTGACTTACCGAGCACAGAAGATTCCAAATTATCTATAGGTCGCCACCAATATCTTTAGAGGTTAGATATGGAGACCTTAAAACACTGTCACTTATTTACCAGGTTCGTTAGGCGAACTTTTCATACGGGATAGGTGATGTTAACTTGGCGTAATAATTGACTTAACACATGGTTACACTACTGATCCATTTTATTGATATTCATTTTTTAAACTTTAATTTTCTGTTTGTAATTCTTTCAACATTCATCAAAATTTTGATAATACTAGACGTTAAACATTCTAGCAAATAAAATTGATTACTTCAACTACTTTGTATACATTTTATATTGGTTGACAACTATCACCTTGCTTAAATGTTCTTTCTTTCAAAGTTTTTTGGTAGTCATTTTTACGGCTTCTTTTACTTTAAATTTAAATATACAAAGTATTGTTTATTGTCTCCTGGTTACAAAAAAAAAAAAAAATACATATTAAAAGAACAACTTAAACGCTACTAAATTCTTTCAAAGCAACCCAGCAATTTTCTCACGCTCAACATTCATTCATTATATTTAAAGCGCTTTATATTTACATTTTTATAATTGGTTTCGGAATTTAATTAATTGAAAATGGAAATGTTTTATCTGGTCAACTACTTATATTATGTACTCATCCTTTTATAGCCGCCTCCACGTGGTTACACCATCACGGTTAACTCCCGATTTCCCTAACACACTCCGAAAATAATTTTAAACTGTTAGTACTTGCAGATTACGTCTGATTGATCACTATGACATGATTTCCCGTTGTATTGAGTTAAATCACATGATTTTCTGGTCGGCCGACCTTAATTTACTCGAGTGATGTTATAATTGACCACGCGTGGCCTGGAGTTCTGTGTCGACTGAGCGGCAACTATGCACACAGCTCTTCACTCATACCAGAAACACACAGCCTTCAGGTTATAAATTTTCGCCGTCTTTCATAGTGTATGTAATTTGTCTATAGGCCACGTGGCTACTGTTGTCAAATGGAGACGATAGAGGAGGCTCTGGTGGGAGGAGCTTTTACTGGTTTCCATCATCTCAAAAGCACGTGGAAATAAAGTCTTACCGCTTAGCCATTTTTTTGTGGCGTGGGTCGAGGCTGCAAGCGTCGCCTCTGCGCACATGCTGGTGTTGCGCGTACTAGTTCGTGACAAAACTCTTGATTTAACAAAACAATCTGGCATTCTTCAAGTACACTCTGCCCAAAAGTTTATTCCAGCGTTCATTGTTTGAATAAAATCTTTTACATGGGACTTGCTGCGCTGATAGCAAACAAATTTTAAATAAATTTCATAAAAAAATTAAAGATCCCCTTTTTGCTCTATTACAATACCCCCCCCCCAATGAGAGGTTTTCTGCCGAAACAGAAAGCTCTCATTGCTAAACCCCAAGAGGATCGGTGAGGATATGGTGCCAATAACCCCCCTTTAATACTTAACACATCATGGGTAAACTACCCCCCCTAGCTCGGCGACTATGGCTGCACCTGAACGAGATCACTGGACTTCTCTGTTCGAGATCCCAACACCATAAAATCGGACAGATACACACCATAGTACCCCTAACCTTCTATCATTCCGCCCAAAAATCAAAACACTGGCCTTATACCATACCAGATCCTCAACCGATATGTTCCCCCTTACATGCATACTGGGTTGCCTTTAGCAAGTACTGGGTGCGTACACATACTCATTATTATTGACTATAACATCTACATTCCATTTCTTGCTTTCAAATTTCAGAATAACTTCTGTTTTATTTTCAGTGTCTTTTCTCAAATTTCATCTACTTGACGTTGTTTTTTTCAAATCAAAACAAAGTAAACAACTGAAATTTAAATCATTTAACTTTTGTTCAAAAATTAATCTAAGTCCAATATCAAAATGTTATATTACCATTAATTACATCAAAACCCCAAAATCTTGTACACGAATCTACAATTCTTCTTCACTAACTACTCGCAATCATAAAAAACAAATAAACTGAACATCTTATTAAATCATAAATTCACTTATCCTAATACAGTAAAGCCCCGATTATCCGCAGGATTGGGTGGCAAGGGCACCGCGGATAGTGAAAATCGCGGATAACCCGAAAAAAAACTAAAAATGAGGTGTAAACAGGAAAAAAAATATTTCAGCATAAAAACTATTTTTTATTGTACAAAAAACATAATATGTAAAACTTTTAAAATATGTACAGTACAGCAGAAACCTTTGCTCTACGTCTAAATCACTAAAATAAAGAACAGTAAACAAAAAACAATACTGTACTGTTAACAAAAAGTGTTCAGTTACGCCTTTTAAAAAAAATCAGTCACTCGTTTTTGCTTCTTGCTTTGGAAACACCTTTTCTTTATTCTAGATTGTACTTTCCTTAACATGAGTTTTTCTGCCAGATGTGCGTCGTCGTCTTGTTCCTCTAAATATTGAAGCAATCCGTCTACGTGCTGCAGAGCAGTTTCATGTGTCATCCGCGCAGGCGCCTCGTCTTCTTCACTTTCACTTTATTCTTCTTCGTTCTCGTTCACTCCCATTGCTTTGTTCGTTATCTCTACGTCAGTCAGTTATTCAAACCCCGGCTCACTTGCGTCGCATTCCAGCCACTCTCCTATGTTCTCTTCGTCGACATTCTCACCTCCCGGAACGGATGTCACTAGGTCAACAAGTGTAGCGGTCAGCATGACTTCATTCTCTTCTTCACAAATGTTTTGGTTGACATTTGTTTCGATACTCGGAAAGAGTTTTCTCCATGATTTAACAAGGGTTGAGGGTTTGATGTAATCCCATGCAGACGCAATATCGTAAATGCTATCCAAAATTGTATAATTCTTCCAAAATTCTTTGAGATCGCAGTCTTCTTCGATTTTTGACAGTAACAACTTTGTTCTGTATGTTCTCTTCATGGTTGCAATGACTCCCTGGTCCATAGGTTGTATCAGCGCAGTAACATTTGGGGGCAAAAACTTTGCGAAGATTTGCCCGTCAGAAGATTTAAGCACACATGTAGCTGGGTGTGAAGGCGCGTTGTCAATTAACAAAGCAGCCTTCTTTGGCAAATTTTTTGAGTCAAGATGTTTACGTACTTAAGGCACAAAAATGTTTTCAAACCATTCTTGAAAAATCTGCTGGTTCATCCAACCTTTTTTTTGGTTGAAATAATCAACTGGTAAATTTTCTGCTCTTGTCCCCTTAAAATACCTCGGTTTCTTAGATTTACCGATTACAAGAAGCCTAAGTTTATGACTACCCGCAGCGTTGCTGCATGGCAAGATTGTAATTCTTTCCTTGCTACTTTTGTGACCTGCCTCTTGATGTTCACTTTCAAATGCTAAAGTACGAGTGGGAAGACACTTCCAAAAAAGCCCTGATTCATCAGTGTTATAAATTTGTTCATATGACAGATCTTCAGACAACACAAACTCTTCAAAATCACGTTGAAAATCATCAGCTGCTTGTTAATCACCACTCAGCTTCTCTCCGTGTAGACCAATCTCTCTAATTCCATGACGTTTCTTAAAACGATGTAACCAACCGGACGACGCATCAAACTTTCCTTTCAGGCCTAACAAATCAAAAAAGATTTTTGCTTTAGCGGCAATGGTAGGACCAGACACGGGGGTGCCCTCACTTCGCACCTGAGCTAACCATTCCGCTAATGCCGAGTCAAGTTCATTATAGGTGGATTTTTTCATTGTTTTTCGTTTTTTCATCCCAGAAGCACTGTCCAACTCTGATGCAAAGGCTAACAGTTTGTCTTTTTGCTTTAAAACGTCTCGCACTGTTGTTTCCCCGATCCCGTAATTCAAACACATCTGCTTCCTTGAAGCGCCATTTTCTATTTTAGAAATCATTTCAAGTTTTTGTGCAATCGTTAACACAACCTTCTTTCGTTTTTCAGCCATTATTAATTTCACGAACTAACGAACTGATCACGACTGATCACTAAGCACGCTTACTGACAACTGACACCACTGGCAGACCGAGACAATATGTACGTAGAGGGGGAAGGTTAGTGAACTTGACCAAAACAAAAGAGCAAGAGCCAAAACAAAATTCCGAGAAGGCCTATAGGATTATGATGCACAATAAACCTGTCAGAAATTTTCGACCTTCGCACTGTAGGGCCTATTGTATTTTCCCTGTTGTTGGCTTGGATTAAAATTAGTTTTTTTGAGGTTCGTAATTAAAAAAATTTTTCGCGGCACGGCACTCACGGATAATCGGGGCTTTACTGTATTTGTTTATAACACATATAATATGAATAACATAAATCAGTTAACACATTAACAATACATACATTCCACAAAATATTCTGAACATCAAAACACCATCTATACGGCACACACAATGAAAAATTACATTTTTTTTTTTTTGATTCCCAAAAAGAATCATTTTGTCAACAAAATTCATTCTTTAATCATTTCAGTATGAATACACAAAAAAATTCTATGAATCAATTGTAAAAAACACTATATGTCAAACATCAGTCATCAGCTGATCTCTCTGGGTCAAGTGAATGACCTTGCCCTAGATACATCTCAAAAATTATACAAGGTAAAGTACGTCACATGTTTATAATTTTTACATTCAAACATAGTACAACATAATAAAACATAGAACACACATAATTAACATTGTTGTTATTACCTTACAATAAACACTTCACATTTAATTTTGATCAAAATTTACACACCTTACAGCTTTATTTTATTTTCAAATTCTATTAAATTCTTACTTATTTCATTTATTATTACTTTTTTACTATGACTTTCTTTTATTTTACATTTTTTATAAATTCTTATAAAATTCTTAGATATTCATCCTAATTCGATTTACAATTGGGTGATTAACTATAACCTCAACCCCCTTCTGCCTCTAACACTTACTAAAAGATTTACATAGTATGACACCACTCCCTCAAAATATTTACCAATAATTCTCTAACTCCATTCACATCATTCTCCCCTTATAACAAAATACTCTCTACCCTCTTTGTACTTAGGACGTGTGTTCCCTCCCTATGCTCATCCCCTTATTGGTTCCCGGTTCCCCCTAGGTAACCCCGCCAACGCACATACGGTTCCCCTCCCGCCACAACGCTTTTTGTTGAGGACTCCTTATCACACCACCCCTTCTACAAAATTCCCCATCAGCTAATTACTCTCCAATTACATCCCTCTCATAGCTCTACATATACTCCCTATCGCTACTATGTCACTATTAATACTCGGTTTTCTATACTACTTTTATTCCCAAAAATCTTATTCTGTTTAACACCCATCTAGAATTAACCTTAACTCTGACTGTTTAACACCCATCTAGAATTAACCTTAACTCTGACTGATTCAAATGTCCTATTAAAACAGTTATCACCCAACTTCTGACCTTTACAACATTTCACATCTATATGTTCATTGAAAATCACACTAGAAATTTCATAACTCCCTCCAATTAATTTAATCATTTAATTTGACCTTTGAACACATTTAAAATTGATTATTCACACATTTAATTATATTGATAAAAATCTGCAAATCACTTATAAAGGACATACTGCATATATAACTCCAGCAGTCAGCTGATGTCTCACTGTCATGTGAATGACCTTTCTCTAGATACATTTCAAAATTACACAAAGTACACATGTTTATAATCCTTACCCCTAACATACTGCATACAATTAACACAAATACACAAAATTATATAGCTATCATCATAAAATGTTATCTGAAATCATTACCATTGTATCTAGTACTTAAAATTATTTGCTCTCATAAGGGAAATACATCACTAATCATCGAGTCATAGTTATAGCAACTGTTACTGAACAGGAACTGGGTCGTCAACCACCAACTCTCTCTATAGAGGAAGTGAAATTGATCGCCCGCTGTTTACAGATGTCGTCACCCTCTCACTGATTTTTTTTTCAGTTACCCTCCTACATCAATTTTCTTAAATTCCCCCCTTTACCCAGTTACAATTAGGTAACCACCCGCCGGATAAACCAGATCGAGCGTTTGCCTTATACACAGATGCGTTATCTGTGCCCCTGGCTTGTAACGGCCAGCTCCCTTTCCAAACACACTATTGTTTCCTGCTGGTGGACTGTGGCGCCCATTTGCATCCCCAAGAACTGAAGTTTACATATATACAGTGAAACCTCCCTTGTCCGGACACTTACCGTGAAATAAATTTTGTCCGCATAAGGGGAGTGTCCGGCTATGGGGAGTGACAAAGTTTTCAAAATTGTTTAACATAATTAAGGAAATGTTAAATGAAGTATGAAAATGCACTTTTACTTTTACTGTACTAATAATTAATTTATTTCTCAATTTAACATTTTTATTTAACAGATCCTTAAAGCAAAATATGAAAAAATAACAGTATGTGGTTTATAATGTACTGTACTACTGTATAATAAAAAAATACTAAAATACAGTATTATTAAGTTTATAAAAAATCATACAACTGCAGTCTTTTACAAAAAATTATTGCTGTTTGAAAAAGTCTGTCAAACTAGTTTGTTTAGAGAATTTTAATTTTTCAATTTGTTCTTCAGTGTGCATAATTAAATCGCAGATCATATTTAAACCGTTAGAATCATTCTTAAATTTGTAAAACATTTTAAGATCGTTTAGTCCTTGTAGCGTGTTTTGGTAGGTGTTAAAAGGATTATGTGTATCTTCGTTAGTTTCAATTTCTTCCTCTTGTTCGCTATCATCATCAACATTTGTTGCAGTATTGATCAGGTTGGAAATCTAAGGGCATATGAAAGAAACAAGTAAACCTACTGTAAGGATAATCATTACACCGTAAACAAGCAAAATTTACAGTACGGTACTGCCTACATTGAACACGAATACAGTAACATGATAACATAACGGCATCTCACCTGAGTGCTTGTGTCCTCGATAGCTAAGCTGGAGTCGATTTCAGGATATTCTTGCAAATTGCATGAATTAAATTGGCTTTCAAATTGTGTGAAGTCTTCATGAACCTGTACTGCTTCCGTTGGTTCACAGTGGATAGGATCTTTGCAAAAAGACGCTTTTCTGAAGCAGTTAACAACGGTACTTTCTGTGACGGCCTTCCATGCTTTATCAATCCATCCTACGGCCTGAAGAACATCTATTTTTTTCACCAAATCTTGCTGTGTTGTGGTTTCACTTATGTTGGATATCAAATGCATTAAAACTAGCTTACGGTATTTGTGCTTAAAATTTTTTATGATCCCTTGATCTAGTGGTTGTGATGTTGCGGTAACATTAGGTGGGAAAAAGACGAGTTCAATGTTTTGCAGCGTTAATCGTTGGTGACAAGCAGCATTATCGATGAGGAGCACTATTTTGCGATTTTTACGTTGCATTAATCTATCAAGTTTTTCTAGCCACGAATTCATGATGTCGCGTGTCATCCACGATTTATTATTGCTCGCCCGCTCTACAGGAAACTTATCAATATCAAGTCCTTTAAAACACTGAAGTCTAGCTGCCTTACCAATAACTAAAGTCATCAATTTTTCTCCGGTCATACTGGCACACAATAAAATCGTTAAGCGTTCTTTAGTGACTTTTCCCCCACTACACGTTTCATTTTTTAGACATAATGTTTTATCCGGTAAGGCTCGAAAAAGCAGACCTGTTTCGTCTGCATTAAAAACATTTTCCGGCAAATAGGCAGACAGTAGATTTGGCAAATGTTGTATCCACTCGTTTACAACATTAACATTCACTGCACCTGCTTCACCCCAGATTGCCTTAAAAGAAATAGAATGCCTGTTTCAAAATTTTTCTAACCAGCCATTAGAAACTTTGAAATCAATTTCCCCTAATTCCTTAGAGACTTCAAGACCTTTTCTTGAAGCATTGGTCCAGAAACGGGGATTTTTTGGGCTCTTACCCGCTGAAACCATTCAAAAACTACTTTATCAATTGTTGTACCCAGACCAGGTCCAACAAATTTTCGCCGAACATTATAATTTCCGTTCTGAAAATTATTTAAAATATTACCTTTGTTTTTAATAATTTCAGCCACACAAGTTTTACCAATTTTTAAATGTTTCGCAATTTGACGAACACCACAATTTTCTCGCGTCGCGTACTTGATAAATTTTATTTTTTCACTGCGGCTTTAAACTTTTCGAGGCGCCATTTATAAAAAAAATTGTGAAAAAGTTACGTAATTACGTAATTTCAAATCTTCACTTTAAACTGTAAACACTGAAGTACTGTACTGTACTGACAAATATAAAATCACTAGTTAAAATAACTGCATTGTTATTTAAAAGTAAGCTCGTAATGCGTACTATCGCAATACGCACACAGAAGCACTTGTTCGAGTGAGTGACCAAAGGCAACGACCGACCAAAGTCAACTAAACTACGAAAATAGAATACAGTACCCGCTATTTACAGTTATGCACATTCAATCAAAACAGGCCTAGTTCTGGAAATACCTCCCCCCCTATGCTGTTTAGCAACTTTCATAACAAAGAATGGTTCATTCCTGGAATTTGCAAAATTAAGCGTACAACAGTTACTGCGTATTATTTACAGCCTACTGCAGTCTAAACATAAGTCACGTTCGTTGCAAACAATAAACACAAGTTATTTTCGATCAATACCCATCCATTATTCCAAGAAAATAAATAAAATTATGCTGTATAGGCGTATTTCTTACATTATTGAATTGTAACTTAAAGTATTAAAATAAAATCCAGTCCAACGTGTTAGCATTTTGTCCGCAAAAGGGAGGTTAATGACACATAATACCATAACTCTTAGTGTCCATGTCCGGCCAAGAGAGTGTCCGTCTATAGGAGGGGGGAAATACATAGTAAAATATAGAAAATTCCTTGGTTCCTTAAAAAGTGTCTGTATAAGAGAGTTGTCCGCTTATCGGAGGTGTCCGGAAGTAGAGGTTTCACTGTATATGGTATAAACACTGCCTATACCGTTCTTGGTTCAGCATTATATAAAAAATTCGGCATTACTGATGTCCGAGGACACCTGTAATCCTACTAAATATGATTCACACACCCTTAAAACGTCACTATCACCACCTTCGATGATAGCCGCTGTTCCATAGTTATGTAGTTTCCCCTGAGTTACCCCCCGTTAATTTCTATGTTCACCAATTTAGAATATATTTACATTATAAATCCATGGTCAGGGTTCAGTGAAGCCGTGACCGCCCGAAAATTGGGTAAACTACCAAAGACATATAAGGTTCATACTGACACCGTTACTATAATTCTCGGATGGTAAACTCTTATATGTTTGGTTATTTTATTAATTAAATTTTCATGTTTAACATCTCTTAGACTCATCTACACTTTTAACTTTTAAACATCAAACATTTCACTTTCTTTAACTCGTACTACAAACTTCATAATTCTGTATGGTCAATTGTTTACTTAAAATAAAATATGGCTACTGACATAGATTTAAAATTTGTAAACATTCCGAAATACATTGATAAGTATTTACATTAGAGGCTAATTCTTATCCTTAGCTTGATAACTCAGTAATCGCCCAAAAAGACGGGGGTTTCGTTGAGGCGGGAGCATGCACGGGCAGACACACTACGTGAATTCACGTTCTCCTTCTACTAACTTAACACAAAATCTACTCCTTTTACTATCCCATTTATCCTAACCCGCCGTCTGCTCGTCCACGCCCTCTCCACAACAAAACCCATCTTTTTTATTACTCTGAACCTACTGTCATTGGCTAATTTTGCATTTTGCAAATGGTACTATTAAAATTTATTTGAATACATTGCCTTATTAAATTTACCTCCATTAAAATTATTTACATGCACTCTTATGCAATGCTGGTACGTGGTAGTGTGCACCTTATCTATGCACCTTGAGTTTAAAATATTTTGTATCACGTACCTTAGGGGTCCCCCTCCCCGTTCAATAGTATAGTGAAATGTCTACTTCATACCAATTTTGGTGGAGCCGGACCATCGTCGTTTCACCACCCGAAGGAAGTTCTGCCAACCATGGTCCGCCTCCAAAGTGCCAGAACCCACGGCCAGGACTGCTAAGGTCGTGAGCACCAAAAATGGGGGAGGATCCCTTCTGAAAACATAAAATAACATATTAAAATTCAATTCTTTACCTTGGCCAACATAATTTCAAATTTGTAGCATTCTGCGTACCCACTATCTCCTGCGTTGTTTGATTTCGAAGTACATAAGCGTTATTCATTTTTATTTCCACTATTTCATAGGGTCCTTCATATAACAGGAAAAACTTTTTTATTTCTTTCTCTTGAGCACTAGATAAATCATGTCTCCTTACCAATACTAATTGTCCTACTTCGTATTTGGTCCACTTACCCTTTTCGTCGTGTCTCCGCTTTCTCCGCTCCCCTTTAGTGAGTAGACTCTTGTTTGCGAGTTGGATTTTTACATTTTTGTCAATAGTCTGTTCTTCCGGTGGATATTCAAAAAGTTGTTCTAATATTCGAGGTGGCCTGGTTCCTTTTATTAGTTCATATGGTGTAAACCCGGTCGAATCGTGGGTAGTACTATTTAACCACTCTTCCACTTTCTTTACATACAAAGGCCATTCCGTGTGTTTAGCGTGACAATACGCCCGGAATATCCTACCGATTTCTCGCATCACCCGCTTTTCCTTATTTGACTGTGGATGGTATACTGCTGTATGCTTGGGTATGATGCCTTCCCAGCCAAGAGTCTGTCTCCACTTTCCACTGATGAATTGGGGTCCATGATCGGATAAAATTGCTTTCGGCTTACCTACGTTTATCATGTAATCCTTGGTGATCTTTTCACTCAGCACCCGGCTCGTAGCTCTCTTCATGCTGTACAACCTAACAAACTTAGAAAAAGTGTCCAAAACAACAAAAACACACTACTCCACCTCTACCTTTGGGCAATGGCCCGTACAAATCTACAGCAACTAAATCAAACGGTCTTTCAACCTTTATAAAATTCATCTCCCCTTCAACCCTATAATTCACTACTTTTGACTTTTGACACAAATCGCATACTCTTAACACTCTTCTAACTCGCCTCTCCATATTCTTAAAAACACAAGATTCTTTTAACACATTCGTACACTTTTTCGCCCCAAAATGCCCATATCTTACGTGACAATCCCAAATAATTTTATCTATTAGCTCTTCAGGTACCATCAACCTCCAATCACGTTCACCCCCCTCTACTTTCTTGAACAGAATTCCCTGATATATTTGGAAATGTGTATTATATTCAGACCCATTTATATCTGCTTCTAAACTAGCGATTATTTTACCCAATTTATTTTCTGATCTTTGTATGTTTTTTATCTCCCTTAATTCCTCACCAAAAATTCTATCTTCCCTTGTTAATCGAAAAATCTCTATTTCCTTGAGATCCCTCCCTGTTTTGTTGTCTATTACATCTACCCTGGAAAGAGTGTCTGGTACTTTATTATCGGTCCCCGTAATGTACTCCCATGAAAAGTGATATTCTTGTAAAGCTAACACCCACCTGGTTAATCTGCTATGAGTCAATTTGCAAGTGTTTAAAAATGATAACGCCTTGTGATCTGTCCTAATGACTGTCTGGTTCCCTAAAACGTATGTACAGAATTTTTTCACTGCAAAAACGATACTCAGCAAGTCCTTTTCCGTGGTCGTATAGTTCCTCTCCGCTGCTAACAAAGTCCAACTGGCAAAAGCTATTGTCCGGTGTTCGTTACCCTCACCCTCCTGGTATAGTTCTGCGCCGAGGGCTATGTTGCTGGCATCCTCTGTAAATAAAATTTTTTCTGAAAATTGGGATGATTCATCATTATCATATCTATAAACTTCTCTTTAATTTCGTTAAAAGTAGCCCTTTCCGTCTCGCCCCATCTCCATTGTTTATTCTTTTGTAATACCGCACTTAATTTAGAGGTTGCCTGCGCATAATTTTTCTGAAACTTCCGATAAAAGTTACATAAGCCCAAAAAACTTTGTAGCTGCTTAATATTTTTTGGTTCCAGAAAACGCATGATAGCTTCTACCTTATCCGGGTTGACTAGAATTCCCTCTGGAGTAATAATAAAACCTAAAAAATATATTTCAGTTTGTAGAAACTTCGACTTCTCCCAGTTAACTGTTAAACCCCCATTTTGCAATTTATTTAATATGTATTCAATATGTTCTAAATGTTCAGAGAATGTTCTTGACGCTATTAATATGTCATCAACTTATACAGTCAAAAATTCTAAGTCCTTAGGTTGTAATATCATATCTAAACATTTTATAAAGCTTGCTACACTAGTGTTTAATCCAAATGGTAAACGCTTGAACTGATAATTCTTACCATTGAAGAGAAATGCCGTATATTTCCGGAGAAATGCTTACCGGAAATAAAGTCATTGACTCCGCTAAATTTCTGAAAAATTTCATTTATGGGTTCCGGTGATTCCCAGTCAGGTATTATAATTTGGTTAATTTTCCTAGCATCTAAACACAACCTTACCTTTCCATCCTTCTTGATGACCACTACTAATGGATTCGAGTAAGGCGATATCGATCTCTCAATAATGTCTCCTTCATCATCCTGTCCAACTCCTCTTGTACTGCTCTCCTCTTCGAAAACGGCACTGGATAACTCCTCTGCATATAGGGTGAGTGTTCTCGAACTTTTAACTCGCATACATAGCCCCTGGCTTTCCCAGGCAACTCCGCAAACACATCTCTAAAACGCTCCACAACTGCCCACAACTCCTGTCGTTGGCGACTCCCTACAACTCCACCCTCATTAAAAAAATTATCCGCCCTATCTTCCCATATTCTCTCATCACTCACATACATCTCTCTCTCCTCATTCTCCACACTTTCGCTCTCTCGACATATATTCACTCTTGTTTCTATATTTCCATCGCCTACTTGTTTATGTATTAATTTTATTCCCGTCACTCTAACCTCATTTATCACCCTCTTAAAATTAACCCTGACTGGTTCACTCCCCTTATTAAATTCTACTATTTTCTTATTAAAATCTATTACTGCTTTATTTCTCTCCAAAAAATCATTTCCGAAAATTATATCTAAATTCAGTCCCTTAACCACTAAAAAGGTATTTTCGAATTCTGTTTCACTAATGCATATATTTAATTGTACTTGTCTAGTAACCCTTTTACTCCGTACTCCGGTTACCCCCACTACTGTTACACCCACCACTGGTAATGATGGAATATGTTTATTTACCCTTTGTAATTCTCCCAGTACGTTTTCTGAAATTACTGATATTTCACTTCCTGTATCTATTAATGTTTTAAAGTTCTTACCTTCTATGTTGACGATTACCTCTGTCAACCCCGCTTTTGTTTCCATAATTTCTGCTTCGTCTTCCTCCAGCAACTCCTTCGCCATGTCTTTGATAATGATATTACTCTGGTATTTGCACTCTTCTTGGACCCCAGGATTCTTCGTCGACAATGGCTGGGCCCGGTTCCCCATTGTCTCTTCTAGTTTCCCATGGATGTACCTGCCACGGCTTGGTTGTATCCTCCTCTGCTTCTGTTGCTATTTTCATTTCCTCTCGGCGCTCCTCGGTTGCCCTCTGCTCCTCTCTGCGGCTGATTGTGCTGGTTGTATGTTCTCTCACTTCGCTGACAGTCTCTTGCCTTATTACACCTAAACATGTCGTTCTAACAGCATAATTTTCAACATGGCATTCCGAACATCTCCAACCCTCGCCTCTGTTACCACTATTTCCCCCACGCGCCCCTCTGTGAAAGTTTGGCATTCCCCTGGATTGATTATAATTCCCGTTAATGTGTGGTCCTGGTGGGTTCGGACGCCTATTCATATCCCATTCTTTTATGTTATGAAATATATCTAATATCTTCTCAAGTTCCGTAATTTCTGTAATCTCGCGTGTCATCAGTGTAATCTGTATCTCTCGCGGCAAATGCTTACTTATATGTCGGACAAATGATCGGAACGGTAGTGGTGGCTCTAAATATGTCGCCTCATTATAATTGCATTACATACATAGTCACGTTATTCCCGTGGGTCCCAAAATTACCGGATCCCATGATTTTACTCCGTAATACTTCTTGCTCTTCTTCCGACCAATATTTACCTCTAAAAGCCCTCTCAAAACTCTGATAATCTACCCAATCTATTTTGTGTACCTCCGCCCATACCGTGGAATTCTCTTTAAAACACTTTATTATCTTTAATAACTGCACCTCCCAACTACTACGACAAAACTGATTAAATTCTTTCACTCTATTTAAAAATTGCATGGGGTGTACCCCCCTATTTTCACAATTGAACAATTCTAAATCAATATCAATATTCATATCTCTGGTAATCACTACTTGTTCAGTAACATTATTAAGTTTTTTACTTATTTCTACATTTAACTCATCTTTGACATTAACTATGCTTTGTTCAATTTACACAAATTTATCCTTATTTAATCATTCAAATTGTATGCTACGTTTATCCATAACATTTACCATCTTGTATAGCTTGTACCTCTAATTTGCAATTACTTTCGATTTCATTTATTTTAAGATCAGTATTGGTTTCATATGTCTTAATTTTATCTCTCACTTCTTTTATCTTATCAACTACACAATTAAATTTATACTCACTGTCAGTGTTACATTCATTTATTTTGGTTTCAATATTCTCTTTGATTTCATGAATTTGTTCATTAACTTGTATTTTGACTGCATCTGACACTTGTTTGTTTACATTGATAACATGACTATTTATTTGTTCGTTTACAGACTCTATCACTTGTTTTTTAATAGTATAAAAACATTCATTTATTTCGTTTACGATCTCACTCTTTATACCACTGACTCTGGTATTTATTTCATTAAACTTAGTATCAAACTTATTATTCTGTTCATTCAATTTACTGTCGTTAATATCAAAACGTTCGTTAATCTCACCCCTTAATTCACTAAATTTTTTATCATTACTGTTAAAGCGATTATTTAATGCATCCAATTTCTTATTATTATCACTAGACATTTGTTTAATCTCCCCCATTATCTCACGCAACCAATCCTCAGTTTTATTACTTTCCCTAGCCGAGACGGGAGTTGAATGAACTCTCGCCTCATCCATAACAGCTGATTCTCTCCAGCTTTCTTGATTTACAATATGAGTTTCTGACTGAATTTCTGATTCACTTATAACAGTTGAGTCAGACAAACTGACTTCGTTTTCTGTATTTTCCATTTTTATAAATTTAATTATTATTTAATCAAATAATTAATTACTTATTTACTATCTAAACAAAATCTCAACTTCTACTCACAGTATTTTACGTCTTAACCTCTAATCACAAATCTCGTAATTTTTTCTATTACAAAAACCGCCTACTATCACCACCTATTTCGTACTTTAAATCACCCCTAAACCCATATGAATACATTCATTTGAGTTATACTGGCAGGGATCGCCATTTGTTACGTTCTGTTCTTTTAACTTACCAATTTTCACCACGTGACTTCTACTTACCTCATACTTATACGCCACCCTGACTTACCGAGCACAGAAGATTCCAAATTATCTATAGGTCGCCACCAATATCTTTAGAGGTTAGATATGGAGACCTTAAAAACACTGTCACTTATTTACCAGGTTCGTTAGGCGAACTTTTCATACGGGATAGGTGATGTTAACTTGGCGTAATAATTGACTTAACACATGGTTACACTACTGATCCATTTTATTGATATTCATTTTTTAAACTTTAATTTTCTGTTTGTAATTCTTTCAACATTCATCAAAATTTTGATAATACTAGACGTTAAACATTCTAGCAAATAAAATTGATTACTTCAACTACTTTGTATACATTTTATATTGGTTGACAACTATCACCTTGCTTAAATGTTCTTTCTTTCAAAGTTTTTTGGTAGTCATTTTTACGGCTTCTTTTACTTTAAATTTAAATATACAAAGTATTGTTTATTGTCTCCTGGTTACAAAAAAAAAAAAAAATACATATTAAAAGAACAACTTAAACGCTACTAAATTCTTTCAAAGCAACCCAGCAATTTTCTCACGCTCAACATTCATTCATTATATTTAAAGCGCTTTATATTTACATTTTTATAATTGGTTTCGGAATTTAATTAATTGAAAATGGAAATGTTTTATCTGGTCAACTACTTATATTATGTACTCATCCTTTTATAGCCGCCTCCACGTGGTTACACCATCACGGTTAACTCCCGATTTCCCTAACACACTCCGAAAATAATTTTAAACTGTTAGTACTTGCAGATTACGTCTGATTGATCACTATGACATGATTTCCCGTTGTATTGAGTTAAATCACATGATTTTCTGGTCGGCCGACCTTAATTTACTCGAGTGATGTTATAATTGACCACGCGTGGCCTGGAGTTCTGTGTCGACTGAGCGGCAACTATGCACACAGCTCTTCACTCATACCAGAAACACACAGCCTTCAGGTTATAAATTTTCGCCGTCTTTCATAGTGTATGTAATTTGTCTATAGGCCACGTGGCTACTGTTGTCAAATGGAGACGATAGAGGAGGCTCTGGTGGGAGGAGCTTTTACTGGTTTCCATCATCTCAAAAGCACGTGGAAATAAAGTCTTACCGCTTAGCCATTTTTTTGTGGCGTGGGTCGAGGCTGCAAGCGTCGCCTCTGCGCACATGCTGGTGTTGCGCGTACTAGTTCGTGACAAAACTCTTGATTTAACAAAACAATCTGGCATTCTTCAAGTACACTCTGCCCAAAAGTTTATTCCAGCGTTCATTGTTTGAATAAAATCTTTTACATGGGACTTGCTGCGCTGATAGCAAACAAATTTTAAATAAATTTCATAAAAAAATTAAAGATCCCCTTTTTGCTCTATTACAATACCCCCCCCCAATGAGAGGTTTTCTGCCGAAACAGAAAGCTCTCATTGCTAAACCCCAAGAGGATCGGTGAGGATATGGTGCCAATAACCCCCCTTTAATACTTAACACATCATGGGTAAACTACCCCCCCTAGCTCGGCGACTATGGCTGCACCTGAACGAGATCACTGGACTTCTCTGTTCGAGATCCCAACACCATAAAATCGGACAGATACACACCATAGTACCCCTAACCTTCTATCATTCCGCCCAAAAATCAAAACACTGGCCTTATACCATACCAGATCCTCAACCGATATGTTCCCCCTTACATGCATACTGGGTTGCCTTTAGCAAGTACTGGGTGCGTACACATACTCATTATTATTGACTATAACATCTACATTCCATTTCTTGCTTTCAAATTTCAGAATAACTTCTGTTTTATTTTCAGTGTCTTTTCTCAAATTTCATCTACTTGACGTTGTTTTTTTCAAATCAAAACAAAGTAAACAACTGAAATTTAAATCATTTAACTTTTGTTCAAAAATTAATCTAAGTCCAATATCAAAATGTTATATTACCATTAATTACATCAAAACCCCAAAATCTTGTACACGAATCTACAATTC
This sequence comes from Magicicada septendecula, assembly GCA_034769895.1. NCBI lineage: Eukaryota > Metazoa > Arthropoda > Insecta > Hemiptera > Cicadidae > Magicicada > Magicicada septendecula. The sequence continues at coordinate 453,750,470 of CM068368.1, forward strand.
TTCTTCACTAACTACTCGCAATCATAAAAAACAAATAAACTGAACATCTTATTAAATCATAAATTCACTTATCCTAATACAGTAAAGCCCCGATTATCCGCAGGATTGGGTGGCAAGGGCACCGCGGATAGTGAAAATCGCGGATAACCCGAAAAAAAACTAAAAATGAGGTGTAAACAGGAAAAAAAATATTTCAGCATAAAAACTATTTTTTATTGTACAAAAAACATAATATGTAAAACTTTTAAAATATGTACAGTACAGCAGAAACCTTTGCTCTACGTCTAAATCACTAAAATAAAGAACAGTAAACAAAAAACAATACTGTACTGTTAACAAAAAGTGTTCAGTTACGCCTTTTAAAAAAAATCAGTCACTCGTTTTTGCTTCTTGCTTTGGAAACACCTTTTCTTTATTCTAGATTGTACTTTCCTTAACATGAGTTTTTCTGCCAGATGTGCGTCGTCGTCTTGTTCCTCTAAATATTGAAGCAATCCGTCTACGTGCTGCAGAGCAGTTTCATGTGTCATCCGCGCAGGCGCCTCGTCTTCTTCACTTTCACTTTATTCTTCTTCGTTCTCGTTCACTCCCATTGCTTTGTTCGTTATCTCTACGTCAGTCAGTTATTCAAACCCCGGCTCACTTGCGTCGCATTCCAGCCACTCTCCTATGTTCTCTTCGTCGACATTCTCACCTCCCGGAACGGATGTCACTAGGTCAACAAGTGTAGCGGTCAGCATGACTTCATTCTCTTCTTCACAAATGTTTTGGTTGACATTTGTTTCGATACTCGGAAAGAGTTTTCTCCATGATTTAACAAGGGTTGAGGGTTTGATGTAATCCCATGCAGACGCAATATCGTAAATGCTATCCAAAATTGTATAATTCTTCCAAAATTCTTTGAGATCGCAGTCTTCTTCGATTTTTGACAGTAACAACTTTGTTCTGTATGTTCTCTTCATGGTTGCAATGACTCCCTGGTCCATAGGTTGTATCAGCGCAGTAACATTTGGGGGCAAAAACTTTGCGAAGATTTGCCCGTCAGAAGATTTAAGCACACATGTAGCTGGGTGTGAAGGCGCGTTGTCAATTAACAAAGCAGCCTTCTTTGGCAAATTTTTTGAGTCAAGATGTTTACGTACTTAAGGCACAAAAATGTTTTCAAACCATTCTTGAAAAATCTGCTGGTTCATCCAACCTTTTTTTTGGTTGAAATAATCAACTGGTAAATTTTCTGCTCTTGTCCCCTTAAAATACCTCGGTTTCTTAGATTTACCGATTACAAGAAGCCTAAGTTTATGACTACCCGCAGCGTTGCTGCATGGCAAGATTGTAATTCTTTCCTTGCTACTTTTGTGACCTGCCTCTTGATGTTCACTTTCAAATGCTAAAGTACGAGTGGGAAGACACTTCCAAAAAAGCCCTGATTCATCAGTGTTATAAATTTGTTCATATGACAGATCTTCAGACAACACAAACTCTTCAAAATCACGTTGAAAATCATCAGCTGCTTGTTAATCACCACTCAGCTTCTCTCCGTGTAGACCAATCTCTCTAATTCCATGACGTTTCTTAAAACGATGTAACCAACCGGACGACGCATCAAACTTTCCTTTCTGGCCTAACAAATCAAAAAAGATTTTTGCTTTAGCGGCAATGGTAGGACCAGACACGGGGGTGCCCTCACTTCGCACCTGAGCTAACCATTCCGCTAATGCCGAGTCAAGTTCATTATAGGTGGATTTTTTCATTGTTTTTCGTTTTTTCATCCCAGAAGCACTGTCCAACTCTGATGCAAAGGCTAACAGTTTGTCTTTTTGCTTTAAAACGTCTCGCACTGTTGTTTCCCCGATCCCGTAATTCAAACACATCTGCTTCCTTGAAGCGCCATTTTCTATTTTAGAAATCATTTCAAGTTTTTGTGCAATCGTTAACACAACCTTCTTTCGTTTTTCAGCCATTATTAATTTCACGAACTAACGAACTGATCACGACTGATCACTAAGCACGCTTACTGACAACTGACACCACTGGCAGACCGAGACAATATGTACGTAGAGGGGGAAGGTTAGTGAACTTGACCAAAACAAAAGAGCAAGAGCCAAAACAAAATTCCGAGAAGGCCTATAGGATTACGATGCACAATAAACCTGTCAGAAATTTTCGACCTTCGCACTGTAGGGCCTATTGTATTTTCCCTGTTGTTGGCTTGGATTAAAATTAGTTTTTTTGAGGTTCGTAATTAAAAAAATTTTTCGCGGCACGGCACTCACGGATAATCGGGGCTTTACTGTATTTGTTTATAACACATATAATATGAATAACATAAATCAGTTAACACATTAACAATACATACATTCCACAAAATATTCTGAACATCAAAACACCATCTATACGGCACACACAATGAAAAATTACATTTTTTTTTTTTTGATTCCCAAAAAGAATCATTTTGTCAACAAAATTCATTCTTTAATCATTTCAGTATGAATACACAAAAAAATTCTACGAATCAATTGTAAAAAACACTATATGTCAAACATCAGTCATCAGCTGATCTCTCTGGGTCAAGTGAATGACCTTGCCCTAGATACATCTCAAAAATTATACAAGGTAAAGTACGTCACATGTTTATAATTTTTACATTCAAACATAGTACAACATAATAAAACATAGAACACACATAATTAACATTGTTGTTATTACCTTACAATAAACACTTCACATTTAATTTTGATCAAAATTTACACACCTTACAGCTTTATTTTATTTTCAAATTCTATTAAATTCTTACTTATTTCATTTATTATTACTTTTTTACTATGACTTTCTTTTATTTTACATTTTTTATAAATTCTTATAAAATTCTTAGATATTCATCCTAATTCGATTTACAATTGGGTGATTAACTATAACCTCAACCCCCTTCTGCCTCTAACACTTACTAAAAGATTTACATAGTATGACACCACTCCCTCAAAATATTTACCAATAATTCTCTAACTCCATTCACATCATTCTCCCCTTATAACAAAATACTCTCTACCCTCTTTGTACTTAGGACGTGTGTTCCCTCCCTATGCTCATCCCCTTATTGGTTCCCGGTTCCCCCTAGGTAACCCCGCCAACGCACATACGGTTCCCCTCCCGCCACAACGCTTTTTGTTGAGGACTCCTTATCACACCACCCCTTCTACAAAATTCCCCATCAGCTAATTACTCTCCAATTACATCCCTCTCATAGCTCTACATATACTCCCTATCGCTACTATGTCACTATTAATACTCGGTTTTCTATACTACTTTTATTCCCAAAAATCTTATTCTGTTTAACACCCATCTAGAATTAACCTTAACTCTGACTGTTTAACACCCATCTAGAATTAACCTTAACTCTGACTGATTCAAATGTCCTATTAAAACAGTTATCACCCAACTTCTGACCTTTACAACATTTCACATCTATATGTTCATTGAAAATCACACTAGAAATTTCATAACTCCCTCCAATTAATTTAATCATTTAATTTGACCTTTGAACACATTTAAAATTGATTATTCACACATTTAATTATATTGATAAAAATCTGCAAATCACTTATAAAGGACATACTGCATATATAACTCCAGCAGTCAGCTGATGTCTCACTGTCATGTGAATGACCTTTCTCTAGATACATTTCAAAATTACACAAAGTACACATGTTTATAATCCTTACCCCTAACATACTGCATACAATTAACACAAATACACAAAATTATATAGCTATCATCATAAAATGTTATCTGAAATCATTACCATTGTATCTAGTACTTAAAATTATTTGCTCTCATAAGGGAAATACATCACTAATCATCGAGTCATAGTTATAGCAACTGTTACTGAACAGGAACTGGGTCGTCAACCACCAACTCTCTCTATAGAGGAAGTGAAATTGATCGCCCGCTGTTTACAGATGTCGTCACCCTCTCACTGATTTTTTTTTCAGTTACCCTCCTACATCAATTTTCTTAAATTCCCCCCTTTACCCAGTTACAATTAGGTAACCACCCGCCGGATAAACCAGATCGAGCGTTTGCCTTATACACAGATGCGTTATCTGTGCCCCTGGCTTGTAACGGCCAGCTCCCTTTCCAAACACACTATTGTTTCCTGCTGGTGGACTGTGGCGCCCATTTGCATCCCCAAGAACTGAAGTTTACATATATACAGTGAAACCTCCCTTGTCCGGACACTTACCGTGAAATAAATTTTGTCCGCATAAGGGGAGTGTCCGGCTATGGGGAGTGACAAAGTTTTCAAAATTGTTTAACATAATTAAGGAAATGTTAAATGAAGTATGAAAATGCACTTTTACTTTTACTGTACTAATAATTAATTTATTTCTCAATTTAACATTTTTATTTAACAGATCCTTAAAGCAAAATATGAAAAAATAACAGTATGTGGTTTATAATGTACTGTACTACTGTATAATAAAAAAATACTAAAATACAGTATTATTAAGTTTATAAAAAATCATACAACTGCAGTCTTTTACAAAAAATTATTGCTGTTTGAAAAAGTCTGTCAAACTAGTTTGTTTAGAGAATTTTAATTTTTCAATTTGTTCTTCAGTGTGCATAATTAAATCGCAGATCATATTTAAACCGTTAGAATCATTCTTAAATTTGTAAAACATTTTAAGATCGTTTAGTCCTTGTAGCGTGTTTTGGTAGGTGTTAAAAGGATTATGTGTATCTTCGTTAGTTTCAATTTCTTCCTCTTGTTCGCTATCATCATCAACATTTGTTGCAGTATTGATCAGGTTGGAAATCTAAGGGCATATGAAAGAAACAAGTAAACCTACTGTAAGGATAATCATTACACCGTAAACAAGCAAAATTTACAGTACGGTACTGCCTACATTGAACACGAATACAGTAACATGATAACATAACGGCATCTCACCTGAGTGCTTGTGTCCTCGATAGCTAAGCTGGAGTCGATTTCAGGATATTCTTGCAAATTGCATGAATTAAATTGGCTTTCAAATTGTGTGAAGTCTTCATGAACCTGTACTGCTTCCGTTGGTTCACAGTGGATAGGATCTTTGCAAAAAGACGCTTTTCTGAAGCAGTTAACAACGGTACTTTCTGTGACGGCCTTCCATGCTTTATCAATCCATCCTACGGCCTGAAGAACATCTATTTTTTTCACCAAATCTTGCTGTGTTGTGGTTTCACTTATGTTGGATATCAAATGCATTAAAACTAGCTTACGGTATTTGTGCTTAAAATTTTTTATGATCCCTTGATCTAGTGGTTGTGATGTTGCGGTAACATTAGGTGGGAAAAAGACGAGTTAAATGTTTTGCAGCGTTAATCGTTGGTGACAAGCAGCATTATCGATGAAGAGCACTATTTTGCGATTTTTACATTGCATTAATCTATCAAGTTTTTCTAGCCACGAATTCATGATGTCGCGTGTCATCCACGATTTATTATTGCTCGCCCGCTCTACAGGAAACTTATCAATATCAAGTCCTTTAAAACACTGAAGTCTAGCTGCCTTACCAATAACTAAAGTCATCAATTTTTCTCCGGTCATACTGGTACACAATAAAATCGTTAAGCGTTCTTTAGCGACTTTTCCCCCACTACACGTTTCATTTTTTAGACATAATGTTTTATCCGGTAAGGCTCGAAAAAGCAGACCTGTTTCGTCTGCATTAAAAACATTTTCCGGCAAATAGGCAGACAGTAGATTTGGCAAATGTTGTATCCACTCGTTTACAACATTAACATTCACTGCACCTGCTTCACCCCAGATTGCCTTAAAAGAAATAGAATGCCTGTTTCAAAATTTTTCTAACCAGCCATTAGAAACTTTGAAATCAATTTCCCCTAATTCCTTAGAGACTTCAAGACCTTTTCTTGAAGCATTGGTCCAGAAACGGGGATTTTTTGGGCTCTTACCCGCTGAAACCATTCAAAAACTACTTTATCAATTGTTGTACCCAGACCAGGTCCAACAAATTTTCGCCGAACATTATAATTTCCGTTCTGAAAATTATTTAAAATATTACCTTTGTTTTTAATAATTTCAGCCACACAAGTTTTACCAATTTTTAAATGTTTCGCAATTTGATGAACACCACAATTTTCTCGCGTCGCGTACTTGATAATTTTTATTTTTTCACTGCGGCTTTAAACTTTTCGAGGCGCCATTTATAAAAAAAATTGTGAAAAAGTTACGTAATTACGTAATTTCAAATCTTCACTTTAAACTGTAAACACTGAAGTACTGTACTGTACTGACAAATATAAAATCACTAGTTAAAATAACTGCATTGTTATTTAAAAGTAAGCTCGTAATGCGTACTATCGCAATACGCACACAGAAGCACTTGTTCGAGTGAGTGACCAAAGGCAACGACCGACCAAAGTCAACTAAACTACGAAAATAGAATACAGTACCCGCTATTTACGGTTATGCACATTCAATCAAAACAGGCCTAGTTCTGGAAATACCTCCCCCCCTATGCTGTTTAGCAACTTTCATAACAAAGAATGGTTCATTCCTGGAATTTGCAAAATTAAGCGTACAACAGTTACTGTGTATTATTTACAGCCTACTGCAGTCTAAACATAAGTCACGTTCGTTGCAAACAATAAACACAAGTTATTTTCGATCAATACCCATCCATTATTCCAAGAAAATAAATAAAATTATGCTGTATAGGCGTATTTCTTACATTATTGAATTGTAACTTAAAGTATTAAAATAAAATCCAGTCCAACGTGTTAGCATTTTGTCCGCAAAAGGGAGGTTAATGACACATAATACCATAACTCTTAGTGTCCATGTCCGGCCAAGAGAGTGTCCGTCTATAGGAGGGGGGAAATACATAGTAAAATATAGAAAATTCCTTGGTTCCTTAAAAAGTGTCTGTATAAGAGAGTTGTCCGCTTATCGGAGGTGTCCGGAAGTAGAGGTTTCACTGTATATGGTATTAACACTGCCTATACCGTTCTTGGTTCAGCATTATATAAAAAATTCGGCATTACTGATGTCCGAGGACACCTGTAATCCTACTAAATATGATTCACACACCCTTAAAACGTCACTATCACCACCTTCGATGATAGCCGCTGTTCCATAGTTATGTAGTTTCCCCTGAGTTACCCCCCGTTAATTTCTATGTTCACCAATTTAGAATATATTTACATTATAAATCCATGGTCAGGGTTCAGTGAAGCCGTGACCGCCCGAAAATTGGGGAAACTACCAAAGACATATAAGGTTCATACTGACACCGTTACTATAATTCTCGGATGGTAAACTCTTATATGTTTGGTTATTTTATTAATTAAATTTTCATGTTTAACATCTCTTAGACTCATCTACACTTTTAACTTTTAAACATCAAACATTTCACTTTCTTTAACTCGTACTACAAACTTCATAATTCTGTATGGTCAATTGTTTACTTAAAATAAAATATGGCTACTGACATAGATTTAAAATTTGTAAACATTCCGAAATACATTGATAAGTATTTACATTAGAGGCTAATTCTTATCCTTAGCTTGATAACTCAGTAATCGCCCAAAAAGACGGGGGTTTCGTTGAGGCGGGAGCATGCACGGGCAGACACACTACGTGAATTCACGTTCTCCTTCTACTAACTTAACACAAAATCTACTCCTTTTACTATCCCATTTATCCTAACCCGCCGTCTGCTCGTCCACGCCCTCTCCACAACAAAACCCATCTTTTTTATTACTCTGAACCTACTGTCATTGGCTAATTTTGCATTTTGCAAATGGCACTATTAAAATTTATTTGAATACATTGCCTTATTAAATTTACCTCCATTAAAATTATTTACATGCACTCTTATGCAATGCTGGTACGTGGTAGTGTGCACCTTATCTATGCACCTTGAGTTTAAAATATTTTGTATCACGTACCTTAGGGGTCCCCCTCCCCGTTCAATAGTATAGTGAAATTTCTACTTCATACCAATTTTGGTGGAGCCGGACCATCGTCGTTTCACCACCCGAAGGAAGTTCTGCCAACCATGGTCCGCCTCCAAAGTGCCAAAACCCACGGCCAGGACTGCTAAGGTCGTGAGCACCGAAAATGGGGGAGGATCCCTTCTGAAAACATAAAATAACATATTAAAATTCAATTCTTTACCTTGACCAACATAATTTCAAATTTGTAGCATTCTGCGTACCCACTATCTCCTGCGTTGTTTGATTTCGAAGTACATAAGCGTTATTCATTTTTATTTCCACTATTTCATAGGGTCCTTCATATAACAGGAAAAACTTTTTTATTTCTTTCTCTTGAGCACTAGATAAATCATGTCTCCTTACCAATACTAATTGTGAAACCCCTACTTCATTTTGAGTAGTTAAAACAAAAAGAATATTTCCTTTTGTAAAGAGGGGTTACAAGTTAATTAAAACTAGGCTAAGGCCTAGAGAAGCTAAAAATTGCGCTGGATCCAGTAAGACGGGACTTGCAATAAAAACTCAAGAATTAAATAATTAACAATGGTTTTATTATTCTATCTCATAATATTAATAACAAAAAACAACAGTGATTTAGAATTCCCCTATTAAATGGTTAACAAAAAAAGTATATCCTCTCAACAAGGCCACCTGAAAATATAAACTGAATCCAAGAAAATAATTGCTATGTCACCATCAATGAATTGAAAATTTAAAATAATCATTAACCTCAAAATGAAACTCCCATTAAACTATTTCTTAAAATATAAAATTTATATCATATGTTACTTTTGAAATGCAGTATATAAATAGATAAAGGTAAATAATTTCATTCACAGTTACTATTAATAATTAAAATAATTATTCATCCAATTTAAATGAACTTTAAAGGTGACACTTACTATACTTGTTAAATAAAACAATTAATTTAAAGAAATGATCAGCCATGATTATTGAGATAGAATACTCGTCTACTGGTGTATATACATTCTAATAATAAAATCCCTATATCCCACCAAAAGTACAGCAATGCATAATATTTATATATATATATATATCTCCCCCAAAATGTACACTGAAATATACAGACATAACACGTTCCACAAGACAAATTACATATACAATAATATACAAATACATAAAGGTCACTTGCCACGCCCTTTTTTTTATATTAGCCTTCTGGTGTATATAAATTCTAAACTTCTGCTTTATAGGAATCCCAATTAGGATTAAAGATTTATTTCTATGAATGTACCCGCATGGTGTGGGTTAATTGCACGTCATGTGTATCATAAAGTATTGCATACAAATGTCCCCAGGACATTAAAATTTAAAACCAAGTGCCTAAGTGGCTAAGTGCTAAAATACTTAATTAAGGTGAGAAATAAAAAATGTTTAAAATAATTAACGCCCCCCAGTTACCATGATTAATATAAAGAATTTATATAGACTAAAATAGGGCCAATTAATGAAAGGGAAAAATTGCACAATATTAGCACCTTATATAAAAAAAATACATTTGTGTGTCAGAGACAGACATGTTTCTTCAATTTATAACCAGTCTCAACAACCTTGTTTCAACAACCTTGTTTCGACAAACAAGTTGAAAAGTGTTTCGACAGGCACAGCTTGGTTGAAACTAATTTAAAATAACACCTACCTCCCCAGTAATCTTTTTATACAAATGACCTAACCTGATTTTAAAATAAGGGAAAATATATGTTTTTATGCATAGTAAATTAAACTTGAGAAAATAATAATAACAAAACTGACTTTAAATCTGTAGCGAAAGTACTATAAAGAAATGAGTGGAAATCTAAGTTAGATGCTGTGTGGTACACATGTCAGTCTCTGAACTGACAATTTACTATACAGGTATTGAAATTTACAATTAATACTTAGTGTTCACACTAAACTGTCCCATCAATTGGGGATCCAAATGAATGTATACTGGTACCATGTTGATTCTACGTGTGAATATAAAATGGATATTTTTCACCTGCTTATGTGTGCCCAGAAGGATGATCTTTTATTTATAGCGTGGCGATGGTGATTGGCATGTTGTTTCGGCCGTTGGTCTCTTCGGTGTCGAGTGTGGAGCTTTAAGATGGCATTTCGTTCATTGGCAGTAGGACTTGTCTCTGTTCAGTGAACCCTATTGTCACACATTACATTTTTAGTGAGAGACCACACACAAATGCCCCCACTGTTTGGACACCCTCCAAAATACATAAATAAAAACAACACCTAGTTGTGTTGTACATAATAAAACTTGGTAACATTATTTTGGCCAACATGCCTTACTTAAAAAGTTCTCTAACAATGATTCTTTATAACGCTTTATAACTTGAACCTCACTGAATGTGAGTTGCTTTTGCAATATAATAATTTATCTTGGCTCTGTGACATCTTATGAACTTATTACTTTGAGTGAAATTGAGGTTACCACGTGGCGAAGAATTTATTTAAAACACATAGTTTTTTACTCCATAGAATTTGAGAATACTACTACTTTGAATGTGACATGATTTACGTTTAAAACGTGCCTGAGTAAGTTCCCAATTATGTATGTATAAAGTTTTACAGATGTTGTAGCAAAACCTTATACCACTTAATGACGACAGATTGTGTAACAGGTTAAGTGCTCAACCGAATCTCGTTACATCGGTTTTAATGAAAGTGTAAAATTAAATATATTGTGGTTATTGTACTTTAGGTATTAAAGCCGAGATTCTGACACACCAATAATCAAGCTTTATTGGTTTATAAAAACTTTACGAACAATTACGTCTTTCACCATGCATGATTCAACAAGTGGGGGCTTACTCAAGCTTACTAAAAAAAACGTTTTCTCCTTTAAAAGTTTAGTATATAATTAATATAATGAAATCAAAACTTACCGCAGTCATTAAGAACTTATCTCATGTTTAAAAGAAGTCGACGCTAGATTTTCACACAAAACTCTCCACCGAAGAGATATTCTACGATGTCGTGAGTTAGGCTTCCATTTTGAGACAAACCTTAACAAAAGTTTCCGTTCGTTGTCCGTTTGTAAGGAAATTCTCACCAGGCGGCACCACTGTTGTTTAAAACTGCTGGAAATTCTCAGCAGATGGAAACACCTATCAAACGGTGAAAACTTGAAAACGGCAGCCTCTCCTATCCGCGGGTAGAGAGCAGCACTCCTAATTACTTTAACTTTTGTACTGTCTTTACCGTCCAAAAAAAAATGCCTATACATTTACTAAACTCGCGCTGAATCATTTGACTCAGCACACCCTCACCCCAAAAGGGCAACATAGTTGCCCCAACGTTAAATGCCAGGAGGGTACCCTGCAGTGTACCTCTCCCCAAAAGAAATACCGGTGGACGTCGTGGTTGGGTTGGCTCAGCTGAGCTTGCTCTCAGGAGAACAGAAATCAAAAGGAAAACGAAAGAGACGAAAGAAGATATGTATTATGTAAGTGTGCGGGTGCTGCATGCTGACCTGATCAGAGTCCGCATACAGCACAAGAGAGAGAGACAGGAAAAGACAAAAGAAAGATTCCTACGTATGGATCTTCCGATCTCCTGAGGCTCGCCCCATTCGCTTGAACACGACTTCCACATTTAACATGGACCTCCGTCCTATCTTTACGGGGACTATCCCCCTTCGAACGTTTTGGATAGCCCCCGACAACGTTTAAGTTTGGAAATGTGGCTTGTCAACGACTTTTGTTTGTCTCCCGGTACGCCCAGCCGGGCCGTCACTGGTGACGTAAATCCTATGATTCGGTATGGCCCCGACCAACGGTAGCATAGCTTCGCAGCACGTTTGTCGGCGGCAGAGCTGAGTGGGTGGCTTTGGAAATAGACCCAGTCACCAATCCGGAAGGGGTTTGGAATACGCCCCTGATTATAACGCCGACGGACCCGCTCGTGCGCTCGCAGCAAATTCTTCCGAGCCATTTTCCATCTCTCCGCAGTTTTATTATTGGGCTCCCGCGGCAGAAGATCTTCGATATCCCATAGGTTGGTCAACGGGAGTGCGGGCGAGAATCCAAACAAAATTTCAAAGGGCACGGCCTGATGACTGTCGTGTCTGGCCGTGTTGAAGGCTAATTGTAACCACTTCAGATTCTGATCCCAGGTGGTTTGTTGCTCAGCGTGATAAGCAATCAAGGCGGACCGGAGATTCCGATTGAATCTCTCCGCATGGGACGGTTGTGGATAATAAGGGGAAGTGGTTATGTGTTTGATGCCACTGGCGAAACACATACGCCTGAATTCATTTGAAATAAATTGCGGACCATTGTCCGAGACAATGATGGTCGGAAGACCGAAATGCTGAAAAACGTGGTTCTGTAAAGCGTTGATGGTCAAACGAGCGGTTGCCTGCCGTAAGGGCAGTAGCCAGGCAAACTTTGAAAAGGCATCTACACAAACAAGCAGGTAAGCATTACCTGACTTGCTACGGGGGAACGGCCCCACGTAGTCAATAAATAACTTTTCCATTGGTCTGCTCGCCACCTCAGACGATAACAACCCTAGTTTGGTGTTCTGGGCAGGCTTGCTCAAGCCACACAGATGACAGTTTTTTACTCTCGTCGCGATGTCTCTATCCATGCCCTTCCAGATAAAATGTTTCCTAATACTGGAAATGGTCTTCGAAATTCCCTTGTGGCCTCCGATTGGGGAATCATGGTAATAACTGAAGACCATGGGCACTAATTTGCTAGGCAGCACGATTTTAGGTGCTCGTCCTTTTCTTTCTCGACAGCAAAGGACTCCCTTGGACAAGAAATAAGGGGCCTGTACGTTACCCTGCTTAATATTTTGGATGACTTGACCCAGCACTTCGTCGTTTAACTGATGGGGTAACACATCAGTGAAGGCTAAAGGAAAATCGAGAAGAACGGAACAGGGTTGCTCAGCTTGGGCATCACTGGGTTGGGAAAACATACGGGATAAGGCATCTGCAACCACATTCTGGGATCCCCTGATGTGTTGCACGGTGAACTTAAAGGATGAGATTTTCACCACCCATCTACCAATTTTACCCAGTTGCCGGGGATGAGCTAGAAGCCATGAGAGAGCCTGATTATCGGTCTCGAGCAGGAACTCAGCATGTTCCAGGAAACGCCTGAACTTATCTAGAGCGTATACAACAGCTAAACACTCTAGCTCGTAAACGGATGATTTACGTTCTTGCTGGGTCAACGTGCGTGAGATAAAAGCCACAGGCTGCCTAGCGTCGTCAATAACCTGGGAAAGGACCGCTCCGAGCGCAACCGAACTCGGGTCCGTCTGCAAAATGAACGGTTTCGAAAAGTCGGGCATCCGCAACACCGGTGGGGAAATGATGGCTTCCTTTAAGGTATCAAAAGCCTTCTGTTGGTTTTCCCCCATGAAAACTTTGCCCCCTTCTTCCTCAGTTCATTCAAGGGAGCGGCAATTTCAGCGATATTCGGTATGAAACGCCGATAAAAATTTATCATACCGACGAATCTCGCTATGCCTTTCGCATCCCTTGGCGGAGGAAAGTCACGGATGCCTTGTGTCCTCTCTGGGTCTACCGTCATAACGCAGAGTCGCTCCAGGTCGGTAAACCACTGCGGCCGCTGTGCAAAAACTAGTCGCAGACGGTCGTCGGCAGAGACACCGTCGAGGATGTGTTGGACTACCTCTTCCTCCGACATGCCCATTCCCAGAATACGCGCTACCTGGCGCATTCGCAGCACATACTGGGCCAATGTTTCGCCCCGTGCCTGTACTCTATAAAAATGCCGATGGCGCAATTGCTCCATCATTCTACTGGGTACGAACGCCCTCAGCACCACCCGGTGGAACTCATCCACGCCTTCCTTACGTCGCATTACCTCCGCCACCCTGTCAGCCATGGTACCGCGACAGTAGGGGAAGATGAGTTCGAGCACCGTTCGCTCCAGCATACCCGGATAGTCCTTCAAGTCAAAGACTATCTTAAAAAACGGGAGTAGTTTATCTGCTTCCAGTCCGTCCACGACTGGCAGTTGTTTAATAATATCGGCAAGTGGGTTGGGCAGGTGGTTGTACGTTGCCGCCCCCGAACCAGTCCGTACAGGCTCTACTTCCCTGTATGAAGAAGTGTTCAGCGCTGAGATCACGGACTCCTCAACAACCGGAATTGGGGTGGATGCTCTTACCGGTCGTGACCCTTGGAGGGTCGAGGTAATCTCCTGTATTATCTCTTTTATATTATATGGTGGCGGTGTTATATATGGCGGTTCACTGACTTGTGCCAGTAAATTCTGCAGCCGATGAATCAAGTGCTGCATACGTTGCCGGATCCGCCGGACAACGAGAGAGCATCCCGGTCTCTCCTCCAAACTTTCGACGGATTGAGCCGACTCCTTTAGCTCACCCCATTTTTCTGTACACCGCTCCCACTCACTCTCGGGGTCAGTGATAGTGACCCTTGAGAGCGCATCACCCGCGGTCAGCGCTTCACGGAGCCGCTGCCGTAAGGTTTGGACATTGCCTTGGGTTTCTTTACCCCGGGCCCGGAGCTCGAACTCAATTTCCTCCCTAACAAACAACTCAGGATTTATCGACGTCATCTCACTTCGCGGTCGGCACACTCAACAAAAACTCTAAAACTTATTCTAACTAATCAGAATCTGAAAAACCCAAGTACTGTTCTTCCAAAGAGTAGACTGCGGGTCCACCTAACGATGCGAGAACTAGCCCACTACCTGAACAGCTCACACTCGATTACACCAGACAAAAGGAACGCGACACACACACAACACGCACAACACGAAAAACAAAATACCGACCAACGAAAATTTATTTTAACCATTTCTTAGGTTACCTCCGGCTACCTTTTATCGGCAGAAACCGACTGCCGATCGGGCCATACCGCCTAATCACAAAAAAACCGCAACACCTCCCCAAACATGGGTAAGGTAAACTCAAACTAACTAAGCGCCGACTGCGATAAGTCTTGCCCAGGGATTTCCCCTTCTAAAATTTCCTACCACGTGGCACTATTCACTATGCAAGGCGGGCAAGTACATATACATATGTTTCAAACCTTAAAACTAACAAAATATTTTCAACCTTGGGATATAGGGCCTTCAAAATTTTTCTAAGTTCTATTTAAGAACTAAACATTGTGAAAATGTGAATATTCCAAAATATTTCCTAAGTTTGCAAGCCCCGTCACACCCACAGGACCCTTGTCGTAACCACGCTCTGCGACCAAATGAAACCCCTACTTCATTTTGAGTAGTTAAAACAAAAAGAATATTTCCTTTTGTAAAGAGGGGTTACAAGTTAATTAAAACTAGGCTAAGGCCTAGAGAAGCTAAAAATTGCGCTGGATCCAGTAAGACGGGACTTGCAATAAAAACTCAAGAATTAAATAATTAACAATGGTTTTATTATTCTATCTCATAATATTAATAACAAAAAACAACAGTGATTTAGAATTCCCCTATTAAATGGTTAACAAAAAAAGTATATCCTCTCAACAAGGCCACCTGAAAATATAAACTGAATCCAAGAAAATAATTGCTATGTCACCATCAATGAATTGAAAATTTAAAATAATCATTAACCTCAAAATGAAACTCCCATTAAACTATTTCTTAAAATATAAAATTTATATCATATGTTACTTTTGAAATGCAGTATATAAATAGATAAAGGTAAATAATTTCATTCACAGTTACTATTAATAATTAAAATAATTATTCATCCAATTTAAATGAACTTTAAAGGTGACACTTACTATACTTGTTAAATAAAACAATTAATTTAAAGAAATGATCAGCCATGATTATTGAGATAGAATACTCGTCTACTGGTGTATATACATTCTAATAATAAAATCCCTATATCCCACCAAAAGTACAGCAATGCATAATATTTATATATATATATATATCCCCCAAAATGTACACAGAAATATACAGACATAACACGTTCCACAAGACAAATTACATATACAATAATATACAAATACATAAAGGTCACTTGCCACGCCCCTTTTTTTATATTAGCCTTCTGGTGTATATAAATTCTAAACTTCTGCTTTATAGGAATCCCAATTAGGATTAAAGATTTATTTCTATGAATGTACCCGCATGGTGTGGGTTAATTGCACGTCATGTGTATCATAAAGTATTGCATACAAATGTCCCCAGGACATTAAAATTTAAAACCAAGTGCCTAAGTGGCTAAGTGCTAAAATACTTAATTAAGGTGAGAAATAAAAAATGTTTAAAATAATTAACGCCCCCCAGTTACCATGATTAATATAAAGAATTTATATAGACTAAAATAGGGCCAATTAATGAAAGGGAAAAATTGCACAATATTAGCACCTTATATAAAAAAAATACATTTGTGTGTCAGAGACAGACATGTTTCTTCAATTTATAACCAGTCTCAACAACCTTGTTTCAACAACCTTGTTTCGACAAACAAGTTGAAAAGTGTTTCGACAGGCACAGCTTGGTTGAAACTAATTTAAAATAACACCTACCTCCCCAGTAATCTTTTTATACAAATGACCTAACCTGATTTTAAAATAAGGGAAAATATATGTTTTTATGCATAGTAAATTAAACTTGAGAAAATAATAATAACAAAACTGACTTTAAATCTGTAGCGAAAGTACTATAAAGAAATGAGTGGAAATCTAAGTTAGATGCTGTGTGGTACACATGTCAGTCTCTGAACTGACAATTTACTATACAGGTATTGAAATTTACAATTAATACTTAGTGTTCACACTAAACTGTCCCATCAATTGGGGATCCAAATGAATGTATACTGGTACCATGTTGATTCTACGTGTGAATATAAAATGGATATTTTTCACCTGCTTATGTGTGCCCAGAAGGATGATCTTTTATTTATAGCGTGGCGATGGTGATTGGCATGTTGTTTCGGCCGTTGGTCTCTTCGGTGTCGAGTGTGGAGCTTTAAGATGGCATTTCGTTCATTGGCAGTAGGACTTGTCTCTGTTCAGTGAACCCTATTGTCACACATTACATTTTTAGTGAGAGACCACACACAAATGCCCCCACTGTTTGGACACCCTCCAAAATACATAAATAAAAACAACACCTAGTTGTGTTGTACATAATAAAACTTGGTAACATTATTTTGGCCAACATGCCTTACTTAAAAAGTTCTCTAACAATGATTCTTTATAACGCTTTATAACTTGAACCTCACTGAATGTGAGTTGCTTTTGCAATATAATAATTTATCTTGGCTCTGTGACATCTTATGAACTTATTACTTTGAGTGAAATTGAGGTTACCACGTGGCGAAGAATTTATTTAAAACACATAGTTTTTTACTCCATAGAATTTGAGAATACTACTACTTTGAATGTGACATGATTTACGTTTAAAACGTGCCTGAGTAAGTTCCCAATTATGTATGTATAAAGTTTTACAGATGTTGTAGCAAAACCTTATACCACTTAATGACGACAGATTGTGTAACAGGTTAAGTGCTCAACCGAATCTCGTTACATCGGTTTTAATGAAAGTGTAAAATTAAATATATTGTGGTTATTGTACTTTAGGTATTAAAGCCGAGATTCTGACACACCAATAATCAAGCTTTATTGGTTTATAAAAACTTTACGAACAATTACGTCTTTCACCATGCATGATTCAACAAGTGGGGGCTTACTCAAGCTTACTAAAAAAAACGTTTTCTCCTTTAAAAGTTTAGTATATAATTAATATAACGAAATCAAAACTTACCGCAGTCATTAAGAACTTATCTCATGTTTAAAAGAAGTCGACGCTAGATTTTCACACAAAACTCTCCACCGAAGAGATATTCTACGATGTCGTGAGTTAGGCTTCCATTTTGAGACAAACCTTAACAAAAGTTTCCGTTCGTTGTCCGTTTGTAAGGAAATTCTCACCAGGCGGCACCACTGTTGTTTAAAACTGCTGGAAATTCTCAGCAGATGGAAACACCTATCAAACGGTGAAAACTTGAAAACGGCAGCCTCTCCTATCCGCGGGTAGAGAGCAGCACTCCTAATTACTTTAACTTTTGTACTGTCTTTACCGTCCAAAAAAAAATGCCTATACATTTACTAAACTCGCGCTGAATCATTTGACTCAGCACAATTGTCCTACTTCGTATTTGGTCCACTTACCCTTTTCGTCGTGTCTCCGCTTTCTCCGCTCCCCTTTAGTGAGTAGACTCTTGTTTGCGAGTTGGATTTTTACATTTTTGTCAATAGTCTGTTCTTCCGGTGGATATTCAAAAAGTTGTTCTAATATTCGAGGTGGCCTGGTTCCTTTTATTAGTTCATATGGTGTAAACCCGGTCGAATCGTGGGTACTACTATTTAACCACTCTTCCACTTTCTTTACATACAAAGGCCATTCCGTGTGTTTAGCGTGACAATACGCCCGGAATATCCTACCGATTTCTCGCATCACCCGCTTTTCCTTATTTGACTGTGGATGGTATACTGCTGTATGCTTGGGTATGATGCCTTCCCAGCCAAGAGTCTGTCTCCACTTTCCACTGATGAATTGGGGTCCGTGATCGGATAAAATTGCTTTCGGCTTACCTACGTTTATCATGTAATCCTTGGTGATCTTTTCACTCAGCACCCGGCTCGTAGCTCTCTTCATGCTGTACAACCTAACAAACTTAGAAAAAGTGTCCAAAACAACAAAAACACACTACTCCACCTCTACCTTTGGGCAATGGCCCGTACAAATCTACAGCAACTAAATCAAACGGTCTTTCAACCTTTATAAAATTCATCTCCCCTTCAACCCTATAATTCACTACTTTTGACTTTTGACACAAATCGCATACTCTTAACACTCTTCTAACTCGCCTCTCCATATTCTTAAAAACACAAGATTCTTTTAACACATTCGTACACTTTTTCGCCCCAAAATGCCCATATCTTACGTGACAATCCCAAATAATTTTATCTATTAGCTCTTCAGGTACCATCAACCTCCAATCACGTTCACCCCCCTCTACTTTCTTGAACAGAATACCCTGATATATTTGGAAATGTGTATTATATTCAGACCCATTTATATCTGCTTCTAAACTAGCGATTATTTTACCCAATTTATTTTCTGATCTTTGTATGTTTTTTATCTCCCTTAATTCCTCACCAAAAATTCTATCTTCCCTTGTTAATCGAAAAATCTCTATTTCCTTGAGATCCCTCCCTGTTTTGTTGTCTATTACATCTACCCTGGAAAGAGTGTCTGGTACTTTATTATCGGTCCCCGTAATGTACTCCCATGAAAAGTGATATTCTTGTAAAGCTAACACCCACCTGGTTAATCTGCTATGAGTCAATTTGCAAGTGTTTAAAAATGATAACGCCTTGTGATCTGTCCTAATGACTGTCTGGTTCCCTAAAACGTATGTACAGAATTTTTTCACTGCAAAAACGATACTCAGCAAGTCCTTTTCCGTGGTCGTATAGTTCCTCTCCGCTGCTAACAAAGTCCAACTGGCAAAAGCTATTGTCCGGTGTTCGTTACCCTCACCCTCCTGGTATAGTTCTGCGCCGAGGGCTATGTTGCTGGCATCCTCTGTAAATAAAATTTTTTCTGAAAATCGGGATGATTCATCATTATCATATCTATAAACTTCTCTTTAATTTCGTTAAAAGTAGCCCTTTCCGTCTTGCCCCATCTCCATTGTTTATTCTTTTGTAATACCGCACTTAATTTAGAGGTTGCCTGCGCATAATTTTTCTGAAACTTCCGATAAAAGTTACATAAGCCCAAAAAACTTTGTAGCTGCTTAATATTTTTTGGTTCCAGAAAACGCATGATAGCTTCTACCTTATCCGGGTTGACTAGAATTCCCTCTGGAGTAATAATAAAACCTAAAAAATATATTTCAGTTTGTAGAAACTTCGACTTCTCCCAGTTAACTGTTAAACCCCCATTTTGCAATTTATTTAATATGTATTCAATATGTTCTAAATGTTCAGAGAATGTTCTTGACGCTATTAATATGTCATCAACTTATACAGTCAAAAATTCTAAGTCCTTAGGTTGTAATATCATATCTAAACATTTTATAAAGCTTGCTACACTAGTGTTTAATCCAAATGGTAAACGCTTGAACTGATAATTCTTACCATTGAAGAGAAATGCCGTATATTTCCGGAGAAAGGCTTACCGGAAATAAAGTCATTGACTCCGCTAAATTTCTGAAAAATTTCATTTATGGGTTCCGGTGATTCCCAGTCAGGTATTATAATTTGGTTAATTTTCCTAGCATCTAAACACAACCTTACCTTTCCGTCCTTCTTGATGACCACTACTAATGGATTCGAGTAAGGCGATATCGATCTCTCAATAATGTCTCCTTCATCATCCTGTCCAACTCCTCTTGTACTGCTCTCCTCTTCGAAAACGGCACTGGATAACTCCTCTGCATATAGGGTGAGTGTTCTCGAACTTTTAACTCGCATACATAGCCCCTGGCTTTCCCAGGCAACTCCGCAAACACATCTCTAAAACGCTCCACAACTGCCCACAACTCCTGTCGTTGGCGACTCCCTACAACTCCACCCTCATTAAAAAAATTATCCGCCCTATCTTCCCATATTCTCTCATCACTCACATACATCTCTCTCTCCTCATTCTCCACACTTTCGCTCTCTCGACATATATTCACTCTTGTTTCTATATTTCCATCGCCTACTTGTTTATGTATTAATTTTATTCCCGTCACTCTAACCTCATTTATCACCCTCTTAAAATTAACCCTGACTGGTTCACTCCCCTTATTAAATTCTACTATTTTCTTATTAAAATCTATTACTGCTTTATTTCTCTCCAAAAAATCATTTCCGAAAATTATATCTAAATTCAGTCCCTTAACCACTAAAAAGGTATTTTCGAATTCTGTTTCACTAATGCATATATTTAATTGTACTTGTCTAGTAACCCTTTTACTCCGTACTCCGGTTACCCCCACTACTGTTACACCCGCCACTGGTAATGATGGAATATGTTTATTTACCCTTTGTAATTCTCCCAGTACGTTTTCTGAAATTACTGATATTTCACTTCCTGTATCTATTAATGTTTTAAAGTTCTTACCTTCTATGTTGACGATTACCTCTGTCAACCCCGCTTTTGTTTCCATCATTTCTGCTTCGTCTTCCTCCAGCAACTCCTTCGCCATGTCTTTGATAATGATATTACTCTGGTATTTGCACTCTTCTTGGACCCCAGGATTCTTCGTCGACAATGGCTGGGCCCGGTTCCCCATTGTCTCTTCTAGTTTCCCATGGATGTACCTGCCACGGCTTGGTTGTATCCTCCTCTGCTTCTGTTGCTATTTTCATTTCCTCTCGGCGCTCCTCGGTTGCCCTCTGCTCCTCTCTGCGGCTGATTGTGCTGGTTGTATGTTCTCTCACTTCGCTGACAGTCTCTTGCCTTATTACACCTAAAACATGTCGTTCTAACAGCATAATTTTCAACATGGCATTCCGAACATCTCCAACCCTCGCCTCTGTTACCACTATTTCCCCCACGGGCCCCTCTGTGAAAGTTTGGCATTCCCCTGGATTGATTATAATTCCCGTTAATGTGTGGTCCTGGTGGGTTCGGACGCCTATTCATATCCCATTCTTTTATGTTATGAAATATATCTAATATCTTCTCAAGTTCCGTAATTTCTGTAATCTCGCGTGTCATCAGTGTAATCTGTATCTCTCGCCGCAAATGCTTACTTATATGTCGGACAAATGATCGGAACGGTAGTGGTGGCTCTAAATATGTCGCCTCATTATAATTGCATTACATACATAGTCACGTTATTCCCGTGGGTCCCAAAATTACCGGATCCCATGATTTTACTCCGTAATACTTCTTGCTCTTCTTCCGACCAATATTTACCTCTAAAAGCCCTCTCAAAACTCTGATAATCTACCCAATCTATTTTGTGTACCTCCGCCCATACCGTGGAATTCTCTTTAAAACACTTTATTATCTTTAATAACTGCACCTCCCAACTACTACGACAAAACTGATTAAATTCTTTCACTCTATTTAAAAATTGCATGGGGTGTACCCCCCTATTTTCACAATTGAACAATTCTAAATCAATATCAATATTCATATCTCTGGTAATCACTACTTGTTCAGTAACATTATTAAGTTTTTTACTTATTTCTACATTTAACTCATCTTTGACATTAACTATGCTTTGTTCAATTTACACAAATTTATCCTTATTTAATCATTCAAATTGTATGCTACGTTTATCCATAACATTTACCATCTTGTATAGCTTGTACCTCTAATTTGCAATTACTTTCGATTTCATTTATTTTAAGATCAGTATTGGTTTCATATGTCTTAATTTTATCTCTCACTTCTTTTATCTTATCAACTACACAATTAAATTTATACTCACTGTCAGTGTTACATTCATTTATTTTGGTTTCAATATTCTCTTTGATTTCATGAATTTGTTCATTAACTTGTATTTTGACTGCATCTGACACTTGTTTGTTTACATTGATAACATGACTATTTATTTGTTCGTTTACAGACTCTATCACTTGTTTTTTAATAGTATAAAAACATTCATTTATTTCGTTTACGATCTCACTCTTTATACCACTGACTCTGGTATTTATTTCATTAAACTTAGTATCAAACTTATTATTCTGTTCATTCAATTTACTGTCGTTAATATCAAAACGTTCATTAATCTCACCCCTTAATTCACTAAATTTTTTATCATTACTGTCAAAGCGATTATTTAATGCATCCAATTTCTTATTATTATCACTAGACATTTGTTTAATCTCCCCCATTATCTCACGCAACCAATCCTCAGTTTTATTACTTTCCCTAGCCGAGACGGGAGTTGAATAAACTCTCGCCTCATCCATAACAGCTGATTCTGTCCAGCTTTCTTGATTTACAATATGAGTTTCTGACTGAATTTCTTATTCACTTATAACAGTTGAGTCAGACAAACTGACTTCGTTTTCTGTATTTTCCATTTTTATAAATTTAATTATTCTTTAATCAAATAATTAATTACTTATTTACTATCTAAACAAAATCTCAACTTCTACTCACAGTATTTTACGTCTTAACCTCTAATCACAAATCTCGTAATTTTTTCTATTACAAAAACCGCCTACTATCACCACCTATTTCGTACTTTAAATCACCCCTAAACCCATATGAATACATTCATTTGAGTTATACTGGCAGGGATCGCCATTTGTTACGTTCTGTTCTTTTAACTTACCAATTTTCACCACGTGACTTCTACTTACCTCATACTTATACGCCACCCTGACTTACCGAGCACAGAAGATTCCAAATTATCTATAGGTCGCCACCAATATCTTTAGAGGTTAGATATGGAGACCTTAAAAACACTGTCACTTATTTACCAGGTTCGTTAGGCGAACTTTTCATACGGGATAGGTGATGTTAACTTGGCGTAATAATTGACTTAACACATGGTTACACTACTGATCCATTTTATTGATATTCATTTTTTAACCTTTAATTTTCTGTTTGTAATTCTTTCAACATTCATCAAAATTTTGATAATACTAGACGTTAAACATTCTAGCAAATAAAATTGATTACTTCAACTACTTTGTATACATTTTATATTGGTTGACAACTATCACCTTGCTTAAATGTTCTTTCTTTCAAAGTTTTTTGGTAGTCATTTTTACGGCTTCTTTTACTTTAAATTTAAATATACAAAGTATTGTTTATTGTCTCCTGGTTACAAAAAAAAAATACATATTAAAAGAACAACTTAAACGCTACTAAATTCTTTAAAAGCAACCTAGCAATTTGCTCACTCTCAACATTCATTCATTATATTTAAAGCGCTTTATATTTAAATTTTTATAATTGGTTTCGGAATTTAATTAATTGAAAATGGAAATGTTTTATCTGGTCAACTGCTTATATTATGTACTCATCCTTTTACAGCCGCCTCCACGTGGTTACACCATCACGGTTGACTCCCGATTTCCCTAACACACTCCGAAAATAATTTTAAACTGTTCGTACTTGCAGATTACGTCTGATTGATCACTATGACATGATTTCCCGTTGTATTGAGTTAAATCACATGATTTTCTGGTCGGCCGACCTTAATTTACTCGAGTGATGTTATAATTGACCACGCGTGGCCTGGAGGTCTGTGTCGACTTCACGGCAACTATGCACACAGCTCTTCACTTCATCTGGTTGCTCATACCGGAAACACACAGCCTTCAGGTTATAAATTTTTGCCGTCTTTCATAGTGTACGTATTTGTCTATAGGCCACGTGGCTACTGTTGTCAAACGGAGATGATAGAGGAGCCTCTGGTGGGAGGAGCTTTTACTGGTTTCCGTCATCTCAAAAGCACGTGGAAATAAAGTCTTACCGCTTAGCCATTTTTTCGTGGCGTGGGTCGAGGCTGCAAGCGTCGCCTCTGCGCACATGCTGGTGTTGCGCGTACTAGTTCGTGACAAAACACTTGATTTAACAAAACAATCTGGCATTCTTCAAGTATACTCTGCCCAAAAGTTTATTCCAGCATTCATTGTTTGAATAGAACCTTTTACGTGGGACTTGCTGCGCTGATAGCAAACAAATTTTAAATAAATTTCATAAAAAATTTAAAGATCCCCTTTTTGCCCCATTACAATAGATTTTCTTGGCCACATCGATTTCATGTAACGGCCATTTCAGTACCTGTACTTCTTCTTCTGCTCGTTCCTTTCTTTCAGAAGTTCACGTTAGCATTTAATAATTAATGTAATTTAATTTATTACTCAAATAATCCATAAAACAACGTTTCAACAATAATTAAGTTTATTAGGTTCAAAGTAATTGTTTGAATTGCCGCGACTGGCTCGAATCTGATTCGAGATTAAGTTCCAGTTCGATTATTACATAGAAATTAATATTCAATTAAATTAGTATAGTATAAGGGTTCTTTTAACTGTAGAAATAGTCAGGAAAGGCAAGAGAATTCAATACTTACAAATTATAAAAAAAAAACTGATTCATTAAATAGACAAAATGTTAAATTATAATGTATAGAAAATTTTAATATTGCGATACAGATGTTTGCTTCGACGTCACTCGTTCTCTCCCATCAGCCTGTGCGAATGGAACCACAAGATGGCTGCCTTAATGAGTTGATCTGCGATGTGAATTCATCTACGAGATTTTCCTTCAAATAAACGTCTCCATTGGTTAATTCCTCTTCAGTCATGTTGTTCTTGGAATATCCACAAGTTGTAGAGTGTAGTTGTATTCATCCACTGGATTTTGTTCGGTAATAGTTGTGTTGTGTCCAATAGTTCCCTCCAATCGGGTTCTGGTTATCTGAGTTTAATTTCGTTCTTCAGTCTTGTCTATACGTAGTGACAGCTTGATTTAGTATTGTTTAATTTAGTTTAAGGTTTCAATGACCGTTATTATAGTATTCTTTACTTTAATTTATATTCTTTTATCTTTTGTAAACTCATCATATATCTTGGTTGTGTTAGTTAAAAATTTCCGTTCATAATTCTCTGAAATGTATTCGACACGTCCGTTCTGTTTGGCTTTTAACAATCAACTAATTATATTTGTTCCTTCATATAGAAAATTCTATAAGATTTTGGTATCATTTCTCATTGTTGATGGATCAGCTGTTCCTATCAAATAATTCAATCTTATTGAAAAAAATGTCATATTTTATATTTAATTGGCTATAAATTATTTGTTTAGTACTTTTATGTAATTCTAATTATAGAACAATATTCCTGCTTTTATTTTACACAAGTTAATACTAAATTTGACCGGTTTTGGTTTGAATTAAGCTTCAGAATTACATTCTTTGAAATTTATCTATAGGCCTTATTTTGATTCACATAAATACCTATTAAATGGTTTCCAATATGTTTTATGTTACAATTTTACTCACACTTGATTACTAATTAAATCCTTGTAATTTACCTTTTATGTCTGGCTATTATTTTAAACATTTAACAATTTATTTGCATTTTACTAGTGCTTGCTTACTGCTTTTGGGCATTCTCTTGTACAATCACCGTTTAAGTCAATTTTACATGCTGATTCCTTTAATCACTATTATAGGTCGTTTTTATCATTAGGATAAAGTATTTGTATTCTGAAAATGATAATTTATATCAATTTAATCTAGGTTCTATAAATTTATATTCTCTGATTTGATTTATATGGTCAAAGTTGAATTTGTCTTGGTCATCAATTTTCAGTTTTCCTAGCAATGTTATTATGAATTCATCTTATTAGTTTTATATTTTTTGATTTACTATTTATGGGTCGTTTGAATTATTATTTTGCCTTTCCTTACTTCACAAAAATACAACATTAATTAACATGATTCAAAAACAATAAACTCTTACATACTAACATCTAGTATTTCCTACTATCAACATATTTTGTATGGTATACACTAAAAATAATAACACATAATAATTATATAAATAAACACATTAAAACTTTATATTAATGATTGTCTTTTGTTGTCCTTTTTTAAAACTGGTTTGGGGTGTTCCCCTTAATCACATTTATTTTAATTACAATTAATTTTACATTATTTCTCATTATTTGTATTGGATTCTCTTTTTTGGGCTAGTTGTTTCATTTAATTTGGTATAGCAGATGTAGTTTAATTTCTTTTTAATTATTTGTTTGCTGCTATAGAGTTTTATGTCTTTACAATAGGTTTTTTGGGTATTTTGATATTATTCCATTTTGATTCATTTGTTATGTTTTGTTGATCCTTACTACTCCATATTTTGAGGATTGTCATTTTAATTTATTTATTCTGGGCTGTTACTCCTTACTACTCCGTATCTTGAGGATTGTCATTTTAATTTATTTATTCTGGGCTGTTACTCCTTACTACTCCGTATCTTACTGGGTCTACTAATTATTTTATTGATATGATATTCATACTATTTGTTTTTTAACACTTTGGCTATAAATTGACTATATGTAAATTCTTTGAATCGATTTGTCTAGTTCTGTTAAGTCCTTTTATTGATGATTGTAATTACTTTTCCCTGCTACTTTTATTTAAGTTGATATTACTCCTTCCAGATGACTTCTTCTCTTCTTTTCCTATATGATCTTAATTTGTAGAATAAAGTAAAAACTTCGTTGTGCTACAAATGCTCCCCTGTAAAAGTGATTAGTTCAGCTCATACTTTTAGTGTGGGTGAACTAATTCCTTCTGACATTCGTCTTCGTTATATTCTTGGCTTGGTTTACCCTGATATACCTGTTTCTTTTTGTTTGAGCTCTAAGTTGATATGTATTTTGGCTGTCTTTACTTTTTATTTTACTCTTATGAGATAGTTCTTTTTAATCTGTTTTATCCTTTTATTATTTAATATATATATATATTTTCCCTTCTTATTTAGTGTTTCTTCATTTATATATTTACTCCCTAACATGTGAGCTGGAACAGTTCAGAGTGGCACTTTTTCGGCTACATGCTCTCCTGACCAAACTTCACTCATTTGAGCTCAGAGGAATTATCATCTCTGCTCAATCATAAAAAACTGGTGGAATTATCTACATCCAGTTATTAAAATATCAATTATAAAAAGTAGTCCATTTTGACTAATAATAAATATATTTAGATTCATCACTTCATAATTATTCAGATTACTTAATATTTCTATCGTATGGTTAATCCTTACATTTTTAAAGCTCATTCTATATTACTTATCACTAGGTACATGTCATAATATCCATTTCAGCCTTCCTTTTATGAAATTCTGCGATTTTAGTTAGTTGTTGGCACAGCCTGTTTCTCGTTTACCTTTTGGGTAGCACATGTTTATGTATATAGTTTTTTTTTTATTTGTTGTTTTATTAATTATGTTATTGCTCATGGCATAATGTCTGGTTTTAATACTCTTTCCTTATCTGCTTTGGTTAATTGGTTCTCCTATTTATTCGTCTATGATCTTATTTTGTTTTGGGGTTTCATCAACTTATTACATTGAAAATATATACACTATATGGATTCTTATTTACTTTTTACTTAACAGTTCTGTAACATTATTGTTTTGATAAGGATTTCATTTATATATTGGTTTCGAATAGTCTTGTTCAGCCTTCATAATTGTGATAAAAAAATTTCTTTGTAAAATTATTTCAATTCAATTTCTTTAACTATGTTGTACTTATTATTTTTTAATCCTTTGATATCTTATTTCATTCTTTCTCTTTATTAATTGATACAAAACAAAGTACTTCTGAAATGTATTCTGTAAACTGTTTTTATTTATTTTAGTATTGAGATAATTTATTTATTTTCTTTTCTTATTTCATTTAAAATAATTTCCTTGATATATACTATAAGATGTCCTTATTTATTCTTTTAGATGGTTTATCTTATTTGATTCAACATATTTTCCCTGATATTAACTGCAAGATGGTCTTACTCATTTTAGAATTTTTTTATGTTATTTATTTAATTCAAAATATCTTCTTCTAGATAATCTGTAAGATGTTCTTACTCATTTTAGAATTTTTATGTTTCTCTTTCATCAAAATATTTTTTTATTGATAATTGATTATATGTACCTTTTATCTTTGGTGAATTAATCTCCTTCAACTCGTACGTGTTATTTTTATTATCCTTAGTAATCACGTATGGTCCCGTATACAACAGTAATAGTTTTTTAGTAATCCCTTCCATAGTACTGGGTAGTTCCCGGTTTTTAAGTAACACCTTTTCTCCAATTTTGTATTTTAGTACTTTTTTAATTGCTTTTTTATACTTGTTAATTCGCCTTTCCTGGTCCTTGGCTACTTTATTATAAAATCTTATCTGATCAAATTTATATTCCTTGTGGGTCGGAAATGCAATAATCTCTTGTATCGTTGTGGGGGGGGGTTTCTCATGCATTGCCATATATGGGGTAATCCATATAGCTGGGTGATGTGCTAGATTGAGGAATTCTTCGCTGGCTAATAGGTGTTCTTGCCATTTTTTCTGTTGATAGTGGCAGTATGTTCTAAGTATCCTACCTACCTCTCTCAACACTCTCTCTGCTGGATTACTGTTTGGGTGGTAAACAGATGTTTTATAGGTCTTTATACCTAGCGCCAATAAAGTATCTCTCCATCTTTTACCTTTAAATTGGGTTCCGTGGTCTGTAATTATTGACATAGGTTTTCCTACCTCAGGAAGATATTGATTTGTAATTACTCCCAAAACCTTTAAAGTGGTTGCTCGGTTCACAGGGTATAATTTTATGAATTTAGTAAAATGGTCCATTATTATTATGATATATTTATACCGGTGGCGTCCGCCACTACGGAGAAATGGCCCGCATATATCTAAGAAAATCTTCTCCAATTTCTTCTGTGAGGTTATAGGTATCATCACAACCTCCTTCTTATCGTTATTGGTTTTTACTAGCTGGCAAATAAAACAATTCTTGATATGCCTCCTTACCTTCCGATTGATGTCCTTTATGTGACAATTTTCCTCCAACGCCTTTACTACCTTCATGGCTCCCATATGGCCGTATCGGATATGGTAGTCCATGATGATTTCCTTTTCAATATCAGTAGGGATTATTATCTTCCATATTTCCTCATCAAGAGATGGCTTTATAAACAACACATTATTATGTATACAGTAAATTTTTGTTATGGTGTCAGCTTGATCGTCTTTGAATACTGCTTAGCTTTGGGTCAGACTGCTGGTGTGTGCTGATGTTCCGTACTGTTTTTTCCAAATCGGACCTATCTCTGATAATATTGTAAATTTTCAGTATACTTTCCTTCTCACCCTCAAATGTTTGGTTTTGTAAATCCACTCGTGACAATACGTCGGCTACCACACTCTTGCTTCCTGGAATATATTCCCACTGTAGGTTATATTCTTGCAAGGCCAGTATCCACCTGGTCAGCCTACCGTGACTTAATTTACACCTTCTCAAGAACAATATTAATTTATGGTATGTGCGTCCGGTCACTGGATATCCGAAGATATAAGTACGGAATTTTCTGCAAGCAAACACGACACTGAGCAATTCCTTTTCTGTGACGTTGTAGTTTTTCTCACATTGGTTCAGTGTTCTGCTAGCGAAACTAATGACGAGATGATGGCCATTTTCGTCCTCTTGGTATAAAGTTGTTCCCAGACTAATATTACTGGCGTCGCAGTTCAAGAAAAAGGGCTTGTTAAAATTTGGGTGATGGAGTATTACTACTTCTAAAAACTTATCTTTGATTGACTGTAAAGTCTCGTCTTGATCTTTACACCACCTCCATTTATTTTTAGCAGATAACTGGTATTGGAATTTGGCAGTTAGCTCTGAATAATTACTTTGAAATTTTCGGTAATAATTACACAAACCCAAAAAGGATTGTAATTGTTTCTGATTGTTAGGTTGAGGGAATTTCTGTATATCGTATACTTTTTCTGAGGATGGGGATATTCCTTGGTTATTCAGATTGAATCCTAAAAACTGAACCTCCTTGGCTATAAGCTTGGATTTTTCTAATTTTAACGTAATATTATTATCGGCGAGTTTCTTTAATACATGCTCCACTCGGTTGCAATGTTCTTCCCAGTTGGCTGAGGTTATTAACAAATCATCAACGTATACCGTTGTAAACTGGAGTGCTTCTGGGCCGAGTATTTGGTCCATGCAGGCTACAAAGATGGC
The DNA here is from genome assembly GCA_034769895.1 of Magicicada septendecula. Lineage (NCBI taxonomy): Eukaryota > Metazoa > Arthropoda > Insecta > Hemiptera > Cicadidae > Magicicada > Magicicada septendecula. The sequence continues at coordinate 453,781,191 of CM068368.1, forward strand.
TACCGAGTTTACTAAACTGAAAGGCAACCTCTTAAATTGGTAATTGCGCCCTTCGAAGATAAATGCCATGTATTGACGACTTTGTGGGTGCAACTCCACTTGCCAATATCCGCACACGGTGTCCCATGTTGTAATAAATTTAGTACCATGAAATTTCTTTAGGATTTCTTCGATTTCTCCGGGTGAAGTTCGATCATTTACAATCATTTTGTTAATTTCTCGTGCGTTTAGACAGAGTCGGGCCTCACCGTTTTTCTTTTGAATAGCCACAATCTAACTGGTGAATGGTGACTGACTGCTTTCTATTATATCACGGCATATCATATTATTAATTTCAGTTCGGACCGCGTCCTTCAGTGACTGCGCTATCGGGTAGGATTTACGGTTGAACTCTACTGGTTCTCTAAATCGGATCTTACATTGATAATTCTTGACTTTTCCTGGCTCATCAGAAAATATGGCACGATATTTCTCGTATATTCCTATCAGATGATTTGCTTGGTTTTTAGTTAGTTTTTCCGTTATGTTTTCGCACTGGAAATCTCGTATCTCCTGTATTTTCTGTGTCCACAGTCTATCTTCAGTCTCCCGGTATACTAAGTTACTGTATGCTGATTTATCCGCTACATAATTTAATTAAATCTGTCGGTTGTGACCCTGTTGGGAATTTATTATTTCATTACTTATTAAATTGGCTATCCATGTTGAATCTCCTGAAAACAATGACACCTTTCTGCACAGATCAATAACAGCAGAGTTTCTTCTTAACAGGTCGCACCCTATCAAGATATTAAATGGTAACCCGGATGCAGTGAGAAACACCATGTCCAAACTTACCCCCTTACTTGTAACGTTCAATGATACTTGTTTACGTATCGTTTTATTTTCCCAACCAGTGGCGCCTATAAGTACAACATTATTGATTGGTAATACCAGTAATGTTCGGTGACATTCTTGTTGTATACGGTCTAATTCGTTATTGCTAATTATTGAGACATTCGCTCCGGTGTCTATCATGATTTGCGCTGAAATACCTTCTACTTCTGCCATTACATATATTATTTCATTATTTTGATTATTAATTTGTATATCATTTTCTTCTAACAAATCTGTTCTGATATCTCTAAGATAATTATTGTAAATAATTGTAAATTCCTTATTCTCGTTTTGTTCATTTAACTCTTGTTCATACCCAGTAGATAGGAGCAGTGAAGGGTTGTGATTGTCTATTACCGCCTCCTCTAGTTTAAAGGTGGAGGATTATCGCTAATTGGGCCGACTGCAACGTCGGTCTGAAAACCTTGGGCTGGTTCTTGTCACTCCACGTGATCATCAAACGACACTTCACTCCTCCGTTGTCGATTTTGGTCCTCCAGGCTGGAACTTCGCCTGTGTACATAACTTCCCCGATCATCCCCTTCGTGGTTTACCTGTTGTTCTCTGTATGCATGGAAACTATTCCTCCTTTGGTTTTGGTACCTCCGTTGTCCACTGCCTACTGCTCTTATATAGTTCACTCTCGGGCGGTACGTTCTATTATTATAATTACTACCTGGTTGATAGTTTCTATTGTTATTTTGATAAGGGTAATTATTATTTTGGTTTGAATTTCTCTGACTATTTCTATTGGTTTCACCGTTATGATAATAGCTATTTCTATTTGATTGGTGGTTGTCATTTCCACCATTGTGGTTATTATTATTATTATTATTACTACTGCGATTATTATAGTAATTATTATACCGGTTCAAAGGGTTAAATTGATTGTTATTCACGTTATTTTGATTGTTATTCACATAGCTACTACTATTCCTCGATTCTGGTCTATCAGTTCTTCTTCTACTCTGTCGGTAATAGTCTTCATGCTCGTACATCTCGAGTAACTCCGTCATAGCTTGTACGGTCTTAATCTGACTACTCCTACGTGCTCTAATTATATCCTCCTCGTAGTGATAGGACAGTTTGCTGACTAGACACTCCTCGGGTATTTGAGGCTCTATGTGTTTGGCTATGCACACCTTTCCCAGGAAATATGAGGTCAAGGTGTTACCCCAATATGGGTTATATTTCCCATGGCATATATTGTCTCTTGCTATATTTTCCATCAACTCTGACCAATACTTGGCCTTAAACAATCTCTTAAACATTTGGTAGTCAGTGACGTCATCTCTAATAGCCATCCACCAATTATCGGTCATCTCTTTAAATGACTCATCGAATACTTCTTTGTTTGTATTCCAACGGTTACTCCTATCTTTTGCGAAATGTTCTTCTATTCGAGATATAAATTCCATGGGCTTTCTTTGGTATAACCGGAAATTAACCCCTTCTCGGTTTTCTGTAGTGGCACAGTGGGTAATATTAGTCGGTTTACTCATAGAAGTTTCTATGTCTGCTTGGTTCTGGCGAACCTGGCCATTTATATTGGTGACAGCAGCTTCTATATCGTCACACTTTTCTGTGAATCGGTTCTTCACTTTTTCCCATTCTTCACGTGCTTCCTTTTGTTTCTCTTCTATATTTGTAACCTTGGTGTTTACCTCTGCTTTAAGACCCTGTACTTCGGTGTTTACTTCCGCTTTAAGACTCTGTACTTCTCGTTCAGTCTGACTCCATCTTTCGTCAGCTTTTGTAATCCTTTGTTCTATTACCGTTATTTCCTCTTTTACCTTCTTGCTGATTGTTTCATTGTTCTCTACGATCTTCTGACTCAGTTCTTCCTTTAATGATTCTATCTTTCCGTTTAATCTGTCCATATTTTCCTGTTTAACCTCCCTTAATTCTTCACTCAATAGTTGGTTATCCTCTTTCAATTCTTCCAATTTCTCCCCCATCTTTTCTTCCATTTTCTTATTATTTTCCTCCATCTTCTCTTCCATCTTCTTACTATTCTCCCTTAACTCTTCCCTCAACTGTTGGTTGTCATCTTCCATTTTCTTACTGGTTTCCTCTATTTTCTTATTGGTATCTCCAATTTGGTTACTCAATTCTTCCTTTGTGGACTGGTTGTTTTCATCCATTTTCTGACTCAATTCCTCTTTTGTGGATTGGTTGTCTCCTTTCAATTCTTCCATTTTCTTACTCATGGATTTGTTATCCTCCTCTCATTTCCTTACTCATCTGTAGGAACATTTTCCATTATTTTATCCAATTTCGCCTCTTCTGTTGCGGTTGGATTCTCTAACTGTTTCTCCTGGAGTGCGGGGTGGTTCGGTTCCGCCGGAGGTAATGTGCTCTCCATATATTCCACTGGAGTCGCCTCCTTGTTCTCCATGTCTATTTCCTTTTCTAGTTCTGCCGCCCTTTTCTTCGATGTTGATCTCTTCGGCATTTTTTCTACCTTACTGACCTGTTAACAGCTGCCAAGCTAAAATAGGAAATTGAGCAAATCGTCTTTATCTTATAGGCCTACCAATTCCTATTTTAAGCCCCTAAAGTTGAGCGCTAATTTGTAAATAAACGAATTTATTTTACAAATAATAATCGGTTAATAAAAATTTTTTATTATTTTTGTACAGTAGCACGATAATTTTACTTTATAGGTTGGCTAATCTGCGGTTTAATTTTTACGGTAATCTGATCATTCATGTCGGTGCTCTACACAGTACGTCTCAAACGCTAGTAAGCGGCGGTCGGCACGCCCGCAGCCTCACTGTCATATTTTTTCTTGTCGTGACATTCAATGTAGGCCTTAGGCCAACACACTTTACTTATGGCCCATTAGGCCCGTTTATTAATGTATTTTAAAATTTGATACGAATTGTATCCACATCATGCTTATTAGCCAACCTGTCATTCAAAACAACTTCTAACTGCATATTTCTAATGTACTTTTGAATATCAAATAAATGAATTAAATACAGTCCACTCGCTTCATCATTTCTGCATCCTGGCGAATCAACTAAGTACAAAATTTCATACTCAATATTCTTCAACAAAACATTTTTTGGTCCACTCGGACCGGACACTTAACATTTTTGGTCCTCACAGTACGGATCAATCTTCTTACTTAACATTTTTTGGTCGCTCCGGACCTGGATTTCCGATGTATTATTCATAACTATTATTTTTCTGCCACTTTCTGGCCATCACAGGCGAATCAGCATATCTGCTGATACTACCGTGGCGTGATTCCATCGGCATTTCGCTCATCGCCTTTGAGCCTCCTGACAACATCATCGCAAGAGCCTGCTAGCTTCAGTGCTTCAAATAGGGCTGTCATCTCTCCGAGCTGTGTTTGCTATCTTCTCCATGGCGTCGACGCTGTAGGACATCGCCTACAAGGTATCACCTCAATAACATCATAACAAGGTGCGTACAATGGCTGAAGAAGGCCTCAAAGTGTTAACCAGAAAGAGAGGTGGCTTAAAGTCCGCAATAGTGCGCATACAATCAGCCGTAAATAACTTTGATATAAATTCCAATACAAAACATTTTTTAACAGTAAGGCTTGAAAGTCTGAATAGCTTGGCATCGAGGTACGACGAGGTGCAGTCTGAAATAGAACTTATTTGTAAAGACATAAGTGCGGCTCAAGAAGACCGAGTTGAGGTCGAAGAAATGCTATATTCGACTGAAGCAAATATTTTGCAATTAATTGATACATTTAATGTTCAGACTGTACCTCCCGTATTATCGACCCACATGCAATTAAAACCAATAAGTTTGCCCTGCTTCTCAGGCAACATATTGGAATGGCAGCATTTTCATTCAATTTTTACGGACTTGGTGCATACAAGATCTGATTTAACGCCAGTGCAGAAGTTACATTATTTACACTCTTCTTTAAAAAATGAACCTTTAGATTTAATTAAGTCACTACCTATCTGTAAGGAAAATTACTCAATAGCGTTGAGTTTGCTGTCCGCAAGATATGACAACAAGTTCATACTAGCAAGATACTATGTTCAAAATTTACTTCAAGTCAAGTCGACAATTAAGGACTCTGTCCAAAGTTTGGCAGAATTCGCAAACACAATAACGTCTTCCGTTAATTCACTGGCAGCAATGCAACTGTCAGTGAATTCATTTGAATTTATTACTATACAATTATTATTAACTAAACTCGACCCTACTACTTTTAAACTATGGAAGGAGTCTATCGACCCTGATAATTTTCCTAACTTTCAAGATTTCATTCATTTTTTAAACTCACGTAGACAGCTGTTAGAAAATACACTGCCTATTGATGCCGGACAGCAACTCAACAAGCCGATTTTAAGACTTAACAATAAATATGATAAATATAAATCAAGAAACGCTGCTGGCAGTGCTACATTTAAGAGTTATCACTCAGCGTCAAACAATTATTCATGTTTGTGTTGTAAATCTAATCACCCGCTTTACATATGTGATAAATTTCGTGCATTAAGCACCGCTGAGCGGGGACAATTTGTATCAAGTCACAAATGCTGTACCAATTGTCTTAGATCAGATCATTTTGTATCTAACTGTAAGAATAAGCAAGTGTGTAAGATCTGTTCAAAACGACACCACACATTGTTGCACGCGAACAACGTGCCGAACTCAATATCTGCCAGTAGTAGTAACTATTGTTCACTCAAATTACAATCCACGAACAATGTTCTTTTATCAACAGCAGTTGTATTTGTCATTGACCATGCTGGCAACAGACATAGGGCAAGAGTTCTTTTAGACGCCGGGTCACAAATAAATTTTTGCACAAAATCATTTGCAAGGAAATTACGGCTTAATTTAACTAAATCTAACATACCAATTACGGGTATAAACAATACAGCGTGTTACGCCACTAATCTTGCGTCTATACGCATTATGTCTCGTTATCAGAGATTTAGCTTCGAGGCAAAATGTGCTATCTTATCTGCATTAACCCACAATCTGCCGGCACAATCGTTTGACATAAATCAATTCCACATTCCGAACAACATTTTTCTGGCTGACCCAAATTTCAATATATCCTCTGAAATCGACATACTCTTGGGGGCGCAATTTTACCTGGATTTAATTTTAGCTAATAAATACGTACGCGGCCCTCATTTTCCCATCATTCAGGAAACAAAGCTAGGCTACATTTTGGCTGGCAATCTGCCCAAACACTGCCCCTACAAGGGTCCTGCTGTTTCGTTCCTAGCTAGGAACAACGACAGTCAAATTCTGCAGTCTTTCGAAAGATTTTGGGAAGCAGAAACTATCCCTGACAACACACCTGATAACGAGTCAGCCTGTGAAGAGCATTTCGTGCACTCTACTCATCGCAATCATGAGGGTAGGTTTGTGGTTTCACTGCCATTTAAGCCTGATCATCTCCAGTTAGGGGAATCTTACACCAATGCTGAAGCAAGATTTTTGAATTTAGAGCGTCGATTCAGGCGTGATGCTAAGCTCGCGCACGATTACGCAGACTTTATTAATGAATACAAGGATCTTGGACACATGACGCTTATCGATAATTGCGCTATCAATTCAGCAGCGTCAAACACTTACTATCTGCCTCACCATGCTGTATTTAAACAGTCTAGCTTGACCACAAAACTGCGCGTCATTTTTGATGGTTCGTCCAAAACTACCAATGGCCTTTCTCTCAAATGACATATTGTTGGTAGGCCCGAATGTTCAACAAGACCTTTTTTCTATTCTTTTATGTTTCCGCATGCATAAATATGTTCTCATCGCCGACATCGAGAAGATGTATCGACAAATTCGCGTAGCTGAAGGGGATTGTCACTATCAACGTATTCTGTGGCGTGATTCTCCTCTCGAACCATTTAAACACTTTGCATTGCGAACGGTAACCTACGGCACGGCTAGTGCTTCGTTTTTGGCCACTCGCTGTCTTATTCAAATTGGTAGGGACCATCAAGCTTCATTTCCTGATGCGGCATTAGCTATAACGAATGATTTCTATGTCGACGATCTGCTTACCGGTTCTGAGACCAACTCTGATCTGACCAAGCTGAAATCTGATCTAGGTGCGTTATTGAGTCAATACGGTCTCACGTTGCATAAATGGGCATCTACTGAACCCAGAGTGGTCGCAAATCATGACAATTTATCACGCCCCTTAAACAAACAGGACAATGTGCGTACCCTGGGCATTCTCTGGAATAATACTGCCGATTCATTTCTGTTTGACATTAAATCATTCCCAGTTGAATCAAGCATCTCCAAGAGGAGAATTCTTTCGATTATTGCAGGCATATACGATCCTCTTGGACTGATCGGTCGCGTTGTCTTTTTGTACAAACAGTTTATGCAGCAACTCTGGCTTTGCAAGCTTGGTTGGGATGAACCGATCTCCAGCCAATCACGTTTGGATTGGCATTCTTTGTGCGACAAATTGGGTCTGATTAGCAAAATTGTGGTCCCACAGTCTATTCGTTGTAAGCTTGAGGCAAGTACAGTTGAATTACATGGTTTTTCGGATGCCTCTGAAAAGGGGTTTGGGTGTTGTATTTATGTCAGAGTCATTTATCAAGATTCATCGGCCTCTTGTCATCTCCTGTGTTCTAAATCTCGCGTAGCTCCCTTACGACAGGTGTCATTACCTCGCATCGAACTCTGCGCTTGTTTGTTGTTATCGCGACTCGTATTTAAGGTCGTTCCTGCGCTTTATTCGTTCATTAATAGTGTTCATTTGTATTCTGACTCTATGGTGTCTCTTTACTGGATTCATACCCAGTCAACGAGGTGGAAAACATACGTCGCTAATCGTGTTGCTGAAATTCAGCGTCTTACGCAAACCTATACTTGGCATCACATCAATTCTAGACACAATCCTGCTGATATTATTTCCAGGGGGTGTCTCCCTGACTTTTGCGCGATTGTTCGCTTTGGTGGCACGGTCCCACTTGTTTGTCTCAATCTTCAGAGTCCAATCCTTTCCCACCCTTTTTACCTTCTAACCCGTCGTCTTCTGAAGTCATCGCGGAAGAGAAACATACCCATAATCTTTCTCTAATGTCTACCCTGGCTATCGACCTTTCTAAGGACTTTTCCTCGTTACATCGTCTAACACGCGTATACGCTTACTGTTTTCGGTTCATCAAAAATATTAGACTCTCCAGTGCTGACAAATTTACGGGCGATCTTACCCCTGTCGAAATTCATCATGCTCTCAATTTCTTCATAAAACAATCTCAGTCGATCCACTTCGCAGCCGAAATTAATTGTCTTCGTAACGGATCTTCTGTTTCCATTAGGAGTAAGTTGGCTTCTCTCGACCCGTTTCTTGATGACTCTGGAGTGATACGCGTAGGCGGGTGATTACAGCAGTCGCAATTACCTTACGACGCTAAACATCCTATTGTCTTACATCCATCGGTGCATATTACTCGCCTCATCATTGAACGCGAACACATTCGTCTACTTCACGCTGGTGCTCAACTGGTGCATCACTCACTGCGTCAACGTTGGTGGATTGTTAATGCCAGGATAGTCATTAGCTCCATCATTCGCAAATGTGTCAAGTGTCTCAGGTTTAGTGCCAAACAGCAGGTTCAGAGGCTTGGTATTTTACCATCTCCTAGAGTCACTCCATCATGGCCGTTTCTATTCTGCGTGGTTGATTATGGTGGTACCTTCATGATTCGTCATGGCGGGCAGAAATCCAGAACTCTCTCTAAGGCATAAGTGTCTTTGTTTATTTGCTTAGCAACCAGGGCCATTCACTTGGAATTGGTTTCCGACCTTACAGCCAGTGCGTTTATAGCTGCCTTACATCGTTTTATGGCCCGCCGGGGCATACCCAGTCAGTTATACTCTGATAATGGCACAAACTTTAGGAAGGCCCGCAATATCTTACATGATCTCTACAACCTTTGGCATAACAAGGATGCCATCTCATCACTCAAGTCACTCACGTCCTCTCAGGGGATCTCATGGTCATATATTCCGCCCTCGTCACCTCATTTCGGTGGCCTTTGGGAGACGGCATAAAGAGTTTGAAGTTTCATCTGCGCCGCGTGGTAGGCAAGTCTATACTCACTTTCGAGGAGTTTACGACAGTTTTGTCTCAGATAGAGGTATGTCTGAACTCTCGACCTTTATTTGCCATCTCTTCGGATGTAAATGATCCGGTGCCACTCACACCTGGCCATTTTTTGATTTGCGCACCATTAACGGCGATACCGGACCCAGACTTATCTCATATTCCTATCTCTCGTCTTGGGTGTTGGCAACTTCTACAGAAGTTTGTCCAAGGCATTTGGAAGGCGTGGTCTCACGACTATTTACACCAGTTACAACAGCGTCACAAATGGAAATTCGCTAAGGATAATGTTTCCATTGGGGTCCTAGTTTTACTTATTGAGGATAATCTACCTCCATTAGCCTGGAAATTTGGTGTAATTACCGCCACATTTCCCGGCCCAGATAACTTAATTCGAGTCGTAGACATTTGCACACCTACTGGTGTTTTGCGGAGACCAGTACATAAGTTATGTCTATTGCCAGCGCGGGACGAGATTTGACAAGATTATTATGATCATTTAGCACAATGCTATTTTACTCAGCCATTGGCTTATTACTTATTATGACCATTTGGTCAACTTAATTGTGATGTATTATCACAACATTTTCATAACAATTTGCGCCATTGCGTGTTTCTATAATCATCATAGTTTTATGGTGGTATATTACTATTTTGTATTTGTATGTTAATATTTTGTGTGGCATACTATGTCCGACACATTTACATTTTGATGTATTGGGTATGTGTCATATTTTTGGTGGTATTATTTTATAAAAATTTGTTACATAATATTCACATGTTTTGCAGTTACGCAACCATGCATACATTTTTACACAGTTGTTAATATGTGTGATTTATTGTTCTGTGAATATCTTTTTCAATTGTTCAACTCATGTATTACGTTTGTAATCACCGTGTCGTATTTGTTACTTATGCCATTGCGATTATTCATATTGTAATTAACTAAATTGTTGTTTATTATATTTATTATATAACTTGCGTTTATGTAAAACATATCGTTTTTGCGTCTACTGTATGTAACCATGCCACGTCTAGATTTATTTTATATTGTATTGTTATATTGTATTTGTATTTTGTGATTAAGCATTGCACAATTATTATTTCTGTTTAAATTATGACATACATGTCATCATATATGTGCTTGCATTCAGTCAGCTATCTATAGCTTGTTCTCACACAACAACATTTTGTAAGTTCCTGAAACTTCAGGAATAGCATGACTTGGTCAATACATGACGCCATGCTAAATTTACGCTTAAACATGTAATTTGTGGCAATTTTGTTCATGTAAACAATACTATGTACAGGTCTACTGGCCTCAATTATTTCACGGTAACCATCTATAACATGCATAGGGTTACAAGCTATCGGGCCATCATGTGATGAGCTTCCGATCATACATTATTAAACATTGTCTAATTATGTATTTTTCATGTTTCATAACATACGATATTGTACACATACAATATATGACGGCAATACTTGCCAACGCATACATTTTTATTCATGCTTGAAATCAGTTGTTCACCAACCTTGGCTTACAAACGCTTATCTTTAAAGCTTATCTTTATTCATGCTTATCACTAAACCATTAACGTACAGCTGTTATCTAATATTACAACTCAAGGTTCAATTCAGCCTTGAAATTAACTTTCATTATCAAGAACACTGTATGTTATAAACTAAGTTACCAAAATGTATAATAATTTATTAAAATGTAGTAAAAAAATCTATTGATTTTGACGGGCAGCCTTATGTACAGTAGCGCGATAATTTTACTTTATAGGTTGGCTAATCTGCGCTTTAATTTTTACGGTAATCTGATCATTCATGTCGGTGCTCTACACAGTACGTCTCAAACGCTAGTAAGCGGCGGTCGGCAGCCCGCAGCCTCACTGTCATATTTTTTCTTGTCGCGACATTCAATGTAGGCCTTAGGCCAACACACTTTACTTATGGCCCATTAGGCCTGTTTATTAATGTAATTTAAAATTTGATACGAATTGTATCCACATCATGCTTATTAGCCAACCTGTCATTCAAAACAACTTCTAACTGCATATTTCTAATGTACTTTTGAATATCAAATAAATGAATTAAATACAGTCCACTCGCTTCATCATTTCTGCATCCTGGCGAATCAACTAAGTACAAAATTTCACACTCAATATTCTTCAACAAAACATTTTTTGGTCCACTCGGACCGGACACTTAACATTTTTGGTCCTCACAGTACGGATCAATCTTCTTACTTAACAATTTTATTTGTTATTTTTATGTCATTAATTAATTTTAATTAGTCTAATTGTTTTTAATTGGTTTATGTTCAATTAATAAAAAATACTGATTAATAACTGTAAACTCTGATGAAGAGTTATTTATTTCTTCGCGTTAAATAAATTTTCTTGGCCACATCGATTGCATGTAGCAGCCAATTTAGTATCTGTACTTCTTCTTCTGCTCGTTCCTTTCCTTCAGAAGTTCACGTTAGCATTTAATAATTAATGTAATGTAATTTATTACTCAAATAATCCATAAAACAACGTTTCAACAATAATTAAGTTTATTAGGTTTCAAAGTAATTGTTTGAATTGCCGCGACTGGCTCGAGTCTGATTCGAGATTAAGTTCCAGTTTGATTATTACATATAAATTAATATTGTTACTCAACTCGTACGTGCGGTTTAAGTCACACTGTAGAGTTGTCAATTTATTATATCTCTCTCGTATATACCTCTCTTTGATTATTTTAATATATTTCAATTTCTTATATATCTGGGGTTGCTGGATATAGTAATATCGTTAATTATGATTATCTTATCTCTCTATTTAAGATACAAGTGTTAGTGTGAATGTAACTTAAATATGTGGTGTGTTATTCTAAAATTCCGCTCAGCCCTAGTCTGCCTTACAGAGAATTATTGAAATTTCGTGTTTAACTCTATTCTCTTTGGTGTCGGAGAATTCCGCAACAAGCGCTGCAGGTCCGGAACAAACGAAATTTATAGGTTAACCCACCGCGTACGGTGACTAGTTATTATACACTTAGTCTGTTAATTCTTATTCCCAATTCATTAAATAATACCCAAATAATAAGATCCTGAAATTATACAAGGTTTCTTTATTAATTCAACTTGTTAACATTCAATAAGATTGGTTTTACTTGATATATAAGAAAGGCTATACGTTGCGTTAATCGATTGTTGTTCGGTCCAATATTTTATTTTACATTCAGTCATATAAATTTTTTTTTATATAATTAATTTATTTCAGGGTGTGAAGGTTCTTTTAACTGCGGGGAAGATTAGAAATACATAGATAAGAATGCAAGATATTACAAATTTAAAGTGTTGTGTTGTTTAATATTATTTATACAATTGTAAATTACCAGACGTAGAACAAAGCGACTCTTGAAGGCGGTTGGCTTTTTAACCTCGTGAATTGATGCCTCGTGTCTATCAGAAAGGAGATGGTTTTCTTTATTCTTTTCTTCAAGTGGCTATAAAGTGGAATCTTGGTCCTGGTTAAACTCGAAATACAGCTCCCTTGGTTTATTTACGGCCAAACTTGTGATTGTGTTCTTCGGCAAACTCTGGATCCAAATACGTTTTTTCTATCGCATGAAGTAAATGGTGATGTCCAATGTGGTTGAATGGTTATGATTTTCCGTTTGGTGTGTAGTATTAGTTCTTTACACAGTTAGTTCTTTATATTTTATTAACATTTCATTAAATTGTCATTATTTCTTGATATGATATTGGACAATCCAAGTCATTCCTTTTGGAATTCAATTACGTATTATCGTTAGCTGATACACTTATACAACTTGGTTAAATGTTGCTGGCCTAATTAAGACAAATAATTATTCATATATGGTGATTTGTAACTGTATTGAAATAATTTAGAATATATTAGTTATATTAACCATTTCTCTGGGTTTTAATCTCATCACGTTCAGATCATAAATTGCAATAATACAAATCAACAAATTATATTAATTTTTGTTGTCCCTAGCAACAAATTTATTTTTATTCTTTTTCAATGTTTTTTATATAGTGATAATTTCATATATTATTCTTCCATTCCTTATTAAACTTCCATTATATTGGAATATAACTTTATTTATAGCTTGTTTACTAATTTCTACATATATTCTGTTGGTTTTTCAATCTTAGTCTGTTTCTTTTCATAATTATTATTTTTCCGATATCAAACGTTATCAATCGATATCATTGCACTATGGCATTATCATAATTTGTTTATATTGAGTTGGTTTATTATATATTATTAATTATCAAATGTTTTTTCTAACTCCTTGAACTATATTCATTAATTATTATTAACTTCTTTACCTAACCTTTATATTTTGAGTTGTTATATAGTGTTATCGGCTGTTAGGCCATTTATTATATTTGGATCTATCTTTGATTATATCTGGTTAACAACTATAGCCTTTTTACATAAGTTTATAAACATAATCAAACCTTAACTATGTACATTTACACAAGTAATTATTCTTTTTATAACTAACAACAACTTTATCTTGATCTATGGATCACATATAAGAAAATTGAGATCAATTAATACTAATTAACTGCTTTCCTCCACCTTTCTACAACAGTAAACAAATAATACATATTGCTTCATTACTTGCTATTACATCAACAAGTAAGTTTCATAAGCTAACACAAACTTTAACATAACATTCATGGTAACACATAACATCATTCAATTCAGAATCATTACTTTCAATTAACTAGTAATGTATATTATTGACTCATTTTTATCTAATTTCACTGTCATTTACTTTAACATTTTCGATATTGGCTTCTTTTTTACAATTCTTATCAGTATATTTGATTTATTTACTTTTCACTGAACATTGATTTCTTACTATTGTCTATTTTACTGGTTTATTTTTTATTGTTATCACTACCTTGCATCCTTATTCATTTTTACACAATTATAAATGTATTTATTTGACCTTTGTATTAGTATGGGAGTTAAATATTTATTTACTTATTATATTTCTAATATTTCTATTTATGTAACGTTGAGGTCCGCATTTCTGTTGCGTTACATATGCTCTCCCTCCTAACGAAGTTTAATTTACCTGAATGTAATTTAGGTCAAGTAAACTTGTATTTTTCACATGCCTTTTCTTCATATCAACATTAATGTTTAACGATGGGATTCTCAATGTAACTTTGTTAGACTAGCATTCATAATTCTTTACTTAATGACATTTCATTATTCCTATTAACATTCTTGGTCATATATAATTTTCTTTAAACAGTATTTGTCGATAGTTGGTTAACAATATTCAATGATACTTTAGGTTCACTTCTCTTCTACTTCTAGTTACTGCAATCACTGTATTTCTCCATTATTCTTCTGTCAGCTATTTTTCTTCTGTTTTCTTCGTCCTTCTTTTCTGGAATTTGATGTCATTCTTGCAACGATTCTAATATTCCTTAAATATTTAATTTCCCTAACAATCCCTAATATGTGCGTTGGTACAGTTCAGAGAGGCACTGTTTGGCTTCATACTCTGCTGTCCACACTACACTTCAATATAGTACTGCTGGAATTCATCTACAGTCAGCTGTAAAAATATAATAATCTTCTTAATTAATTAATAATAAACATTTGGGAATTCTATACATTGTTGCTTTTATATTTAATTATTCCTATCTTTTATACTTCGTGATTCCATTTTATTTTCCTTAAACATTTTCTGATAATAATTCTGACAGTCATTATTTGTAATTAGTTTTGCTCTTCTTTCTTGTTGTGACAATAACGCTAAGTATCGTTTCTTCATTTGTTCTTATAATTCCAAGACTTTCTAACTTGTAATTGTTTTGATTATTACTATTACTGATTTTCAGTGTAGTTACAGTCATTAACTCAACCATTGTTTTTCTTATCTTTTTTCATTACTTTGTCTGGTTACGTTTCAATGAATTATGTTGATAAACACTTTTTTTTTTTGTTCCCTTTACTACTATACTGGTCATAATCAATTGTTTATTGTGGTTGTTCATTTCACTTGGCAATGTGGTATGTATGTTAGGTCATATTATTTTACTTTTACTATTTTGCATAGGTACTTTTGATATAAAAAATTTTTATCTTGGGGTTTGTCATTAACTCTTCTTAATACCTTCTTCATAACTATATAGTACATCGTACTTACTTCCTTTTGAATGCTGTGTTCTCTATTTATATAATATTGTTCAAAAAATTCTTTTTAATTCCAAATGTTTTCTTTTCAAAATTAGTAATAAGTTGTTCTTATTTTAATTTAGGATTTACTGGATTTTCTTAAATATTTCCGTTCGTTTTGTTAGTATTTTATGATGGGTGATGATGTTTCTTCATAATATTTTTTTATAGACTCCTGGTTATATGTTCCCTTGATCTTTTTCGTGATAGGGTTCATTATTTTATAGGTATTATTATTATTATCTTTTGTTATCACATATGGTCCAGTATATAATAATAATAATTTTTTCGTTATTCCTTCTAGTGTGCTGGGTAACTCCCTGTTTCTTATTAATATTTTCTCGCCAATTTGGTACTTTATTGGTTTTGGGTTATTCCTTTCATATTTCTTTTTCTTTATTTCTGCCTTTTCCATTATCCGGTTATAAAATTTAACGTTTTCAAATTGATATTCTGGGTTTGTTGGAAAATTTATGATATCCTGGATTTCCCTAGGTGGAAGCCTTTCAAACATAACAGTATAGGGGGTATTTTCAATGGATTGATGGTAAGATATATTGAGAAACTCTTCAGTAAGTGACAAGTATTCGTACCACCTCCTCTGTTGGTCATGACAGTAAGTTCGGAGTATTCTGCCAACTTCCCTCAATACACGTTCTGCAGGATTGCTGCTGGGGTGGTATACTGAAGTCTTATATGTTCTAATGTTGTGTTTGAGAAGATTATTTCTCCATTTGCTTCCCTTGAATTGCGTACCATGATCGGTAATAATGGATGACGGTTTACCAATCTCTATTATGTAATGTCCAATGACTATTTCCAGAATTTTCTTGGTCGTGGCTCTGCTAATAGCGTAAAGTTTAGTATATTTAGAAAAATGATCAAAAATAATAATTATGAATTTATATCTATGGTTCCCTCCACTGCGTGGGAACGGTCCACATATATCCAGGAATACTTTCTCCAGCTTATGTTTGGATGTATAGGGATCATTACTCCCTCCTTCTTCTCATTGTTATGTTTAACCATCTGGCAGATGTGACATGCTTGGATTGATTTTTGCACCTTTCTGTTTATATTTTTTATGTACACTTGTTCTTCCAGGGCTTTGACGATTTTTATGGCTCCCGTGTGTCCATATCTTTCATGGTAATCCAAGATTAATTTGTTTTCCACAGCTGTGGGAATTACTAATTTCCAGTTTATCTGATTAGGGGTAACTTTAATAAATAATCTATCATCATGTATACAGTAATATTTTGTAATAATTTCATCAGCATTTTGCACCTTCTGGTGTATGTTTACTAATTTGGGATCCGATTTGTGATGTTGATTAATTTCGTTTGTTATTATTTCTAAATCCTTCCTACTCTTAATGATATTGTACACTTTTGCAATTTGTTCCTTTTCTCCCTCGAACGATTGGTCTTGTATGTTTATTCGGGACAAGATATCGGCTGCTATGTTCTTTCTTCCAGGTATATATTCCCAATCGATGCGATATTCTTGCAATGCAAGGACCCATCTAGTTAGCCGACCATGACTAAGCTTACATCGTTTTAGGAATGAAATTGATTTGTGGTCACTCCTTACGGTCACTGGGTATCCAAGTATATAAGTTCTGAACTTATTGCATGCGTAAACTACACTTAGCAACTCCTTTTCGGTAACATTATAGTTGCGTTCGCAGTTGTTTAGCACTCTGCTGGCGAAACTAATTACCATGTGATGTCCTTCTTCATCTTCTTGATATAGAGTAGCTCCTAAACTAACATTGCTTGCATCACAATTTAAATAAAAGCATTTGTTAAAGTCAGGGTGGTACAACATAACAGTCTCTAGAAATTTTTCCTTGATTAATTGCAGAACTTTATCTTGTTGTGGTCCCCATACCCATTTGTCCTTGGATGATAGTTGTTTTTGGAATGTAGCAATTATTTCCGAATAATTATCTTGGAATTTGCGGTAATAGTTACAAATTCCAAGAAAGGATTGTAACTGTTTTCTATTCTTTGGAGTAGGGAACTGTTGAATTGCTTCTACTTTTTCTGTTGAAGGTGTGATACCCTCCTCAGACAAATTAAAACCTAGGAACTTTACTTGGTTAGCGATAAATTTAGATTTGTTTAACTTGAGTGTTATATTATTTTCGGACAACTTTTTCAGTACCTGTTCCACCCTCTCGCAATGTTCATCCCAATGTGAAGAAGTTATAAGTAAGTCATCTACGTAGACTGTAGTGAATTGCAGTGTTTCTTGTCCCAATATCTGGTCCATGCATTTTACAAATATAGCAACAGAATTAATTAATCCGAAAGGTAGCCTTTTAAATTGATAGTTCCTTCCGTCAAAAAGGAATGCCATGTATTTTCTACTATTTGGGTGCAACTCAACCTGCCAGTATCCGCATACCGTATCCCAAGTACTAATGTATTTGATGCCGTGGAACTTTTTTAAGATTTCTTCGATTTCGCCTGGGGAAGTCCTATCGTTGATGATCATTTTATTTATTTCCCTAGCGTCCAGGCAAATTCTCACCTTTCCGTTCTTTTTCGGGATTGCCACTATGGGACTGGTATAGGGTGATTGACTGTATTCTATTATGTCATCCTTAATCATACGATTAATTTCTTCCCGAACTTCGTTTTTTATTGAATATGCTATTGGGTAGGATTTTCTACGAAAGTCCACTGGTTCTTTAAAATTTATCACACACTGATAGCCTTTTATTTTACCTGGAGCATTGGAGAATATATGTTTGTATCTATATCTATAAAAATGAATGTTTGTTTCTTTCTTTCTTTCTTTCTTTCTTTGTCCCGTATGCGTTCCTATACCATTCATCCGATTGCGATGAAACTTCGGTGAGTTGTTGTGCGCACGCCCGCGAAGGTTTATGAATTTTTTTTGATGGGGTCCTATGGGGGGTTCTTGGGGTCTTCCACATCTCCTCCTAAACCACTGGACCGATTTCAACCAAACTTGGCACAAATATTTTACGCAACGGGAGAACCAACATAGGATAGGTGTTTCTTTGGTATAACTGGAAATTAACCCCTTCTCGGTTTTCTGTAGTGGCACAATGGGTAATATTAGTCAGTTTACTCATGGAAGTTTCTATGTCTCCTTGGTTCTGGCGAACCTGGCCATTTATATTGGTGACAGCAGCTTCTATATCGTCACACTTTTCTGTGAATCGGTTCTTCACTTTTTCACATTCTTCACGTGTTTCCTTTTGTTTCTCTTCTATATTTGTAACCTTGGTGTTTACCTCTTCTTTAAGACCCTGTACTTCGGTGTTTACTTCCGCTTTAAGACTCTGTACTTCTCGTTCAGTCTGACTCCATCTTTCGTCAGCTTTTGTAATCCTTTGTTCTATTACCGTTATTTCCTCTTTTACCTTCTTGCTGATTGTTTCATTGTTCTCTACGATCTTCTGACTCAGTTCTTCCTTTAATGATTCTATCTTTCCGTTTAATCTGTCCATATTTTCCTGTTTAACCTCCCTTAATTCTTCTCTCAATAGTTGGTTATCCTCTTTCAATTCTTCCAATTTCTCCCCCATCTTTTCTTCCATTTTCTTATTATTTTCCTCCATCTTCTCTTCCATCTTCTTACTATTCTCCCTTAACTCTTCCCTCAACTGTTGGTTGTCATCTTCCATTTTCTTACTGGTTTCCTCTATTTTCTTATTGGTATCTCCAATTTGGTTACTCAATTCTTCCTTTGTGGACTGGTTGTTTTCATCCATTTTCTGACTCAATTCCTCTTTTGTGGATTGGTTGTCTCCTTTCAATTCTTCCATTTTCTTGCTCATGGATTTGTTATCCTCCTCTCATTTCCTTACTCATCTGTAGGAACATTTTCCATTATTTTATCCAATTTCGCCTCCTCTGTTGCGGTTGGATTCTCTAACTGTTTCTCCTGGAGTGCGGGCTGGTTCGGTTCCGCCGGAGGTAATGTGCTCTCCATATATTCCACTGGAGTCGCCTCCTTGTTCTCCATGTCTATTTCCTTTTCTAGTTCTGCCGCCCTTTTCTTCGATGTTGATCTCTTCGGCATTTTTTCTACCTTACTGACCTGTTAACAGCTGCCAAGCTAAAATAGGAAATTGAGCAAATCGTCTTTATCTTATAGGCCTACCAATTCCTATTTTAAGCCCCTAAAGTTGAGCGCTAATTTGTAAATAAACGAATTTATTTTACAAATAATAATCGGTTAATAAAAATTTTTTATTATTTTTGTACAGTAGCGCGATAATTTTACTTTATAGGTTGGCTAATCTGCGGTTTAATTTTTACGGTAATCTGATCATTCATGTCGGTGCTCTACACAGTACGTCTCAAACGCTAGTAAGCGGCGGTCGGCACGCCCGCAGCCTCACTGTCATATTTTTTCTTGTCGTGACATTCAATGTAGGCCTTAGGCCAACACACTTTACTTATGGCCCATTAGGCCCGTTTATTAATGTATTTTAAAATTTGATACGAATTGTATCCACATCATGCTTATTAGCCAACCTGTCATTCAAAACAACTTCTAACTGCATATTTCTAATGTACTTTTGAATATCAAATAAATGAATTAAATACAGTCCACTCGCTTCATCATTTCTGCATCCTGGCGAATCAACTAAGTACAAAATTTCATACTCAATATTCTTCAACAAAACATTTTTTGGTCCACTCGGACCGGACACTTAACATTTTTGGTCCTCACAGTACGGATCAATCTTCTTACTTAACATTTTTTGGTCGCTCCGGACCTGGATTTCCGATGTATTATTCATAACTATTATTTTTCTGCCACTTTCTGGCCATCACAGGCGAATCAGCATATCTGCTGATACTACCGTGGCGTGATTCCATCGGCATTTCGCTCGTCGCCTTTGAGCCTCCTGACAACATCATCGCAAGAGCCTGCTAGCTTCAGTGCTTCAAATAGGGCTGTCATCTCTCCGAGCTGTGTTTGCTATCTTCTCCATGGCGTCGACGCTGCAGGACATCGCCTACAAGGTATCACCTCAATAACATCATAACAAGGTGCGTACAATGGCTGAAGAAGGCCTCAAAGTGTTAACCAGAAAGAGAGGTGGCTTAAAGTCCGCAATAGTGCGCATACAATCAGCCGTAAATAACTTTGATATAAATTCCAATACAAATCATTTTTTAACAGTAAGGCTTGAAAGTCTGAAAAGCTTGGCATCGAGGTACGACGAGGTGCAGTCTGAAATAGAACTTATTTGTAAAGACATAAGTGCGGCTCAAGAAGACCGAGTTGAGGTCGAAGAAATGCTATATTCGACTGAAGCAAATATTTTGCAATTAATTGATACATTTAATGTTCAGACTGTACCTCCCGTATTATCGACCCACATGCAATTAAAACCAATAAGTTTGCCCTGCTTCTCAGGCAACATATTGGAATGGCAGCATTTTCATTCAATTTTTACGGACTTGGTGCATACAAGATCTGATTTAACGCCAGTGCAGAAGTTACATTATTTACACTCTTCTTTAAAAAATGAACCTTTAGATTTAATTAAGTCACTACCTATCTGTAAGGAAAATTACTCAATAGCGTTGAGTTTGCTGTCCGCAAGATATGACAACAAGTTCATACTAGCAAGATACTATGTTCAAAATTTACTTCAAGTCAAGTCGACAATTAAGGACTCTGTCCAAAGTTTGGCAGAATTCGCAAACACAATAACGTCTTCCGTTAATTCACTGGCAGCAATGCAACTGTCAGTGAATTCATTTGAATTTATTACTATACAATTATTATTAACTAAACTCGACCCTACTACTTTTAAACTATGGAAGGAGTCTATCGACCCTGATAATTTTCCTAACTTTCAAGATTTCATTCATTTTTTAAACTCACGTAGACAGCTGTTAGAAAATACACTGCCTATTGATGCCGGACAGCAACTCAACAAGCCGATTTTAAGACTTAACAATAAATATGATAAATATAAATCAAGAAACGCTGCTGGCAGTGCTACATTTAAGAGTTATCACTCAGCGTCAAACAATTATTCATGTTTGTGTTGTAAATCTAATCACCCGCATTACATATGTGATAAATTTCGTGCATTAAGCACCGCTGAGCGGGGACAATTTGTATCAAGTCACAAATGCTGTACCAATTGTCTTAGATCAGATCATTTTGTATCTAACTGTAAGAATAAGCAAGTGTGTAAGATCTGTTCAAAACGACACCACACATTGTTGCACGCGAACAACGTGCCGAACTCAATATCTGCCAGTAGTAGTAACTATTGTTCACTCAAATTACAATCCACGAACAATGTTCTTTTATCAACAGCAGTTGTATTTGTCATTGACCATGCTGGCAACAGACATAGGGCAAGAGTTCTTTTAGACGCCGGGTCACAAATAAATTTTTGCACAAAATCATTTGCAAGGAAATTACGGCTTAATTTAACTAAATCTAACATACCAATTACGGGTATAAACAATACAGCGTGTTACGCCACTAATCTTGCGTCTATACGCATTATGTCTCGTTATCAGAGATTTAGCTTCGAGGCAAAATGTGCTATCTTATCTGCATTAACCCACAATCTGCCGGCACAATCGTTTGACATAAATCAATTCCACATTCCGAACAACATTTTTCTGGCTGACCCAAATTTCAATATATCCTCTGAAATCGACATACTCTTGGGGGCGCAATTTTACCTGGATTTAATTTTAGCTAATAAATACGTACGCGGCCCTCATTTTCCCATCATTCAGGAAACAAAGCTAGGCTACATTTTGGCTGGCAATCTGCCCAAACACTGCCCCTACAAGGGTCCTGCTGTTTCGTTCCTAGCTAGGAACAACGACAGTCAAATTCTGCAGTCTTTCGAAAGATTTTGGGAAGCAGAAACTATCCCTGACAACACACCTGATAACGAGTCAGCCTGTGAAGAGCATTTCGTGCACTCTACTCATCGCAATCATGAGGGTAGGTTTGTGGTTTCACTGCCATTTAAGCCTGATCATCTCCAGTTAGGGGAATCTTACACCAATGCTGAAGCAAGATTTTTGAATTTAGAGCGTCGATTCAGGCGTGATGCTAAGCTCGCGCACGATTACGCAGACTTTATTAATGAATACAAGGATCTTGGACACATGACGCTTATCGATAATTGCGCTATCAATTCAGCAGCGTCAAACACGTACTATCTGCCTCACCATGCTGTATTTAAACAGTCTAGCTTGACCACAAAACTGCGCGTCATTTTTGATGGTTCGTCCAAAACTACCAATGGCCTTTCTCTCAAATGACATATTGTTGGTAGGCCCGAATGTTCAACAAGACCTTTTTTCTATTCTTTTATGTTTCCACATGCATAAATATGTTCTCATCGCCGACATCGAGAAGATGTATCGACAAATTCGCGTAGCTGAAGGGGATTGTCACTATCAACGTATTCTGTGGCGTGATTCTCCTCGCGAACCATTTAAACACTTTGCATTGCGAACGGTAACCTACGGCACGGCTAGTGCTTCGTTTTTGGCCACTCGCTGTCTTATTCAAATTGGTAGGGACCATCAAGCTTCATTTCCTGATGCGGCATTAGCTATAACGAATGATTTCTATGTCGACGATCTGCTTACCGGTTCTGAGACCAACTCTGATCTGACCAAGCTGAAATCTGATCTAGGTGCGTTATTGAGTCAATACGGTCTCACGTTGCATAAATGGGCATCTACTGAACCCAGAGTGGTCGCAAATCATGACAATTTATCACGCCCCTTAAACAAACAGGACAATGTGCGTACCCTGGGCATTCTCTGGAATAATACTGCCGATTCATTTCTGTTTGACATTAAATCATTCCCAGTTGAATCAAGCATCTCCAAGAGGAGAATTCTTTCGATTATTGCAGGCATATACGATCCTCTTGGACTGATCGGTCGCGTTGTCTTTTTGTACAAACAGTTTATGCAGCAACTCTGGCTTTGCAAGCTTGGTTGGGATGAACCGATCTCCAGCCAATCACGTTTGGATTGGCATTCTTTGTGCGACAAATTGGGTCTGATTAGCAAAATTGTGGTCCCACAGTCTATTCGTTGTAAGCTTGAGGCAAGTACAGTTGAATTACATGGTTTTTCGGATGCCTCTGAAAAGGGGTTTGGGTGTTGTATTTATGTCAGAGTCATTTATCAAGATTCATCGGCCTCTTGTCATCTCCTGTGTTCTAAATCTCGCGTAGCTCCCTTACGACAGGTGTCATTACCTCGCATCGAACTCTGCGCTTGTTTGTTGTTATCGCGACTCGTATTTAAGGTCGTTCCTGCGCTTTATTCATTCATTAATAGTGTTCATTTGTATTCTGACTCTATGGTGTCTCTTTACTGGATTCATACCCAGTCAACGAGGTGGAAAACATACGTCGCTAATTGTGTTGCTGAAATTCAGCGTCTTACGCAAACCTATACTTGGCATCACATCAATTCTAGACACAATCCTGCTGATATTATTTCCAGGGGGTGTCTCCCTGACGTTTTGCGCGATTGTTCGCTTTGGTGGCACGGTCCCACTTGTTTGTCTCAATCTTCAGAGTCCAATCCTTTCCCACCCTTTTTACCTTCTAACCCGTCGTCTTCTGAAGTCATCGCGGAAGAGAAACATACCCATAATCTTTCTCTAATGTCTACCCTGGCTATCGACCTTTCTAAGGACTTTTTCTCGTTACATCGTCTAACACGCGTATACGCTTACTGTTTTCGGTTCATCAAAAATATTAGACTCTCCAGTGCTGACAAATTTACGGGCGATCTTACCCCTGTCGAAATTCATCATGCTCTCAATTTCTTCATAAAACAATCTCAGTCGATCCACTTCGCAGCCGAAATTAATTGTCTTCGTCACGGATCTTCTGTTTCCATTAGGAGTAAGTTGGCTTCTCTCGACCCGTTTCTTGATGACTCTGATGTGATACGCGTAGGCGGGTGATTACAGCAGTCGCAATTACCTTACGACGCTAAACATCCTATTGTCTTACATACATCGGTGCATATTACTCGCCTCATCATTGAACGCGAACACATTCGTCTACTTCACGCTGGTGCTCAACTGGTGCATCACTCACTGCATCAACGTTGGTGGATTGTTAATGCCAGGATAGTCATTAGCTCCATCATTCGCAAATGTGTCAAGTGTCTCAGGTTTAGTGCCAAACAGCAGGTTCAGAGGCTTGGTATTTTACCATCTCCTAGAGTCACTCCATCATGGCCGTTTCTATTCTGCGTGGTTGATTATGGTGGTACCTTCATGATTCGTCATGGCGGGCAGAAATCCAGAACTCTCTCTAAGGCATACGTGTCTTTGTTTATTTGCTTAGCAACCAGGGCCATTCACTTGGAATTGGTTTCCGACCTTACAGCCAGTGCGTTTATAGCTGCCTTACATCGTTTTATGGCCCGCCGGGGCATACCCAGTCAGTTATACTCTGATAATGGCACAAACTTTAGGAAGGCCCGCAATATCTTACATGATCTCTACAACCTTTGGCATAACAAGGATGCCATCTCATCACTCAAGTCACTCACGTCCTCTCAGGGGATCTCATGGTCATATATTCCGCCCTCGTCACCTCATTTCGGTGGCCTTTGGGAGACGGCATAAAGAGTTTGAAGTTTCATCTGCGCCGCGTGGTAGGCAAGTCTATACTCACTTTCGAGGAGTTTACGACAGTTTTGTCTCAGATAGAGGTATGTCTGAACTCTCGACCTTTATTTGCCATCTCTTCGGATGTAAATGATCCGGTGCCACTCACACCTGGCCATTTTTTGATTTGCGCACCATTAACGGCGATACCGGACCCAGACTTATCTCATATTCCTATCTCTCGTCTTGGGTGTTGGCAACTTCTACAGAAGTTTGTCCAAGGCATTTGGAAGGCGTGGTCTCGCGACTATTTACACCAGTTACAACAGCGTCACAAATGGAAATTCGCTAAGGATAATGTTTCCATTGGGGTCCTAGTTTTACTTATTGAGGATAATCTACCTCCATTAGCCTGGAAATTTGGTGTAATTACCGCCACATTTCCCGGCCCAGATAACTTAATTCGAGTCGTAGACATTTGCACACCTACTGGTGTTTTGCGGAGACCAGTACATAAGTTATGTCTATTGCCAGCGCGGGACGAGATTTGACAAGATTATTATGATCATTTAGCACAATGCTATTTTACTCAGCCATTGGCTTATTACTTATTATGACCATTTGGTCAACTTAATTGTGATGTATTATCACAACATTTTCATAACAATTTGCGCCATTGCGTGTTTCTATAATCATCATAGTTTTATGGTGGTATATTACTATTTTGTATTTGTATGTTAATATTTTGTGTGGCATACTATGTCCGACACATTTACATTTTGATGTATTGGGTATGTGTCATATTTTTGGTGGTATTATTTTATAAAAATTTGTTACATAATATTCGCATGTTTTGCAGTTACGCAACCATGCATACATTTTTACACAGTTGTTAATATGTGTGATTTATTGTTCTGTGAATATCTTTTTCAATTGTTCAACTCATGTATTACGTTTGTAATCACCGTGTCGTATTTGTTACTTATGCCATTGCGATTATTCATATTGTAATTAACTAAATTGTTGTTTATTATATTTATTATATAACTTGCGTTTATGTAAAACATATCGTTTTTGCGTCTACTGTATGTAACCATGCCACATCTAGATTTATTTTATATTGTATTGTTATATTGTATTTGTATTTTGTGATTAAGCATTGCACAATTATTATTTCTGTTTAAATTATGACATACATGTCATCATATATGTGCTTGCATTCAGTCAGCTATCTATAGCTTGTTCTCACACAACAACATTTTGTAAGTTCCTGAAACTTCAGGAATAGCATGACTTGGTCAATACATGACGCCATGCTAAATTTACGCTTAAACATGTAATTTGTGGCAATTTTGTTCATGTAAACAATACTATGTACAGGTCTACTGGCCTCAATTATTTCACGGTAACCATCTATAACATGCATAGGGTTACAAGCTATCGGGCCATCATGTGATGAGCTTCCGATCATACATTATTAAACATTGTCTAATTATATATTTTTCATGTTTCATAACATACGATATTGTACACATACAATATATGACGGCAATACTTGCCAACGCATACATTTTTATTCATGCTTGAAATCAGTTGTTCACCAACCTTGGCTTACAAACGCTTATCTTTAAAGCTTATCTTTATTCATGCTTATCACTAAACCATTAACGTACAGCTGTTATCTAATATTACAACTCAAGGTTCAATTCAGCCTTGAAATTAACTTTCATTATTAAGAACACTGTATGTTATAAACTAAGTTACCAAAATGTATAATAATTTATTAAAATGTAGTAAAAAAATCTATTGATTTTGACGGGTAGCCTTATGTACAGTAGCGCGATAATTTTACTTTATAGGTTGGCTAATCTGCGCTTTAATTTTTACGGTAATCTGATCATTCATGTCGGTGCTCTACACAGTACGTCTCAAACGCTAGTAAGCGGCGGTCGGCAGCCCGCAGCCTCACTGTCATATTTTTTCTTGTCGCGACATTCAATGTAGGCCTTAGGCCAACACACTTTACTTATGGCCCATTAGGCCTGTTTATTAATGTAATTTAAAATTTGATACGAATTGTATCCACATCATGCTTATTAGCCAACCTGTCATTCAAAACAACTTCTAACTGCATATTTCTAATGTACTTTTGAATATCAAATAAATGAATTAAATACAGTCCACTCGCTTCATCATTTCTGCATCCTGGCGAATCAACTAAGTACAAAATTTCACACTCAATATTCTTCAACAAAACATTTTTTGGTCCACTCGGACCGGACACTTAACATTTTTGGTCCTCACAGTACGGATCAATCTTCTTACTTAACAATTTTATTTGTTATTTTTATGTCATTAATTAATTTTAATTAGTCTAATTGTTTTTAATTGGTTTATGTTCAATTAATAAAAAATACTGATTAATAACTGTAAACTCTGATGAAGAGTTATTTATTTCTTCGCGTTAAATAAATTTTCTTGGCCACATCGATTGCATGTAGCAGCCAATTTAGTATCTGTACTTCTTCTTCTGCTCGTTCCTTTCCTTCAGAAGTTCACGTTAGCATTTAATAATTAATGTAATGTAATTTATTACTCAAATAATCCATAAAACAACGTTTCAACAATAATTAAGTTTATTAGGTTTCAAAGTAATTGTTTGAATTGCCGCGACTGGCTCGAGTCTGATTCGAGATTAAGTTCCAGTTTGATTATTACATATAAATTAATATTGTTACTCAACTCGTACGTGCGGTTTAAGTCACACTGTAGAGTTGTCAATTTATTATATCTCTCTCGTATATACCTCTCTTTGATTATTTTAATATATTTCAATTTCTTATATATCTGGGGTTGCTGGATATAGTAATATCGTTAATTATGATTATCTTATCTCTCTATTTAAGATACAAGTGTTAGTGTGAATGTAACTTAAATATGTGGTGTGTTATTCTAAAATTCCGCTCAGCCCTAGTCTGCCTTACAGAGAATTATTGAAATTTCGTGTTTAACTCTATTCTCTTTGGTGTCGGAGAATTCCGCAACAAGCGCTGCAGGTCCGGAACAAACGAAATTTATAGGTTAACCCACCGCGTACGGTGACTAGTTATTATACACTTAGTCTGTTAATTCTTATTCCCAATTCATTAAATAATACCCAAATAATAAGATCCTGAAATTATACAAGGTTTCTTTATTAATTCAACTTGTTAACATTCAATAAGATTGGTTTTACTTGATATATAAGAAAGGCTATACGTTGCGTTAATCGATTGTTGTTCAGTCCAATATTTTATTTTACATTCAGTCATATAAATTTTTTTTATATAATTAATTTATTTCAGGGTGTGAAGGTTCTTTTAACTGCGGGGAAGATTAGAAATACATAGATAAGAATGCAAGATATTACAAATTTAAAATGTTGTGTTGTTTAATATTATTTATACAATTGTAAATTACCAGACGTAGAACAAAGCGACTCTTGAAGGCGGTTGGCTTTTTAACCTCGTGAATTGATGCCTCGTGTCTATCAGAAAGGAGATGGTTTTCTTTATTCTTTTCTTCAAGTGGCTATAAAGTGGAATCTTGGTCCTGGTTAAACTCGAAATACAGCTCCCTTGGTTTATTTACGGCCAAACTTGTGATTGTGTTCTTCGGCAAACTCTGGATCCAAATACGTTTTTTCTATCGCATGAAGTAAATGGTGATGTCCAATGTGGTTGAATGGTTATGATTTTCCGTTTGGTGTGTAGTATTAGTTCTTTACACAGTTAGTTCTTTATATTTTATTAACATTTCATTAAATTGTCATTATTTCTTGATATGATATTGGACAATCCAAGTCATTCCTTTTGGAATTCAATTACGTATTATCGTTAGCTGATACACTTATACAACTTGGTTAAATGTTGCTGGCCTAATTAAGACAAATAATTATTCATATATGGTGATTTGTAACTGTATTGAAATAATTTAGAATATATTAGTTATATTAACCATTTCTCTGGGTTTTAATCTCATCACGTTCAGATCATAAATTGCAATAATACAAATCAACAAATTATATTAATTTTTGTTGTCCCTAGCAACAAATTTATTTTTATTCTTTTTCAATGTTTTTTATATAGTGATAATTTCATATATTATTCTTCCATTCCTTATTAAACTTCCATTATATTGGAATATAACTTTATTTATAGCTTGTTTACTAATTTCTACATATATTCTGTTGGTTTTTCAATCTTAGTCTGTTTCTTTTCATAATTATTATTTTTCCGATATCAAACGTTATCAATCGATATCATTGCACTATGGCATTATCATAATTTGTTTATATTGAGTTGGTTTATTATATATTATTAATTATCAAATGTTTTTTCTAACTCCTTGAACTATATTCATTAATTATTATTAACTTCTTTACCTAACCTTTATATTTTGAGTTGTTATATAGTGTTATCGGCTGTTAGGCCATTTATTATATTTGGATCTATCTTTGATTATATCTGGTTAACAACTATAGCCTTTTTACATAAGTTTATAAACATAATCAAACCTTAACTATGTACATTTACACAAGTAATTATTCTTTTTATAACTAACAACAACTTTATCTTGATCTATGGATCACATATAAGAAAATTGAGATCAATTAATACTAATTAACTGCTTTCCTCCACCTTTCTACAACAGTAAACAAATAATACATATTGCTTCATTACTTGCTATTACATCAACAAGTAAGTTTCATAAGCTAACACAAACTTTAACATAACATTCATGGTAACACATAACATCATTCAATTCAGAATCATTACTTTCAATTAACTAGTAATGTATATTATTGACTCATTTTTATCTAATTTCACTGTCATTTACTTTAACATTTTCGATATTGGCTTCTTTTTTACAATTCTTATCAGTATATTTGATTTATTTACTTTTCACTGAACATTGATTTCTTACTATTGTCTATTTTACAGGTTTATTTTTTATTGTTATCACTACCTTGCATCCTTATTAATTTTTACACAATTATAAATGTATTTATTTGACCTTTGTATTAGTATGGGAGTTAAATATTTATTTACTTATTATATTTCTAATATTTCTATTTATGTAACGTTGAGGTCCGCATTTCTGTTGCGTTACATATGCTCTCCCTCCTAACGAAGTTTAATTTACCTGAATGTAATTTAGGTCAAGTAAACTTGTATTTTTCACATGCCTTTTCTTCATATCAACATTAATGTTTAACGATGGGATTCTCAATGTAACTTTGTTAGACTAGCATTCATAATTCTTTACTTAATGACATTTCATTATTCCTATTAACATTCTTGGTCATATATAATTTTCTTTAAACAGTATTTGTCGATAGTTGGTTAACAATATTCAATGATACTTTAGGTTCACTTCTCTTCTACTTCTAGTTACTGCAATCACTGTATTTCTCCATTATTCTTCTGTCAGCTATTTTTCTTCTGTTTTCTTCGTCCTTCTTTTCTGGAATTTGATGTCATTCTTGCAACGATTCTAATATTCCTTAAATATTTAATTTCCCTAACAATCCCTAATATGTGCGTTGGTACAGTTCAGAGAGGCACTGTTTGGCTTCATACTCTGCTGTCCACACTACACTTCAATATAGTACTGCTGGAATTCATCTACAGTCAGCTATAAAAATATAATAATCTCATAATAATCTTCTTAATTAATTAATAATAAACATTTGGGAATTCTATACATTGTTGCTTTTATATTTAATTATTCCTATCTTTTATACTTCGTGATTCCATTTTATTTTTCTTAAACATTTTCTGATAATAATTCTGACAGTCATTATTTGTAATTAGTTTTGCTCTTCTTTCTTGTTGTGACAATAACGCTAAGTATCGTTTCTTCATTTGTTCTTATAATTCCAAGACTTTCTAACTTGTAATTGTTTTGATTATTACTATTACTGATTTTCAGTGTAGTTACAGTCATTAACTCAACCATTGTTTTTCTTATCTTTTTTCATTACTTTGTCTGGTTACGTTTCAATGAATTATGTTGATAAACACTTTTTTTTTTTGTTCCCTTTACTACTATACTGGTCATAATCAATTGTTTATTGTGGTTGTTCATTTCACTTGGCAATGTGGTATGTATGTTAGGTCATATTATTTTTCTTTTACTATTTTGCATAGGTACTTTTGATATAAAAAATTTTTATCTTGGGGTTTGTCATTAACTCTTCTTAATACCTTCTTCATAACTATATAGTACATCGTACTTACTTCCTTTTGAATGCTGTGTTCTCTATTTATATAATATTGTTCAAAAAATTCTTTTTAATTCCAAATGTTTTCTTTTCAAAATTAGTAATATGTTGTTCTTATTTTAATTTAGGATTTACTGGATTTTCTTAAATATTTCCGTTCGTTTTGTTAGTATTTTATGATGGGTGATGATGTTTCTTCATAATATTTTTTTATAGACTCCTGGTTATATGTTCCCTTGATCTTTTTCGTGATAGGGTTCATTATTTTATAGGTATTATTATTATTATCTTTTGTTATCACATATGGTCCAGTATATAATAATAATAATTTTTTCGTTATTCCTTCTAGTGTGCTGGGTAACTCCCTGTTTCTTATTAATATTTTCTCGCCAATTTGGTACTTTATTGGTTTTGGGTTATTCCTTTCATATTTCTTTTTCTTTATTTCTGCCTTTTCCATTATCCGGTTATAAAATTTAACGTTTTCAAATTGATATTCTGGGTTTGTTGGAAAATTTATGATATCCTGGATTTCCCTAGGTGGAAGCCTTTCAAACATAACAGTATAGGGGGTATTTTCAATGGATTGATGGTAAGATATATTGAGAAACTCTTCAGTAAGTGACAAGTATTCGTACCACCTCCTCTGTTGGTCATGACAGTAAGTTCGGAGTATTCTGCCAACTTCCCTCAATACACGTTCTGCAGGATTGCTGCTGGGGTGGTATACTGAAGTCTTATATGTTCTAATGTTGTGTTTGAGAAGATTATTTCTCCATTTGCTTCCCTTGAATTGCGTACCATGATCGGTAATAATGGATGACGGTTTACCAATCTCTATTATGTAATGTCCAATGACTATTTCCAGAATTTTCTTGGTCGTGGCTCTGCTAATAGCGTAAAGTTTAGTATATTTAGAAAAATGATCAAAAATAATAATTATGAATTTATATCTATGGTTCCCTCCACTGCGTGGGAACGGTCCACATATATCCAGGAATACTTTCTCCAGCTTATGTTTGGATGTATAGGGATCATTACTCCCTCCTTCTTCTCATTGTTATGTTTAACCATCTGGCAGATGTGACATGCTTGGATTGATTTTTGCACCTTTCTGTTTATATTTTTTATGTACACTTGTTCTTCCAGGGCTTTGACGATTTTTATGGCTCCCGTGTGTCCATATCTTTCATGGTAATCCAAGATTAATTTGTTTTCCACAGCTGTGGGAATTACTAATTTCCAGTTTATCTGATTAGGGGTAACTTTAATAAATAATCTATCATCATGTATACAGTAATATTTTGTAATAATTTCATCAGCATTTTGCACCTTCTGGTGTATGTTTACTAATTTGGGATCCGATTTGTGATGTTGATTAATTTCGTTTGTTATTATTTCTAAATCCTTCCTACTCTTAATGATATTGTACACTTTTGCAATTTGTTCCTTTTCTCCCTCGAACGATTGGTCTTGTATGTTTATTCGGGACAAGATATCGGCTGCTATGTTCTTTCTTCCAGGTATATATTCCCAATCGATGCGATATTCTTGCAATGCAAGGACCCATCTAGTTAGCCGACCATGACTAAGCTTACATCGTTTTAGGAATGAAATTGATTTGTGGTCACTCCTTACGGTCACTGGGTATCCAAGTATATAAGTTCTGAACTTATTGCATGCGTAAACTACACTTAGCAACTCCTTTTCGGTAACATTATAGTTGCGTTCGCAGTTGTTTAGCACTCTGCTGGCGAAACTAATTACCATGTGATGTCCTTCTTCATCTTCTTGATATAGAGTAGCTCCTAAACTAACATTGCTTGCATCACAATTTAAATAAAAGCATTTGTTAAAGTCAGGGTGGTACAACATAACAGTCTCTAGAAATTTTTCCTTGATTAACTACAGAACTAAAAAATACTTTTGCTTGATTAAAGTTGCAGAACTTTATCTTGTTGTGGTCCCCATGCCCATTTGTCCTTGGATGATAGTTGTTTTTGGAATGTAGCAATTATTTCCGAATAATTATCTTGGAATTTGCGGTAATAGTTACAAATTCCAAGAAAGGATTGTAACTGTTTTCTATTCTTTGGAGTAGGGAACTGTTGAATTGCTTCTACTTTTTCTGTTGAAGGTGTGATACCCTCCTCAGACAAATTAAAACCTAGGAACTTTACTTGGTTAGCGATAAATTTAGATTTGTTTAACTTGAGTGTTATATTATTTTCGGACAACTTTTTCAGTACCTGTTCCACCCTCTCGCAATGTTCATCCCAATGTGAAGAAGTTATAAGTAAGTCATCTACGTAGACTGTAGTGAATTGCAGTGTTTCTTGTCCCAATATCTGGTCCATGCATTTTACAAATATAGCAACAGAATTAATTAATCCGAAAGGTAGCCTTTTAAATTGATAGTTCCTTCCGTCAAAAAGGAATGCCATGTATTTTCTACTATTTGGGTGCAACTCAACCTGCCAGTATCCGCATACCGTATCCCAAGTACTAATGTATTTGATGCCGTGGAACTTTTTTAAGATTTCTTCGATTTCGCCTGGGGAAGTCCTATCGTTGATGATCATTTTATTTATTTCCCTAGCGTCCAGGCAAATTCTCACCTTTCCGTTCTTTTTCGGGATTGCCACTATGGGACTGGTATAGGGTGATTGACTGTATTCTATTATGTCATCCTTAATCATACGATTAATTTCTTCCCGAACTTCGTTTTTTATTGAATATGCTATTGGGTAGGATTTTCTACGAAAGTCCACTGGTTCTTTAAAATTTATCACACACTGATAGCCTTTTATTTTACCTGGAGCATTGGAGAATATATGTTTGTATCTATATCTATAAAAATGAATGTTTGTTTCTTTCTTTCTTTCTTTCTTTCTTTGTCCCGTATGCGTTCCTATACCATTCATCCGATTGCGATGAAACTTCGGTGAGTTGTTGTGCGCACGCCCGCGAAGGTTTATGAATTTTTTTCGATGGGGTCCTATGGGGGGTTCTTGGGGTCTTCCACATCTCCTCCTAAACCACTGGACCGATTTCAACCAAACTTGGCACAAATATTTTACGCAACGGGAGAACCAGCATAGGGTAGGTGTTTTTTCGATGGGGTCCTTTGGGGTCTTCCACATCTCCTCCTAAACCACTGGACCGATTTCAACCAAACTTGGCACAAATATTTTACGCAACGGGAGAACCAACATAGGATAGGTGTTTCTTTGGTATAACTGGAAATTAACCCCTTCTCGGTTTTCTGTAGTGGCACAATGGGTAATATTAGTCAGTTTACTCATAGAAGTTTCTATGTCTGCTTGGTTCTGGCGAACCTGGCCATTTATATTGGTGACAGCAGCTTCTATATCGTCACACTTTTCTGTGAATCGGTTCTTCACTTTTTCACATTCTTCATGTGTTTCCTTTTGTTTCTCTTCTATATTTGTAACCTTGGTGTTTACCTCTTCTTTAAGACCCTGTACTTCGGTGTTTACTTCCGCTTTAAGACTCTGTACTTCTCGTTCAGTCTGACTCCATCTTTCGTCAGCTTTTGTAATCCTTTGTTCTATTACCGTTATTTCCTCTTTTACCTTCTTGCTGATTGTTTCATTGTTCTCTACGATCTTCTGACTCAGTTCTTCCTTTAATGATTCTATCTTTCCGTTTAATCTGTCCATATTTTCCTGTTTAACCTCCCTTAATTCTTCTCTCAATAGTTGGTTATCCTCTTTCAATTCTTCCAATTTCTCCCCCATCTTTTCTTCCATTTTCTTATTATTTTCCTCCATCTTCTCTTCCATCTTCTTACTATTCTCCCTTAACTCTTCCCTCAACTGTTGGTTGTCATCTTCCATTTTCTTACTGGTTTCCTCTATTTTCTTATTGGTATCTCCAATTTGGTTACTCAATTCTTCCTTTGTGGACTGGTTGTTTTCATCCATTTTCTGACTCAATTCCTCTTTTGTGGATTGGTTGTCTCCTTTCAATTCTTCCATTTTCTTACTCATGGATTTGTTATCCTCCTCTCATTTCCTTACTCATCTGTAGGAACATTTTCCATTATTTTATCCACTTTCGCCTCTTCTGTTGCGGTTGGATTCTCTAACTGTTTCTCCTGGAGTGCGGGCTGGTTCGGTTCCGCCGGAGGTAATGTGCTCTCCATATATTCCACTGGAGTCGCCTCCTTGTTCTCCATGTCTATTTCCTTTTCTAGTTCTGCCGCCCTTTTCTTCGATGTTGATCTCTTCGGCATTTTTTCTACCTTACTGACCTGTTAACAGCTGCCAAGCTAAAATAGGAAATTGAGCAAATCATCTTTATCTTATAGGCCTACCAATTCCTATTTTAAGCCCCTAAAGTTGAGCGCTAATTTGTAAATAAACGAATTTATTTTACAAATAATAATCGGTTAATAAAAATTTTTTATTATTTTTGTACAGTAGCGCGATAATTTTACTTTATAGGTTGGCTAATCTGCGGTTTAATTTTTACGGTAATCTGATCATTCATGTCGGTGCTCTACACAGTACGTCTCAAACGCTAGTAAGCGGCGGTCGGCACGCCCGCAGCCTCACTGTCATATTTTTTCTTGTCGTGACATTCAATGTAGGCCTTAGGCCAACACACTTTACTTATGGCCCATTAGGCCCGTTTATTAATGTATTTTAAAATTTGATACGAATTGTATCCACATCATGCTTATTAGCCAACCTGTCATTCAAAACAACTTCTAACTGCATATTTCTAATGTACTTTTGAATATCAAATAAATGAATTAAATACAGTCCACTCGCTTCATCATTTCTGCATCCTGGCGAATCAGCTAAGTACAAAATTTCATACTCAATATTCTTCAACAAAACATTTTTTGTCCACTCGGACCGGACACTTAACATTTTTGGTCCTCACAGTACGGATCAATCTTCTTACTTAACATTTTTTGGTCGCTCCGGACCTGGATTTCTGATGTATTATTCATAACTATTATTTTTCTGCCACTTTCTGGCCATCACAGGCGAATCAGCATATCTGCTGATACTACCGTGGCGTGATTCCATCGGCATTTCGCTCGTCGCCTTTGAGCCTCCTGACAACATCATCGCAAGAGCCTGCTAGCTTCAGTGCTTCAAATAGGGCTGTCATCTCTCCGAGCTGTGTTTGCTATCTTCTCCATGGCGTCGACGCTGCAGGACATCGCCTACAAGGTATCACCTCAATAACATCATAACAAGGTGCGTACAATGGCTGAAGAAGGCCTCAAAGTGTTAACCAGAAAGAGAGGTGGCTTAAAGTCCGCAATAGTGCGCATACAATCAGCCGTAAATAACTTTGATATAAATTCCAATACAAAACATTTTTTAACAGTAAGGCTTGAAAGTCTGAAAAGCTTGGCATCGAGGTACGACGAGGTGCAGTCTGAAATAGAACTTATTTGTAAAGACATAAGTGCGGCTCAAGAAGACCGAGTTGAGGTCGAAGAAATGCTATATTCGACTGAAGCAAATATTTTGCAATTAATTGATACATTTAATGTTCAGACTGTACCTCCCGTATTATCGACCCACATGCAATTAAAACCAATAAGTTTGCCCTGCTTCTCAGGCAACATATTGGAATGGCAGCATTTTCATTCAATTTTTACGGACTTGGTGCATACAAGATCTGATTTAACGCCAGTGCAGAAGTTACATTATTTACACTCTTCTTTAAAAAATGAACCTTTAGATTTAATTAAGTCACTACCTATCTGTAAGGAAAATTACTCAATAGCGTTGAGTTTGCTGTCCGCAAGATATGACAACAAGTTCATACTAGCAAGATACTATGTTCAAAATTTACTTCAAGTCAAGTCGACAATTAAGGACTCTGTCCAAAGTTTGGCAGAATTCGCAAACACAATAACGTCTTCCGTTAATTCACTGGCAGCAATGCAACTGTCAGTGAATTCATTTGAATTTATTACTATACAATTATTATTAACTAAACTCGACCCTACTACTTTTAAACTATGGAAGGAGTCTATCGACCCTGATAATTTTCCTAACTTTCAAGATTTCATTCATTTTTTAAACTCACGTAGACAGCTGTTAGAAAATACACTGCCTATTGATGCCGGACAGCAACTCAACAAGCTGATTTTAAGACTTAACAATAAATATGATAAATATAAATCAAGAAACGCTGCTGGCAGTGCTACATTTAAGAGTTATCACTCAGCGTCAAACAATTATTCATGTTTGTGTTGTAAATCTAATCACCCGCTTTACATATGTGATAAATTTCGTGCATTAAGCACCGCTGAGCGGGGACAATTTGTATCAAGTCACAATTGCTGTACCAATTGTCTTAGATCAGATCATTTTGTATCTAACTGTAAGAATAAGCAAGTGTGTAAGATCTGTTCAAAACGACACCACACATTGTTGCACGCGAACAACGTGCCGAACTCAATATCTGCCAGTAGTAGTAACTATTGTTCACTCAAATTACAATCCACGAACAATGTTCTTTTATCAACAGCAGTTGTATTTGTCATTGACCATGCTGGCAACAGACATAGGGCAAGAGTTCTTTTAGACGCCGGGTCACAAATAAATTTTTGCACAAAATCATTTGCAAGGAAATTACGGCTTAATTTAACTAAATCCAACATACCAATTACGGGTATAAACAATACAGCGTGTTATGCCACTAATCTTGCGTCTATACGCATTATGTCTCGTTATCAGAGATTTAGCTTCGAGGCAAAATGTGCTATCTTATCTGCATTAACCCACAATCTGCCGGCACAATCGTTTGACATAAATCAATTCCACATTCCGAACAACATTTTTCTGGCTGACCCAAATTTCAATATATCCTCTGAAATCGACATACTCTTGGGGGCGCAATTTTACGTGGATTTAATTTTAGCTAATAAATACGTACGCGGCCCTCATTTTCCCATCATTCAGGAAACAAAGCTAGGCTACATTTTGGCTGGCAATCTGCCCAAACACTGCCCCTACAAGGGTCCTGCTGTTTCGTTCCTAGCTAGGAACAACGACAGTCAAATTCTGCAGTCTTTCGAAAGATTTTGGGAAGCAGAAACTATCCCTGACAACACACCTGATAACGAGTCAGCCTGTGAAGAGCATTTCGTGCACTCTACTCATCGCAATCATGAGGGTAGGTTTGTGGTTTCACTGCCATTTAAGCCTGATCATCTCCAGTTAGGGGAATCTTACACCAATGCTGAAGCAAGATTTTTGAATTTAGAGCGTCGATTCAGGCGTGATGCTAAGCTCGCGCACGATTACGCAGACTTTATTAATGAATACAAGGATCTTGGACACATGACGCTTATCGATAATTGCGCTATCAATTCAGCAGCGTCAAACACTTACTATCTGCCTCACCATGCTGTATTTAAACAGTCTAGCTTGACCACAAAACTGCGCGTCATTTTTGATGGTTCGTCCAAAACTACCAATGGCCTTTCTCTCAAATGACATATTGTTGGTAGGCCCGAATGTTCAACAAGACCTTTTTTCTATTCTTTTATGTTTCCGCATGCATAAATATGTTCTCATCGCCGACATCGAGAAGATGTATCGACAAATTCGCGTAGCTGAAGGGGATTGTCACTATCAACGTATTCTGTGGCGTGATTCTCCTCTCGAACCATTTAAACACTTTGCATTGCGAACGGTAACCTACGGCACGGCTAGTGCTTCGTTTTTGGCCACTCGCTGTCTTATTCAAATTGGTAGGGACCATCAAGCTTCATTTCCTGATGCGGCAGTAGCTATAACGAATGATTTCTATGTCGACGATCTGCTTACCGGTTCTGAGACCAACTCTGATCTGACCAAGCTGAAATCTGATCTAGGTGCGTTATTGAGTCAATACGGTCTCACGTTGCATAAATGGGCATCTACTGAACCCAGAGTGGTCGCAAATCATGACAATTTATCACGCCCCTTAAACAAACAGGACAATGTGCGTACCCTGGGCATTCTCTGGAATAATACTGCCGATTCATTTCTGTTTGACATTAAATCATTCCCAGTTGAATCAAGCATCTCCAAGAGGAGAATTCTTTCGATTATTGCAGGCATATACGATCCTCTTGGACTGATCGGTCGCGTTGTCTTTTTGTACAAACAGTTTATGCAGCAACTCTGGCTTTGCAAGCTTGGTTGGGATGAACCGATCTCCAGCCAATCACGTTTGGATTGGCATTCTTTGTGCGACAAATTGGGTCTGATTAGCAAAATTGTGGTCCCACAGTCTATTCGTTGTAAGCTTGAGGCAAGTACAGTTGAATTACATGGTTTTTCGGATGCCTCTGAAAAGGGGTTTGGGTGTTGTATTTATGTCAGAGTCATTTATCAAGATTCATCGGCCTCTTGTCATCTCCTGTGTTCTAAATCTCGTGTAGCTCCCTTACGACAGGTGTCATTACCTCGCATCGAACTCTGCGCTTGTTTGTTGTTATCGCGACTCGTATTTAAGGTCGTTCCTGCGCTTTATTCGTTCATTAATAGTGTTCATTTGTATTCTGACTCTATGGTGTCTCTTTACTGGATTCATACCCAGTCAACGAGGTGGAAAACATACGTCGCTAATTGTGTTGCTGAAATTCAGCGTCTTACGCAAACCTATACTTGGCATCACATCAATTCTAGACACAATCCTGCTGATATTATTTCCAGGGGGTGTCTCCCTGACGTTTTGCGCGATTGTTCGCTTTGGTGGCACGGTCCCACTTGTTTGTCTCAATCTTCAGAGTCCAATCCTTTCCCACCCTTTTTACCTTCTAACCCGTCGTCTTCTGAAGTCATCGCGGAAGAGAAACATACCCATAATCTTTCTCTAATGTCTACCCTGGCTATCGACCTTTCTAAGGACTTTTCCTCGTTACATCGTCTAACACGCGTATACGCTTACTGTTTTCGGTTCATCAAAAATATTAGACTCTCCAGTGCTGACAAATTTACGGGCGATCTTACCCCTGTCGAAATTCATCATGCTCTCAATTTCTTCATAAAACAATCTCAGTCGATCCACTTCGCAGCCGAAATTAATTGTCTTCGTAACGGATCTTCTGTTTCCATTAGGAGTAAGTTGGCTTCTCTCGACCCGTTTCTTGATGACTCTGGAGTGATACGCGTAGGCGGGTGATTACAGCAGTCGCAATTACCTTACGACGCTAAACATCCTATTGTCTTACATCCATCGGTGCATATTACTCGCCTCATCATTGAACGCGAACACATTCGTCTACTTCACGCTGGTGCTCAACTGGTGCATCACTCACTGCGTCAACGTTGGTGGATTGTTAATGCCAGGATAGTCATTAGCTCCATCATTCGCAAATGTGTCAAGTGTCTCAGGTTTAGTGCCAAACAGCAGGTTCAGAGGCTTGGTATTTTACCATCTCCTAGAGTCACTCCATCATGGCCGTTTCTATTCTGCGTGGTTGATTATGGTGGTACCTTCATGATTCGTCATGGCGGGCAGAAATCCAGAACTCTCTCTAAGGCATACGTGTCTTTGTTTATTTGCTTAGCAACCAGGGCCATTCACTTGGAATTGGTTTCCGACCTTACAGCCAGTGCGTTTATAGCTGCCTTACATCGTTTTATGGCCCGCCGGGGCATACCCAGTCAGTTATACTCTGATAATGGCACAAACTTTAGGAAGGCCCGCAATATCTTACATGATCTCTACAACCTTTGGCATAACAAGGATGCCATCTCATCACTCAAGTCACTCACGTCCTCTCAGGGGATCTCATGGTCATATATTCCGCCCTCGTCACCTCATTTCGGTGGTCTTTGGGAGAGCGGCATAAAGAGTTTGAAGTTTCATCTGCGCCGCGTGGTAGGCAAGTCTATACTCACTTTCGAGGAGTTTACGACAGTTTTGTCTCAGATAGAGGTATGTCTGAACTCTCGACCTTTATTTGCCATCTCTTCGGATGTAAATGATCCGGTGCCACTCACACCTGGCCATTTTTTGATTTGCGCACCATTAACGGCGATACCGGACCCAGACTTATCTCATATTCCTATCTCTCGTCTTGGGTGTTGGCAACTTCTACAGAAGTTTGTCCAAGGCATTTGGAAGGCGTGGTCTCGCGACTATTTACACCAGTTACAACAGCGTCACAAATGGAAATTCGCTAAGGATAATGTTTCCATTGGGGTCCTAGTTTTACTTATTGAGGATAATCTACCTCCATTAGCCTGGAAATTTGGTGTAATTACCGCCACATTTCCCGGCCCAGATAACTTAATTCGAGTCGTAGACATTTGCACACCTACTGGTGTTTTGCGGAGACCAGTACATAAGTTATGTCTATTGCCAGCGCGGGACGAGATTTGACAAGATTATTATGATCATTTAGCACAATGCTATTTTACTCAGCCATTGGCTTATTACTTATTATGACCATTTGGTCAACTTAATTGTGATGTATTATCACAACATTTTCATAACAATTTGCGCCATTGCGTGTTTCTATAATCATCATAGTTTTATGGTGGTATATTACTATTTTGTATTTGTATGTTAATATTTTGTGTGGCATACTATGTCCGACACATTTACATTTTGATGTATTGGGTATGTGTCATATTTTTGGTGGTATTATTTTATAAAAATTTGTTACATAATATTCGCATGTTTTGCAGTTACGCAACCATGCATACATTTTTACACAGTTGTTAATATGTGTGATTTATTGTTCTGTGAATATCTTTTTCAATTGTTCAACTCATGTATTACGTTTGTAATCACCGTGTCGTATTTGTTACTTATGCCATTGCGATTATTCATATTGTAATTAACTAAATTGTTGTTTATTATATTTATTATATAACTTGCGTTTATGTAAAACATATCGTTTTTGCGTCTACTGTATGTAACCATGCCACGTCTAGATTTATTTTATATTGTATTGTTATATTGTATTTGTATTTTGTGATTAAGCATTGCACAATTATTATTTCTGTTTAAATTATGACATACATGTCATCATATATGTGCTTGCATTCAGTCAGCTATCTATAGCTTGTTCTCACACAACAACATTTTGTAAGTTCCTGAAACTTCAGGAATAGCATGACTTGGTCAATACATGACGCCATGCTAAATTTACGGTTAATCATGTAATTTGTGGCAATTTTGTTCATGTAAACAATACTATGTACAGGTCTACTGGCCTCAATTATTTCACGGTAACCATCTATAACATGCATAGGGTTACAAGCTATCGGGCCATCATGTGATGAGCTTCCGATCATACATTATTAAACATTGTCTAATTATGTATTTTTCATGTTTCATAACATACGATATTGTACACATACAATATAT
Organism: Magicicada septendecula; assembly: GCA_034769895.1. Lineage (NCBI taxonomy): Eukaryota > Metazoa > Arthropoda > Insecta > Hemiptera > Cicadidae > Magicicada > Magicicada septendecula. The sequence continues at coordinate 453,823,654 of CM068368.1, forward strand.
GACGGCAATACTTGCCAACGCATACATTTTTATTCATGCTTGAAATCAGTTGTTCACCAACCTTGGCTTACAAACGCTTATCTTTAAAGCTTATCTTTATTCATGCTTATCACTAAACCATTAACGTAGAGCTGTTATCTAATATTACAACTCAAGGTTCAATTCAGCCTTGAAATTAACTTTCATTATTAAGAACACTGTATGTTATAAACTAAGTTACCAAAATGTATAATAATTTATTAAAATGTAGTAAAAAAATCTATTGATTTTGACGGGCAGCCTTATGTACAGTAGCGCGATAATTTTACTTTATAGGTTGGCTAATCTGCGCTTTAATTTTTACGGTAATCTGATCATTCATGTCGGTGCTCTACACAGTACGTCTCAAACGCTAGTAAGCGGCGGTCGGCAGCCCGCAGCCTCACTGTCATATTTTTTCTTGTCGCGACATTCAATGTAGGCCTTAGGCCAACACACTTTACTTATGGCCCATTAGGCCTGTTTATTAATGTAATTTAAAATTTGATACGAATTGTATCCACATCATGCTTATTAGCCAACCTGTCATTCAAAACAACTTCTAACTGCATATTTCTAATGTACTTTTGAATATCAAATAAATGAATTAAATACAGTCCACTCGCTTCATCATTTCTGCATCCTGGCGGATCAACTAAGTACAAAATTTCACACTCAATATTCTTCAACAAAACATTTTTTGGTCCACTCGGACCGGACACTTAACATTTTTGGTCCTCACAGTACGGATCAATCTTCTTACTTAACAATTTTATTTGTTATTTTTATGTCATTAATTAATTTTAATTAGTCTAATTGTTTTTAATTGGTTTATGTTCAATTAATAAAAAATACTGATTAATAACTGTAAACTCTGATGAAGAGTTATTTATTTCTTCGCGTTAAATAAATTTTCTTGGCCACATCGATTGCATGTAGCAGCCAATTTAGTATCTGTACTTCTTCTTCTGCTCGTTCCTTTCCTTCAGAAGTTCACGTTAGCATTTAATAATTAATGTAATGTAATTTATTACTCAAATAATCCATAAAACAACGTTTCAACAATAATTAAGTTTATTAGGTTTCAAAGTAATTGTTTGAATTGCCGCGACTGGCTCGAGTCTGATTCGAGATTAAGTTCCAGTTTGATTATTACATATAAATTAATATTGTTACTCAACTCGTACGTGCGGTTTAAGTCACACTGTAGAGTTGTCAATTTATTATATCTCTCTCGTATATACCTCTCTTTGATTATTTTAATATATTTCAATTTCTTATATATCTGGGGTTGCTGGATATAGTAATATCGTTAATTATGATTATCTTATCTCTCTATTTAAGATACAAGTGTTAGTGTGAATGTAACTTAAATATGTGGTGTGTTATTCTAAAATTCCGCTCAGCCCTAGTCTGCCTTACAGAGAATTATTGAAATTTCGTGTTTAACTCTATTCTCTTTGGTGTCGGAGAATTCCGCAACAAGCGCTGCAGGTCCGGAACAAACGAAATTTATAGGTTAACCCACCGCGTACGGTGACTAGTTATTATACACTTAGTCTGTTAATTCTTATTCCCAATTCATTAAATAATACCCAAATAATAAGATCCTGAAATTATACAAGGTTTCTTTATTAATTCAACTTGTTAACATTCAATAAGATTGGTTTTACTTGATATATAAGAAAGGCTATACGTTGCGTTAATCGATTGTTGTTCGGTCCAATATTTTATTTTACATTCAGTCATATAAATTTTTTTTTATATAATTAATTTATTTCAGGGTGTGAAGGTTCTTTTAACTGCGGGGAAGATTAGAAATACATAGATAAGAATGCAAGATATTACAAATTTAAAGTGTTGTGTTGTTTAATATTATTTATACAATTGTAAATTACCAGACGTAGAACAAAGCGACTCTTGAAGGCGGTTGGCTTTTTAACCTCGTGAATTGATGCCTCGTGTCTATCAGAAAGGAGATGGTTTTCTTTATTCTTTTCTTCAAGTGGCTATAAAGTGGAATCTTGGTCCTGGTTAAACTCGAAATACAGCTCCCTTGGTTTATTTACGGCCAAACTTGTGATTGTGTTCTTCGGCAAACTCTGGATCCAAATACGTTTTTTCTATCGCATGAAGTAAATGGTGATGTCCAATGTGGTTGAATGGTTATGATTTTCCGTTTGGTGTGTAGTATTAGTTCTTTACACAGTTAGTTCTTTATATTTTATTAACATTTCATTAAATTGTCATTATTTCTTGATATGATATTGGACAATCCAAGTCATTCCTTTTGGAATTCAATTACGTATTATCGTTAGCTGATACACTTATACAACTTGGTTAAATGTTGCTGGCCTAATTAAGACAAATAATTATTCATATATGGTGATTTGTAACTGTATTGAAATAATTTAGAATATATTAGTTATATTAACCATTTCTCTGGGTTTTAATCTCATCACGTTCAGATCATAAATTGCAATAATACAAATCAACAAATTATATTAATTTTTGTTGTCCCTAGCAACAAATTTATTTTTATTCTTTTTCAATGTTTTTTATATAGTGATAATTTCATATATTATTCTTCCATTCCTTATTAAACTTCCATTATATTGGAATATAACTTTATTTATAGCTTGTTTACTAATTTCTACATATATTCTGTTGGTTTTTCAATCTTAGTCTGTTTCTTTTCATAATTATTATTTTTCCGATATCAAACGTTATCAATCGATATCATTGCACTATGGCATTATCATAATTTGTTTATATTGAGTTGGTTTATTATATATTATTAATTATCAAATGTTTTTTCTAACTCCTTGAACTATATTCATTAATTATTATTAACTTCTTTACCTAACCTTTATATTTTGAGTTGTTATATAGTGTTATCGGCTGTTAGGCCATTTATTATATTTGGATCTATCTTTGATTATATCTGGTTAACAACTATAGCCTTTTTACATAAGTTTATAAACATAATCAAACCTTAACTATGTACATTTACACAAGTAATTATTCTTTTTATAACTAACAACAACTTTATCTTGATCTATGGATCACATATAAGAAAATTGAGATCAATTAATACTAATTAACTGCTTTCCTCCACCTTTCTACAACAGTAAACAAATAATACATATTGCTTCATTACTTGCTATTACATCAACAAGTAAGTTTCATAAGCTAACACAAACTTTAACATAACATTCATGGTAACACATAACATCATTCAATTCAGAATCATTACTTTCAATTAACTAAGTAATGTATATTATTGACTCATTTTTATCTAATTTCACTGTCATTTACTTTAACATTTTCGATATTGGCTTCTTTTTTACAATTCTTATCAGTATATTTGATTTATTTACTTTTCACTGAACATTGATTTCTTACTATTGTCTATTTTACAGGTTTATTTTTTATTGTTATCACTACCTTGCATCCTTATTAATTTTTACACAATTATAAATGTATTTATTTGACCTTTGTATTAGTATGGGAGTTAAATATTTATTTACTTATTATATTTCTAATATTTCTATTTATGTAACGTTGAGGTCCGCATTTCTGTTGCGTTACATATGCTCTCCCTCCTAACGAAGTTTAATTTACCTGAATGTAATTTAGGTCAAGTAAACTTGTATTTTTCACATGCCTTTTCTTCATATCAACATTAATGTTTAACGATGGGATTCTCAATGTAACTTTGTTAGACTAGCATTCATAATTCTTTACTTAATGACATTTCATTATTCCTATTAACATTCTTGGTCATATATAATTTTCTTTAAACAGTATTTGTCGATAGTTGGTTAACAATATTCAATGATACTTTAGGTTCACTTCTCTTCTACTTCTAGTTACTGCAATCACTGTATTTCTCCATTATTCTTCTGTCAGCTATTTTTCTTCTGTTTTCTTCGTCCTTCTTTTCTGGAATTTGATGTCATTCTTGCAACGATTCTAATATTCCTTAAATATTTAATTTCCCTAACAATCCCTAATATGTGCGTTGGTACAGTTCAGAGAGGCACTGTTTGGCTTCATACTCTGCTGTCCACACTACACTTCAATATAGTACTGCTGGAATTCATCTACAGTCAGCTATAAAAATATAATAATCTCATAATAATCTTCTTAATTAATTAATAATAAACATTTGGGAATTCTATACATTGTTGCTTTTATATTTAATTATTCCTATCTTTTATACTTCGTGATTCCATTTTATTTTCCTTAAACATTTTCTGATAATAATTCTGACAGTCATTATTTGTAATTAGTTTTGCTCTTCTTTCTTGTTGTGACAATAACGCTAAGTATCGTTTCTTCATTTGTTCTTATAATTCCAAGACTTTCTAACTTGTAATTGTTTTGATTATTACTATTACTGATTTTCAGTGTAGTTACAGTCATTAACTCAACCATTGTTTTTCTTATCTTTTTTCATTACTTTGTCTGGTTACGTTTCAATGAATTATGTTGATAAACACTTTTTTTTTTTGTTCCCTTTACTACTATACTGGTCATAATCAATTGTTTATTGTGGTTGTTCATTTCACTTGGCAATGTGGTATGTATGTTAGGTCATATTATTTTTCTTTTACTATTTTGCATAGGTACTTTTGATATAAAAAATTTTTATCTTGGGGTTTGTCATTAACTCTTCTTAATACCTTCTTCATAACTATATAGTACATCGTACTTACTTCCTTTTGAATGCTGTGTTCTCTATTTATATAATATTGTTCAAAAAATTCTTTTTAATTCCAAATGTTTTCTTTTCAAAATTAGTAATAAGTTGTTCTTATTTTAATTTAGGATTTACTGGATTTTCTTAAATATTTCCGTTCGTTTTGTTAGTATTTTATGATGGGTGATGATGTTTCTTCATAATATTTTTTTATAGACTCCTGGTTATATGTTCCCTTGATCTTTTTCGTGATAGGGTTCATTATTTTATAGGTATTATTATTATTATCTTTTGTTATCACATATGGTCCAGTATATAATAATAATAATTTTTTCGTTATTCCTTCTAGTGTGCTGGGTAACTCCCTGTTTCTTATTAATATTTTCTCGCCAGTTTGGTACTTTATTGGTTTTGGGTTATTCCTTTCATATTTCTTTTTCTTTATTTCTGCCTTTTCCATTATCCGGTTATAAAATTTAACGTTTTCAAATTGATATTCTGGGTTTGTTGGAAAATTTATGATATCCTGGATTTCCCTAGGTGGAAGCCTTTCAAACATAACAGTATAGGGGGTATTTTCAATGGATTGATGGTAAGATATATTGAGAAACTCTTCAGTAAGTGACAAGTATTCGTACCACCTCCTCTGTTGGTCATGACAGTAAGTTCGGAGTATTCTGCCAACTTCCCTCAATACACGTTCTGCAGGATTGCTGCTGGGGTGGTATACTGAAGTCTTATATGTTCTAATGTTGTGTTTGAGAAGATTATTTCTCCATTTGCTTCCCTTGAATTGCGTACCATGATCGGTAATAATGGATGACGGTTTACCAATCTCTATTATGTAATGTCCAATGACTATTTCCAGAATTTTCTTGGTCGTGGCTCTGCTAATAGCGTAAAGTTTAGTATATTTAGAAAAATGATCAAAAATAATAATTATGAATTTATATCTATGGTTCCCTCCACTGCGTGGGAACGGTCCACATATATCCAGGAATACTTTCTCCAGCTTATGTTTGGATGTATAGGGATCATTACTCCCTCCTTCTTCTCATTGTTATGTTTAACCATCTGGCAGATGTGACATGCTTGGATTGATTTTTGCACCTTTCTGTTTATATTTTTTATGTACACTTGTTCTTCCAAGGCTTTGACGATTTTTATGGCTCCCGTGTGTCCATATCTTTCATGGTAATCCAAGATTAATTTGTTTTCCACAGCTGTGGGAATTACTAATTTCCAGTTTATCTGATTAGGGGTAACTTTAATAAATAATCTATCATCATGTATACAGTAATATTTTGTAATAATTTCATCAGCATTTTGCACCTTCTGGTGTATGTTTACTAATTTGGGATCCGATTTGTGATGTTGATTAATTTCGTTTGTTATTATTTCTAAATCCTTCCTACTCTTAATGATATTGTACACTTTTGCAATTTGTTCCTTTTCTCCCTCAAACGATTGGTCTTGTATGTTTATTCGGGACAAGATATCGGCTGCTATGTTCTTTCTTCCAGGTATATATTCCCAATCGATGCGATATTCTTGCAATGCAAGGACCCATCTAGTTAGCCGACCATGACTAAGCTTACATCGTTTTAGGAATGAAATTGATTTGTGGTCACTCCTTACGGTCACTGGGTATCCAAGTATATAAGTTCTGAACTTATTGCATGCGTAAACTACACTTAGCAACTCCTTTTCGGTAACATTATAGTTGCGTTCGCAGTTGTTTAGCACTCTGCTGGCGAAACTAATTACCATGTGATGTCCTTCTTCATCTTCTTGATATAGAGTAGCTCCTAAACTAACATTGCTTGCATCACAATTTAAATAAAAGCATTTGTTAAAGTCAGGGTGGTACAACATAACAGTCTCTAGAAATTTTTCCTTGATTAATTGCAGAACTTTATCTTGTTGTGGTCCCCATGCCCATTTGTCCTTGGATGATAGTTGTTTTTGGAATGTAGCAATTATTTCCGAATAATTATCTTGGAATTTGCGGTAATAGTTACAAATTCCAAGAAAGGATTGTAACTGTTTTCTATTCTTTGGAGTAGGGAACTGTTGAATTGCTTCTACTTTTTCTGTTGAAGGTGTGATACCCTCCTCAGACAAATTAAAACCTAGGAACTTTACTTGGTTAGCGATAAATTTAGATTTGTTTAACTTGAGTGTTATATTATTTTCGGACAACTTTTTCAGTACCTGTTCCACCCTCTCGCAATGTTCATCCCAATGTGAAGAAGTTATAAGTAAGTCATCTACGTAGACTGTAGTGAATTGCAGTGTTTCTTGTCCCAATATCTGGTCCATGCATTTTACAAATATAGCAACAGAATTAATTAATCCGAAAGGTAGCCTTTTAAATTGATAGTTCCTTCCGTCAAAAAGGAATGCCATGTATTTTCTACTATTTGGGTGCAACTCAACCTGCCAGTATCCGCATACCGTATCCCAAGTACTAATGTATTTGATGCCGTGGAACTTTTTTAAGATTTCTTCGATTTCGCCTGGGGAAGTCCTATCGTTGATGATCATTTTATTTATTTCCCTAGCGTCCAGGCAAATTCTCACCTTTCCGTTCTTTTTCGGGATTGCCACTATGGGACTGGTATAGGGTGATTGACTGTATTCTATTATGTCATCCTTAATCATACGATTAATTTCTTCCCAAACTTCGTTTTTTATTGAATATGCTATTGGGTAGGATTTTCTACGAAAGTCCACTGGTTCTTTAAAATTTATCACACACTGATAGCCTTTTATTTTACCTGGAGCATTGGAGAATATATGTTTGTATCTATATCTATAAAAATGAATGTTTGTTTCTTTCTGTCTTTCTTTCTTTGTCCCGTATGCGTTCCTATACCATTCATCCGATTGCGATGAAACTTCGGTGAGTTGTTGTGCGCACGCCCGCGAAGGTTTATGAATTTTTTTCGATGGGGTCCTATGGGGGGTTCTTGGGGTCTTCCACATCTCCTCCTAAACCACTGGACCGATTTCAACCAAACTTGGCACAAATATTTTACGCAACGGGAGAACCAACATAGGGTAGGTGTTTTTTCGATGGGGTCCTTTGGGGGGTCCTTTGGGGTCTTCCACATCTCCTCCTAAACCACTGGACCGATTTCAACCAAACTTGGCACAAATATTTTACGCAACGGGAGAACCAACATAGGATAGGTGTTTCTTTCGACGGGGTCCATTGGGGGGGTCCTTTGGGGTCTTCCACATCTCCTCCTAAACCACTGGACCGATTTCAACCAAACGTGGCACAAATATTTTACGCAACGGGAGAACCAACATAGCATATGTGTTTTTTCGATATGATCCTTCGGGGGGTCCTTTGGGGTCTTTCACATCTCCTCCTAAACCACTGGACCGATTTCAACCAAACGTGGCACAAATATTTTACGCAAAGGGAGAACCAACATAGGATAGGTGTTTTTTCAATGGGGTTCTTTTGGGGGTTCTTTGGGGTCTTCCACATCTCCTCCTAAACCACTGGACCGATTTCAACCAAACTTGGCACAAATATTTTACGCAACGGGAGAACCAACATAGGATATGTGTTTTTTCGATATGATACTTCGGGGGGTCCTTTGGGGTCTTCCACATCTCCTCCTAAACCACTGGACTGATTTCAACCAAACTTGGCACAAATATTTTACGCAACGGGAGAACCAACATAGGATAGGTGTTTTTTCGATGGGGTCCTTTGGGGTCTTCCACATCTTCTCCTAAACCACTGGACCGATTTCAACCAAACTTGGCACAAATATTTTACGCAACGGGAGAACCAACATAGCATAGGTGTTTTTTCCGACGGGGTCCTTTGGGGTCTTCCACATCTTCTCCTAAACCACTGGACCGATTTCAACCAAACTTGGCACAAATATTTTACGCAAAGGGAGAACCAACATAGGACAGGTGTTTTTTCGATGGGGTCCTTTGGGGTCTTCCACATCTTCTCCTAAACCACTGGACCGATTTCAACCAAACTTGGCACAAATATTTTACGCAATGGGAGAACCAACATAGGACAGGTGTTTTTTCGATGGGGTCCTTTGGGGTCTTCCACATCTTCTCCTAAACCACTGGACCGATTTCAACCAATCTTGGCACAAATATTTTACGCAACGGGAGAACCAACATAGGATATGTGTTTTTTCGATATGATACTTCGGGGGGTCCTTTGGGGTCTTCCACATCTCCTCCTAAACCACTGGACCGATTTCAACCAAACTTGGCACAAATATTTTACGCAAAGGGAGAACCAACATAGGATAGGTGTTTTTTCGATGGGGTTCTTTTGGGGGTTCTTTGGGGTCTTCCACATCTCCTCCTAAACCACTGGACCGATTTCAACCAAACTTGGCACAAATATTTTACGCAACGGGAGAACCAACATAGGACAGATGTTTTTTTCGATACGATCCTCTGGGGGGTCCTTTGGAGTCTTAAAGGACTAACTTATTAGATCTGGTTACTATGGCAACCCAATGGAATAGATTCTGTTCTAAATATATTATCGCATTAAATTGAAGACCACGCGAACGAAGTCTTTATATATTATATATATACAAACACTTTCTTTCTTTGAGTGGCATTGCAACGCATGCCGGGTACTCGCTAGTCTATTATATATTTTAATTAAATTTTTGGCCTGTACCTTACTTACTTGTTGACAAGTTTTTTCTCTTTGGAATTCTCGTATCTCTTCCAACTTACTCTGCCATAATTCGGGATCGTCGTCCTCATATTGAATGACTTCTTGTATTTTATTATTCTTACAAAAATAACTTTTTATGACCTGACATTTGTTGTTAACTGGAACGGTTCTATTAGCATCTACGAATTCGGCTGTCCATAATCCTTCTTCGGATGTTAATGATATTATGCCTTTATGTAAGTCAATTACTGCTGAATGCTGTCGCAATATATCGCATCCAATCAATACATTGAACGGTAATCCCGTTGCGACCAAGAATCCTATTGGTATGGTTATATTATTATTGGTAAGATCGAGCGATACTTGTTTTTTAACTGTTTTATTTTGCTGTCCAGTGGCTCCAATAATTATCACATTATTAACAGGTAAGGTAGGTATAGGCAACTGGCCTTCTCGCTGTATTTTTTCCAGTTCAGTACTATCTATCAACGAGATGTTGGATCCAATATCTATCATTATTGTGGATTGTATTCCATTTAATTTAGCTGTTACATATATAATTTCATTATTACTATTACTGTGTACATGATTATTATCCTCTTCCAATAAATCTTCTCTAATATTTTTTAAATAGTGGTTAGTGATTATAGTTATGGTATTATTATTCGTAGGTTTATTTACAAGTCGTTGTTCCCAAAGATTACGGTTCAGTGAAGGGTATTCTTCATTTTTCACTGCCTCTATTAGTTTAAATGAGGGCTTCCCCCATCTTCTCTATTTTCCTGTGAGTTCTGAGGTTGATTTTGTAAAGGTTTGGGTCGGTCCTCTGTATTATGTTCCGCTATCCTATAATTTCTTTCATGTTGATAGTTGTCTTCACGCCGGGATTGATTATAATAATTGTCATATTGGTGATTCTTTTTGGTAATACCGTCGCTGATTGTTTTGAGGTCTGGAATAAATATAATTGACATTGTGTCTATAATTATTGGGTCGTTTGTCCCCATCTCCTTTATTATTATGACTGTCGCGGTAATTATAATGATTATTGCCACGATAATTATAATTCCTGGTATTATTATTCGAGTGATCGTTCTGTGTTCTATTTGCGTTAACGTTCTGAGTTGGTCGATTGTAATCATTATTATGGGAATTTGTTTGTTGATCGTTACTATTATACTTATGGTATTTATAATTTAATATCCTGTTTCTTTGATACTGAGTTTTGTGCTCATAATTCTCAAGGAATTTGGCCATGGCTGAAATCGTTTTAATTTGGCTACACATACGTGCGTTCTTTATTCCTTCCTCATAATGGTAGGATAGCTGTATCACCAAACATTCTTCGGGAATTCTGGGCTCTAAATTCCGTGCCATGCATACTTTTCCGAGGAAGTATGATGTAGGAGACTGTCCTATGTTCGTTTCTTATCGGCCGTTGCTCAAATTATTTCTAACCATGTTCTGGGTCAACTCCGACCAATATTTTTCTTTAAATTGCTTTTTGAATTCGGTCATGTCCGGTATATCCGGACGCACCGCCGTCCACCAATTATCATATGTATCCTTAAATGTCTCATCAATCATACCACATATCATACTCCAACGGTTCTCTCTATTTCGTGTGATCAACTCTTCCAACCTCTTTAAAAATTCCATCGGATTACGCTTGTAATTTCGAAAATTAATCGACTCCCGGTTATCGTGGTTATTTGTATGATTATGCTGGCATGTCCTATCCTGCCATGAATCTACTTCTTCTTGTAACTGTAGATCGTGTCTACTAATTTCCTCTATTTTATTTTTACTGGTATTAATTTGACTTTCCATATTGTTTAAATTGCCATATACTCTTTCGAGTCGTTCACCCATGTCTGTCTTTATCTGCGTAATCCCTTCCTTATTCTCCTCCCGTATCTGATATACTTCTTGTTTAATTTTCTCGTATTTTCCGACAGTTTCCTGTTGGATTTCTTCGACCATTGTTTTACTCTCGATTTGTATGTCATTAATTTTATTTTGTAATTCCTCACGAACCTGTATTACTGTTTCGTTAGTTTTTTCTAACCTTTCATTTGTTTCGGCTATTTCTAATTTTCTTTCCTCATTATTTTGGTCCACCTTTTGGTTAATTGTCACATGAATATTCTCAATTTTTTCATTAATCTGCCTTAAATTTTCTTCATGTATTTGTAGGATGTCTTCCTTCATTTGTTTTAAACCCTCATCATTCCTATCTAACCTTTCGTGAATTTGGTTTAATCTTTCATTATTCCTATTGAACTTTTCGTTCATTAGTTTTGAGGTTTCCTTAATTTCATCATTTATTTTGTCGAATTTCTCATCCTGTTTCCTAAATTGTTCTTTTGAGTTTTCCTCCTGTCTCTTTGAGTTTTCCTCCTGTTTATTAAATTGTTCTGCCATAAATTTCATCATCTCCTGCCAACTTGGTACTTCTCTGGCTCCCGCTTTATCTATTTGGTCCCCTTGGGCATCTTCTTCCATTACTCCCTTTTCCTTGTCCGTAATTATTTCAGTTTCCGTTATTTCGTCTCTCTGTTGTTCCATTTCACTATCTGTTATTATTTCTATTTCCTGTTCTTGTTCACCTTCTTCCTTCTCCGTGTCTTCTGCCCTCATCTTTGATCTACCTCTGGTATTAGGCATTTCTATTCTCCCACAGTTGCCTGCTCTGGTTAAGTAATATTAATATAATTATAGTTACTTAACTTAAGCCCCACGTTGGGCGCCAATTTGTTACTCAACTCGTACATGCGGTTTAAGTCACACTGTAGAGTTGTCAATTTATTATATCTCTCTCGTATATACCTCTCTTTGATTATTTTAATATATTTCAATTTCTTATATATCTGAGGTTGCTGGATATAGTAATATCGTTAATTATGATTATCTTATCTCTCTATTTAAGATACAAGTGTTAGTGTGAATGTAACTTAAATATGTAGTGTGTTATTCTAAAATTCCGCTCAGCCCTAGTCTGCCTTACAGAGAATTATTGAAATTTCGTGTTTAACTCTATTCTCTTTGGTGTCGGAGAATTCTGCAACAAGCGCTGCAGGTCCGGAACAAACGAAATTTATAGGTTAACCCACCGTGTACGGTGACTAGTTATTATACACTCAGTCTGTTAATTCTTATTCCCAATTCATTAAATAATACCCAAATAATAAGATCCTGAAATTATACAAGGTTTCTTTATTAATTCAACTTGTTAACATTCAATAAGATTGGTTTTACTTGATATATAAGAAAGGCTATACGTTGCGTTAATCGATTGTTGTTCGGTCCAATATTTTATTTTACATTCAGTCATATAAATTTTTTTTTATATAATTAATTTATTTCAGGGTGTGAAGGTTCTTTTAACTGCGGGGAAGATTAGAAATACATAGATAAGAATGCAAGATATTACAAATTTAAAGTGTTGTGTTGTTTAATATTATTTATACAATTGTAAATTACCAGACGTAGAACAAAGCGACTCTTGAAGGCGGTTGGCTTTTTAACCTCGTGAATTGATGCCTCGTGTCTATCAGAAAGGAGATGGTTTTCTTTATTCTTTTCTTCAAGTGGCTATAAAGTGGAATCTTGGTCCTGGTTAAACTCGAAATACAGCTCCCTTGGTTTATTTACGGCCAAACTTGTGATTGTGTTCTTCGGCAAACTCTGGATCCAAATACGTTTTTTCTATCGCATGAAGTAAATGGTGATGTCCAATGTGGTTGAATGGTTATGATTTTCCGTTTGGTGTGTAGTATTAGTTCTTTACACAGTTAGTTCTTTATATTTTATTAACATTTCATTAAATTGTCATTATTTCTTGATATGATATTGGACAATCCAAGTCATTCCTTTTGGAATTCAATTACGTATTGTCGTTAGCTGATACACTTATACAACTTGGTTAAATGTTGCTGGCCTAATTAAGACAAATAATTATTCATATATGGTGATTTGTAACTGTATTGAAATAATTTAGAATATATTAGTTATATTAACCATTTCTCTGGGTTTTAATCTCATCACGTTCAGATCATAAATTGCAATAATACAAATCAACAAATTATATTAATTTTTGTTGTCCCTAGCAACAAATTTATTTTTATTCTTTTTCAATGTTTTTTATATAGTGATAATTTCATATATTATTCTTCCATTCCTTATTAAACTTCCATTATATTGGAATATAACTTTATTTATAGCTTGTTTACTAATTTCTACATATATTCTGTTGGTTTTTCAATCTTAGTCTGTTTCTTTTCATAATTATTATTTTTCCGATATCAAACGTTATCAATCGATATCATTGCACTATGGCATTATCATAATTTGTTTATATTGAGTTGGTTTATTATATATTACTAATTATCAAATGTTTTTTCTAACTCCTTGAACTATATTCATTAATTATTATTAACTTCTTTACCTAACCTTTATATTTTGAGTTGTTATATAGTGTTATCGGCTGTTAGGCCATTTATTATATTTGGATCTATCTTTGATTATATCTGGTTAACAACTATAGCCTTTTTACATAAGTTTATAAACATAATCAAACCTTAACTATGTACATTTACACAAGTAATTATTCTTTTTATAACTAACAACAACTTTATCTTGATCTATGGATCACATATAAGAAAATTGAGATCAATTAATACTAATTAACTGCTTTCCTCCACCTTTCTACAACAGTAAACAAATAATACATATTGCTTCATTACTTGCTATTACATCAACAAGTAAGTTTCATAAGCTAACACAAACTTTAACATAACATTCATGGTAACAACATAACATCATTCAATTCAGAATCATTACTTTCGATTAACTAGTGATGTATATTATTGACTCATTTTTATCTAATTTCACTGTCATTTACTTTAACATTTTCGATATTGGCTTCTTTTTTACAATTCTTATCAGTATATTTGATTTATTTACTTTTCACTGAACATTGATTTCTTACTATTGTCTATTTTACAGGTTTATTTTTTATTGTTATCACTACCTTGCATCCTTATTCATTTTTACACAATTATAAATGCATTTATTTGACCTTTGTATTAGTATGGGAGTTAAATATTTATTTACTTATTATATTTCTAATATTTCTATTTATGTAACGTTGAGGACCGCATTTCTGTTGCGTTACAATATTCAATTAAATTAGTATAGTATAAGGGTTCTTTTAACTGTAGAAATAGTCAGGAAAGGCAAGAGAATTCAATACTTACAAATTATTAAAAAAAAACTGATTCATTAAATAGACAAAATGTTAAATTATAATGTATAGAAAATTTTAATATTACGATACAGATGTTTGCTTCGACGTCACTCGTTCTCTCCCATCAGCCTGTGCGAATGGAACCACAAGATGGTTGCCTTAATGAGTTGATCTGCGATGTGAATTCATCTACGAGATTTTCCTTCAAATAAACGTCTCCGTTGGTTAATTCCTCTTCAGTGATGTTGTTCTTGGAATATCCACAAGTTGTAGAGTGTAGTTGTATTCATCCACTGGATTTTGTTCGGTAATAGTTGTGTTGTGTCCAATAGTTCCCTCCAATCGGGTTCTGGTTATCTGAGTTTAATTTCGTTCTTCAGTCTTGTCTATACGTAGTGACAGCTTGATTTAGTATTGTTTAATTTAGTTTAAGGTTTCAATGACCGTTATTATAGTATTCTTTACTTTAATTTATATTCTTTTATCTTTTGTAAACTCATCATATATCTTGGTTGTGTTAGTTAAAAATTTCCGTTCATAATTCTCTGAAATGTATTCGACACGTCCGTTCTGTTTGGCTTTTAACAATCAACTAATTATATTTGTTCCTTCATATAGAAAATTCTATAAGATTTTGGTATCATTTCTCATTGTTGATGGATCAGCTGTTCCTATCAAATAATTCAATCTTATTGAAAAAAATGTCATATTTTATATTTAATTGGCTATAAATTATTTGTTTAGTACTTTTATGTAATTCTAATTATAGAACAATATTCCTGCTTTTATTTTACACAAGTTAATACTAAATTTGTCCGGTTTTGGTTTGAATTAAGCTTCAGAATTACATTCTTTGAAATTTATCTATAGGCCTTATGTTACAATTTTACTCACACTTGATTACTAATTAAATCCTTGTAATTTACCTTTTATGTCTGGCTATTATTTTAAACATTTAACAATTTATTTGCATTTTACTAGTGCTTGCTTACTGCTTTTGGGCATTCTCTTGTACAATCACCATTTAAGTCAATTTTACATGCTGATTGCTTTAATCACTATTATAGGTTGTTGTTATCATTAGGATAAAGTATTTGTATTCTGAAAATGATAATTTATATCAATTTAATCTAGGTTCTATAAATTTATATTCTCTGATTTGATTTATATGGTCAAATTTGATTTTTTCTTGGTCATCAATTTTCAGTTTTCCTAGCAATGTTATTATGAATTCATCTTATTAGTTTTATATTTTTTGATTTACTATTTATGGGTCATTTGAATTATTATTTTGCCTTTCCTTACTTCACAAAAATACAACATTAATTAACATGATTCAAATACAATAAACTCTTACATACTAACATCTAGTATTTCCTACTATCAACATATTTTGTATGGTATACACTAAAAATAATAACACATAATAATTATATAAATAAACACATTAAAACTTTATATTAATGATTGTCTTTTGTTGTCCTTTTTTAAAACTGGTTTGGGGTGTTCCCCTTAATCACATTTATTTTAATTATAATTAATTTTACATTATTTCTCATTATTTGTATTGGATTCTCTTTTTTGGGCTAGTTGTTTCATTTAATTTGGTATAGCCGATGTAGTTTAATTTCTTTTTAATTATTTGTTTGCTGCTATAGAGTTTTATGTCTTTACAATAGGTTTTTTGGGTATTTTGATATTATTCCATTTTTATTCATTTGTTATGTTCTGTTGATCCTTACTACTCCATATTTTGAGGATTGTCATTTTAATTTATTTATTCTGGGCTGTTACTCCTTACTACTCCGTATCTTGAGGATTGTCATTTTAATTTATTTATTCTGGGCTGTTACTCCTTACTACTCCGTATCTTACTGGGTCTACTAATTATTTTATTGATATGATATTCATACTATTTGTTTTTTAACACTTTTTGGCTATAAATTGACTATATGTAAATTCTTTGAATCGATTTGTCTAGTTCTGTTAAGTCCTTTTATTGATGATTGTAATTACTTTCCCCTGCTACTTTTATTTAAGTTGATATTACTCCTTCCAGATGACTTCTTCTCTTCTTTTCCTATATGATCTTAATTTGTAGAATAAAGTAAAAACTTCGTTGTGCTACAAATGCCCCCCTGTAAAAGTGATTAGTTCAGCTCATACTTTTAGTGTGGGTGAACTAATTCCTTCTGACATTCGTCTTTGTTATATTCTTGGCTTGGTTTACCCTGATATACCTGTTTCTTTTTGTTTGAGCTCTAAGTTGATATGTATTTTGGCTGTCTTTACTTTTTATTTTACTCTTATGAGATAGTTCTTTTTAATCTGTTTTATCCTTTTATTATTTAATATATATATATATATATATTTCCCTTCTTATTTAGTGTTTCTTCATTTATATATTTACTCCCTAACATGCGAGCTGGAACAGTTCAGAGTGGCACTTTTTCGGCTACATGCTCTGCTGACCAAACTTCACTCATTTGAGCTCAGAGGAATTATCATCTCTGCTCAATCATAAAATACTGGTGGAATTATCTACATACAGTTATTAAAATAGCAATTATAAAAATTAGTCATTTTGACTAATAATAAATATATTTAGATTCATCACTTCATAATTATTCAGATTACTTAATATTTCTATCCATATGGTTATCCTTACATTTTTAAAGCTCATTCTATATTACTTATCACTAGGTACATGTCATAATATCCATTTCAGCCTTCCTTTTATGAAATTCTGCGATTTTAGTTAGTTGTTGGCACAGCCTGTTTCTCGTTTACCTTTTGGGTAGCACATGTTTATGTATATAGTTTTTTTTTCATTTGTTGTTTTATTAATTATGTTATTGCTCATGGCATAATGTCTGGTTTTAATACCCTTTCCTTATGTGCTTTGGTTAATTGGTTCTCCTATTTATTCTTCTATGATCTTATTTTGTTTTGGGGTTTCATCAACTTATTACATTGAAAATATATACACTATATGGATTCTTATTTACTTTTTACTTAACAGTTCTGTAACATTATTGTTTCGATAAGTATTTCATTTATATATTTGTTTCGAATAGTCTTGTTCAGCCTTCATAATTGTGATAAAAAAATTTCTTTGTAAAATTATTTCAATTCAATTTCTTTAACTATGTTGTACTTATTATTTTTTAATCCTTTGATATCTTATTTCATTCTTTCTCTTTATTAATTGATACAAAACAAAGTACTTCTGAAATGTATTCTGTAAACTGTTTTTATTTATTTTAGTATTGAGATAATTTATTTATTTTCTTTTCTTATTTCATTTAAAATAATTTCCTTGATATATACTATAAGATGTCCTTATTTATTCTTTTAGATGGTTTATCTTATTTGATTCAACATATTTTCCCTGATATTAACTGCAAGATGGTCTTACTCATTTTAGAATTTGTTTATGTTATTTATTTAATTCAAAATATCTTCTTCTAGATAATCTGTAAGATGTTCTTACTCATTTTAGAATTTTTATGTTTCTCTTTCATCAAAATATTTTTTTATTGATAATTGATTATATGTACCTTTTATCTTTGGTGAATTAATCTCCTTCAACTCGTACGTGTTATTTTTATTATCCTTAGTAATCACGTATGGTCCCGTATACAACAGTAATAGTTTTTTAGTAATCCCTTCCATAGTACTGGGTAGTTCCCGGTTTTTAAGCAACACCTTTTCTCCAATTTTGTATTTTAGTACTTTTTTAATTGCTTTTTTATACTTCTTAATTCGCCTTTCCTGGTCCTTGGATACTTTATTATAAAATCTTATCTGATTAAATTTATATTCCTTGTGGGTCGGAAATGCAATAATCTCTTGTATCATTGTGGGGGGGGGTTATCATGCATTGCCGTATATGGGGTAATCCCTATAGCTGGGTGATGTGCTAGATTGAGGAATTCTTCGCTGGCTAATAGGTATTCTTGCCATTTTTTCTGTTGATAGTGGCAGTATGTTCTAAGTATCCTACCTACCTCTCTCAACACTCTCTCTGCTGGATTACTGTTTGGGTGGTAAACAGATGTTTTATAGGTCTTTATACGTAGCGCCAATAAAGTATCTCTCCATCTTTTACCTTTAAATTGGGTTCCGTGGTCTGTAATTATTGACATAGGTTTTCCTACCTCAGGAAGATATTGATTTGTAATTACTCCCAAAACATTTAAAGTGGTTGCTCGGTTCACAGGGTATAATTTTATGAATTTAGTAAAATGGTCCATTATTATTATGATATATTTATACCGATGGCGTCCGCCACTACGGGGAAATGGCCCGCATATATCTAAGAAAATCTTCTCCAATTTCTTCTGTGAGGTTATAGGTATCATCACACCCTCCTTCTTATCGTTATTGGTTTTTACTAGCTGCCAAATAAAACAATTCTTGATATGCCTCCTTACCTTCCGATTGATGTCCTTTATGTGACAATTTTCCTCCAACGCCTTTACTACCTTCATCGCTCCCATATGGCCGTATCGGATATGGTAGTCCATGATGATTTCCTTTTCAATATCAGTAGGGATTATTATCTTCCATATTTCCTCATCAAGAGATGGCTTTATAAACAACACATTATTATGTATACAGTAAAATTTTGTTATGGTGTCATCTTGATCGGCTAGACGTCTTTGAATACTGCTTAGCTTTGGGTCAGACTGCTGGTGTGTGCTGATGTTCCGTACTATTTTTTTCCAAATCGGACCTATCTCTGATAATATTGTAAATTTTCAGTG
Source organism: Magicicada septendecula (assembly GCA_034769895.1). NCBI lineage: Eukaryota > Metazoa > Arthropoda > Insecta > Hemiptera > Cicadidae > Magicicada > Magicicada septendecula. Next base: position 453,843,078 of record CM068368.1, read on the forward strand.
TACTTTCCTTCTCACCCTCAAATGTTTGGTTTTGTAAATCCACTCGTGACAATACGTCGGCTACCACATTCTTGCTTCCTGGAATATATTCCCACTGTAGGTTATATTCTTGCAAGGCCAGTATCCACCTGGTCAGCCTACCGTGACTTAATTTACACCTTCTCAAGAACGATATTAATTTATGGTATGTGCGGACGGTCACTGGATATCCGAAGATATAAGTACGGAATTTTCCGCAAGCAAACACGACACTGAGCAATTCCTTTTCTGTGACGTTGTAGTTTTTCTCACATTGGTTCAGTGTTCTGCTAGCGAAACTAATGACGAGATGATGGCCATTTTCGTCGTCTTGGTATAAATTTGTTCCCAGACTAATATTACTGGTGTCGCAGTTCAAGAAAAAGGGCTTGTTAAAATTTGGGTGATGGAGTATTACTACTTCTAAAAACTTATCTTTGATTGACTGTAAAGTCTCGTCTTGATCTTTACACCACCTCCATTTATTTTTAGCAGATAACTGGTATTGGAATTTGGCAGTTAGCTCTGAATAATTACTTTAAAATTTTCGGTAATAATTACACAAACCCAAAAAGGATTGTAATTGTTTCCGATTTTTAGGTTGAGGGAATTTCTGTATAGTGTATACTTTTTCTGAGGATGGGGATATTGCTTGGTTATTCAGATTGAATCCTAAAAACTGAACCTCCTTGGCTATAAGCTTGGATTTTTCTAATTTTAACGTAATATTATTATCGGCGAGTTTCTTTAATACATGCTCCACTCGGTTGCAATGTTCTTCCCAGTTGGCTGAGGTTATTAACAAATCATCAACGTATACCGTTGTAAACTGGAGTGCTTCTGTGCCAAGTATTTGGTCCATGCAGGCCACAAAGATGGCTACCGAGTTTACTAAACTGAAAGGCAACCTCTTAAATTGGTAATTGCGCCCTTCGAAGATAAATGCCATGTATTGACGACTTTGTGGGTGCAACTCCACTTGCCAATATCCGCACACGGTGTCCCATGTTGTAATAAATTTAGTACCATGAAATTTCTTTAGGATTTCTTCGATTTCTCCGGGTGAAGTTCGATCATTTACAATCATTTTGTTAATTTCTCGTGCGTCTAGACAGAGTCGGACCTTACCATTTTTCTTTTGAATAGCCACAATCGGACTGGTGAATGGTGACTGATTGCTTTCTATTATATCACGGCTTATCATATTATTAATTTCAGTTCGGACCGCCACCTTCAGTGATTGCGCTATCGGGTAGGATTTACGGTTGAATTTTACTGGTTGTCTAAATCGAATCTTACATTGATAATTCTTGACTTTTCCTGGCTCATCAGAAAATATGGCACGATATTTCTCGTATATTCCTATCAGATGATTTACTTGGTTTTTAGTTAGTTTTTCCGTTATGTTTTCGCACTGGAAATCTCGTATCTCCTGTATTTTCTGCGTCCACAGTCTATCTTCAGTCTCCCGGTATACTAAGTTACTGTATGCTGATTTATCCGCTACATAATTTAATTAAATCTGTCGGTTGTGACCCGGTTGGGAATTTATTATTTCGTTACTTATTAAATCGGCTATCCATGTTGAATCTCCTGAAAACAATGACACCTTCTTTCTGCACAGATCAATAACAGCAGAGTTTCTTCTTAACAGGTCGCACCCTATCAAGATATTAAATGGTAACCCAGATGCAGTGAGAAACGCCATGTCCAAACTTACCCCCTTACTTGTAACGTTCAATGATACTTGTTTACGTATCGTTTTATTTTGCCGACCAGTGGCGCCTATAAGTACAACATTATTGATTGGTAATACCAGTAATGTTCGGTGACATTCTTGTTGTATACGGTCTAATTCGTTATTGCTAATTATTGAGACATTCGCTCCGGTGTCTATCATGATTTGCGCTGAAATACCTTCTATTTCTGCCGTTACGTATATTATTTCATTATTTTGATTATTAATTTGTATATCGTTTTCTTCTAACAAATCTGTTCTGATATCTCTAAGATAATTATTGTAAATAATTGTAAATTCCTTATTCTCGTTTTGTTCATTTAACTCTTGTTCATACCCAGTAGATAGGAGCAGTGAAGGGTTGTGATTGTCTATTACCGCCTCCTCTAGTTTAAAGGTGGAGTATTATCGCTAAATGGGCTGACTGCAACGTCGGTCTGAAAACCTTGGACTGGTTCTTGTCGCTCCACGCGATCATCAAACGACACTTCACTCCTCCGTTGTCGATTTTGGTCCTCCAGGCTGGAACTTCGCCTGTGTACATAACTTCCCCGATCATCCCCTTCGTGGTTTACCTGTTGTTCTCTGTATTCGTGGAAACTATTCCTCCTTTGGTTTTGGTTAGGGTGACCAGATTTTTTATGACATAAAACAGGACATTTCTGAAATATGGAAATAAAAAAAAAAAAACAGGACAAAACAGGACATGAGTTACAAAGAAAATGTGCTTCATATATGACTGCACTGCTTCACTAAGACAAATAAAAACTACTTTTTACACATAAAAAGACATATATTTTAATAACCAACTTTAAAACATACTTATCATGGCACTGGATCATATTATAATTGATCAAGTTTTTTCAAGAATTATAAAATTATAATTATTCAAATACAAATATTCAAATTCTTAACAACTATAAAATTACATGGATGTGATTCATAGATATCAACAACCTGCTGAACATGAACTTGTGGCTTCTGAATCAGGAACATCACTATTAACTTTGTACTTATCACAAGACCTGATATCTCGCAAGAGCTTTGAATTACTTAATAGCAGGTTGTAGAATTCCTTACAGCTAAGGTCTTGAAAATGAGTTTTTAAAATTACAATTGCTTGAATAGTTTTGGTAGTAAAACGGTTTCTTTCATCAATCAAAAGGGAGTTCACAATTGAAAAGACTCTTTCCACAACAGCATTTGTGCCTGGTACAGCCAGAGCAAAACTCACAACCACCTCTATGTTTTTACATGGAATGCCTATACTTTTAAGTATGTGGAAGACATCACACCATTTCTTATCAATCTCCACATTAACTTTTTTCCCATTCCTCAAATTTTCTGGATAAAACTTTGTTCACTTGTCCTATCTCATCAAATAATTCATCTTCATGTACCTGAATTGTTGAACATGAATCTACTGTCTTAAGAATTTTCAGACTTTTTAAAACCTCATCCCAAGATACAGAATTTTTCAATGTTATCCAATGAAATGATTTCAGAGGCTGATATGGAGAGACCCACTTGTTTAAATAACTTAAAAAGTGTCATAAAATAAATTGGTAATCGTTTCATATTTCGATTGGGTGAAAAGACCTTCATTTTCTAAGTTAATTAAAATTGAAGAAACAACTGAAGTTTGAAACTTACTACATTTCCTGTTATTGACTTTTTCTGTAAGCAATTCTAATTCTTCAGCTACTTCAGTGGCTGAAATGTTGGTTCTTTCCAACTTTTGGATTGAATTTGAAAACATTTTCAGTTGGCTTTGTATGAAATGAAGCCAAAGAAGTGACTGGGTTCTCAAAAAATTGTTTTAGCAATGTAGGACACCTATGAGGCTCTATGTGTTTGGCTATGCACACCTTTCCCAGGAAATATGAGGTCAAGGTGTTACCCCAATATGGGTTATATTTCCCATGGCATATATTGTCTCTTGCTATATTTTGCGTCGACTCTGACCAATACTTGGCCTTAAACAATCTCTTAAACATTTGGTAGTCAGTGACGTCATCTCTAATAGCCATCCACCAATTATCGGTCATCACTTTAAATGACTCATCGAGTACTTCTTTGTTTGTATTCCAACGGTTACTCCTATGTTTTGCGAAATGTTCTTCTATTCGAGGTATAAATTCCATGGCTTTCTTTGGTATAACCAGAAATTAACCCCTTCTCGGTTTTCTGTAGTGCCACAATGGGTAATATTAGTCGGTTTACTCAGAGAAGTTTCTATGTCTGCTTGGTTCTGGTGAACCTGGCCATTTATATTGGTGACAGCAGCTTCTATATCGTCACACTTTTCTGTGAATCGGTTCTTCACTTTTTCCCATTCTTCACGTGCTTCCTTTTGTTTCTCTTCTATATTTGTAACCTTGGTGTTTACCTCTGCTTTAAGACCCTGTACTTCGGTGTTTACTTCTGCTTTAAGACTCTGTACTTCTCGTTCAGTCTGACTCCATCTTTCGTCAGCTTTTGTAATCCTTTGTTCTATTACCGTTATTTCCTCTTTTACCTTCTTGCTGATTGTTTCATTGTTCTCTACGATCTTCTGACTCAGTTCCTCCTTTAATGATTCTATCTTTCCGTTTAATCTGTCCATATTTTCCTGTTTAACCTCCCTTAATTATTCTCTCAATAGTTGGTTATCCTCTTTCAATTCTTCCAATTTCTCCCCCATCTTTTCTTCCATTTTCTTACTGGTTTCCTCTATTTTCTTATTGGTATCTCCAATTTGGTTACTCAATTCTTCCTTTGTGGACTGGTTGTTTTCATCCATTTTCTAACTCAATTCCTCTTTTGTGGATTGGTTGTCTCCTTTCAATTCTTCCATTTTCTTACTCATGGATTTGTTATCCTCCTCTCATTTCCTTACTCATCTGTAAGAACATTTCCATTATTTTATCCAATTTCGCCTCTTCTGTTGCGGTTGGATTCTCTAACTGTTTCTCCTGGAGTGCGGGCTGGTTCAGTTCCGCCGGAGGTAATGTGATCTCCATATATTCCACTGGAGTCGCCTCCTTGTTCTCCATGTCTATTTCCTTTTCTAGTTCTGCTGCCCTTTTCTTCGATGTTGATCTCTTCGGCATTTTTTCTACCTTACTGACCTGTTAACAGCTGCCAAGCTAAAATAGGAAATTGAGCAAATCGTCTTTATCTTATAGGCCTACCAATTCCTATTTTAAGCCCCTAAAGTTGAGCGCCAATTTGTAAATAAACGAATTTATTTTACAAATAATAATCGGTTAATAAAAATTTTTTATTATTTTATTTGTTATTTTTATGTCATTAATTAATTTTAATTAGTGTAATTGTAAGATAATAGTTTAAAAAATTGAAAGTAACGGCTTTCTTACTTGATAATTTAATAGCCTCTGGTGAGCTCTATAGCAGTAGCATGCAGAATTGCTAACAAGACATAAATAATATAAAAATGACTTACCGTATCTCACGACTGGGTTGATCCTGACACTCAAGGCAGGATAGACTGGTTGGGAAAAGGATGGGTGAAATGCACGGATTTCTACCTGCCGAGAAGTCCCGACTCGTGGACGTTGACACTGAGATGGCTGGCGTACGACAAAAGCTAAAAGTTCATGTGCATGTATGAGCTCTACAAAAGCCATAGTGCCAACTTCGGAAAATGAAAAGAATGACCGGTTCGATCCGAAATATCGAACACCGGCCCCCGTTGACCGCAATGGGTCAACCACCAACTACACCAAAAGACATGGCCCAAAATGCATTACAAAAAATTTGGCTTTTGGTGAACAGGAACACTCTCTGAAAATTACCCTCCAACATAGGAGGGGGTCACACGCAACCACAAGAAAATACAAACATACAGAAAACATGCAATGAATTAGAAAACCATGCCGAATAACTCCGCCGCGGGCGCATCGACCAGGCGAGCAATCCGAAAGGTTCGGGTAGAGCAGACAAAACCCAATAACATACAATAAACAATGGCCCAGCCAAACACAGTGTAAAACTCAGCAAATCAACTTAGTTAGTTCCCTAGGTTTTTTTTACATTTTTTCCTTTTTTATTTATTTATTTATTTATTTTTTTTTTTTTGGTTCCCTTTATTCCCCCCCTTTTTTCCTTTTTTTTTTTACTTATTTTTGTTGTTGTTGATTTGTTGAGCATCCATAACTCCCAATGAACTGGCACAACGCCATGCCAGAAACATTCCACAATGTAAAATTCACTGCGGACAACAGCTGGAAGGAATCACCTGGGAAATCCCAGCAAAGTGTCCAGTAAGTCCACAACAATCATTGAAACTAATTCTGCTCACCCGAAAAAACAAGATAAACCCAATTAAGAAGATATGGGCAACCGGTATAATTTAATAGCCGGTCATTCAAAAGAACCTGTGGATGTTTTAACTGAAGCGCGACGAACAACCCCGTCGCTCCCCGGAAACACAGCTGAAACTCGGCCAAGAGGCCACATCAGGGGGGGAGAATTCTGTTCCTCCATAACCACCAGGTCCCCAGCCATTAAATTTCTTGACTTAGACGACCACTTCGATCGGGCATGAAGTGCCGTCAAGTATTCCAAACGCCACCTTTTCCAAAAGGCTTGGAGCAAAGCGGCAATTTGTTTGTAATGACGGACGGTCCCTTCATTTAATGAGACTTCAGCTTCCGGGGGCACGGTAATGGGGCGGCCAACCAAAAAATGACCAGGCGTTAGAGCCTGGTAATCACTCGGATATGAGGATAGAGCAGTCAAAGGACGGGAATTTAAGATTCCCTCAATGCGAATGCATAACGACGAAAATTCTGCTACGGTCAGCGACCTGGTCCCAATCATGCGTTTCATGTGAAACTTGGCTGACTGGACAGCCCGTTCCCACAAGCCACCCTGATGAGGGGCAGACGGAGGGATAAATTTAAAGTCAATGTTATTGTCAACAGCAAAAGCTGTTATCTGAGCTGACAGGTCAGGATTGGAAAGAACATTTTTGAGCTCCCGTTTAAGTTCGGAGCGCGACCCCACAAAATTCCTACCACAATCTGAATAAAGTGTTTTCAGAGCCCCACGACGACTAATAAACCGCCTCAACACATCAATAAACTGGGGCGTTGAAAGATCCATAGCCACATCAAAGTGAACTGCTTTAGTGGCTAAGCAGATGAAAATGCAGAGATACGCTTTGACTATAGGTGCCTTCCGAACAGCGTAGGCCCGTACCAAAAAGGGGCCAGCATAATCCATGCCGGAAGAATAAAATGGAGGTGCCGGATTAACCCTAGGAACTGGCAGATCCCCCATTAACGGGTTGGTGGGGCGAGGACGCGCCCTGAAACAAGGAAGACATTTCCAAATTATGGTTCTTATTGCCTGACGTGCGGACAAAATCCAATAATTTTGGGCAAGCTGAAATTGAACTTGCAAGGGCCCAGCATGACCTAACCACACATGAGTGTGATGAATTAGCAACCCTACTAGGTGGTGATGCTTGGGGCAGTAAAATCGGAAAACGATTTCTAGTAACCGCAGAGTTGGTCAAGCGACCGCATACTCGAATGAGGCCAAAATCATCTATAAACGGGACCAGGCGCTGAATGCGGACCGGGAGCCGCTTACCTAAACGAAGAGACACGAGCTCCTGTCCAAACACGCTGCGCTGAATGTAGCATAAAATATACTTAACAGCCAACTTCTTCCAATTCATGGCTGTGGAAGCTTCAATCCGCGAAGGCATAGCCCACCTTAAGATGACTGAGGTAACCCCTACCACTAAGGGCCACGAAGACAAGTACTCAAACAATTCCACCCGGGGCTCGTGAGTGAGAAACGAAGAGACCTTGGTTTCCAAGTCAACATCTTGAACGTCGTGATTCGGGCGATAATTAATAGGGGGCCAGCATAGAGCATCAAGCTTTAACCAATCTGGCCCTGACCACCACAATGTCGATGACCGGAGGCTGGAGAGTGACGTACCTCTAGAGGCTAAATCAGCGGGGTTAGAAACACCATGAACATGACGCCAAGATTTAGTATCGGTCCACTCGGTAATGGCAGCCACCCGATTAGCAATAAACGTCTTCAATTTAAAAGTAGGCATATTCAGCCAATCCAAGACAATCGTCAAGTCCGTCCATAAGAAAACTTGACTCAATTGAATACATGACAAGAATAAGCCAACATAATGACGAACAAGTTTGGCTAACAGATAAGCTCCCAACAACTCCAAACGTGGGATTGATAAAGTTTTAAGAGGTGCCACTTTAGTTTTAGACGATACCAACGAAACCACCGGAGGACCAGAGTCAGTATAAATGGACAGATAGAGGACGGCCGCGTAACCCAACTGGGAAGCGTCACAGAAACCATGCAATATTACCCTTTCAATATGCCCACCTTTAGGGAAGAATGGCCGGGAAATAGTAATTACCGGAAGATGATTCAAAGAGGACAGGAATTGACTCCAATAATCGTTTAAGTCATCGCTTAGAGGAGCATCCCAGTCCAAGCCCTCAGCCCAGAGTTTTTGGAAAAAAGCCTTGGCCCTGAAAATCACTGGCGAAAGACAAACCACATGGGTCAAATAATTGTGCCACCTGAGATAACACGACACGTTTGGTAAATTGAACCTGAGCATTGCTGCAACAGGCCAAAGGAGGAAAGGAGAAGCAATCGGTAGAATGGTCGCAACTTAAACCCAGAATATCCTTATCCTTAGCAACGACGGAATCACTTGGAGCGGCTGATTCAGGTAGGCAGTCGGGTTGATTAGTGCACCATTTTTTCAAATTGAACCCTCCTGAAGACAACAACAGAATTAATTCCCGTTGTAATTTGCAAAGCTCTGATTTTGAATCAGCGCCAGCAGCAATATCATCCACAAAAATATTACGGCTAAGTACCGCCGCTCCCGCAGGAAAATTAACTGCCTCATCCTGAGCCAGCCGCTGCAAGGTTCGCAACACCTGAAAAGGGGCGCAAGCCAGACCGTAAGTAACGGTACGCAAAGCGAAAACCCTTAGTGGGGCGGTAACCTCCTCACGCCATAAAATACACAGGTACGCCGAGTCGTCAGGATGCATAGCAATTTGGCGATACATCTGTTCGATGTCGCACATAAAAACATGGCTAAACCGCCGAAACAAAGCCAAAATGTCGGACAGTAAGGACTGCAACTTAGGGCCGACACATAACACGTCATTTAAGGAAATCCCAGAGGACGTCTTCTTGCTGGCGTCAAACACCACCCTTATTTTTGAAGTATCACCTCTAACTTTAAAGATACCATGATGAGGGATGAAATATTTTGGAAAATTGGGGTCAGACACCAATGACATATGCCCCTGAGCGACATAATCTGTTATAAATTGTACATACTGGCTCTTAAACTGACTGTTCGCCGCAAATTTCCTTTCTAACGCAAAAAACCAAGACATGGCTCCCTTAAGGGAATTTCCCAAAATGTGAGAAGAGTTTTTGAAGAACGGCAAGCGCACCTGGTAACGACCCGACGGCAACCGACTTGTTGACTCCATGTAAAACCTTTCAGCAAAGTGATCCTCTTCAGATAATTGGTGGGGTACAGCTGGAGGCTCTTCGACCTCCCAAAAACGATGAACTTGCTCAAGTAGGTTTGTTGTATCCGTAGATAATGTTGTGACGGAAGGATAAAAGTGGTGGAAATGACAGTGAAGCTGATGTGCAGATACTAGATCCAAAGGAAGGCCAGTGAGACCGCTAGCACAAGTCAATGCACAATTAAGTGAAATTGGGGCTCTACCCATAATCACAAACCCAAAACGTGTCCTAACTGCAACAGGCAAACCTGCACCCAAAGGAATAGTCTCTCCCATAAGAATAGCCGCTACAATATCGGCTCCAAACAACTCATCAATTGGGGCTGCTACATCGAAGGTAGGGTCAGCTAACAAAAGATCTTTTGTAGCCTGCTTAACTTCAGGCAACACCTGGAACCTAGGTGAGTCCGACGAGATCTTAGAAAGAATTATAAAGGCATGGTTAGATGCCACAACCTCGCGTTTTAAAGTTTCCAAGGACAGATGGCACACCTTTTTTTGCTTTGGTGGCAATATCACCTACCCCATTGACACTTACAGAAGTGTCAAAACAAGCACACTTTAAGCGAGATGCACATGCTTCAGTTATGAAAGAAGCATGGGACGCGCTATCCAGGATGGCCCTAACTACAATATAACCACCATTCGGAGACGACAAGACTGCTAGACAGGTGGCTAACAGAACCCCTGCAGGATGGGGCAGAGACACGGTCAGAGTAGTGCTAGACAGATCAACAAGCGATGACTCCGAAGCCTTGAGTTCAGCTGTGTCAGAAATCTGTGAACGAGATGGAGACGGACGGGCACTTTTGAAATGAAGTAAAGTGTGGTGGTACTTAGAGCCACACGTTTTGCACCTATTTTTGCACCAGCCCGAATGTTTATGTTGGAGGCACGAAAGACAACATTTTTTATTTTTAAGACTCTGAAATCGCGCCCTAGGGTCCTTACTCAGCCACGCCAGACACTTGAGAAGCACATGGGTCCGGGAATCGCAATGAAGGCAACGTGAACTAGATGCATCCCGTTGCGTAACCTCCACAGATAATGTAGACACAGCAAGAGGAGTAGCCTTAGAAAAAGAAACCTTCTGGGTTTTCTGGTGGCTAGTGCTGGGAAGAGCAGGTAAAGCCGATTCCAAAGATGCCTGTTCTTTCTGTTCCGCCATAGCGGTTAAAAATGTCATAATTTCTGTTAGGGCAGGGACATTCTCTTTGTCCGTAACAGACGCCTCAAAGCGTTCACGCAATGATAGATCCAGCCTAGACAATACAAAAGACGCATATATTGCTTGATATATATCAGCAATGTTTAGAGCTGACAACGCTGAAAAGTTAGCATTGAAGCTGTCCACCAACTTTCTAATAGACGCAGCTGATCGCATAGAAGCGGCTGGTAACTGAATCAGATTGGTACAATAAACCCGAGCGGCCAAACGAGGATTGTGATAACGACTTTTAAGAGTTGACAGTGCAAGTGAATAACTATCATCAACTATGGGAAGCGTGGCAACCTTCTCATAAGCCTCACCCTTAAGATGAGTCAATAGATATAACAATTTCTGCTTCGGAGTGAGGGCAGGACTTTCGTCCACTAATGTGGTGAACTTTGACCAAAACTCGGACCAACATTTGGCCTGGCCATCAAAACAAGGTAACGAAAGCTTCGGCAACTCATGAACGAGAACACCTGAGTGCCCGCCACTTGCCGATGAGAACCGACCGGACCCAACCGGTATCTCTGGTTTTGTTAGTTTTGAAGCTAAAATGCTACCCCGGACATAAATATCCTCAATTTGCGCTACCACTGAAAAAATGTGGTCCTCATCCAATCCCTCGGGCAATGACTCGGCTGATAGGTAAGGATCCACCTTACCTAGAAGATCTTGATATTTTTCGGACAACCTGGAGGCCTCATGTTGATCCATGACCCTTAATTGCGGCAACCCTTCCAACCTATTTATTAAATGCTGCAACGCAAGTATTCCCACCAAAGTGGTCCGGTCAAAAGCTGCCAGCGACAATTTAGCAGGCATACTGAATTACCGACAACCACCCTTAACAAGAGAATTAGAAATTGAACAATAATCACGACCCGACTTAGCCTAACCGTGATCGAGATAACTAGGCGTCTCACACAACTACTTTGCATAAACAATACTGAGCAAGATAAATACAAAAGTAAATTAGTGCAAGGCAAAATACAACTTACACAATCCAACAGGCAAATAATGCCAAACACAATAAATTAAACAGCGCAAAAGCACGACAACAAAAACACAAGTTACACAAGATTACAGCACATACGATGCAAAATAATGGTACACAAAAGTGCACCCAAAAACAAACATGTATAATACCAAATAGAATAAATACACACAAAACACAGCAAAGTACAATGTACAACAATTCACCAGTTACCAAACCAAACACAATAACTGGGACCCAATAAATGCCAAAATTGATGGTCAACGCGTCGTGTATGGACAGGATATCGCATATGCAAAATATAAATCGCACCTAAAGGTAATAGTCATGCCAAGAAAATTAAATTAAACACAAAGGCAGGCTAATCCGAAATCCGGATAACCTAAAACCAACCCATTCCCTTTACGCCTGACAGTTGCAAACACGTAGCGCAATTTCACGTGGAACGCAGACCTTAACAGGCTCGGAAACAAACTTCACCAGACTTGACCCAGTAATTAAACGACTACCCCAAAAAACAAGGTGCAAAATTTTTACACAAAATTTGCCCACCTGGTCATGCACACACGACGTTCACTGCTGACACTAAGCAACAGCATTGAAACGCAAACTCGTAGTTCACATGCGTACGTATTATACCAACGTGCTTCCGTGCGATAGCATGCAAATGACGAACATTCATGAAATTGGAAAAATTAACGGCATGCAAAACAACCACGAGCAGGCACAAAAAACGAAACGGCACGGCACGTTGGTAATTAAAATAAAAATCACGCAGCCAAAACTGACTTATAACCCAATTACTGAAACTCGACCCACCAGCAGCAACATGCACAAAATTACGAAACAAGTGCTCCCAGTCGTGACGGCAAGCAATTTAATTGAAAAGCTAGCAACCTCATGAACCCTCTGGTAGTAAATAGATGTAAGATAATAGTTTAAAAAATTGAAAGTAACGGCTTTCTTACTTGATAATTTAATAGCCTCTGGTGAGCTCTATAGCAGTAGCATGCAGAATTGCTAACAAGACATAAATAATATAAAAATGACTTACCGTATCTCACGACTGGGTTGATCCTGACACTCAAGGCAGGATAGACTGGTTGGGAAAAGGATGGGTGAAATGCACGGATTTCTACCTGCCGAGAAGTCCCGACTCGTGGACGTTGACACTGAGATGGCTGGCGTACGACAAAAGCTAAAAGTTCATGTGCATGTATGAGCTCTACAAAAGCCATAGTGCCAACTTCGGAAAATGAAAAGAATGACCGGTTCGATCCGAAATATCGAACAGTAATTGTTTTTAATTGGATTATGTTCAATTAATAAAAAATACTGATTAATAACTGTAAACTCTGATGAAGAGTTATTTATTTCTTCGCGTTAAATAGATTTTCTTGGCCACATCGATTGCATGTAGCGGCCAATTTAGTATCTGTACTTCTTCTTCTGCTCGTTCCTTTCCTTCAGAAGTTCATGTTAACATTTAATAATTAATGTAATTAAGTTTATTAGGTTTCAAAGTAATTGTTTGAATTGCCGCGACTGGCTCAAGTCTGATTCGAGATTAAGTTCCAGTTTGATTATTACATATAAATAAATATTCAGTTAAATTAGTATAGTATAAGGGTTCTTTTAACTGTAGAAATAGTCAGGAAAGGCAAGAGAATTCAATACTTACAAATTATAAAAAAAAAACTGATTCATTAAATGGACAAAATGTTAAATTATAATGTATAGAAAATTTTAATATTACGATACAGATGTTTGCTTCGACGTCACTCGTTCTCTCCCATCAGCCTGTGCGAATGGAACCACAAGATGGCTGCCTTAATGAGTTGATCTGCGATGTGAATTCATCTACGAGATTTTCCTTCAAATAAACGTCTCCGTTGGTTAATTCCTCTTCAGTGATGTTGTTCTTGGAATATCCACAAGTTGTAGAGTGTAGTTGTATTCATCCATTGGATTTTGTTCGGTAATAGTTGTGTTGTGTCCAATAGTTCCCTCCAATCGGGTTATGGTTATCTGAGTTTAATTTCGTTCTTCAGTCTTGTCTATATGTAGTGACAGCTTGATTTAGTATTGTTTAATTTAGTTTAAGGTTTCAATGACCGTTATTATAGTATTCTTTACTTTAATTTATATTCTTTTATCTTTTGTAAACTCATCATATATCTTGGTTGTGTTAGTTAAAAATTTCCGTTCATAATTCTCTGAAATGTATTTGACACGTCCATTCTGTTTGGCTTTTAACAATCAACTAATTATATTTGTTCCTTCATTTAGAAAATTCTATAAGATTTTAGTATCATTTCTCATTGTTCATGGATCAGCTGTTCCTATCAAATAATTCAATCTTATTGAAAAAAATGTCATATTTTATATTTAATTGGCTATAAATTATTTGTTTAGTACTTTTATGTAATTCTAATTATAGAACAATATTCCTGCTTTTATTTTACACAAGTTAATACTAAATTTGACCGGTGTTGGTTTGAATTAAGCTTCAGAATTACATTCTTTGAAATTTATCTATAGGCCTTATTTTGATTCACATAAATACCTATTAAATGGTTTCCAATATGTTTTATGTTACAATTTTACTCACACTTGATTACTAATTAAATCCTTGTAATTTACCTTTTATGTCTGGCTATTATTTTAAACATTTAACAATTTATTTGCATTTTACTAGTGCTTGCTTACTGCTTTTGGGCATTCTCTTGTACAATCACCATTTAAGTCAATTTTACATGCTGATTCCTTTAATCACTATTATAGGTCATTGTTATCATTAGGATAAAGTATTTGTATTCTGAAAATGATAATTTATATCAATTTAATCTAGGTTCTATAAATTTATATTCTCTGATTTGATTTATATGGTCAAAGTTGAATTTGTCTTGGTCATCAATTTTCAGTTTTCCTAGCAATGTTATTATGAATTCATCTTATTAGTTTTATATTTTTTGATTTACTATTTATGGGTCGTTTGAATTATTATTTTGCCTTTCCTTACTTCACAAAAATACAACATTAATTAACATGATTCAAATACAATAAACTCTTACATACTAACATCTAGTATTTCCTATCAACATATTTTGTATGATATACATTAAAAATTATAACACATAATAATTATATAAATAAACACATTAAAACTTTATATTAATGATTGTCTTTTGTTGTCCTTTTTTAAAACTGGTTTGGGGTGTTGCCCTTAATAGCATTTATTGTAATTATAATTAATTTTACATTATTTCTCATTTTTTGTATTGGATTCTCTTTTTTGGGCTAGTTGTTTCATTTAATTTGGTATAGCCGATGTAGTTTAATTTCTTTTTAATTATTTGTTTGCTGCTATAGAGTTTTATGTCTTTACAATAGGTTTTTTGGGTATTTTGATATTATTCCATTTTGATTCATTTGTTATGTTCTGTTGATCCTTACTACTCCATATTTTGAGGATTGTCATTTTAATTTATTTATTCTGGACTGTTACTCCTTACTACTCCGTATCTTGAGGATTGTCATTTTAATTTATTTATTCTGGGCTGTTACTCCTTACTGCTCCGTATCTTACTGGGTCTGCTAATTATTTTATTGATATGATATTCATACTATTTGTTTTTTAACACTTTTTGGCTATAAATTCACTATATGTAAATTCTTTGAATCGATTTGTCTAGTTCTGTTAAGTCCTTTTATTGATGATTGTAATTACTTTTCCCTGCTACTTTTATTTAAGTTGATATTACTCCTTCCAGATGACTTCTTCTCTTCTTTTCCTATATGATCTTAATTTGTAGAATAAAGTAAAAACTTTGTTGTGCTGCAAATGCCCCCCTGTAAAAGTGATTAGTTCAGCTCATACTTTTAGTGTGGGTGAACTAATTCCTTCTGACATTCGTCTTTGTTATATTCTTGGCTTGGTTTACCCTGATATACCTGTTTCTTTTTGTTTGAGCTCTAAGTTGATATGTATTTTGGCTGTCTTTACTTTTTATTTTACTCTTATGAGATAGTTCTGTTTAATCTGTTTTATCCTTTTATTATTTTATATATATATATATATATATATATATATATATTCCCTTCTTATTTAGTGATTCTTCATTTATATATTTACTCCCTAACATGTGAGCTGGAACAGTTCAGAGTGGCACTTTTTCGGCTACATGCTCTGCTGACCAAACTTCACTCATATGAGCTCAGAGGAATTATCATCTCTGCTCTATCATAAAAAACTGGTGGAATTATCTACATACAGTTATTAAAATAGCAATTATAAAAAGTAGTCCATTTTGACTAATAATAAATATATTTAGATTCATCACTTCATAATTATTCAGATTACTACTTAATATTTCTATCCATATGGTTATCCTTTCATTTTTAAAGCTCATTCTATATTACTTATCACTAGGTACATGTCATAATATCCATTTCAGCCTTCCTTTTATGAAATTCTGCGATTTTAGTTAGTTGTTGGCACAGCCTGTTTCTCGTTTACCTTTTGGGTATCACATGTTTATGTATATAGTTTTTTTTCATTTGTTGTTTTATTAATTATGTTATTGCTCATGGCATAATGTCTGGTTTTAATACCCTTTCCTTATGTGCTTTGGTTAATTGGTTCTCCTATTTATTCTTCTATGATCTTATTTTGTTTTGGGGTTTCATCAACTTATTACATTGAAAATATATACACTATATGGATTCTTATTTACTTTTTACTTAACAGTTCTGTAACATTATTGTTTCGATAAGTATTTCATTTATATATTTGTTTCAAATAGTCTTGTTCAGCCTTCATAATTGTGATAAAAAAATTTCTTTGTAAAATTATTTCAATTCAATTTCTTTAACTATGTTGTACTTATTATTTTTTAATCCTTTTATATCTTATTTCATTCTTTCTCTTTATTAATTGATACAAAACAAAGTACTTCTGAAATGTATTCTGTAAACTGTTTTTATTTATTTTAGTATTGAGATAATTTATTTATTTTCTTTTCTTATTTCATTTAAAATAATTTCCTTGATATATACTGTAAGATGTCCTTATTTATTCTGAGAATTTAGATGGTTTATCTTATTTGATTCAACATATTTTCCCTGATATTAACTGCAAGATGGTCTTACTCATTTTAGAATTTTTTTATGTTATTTATTTAATTCAAAATATCTTCTTCTAGATAATCTGTAAGATGTTCTTACTCATTTTAGAATTTTTATGTTTCTCTTTTATCAAAATATTTTTTTATTGATAATTGATTATATGTACCTTTTATCTTTGGTGAATTAATCTCCTTCAACTCGTACGTGTTATTTTTATTATCCTTAGTAATCACGTATGGTACCGTATACAACAGTAATAGTTTTTTAGTAATCCCTTCCATAGTACTGGGTAGTTCCCAGTTTTTAAGCAACACCTTTTCTCCAATTTTGTATTTAGTACTTTTTTAATTGCTTTTTTATACTTGTTAATTCGCCTTTCCTGGTCCTTGGATACTTTATTATAAAATCTTATCTGATCAAATTTATATTCCTTGTGGGTCGGAAATGCAATAATCTCTTGTATCATTGTGGGGGGGGGGGTTCTCATGCATTGCCGTATATGGGGTAATCCCTATAGCTGGGTGATGTGCTAGATTGAGGAATTCTTCGCTGGCTAATAGGTATTCTTGCCATTTTTTCTGTTGATAGTGGCAGTATGTTCTAAGTATCCTACCTACCTCTCTCAACACTCTCTCTGCTGGATTACTGTTTGGGTGGTAAACAGATGTTTTATAGGTCTTTATACGTAGCGCCAATAAAGTATCTCTCCATCTTTTACCTTTAAATTGGGTTCCGTGGTCTGTAATTATTGACATAGGTTTTCCTACCTCAGGAAGATATTGATTTGTAATTACTCCCAAAACCTTTAAAGTGGTTGCTCGGTTCACAGGGTATAATTTTATGAATTTAGTAAAATGGTCCATTATTATTATTATTATGATATATTTATACCGATGGCGTCCGCCACTACGGGGAAATGGCCCGCATATATCTAAGAAAATCTTCTCCAATTTCTTCTGTGAGGTTATAGGTATCATCACACCCTCCTTCTTATCGTTATTGGTTTTTACTAGCTGGCAAATAAAACAATTCTTGATATGCCTCCTTACCTTCCGATTGATGTCCTTTATGTGACAATTTTCCTCCAACGCCTTTACTACCTTCATGGCTCCCATATGGCTGTATCGGATATAGTAGTCCATGATGATTTCCTTTTCAATATCAGTAGGGATTATTATCTTCCATATTTCCTCATCAAGAGATGGCTTTATAATCAACACATTATTATGTATACAGTAAAATTTTGTTATGGTGTCATCTTGATCGGCTAGACGTCTTTGAATACTGCTTAGCTTTGGGTCAGACTGCTGGTGTGTGCTGATGTTCCGTACTATTTTTTCCAAATCGGACCTATCTCTGATAATATTGTAAATTTTCAGTATACTTTCCTTCTCACCCTCAAATGTTTGGTTTTGTAAATCCACTCGTGACAATACGTCGGCTACCACATTCTTGCTTCCTGGAATATATTCCCACTGTAGGTTATATTCTTGCAAGGCCAGTATCCACCTGGTCAGCCTACCGTGACTTAATTTACACCTTCTCAAGAACGATATTAATTTATGGTATGTGCGGACGGTCACTGAATATCCGAAGATATAAGTATGGAATTTTCCGCAAGCAAACACGACACTGAGCAATTCCTTTTCTGTGACGTTGTAGTTTTCCTCACATTGGTTCAGTGTTCTGCTAGCGAAACTAATGACGAGATGATGGCCATTTTCGTCCTCTTGGTATAAAGTTGTTCCCAGACTAATATTACTGGCATCGCAGTTCAAGAAAAAGGGCTTGTTAAAATTTGGGTGATGGAGTATTACTACTTCTAAAAACTTATCTTTGATTGACTGTAAAGTCTCGTCTTGATCTTTACACCACCTCCATTTATGTTTAGCAGATAACTGGTATTGGAATTTGGCAGTTAGCTCTGAATAATTACTTTGAAATTTTCGGTAATAATTACACAAACCCAAAAAGGATTGTAATTGTTTCCGATTTTTAGGTTGAGGGAATTTCTGTATAGCGTATACTTTTTCTGAGGATGGGGATATTCCTTGGTTATTCAGATTGAATCCTAAAAACTGAACCTCCTTGGCTATAAGCTTGGATTTTTCTAATTTTAATGTAATATTATTATCAGCGAGTTTCTTTAATACATGCTCCACTCGGTTCCAATGTTCTTCCCAGTTGGCTGAGGTTATTAACAAATCATCAACGTATACCGTTGTAAACTGGAGTGCTTCTGGGCCGAGTATTTGGTCCATGCAGGCCACAAAGATGGCTACCGAGTTTACTAAACTGAAAGGCAACCTCTTAAATTGGTAATTGCGCCCTTCGAAGATAAATGCCATGTATTGACGACTTTGTGGGTGCAACTCCACTCGCCAATATCCGCACACGGTGTCCCATGTTGTAATAAATTTAGTACCATGAAATTTCTTTAGGATTTCTTCGATTTCTCCGGGTGAAGTTCGATCATTTACAATCATTTTGTTAATTTCTCGTTCGTCTAGACAGAGTCGGACCTTACCGTTTTTCTTTTGAATAGCCACAATCGGACTGGTGAATGGTGACTGATTGCTTTCTATTATATCACGGCTTATCATATTATTAATTTCAGTCGGTTGTGACCCGGTTGGGAATTTGTTATTTCGTTACTTATTAAATCGGCTATCCATGTTGAATCTCCTGAAAACAATGACACCTTCTTTCTGCACAGATCAATAACAGCAGAGCTTCTTCTTAACAGGTTGCACCCTATCAAGATATTAAATGGTAACCCAGATGCAGTGAGAAACACCATGTCCAAACTTACCCCCTTACTTGTAACGTTCAATGATACTTGTTTACGTATCGTTTTATTTTGCCGACCAGTGGCGCCTATAAGTACAACATTATTGATTGGTAATACCAGTAATGTTCGGTGACATTCTTGTTGTATACGGTCTAATTCGTTATTGCTAATTATTGAGACATTCGCTCCGGTGTCTATCATGATTTGCGCTGAAATACCTTCTACTTCTGCCATTACGTATATTATTTCATTATTTTGAATATTAATTTGTATATCATTTTCTTCTAACAAATCTGTTCTGATATCTCTAAGATAATTATTGTAAATAATTGTAAATTCCTTATTCTCGTTTTGTTCATTTAACTCTTGTTCATACCCAGTAGATAGGAGCAGTGAAGGGTTGTGATTGTCTATTACCGCCTCCTCTAGTTTAAAGGTGGAGTATTATCGCTAATTGGGCGGACTGCAACGTCGGTCTGAAAACCTTGGGCTGGTTCTTGTCGCTCCACGCGATCATCAAACGACACTTCACTCCTCCGTTGTCGATTTTGGTCCTCCAGGCTGGAACTTCGCCTGTGTACATAACTTCCCCGATCATCCCCTTCGTGGTTTACCTGTTGTTCTCTGTATTCGTGGAAACTATTCCTCCTTTGGTTTTGGTACCGCCGTTGTCCACTGCGTACTACTCTTATATAGTTCACTCTCGGTCGGTACGTTCTATTATTATAATTACTACCTGGTTGATAGTTTCTATTGGTTTCACCATTATGATAATAGGTATTTCTATTTGATTGGTGGTTGTCATTTCCACCATTGTGGTTATTATTATTATTATTATTATTATTATTATTACTACTGCGATTATTATAGTAATTATTATTCCGGTTCAAAGGGTTAAAATGATTATTATTCACGTTATTTAGATTGTTATTCACATAGCTACTACTATTCCTCGATTCTGGTCTATCAGTTCTTCTTCTACTCTGTCGGTAATAGTCTTCATGCTCGTACATCTCGAGTAACTCCTTCATAGCTTGTACGGTCTTAATCTGACTACTCCTACGTGCTCTAATTATATCCTCCTCGTAGTGATAGGACAGTTTGCTGACTAGACACTCCTCGGGTATTTGAGGCTCTATGTGTTTGGCTATGCACACCTTTCCCAGGAAATATGAGGTCAAGGTGTTACACCAATATGGGTTATATTTCCCATGGCATATATTGTCTCTTGCTATATTTTGTGTCGACTCTGACCAATACTTGGCCTTAAACAATCTCTTAAACATTTGGTAGTCAGTGACGTCATCTCTAATAGCCATCCACCAATTATCGGTCATCTCTTTAAATGACTCATCGAGTACTTCTTTGTTTGTATTCCAACGGTTACTCCTATGTTTTGCGAAATGTTCTTCTATTCGAGATATAAATTCCATGGCCTTTCTTTGGTATAACCAGAAATTAACCCCTTCTCGGTTTTCTGTAGTGGCACAATGGGTAATATTAGTCGGTTTACTCAGAGAAGTTTCTATGTCTGCTTGGTTCTGGCGAACCTGGCCATTTATATTGGTGACAGCAGCTTCTATATCGTCACACTTTTCTGTGAATCGGTTCTTCACTTTTTCCCATTCTTCACGTGCTTCCTTTTGTTTCTCTTCTATATTTGTAACCTTGGTGTTTACCTCTTCTTTAAGACCCTGTACTTCGGTGTTTACTTCCGCTTTAAGACTCTGTACTTCTCGTTCAGTCTGACTCCATCTTTCGTCAGCTTTTGTAATCCTTTGTTCTATTACCGTTATTTCCTCGTTTAACCCTTCTTGCTGATTGTTTCATTGTTCTCTACGATCTTCTGACTCAATTCTTCCTTTAATGATTCTATCTTTCCGTTTAATCTGTCCATATTTTCCTGGTTAACCTCCTTTAATTCTTCTCTCAATAGTTGGTTATCCTCTTTCTATTCTTCCAATTTCTCCCCCATCTTTTCTTCCATTTTCTTATTATTTTCCTCCATCTTCTCTTCCATCTTCTTACTATTCTCCCTTAACTCTTCCTTCAACTGCTGGTTGTCATCTTCCATTTTCTTACTGGTTTCCTCTATTTTCTTATTGGTATCTCCAATTTGGTTACTCAATTCTTCCTTTGTGGACTGGTTGTTTTCATCCATTTTCTTACTCATGGATTTGTTATCCTCCTCTCATTTCCTTACTCATCTGTAGGAACATTTCCATTATTTTATCCAATTTCGCCTCTTCTGTTGCGGTTGGATTCTCTAACTGTTTCTCCTGGAGTGCGGGCTGGTTCCGTTCCGCCGGAGGTAATGTGCTCTCCATATCTTCCACTGGAGTCGCCTCCTTGTTCTCCATGTCTATTTCGTTTTCTAGTTCTGCCGCCCTTTTCTTCGATGTTGATCTCTTCGGCATTTTTTCTACCTTACTGACCTGTTAACAGCTGCCAAGCTAAATTAGGAAATTGAGCAAATCGTCTTTATCTTATAGGCCTACCAATTCCTATTTTAAGCCCCTAAAGTTGAGCGCCAGTTTGTAAATAAACTAATTTATTTTACAAATAATAATCGGTTAATAAAAATTTTTTATTATTTTATTTGTTATTTTTATGTCATTAATTAATTTGAATTAGTGTAATTGTTTTTAATTGGTTTATGTTCAATTAATAAAAAATACTGATTAATAACTGTAAACTCTGATGAAGAGTTATTTATTTCTTCGCGTTAAATAGATTTTCTTGGCCACATCGATTGCATGTAGCGGCCAATTTAGTATCTGCACTTCTTCTTCTGCTCGTTCCTTTCCTTCAGAAGTTCACGTTAGCATTTAATAATTAATGTAATTAAGTTTATTAGGTTTCAAAGTAATTGTTTGAATTGCCGCGACTGGCTCGTCTGATTCGAGATTAAGTTCCAGTTTGATTATTACATATAAATTAATATTCAATTAAATTAGTATAGTATAAGGGTTCTTTTAACTGTAGAAATAGTCAGGAAAGGCAAGAGAATTCTATACTTACAAATTATTTAAAAAAAACTGATTCATTAAGTAGACAAAATGTTAAATTATAATGTATAGAAAATTTTAATATTACGATACAGATGTTTACTTCGACGTCACTCGTTCTCTCCCATCAGCCTGTGCGAATGGAACCACAAGATGGCTGCCTTAATGAGTTGATCTGCGATGTGAATTCATCTACGAGATTTTCCTTCAAATAAACGTCTCCGTTGGTTAATTCCTCTTCAGTGATGTTGTTCTTGGAATATCCACAAGTTGTAGAGTGTAGTTGTATTCATCCACTGGATTTTGTTCGGTAATAGTTGTGTTGTGTCCAATAGTTCCCTCCAATCGGGTTCTGGTTATCTGAGTTTAATTTCATTCTTCAGTCTTGTCTATACGTAGTGACAGCTTGATTTAGTATTGTTTAATTTAGTTTAAGGTTTCAATGACTGTTATTATAGTATTCTTTACTTTAATTTATATTCTTTTATCTTTTGTAAACTCATCATATATCTTGGTTGTGTTAGTTAAAAATTTCCGTTCATAATTCTCTGAAATGTATTCGACACGTCCGTTCTGTTTGGCTTTTAACAATCAACTAATTATATTTGTTCCTTCATTTAGAAAATTCTATAAGATTTTAGTATCATTTCTCATTGTTCATGGATCAGCTGTTCCTATCAAATAATTCAATCTTATTGAAAAAAATGTCATATTTTATATTTAATTGGCTATAAATTATTTGTTTAGTACTTTTATGTAATTCTAATTATAGAACAATATCCCTGCTTTTATTTTACACAAGTTAATACTAAATTTGACCGGTTTTGGTTTGAATTAAGCTTCAGAATTACATTCTTTTAAATTTATCTATAGGCCTTATTTTGATTCACATAAATAGGCCTACCTATTAAATGGTTTCCAATATGTTTTATGTTACAATTTTACTCACACTTGATTACTAATTAAATCCTTGTAATTTACCTTTTATGTCTGGCTATTATTTTAAACATTTAACAATTTATTTGCATTTTACTAGTGCTTGCTTACTGCTGTTGGGCATTCTCTTGTACAATCACCATTTAAGTCAATTTTACATGCTGATTCCTTTAATCACTATTATAGGTCATTGTTATCATTAGGATAAAGTATTTGTATTCTGAAAATGATAATTTATAGCAATTTAATCTAGGTTCTATAAATTTATATTCTCTGATTTGATTTATATGGTCAAAGTTGAATTTGTCTTGGTCATCAATTTTCAGTTTTCCTAGCAATGTTATTATGAATTCATCTTATTAGTTTTATATTTTTTGATTTACTATTTATGGGTCGTTTGAATTATTATTTTGCCTTTCCATACTTCACAAAAATACAACATTAATTAACATGATTCAAATACAATAAACTCTTACATACTAACATCTAGTATTTCCTACTATCAACATATTTTGTATGGTATACACTAAAAATAATAACACATAATAATTATATAAATAAACACATTAAAACTTTATATTAATGATTGTCTTTTGTTGTCCTTTTTTAAAACTGGTTTGGGGTGTTCCTTTTAATCACATTTATTTTAATTACAATTAATTTTACATTATTTCTCATTATTTGTATTGGATTCTCTTTTTTGGGCTAGTTGTTTCATTTAATTTGGTATAGCCGATGTAGTTTAATTTCTTTTTAATTATTTGTTTGCTGCTATAGAGTTTTATGTCTTTACAATAGGTTTTTTGGGTATTTTGATATTATTCCATTTTGATTCATTTGTTATGTTCTGTTGATCCTTACTACTCCATATTTTGAGGATTGTCATTTTAATTTATTTATTGTGGGCCGTTACTCCTTACTACTGCGTATCTTACTGGGTCTACTAATTATTTTATTGATATGATATTCATACTATTTGTTTTTTAACACTTTTTGGCTATAAATTGACTATATGTAAATTCTTTGAATCGATTTGTCTAGTTCTGTTAAGTCCTTTTATTGATGATTGTAATTACTTTTCCCTGCTACTTTAATTTAAATTGATATTACTCCTTCCAGATGACTTCTTCCCTTCTTTTCCTATATGATCTTAATTTGTATAATACGGTAAAAACTTTTTTGTGCTACAACATACTCTATATAATACTTGTTACTATTTTTTGCTGTATTATTTGTGTTCTGGTATTATTTTATTTGTCTTTATATGTCCTATCACTGGTGTTGGGGCTTGTTCTACCTACTCACTTATTTTATTTGTTTTTATATATCCTATCACTGGTGTTGGGGCTTGTTCTACCTACTCACTTATTTTATTTGTTTTTATATATCCTATTACTGGTGTTGGGGCTTGTTCTACCTACTCACTTACCATATCTATTGGGTTATTTTGGTTAAATCGCATTGTACTATTGTTTTCATAGTTTGCTTCATTGCTTTCTACATTTCTCTTATCTGAGGTTACTTTTATTATTACCTTTATCTGTTTGATCGCATAATTATGTTGACTACCCATTCCTTTATCTCTGACTCATCCCTTTTACTTCATAGTGTTAATCATTTAATATTTTATTCCTATCATGTTGCTTCATAAATGTATGTTGAAGATATGTACCCTTACAATATATATATATATATATATATATATATATATAAAATTCTAGCGAATCAATACTTTTTAACTCTTTTCTCTTACTTCTCCCACCCCTTTTTCACTCTCTCATTCTCTCACACACTCTCCCCTGTTTTGAGTAACGTTTATTTCCTCATTTTTCTTTATATGGCCAAATCTCCCCCACAATAGATATTAGATCAGTTGGTCTACTTAATTCCAATTCTCTCGCGAGCACCACGTGGTCGGTATTATTTCACACTTAGCACACACGTAGTACTGCCAAGTCGTCATACTTTTTACATGCGCTCTGCCCGACTGTAAAACTTTTACAACTTAATTGTTTGTGTTTAAATTTTTAACTACATTTCACCCAAGACACTGCTGACACTGTTTTCAGTAAATACGTTATATTTTTTACCAAGGCACGGCCTTCTTGAGTCACTGTTGCTGTTACTGCCATCCGTACTGTATTTTGCGTTAAGATTGTGACTGACTGACAAACACTATGCTTGCACGTCTCTCTCCGCGCTTCTGCACTATACCACTTTTTTCTACTCTGCTGTGAGAAAATCGGCCAATGAAGCTGAAGCAACACTCTTTGGGTGTGTGAAACTGACTTTCTGGCACATACACAGGCCACATAATGACACATTTCCCAGGCCAAAGTCACGTACAAAAAATTCCACACTCTCTGATGTTTCTCGCACGTGAAAATCTTTTTTTGTGTTACCTTAGTACAGTGTACCATTAAAAACTAATTATTTATTGAGCATTTTGTTTGATTTAAGTCAGCAGCAGTACCAATAGTAGAACAATATATAAATATATTCGTGTTAAACCAGCATAAGATTTGATGTGCTCTAAAAGAATTAATACAGTCTAACAAAGTTATATGGTACAAGCATTAATAAGTATTACTGTTTCTAACACAAAAATTATTTATAACTATTTTGGTGATGTACATTCAGATGAAGCAGGGGACAAACCAGGTGGCAGAAATGAAGCAGGTTTGACGATTCAGCAGTTAGATCCAGTACATATAAATGGGCTAACGCATAATGGTAAAGTCAATGGTTTTTCACAACATACCATTAACATTACTAGTAATCCATTGGCTGAAACATCTCAAGATAAGGTAAGCTTTTTTTAATATGTATTGTACTTCATGTGGTTCATTACAATCCATACATAGTCTCACACAGACCATTCCTCTCACAATTGAACCAGATCTGCCAAATTTGATTGTTTTGGTAAGAAGACCAAGTTCTGATCCATGCTTTGCAAGCTTATCTCATTATTATCTAATATGGTATGATTGATATCTACACTCAATTTATAATCCAGGTTGATTCTCATACCAGACAATCAGGAGAAATCACTGTACCTTTTCAAGTTAGATAATATGAATAAACCTATGAGATTTAGCATATAGGGCCTATTAAAGGGTCTTACAGTAGTGTTCCTAATTGAATCAATTTTCCTGGTGTACCAAGAAAATTGTATAATGAAACCCCTTAATTTCTCTGTTTCATATGGCCCCATGCGACTTTTTCTTGTTACCAAAAAAGAAGGGCACAATGAAAGCTCAACATCATGCAACCATAGAAGAGATAAAGGCAAGATCACCTGAGTGAACTGAAGGCTGTACTAAAACGAGAATTTCACAAATATTTTACAGACTGGAAAGAATTTTGGCATAAGTGCATTGTGTCTGATGGGATTACATTTGGAAGGAAGCAGTATTCATTTTGAAGAATAAATAGTTTTATTTTTTTTTAAATTCTCATTTTTCTTCACTCCTCATACAAGGAAAAGTACAAGGTAGAAGCAGTAGAGGCAAAAGGCATATTTCCTAGTTGTATAACCTAAGAGAATGGTTCCAGCATACATCAGTCTATTTAAAGAAGAAGAACAGGCAAGATTTAGAAGGGACTATTTTTGGTTGATAATGTATTCTCTTTGAATCTGGTGATTGAGGAGAGACGAGAATTTAATTTAGAGGTGCATCTTGCCTTCACTGGCTATGAGAAAGCGTTTGATACAGTTAACAAATCTATTCCATGGGCTATAATACATAAGTGGGGTTATTCTAAACATCTTATAGGGGGCAATAGGAGAGGATTTGAGACGGGGGGGGGGGTTACATTAATCAAAGAGTGTGACAATGTTGTAGCACACCTCCAACATTGTTTAATATATTGCAACGTTACAAGTATTTCAAAAATTCACACAAATACATTACCATGTACTCAACACAACTATGAAGTGTATTATACTGGCCAGGTCGCAGGATTTTTCTTTTTTTTTATTCTCGTTGCGTCAAGAATACGTAGTTGCACAATAATTAAATAATTTTCAAAGAGGAGAGAGATGTTGCTGACATGAAATAATTAAAACGGTTTCAAAATAATCATTCTATGATTTATTAATATTAATAGAAAATATGCAAATATTAAAAAATTCGAATCTTAGATAAATAAAAATATTTTCTTTATGCTGTTCATGACATATAAAATAAACAACCATATAATCTTACTAGCTAAACAGACATGTTAAACAAATTATGTAAACCTTTTTATTTCAGTGTGTCTGACTTTGACTCAAATTTTAAATAATAGCAACTCATTTACAAACAAAAATAATATTCAATCTCAAGAATAAAATTGATTGTTGCTATAAACAAAATAAAAAATATATTTACTTCCAACCTATTATTTATTTCTATTGACACACCAAATTTTAACATATAACAGAAGATTAGTATTTTTAAATTTTCTTGTTAAATTAAATTATTTTCTTTAACTACTATTTATATTTAAAACTTTAAGTCTTTACTGTTCATATATAAGTTTCTTTTTGAGAGTTCTTTTCACAAACAAAAATATAATTGTTTATTCATCACCTGCATACTGCTGACGTTACTGTTGCGCGCATGTGTGTGTTCTGAATCCTGAGAATTTGATGATGATGATGATGATGCTGATGCTGTGTTCTCTGTCTCTACGGGTTGTTGTTTGTGATGGTCCAGAATTCCTCCATAAGTCTTGGTGTGTGTGGTAAAGATGTCGATCAGCCGGCAGACCGGCAGCATGACGTGTGAAGATTTCTTGAGTCTCTGAGACCGCCCCAAAATTGCCGGTGGTATTTATACTGGATGCCAATCTGACAAGTCCAGGACTGTTTTCGACCTGTTAGATATTGTTACTTAGTGCAAAGCGCCCTTTTAATTACAAATCACTTTTTGGTTCATTTTCGCGATTTCATAAACATCCTCGTAGCACGAGCGATATCATCATTTGCGTCATTTTTTCCTGATCACACATATAACACACTTATTAATTACTGTTTAATTATACTAGTAATTAACATTAAATTACCTGGCATATTTATTATTGCAAATTTCTGCAATACTTTTATATCACTATATTCGTAAACAATTCCTTAATGTAATGGTGTTTTTATAATTGGGTAAGTCTTTGTTCACAGGTTTAAAACGTATTAATTAGTTTATTTTTATCCGGGTAAAACCTGATTACAGAGAATTCGTACGTATCACCCTATCGTAGACTCTTGCCTGTCGTAGCTTGCGTTCACACACACAAACATACAAACGCTGTATTCACTTGCGGGGGCAGGTGTACGCTTTCTGACAATTCTTATCCTGCATAATATTGTTAAAAACTGTTCATCATATATTTTTCTATGCTAAATATTTACAAACATACCGCCCTGGGCAAATATGCAAATATATGTATTGTTGCAATATACATGTACTATTGATGACTAGTTACAGAGTGGAAGGTAGATGTGAACTCGGAATTAAAATAAACAAATAATATTAACAATAGGAATAATTCAAGCCAACACCTATAGAGCTAGATGAAGAACAAAGAAAAATGAAGTGGACAGAAAAGTTTAAATATCAGGGTGAGTGGATGGAAATGGCATTTAGTTAATCAAAGGCATCTAAAACAAATTATCTGTGTCTCTGAATGCCAAGCTCTGACACTAATCCAAGCTCTGACACTAATGCAGTCATTCAGCCAGAGGCCTTGTACACAGTGGAATGCTTAACGATGTATAGAAAAGGTCTGACCAAGAAACTGAAAAGATCCTGAGGAAAATCTTGGGTTTGGTTACAAAAAAATAGGGAGTACAGAAGATAGCATAACCATGAACTATACACATGTGGAAAAGGTAACAGACTCACTCCAGAAAAAAAGGACTGCATTCTAATGACATTACTGAGCCCAGAGAGACTGACCAACAGGATCTGTGCCTAATTTTTAAATAAGAAATCAAAGGGCCTGGTTCACTAAAGTAGAAAAGGATCTTCAAGAAGTGGGTATCACGTATGAGGATACCCAGGTACATGATCATCTTAAGAAAAATTTGGAGCCAACTAGTGTTTTCAGGAAAAGCTTAAGTTCAGAACAGGGAAGGCACAACTGAAGAAAGGAAGAAAACACACCAAAAATGAATGCAAGTATATTGGGCAAAAGGTAAAGCTCAAGGAAGAAAATGGTTCATAATGTGTTCCATAGTGGATGAAATGTAAAAAAAAAAGAAAAGTAATAATAGATAACAGAAATACGAGTAAAATACTGTTTTGCAGATATTTGGGTAATCATCCAACAAAATGAGTGTGAACTCTTGAGATTGAAGTTTCAGTTACAATAAATGTGTTCAAAGTACAGAAAATCTCTGTGGAGAAGATACGAACTATGTCTTTTGTGAGTATATAGCGGCCTGGCCGTGCTCCTTTTATGCCTCACAGGTTGGTGTCACTGCGGGCCTATCAGAGGGCTTCTGGTTCCTGATTGGCTCACTGTGAGCTCTCCCGATTCCACCCAGGTGTTTGCGGCAAGAGTATCTGATGGTTCCTAGGCTGGCACAGGGAGCAGATGTCTGTCACTGCCGTCCAACCATGACCATCATTTTTACTGTCTTACGAAGTATGCAAATTCCAAGGTTGACTCCCACTTTTCTGAATTGCCAGCTCCCATATCAGTAGTAAAACTATATACAGTATAAATATACAGTAGTAAATTTCAAATAGTCTACACATATATTAGCACTTATAAATTTTCACTGAATGTTATTTTTAAAGTTTAATTGTTGGTCTAATGTTAATAGGAGAGAGTTGTCTTAAGTATCGGAATTCCGAATCAGTTTAAAAGCATGCCAAATCCTCACTCCTTCTGTGTTCTCAGAATTCAGTGTGGAAGTTACATTAAGCAGATGTTATTCAATAATATTGTGGTCACTATCATCCTTGTATTCTCTCCTTGTCTCGCTTCATTTCCTAGGTAACAAAATAGGTTGCTACCTCTACTATATGTCTGATTCTCATCCATCTCACTCTTATTCTATTGCTTTTTATTACGGTAGTTGTATATTTGTTAATAAACAACTCAATTTTATTTGTAATTAACATTCAGTGTACTCCCCAATTTTTCCTTTTTTTCAGCCTCAAGTTCAGAACAGGCTGAACTTGTTTTAAGAACAGGCTTGCTTTGTTTAAGAAATTGTTCCAGCATTCTCACACCAACAAGTTTTTGTACATTTTTTTTCATATCGGCCATCTAAGGACCACATGCCAATTTCAATTCTTTAATCTTTGTTCTTTCCTGTTTTTCCAATATTCCTTCATCTTCTCACTGTGTCTCTTCTTCCTGTCTTCAGTCCACTTTGAACCTGGGTTTTTCTCTCTCCTACCCTGGACTCCCTCCATTTTTAACACTTTTGTCCAAAAACCTTCTCCTTCAATTGCTTCTTCTGCATGTATATTACTTTTTTATAAATCCTTTTGGACTTCTTTAATCCAACTTGATGTTGACTTCTTCCCCCACAGATATTTCAAGATCTGCTTTGTCAACGTATTGTCGTCCATTCTATATAAATGTCCAAAAAATAATATTCTTCTTTTTCTCATTGTTTATGTTATATTTTCTATACTTTGATATATTTTGTCACTACTTCTTAATTTCCAACCTTCTGAAGTTTTTCGTGGGCCTAATATTTTCATAATAATTCGTCTTTCCAACATTTCTAGTTTGTCTAAATTATAATTCAATGCTAGACACTCCCTTGCATATAGGCATTCTGGCTTCACTACTGTACTGTAATGCCTTATTTTCGCATTTTTAGATATGCACTTTTTATTATAAATATCTTTAGTTATACCATATGCCCTTTCCATCTTATAAAGCCTTTCTTCTATAGCAGATTTTTCCAAGCCATTCTATTAAATTATCCCTCCTAGATACTTAAATTTTCGAACCCTCTCTATTCGACCAATATCTATTACCAGGAATTTTGGTGCGTTTTTAATGTTTGTGAGAAATTTGTTTTTTCTGCAGAAATTCTTAAGCCTGTTCTACTGGCTATGTCCTCTAAAGAATTAACTTGTGTTACTGCAGATGTCAGATGTTCAGAAAGTATTGCAAAGTCATCTGCGAATGCCAAATAGTTTATTTCAATACATTTGTTCCTTCTTCCCAACATGACTGGTGATATTTTGCATTCCTTTAATTTTTCATTCCAAATTCTTACTACTTTCTCCAATAAGAATTGGGGATGAACCATCACCCTGTCTTACATCTGTATTTATTTTGAATGGTTGAGATATTTCTCCCATGAGTTTTACTTTTGAGACTGTGTCTGTAAGGGTTTCACGGATTAGATTTGCCAATTTAATTTAACACCAAATTCCCGGATTATTTTATCTATAGTTTCTCTATCAACAGAATGAAAGGCATTTTTGAAATCAACAAATGTTACTACGATCTCCTTTGAATTCAGTAGCCTGTGACAGATTATTGACTTCAGAGTGAATATTTGTTCTGGACAGATCTGCCCTTCCTAAAGCCACCCTGATATTCACCCAAATGGCTATCCAATGTTTTTTCTACTCTCTTCAATAGAATTTTTGAAAATATTTTATATGCAACTGGAAGTAAAGATATTCGTCTGTAGTTATTAACCTCTTGCTTATCACCCTTCTTATGCAGCGGATGTATTAAGTCCACCTTCCATTCTTCTGGGATTTTTTCTGTTTTCCAAATTTCTTTAAAAATTAATTTTAGATCATTTTTTATCTTTGGTAAAGACCATTTCAAAAGTTCAGCTTATAATGGAGTCTTCTCCACTAGCTTTATTATTTTTCAAAGTTTTAATTACTTCTTCAATTTCTTCGATAGTCGGAGGTGTATCTTCTTCTAAATTTTCATAAATGTCTGACAGTTCTAATCTCTGAATCGGTTCCGGGCAATTTAAAAGTTGATCAAAATATTTTGCAAGTATTTCACAATTTTCCGCATTGCTTAGGCCAGTTCTACCACTTTCATTTTTAAAACAAACACTTGGTGTTTGGTAACCCTTTAGTTTATTTTTTAAAGTCTGATAGAAATCTCGACAATTATTTTTTATAAAATTTTCCTGTATTTCAACAAGTTTTAATTTTTCAAAAGATCTTTTAGTTCCCCTTATTATCCTTGCTGCTTCCTTTCTTTGTTGCTTAAATTGCTCGTAGTGTTCATGTTTCCCTGAGCATTTCCATTTTTTGTGTGTACATTTTAATGTTTTATAATATTAAACAAATTTTTAATTGTTTTGATGTTATTAAATTGTTAATATTACTGAAAGTTAATTCTTTTCTCATTTGTTTATATAGAATGAAATGGAAATGTCATACATGTCGAGTCAAAATAATAATTGTTCATCGGAAGGTAGCAGTAGTAGTAATGATAGTATAGAAGCAGCTGAATCAAGTTGTAGAGGAAAAGAGAGTAAAGAAAAAACTGCAGAAAATTATGTCTAACATGTCTGTGATTGTGGTTGCACTGTAATATTGTGTATAATATCAATATACTACATTTAGATATATTGGAAGCATATACTAGGTGAACATTAAGCTAACAGTTGCACACTTACATTGTGTTGTGTTATCATATAACATAAATAATATTTATTACACTTATAAGTAATGAATTTATTATAATATTTATATAATATTTTCATGTTTTTTATTTAAATTAGTGATACTTGCCTACTGTAATATATTATTGTCATATTATACATTATTATTATTATTATTATTATTATTATTATTATTGTTATATGACACATACGTAATTATCTAATTTTTTAATGTATTTACTAAAGTTTTATTTTTGCTATTTTTTTTTTACTATCCTTGTATTGATTTTTGCTAGACATACATGATTGGCCAACAGAATGTTACATAGGGGTCACAGATTAGTAAATCTAGGTTGTGATCTTATTTATGTTGTGATAAAATAAAGTTTTAAACAGTCTGTTGGAGAGATTCAAGAGTATTAAGGAAAATGCCGTAGAGGAAGATGGAAATCAGATATTATAACTTGAAGTTGACATTTCCCCCTGCTATTGTATTCAAATGCAGAATACTAAAATAAAGTGAATTTACAAGCTTTTCAGTAGCAGAAATAAAGTGCTCTGCCTTGGTTTTGTAATAGTGATAAATTTTGTTAACCTTTTCGCTGCGCATCACGTGTGAGCGGTTATGATTTGCCTGTGTGCCATACTTTCAGCAGCGGCATGTATACACATGCAGAGCACTCTACCATTTACAAAATTTAATCAGAAATATTTAAAATGGCCTATTCAGATCTACATTGAATATTTTTATAAAGTATTGAAATTTTTTTAAAGTATATTTTTATGAAAAACTGATCTTCACATAAAATTACTTCGCAACTCTTACACACGCTTACTCATTTTTGCGGTTTCTTAAAGATCATACAATACACTGTTTGAGTGGTTGCTCATATATTAGTCAAATAAATCTGCAATCCTATGCAAATTACTACAAACCTTATTTAACTATATGCTAGTAACAAAAATAACATAGAAATATTATAAACATAATGTACATTTAATAAAAAATTATTTATGAAATTCACACTAAAAATAAACGTATTACTTTCGGTTACACAGAAAGAAAATATAATGTTTATTTGTTCAATAGTTTTTTAAAGTATGGTAGTTTTTGAAACACGGAACAACACAAAATGCTACTTTACAACTATCATACATATACAGAGTCTCTTTTCTTTGGTTATTCTTTGCAC
Organism: Magicicada septendecula; assembly: GCA_034769895.1. Taxonomy (NCBI): domain Eukaryota; kingdom Metazoa; phylum Arthropoda; class Insecta; order Hemiptera; family Cicadidae; genus Magicicada; species Magicicada septendecula. The sequence continues at coordinate 453,877,247 of CM068368.1, forward strand.
ATACGACACATCGTTTAGTGGGATTAACCTTCTTCTCTGTTGGTGGGATATATGCTGGAAAATGCCTTTCTGCGAGACGTAATATTGAATCTGCATTTCCCAAACGCCTTCCTGTGCCTCTTGGATGTAAGGGTTTGTGGTATTTGTTGAGTTTTTTTACAAGATTGAGTTGATATTCAGCCACTGGTATGTTTTTTCCAGTAAGTACTTTAAGAAGAACACACGCATTTAGAACTGAAAGATCTAACAAATGAAAAAAACTTTCTTATACCACTTTACAGTTTTGACATGGAATCCATAGGTATGTAATGTCTTACTCGCACGTTTCGCGAAGATCGACCGTTATGTTTCAAATGTACTTTCGGCATACCACTATCTCACGAACCGGTCAACCAATCCCAGCAAACCAGGTGTCAGGTGATCGAGTCACTCGGCCCCCTTCCAACAATAGTACTGAGAATTTTGACAACTGACTTCAGTCACCTCTAGGCTTTGTCTGCGTGAGGGTGTTTTTGAGCCGAAAATTTCTAAATTGCTCCACTAAAACTTAAATATCTCGGGAACTACAAGTCCGATCGCGAAAATACAAAGTGCGTTGTGATCCTCAGAACTAAATCTCTCCAATAACACCAATTCCGAGTACCAGAAGCACTCACAGAAAATAATAACAACATTTGAACTCAAAAATTTGAAATGCCTCGACCTAAAAATCGCGATAAAACTCGAACCAAAAATTTCAAACCGAAAACTGGCAAATCCTATGCAGAGCATCAACAGGCCTATTGTTTGAGACTAAAATCAAAGAAATCGGCCGAGAACTTAGAAAATGCCAACCATTTGAAGATTGACAAAACCCCATCAGCGCCCAAGCGGCCCGCATCTCCGATACCTGGGTCATCCGGCGTGCCCCCAAAGCGACTCAGATCGAGCGTACGGCTAGCTAGCAAGAAAACAGACAATGAGAACATTAATAACTTGTGCTTCGACAACATTGGACCCTCGATGCTCTGCGCAGAACAGCCCGGTCCAAGTCGCCGCTTCAAAGGAGTCGACGAGGAATTCTCTAAGCCCTTCATTCCAACCCTTCATTCCTTCCCAAAGCACAAGTCTGCCCATGATTCCATGTCTACCGGTAGTCCCACGACTACCAGGTTTAAATTTTTTCTCACTGTTTCAATAGAACTCAAAAGTAAATCAGCTTTATCGACAGCACCCATGTTTTGGTTGTACTTACTATACACTTCGGCTTGATGATAGCTTCACCAGTTTTTCTATCTATTTTATATGTGGGGACCATTTCGCTCTTGTGTATTGTGTTCAACATCCTCACGTCACGCTTACTGCAAGCATATTTTTATTATACTGATGGTCTGTTTCGCCTTGATTTAATTTTTTATTCATCAGCAGCATGCCCTTTCTGTTAGCTTTCACAGTACCACAGGCATTGCTATTATTTCTGTGTAAGTACGAAAATAAAGCGGGGCTTGTATACCAGTTATCCACATAAAGGAGTGATCCCTGTTCGTGTATGGTTTTATCAGGGTAAATACAATGTTTCTAGATTTTCCAAGAGATTTGTATCTCCAAAGTTGTCTTGAATCTGAGTAGTAGCCCCAGTGTAAATAATGAAATCTACTATACAGCCAGTTTCACAGTCGTACAGCATGAAAAATTTTATTCCAAAACGATGTCTCTTGGGTGGTATATACTGTTTGAAAAATATTCATCCCTTGAATAGCAGTAGACTTTCGTCTATACAGATGTTTTTGAAGGGACACAAATATTGTTTGAAGCTACTTTTCAAATGATCAACGATTATGCGTATTTTATGAAGAGGGTCTGTATGTACACGAGGTGTGGAATTGTCGTTAAAATGGAGCAATCTAAGAAGTAAATATCTGTCCCTTGACATAATCTGAGAAAACGAAGGAGTTGATATTAGCCATTCAGAGGACCAATAATCCTTAGTTCTTAGTATCTTCACTTGGTGCATAAGGATTGTTATGGCAAGAAAACAATAAAGTTCTGTATAGTCAGTATCTTTCCACTGTCTGAGATGGGACTGATTGGGAATGGCTTCATTCGAGGAAATATAAATAGCACTTTACCAATTTAAAACAACGTGCATCTTAACACGTCCAGAGCACCATGCGCACATAAATTGTTCGCATGTGTACCCACCCAGAGCACCGAAAAGGTTTAATAAACTTCTTCAAACTTATATTGCTTGCCACTCCTCTTTTTATCTCTTGCAGTAAACAAATGGATAGGCATATAAACATATGTGCATATAGGTATGGTTTGTACATGCATTTAGCGTCTTAAGATCTTGACTGTTATTGTTTAAAGAATGTATGAAGAAGGAAGTACATGAACAGTAGCTCTAGGAACAAATTGATCAAGAACAAGTAGTTAACTTGAAAATACTGTTACTACTGAAATGCGTTGTAAGGCTTGTTTAAAGATTATCTACGAGCAATATACATTCAAAATAGTGAGAAATGAAGATTGTTCAGGTAGTATGTGGAATTAGAGGAAGTATACAGTACACAATAATGATGTACAGCTCATGTTAAATGTCATAAAGATTGGAAGCTACAAAACTCTTCACTACAAAACAATTACCAAATGAAGTAATCATTATGCACATACTGAAATTCATATTATCTGATAATGGAAGATTCATATAATATTCTATACTGAAGATAGTGTGGAAGATTCATATTATATGGAAGAAGGGAATGGTTTAAGTGAAGTTACAGTGATGAAATTCAGAACAGGCAATGATGCCTAGCCAAGTGCACATGGTGATGCTTACACGATGCACACTATATAAATTATATATAGTGTTTGTGATAACCAAATTATGTAATATTTATATAAATTGTATGAATACACAAAAAGAAGTCATTAGCAGACTGGTGCTATTTTAAAATTAAAATATTTAAATTAATGAAAACAAATTAAAGTTTGGGGAAGAGGGATTTCAACAAAGTGAAAACTTGCCATTTTAAGTTTTACATATATTCTACAATGCATTCATAACCATGAAAACAACAGAGCTGCAATATGACAAAATTGAAATGTGAGCATTAAAATACTTTCTTATTGTGTGATACAATTATTAGAGATGTATTTTTCAAAAAAATGTGTGCATGTGTGATCTCTTTGTAAGAGTGCAACTGTACAAACAGTGTATATCTACTGTTGACTTGACCCCTTGCCAGGATGTTACTTGGCATTCAAATTCCATACTTGTTAATGCATCTGACATTCATTTAAATGTAAATATGTAATGTATTTAAAAAATATTTTTGTAATTTATATAACTCGTAAAATTCGATGGAATTTTTTAATGTTCTGTAATATTTGTGTGTGTGTGTGTGTGTGTGTGTGTGTGTGTGTGTGTGTGTGTGTGTGTGTGTGTGTGTGTGTGTGTGTGTGTGTGTGTGTGTGTGTGTGTGTGTGTGTGTGTGTCCTTTAAAATTTAGTGAGATAATTTGTATTAGTTATAGAAATAAGAAACCTGTGATAATATCTTAAATAATATTATACTTTGTAAAAAAATATTTTTTTTTTTAGATTTTTGTATTTATTCAGTGCTGTTATATATTCTTAAGTTCTGTTCAACATAAAGAACATAGATAACTACTTAGATAAAATATTTAGACAAAAAATAAAAACTGTAATTAAATTAAACTGCCTAAATTAAAGTATATGTGATAAAACATTTATAACTAATTAAACATTGCCATTTTTACATGGTTTGAAGTTTTTTGAATCTTTTATCTTATCACTAAGCTAAATAGTAAACTGTGCTCAATAGACTAGTTGAATATATGACACATGTTATGTTTAATACAGCTTATTTTTATTGTTGGTTGTGATGGAGAAAAGTCAGTTATTACTAAAAATATTAAGAATAGAAGATGAATTGTTATTAATATGCTCTTCATACGACAAGTATTTAAACAGTATTTAATGTTATATAAATATAAGTATTATGATAAACTTCATGCATAATATGTACATTTTTTAGTACATAGTTAGTAGAGGCTTGATTTAACAGACTAATAGGTGCCTTGTATTGTCAAAAGTGACTAAAATTAATAGAGTAGATATTTAGATCAATTTGTGGGGTTACTGGTAAAGTTACCCCAGTCCACTTAGGAGAATTTATGGAAAACTGAAATTAAAGGTTTTCAAATCCAATTATAAATAATAAAATCAATTAACTGATTTATGATTATTAACTTAAGTATTAATGTTTATTATTATTAGTTTTTTATTGATTACATAGCTTTTAGAAAATGAAAAGAATAAAGAAATTAATTTTAAAAATATTAAAATACCTTTTTGAAACATCATTGGATTTTGGTAGTTTTACCACTAACCCCTCTGATAAACATGTATATGTGATTGTAGGTTTTTAAATTTGTAGTTTTTCCTTGTGACAGGTAATTTTCACTGAAATCTGCATCATTTTAAAAACCTGTTGTACATATTTTTACAACATGAAGTCAATGAATAGTTCTATTCAAATATACAAAGCAAATTGTAACACAAAACATTTGAAACAAGATCGATTTGCCACACAGTATTACAACACATGCCTTTTCCAAAAAACCTTTATTTTGTAGTATTCTCATGATCACATTCGAAGTGTTAACAGTATAATTATGAATTATTAAATTAGTACATTAGATGAAACAACTTGCCGTAATCTAATTTACACAGGATTACAACTTGATAATTCAGTGTATACAAGGTAGTCATTTTTTTAATATGTGAGTTCTTGATTCAGTTATTTGCTCTAGCAGCAGTTTCAATAGATACTTGATGACCATAAAACCTCAAGTCTGTTGAACCAAGAATTTACTATATTATTGTATATTATTATTTAAATTTATTTCTGTAACAATGTTAGATATCCATATGGTATTATAAGTGTGTATTATATATTGCCAGTAATATTTTCTTGCCAAGATTTATTAGTGTTGTGTGACTAATAGTAAATTTGGTGTTAAACATTATGGTTAATTTATTAAAATAATTTCCGGTTATTTTATTTTACTCACAATTTAATAAAATACTAACACGTTGATATTTTATAATGTTGAATACGAAGACTTCATGTTTTACACTAAATGGCCATATTTGAATTGTTGGATAATTAAATCATCCTTTATACCATTGCATTGATAGCAAACCACAGTCGTCATTTAATTGAATCCATTTTTTAAAAACCCTTGCCTCAAGTTTCAAACTGAATGAGGCACTGGTATAAGTCCTCTTAAATTAATCGAGTAGATTCCAAACCAACTGCATAAATTGTTAAGACAGGAAATAATTGTCCTGCAAACATAAGGAAAAGTTTATAAAAGGTATAGTTAGAACACGTTTCTGTTGCATATGAAGACTACAATGAAGAAGAAAAATTCTTAGTAAAACAATACGCAAGGGTCAAATGAACAGATAGAGAAACACACAGGTTTAATTAAGTAATTACACAAGTTAAGTAAGAAAGGAGTTCTCTGTGCAGCTTTTCCTGCGTAATACTATTCCCAATTCACATTAGCTTCAGTTGGGTATAGTTTTCAGACATGAAAGGTATACAGATTTTGAAGTATAATTTATCACAATTTATATACAACTTATATACAGATAATAAGGATGTAGCATACATTCTTTATTATAACAAGTATAAATATTGTTTTCTCCATAAGGCAATAAATGAGTATATAAGTAAAGTGTATCTGCATATTATGTATCTGTAAACCAAGATTCTCTAATACATGGAATAGTTGTTTTATGCACAGGCACGTGCATGCATGCACGATAATTCTTAGATAGTCACATGTCTGATATGTATGTTCTTTTGTGAGTTGAGTTTTCCAGTTTTCCTCCAAAGGGATTTCCACATTGCTTTGGCAGATCCATCTCTGTCATGCTTAGGATGGCCCTATATTTATGCTACCATGGGAGTTGAAGGTGAATTTCCACTGCTTTACAGCTGATGTGTCTGGTAGGCGTCATCTCATCTGCTGTTGATGCCCACCTAGTTGTAAGCATGAAGTACTGGTTTCCAGACTGGATGAAGTCAGGTCATTGTTGAGAGTGTCAAATCTTTTTTTAAGCTTAATCATCTCCCTTAATAATCATGACAATTTTTCTACAATAGTTCTTTGGCAGTTAGTAGTTTTGCAGCAGTGAAATCGATATTGTGTCCAATCTCGGTTGTGTGTTGGGCAAATACAGAAATTTGACTGCTCGATGTAGAAGTGGTTGCAGTCACCACAATGTACCTCTTATATCCCTTATTCACCTATGGTTACTGTCTTGCAATGCTCAACAGTAGTCCAGTTTGATGTGGTCTACAAGCTGTTGGGTATTGTGTGTGTGTGTGTGTGTATGATTTTTCTTCAATTTTGCAATATGTTTTAATAATTCGTTTAAAAGAGAAGGGCAGTCAGTTTAATAATCATAGCAGTAATGTTGATAAACAGTCTTATCACAGATTGTAAGCTACTCTTTAGTTTTTCTAGTTACTGTTTTGTTTAGTTGTTAAGTGTCATGGATCTGCAGATTCAAACCCAAGAGTCTTTGGAAGAAGTTGTAAAATCTTACTATCTGGAACTGACATGTTTATTGATGCAGTTCTGGATAACATATATCTTTAATGGCATTCGGTTGGAAAGAAAGTCATTTGCCTTGTTTTGGCTGACCTTATAGTAACAGATGTAATTTATTATGTGTACTATAATATTATTACTTTGTATTGACATAACAAAATACTCATATGATACTAGACTTTATGTAATTTAGCTTTTGATGTTTCAGATATTTTTAGTGGATTATTACTAAATAGCCTATCTGAAATGCAAAACTCTGTCTTCAGGTTTCTTCTACTTAATTTCTCATAGTTCTTAATATTTGAAATTGTTTTTTCCTTTTGTCCATTTTAATTTATATTTGCTACTGAACAAGTGCAGCAAATTGTCCAGATTTGAATATATAACTTCTAATCTCTCTCTCTCTCTATCTATCTCTCTCTCTCTCTCTCTCTCTCTCTCTCTCTCTCTCTCTCTCTCACACACACACACACACACACACACACACACAGAGATGTGCATGCACGCGTATGTGTATGTAAAACACCTAGTGCGGTTTTAGTTTTCACACAACTAATAACTTTCCAACAGAATGTGTGATTGTGTCTACTGTTTTATTATTACCTTATCCTGCCTTCTTATGATTTGCATTGTCACTATTGAAACACTAAGAGATGTGACTTGAAAAAATCACTTTTTTATGGATGAGATATATTAGCTGCAAGAAAATTTATCAAAAATGATTCTTGTGGAACAATTTTTTTTACAGATGTACTTTTTATACTTACCTCTAAAGATCCTCATGGATTTAGTGAACTTTCCTATTACTAAATGAAGTTAAAGTTGGTAATTTGATACTTGTACAAAAAAAGGATACATCTAGCAGTGTAACAAATATTATGAAGCAATTTTAAGAATGATTTTTTTAAATGATTATAAAACAATGTTGAAAGTTCATTAAATTTTGGGAGTGGTTTTGAATAAGAGAACTCCTTTTTTTCATTAACTTTTATAATTATAGACCTGACTGTAGAAATTGAACAGCCCCATAGAGATGTGAAATGGATAAACACCTACTTGCGAAGCTAACAAAATTTTCATTCACAATTTCACAATTTTGCACATGCACACAACAGTCTTGAACAGTGTTTCATAGTGTGAACATTGGCTGTAACAGGCTTGCGAGAACATTGGAAGTGTGTATATGACAGAGACAGAGTTAGTGTGTTAAGTGAGACAGTGAATTGTTATTGTGTTGTCTCCTCTCACTCCTGTCTAGACAATTTAGCTATACTTTTAAGTGAGGATAATTCATTCATTGGGTTGGCGCAGCTCACCATCCAAAGAAGGCTGTTATGTTTCTACTTCCTCAAACTAGTGTAAGTTTTTCTGTCTGTCCATTTGACCCTTGTGCATAAACTGCTTGAAAATATTCCTCCTTCATTACAGTCTTCATATCCAACAAAAATGTGCTCCAACTATAGTTTTTCATAAACTTTTCCTTATGTTTACAGGGCAACAATTTCCTGTGTTAAAAATTCACAAGAGCGGTTTGGAATCTAATCTATTGGAGTGTTCGTAGTTGTGTCTCAGAAGTGGTTTTGGTAGTCTGATTGCAACTTCTGGTTGGAGGACTGTTCTTTTACTTTAGTCTTGTAATCATGAACATAAAGTATTGTTTGTAGTAACTTTGATTAAGTGTTGCTTTCCCTTTCATTTATCACTCTTTCTTCATTAGGTACCAAAATCAACTTTTATTGTTTGACAATAAACTCATTTTGTGATCATACACATTCTGTAGTTTTAAAATTAATCACATTTAATTTGTCTAACCTGTTGTAAAGAACTTCTTTCTCAGATTTCATCTATAATTCATATCATTAAATTCTACTTAATACTATGACGGTATAGATGTTGTGCTTGACTGAACATCCTAGGCATGGTATTCCTTTATATGTGACTTTGTTCTAATGTTATTTTCTTACATGTCCTGTAACACCACCACACCCTTCCAACAATGTGTCTCAAAACCCTCTGTTTCATGATGCAAAGCCATTTTCTGTAGCAATTTGTTGCCTTCAAAAATTATACTACAGATCAATTTTGTATAGCAGTGTAAATAAAAATACAGAGTAAATGTAGGAATTGCAGTAGTATTGAAGCAAAACATATTAAAATGTACTTTGTATGAATTCTGATCATTATGAAATGTATTCAGTTTATAAATCTAAAATAGTTTCTATTCTTTCAGTAATAATTAGTCACCATGTGTAAAGTTGTATCCATTTTGCATGTTCAGGGTGAGTGAGTGAGTGAGTGAGTGAGTGAGTGAGTGAGTGAGTGAGTGAGTGAGTGAGTGAGTGAGTGAGTGAGTGAGTGAGTGAGTGAGTGAGTGAGTGAGTGAGTGAGTGAGTGAGTGTGTGTGTGTGTGTGTGTGTGTGTGTGTGTGTGTGTGTGTGTGTGTGTGTGTGTGTGTGTGTGTGTGTGTGTGTGTGTGTGTGTGTGTGTGTGTGTGTGTGTGTGTGTGTGTGTGTGTGTGTGTGTGTGTACATATCTTCATATACAAAAGATAATATTTATATAATAAACAATTAACTATGTACCTCATTAAAATCATTTGGTGCCATTTGTATAATACAACATTATTTCACATTATGTATTATTTTTGTAGTCAAAATAATAACTTTCAGTATATATTTTATTAATTAAACAACTGTTATTTTCTATAACGATCTCATTTCACTACTTTATTTCATTTAAACACTTTGTTTATACTTTTGTGAGTCAGTTACTTTTGTTTGTATATAGGTTGATTACATTAAAAACTATTTATAACAAGTTAATATCAATTTTAGATTAGTATTAAATTTTAATAACACTACTTATATCCAAAAAGGAATGACATAGAACACTGATGAGCCACAAATCATGCAAACAAATTCAGTTTAATTATGGTTATGAGAAGGCTACTTCTATTATATACATCATAAGTATTAAGTCCAGGTGAATTGGTGAAGAGAGATTTTATACAGGCACAAACAATATAAGGCCTGTATGAATATTATCCATGGACAATCAGTGTATCGATCTTGTGTCATGTGCACTGTATACCTCTATTAGAACAAGCATTGCATATTGTCTACCTGGATGAATGCATGGGTAATATAAATGCATCTGATTTGTAAGGTATTTATACTGTTTTCATTTTATAATGTAATGAGTGATTAAAGTTTTCAAAAGAAATTACGACTTTGTATATACTTGCTTAGTGTTATCATGCAGCACAGTAACTAATCACATTATGAAGAATCAGATTACATGATTCTGCAAGTTTGAACATATTGCAAATTCCATACTCTCACTTGGTTAATAACAATTGATTTTTTTATATATAAATTTCACCATTGCCTCTTAAATTTATGTAAGGATTGATGAGAAAGTATTTATTACAAATTGTTTTTATTGAATTAATAACCTACCTGATCTCTTTACATTAGTGTTGTCTATTAAACTTCTTTAAACATTAACAATGATAGGATTATTTTTATTAAGCTTTGAAAAGTAAACATTACCTATTACTTGATTACTTTATAAAACAGTATTTGCATAGACAAGAAATTAGTACTCAATTGAGGTAAACTAATCCTAAAGCATAAACAGGTAGAGAATCAGGTAAACAGAAACCACACTAAATAATTAACTAATAGGCATCAAACTTATAGTTCTTTTACCAGTAACTGAGACAAAAAACCAAAAACAAACAAACCCACACACATCTCAAGTGTTCTTTCTCTGTGTTGTGGTCTGTGAATTTAGCATTTTTGTGTTTTCAGTTAGGATGTTTTGCTCAATATTAATTAGTTTTTTATACTTTGTTTTCCCAATTGTCACTTGAGTGATAACTACCATTTTTGTTATCTTTATTCTGCATCCATAATATTTTAGTTTGAAAACAGCTTCTTGAGTAGCTGAAAGTTGCTTTATTCTATTAAGACTAATATTAGTTTGTCCATCTTCAAAATTTTTATTGAACTAAAACATTTTATGTAATATCAGTAATTCTAGAGTTTTTGGGATACACACTGAGATACTTTGAGAGCATCATTGTTAGGAAAGTGCATGATAAGCTTATTTTTACAGAACACAATTATGCCCTTCTAGTCTGCATAAATATCGTCTATTCAGTTAAAATATTAACCATTCATTAATGTGTGCACATGTACTGCCATTTTTGCAATGGAGAACATGAATTTATGAAAGGTCTAAAATTACCCATTACTATAGTATCATTACATAATCTACCATACTCTCACTGTTTTATCATATTGTATTTTATTTTTATGTTTTTATGATAATGTAATGTAGCCACAAGCTAAAATGTGAAAAAAATTATTCAGTAACGTGCAATTATGAGTATGAAAGAATGTTGGTGCTCTTGTTTTGTTTATATATGTATTAATGCCTTGCCATTAGATTTAGGTAAGTACTTTTGTACTTTAATATTTTATATAAATAAATTTATAAATTAAAATCTTCCTTTTGTTGTTTTATTTATCTCTTGTCATCTTGTCTTCAGTCTGACAGGTTTCAAATAACTCACACTAAGCTCATGTACTTGTGGTTACCTTCTGTATTCCATGTCTAGAACAACTTACTTCTTGTAATTCAATCTTTTTTCTGTCTTTACCATCCTGTCATAAGTTTTTGTTTTGTCTTAGTGATGAATATCATAAATTTGCTATTTCTCTTTGTCTTCCTAAAGTTTCTTCATTTCTTATTTTATTATCAAAATATGTGTCCTGGACACTTTATCTTACGTAAATTCTGTGCACGAGGGTACCTTTACTAACATTGCATGTATGTGAAGATAAGTGATATGACTAATTTGCAGTTCATTTTAATTTCAGTACTAAGCAGTACATTTTATTTGTTTAAAGTATGGTTCCATATGGAAAGTATGATTTTTATACACGTGTGGACGTATGTGTGTGTGTTATGTAAGTTGTAAAATGCACGTTATTACAGTTAGTTGTTTGCTGTAACTTCTGTCATCATTAGACAAATGAGGAACATAGTTGGGGAAGATTCAGAATTATCCCTCGAAACAGCAAGTGACAAGAACAAATACTTTGATAATACTTGTTCACCACTTGTCAACAGTTTCCTATGTCATCACAATTCAGATGTGTCCAGTTGTACCTATCCTGACTAGTATAGTCTAAACATTAATTTATTCATAAATCACTAGAAATTGGTTATAACAATTTCTTTGGGATCACGTGAATTTTTTCCAGTAATCTGTTATTTTAGTTGTGACAGTGTTGTAGTATCAACAGAATAAAGGAAAAAGTTATGGATGTTTAAAATAAATTTTATTTATTTTGTAGAAACAAAATACATACACCAGTGAAGTCACTAATTACCAACTTTAATTAATCACAAATAAAAATTTGTAATCAACGAGGTACTCTCACACAATAATTCAAGTTAAATTTGTCCACACGCAATAATAATGTTAAGTAACAGAGTTACGCACTAATTAAATTACATTAATCACTTCCCACTAATCCTCAACAACCAGTTGTGTGCACTAAAGAAATTGCCCGCTGTAACTAACTAAGCCAGCCGCTGTTGCATAACCCACAGATGCTCCAGAATAATTTTCAATCCTTTTGGTGGCGTGCCAGCATAATTTGCGTAGTTACAACAAGTGCTCTTGAACAGTCTGGAAGGTACTTATGTGCAGCCTTGACTGAGACACTGCACCCGCTCAGCTAGCTGAGAAACGGGTGGAAAGACGCTCTCGACTCTTTGAGAGCATTCCATAATTGTCGTGACACTGCCTCCTCCTTAAGCCTGTTCGTCCCGAACTGGAAAACTGTCTCTGAAGTAAATTGATATAGTTGTTATGCATTTACGTAAATTGAAGTAGTCGACGACCTCGATTTCCGCTGTCCTTCGTGTTGGATCTGATAGACAACACCATTGATTCTCCTCTTCTTCACAGCGTAAGGTCCTTTGTAACGGGGCAAAAGGAGGAAACAAATTTTAATCATTTTAAAACCAGTCATGGTACTGTTCGGTAACCATCAGAAAATACACATCGGGAATTGTGAATAAGAAATTATGGTGAGTGGACTATATAGTCAAACAGTTGCGGTGTGGCTAAGGAATGTACTTTTATCAACGAGGGGGCGCACGCTCTTCCAACCGCGCACTCAGACGGCCAACTTTCCCATGGTTTGGTCACGCACTAGTACATTCTTTCGCTATGTGTGCGCAGGAAACAGCCTCAGTCGGCTAATAACATCTAACGCGCACAGTTGCGTTGTCGCACGGTCTGCCTGAAATACATTAAAAAATGTAGACGGACCAGCCGAAGGAGTGAAAATGAAAATTAACCAGTGAAATAAAAAATAATGTGAGAACGAATTACCCTTCAGTGACGTAAAAAACAAATTGTGAGAACTAATTTTGGACTTTTGAGTGAATAAACTCACAGAGTACAACACGGGGTCGACCAGGACGTACAGAGAAGTAACAGTGCAACTTTCTTCTTAATCCTTGCCATAATTAAGTAAAATTTTTGTGAGCAAACTGGGCTGCCTTACATAATCTAATTAAAATATGAATAAATATATAATTGTATAAGTGGCATAGCCACATGGGTTTTAATAACTTTTAGAGTAGAGTAAAAAATTATGTAGAAGAAAATGAAGAGAGAGGAGAACAAAGAATGTTACAACATCAAATAATAAATTAATATTTTATTTCACTTGATATATGTGTGTGTGAATAATCATTTCAAGTACCTGATTTCATTTTCTGTGCGGGTAAATTCGCTATACGAAATAGGGTTTACACCACTAGACGATCTGGCCAGAGAGTTGACAAATTAAAGGTAAGTGGGAGTTTGTGATTATTTAATTAATTATTTAAAAAGTAATAAAAACACGACAAATGGTGCGGCGTGATCAGGATTTGGAATAAATAGTATATTTATTCCAAATTGGCCTATTTTAAAGCACAGAGAATGGAATAGGGTTGGCGGAAGCCAAAAATAGCTTACGTAAAGTTTACATAACATACGCAAAATAAGATTACAAGGGGTTGATCAATTGTGCATGTTAGATTACAAGTAAGATTCAATAATTATATAATAGACCAGTAAAATAGAACAAAAAATGTCAGATAACGAAAAAGAAATTAATTTGATAGACTCAGTTATGAGTGAGAGTGGCCTTGGGTCAATGAACCCGTCACCAAGTGTGAGTGAATTAAGTCAGCCAATGCCAACAACTGACTCGAGCATGCAATCAGTAACAAATGCTGACCTAACCGAGTCTATCATAATAAATAATGCTGAAGCAAAATTGACTCCTGTAGTGATAAAAACAAATACAAAAGAAAAAGAATTGTCATTAGATGACATATTTGATTTTATGAAAGCCAATTTCAGTAAAGTAAATAGTAATTTCAATAAACAAGTAATGATTTTAATTGTCGTTTTGATGCAAATGACGAAAAATTTGATACCAAATTTGACCAATTAAGTAATGACATTAAAGAACAGAAAATAAAAAGTGAACAACAGAATATTAAAAATGATATTAATTTTAAAGAACTTACAGAACAAAATATCAAGTTTGAGAAGAGTATAAATATAAAGTTTGATGATCTAAGTAATGCACTACGTAAACGTATTGATGAACGTTTCCAGACAGCTATAAAACGAATACAAGATGAGGTAGATAACGTTACAAGAAATACAGGTAAGTGCAGAATAAACGAAAATAACGGAGATACCAGTGATAAGAATAATGGTGTTAGTTTAAATGCAAAACCGGTGGTAGTAGACAAGGTGAGTAATCATGATAATTATAGTAATGAGTTAACAAGTAATAGCAAAATAAAAAGTGATAACAATGAGATAATTAAAAATGTGTTAGAAAATAAAGTGAATAATAATAGTGGAGATGAAGTTTTAGTGGAAATAGGGAGTAGTAATAAAATAGTGGTTGAAGAGAGGTTGGGTTTACAAAGGGCAAATTTTCCCCGTGATTTAAATGGAGTAAAGACTCCAATAGTGAGTGATGAGGACAGAGATTCCTCCCGTGGTTATAGAGACAAGGTGTCTCTAAGTAGGTCCCCTTTTGTGTATCATGAGTTCCTTGGAAAAGCCAAGAGGTGTTATGATAACGTTATGTTGCCTTTTGTGTGGATTGAGAGAGAAAAAGTGAGAAGGTGTTATGATGAGAGGTATTGTGAGAGAGGGGTAGAATTATTCACATTGTGAGAGAGAGAGAGAGAGAGAGAGAGATAATATTATTTGATGTTGTTAGAAGTTATGAAGAGCTACTAGAGAAAATAAAGAGAGAGAGGATTAGTAATATTGTTGACTTACCTTGTTATGAAGATAGTGCAGAAATAAGTAATAACAACGTTGATAATTATATTGAATGTTTACCTGTGCATAGACGTGGAGTATTAATAATAGATGATTCTGAAATTGAGAGGTTAAAATACTTAGGGGCGATAGATAATAATACAGACGGTGACAAGACCAAAATCAATGATGTAGACAGGGTATATGATTTAATAATAATGTGGGATAATCCAGTAGATTATTATGTGGGTTTTACGGAACAATTTGAAATATTAGAGAATTATTATATAAATAATAATAATGAAATGAGTGTGAGTAAAGACGATAATTGTTATGTAAAAGTCAGGCTAATATATGATGATGGGGGTTAAATAAAAAATCAGTGAATGGACATTTTAAATATTTTAGTTTATGGTTATGACCGGGCTAACTTATGAAATGAGGTGTGGTAAACAGAAAAATTAATGACAAAGAAGTGTAAATAAATTTATAGTGAAATTAATTATGTTGTGTTGTAAAATGTATTTGATGTAAACAATGTGTGTATACAGTAGGAATTGATGTAATAATAATATTTTGACAGACTAAATAAATAACGAGAATAATTATGAAGGTGATAATAAATGAATTGTAATTGTTTTGGAGTAAGGTAATTAAAATTATTTGTGTTTTGAACAATTGATTAAATTAAAGAATTTGAGATTAATTAATGTATAGATACATTTTGATAATGAATTTAAATGATTTAAACTTGATAATAAATAGTGAATGAATAAATGTAAAATGTGTTTAGTTATGGAATCATATGATTGTTATAATGTTTCAGAAGATACATGGAGTTGTGTACATGATTTGGTGGTGACAAATGTTTATATTTTGTGTCTATGACAGTATATGAGTGATGTACTGTAAGTATGAAGTTTATAATGCAATTTAAATAAAGTAAAATGTTAAATGTTTGAATAATAAATTTTAAATGAGTTTTAAGGGTTTGAATTAAATGATAAAATTAATTTGAAGTAGTAATTACTGTAAAATGTAAAATGTTTGGGTGATAATAATTATTTCAATAAGACATTTGAATCAGTCAAGTTAATTTTAAATGGGTGTTAGACGAAATAAGAATTTTGGGAAGAAAAGTGATACAGAACTGGGTTGATAATAGGGACACAGTAGCGATAGGGCATATATGTAGAGTAATGGGAGTAATGTAATTGGAGAGTAAATAGATGATGGTGAAATTTTGTAAAGAGGGTTGGGTGGTATTATGGTGAGTACCTGTCCGATTTTATGGTGTTGGGATCTCATACAGAGAAGTCCAGTAATCTCGTTCAGGTGCAGCCATAGTCGCCGAGTTAGGGGGGTAGTTTACCCATGATGTGTTAAGAAATTAAAGGGGGGTTGTTAGCACCATATCCTCACTGATCCTCTTAAGGTTTAGCAATGAGAGTTTTTCTGTTTCGGCAGAAACCCTCTCATTGGGGGGGAGGGGGTTATTGTAACGGGGCAAAAGGGGGAAACAAATTTTAATCATTTTAAAACCAGTCATGGCACTGTTCGGTAACCATCAGAAAATACGCATCGGGAATTGTGAATAAGAAATTACGGTGAGTGGACTATATAGTCAAACAGTTGCGGTGTGGCTAAGGAATGTACTTTTATCAACGAGGGGGCGCACGCGCTTCCAACCGCACACTCAGACGGCCAACTTTCCCATGGTTTGGTCACACACTAGTACATTCTTTCGCTGTGTGTGCGCAGGAAACAGCCTCAGTCGGCTAATAACATCTAACGCGCACAGTTGCGTTGTCGCACGGTCTGCCTGAAATACATTAAAAAATGTAGACGGACCGGCCGAAGGAGTGAAAATGAAAATTAACCAGTGAAATAAAAAATAATGTGAGAACGAATTACCCTTCAGTGACGTAAAAAACAAATTGTGAGAACTAATTTTGGACTTTTGAGTGAATAAACTCACAGAGTACAACACGGGGTCGACCAGGACGTACAGAGAAGTAACAGTGCAACTTTCTTCTTAATCCTTGCCATAATTAAGTAAAATTTTTGTGAGCAAACTGGGCTGCCTTACATAATCTAATTAAAATATGAATAAATATATAATTGTATAAGTGGCATAGCCACATGGGTTTTAATAACTTTTAGAGTAGAGTAAAAAATTATGTAGAAGAAAATGAAGAGAGAGGAGAACAAAGAATGTTACAACATCAAATAATAAATTAATATTTTATTTCACTTGATATATGTGTGTGTGAATAATCATTTCAAGTACCTGATTTCATTTTCTGTGCGGGTAAATTCGCTATACGAAATAGGGTTTACACCACTAGACGATCTGGCCAGAGAGTTGACAAATTAAAGGTAAGTGGGAGTTTGTGATTATTTAATTATTTAAAAAGTAATAAAAACACGACACCTTCCCAGTTAGTTTGAAGTTTAGGTGAGCGACCGTGACTGCGCTTTGAGTTGTACAACCAAACCAGCTTCTGTGAAACCCACACTATTGCTGCGTATGTCATACCAAGTTTTAATTTTATCACTGGCTATCTTCAGCTGTCCTCTTCTCAAGCGATTCATTTCTCCCAATTGCTTTTCTAATTGAATGGAATAGTTCTGCGGCTCTTGTAATTGAATCTCGGTTGATGCGAACATCAAGTCCCCAGGAAGATGAATCCCCCACCCAAACACCAATTTTGCTGGAGTCATACCGGTTGTGTTGTGTGCTGATGACCTGTATGCCATTAGGAATAATGGTATATGCTGGTCCCAGTCCAGTTGGTTCTTGTCAAACAGAAGCTGCTCAAGTGTCCTATTGAACCTCTCAACCATTCTGTCAGACTGAGGATGCAGAGGCGTCCTGGTCTTTCGAATTCCGAGTAGATAGCATAATTTTTTAAACACCCCTGACTCAAAAGTCCTTCCCTGATCTTTTATGGATTTCCGTAGGGACTCCATAACAGCAACAGAAGTTGTGAACTAATGCCTTTGCCACAGTGGTAACCTCCTGATTTGGAACTGCATAAGGTTCCACCCACTTAGTAAAATAGTCACTTATAACCATGATCTGTTTCCAGTTATAACCATTTATACTTTCCTGGTATAGTAGAAAAAACAAAATTCTATGACCTAACTCGAAATGCAAACAAAAATCTAGAAAATTTAATAGTAGAAACAGAATTTGCCATTAACCTAATAAAAGACAATATACAAGAAGAAATAATGCAACACATATAATTAAAAAAATAATCACTAGTGAAATGAAAAACAAATATAAACAATAAAAGAAATTAAAAATAAAGTAAAGAACAATAATTTAATATTAACTAAAGCAGACAAAATTCAAGCAACAGTAATCATTGAAACAGCAGACTACATAAAAAAAACCGAAGACTTCATCAACAATAATAAATGCATACAACTAAATAAAGACCCAACAGAAAAATATCTTAAACAAACAATAAAACTAATAAAAACAACTAAAAACATTTTCAACAATAAAAACACAGACATGTATGTAAATAATAATCCAGAACCACCTAAAATGAATAGCCTAATAAAAATACACAAATTAAACAACCCAATACGTCCATTAATCAACTTCAAAAAAGCTCCTACATACAAAATAGCAAAAATAATAGCACAAAAACTAAAAAGTAACCATCTAACAAATAACCATTATAACATAAAAAATACATACGAATTAATAGACAAACTAAAAATAATAAATATAAATGAAAATACATTTTTCACATCATATGATATCACAAACATGTACACCAACATCCCAGTAGAAGAAACAATAGACATAATAATAAACAAACTTAAAGAACAAAATGAAGACAAACAATATATAACAGAAATAAAAAATAGCCTCCAACTAATACTAAAACAAAATTACTTTGAATTTAATAACAAAATTTATCAACAGCTAGAAAGTTTAGCAATGGGATCACCATTATCAAGCATAATAGCAGAAATATTCTTACAACACATAGACACCAAAATACAAAACATTATAAAATCCTTTGATCCAAATGGCATTTGGATAAATACAAATACATATACCACAATCACACACAATAATACAACTTTAAAATACCAGAGACCAACAAGAAACCTTAATAGCATCCAGCCAACACACAAATACTTCACCAGACACAAGATTGCGAAGGCTGAAGATGAGAGCATGGGAGCTCTCGAAACATGTTCCGAATAGGAAAACTATAACATCTTGAGGTAATATAAACATAAATTTTAAAATTACTTTATATAAATCAAGAAACTAACTGTAGCAGAAAGTGATTGAATATATATATATATATGTATATATATATATATATATATATATATATATATACAGTTCGTTTCTTGATATATATAAAATATTTAAAATTTATATTTATTTTACCTCAAGATGTTATTTTTCCCTTATTTGGAACATGTTTTGAGAACTCCTGTGTTCTCATCCTCAGCCTTCGTGATCTTGCGTCTGGTAAAACGTTATTTTGAACATCATAATGCATACAAAAAACCAGAAATATCCAATTTGGCCACACATGCAATAAACATGGGACATGCATTCCCAGACATAACCAATGTGACACTAATAAGACATAAACACAAAGGGACCACAATGAACATTTGGGAAGTTTTACAAACATAAAACACAAAACAAACTAATACCTAAACAAATACAAATCAATACAAAACATGACACAATAAGCAAAGCACTCAGCATCGAAAATACACAAAATGCTAATACATACAC
This sequence comes from Magicicada septendecula, assembly GCA_034769895.1. NCBI lineage: Eukaryota > Metazoa > Arthropoda > Insecta > Hemiptera > Cicadidae > Magicicada > Magicicada septendecula. Next base: position 453,897,030 of record CM068368.1, read on the forward strand.
CACAATCACACACAGTAATACCACTTTAAAATACCAGAGACCAACAAGAAACCAAAATAGCGTCCAGCCAACACACAAATACTTCACCAGACGCAAGATCACGAAGGCTGAGGATGAGAACACAGGAGTTCTCGAAACATGTTCCAAATAAGGGAAAAATAACATCTTGAGGTAAAATAAATATACATTTTAAATATTATATATATATATATAAAACAAGTAGCATTGTTAAATCAACATCAGTACGCCTTGAAAATGTTCCGGGATTACGGAACGAAACGTCGGCAATTTAAGCATCACATACACGGATGCACCCAAAAGCCGGCTACAACACACACACACGTGCTTGCGCACGTGTATGTGTGTGTGTATGTGTGAAAATTTGCAAATGTACAAACACACAAAAACTAATATTTCAACAAATACAAATCAATACAAAACATAACACAATTTTTAAAGCACTCAACAACGAAATTACACAAAATACTAATATGTATACCACAATCACACACAATAATACCAGTTTAAAATACCAAAAACCAACAGGAAACCATAACAACAACCAACCAACACACAAGTACTCCACAAGATTCAAATTTAAGAAGGCTGAGAATGGGAACACCAAAACATGTTCCAAATAAGGGAAAAAACATCTTGAGGTAAAGTTATTTTAAATATTAAATATATTATAAATATCTTGTTGATTCATCCTCTTTGTTCACTTTTACTAATATTATTATATATAAAAAACTTTCACAAATGAACTTACTTTTGTTCTCACTTTCACAAACGTTTCAAGGTGTTGTGCCTCTTCCTCAGTGTGAGTAAACACAAGTATTTACTCACACTGAGGAAGAGGCACAACACCTTGAAACGTTTGTGAAAGTAAGAACAAAAGTAAGTTCATTTGTGAAAGTTTTTTATATATAATAATATTAAATATATTATATAATTAATATTTTAAAATTTATTTTATTGTCATTTTCAGAAATATTGTATCTTGTCCTTTTCAACAGTAATTTGCACAGCACAATTTGTCTATTAAGAACAAATTGCACAGCATCATCATTAAGAACTTTATCCACTCTTGACCTATTGTAAAGGAAATTAAGGAATATAATTTCTGCTATTGGTACTGAAATCCATTCATCATGCTACTCCAGATTTCAACACATACAAGTACAGGTAGGACCAATACTTAAAGTGGAGTATCCTTTGGGGTTTTTTTAGATATTCATGTTCAATGTGGACTGCTGGTTTCCCAGTATTTAACTAAGGGGAGTATAGGATGTAGTAACAGTCAGTGGCGGCGATAAGGCCCCCGCAGACCCCGCGGCGCGGGGGGGCCCCGACCCTCATGGGGGGCCCCAGTTCGCCCAGTCATGGGACATAACTTGTAACATGAAAAATAATCGTAAACGAGTTGTAAAACGCTTCTTTGTTGAATTATCAGTTGACCATAGAATTGACGACCCAGTGAAATCATTTGAAGTAAAAGTTTTCAATGCAACACTAGATATTGTAATAGCTCAGCTACAAATGAGATTCGAAGGATTGCGTTGCATTGATGATAGGTTTTCATTCCTGACGCCTCAGAATTTAGTAAACTTCTCACAAGAGACAATAGTGGAGAAAAGTAAGGCTCTGGTAAATGTGTATCCTTGACCTTTCCACATCACTGCCTGACCAAGTAATATCCTTCAAAGCTCTGATGGCCAAAGAAATTGTACACAAGAAAAGAATTCGAGAAATGATGAATTTACTGGTTGAAGAAAACAGCTGCCTTATGAGTTGCCTCCCAGCCTTAACTACACCTTTGCAGCTTTATTTAACATTACCTGTCACAACAGCTACAGCGGAAAGAAGCTTTTCAAAACTTAAATTAATTAAATTAAGTCATACTTAAGAAGTACCATGGCCCAAACTCGGTTGAGTGACTTGGCACTGTTAAGCATTGAGCATGAAGAGACACAGAAAACTAATATCAACGAAGTGGTTGAAAAGTTCTTAGCTATAAAAAAAGAAGACTAGGCTTAGGAAAACAGTGAACTTTGGTTGATCCTCATCTGTAAATATTGTACATTACTTGAGTTCGAGTGTTATTGAATTGGATTAGACTTAAGGCGAACTTGTATAGAGTATATTCAAGAATTTTACAAATTCAGTTACAAACTAATTTAAATGTTTGAAAAAAGCTAGAATGTTACTTTGATATTCGTTTTTAAATAATAAATTTTTAACACTCTGTGTGCGGTACTGTTTCATAGTCTGAATTTAAATCTTTGACGTAAAAATAAATCATTCTTTTTATTTTGGTTTTTTTATAGTTTGTATAGAACTTTGTCTATTTAGCAACAATGAATTTTAAGAGTTTGTACACGTGTAAAACATCCTTTGCAAATTGCAAACGCTTTGTGATAGACGAGAAAGTACTCACAAACCATTGTTGTGAAACACACGTAAATAGAAACTCATTTGAGTGTTTTCCCCTATTACGTATACAAAATTTAACCATTTTTATAGGGCCCCCTAATTTGTTTCGCGGGGGGGCCCCCGTTTCGTTAGCGCCGCCACTGGTAACAGTTTTTAAAAGATAGTGGAGTTTATATAACATATATATACCATAATCATGAGTGGAGTTTAATGAAACTATTATCCTCAGTAGATTGTAGACTGAAGTGTAGAAACTGATTTTGACTCAGCAATAAATTTATCGTAACATTGCTAGGTCCCATGTTATGTTTGCATTTTTTTATCATGAAATAAAATTTACTTCATTTTAAAACACACCAATAAGAAACCTTAATAGCATCCAGCCAACACACAAATACTTCACCAGATGCAAGATCACGAAGGCTGAAGACGATAGCACGGGAGCTCTCAAAACATGTTCCGAATAGGAAAAATATAATATCTTGAGGTAATATAAATATAAATTTTAAAATTACTATATATATATATATATATTCAATCACTTTAAATTTATTTATAAATATTAAATGTAATATATATATATATATATATATATATAGTAATGCGACATAATAGTAACACTGTCCCAAAGCTAGAACTGCTCAATTCAGTAGGGATGATAGTAGGCAGAGTCGCCTATACTATCCACATAAACCAAGTAAAAATAGACAACCTTTAGTTACAAAAAAGAAAAGACTGTCTAATATAAATAGTAAAAGAAAAATACAATGCAGATAGTAAATAAACTAATCAAAATGTATAATAAATATAAAATAAACATACAACCCTTTTGTAATTAAGTCGATGTTAAGGAGTGTGGGATAAAGCTAGTGATCCCTGATATTAGATAGTGCAAACAAACAAACACCCAATTAATAATGTGTCAGTGCAACACCAGAAGTGTTGCACTGACACATTGGGGTAATGGCAGAAGTGTGGGTTAAATACTTTTATATAAAAAGAAAACCCATGGACCACGTTGATAGAGAGTTGTGATGGGGTTTTTAAATAATGTTAAGATGTTTATAAAGTTTTTGGCATAACTAGTTATGTTTGTGTTTTATGCCAAAGCTTATGGATAACATTCATAAACTATGTTGTTAGCAATAGTTGGAGCCTAGGAGCAGAATCAGAAGGTGATGCATTAGGAACCGAAAACCCATGAACAATAATCTAATCACTGATTAGTAGTACTGATTAAGATTAATGGGATGGCTGAATAGTATGCCAGTTAACTGATGATTGTGGCTAATTATAAAATACAATATTAAGCCATGTAGGCCATGCCTAAAACATAGCATGCCGGATGATTCTGTTCTTATCAAGTTATTGTATTAACACAAAGTATATTATTTGTCAATTGATAATTGTAAACTAGGCTATAGTGGCAGTATATTGAATAATATGTTAAAGGATTTTATTGTAACCATTGTTAAATAATGTTAAGGGTCCAGACTCGTTTAGTAAATAGTCAAAATCAGAAAAAAAGGGTTCAGCATCAGAGTTTAAACAATAATAAATGTAAACTATAAAATAGATTAGTAAATAAATGTCAGGAAACTAAAAGTGTAGGCCCAAAGTTAGAAATTTTGTAAGGTGGAAAATCACCCTTTATAATAACCAATTTATGTAAATAAGGTATCAAAATGCTCATATTAATTATATAAAGAAAAACATGATATAATTTAAATTTAAGAAAACTTAAGGCTAAAAATGGAGTATTTTTCTTATAGGCAAATGAACATTTAATTTTTGTAAACTGACCATGGTGACCTAATGAACTCTCAGTTTTGACCAATCACAGGCCAGTATTGTAAGGTCAGGAAACCGTTGATGAAGAAGCAAGAATTTAGAATTATATTGTTAACCATTACAGAGGGCAGATGTGCTCTGATGAAGTGAATATTATTTAAATATAAGTAATGTTTTTTGGACCGTTGGCAGTCAACAATAATTACCAACAGAAGCTGTAAACACTGTGGAAGACCAGAAGACAGAAATAATTAAATTAAACTTAAAACTAAATGCAGAAACTCAGAAACTCCTGACTACCTAAAACGAACGTAAACGTTTGTAACTTATGTGAGTGACGCCAACTTAGATAATAGCCACACTACAGATACGATTACACAACTCTATCGTAGACACTATCTACACTTACAGAACAAACACCAGTGATCATAGATTGAAAGAAAAACTTAAAACTAAAACTGTGAACACTAAAACATTTATTGTAAAGTAATTGGTAACAGCACGAGGTTACACGTATGAGCGGCCATCTTGCGGAACGACAGTCGTGCTTAGCAACGAATAATAGAATATAGTATTAAGATTTTAAATTTTACTTACCTTTTGTGATGTATTGTATTTTTGTATGCATTCTCTGAATTCAGTGACAGTCTCAAAGAACCCTTAAACCCTGAGATTTAATATATTATTATAATTAATTTGTTTATTGAAAGTTATTAGTGACAGTCGAATTGAGCAGTAGAGTCGACCCGACCAATATTTTGTTTTGACACAAGTCGACTGTTCCTTTCTCTGAATACTTTAAATAAAAATAAATATTGTTATTTGACTGAAAAGAGTTGTCATTGTAGAAAATTAGAAAATTTACAGGACAATTACAGGCAAGTCAACGGAGAGTGAGCCGCGAACGGACCAGAGTATATAAAAGATGAACAGGGCGCTCAAAGACACAATCGATTGCGGCAACAGATCCGTTCTTACACAAGTGGAATCAATTTAAACTAATAAACTATTCACGATAAATGAGTTAAAAGCAACACGTTTAACAACAAATAAACACGTAAAAACACTGTTAGATTACAGATGGCGTCCAACCAGTGAGGCTGAAGTTAGGGGACATTACCGAGTCTAGCGTAATTACTAACGATACGGGAAACCTAATTTTAGCTGGCGACTGTTAGAAAAACAGAAATGCATAATACCGGAGGCAGGTCAAAGAAGAGGGCAGAAGACACGGAGAAGGAAGAAGGTGAACGGGAACAAGAAATAGAAGTAGTCATGGACACGGAAAAGGAGCAACTGGCGGGTGACAAAGCGGAAGCCAGAGGGGAACCAAATTGGCAAGAAATGATGAGGCTAATGATGGAGAAAATTGATAGCATTAAAGAAAGCAATAAACAGACCTTGAGCGAAAAAATTTGACAAAATGGAGAAGGAAAATAAGGAATATGGAGGAAAAAGTAAGTGAAAGCTCCAGGAAACAAAACGAGGATTTGAGGAAAATGAATGAGAACTTGGAAGGTAAAATCGAGGAAATACATGAGAAAATTAATAGTACAAACGAAAGTACTAAGGAGGATTTAAGGAAAATGAATGAAGAAAATTTAAAACAAATTAATGAGAAGATCGAGGACTCTAACAAGAAGTTGAGACGAACCATTGATGAGAAAATTGACGAGGTCAACGAAACACTTGGCAAAAGGGTAGAGGAATATAATGAAGAAAGAAAACAACAAACAGCCGAACTAGTCGAAAAGGTGGAACAAAACAAAAAGAAACAATTGTACAGATCAGGGCAGAATTAGACTAGACGCCAGAATAGACCAAGCAGATAACATCAACCAAGTTAGGATAGCAGAGGTACAGCAAGGAACACAAGAAAGATTGGCTGAATTACAAACTAACACCTCAGGAAAAATCGAACGGGTTAATGAGGAAATTAACAGAGTTAAAATCAAATGAATAATAATACAGGAAGTATCGATAACCTCCAGGAAGTACAATTAAAGAACCTGAGAGAAGATCTCGACAGAATGAGCTATAGACCAGCCTGCAGTGTTCAACATAATATGCTGCACAACAGAGAAAACATAAATTTTAAAAATTATTGCAGGAACACAGTGGAATTCCTACAACGGGTGGACGAGTGTCTACTGCGAACCAAAGAGAACCATTGGACCATGATTAAGAATCTACTGGATGACAGCTTTAAGAAGATAACCGACAACTGGTGGTCGGCCGTCAGAAATGAAATAACGGCATATGATGAGTTTAAACAGACCTTCAGAATAAAATACTGCTCAGAGTCAGTGCAGAATATAGTAAGGGATTATCTCTGCCATGGGAGGTACAACGCAATTTAGAACCAAAGATTCCTGAAGACTGCCTAATCAGCAAAATGGCACACCACTTTGATGAAGGGATTGTCCAAGCCACAGTATGCAGCCAGATCAAGACAATAGCTGACATGGAAAACTGCTTGGAAGTTACGAACACCAAGATTATTATAGAAAATCAAAGAGGCAGTTTGACCAGTCCCAGATGGACAGGGGAGATAATTGTAGAGACCAACAACCAAGGTCAAATCAGGCCCGAAATGGGAACCATGACAATAACCATAATAACAGGAATAATAATAATAGTTACAGAAATAACCAAGGCAATTATCATAGCCACAACCAAAATAATAATAATAGCGGAAACAGAGAATGGAGACGTAATATCAACAATGACCGATGAGATGGGAGAAACGATGACAACAGGAGACAATGGAATGATCACAATGATTATCTGAGGTCCAGAAGTGGGGATAGAAATAGGGACATACCTTCGGGAAATCCACCAAGTAACAATCAGGGAAACAATCAAGCCCAAGTAAATTATATAATGGCTGAGGAGAGTGACTCGAGGAGACATGATGAACAGCGACCAAGAAAGGTCGACAAACGAGTTAACCATCGTGAAAACCAAGAACACGAGCCTGGTCCCAGTAATGAAGATGAACGAATATACTCATACGACAACATTGAAATGTATGGGAGTGATCCACAATGGGGCAATCCCATAGCAAGATTTGTTGACGAGTTTAACCGACAGAATCCAAGGGGCAAAAATAATAGTGGAGCAATCCGTATTGTGACAGGTACCGAAAATGGTTAAACTAAATATCATACACTATCGAAAAAGGAACTGATTTTCTGACAACCGACTATAGCAAAAAACATTTAAAAGAGAAGGAAAAATGATTATAAATGTAATGACCAAGTAAGATTTCAAAAAACATGAACAAATAACCCACTAAATTCTAAAATAAGTAAGGACATCTTACAGGATACTTTAGAGAATTTATTTTGAATCCATTAAGAAGAGAAAAACGATTAATAAAGGTTAATAAAGTGATAATAATCAAAAAAGAAAAGAAGTATTTAAAACAAATAAATGAAATAATGAACTTGCAGAAAAAAAGGGAGAATTGATGTTTGTAAATAAATAGAGCAATAATAACTATAACAGAAGATGAATAACATAGTGGCTAATGAATCAATTAACAACGAAATGAAAATAAATAGAAAAGAAGAAGTATACAAAGGATTTTTACCAAAACTGAAAATAAGTTATATGAAAGTAAGGGGAACTGCTGGGATGCAATTTATAATAATGAGAAAAGTTAAGAAAGCAACATGATTCCGAGGGTATTTAAAGTAACGCAAGAGTTACCATTTTTGTAAGAGTGTAGAAAGCTACGGCGCCACTCAATAATTATTATGATGGGCAGGGGCCAACGAGCTCTGTACCATGCACGGGGTGAATGGTCGGGTGAGGAATAGGTCAGAATAGTGCCACTCACAGCCGATATGCGTTCACCGTGCCATTTCAAGTTAAGGAGGAACTGATAACCCCAATTAAGGAATCCATAGGAACAGGAGAAACCCCAGAGGAAAGGAACAATCAGTTGACAACAACCTATATAAAGAAGACGAAGAAAAATAATATATTTTCGTAAATTAGCCAAAGAAGAAAAGAAGTTACGTGTAAATTGTGAGATAATAACCAACGTAAAAAATTCATCACAACCCAATCCCTGAAACCATAAGAGAAAAAAATAAAGAAGAAAAAAGTTTTACAAATAAACCAAAGCATCAAGATGGACAGTTAATTTTACCTAGACCTTCAGCTAGGAAAAATAAACATGTTTTGGTGGGGGAGCATATGTAATGAGACATAATAGTAACCCTGTCCCAAAGCTAGAACTGCTCAATTCAGTAGGGATGATAGTAGGCAGAGTCGCCTATGCTATCCACATAAACCAAGTAAAAATAGACAACCTTTAGTTACAAAAAAGACAAGACTGTCTAATATAAATAGTAAAAGAAAAATACAATGCAGATAGTAAATAAACTAATCAAAATGTATAATAAATATAAAATAAACATACAACACTTTTGTAATTAAGTCGATGTGAAAGAGTGTGGGATAAAGCTAGTGATCCCTGATATTAGATAGTGCAAACAAACAAACACCCAATTAATAATGTGTCAGTGCAACACCAGTGGTATTCCCAAACACAAAAAGTGTCATTGAGGGGGTAATGGCAGAAGTGTGGGTTAAATACTTTTATATAAAAAGAAAACCCATGGACCACGTTGATAGAGAGTTGTGATGGGGTTTTTAAATAATGTTAAGATGTTTATAAAGGTTTTGGCATAACTAGTTATGTTTGTGTTTTATTTCAAAGCTTATGGATAACATTCATAAACTATGTTGTGAGCAATAGTTGGAGCCTAGGAGCAGAATCAGAAGGTGATGCATTAGGAACCGAAAACCCATGAACAATAATCTAATCACTGATTAGTAGTACTGATTAAGATTAATGGGATGGCTGAATAGTATGCCAGTTAACTGATGATTGTGGCTAATTATAAAATACAATATTAAGCCATGTAGGCCATGCCTAAAACATAGCATGCCGGATGATTCTGTTCTTATCAAGTTATTGTTCTTATCAAGTTATTGTATTAACACAAAGTATATTATTTGTCAATTGCTAATTGTAAACTAGGCCATAGTGGCAGTATATTGAATAATATGTTAAAGGATTTTATTGTAAACATTTGTTAAATAATGTTAAGGGTCCAGACTCCTTTAGTAAATAGTCAAAATCAGAAAAAAAGGGTTCAGCATCAGAGTTTAAACAATAATAAATGTAAACTATAAAATAGATTAGTAAATAAATGTCAGGAAACTAAAAGTGTAGGCCCAAAGTTAGAAATTTTGTAAGGTGGGAAATCACCCTTTATAATAATTAATTTATGTAAATAAGGTATCAGAATGCTCATAATTACATAAAGAAAAACATGATGTAATTTAAATTTAAGAAAACTTAAGGCTAAAAAAGGAGTATTTTTCTTATAGGCAAATGAACATTTAATTTTTGTAAACTGACCATGTGACCTAATTAACTCTCAGTTTTGACCAACCATAGGCCAGTATTGTAAGGTCAGGAAACCGTTGATAAAGAAGCAAGAATTTAGAATTGTATTGTTAACCATTACAGAGGGCAGATGTGCTCTGATTAAGCGAATATTATTTAAATGTAAGTAATGTTTTTTGGACCGTTGGCAGTCAACAATAATTACCAACAGAAGCGGTAAACACTGTGCAAGACCAGAAGACAGAAATAATTAAATTAAACTTAAAACTAAATGCAGAAACTCAGAAAATCCTGACTACCTAAAACGAACGTAAACGTTTGTAACTTATGTGAGTGACACCAACTTAGATAATAGCCACACTACAGATACGATTACACAACACTATCATAGACACTATCTACACTTACAGAACAAACACCAGTCATCATAGATTGAAAGAAAAACTTAAAACTAAAACTGTGAACACTAAAACAATTATTTTAAAATAATTGGGAACAGCACGAGGTTAGACGCATCTTGCGGAAACGACAGTCGTTGCTTAGCAACGAATAATAGAATATAGTATTAAGATTTTAAATTTTACTTACCTTTTGTGATGTATTGTATTTTTGTATGCATTCTCTGAATTCAATGACAGTCTGAAAGAACCCTTAAACCCTGAGATTTAATATATTATTATAATTAATTTGTTTATTGAAAGTTATTAGTGACATAGTCGAATTGAGCAGTAGAGTTGACCTGACCAATATTTTGTTTCGACACAAGTCGACTGTTCCTTTCTCTGAATACTTAAAATAAAATAAATATTGTTATTTTGACTGAAAAGAGTTGTCATTGTAGAAAATTAAAAAATTTACAGGACAATTACAGGTAAGTCAACAGGAGAGTGAGCCGCGAATGGACCAGAGTATTTAAAAGACGAACAGGGCGCTCAAAGACACAATCGATTGCAGCAACAGATCCGTTCTTACACAAGTGGAATCAATTTAAACTAATAAACTATTCACGATATATGAATTAAAAGCAACACGTTTAACAACAAATAAACACGTAAAAACACTGTTAGATTACAGATGGCGTCCAACCAGTGAGGCTGAAGTTAGGGGACATTACCGAGTCTAGCTTAATTACTAACGATACGGGAAACCTAATTTTAGCTGGCGACTGTTAGAAAAATAGAAATGCATAATACCAGAGGTAGGTCAAAGAAGAGGGCAGAAGACACGGAGAAGGAAAAAGGTGAACGGGAACAAGAAACATGTCCAGTAGTCATGGACACAGAAAAGGAGCAACAGGCGGGTGACAAAGCGGAAGCCAGAGGGGAACCAAATTGGCAAGAAATGATGAGGCTAATGATGGAGAAAATTGATAGCATTAAAGAAAGCAATAAACAGACCTTGAGTGAAAAATTTGACAAAATGGAGGAGGAAAATAAAGAAAATTTTAGGAATATGGAGGAAAAAATAAGTGAAAGCTGCAGGAAACAAAACGAGGATTTGAGGAAATGAATGAGAACTTGGAAGGTAAAATCGAGGAAATAAATGAGAAAATTAATAGTACAAACGAAAGTACTACAGAGGATTTAAGGAAAATGAATGAAGAAAATTTAAAACAAATTAATGAGAAGATCGAGGACTCTAACAAGAAGTTGAGACGAACCATTGATGAGAAAATTGACAAGGTCAACGAAACACTTGGCTAAAGGGTAGAGGAATATAATGAAGAAAGAAAACAACAAACAGCCAAACTAGTCGAAAACGTGGAACACAACAAAGAAACAATTGTACAGGTCAGGGCAGAATTAGACTAGACGCCAGAATAGACCAAGCAGATAACATCAACCAAGTTAGGATAGCAGAGGTACAGCAAGGAACACAAGAAAGATTGGCCAAATTACAAACTAACACCTCAGGAAAAATCTAACGGGTTAATGAGGAAATGAACCGAGTAAAAAACCAAATGAATAATAATACAGGAAGAATCGATAACCTCCAGGAAGTACAATTAAAGAACCTGAGAGAAGATCTCGACAGAACGAGCTATAGACCAGCCTGCGGTGTTCAACATAATATGCTGGACAACAGAGAGAACATAAATTTTAAAAATTATTGCAGGAACCCAGTGGAATTCCTAGAACGGGTGGACGAGTGTCTACTGAGTACCAAAGAGAACCATTGGACCATGATTAAGAATCTACTGGATGACAGCTTTAAGGAGATAACCGATAACTGGTGGTCGGCCATCAGAAATGAAATAACGACATATGATGAGTTTAAACAGACCTTCAGAATAAAATACTGGTCAGAGTCAGTGCAGAATATTGTAAGGGATATCTCTGCCATGGGAGGTACAACGCCACCCATTACCAGTCACCAACAGCCTACTTTCTCGGGAAGGTGTGTGTACACCGCAATTTAGAACAAAAGATTCCAGAAGAATACCTAATCAGCATAATGGCACACCACTTTGATGAAGGGATTGTCCAAGCCACCCTATGCAGCCAGAACAAGACAATAGCTGACATGGAAAACTGCTTGGAAGTTACGAACACCAAGATTATTATAGAAAATCAAGGAGGCAGTTTGATCAGTCCCAGATGGACAGGGGAGATAATTGTAGAGACCAACAACCAAGGTCAAATCAGGCCCGAAATGGGAACCATGACAATAACTATAATAATAGCTATAATAATAATAGTTACAGAAATAACCAAGGCAATTATCATAGCCACAACCAAAATAATAATAATAGCGGAAACAGAGAATGGAGACGTAATATCAACAATGACCGACGAGATGGGAGAAACGACGACAACAGGAGACAATGGAATGATCACAATGATTATCTGAGGTCCAGAAGTGGGGATAGAAATAGGGACATACCTTCGGGAAATCCACCAAGTAACAATCAGGGAAACAATCAAGCCCAAGTAAATTATATAATGGCTGAGGAGAGTGACTCCAGGAGACATGATGAACAGCGACCAAGAAATGAGGACAAACGAGTTAACCGTCGTGAAAACCAAGAACACGAGCCTGGTCCCAGTAAAGAAGATGAACGAATATACTCATACGACAACATTGAAATGTATGGGAGTGATCCACAATGGGGCAATCCCATAGCAAGATTTGTTGACGAGTTTAACCGACAGAATCCACGGGGAAAAAATAATAGTGGAGCAATCCGTATTGTGACAGGTACCAAAAACAGTTAAAATAAATATCATACACTATCCAAAAAAGGAACTGATTTTCTGACTACCGACTATAGCAAAAAAACATTTAAAAGCGAAGGAAAAATGATGATAAATGTAATGACCAATGAAGATTTAAAAAAACATGAACAAATAACCCACTAAATTCTAAAATAAGTAAGGACATCTTACAGGATACTTTAGAGAATTTATTTTGAATCCATTAAGAAGAGAAAGACGGTTAATAAAGTGATAATAATGAAAAAATAAAAGAAGTATTTAAAACAAATAAATGAAATAATGAACTTGCAGAAAAAAAGGGAGAATTGATGTTTGTACATAAATAGAGCAATAATAACTATAGTTGTAACTGCTAAAAAGGGATATTGAAAGAGAAGATGAATAACATAGTGGCTAATGAATCAATTAACGACGAAATGAAAATAAATAGAAAAGAAGAAGTATACAAAGGATTTTTACCAAAACTGAAAATAAGTTATATGAAAGTAAGGGGAACTGCTGGGATGCAATTTATAATAATGAGAAAAGTTAAGAAAGCAACATGATTCCGAGGGTATTTAAAGTAACTCAAGAGTTACCATTTTTGTAAGAGTGTAGAAAGCTACGGCGCCACTCAATAATTATTATGATGGGCAGGGGCCAACGAGCTCTGTACCATGCACGGGGTGAATGGTCGGGTGAGGAATAGGTCAGAATAGTGCCACTCACAGCCGATATGCGTTCACCGTGCCATTTCAAGTTAGGGAGGAACTGATAACCCCAATTAAGGAATCCATACGAACAGGAGAAACCCCAGAGGAAAGGAACAATCAGTTGACAACAACCTATATAAAGAAGACGAAGAAAAATAATATATTTTCGTAAATTAGCCAAAGAAGAAAAGAAGTTACGTGTAAATTGTGAGATAATAACCAACGTAAAAAATTCATCACAACCCAATCCCTGAAACCATAAGAGAAAAAAATAATAAAGAAGAAAAAAGTTTTACAAATAAACCAAAGCATCAAGATGGACAGTTAATTTTCCCTAGACCTTCAGCTAGGAAAAATAAACATGTTTTGGTGGGGGAGCATATGTAATGAGACATAATAGTAACCCTGTCCCAAAGCTAGAACTGCTCAATTCAGTAGGGATGATAGTAGGCAGAGTCGCCTATGCTATCCACATAAACCAAGTAAAAATAGACAACCTTTAGTTACAAAAAAGAAAAGACTGTCTAATATAAATAGTAAAAGAAAAATACAATGCAGATAGTAAATAAACTAATCAAAATGTATAATAAATATAAAATAAACATACAACACTTTTGTAATTAAGTCGATGTGAAAGAGTGTGGGATAAAGCTAGTGATCCCTGATATTAGATAGTGCAAACAAACAAACACCCAATTAATAATGTGTCAGTGCAACACCAGTGGTATTCCCAAACACAAAAAGTGTCAGTGAGGGGGTAATGGCAGAAGTGTGGGTTAAATACTTTTATATAAAAAGAAAACCCATGGACCACGTTGATAGAGAGTTGTGATGGGGTTTTTAAATAATGTTAAGATGTTTATAAAGGTTTTGGCATAACTAGTTATGTTTGTGTTTTATTTCAAAGCTTATGGATAACATTCATAAACTATGTTGTGAGCAATAGTTGGAGCCTAGGAGCAGAATCAGAAGGTGATGCATTAGGAACCGAAAACCCATGAACAATAATCTAATCACTGATTAGTAGTACTGATTAAGATTAATGGGATGGCTGAATAGTATGCCAGTTAACTGATGATTGTGGCTAATTATAAAATACAATATTAAGCCATGTAGGCCATGCCTAAAACATAGCATGCCGGATGATTCTGTTCTTATCAAGTTATTGTTCTTATCAAGTTATTGTATTAACACAAAGTATATTATTTGTCAATTGCTAATTGTAAACTAGGCCATAGTGGCAGTATATTGAATAATATGTTAAAGGATTTTATTGTAAACATTTGTTAAATAATGTTAAGGGTCCAGACTCCTTTAGTAAATAGTCAAAATCAGAAAAAAAGGGTTCAGCATCAGAGTTTAAACAATAATAAATGTAAACTATAAAATAGATTAGTAAATAAATGTCAGGAAACTAAAAGTGTAGGCCCAAAGTTAGAAATTTTGTAAGGTGGGAAATCACCCTTTATAATAATTAATTTATGTAAATAAGGTATCAGAATGCTCATAATTACATAAAGAAAAACATGATGTAATTTAAATTTAAGAAAACTTAAGGCTAAAAAAGGAGTATTTTTCTTATAGGCAAATGAACATTTAATTTTTGTAAACTGACCATGTGACCTAATTAACTCTCAGTTTTGACCAACCATAGGCCAGTATTGTAAGGTCAGGAAACCGTTGATAAAGAAGCAAGAATTTAGAATTGTATTGTTAACCATTACAGAGGGCAGATGTGCTCTGATTAAGCGAATATTATTTAAATGTAAGTAATGTTTTTTGGACCGTTGGCAGTCAACAATAATTACCAACAGAAGCGGTAAACACTGTGCAAGACCAGAAGACAGAAATAATTAAATTAAACTTAAAACTAAATGCAGAAACTCAGAAAATCCTGACTACCTAAAACGAACGTAAACGTTTGTAACTTATGTGAGTGACACCAACTTAGATAATAGCCACACTACAGATACGATTACACAACACTATCATAGACACTATCTACACTTACAGAACAAACACCAGTCATCATAGATTGAAAGAAAAACTTAAAACTAAAACTGTGAACACTAAAACAATTATTTTAAAATAATTGGGAACAGCACGAGGTTAGACGTATCTTGCGGAAACGACAGTCGTTGCTTAGCAACGAATAATAGAATATAGTATTAAGATTTTAAATTTTACTTACCTTTTGTGATGTATTGTATTTTTGTATGCATTCTCTGAATTCAATGACAGTCTGAAAGAACCCTTAAACCCTGAGATTTAATATATTATTATAATTAATTTGTTTATTGAAAGTTATTAGTGACATAGTCGAATTGAGCAGTAGAGTTGACCCGACCAATATTTTGTTTCGACACAAGTCGATTGTTCCTTTCTCTGAATACTTAAAATAAAATAAATATTGTTATTTTGACTGAAAAGAGTTGTCATTGTAGAAAATTAAAAAATTTACAGGACAATTACAGGTAAGTCAACAGGAGAGTGAGCCGCGAATGGACCAGAGTATTTAAAAGACGAACAGGGCGCTCAAAGACACAATCGATTGCAGCAACAGATCCGTTCTTACACAAGTGGAATCAATTTAAACTAATAAACTATTCACGATATATGAATTAAAAGCAACACGTTTAACAACAAATAAACACGTAAAAACACTGTTAGATTACAGATGGCGTCCAACCAGTGAGGCTGAAGTTAGGGGACATTACCGAGTCTAGCTTAATTACTAACGATACGGGAAACCTAATTTTAGCTGGCGACTGTTAGAAAAATAGAAATGCATAATACCAGAGGTAGGTCAAAGAAGAGGGCAGAAGACACGGAGAAGGAAAAAGGTGAACGGGAACAAGAAACATGTCCAGTAGTCATGGACACAGAAAAGGAGCAACAGGCGGGTGACAAAGCGGAAGCCAGAGGGGAACCAAATTGGCAAGAAATGATGAGGCTAATGATGGAGAAAATTGATAGCATTAAAGAAAGCAATAAACAGACCTTGAGTGAAAAATTTGACAAAATGGAGGAGGAAAATAAAGAAAATTTTAGGAATATGGAGGAAAAAATAAGTGAAAGCTGCAGGAAACAAAACGAGGATTTGAGGAAATGAATGAGAACTTGGAAGGTAAAATCGAGGAAATAAATGAGAAAATTAATAGTACAAACGAAAGTACTACAGAGGATTTAAGGAAAATGAATGAAGAAAATTTAAAACAAATTAATGAGAAGATCGAGGACTCTAACAAGAAGTTGAGACGAACCATTGATGAGAAAATTGACAAGGTCAACGAAACACTTGGCTAAAGCGTAGAGGAATATAATGAAGAAAGAAAACAACAAACAGCCAAACTAGTCGAAAACGTGGAACACAACAAAGAAACAATTGTACAGGTCAGGGCAGAATTAGACTAGACGCCAGAATAGACCAAGCAGATAACATCAACCAAGTTAGGATAGCAGAGGTACAGCAAGGAACACAAGAAAGATTGGCCAAATTACAAACTAACACCTCAGGAAAAATCTAACGGGTTAATGAGGAAATGAACCGAGTAAAAAACCAAATGAATAATAATACAGGAAGAATCGATAACCTCCAGGAAGTACAATTAAAGAACCTGAGAGAAGATTTCGACAGAACGAGCTATAGACCAGCCTGCGGTGTTCAACATAATATGCTGGACAACAGAGAGAACATAAATTTTAAAAATTATTGCAGGAACCCAGTGGAATTCCTAGAACGGGTGGACGAGTGTCTACTGAGAACCAAAGAGAACCATTGGACCATGATTAAGAATCTACTGGATGACAGCTTTAAGGAGATAACCGATAACTGGTGGTCGGCCATCAGAAATGAAATAACGACATATGATGAGTTTAAACAGACCTTCAGAATAAAATACTGGTCAGAGTCAGTGCAGAATATTGTAAGGGATATCTCTGCCATGGGAGGTACAACGCCACCCATTACCAGTCACCAACAGCCTACTTTCTTGGGAAGGTGTGTGTACACCGCAATTTAGAACAAAAGATTCCAGAAGAATACCTAATCAGCATAATGGCACACCACTTTGATGAAGGGATTGTCCAAGCCACCCTATGCAGCCAGAACAAGACAATAGCTGACATGGAAAACTGCTTGGAAGTTACGAACACCAAGATTATTATAGAAAATCAAGGAGGCAGTTTGATCAGTCCCAGATGGACAGGGGAGATAATTGTAGAGACCAACAACCAAGGTCAAATCAGGCCCGAAATGGGAACCATGACAATAACTATAATAATAGCTATAATAATAATAGTTACAGAAATAACCAAGGCAATTATCATAGCCACAACCAAAATAATAATAATAGCGGAAACAGAGAATGGAGACGTAATATCAACAATGACCGACGAGATGGGAGAAACGACGACAACAGGAGACAATGGAATGATCACAATGATTATCTGAGGTCCAGAAGTGGGGATAGAAATAGGGACATACCTTCGGGAAATCCACCAAGTAACAATCAGGGAAACAATCAAGCCCAAGTAAATTATATAATGGCTGAGGAGAGTGACTCCAGGAGACATGATGAACAGCGACCAAGAAATGAGGACAAACGAGTTAACCGTCGTGAAAACCAAGAACACGAGCCTGGTCCCAGTAAAGAAGATGAACGAATATACTCATACGACAACATTGAAATGTATGGGAGTGATCCACAATGGGGCAATCCCATAGCAAGATTTGTTGACGAGTTTAACCGACAGAATCCACGGGGAAAAAATAATAGTGGAGCAATCCGTATTGTGACAGGTACCAAAAACAGTTAAAATAAATATCATACACTATCCAAAAAAGGAACTGATTTTCTGACTACCGACTATAGCAAAAAAACATTTAAAAGCGAAGGAAAAATGATGATAAATGTAATGACCAATGAAGATTTAAAAAAACATGAACAAATAACCCACTAAATTCTAAAATAAGTAAGGACATCTTACAGGATACTTTAGAGAATTTATTTTGAATCCATTAAGAAGAGAAAGACGGTTAATAAAGTGATAATAATGAAAAAATAAAAGAAGTATTTAAAACAAATAAATGAAATAATGAACTTGCAGAAAAAAAGGGAGAATTGATGTTTGTACATAAATAGAGCAATAATAACTATAGTTGTAACTGCTAAAAAGGGATATTGAAAGAGAAGATGAATAACATAGTGGCTAATGAATCAATTAACGACGAAATGAAAATAAATAGAAAAGAAGAAGTATACAAAGGATTTTTACCAAAACTGAAAATAAGTTATATGAAAGTAAGGGGAACTGCTGGGATGCAATTTATAATAATGAGAAAAGTTAAGAAAGCAACATGATTCCGAGGGTATTTAAAGTAACTCAAGAGTTACCATTTTTGTAAGAGTGTAGAAAGCTACGGCGCCACTCAATAATTATTATGATGGGCAGGGGCCAACGAGCTCTGTACCATGCACGGGGTGAATGGTCGGGTGAGGAATAGGTCAGAATAGTGCCACTCACAGCCGATATGCGTTCACCGTGCCATTTCAAGTTAGGGAGGAGCTGATAACCCCAATTAAGGAATCCATACGAACAGGAGAAACCCCAGAGGAAAGGAACACTCAGTTGACAACAACCTATATAAAGAAGACGAAGAAAAATAATATATTTTCGTAAATTAGCCAAAGAAGAAAAGAAGTTACGTGTAAATTGTGAGATAATAACCAACGTAAAAAATTCATCACAACCCAATCCCTGAAACCATAAGAGAAAAAAATAATAAAGAAGAAAAAAGTTTTACAAATAAACCAAAGCATCAAGATGGACAGTTAATTTTCCCTAGACCTTCAGCTAGGAAAAATAAACATGTTTTGGTGGAGGAGCATATGTAATGAGACATAATAGTAACCCTGTCCCAAAGCTAGAACTGCTCAATTCAGTAGGGATGATAGTAGGCAGAGTCGCCTATGCTATCCACATAAACCAAGTAAAAATAGACAACCTTTAGTTACAAAAAAGAAAAGACTGTCTAATATAAATAGTAAAAGAAAAATACAATGCAGATAGTAAATAAACTAATCAAAATGTATAATAAATATAAAATAAACATACAACACTTTTGTAATTAAGTCGATGTGAAAGAGTGTGGGATAAAGCTAGTGATCCCTGATATTAGATAGTGCAAACAAACAAACACCCAATTAATAATTTGTCAGTGCAACACCAGTGGTATTCCCAAACACAAAAAGTGTCAGTGAGGGGGTAATGGCAGAAGTGTGGGTTAAATACTTTTATATAAAAAGAAAACCCATGGACCACGTTGATAGAGAGTTGTGATGGGGTTTTTAAATAATGTTAAGATGTTTATAAAGGTTTTGGCATAACTAGTTATGTTTGTGTTTTATTTCAAAGCTTATGGATAACATTCATAAACTATGTTGTGAGCAATAGTTGGAGCCTAGGAGCAGAATCAGAAGGTGCTGCATTAGGAACCGAAAACCCATGAACAATAATCTAATCACTGATTAGTAGTACTGATTAAGATTAATGGGATGGCTGAATAGTATGCCAGTTAACTGATGATTGTGGCTAATTATAAAATACAATATTAAGCCATGCAGGCCATGCCTAAAACATAGCATGCCGGATGATTCTGTTCTTATCAAGTTATTGTATTAACACAAAGTATATTATTTGTCAATTGCTAATTGTAAACTAGGCCATAGTGGCAGTATATTGAATAATATGTTAAAGGATTTTATTGTAAACATTTGTTAAATAATGTTAAGGGTCCAGACTCCTTTAGTAAATAGTCAAAATCAGAAAAAAAGGGTTCAGCATCAGAGTTTAAACAATAATAAATGTAAACTACAAAATAGATTAGTAAATAAATGTCAGGAAACTAAAAGTGTAGGCCCAAAGTTAGAAATTTTGTAAGGTGGGAAATCACCCTTTATAATAACCAATTTATGTAAATAAGGTATCAGAATGCTCATAATTACATAAAGAAAAACATGATGTAATTTAAATTTAAGAAAACTTAAGGCTAAAAAAGGAGTATTTTTCTTATAGGCAAATGAACATTTAATTTTTGTAAACTGACCATGTGACCTAATTAACTCTCAGTTTTGACCAACCATAGGCCAGTATTGTAAGGTCAGGAAACCGTTGATAAAGAAGCAAGAATTTAGAATTGTATTGTTAACCATTACAGAGGGCAGATGTGCTCTGATTAAGCGAATATTATTTAAATGTAAGTAATGTTTTTTGGACCGTTGGCAGTCAACAATAATTACCAACAGAAGCGGTAAACACTGTGCAAGACCAGAAGACAGAAATAATTAAATTAAACTTAAAACTAAATGCAGAAACTCAGAAAATCCTGACTACCTAAAACGAACGTAAACGTTTGTGACTTATGTGAGTGACACCAACTTAGATAATAGCCACACTACAGATACGATTACACAACACTATCATAGTCACTATCTACACTTACAGAACAAACACCAGTCATCATAGATTGAAAGAAAAACTTAAAACTAAAACTGTGAACACTAAAACAATTATTTTAAAATAATTGGGAACAGCACGAGGTTAGACGTATCTTGCGGAAACGACAGTCGTTGCTTAGCAACGAATAATAGAATATAGTATTAAGATTTTAAATTTTACTTACCTTTTGTGATGTATTGTATTTTTGTATGCATTCTCTGAATTCAATGACAGTCTGAAAGAACCCTTAAACCCTGAGATTTAATATATTATTATAATTAATTTGTTTATTGAAAGTTATTAGTGACATAGTCGAATTGAGCAGTAGAGTTGACCTGACCAATATTTTGTTTCGACACAAGTCGACTGTTCCTTTCTCTGAATACTTAAAATAAAATAAATATTGTTATTTTGACTGAAAAGAGTTGTCATTGTAGAAAATTAAAAAATTTACAGGACAATTACAGGTAAGTCAACAGGAGAGTGAGCCGCGAATGGACCAGAGTATTTAAAAGACGAACAGGGCGCTCAAAGACACAATCGATTGCAGCAACAGATCCGTTCTTACACAAGTGGAATCAATTTAAACTAATAAACTATTCACGATATATGAATTAAAAGCAACACGTTTAACAACAAATAAACACGTAAAAACACTGTTAGATTACAGATGGCGTCCAACCAGTGAGGCTGAAGTTAGGGGACATTACCGAGTCTAGCTTAATTACTAACGATACGGGAAACCTAATTTTAGCTGGCGACTGTTAGAAAAATAGAAATGCATAATACCAGAGGTAGGTCAAAGAAGAGGGCAGAAGACACGGAGAAGGAAAAAGGTGAACGGGAACAAGAAACATGTCCAGTAGTCATGGACACAGAAAAGGAGCAACAGGCGGGTGACAAAGCGGAAGCCAGAGGGGAACCAAATTGGCAAGAAATGATGAGGCTAATGATGGAGAAAATTGATAGCATTAAAGAAAGCAATAAACAGACCTTGAGTGAAAAATTTGACAAAATGGAGGAGGAAAATAAAGAAAATTTTAGGAATATGGAGGAAAAAATAAGTGAAAGCTGCAGGAAACAAAACGAGGATTTGAGGAAATGAATGAGAACTTGGAAGGTAAAATCGAGGAAATAAATGAGAAAATTAATAGTACAAACGAAAGTACTACAGAGGATTTAAGGAAAATGAATGAAGAAAATTTAAAACAAATTAATGAGAAGATCGAGGACTCTAACAAGAAGTTGAGACGAACCATTGATGAGAAAATTGACAAGGTCAACGAAACACTTGGCTAAAGGGTAGAGGAATATAATGAAGAAAGAAAACAACAAACAGCCAAACTAGTCGAAAACGTGGAACACAACAAAGAAACAATTGTACAGGTCAGGGCAGAATTAGACTAGACGCCAGAATAGACCAAGCAGATAACATCAACCAAGTTAGGATAGCAGAGGTACAGCAAGGAACACAAGAAAGATTGGCCAAATTACAAACTAACACCTTAGGAAAAATCTAACGGGTTAATGAGGAAATGAACCGAGTAAAAAACCAAATGAATAATAATACAGGAAGAATCGATAACCTCCAGGAAGTACAATTAAAGAACCTGAGAGAAGATCTCGACAGAACGAGCTATAGACCAGCCTGCGGTGTTCAACATAATATGCTGGACAACAGAGAGAACATAAATTTTAAAAATTATTGCAGGAACCCAGTGGAATTCCTAGAACGGGTGGACGAGTGTCTACTGAGAACCAAAGAGAACCATTGGACCATGATTAAGAATCTACTGGATGACAGCTTTAAGGAGATAACCGATAACTGGTGGTCGGCCATCAGAAATGAAATAACGACATATGATGAGTTTAAACAGACCTTCAGAATAAAATACTGGTCAGAGTCAGTGCAGAATATTGTAAGGGATATCTCTGCCATGGGAGGTACAACGCCACCCATTACCAGTCACCAACAGCCTACTTTCTCGGGAAGGTGTGTGTACACCGCAATTTAGAACAAAAGATTCCAGAAGAATACCTAATCAGCATAATGGCACACCACTTTGATGAAGGGATTGTCCAAGCCACCCTATGCAGCCAGAACAAGACAATAGCTGACATGGAAAACTGCTTGGAAGTTACGAACACCAAGATTATTATAGAAAATCAAGGAGGCAGTTTGATCAGTCCCAGATGGACAGGGGAGATAATTGTAGAGACCAACAACCAAGGTCAAATCAGGCCCGAAATGGGAACCATGACAATAACTATAATAATAGCTATAATAATAATAGTTACAGAAATAACCAAGGCAATTATCATAGCCACAACCAAAATAATAATAATAGCGGAAACAGAGAATGGAGACGTAATATCAACAATGACCGACGAGATGGGAGAAACGACGACAACAGGAGACAATGGAATGATCACAATGATTATCTGAGGTCCAGAAGTGGGGATAGAAATAGGGACATACCTTCGGGAAATCCACCAAGTAACAATCAGGGAAACAATCAAGCCCAAGTAAATTATATAATGGCTGAGGAGAGTGACTCCAGGAGACATGATGAACAGCGACCAAGAAATGAGGACAAACGAGTTAACCGTCGTGAAAACCAAGAACACGAGCCTGGTCCCAGTAAAGAAGATGAACGAATATACTCATACGACAACATTGAAATGTATGGGAGTGATCCACAATGGGGCAATCCCATAGCAAGATTTGTTGACGAGTTTAACCGACAGAATCCACGGGGAAAAAATAATAGTGGAGCAATCCGTATTGTGACAGGTACCAAAAACAGTTAAAATAAATATCATACACTATCCAAAAAAGGAACTGATTTTCTGACTACCGACTATAGCAAAAAAACATTTAAAAGCGAAGGAAAAATGATGATAAATGTAATGACCAATGAAGATTTAAAAAAACATGAACAAATAACCCACTAAATTCTAAAATAAGTAAGGACATCTTACAGGATACTTTAGAGAATTTATTTTGAATCCATTAAGAAGAGAAAGACGGTTAATAAAGTGATAATAATGAAAAAATAAAAGAAGTATTTAAAACAAATAAATGAAATAATGAACTTGCAGAAAAAAAGGGAGAATTGATGTTTGTACATAAATAGAGCAATAATAACTATAGTTGTAACTGCTAAAAAGGGATATTGAAAGAGAAGATGAATAACATAGTGGCTAATGAATCAATTAACGACGAAATGAAAATAAATAGAAAAGAAGAAGTATACAAAGGATTTTTACCAAAACTGAAAATAAGTTATATGAAAGTAAGGGGAACTGCTGGGATGCAATTTATAATAATGAGAAAAGTTAAGAAAGCAACATGATTCCGAGGGTATTTAAAGTAACTCAAGAGTTACCATTTTTGTAAGAGTGTAGAAAGCTACGGCGCCACTCAATAATTATTATGATGGGCAGGGGCCAACGAGCTCTGTACCATGCACGGGGTGAATGGTCGGGTGAGGAATAGGTCAGAATAGTGCCACTCACAGCCGATATGCGTTCACCGTGCCATTTCAAGTTAGGGAGGAACTGATAACCCCAATTAAGGAATCCATACGAACAGGAGAAACCCCAGAGGAAAGGAACAATCAGTTGACAACAACCTATATAAAGAAGACGAAGAAAAATAATATATTTTCGTAAATTAGCCAAAGAAGAAAAGAAGTTACGTGTAAATTGTGAGATAATAACCAACGTAGAAAATTCATCACAACCCAATCCCTGAAACCATAAGAGAAAAAAATAATAAAGAAGAAAAAAGTTTTACAAATAAACCAAAGCATCAAGATGGACAGTTAATTTTCCCTAGACCTTCAGCTAGGAAAAATAAACATGTTTTGGTGGAGGAGCATATGTAATGAGACATAATAGTAACCCTGTCCCAAAGCTAGAACTGCTCAATTCAGTAGGGATGATAGTAGGCAGAGTCGCCTATGCTATCCACATAAACCAAGTAAAAATAGACAACCTTTAGTTACAAAAAAGAAAAGACTGTCTAATATAAATAGTAAAAGAAAAATACAATGCAGATAGTAAATAAACTAATCAAAATGTATAATAAATATAAAATAAACATACAACACTTTTGTAATTAAGTCGATGTGAAAGAGTGTGGGATAAAGCTAGTGATCCCTGATATTAGATAGTGCAAACAAACAAACACCCAATTAATAATGTGTCAGTGCAACACCAGTGGTATTCCCAAACACAAAAAGTGTCAGTGAGGGGGTAATGGCAGAAGTGTGGGTTAAATACTTTTATATAAAAAGAAAACCCATGGACCACGTTGATAGAGAGTTGTGATGGGGTTTTTAAATAATGTTAAGATGTTTATAAAGGTTTTGGCATAACTAGTTATGTTTGTGTTTTATTTCAAAGCTTATGGATAACATTCATAAACTATGTTGTGAGCAATAGTTGGAGCCTAGGAGCAGAATCAGAAGGTGATGCATTAGGAACCGAAAACCCATGAACAATAATCTAATCACTGATTAGTAGTACTGATTAAGATTAATGGGATGGCTGAATAGTATGCCAGTTAACTGATGATTGTGGCTAATTATAAAATACAATATTAAGCCATGCAGGCCATGCCTAAAACATAGCATGCCGGATGATTCTGTTCTTATCAAGTTATTGTTCTTATCAAGTTATTGTATTAACACAAAGTATATTATTTGTCAATTGCTAATTGTAAACTAGGCCATAGTGGCAGTATATTGAATAATATGTTAAAGGATTTTATTGTAAACATTTGTTAAATAATGTTAAGGGTCCAGACTCCTTTAGTAAATAGTCAAAATCAGAAAAAAAGGGTTCAGCATCAGAGTTTAAACAATAATAAATGTAAACTATAAAATAGATTAGTAAATAAATGTCAGGAAACTAAAAGTGTAGGCCCAAAGTTAGAAATTTTGTAAGGTGGGAAATCACCCTTTATAATAACCAATTTATGTAAATAAGGTATCAGAATGCTCATAATTACATAAAGAAAAACATGATGTAATTTAAATTTAAGAAAACTTAAGGCTAAAAAAGGAGTATTTTTCTTATAGGCAAATGAACATTTAATTTTTGTAAACTGACCATGTGACCTAATTAACTCTCAGTTTTGACCAACCATAGGCCAGTATTGTAAGGTCAGGAAACCGTTGATAAAGAAGCAAGAATTTAGAATTGTATTGTTAACCATTACAGAGGGCAGATGTGCTCTGATTAAGCGAATATTATTTAAATGTAAGTAATGTTTTTTGGACCGTTGGCAGTCAACAATAATTACCAACAGAAGCGGTAAACACTGTGCAAGACCAGAAGACAGAAATAATTAAATTAAACTTAAAACTAAATGCAGAAACTCAGAAAATCCTGACTACCTAAAACGAACGTAAACGTTTGTAACTTATGTGAGTGACACCAACTTAGATAATAGCCACACTACAGATACGATTACACAACACTATCGTAGACACTATCTACACTTACAGAACAAACACCAGTCATCATAGATTGAAAGAAAAACTTAAAACTAAAACTGTGAACACTAAAACATTTATTTTAAAATAATTGGGAACAGCACGAGGTTAGACGTATCTTGCGGAAACGACAGTCATTGCTTAGCAACGAATAATAGAATATAGTATTAAGATTTTAAATTTTACTTACCTTTTGTGATGTATTGTATTTTTGTATGCATTCTCTGAATTCAATGACAGTCTGAAAGAACCCTTAAACCCTGAGATTTAATGTATTATTATAATTAATTTGTTTATTGAAAGTTATTAGTGACATAGTCGAATTGAGCAGTAGAGTTGACCCGACCAATATTTTGTTTCGACACAAGTCGACTGTTCCTTTCTCTGAATACTTAAAATAAAATAAATATTGTTATTTTGACTGAAAAGAGTTGTCATTGTAGAAAATTAAAAAATTTACAGGACAATTACAGGTAAGTCAACAGGAGAGTGAGCCGCGAATGGACCAGAGTATTTAAAAGACGAACAGGGCGCTCAAAGACACAATCGATTGCAGCAACAGATCCGTTCTTACACAAGTGGAATCAATTTAAACTAATAAACTATTCACGATATATGAATTAAAAGCAACACGTTTAACAACAAATAAACACGTAAAAACACTGTTAGATTACAGATGGCGTCCAACCAGTGAGGCTGAAGTTAGGGGACATTACCGAGTCTAGCTTAATTACTAACGATACGGGAAACCTAATTTAACTGGCGACTGTTAGAAAAATAGAAATGCATAATACCAGAGGTAGGTCAAAGAAGAGGGCAGAAGACACGGAGAAGGAAAAAGGTGAACGGGAACAAGAAACATGTCCAGTAGTCATGGACACAGAAAAGGAGCAACAGGCGGGTGACAAAGCGGAAGCCAGAGGGGAACCAAATTGGCAAGAAATGATGAGGCTAATGATGGAGAAAATTGATAGCATTAAAGAAAGCAATAAACAGACCTTGAGTAAAAAATTTGACAAAATGGAGGAGGAAAATAAAGAAAATTTTAGGAATATGGAGGAAAAAATAAGTGAAAGCTGCAGGAAACAAAACGAGGATTTGAGGAAATGAATGAGAACTTGGAAGGTAAAATCGAGGAAATAAATGAGAAAATTAATAGTACAAACGAAAGTACTACAGAGGATTTAAGGAAAATGAATGAAGAAAATTTAAAACAAATTAATGAGAAGATCGAGGACTCTAACAAGAAGTTGAGACGAACCATTGATGAGAAAATTGACAAGGTCAACGAAACACTTGGCTAAAGGGTAGAGGAATATAATGAAGAAAGAAAACAACAAACAGCCAAACTAGTCGAAAACGTGGAACACAACAAAGAAACAATTGTACAGGTCAGGGCAGAATTAGACTAGACGCCAGAATAGACCAAGCAGATAACATCAACCAAGTTAGGATAGCAGAGGTACAGCAAGGAACACAAGAAAGATTGGCCAAATTACAAACTAACACCTTAGGAAAAATCTAACGGGTTAATGAGGAAATGAACCGAGTAAAAAACCAAATGAATAATAATACAGGAAGAATCGATAACCTCCAGGAAGTACAATTAAAGAACCTGAGAGAAGATCTCGACAGAACGAGCTATAGACCAGCCTGCGGTGTTCAACATAATATGCTGGACAACAGAGAGAACATAAATTTTAAAAATTATTGCAGGAACCCAGTGGAATTCCTAGAACGGGTGGACGAGTGTCTACTGAGAACCAAAGAGAACCATTGGACCATGATTAAGAATCTACTGGATGACAGCTTTAAGGAGATAACCGATAACTGGTGGTCGGCCATCAGAAATGAAATAACGACATATGATGAGTTTAAACAGACCTTCAGAATAAAATACTGGTCAGAGTCAGTGCAGAATATTGTAAGGGATATCTCTGCCATGGGAGGTACAACGCCACCCATTACCAGTCACCAACAGCCTACTTTCTCGGGAAGGTGTGTGTACACCGCAATTTAGAACAAAAGATTCCAGAAGAATACCTAATCAGCATAATGGCACACCACTTTGATGAAGGGATTGTCCAAGCCACCCTATGCAGCCAGAACAAGACAATAGCTGACATGGAAAACTGCTTGGAAGTTACGAACACCAAGATTATTATAGAAAATCAAGGAGGCAGTTTGATCAGTCCCAGATGGACAGGGGAGATAATTGTAGAGACCAACAACCAAGGTCAAATCAGGCCCGAAATGGGAACCATGACAATAACTATAATAATAGCTATAATAATAATAGTTACAGAAATAACCAAGGCAATTATCATAGCCACAACCAAAATAATAATAATAGCGGAAACAGAGAATGGAGACGTAATATCAACAATGACCGACGAGATGGGAGAAACGACGACAACAGGAGACAATGGAATGATCACAATGATTATCTGAGGTCCAGAAGTGGGGATAGAAATAGGGACATACCTTCGGGAAATCCACCAAGTAACAATCAGGGAAACAATCAAGCCAAGTAAATTATATAATGGCTGAGGAGAGTGACTCCAGGAGACATGATGAACAGCGACCAAGAAATGAGGACAAACGAGTTAACCGTCGTGAAAACCAAGAACACGAGCCTGGTCCCAGTAAAGAAGATGAACGAATATACTCATACGACAACATTGAAATGTATGGGAGTGATCCACAATGGGGCAATCCCATAGCAAGATTTGTTGACGAGTTTAACCGACAGAATCCACGGGGAAAAAATAATAGTGGAGCAATCCGTATTGTGACAGGTACCAAAAACAGTTAAAATAAATATCATACACTATCCAAAAAAGGAACTGATTTTCTGACTACCGACTATAGCAAAAAAACATTTAAAAGCGAAGGAAAAATGATGATAAATGTAATGACCAATGAAGATTTAAAAAAACATGAACAAATAACCCACTAAATTCTAAAATAAGTAAGGACATCTTACAGGATACTTTAGAGAATTTATTTTGAATCCATTAAGAAGAGAAAGACGGTTAATAAAGTGATAATAATGAAAAAATAAAAGAAGTATTTAAAACAAATAAATGAAATAATGAACTTGCAGAAAAAAAGGGAGAATTGATGTTTGTACATAAATAGAGCAATAATAACTATAGTTGTAACTGCTAAAAAGGGATATTGAAAGAGAAGATGAATAACATAGTGGCTAATGAATCAATTAACGACGAAATGAAAATAAATAGAAAAGAAGAAGTATACAAAGGATTTTTACCAAAACTGAAAATAAGTTATATGAAAGTAAGGGGAACTGCTGGGATGCAATTTATAATAATGAGAAAAGTTAAGAAAGCAACATGATTCCGAGGGTATTTAAAGTAACTCAAGAGTTACCATTTTTGTAAGAGTGTAGAAAGCTACGGTGCCACTCAATAATTATTATGATGGGCAGGGGCCAACGAGCTCTGTACCATGCACGGGGTGAATGGTCGGGTGAGGAATAGGTCAGAATAGTGCCACTCACAGCCGATATGCGTTCACCGTGCCATTTCAAGTTAGGGAGGAACTGATAACCCCAATTAAGGAATCCATACGAACAGGAGAAACCCCAGAGGAAAGGAACAATCAGTTGACAACAACCTATATAAAGAAGACGAAGAAAAATAATATATTTTCGTAAATTAGCCAAAGAAGAAAAGAAGTTACGTGTAAATTGTGAGATAATAACCAACGTAAAAAATTCATCACAACCCAATCCCTGAAACCATAAGAGAAAAAAATAATAAAGAAGAAAAAAGTTTTACAAATAAACCAAAGCATCACGATGGACAGTTAATTTTCCCTAGACCTTCAGCTAGGAAAAATAAACATGTTTTGGTGGGGGAGCATATGTAATGAGACATAATAGTAACCCTGTCCCAAAGCTAGAACTGCTCAATTCAGTAGGGATGATAGTAGGCAGAGTCGCCTATGCTATCCACATAAACCAAGTAAAAATAGACAACCTTTAGTTACAAAAAAGAAAAGACTGTCTAATATAAATAGTAAAAGAAAAATACAATGCAGATAGTAAATAAACTAATCAAAATGTATAATAAATATAAAATAAACATACAACACTTTTGTAATTAAGTCGATGTGAAAGAGTGTGGGATAAAGCTAGTGATCCCTGATATTAGATAGTGCAAACAAACAAACACCCAATTAATAATGTGTCAGTGCAACACCAGTGGTATTCCCAAACACAAAAAGTGTCAGTGAGGGGGTAATGGCAGAAGTGTGGGTTAAATACTTTTATATAAAAAGAAAACCCATGGACCACGTTGATAGAGAGTTGTGATGGGGTTTTTAAATAATGTTAAGATGTTTATAAAGGTTTTGGCATAACTAGTTATGTTTGTGTTTTATTTCAAAGCTTATGGATAACATTCATAAACTATGTTGTGAGCAATAGTTGGAGCCTAGGAGCAGAATCAGAAGGTCATGCATTAGGAACCGAAAACCCATGAACAATAATCTAATCACTGATTAGTAGTACTGATTAAGATTAATGGGATGGCTGAATAGTATGCCAGTTAACTGATGATTGTGGCTAATTATAAAATACAATATTAAGCCATGCAGGCCATGCCTAAAACATAGCATGCCGGATGATTCTGTTCTTATCAAGTTATTGTTCTTATCAAGTTATTGTATTAACACAAAGTATATTATTTGTCAATTGCTAATTGTAAACTAGGCCATAGTGGCAGTATATTGAATAATATGTTAAAGGATTTTATTGTAAACATTTGTTAAATAATGTTAAGGGTCCAGACTCCTTTAGTAAATAGTCAAAATCAGAAAAAAAGGGTTCAGCATCAGAGTTTAAACAATAATAAATGTAAACTATAAAATAGATTAGTAAATAAATGTCAGGAAACTAAAAGTGTAGGCCCAAAGTTAGAAATTTTGTAAGGTGGGAAATCACCCTTTATAATAACCAATTTATGTAAATAAGGTATCAGAATGCTCATAATTACATAAAGAAAAACATGATGTAATTTAAATTTAAGAAAACTTAAGGCTAAAAAAGGAGTATTTTTCTTATAGGCAAATGAACATTTAATTTTTGTAAACTGACCATGTGACCTAATTAACTCTCAGTTTTGACCAACCATAGGCCAGTATTGTAAGGTCAGGAAACCGTTGATAAAGAAGCAAGAATTTAGAATTGTATTGTTAACCATTACAGAGGGCAGATGTGCTCTGATTAAGCGAATATTATTTAAATGTAAGTAATGTTTTTTGGACCGTTGGCAGTCAACAATAATTACCAACAGAAGCGGTAAACACTGTGCAAGACCAGAAGACAGAAATAATTAAATTAAACTTAAAACTAAATGCAGAAACTCAGAAAATCCTGACTACCTAAAACGAACGTAAACGTTTGTAACTTATGTGAGTGACACCAACTTAGATAATAGCCACACTACAGATACGATTACACAACACTATCGTAGACACTATCTACACTTACAGAACAAACACCAGTCATCATAGATTGAAAGAAAAACTTAAAACTAAAACTGTGGACACTAAAACATTTATTTTAAAATAATTGGGAACAGCACGAGGTTAGACGTATCTTGCGGAAACGACAGTCGTTGCTTAGCAACGAATAATAGAATATAGTATTAAGATTTTAAATTTTACTTACCTTTTGTGATGTATTGTATTTTTGTATGCATTCTCTGAATTCAATGACAGTCTGAAAGAACCCTTAAACCCTGAGATTTAATGTATTATTATAATTAATTTGTTTATTGAAAGTTATTAGTGACATAGTCGAATTGAGCAGTAGAGTTGACCCGACCAATATTTTGTTTCGACACAAGTCGACTGTTCCTTTCTCTGAATACTTAAAATAAAATAAATATTGTTATTTTTACTGAAAAGAGTTGTCATTGTAGAAAATTAAAAAATTTACAGGACAATTACAGGTAAGTCAACAGGAGAGTGAGCCGCGAATGGACCAGAGTATTTAAAAGACGAACAGGGCGCTCAAAGACACAATCAATTGCAGCAACAGATCCGTTCTTACACAAGTGGAATCAATTTAAACTAATAAACTATTCACGATATATGAATTAAAAGCAACACGTAAAAACACTGTTAGATTACAGATGGCATCCAACCAGTGAGGCTGAAGTTAGGGGACATTACCGAGTCTAGCTTAATTACTAACGATACGGGAAACCTAATTTTAGCTGGCGACTGTTAGAAAAATAGAAATGCATAATACCAGAGGTAGGTCAAAGAAGAGGGCAGAAGACACGGAGAAGGAAAAAGGTGAACGGGAACAAGAAACATGTCCAGTAGTCATGGACACAGAAAAGGAGCAACAGGCGGGTGACAAAGCGGAAGCCAGAGGGGAACCAAATTGGCAAGAAATGATGAGGCTAATGATGGAGAAAATTGATAGCATTAAAGAAAGCAATAAACAGACCTTGAGTGAAAAATTTGACAAAATGGAGGAGGAAAATAAAGAAAATTTTAGGAATATGGAGGAAAAAATAAGTGAAAGCTGCAGGAAACAAAACGAGGATTTGAGGAAATGAATGAGAACTTGGAAGGTAAAATCGAGGAAATAAATGAGAAAATTAATAGTACAAACGAAAGTACTACAGAGGATTTAAGGAAAATGAATGAAGAAAATTTAAAACAAATTAATGAGAAGATCGAGGACTCTAACAAGAAGTTGAGACGAACCATTGATGAGAAAATTGACAAGGTCAACGAAACACTTGGCTAAAGGGTAGAGGAATATAATGAAGAAAGAAAACAACAAACAGCCAAACTAGTCGAAAACGTGGAACACAACAAAGAAACAATTGTACAGGTCAGGGCAGAATTAGACTAGACGCCAGAATAGACCAAGCAGATAACATCAACCAAGTTAGGATAGCAGAGGTACAGCAAGGAACACAAGAAAGATTGGCCAAATTACAAACTAACACCTCAGGAAAAATCTAACGGGTTAATGAGGAAATGAACCGAGTAAAAAACCAAATGAATAATAATACAGGAAGAATCGATAACCTCCAGGAAGTACAATTAAAGAACCTGAGAGAAGATCTCGACAGAACGAGCTATAGACCAGCCTGCGGTGTTCAACATAATATGCTGGACAACAGAGAGAACATAAATTTTAAAAATTATTGCAGGAACCCAGTGGAATTCCTAGAACGGGTGGACGAGTGTCTACTGAGAACCAAAGAGAACCATTGGACCATGATTAAGAATCTACTGGATGACAGCTTTAAGGAGATAACCGATAACTGGTGGTCGGCCATCAGAAATGAAATAACGACATATGATGAGTTTAAACAGACCTTCAGAATAAAATACTGGTCAGAGTCAGTGCAGAATATTGTAAGGGATATCTCTGCCATGGGAGGTACAACGCCACCCATTACCAGTCACCAACAGCCTACTTTCTCGGGAAGGTGTGTGTACACCGCAATTTAGAACAAAAGATTCCAGAAGAATACCTAATCAGCATAATGGCACAACACTTTGATGAAGGGATTGTCCAAGCCACCCTATGCAGCCAGAACAAGACAGTAGCTGACATGGAAAACTGCTTGGAAGTTACGAACACCAAGATTATTATAGAAAATCAAGGAGGCAGTTTGATCAGTCCCAGATGGACAGGGGAGATAATTGTAGAGACCAACAACCAAGGTCAAATCAGGCCCGAAATGAGAACCATGACAATAACTATAATAATAGCTATAATAATAATAGTTACAGAAATAACCAAGGCAATTATCATAGCCACAACCAAAATAATAATAATAGCGGAAACAGAGAATGGAGACGTAATATCAACAATGACCGACAAGATGGGAGAAACGACGACAACAGGAGACAATGGAATGATCACAATGATTATCTGAGGTCCAGAAGTGGGGATAGAAATAGGGACATACCTTCGGGAAATCCACCAAGTAACAATCAGGGAAACAATCAAGCCCAAGTAAATTATATAATGGCTGAGGAGAGTGACTCCAGGAGACATGATGAACAGCGACCAAGAAAAGAGGACAAACGAGTTAACTGTCGTGAAAACCAAGAACACGAGCCTGGTCCCAGTAAAGAAGATGAACGAATATACTCATACGACAACATTGAAATGTATGGGAGTGATCCACAATGGGGCAATCCCATAGCAAGGTTTGTTGACGAGTTTAACCGACAGAATCCACGGGGAAAAAATAATAGTGGAGCAATCCGTATTGTGACAGGTACCAAAAACAGTTAAAATAAATATCATAACTATCCAAAAAAGGAACTGATTTTCTGACTACCGACTATAGCAAAAAAACATTTAAAAGCGAAGGAAAAATGATGATAAATGTAATGACCAATGAAGATTTAAAAAAACATGAACATATAACCCACTAAATTCTAAAATAAGTAAGGACATCTTACAGGATACTTTAGAGAATTTATTTTGAATCCATTAAGAAGAGAAAGACGGTTAATAAAGTGATAATAATGAAAAAATAAAAGAAGTATTTAAAACAAATAAATGAAATAATGAACTTGCAGAAAAAAAGGGAGAATTGATGTTTGTACATAAATAGAGCAATAATAACTATAGTTGTAACTGCTAAAAAGGGATATTGAAAGAGAAGATGAATAACATAGTGGCTAATGAATCAATTAACGACGAAATGAAAATAAATAGAAAAGAAGAAGTATACAAAGGATTTTTACCAAAACTGAAAATAAGTTATATGAAAGTAAGGGGAACTGCTGGGATGCAATTTATAATAATAAGAAAAGTTAAGAAAGCAACATGATTCCGAGGGTATTTAAAGTAACTCAAGAGTTACCATTTTTGTAAGAGTGTAGAAAGCTACGGCGCCACTCAATAATTATTATGATGGGCAGGGGCCAACGAGCTCTGTACCATGCACGGGGTGAATGGTCGGGTGAGGAATAGGTCAGAATAGTGCCACTCACAGCCGATATGCGTTCACCGTGCCATTTCAAGTTAGGGAGGAACTGATAACCCCAATTAAGGAATCCATACGAACAGGAGAAACCCCAGAGGAAAGGAACAATCAGTTGACAACAACCTATATAAAGAAGACGAAGAAAAATAATATATTTTCGTAAATTAGCCAAAGAAGAAAAGAAGTTACGTGTAAATTGTGAGATAATAACCAACGTAAAAAATTCATCACAACCCAATCCCTGAAACCATAAGAGAAAAAAATAATAAAGAAGAAAAAAGTTTTACAAATAAACCAAAGCATCAAGATGGACAGTTAATTTTCCCTAGACCTTCAGCTAGGAAAAATAAACATGTTTTTGGTGGAGGAGCATATGTAATGAGACATAATAGTAACCCTGTCCCAAAGCTAGAACTGCTCAATTCAGTAGGGATGATAGTAGGCAGAGTCGCCTATGCTATCCACATAAACCAAGTAAAAATAGACAACCTTTAGTTACAAAAAAGACAAGACTGTCTAATATAAATAGTAAAAGAAAAATACAATGCAGATAGTAAATAAACTAATCAAAATGTATAATAAATATAAAATAAACATACAACACTTTTGTAATTAAGTCGATGTGAAAGAGTGTGGGATAAAGCTAATGATCCCTGATATTAGATAGTGCAAACAAACAAACACCCAATTAATAATGTGTCAGTGCAACACCAGTGGTATTCCCAAACACAAAAAGTGTCAGTGAGGGGGTAATGGCAGAAGTGTGGGTTAAATACTTTTATATAAAAAGAAAACCCATGGACCACGTTGATAGAGAGTTGTGATGGGGTTTTTAAATAATGTTAAGATGTTTATAAAGGTTTTGGCATAACTAGTTATGTTTGTGTTTTATTTCAAAGCTTATGGATAACATTCATAAACTATGTTGTGAGCAATAGTTGGAGCCTAGGAGCAGAATCAGAAGGTGATGCATTAGGAACCGAAAACCCATGAACAATAATCTAATCACTGATTAGTAGTACTGATTAAGATTAATGGGATGGCTGAATAGTATGCCAGTTAACTGATGATTGTGGCTAATTATAAAATACAATATTAAGCCATGTAGGCCATCTCTAAAACATAGCATGCCGGATGATTCTGTTCTTATCAAGTTATTGTTCTTATCAAGTTATTGTATTAACACAAAGTATATTATTTGTCAATTGCTAATTGTAAACTAGGCCATAGTGGCAGTATATTGAATAATATGTTAAAGGATTTTATTGTAAACATTTGTTAAATAATGTTAAGGGTCCAGACTCCTTTAGTAAATAGTCAAAATCAGAAAAAAAGGGTTCAGCATCAGAGTTTAAACAATAATAAATGTAAACTATAAAATAGATTAGTAAATAAATGTCAGGAAACTAAAAGTGTAGGCCCAAAGTTAGAAATTTTGTAAGGTGGGAAATCACCCTTTATAATAATTAATTTATGTAAATAAGGTATCAGAATGCTCATAATTACATAAAGAAAAACATGATGTAATTTAAATTTAAGAAAACTTAAGGCTAAAAAAGGAGTATTTTTCTTATAGGCAAATGAACATTTAATTTTTGTAAACTGACCATGTGACCTAATTAACTCTCAGTTTTGACCGACCATAGGCCAGTATTGTAAGGTCAGGAAACCGTTGATAAAGAAGCAAGAATTTAGAATTGTATTGTTAACCATTATAGAGGGCAGATGTGCTCTGATTAAGCGAATATTATTTAAATGTAAGTAATGTTTTTTGGACCGTTGGCAGTCAACAATAATTACCAACAGAAGCGGTAAACACTGTGCAAGACCAGAAGACAGAAATAATTAAATTAAACTTAAAACTAAATGCAGAAACTCAGAAAATCCTGACTACCTAAAACGAACGTAAACGTTTGTAACTTATGTGAGTGACACCAACTTAGATAATAGCCACACTACAGATACGATTACACAACACTATCATAGACACTATCTACACTTACAGAACAAACACCAGTCATCATAGATTGAAAGAAAAACTTAAAACTAAAACTGTGAACACTAAAACAATTATTTTAAAGTAATTGGGAACAGCACGAGGTTAGACGTATCTTGCGGAAACGACAGTCGTTGCTTAGCAACGAATAATAGAATATAGTATTAAGATTTTAAATTTTACTTACCTTTTGTGATGTATTGTATTTTTGTATGCATTCTCTGAATTCAATGACAGTCTGAAAGAACCCTTAAACCCTGAGATTTAATATATTATTATAATTAATTTGTTTATTGAAAGTTATTAGTGACATAGTCGAATTGAGCAGTAGAGTTGACCCGACCAATATTTTGTTTCGACACAAGTTGACTGTTCCTTTCTCTGAATACTTAAAATAAAATAAATATTGTTATTTTGACTGAAAAGAGTTGTCATTGTAGAAAATTAAAAATTTACAGGACAATTACAGGTAAGTCAACAGGAGAGTGAGCCGCGAATGGACCAGAGTATTTAAAAGACGAACAGGGCGCTCAAAGACACAATCGATTGCAGCAACAGATCCGTTCTTACACAATTGGAATCAATTTAAACTAATAAACTATTCACGATATATGAATTAAAAGCAACACGTTTAACAACAAATAAACACGTAAAAACACTGTTAGATTACAGATGGCGTCCAACCAGTGAGGCTGAAGTTAGGGTACATTACCGAGTCTAGCTTAATTACTAACGATACGGGAAACCTAATTTTAGCTGGCGACTGTTAGAAAAATAGAAATGCATAATACCAGAGGTAGGTCAAAGAAGAGGGCAGAAGACACGGAGAAGGAAAAAGGTGAACGGGAACAAGAAACATGTCCAGTAGTCATGGACACAGAAAAGGAGCAACAGGCGGGTGACAAAGCGGAAGCCAGAGGGGAACCAAATTGGCAAGAAATGATGAGGCTAATGATGGAGAAAATTGATAGCATTAAAGAAAGCAATAAACAGACCTTGAGTGAAAAATTTGACAAAATGGAGGAGGAAAATAAAGAAAATTTTAGGAATATGGAGGAAAAAATAAGTGAAAGCTGCAGGAAACAAAACGAGGATTTGAGGAAATGAATGAGAACTTGGAAGGTAAAATCGAGGAAATAAATGAGAAAATTAATAGTACAAACGAAAGTACTACAGAGGATTTAAGGAAAATGAATGAAGAAAATTTAAAACAAATTAATGAGAAGATCGAGGACTCTAACAAGAAGTTGAGACGAACCATTGATGAGAAAATTGACAAGGTCAACGAAACACTTGGCTAAAGGGTAGAGGAATATAATGAAGAAAGAAAACAACAAACAGCCAAACTAGTCGAAAACGTGGAACACAACAAAGAAACAATTGTACAGGTCAGGGCAGAATTAGACTAGACGCCAGAATAGACCAAGCAGATAACATCAACCAAGTTAGGATAGCAGAGGTACAGCAAGGAACACAAGAAAGATTGGCCAAATTACAAACTAACACCTCAGGAAAAATCTAACGGGTTAATGAGGAAATGAACCGAGTAAAAAACCAAATGAATAATAATACAGGAAGAATCGATAACCTCCAGGAAGTACAATTAAAGAACCTGAGAGAAGATCTCGACAGAACGAGCTATAGACCAGCCTGCGGTGTTCAACATAATATGCTGGACAACAGAGAGAACATAAATTTTAAAAATTATTGCAGGAACCCAGTGGAATTCCTAGAACGGGTGGACGAGTGTCTACTGAGAACCAAAGAGAACCATTGGACCATGATTAAGAATCTACTGGATGACAGCTTTAAGGAGATAACCGATAACTGGTGGTCGGCCATCAGAAATGAAATAACGACATATGATGAGTTTAAACAGACCTTCAGAATAAAATACTGGTCAGAGTCAGTGCAGAATATTGTAAGGGATATCTCTGCCATGGGAGGTACAACGCCACCCATTACCAGTCACCAACAGCCTACTTTCTCGGGAAGGTGTGTGTACACCGCAATTTAGAACAAAAGATTCCAGAAGAATACCTAATCAGCATAATGGCACAACACTTTGATGAAGGGATTGTCCAAGCCACCCTATGCAGCCAGAACAAGACAGTAGCTGACATGGAAAACTGCTTGGAAGTTACGAACACCAAGATTATTATAGAAAATCAAGGAGGCAGTTTGATCAGTCCCAGATGGACAGGGGAGATAATTGTAGAGACCAACAAGCAAGGTCAAATCAGGCCCGAAATGAGAACCATGACAATAACTATAATAATAGCTATAATAATAATAGTTACAGAAATAACCAAGGCAATTATCATAGCCACAACCAAAATAATAATAATAGCGGAAACAGAGAATGGAGACGTAATATCAACAATGACCGACAAGATGGGAGAAACGACGACAACAGGAGACAATGGAATGATCACAATGATTATCTGAGGTCCAGAAGTGGGGATAGAAATAGGGACATACCTTCGGGAAATCCACCAAGTAACAATCAGGGAAACAATCAAGCCCAAGTAAATTATATAATGGCTGAGGAGAGTGACTCCAGGAGACATGATGAACA
This sequence comes from Magicicada septendecula, assembly GCA_034769895.1. Taxonomy (NCBI): domain Eukaryota; kingdom Metazoa; phylum Arthropoda; class Insecta; order Hemiptera; family Cicadidae; genus Magicicada; species Magicicada septendecula. Next base: position 453,937,172 of record CM068368.1, read on the forward strand.
GCGACCAAGAAAAGAGGACAAACGAGTTAACTGTCGTGAAAACCAAGAACACGAGCCTGGTCCCAGTAAAGAAGATGAACGAATATACTCATACGACAACATTGAAATGTATGGGAGTGATCCACAATGGGGCAATCCCATAGCAAGGTTTGTTGACGAGTTTAACCGACAGAATCCACGGGGAAAAAATAATAGTGGAGCAATCCGTATTGTGACAGGTACCAAAAACAGTTAAAATAAATATCATACACTATCCAAAAAAGGAACTGATTTTCTGACTACCGACTATAGCAAAAAAACATTTAAAAGCGAAGGAAAAATGATGATAAATGTAATGACCAATGAAGATTTAAAAAAACATGAACATATAACCCACTAAATTCTAAAATAAGTAAGGACATCTTACAGGATACTTTAGAGAATTTATTTTGAATCCATTAAGAAGAGAAAGACGGTTAATAAAGTGATAATAATGAAAAAATAAAAGAAGTATTTAAAACAAATAAATGAAATAATGAACTTGCAGAAAAAAAGGGAGAATTGATGTTTGTACATAAATAGAGCAATAATAACTATAGTTGTAACTGCTAAAAAGGGATATTGAAAGAGAAGATGAATAACATAGTGGCTAATGAATCAATTAACGACGAAATGAAAATAAATAGAAAAGAAGAAGTATACAAAGGATTTTTACCAAAACTGAAAATAAGTTATATGAAAGTAAGGGGAACTGCTGGGATGCAATTTATAATAATAAGAAAAGTTAAGAAAGCAACATGATTCCGAGGGTATTTAAAGTAACTCAAGAGTTACCATTTTTGTAAGAGTGTAGAAAGCTACGGCGCCACTCAATAATTATTATGATGGGCAGGGGCCAACGAGCTCTGTACCATGCACGGGGTGAATGGTCGGGTGAGGAATAGGTCAGAATAGTGCCACTCACAGCCGATATGCGTTCACCGTGCCATTTCAAGTTAGGGAGGAACTGATAACCCCAATTAAGGAATCCATACGAACAGGAGAAACCCCAGAGGAAAGGAACAATCAGTTGACAACAACCTATATAAAGAAGACGAAGAAAAATAATATATTTTCGTAAATTAGCCAAAGAAGAAAAGAAGTTACGTGTAAATTGTGAGATAATAACCAACGTAAAAAATTCATCACAACCCAATCCCTGAAACCATAAGAGAAAAAAATAATAAAGAAGAAAAAAGTTTTACAAATAAACCAAAGCATCAAGATGGACAGTTAATTTTCCCTAGACCTTCAGCTAGGAAAAATAAACATGTTTTTGGTGGAGGAGCATATGTAATGAGACATAATAGTAACCCTGTCCCAAAGCTAGAACTGCTCAATTCAGTAGGGATGATAGTAGGCAGAGTCGCCTATGCTATCCACATAAACCAAGTAAAAATAGACAACCTTTAGTTACAAAAAAGACAAGACTGTCTAATATAAATAGTAAAAGAAAAATACAATGCAGATAGTAAATAAACTAATCAAAATGTATAATAAATATAAAATAAACATACAACACTTTTGTAATTAAGTCGATGTGAAAGAGTGTGGGATAAAGCTAATGATCCCTGATATTAGATAGTGCAAACAAACAAACACCCAATTAATAATGTGTCAGTGCAACACCAGTGGTATTCCCAAACACAAAAAGTGTCAGTGAGGGGGTAATGGCAGAAGTGTGGGTTAAATACTTTTATATAAAAAGAAAACCCATGGACCACGTTGATAGAGAGTTGTGATGGGGTTTTTAAATAATGTTAAGATGTTTATAAAGGTTTTGGCATAACTAGTTATGTTTGTGTTTTATTTCAAAGCTTATGGATAACATTCATAAACTATGTTGTGAGCAATAGTTGGAGCCTAGGAGCAGAATCAGAAGGTGATGCATTAGGAACCGAAAACCCATGAACAATAATCTAATCACTGATTAGTAGTACTGATTAAGATTAATGGGATGGCTGAATAGTATGCCAGTTAACTGATGATTGTGGCTAATTATAAAATACAATATTAAGCCATGTAGGCCATCTCTAAAACATAGCATGCCGGATGATTCTGTTCTTATCAAGTTATTGTTCTTATCAAGTTATTGTATTAACACAAAGTATATTATTTGTCAATTGCTAATTGTAAACTAGGCCATAGTGGCAGTATATTGAATAATATGTTAAAGGATTTTATTGTAAACATTTGTTAAATAATGTTAAGGGTCCAGACTCCTTTAGTAAATAGTCAAAATCAGAAAAAAAGGGTTCAGCATCAGAGTTTAAACAATAATAAATGTAAACTATAAAATAGATTAGGAAATAAATGTCAGGAAACTAAAAGTGTAGGCCCAAAGTTAGAAATTTTGTAAGGTGGGAAATCACCCTTTATAATAATTAATTTATGTAAATAAGGTATCAGAATGCTCATAATTACATAAAGAAAAACATGATGTAATTTAAATTTAAGAAAACTTAAGGCTAAAAAAGGAGTATTTTTCTTATAGGCAAATGAACATTTAATTTTTGTAAACTGACCATGTGACCTAATTAACTCTCAGTTTTGACCGACCATAGGCCAGTATTGTAAGGTCAGGAAACCGTTGATAAAGAAGCAAGAATTTAGAATTGTATTGTTAACCATTATAGAGGGCAGATGTGCTCTGATTAAGCGAATATTATTTAAATGTAAGTAATGTTTTTTGGACCGTTGGCAGTCAACAATAATTACCAACAGAAGCGGTAAACACTGTGCAAGACCAGAAGACAGAAATAATTAAATTAAACTTAAAACTAAATGCAGAAACTCAGAAAATCCTGACTACCTAAAACGAACGTAAACGTTTGTAACTTATGTGAGTGACACCAACTTAGATAATAGCCACACTACAGATACGATTACACAACACTATCATAGACACTATCTACACTTACAGAACAAACACCAGTCATCATAGATTGAAAGAAAAACTTAAAACTAAAACTGTGAACACTAAAACAATTATTTTAAAGTAATTGGGAACAGCACGAGGTTAGACGTATCTTGCGGAAACGACAGTCGTTGCTTAGCAACGAATAATAGAATATAGTATTAAGATTTTAAATTTTACTTACCTTTTGTGATGTATTGTATTTTTGTATGCATTCTCTGAATTCAATGACAGTCTGAAAGAACCCTTAAACCCTGAGATTTAATATATTATTATAATTAATTTGTTTATTGAAAGTTATTAGTGACATAGTCGAATTGAGCAGTAGAGTTGACCCGACCAATATTTTGTTTCGACACAAGTTGACTGTTCCTTTCTCTGAATACTTAAAATAAAATAAATATTGTTATTTTGACTGAAAAGAGTTGTCATTGTAGAAAATTAAAAAATTTACAGGACAATTACAGGTAAGTCAACAGGAGAGTGAGCCGCGAATGGACCAGAGTATTTAAAAGACGAACAGGGCGCTCAAAGACACAATCGATTGCAGCAACAGATCCGTTCTTACACAATTGGAATCAATTTAAACTAATAAACTATTCACGATATATGAATTAAAAGCAACACGTTTAACAACAAATAAACACGTAAAAACACTGTTAGATTACAGATGGCGTCCAACCAGTGAGGCTGAAGTTAGGGTACATTACCGAGTCTAGCTTAATTACTAACGATACGGGAAACCTAATTTTAGCTGGCGACTGTTAGAAAAATAGAAATGCATAATACCAGAGGTAGGTCAAAGAAGAGGGCAGAAGACACGGAGAAGGAAAAAGGTGAACGGGAACAAGAAACATGTCCAGTAGTCATGGACACAGAAAAGGAGCAACAGGCGGGTGACAAAGCGGAAGCCAGAGGGGAACCAAATTGGCAAGAAATGATGAGGCTAATGATGGAGAAAATTGATAGCATTAAAGAAAGCAGTAAACAGACCTTGAGTGAAAAATTTGACAAAATGGAGGAGGAAAATAAAGAAAATTTTAGGAATATGGAGGAAAAAATAAGTGAAAGCTGCAGGAAACAAAACGAGGATTTGAGGAAATGAATGAGAACTTGGAAGGTAAAATCGAGGAAATAAATGAGAAAATTAATAGTACAAACGAAAGTACTACAGAGGATTTAAGGAAAATGAATGAAGAAAATTTAAAACAAATTAATGAGAAGATCGAGGACTCTAACAAGAAGTTGAGACGAACCATTGATGAGAAAATTGACAAGGTCAACGAAACACTTGGCTAAAGGGTAGAGGAATATAATGAAGAAAGAAAACAACAAACAGCCAAACTAGTCGAAAACGTGGAACACAACAAAGAAACAATTGTACAGGCCAGGGCAGAATTAGACTAGACGCCAGAATAGACCAAGCAGATAACATCAACCAAGTTAGGATAGCAGAGGTACAGCAAGGAACACAAGAAAGATTGGCCAAATTACAAACTAACACCTCAGGAAAAATCGAACGGGTTAATGAGGAAATGAACCGAGTAAAAAACCAAATGAATAATAATACAGGAAGAATCGATAACCTCCAGGAAGTACAATTAAAGAACCTGAGAGAAGATCTCGACAGAACGAGCTATAGACCAGCCTGCGGTGTTCAACATAATATGCTGGACAACAGAGAGAACATAAATTTTAAAAATTATTGCAGGAACCCAGTGGAATTCCTAGAACGGGTGGACGAGTGTCTACTGAGAACCAAAGAGAACCATTGGACCATGATTAAGAATCTACTGGATGACAGCTTTAAGGAGATAACCGATAACTGGTGGTCGGCCATCAGAAATGAAATAACGACATATGATGAGTTTAAACAGACCTTCAGAATAAAATACTGGTCAGAGTCAGTGCAGAATATTGTAAGGGATATCTCTGCCATGGGAGGTACAACGCCACCCATTACCAGTCACCAACAGCCTACTTTCTCGGGAAGGTGTGTGTACACCGCAATTTCGAACAAAAGATTCCAGAAGAATACCTGATCAGCATAATGGCACAACACTTTGATGAAGGGATTGTCCAAGCCACCCTATGCAGCCAGAACAAGACAGTAGCTGACATGGAAAACTGCTTGGAAGTTACGAACACCAAGATTATTATAGAAAATCAAGGAGGCAGTTTGATCAGTCCCAGATGGACAGGGGAGATAATTGTAGAGACCAACAACCAAGGTCAAATCAGGCCCGAAATGAGAACCATGACAATAACTATAATAATAGCTATAATAATAATAGTTACAGAAATAACCAAGGCAATTATCATAGCCACAACCAAAATAATAATAATAGCGGAAACAGAGAATGGAGACGTAATATCAACAATGACCGACAAGATGGGAGAAACGACGACAACAGGAGACAATGGAATGATCACAATGATTATCTGAGGTCCAGAAGTGGGGATAGAAATAGGGACATACCTTCGGGAAATCCACCAAGTAACAATCAGGGAAACAATCAAGCCCAAGTAAATTATATAATGGCTGAGGAGAGTGACTCCAGGAGACATGATGAACAGCGACCAAGAAAAGAGGACAAACGAGTTAACTGTCGTGAAAACCAAGAACACGAGCCTGGTCCCAGTAAAGAAGATGAACGAATATACTCATACGACAACATTGAAATGTATGGGAGTGATCCACAATGGGGCAATCCCATAGCAAGGTTTGTTGACGAGTTTAACCGACAGAATCCACGGGGAAAAAATAATAGTGGAGCAATCCGTATTGTGACAGGTACCAAAAACAGTTAAAATAAATATCATACACTATCCAAAAAAGGAACTGATTTTCTGACTACCGACTATAGCAAAAAAACATTTAAAAGCGAAGGAAAAATGATGATAAATGTAATGACCAATGAAGATTTAAAAAAACATGAACATATAACCCACTAAATTCTAAAATAAGTAAGGACATCTTACAGGATACTTTAGAGAATTTATTTTGAATCCATTAAGAAGAGAAAGACGGTTAATAAAGTGATAATAATGAAAAAATAAAAGAAGTATTTAAAACAAATAAATGAAATAATGAACTTGCAGAAAAAAAGGGAGAGTTGATGTTTGTACATAAATAGAGCAATAATAACTATAGTTGTAACTGCTAAAAAGGGATATTGAAAGAGAAGATGAATAACATAGTGGCTAATGAATCAATTAACGACGAAATGAAAATAAATAGAAAAGAAGAAGTATACAAAGGATTTTTACCAAAACTGAAAATAAGTTATATGAAAGTAAGGGGAACTGCTGGGATGCAATTTATAATAATAAGAAAAGTTAAGAAAGCAACATGATTCCGAGGGTATTTAAAGTAACTCAAGAGTTACCATTTTTGTAAGAGTGTAGAAAGCTACGGCGCCACTCAATAATTATTATGATGGGCAGGGGCCAACGAGCTCTGTACCATGCACGGGGTGAATGGTCGGGTGAGGAATAGGTCAGAATAGTGCCACTCACAGCCGATATGCGTTCACCGTGCCATTTCAAGTTAGGGAGGAACTGATAACCCCAATTAAGGAATCCATACGAACAGGAGAAACCCCAGAGGAAAGGAACAATCAGTTGACAACAACCTATATAAAGAAGACGAAGAAAAATAATATATTTTCGTAAATTAGCCAAAGAAGAAAAGAAGTTACGTGTAAATTGTGAGATAATAACCAACGTAAAAAATTCATCACAACCCAATCCCTGAAACCATAAGAGAAAAAAATAATAAAGAAGAAAAAAGTTTTACAAATAAACCAAAGCATCAAGATGGACAGTTAATTTTCCCTAGACCTTCAGCTAGGAAAAATAAACATGTTTTTGGTGGAGGAGCATATGTAATGAGACATAATAGTAACCCTGTCCCAAAGCTAGAACTGCTCAATTCAGTAGGGATGATAGTAGGCAGAGTCGCCTATGCAATCCACATAAACCAAGTAAAAATAGACAACCTTTAGTTACAAAAAAGACAAGACTGTCTAATATAAATAGTAAAAGAAAAATACAATGCAGATAGTAAATAAACTAATCAAAATGTATAATAAATATAAAATAAACATACAACACTTTTGTAATTAAGTCGATGTGAAAGAGTGTGGGATAAAGCTAATGATCCCTGATATTAGATAGTGCAAACAAACAAACACCCAATTAGTAATGTGTCAGTGCAACACCAGTGGTATTCCCAAACACAAAAAGTGTCAGTGAGGGGGTAATGGCAGAAGTGTGGGTTAAATACTTTTATATAAAAAGAAAACCCATGGACCACGTTGATAGAGAGTTGTGATGGGGTTTTTAAATAATGTTAAGATGTTTATAAAGGTTTTGGCATAACTAGTTATGTTTGTGTTTTATTTCAAAGCTTATGGATAACATTCATAAACTATGTTGTGAGCAATAGTTGGAGCCTAGGAGCAGAATCAGAAGGTGATGCATTAGGAACCGAAAACCCATGAACAATAATCTAATCACTGATTAGTAGTACTGATTAAGATTAATGGGATGGCTGAATAGTATGCCAGTTAACTGATGATTGTGGCTAATTATAAAATACAATATTAAGCCATGTAGGCCATCTCTAAAACATAGCATGCCGGATGATTCTGTTCTTATCAAGTTATTGTTCTTATCAAGTTATTGTATTAACACAAAGTATATTATTTGTCAATTGCTAATTGTAAACTAGGCCATAGTGGCAGTATATTGAATAATATGTTAAAGGATTTTATTGTAAACATTTGTTAAATAATGTTAAGGGTCCAGACTCCTTTAGTAAATAGTCAAAATCAGAAAAAAAGGGTTCAGCATCAGAGTTTAAACAATAATAAATGTAAACTATAAAATAGATTAGGAAATAAATGTCAGGAAACTAAAAGTGTAGGCCCAAAGTTAGAAATTTTGTAAGGTGGGAAATCACCCTTTATAATAATTAATTTATGTAAATAAGGTATCAGAATGCTCATAATTACATAAAGAAAAACATGATGTAATTTAAATTTAAGAAAACTTAAGGCTAAAAAAGGAGTATTTTTCTTATAGGCAAATGAACATTTAATTTTTGTAAACTGACCATGTGACCTAATTAACTCTCAGTTTTGACCAACCATAGGCCAGTATTGTAAGGTCAGGAAACCGTTGATAAAGAAGCAAGAATTTAGAATTGTATTGTTAACCATTACAGAGGGCAGATGTGCTCTGATTAAGCGAATATTATTTAAATGTAAGTAATGTTTTTTGGACCGTTGGCAGTCAACAATAATTACCAACAGAAGCGGTAAACACTGTGCAAGACCAGAAGACAGAAATAATTAAATTAAACTTAAAACTAAATGCAGAAACTCAGAAAATCCTGACTACCTAAAACGAACGTAAACGTTTGTAACTTATGTGAGTGACACCAACTTAGATAATAGCCACACTACAGATACGATTACACAACACTATCATAGACACTATCTACACTTACAGAACAAACACCAGTCATCATAGATTGAAAGAAAAACTTAAAACTAAAACTGTGAACACTAAAACAATTATTTTAAAATAATTGGGAACAGCACGAGGTTAGACGTATCTTGCGGAAACGACAGTCGTTGCTTAGCAACGAATAATAGAATATAGTATTAAGATTTTAAATTTTACTTACCTTTTGTGATGTATTGTATTTTTGTATGCATTCTCTGAATTCAATGACAGTCTGAAAGAACCCTTAAACCCTGAGATTTAATATATTATTATAATTAATTTGTTTATTGAAAGTTATTAGTGACATAGTCGAATTGAGCAGTAGAGTTGACCCGACCAATATTTTGTTTCGACACAAGTCGACTGTTCCTTTCTCTGAATACTTAAAATAAAATAAATATTGTTATTTTGACTGAAAAGAGTTGTCATTGTAGAAAATTAAAAAATTTACAGGACAATTACAGGTAAGTCAACAGGAGAGTGAGCCGCGAATGGACCAGAGTATTTAAAAGACGAACAGGGCGCTCAAAGACACAATCGATTGCAGCAACAGATCCGTTCTTACACAAGTGGAATCAATTTAAACTAATAAACTATTCACGATATATGAATTAAAAGCAACACGTAAAAACACTGTTAGATTACAGATGGCATCCAACCAGTGAGGCTGAAGTTAGGGGACATTACCGAGTCTAGCTTAATTACTAACGATACGGGAAACCTAATTTTAGCTGGCGACTGTTAGAAAAATAGAAATGCATAATACCAGAGGTAGGTCAAAGAAGAGGGCAGAAGACACGGAGAAGGAAAAAGGTGAACGGGAACAAGAAACATGTCCAGTAGTCATGGACACAGAAAAGGAGCAACAGGCGGGTGACAAAGCGGAAGCCAGAGGGGAACCAAATTGGCAAGAAATGATGAGGCTAATGATGGAGAAAATTGATAGCATTAAAGAAAGCAATAAACAGACCTTGAGTGAAAAATTTGACAAAATGGAGGAGGAAAATAAAGAAAATTTTAGGAATATGGAGGAAAAAATAAGTGAAAGCTGCAGGAAACAAAACGAGGATTTGAGGAAATGAATGAGAACTTGGAAGGTAAAATCGAGGAAATAAATGAGAAAATTAATAGTACAAACGAAAGTACTACAGAGGATTTAAGGAAAATGAATGAAGAAAATTTAAAACAAATTAATGAGAAGATCGAGGACTCTAACAAGAAGTTGAGACGAACCATTGATGAGAAAATTGACAAGGTCAACGAAACACTTGGCTAAAGGGTAGAGGAATATAATGAAGAAAGAAAACAACAAACAGCCAAACTAGTCGAAAACGTGGAACACAACAAAGAAACAATTGTACAGGTCAGGGCAGAATTAGACTAGACGCCAGAATAGACCAAGCAGATAACATCAACCAAGTTAGGATAGCAGAGGTACAGCAAGGAACACAAGAAAGATTGGCCGAATTACAAACTAATACCTCAGGAAAAATCGAACGGGTTAATGAGGAAATGAACCGAGTAAAAAACCAAATGAATAATAATACAGGAAGAATCGATAACCTCCAGGAAGTACAATTAAAGAACCTGAGAGAAGATCTCGACAGAACGAGCTATAGACCAGCCTGCGGTGTTCAACATAATATGCTGGACAACAGAGAGAACATAAATTTTAAAAATTATTGCAGGAACCCAGTGGAATTCCTAGAACGGGTGGACGAGTGTCTACTGAGAACCAAAGAGAACCATTGGACCATGATTAAGAATCTACTGGATGACAGCTTTAAGGAGATAACCGATAACTGGTGGTCGGCCATCAGAAATGAAATAACGACATATGATGAGTTTAAACAGACCTTCAGAATAAAATACTGGTCAGAGTCAGTGCAGAATATTGTAAGGGATAATCTCTGCCATGGGAGGTACAACGCCACCCATTACCAGTCACCAACGGCCTACTTTCTCGGGAAGGTGTGTGTAGCACGCAATTTAGAACAAAAGATTCCAGAAGAATACCTAATCAGCATAATGGCACACCACTTTGATGAAGGGATTGTCCAAGCCACCCTATGCAGCCAGAACAAGACAATAGCTGACATGGAAAACTGCTTGGAAGTTACGAACACCAAGATTATTATAGAAAATCAAGGAGGCAGTTTGATCAGTCCCAGATGGACAGGGGAGATAATTGTAGAGACCAACAACCAAGGTCAAATCAGGCCCGAAATGGGAACCATGACAATAACTATAATAATAGCTATAATAATAATAGTTACAGAAATAACCAAGGCAATTATCATAGCCACAACCAAAATAATAATAATAGCGGAAACAGAGAATGGAGACGTAATATCAACAATGACCGACGAGATGGGAGAAACGACGACAACAGGAGACAATGGAATGATCACAATGATTATCTGAGGTCCAGAAGTGGGGATAGAAATAGGGACATACCTTCGGGAAATCCACCAAGTAACAATCAGGGAAACAATCAAGCCCAAGTAAATTATATAATGGCTGAGGAGAGTGACTCCAGGAGACATGATGAACAGCGACCAAGAAATGAGGACAAACGAGTTAACCGTCGTGAAAACCAAGAACACGAGCCTGGTCCCAGTAAAGAAGATGAACGAATATACTCATACGACAACATTGAAATGTATGGGAGTGATCCACAATGGGGCAATCCCATAGCAAGATTTGTTGACGAGTTTAACCGACAGAATCCACGGGGAAAAAATAATAGTGGAGCAATCCGTATTGTGACAGGTACCAAAAACAGTTAAAATAAATATCATACACTACCCAAAAAAGGAACTGATTTTCTGACTACCGACTATAGCAAAAAAAACATTTAAAAGCGAAGGAAAAATGATGATAAATGTAATGACCAATGAAGATTTTTAAAAACATGAACAAATAACCCACTAAATTCTAAAATAAGTAAGGACATCTTACAGGATACTTTAGAGAATTTATTTTGAATCCATTAAGAAGAGAAAGACGGTTAATAAAGTGATAATAATGAAAAAATAAAAGAAGTATTTAAAACAAATAAATGAAATAATGAACTTGCAGAAAAAAAGGGAGAGTTGATGTTTGTACATAAATAGAGCAATAATAACTATAGTTGTAACTGCTAAAAAGGGATATTGAAAGAGAAGATGAATAACATAGTGGCTAATGAATCAATTAACGACGAAATGAAAATAAATAGAAAAGAAGAAGTATACAAAGGATTTTTACCAAAACTGAAAATAAGTTATATGAAAGTAAGGGGAACTGCTGGGATGCAATTTATAATAATGAGAAAAGTTAAGAAAGCAACATGATTCCGAGGGTATTTAAAGTAACGCAAGAGTTACCATTTTTGTAAGAGTGTAGAAAGCTACGGCGCCACTCAATAATTATTATGATGGGCAGGGGCCAACGAGCTCTGTACCATGCACGGGGTGAATGGTCGGGTGAGGAATAGGTCAGAATAGTGCCACTCACAGCCGATATGCGTTCACCGTGCCATTTCAAGTTAGGGAGGAACTGATAACCCCAATTAAGGAATCCATAGGAACAGGAGAAACCCCAGAGGAAAGGAACAATCAGTTGACAACAACCTATATAAAGAAGACTAAGAAAAATAATATATTTTCGTAAATTAGCCAAAGAAGAAAAGAAGTTACGTGTAAATTGTGAGATAATAACCAACGTAAAAAATTCATCACAACCCAATCCCTGAAACCATAAGAGAAAAAAATAATAAAGAAGAAAAAAGTTTTACAAATAAACCAAAGCATCAAGATGGACAGTTAATTTTCCCTAGACCTTCAGCTAGGAAAAATAAACATGTTTTGGTGGGGGAGCATATGTAATGCGACATAATAGTAACCCTGTCCCAAAGCTAGAACTGCTCAATTCAGTAGGGATGATAGTAGGCAGAGTCGCCTATGCTATCCACATAAACCATGTAAAAATAGACAACCTTTAGTTACAAAAAAGACAAGACTGTCTAATATAAATAGTAAAAGAAAAATACAATGCAGATAGTAAATAAACTAATCAAAATGTATAATAAATATAAAATAAACATACAACACTTTTGTAATTAAGTCGATGTGAAAGAGTGTGGGATAAAGCTAGTGATCCCTGATATTAGATAGTGCAAACAAACAAACACCCAATTAATAATGTGTCAGTGCAACACCAGTGGTATTCCCAAACACAAAAAGTGTCATTGAGGGGGTAATGGCAGAAGTGTGGGTTAAATACTTTTATATAAAAAGAAAACCCATGGACCACGTTGATAGAGAGATGTGATGGGGTTTTTAAATAATGTTAAGATGTTTATAAAGGTTTTGGCATAACTAGTTATGTTTGTGTTTTATTTCAAAGCTTATGGATAACATTCATAAACTATGTTGTTAGCAATAGTTGGAGCCTAGGAGCAGAATCAGAAGGTGATGCATTAGGAACCGAAAACCCATGAACAATAATCTAATCACTGATTAGTAGTACTGATTAAGATTAATGGGATGGCTGAATAGTATGCCAGTTAACTGATGATTGTGGCTAATTATAAAATACAATATTAAGCCATGTAGGCCATGCCTAAAACATAGCATGCCGGATGATTCTGTTCTTATCAAGTTATTGTTCTTATCAAGTTATTGTATTAACACAAAGTATATTATTTGTCAATTGCTAATTGTAAACTAGGCCATAGTGGCAGTATATTGAATAATATGTTAAAGGATTTTATTGTAAACATTTGTTAAATAATGTTAAGGGTCCAGACTCCTTTACTAAATAGTCAAAATCAGAAAAAAAGGGTTCAGCATCAGAGTTTAAACAATAATAAATGTAAACTATAAAATAGATTAGTAAATAAATGTCAGGAAACTAAAAGTGTAGGCCCAAAGTTAGAAATTTTGTAAGGTGGGAAATCACACTTTATAATAACCAATTTATGTAAATAAGGTATCAGAATGCTCATAATTACATAAAGAAAAACATGATGTAATTTAAATTTAAGAAAACTTAAGGCTAAAAAAGGAGTATTTTTCTTATAGGCAAATGAACATTTAATTTTTGTAAACTGACCATGTGACCTAATTAACTCTCAGTTTTGACCAACCATAGGCCAGTATTGTAAGGTCAGGAAACCGTTGATAAAGAAGCAAGAATTTAGAATTGTATTGTTAACCATTACAGAGGGCAGATGTGCTCTGATTAAGCGAATATTATTTAAATGTAAGTAATGTTTTTTGGACCGTTGGCAGTCAACAATAATTACCAACAGAAGCGGTAAACACTGTGCAAGACCAGAAGACAGAAACAATTAAATTAAACTTAAAACTAAATGCAGAAACTCAGAAAATCCTGACTACCTAAAACGAACGTAAACGTTTGTAACTTATGTGAGTGACACCAACTTAGATAATAGCCACACTACAGATACGATTACACAACACTATCGTAGACACTATCTACACTTACAGAACAAACACCAGTCATCATAGATTGAAAGAAAAACTTAAAACTAAAACTGTGAACACTAAAACATTTATTTTAAAATAATTGGGAACAGCACGAGGTTAGACGTATCTTGCGGAAATGACAGTCGTTGCTCAGCAACGAATAACAGAATATAGTGTTAAGATTTTAAATTTTACTTACCTTTTGTGATGTATTGTATTTTTGTATGCATTCTCTGAATTCAATGACAGTCTGAAAGAACCCTTAAACCCCGAGATTTAATATATTATTATAATTAATTTGTTTATTGAAAGTTATTAGTGACATAGTCGAATTGAGCAGTAGAGTTGACCTGACCAATATTTTGTTTCGACACAAGTCGACTGTTCCTTTCTCTGAATACTTTAAATAAAAATAAATATTGTTATTTTGACTGAAAAGAGTTGTCATTGTAGAAAATTAAAAAATTTACAGGACAATTACAGGTAAGTCAACAGGAGAGTGAGCCGCGAATGGACCAGAGTATTTAAAAGACGAACAGCGCGCTCAAAGACACAATCGATTGCAGCAACAGATCCGTTCTTACACAAGTGGAATCAATTTAAACTAATAAACTATTCACGATATATGAATTAAAAGCAACACGTTTAACAACAAATAAACACGTAAAAACACTGTTAGATTACAGATGGCGTCCAACCAGTGAGGCTGAAGTTAGGGGACATTACCGAGTCTAGCTTAATTACTAACGATACGGGAAACCTAATTTTAGCTGGCGACTGTTAGAAAAATAGAAATGCATAATACCAGAGGTAGGTCAAAGAAGAGGGCAGAAGACACGGAGAAGGAAAAAGGTGAACGGTAACAAGAAACATGTCCAGTAGTCATGGACACAGAAAAGGAGCAACAGGCGGGTGACAAAGCGGAAGCCAGAGGGGAACCAAATTGGCAAGAAATGATGAGGCTAATGATGGAGAAAATTGATAGCATTAAAGAAAGCAATAAACAGACCTTGAGTGAAAAATTTGACAAAATGGAGGAGGAAAATAAAGAAAATTTTAGGAATATGGAGGAAAAAATAAGTGAAAGCTGCAGGAAAAAAAACGAGGATTTGAGGAAATGAATGAGAACTTGGAAGGTAAAATCGAGGAAATAAATGAGAAAATTAATAGTACAAACAAAAGTACTACAGAGGATTTAAGGAAAATGAATGAAGAAAATTTAAAACAAATTAATGAGAAGATCGAGGACTCTAACAAGAAGTTGAGACGAACCATTGATGAGAAAATTGACAAGGTCAACGAAACACTTGGCTAAAGGGTAGAGGAATATAATGAAGAAAGAAAACAACAAACAGCCAAACTAGTCGAAAACGTGGAACACAACAAAGAAACAATTGTACAGGTCAGGGCAGAATTAGACTAGACGCCAGAATAGACCAAGCAGATAACATCAACCAAGTTAGGATAGCAGAGGTACAGCAAGGAACACAAGAAAGATTGGCCGAATTACAAACTAACACCTCAGGAAAAATCGAACGGGTTAATGAGGAAATGAACCGAGTAAAAAACCAAATGAATAATAATACAGGAAGAATCGATAACCTCCAGGAAGTACAATTAAAGAACCTGAGAGAAGATCTCGACAGAACGAGCTATAGACCAGCCTGCGGTGTTCAACATAATATGCTGGACAACAGAGAGAACATAAATTTTAAAAATTATTGCAGGAACCCAGTGGAATTCCTAGAACGGATGGACGAGTGTCTACTGAGAACCAAAGAGAACCATTGGACCATGATTAAGAATCTACTGGATGACAGCTTTAAGGAGATAACCGATAACTGGTGGTCGGCCATCAGAAATGAAATAATGACATATGATGAGTTTAAACAGACCTTCAGAATAAAATACTGGTCAGAGTCAGTGCAGAATATTGTAAGGGAGAATCTCTGCCATGGGAGGTACAACGCCACCCATTACCAGTCACCAACGGCCTACTTTCTCGGGAAGGTGTGTGTAGCACGCAATTTAGAACAAAAGATTCCAGAAGAATACCTAATCAGCATAATGGCACACCACTTTGATGAAGGGATTGTCCAAGCCACCCTATGCAGCCAGAACAAGACAATAGCTGACATGGAAAACTGCTTGGAAGTTACGAACACCAAGATTATTATAGAAAATCAAGAAGGCAGTTTGATCAGTCCCAGATGGACAGGGGAGATAATTGTAGAGACCAACAACCAAGGTCAAATCAGGCCCAAAATGGGAACCATGACAATAACTATAATAATAGCTATATTAATAATAGTTACAGAAATAACCAAGGCAATTATCATAGCCACAACCAAAATAATAATAATAATAGTGGAAACAGAGAATGGAGACGTAATATCAACAATGACCGACGAGATGGGAGAAACGACGACAACAGGAGACAATGGAATGATCACAATGATTATCTGAGGTTCAGAAGTGGGGATAGAAATAGGGACATACCTTCGGGAAATCCACCAAGTAACAATCAGGGAAACAATCAAGCCCAAGTAAATTATATAATGGCTGAGGAGAGTGACTCCAGGAGACATGATGAACAGCGACCAAGAAATGAGGACAAACGAGTTAACCGTTGTGAAAACCAAGAACACGAGCCTGGTCCCAGTAATGAAGATGAACGAATATACTCATACGACAACATTGAAATGTATGGGAGTGATCCACAATGGGGCAATCCCATAGCAAGATTTGTTGACGAGTTTAACCGACAGAATCCACGGGGAAAAAATAATAGTGGAGCAATCCGTATTGTGACAGGTACCAAAAACAGTTAAAATAAATATCATACACTATCCAAAAAAGGAACTGATTTTCTGACTACCGACTATAGCAAAAAAACATTTAAAAGCGAAGGAAAAATGATGATAAACGTAATGACCAATGAAGATTTAAAAAAACATGAACAAATAACCCACTAAATTCTAAAATAAGTAAGGACATCTTACAGGATACTTTAGAGAATTTATTTTGAATCCATTAAGAAGAGAAAGACGGTTAATAAAGTGATAATAATGAAAAAATAAAAGAAGTATTTAAAACAAATAAATGAAATAATGAACTTGCAGAAAAAAAGGGAGAATTGATGTTTGTACATAAATAGAGCAATAATAACTATAGTTGTAACTGCTAAAAAGGGATATTGAAAGAGAAGATGAATAACATAGTGGCTATTGAATCAATTAACGACGAAATGAAAATAAATAGAAAAGAAGAAGTATACAAAGGATTTTTACCAAAACTGAAAATAAGTTATATGAAAGTAAGGGGAACTGCTGGGATGCAATTTATAATAATGAGACAAGTTAAGAAAGCAACATGATTCCGAGGGTATTTAAAGTAACTCAAGAGTTACCATTTTTGTAAGAGTGTAGGAAGCTACGGCGCCACTCAATAATTATTATGATGGGCAGGGGCCAACGAGCTCTGTACCATGCACGGGGTGAATGGTCGGGTGAGGAATAGGTCAGAATAGTGCCACTCACAGCCGATATGCATTCACCGTGCCATTTCAAGTTAGGGAGGAACTGATAACCCCAATTAAGGAATCCATACGAACAGGAGAAACCCCAGAGGAAAGGAACAATCAGTTGACAACAACCTATATAAAGAAGACGAAGAAAAATAATATATTTTCGTAAATTAGCCAAAGAAGAAAAGAAGTTACGTGTAAATTGTGAGATAATATCCAACGTAAAAAATTCATCACAACCCAATCCCTGAAACCATAAGAGAAAAAAATAATAAAGAAGAAAAAAGTTTTACAAATAAACCAAAGCATCAAGATGGACAGTTAATTTTCCCTAGACCTTCAGCTAGGAAAAATAAACATGTTTTGGTGGGGGAGCATATGTAATGAGACATAATAGTAACCCTGTCCCAAAGCTAGAACTGCTCAATTCAGTAGGGATGATAGTAGGCAGAGTCGCCTATGCTATCCACATAAACCATGTAAAAATAGACAACCTTTAGTTACAAAAAAGACAAGACTGTCTAATATAAATAGTAAAAGAAAAATACAATGCAGATAGTAAATAAACTAATCAAAATGTATAATAAATATAAAATAAACCTACAACACTTTTGTAATTAAGTCGATGTGAAAGAGTGTGGGATAAAGCTAGTGATCCCTGATATTAGATAGTGCAAACAAACAAACACCCAATTAATAATGTGTCAGTGCAACACCAGTGGTATTCCCAAACACAAAAAGTGTCATTGAGGGGGTAATGGCAGAAGTGTGGGTTAAATACTTTTATATAAAAACAAAACCCATGGACCACGTTGATAGAGAGTTGTGATGGGGTTTTTAAATAATGTTAAGATGTTTATAAAGGTTTTGGCATAACTAGTTATGTTTGTGTTTTATTTCAAAGCTTATGGATAACATTCATAAACTATGTTGTTAGCAATAGTTGGAGCCTAGGAGCAGAATCAGAAGGTGATGCATTAGGAACCGAAAACCCATGAACAATAATCTAATCACTGATTAGTAGTACTGATTAAGATTAATGGGATGGCTGAATAGTATGCCAGTTAACTGATGATTGTGGCTAATTATAAAATACAATATTAAGCCATGTAGGCCATGCCTAAAACATAGCATGCCGGATGATTCTGTTCTTATCAAGTTATTGTTCTTATCAAGTTATTGTATTAACACAAAGTATATTATTTGTCAATTGCTAATTGTAAACTAGGCCATAGTGGCAGTATATTGAATAATATGTTAAAGGATTTTATTGTAAACATTTGTTAAATAATGTTAAGGGTCCAGACTCCTTTACTAAATAGTCAAAATCAGAAAAAAAGGGTTCAGCATCAGAGTTTAAACAATAATAAATGTAAACTATAAAATAGATTAGTAAATAAATGTCAGGAAACTAAAAGTGTAGGCCCAAAGTTAGAAATTTTGTAAGGTGGGAAATCACACTTTATAATAACCAATTTATGTAAATAAGGTATCAGAATGCTCATAATTACATAAAGAAAAACATGATGTAATTTAAATTTAAGAAAACTTAAGGCTAAAAAAGGAGTATTTTTCTTATAGGCAAATGAACATTTAATTTTTGTAAACTGACCATGTGACCTAATTAACTCTCAGTTTTGACCAACCATAGGCCAGTATTGTAAGGTCAGGAAACCGTTGATAAAGAAGCAAGAATTTAGAATTGTATTGTTAACCATTACAGAGGGCAGATGTGCTCTGATTAAGCGAATATTATTTAAATGTAAGTAATGTTTTTTGGACCGTTGGCAGTCAACAATAATTACCAACAGAAGCGGTAAACACTGTGCAAGACCAGAAGACAGAAACAATTAAATTAAACTTAAAACTAAATGCAGAAACTCAGAAAATCCTGACTACCTAAAACGAACGTAAACGTTTGTAACTTATGTGAGTGACACCAACTTAGATAATAGCCACACTACAGATACGATTACACAACACTATCGTAGACACTATCTACACTTACAGAACAAACACCAGTCATCATAGATTGAAAGAAAAACTTAAAACTAAAACTGTGAACACTAAAACATTTATTTTAAAATAATTGGGAACAGCACGAGGTTAGACGTATCTTGCGGAAATGACAGTCGTTGCTCAGCAACGAATAACAGAATATAGTGTTAGGATTTTAAATTTTACTTACCTTTTGTGATGTATTGTATTTTTGTATGCATTCTCTGAATTCAATGACAGTCTGAAAGAACCCTTAAACCCCGAGATTTAATATATTATTATAATTAATTTGTTTATTGAAAGTTATTAATGACATAGTCGAATTGAGCAGTAGAGTTGACCTGACCAATATTTTGTTTCGACACAAGTCGACTGTTCCTTTCTCTGAATACTTTAAATAAAAATAAATATTGTTATTTTGACTGAAAAGAGTTGTCATTGTAGAAAATTAAAAAATTTACAGGACAATTACAGGTAAGTCAACAGGAGAGTGAGCCGCGAATGGACCAGAGTATTTAAAAGACGAACAGCGCGCTCAAAGACACAATCGATTGCAGCAACAGATCCGTTCTTACACAAGTGGAATCAATTTAAACTAATAAACTATTCACGATATATGAATTAAAAGCAACACGTTTAACAACAAATAAACACGTAAAAACACTGTTAGATTACAGATGGCGTCCAACCAGTGAGGCTGAAGTTAGGGGACATTACCGAGTCTAGCTTAATTACTAACGATACGGGAAACCTAATTTTAGCTGGCGACTGTTAGAAAAATAGAAATGCATAATACCAGAGGTAGGTCAAAGAAGAGGGCAGAAGACACGGAGAAGGAAAAAGGTGAACGGTAACAAGAAACATGTCCAGTAGTCATGGACACAGAAAAGGAGCAACAGGCGGGTGACAAAGCGGAAGCCAGAGGGGAACCAAATTGGCAAGAAATGATGAGGCTAATGATGGAGAAAATTGATAGCATTAAAGAAAGCAATAAACAGACCTTGAGTGAAAAATTTGACAAAATGGAGGAGGAAAATAAAGAAAATTTTAGGAATATGGAGGAAAAAATAAGTGAAAGCTGCAGGAAAAAAAACGAGGATTTGAGGAAATGAATGAGAACTTGGAAGGTAAAATCGAGGAAATAAATGAGAAAATTAATAGTACAAACAAAAGTACTACAGAGGATTTAAGGAAAATGAATGAAGAAAATTTAAAACAAATTAATGAGAAGATCGAGGACTCTAACAAGAAGTTGAGACGAACCATTGATGAGAAAATTGACAAGGTCAACGAAACACTTGGCTAAAGGGTAGAGGAATATAATGAAGAAAGAAAACAACAAACAGCCAAACTAGTCGAAAACGTGGAACACAACAAAGAAACAATTGTACAGGTCAGGGCAGAATTAGACTAGACGCCAGAATAGACCAAGCAGATAACATCAACCAAGTTAGGATAGCAGAGGTACAGCAAGGAACACAAGAAAGATTGGCCGAATTACAAACTAACACCTCAGGAAAAATCGAACGGGTTAATGAGGAAATGAACCGAGTAAAAAACCAAATGAATAATAATACAGGAAGAATCGATAACCTCCAGGAAGTACAATTAAAGAACCTGAGAGAAGATCTCGACAGAACGAGCTATAGACCAGCCTGCGGTGTTCAACATAATATGCTGGACAACAGAGAGAACATAAATTTTAAAAATTATTGCAGGAACCCAGTGGAATTCCTAGAACGGATGGACGAGTGTCTACTGAGAACCAAAGAGAACCATTGGACCATGATTAAGAATCTACTGGATGACAGCTTTAAGGAGATAACCGATAACTGGTGGTCGGCCATCAGAAATGAAATAATGACATATGATGAGTTTAAACAGACCTTCAGAATAAAATACTGGTCAGAGTCAGTGCAGAATATTGTAAGGGAGAATCTCTGCCATGGGAGGTACAACGCCACCCATTACCAGTCACCAACGGCCTACTTTCTCGGGAAGGTGTGTGTAGCACGCAATTTAGAACAAAAGATTCCAGAAGAATACCTAATCAGCATAATGGCACACCACTTTGATGAAGGGATTGTCCAAGCCACCCTATGCAGCCAGAACAAGACAATAGCTGACATGGAAAACTGCTTGGAAGTTACGAACACCAAGATTATTATAGAAAATCAAGAAGGCAGTTTGATCAGTCCCAGATGGACAGGGGAGATAATTGTAGAGACCAACAACCAAGGTCAAATCAGGCCCAAAATGGGAACCATGACAATAACTATAATAATAGCTATATTAATAATAGTTACAGAAATAACCAAGGCAATTATCATAGCCACAACCAAAATAATAATAATAATAGTGGAAACAGAGAATGGAGACGTAATATCAACAATGACCGACGAGATGGGAGAAACGACGACAACAGGAGACAATGGAATGATCACAATGATTATCTGAGGTTCAGAAGTGGGGATAGAAATAGGGACATACCTTCGGGAAATCCACCAAGTAACAATCAGGGAAACAATCAAGCCCAAGTAAATTATATAATGGCTGAGGAGAGTGACTCCAGGAGACATGATGAACAGCGACCAAGAAATGAGGACAAACGAGTTAACCGTTGTGAAAACCAAGAACACGAGCCTGGTCCCAGTAATGAAGATGAACGAATATACTCATACGACAACATTGAAATGTATGGGAGTGATCCACAATGGGGCAATCCCATAGCAAGATTTGTTGACGAGTTTAACCGACAGAATCCACGGGGAAAAAATAATAGTGGAGCAATCCGTATTGTGACAGGTACCAAAAACAGTTAAAATAAATATCATACACTATCCAAAAAAGGAACTGATTTTCTGACTACCGACTATAGCAAAAAAACATTTAAAAGCGAAGGAAAAATGATGATAAACGTAATGACCAATGAAGATTTAAAAAAACATGAACAAATAACCCACTAAATTCTAAAATAAGTAAGGACATCTTACAGGATACTTTAGAGAATTTATTTTGAATCCATTAAGAAGAGAAAGACGGTTAATAAAGTGATAATAATGAAAAAATAAAAGAAGTATTTAAAACAAATAAATGAAATAATGAACTTGCAGAAAAAAAGGGAGAATTGATGTTTGTACATAAATAGAGCAATAATAACTATAGTTGTAACTGCTAAAAAGGGATATTGAAAGAGAAGATGAATAACATAGTGGCTATTGAATCAATTAACGACGAAATGAAAATAAATAGAAAAGAAGAAGTATACAAAGGATTTTTACCAAAACTGAAAATAAGTTATATGAAAGTAAGGGGAACTGCTGGGATGCAATTTATAATAATGAGACAAGTTAAGAAAGCAACATGATTCCGAGGGTATTTAAAGTAACTCAAGAGTTACCATTTTTGTAAGAGTGTAGGAAGCTACGGCGCCACTCAATAATTATTATGATGGGCAGGGGCCAACGAGCTCTGTACCATGCACGGGGTGAATGGTCGGGTGAGGAATAGGTCAGAATAGTGCCACTCACAGCCGATATGCATTCACCGTGCCATTTCAAGTTAGGGAGGAACTGATAACCCCAATTAAGGAATCCATACGAACAGGAGAAACCCCAGAGGAAAGGAACAATCAGTTGACAACAACCTATATAAAGAAGACGAAGAAAAATAATATATTTTCGTAAATTAGCCAAAGAAGAAAAGAAGTTACGTGTAAATTGTGAGATAATATCCAACGTAAAAAATTCATCACAACCCAATCCCTGAAACCATAAGAGAAAAAAATAATAAAGAAGAAAAAAGTTTTACAAATAAACCAAAGCATCAAGATGGACAGTTAATTTTCCCTAGACCTTCAGCTAGGAAAAATAAACATGTTTTGGTGGGGGAGCATATGTAATGAGACATAATAGTAACCCTGTCCCAAAGCTAGAACTGCTCAATTCAGTAGGGATGATAGTAGGCAGAGTCGCCTATGCTATCCACATAAACCATGTAAAAATAGACAACCTTTAGTTACAAAAAAGACAAGACTGTCTAATATAAATAGTAAAAGAAAAATACAATGCAGATAGTAAATAAACTAATCAAAATGTATAATAAATATAAAATAAACCTACAACACTTTTGTAATTAAGTCGATGTGAAAGAGTGTGGGATAAAGCTAGTGATCCCTGATATTAGATAGTGCAAACAAACAAACACCCAATTAATAATGTGTCAGTGCAACACCAGTGGTATTCCCAAACACAAAAAGTGTCATTGAGGGGGTAATGGCAGAAGTGTGGGTTAAATACTTTTATATAAAAACAAAACCCATGGACCACGTTGATAGAGAGTTGTGATGGGGTTTTTAAATAATGTTAAGATGTTTATAAAGGTTTTGGCATAACTAGTTATGTTTGTGTTTTATTTCAAAGCTTATGGATAACATTCATAAACTATGTTGTGAGCAATAGTTGGAGCCTAGGAGCAGAATCAGATGGTGATGCATTAGGAACCGAAAACCCATGAACAATAATCTAATCACTGATTAGTAGTACTGATTAAGATTAATGGGATGGCTGAATAGTATGCCAGGTTAACTGATGATTGTGGCTAATTATAAAATACAATATTAAGCCATGTAGGCCATGCCTAAAACATAGCATGCCGGATGATTCTGTTCTTATCAAGTTATTGTTCTTATCAAGTTATTGTATTAACACAAAGTATATTATTTGTCAATTGCTAATTGTAAACTAGGCCATAGTGGCAGTATATTGAATAATATGTTAAAGGATTTTATTGTAAACATTTGTTAAATAATGTTAAGGGTCCAGACTCCTTTAGTAAATAGTCAAAATCAGAAAAAAAGGGTTCAGCATCAGAGTTTAAACAATAATAAATGTAAACTATAAAATAGATTAGTAAATAAATGTCAGGAAACTAAAAGTGTAGGCCCAAAGTTAGAAATTTTGTAAGGTGGGAAATCACCCTTTATAATAATTAATTTATGTAAATAAGGTATCAGAATGCTCATAATTACATAAAGAAAAACATGATGTAATTTAAATTTAAGAAAACTTAAGGCTAAAAAAGGAGTATTTTTCTTATAGGCAAATGAACATTTAATTTTTGTAAACTGACCATGTGACCTAATTAACTCTCAGTTTTGACCAACCATAGGCCAGTATTGTAAGGTCAGGAAACCGTTGATAAAGAAGCAAGAATTTAGAATTGTATTGTTAACCATTATAGAGGGCAGATGTGCTCTGATTAAGCGAATATTATTTAAATGTAAGTAATGTTTTTTGGACCGTTGGCAGTCAACAATAATTACCAACAGAAGCGGTAAACACTGTGCAAGACCAGAAGACAGAAATAATTAAATTAAACTTAAAACTAAATGCAGAAACTCAGAAAATCCTGACTACCTAAAACGAACGTAAACGTTTGTAACTTATGTGAGTGACACCAACTTAGATAATAGCCACACTACAGATACGATTACACAACACTATCATAGACACTATCTACACTTACAGAACAAACACCAGTCATCATAGATTGAAAGAAAAACTTAAAACTAAAACTGTGAACACTAAAACAATTATTTTAAAATAATTGGGAACAGCACAAGGTTAGACGTATCTTGCGGAAACGACAGTCGTTGCTTAGCAACGAATAATAGAATATAGTATTAAGATTTTAAATTTTACTTACCTTTTGTGATGTATTGTATTTTTGTATGCATTCTCTGAATTCAATGACAGTCTGAAAGAACCCTTAAACCCTGAGATTTAATATATTATTATAATTAATTTGTTTATTGAAAGTTATTAGTGACATAGTCGAATTGAGCAGTAGAGTTGACCCGACCAATATTTTGTTTCGACACAAGTTGACTGTTCCTTTCTCTGAATACTTAAAATAAAATAAATATTGTTATTTTGACTGAAAAGAGTTGTCATTGTAGAAAATTAAAAAATTTACAGGACAATTACAGGTAAGTCAACAGGAGAGTGAGCCGCGAATGGACCAGAGTATTTAAAAGACGAACAGGGCGCTCAAAGACACAATCGATTGCAGCAACAGATCCGTTCTTACACAAGTGGAATCAATTTAAACTAATAAACTATTCACGATATATGAATTAAAAGCAACACGTTTAACAACAAATAAACACGTAAAAACACTGTTAGATTACAGATGGCGTCCAACCAGTGAGGCTGAAGTTAGGGTACATTACCGAGTCTAGCTTAATTACTAACGATACGGGAAACCTAATTTTAGCTGGCGACTGTTAGAAAAATAGAAATGCATAATACCAGAGGTAGGTCAAAGAAGAGGGCAGAAGACACGGAGAAGGAAAAAGGTGAACGGGAACAAGAAACATGTCCAGTAGTCATGGACACAGAAAAGGAGCAACAGGCGGGTGACAAAGCGGAAGCCAGAGGGGAACCAAATTGGCAAGAAATGATGAGGCTAATGATGGAGAAAATTGATAGCATTAAAGAAAGCAATAAACAGACCTTGAGTGAAAAATTTGACAAAATGGAGGAGGAAAATAAAGAAAATTTTAGGAATATGGAGGGAATATGGAGGAAAAAATAAGTGAAAGCTGCAGGAAACAAAACGAGGATTTGAGGAAATGAATGAGAACTTGGAAGGTAAAATCGAGGAAATAAATGAGAAAATTAATAGTACAAACGAAAGTACTACAGAGGATTTAAGGAAAATGAATGAAGAAAATTTAAAACAAATTAAAGAGAAGATCGAGGACTCTAACAAGAAGTTGAGACGAACCATTGATGAGAAAATTGACAAGGTCAACAAAACACTTGGCTAAAGGGTAGAGGAATATAATGAAGAAAGAAAACAACAAACAGCCAAACTAGTCGAAAACGTGGAACACAACAAAGAAACAATTGTACAGGTCAGGGCAGAATTAGACTAGACGCCAGAATAGACCAAGCAGATAACATCAACCAAGTTAGGATAGCAGAGGTACAGCAAGGAACACAAGAAAGATTGGCCGAATTACAAACTAACACCTCAGGAAAAATCGAACGGGTTAATGAGGAAATGAACCGAGTAAAAAACCAAATGAATAATAATACAGGAAGAATCGATAACCTCTAGGAAGTACAATTAAAGAACCTGAGAGAAGATCTCGACAGAACGAGCTATAGACCAGCCTGCGGTGTTCAACATAATATGCTGGACAACAGAGAGAACATAAATTTTAAAAATTATTGCAGGAACCCAGTGGAATTCCTAGAACGGGTGGACGAGTGTCTACTGAGAACCAAAGAGAACCATTGGACCATGATTAAGAATCTACTGGATGACAGCTTTAAGGAGATAACCGATAACTGGTGGTCGGCCATCAGAAATGAAATAACGACATATGATGAGTTTAAACAGACCTTCAGAATAAAATACTGGTCAGAGTCAGTGCAGAATATTGTAAGGGATAATCTCTGCCATGGGAGGTACAACGCCACCCATTACCAGTCACCAACGGCCTACTTTTTCGGGAAGGTGTGTGTAGCACGCAATTTAGAACAAAAGATTCCAGAAGAATACCTAATCAGCATAATGGCACACCACTTTGATGAAGGGATTGTCCAAGCCACCCTATGCAGCCAGAACAAGACAATAGCTGACATGGAAAACTGCTTGGAAGTTACGAACACCAAGATTATTATAGAAAATCAAGGAGGCAGTTTGATCAGTCCCAGATGGACAGGGGAGATAATTGTAGAGACCAACAACCAAGGTCAAATCAGGCCCGAAATGGGAACCATGACAATAACTATAATAATAATAGTTACAGAAATAACCAAGGCAATTATCATAGCCACAACCAAAATAATAATAATAGCGGAAACAGAGAATGGAGACGTAATATCAACAATGACCGACGAGATGGGAGAAACGACGACAACAGGAGACAATGGAATGATCACAATGATTATCTGAGGTCCAGAAGTGGGGATAGAAATAGGGACATACCTTCGGGAAATCCACCAAGTAACAATCAGGGAAACAATCAAGCCCAAGTAAATTATATAATGGCTGAGGAGAGTGACTCCAGGAGACATGATGAACAGCGACCAAGAAATGAGGACAAACGAGTTAACCGTCGTGAAAACCAAGAACACGAGCCTGGTCCCAGTAATGAAGATGAACGAATATACTCATACGACAACATTGAAATGTATGGGAGTGATCCACAATGGGGCAATCCCATAGCAAGATTTGTTGACGAGTTTAACCGACAGAATCCACAGGGAAAAAATAATAGTGGAGCAATCCGTATTGTGACAGGTACCAAAAACAGTTAAAATAAATATCATACACTATCCAAAAAAGGAACTGATTTTCTGACTACCGACTATAGCAAAAAAACATTTAAAAGCGAAGGAAAAATGATGATAAATGTAATGACCAATGAAGATTTAAAAAAACATGAACAAATAACCCACTAACTTCTAAAATAAGTAAGGACATCTTACAGGATACTTTAGAGAATTTATTTTGAATCCATTAAGAAGAGAAAGACGGTTAATAAAGTGATAATAATGAAAAAATAAAAGAAGTATTTAAAACAAATAAATGAAATAATGAACTTGCAGAAAAAAAGGGAGAATTGATGTTTGTACATAAATAGAGCAATAATAACTATAGTTGTAACTGCTAAAAAGGGATATTGAAAGAGAAGATGAATAACATAGTGGCTAATGAATCAATTAACGACGAAATGAAAATAAATAGAAAAGAAGAAGTATACAAAGGATTTTTACCAAAACTGAAAATAAGTTATATGAAAGTAAGGGGAACTGCTGGGATGCAATTTATAAAAATGAGAAAAGTTAAGAAAGCAACATGATTCCGAGGGTATTTAAAGTAACGCAAGAGTTACCATTTTTGTAAGAGTGTAGAAAGCTACGGCGCCACTCAATAATTATTATGATGGGCAGGGGCCAACGAGCTCTGTACCATGCACGGGGTGAATGGTCGGGTGAGGAATAGGTCAGAATAGTGCCACTCACAGCCGATATGCGTTCACCGTGCCATTTCAAGTTAGGGAGGAACTGATAACCCCAATTAAGGAATCCATAGGAGCAGGAGAAACCCCAGAGGAAAGGAACAATCAGTTGACAACAACCTATATAAAGAAGACGAAGAAAAATAATATATTTTCGTAAATTAGCCAAAGATGAAAAGAAGTTACGTGTAAATTGTGAGATAATAACCAACGTAAAAAATTCATCACAACCCAATCCCTGAAGCCATAAGAGAAAAAAATAATAAAGAAGAAAAAAGTTTTACAAATAAACCAAAGCATCAAGATGGACAGTTAATTTTCCCTAGACCTTCAGCTAGGAAAAATAAACATGTTTTGGTGGGGGAGCATATGTAATGAGACATAATAGTAACCCTGTCCCAAAGCTAGAACTGCTCAATTCAGTAGGGATGATAGTAGGCAGAGTCGCCTATGCTATCCACATAAACCAAGTAAAAATAGACAACCTTTAGTTACAAAAAAGAAAAGACTGTCTAATATAAATAGTAAAAGAAAAATACAATGCAGATAGTAAATAAACTAATCAAAATGTATAATAAATATAAAATAAACATACAACACTTTTGTAATTAAGTCGATGTGAAAGAGTGTGGGATAAAGCTAGTCATCCCTGATATTAGATAGTGCAAACAAACAAACACCCAATTAATAATGTGTCAGTGCAACACCAGTGGTATTCCCAAACACAAAAAGTGTCAGTGAGGGGGTAATGGCAGAAGTGTGGGTTAAATACTTTTATATAAAAAGAAAACCCATGGACCACGCTGATAGAGAGTTGTGATGGGGTTTTTAAATAATGTTAAGATGTTTATAAAGGTTTTGGCATAACTAGTTATGTTTGTGTTTTATTTCAAAGCTTATGGATAACATTCATAAACTATGTTGTTAGCAATAGTTGGAGCCTAGGAGCAGAATCAGAAGGTGATGCATTAGGAACCGAAAACCCATGAACAATAATCTAATCACTGATTAGTAGTACTGATTAAGATTAATGGGATGGCTGAATAGTATGCCAGTTAACTGATGATTGTGGCTAATTATAAAATACAATATTAAGCCATGTAGGCCATGCCTAAAACATAGCATGCCGGATGATTCTGTTCTTATCAAGTTATTGTTCTTATCAAGTTATTGTATTAACACAAAGTATATAATTTGTCAATTGCTAATTGTAAACTAGGCCATAGTGGCAGTATATTGAATAATATGTTAAAGGATTTTATTGTAAACATTTGTTAAATAATGTTAAGGGTCCAGACTCCTTTAGTAAATAGTCAAAATCAGAAAAAAAGGGTTCAGCATCAGAGTTTAAACAATAATAAATGTAAACTATAAAATAGATTAGTAAATAAATGTCAGGAAACTAAAAGTGTAGGCCCAAAGTTAGAAATTTTGTAAGGTGGGAAATCACCCTTTATAATAACCAATTTATGTAAATAAGGTATCAGAATGCTCATAATTACATAAAGAAAAACATGATGTAATTTAAATTTAAGAAAACTTAAGGCTAAAAAAGGAGTATTTTTCTTATAGGCAAATGAACATTTAATTTTTGTAAACTGACCATGTGACCTAATTAACTCTCAGTTTTGACCAACCATAGGCCAGTATTGTAAGGTCAGGAAACCGTTGATAAAGAAGCAAGAATTTAGAATTGTATTGTTAACCATTACAGAGGGCAGATGTGCTCTGATTAAGCGAATATTATTTAAATGTAAGTAATGTTTTTTGGACCGTTGGCAGTCAACAATAATTACCAACAGAAGCGGTAAACACTGTGCAAGACCAGAAGACAGAAATAATTAAATTAAACTTAAAACTAAATGCAGAAACTCAGAAAATCCTGACTACCTAAAACGAACGTAAACGTTTGTAACTTATGTGAGTGACACCAACTTAGATAATAGCCACACTACAGATACGATTACACAACACTATCGTAGACACTATCTACACTTACAGAACAAACACCAGTCATCATAGATTGAAAGAAAAACTTAAAACTAAAACTGTGAACACTAAAACATTTATTTTAAAATAATTGGGAACAGCACGAGGTTAGACGTATCTTGCGGAAACGACAGTCGTTGCTTAGCAACGAATAATAGAATATAGTATTAAGATTTTAAATTTTACTTACCTTTTGTGATGTATTGTATTTTAGTATGCATTCTCTGAATTCAATGACAGTCTGAAAGAACCCTTAAACCCTGAGATTTAATATATTATTATAATTAATTTGTTTATTGAAAGTTATTAGTGACATAGTCGAATTGAGCAGTAGAGTTGACCCGACCAATATTTTGTTTCGACACAAGTCGACTGTTCCTTTCTCTGAATACTTTAAATAAAAATAAATATTGTTATTTTGACTGAAAAGAGTTGTCACTGTAGAAAATTAAAAAATTTACAGGACAATTACAGGTAAGTCAACAGGAGAGTGAGCCGCGAATGGACCAGAGTATTTAAAAGACGAACAGGGCGCTCAAAGACACAATCGATTGCAGCAACAGATCCGTTCTTACACAAGTGGAATCAATTTAAACTAATAAACTATTCACGATATATGAATTAAAAGCAACACGTTTAACAACAAATAAACACGTAAAAACACTGTTAGATTACAGATGGCGTCCAACCAGTGAGGCTGAAGTTAGGGGACATTACCGAGTCTAGCTTAATTACTAACGATACGGGAAACCTAATTTTAGCTGGCGACTGTTAGAAAAATAGAAATGCATAATACCAGAGGTAGGTCAAAGAAGAGGGCAGAAGACACGGAGAAGGAAAAAGGTGAACGGGAACAAGAAACATGTCCAGTAGTCATGGACACAGAAAAGGAGCAACAGGCGGGTGACAAAGCGGAAGCCAGAGGGGAACCAAATTGGCAAGAAATGATGAGGCTAATGATGGAGAAAATTTATAGCATTAAAGAAAGCAATAAACAGACCTTGAGTGAAAAATTTGACAAAATGGAGGAGGAAAATAAAGAAAATTTTAGGAATATGGAGGAAAAAATAAGTGAAAGCTGCAGGAAACAAAACGAGGATTTGAGGAAATGAATGAGAACTTGGAAGGTAAAATCGAGGAAATAAATGAGAAAATTAATAGTACAAACGAAAGTACTACAGAGGATTTAAGGAAAATGAATGAAGAAAATTTAAAACAAATTAAAGAGAAGATCGAGGACTCTAACAAGAAGTTGAGACGAACCATTGATGAGAAAATTGACAAGGTCAACAAAACACTTGGCTAAAGGGTAGAGGAATATAATGAAGAAAGAAAACAACAAACAGCCAAACTAGTCGAAAACGTGGAACACAACAAAGAAACAATTGTACAGGTCAGGGCAGAATTAGACTAGACGCCAGAATAGACCAAGCAGATAACATCAACCAAGTTAGGATAGCAGAGGTACAGCAAGGAACACAAGAAAGATTGGCCGAATTACAAACTAACACCTCAGGAAAAATCGAACGGGTTAATGAGGAAATGAACCGAGTAAAAAACCAAATGAATAATAATACAGGAAGAATCGATAACCTCTAGGAAGTACAATTAAAGAACCTGAGAGAAGATCTCGACAGAACGAGCTATAGACCAGCCTGCGGTGTTCAACATAATATGCTGGACAACAGAGAGAACATAAATTTTAAAAATTATTGCAGGAACCCAGTGGAATTCCTAGAACGGGTGGACGAGTGTCTACTGAGAACCAAAGAGAACCATTGGACCATGATTAAGAATCTACTGGATGACAGCTTTAAGGAGATAACCGATAACTGATGGTCGGCCATCAGAAATGAAATAACGACATATGATGAGTTTAAACAGACCTTCAGAATAAAATACTGGTCAGAGTCAGTGCAGAATATTGTAAGGGATAATCTCTGCCATGGGAGGTACAACGCCACCCATTACCAGTCACCAACGGCCTACTTTTTCGGGAAGGTGTGTGTAGCACGCAATTTAGAACAAAAGATTCCAGAAGAATACCTAATCAGCATAATGGCACACCACTTTGATGAAGGGATTGTCCAAGCCACCCTATGCAGCCAGAACAAGACAATAGCTGACATGGAAAACTGCTTGGAAGTTACGAACACCAAGATTATTATAGAAAATCAAGGAGGCAGTTTGATCAGTCCCAGATGGACAGGGGAGATAATTGTAGAGACCAACAACCAAGGTCAAATCAGGCCCGAAATGGGAACCATGACAATAACTATAATAATAATAGTTACAGAAATAACCAAGGCAATTATCATAGCCACAACCAAAATAATAATAATAGCGGAAACAGAGAATGGAGACGTAATATCAACAATGACCGACGAGATGGGAGAAACGACGACAACAGGAGACAATGGAATGATCACAATGATTATCTGAGGTCCAGAAGTGGGGATAGAAATAGGGACATACCTTCGGGAAATCCACCAAGTAACAATCAGGGAAACAATCAAGCCCAAGTAAATTATATAATGGCTGAGGAGAGTGACTCCAGGAGACATGATGAACAGCGACCAAGAAATGAGGACAAACGAGTTAACCGTCGTGAAAACCAAGAACACGAGCCTGGTCCCAGTAATGAAGATGAACGAATATACTCATACGACAACATTGAAATGTATGGGAGTGATCCACAATGGGGCAATCCCATAGCAAGATTTGTTGACGAGTTTAACCGACAGAATCCACAGGGAAAAAATAATAGTGGAGCAATCCGTATTGTGACAGGTACCAAAAACAGTTAAAATAAATATCATACACTATCCAAAAAAGGAACTGATTTTCTGACTACCGACTATAGCAAAAAAACATTTAAAAGCGAAGGAAAAATGATGATAAATGTAATGACCAATGAAGATTTAAAAAAACATGAACAAATAACCCACTAACTTCTAAAATAAGTAAGGACATCTTACAGGATACTTTAGAGAATTTATTTTGAATCCATTAAGAAGAGAAAGACGGTTAATAAAGTGATAATAATGAAAAAATAAAAGAAGTATTTAAAACAAATAAATGAAATAATGAACTTGCAGAAAAAAAGGGAGAATTGATGTTTGTACATAAATAGAGCAATAATAACTATAGTTGTAACTGCTAAAAAGGGATATTGAAAGAGAAGATGAATAACATAGTGGCTAATGAATCAATTAACGACGAAATGAAAATAAATAGAAAAGAAGAAGTATACAAAGGATTTTTACCAAAACTGAAAATAAGTTATATGAAAGTAAGGGGAACTGCTGGGATGCAATTTATAATAATGAGAAAAGTTAAGAAAGCAACATGATTCCGAGGGTATTTAAAGTAACGCAAGAGTTACCATTTTTGTAAGAGTGTAGAAAGCTACGGCGCCACTCAATAATTATTATGATGGGCAGGGGCCAACGAGCTCTGTACCATGCACGGGGTGAATGGTCGGGTGAGGAATAGGTCAGAATAGTGCCACTCACAGCCGATATGCGTTCACCGTGCCATTTCAAGTTAGGGAGGAACTGATAACCCCAATTAAGGAATCCATAGGAGCAGGAGAAACCCCAGAGGAAAGGAACAATCAGTTGACAACAACCTATATAAAGAAGACGAAGAAAAATAATATATTTTCGTAAATTAGCCAAAGATGAAAAGAAGTTACGTGTAAATTGTGAGATAATAACCAACGTAAAAAATTCATCACAACCCAATCCCTGAAGCCATAAGAGAAAAAAATAATAAAGAAGAAAAAAGTTTTACAAATAAACCAAAGCATCAAGATGGACAGTTAATTTTCCCTAGACCTTCAGCTAGGAAAAATAAACATGTTTTGGTGGGGGAGCATATGTAATGAGACATAATAGTAACCCTGTCCCAAAGCTAGAACTGCTCAATTCAGTAGGGATGATAGTAGGCAGAGTCGCCTATGCTATCCACATAAACCAAGTAAAAATAGACAATCTTTAGTTACAAAAAAGAAAAGACTGTCTAATATAAATAGTAAAAGAAAAATACAATGCAGATAGTAAATAAACTAATCAAAATGTATAATAAATATAAAATAAACATACAACACTTTTGTAATTAAGTCGATGTAAAAGAGTGTGGGATAAAGCTAGTCATCCCTGATATTAGATAGTGCAAACAAACAAACACCCAATTAATAATGTGTCAGTGCAACACCAGTGGTATTCCCAAACACAAAAAGTGTCAGTGAGGGGGTAATAGCAGAAGTGTGGGTTAAATACTTTTATATAAAAAGAAAACCCATGGACCACGTTGATAGAGAGTTGTGATGGGGTTTTTAAATAATGTTAAGATGTTTATAAAGGTTTTGGCATAACTAGTTATGTTTGTGTTTTATTTCAAAGCTTATGGATAACATTCATAAACTATGTTGTTAGCAATAGTTGGAGCCTAGGAGCAGAATCAGAAGGTGATGCATTAGGAACCGAAAACCCATGAACAATAATCTAATCACTGATTAGTAGTACTGATTAATATTAATGGGATGGCTGAATAGTATGCCAGTTAACTGATGATTGTGGCTAATTATAAAATACAATATTAAGCCATGTAGGCCATGCCTAAAACATAGCATGCCGGATGATTCTGTTCTTATCAAGTTATTGTTCTTATCAAGTTATTGTATTAACACAAAGTATATTATTTGTCAATTGCTAATTGTAAACTAGGCCATAGTGGCAGTATATTGAATAATATGTTAAAGGATTTTATTGTAAACATTTGTTAAATAATGTTAAGGGTCCAGACTCCTTTAGTAAATTGTCAAAATCAGAAAAAAAGGGTTCAGCATCAGAGTTTAAACAATAATAAATGTAAACTATAAAATAGATTAGTAAATAAATGTCAGGAAACTAAAAGTGTAGGCCCAAAGTTAGAAATTTTGTAAGGTGGGAAATCACCCTTTATAATAACCAATTTATGTAAATAAGGTATCAGAATGCTCATAATTACATAAAGAAAAACATGATGTAATTTAAATTTAAGAAAACTTAAGGCTAAAAAAGGAGTATTTTTCTTATAGGCAAATGAACATTTAATTTTTGTAAACTGACCATGTGACCTAATTAACTCTCAGTTTTGACCAACCATAGGCCAGTATTGTAAGGTCAGGAAACCGTTGATAAAGAAGCAAGAATTTAGAATTGTATTGTTAACCATTACAGAGGGCAGATGTGCTCTGATTAAGCGAATATTATTTAAATGTAAGTAATGTTTTTTGGACCGTTGGCAGTCAACAATAATTACCAACAGAAGCGGTAAACACTGTGCAAGACCAGAAGACAGAAATAATTAAATTAAACTTAAAACTAAATGCAGAAACTCAGAAAATCCTGACTACCTAAAACGAACGTAAACGTTTGTAACTTATGTGAGTGACACCAACTTAGATAATAGCCACACTACAGATACGATTACACAACACTATCGTAGACACTATCTACACTTACAGAACAAACACCAGTCATCATAGATTGAAAGAAAAACTTAAAACTAAAACTGTGAACACTAAAACATTTATTTTAAAATAATTGGGAACAGCACGAGGTTAGACGTATCTTGCGGAAACGACAGTCGTTGCTTAGCAACGAATAATAGAATATAGTATTAAGATTTTAAATTTTACTTACCTTTTGTGATGTATTGTATTTTAGTATGCATTCTCTGAATTCAATGACAGTCTGAAAGAACCCTTAAACCCTGAGATTTAATATATTATTATAATTAATTTGTTTATTGAAAGTTATTAGTGACATAGTCGAATTGAGCAGTAGAGTTGACCCGACCAATATTTTGTTTCGACACAAGTCGACTGTTCCTTTCTCTGAATACTTTAAATAAAAATAAATATTGTTATTTTGACTGAAAAGAGTTGTCACTGTAGAAAATTAAAAAATTTACAGGACAATTACAGGTAAGTCAACAGGAGAGTGAGCCGCGAATGGACCAGAGTATTTAAAAGACGAACAGGGCGCTCAAAGACACAATCGATTGCAGCAACAGATCCGTTCTTACACAAGTGGAATCAATTTAAACTAATAAACTATTCACGATATATGAATTAATAGCAACACGTTTAACAAAAAATAAACACGTAAAAACACTGTTAGATTACAGATGGCGTCCACCCAGTGAGGCTGAAGTTAGGGGACATTACCGAGTCTAGCTTAATTACTAACGATACGGGAAACCTAATTTTAGCTGGCGACTGTTAGAAAAATAGAAATGCATAATACCAGAGGTAGGTCAAAGAAGAGGGCAGAAGACACGGAGAAGGAAAAAGGTGAACGGGAACAAGAAACATGTCCAGTAGTCATGGACACAGAAAAGGAGCAACAGGCGGGTGACAAAGCGGAAGCCAGAGGGGAACCAAATTGGCAAGAAATGATGAGGCTAATGATGGAGAAAATTTATAGCATTAAAGAAAGCAATAAACAGACCTTGAGTGAAAAATTTGACAAAATGGAGGAGGAAAATAAAGAAAATTTTAGGAATATGGAGGAAAAAATAAGTGAAAGCTGCAGGAAACAAAACGAGGATTTGAGGAAATGAATGAGAACTTGGAAGGTAAAATCGAGGAAATAAATGAGAAAATTAATAGTACAAACGAAAGTACTACAGAGGATTTAAGGAAAATGAATGAAGAAAATTTAAAACAAATTAAAGAGAAGATCGAGGACTCTAACAAGAAGTTGAGACGAACCATTGATGAGAAAATTGACAAGGTCAACGAAACACTTGGCTAAAGGGTAGAGGAATATAATGAAGAAAGAAAACAACAAACAGCCAAACTAGTCGAAAACGTGGAACACAACAAAGAAACAATTGTACAGGTCAGGGCAGAATTAGACTAGACGCCAGAATAGACCAAGCAGATAACATCAACCAAGTTAGGATAGCAGAGGTACAGCAAGGAACACAAGAAAGATTGGCCGAATTACAAACTAACACCTCAGGAAAAATCGAACGGGTTAATGAGGAAATGAACCGAGTAAAAAACCAAATGAATAATAATACAGGAAGAATCGATAACCTCTAGGAAGTACAATTAAAGAACCTGAGAGAAGATCTCGACAGAACGAGCTATAGACCAGCCTGCGGTGTTCAACATAATATGCTGGACAACAGAGAGAACATAAATTTTAAAAATTATTGCAGGAACCCAGTGGAATTCCTAGAACGGGTGGACGAGTGTCTACTGAGAACCAAAGAGAACCATTGGACCATGATTAAGAATCTACTGGATGACAGCTTTAAGGAGATAACCGATAACTGGTGGTCGGCCATCAGAAATGAAATAACGACATATGATGAGTTTAAACAGACCTTCAGAATAAAATACTGGTCAGAGTCAGTGCAGAATATTGTAAGGGATAATCTCTGCCATGGGAGGTACAACGCCACCCATTACCAGTCACCAACGGCCTACTTTTTCGGGAAGGTGTGTGTAGCACGCAATTTAGAACAAAAGATTCCAGAAGAATACCTAATCAGCATAATGGCACACCACTTTGATGAAGGGATTGTCCAAGCCACCCTATGCAGCCAGAACAAGACAATAGCTGACATGGAAAACTGCTTGGAAGTTACGAACACCAAGATTATTATAGAAAATCAAGGAGGCAGTTTGATCAGTCCCAGATGGACAGGGGAGATAATTGTAGAGACCAACAACCAAGGTCAAATCAGGCCCGAAATGGGAACCATGACAATAACTATAATAATAGCTATAATAATAATAGTTACAGAAATAACCAAGGCAATTATCATAGCCACAACCAAAATAATAATAATAGCGGAAACATAGAATGGGGACGTAATATCAACAATGACCAACGAGATGGGAGAAACGACGACAACAGGAGACAATGGAATGATCACAATGATTATCTGAGGTCCAGAAGTGGGGATAGAAATAGGGACATACCTTCGGGAAATCCACCAAGTAACAATCAGGGAAACAATCAAGCCCAAGTAAATTATATAATGGCTGAGGAGAGTGACTCCAGGAGACATGATGAACAGCGACCAAGAAATGAGGACAAACGAGTTAACCGTCGTGAAAACCAAGAACACGAGCCTGGTCCCAGTAATGAAGATGAACGAATATACTCATACGACAACATTGAAATGTATGGGAGTGATCCACAATGGGGCAATCCCATAGCAAGATTTGTTGAAGAGTTTAACCGACAGAATCCACGGGGAAAAAATAATAGTGGAGCAATCCGTATTGTGACAGGTACCAAAAACAGTTAAAATAAATATCATACACTATCCAAAAAAGGAACTGATTTTCTGACTACCGACTATAGCAAAAAAACATTTAAAAGCGAAGGAAAAATGATGATAAATGTAATGACCAATGAAGATTTAAAAAAACATGAACAAATAACCCACTAAATTCTAAAATAAGTAAGGACATCTTACAGGATACTTTAGAGAATTTATTTTGAATCCATTAAGAAGAGAAAGACGGTTAATAAAGTGATAATAATGAAAAAATAAAAGAAGTATTTAAAACAAATAAATGAAATAATGAACTTGCAGAAAAAAAGGGAGAATTGATGTTTGTACATAAATAGAGCAATAATAACTATAGTTGTAACTGCTAAAAAGGGATATTGAAAGAGAAGATGAATAACATAGTGGCTAATGAATCAATTAACGACGAAATGAAAATAAATAGAAAAGAAGAAGTATACAAAGGATTTTTACCAAAACTGAAAATAAGTTATATGAAAGTAAGGGGAACTGCTGGGATGCAATTTATAATAATGAGAAAAGTTAAGAAAGCAACATGATTCCGAGGGTATTTAAAGTAACGCAAGAGTTACCATTTTTGTAAGAGTGTAGAAAGCTACGGCGCCACTCAATAATTATTATGATGGGCAGGGGCCAACGAGCTCTGTACCATGCACGGGGTGAATGGTCGGGTGAGGAATAGGTCAGAATAGTGCCACTCACAGCCGATATGCGTTCACCGTCCCATTTCAAGTTAGGGAGGAACTGATAACCCCAATTAAGGAATCCATAGGAGCAGGAGAAACCCCAGAGGAAAGGAACAATCAGTTGACAACAACCTATATAAATAAGATGAAGAAAAATAATATATTTTCGTAAATTAGCCAAAGAAGAAAAGAAGTTACGTGTAAATTGTGAGATAATAACCAACGTAAAAAATTCATCACAACCCAATCCCTGAAACCATAAGAGAAAAAAATAATAAAGAAGAAAAAAGTTTTACAAATAAACCAAAGCATCAAGATGGTCAGTTAATTTTCCCTAGACCTTAAATAATGTTAAGGGTCCAGACTCCTTTAGTAAATAGTCAAAATCAGAAAAAAAGGGTTCAGCATCAGAGTTTAAACAATAATAAATGTAAACTATAAAATAGATTAGTAAATAAATGTCAGGAAACTAAAAGTGTAG
This sequence comes from Magicicada septendecula, assembly GCA_034769895.1. NCBI lineage: Eukaryota > Metazoa > Arthropoda > Insecta > Hemiptera > Cicadidae > Magicicada > Magicicada septendecula. The sequence continues at coordinate 453,977,137 of CM068368.1, forward strand.
GCCCAAAGTTAGAAATTTTGTAAGGTGGGAAATCACCCTTTATAATAATCAATTTATGTAAATAAGGTATCAGAATGCTCATAATTACATAAAGAAAAACATGATGTAATTTAAATTTAAGAAAACTTAAGGCTAAAAAAGGAGTATTTTTCTTATAGGCAAATGAACATTTAATTTTTGTAAACTGACCATGTGACCTAATTAACTCTCAGTTTTGACCAACCATAGGCCAGTATTGTAAGGTCAGGAAACCGTTGATAAAGAAGCAAGAATTTAGATTTGTATAGTTAACCATTACAGAGGGCAGATGTGCTCTGATTAAGCGAATATTATTTAAATGTAAGTAATTTTTTTTGGACCGTTGGCAGTCAACAATAATTACCAACAGAAGCGGTAAACACTGTGCAAGACCAGAAGACAGAAATAATTAAATTAAACTTAAAACTAAATGCAGAAACTCAGAAAATCCTGACTACCTAAAACGAACGTAAACGTTTGTAACTTATGTGAGTGACACCAACTTAGATAATAGCCACACTACAGATACGATTACACAACACTATCGTAGACACTATCTACACTTACAGAACAAACACCAGTCATCATAGATTGAAAGAAAAACTTAAAACTAAAACTGTGAACACTAAAACATTTATTTTAAAATAATTGGGAACAGCACGAGTTTAGACGTATCTTGCGGAAACGACAGTCGTTGCTTAGCAACGAATAATAGAATATAGTATTAAGATTTTAAATTTTACTTACCTTTTGTGATGTATTGTATTTTAGTATGCATTCTCTGAATTCAATGACAGTCTGAAAGAACCCTTAAACCCTGAGATTTAATATATTATTATAATTAATTTGTTTATTGAAAGTTATTAGTGACATAGTCAAATTGAGCAGTAGAGTTGACCCGACCAATATTTTGTTTCGACACAAGTCGACTGTTCCTTTCTCTGAATACTTTAAATAAAAATAAATATTGTTATTTTGACTGAAAAGAGTTGTCACTGTAGAAAATTAAAAAATTTACAGGACAATTACAGGTAAGTCAACAGGAGAGTGAGCCGCGAATGGACCAGAGTATTTAAAAGACGAACAGGGCGCTCAAAGACACAATCGATTGCAGCAACAGATCCGTTCTTACACAAGTGGAATCAATTTAAACTAATAAACTATTCACGATATATGAATTAAAAGCAACACGTTTAACAACAAATAAACACGTAAAAACACTGTTAGATTACAGATGGCGTCCAACCAGTGAGGCTGAAGTTAGGGGACATTACCGAGTCTAGCTTAATTACTAACGATACGGGAAACCTAATTTTAGCTGGCGACTGTTAGAAAAATAGAAATGCATAATACCAGAGGTAGGTCAAAGAAGAGGGCAGAAGACACGGAGAAGGAAAAAGGTGAACGGGAACAAGAAACATGTCCAGTAGTCATGGACACAGAAAAGGAGCAACAGGCGGGTGACAAAGCGGAAGCCAGAGGGGAACCAAATTGGCAAGAAATGATGAGGCTAATGATGGAGAAAATTTATAGCATTAAAGAAAGCAATAAACAGACCTTGAGTGAAAAATTTGACAAAATGGAGGAGGAAAATAAAGAAAATTTTAGGAATATGGAGGAAAAAATAAGTGAAAGCTGCAGGAAACAAAACGAGGATTTGAGGAAATGAATGAGAACTTGGAAGGTAAAATCGAGGAAATAAATGAGAAAATTAATAGTACAAACGAAAGTACTACAGAGGATTTAAGGAAAATAAATGAAGAAAATTTAAAACAAATTAAAGAGAAGATCGAGGACTCTAACAAGAAGTTGAGACGAACCATTGATGAGAAAATTGACAAGGTCAACGAAACACTTGGCTAAAGGGTAGAGGAATATAATGAAGAAAGAAAACAACAAACAGCCAAACTAGTCGAAAACGTGGAACACAACAAAGAAACAATTGTACAGGTCAGGGCAGAATTAGACTAGACGCCAGAATAGACCAAGCAGATAACATCAACCAAGTTAGGATAGCAGAGGTACAGCAAGGAACACAAGAAAGATTGGCCGAATTACAAACTAACACCTCAGGAAAAATCGAACGGGTTAATGAGGAAATGAACCGAGTAAAAAACCAAATGAATAATAATACAGGAAGAATCGATAACCTCTAGGAAGTACAATTAAAGAACCTGAGAGAAGATCTCGACAGAACGAGCTATAGACCAGCCTGCGGTGTTCAACATAATATGCTGGACAACAGAGAGAACATAAATTTTAAAAATTATTGCAGGAACCCAGTGGAATTCCTAGAACGGGTGGACGAGTGTCTACTGAGAACCAAAGAGAACCATTGGACCATGATTAAGAATCTACTGGATGACAGCTTTAAGGAGATAACCGATAACTGGTGGTCGGCCATCAGAAATGAAATAACGACATATGATGAGTTTAAACAGACCTTCAGAATAAAATACTGGTCAGAGTCAGTGCAGAATATTGTAAGGGATAATCTCTGCCATGGGAGGTACAACGCCACCCATTACCAGTCACCAACGGCCTACTTTTTCGGGAAGGTGTGTGTAGCACGCAATTTAGAACAAAAGATTCCAGAAGAATACCTAATCAGCATAATGGCACACCACTTTGATGAAGGGATTGTCCAAGCCACCCTATGCAGCCAGAACAAGACAATAGCTGACATGGAAAACTGCTTGGAAGTTACGAACACCAAGATTATTATAGAAAATCAAGGAGGCAGTTTGATCAGTCCCAGATGGACAGGGGAGATAATTGTAGAGACCAACAACCAAGGTCAAATCAGGCCCGAAATGGGAACCACGACAATAACTATAATAATAGCTATAATAATAATAGTTACAGAAATAACCAAGGCAATTATCATAGCCACAACCAAAATAATAATAATAGCGGAAACATAGAATGGGGACGTAATATCAACAATGACCAACGAGATGGGAGAAACGACGACAACAGGAGACAATGGAATGATCACAATGATTATCTGAGGTCCAGAAGTGGGGATAGAAATAGGGACATACCTTCGGGAAATCCACCAAGTAACAATCAGGGAAACAATCAAGCCCAAGTAAATTATATAATGGCTGAGGAGAGTGACTCCAGGAGACATGATGAACAGCGACCAAGAAATGAGGACAAACGAGTTAACCGTCGTGAAAACCAAGAACACGAGCCTGGTCCCAGTAATGAAGATGAACGAATATACTCATACGACAACATTGAAATGTATGGGAGTGATCCACAATGGGGCAATCCCATAGCAAGATTTGTTGAAGAGTTTAACCGACAGAATCCACGGGGAAAAAATAATAGTGGAGCAATCCGTATTGTGACAGGTACCAAAAACAGTTAAAATAAATATCATACACTATCCAAAAAAGGAACTGATTTTCTGACTACCGACTATAGCAAAAAAACATTTAAAAGCGAAGGAAAAATGATGATAAATGTAATGACCAATGAAGATTTAAAAAAACATGAACAAATAACCCACTAAATTCTAAAATAAGTAAGGACATCTTACAGGATACTTTAGAGAATTTATTTTGAATCCATTAAGAAGAGAAAGACGGTTAATAAAGTGATAATAATGAAAAAATAAAAGAAGTATTTAAAACAAATAAATGAAATAATGAACTTGCAGAAAAAAAGGGAGAATTGATGTTTGTACATAAATAGAGCAATAATAACTATAGTTGTAACTGCTAAAAAGGGATATTGAAAGAGAAGATGAATAACATAGTGGCTAATGAATCAATTAACGACGAAATGAAAATAAATAGAAAAGAAGAAGTATACAAAGGATTTTTACCAAAACTGAAAATAAGTTATATGAAAGTAAGGGGAACTGCTGGGATGCAATTTATAATAATGAGAAAAGTTAAGAAAGCAACATGATTCCGAGGGTATTTAAAGTAACGCAAGAGTTACCATTTTTGTAAGAGTGTAGAAAGCTACGGCGCCACTCAATAATTATTATGATGGGCAGGGGCCAACGAGCTCTGTACCATGCACGGGGTGAATGGTCGGGTGAGGAATAGGTCAGAATAGTGCCACTCACAGCCGATATGCGTTCACCGTCCCATTTCAAGTTAGGGAGGAACTGATAACCCCAATTAAGGAATCCATAGGAGCAGGAGAAACCCCAGAGGAAAGGAACAATCAGTTGACAACAACCTATATAAAGAAGATGAAGAAAAATAATATATTTTCGTAAATTAGCCAAAGAAGAAAAGAAGTTACGTGTAAATTGTGAGATAATAACCAACGTAAAAAATTCATCACAACCCAATCCCTGAAACCATAAGAGAAAAAAATAATAAAGAAGAAAAAAGTTTTACAAATAAACCAAAGCATCAAGATGGTCAGTTAATTTTCCCTAGACCTTCAGCTAGGAAAAATAAACATGTTTTGGTGGGGGAGCATATGTAATGAGACATAATAGTAACCCTGTCCCAAAGCTAGAACTGCTCAATTCAGTAGGGATGATAGTAGGCAGAGTCGCCTATGCTATCCACATAAACCAAGTAAAAATAGACAACCTTTAGTTACAAAAAAGAAAAGACTGTCTAATATAAATAGTAAAAGAAAAATACAATGCAGATAGTAAATAAACTAATCAAAATGTATAATAAATATAAAATAAACATACAACACTTTTGTAATTAAGTCGATGTGAAAGAGTGTGGGATAAAGCTAGTGATCCCTGATATTAGATAGTGCAAACAAACAAACACCCAATTAATAATGTTTCAGTGCAACACCAGTGATAATCCCAAACACAAAAAGTGTCAGTGAGGGGGTAATGGCAGAAGTGTGGGTTAAATACTTTTATATAAAAAGAAAACCCATGGACCACGTTGATAGAGAGTTGTGATAGGGTTTTTAAATAATGTTAAGATGTTTATAAAGGTTTTGGCATAACTAGTTATGTTTGTGTTTTATTTCAAAGCTTATGGATAACATTCATAAACTATGTTGTTAGCAATAGTTGGAGCCTAGGAGCAGAATCAGAAGGTGATGCATTAGGAACCGAAAACCCATGAACAATAATCTCATCACTGATTGGTAGTACTGATTAAGATTAATGGGATGGCTGAATAGTATGCCAGTTAACTGATGATTGTGGCTAATTATAAAATACAATATTAAGCCATGTAGGCCATGCCTAAAACATAGCATGCCGGATGATTCTGTTCTTATCAAGTTATTGTTCTTATCAAGTTATTGTATTAACACAAAGTATATTATTTGTCAATTGCTAATTGTAAACTAGGCCATAGTGGCAGTATATTGAATAATATGTTAAAGGATTTTATTGTAAACATTTGTTAAATAATGTTAAGGGTCCAGACTCCTTTAGTAAATAGTCAAAATCAGAAAAAAAGGGTTCAGCATCAGAGTTTAAACAATAATAAATGTAAACTATAAAATAGATTAGTAAATAAATGTCAGGAAACTAAAAGTGTAGGCCCAAAGTTAGAAATTTTGTAAGGTGGGAAATCACCCTTTATAATAACCAATTTATGTAAATAAGGTATCAGAATGCTCATAATTACATAAAGAAAAACATGATGTAATTTAAATTTAAGAAAACTTAAGGCTAAAAAAGGAGTATTTTTCTTATAGGCAAATGAACATTTAATTTTTGTAAACTGACCATGTGACCTAATTAACTCTCAGTTTTGACCAACCATAGGCCAGTATTGTAAGGTCAGGAAACCGTTGATAAAGAAGCAAGAATTTAGAATTGTATAGTTAACCATTACAGAGGGCAGATGTGCTCTGATTAAGCGAATATTATTTAAATGTAAGTAATGTTTTTTGGACCGTTGGCAGTCAACAATAATTACCAACAGAAGCGGTAAACACTGTGCAAGACCAGAAGACAGAAATAATTAAATTAAACTTAAAACTAAATGCAGAAACTCAGAAAATCCTGACTACCTAAAACGAACGTAAACGTTTGTAACTTATGTGAGTGACACCAACTTAGATAATAGCCACACTACAGATACGATTACACAACACTATCGTAGACACTATCTACACTTACAGAACAAACACCAGTCATCATAGATTGAAAGAAAAACTTAAAACTAAAACTGTGAACACTAAAACATTTATTTTAAAATAATTGGGAACAGCACGAGTTTAGACGTATCTTGCGGAAACGACAGTCGTTGCTTAGCAACGAATAATAGAATATAGTATTAAGATTTTAAATTTTACTTACCTTTTGTGATGTATTGTATTTTAGTATGCATTCTCTGAATTCAATGACAGTCTGAAAGAACCCTTAAACCCTGAGATTTAATATATTATTATAATTAATTTGTTTATTGAAAGTTATTAGTGACATAGTCAAATTGAGCAGTAGAGTTGACCCAACCAATATTTTGTTTCGACACAAGTCGACTGTTCCTTTCTCTGAATACTTTAAATAAAAATAAATATTGTTATTTTGACTGAAAAGAGTTGTCACTGTAGAAAATTAAAAAATTTACAGGACAATTACAGGTAAGTCAACAGGAGAGTGAGCCGCGAATGGACCAGAGTATTTAAAAGACGAACAGGGCGCTCAAAGACACAATCGATTGCAGCAACAGATCCGTTCTTACACAAGTGGAATCAATTTAAACTAATAAACTATTCACGATATATGAATTAAAAGCAACACGTTTAACAACAAATAAACACGTAAAAACACTGTTAGATTACAGATGGCGTCCAACCAGTGAGGCTGAAGTTAGGGGACATTACCGAGTCTAGCTTAATTACTAACGATACGGGAAACCTAATTTTAGCTGGCGACTGTTAGAAAAATAGAAATGCATAATACCAGAGGTAGGTCAAAGAAGAGGGCAGAAGACACGGAGAAGGAAAAAGGTGAACGGGAACAAGAAACATGTCCAGTAGTCATGGACACAGAAAAGGAGCAACAGGCGGGTGACAAAGCGGAAGCCAGAGGGGAACCAAATTGGCAAGAAATGATGAGGCTAATGATGGAGAAAATTTATAGCATTAAAGAAAGCAATAAACAGACCTTGAGTGAAAAATTTGACAAAATGGAGGAGGAAAATAAAGAAAATTTTAGGAATATGGAGGAAAAAATAAGTGAAAGCTGCAGGAAACAAAACGAGGATTTGAGGAAATGAATGAGAACTTGGAAGGTAAAATCGAGGAAATAAATGAGAAAATTAATAGTACAAACGAAAGTACTACAGAGGATTTAAGGAAAATGAATGAAGAAAATTTAAAACAAATTAAAGAGAAGATCGAGGACTCTAACAAGAAGTTGAGACGAACCATTGATGAGAAAATTGACAAGGTCAACGAAACACTTGGCTAAAGGGTAGAGGAATATAATGAAGAAAGAAAACAACAAACAGCCAAACTAGTCGAAAACGTGGAACACAACAAAGAAACAATTGTACAGGTCAGGGCAGAATTAGACTAGACGCCAGAATAGACCAAGCAGATAACATCAACCAAGTTAGGATAGCAGAGGTACAGCAAGGAACACAAGAAAGATTGGCCGAATTACAAACTAACACCTCAGGAAAAATCGAACGGGTTAATGAGGAAATGAACCGAGTAAAAAACCAAATGAATAATAATACAGGAAGAATCGATAACCTCTAGGAAGTACAATTAAAGAACCTGAGAGAAGATCTCGACAGAACGAGCTATAGACCAGCCTGCGGTGTTCAACATAATATGCTGGACAACAGAGAGAACATAAATTTTAAAAATTATTGCAGGAACCCAGTGGAATTCCTAGAACGGGTGGACGAGTGTCTACTGAGAACCAAAGAGAACCATTGGACCATGATTAAGAATCTACTGGATGACAGCTTTAAGGAGATAACCGATAACTGGTGGTCGGCCATCAGAAATGAAATAACGACATATGATGAGTTTAAACAGACCTTCAGAATAAAATACTGGTCAGAGTCAGTGCAGAATATTGTAAGGGATAATCTCTGCCATGGGAGGTACAACGCCACCCATTACCAGTCACCAACGGCCTACTTTTTCGGGAAGGTGTGTGTAGCACGCAATTTAGAACAAAAGATTCCAGAAGAATACCTAATCAGCATAATGGCACACCACTTTGATGAAGGGATTGTCCAAGCCACCCTATGCAGCCAGAACAAGACAATAGCTGACATGGAAAACTGCTTGGAAGTTACGAACACCAAGATTATTATAGAAAATCAAGGAAGCAGTTTGATCAGTCCCAGATGGACAGGGGAGATAATTGTAGAGACCAACAACCAAGGTCAAATCAGGCCCGAAATGGGAACCATGACAATAACTATAATAATAGTTACAGAAATAACCAAGGCAATTATCATAGCCACAACCAAAATAATAATAATAGCGGAAACAGAGAATGGAGACGTAATATCAACAATGACCGACGAGATGGGAGAAACGACGACAACAGGAGACAATGGAATGATCACAATGATTATCTGAGGTCCAGAAGTGGGGATAGAAATAGGGACATACCTTCGGGAAATCCACCAAGTAACAATCAGGGAAACAATCAAGCCCAAGTAAATTATATAATGGCTGAGGAGAGTGACTCCAGGAGACATGATGAACAGCGACCAAGAAATGAGGACAAACGAGTTAACCGTCGTGAAAACCAAGAACACGAGCCTGGTCCCAGTAATGAAGATGAACGAATATACTCATACGACAACATTGAAATGTATGGGAGTGATCCACAATGGGGCAATCCCATAGCAAGATTTGTTGAAGAGTTTAACCGACAGAATCCACGGGGAAAAAATAATAGTGGAGCAATCCGTATTGTGACAGGTACCAAAAACAGTTAAAATAAATATCATACACTATCCAAAAAAGGAACTGATTTTCTGACTACCGACTATAGCAAAAAAACATTTAAAAGCGAAGGAAAAATGATGATAAATGTAATGACCAATGAAGGTTTAAAAAAAACATGAACAAATAAACCAATAAATTCTAAAATAAGTAAGGACATCTTACAGGATACTTTAGAGAATTTATTTTGAATCCATTAAGAAGAGAAAGACGGTTAATAAAGTGATAATAATGAAAAAATAAAAGAAGTATTTAAAACAAATAAATGAAATAATGAACTTGCAGAAAAAAAGGGAGAATTGATGTTTGTACATAAATAGAGCAATAATAACTATAGTTGTAACTGCTAAAAAGGGATATTGAAAGAGAAGATGAATAACATAGTGGCTAATGAATCAATTAACGACGAAATGAAAATAAGTAGAAAAGAAGAAGTATACAAAGTATTTTTACCAAAACTGAAAATAAGTTATATGAAAGTAAGGGGAACTGCTGGGATGCAATTTATAATAATGAGAAAAGTTAAGAAAGCAACATGATTCCGAGGGTATTTAAAGTAACGCAAGAGTTACCATTTTTGTAAGAGTGTAGAAAGCTACGGCGCCACTCAATAATTATTATGATGGGCAGGGGCCAACGAGCACTGTACCATGCACGGGGTGAATGGTCGGGTGAGGAATAGGTCAGAATAGTGCCACTCACAGCCGATATGCGTTCACTGTGCCATTTCAAGTTAGGGAGGAACTTATAACCCCAATTAAGGAATCCATAGGAACAGGAGAAACCCCAGAGGAAAGGAACAATCAGTTGACAACAACCTATATAAAGAAGACGAAGAAAAATAATATATTTTCGTAAATTAGCCAAAGAAGAAAAGAAGTTACGTGTAAATTGTGAGATAATAACCAACGTAAAAAATTCATCACAACCCAATCCCTGAAACCATAAGAGAAAAAAATAATAAAGAAGAAAAAAGTTTTACAAATAAACCAAAGCATCAAGATGGACAGTTAATTTTCCCTAGACCTTTAGCTAGGAAAAATAAACATGTTTTGGTGGGGGAGCATATGTAATGCGACATAATAGTAACCCTGTCCCAAAGCTAGAACTGCTCAATTCAGTAGGGATGATAGTAGGCAGAGTCGCCTATGCTATCCACATAAACCAAGTAAAAATAGACAACCTTTAGTTACAAAAAAGAAAAGACTTTAATATAAATAGTAAAAGAAAAATACAATGCAGATAGTAAATAAACTAATCAAAATGTATAATAAATATAAAATAAACATACAACACTTTTGTAATTAAGTCGATGTGAAAGAGTGTGGGATAAAGCTAGTGATCCCTGATATTAGATAGTGCAAACAAACAAACACTCAATTAATAATGTGTCAGTGCAACACCAGTGATATTCCCAAACACAAAAAGTGTCAGTGAGGGGGTAATGGCAGAAGTGTGGGTTAAATACTTTTATATAAAAAGAAAACCCATGGACCACGTTGATAGAGAGTTGTGATGGGGTTTTTAAATAATGTTTATAAACGTTTTGGCATAACTAGTTATGTTTGTGTTTTATGCCAAAGCTTATGGATAACATTCATAAACTATGTTGTTAGCAATAGTTGGAGCCTAGGAGCAGAATCAGAAGGTGATGCATTAGGAACCGAAAACCCATGAACAATAATCTAATCACTGATTAGTAGTACTGATTAAGATTAATGGGATGGCTGAATAGTATGCCAGTTAACTGATGATTGTGGCTAATTATAAAATACAATATTAAGCCATGTAGGCCATGCCTAAAACATAGCATGCCGGATGATTCTGTTCTTATCAAGTTATTGTTCTTATCAAGTTATTGTATTAACACAAAGTATATTATTTGTCAATTGCTAATTGTAAACTAGGCCATAGTGGCAGTATATTGAATAATATGTTAAAGGATTTTATTGTAAACATTTGTTAAATAATGTTAAGGGTCCAGACTCCTTTAGTAAATAGTCAAAATCAGAAAAAAAGGGTTCAGCATCAGAGTTTAAACAATAATAATTGTAAACTATATAATAGATTAGTAAATAAATGTCAGGAAACTAAAAGTGTAGGCCTAAAGTTAGAAATTTTGTAAGGTGGGAAATCTCCCTTTATAATAACCAATTTATGTAAATAAGGTATCAGAATGCTCATAATTACATAAAGAAAAACATGATGTAATTTAAATTTAAGAAAACTTAAGGCTAAAAAAGGAGTATTTTTCTTATAGGCAAATGAACATTTAATTTTTATAAACTGACCATGTGACCTAATTAACTCTCAGTTTTGACCAACCATAGGCCAGTATTGTAAGGTCAGGAAACCGTTGATAAAGAAGCAAGAATTTAGAATTGTATTGTTAACCATTACAGAGGGCAGATGTGCTCTGATTAAGCGGATATTATTTAAATGTAAGTAATGTTTTTTGGACCGTTGGCAGTCAACAATAATTACCAACAGAAGCGGTAAACACTGTGCAAGACCAGAAGACAGAAATAATTAAATTAAACTTAAAACTAAATGCAGAAACTCAGAAAATCCTGACTACCTAAAACGAACGTAAACGTTTGTAACTTATGTGAGTGACACCAACTTAGATAATAGCCACACTACAGATACGATTACACAACACTATCGTAGACACTATCTACACTTACAGAACAAACACCAGTCATCATAGATTGAAAGAAAAACTTAAAACTAAAACTGTGAACACTAAAACATTTATTTTAAAATAATTGGGAACAGCACGAGGTTAGACGTATCTTGCGGAAACGACAGTCGTTGCTTAGCAACGAATAATAGAATATAGTATTAAGATTTTAAATTTTACTTACCTTTTGTGATGTATTGTATTTTAGTATGCATTCTCTGAATTCAATGACAGTCTGAAAGAACCCTTAAACCCTGAGATTTAATATATTATTATAATTAATTTGTTTATTGAAAGTTATTAGTGACATAGTCGAATTGAGCAGTAGAGTTGACCCGACCAATATTTTGTTTCGACACAAGTCGACTGTTCCTTTCTCTGAATACTTTAAATAAAAATAAATATTGTTATTTTGACTGAAAAGAGTTGTCACTGTAGAAAATTAAAAAATTTACAGGACAATTACAGGTAAGTCAACAGGAGAGTGAGCCGCGAATGGACCAGAGTATTTAAAAGACGAACAGGGCGCTCAAAGACACAATCGATTGCAGCAACAGATCCGTTCTTACACAAGTGGAATCAATTTAAACTAATAAACTATTCACGATATATGAATTAAAAGCAACACGTTTAACAACAAATAAACACGTAAAAACACTGTTAGATTACAGATGGCGTCCAACCAGTGAGGCTGAAGTTAGGGGACATTACCGAGTCTAGCTTAATTACTAGCGATACGGGAAACCTAATTTTAGCTGGCGACTGTTAGAAAAATAGAAATGCATAATACCAGAGGTAGGTCAAAGAAGAGGGCAGAAGACACGGAGAAGGAAAAAGGTGAACGGGAACAAGAAACATGTCCAGTAGTCATGGACACAGAAAAGGAGCAACAGGCGGGTGACAAAGCGGAAGCCAGAGGGGAACCAAATTGGCAAGAAATGATGAGGCTAATGATGGAGAAAATTGATAGCATTAAAGAAAGCAATAAACAGACCTTGAGTGAAAAATTTGACAAAATGGAGGAGGAAAATAAAGAAAATTTTAGGAATATGGAGGAAAAAATAAGTGAAAGCTGCAGGAAACAAAACGAGGATTTGAGGAAATGAATGAGAACTTGGAAGGTAAAATCGAGGAAATAAATGAGAAAATTAATAGTACAAACGAAAGTACTACAGAGGATTTAAGGAAAATGAATGAAGAAAATTTAAAACAAATTAATGAAAAGATCGAGGACTCTAACAAGAAGTTGAGACGAACCATTGATGAGAAAATTGACAAGGTCAACGAAACACTTGGCTAAAGGGTAGAGGAATATAATGAAGAAAGAAAACAACAAACAGCCAAACTAGTCGAAAACGTGGAACACAACAAAGAAACAATTGTACAGGTCAGGGCAGAATTAGACTAGACGCCAGAATAGACCAAGCAGATAACATCAACCAAGTTAGGATAGCAGAGGTACAGCAAGGAACACAAGAAAGATTGGCCGAATTACAAACTAACACCTCAGGAAAAATTGAACGGGTTAATGAGGAAATGAACCGAGTAAAAAACCAAATGAATAATAATACAGGAAGAATCGATAACCTCTAGGAAGTACAATTAAAGAACCTGAGAGAAGATCTCGACAGAACGAGCTATAGACCAGCCTGCGGTGTTCAACATAATATGCTGGACAACAGAGAGAACATAAATTTTAAAAATTATTGCAGGAACCCAGTGGAATTCCTAGAACGGGTGGACGAGTGTCTACTGAGAACCAAAGAGAACCATTGGACCATGATTAAGAATCTACTGGATGACAGCTTTAAGGAGATAACCGATAACTGGTGGTCGGCCATCAGAAATGAAATAACGACATATGATGAGTTTAAACAGACCTTCAGAATAAAATACTGGTCAGAGTCAGTGCAGAATATTGTAAGGGATAATCTCTGCCATGGGAGGTACAACGCCACCCATTACCAGTCACCAACGGCCTACTTTCTCGGGAAGGTGTGTGTAGCACGCAATTTAGAACAAAAGATTCCAGAAGAATACCTAATCAGCATAATGGCACACCACTTTGATGAAGGGATTGTCCAAGCCACCCTATGCAGCCAGAACAAGACAATAGCTGACATGGAAAACTGCTTGGAAGTTACGAACACCAAGATTATTATAGAAAATCAAGGAGGCAGTTTGATCAGTCCCAGATGGACAGGGGAGATAATTGTAGAGACCAACAACCAAGGTCAAATCAGGCCCGAAATGGGAACCATGACAATAACTATAATAATAACTATAATAATAATAGTTACAGAAATAACCAAGGCAATTATCATAGCCACAACCAAAATAATAATAATAGCGGAAACAGAGAATGGAGACGTAATATCAACAATGACCGACGAGATGGGAGAAACGACGACAACAGGAGACAATGGAATGATCACAATGATTATCTGAGGTCCAGAAGTGGGGATAGAAATAGGGACATACCTTCGGGAAATCCACCAAGTAACAATCAGGGAAACAATCAAGCCCAAGTAAATTATATAATGGCTGAGGAGAGTGACTCCAGGAGACATGATGAACAGCGACCAAGAAATGAGGACAAACGAGTTAACCGTCGTGAAAACCAAGAACACGAGCCTGGTCCCAGTAATGAAGATGAACGAATATACTCATACGACAACTTTGAAATGTATGGGAGTGATCCACAATGGGGCAATCCCATAGCAAGATTTGTTGAAGAGTTTAACCGACAGAATGCACGGGGAAAAAATAATAGTGGAGCAATCCGTATTGTGACAGGTACCAAAAACAGTTAAAATAAATATCATACACTATCCAAAAAAGGAACTGATTTTCTGACTACCGACTATAGCAAAAAAACATTTAAAAGCGAAGGAAAAATGATGATAAATGTAATGACCAATGAAGATTTAAAAAAAACATGAACAAATAAACCAATAAATTCTAAAATAAGTAAGGACATCTTACAGGATACTTTAGAGAATTTATTTTGAATCCATTAAGAAGAGAAAGACGGTTAATACAGTGATAATAATGAAAAAATAAAAGAAGTATTTAAAACAAATAAATGAAATAATGAACTTGCAGAAAAAAAGGGAGAATTGATGTTTGTACATAAATAGAGCAATAATAACTATAGTTGTAACTGCTAAAAAGGGATATTGAAAGAGAAGATGAATAACATAGTGGCTAATGAATCAATTAACGATGAAATGAAAATAAGTAGAAAAGAAGAAGTATACAAAGTATTTTTACCAAAACTGAAAATAAGTTATATGAAAGTAAGGGGAACTGCTGGGATGCAATTTATAATAATGAGAAAAGTTAAGAAAGCAACATGATTCCGAGGGTATTTAAAGTAACGCAAGAGTTACCATTTTTGTAAGAGTGTAGAAAGCTACGGCGCCACTCAATAATTATTATGATGGGCAGGGGCCAACGAGCACTGTACCATGCACGGGGTGAATGGTCGGGTGAGGAATAGGTCAGAATAGTGCCACTCACAGCCGATATGCGTTCACTGTGCCATTTCAAGTTAGGGAGGAACTTATAACCCCAATTAAGGAATCCATAGGAACAGGAGAAACCCCAGAGAAAAGGAACAATCAGTTGACAACAACCTATATAAAGAAGACGAAGAAAAATAATATATTTTCGTAAATTAGCCAAAGAAGAAAAGAAGTTACGTGTAAATTGTGAGATAATAACCAACGTAAAAAATTCATCACAACCCAATCCCTGAAACCATAAGAGAAAAAAATAATAAAGAAGAAAAAAGTTTTACAAATAAACCAAAGCATCAAGATGGACAGTTAATTTTCCCTAGACCTTTAGCTAGGAAAAATAAACATGTTTTGGTGGGGGAGCATATGTAATGCGACATAATAGTAACCCTGTCCCAAAGCTAGAACTGCTCAATTCAGTAGGGATGATAGTAGGCAGAGTCGCCTATGCTATCCACATAAACCAAGTAAAAATAGACAACCTTTAGTTACAAAAAAGAAAAGACTCTAATATAAATAGTAAAAGAAAAATACAATGCAGATAGTAAATAAACTAATCAAAATGTATAATAAATATAAAATAAACATACAACACTTTTGTAATTAAGTCGATGTGAAAGAGTGTGGGATAAAGCTAGTGATCCCTGATATTAGATAGTGCAAACAAACAAACACTCAATTAATAATGTGTCAGTGCAACACCAGTGATATTCCCAAACACAAAAAGTGTCAGTGAGGGGGTAATGGCAGAAGTGTGGGTTAAATACTTTTATATAAAAAGAAAACCCATGGACCACGTTGATAGAGAGTTGTGATGGGGTTTTTAAATAATGTTTATAAACGTTTTGGCATAACTAGTTATGTTTGTGTTTTATGCCAAAGCTTATGGATAACATTCATAAACTATGTTGTTAGCAATAGTTGGAGCCTAGGAGCAGAATCAGAAGGTGATGCATTAGGAACCGAAAACCCATGAACAATAATCTAATCACTGATTAGTAGTACTGATTAAGATTAATGGGATGGCTGAATAGTATGCCAGTTAACTGATGATTGTGGCTAATTATAAAATACAATATTAAGCCATGTAGGCCATGCCTAAAACATAGCATGCCGGATGATTCTGTTCTTATCAAGTTATTGTTCTTATCAAGTTATTGTATTAACACAAAGTATATTATTTGTCAATTGCTAATTGTAAACTAGGCCATAGTGGCAGTATATTGAATAATATGTTAAAGGATTTTATTGTAAACATTTGTTAAATAATGTTAAGGGTCCAGACTCCTTTAGTAAATAGTCAAAATCAGAAAAAAAGGGTTCAGCATCAGAGTTTAAACAATAATAATTGTAAACTATAAAATAGATTAGTAAATAAATGTCAGGAAACTAAAAGTGTAGGCCTAAAGTTAGAAATTTTGTAAGGTGGGAAATCTCCCTTTATAATAACCAATTTATGTAAATAAGGTATCAGAATGCTCATAATTACATAAAGAAAAACATGATGTAATTTAAATTTAAGAAAACTTAAGGCTAAAAAAGGAGTATTTTTCTTATAGGCAAATGAACATTTAATTTTTGTAAACTGACCATGTGACCTAATTAACTCTCAGTTTTGACCAACCATAGGCCAGTATTGTAAGGTCAGGAAACCGTTGATAAAGAAGCAAGAATTTAGAATTTTATTGTTAACCATTACAGAGGGCAGATGTGCTCTGATTAAGCGGATATTATTTAAATGTAAGTAATGTTTTTTGGACCGTTGGCAGTCAACAATAATTACCAACAGAAGCGGTAAACACTGTGCAAGACCAGAAGACAGAAATAATTAAATTAAACTTAAAACTAAATGCAGAAACTCAGAAAATCCTGACTACCTAAAACGAACGTAAACGTTTGTAACTTATGTGAGTGACACCAACTTAGATAATAGCCACACTACAGATACGATTACACAACACTATCGTAGACACTATCTACACTTACAGAACAAACACCAGTCATCATAGATTGAAAGAAAAACTTAAAACTAAAACTGTGAACACTAAAACATTTATTTTAAAATAATTGGGAACAGCACGAGGTTAGACGTATCTTGCGGAAACGACAGTCGTTGCTTAGCAACGAATAATAGAATATAGTATTAAGATTTTAAATTTTACTTACCTTTTGTGATGTATTGTATTTTAGTATGCATTCTCTGAATTCAATGACAGTCTGAAAGAACCCTTAAACCCTGAGATTTAATATATTATTATAATTAATTTGTTTATTGAAAGTTATTAGTGACATAGTCGAATTGAGCAGTAGAGTTGACCCGACCAATATTTTGTTTCGACACAAGTCGACTGTTCCTTTCTCTGAATACTTTAAATAAAAATAAATATTGTTATTTTGACTGAAAAGAGTTGTCACTGTAGAAAATTAAAAAATTTACAGGACAATTACAGGTAAGTCAACAGGAGAGTGAGCCGCGAATGGACCAGAGTATTTAAAAGACGAACAGGGCGCTCAAAGACACAATCGATTGCAGCAACATATCCGTTCTTACACAAGTGGAATCAATTTAAACTAATCAACTATTCACGATATATGAATTAAAAGCAACACGTTTAACAACAAATAAACACGTAAAAACACTGTTAGATTACAGATGGCGTCCAACCAGTGAGGCTGAAGTTAGGGGACATTACCGAGTCTAGCTTAATTACTAACGATACGGGAAACCTAATTTTAGCTGGCGACTGTTAGAAAAATAGAAATGCATAATACCAGAGGTAGGTCAAAGAAGCGGGCAGAAGACACGGAGAAGGAAAAAGGTGAACGGGAACAAGAAACATGTCCAGTAGTCATGGACACAGAAAAGGAGCAACAGGCGGGTGACAAAGCGGAAGCCAGAGGGGAACCAAATTGGCAAGAAATGATGAGGCTAATGATGGAGAAAATTGATAGCATTAAAGAAAGCAATAAACAGACCTTGAGTGAAAAATTTGACAAAATGGAGGAGGAAAATAAAGAAAATTTTAGGAATATGGAGGAAAAAATAAGTGAAAGCTGCAGGAAACAAAACGAGGATTTGAGGAAATGAATGAGAACTTGGAAGGTAAAATCGAGGAAATAAATGAGAAAATTAATAGTACAAACGAAAGTACTACAGAGGATTTAAGGAAAATGAATGAAGAAAATTTAAAACAAATTAATGAAAAGATTGAGGACTCTAACAAGAAGTTGAGACGAACCATTGATGAGAAAATTGACAAGGTCAACGAAACACTTGGCTAAAGGGTAGAGGAATATAATGAAGAAAGAAAACAACAAACAGCCAAACTAGTCGAAAACGTGGAACACAACAAAGAAACAATTGTACAGGTCAGGGCAGAATTAGACTAGACGCCAGAATAGACCAAGCAGATAACATCAACCAAGTTAGGATAGCAGAGGTACAGCAAGGAACACAAGAAAGATTGGCCGAATTACAAACTAACACCTCAGGAAAAATTGAACGGGTTAATGAGGAAATGAACCGAGTAAAAAACCAAATGAATAATAATACAGGAAGAATCGATAACCTCTAGGAAGTACAATTAAAGAACCTGAGAGAAGATCTCGACAGAACGAGCTATAGACCAGCCTGCGGTGTTCAACATAATATGCTGGACAACAGAGAGAACATAAATTTTAAAAATTATTGCAGGAACCCAGTGGAATTCCTAGAACGGGTGGACGAGTGTCTACTGAGAACCAAAGAGAACCATTGGACCATGATTAAGAATCTACTGGATGACAGCTTTAAGGAGATAACCGATAACTGGTGGTCGGCCATCAGAAATGAAATAACGACATATGATGAGTTTAAACAGACCTTCAGAATAAAATACTGGTCAGAGTCAGTGCAGAATATTGTAAGGGATAATCTCTGCCATGGGAGGTACAACGCCACCCATTACCAGTCACCAACGGCCTACTTTCTCGGGAAGGTGTGTGTAGCACGCAATTTAGAACAAAAGATTCCAGAAGAATACCTAATCAGCATAATGGCACACCACTTTGATGAAGGGATTGTCCAAGCCACCCTATGCAGCCAGAACAAGACAATAGCTGACATGGAAAACTGCTTGGAAGTTACGAACACCAAGATTATTATAGAAAATCAAGGAGGCAGTTTGATCAGTCCCAGATGGACAGGGGAGATAATTGTAGAGACCAACAACCAAGGTCAAATCAGGCCCGAAATGGGAACCATGACAATAACTATAATAATAACTATAATAATAATAGTTACAGAAATAACCAAGGCAATTATCATAGCCACAACCAAAATAATAATAATAGCGGAAACAGAGAATGGAGACGTAATATCAACAATGACCGACGAGATGGGAGAAACGACGACAACAGGAGACAATGGAATGATCACAATGATTATCTGAGGTCCAGAAGTGGGGATAGAAATAGGGACATACCTTCGGGAAATCCACCAAGTAACAATCAGGGAAACAATCAAGCCCAAGTAAATTATATAATGGCTGAGGAGAGTGACTCCAGGAGACATGATGAACAGCGACCAAGAAATGAGGACAAACGAGTTAACCGTCGTGAAAACCAAGAACACGAGCCTGGTCCCAGTAATGAAGATGAACGAATATACTCATACGACAACTTTGAAATGTATGGGAGTGATCCACAATGGGGCAATCCCATAGCAAGATTTGTTGAAGAGTTTAACCGACAGAATGCACGGGGAAAAAATAATAGTGGAGCAATCCGTATTGTGACAGGTACCAAAAACAGTTAAAATAAATATCATACACTATCCAAAAAAGGAACTGATTTTCTGACTACCGACTATAGCAAAAAAACATTTAAAAGCGAAGGAAAAATGATGATAAATGTAATGACCAATGAAGATTTAAAAAAAACATGAACAAATAAACCAATAAATTCTAAAATAAGTAAGGACATCTTACAGGATACTTTAGAGAATTTATTTTGAATCCATTAAGAAGAGAAAGACGGTTAATACAGTGATAATAATGAAAAAATAAAAGAAGTATTTAAAACAAATAAATGAAATAATGAACTTGCAGAAAAAAAGGGAGAATTGATGTTTGTACATAAATAGAGCAATAATAACTATAGTTGTAACTGCTAAAAAGGGATATTGAAAGAGAAGATGAATAACATAGTGGCTAATGAATCAATTAACGATGAAATGAAAATAAGTAGAAAAGAAGAAGTATACAAAGTATTTTTACCAAAACTGAAAATAAGTTATATGAAAGTAAGGGGAACTGCTGGGATGCAATTTATAATAATGAGAAAAGTTAAGAAAGCAACATGATTCCGAGGGTATTTAAAGTAACGCAAGAGTTACCATTTTTGTAAGAGTGTAGAAAGCTACGGCGCCACTCAATAATTATTATGATGGGCAGGGGCCAACGAGCACTGTACCATGCACGGGGTGAATGGTCGGGTGAGGAATAGGTCAGAATAGTGCCACTCACAGCCGATATGCGTTCACTGTGCCATTTCAAGTTAGGGAGGAACTTATAACCCCAATTAAGGAATCCATAGGAACAGGAGAAACCCCAGAGGAAAGGAACAATCAGTTGACAACAACCTATATAAAGAAGACGAAGAAAAATAATATATTTTCGTAAATTAGCCAAAGAAGAAAAGAAGTTACGTGTAAATTGTGAGATAATAACCAACGTAAAAAATTCATCACAACCCAATCCCTGAAACCATAAGAGAAAAAAATAATAAAGAAGAAAAAAGTTTTACAAATAAACCAAAGCATCAAGATGGACAGTTAATTTTCCCTAGACCTTTAGCTAGGAAAAATAAACATGTTTTGGTGGGGGAGCATATGTAATGCGACATAATAGTAACCCTGTCCCAAAGCTAGAACTGCTCAATTCAGTAGGGATGATAGTAGGCAGAGTCGCCTATGCTATCCACATAAACCAAGTAAAAATAGACAACCTTTAGTTACAAAAAAGAAAAGACTCTAATATAAATAGTAAAAGAAAAATACAATGCAGATAGTAAATAAACTAATCAAAATGTATAATAAATATAAAATAAACATACAACACTTTTGTAATTAAGTCGATGTGAAAGAGTGTGGGATAAAGCTAGTGATCCCTGATATTAGATAGTGCAAACAAACAAACACTCAATTAATAATGTGTCAGTGCAACACCAGTGATATTCCCAAACACAAAAAGTGTCAGTGAGGGGGTAATGGCAGAAGTGTGGGTTAAATACTTTTATATAAAAAGAAAACCCATGGACCACGTTGATAGAGAGTTGTGATGGGGTTTTTAAATAATGTTTATAAACGTTTTGGCATAACTAGTTATGTTTGTGTTTTATGCCAAAGCTTATGGATAACATTCATAAACTATGTTGTTAGCAATAGTTGGAGCCTAGGAGCAGAATCAGAAGGTGATGCATTAGGAACCGAAAACCCATGAACAATAATCTAATCACTGATTAGTAGTACTGATTAAGATTAATGGGATGGCTGAATAGTATGCCAGTTAACTGATGATTGTGGCTAATTATAAAATACAATATTAAGCCATGTAGGCCATGCCTAAAACATAGCATGCCGGATGATTCTGTTCTTATCAAGTTATTGTTCTTATCAAGTTATTGTATTAACACAAAGTATATTATTTGTCAATTGCTAATTGTAAACTAGGCCATAGTGGCAGTATATTGAATAATATGTTAAAGGATTTTATTGTAAACATTTGTTAAATAATGTTAAGGGTCCAGACTCCTTTAGTAAATAGTCAAAATCAGAAAAAAAGGGTTCAGCATCAGAGTTTAAACAATAATAATTGTAAACTATAAAATAGATTAGTAAATAAATGTCAGGAAACTAAAAGTGTAGGCCTAAAGTTAGAAATTTTGTAAGGTGGGAAATCTCCCTTTATAATAACCAATTTATGTAAATAAGGTATCAGAATGCTCATAATTACATAAAGAAAAACATGATGTAATTTAAATTTAAGAAAACTTAAGGCTAAAAAAGGAGTATTTTTCTTATAGGCAAATGAACATTTAATTTTTGTAAACTGACCATGTGACCTAATTAACTCTCAGTTTTGACCAACCATAGGCCAGTATTGTAAGGTCAGGAAACCGTTGATAAAGAAGCAAGAATTTAGAATTGTATTGTTAACCATTACAGAGGGCAGATGTGCTCTGATTAAGCGGATATTATTTAAATGTAAGTAATGTTTTTTGGACCGTTGGCAGTCAACAATAATTACCAACAGAAGCGGTAAACACTGTGCAAGACCAGAAGACAGAAATAATTAAATTAAACTTAAAACTAAATGCAGAAACTCAGAAAATCCTGACTACCTAAAACGAACGTAAACGTTTGTAACTTATGTGAGTGACACCAACTTAGATAATAGCCACACTACAGATACGATTACACAACACTATCGTAGACACTATCTACACTTACAGAACAAACACCAGTCATCATAGATTGAAAGAAAAACTTAAAACTAAAACTGTGAACACTAAAACATTTATTTTAAAATAATTGGGAACAGCACGAGGTTAGACGTATCTTGCGGAAACGACAGTCGTTGCTTAGCAACGAATAATAGAATATAGTATTAAGATTTTAAATTTTACTTACCTTTTGTGATGTATTGTATTTTAGTATGCATTCTCTGAATTCAATGACAGTCTGAAAGAACCCTTAAACCCTGAGATTTAATATATTATTATAATTAATTTGTTTATTGAAAGTTATTAGTGACATAGTCGAATTGAGCAGTAGAGTTGACCCGACCAATATTTTGTTTCGACACAAGTCGACTGTTCCTTTCTCTGAATACTTTAAATAAAAATAAATATTGTTATTTTGACTGAAAAGAGTTGTCACTGTAGAAAATTAAAAAATTTACAGGACAATTACAGGTAAGTCAACAGGAGAGTGAGCCGCGAATGGACCAGAGTATTTAAAAGACGAACAGGGCGCTCAAAGACACAATCGATTGCAGCAACAGATCCGTTCTTACACAAGTGGAATCAATTTAAACTAATCAACTATTCACGATATATGAATTAAAAGCAACACGTTTAACAACAAATAAACACGTAAAAACACTGTTAGATTACAGATGGCGTCCAACCAGTGAGGCTGAAGTTAGGGGACATTACCGAGTCTAGCTTAATTACTAACGATACGGGAAACCTAATTTTAGCTGGCGACTGTTAGAAAAATAGAAATGCATAATACCAGAGGTAGGTCAAAGAAGAGGGCAGAAGACACGGAGAAGGAAAAAGGTGAACGGGAACAAGAAACATGTCCAGTAGTCATGGACACAGAAAAGGAGCAACAGGCGGGTGACAAAGCGGAAGCCAGAGGGGAACCAAATTGGCAAGAAATGATGAGGCTAATGATGGAGAAAATTGATAGCATTAAAGAAAGCAATAAACAGACCTTGAGTGAAAAATTTGACAAAATGGAGGAGGAAAATAAAGAAAATTTTAGGAATATGGAGGAAAAAATAAGTGAAAGCTGCAGGAAACAAAACGAGGATTTGAGGAAATGAATGAGAACTTGGAAGGTAAAATCGAGGAAATAAATGAGAAAATTAATAGTACAAACGAAAGTACTACAGAGGATTTAAGGAAAATGAATGAAGAAAATTTAAAACAAATTAATGAAAAGATCGAGGACTCTAACAAGAAGTTGAGACGAACCATTGATGAGAAAATTGACAAGGTCAACGAAACACTTGGCTAAAGGGTAGAGGAATATAATGAAGAAAGAAAACAACAAACAGCCAAACTAGTCGAAAACGTGGAACACAACAAAGAAACAATTGTACAGGTCAGGGCAGAATTAGACTAGACGCCAGAATAGACCAAGCAGATAACATCAACCAAGTTAGGATAGCAGAGGTACAGCAAGGAACACAAGAAAGATTGGCCGAATTACAAACTAACACCTCAGGAAAAATTGAACGGGTTAATGAGGAAATGAACCGAGTAAAAAACCAAATGAATAATAATACAGGAAGAATCAATAACCTCTAGGAAGTACAATTAAAGAACCTGAGAGAAGATCTCGACAGAACGAGCTATAGACCAGCCTGCGGTGTTCAACATAATATGCTGGACAACAGAGAGAACATAAATTTTAAAAATTATTGCAGGAACCCAGTGGAATTCCTAGAACGGGTGGACGAGTGTCTACTGAGAACCAAAGAGAACCATTGGACCATGATTAAGAATCTACTGGATGACAGCTTTAAGGAGATAACCGATAACTGGTGGTCGGCCATCAGAAATGAAATAACGACATATGATGAGTTTAAACAGACCTTCAGAATAAAATACTGGTCAGAGTCAGTGCAGAATATTGTAAGGGATAATCTCTGCCATGGGAGGTACAACGCCACCCATTACCAGTCACCAACGGCCTACTTTTTCGGGAAGGTGTGTGTAGCACGCAATTTAGAACAAAAGATTCCAGAAGAATACCTAATCAGCATAATGGCACACCACTTTGATGAAGGGATTGTCCAAGCCACCCTATGCAGCCAGAACAAGACAATAGCTGACATGGAAAACTGCTTGGAAGTTACGAACACCAAGATTATTATAGAAAATCAAGGAGGCAGTTTGATCAGTCCCAGATGGACAGGGGAGATAATTGTAGAGACCAACAACCAAGGTCAAATCAGGCCCGAAATGGGAACCATGACAATAACTATAATAATAGCTATAATAATAATAGTTACAGAAATAACCAAGGCAATTATCATAGCCACAACCAAAATAATAATAATAGCGGAAACAGAGAATGGAGACGTAATATCAACAATGACCGACGAGATGGGAGAAACGACGACAACAGGAGACAATGGAATGATCACAATGATTATCTGAGGTCCAGAAGTGGGGATAGAAATAGGGACATACCTTCGGGAAATCCACCAAGTAACAATCAGGGAAACAATCAAGCCCAAGTAAATTATATAATGGCTGAGGAGAGTGACTCCAGGAGACATGATGAACAGCGACCAAGAAATGAGGACAAACGAGTTAACCGTCGTGAAAACCAAGAACACGAGCCTGGTCCCAGTAATGAAGATGAACGAATATACTCATACGACAACATTGAAATGTATGGGAGTGATCCACAATGGGGCAATCCCATAGCAAGATTTGTTGAAGAGTTTAACCGACAGAATCCACGGGGAAAAAATAATAGTGGAGCAATCCGTATTGTGACAGGTACCAAAAACAGTTAAAATAAATATCATACACTATCCAAAAAAGGAACTGATTTTCTGACTACCGACTATAGCAAAAAAACATTTAAAAGCGAAGGAAAAATGATGATAAATGTAATGACCAATGAAGATTTAAAAAAACATGAACAAATAACCCACTAAATTCTAAAATAAGTAAGGACATCTTACAGGATACTTTAGAGAATTTATTTTGAATCCATTAAGAAGAGAAAGACGGTTAATAAAGTGATAATAATGAAAAAATAAAAGAAGTATTTAAAACAAATAAATGAAATAATGAACTTGCAGAAAAAAAGGGAGAATTGATGTTTGTACATAAATAGAGCAATAATAACTATAGTTGTAACTGCTAAAAAGGGATATTGAAAGAGAAGATGAATAACATAGTGGCTAATGAATCAATTAACGACGAAATGAAAATAAATAGAAAAGAAGAAGTATACAAAGGATTTTTACCAAAACTGAAAATAAGTTATATGAAAGTAAGGGGAACTGCTGGGATGCAATTTATAATAATGAGAAAAGTTAAGAAAGCAACATGATTCCGAGGGTATTTAAAGTAACGCAAGAGTTACCATTTTTGTAAGAGTGTAGAAAGCTACGGCGCCACTCAATAATTATTATGATGGGCAGGGGCCAACGAGCTCTGTACCATGCACGGGGTGAATGGTCGGGTGAGGAATAGGTCAGAATAGTGCCACTCACAGCCGATATGCGTTCACCGTGCCATTTCAAGTTAGGGAGGAACTGATAACCCCAATTAAGGAATCCATAGGAACAGGAGAAACCCCAGAGGAAAGGAACAATCAGTTGACAACAACCTATATAAAGAAGACGAAGAAAAATAATATATTTTTGTAAATTAGCCAAAGAAGAAAAGAAGTTACGTGTAAATTGTGAGATAATAACCAACGTAAAAAATTCATCACAACCCAATCCCTGAAACCATAAGAGAAAAAAATAATAAAGAAGAAAAAAGTTTTACAAATAAACCAAAGCATCAAGATGGACAGTTAATTTTCCCTAGACCTTTAGCTAGGAAAAATAAACATGTTTTGGTGGGGGAGCATATGTAATGCGACATAATAGTAACCCTGTCCCAAAGCTAGAACTGCTCAATTCAGTAGGGATGATAGTAGGCAGAGTCGCCTATGCTATCCACATAAACCAAGTAAAAATAGACAACCTTTAGTTACAAAAAAGAAAAGACTCTAATATAAATAGTAAAAGAAAAATACAATGCAGATAGTAAATAAACTAATCAAAATGTATAATAAATATAAAATAAACATACAACACTTTTGTAATTAAGTCGATGTGAAAGAGTGTGGGATAAAGCTAGTGATCCCTGATATTAGATAGTGCAAACAAACAAACACTCAATTAATAATGTGTCAGTGCAACACCAGTGATATTCCCAAACACAAAAAGTGTCAGTGAGGGGGTAATGGCAGAAGTGTGGGTTAAATACTTTTATATAAAAAGAAAACCCATGGACCACGTTGATAGAGAGTTGTGATGGGGTTTTTAAATAATGTTTATAAAAGTTTTGGCATAAATAGTTATGTTTGTGTTTTATGCCAAAGCTTATGGATAACATTCATAAACTATGTTGTTAGCAATAGTTGGAGCCTAGGAGCAGAATCAGAAGGTGATGCATTAGGAACCGAAAACCCATGAACAATAATCTAATCACTGATTAGTAGTACTGATTAAGATTAATGGGATGGCTGAATAGTATGCCAGTTAACTGATGATTGTGGCTAATTATAAAATACAATATTAAGCCATGTAGGCCATGCCTAAAACATAGCATGCCGGATGATTCTGTTCTTATCAAGTTATTGTTCTTATCAAGTTATTGTATTAACACAAAGTATATTATTTGTCAATTGATAATTGTAAACTAGGCCATAGTGGCAGTATATAGAATAATATGTTAAAGGATTTTATTGTAACCATTTGTTAAATAATGTTAAGGGTCCAGTCTCGTTTAATAAATAGTCAAAATCAGAAAAAAAGGGTTCAGCATCAGAGTTTAAACAATAATAAATGTAAACTATAAAATAGATTAGTAAATAAATGTCAGGAAACTAAAAGTGTAGGCCTAAAGTTAGAAATTTTGTAAGGTGGGAAATCTCCCTTTATAATAACCAATTTATGTAAATAAGGTATCAGAATGCTCATAATTACATAAAGAAAAACATGATGTAATTTAAATTTAAGAAAACTTAAGGCTAAAAAAGGAGTATTTTTCTTATAGGCAAATGAACATTTAATAAATGTAAACTATAAAATAGATTTGTTGAATATATGTAATACATTTATATTGTACAATATATGTAATGCATGTAAGCATGTAAAGTTTGTTAGTTTTTAGTTTGTAGTAAGACGCCGTAAGTGACGCACGCACCGTAGCCTGCGTATTTAGTATGTATTTGTGTATGGGTTAATAAACTTTATTATACAGTGTAAACTCTTATATTTCTTTATTCCACAGTTTAACATGGTAGCAGAGGTCTGTGGTTTACTAAATTTGTGGTCAAGAGTGCCGTTTAAGTGAGTATCGTTTTTTTTTAGTGCTGTCGCATGCTGTGATACAAAGAAAATGGCGAAGAACAATGACATTATAATTCCAGTGTTTGATGTTGAGGACTATAGTATGTGGAAAAAAACGTATTATGTTGTTTTTGAAATTTAAAAAATGTGATGAAGTGATAACACGAGCAAAAACGGCGCAGGATAAAGACCCGTGGGATGATAATGATTTAAAGGTTATGAACTATATATACAGTACTATAACGAATAAGCAATTGGAACTTATTAGTGATAAAACAACGGCGTATGAAATAATTCAAAAGTTTGATGAAATGTATTTGAAAAAGTCTACGGCATTGCAAATTGTATATAGAAATAAATTGGAAAAATTAAGACTTAAAAATTATACTGATTCAGCGACATTCTTCAGTGATTTTGAAAAAACTGTGAACGAGCTTAAAAACGCGGGTGCTAGTGTGTCAGAAAAAGAAAAATTAAATTATATGTTAAATACGTTGTCGGAATCATACAGTTATATAGGCGATTTAATAGACGCACTAAAAGAAGAAGATCAAACTGTGGATTATGTGAAAAGTAAAATTCAAATGCTGAAATAAAGCATCAAAAGGATGAATATTCTGGACGAAAATCTAACGCATTCATGGTGGATAAAAGTCGACATCAGTGAACATGCTTTCAATGTGGCAAAACTGGTCATATCAAGAGAGACTGTAAATATGGTGGCCAACCGGCAGGCAGCAGCAATACATGGCGAGCACCACGAGGCCGACAAGAAACCGAAAAAAGTAACTACGCCATAAGACATGGCAATTTTCGAAGTCAGCGAGGTGCAAGAGCACATCAAGCAACTCAGTCGCAGCAGAAGAATCCAGATACGAGCGCATGGGTTATAAGAGTCGACCATCACGCGGCGCATAATAGTAAGGTAGATAAGTTTAATAATTGCGAGATTAATTGGTTATTAGATAGCGGTTGTACTGACCATATAATAAATGATAATAAATATTTTGATAAATGTATGATACTTAAAGAACCTGTTAATGTTTATTTGGGAGATAATAGAGTTGTAAAAGCAACTAAAATTGGTAATGTGGTAAGTTACTTTGATCTTTTTGGTAAGAAAAATGAAGTAACATGCAAAATGTATTTTATGCTAAAGATATGCATACAAATTTAATAAGTTATGGTAAAATAACGGAAAATAATATGATTATTTCTAAAGGTAAAATGACAAAAATTATTGATAAGTTTGGAAATACTACAGCTGTAGCTTGGAAAGAAAATGGTCTATATAAGATGAAAAGTAAATTAAAAAATGTAGAGTCATTGGTAAATGTTGCAAATAAAAATGGTGATAATATGAATAAAAAAGAAAGGTGGCATCGTATGCTGGGCCATGTAAATTTCAATTATTTGAATATTTTGTGTAAACATAAATTGTTAAGTGGTATTCCAAATGAACTTGAATCAGAATTCATGAAGTGTAAAATGTGTTGAAAATAAAATGCATAATATTCCATTTGAAAATAATAGAAAAAGAGCAAAAGATATTTTAGAAATTGTTCATACTGATGTGTGTGGACCTTTTAAAACAGCTGGTCTAAACGGGGAAAAATACTTTATTTCCTTTATTGATGATTACAGTAAGATAGCTAAAGTTTATACCATGAAGTCTAAAGTAGAAGTTTTCAACTGTCTTGTTCAATATGTAAATGAATGTGAAAACTTAACGGGTAAAAGAATTAAATTTTTGAGATGTGATAATGGGAAAGAATACTTAAATGGTAATATTTATAATTTTGCTAAAGAAAAAGGTATTATAATTAATAATTGTCCTGCTTACGTACATGAATTAAATGGAACCGCAGAACGGTTTAACAGAACAATAATGGATATGCCCACGTTGTTTATTAGCTGAAGCACAAATCCATAAAAAATATTGGCCTGAAATAGTTTGTGCTGCTACTTATTTGAAAAATCGTACGTTATCAAATACTATAGAAAAGAAAACTCCTTATGAAATATTTTTTGGGACGAAACCGAATGTTTCAAATTTACATTTATATGGTAGTAAAGTTTTTGTAAGAAAACCGGAACAAAAAAGATTTTCTAAGTGGGATAAAAAGGCTGATATGGGAATTTTGATCGGTTATAGTGAAGTTGGTTATAGAGTGCTAATTAATGGAAAAATAATAGTGGCTAGACATGTTGATATTGTTGAAGAAAATGTAAAATGTATTGGCTTGAATGAATGTGAATCTGATGAAGAAGTATATGAATCTTCAGATAATGAATCTCTTGATGATAGCTTTAAAGGTACAGATGAAAATCTAGGGGATGAAAATGAAAATAAAATAAAAAAATCTGAGCGCATAAGAAACCCACCAAAAAGATATGAAGATTATTATGTATATAATAGTAATATTTTTGCAAATTATTGTAGAGCAGATACTCCTAGTACATTTGAGGAGGCGCTTGAAAGCAATGAAAGTAAATATTGGTCAAAAGCTATGGATGGATAAAGAAATTGATTCGTTAAATAAAAATAAGACTTGGCAATTAGTTGAAAATGTAAATGGTAAAAAAATATTGGATGTAAAATGGATTTATACAAAAAAGTCTGACAATGCTTAGAAGGCCAGGTTAGTTGTAAGAGGTTTTCAGCAAACCGATAAAATTGATGATGTTTATTCTCCTGTTGCGAGAATGCAAACTTTAAAGATTTTATTATCATACTGTTGTCAAATGGGTCTAATTATTGAACAAATGGATGTAGAAACTGCATTTCTAAATGGTAAAGTAAGTTCTGAGGTATATGTCCATCAACCAAAAGGTTATGAGGATGGCACAAATAGAGTGTGTAAGTTAATAAAAGCTTTGTATGGTTTAAAGGAACGTCCCAGAGCTTGGTATGAATGTCTTGATAAATTTTTAATAAGTTTGGGTGTTAAGAAAAGTAATTTAGATTATTGTTTATATACTTTTGGAAATGGAAAAGATACTATTTATTTATTAATATTTGTGGATGATTTATTAATTTGTGGACGTAACAAAGAAAAAATGCAAAATATTAAGAAACTTTTATCAGAAAAATTCAAAATGAAAGATCTTGGTAAAATTAAAGAATATCTTGGTATTACCGTAGAATATGAGTTCCGTAAATGTGAAATAAAATTAAGTCAAACAAAATATATTGAGTCATTAGTAAGAAAGTATAATTTAGAAAACAGTAAGATGTATAATACACCTATGGAGGTAAATTTAAAAGTTGAAAAGTCTGATATTTGTGCAAGGAATATTCAATATAGAAATTTAATTGGTGCATTATTATATATAAGCTCAGCTACAAGGCCTGATATAAGTTTTAGTGTAAATTATTTAAGTAGATATCAGAATTGTTATAATGAAACACACTTTAAATATGCTTTGCGAATATTAAAGTACTTGTATTTAACGAAAGATTTAAAATTGACTTATAAAAGAAATGATAATTCTGAAATTATAGATTGTTATGTTGATGCCGATTGGGCTGGTGACCATTTGGACAGAAAATCCACAACTGGTTATGTAATTCGATTATTTGGTAATGTAATTTATTGGAAGTTGAGAAAACAAAAGTGTGTAACAGAGGCTTCGACATATGCAGAGTATGTAGCGTTGTCGGAAGCTGTGAGTGAATTGAAATTTGTGAAAGAATTGCTAAAATTGTTTAATGTAACTTTAGAAAAACCGATTAATATTTTTGAAGATAATTCGAGAGTGATAAATTTAGCAAAGTATGGAAGTTTTACGAAAAATTCTAAACATATTGAAGTTCATTACCATTATGTACACGAATGTATAAAAGAAAATATGATTAATGTTATAAAGGTAAATTCTGATGATAATATTGCTGATATATTTACAAAGTCATTGTGTAAAGAAAAGTTTGAGAGATTGCGAACTATGCTGAACTTGAAAAGTTGAACTTGAAATGTGAATTTGTAAAATTGAATTTGTAAATACAATATAAATGTAAGGAGGCGTGTTGAATATATGTAATACATTTATATTGTACAATATATGTAATGCGCGTAAGCATGTATCAGTTTGTTAGTTTTTAGTTTGTAGTAAGACGCCGTAAGTGACGCACGCACCGTAGCACTGCGTATTTAGTATGTATTAGTGTATGGGTTAATAAACTTTATTATACAGTGTAAACTCTTATATTTCTTTATTCCACACTTTAACATGGTAGCAGAGGTCTGTGGTTTACTAAATTTGTGGTCAAGAGTGCCGTTTAAGTGAGTATCGTTTTTTTTTAGTGCTGTCGCATGCTGTGATACAAAGAAAATGGCGAAGAACAATGACATTATAATTCCAGTGTTTGATGGAGAGGACTATAGTATGTGGAAAAAAACGTATTATGTTGTTTTTGAAATTTAAAAAATGTGATGAAGTGATAACACGAGCAAAAACGGCGCAGGATAAAGACCCGTGGGATGATAATGATTTAAAGGTTATGAACTATATATACAGTACTATAACGAATAAGCAATTGGAATTTATTAGTGATAAAACAACGGCGTATGAAATAATTCAAAAGTTTGATGAAATGTATTTGAAAAAGTCTACGGCATTGCAAATTGTATATAGAAATAAATTGGAAAAATTAAGACTTAAAAATTATACTGATTCAGCGACATTCTTCAGTGATTTTGAAAAAACTGCGAACGAGCTTAAAAACGCGGGTGCTAGTGTGTCAGAAAAAGAAAAATTAAATTATATGTTAAATACGTTGCCGGAATCATACAGTTATATGTGTAGGCGATTTAATAGACGCACTAAAAGAAGAAGATCAAACTGTGGATTATGTGAAAAGTGAAATTCAAATGACTGAAATAAAGCATCAAAAGGATGAATATTCTGGACGAAAATCTAACGCATTCATGGTGGATAAAAGTCGACAACAGCGAACATGCTTTCAATGTGGCAAAACTGGTCATATCAAGAGAGACTGTAAATATGGTGGCCAACCGGCAGGCAGCAGCAATACATGGCGAGCACCACGAGGCCGACAAGAAACCGAAAAAAGTAACTACGCCATAAGACATGGCAATTTTCGAAGTCAGCGAGGTGCAAGAGCACATCAAGCAACTCAGTCGCAGCAGAAGAATCCAGATACGAGCGCATGGGTTATAAGAGTCGACTATCACGCGGCGCATAATTGTAAGGTAGATAAGTTTAATAATTGCGAGATTAATTGGTTATTAGATAGCGGTTGTACTGACCATATAATAAATGATGATAAATATTTTGATAAATGTATGATACTTAAAGAACCTGTTAATGTTTATTTGGGAGATAATAGAGTTGTAAAAGCAACTAAAATTGGTAATGTGGTAAGTTACTTTGATCTTTTTGGTAAGAAAAATGAAGTAAACATGCAAAATGTATTTTATGCTAAAGATATGCATACAAATTTAATAAGTTATGGTAAAATAACGGAAAATAATACGATTATTTCTAAAGGTAAAATGACAAAAATTATTGATAA
The DNA here is from genome assembly GCA_034769895.1 of Magicicada septendecula. Lineage (NCBI taxonomy): Eukaryota > Metazoa > Arthropoda > Insecta > Hemiptera > Cicadidae > Magicicada > Magicicada septendecula. The sequence goes on from CM068368.1 coordinate 454,010,635, forward strand.
GTTTGGAAATACTACAGCTGTAGCTTGGAAAGAAAATGGTCTATATAAGATGAAAAGTAAATTAAAAAATGTAGAGTCATTGGTAAATGTTGCAAATAAAAATGGTGATAATATGAATAAAAAAGAAAGGTGGCATCGTATGCTGGGCCATGTAAATTTTAATTATTTGAATATTTTGTGTAAACATAAATTGTTAAGTGGTATTCCAAATGAACTTGAATCAGAATTCATGAAGTGTAAAATGTGTTGAAAATAAAATGCATAATATTCCATTTGAAAATAATAGAAAAAGAGCAAAAGATATTTTAGAAATTGTTCATACTGATGTGTGTGGACCTTTTAAAACAGCTGGTCTAAACGGGGAAAAATACTTTATTTCCTTTATTGATGATTACAGTAAGATAGCTAAAGTTTATACCATGAAGTCTAAAGTAGAAGTTTTCAACTGTCTTGTTCAATATGTAAATGAATGTGAAAACTTAACGGGTAAAAGAATTAAATTTTTGAGATGTGATACTTTAATTTTTTGTGAAAGAATACTTAAATGGTAATATTTATAATTTTGCTAAAGAAAAAGGTATTATAATTAATAATTGTCCTGCTTACGTACATGAATTAAATGGAACCGCAGAACGGTTTAACAGAACAATAATGGATATGCCCACGTTGTTTATTAGCTGAAGCACAAATCCATAAAAAATATTGGCCTGAAATAGTTTGTGCTGCTACTTATTTGAAAAATCGTACGTTATCAAATACTATAGAAAAGAAAACTCCTTATGAAATATTTTTTGGGACGAAACCGAATGTTTCAAATTTACATTTATATGGTAGTAAAGTTTTTGTAAGAAAACCGGAACAAAAAAGATTTTCTAAGTGGGATAAAAAGGCTGATATGGGAATTTTGATCGGTTATAGTGAAGTTGGTTATAGAGTGCTAATTAATGGAAAAATAATAGTGGCTAGACATGTTGATATTGTTGAAGAAAATGTAAAATGTATTGGCTTGAATGAATGTGAATCTGATGAAGAAGTATATGAATCTTCAGATAATGAATCTCTTGATGATAGCTTTAAAGGTACAGATGAAAATCTAGGGGATGAAAATGAAAATAAAATAAAAAAATCTGAGCGCATAAGAAACCCACCAAAAAGATATGAAGATTATTATGTATATAAAAGTAATATTTTTGCAAATTATTGTAGAGCAGATACTCCTAGTACATTTGAGGAGGCGCTTGAAAGCAATGAAAGTAAATATTGGTCAAAAGCTATGGATGGATAAAGAAATTGATTCGTTAAATAAAAATAAGACTTGGCAATTAGTTGAAAATGTAAATGGTAAAAAAATATTGGATGTAAAATGGATTTATACAAAAAAGTCTGACAATGCTTAGAAGGCCAGGTTAGTTGTAAGAGGTTTTCAGCAAACCGATAAAATTGATGATGTTTATTCTCCTGTTGCGAGAATGCAAACTTTAAAGATTTTATTATCATACTGTTGTCAAATGGGTCTAATTATTGAACAAATGGATGTAGAAACTGCATTTCTAAATGGTAAAGTAAGTTCTGAGGTATATGTCCATCAACCAAAAGGTTATGAGGATGGCACAAATAGAGTGTGTAAGTTAATAAAAGCTTTGTATGGTTTAAAGGAACGTCCCAGAGCTTGGTATGAATGTCTTGATAAATTTTTAATAAGTTTGGGTGTTAAGAAAAGTAATTTAGATTATTGTTTATATACTTTTGGAAATGGAAAAGATACTATTTATTTATTAATATTTGTGGATGATTTATTAATTTGTGGACGTAACAAAGAAAAAATGCAAAATATTAAGAAACTTTTATCAGAAAAATTCAAAATGAAAGATCTTGGTAAAATTAAAGAATATCTTGGTATTACCGTAGAATATGAGTTCCGTAAATGTGAAATAAAATTAAGTCAAACAAAATATATTGAGTCATTAGTAAGAAAGTATAATTTAGAAAACAGTAAGATGTATAATACACCTATAGAGGTAAATTTAAAAGTTGAAAAGTCTGATATTTGTGCAAGGAATATTCAATATAGAAATTTAATTGGTGCATTATTATATATAAGCTCAGCTACAAGGCCTGATATAAGTTTTAGTGTAAATTATTTAAGTAGATATCAGAATTGTTATAATGAAACACACTTTAAATATGCTTTGCGAATATTAAAGTACTTGTATTTAACGAAAGATTTAAAATTGACTTATAAAAGAAATGATAATTCTGAAATTATAGATTGTTATGTTGATGCCGATTGGGCTGGTGACCATTTGGACAGAAAATCCACAACTGGTTATGTAATTCGATTATTTGGTAATGTAATTTATTGGAAGTTGAGAAAACAAAAGTGTGTAACAGAGGCTTCGACATATGCAGAGTATGTAGCGTTGTCGGAAGCTGTGAGTGAATTGAAATTTGTGAAAGAATTGCTAAAATTGTTTAATGTAACTTTAGAAAAACCGATTAATATTTTTGAAGATAATTCGAGAGTGATAAATTTAGCAAAGTATGGAAGTTTTACGAAAAATTCTAAACATATTGAAGTTCATTACCATTATGTACACGAATGTATAAAAGAAAATATGATTAATGTTATAAAGGTAAATTCTGATGATAATATTGCTGATATATTTACAAAGTCATTGTGTAAAGAAAAGTTTGAGAGATTTTGAACTATGCTGAACTTGAAAAGTTGAACTTGAAATGTGAATTTGTAAAATTGAATTTGTAAATACAATATAAATGTAAGGAGGCGTGTTGAATATATGTAATACATTTATATTGTACAATATATGTAATGCGCGTAAGCATGTATAAGTTTGTTAGTTTTTAGTTTGTAGTAAGACGCCGTAAGTGACGCACGCACCGTAGCACTGCGTATTTAGTATGTATTTGTGTATGGGTTAATGAACTTTATTATACAGTGTAAACTCTTATATTTCTTTATTCCACACTTTAACATGGTAGCAGAGGTCTGTGGTTTACTAAATTTGTGGTCAAGAGTGCCGTTTAAGTGAGTATCGTTTTTTTTTAGTGCTGTCGCATGCTGTGATACAAAGAAAATGGCGAAGAACAATGACATTATAATTCCAGTGTTTGATGGAGAGGACTATAGTATGTGGAAAAAACGTATTATGTTGTTTTTGAAATTTAAAAAATGTGATGAAGTGATAACACGAGCAAAAACGGCGCAGGATAAAGACCCGTGGGATGATAATGATTTAAAGGTTATGAACTATATATACAGTACTATAACGAATAAGCAATTGGAATTTATTAGTGATAAAACAACGGCGTATGAAATAATTCAAAAGTTTGATGAAATGTATTTGAAAAAGTCTACGGCATTGCAAATTGTATATAGAAATAAATTGGAAAAATTAAGACTTAAAAATTATACTGATTCAGCGACATTCTTCAGTGATTTTGAAAAAACTGCGAACGAGCTTAAAAACGCGGGTGCTAGTGTGTCAGAAAAAGAAAAATTAAATTATATGTTAAATACGTTGCCGGAATCATACAGTTATATGTGTAGGCGATTTAATAGACGCACTAAAAGAAGAAGATCAAACTGTGGATTATGTGAAAAGTGAAATTCAAATGACTGAAATAAAGCATCAAAAGGATGAATATTCTGGACGAAAATCTAACGCATTCATGGTGGATAAAAGTCGACAACAGCGAACATGCTTTCAATGTGGCAAAACTGGTCATATCAAGAGAGACTGTAAATATGGTGGCCAACCGGCAGGCAGCAGCAATACATGGCGAGCACCACGAGGCCGACAAGAAACCGAAAAAAGTAACTACGCCATAAGACATGGCAATTTTCGAAGTCAGCGAGGTGCAAGAGCACATCAAGCAACTCAGTCGCAGCAGAAGAATCCAGATACGAGCGCATGGGTTATAAGAGTCGACTATCACGCGGCGCATAATAGTAAGGTAGATAAGTTTAATAATTGCGAGATTAATTGGTTATTAGATAGCGGTTGTACTGACCATATAATAAATGATGATAAATATTTTGATAAATGTATGATACTTAAAGAACCTGTTAATGTTTATTTGGGAGATAATAGAGTTGTAAAAGCAACTAAAATTGGTAATGTGGTAAGTTACTTTGATCTTTTTGGTAAGAAAAATGAAGTAAACATGCAAAATGTATTTTATGCTAAAGATATGCATACAAATTTAATAAGTTATGGTAAAATAACGGAAAATAATACGATTATTTCTAAAGGTAAAATGACAAAAATTATTGATAAGTTTGGAAATACTACAGCTGTAGCTTGGAAAGAAAATGGTCTATATAAGATGAAAAGTAAATTAAAAAATGTAGAGTCATTGGTAAATGTTGCAAATAAAAATGGTGATAATATGAATAAAAAAGAAAGGTGGCATCGTATGCTGGGCCATGTAAATTTTAATTATTTGAATATTTTGTGTAAACATAAATTGTTAAGTGGTATTCCAAATGAACTTGAATCAGAATTCATGAAGTGTAAAATGTGTTGAAAATAAAATGCATAATATTCCATTTGAAAATAATAGAAAAAGAGCAAAAGATATTTTAGAAATTGTTCATACTGATGTGTGTGGACCTTTTAAAACAGCTGGTCTAAACGGGGAAAAATACTTTATTTCCTTTATTGATGATTACAGTAAGATAGCTAAAGTTTATACCATGAAGTCTAAAGTAGAAGTTTTCAACTGTCTTGTTCAATATGTAAATGAATGTGAAAACTTAACGGGTAAAAGAATTAAATTTTTGAGATGTGATAATGGGAAAGAATACTTAAATGGTAATATTTATAATTTTGCTAAAGAAAAAGGTATTATAATTAATAATTGTCCTGCTTATGTACATGAATTAAATGGAACCGCAGAACGGTTTAACAGAACAATAATGGATATGCCCACGTTGTTTATTAGCTGAAGCACAAATCCATAAAAAATATTGGCCTGAAATAGTTTGTGCTGCTACTTATTTGAAAAATCGTACGTTATCAAATACTATAGAAAAGAAAACTCCTTATGAAATATTTTTTGGGACGAAACCGAATGTTTCAAATTTACATTTATATGGTAGTAAAGTTTTTGTAAGAAAACCGGAACAAAAAAGATTTTCTAAGTGGGATAAAAAGGCTGATATGGGAATTTTGATCGGTTATAGTGAAGTTGGTTATAGAGTGCTAATTAATGGAAAAATAATAGTGGCTAGACATGTTGATATTGTTGAAGAAAATGTAAAATGTATTGGCTTGAATGAATGTGAATCTGATGAAGAAGTATACGAATCTTCAGATAATGAATCTCTTGATGATAGCTTTAAAGGTACAGATGAAAATCTAGGGGATGAAAATGAAAATAAAATAAAAAAATCTGAGCGCATAAGAAACCCACCAAAAAGATATGAAGATTATTATGTATATAATAGTAATATTTTTGCAAATTATTGTAGAGCAGATACTCCTAGTACATTTGAGGAGGCGCTTGAAAGCAATGAAAGTAAATATTGGTCAAAAGCTATGGATGGATAAAGAAATTGATTCGTTAAATAAAAATAAGACTTGGCAATTAGTTGAAAATGTAAATGGTAAAAAAATATTGGATGTAAAATGGATTTATACAAAAAAGTCTGACAGTGCTTATAAGGCCAGGTTAGTTGTAAGAGGTTTTCAGCAAACCGATAAAATTGATGATGTTTATTCTCCTGTTGCGAGAATGCAAACTTTAAAGATTTTATTATCATACTGTTGTCAAATGGGTCTAATTATTGAACAAATGGATGTAGAAACTGCATTTCTAAATGGTAAAGTAAGTTCTGAGGTATATGTCCATCAACCAAAAGGTTATGAGGATGGCACAAATAGAGTGTGTAAGTTAATAAAAGCTTTGTATGGTTTAAAGGAACGTCCCAGAGCTTGGTATGAATGTCTTGATAAATTTTTAATAAGTTTGGGTGTTAAGAAAAGTAATTTAGATTATTGTTTATATACTTTTGGAAATGGAAAAGATACTATTTATTTATTAATATTTGTGGATGATTTATTAATTTGTGGACGTAACAAAGAAAAAATGCAAAATATTAAGAAACTTTTATCAGAAAAATTCAAAATGAAAGATCTTGGTAAAATTAAAGAATATCTTGGTATTACCGTAGAATATGAGTTCCGTAAATGTGAAATAAAATTAAGTCAAACAAAATATATTGAGTCATTAGTAAGAAAGTATAATTTAGAAAACAGTAAGATGTATAATAAACCTATAGAGGTAAATTTAAAAGTTGAAAAGTCTGATATTTGTGCAAGGAATATTCAATATAGAAATTTAATTGGTGCATTATTATATATAAGCTCAGCTACAAGGCCTGATATAAGTTTTAGTGTAAATTATTTAAGTAGATATCAGAATTGTTATAATGAAACACACTTTAAATATGCTTTGCGAATATTAAAGTACTTGTATTTAACGAAAGATTTAAAATTGACTTATAAAAGAAATGATAATTCTGAAATTATAGATTGTTATGTTGATGCCGATTGGGCTGGTGACCATTTGGACAGAAAATCCACAACTGGTTATGTAATTCGATTATTTGGTAATGTAATTTATTGGAAGTTGAGAAAACAAAAGTGTGTAACAGAGGCTTCGACATATGCAGAGTATGTAGCGTTGTCGGAAGCTGTGAGTGAATTGAAATTTGTGAAAGAATTGCTAAAATTGTTTAATGTAACTTTAGAAAAACCGATTAATATTTTTGAAGATAATTCGAGAGTGATAAATTTAGCAAAGTATGGAAGTTTTACGAAAAATTCTAAACATATTGAAGTTCATTACCATTATGTACACGAATGTATAAAAGAAAATATGATTAATGTTATAAAGGTAAATTCTGATGATAATATTGCTGATATATTTACAAAGTCATTGTGTAAAGAAAAGTTTGAGAGATTTCGAACTATGCTGAACTTGAAAAGTTGAACTTGAAATGTGAATTTGTAAAATTGAATTTGTAAATACAATATAAATGTAAGGAGGCGTGTTGAATATATGTAATACATTTATATTGTACAATATATGTAATGCGCTTTGTTAGTTTAAGTTTGTTAGTTTTTAGTTTGTAGTAAGACACCGTAAGTGACGCACGCACCGTAGCACTGCGTATTTAGTATGTATTTGTGTATGGGTTAATAAACTTTATTATACAGTGTAAACTCTTATATTTCTTTATTCCACACTTTAACATGGTAGCAGAGGTCTGTGGTTTACTAAATTTGTGGTCAAGAGTGCCGTTTAAGTGAGTATCGTTTTTTTTTAGTGCTGTCGCATGCTGTGATACAAAGAAAATGGCGAAGAACAATGACATTATAATTCCAGTGTTTGATGGAGAGGACTATAGTATGTGGAAAAAAACGTATTATGTTGTTTTTGAAATTTAAAAAATGTGATGAAGTGATAACACGAGCAAAAACGGCGCAGGATAAAGACCCGTGGGATGATAATGATTTAAAGGTTATGAACTATATATACAGTACTATAACGAATAAGCAATTGGAATTTATTAGTGATAAAACAACGGCGTATGAAATAATTCAAAAGTTTGATGAAATGTATTTGAAAAAGTCTACGGCATTGCAAATTGTATATAGAAATAAATTGGAAAAATTAAGACTTAAAAATTATACTGATTCAGCGACATTCTTCAGTGATTTTGAAAAAACTGCGAACGAGCTTAAAAACGCGGGTGCTAGTGTGTCAGAAAAAGAAAAATTAAATTATATGTTAAATACGTTGCCGGAATCATACAGTTATATGTGTAGGCGATTTAATAGACGCACTAAAAGAAGAAGATCAAACTGTGGATTATGTGAAAAGTGAAATTCAAATGACTGAAATAAAGCATCAAAAGGATGAATATTCTGGACGAAAATCTAACGCATTCATGGTGGATAAAAGTCGACAACAGCGAACATGCTTTCAATGTGGCAAAACTGGTCATATCAAGAGAGACTGTAAATATGGTGGCCAACCGGCAGGCAGCAGCAATACATGGCGAGCACCACGAGGCCGACAAGAAACCGAAAAAAGTAACTACGCCATAAGACATGGCAATTTTCGAAGTCAGCGAGGTGCAAGAGCACATCAAGCAACTCAGTCGCAGCAGAAGAATCCAGATACGAGCGCATGGGTTATAAGAGTCGACTATCACGCGGCGCATAATAGTAAGGTAGATAAGTTTAATAATTGCGAGATTAATTGGTTATTAGATAGCGGTTGTACTGACCATATAATAAATGATGATAAATATTTTGATAAATGTATGATACTTAAAGAACCTGTTAATGTTTATTTGGGAGATAATAGAGTTGTAAAAGCAACTAAAATTGGTAATGTGGTAAGTTACTTTGATCTTTTTGGTAAGAAAAATGAAGTAAACATGCAAAATGTATTTTATGCTAAAGATATGCATACAAATTTAATAAGTTATGGTAAAATAACGGAAAATAATACGATTATTTCTAAAGGTAAAATGACAAAAATTATTGATAAGTTTGGAAATACTACAGCTGTAGCTTGGAAAGAAAATGGTCTATATAAGATGAAAAGTAAATTAAAAAATGTAGAGTCATTGGTAAATGTTGCAAATAAAAATGGTGATAATATGAATAAAAAAGAAAGGTGGCATCGTATGCTGGGCCATGTAAATTTTAATTATTTGAATATTTTGTGTAAACATAAATTGTTAAGTGGTATTCCAAATGAACTTGAATCAGAATTCATGAAGTGTAAAATGTGTTGAAAATAAAATGCATAATATTCCATTTGAAAATAATAGAAAAAGAGCAAAAGATATTTTAGAAATTGTTCATACTGATGTGTGTGGACCTTTTAAAACAGCTGGTCTAAACGGGGAAAAATACTTTATTTCCTTTATTGATGATTACAGTAAGATAGCTAAAGTTTATACCATGAAGTCTAAAGTAGAAGTTTTCAACTGTCTTGTTCAATATGTAAATGAATGTGAAAACTTAACGGGTAAAAGAATTAAATTTTTGAGATGTGATAATGGGAAAGAATACTTAAATGGTAATATTTATAATTTTGCTAAAGAAAAAGGTATTATAATTAATAATTGTCCTGCTTATGTACATGAATTAAATGGAACCGCAGAACGGTTTAACAGAACAATAATGGATATGCCCACGTTGTTTATTAGCTGAAGCACAAATCCATAAAAAATATTGGCCTGAAATAGTTTGTGCTGCTACTTATTTGAAAAATCGTACGTTATCAAATACTATAGAAAAGAAAACTCCTTATGAAATATTTTTTGGGACGAAACCGAATGTTTCAAATTTACATTTATATGGTAGTAAAGTTTTTGTAAGAAAACCGGAACAAAAAAGATTTTCTAAGTGGGATAAAAAGGCTGATATGGGAATTTTGATCGGTTATAGTGAAGTTGGTTATAGAGTGCTAATTAATGGAAAAATAATAGTGGCTAGACATGTTGATATTGTTGAAGAAAATGTAAAATGTATTGGCTTGAATGAATGTGAATCTGATGAAGAAGTATACGAATCTTCAGATAATGAATCTCTTGATGATAGCTTTAAAGGTACAGATGAAAATCTAGGGGATGAAAATGAAAATAAAATAAAAAAATCTGAGCGCATAAGAAACCCACCAAAAAGATATGAAGATTATTATGTATATAATAGTAATATTTTTGCAAATTATTGTAGAGCAGATACTCCTAGTACATTTGAGGAGGCGCTTGAAAGCAATGAAAGTAAATATTGGTCAAAAGCTATGGATGGATAAAGAAATTGATTCGTTAAATAAAAATAAGACTTGGCAATTAGTTGAAAATGTAAATGGTAAAAAAATATTGGATGTAAAATGGATTTATACAAAAAAGTCTGACAATGCTTATAAGGCCAGGTTAGTTGTAAGAGGTTTTCAGCAAACCGATAAAATTGATGATGTTTATTCTCCTGTTGCGAGAATGCAAACTTTAAAGATTTTATTATCATACTGTTGTCAGATGGGTCTAATTATTGAACAAATGGATGTAGAAACTGCATTTCTAAATGGTAAAGTAAGTTCTGAGGTATATGTCCATCAACCAAAAGGTTATGAGGATGGCACAAATAGAGTGTGTAAGTTAATAAAAGCTTTGTATGGTTTAAAGGAACGTCCCAGAGCTTGGTATGAATGTCTTGATAAATTTTTAATAAGTTTGGGTGTTAAGAAAAGTAATTTAGATTATTGTTTATATACTTTTGGAAATGGAAGAGATACTATTTATTTATTAATATTTGTGGATGATTTATTAATTTGTGGACGTAACAAAGAAAAAATGCAAAATATTAAGAAACTTTTATCAGAAAAATTCAAAATGAAAGATCTTGGTAAAATTAAAGAATATCTTGGTATTACCGTAGAATATGAGTTCCGTAAATGTGAAATAAAATTAAGTCAAACAAAATATATTGAGTCATTAGTAAGAAAGTATAATTTAGAAAACAGTAAGATGTATAATACACCTATGGAGGTAAATTTAAAAGTTGAAAAGTCTGATATTTGTGCAAGGAATATTCAATATAGAAATTTAATTGGTGCATTATTATATATAAGCTCAGCTACAAGGCCTGATATAAGTTTTAGTGTAAATTATTTAAGTAGATATCAGAATTGTTATAATGAAACACACTTTAAATATGCTTTGCGAATATTAAAGTACTTGTATTTAACGAAAGATTTAAAATTGACTTATAAAAGAAATGATAATTCTGAAATTATAGATTGTTATGTTGATGCCGATTGGGCTGGTGACCATTTGGACAGAAAATCCACAACTGGTTATGTAATTCGATTATTTGGTAATGTAATTTATTGGAAGTTGAGAAAACAAAAGTGTGTAACAGAGGCTTCGACATATGCAGAGTATGTAGCGTTGTCGGAAGCTGTGAGTGAATTGAAATTTGTGAAAGAATTGCTAAAATTGTTTAATGTAACTTTAGAAAAACCGATTAATATTTTTGAAGATAATTCGAGAGTGATAAATTTAGCAAAGTATGGAAGTTTTACGAAAAATTCTAAACATATTGAAGTTCATTACCATTATGTACACGAATGTATAAAAGAAAATATGATTAATGTTATAAAGGTAAATTCTGATGATAATATTGCTGATATATTTACAAAGTCATTGTGTAAAGAAAAGTTTGAGAGATTTCGAACTATGCTGAACTTGAAAAGTTGAACTTGAAATGTGAATTTGTAAAATTGAATTTGTAAATACAATATAAATGTAAGGAGGCGTGTTGAATATATGTAATACATTTATATTGTACAATATATGTAATGCGCTTTGTTAGTTTAAGTTTGTTAGTTTTTAGTTTGTAGTAAGACACCGTAAGTGACGCACGCACCGTAGCACTGCGTATTTAGTATGTATTTGTGTATGGGTTAATAAACTTTATTATACAGTGTAAACTCTTATATTTCTTTATTCCACACTTTAACATGGTAGCAGAGGTCTGTGGTTTACTAAATTTGTGGTCAAGAGTGCCGTTTAAGTGAGTATCGTTTTTTTTTAGTGCTGTCGCATGCTGTGATACAAAGAAAATGGCGAAGAACAATGACATTATAATTCCAGTGTTTGATGGAGAGGACTATAGTATGTGGAAAAAAACGTATTATGTTGTTTTTGAAATTTAAAAATGTGATGAAGTGATAACACGAGCAAAAACGGCGCAGGATAAAGACCCGTGGGATGATAATGATTTAAAGGTTATGAACTATATATACAGTACTATAACGAATAAGCAATTGGAATTTATTAGTGATAAAACAACGGCGTATGAAATAATTCAAAAGTTTGATGAAATGTATTTGAAAAAGTCTACGGCATTGCAAATTGTATATAGAAATAAATTGGAAAAATTAAGACTTAAAAATTATACTGATTCAGCGACATTCTTCAGTGATTTTGAAAAAACTGCGAACGAGCTTAAAAACGCGGGTGCTAGTGTGTCAGAAAAAGAAAAATTAAATTATATGTTAAATACGTTGCCGGAATCATACAGTTATATGTGTAGGCGATTTAATAGACGCACTAAAAGAAGAAGATCAAACTGTGGATTATGTGAAAAGTGAAATTCAAATGACTGAAATAAAGCATCAAAAGGATGAATATTCTGGACGAAAATCTAACGCATTCATGGTGGATAAAAGTCGACAACAGCGAACATGCTTTCAATGTGGCAAAACTGGTCATATCAAGAGAGACTGTAAATATGGTGGCCAACCGGCAGGCAGCAGCAATACATGGCGAGCACCACGAGGCCGACAAGAAACCGAAAAAAGTAACTACGCCATAAGACATGGCAATTTTCGAAGTCAGCGAGGTGCAAGAGCACATCAAGCAACTCAGTCGCAGCAGAAGAATCCAGATACGAGCGCATGGGTTATAAGAGTCGACTATCACGCGGCGCATAATAGTAAGGTAGATAAGTTTAATAATTGCGAGATTAATTGGTTATTAGATAGCGGTTGTACTGACCATATAATAAATGATGATAAATATTTTGATAAATGTATGATACTTAAAGAACCTGTTAATGTTTATTTGGGAGATAATAGAGTTGTAAAAGCAACTAAAATTGGTAATGTGGTAAGTTACTTTGATCTTTTTGGTAAGAAAAATGAAGTAAACATGCAAAATGTATTTTATGCTAAAGATATGCATACAAATTTAATAAGTTATGGTAAAATAACGGAAAATAATACGATTATTTCTAAAGGTAAAATGACAAAAATTATTGATAAGTTTGGAAATACTACAGCTGTAGCTTGGAAAGAAAATGGTCTATATAAGATGAAAAGTAAATTAAAAAATGTAGAGTCATTGGTAAATGTTGCAAATAAAAATGGTGATAATATGAATAAAAAAGAAAGGTGGCATCGTATGCTGGGCCATGTAAATTTTAATTATTTGAATATTTTGTGTAAACATAAATTGTTAAGTGGTATTCCAAATGAACTTGAATCAGAATTCATGAAGTGTAAAATGTGTTGAAAATAAAATGCATAATATTCCATTTGAAAATAATAGAAAAAGAGCAAAAGATATTTTAGAAATTGTTCATACTGATGTGTGTGGACCTTTTAAAACAGCTGGTCTAAACGGGGAAAAATACTTTATTTCCTTTATTGATGATTACAGTAAGATAGCTAAAGTTTATACCATGAAGTCTAAAGTAGAAGTTTTCAACTGTCTTGTTCAATATGTAAATGAATGTGAAAACTTAACGGGTAAAAGAATTAAATTTTTGAGATGTGATAATGGGAAAGAATACTTAAATGGTAATATTTATAATTTTGCTAAAGAAAAAGGTATTATAATTAATAATTGTCCTGCTTATGTACATGAATTAAATGGAACCGCAGAACGGTTTAACAGAACAATAATGGATATGCCCACGTTGTTTATTAGCTGAAGCACAAATCCATAAAAAATATTGGCCTGAAATAGTTTGTGCTGCTACTTATTTGAAAAATCGTACGTTATCAAATACTATAGAAAAGAAAACTCCTTATGAAATATTTTTTGGGACGAAACCGAATGTTTCAAATTTACATTTATATGGTAGTAAAGTTTTTGTAAGAAAACCGGAACAAAAAAGATTTTCTAAGTGGGATAAAAAGGCTGATATGGGAATTTTGATCGGTTATAGTGAAGTTGGTTATAGAGTGCTAATTAATGGAAAAATAATAGTGGCTAGACATGTTGATATTGTTGAAGAAAATGTAAAATGTATTGGCTTGAATGAATGTGAATCTGATGAAGAAGTATACGAATCTTCAGATAATGAATCTCTTGATGATAGCTTTAAAGGTACAGATGAAAATCTAGGGGATGAAAATGAAAATAAAATAAAAAAATCTGAGCGCATAAGAAACCCACCAAAAAGATATGAAGATTATTATGTATATAATAGTAATATTTTTGCAAATTATTGTAGAGCAGATACTCCTAGTACATTTGAGGAGGCGCTTGAAAGCAATGAAAGTAAATATTGGTCAAAAGCTATGGATGGATAAAGAAATTGATTCGTTAAATAAAAATAAGACTTGGCAATTAGTTGAAAATGTAAATGGTAAAAAAATATTGGATGTAAAATGGATTTATACAAAAAAGTCTGACAATGCTTATAAGGCCAGGTTAGTTGTAAGAGGTTTTCAGCAAACCGATAAAATTGATGATGTTTATTCTCCTGTTGCGAGAATGCAAACTTTAAAGATTTTATTATCATACTGTTGTCAGATGGGTCTAATTATTGAACAAATGGATGTAGAAACTGCATTTCTAAATGGTAAAGTAAGTTCTGAGGTATATGTCCATCAACCAAAAGGTTATGAGGATGGCACAAATAGAGTGTGTAAGTTAATAAAAGCTTTGTATGGTTTAAAGGAACGTCCCAGAGCTTGGTATGAATGTCTTGATAAATTTTTAATAAGTTTGGGTGTTAAGAAAAGTAATTTAGATTATTGTTTATATACTTTTGGAAATGGAAGAGATACTATTTATTTATTAATATTTGTGGATGATTTATTAATTTGTGGACGTAACAAAGAAAAAATGCAAAATATTAAGAAACTTTTATCAGAAAAATTCAAAATGAAAGATCTTGGTAAAATTAAAGAATATCTTGGTATTACCGTAGAATATGAGTTCCGTAAATGTGAAATAAAATTAAGTCAAACAAAATATATTGAGTCATTAGTAAGAAAGTATAATTTAGAAAACAGTAAGATGTATAATACACCTATGGAGGTAAATTTAAAAGTTGAAAAGTCTGATATTTGTGCAAGGAATATTCAATATAGAAATTTAATTGGTGCATTATTATATATAAGCTCAGCTACAAGGCCTGATATAAGTTTTAGTGTAAATTATTTAAGTAGATATCAGAATTGTTATAATGAAACACACTTTAAATATGCTTTGCGAATATTAAAGTACTTGTATTTAACGAAAGATTTAAAATTGACTTATAAAAGAAATGATAATTCTGAAATTATAGATTGTTATGTTGATGCCGATTGGGCTGGTGACCATTTGGACAGAAAATCCACAACTGGTTATGTAATTCGATTATTTGGTAATGTAATTTATTGGAAGTTGAGAAAACAAAAGTGTGTAACAGAGGCTTCGACATATGCAGAGTATGTAGCGTTGTCGGAAGCTGTGAGTGAATTGAAATTTGTGAAAGAATTGCTAAAATTGTTTAATGTAACTTTAGAAAAACCGATTAATATTTTTGAAGATAATTCGAGAGTGATAAATTTAGCAAAGTATGGAAGTTTTACGAAAAATTCTAAACATATTGAAGTTCATTACCATTATGTACACGAATGTATAAAAGAAAATATGATTAATGTTATAAAGGTAAATTCTGATGATAATATTGCTGATATATTTACAAAGTCATTGTGTAAAGAAAAGTTTGAGAGATTTCGAACTATGCTGAACTTGAAAAGTTGAACTTGAAATGTGAATTTGTAAAATTGAATTTGTAAATACAATATAAATGTAAGGAGGCGTGTTGAATACATGTAATACATTTATATTGTACAATATATGTAATGCGCGTAAGCATGTATAAGTTTGTTAGTTTTTAGTTTGTAGTAAGACGCCGTAAGTGACGCACGCACCGTAGCACTGCGTATTTAGTATGTATTTGTGTATGGGTTAATAAACTTTATTATACAGTGTAAACTCTTATATTTCTTTATTCCACACTTTAACATGGTAGCAGAGGTCTGTGGTTTACTAAATTTGTGGTCAAGAGTGCCGTTTAAGTGAGTATCGTTTTTTTTTAGTGCTGTCGCATGCTGTGATACAAAGAAAATGGCGAAGAACAATGACATTATAATTCCAGTGTTTGATGGAGAGGACTATAGTATGTGGAAAAAAAGTATTATGTTGTTTTTGAAATTTAAAAAATGTGATGAAGTGATAACACGAGCAAAAACGGCGCAGGATAAAGACCCGTGGGATGATAATGATTTAAAGGTTATGAACTATATATACAGTACTATAACGAATAAGCAATTGGAATTTTATAGTGATAAAACAACGGCGTATGAAATAATTCAAAAGTTTGATGAAATATATTTGAAAAAGTCTACGGCATTGCAAATTGTATATAGAAATAAATTGGAAAAATTAAGACTTAAAAATTATACTGATTCAGCGACATTCTTCAGTGATTTTGAAAAAACTGCGTACGAGCTTAAAAATGCGGGTGCTAGTGTGTCAGAAAAAGAAAAATTAAATTATATGTTAAATACGTTGCCGGAATCATACAGTTATATGTGTAGGCGATTTAATAGACGCACTAAAAGAAGATGATCAAACTGTGGATTATGTGAAAAGTGAAATTCAAATGACTGAAATAAAGCATCAAAAGGATGAATATTCTGGACGAAAATCTAACGCATTCATGGTGGATAAAAGTCGACAACAGCGAACATGCTTTCAATGTGGCAAAACTGGTCATATCAAGAGAGACTGTAAATATGGTGGCCAACCGGCAGGCAGCAGCAATACATGGCGAGCACCACGAGGCCGACAAGAAACCGAAAAAAGTAACTACGCCATAAGACATGGCAATTTTCGAAGTCAGCGAGGTGCAAGAGCACATCAAGCAACTCAGTCGCAACAGAAGAATCCAGATACGAGCGCATGGGTTATAAGAGTCGACTATCACGCGGCGCATAATAGTAAGGTAGATAAGTTTAATAATTGCGAGATTAATTGGTTATTAGATAGCGGTTGTACTGACCATATAATAAATGATGATAAATATTTTGATAAATGTATGATACTTAAAGAACCTGTTAATGTTTATTTGGGAGATAATAGAGTTGTAAAAGCAACTAAAATTGGTAATGTGGTAAGTTACTTTGATCTTTTTGGTAAGAAAAATGAAGTAAACATGCAAAATGTATTTTATGCTAAAGATATGCATACAAATTTAATAAGTTATGGTAAAATAACGGAAAATAATACGATTATTTCTAAAGGTAAAATGACAAAAATTATTGATAAGTTTGGAAATACTACAGCTGTAGCTTGGAAAGAAAATGGTCTATATAAGATGAAAAGTAAATTAAAAAATGTAGAGTCATTGGTAAATGTTGCAAATAAAAATGGTGATAATATGAATAAAAAAGAAAGGTGGCATCGTATGCTGGGCCATGTAAATTTTAATTATTTGAATATTTTGTGTAAACATAAATTGTTAAGTGGTATTCCAAATAAACTTGAATCAGAATTCATGAAGTGTAAAATATGTGTTGAAAATAAAATGCATAATATTCCATTTGAAAATAATAGAAAAAGAGCAAAAGATATTTTAGAAATTGTTCATACTGCTGTGTGTGGACCTTTTAAAACAGCTGGTCTAAACGGGGAAAAATACTTTATTTCCTTTATTGATGATTACAGTAAGATAGCTAAAGTTTATACCATGAAGTCTAAAGTAGAAGTTTTCAACTGTCTTGTTCAATATGTAAATGAATGTGAAAACTTAACGGGTAAAAGAATTAAATTTTTGAGATGTGATAATGGGAAAGAATACTTAAATGGTAATATTTATAATTTTGCTAAAGAAAAAGGTATTATAATTAATAATTGTCCTGCTTACGTACATGAATTAAATGGAACCGCAGAACGGTTTAACAGAACAATAATGGATATGCCCACGTTGTTTATTAGCTGAAGCACAAATCCATAAAAAATATTGGCCTGAAATAGTTTGTGCTGCTACTTATTTGAAAAATCGTACGTTATCAAATACTATAGAAAAGAAAACTCCTTATGAAATATTTTTTGGGACGAAACCGAATGTTTCAAATTTACATTTATATGGTAGTAAAGTTTTTGTAAGAAAACCGGAACAAAAAAGATTTTCTAAGTGGGATAAAAAGGCTGATATGGGAATTTTGATCGGTTATAGTGAAGTTGGTTATAGAGTGCTAATTAATGGAAAAATAATAGTGGCTAGACATGTTGATATTGTTGAAGAAAATGTAAAATGTATTGGCTTGAATGAATGTGAATCTGATGAAGAAGTATATGAATCTTCAGATAATGAATCTCTTGATGATAGCTTTAAAGGTACAGATGAAAATCTAGGGGATGAAAATGAAAATAAAATAAAAAAATCTGAGCGCATAAGAAACCCACCAAAAAGATATGAAGATTATTATGTATATAATAGTAATATTTTTGCAAATTATTGTAGAGCAGATACTCCTAGTACATTTGAGGAGGCGCTTGAAAGCAATGAAAGTAAATATTGGTCAAAAGCTATGGATGGATAAAGAAATTGATTCGTTAAATAAAAATAAGACTTGGCAATTAGTTGAAAATGTAAATGGTAAAAAAATATTGGATGTAAAATGGATTTATACAAAAAAGTCTGACAATGCTTATAAGGCCAGGTTAGTTGTAAGAGGTTTTCAGCAAACTGATAAAATTGATGATGTTTATTCTCCTGTTGCGAGAATGCAAACTTTAAAGATTTTATTATCATACTGTTGTCAAATGGGTCTAATTATTGAACAAATGGATGTAGAAACTGCATTTCTAAATGGTAAAGTAAGTTCTGAGGTATATGTCCATCAACCAAAAGGTTATGAGGATGGCACAAATAGAGTGTGTAAGTTAATAAAAGCTTTGTATGGTTTAAAGGAACGTCCCAGAGCTTGGTATGAATGTCTTGATAAATTTTTAATAAGTTTGGGTGTTAAGAAAAGTAATTTAGATTATTGTTTATATACTTTTGGAAATGGAAAAGATACTATTTATTTATTAATATTTGTGGATGATTTATTAATTTGTGGACGTAACAAAGAAAAAATGCAAAATATTAAGAAACTTTTATCAGAAAAATTCAAAATGAAAGATCTTGGTAAAATTAAAG
Organism: Magicicada septendecula; assembly: GCA_034769895.1. Taxonomy (NCBI): domain Eukaryota; kingdom Metazoa; phylum Arthropoda; class Insecta; order Hemiptera; family Cicadidae; genus Magicicada; species Magicicada septendecula. Next base: position 454,029,675 of record CM068368.1, read on the forward strand.
AATATCTTGGTATTACCGTAGAATATGAGTTCCGTAAATGTGAAATAAAATTAAGTCAAACAAAATATATTGAGTCATTAGTAAGAAAGTATAATTTAGAAAACAGTAAGATGTATAATACACCTATGGAGGTAAATTTAAAAGTTGAAAAGTCTGATATTTGTGCAAGGAATATTCAAAATAGAAATTTAATTGGTGCATTATTATATATAAGCTCAGCTACAAGGCCTGATATAAGTTTTAGTGTAAATTATTTAAGTAGATATCAGAATTGTTATAATGAAACACACTTTAAATATGCTTTGCGAATATTAAAGTACTTGTATTTAACGAAAGATTTAAAATTGACTTATAAAAGAAATGATAATTCTGAAATTATAGATTGTTATGTTGATGCCGATTGGGCTGGTGACCATTTGGACAGAAAATCCACAACTGGTTATGTAATTCGATTATTTGGTAATGTAATTTATTGGAAGTTGAGAAAACAAAAGTGTGTAACAGAGGCTTCGACATATGCAGAGTATGTAGCGTTGTCGGAAGCTGTGAGTGAATTGAAATTTGTGAAAGAATTGCTAAAATTGTTTAATGTAACTTTAGAAAAACCGATTAATATTTTTGAAGATAATTCGAGAGTGATAAATTTAGCAAAGTATGGAAGTTTTACGAAAAATTCTAAACATATTGAAGTTCATTACCATTATGTACACGAATGTATAAAAGAAAATATGATTACTGTTATAAAGGTAAATTCTGATGATAATATTGCTGATATATTTACAAAGTCATTGTGTAAAGAAAAGTTTGAGAGATTTCGAACTATGCTGAACTTGAAAAGTTGAACTTGAAATGTGAATTTGTAAAATTGAATTTGTAAATACAATATAAATGTAAGGAGGCGTGTTGAATATATGTAATACATTTATATTGTACAATATATGTAATGCGCGTAAGCATGTATAAGTTTGTTAGTTTTTAGTTTGTAGTAAGACGCCGTAAGTGACGCACGCACCGTAGCACTGCGTATTTAGTATGTATTTGTGTATGGGTTAATAAACTTTATTATACAGTGTAAACTCTTATATTTCTTTATTCCACACTTTAACATGGTAGCAGAGGTCTGTGGTTTACTAAATTTGTGGTCAAGAGTGCCGTTTAAGTGAGTATCGTTTTTTTTTAGTGCTGTCGCATGCTGTGATACAAAGAAAATGGCGAATAACAATGACATTATAATTCCAGTGTTTGATGGAGAGGACTATAGTATGTGGAAAAAAACGTATTATGTTGTTTTTGAAATTTAAAAAATGTGATGAAGTGATAACACGAGCAAAAACGGCGCAGGATAAAGACCCGTGGGATGATAATGATTTAAAGGTTATGAACTATATATACAGTACTATAACGAATAAGCAATTGGAATTTATTAGTGATAAAACAACGGCGTATGAAATAATTCAAAAGTTTGATGAAATGTATTTGAAAAAGTCTACGGCATTGCAAATTGTATATAGAAATAAATTGGAAAAATTAAGACTTAAAAATTATACTGATTCAGCGACATTCTTCAGTGATTTTGAAAAAACTGCGAACGAGCTTAAAAACGCGGGTGCTAGTGTGTCAGAAAAAGAAAAATTAAATTATATGTTAAATACGTTGCCGGAATCATACAGTTATATGTGTAGGCGATTTAATAGACGCACTAAAAGAAGAAGATCAAACTGTGGATTATGTGAAAAGTGAAATTCAAATGACTGAAATAAAGCATCAAAAGGATGAATATTCTGGACGAAAATCTAACGCATTCATGGTGGATAAAAGTCGACAACAGCGAACATGCTTTCAATGTGGCAAAACTGGTCATATCAAGAGAGACTGTAAATATGGTGGCCAACCGGCAGGCAGCAGCAATACATGGCGAGCACCACGAGGCCGACAAGAAACCGAAAAAAGTAACTACGCCATAAGACATGGCAATTTTCGAAGTCAGCGAGGTGCAAGAGCACATCAAGCAACTCAGTCGCAGCAGAAGAATCCAGATACGAGCGCATGGGTTATAAGAGTCGACTATCACGCGGCGCATAATAGTAAGGTAGATAAGTTTAATAATTGCGAGATTAATTGGTTATTAGATAGCGGTTGTACTGACCATATAATAAATGATGATAAATATTTTGATAAATGTATGATACTTAAAGAACCTGTTAATGTTTATTTGGGAGATAATAGAGTTGTAAAAGCAACTAAAATTGGTAATGTGGTAAGTTACTTTGATCTTTTTGGTAAGAAAAATGAAGTAAACATGCAAAATGTATTTTATGCTAAAGATATGCATACAAATTTAATAAGTTATGGTAAAATAACGGAAAATAATACGATTATTTCTAAAGGTAAAATGACAAAAATTATTGATAAGTTTGGAAATACTACAGCTGTAGCTTGGAAAGAAAATGGTCTATATAAGATGAAAAGTAAATTAAAAAATGTAGAGTCATTGGTAAATGTTGCAAATAAAAATGGTGATAATATGAATAAAAAAGAAAGGTGGCATCGTATGCTGGGCCATGTAAATTTCAATTATTTGAATATTTTGTGTAAACATAAATTGTTAAGTGGTATTCCAAATGAACTTGAATCAGAATTCATGAAGTGTAAAATATGTGTTGAAAATAAAATGCATAATATTCCATTTGAAAATAATAGAAAAAGAGCAAAAGATATTTTAGAAATTGTTCATACTGATGTGTGTGGACCTTTTAAAACAGCTGGTCTAAACGGGGAAAAATACTTTATTTCCTTTATTGATGATTACAGTAAGATAGCTAAAGTTTATACCATGAAGTCTAAAGTAGAAGTTTTCAACTGTCTTGTTCAATATGTAAATGAATGTGAAAACTTAACGGGTAAAAGAATTAAATTTTTGAGATGTGATAATGGGAAAGAATACTTAAATGGTAATATTTATAATTTTGCTAAAGAAAAAGGTATTATAATTAATAATTGTCCTGCTTACGTACATGAATTAAATGGAACCGCAGAACGGTTTAACAGAACAATAATGGATATGCCCACGTTGTTTATTAGCTGAAGCACAAATCCATAAAAAATATTGGCCTGAAATAGTTTGTGCTGCTACTTATTTGAAAAATCGTACGTTATCAAATACTATAGAAAAGAAAACTCCTTATGAAATATTTTTTGGGACGAAACCGAATGTTTCAAATTTACATTTATATGGTAGTAAAGTTTTTGTAAGAAAACCGGAACAAAAAAGATTTTCTAAGTGGGATAAAAAGGCTGATATGGGAATTTTGATCGGTTATAGTGAAGTTGGTTATAGAGTGCTAATTAATGGAAAAATAATAGTGGCTAGACATGTTGATATTGTTGAAGAAAATGTAAAATGTATTGGCTTGAATGAATGTGAATCTGATGAAGAAGTATATGAATCTTCAGATAATGAATCTCTTGATGATAGCTTTAAAGGTACAGATGAAAATCTAGGGGATGAAAATGAAAATAAAATAAAAAAATCTGAGCGCATAAGAAACCCACCAAAAAGATATGAAGATTATTATGTATATAATAGTAATATTTTTGCAAATTATTGTAGAGCAGATACTCCTAGTACATTTGAGGAGGCGCTTGAAAGCAATGAAAGTAAATATTGGTCAAAAGCTATGGATGGATAAAGAAATTGATTCGTTAAATAAAAATAAGACTTGGCAATTAGTTGAAAATGTAAATGGTAAAAAAATATTGGATGTAAAATGGATTTATACAAAAAAGTCTGACAATGCTTATAAGGCCAGGTTAGTTGTAAGAGGTTTTCAGCAAACTGATAAAATTGATGATGTTTATTCTCCTGTTGCGAGAATGCAAACTTTAAAGATTTTATTATCATACTGTTGTCAAATGGGTCTAATTATTGAACAAATGGATGTAGAAACTGCATTTCTAAATGGTAAAGTAAGTTCTGAGGTATATGTCCATCAACCAAAAGGTTATGAGGATGGCACAAATAGAGTGTGTAAGTTAATAAAAGCTTTGTATGGTTTAAAGGAACGTCCCAGAGCTTGGTATGAATGTCTTGATAAATTTTTAATAAGTTTGGGTGTTAAGAAAAGTAATTTAGATTATTGTTTATATACTTTTGGAAATGGAAAAGATACTATTTATTTATTAATATTTGTGGATGATTTATTAATTTGTGGACGTAACAAAGAAAAAATGCAAAATATTAAGAAACTTTTATCAGAAAAATTCAAAATGAAAGATCTTGGTAAAATTAAAGAATATCTTGGTATTACCGTAGAATATGAGTTCCGTAAATGTGAAATAAAATTAAGTCAAACAAAATATATTGAGTCATTAGTAAGAAAGTATAATTTAGAAAACAGTAAGATGTATAATACACCTATGGAGGTAAATTTAAAAGTTGAAAAGTCTGATATTTGTGCAAGGAATATTCAAAATAGAAATTTAATTGGTGCATTATTATATATAAGCTCAGCTACAAGGCCTGATATAAGTTTTAGTGTAAATTATTTAAGTAGATATCAGAATTGTTATAATGAAACACACTTTAAATATGCTTTGCGAATATTAAAGTACTTGTATTTAACGAAAGATTTAAAATTGACTTATAAAAGAAATGATAATTCTGAAATTATAGATTGTTATGTTGATGCCGATTGGGCTGGTGACCATTTGGACAGAAAATCCACAACTGGTTATGTAATTCGATTATTTGGTAATGTAATTTATTGGAAGTTGAGAAAACAAAAGTGTGTAACAGAGGCTTCGACATATGCAGAGTATGTAGCGTTGTCGGAAGCTGTGAGTGAATTGAAATTTGTGAAAGAATTGCTAAAATTGTTTAATGTAACTTTAGAAAAACCGATTAATATTTTTGAAGATAATTCGAGAGTGATAAATTTAGCAAAGTATGGAAGTTTTACGAAAAATTCTAAACATATTGAAGTTCATTACCATTATGTACACGAATGTATAAAAGAAAATATGATTACTGTTATAAAGGTAAATTCTGATGATAATATTGCTGATATATTTACAAAGTCATTGTGTAAAGAAAAGTTTGAGAGATTTCGAACTATGCTGAACTTGAAAAGTTGAACTTGAAATGTGAATTTGTAAAATTGAATTTGTAAATACAATATAAATGTAAGGAGGCGTGTTGAATATATGTAATACATTTATATTGTACAATATATGTAATGCGCGTAAGCATGTATAAGTTTGTTAGTTTTTAGTTTGTAGTAAGACGCCGTAAGTGACGCACGCACCGTAGCACTGCGTATTTAGTATGTATTTGTGTATGGGTTAATAAACTTTATTATACAGTGTAAACTCTTATATTTCTTTATTCCACACTTTAACATGGTAGCAGAGGTCTGTGGTTTACTAAATTTGTGGTCAAGAGTGCCGTTTAAGTGAGTATCGTTTTTTTTTAGTGCTGTCGCATGCTGTGATACAAAGAAAATGGCGAAGAACAATGACATTATAATTCCAGTGTTTGATGGAGAGGACTATAGTATGTGGAAAAAAACGTATTATGTTGTTTTTGAAATTTAAAAAATGTGATGAAGTGATAACACGAGCAAAAACGGCGCAGGATAAAGACCCGTGGGATGATAATGATTTAAAGGTTATGAACTATATATACAGTACTATAACGAATAAGCAATTGGAATTTATTAGTGATAAAACAACGGCGTATGAAATAATTCAAAAGTTTGATGAAATGTATTTGAAAAAGTCTACGGCATTGCAAATTGTATATAGAAATAAATTGGAAAAATTAAGACTTAAAAATTATACTGATTCAGCGACATTCTTCAGTGATTTTGAAAAAACTGCGAACGAGCTTACAAACGCGGGTGCTAGTGTGTCAGAAAAAGAAAAATTAAATTATATGTTAAATACGTTGCCGGAATCATACAGTTATATGTGTAGGCGATTTAATAGACGCACTAAAAGAAGAAGATCAAACTGTGGATTATGTGAAAAGTGAAATTCAAATGACTGAAATAAAGCATCAAAAGGATGAATATTCTGGACGAAAATCTAACGCATTCATGGTGGATAAAAGTCGACAACAGCGAACATGCTTTCAATGTGGCAAAACTGGTCATATCAAGAGAGACTGTAAATATGGTGGCCAACCGGCAGGCAGCAGCAATACATGGCGAGCACCACGAGGCCGACAAGAAACCGAAAAAAGTAACTACGCCATAAGACATGGCAATTTTCGAAGTCAGCGAGGTGCAAGAGCACATCAAGCAACTCAGTCGCAGCAGAAGAATCCAGATACGAGCGCATGGGTTATAAGAGTCGACTATCACGCGGCGCATAATAGTAAGGTAGATAAGTTTAATAATTGCGAGATTAATTGGTTATTAGATAGCGGTTGTACTGACCATATAATAAATGATGATAAATATTTTGATAAATGTATGATACTTAAAGAACCTGTTAATGTTTATTTGGGAGATAATAGAGTTGTAAAAGCAACTAAAATTGGTAATGTGGTAAGTTACTTTGATCTTTTTGGTAAGAAAAATGAAGTAAACATGCAAAATGTATTTTATGCTAAAGATATGCATACAAATTTAATAAGTTATGGTAAAATAACGGAAAATAATACGATTATTTCTAAAGGTAAAATGACAAAAATTATTGATAAGTTTGGAAATACTACAGCTGTAGCTTGGAAAGAAAATGGTCTATATAAGATGAAAAGTAAATTAAAAAATGTAGAGTCATTGGTAAATGTTGCAAATAAAAATGGTGATAATATGAATAAAAAAGAAAGGTGGCATCGTATGCTGGGCCATGTAAATTTCAATTATTTGAATATTTTGTGTAAACATAAATTGTTAAGTGGTATTCCAAATGAACTTGAATCAGAATTCATGAAGTGTAAAATATGTGTTGAAAATAAAATGCATAATATTCCATTTGAAAATAATAGAAAAAGAGCAAAAGATATTTTAGAAATTGTTCATACTGATGTGTGTGGACCTTTTAAAACAGCTGGTCTAAACGGGGAAAAATACTTTATTTCCTTTATTGATGATTACAGTAAGATAGCTAAAGTTTATACCATGAAGTCTAAAGTAGAAGTTTTCAACTGTCTTGTTCAATATGTAAATGAATGTGAAAACTTAACGGGTAAAAGAATTAAATTTTTGAGATGTGATAATGGGAAAGAATACTTAAATGGTAATATTTATAATTTTGCTAAAGAAAAAGGTATTATAATTAATAATTGTCCTGCTTACGTACATGAATTAAATGGAACCGCAGAACGGTTTAACAGAACAATAATGGATATGCCCACGTTGTTTATTATCTGAAGCACAAATCCATAAAAAATATTGGCCTGAAATAGTTTGTGCTGCTACTTATTTGAAAAATCGTACGTTATCAAATACTATAGAAAAGAAAACTCCTTATGAAATATTTTTTGGGACGAAACCGAATGTTTCAAATTTACATTTATATGGTAGTAAAGTTTTTGTAAGAAAACCGGAACAAAAAAGATTTTCTAAGTGGGATAAAAAGGCTGATATGGGAATTTTGATCGGTTATAGTGAAGTTGGTTATAGAGTGCTAATTAATGGAAAAATAATAGTGGCTAGACATGTTGATATTGTTGAAGAAAATGTAAAATGTATTGGCTTGAATGAATGTGAATCTGATGAAGAAGTATATGAATCTTCAGATAATGAATCTCTTGATGATAGCTTTAAAGGTACAGATGAAAATCTAGGGGATGAAAATGAAAATAAAATAAAAAAATCTGAGCGCATAAGAAACCCACCAAAAAGATATGAAGATTATTATGTATATAATAGTAATATTTTTGCAAATTATTGTAGAGCAGATACTCCTAGTACATTTGAGGAGGCGCTTGAAAGCAATGAAAGTAAATATTGGTCAAAAGCTATGGATGGATAAAGAAATTGATTCGTTAAATAAAAATAAGACTTGGCAATTAGTTGAAAATGTAAATGGTAAAAAAATATTGGATGTAAAATGGATTTATACAAAAAAGTCTGACAATGCTTATAAGGCCAGGTTAGTTGTAAGAGGTTTTCAGCAAACTGATAAAATTGATGATGTTTATTCTCCTGTTGCGAGAATGCAAACTTTAAAGATTTTATTATCATACTGTTGTCAAATGGGTCTAATTATTGAACAAATGGATGTAGAAACTGCATTTCTAAATGGTAAAGTAAGTTCTGAGGTATATGTCCATCAACCAAAAGGTTATGAGGATGGCACAAATAGAGTGTGTAAGTTAATAAAAGCTTTGTATGGTTTAAAGGAACGTCCCAGAGCTTGGTATGAATGTCTTGATAAATTTTTAATAAGTTTGGGTGTTAAGAAAAGTAATTTAGATTATTGTTTATATACTTTTGGAAATGGAAAAGATACTATTTATTTATTAATATTTGTGGATGATTTATTAATTTGTGGACGTAACAAAGAAAAAATGCAAAATATTAAGAAACTTTTATCAGAAAAATTCAAAATGAAAGATCTTGGTAAAATTAAAGAATATCTTGGTATTACCGTAGAATATGAGTTCCGTAAATGTGAAATAAAATTAAGTCAAACAAAATATATTGAGTCATTAGTAAGAAAGTATAATTTAGAAAACAGTAAGATGTATAATACACCTATGGAGGTAAATTTAAAAGTTGAAAAGTCTGATATTTGTGCAAGGAATATTCAAAATAGAAATTTAATTGGTGCATTATTATATATAAGCTCAGCTACAAGGCCTGATATAAGTTTTAGTGTAAATTATTTAAGTAGATATCAGAATTGTTATAATGAAACACACTTTAAATATGCTTTGCGAATATTAAAGTACTTGTATTTAACGAAAGATTTAAAATTGACTTATAAAAGAAATGATAATTCTGAAATTATAGATTGTTATGTTGATGCCGATTGGGCTGGTGACCATTTGGACAGAAAATCCACAACTGGTTATGTAATTCGATTATTTGGTAATGTAATTTATTGGAAGTTGAGAAAACAAAAGTGTGTAACAGAGGCTTCGACATATGCAGAGTATGTAGCGTTGTCGGAAGCTGTGAGTGAATTGAAATTTGTGAAAGAATTGCTAAAATTGTTTAATGTAACTTTAGAAAAACCGATTAATATTTTTGAAGATAATTCGAGAGTGATAAATTTAGCAAAGTATGGAAGTTTTACGAAAAATTCTAAACATATTGAAGTTCATTACCATTATGTACACGAATGTATAAAAGAAAATATGATTACTGTTATAAAGGTAAATTCTGATGATAATATTGCTGATATATTTACAAAGTCATTGTGTAAAGAAAAGTTTGAGAGATTTCGAACTATGCTGAACTTGAAAAGTTGAACTTGAAATGTGAATTTGTAAAATTGAATTTGTAAATACAATATAAATGTAAGGAGGCGTGTTGAATATATGTAATACATTTATATTGTACAATATATGTAATGCGCGTAAGCATGTATAAGTTTGTTAGTTTTTAGTTTGTAGTAAGACGCCGTAAGTGACGCACGCACCGTAGCACTGCGTATTTAGTATGTATTTGTGTATGGGTTAATAAACTTTATTATACAGTGTAAACTCTTATATTTCTTTATTCCACACTTTAACATGGTAGCAGAGGTCTGTGGTTTACTAAATTTGTGGTCAAGAGTGCCGTTTAAGTGAGTATCGTTTTTTTTTAGTGCTGTCGCATGCTGTGATACAAAGAAAATGGCGAAGAACAATGACATTATAATTCCAGTGTTTGATGGAGAGGACTATAGTATGTGGAAAAAAACGTATTATGTTGTTTTTGAAATTTAAAAAATGTGATGAAGTGATAACACGAGCAAAAACGGCGCAGGATAAAGACCCGTAGGATGATAATGATTTAAAGGTTATGAACTATATATACAGTACTATAACGAATAAGCAATTGGAATTTATTAGTGATAAAACAACGGCGTATGAAATAATTCAAAAGTTTGATGAAATGTATTTGAAAAAGTCTACGGCATTGCAAATTGTATATAGAAATAAATTGGAAAAATTAAGACTTAAAAATTATACTGATTCAGCGACATTCTTCAGTGATTTTGAAAAAACTGCGAACGAGCTTAAAAACGCGGGTGCTAGTGTGTCAGAAAAAGAAAAATTAAATTATATGTTAAATACGTTGCCGGAATCATACAGTTATATGTGTAGGCGATTTAATAGACGCACTAAAAGAAGAAGATCAAACTGTGGATTATGTGAAAAGTGAAATTCAAATGACTGAAATAAAGCATCAAAAGGATGAATATTCTGGACGAAAATCTAACGCATTCATGGTGGATAAAAGTCGACAACAGCGAACATGCTTTCAATGTGGCAAAACTGGTCATATCAAGAGAGACTGTAAATATGGTGGCCAACCGGCAGGCAGCAGCAATACATGGCGAGCACCACGAGGCCGACAAGAAACCGAAAAAAGTAACTACGCCATAAGACATGGCAATTTTCGAAGTCAGCGAGGTGCAAGAGCACATCAAGCAACTCAGTCGCAACAGAAGAATCCAGATACGAGCGCATGGGTTATAAGAGTCGACTATCACGCGGCGCATAATAGTAAGGTAGATAAGTTTAATAATTGCGAGATTAATTGGTTATTAGATAGCGGTTGTACTGACCATATAATAAATGATGATAAATATTTTGATAAATGTATGATACTTAAAGAACCTGTTAATGTTTATTTGGGAGATAATAGAGTTGTAAAAGCAACTAAAATTGGTAATGTGGTAAGTTACTTTGATCTTTTTGGTAAGAAAAATGAAGTAAACATGCAAAATGTATTTTATGCTAAAGATATGCATACAAATTTAATAAGTTATGGTAAAATAACGGAAAATAATACGATTATTTCTAAAGGTAAAATGACAAAAATTATTGATAAGTTTGGAAATACTACAGCTGTAGCTTGGAAAGAAAATGGTCTATATAAGATGAAAAGTAAATTAAAAAATGTAGAGTCATTGGTAAATGTTGCAAATAAAAATGGTGATAATATGAATAAAAAAGAAAGGTGGCATCGTATGCTGGGCCATGTAAATTTTAATTATTTGAATATTTTGTGTAAACATAAATTGTTAAGTGGTATTCCAAATGAACTTGAATCAGAATTCATGAAGTGTAAAATATGTGTTGAAAATAAAATGCATAATATTCCATTTGAAAATAATAGAAAAAGAGCAAAAGATATTTTAGAAATTGTTCATACTGATGTGTGTGGACCTTTTAAAATAGCTGGTCTAAACGGGGAAAAATACTTTATTTCCTTTATTGATGATTACAGTAAGATAGCTAAAGTTTATACCATGAAGTCTAAAGTAGAAGTTTTCAACTGTCTTGTTCAATATGTAAATGAATGTGAAAACTTAACGGGTAAAAGAATTAAATTTTTGAGATGTGATAATGGGAAAGAATACTTAAATGGTAATATTTATAATTTTGCTAAAGAAAAAGGTATTATAATTAATAATTGTCCTGCTTACGTACATGAATTAAATGGAACCGCAGAACGGTTTAACAGAACAATAATGGATATGCCCACGTTGTTTATTAGCTGAAGCACAAATCCATAAAAAATATTGGCCTGAAATAGTTTGTGCTGCTACTTATTTGAAAAATCGTACGTTATCAAATACTATAGAAAAGAAAACTCCTTATGAAATATTTTTTGGGACGAAACCGAATGTTTCAAATTTACATTTATATGGTAGTAAAGTTTTTGTAAGAAAACCGGAACAAAAAAGATTTTCTAAGTGGGATAAAAAGGCTGATATGGGAATTTTGATCGGTTATAGTGAAGTTGGTTATAGAGTGCTAATTAATGGAAAAATAATAGTGGCTAGACATGTTGATATTGTTGAAGAAAATGTAAAATGTATTGGCTTGAATGAATGTGAATCTGATGAAGAAGTATATGAATCTTCAGATAATGAATCTCTTGATGATAGCTTTAAAGGTACAGATGAAAATCTAGGGGATGAAAATGAAAATAAAATAAAAAAATCTGAGCGCATAAGAAACCCACCAAAAAGATATGAAGATTATTATGTATATAATAGTAATATTTTTGCAAATTATTGTAGAGCAGATACTCCTAGTACATTTGAGGAGGCGCTTGAAAGCAATGAAAGTAAATATTGGTCAAAAGCTATGGATGGATAAAGAAATTGATTCGTTAAATAAAAATAAGACTTGGCAATTAGTTGAAAATGTAAATGGTAAAAAAATATTGGATGTAAAATGGATTTATACAAAAAAGTCTGACAATGCTTATAAGGCCAGGTTAGTTGTAAGAGGTTTTCAGCAAACTGATAAAATTGATGATGTTTATTCTCCTGTTGCGAGAATGCAAACTTTAAAGATTTTATTATCATACTGTTGTCAAATGGGTCTAATTATTGAACAAATGGATGTAGAAACTGCATTTCTAAATGGTAAAGTAAGTTCTGAGGTATATGTCCATCAACCAAAAGGTTATGAGGATGGCACAAATAGAGTGTGTAAGTTAATAAAAGCTTTGTATGGTTTAAAGGAACGTCCCAGAGCTTGGTATGAATGTCTTGATAAATTTTTAATAAGTTTGGGTGTTAAGAAAAGTAATTTAGATTATTGTTTATATACTTTTGGAAATGGAAAAGATACTATTTATTTATTAATATTTGTGGATGATTTATTAATTTGTGGACGTAACAAAGAAAAAATGCAAAATATTAAGAAACTTTTATCAGAAAAATTCAAAATGAAAGATCTTGGTAAAATTAAAGAATATCTTGGTATTACCGTAGAATATGAGTTCCGTAAATGTGAAATAAAATTAAGTCAAACAAAATATATTGAGTCATTAGTAAGAAAGTATAATTTAGAAAACAGTAAGATGTATAATACACCTATGGAGGTAAATTTAAAAGTTGAAAAGTCTGATATTTGTGCAAGGAATATTCAATATAGAAATTTAATTGGTGCATTATTATATATAAGCTCAGCTACAAGGCCTGATATAAGTTTTAGTGTAAATTATTTAAGTAGATATCAGAATTGTTATAATGAAACACACTTTAAATATGCTTTGCGAATATTAAAGTACTTGTATTTAACGAAAGATTTAAAATTGACTTATAAAAGAAATGATAATTCTGAAATTATAGATTGTTATGTTGATGCCGATTGGGCTGGTGACCATTTGGACAGAAAATCCACAACTGGTTATGTAATTCGATTATTTGGTAATGTAATTTATTGGAAGTTGAGAAAACAAAAGTGTGTAACAGAGGCTTCGACATATGCAGAGTATGTAGCGTTGTCGGAAGCTGTGAGTGAATTGAAATTTGTGAAAGAATTGCTAAAATTGTTTAATGTAACTTTAGAAAAACCGATTAATATTTTTGAAGATAATTCGAGAGTGATAAATTTAGCAAAGTATGGAAGTTTTACGAAAAATTCTAAACATATTGAAGTTCATTACCATTATGTACACGAATGTATAAAAGAAAATATGATTACTGTTATAAAGGTAAATTCTGATGATAATATTGCTGATATATTTACAAAGTCATTGTGTAAAGAAAAGTTTGAGAGATTTCGAACTATGCTGAACTTGAAAAGTTGAACTTGAAATGTGAATTTGTAAAATTGAATTTGTAAATACAATATAAATGTAAGGAGGCGTGTTGAATATATGTAATACATTTATATTGTACAATATATGTAATGCGCGTAAGCATGTATAAGTTTGTTAGTTTTTAGTTTGTAGTAAGACGCCGTAAGTGACGCACGCACCGTAGCACTGCGTATTTAGTATGTATTTGTGTATGGGTTAATAAACTTTATTATACAGTGTAAACTCTTATATTTCTTTATTCCACACTTTAACATGGTAGCAGAGGTCTGTGGTTTACTAAATTTGTGGTCAAGAGTGCCGTTTAAGTGAGTATCGTTTTTTTTTAGTGCTGTCGCATGCTGTGATACAAAGAAAATGGCGAAGAACAATGACATTATAATTCCAGTGTTTGATGGAGAGGACTATAGTATGTGGAAAAAAACGTATTATGTTGTTTTTGAAATTTAAAAAATGTGATGAAGTGATAACACGAGCAAAAACGGCGCAGGATAAAGACCCGTGGGATGATAATGATTTAAAGGTTATGAACTATATATACAGTACTATAACGAATAAGCAATTGGAATTTATTAGTGATAAAACAACGGCGTATGAAATAATTCAAAAGTTTGATGAAATGTATTTGAAAAAGTCTACGGCATTGCAAATTGTATATAGAAATAAATTGGAAAAATTAAGACTTAAAAATTATACTGATTCAGTGACATTCTTCAGTGATTTTGAAAAAACTGCGAACGAGCTTAAAAACGCGGGTGCTAGTGTGTCAGAAAAAGAAAAATTAAATTATATGTTAAATACGTTGCCGGAATCATACAGTTATATGTGTAGGCGATTTAATAGACGCACTAAAAGAAGAAGATCAAACTGTGGATTATGTGAAAAGTGAAATTCAAATGACTGAAATAAAGCATCAAAAGGATGAATATTCTGGACGAAAATCTAACGCATTCATGGTGGATAAAAGTCGACAACAGCGAACATGCTTTCAATGTGGCAAAACTGGTCATATCAAGAGAGACTGTAAATATGGTGGCCAACCGGCAGGCAGCAGCAATACATGGCGAGCACCACGAGGCCGACAAGAAACCGAAAAAAGTAACTACGCCATAAGACATGGCAATTTTCGAAGTCAGCGAGGTGCAAGAGCACATCAAGCAACTCAGTCGCAGCAGAAGAATCCAGATACGAGCGCATGGGTTATAAGAGTCGACTATCACGCGGCGCATAATAGTAAGGTAGATAAGTTTAATAATTGCGAGATTAATTGGTTATTAGATAGCGGTTGTACTGACCATATAATAAATGATGATAAATATTTTGATAAATGTATGATACTTAAAGAACCTGTTAATGTTTATTTGGGAGATAATAGAGTTGTAAAAGCAACTAAAATTGGTAATGTGGTAAGTTACTTTGATCTTTTTGGTAAGAAAAATGAAGTAAACATGCAAAATGTATTTTATGCTAAAGATATGCATACAAATTTAATAAGTTATGGTAAAATAACGGAAAATAATACGATTATTTCTAAAGGTAAAATGACAAAAATTATTGATAAGTTTGGAAATACTACAGCTGTAGCTTGGAAAGAAAATGGTCTATATAAGATGAAAAGTAAATTAAAAAATGTAGAGTCATTGGTAAATGTTGCAAATAAAAATGGTGATAATATGAATAAAAAAGAAAGGTGGCATCGTATGCTGGGCCATGTAAATTTTAATTATTTGAATATTTTGTGTAAACATAAATTGTTAAGTGGTATTCCAAATGAACTTGAATCAGAATTCATGAAGTGTAAAATATGTGTTGAAAATAAAATGCATAATATTCCATTTGAAAATAATAGAAAAAGAGCAAAAGATATTTTAGAAATTGTTCATACTGATGTGTGTGGACCTTTTAAAACAGCTGGTCTAAACGGGGAAAAATACTTTATTTCCTTTATTGATGATTACAGTAAGATAGCTAAAGTTTATACCATGAAGTCTAAAGTAGAAGTTTTCAACTGTCTTGTTCAATATGTAAATGAATGTGAAAACTTAACGGGTAAAAGAATTAAATTTTTGAGATGTGATAATGGGAAAGAATACTTAAATGGTAATATTTATAATTTTGCTAAAGAAAAAGGTATTATAATTAATAATTGTCCTGCTTACGTACATGAATTAAATGGAACCGCAGAACGGTTTAACAGAACAATAATGGATATGCCCACGTTGTTTATTAGCTGAAGCACAAATCCATAAAAAATATTGGCCTGAAATAGTTTGTGCTGCTACTTATTTGAAAAATCGTACGTTATCAAATACTATAGAAAAGAAAACTCCTTATGAAATATTTTTTGGGACGAAACCGAATGTTTCAAATTTACATTTATATGGTAGTAAAGTTTTTGTAAGAAAACCGGAACAAAAAAGATTTTCTAAGTGGGATAAAAAGGCTGATATGGGAATTTTGATCGGTTATAGTGAAGTTGGTTATAGAGTGCTAATTAATGGAAAAATAATAGTGGCTAGACATGTTGATATTGTTGAAGAAAATGTAAAATGTATTGGCTTGAATGAATGTGAATCTGATGAAGAAGTATATGAATCTTCAGATAATGAATCTCTTGATGATAGCTTTAAAGGTACAGATGAAAATCTAGGGGATGAAAATGAAAATAAAATAAAAAAATCTGAGCGCATAAGAAACCCACCAAAAAGATATGAAGATTATTATGTATATAATAGTAATATTTTTGCAAATTATTGTAGAGCAGATACTCCTAGTACATTTGAGGAGGCGCTTGAAAGCAATGAAAGTAAATATTGGTCAAAAGCTATGGATGGATAAAGAAATTGATTCGTTAAATAAAAATAAGACTTGGCAATTAGTTGAAAATGTAAATGGTAAAAAAATATTGGATGTAAAATGGATTTATACAAAAAAGTCTGACAATGCTTATAAGGCCAGGTTAGTTGTAAGAGGTTTTCAGCAAACTGATAAAATTGATGATGTTTATTCTCCTGTTGCGAGAATGCAAACTTTAAAGATTTTATTATCATACTGTTGTCAAATGGGTCTAATTATTGAACAAATGGATGTAGAAACTGCATTTCTAAATGGTAAAGTAAGTTCTGAGGTATATGTCAATCAACCAAAAGGTTATGAGGATGGCACAAATAGAGTGTGTAAGTTAATAAAAGCTTTGTATGGTTTAAAGGAACGTCCCAGAGCTTGGTATGAATGTTTTGATAAATTTTTAATAAGTTTGGGTGTTAAGAAAAGTAATTTAGATTATTGTTTATATACTTTTGGAAATGGAAAAGATACTATTTATTTATTAATATTTGTGGATGATTTATTAATTTGTGGACGTAACAAAGAAAAAATGCAAAATATTAAGAAACTTTTATCAGAAAAATTAAAAATGAAAGATCTTGGTAAAATTAAAGAATATCTTGGTATTACCGTAGAATATGAGTTCCGTAAATGTGAAATAAAATTAAGTCAATCAAAATATATTGAGTCATTAGTAAGAAAGTATAATTTAGAAAACAGTAAGATGTATAATACACCTATGGAGGTAAATTTAAAAGTTGAAAAGTCTGATATTTGTGCAAGGAATATTCAAAATAGAAATTTAATTGGTGCATTATTATATATAAGCTCAGCTACAAGGCCTGATATAAGTTTTAGTGTAAATTATTTAAGTAGATATCAGAATTGTTATAATGAAACACACTTTAAATATGCTTTGCGAATATTAAAGTACTTGTATTTAACGAAAGATTTAAAATTGACTTATAAAAGAAATGATAATTCTGAAATTATAGATTGTTATGTTGATGCCGATTGGGCTGGTGACCATTTGGACAGAAAATCCACAACTGGTTATGTAATTCGATTATTTGGTAATGTAATTTATTGGAAGTTGAGAAAACAAAAGTGTGTAACAGAGGCTTCGACATATGCAGAGTATGTAGCGTTGTCGGAAGCTGTGAGTGAATTGAAATTTGTGAAAGAATTGCTAAAATTGTTTAATGTAACTTTAGAAAAACCGATTAATATTTTTGAAGATAATTCGAGAGTGATAAATTTAATATAATAGATATTTACCATATATCCGTCGTGCGACTTCGTTTTTCTCGTCTTATTTTGACGCGTTTCGGCAACGAATTGCCATCTTCAGAATCTTAATCACTCATATGAGATCGTTAAAAAATTTAAAAACACTAAAATCATTACGGTAAAAGTGCACTTTTACGATATTGGAAACTCACAGACGCGAACATGAAAGTTTATGTTTCTCGAGTGGACTATATCGATCGACTGCTTTCGCGTGGACAATATCGATCAACTGATTCACTGTTTATATAGCCACTGATAAACCTGTTTTGCTTATTATAGCCCATATGTACTGTGACATTTCATTTACTGGCGCCCGTGTGCAAGTATTGCCGTGTCGTACAACATGTTATGTGAAAATTTAAGTTTATCATTCAAGACATAATCACTGTTGATTTTGACGGCTTTATATATTTCGTATTCCTCAAGCGCGTCCATGTATTTTCCTTTCCTGCAGCAATGCAAAGGCTGGAAATTTGTCTCAAAATCACTGTAGTTATGATTACATAGTATCAGGTGCCTGGCAAAATTAGATGTTGTTTTATGTAATTCCCTTCTGGGAAGATGTTCGTTATATCTTTCTTCAAATGGTCTGCCTGTTTGGCCTATGTAGAACATGTCGCATGAGCTGCAATTCATCTTGTATACGCCGGTTCTTTTTCTTTCTGGTATACTGTTTTTTCGGCTAAGAAGTCTCTGAATGTTGTTATTTGTACGAAAGGTTACAATTACATGGTGTTTCTTGATTACCACAGCTCCCGGATACAAAGCTGCTAAATTGTTAGTGACTTTAATTAAGAATAATATCAGGATAGCAAATAATTACAGTATAAAGAACAGTTATGAGTTTGTTGAAAAACTTAAAAAGATAGAAATACTACCACAATATAAATTAGTATCGTTAGACGTAACTAATTTGTACACTAATATCCCCGTGAGGGAAACTATAGAAATTGTAAATAACAATTTAAAGGAAGTAGCTCAACTTAGCATGCAAAAAATCAATGAACTTATAAAACTACTTACAGTCGTCTTGGAACAAAATTACTTTACATTTGACAACGGGTTTTTTACACAAGATGACGGTCTGGCTATGGGTTCGCCACTGTCAGGACTATTAGCTGATATATATTTAAATTATTATGAGAATATGAACATAATATCGAATAAATTATACAAGAATAAAATCATTTTTTATTGTAGATACGTTGACGATACGTTTATGATATTTAATGGAACAAAAAGGCAAATACAAAACTTAAATAGTCACATAAACAGCATACACCATAAGATTAAATTCACATCTGAAATAGAAGAAGAAAATCAATTAAATTTCTTAGATTTAACCATTTTAAAAAACGAAGGAAAACTTCAATTTAAAATCTATAGAAAGGCCACAACAACGGACGTCACGATTCATGCCGATTCATATCATCCCACCTCGCATAAAATGGCAGCTTACAATAGTTTTGTGCATAGATTGCTAACTATACCGTTAAGTGAAAAAGACTACATTGAAGAGGTTAATACCATCAAGCACATAGCAGCGGCTAACGGATATAAAAGTTCATTAGTGGATAAATTAATAAGTAAACACAAAGAGAAGAAATTAAAAAAGTCGAACAATGATAACACACTTCCGGTTAATAAATACATATCTGCAGATTACACAAACATTTTACCAAATATTCTAGTTAACGAACTCAAGAAACACCATGTAATTGTAACCTTTCGTACAAATAACAACATTCAGAGACTTCTTAGCCGAAAAAACAGTATACCAGAAAGAAAAAGAACCGGCGTATACAAGATGAATTGCAGCTCATGCGACATGTTCTACATAGGCCAAACAGGCAGACCATTTGAAGAAAGATATAACGAACATCTTCCCAGAAGGGAATTACATAAAACAACATCTAATTTTGCCAGGCACCTGATACTATGTAATCATAACTACAGTGATTTTGAGACAAATTTCCAGCCTTTGCATTGCTGCAGGAAAGGAAAATACATGGACGCGCTTGAGGAATACGAAATATATAAAGCCGTCAAAATCAACAGTGATTATGTCTTGAATGATAAACTTAAATTTTCACATAACATGTTGTACGACACGGCAATACTTGCACACGGGCGCCAGTAAATGAAATGTCACAGTACATATGGGCTATAATAAGCAAAACAGGTTTATCAGTGGCTATATAAACAGTGAATCAGTTGATCGATATTGTCCACGCGAAAGCAGTCGATCGATATAGTCCACTCGAGAAACATAAACTTTCATGTTCGCGTCTGTGAGTTTCCAATATCGTAAAAGTGCACTTTTACCGTAATGATTTTAGTGTTTTTAAATTTTTTAACGATCTCATATGAGTGATTAAGATTCTGAAGATGGCAATTCGTTGCCGAAACGCGTCAAAATAAGACGAGAAAAACGAAGTCGCACGACGGATATATGGTAAATATCTATTATATTAATATAAGCGACTTGGAGACAACTAACCTAAAATGTATAATATTGAAGCCCGTCAGGCAAGTGTTGTCTATAAATACAAAAATGTTAAAATCAGAATGCTAAAAGTTGCACAAAACATTAAATTTAATAAAATGTGTATAAAAATGAATATCATACCAAAATTTGCACGCATAAATATTAATTCAAGAACACCGGCGGCACTCAAGACGAAACAAATAGCAGAAAAAATGTGGTTAACGCAAGAAATTAGACAATTATACAAAAAGAAAAACAGGTTAAATACGGATCTTTATAAAGCGCATTTAGAAATGTTAAAGGAAATTCACCCTGCAGTTATAGATGTTATCATGACCAAAATTAATGCTTTAATATCCAATTATTTTTATCATAAAGTATTAACCCATAATAAGAAAATACGAAATCTATATCTTACTCAGCATAAAAAAGAAAATAGACCAATAGATTGTAAACATGTGTTCTATGAACGTGTAACGAATACAACCAACATAGAGTTCACTAACCAAGAAATAAACGTGCTTAATAAAGGTCTGAAATATAATGTACCAAGATTTAATACGACAAACGAAATTGTCCATGAGGTAGTTAATGCTGAAGCTGCTATTAAAAGATTAAATGGTTCCGTTGCACAGAATGAAGCAAGGGTTTTTATCAACAACAAACTCAATAACGCAATTAATAGTAATAAATGTAAAAGTCAAAACAATTTTTTAAAAAGTAAATATAAGCAGGATATCATGAATCTTAAAACCATAAAAAGTAAACTTGAGAAAAATGATGCAATTATAAGTAAGGCAGATAAGGGTGACACATTGGTGGTCATGCAGAAAAGAGAGTATACTCAAAAGGTATTTGATTTCATAAATAATAATAATATTAAGAAAATAGACCGGGATCCCACAAAGGCTTATGTAAAAACTTTGAATAACACCATTAATCAATGTAATTTTTTGTTAGATGAGAAAACACGCAGATATTTAAAACCAATTAATGCCACGGCACCAAAATTCACAGGACTACCTAAAATCCACAAGGAAAGTACACCAATCAGACCAGTAATAAACTACACCACAGCTCCCGGATACAAAGCTGCTAAATTGTTAGTGACTTTAATTAAGAATAATATCAGGATAGCAAATAATTACAGTATAAAGAACAGTTATGAGTTTGTTGAAAAACTTAAAAAGATAGAAATACTACCACAATATAAATTAGTATCGTTAGACGTAACTAATTTGTACACTAATATCCCCGTGAGGGAAACTATAGAAATTGTAAATAACAATTTAAAGGAAGTAGCTCAACTTAGCATGCAAAAAATCAATGAACTTATAAAACTACTTACAGTCGTCTTGGAACAAAATTACTTTACATTTGACAACGGGTTTTTTACACAAGATGACGGTCTGGCTATGGGTTCGCCACTGTCAGGACTATTAGCTGATATATATTTAAATTATTATGAGAATATGAACATAATATCGAATAAATTATACAAGAATAAAATCATTTTTTATTGTAGATACGTTGACGATACGTTTATGATATTTAATGGAACAAAAAGGCAAATACAAAACTTAAATAGTCACATAAACAGCATACACCATAAGATTAAATTCACATCTGAAATAGAAGAAGAAAATCAATTAAATTTCTTAGATTTAACCATTTTAAAAAACGAAGGAAAACTTCAATTTAAAATCTATAGAAAGGCCACAACAACGGACGTCACGATTCATGCCGATTCATATCATCCCACCTCGCATAAAATGGCAGCTTACAATAGTTTTGTGCATAGATTGCTAACTATACCGTTAAGTGAAAAAGACTACATTGAAGAGGTTAATACCATCAAGCACATAGCAGCGGCTAACGGATATAAAAGTTCATTAGTGGATAAATTAATAAGTAAACACAAAGAGAAGAAATTAAAAAAGTCGAACAATGATAACACACTTCCGGTTAATAAATACATATCTGCAGATTACACAAACATTTTACCAAATATTCTAGTTAACGAACTCAAGAAACACCATGTAATTGTAACCTTTCGTACAAATAACAACATTCAGAGACTTCTTAGCCGAAAAAACAGTATACCAGAAAGAAAAAGAACCGGCGTATACAAGATGAATTGCAGCTCATGCGACATGTTCTACATAGGCCAAACAGGCAGACCATTTGAAGAAAGATATAACGAACATCTTCCCAGAAGGGAATTACATAAAACAACATCTAATTTTGCCAGGCACCTGATACTATGTAATCATAACTACAGTGATTTTGAGACAAATTTCCAGCCTTTGCATTGCTGCAGGAAAGGAAAATACATGGACGCGCTTGAGGAATACGAAATATATAAAGCCGTCAAAATCAACAGTGATTATGTCTTGAATGATAAACTTAAATTTTCACATAACATGTTGTACGACACGGCAATACTTGCACACGGGCGCCAGTAAATGAAATGTCACAGTACATATGGGCTATAATAAGCAAAACAGGTTTATCAGTGGCTATATAAACAGTGAATCAGTTGATCGATATTGTCCACGCGAAAGCAGTCGATCGATATAGTCCACTCGAGAAACATAAACTTTCATGTTCGCGTCTGTGAGTTTCCAATATCGTAAAAGTGCACTTTTACCGTAATGATTTTAGTGTTTTTAAATTTTTTAACGATCTCATATGAGTGATTAAGATTCTGAAGATGGCAATTCGTTGCCGAAACGCGTCAAAATAAGACGAGAAAAACGAAGTCGCACGACGGATATATGGTAAATATCTATTATATTAATATAAGCGACTTGGAGACAACTAACCTAAAATGTATAATGATAAATTTAGCAAAGTATGGAAGTTTTACGAAAAATTCTAAACATATTGAAGTTCATTACCATTATGTACACGAATGTATAAAAGAAAATATGATTAATGTTATAAAGGTAAATTCTGATGATAATATTGCTGATATATTTACAAAGTCATTGTGTAAAGAAAAGTTTGAGAGATTTCGAACTATGCTGAACTTGAAAATTTGAACTTGAAATGTGAATTTGTAAAATTGAATTTGTAAATACAATATAAATGTAAGGAGGCGTGTTGAATATATGTAATACATTTATATTGTACAATATATGTAATGCGCGTAAGCATGTATAAGTTTGTTAGTTTTTAGTTTATAGTAAGACGCCGTAAGTGACGCACGCACCGTAGCACTGCGTATTTAGTATGTATTTGTGTATGGGTTAATAAACTTTATTATACAGTGTAAACTCTTATATTTCTTTATTCCACACTTTAACATGGTAGCAGAGGTCTGTGGTTTACTAAATTTGTGGTCAAGAGTGCCGTTTAAGTGAGTATCGTTTTTTTTTAGTGCTGTCGCATGCTGTGATACAAAGAAAATGGCGAAGAACAATGACATTATAATTCCAGTGTTTGATGGAGAGGACTATAGTATGTGGAAAAAAACGTATTATGTTGTTTTTGAAATTTAAAAAATGTGATGAAGTGATAACACGAGCAAAAACGGCGCAGGATAAAGACCCGTGGGATGATAATGATTTAAAGGTTATGAACTATATATACAGTACTATAACGAATAAGCAATTGGAATTTATTAGTGATAAAACAACGGCGTATGAAATAATTCAAAAGTTTGATGAAATGTATTTGAAAAAGTCTACGGCATTGCAAATTGTATATAGAAATAAATTGGAAAAATTAAGACTTAAAAATTATACTGATTCAGCGACATTCTTCAGTGATTTTGAAAAAACTGCGAACGAGCTTAAAAACGCGGGTGCTAGTGTGTCAGAAAAAGAAAAATTAAATTATATGTTAAATACGTTGCCGGAATCATACAGTTATATGTGTAGGCGATTTAATAGACGCACTAAAAGAAGAAGATCAAACTGTGGATTATGTGAAAAGTGAAATTCAAATGACTGAAATAAAGCATCAAAAGGATGAATATTCTGGACGAAAATCTAACGCATTCATGGTGGATAAAAGTCGACAACAGCGAACATGCTTTCAATGTGGCAAAACTGGTCATATCAAGAGAGACTGTAAATATGGTGGCCAACCGGCAGGCAGCAGCAATACATGGCGAGCACCACGAGGCCGACAAGAAACCGAAAAAAGTAACTACGCCATAAGACATGGCAATTTTCGAAGTCAGCGAGGTGCAAGAGCACATCAAGCAACTCAGTCGCAGCAGAAGAATCCAGATACGAGCGCATGGGTTATAAGAGTCGACTATCACGCGGCGCATAATAGTAAGGTAGATAAGTTTAATAATTGCGAGATTAATTGGTTATTAGATAGCGGTTGTACTGACCATATAATAAATGATGATAAATATTTTGATAAATGTATGATACTTAAAGAACCTGTTAATGTTTATTTGGGAGATAATAGAGTTGTAAAAGCAACTAAAATTGGTAATGTGGTAAGTTACTTTGATCTTTTTGGTAAGAAAAATGAAGTAAACATGCAAAATGTATTTTATGCTAAAGATATGCATACAAATTTAATAAGTTATGGTAAAATAACGGAAAATAATACGATTATTTCTAAAGGTAAAATGACAAAAATTATTGATAAGTTTGGAAATACTACAGCTGTAGCTTGGAAAGAAAATGGTCTATATAAGATGAAAAGTAAATTAAAAAATGTAGAGTCATTGGTAAATGTTGCAAATAAAAATGGTGATAATATGAATAAAAAAGAAAGGTGGCATCGTATGCTGGGCCATGTAAATTTTAATTATTTGAATATTTTGTGTAAACATAAATTGTTAAGTGGTATTCCAAATGAACTTGAATCAGAATTCATGAAGTGTAAAATATGTGTTGAAAATAAAATGCATAATATTCCATTTGAAAATAATAGAAAAAGAGCAAAAGATATTTTAGAAATTGTTCATACTGATGTGTGTGGACCTTTTAAAACAGCTGGTCTAAACGGGGAAAAATACTTTATTTCCTTTATTGATGATTACAGTAAGATAGCTAAAGTTTATACCATGAAGTCTAAAGTAGAAGTTTTCAACTGTCTTGTTCAATATGTAAATGAATGTGAAAACTTAACGGGTAAAAGAATTAAATTTTTGAGATGTGATAATGGGAAAGAATACTTAAATGGTAATATTTATAATTTTGCTAAAGAAAAAGGTATTATAATTAATAATTGTCCTGCTTACGTACATGAATTAAATGGAACCGCAGAACGGTTTAACAGAACAATAATGGATATGCCCACGTTGTTTATTAGCTGAAACACAAATCCATAAAAAATATTGGCCTGAAATAGTTTGTGCTGCTACTTATTTGAAAAATCGTACATTATCAAATACTATAGAAAAGAAAACTCCTTATGAAATATTTTTTGGGACGAAACCGAATGTTTCAAATTTACATTTATATGGTAGTAAAGTTTTTGTAAGAAAACCGGAACAAAAAAGATTTTCTAAGTGGGATAAAAAGGCTGATATGGGAATTTTGATCGGTTATAGTGAAGTTGGTTATAGAGTGCTAATTAATGGAAAAATAATAGTGGCTAGACATGTTGATATTGTTGAAGAAAATGTAAAATGTATTGGCTTGAATGAATGTGAATCTGATGAAGAAGTATATGAATCTTCAGATAATGAATCTCTTGATGATAGCTTTAAAGGTACAGATGAAAATCTAGGGGATGAAAATGAAAATAAAATAAAAAAATCTGAGCGCATAAGAAACCCACCAAAAAGATATGAAGATTATTATGTATATAATAGTAATATTTTTGCAAATTATTGTAGAGCAGATACTCCTAGTACATTTGAGGAGGCGCTTGAAAGCAATGAAAGTAAATATTGGTCAAAAGCTATGGATGGATAAAGAAATTGATTCGTTAAATAAAAATAAGACTTGGCAATTAGTTGAAAATGTAAATGGTAAAAAAATATTGGATGTAAAATGGATTTATACAAAAAAGTCTGACAATGCTTATAAGGCCAGGTTAGTTGTAAGAGGTTTTCAGCAAACTGATAAAATTGATGATGTTTATTCTCCTGTTGCGAGAATGCAAACTTTAAAGATTTTATTATCATACTGTTGTCAAATGGGTCTAATTATTGAACAAATGGATGTAGAAACTGCATTTCTAAATGGTAAAGTAAGTTCTGAGGTATATGTCCATCAACCAAAAGGTTATGAGGATGGCACAAATAGAGTGTGTAAGTTAATAAAAGCTTTGTATGGTTTAAAGGAACGTCCCAGAGCTTGGTATGAATGTCTTGATAAATTTTTAATAAGTTTGGGTGTTAAGAAAAGTAATTTAGATTATTGTTTATATACTTTTGGAAATGGAAAAGATACTATTTATTTATTAATATTTGTGGATGATTTATTAATTTGTGGACGTAACAAAGAAAAAATGCAAAATATTAAGAAACTTTTATCAGAAAAATTCAAAATGAAAGATCTTGGTAAAATTAAAGAATATCTTGGTATTACCGTAGAATATGAGTTCCGTAAATGTGAAATAAAATTAAGTCAAACAAAATATATTGAGTCATTAGTAAGAAAGTATAATTTAGAAAACAGTAAGATGTATAATACACCTATGGAGGTAAATTTAAAAGTTGAAAAGTCTGATATTTGTGCAAGGAATATTCAAAATAGAAATTTAATTGGTGCATTATTATATATAAGCTCAGCTACAAGGCCTGATATAAGTTTTAGTGTAAATTATTTAAGTAGATATCAGAATTGTTAGAATGAAACACACTTTAAATATGCTTTGCGAATATTAAAGTACTTGTATTTAACGAAAGATTTAAAATTGACTTATAAAAGAAATGATAATTCTGAAATTATAGATTGTTATGTTGATGCCGATTGGGCCGGTGACCATTTGGACAGAAAATCCACAACTGGTTATGTAATTCGATTATTTGGTAATGTAATTTATTGGAAGTTGAGAAAACAAAAGTGTGTAACAGAGGCTTCGACATATGCAGAGTATGTAGCGTTGTCGGAAGCTGTGAGTGAATTGAAATTTGTGAAAGAATTGCTAAAATTGTTTAATGTAACTTTAGAAAAACCGATTAATATTTTTGAAGATAATTCGAGAGTGATAAATTTAGCAAAGTATGGAAGTTTTACGAAAAATTCTAAACATATTGAAGTTCATTACCATTATGTACACGAATGTATAAAAGAAAATATGATTACTGTTATAAAGGTAAATTCTGATGATAATATTGCTGATATATTTACAAAGTCATTGTGTAAAGAAAAGTTTGAGAGATTTCGAACTATGCTGAACTTGAAAAGTTGAACTTGAAATGTGAATTTGTAAAATTGAATTTGTAAATACAATATAAATGTAAGGAGGCGTGTTGAATATATGTAATACATTTATATTGTACAATATATGTAATGCGCGTAAGCATGTATAAGTTTGTTAGTTTTTAGTTTGTAGTAAGACGCCGTAAGTGACGCACGCACCGTAGCACTGCGTATTTAGTATGTATTTGTGTATGGGTTAATAAACTTTATTATACAGTGTAAACTCTTATATTTCTTTATTCCACACTTTAACATGGTAGCAGAGGTCTGTGGTTTACTAAATTTGTGGTCAAGAGTGCCGTTTAAGTGAGTATCGTTTTTTTTTAGTGCTGTCGCATGCTGTGATACAAAGAAAATGGCGAAGAACAATGACATTATAATTCCAGTGTTTGATGGAGAGGACTATAGTATGTGGAAAAAAACGTATTATGTTGTTTTTGAAATTTAAAAAATGTGATGAAGTGATAACACGAGCAAAAACGGCGCAGGATAAAGACCCGTGGGATGATAATGATTTAAAGGTTATGAACTATATATACAGTACTATAACGAATAAGCAATTGGAATTTATTAGTGATAAAACAACGGCGTATGAAATAATTCAAAAGTTTGATGAAATGTATTTGAAAAAGTCTACGGCATTGCAAATTGTATATAGAAATAAATTGGAAAAATTAAGACTTAAAAATTATACTGATTCAGCGACATTCTTCAGTGATTTTGAAAAAACTGCGAACGAGCTTAAAAACGCGGGTGCTAGTGTGTCAGAAAAAGAAAAATTAAATTATATGTTAAATACGTTGCCGGAATCATACAGTTATATGTGTAGGCGATTTAATAGACGCACTAAAAGAAGAAGATCAAACTGTGGATTATGTGAAAAGTGAAATTCAAATGACTGAAATAAAGCATCAAAAGGATGAATATTCTGGACGAAAATCTAACGCATTCATGGTGGATAAAAGTCGACAACAGCGAACATGCTTTCAATGTGGCAAAACTGGTCATATCAAGAGAGACTGTAAATATGGTGGCCAACCGGCAGGCAGCAGCAATACATGGCGAGCACCACGAGGCCGACAAGAAACCGAAAAAAGTAACTACGCCATAAGACATGGCAATTTTCGAAGTCAGCGAGGTGCAAGAGCACATCAAGCAACTCAGTTGCAGCAGAAGAATCCAGATACGAGCGCATGGGTTATAAGAGTCGACTATCACGCGGCGCATAATAGTAAGGTAGATAAGTTTAATAATTGCGAGATTAATTGGTTATTAGATAGCGGTTGTACTGACCATATAATAAATGATGATAAATATTTTGATAAATGTATGATACTTAAAGAACCTGTTAATGTTTATTTGGGAGATAATAGAGTTGTAAAAGCAACTAAAATTGGTAATGTGGTAAGTTACTTTGATCTTTTTGGTAAGAAAAATGAAGTAAACATGCAAAATGTATTTTATGCTAAAGATATGCATACAAATTTAATAAGTTATGGTAAAATAACGGAAAATAATACGATTATTTCTAAAGGTAAAATGACAAAAATTATTGATAAGTTTGGAAATACTACAGCTGTAGCTTGGAAAGAAAATGGTCTATATAAGATGAAAAGTAAATTAAAAAATGTAGAGTCATTGGTAAATGTTGCAAATAAAAATGGTGATAATATGAATAAAAAAGAAAGGTGGCATCGTATGCTGGGCCATGTAAATTTTAATTATTTGAATATTTTGTGTAAACATAAATTGTTAAGTGGTATTCCAAATGAACTTGAATCAGAATTCATGAAGTGTAAAATATGTGTTGAAAATAAAATGCATAATATTCCATTTGAAAATAATAGAAAAAGAGCAAAAGATATTTTAGAAATTGTTCATACTGATGTGTGTGGACCTTTTAAAACAGCTGGTCTAAACGGGGAAAAATACTTTATTTCCTTTATTGATGATTACAGTAAGATAGCTAAAGTTTATACCATGAAGTCTAAAGTAGAAGTTTTCAACTGTCTTGTTCAATATGTAAATGAATGTGAAAACTTAACGGGTAAAAGAATTAAATTTTTGAGATGTGATAATGGGAAAGAATACTTAAATGGTAATATTTATAATTTTGCTAAAGAAAAAGGTATTATAATTAATAATTGTCCTGCTTACGTACATGAATTAAATGGAACCGCAGAACGGTTTAACAGAACAATAATGGATATGCCCACGTTGTTTATTAGCTGAAGCACAAATCCATAAAAAATATTGGCCTGAAATAGTTTGTGCTGC
Source organism: Magicicada septendecula (assembly GCA_034769895.1). Classification (NCBI taxonomy): domain Eukaryota; kingdom Metazoa; phylum Arthropoda; class Insecta; order Hemiptera; family Cicadidae; genus Magicicada; species Magicicada septendecula. The sequence continues at coordinate 454,059,626 of CM068368.1, forward strand.
TACTTATTTGAAAAATCGTACGTTATCAAATACTATAGAAAAGAAAACTCCTTATGAAATATTTTTTGGGACGAAACCGAATGTTTCAAATTTACATTTATATGGTAGTAAAGTTTTTGTAAGAAAACCGGAACAAAAAAGATTTTCTAAGTGGGATAAAAAGGCTGATATGGGAATTTTGATCGGTTATAGTGAAGTTGGTTATAGAGTGCTAATTAATGGAAAAATAATAGTGGCTAGACATGTTGATATTGTTGAAGAAAATGTAAAATGTATTGGCTTGAATGAATGTGAATCTGATGAAGAAGTATATGAATCTTCAGATAATGAATCTCTTGATGATAGCTTTAAAGGTACAGATGAAAATCTAGGGGATGAAAATGAAAATAAAATAAAAAAATCTGAGCGCATAAGAAACCCACCAAAAAGATATGAAGATTATTATGTATATAATAGTAATATTTTTGCAAATTATTGTAGAGCAGATACTCCTAGTACATTTGAGGAGGCGCTTGAAAGCAATGAAAGTAAATATTGGTCAAAAGCTATGGATGGATAAAGAAATTGATTCGTTAAATAAAAATAAGACTTGGCAATTAGTTGAAAATGTAAATGGTAAAAAAATATTGGATGTAAAATGGATTTATACAAAAAAGTCTGACAATGCTTATAAGGCCAGGTTAGTTGTAAGAGGTTTTCAGCAAACTGATAAAATTGATGATGTTTATTCTCCTGTTGTGAGAATGCAAACTTTAAAGATTTTATTATCATACTGTTGTCAAATGGGTCTAATTATTGAACAAATGGATGTAGAAACTGCATTTCTAAATGGTAAAGTAAGTTCTGAGGTATATGTCCATCAACCAAAAGGTTATGAGGATGGCACAAATAGAGTGTGTAAGTTAATAAAAGCTTTGTATGGTTTAAAGGAACGTCCCAGAGCTTGGTATGAATGTCTTGATAAATTTTTAATAAGTTTGGGTGTTAAGAAAAGTAATTTAGATTATTGTTTATATACTTTTGGAAATGGAAAAGATACTATTTATTTATTAATATTTGTGGATGATTTATTAATTTGTGGACGTAACAAAGAAAAAATGCAAAATATTAAGAAACTTTTATCAGAAAAATTCAAAATGAAAGATCTTGGTAAAATTAAAGAATATCTTGGTATTACCGTAGAATATGAGTTCCGTAAATGTGAAATAAAATTAAGTCAAACAAAATATATTGAGTCATTAGTAAGAAAGTATAATTTAGAAAACAGTAAGATGTATAATACACCTATGGAGGTAAATTTAAAAGTTGAAAAGTCTGATATTTGTGCAAGGAATATTCAAAATAGAAATTTAATTGGTGCATTATTATATATAAGCTCAGCTACAAGGCCTGATATAAGTTTTAGTGTAAATTATTTAAGTAGATATCAGAATTGTTATAATGAAACACACTTTAAATATGCTTTGCGAATATTAAAGTACTTGTATTTAACGAAAGATTTAAAATTGACTTATAAAAGAAATGATAATTCTGAAATTATAGATTGTTATGTTGATGCCGATTGGGCTGGTGACCATTTGGACAGAAAATCCACAACTGGTTATGTAATTCGATTATTTGGTAATGTAATTTATTGGAAGTTGAGAAAACAAAAGTGTGTAACAGAGGCTTCGACATATGCAGAGTATGTAGCGTTGTCGGAAGCTGTGAGTGAATTGAAATTTGTGAAAGAATTGCTAAAATTGTTTAATGTAACTTTAGAAAAACCGATTAATATTTTTGAAGATAATTCGAGAGTGATAAATTTAGCAAAGTATGGAAGTTTTACGAAAAATTCTAAACATATTGAAGTTCATTACCATTATGTACACGAATGTATAAAAGAAAATATGATTACTGTTATAAAGGTAAATTCTGATGATAATATTGCTGATATATTTACAAAGTCATTGTGTAAAGAAAAGTTTGAGAGATTTCGAACTATGCTGAACTTGAAAAGTTGAACTTGAAATGTGAATTTGTAAAATTGAATTTGTAAATACAATATAAATGTAAGGAGGCGTGTTGAATATATGTAAAACATTTATATTGTACAATATATGTAATGCGCGTAAGCATGTATAAGTTTGTTAGTTTTTAGTTTGTAGTAAGACGCCGTAAGTGACGCACGCACCGTAGCACTGCGTATTTAGTATGTATTTGTGTATGGGTTAATAAACTTTATTATACAGTGTAAACTCTTATATTTCTTTATTCCACACTTTAACATGGTAGCAGAGGTCTGTGGTTTACTAAATTTGTGGTCAAGAGTGCCGTTTAAGTGAGTATCGTTTTTTTTTAGTGCTGTCGCATGCTGTGATACAAAGAAAATGGTGAAGAACAATGACATTATAATTCCAGTGTTTGATGGAGAGGACTATAGTATGTGGAAAAAAACGTATTATGTTGTTTTTGAAATTTAAAAAATGTGATGAAGTGATAACACGAGCAAAAACGGCGCAGGATAAAGACCCGTGGGATGATAATGATTTAAAGGTTATGAACTATATATACAGTACTATAACGAATAAGCAATTGGAATTTATTAGTGATAAAACAACGGCGTATGAAATAATTCAAAAGTTTGATGAAATGTATTTGAAAAAGTCTACGGCATTGCAAATTGTATATAGAAATAAATTGGAAAAATTAAGACTTAAAAATTATACTGATTCAGCGACATTCTTCAGTGATTTTGAAAAAACTGCGAACGAGCTTAAAAACGCGGGTGCTAGTGTGTCAGAAAAAGAAAAATTAAATTATATGTTAAATACGTTGCCGGAATCATACAGTTATATGTGTAGGCGATTTAATAGACGCACTAAAAGAAGAAGATCAAACTGTGGATTATGTGAAAAGTGAAATTCAAATGACTGAAATAAAGCATCAAAAGGATGAATATTCTGGACGAAAATCTAACGCATTCATGGTGGATAAAAGTCGACAACAGCGAACATGCTTTCAATGTGGCAAAACTGGTCATATCAAGAGAGACTGTAAATATGGTGGCCAACCGGCAGGCAGCAGCAATACATGGCGAGCACCACGAGGCCGACAAGAAACCGAAAAAAGTAACTACGCCATAAGACATGGCAATTTTCGAAGTCAGCGAGGTGCAAGAGCACATCAAGCAACTCAGTTGCAGCAGAAGAATCCAGATACGAGCGCATGGGTTATAAGAGTCGACTATCACGCGGCGCATAATAGTAAGGTAGATAAGTTTAATAATTGCGAGATTAATTGGTTATTAGATAGCGGTTGTACTGACCATATAATAAATGATGATAAATATTTTGATAAATGTATGATACTTAAAGAACCTGTTAATGTTTATTTGGGAGATAATAGAGTTGTAAAAGCAACTAAAATTGGTAATGTGGTAAGTTACTTTGATCTTTTTGGTAAGAAAAATGAAGTAAACATGCAAAATGTATTTTATGCTAAAGATATGCATACAAATTTAATAAGTTATGGTAAAATAACGGAAAATAATACGATTATTTCTAAAGGTAAAATGACAAAAATTATTGATAAGTTTGGAAATACTACAGCTGTAACTTGGAAAGAAAATGGTCTATATAAGATGAAAAGTAAATTAAAAAATGTAGAGTCATTGGTAAATGTTGCAAATAAAAATGGTGATAATATGAATAAAAAAGAAAGGTGGCATCGTATGCTGGGCCATGTAAATTTTAATTATTTGAATATTTTGTGTAAACATAAATTGTTAAGTGGTATTCCAAATGAACTTGAATCAGAATTCATGAAGTGTAAAATATGTGTTGAAAATAAAATGCATAATATTCCATTTGAAAATAATAGAAAAAGAGCAAAAGATATTTTAGAAATTGTTCATACTGATGTGTGTGGACCTTTTAAAACAGCTGGTCTAAACGGGGAAAAATACTTTATTTCCTTTATTGATGATTACAGTAAGATAGCTAAAGTTTATACCATGAAGTCTAAAGTAGAAGTTTTCAACTGTCTTGTTCAATATGTAAATGAATGTGAAAACTTAACGGGTAAAAGAATTAAATTTTTGAGATGTGATAATGGGAAAGAATACTTAAATGGTAATATTTATAATTTTGCTAAAGAAAAAGGTATTATAATTAATAATTGTCCTGCTTACGTACATGAATTAAATGGAACCGCAGAACGGTTTAACAGAACAATAATGGATATGCCCACGTTGTTTATTAGCTGAAGCACAAATCCATAAAAAATATTGGCCTGAAATAGTTTGTGCTGCTACTTATTTGAAAAATCGTACGTTATCAAATACTATAGAAAAGAAAACTCCTTATGAAATATTTTTTGGGACGAAACCGAATGTTTCAAATTTACATTTATATGGTAGTAAAGTTTTTGTAAGAAAACCGGAACAAAAAAGATTTTCTAAGTGGGATAAAAAGGCTGATATGGGAATTTTGATCGGTTATAGTGAAGTTGGTTATAGAGTGCTAATTAATGGAAAAATAATAGTGGCTAGACATGTTGATATTGTTGAAGAAAATGTAAAATGTATTGGCTTGAATGAATGTGAATCTGATGAAGAAGTATATGAATCTTCAGATAATGAATCTCTTGATGATAGCTTTAAAGGTACAGATGAAAATCTAGGGGATGAAAATGAAAATAAAATAAAAAAATCTGAGCGCATAAGAAACCCACCAAAAAGATATGAAGATTATTATGTATATAATAGTAATATTTTTGCAAATTATTGTAGAGCAGATACTCCTAGTACATTTGAGGAGGCGCTTGAAAGCAATGAAAGTAAATATTGGTCAAAAGCTATGGATGGATAAAGAAATTGATTCGTTAAATAAAAATAAGACTTGGCAATTAGTTGAAAATGTAAATGGTAAAAAAATATTGGATGTAAAATGGATTTATACAAAAAAGTCTGACAATGCTTATAAGGCCAGGTTAGTTGTAAGAGGTTTTCAGCAAACTGATAAAATTGATGATGTTTATTCTCCTGTTGCGAGAATGCAAACTTTAAAGATTTTATTATCATACTGTTGTCAAATGGGTCTAATTATTGAACAAATGGATGTAGAAACTGCATTTCTAAATGGTAAAGTAAGTTCTGAGGTATATGTCCATCAACCAAAAGGTTATGAGGATGGCACAAATAGAGTGTGTAAGTTAATAAAAGCTTTGTATGGTTTAAAGGAACGTCCCAGAGCTTGGTATGAATGTCTTGATAAATTTTTAATAAGTTTGGGTGTTAAGAAAAGTAATTTAGATTATTGTTTATATACTTTTGGAAATGGAAAAGATACTATTTATTTATTAATATTTGTGGATGATTTATTAATTTGTGGACGTAACAAAGAAAAAATGCAAAATATTAAGAAACTTTTATCAGAAAAATTCAAAATGAAAGATCTTGGTAAAATTAAAGAATATCTTGGTATTACCGTAGAATATGAGTTCCGTAAATGTGAAATAAAATTAAGTCAAACAAAATATATTGAGTCATTAGTAAGAAAGTATAATTTAGAAAACAGTAAGATGTATAATACACCTATGGAGGTAAATTTAAAAGTTGAAAAGTCTGATATTTGTGCAAGGAATATTCAAAATAGAAATTTAATTGGTGCATTATTATATATAAGATCAGCTACAAGGCCTGATATAAGTTTTAGTGTAAATTATTTAAGTAGATATCAGAATTGTTATAATGAAACACACTTTAAATATGCTTTGCGAATATTAAAGTACTTGTATTTAACGAAAGATTTAAAATTGACTTATAAAAGAAATGATAATTCTGAAATTATAGATTGTTATGTTGATGCCGATTGGGCTGGTGACCATTTGGACAGAAAATCCACAACTGGTTATGTAATTCGATTATTTGGTAATGTAATTTATTGGAAGTTGAGAAAACAAAAGTGTGTAACAGAGGCTTCGACATATGCAGAGTATGTAGCGTTGTCGGAAGCTGTGAGTGAATTGAAATTTGTGAAAGAATTGCTAAAATTGTTTAATGTAACTTTAGAAAAACCGATTAATATTTTTGAAGATAATTCGAGAGTGATAAATTTAGCAAAGTATGGAAGTTTTACGAAAAATTCTAAACATATTGAAGTTCATTACCATTATGTACACGAATGTATAAAAGAAAATATGATTACTGTTATAAAGGTAAATTCTGATGATAATATTGCTGATATATTTACAAAGTCATTGTGTAAAGAAAAGTTTGAGAGATTTCGAACTATGCTGAACTTGAAAAGTTGAACTTGAAATGTGAATTTGTAAAATTGAATTTGTAAATACAATATAAATGTAAGGAGGCGTGTTGAATATATGTAATACATTTATATTGTACAATATATGTAATGCGCGTAAGCATGTATAAGTTTGTTAGTTTTTAGTTTGTAGTAAGACGCCGTAAGTGACGCACGCACCGTAGCACTGCGTATTTAGTATGTATTTGTGTATGGGTTAATAAACTTTATTATACAGTGTAAACTCTTATATTTCTTTATTCCACACTTTAACATGGTAGCAGAGGTCTGTGGTTTACTAAATTTGTGGTCAAGAGTGCCGTTTAAGTGAGTATCGTTTTTTTTTAGTGCTGTCGCATGCTGTGATACAAAGAAAATGGCGAAGAACAATGACATTATAATTCCAGTGTTTGATGGAGAGGACTATAGTATGTGGAAAAAAACGTATTATGTTGTTTTTGAAATTTAAAAAATGTGATGAAGTGATAACACGAGCAAAAACGGCGCAGGATAAAGACCCGTGGGATGATAATGATTTAAAGGTTATGAACTATATATACAGTACTATAACGAATAAGCAATTGGAATTTATTAGTGATAAAACAACGGCGTATGAAATAATTCAAAAGTTTGATGAAATGTATTTGAAAAAGTCTACGGCATTGCAAATTGTATATAGAAATAAATTGGAAAAATTAAGACTTAAAAATTATACTGATTCAGCGACATTCTTCAGTGATTTTGAAAAAACTGCGAACGAGCTTAAAAACGCGGGTGCTAGTGTGTCAGAAAAAGAAAAATTAAATTATATGTTAAATACGTTGCCGGAATCATACAGTTATATAGGCGATTTAATAGACGCACTAAAAGAAGAAGATCAAACTGTGGATTATGTGAAAAGTGAAATTCAAATGACTGAAATAAAGCATCAAAAGGATGAATATTCTGGACGAAAATCTAACGCATTCATGGTGGATAAAAGTCGACAACAGCGAACATGCTTTCAATGTGGCAAAACTGGTCATATCAAGAGAGACTGTAAATATGGTGGCCAACCGGCAGGCAGCAGCAATACATGGCGAGCACCACGAGGCCGACAAGAAACCGAAAAAAGTAACTACGCCATAAGACATGGCAATTTTCGAAGTCAGCGAGGTGCAAGAGCACATCAAGCAACTCAGTCGCAGCAGAAGAATCCAGATACGAGCGCATGGGTTATAAGAGTCGACTATCACGCGGCGCATAATAGTAAGGTAGATAAGTTTAATAATTGCGAGATTAATTGGTTATTAGATAGCGGTTGTACTGACCATATAATAAATGATGATAAATATTTTGATAAATGTATGATACTTAAAGAACCTGTTAATGTTTATTTGGGAGATAATAGAGTTGTAAAAGCAACTAAAATTGGTAATGTGGTAAGTTACTTTGATCTTTTTGGTAAGAAAAATGAAGTAAACATGCAAAATGTATTTTATGCTAAAGATATGCATACAAATTTAATAAGTTATGGTAAAATAACGGAAAATAATACGATTATTTCTAAAGGTAAAATGACAAAAATTATTGATAAGTTTGGAAATACTACAGCTGTAGCTTGGAAAGAAAATGGTCTATATAAGATGAAAAGTAAATTAAAAAATGTAGAGTCATTGGTAAATGTTGCAAATAAAAATGGTGATAATATGAATAAAAAAGAAAGGTGGCATCGTATGCTGGGCCATGTAAATTTTAATTATTTGAATATTTTGTGTAAACATAAATTGTTAAGTGGTATTCCAAATGAACTTGAATCAGAATTCATGAAGTGTAAAATATGTGTTGAAAATAAAATGCATAATATTCCATTTGAAAATAATAGAAAAAGAGCAAAAGATATTTTAGAAATTGTTCATACTGATGTGTGTGGACCTTTTAAAACAGCTGGTCTAAACGGGGAAAAATACTTTATTTCCTTTATTGATGATTACAGTAAGATAGCTAAAGTTTATACCATGAAGTCTAAAGTAGAAGTTTTCAACTGTCTTGTTCAATATGTAAATGAATGTGAAAACTTAACGGGTAAAAGAATTAAATTTTTGAGATGTGATAATGGGAAAGAATACTTAAATGGTAATATTTATAATTTTGCTAAAGAAAAAGGTATTATAATTAATAATTGTCCTGCTTACGTACATGAATTAAATGGAACCGCAGAACGGTTTAACAGAACAATAATGGATATGCCCACGTTGTTTATTAGCTGAAGCACAAATCCATAAAAAATATTGGCCTGAAATAGTTTGTGCTGCTACTTATTTGAAAAATCGTACGTTATCAAATACTATAGAAAAGAAAACTCCTTATGAAATATTTTTTGGGACGAAACCGAATGTTTCAAATTTACATTTATATGGTAGTAAAGTTTTTGTAAGAAAACCGGAACAAAAAAAATTTTCTAAGTGGGATAAAAAGGCTGATATGGGAATTTTGATCGGTTATAGTGAAGTTGGTTATAGAGTGCTAATTAATGGAAAAATAATAGTGGCTAGACATGTTGATATTGTTGAAGAAAATGTAAAATGTATTGGCTTGAATGAATGTGAATCTGATGAAGAAGTATATGAATCTTCAGATAATGAATCTCTTGATGATAGCTTTAAAGGTACAGATGAAAATCTAGGGGATGAAAATGAAAATAAAATAAAAAAATCTGAGCGCATAAGAAACCCACCAAAAAGATATGAAGATTATTATGTATATAATAGTAATATTTTTGCAAATTATTGTAGAGCAGATACTCCTAGTACATTTGAGGAGGCGCTTGAAAGCAATGAAAGTAAATATTGGTCAAAAGCTATGGATGGATAAAGAAATTGATTCGTTAAATAAAAATAAGACTTGGCAATTAGTTGAAAATGTAAATGGTAAAAAAATATTGGATGTAAAATGGATTTATACAAAAAAGTCTGACAATGCTTATAAGGCCAGGTTAGTTGTAAGAGGTTTTCAGCAAACTGATAAAATTGATGATGTTTATTCTCCTGTTGCGAGAATGCAAACTTTAAAGATTTTATTATCATACTGTTGTCAAATGGGTCTAATTATTGAACAAATGGATGTAGAAACTGCATTTCTAAATGGTAAAGTAAGTTCTGAGGTATATGTCCATCAACCAAAAGGTTATGAGGATGGCACAAATAGAGTGTGTAAGTTAATAAAAGCTTTGTATGGTTTAAAGGAACGTCCCAGAGCTTGGTATGAATGTCTTGATAAATTTTTAATAAGTTTGGGTGTTAAGAAAAGTAATTTAGATTATTGTTTATATACTTTTGGAAATGGAAAAGATACTATTTATTTATTAATATTTGTGGATGATTTATTAATTTGTGGACGTAACAAAGAAAAAATGCAAAATATTAAGAAACTTTTATCAGAAAAATTCAAAATGAAAGATCTTGGTAAAATTAAAGAATATCTTGGTATTACCGTAGAATATGAGTTCCGTAAATGTGAAATAAAATTAAGTCAAACAAAATATATTGAGTCATTAGTAAGAAAGTATAATTTAGAAAACAGTAAGATGTATAATACACCTATGGAGGTAAATTTAAAAGTTGAAAAGTCTGATATTTGTGCAAGGAATATTCAAAATAGAAATTTAATTGGTGCATTATTATATATAAGCTCAGCTACAAGGCCTGATATAGGTTTTAGTGTAAATTATTTAAGTAGATATCAGAATTGTTATAATGAAACACACTTTAAATATGCTTTGCGAATATTAAAGTACTTGTATTTAACGAAAGATTTAAAATTGACTTATAAAAGAAATGATAATTCTGAAATTATAGATTGTTATGTTGATGCCGATTGGGCTGGTGACCATTTGGACAGAAAATCCACAACTGGTTATGTAATTCGATTATTTGGTAATGTAATTTATTGGAAGTTGAGAAAACAAAAGTGTGTAACAGAGGCTTCGACATATGCAGAGTATGTAGCGTTGTCGGAAGCTGTGAGTGAATTGAAATTTGTGAAAGAATTGCTAAAATTGTTTAATGTACCTTTAGAAAAACCGATTAATATTTTTGAAGATAATTCGAGAGTGATAAATTTAGCAAAGTATGGAAGTTTTACGAAAAATTCTAAACATATTGAAGTTCATTACCATTATGTACACGAATGTATAAAAGAAAATATGATTACTGTTATAAAGGTAAATTCTGATGATAATATTGCTGATATATTTACAAAGTCATTGTGTAAAGAAAAGTTTGAGAGATTTCGAACTATGCTGAACTTGAAAAGTTGAACTTGAAATGTGAATTTGTAAAATTGAATTTGTAAATACAATATAAATGTAAGGAGGCGTGTTGAATATATGTAATACATTTATATTGTACAATATATGTAATGCGCGTAAGCATGTATAAGTTTGTTAGTTTTTAGTTTGTAGTAAGACGCCGTAAGTGACGCACGCACCGTAGCACTGCGTATTTAGTATGTATTTGTGTATGGGTTAATAAACTTTATTATACAGTGTAAACTCTTATATTTCTTTATTCCACACTTTAACATGGTAGCAGAGGTCTGTGGTTTACTAAATTTGTGGTCAAGAGTGCCGTTTAAGTGAGTATCGTTTTTTTTTAGTGCTGTCGCATGCTGTGATACAAAGAAAATGGCGAAGAACAATGACATTATAATTCCAGTGTTTGATGGAGAGGACTATAGTATGTGGAAAAAAACGTATTATGTTGTTTTTGAAATTTAAAAAATGTGATGAAGTGATAACACGAGCAAAAACGGCGCAGGATAAAGACCCGTGGGATGATAATGATTTAAAGGTTATGAACTATATATACAGTACTATAACGAATAAGCAATTGGAATTTATTAGTGATAAAACAACGGCGTATGAAATAATTCAAAAGTTTGATGAAATGTATTTGAAAAAGTCTACGGCATTGCAAATTGTATATAGAAATAAATTGGAAAAATTAAGACTTAAAAATTATACTGATTCAGCGACATTCTTCAGTGATTTTGAAAAAACTGCGAACGAGCTTAAAAACGCGGGTGCTAGTGTGTCAGAAAAAGAAAAATTAAATTATATGTTAAATACGTTGCCGGAATCATACAGTTATATGTGTAGGCGATTTAATAGACGCACTAAAAGAAGAAGATCAAACTGTGGATTATGTGAAAAGTGAAATTCAAATGACTGAAATAAAGCATCAAAAGGATGAATATTCTGGACGAAAATCTAACGCATTCATGGTGGATAAAAGTCGACAACAGCGAACATGCTTTCAATGTGGCAAAACTGGTCATATCAAGAGAGACTGTAAATATGGTGGCCAACCGGCAGGCAGCAGCAATACATGGCGAGCACCACGAGGCCGACAAGAAACCGAAAAAAGTAACTACGCCATAAGACATGGCAATTTTCGAAGTCAGCGAGGTGCAAGAGCACATCAAGCAACTCAGTTGCAGCAGAAGAATCCAGATACGAGCGCATGGGTTATAAGAGTCGACTATCACGCGGCGCATAATAGTAAGGTAGATAAGTTTAATAATTGCGAGATTAATTGGTTATTAGATAGCGGTTGTACTGACCATATAATAAATGATGATAAATATTTTGATAAATGTATGATACTTAAAGAACCTGTTAATGTTTATTTGGGAGATAATAGAGTTGTAAAAGCAACTAAAATTGGTAATGTGGTAAGTTACTTTGATCTTTTTGGTAAGAAAAATGAAGTAAACATGCAAAATGTATTTTATGCTAAAGATATGCATACAAATTTAATAAGTTATGGTAAAATAACGGAAAATAATACGATTATTTCTAAAGGTAAAATGACAAAAATTATTGATAAGTTTGGAAATACTACAGCTGTAGCTTGGAAAGAAAATGGTCTATATAAGATGAAAAGTAAATTAAAAAATGTAGAGTCATTGGTAAATGTTGCAAATAAAAATGGTGATAATATGAATAAAAAAGAAAGGTGGCATCGTATGCTGGGCCATGTAAATTTTAATTATTTGAATATTTTGTGTAAACATAAATTGTTAAGTGGTATTCCAAATGAACTTGAATCAGAATTCATGAAGTGTAAAATATGTGTTGAAAATAAAATGCATAATATTCCATTTGAAAATAATAGAAAAAGAGCAAAAGATATTTTAGAAATTGTTCATACTGATGTGTGTGGACCTTTTAAAACAGCTGGTCTAAACGGGGAAAAATACTTTATTTCCTTTATTGATGATTACAGTAAGATAGCTAAAGTTTATACCATGAAGTCTAAAGTAGAAGTTTTCAACTGTCTTGTTCAATATGTAAATGAATGTGAAAACTTAACGGGTAAAAGAATTAAATTTTTGAGATGTGATAATGGGAAAGAATACTTAAATGGTAATATTTATAATTTTGCTAAAGAAAAAGGTATTATAATTAATAATTGTCCTGCTTACGTACATGAATTAAATGGAACCGCAGAACGGTTTAACAGAACAATAATGGATATGCCCACGTTGTTTATTAGCTGAAGCACAAATCCATAAAAAATATTGGCCTGAAATAGTTTGTGCTGCTACTTATTTGAAAAATCGTACGTTATCAAATACTATAGAAAAGAAAACTCCTTATGAAATATTTTTTGGGACGAAACCGAATGTTTCAAATTTACATTTATATGGTAGTAAAGTTTTTGTAAGAAAACCGGAACAAAAAAGATTTTCTAAGTGGGATAAAAAGGCTGATATGGGAATTTTGATCGGTTATAGTGAAGTTGGTTATAGAGTGCTAATTAATGGAAAAATAATAGTGGCTAGACATGTTGATATTGTTGAAGAAAATGTAAAATGTATTGGCTTGAATGAATGTGAATCTGATGAAGAAGTATACGAATCTTCAGATAATGAATCTCTTGATGATAGCTTTAAAGGTACAGATGAAAATCTAGGGGATGAAAATGAAAATAAAATAAAAAAATCTGAGCGCATAAGAAACCCACCAAAAAGATATGAAGATTATTATGTATATAATAGTAATATTTTTGCAAATTATTGTAGAGCAGATACTCCTAGTACATTTGAGGAGGCGCTTGAAAGCAATGAAAGTAAATATTGGTCAAAAGCTATGGATGGATAAAGAAATTGATTCGTTAAATAAAAATAAGACTTGGCAATTAGTTGAAAATGTAAATGGTAAAAAAATATTGGATGTAAAATGGATTTATACAAAAAAGTCTGACAATGCTTATAAGGCCAGGTTAGTTGTAAGAGGTTTTCAGCAAACTGATAAAATTGATGATGTTTATTCTCCTGTTGCGAGAATGCAAACTTTAAAGATTTTATTATCATACTGTTGTCAAATGGGTCTAATTATTGAACAAATGGATGTAGAAACTGCATTTCTAAATGGTAAAGTAAGTTCTGAGGTATATGTCCATCAACCAAAAGGTTATGAGGATGGCACAAATAGAGTGTGTAAGTTAATAAAAGCTTTGTATGGTTTAAAGGAACGTCCCAGAGCTTGGTATGAATGTCTTGATAAATTTTTAATAAGTTTGGGTGTTAAGAAAAGTAATTTAGATTATTGTTTATATACTTTTGGAAATGGAAAAGATACTATTTATTTATTAATATTTGTGGATGATTTATTAATTTGTGGACGTAACAAAGAAAAAATGCAAAATATTAAGAAACTTTTATCAGAAAAATTCAAAATGAAAGATCTTGGTAAAATTAAAGAATATCTTGGTATTACCGTAGAATATGAGTTCCGTAAATGTGAAATAAAATTAAGTCAAACAAAATATATTGAGTCATTAGTAAGAAAGTATAATTTAGAAAACAGTAAGATGTATAATACACCTATGGAGGTAAATTTAAAAGTTGAAAAGTCTGATATTTGTGCAAGGAATATTCAAAATAGAAATTTAATTGGTGCATTATTATATATAAGCTCAGCTACAAGGCCTGATATAGGTTTTAGTGTAAATTATTTAAGTAGATATCAGAATTGTTATAATGAAACACACTTTAAATATGCTTTGCGAATATTAAAGTACTTGTATTTAACGAAAGATTTAAAATTGACTTATAAAAGAAATGATAATTCTGAAATTATAGATTGTTATGTTGATGCCGATTGGGCTGGTGACCATTTGGACAGAAAATCCACAACTGGTTATGTAATTCGATTATTTGGTAATGTAATTTATTGGAAGTTGAGAAAACAAAAGTGTGTAACAGAGGCTTCGACATATGCAGAGTATGTAGCGTTGTCGGAAGCTGTGAGTGAATTGAAATTTGTGAAAGAATTGCTAAAATTGTTTAATGTAACTTTAGAAAAACCGATTAATATTTTTGAAGATAATTCGAGAGTGATAAATTTAGCAAAGTATGGAAGTTTTACGAAAAATTCTAAACATATTGAAGTTCATTACCATTATGTACACGAATGTATAAAAGAAAATATGATTACTGTTATAAAGGTAAATTCTGATGATAATATTGCTGATATATTTACAAAGTCATTGTGTAAAGAAAAGTTTGAGAGATTTCGAACTATGCTGAACTTGAAATGTGAATTTGTAAAATTGAATTTGTAAATACAATATAAATGTAAGGAGGCGTGTTGAATATATGTAATACATTTATATTGTACAATATATGTAATGCGCGTAAGCATGTATAAGTTTGTTAGTTTTTAGTTTGTAGTAAGACGCCGTAAGTGACGCACGCACCGTAGCACTGCGTATTTAGTATGTATTTGTGTATGGGTTAATAAACTTTATTATACAGTGTAAACTCTTATATTTCTTTATTCCACACTTTAACATGGTAGCAGAGGTCTGTGGTTTACTAAATTTGTGGTCAAGAGTGCCGTTTAAGTGAGTATCGTTTTTTTTTAGTGCTGTCGCATGCTGTGATACAAAGAAAATGGCGAAGAACAATGACATTATAATTCCAGTGTTTGATGTTGAGGACTATAGTATGTGGAAAAAAACGTATTATGTTGTTTTTGAAATTTAAAAAATGTGATGAAGTGATAACACGAGCAAAAACGGCGCAGGATAAAGACCCGTGGGATGATAATGATTTAAAGGTTATGAACTATATATACAGTACTATAACGAATAAGCAATTGGAATTTATTAGTGATAAAACAACGGCGTATGAAATAATTCAAAAGTTTGATGAAATGTATTTGAAAAAGTCTACGGCATTGCAAATTGTATATAGAAATAAATTGGAAAAATTAAGACTTAAAAATTATACTGATTCAGCGACATTCTTCAGTGATTTTGAAAAAACTGCGAACGAGCTTAAAAACGCGGGTGCTAGTGTGTCAGAAAAAGAAAAATTAAATTATATGTTAAATACGTTGCCGGAATCATACAGTTATATAGGCGATTTAATAGACGCACTAAAAGAAGAAGATCAAACTGTGGATTATGTGAAAAGTGAAATTCAAATGACTGAAATAAAGCATCAAAAGGATGAATATTCTGGACGAAAATCTAACGCATTCATGGTGGATAAAAGTCGACAACAGCGAACATGCTTTCAATGTGGCAAAACTGGTCATATCAAGAGAGACTGTAAATATGGTGGCCAACCGGCAGGCAGCAGCAATACATGGCGAGCACCACGAGGCCGACAAGAAACCGAAAAAAGTAACTACGCCATAAGACATGGCAATTTTCGAAGTCAGCGAGGTGCAAGAGCACATCAAGCAACTCAGTCGCAGCAGAAGAATCCAGATACGAGCGCATGGGTTATAAGAGTCGACTATCACGCGGCGCATAATAGTAAGGTAGATAAGTTTAATAATTGCGAGATTAATTGATTATTAGATAGCGGTTGTACTGACCATATAATAAATGATGATAAATATTTTGATAAATGTATGATACTTAAAGAACCTGTTAATGTTTATTTGGGAGATAATAGAGTTGTAAAAGCAACTAAAATTGGTAATGTGGTAAGTTACTTTGATCTTTTTGGTAAGAAAAATGAAGTAAACATGCAAAATGTATTTTATACTAAAGATATGCATACAAATTTAATAAGTTATGGTAAAATAACGGAAAATAATACGATTATTTCTAAAGGTAAAATGACAAAAATTATTGATAAGTTTGGAAATACTACAGCTGTAGCTTGGAAAGAAAATGGTCTATATAAGATGAAAAGTAAATTAAAAAATGTAGAGTCATTGGTAAATGTTGCAAATAAAAATGGTGATAATATGAATAAAAAAGAAAGGTGGCATCGTATGCTGGGCCATGTAAATTTTAATTATTTGAATATTTTGTGTAAACATAAATTGTTAAGTGGTATTCCAAATGAACTTGAATCAGAATTCATGAAGTGTAAAATATGTGTTGAAAATAAAATGCATAATATTCCATTTGAAAATAATAGAAAAAGAGCAAAAGATATTTTAGAAATTGTTCATACTGATGTGTGTGGACCTTTTAAAACAGCTGGTCTAAACGGGGAAAAATACTTTATTTCCTTTATTGATGATTACAGTAAGATAGCTAAAGTTTATACCATGAAGTCTAAAGTAGAAGTTTTCAACTGTCTTGTTCAATATGTAAATGAATGTGAAAACTTAACGGGTAAAAGAATTAAATTTTTGAGATGTGATAATGGGAAAGAATACTTAAATGGTAATATTTATAATTTTGCTAAAGAAAAAGGTATTATAATTAATAATTGTCCTGCTTACGTACATGAATTAAATGGAACCGCAGAACGGTTTAACAGAACAATAATGGATATGCCCACGTTGTTTATTAGCTGAAGCACAAATCCATAAAAAATATTGGCCTGAAATAGTTTGTGCTGCTACTTATTTGAAAAATCGTACGTTATCAAATACTATAGAAAAGAAAACTCCTTATGAAATATTTTTTGGGACGAAACCGAATGTTTCAAATTTACATTTATATGGTAGTAAAGTTTTTGTAAGAAAACCGGAACAAAAAAGATTTTCTAAGTGGGATAAAAAGGCTGATATGGGAATTTTGATCGGTTATAGTGAAGTTGGTTATAGAGTGCTAATTAATGGAAAAATAATAGTGGCTAGACATGTTGATATTGTTGAAGAAAATGTAAAATGTATTGGCTTGAATGAATGTGAATCTGATGAAGAAGTATACGAATCTTCAGATAATGAATCTCTTGATGATAGCTTTAAAGGTACAGATGAAAATCTAGGGGATGAAAATGAAAATAAAATAAAAAAATCTGAGCGCATAAGAAACCCACCAAAAAGATATGAAGATTATTATGTATATAATAGTAATATTTTTGCAAATTATTGTAGAGCAGATACTCCTAGTACATTTGAGGAGGCGCTTGAAAGCAATGAAAGTAAATATTGGTCAAAAGCTATGGATGGATAAAGAAATTGATTCGTTAAATAAAAATAAGACTTGGCAATTAGTTGAAAATGTAAATGGTAAAAAAATATTGGATGTAAAATGGATTTATACAAAAAAGTCTGACAATGCTTATAAGGCCAGGTTAGTTGTAAGAGGTTTTCAGCAAACCGATAAAATTGATGATGTTTATTCTCCTGTTGCGAGAATGCAAACTTTAAAGATTTTATTATCATACTGTTGTCAAATGGGTCTAATTATTGAACAAATGGATGTAGAAACTGCATTTCTAAATGGTAAAGTAAGTTCTGAGGTATATGTCCATCAACCAAAAGGTTATGAGGATGGCACAAATAGAGTGTGTAAGTTAATAAAAGCTTTGTATGGTTTAAAGGAACGTCCCAGAGCTTGGTATGAATGTCTTGATAAATTTTTAATAAGTTTGGGTGTTAAGAAAAGTAATTTAGATTATTGTTTATATACTTTTGGAAATGGAAGAGATACTATTTATTTATTAATATTTGTGGATGATTTATTAATTTGTGGACGTAACAAAGAAAAAATGCAAAATATTAAGAAACTTTTATCAGAAAAATTCAAAATGAAAGATCTTGGTAAAATTAAAGAATATCTTGGTATTACCGTAGAATATGAGTTCCGTAAATGTGAAATAAAATTAAGTCAAACAAAATATATTGAGTCATTAGTAAGAAAGTATAATTTAGAAAACAGTAAGATGTATAATACACCTATGGAGGTAAATTTAAAAGTTGAAAAGTCTGATATTTGTGCAAGGAATATTCAAAATAGAAATTTAATTGGTGCATTATTATATATAAGCTCAGCTACAAGGCCTGATATAAGTTTTAGTGTAAATTATTTAAGTAGATATCAGAATTGTTATAATGAAACACACTTTAAATATGCTTTGCGAATATTAAAGTACTTGTATTTAACGAAAGATTTAAAATTGACTTATAAAAGAAATGATAATTCTGAAATTATAGATTGTTATGTTGATGCCGATTGGGCTGGTGACCATTTGGACAGAAAATCCACAACTGGTTATGTAATTCGATTATTTGGTAATGTAATTTATTGGAAGTCGAGAAAACAAAAGTGTGTAACAGAGGCTTCGACATATGCAGAGTATGTAGCGTTGTCGGAAGCTGTGAGTGAATTGAAATTTGTGAAAGAATTGCTAAAATTGTTTAATGTAACTTTAGAAAAACCGATTAATATTTTTGAAGATAATTCGAGAGCGATAAATTTAGCAAAGTATGGAAGTTTTACGAAAAATTCTAAACATATTGAAGTTCATTACCATTATGTACACGAATGTATAAAAGAAAATATGATTAATGTTGTAAAGGTAAATTCTGATGATAATATTGCTGATATATTTACAAAGTCATTGTGTAAAGAAAAGTTTGAGAGTTTTCGAACTATGCTGAACTTGAAAAGTTGAACTTGAAATGTGTATTTGTAAAATTGAATTTGTAAATACAATATAAATGTAAGGAGGCGTGTTGAATATATGTAATACATTTATATTGTACAATATATGTAACGCGAGTAAGCATGTATAAGTTTGTTAGTTTTTAGTTTGTAGTAAGACGCCGTAAGTGACGCATGCACCGTAGCACTGCGTATTTAGTATGTATTTGTGTATGGGTTAATAAACTTTATTATACAGTGTAAACTCTTATATTTCTTTATTCCACACTTTAACAAGATTAGTAAATAAATGTCAGGAAACTAAAAGTGTAGGCCCAAAGTTAGAAATTTTGTAAGGTGGGAAATCACCCTTTATAATAACCAATTTATGTAAATAAGGTATCAGAATGCTCATAATTATATAAAGAAAAACATGATGTTATTTAAATTTAAGAAAACTTAAGGCTAAAAGAGGAGTATTTTTCTTATAGGCAAATGAACATTTAATTTTTGTAAACTGACCACGTGACCTAATTAACTCTCAGTTTTGACCAATCACAGGCCAGTATTGTAAGGTCAGGAAACCGTTGAAGAAGAAGCAAGAATTTAGAATTGTATTGTTAACAATTACAGAGGGCAGATGTGCTCTGATGTAGCGAATATTATTTAAATGTAAGTAATGTTTTTTGGACCGTTGGCAGTCAACAATAATTACCAACAGAAGCGGTAAACACTGTGCAAGACCAGAAGACAGACATAATTAAATTAAACTTAAAACTAAATGCAGAAACTCAGAAAATCCTGACTACCTAAAATGAACGTAAACGTTTGTAACTTATGTGAGTGACGCCAACTTAGATAATAGCCACACAACAGATACCTTTACACAACACTATCGTAGACACTATCTACACTTACAGAACAAACACCAGTCATCATAGATTGAAAGAAAAACTTAAAACTAAAACTGTGAACACTAAAACATTTATTTTAAAATAATTGGGAACAGCACGAGGTTAGACGTATCTTGCGGAAACGACAGTCGTTGCTTAGCAACGAATAATAGAATATAGTATTAAGATTTTAAATTTTACTTACCTTTTGTGATGTATTGTATTTTTGTATGCATTCTCTGAATTCAATGACAGTCTGAAAGAACCCTTAAACCCTGAGATTTAATATATTATTATAATTAATTTGTTTATTGAAAGTTATTAGTGACATAGTCGAATTGAGCAGTAGAGTCGACCCGACCAATATTTTGTTTCGACACAAGTCGACTGTTCCTTTCTCTGAATACTTTAAATAAAAATAAATATTGTTATTTTGACTGAAAAGAGTTGTCATTGTAGAAAATTAAACAATTTACAGGACAATTACAGGCAAGTCAACAGGAGAGTGAGCCGCGAACGGACCAGAGTATTTAAAAGACGAACAGGGCGCTCAAAGACACAATCGATTGCGGCAACAGATCCGTTCTTACACAAGTGGAATCAATTTAAACTAATAACCTATTCACGATAAATGAATTAAAAGCAACACGTTTAACAACAAATAGACACGTAAAAACACTGTTAGTTTACAGATGGCGTCCAACCAGTGAGGCTGAAGTTAGGAGACATTACCGAGTCTAGCGTAATTACTAATGATACGGGAAACCTAATTTTAGCTGGCGACTGTTAGAAAAACAGAAATGCATAATACCGGAGGCAGGTCAACGAAGAGGGCAGAAGACACGGAGAAGGAAGAAGGTGAACGGGAACAAGAAATAGAAGTAGTCATGGACACGGAAAAGGAGCAACAGGCGGGTGACAAAGCGGAAGCCAGAGGGGAACCATATTGGCAAGAAATGATGAGGCTAATGATGGAGAAAATTGATAGCATTAAAGAAAGCAATAAACAGACCTTGAGTGAAAATTTTGACAAAACGGAGGAGGAAAATAAGGAAAATTTTAGGAATATGGAGGAAAAAATAAGTGAAAGCTCCAGGAAACAAAACTAGGATTTGAGGAAAATGAATGAGAACTTGGAAGGTAAAATCGAGGAAATAAATGAGAAAATTAACAGTACAAACGAAAGTACTACAGAGGATTTAAAGAAAATGAATGAAGAAAATTTAAAACAAATTAATGAGAAGATCGAGGACTCTAACAAGAAGTTGAGACGAACCATTGATGAGAAAATTGACAAGGTCAACGAAACACTTGGCAAAAGGGTAGAGGAATATAATGAAGAAAGAAAACAACAAACAGCCGAACTAGTCGAAAATGTGGAACAAAACAAAGAAACAATTGTACAGGTCAGGGCAGAATTAGACTAGACGCCAGAATAGACCAAGCAGATAACATCAACCAAGTTAGGATAGCAGAGGTACAGCAAGGAACACAAGAAAGATTGGCTGAATTACAAACTAACACCTCAGGAAAAATCGAACGGGTTAATGAGGAAATTAACCGAGTAAAAAACCAAATGAATAATAATACAGGAAGAATCGATAACCTCCAGGAAGTACAATTAAAGAACCTGAGAGAAGATCTCGACAGAATGAGCTATAGACCACCCTGCGGTGTTCAACATAATATGCTGGACAACAGAGAGAACATAAATTTTAAAAATTGTTGCAGGAACCCAGTGGAATTCCTAGAACGGGTGGACGAGTGTCTACTGAGAACCAAAGAGAACCATTGGACCATGATTAAGAATCTACTGGGTGACAGCTTTAAGGAGATAACTGATAACTGGTGGTCGGCCATCAGAAATGAAATAACGACATATGATGAGTTTAAACAGACCTTCAGAATAAAATACTGGTCAGAGTCAGTGCAGAATATTGTAAGGGTTAATCTCTGCCATGGGAGGTACAACGCCACCCATTACCAGTCACCAATGGCCTACTTTCTCGGGAAGGTGTGTGTAGCACGCAATTTAGAACCAAAGATTCCTGAAGAATACCTAATCAGCAAAATG
This sequence comes from Magicicada septendecula, assembly GCA_034769895.1. Classification (NCBI taxonomy): domain Eukaryota; kingdom Metazoa; phylum Arthropoda; class Insecta; order Hemiptera; family Cicadidae; genus Magicicada; species Magicicada septendecula. The sequence continues at coordinate 454,081,707 of CM068368.1, forward strand.
GCACACCACTTTGATGAAGGGATTGTCCAAGCCACCCTATGCAGCCAGAACAAGACAATAGCTGACATGGAAAACTGCTTGGAAGTTACGAACACCAAGATTATTATAGAAAATCAAGGAGGCAGTTTGATCAGTCCCAGATGGACAGGGGAGATAATTGTAGAGACCAACAACCAAGGTCAAATCAGGCCCGAAATGGGAACCATGACAATAACCATAATAATAGCTATAATAATAATAAGTTACAGAAATAACCAAGGCAATTATCATAGCCACAACCAAAATAATAATAATAATAATAATAATAGCGGAAACAGAGAATGGAGACGTAATATCAACAATGACCGACGAGATGGGAGAAACGACGACAACAGGAGACAATGGAATGATCACAATGATTATCTGAGGTCCAGAAGTGGGGATAGAAATAGGGACATACCTTCGGGAAATCCACCAAGTAACAATCAGGGAAACAATCAAGCCCAAGTAAATTATATAATGGCTGAGGAGAGTGACTCCAGGAGACATGATGAACAGCGACCAAGAAATGAGGACAAACGAGTTAACCGTCGTGAAAACCAAGAACACGAGCCTGGTCCCAGTAATGAAGATGAACGAATATACTCATACGACAACTTTGAAATGTATGGGAGTGATCCACAATGGGGCAATCCCATAGCAAGATTTGTTGAAGAGTTTAACCGACAGAATCCACGGGGAAAAAATAATAGTGGAGCAATCCGTATTGTGACAGGTACCAAAAACAGTTAAAATAAATATCATACACTATCCAAAAAAGGAACTGATTTTCTGACTACCGACTATAGCAAAAAAACATTTAAAAGCGAAGGAAAAATGATGATAAATGTAATGACCAATGAAGATTTAAAAAAAACATGAACAAATAAACCAATAAATTCTAAAATAAGTAAGGACATCTTACAGGATACTTTAGAGAATTTATTTTGAATCCATTAAGAAGAGAAAGACGGTTAATAAAGTGATAATAATGAAAAAATAAAAGAAGTATTTAAAACAAATAAATGAAATAATGAACTTGCAGAAAAAAAGGGAGAATTGATGTTTGTACATAAATAGAGCAATAATAACTATAGTTGTAACTGCTAAAAAGGGATATTGAAAGAGAAGATGAATAACATAGTGGCTAATGAATCAATTAACGACGAAATGAAAATAAGTAGAAAAGAAGAAGTATACAAAGTATTTTTACCAAAACTGAAAATAAGTTATATGAAAGTAAGGGGAACTGCTGGGATGCAATTTATAATAATGAGAAAAGTTAAGAAAGTAACATGATTCCGAGGGTATTTAAAGTAACGCAAGAGTTACCATTTTTGTAAGAGTGTAGAAAGCTACGGCGCCACTCAATAATTATTATGATGGGCAGGGGCCAACGAGCACTGTACCATGCACGGGGTGAATGGTCGGGTGAGGAATAGGTCAGAATAGTGCCACTCACAGCCGATATGCGTTCACCGTGCCATTTCAAGTTAGGGAGGAACTGATAACCCCAATTAAGGAATCCATAGGAACAGGAGAAACCCCAGAGGAAAGGAACAATCAGTTGACAACAACCTATATAAAGAAGACGAAGAAAAATAATATATTTTCGTAAATTAGCCAAAGAAGAAAAGAAGTTACGTGTAAATTGTGAGATAATAACCAACGTAAAAAATTCATCACAACCCAATCCCTGAAACCATAAGAGAAAAAAATAATAAAGAAGAAAAAAGTTTTACAAATAAACCAAAGCATCAAGATGGACAGTTAATTTTCCCTAGACCTTTAGCTAGGAAAAATAAACATGTTTTGGTGGGGGAGCATATGTAATGCGACATAATAGTAACCCTGTCCCAAAGCTAGAACTGCTCAATTCAGTAGGGATGATAGTAGGCAGAGTCGCCTATGCTATCCACATAAACCAAGTAAAAATAGACAACCTTTAGTTACAAAAAAGAAAAGACTCTAATATAAATAGTAAAAGAAAAATACAATGCAGATAGTAAATAAACTAATCAAAATGTATAATAAATATAAAATAAACATACAACACTTTTGTAATTAAGTCGATGTGAAAGAGTGTGGGATAAAGCTAGTGATCCCTGATATTAGATAGTGCAAACAAACAAACACTCAATTAATAATGTGTCAGTGCAACACCAGTGATATTCCCAAACACAAAAAGTGTCAGTGAGGGGGTAATGGCAGAAGTGTGGGTTAAATACTTTTATATAAAAAGAAAACCCATGGATCACGTTGATAGAGAGTTGTGATGGGGTTTTTAAATAATGTTTATAAAAGTTTTGGCATAACTAGTTATGTTTGTGTTTTATGCCAAAGCTTATGGATAACATTCATAAACTATGTTGTTAGCAATAGTTGGAGCCTAGGAGCAGAATCAGAAGGTGATGCATTAGGAACCGAAAACCCATGAACAATAATCTAATCACTGATTAGTAGTACTGATTAAGATTAATGGGATGGCTGAATAGTATGCCAGTTAACTGATGATTGTGGCTAATTATAAAATACAATATTAAGCCATGTAGGCCATGCCTAAAACATAGCATGCCGGATGATTCTGTTCTTATCAAGTTATTGTTCTTATCAAGTTATTGTATTAACACAAAGTATATTATTTGTCAATTGATAATTGTAAACTAGGCCATAGTGGCAGTATATTGAATAATATGTTAAAGGATTTTATTGTAACCATTTGTTAAATAATGTTAAGGGTCCAGTCTCGTTTAATAAATAGTCAAAATCAGAAAAAAAGGGTTCAGCATCAGAGTTTAAACAATAATAAATGTAAACTATAAAATAGATTTGTTGAATATATGTAATACATTTATATTGTACAATATATGTAATGCATGTAAGCATGTAAAGTTTGTTAGTTTTTAGTTTGTAGTAAGACGCCGTAAGTGACGCACGCACCGTAGCCTGCGTATTTAGTATGTATTTGTGTATGGGTTAATAAACTTTATTATACAGTGTAAACTCTTATATTTCTTTATTCCACACTTTAACATGGTAGCAGAGGTCTGTGGTTTACTAAATTTGTGGTCAAGAGTGCCGTTTAAGTGAGTATCGTTTTTTTTTAGTGCTGTCGCATGCTGTGATACAAAGAAAATGGCGAAGAACAATGACATTATAATTCCAGTGTTTGATGGAGAGGACTATAGTATGTGGAAAAAAACGTATTATGTTGTTTTTGAAATTTAAAAAATGTGATGAAGTGATAACACGAGCAAAAACGGCGCAGGATAAAGACCCGTGGGATGATAATGATTTAAAGGTTATGAACTATATATACAGTACTATAACGAATAAGCAATTGGAATTTATTAGTGATAAAACAACGGCGTATGAAATAATTCAAAAGTTTGATGAAATGTATTTGAAAAAGTCTACGGCATTGCAAATTGTATATAGAAATAAATTGGAAAAATTAAGACTTAAAAATTATACTGATTCAGCGACATTCTTCAGTGATTTTGAAAAAACTGCGAACGAGCTTAAAAACGCGGGTGCTAGTGTGTCAGAAAAAGAAAAATTAAATTATATGTTAAATACGTTGCCGGAATCATACAGTTATATGTGTAGGCGATTTAATAGACGCACTAAAAGAAGAAGATCAAACTGTGGATTATGTGAAAAGTGAAATTCAAATGACTGAAATAAAGCATCAAAAGGATGAATATTCTGGACGAAAATCTAACGCATTCATGGTGGATAAAAGTCGACAACAGCGAACATGCTTTCAATGTGGCAAAACTGGTCATATCAAGAGAGACTGTAAATATGGTGGCCAACCGGCAGGCAGCAGCAATACATGGCGAGCACCACGAGGCCGACAAGAAACCGAAAAAAGTAACTACGCCATAAGACATGGCAATTTTCGAAGTCAGCGAGGTGCAAGAGCACATCAAGCAACTCAGTCGCAGCAGAAGAATCCAGATACGAGCGCATGGGTTATAAGAGTCGACTATCACGCGGCGCATAATAGTAAGGTAGATAAGTTTAATAATTGCGAGATTAATTGGTTATTAGATAGCGGTTGTACTGACCATATAATAAATGATGATAAATATTTTGATAAATGTATGATACTTAAAGAACCTGTTAATGTTTATTTGGGAGATAATAGAGTTGTAAAAGCAACTAAAATTGGTAATGTGGTAAGTTACTTTGATCTTTTTGGTAAGAAAAATGAAGTAAACATGCAAAATGTATTTTATGCTAAAGATATGCATACAAATTTAATAAGTTATGGTAAAATAACGGAAAATAATACGATTATTTCTAAAGGTAAAATGACAAAAATTATTGATAAGTTTGGAAATACTACAGCTGTAGCTTGGAAAGAAAATGGTCTATATAAGATGAAAAGTAAATTAAAAAATGTAGAGTCATTGGTAAATGTTGCAAATAAAAATGGTGATAATATGAATAAAAAAGAAAGGTGGCATCGTATGCTGGGCCATGTAAATTTTAATTATTTGAATATTTTGTGTAAACATAAATTGTTAAGTGGTATTCCAAATGAACTTGAATCAGAATTCATGAAGTGTAAAATATGTGTTGAAAATAAAATGCATAATATTCCATTTGAAAATAATAGAAAAAGAGCAAAAGATATTTTAGAAATTGTTCATACTGATGTGTGTGGACCTTTTAAAACAGCTGGTCTAAACGGGGAAAAATACTTTATTTCCTTTATTGATGATTACAGTAAGATAGCTAAAGTTTATACCATGAAGTCTAAAGTAGAAGTTTTCAACTGTCTTGTTCAATATGTAAATGAATGTGAAAACTTAACGGGTAAAAGAATTAAATTTTTGAGATGTGATAATGGGAAAGAATACTTAAATGGTAATATTTATAATTTTGCTAAAGAAAAAGGTATTATAATTAATAATTGTCCTGCTTACGTACATGAATTAAATGGAACCGCAGAACGGTTTAACAGAACAATAATGGATATGCCCACGTTGTTTATTAGCTGAAGCACAAATCCATAAAAAATATTGGCCTGAAATAGTTTGTGCTGCTACTTATTTGAAAAATCGTACGTTATCAAATACTATAGAAAAGAAAACTCCTTATGAAATATTTTTTGGGACGAAACCGAATGTTTCAAATTTACATTTATATGGTAGTAAAGTTTTTGTAAGAAAACCGGAACAAAAAAGATTTTCTAAGTGGGATAAAAAGGCTGATATGGGAATTTTGATCGGTTATAGTGAAGTTGGTTATAGAGTGCTAATTAATGGAAAAATAATAGTGGCTAGACATGTTGATATTGTTGAAGAAAATGTAAAATGTATTGGCTTGAATGAATGTGAATCTGATGAAGAAGTATACGAATCTTCAGATAATGAATCTCTTGATGATAGCTTTAAAGGTACAGATGAAAATCTAGGGGATGAAAATGAAAATAAAATAAAAAAATCTGAGCGCATAAGAAACCCACCAAAAAGATATGAAGATTATTATGTATATAATAGTAATATTTTTGCAAATTATTGTAGAGCAGATACTCCTAGTACATTTGAGGAGGCGCTTGAAAGCAATGAAAGTAAATATTGGTCAAAAGCTATGGATGGATAAAGAAATTGATTCGTTAAATAAAAATAAGACTTGGCAATTAGTTGAAAATGTAAATGGTAAAAAAATATTGGATGTAAAATGGATTTATACAAAAAAGTCTGACAATGCTTATAAGGCCAGGTTAGTTGTAAGAGGTTTTCAGCAAACCGATAAAATTGATGATGTTTATTCTCCTGTTGCGAGAATGCAAACTTTAAAGATTTTATTATCATACTGTTGTCAAATGGGTCTAATTATTGAACAAATGGATGTAGAAACTGCATTTCTAAATGGTAAAGTAAGTTCTGAGGTATATGTCCATCAACCAAAAGGTTATGAGGATGGCACAAATAGAGTGTGTAAGTTAATAAAAGCTTTGTATGGTTTAAAGGAACATCCCAGAGCTTGGTATGAATGTCTTGATAAATTTTTAATAAGTTTGGGTGTTAAGAAAAGTAATTTAGATTATTGTTTATATACTTTTGGAAATGGAAGAGATACTATTTATTTATTAATATTTGTGGATGATTTATTAATTTGTGGACGTAACAAAGAAAAAATGCAAAATATTAAGATTACTTATTTTTTGCGTACCGTATCACTTATTATATGATATATAATTACCTTAATATCCACTTTAGCGATACACAGTTTCGTCACTGATGACGCGTTTCGGGACTAAGTCCCATCCTCAGATACATAATTAATAAATTAAAATATTAAAATCACGACCATGATACTGGTCAAGTCAAAATAAATAAAATAAATTATAAATCGCATGTAATAAGTTTTGCTAACCACGGCTGGAGCTCCCGCATGCGTTCACCCGCAACCGCGATTGTCACGCGACTGGTCAAAGATTAAGACAAACTGATTGCAGTGTCGAACAGGTAATTTGACGCAAAATTTACCTGGTCATTTAATAAACTGTTTTTGGTGTTACTATCTTTTAAAGCTTTATAAATTTCAAATTCCTCCAGACTATCCATCCGTCTACCCTTTTTACAAATATGCAACGCTGTTAAATTTTCTTCGAAGTTCGTATATTTATGTCCGCTTGATATTAAATGTTGTGCAAAGTTGGACTTATTATTACTTGGCTTAGGAATATGTTCTAGAAATCTTTTATAAAAACATCTGCCAGATTGACCGATATAGAACGCATCACAATCATCACATTTTATTTTATATACGCCACATTGCTTTTTTAATGGTAATTTGTTTTTGTTTTTGAAATAATTTCCTAAATTATTATTTGTTTTAAATGATAAAATATAGTTATTATCTTTAAGAACGGGTCTTAAAATATTTGGCATAATACCTGTGAAATTAGCCGAAAGATATTTATAATTTTTGTTACTTGCTTTTATAGAGTTTGAATTTTTATTTTCTAAACGTTTCCTATGCCTATTTATTATTTTGTCAACTATTGTAGATTTATACCCGTTATTTATTGCTATTTGTTTGATAGTGCTAACCTCATTTAAGTAGTCCTCCTTTTCGAGGGGAACATTTAAAAGTCTGTTGACAAGACTGTTAAACACTGCCACTTTTTGTGTAACGGGATGATATGAATCATAGTGTATTACTGTGTCAGTACTAGTGTGTTTTCTAAAGATTTTGTATTTTAAATTATTCCCGTTGTGTAATAATGTATCAATTTTTTAGACCTCACTGTATTACACAACGGGAATAATTTAAAATACAAAATCTTTAGAAAACACACTAGTACTGACACAGTAATACACTATGATTCATATCATCCCGTTACACAAAAAGTGGCAGTGTTTAACAGTCTTGTCAACAGACTTTTAAATGTTCCCCTCGAAAAGGAGGACTACTTAAATGAGGTTAGCACTATCAAACAAATAGCAATAAATAACGGGTATAAATCTACAATAGTTGACAAAATAATAAATAGGCATAGGAAACGTTTAGAAAATAAAAATTCAAACTCTATAAAAGCAAGTAACAAAAATTATAAATATCTTTCGGCTAATTTCACAGGTATTATGCCAAATATTTTAAGACCCGTTCTTAAAGATAATAACTATATTTTATCATTTAAAACAAATAATAATTTAGGAAATTATTTCAAAAACAAAAACAAATTACCATTAAAAAAGCAATGTGGCGTATATAAAATAAAATGTGATGATTGTGATGCGTTCTATATCGGTCAATCTGGCAGATGTTTTTATAAAAGATTTCTAGAACATATTCCTAAGCCAAGTAATAATAAGTCCAACTTTGCACAACATTTAATATCAAGCGGACATAAATATACGAACTTCGAAGAAAATTTAACAGCGTTGCATATTTGTAAAAAGGGTAGACGGATGGATAGTCTGGAGGAATTTGAAATTTATAAAGCTTTAAAAGATAGTAACACCAAAAACAGTTTATTAAATGACCAGGTAAATTTTGCGTCAAATTACCTGTTCGACACTGCAATCAGTTTGTCTTAATCTTTGACCAGTCGCGTGACAATCGCGGTTGCGGGTGAACGCATGCGGGAGCTCCAGCCGTGGTTAGCAAAACTTATTACATGCGATTTATAATTTATTTTATTTATTTTGACTTGACCAGTATCATGGTCGTGATTTTAATATTTTAATTTATTAATTATGTATCTGAGGATGGGACTTAGTCCCGAAACGCGTCATCAGTGACGAAACTGTGTATCGCTAAAGTGGATATTAAGGTAATTATATATCATAAAATATTAAGAAACTTTTATCAGAAAAATTCAAAATGAAAGATCTTGGTAAAATTAAAGAATATCTTGGTATTACCGTAGAATATGAGTTCCGTAAATGTGAAATAAAATTAAGTCAAACAAAATATATTGAGTCATTAGTAAGAAAGTATAATTTAGAAAACAGTAAGATGTATAATACACCTATGGAGGTAAATTTAAAAGTTGAAAAGTCTGATATTTGTGCAAGGAATATTCAATATAGAAATTTAATTGGTGCATTATTATATATAAGCTCAGCTACAAGGCCTGATATAAGTTTTAGTGTAAATTATTTAAGTAGATATCAGAATTGTTATAATGAAACACACTTTCAATATGCTTTGCGAATATTAAAGTACTTGTATTTAACGAAAGATTTAAAATTGACTTATAAAAGAAATGATAATTCTGAAATTATAGATTGTGATGTTGATGCCGATTGGGCTGGTAACCATTTGGACAGAAAATCCACAACTGGTTATGTAATTCGATTATTTGGTAATGTAATTTATTGGAAGTCGAGAAAACAAAAGTGTGTAACAGAGGCTTCGACATATGCAGAGTATGTAGCGTTGTCGGAAGCTGTGAGTGAATTGAAATTTGTGAAAGAATTGCTAAAATTGTTTAATGTAACTTTAGAAAAACCGATTAATATTTTTGAAGATAATTCGAGAGTGATAAATTTAGCAAAGTATGGAAGTTTTACGAAAAATTCTAAACATATTGAAGTTCATTACCATTATGTACACGAATGTATAAAAGAAAATATGATTAATGTTGTAAAGGTAAATTCTGATGATAATATTGCTGATATATTTACAAAGTCATTGTGTCAAGAAAAGTTTGAGAGTTTTCGAACTATGCTGAACTTGAAAAGTTGAACTTGAAATGTGTATTTGTAAAATTGAATTTGTAAATACAATATAAATGTAAGGAGGCGTGTTGAATATATGTAATACATTTATATTGTACAATATATGTAATGCGAGTAAGCATGTATAAGTTTGTTAGTTTTTAGTTTGTAGTAAGACGCCGTAAGTGACGCATGCACCGTAGCACTGCGTATTTAGTATGTATTTGTGTATGGGTTAATAAACTTTATTATACAGTGTAAACTCTTATATTTCTTTATTCCACACTTTAACAAGATTAGTAAATAAATGTCAGGAAACTAAAAGTGTAGGCCCAAACTTAGAAATTTTGTAAGGTGGGAAATCACCCTTTATAATAACCAATTTATGTAAATAAGGTATCAGAATGCTCATAATTATATAAAGAAAAACATGATGTTATTTAAATTTAAGAAAACTTAAGGCTAAAAAAGGAGTATTTTTCTTATAGGCAAATGAACATTTAATTTTTGTAAACTGACCACGTGACCTAATTAACTCTCAGTTTTGACCAATCACAGGCCAGTATTGTAAGGTCAGGAAACCGTTGAAGAAGAAGCAAGAATTTAGAATTGTATTGTTAACAATTACAGAGGGCAGATGTGCTCTGATGAAGCGAATATTATTTAAATGTAAGTAATGTTTTTTGGACCGTTGGCAGTCAACAATAATTACCAACAGAAGCGGTAAACACTGTGCAAGACCAGAAGACAGACATAATTAAATTAAACTTAAAACTAAATGCAGAAACTCAGAAAATCCTGACTACCTAAAATGAACGTAAACGTTTGTAACTTATGTGAGTGACGCCAACTTAGATAATAGCCACACAACAGATACCTTTACACAACACTATCGTAGACACTATCTACACTTACAGAACAAACACCAGTCATCATAGATTGAAAGAAAAACTTAAAACTAAAACTGTGAACACTAAAACATTTATTTTAAAATAATTGGGAACAGCACGAGGTTAGACGTATCTTGCGGAAACGACAGTCGTTGCTTAGCAACGAATAATAGAATATAGTATTAAGATTTTAAATTTTACTTACCTTTTGTGATGTATTGTATTTTTGTATGCATTCTCTGAATTCAATGACAGTCTGAAAGAACCCTTAAACCCTGAGATTTAATATATTATTATAATTAATTTGTTTATTGAAAGTTATTAGTGACATAGTCGAATTGAGCAGTAGAGTCGACCCGACCAATATTTTGTTTCGACACAAGTCGACTGTTCCTTTCTCTGAATACTTTAAATAAAAATAAATATTGTTATTTTGACTGAAAAGAGTTGTCATTGTAGAAAATTAAAAAATTTACAGGACAATTACAGGCAAGTCAACAGGAGAGTGAGCCGCGAACGGACCAGAGTATTTAAAAGACGAACAGGGCGCTCAAAGACACAATCGATTGCGGCAACAGATCCGTTCTTACACAAGTGGAATCAATTTAAACTAATAACCTATTCACGATAAATGAATTAAAAGCAACACGTTTAACAACAAATAGACACGTAAAAACACTGTTAGATTACAGATGGCGTCCAACCAGTGAGGCTGAAGTTAGGAGACATTACCGAGTCTAGCGTAATTACTAATGATACGGGAAACCTAATTTTAGCTGGCGACTGTTAGAAAAACAGAAATGCATAATACCGGAGGCAGGTCAACGAAGAGGGCAGAAGACACGGAGAAGGAAGAAGGTGAACGGGAACAAGAAATAGAAGTAGTCATGGACACGGAAAAGGAGCAACAGGCGGGTGACAAAGCGGAAGCCAGAGGGGAACCATATTGGCAAGAAATGATGAGGCTAATGATGGAGAAAATTGATAGCATTAAAGAAAGCAATAAACAGACCTTGAGTGAAAATTTTGACAAAACGGAGGAGGAAAATAAGGAAAATTTTAGGAATATGGAGGAAAAAATAAGTGAAAGCTCCAGGAAACAAAACTAGGATTTGAGGAAAATGAATGAGAACTTGGAAGGTAAAATCGAGGAAATAAATGAGAAAATTAACAGTACAAACGAAAGTACTACAGAGGATTTAAAGAAAATGAATGAAGAAAATTTAAAACAAATTAATGAGAAGATCGAGGACTCTAACAAGAAGTTGAGACGAACCATTGATGAGAAAATTGACAAGGTCAACGAAACACTTGGCAAAAGGGTAGAGGAATATAATGAAGAAAGAAAACAACACACAGCCGAACTAGTCGAAAATGTGGAACAAAACAAAGAAACAATTGTACAGGTCAGGGCAGAATTAGACTAGACGCCAGAATAGACCAAGCAGATAACATCAACCAAGTTAGGATAGCAGAGGTACAGCAAGGAACACAAGAAAGATTGGCTGAATTACAAACTAACACCTCAGGAAAAATCGAACGGGTTAATGAGGAAATGAACCGAGTAAAAAACCAAATGAATAATAATACAGGAAGAATCGATAACCTCCAGGAAGTACAATTAAAGAACCTGAGAGAAGATCTCGACAGAATGAGCTATAGACCACCCTGCGGTGTTCAACATAATATGCTGGACAACAGAGAGAACATAAATTTTAAAAATTGTTGCAGGAACCCAGTGGAATTCCTAGAACGGGTGGACGAGTGTCTACTGAGAACCAAAGAGAACCATTGGACCATGATTAAGAATCTACTGGGTGACAGCTTTAAGGAGATAACTGATAACTGGTGGTCGGCCATCAGAAATGAAATAACGACATATGATGAGTTTAAACAGACCTTCAGAATAAAATACTGGTCAGAGTCAGTGCAGAATATTGTAAGGGATAATCTCTGCCATGGGAGGTACAACGCCACCCATTACCAGTCACCAATGGCCTACTTTCTCGGGAAGGTGTGTGTAGCACGCAATTTAGAACCAAAGATTCCTGAAGAATACCTAATCAGCAAAATGGCACACCACTTTGATGAAGGGATTGTCCAAGCCACCCTATGCAGCCAGAACAAGACAATAGCTGACATGGAAAACTGCTTGGAAGTTACGAACACCAAGATTATTATAGAAAATCAAGGAGGCAGTTTGATCAGTCCCAGATGGACAGGGGAGATAATTGTAGAGACCAACAACCAAGGTCAAATCAGGCCCGAAATGGGAACCATGACAATAACCATAATAATAGCTATAATAATAATAAGTTACAGAAATAACCAAGGCAATTATCATAGCCACAACCAAAATAATAATAATAATAATAATAATAGCGGAAACAGAGAATGGAGACGTAATATCAACAATGACCGACGAGATGGGAGAAACGACGACAACAGGTGACAATGGAATGATCACAATGATTATCTGAGGTCCAGAAGTGGGGATAGAAATAGGGACATACCTTCGGGAAATCCACCAAGTAACAATCAGGGAAACAATCAAGCCCAAGTAAATTATATAATGGCTGAGGAGAGTGACTCCAGGAGACATGATGAACAGCGACCAAGAAATGAGGACAAACGAGTTAACCGTCGTGAAAACCAAGAACACGAGCCTGGTCCCAGTAATGAAGATGAACGAATATACTCATACGACAACTTTGAAATGTATGGGAGTGATCCACAATGGGGCAATCCCATAGCAAGATTTGTTGAAGAGTTTAACCGACAGAATCCACGGGGAAAAAATAATAGTGGAGCAATCCGTATTGTGACAGGTACCAAAAACAGTTAAAATAAATATCATACACTATCCAAAAAAGGAACTGATTTTCTGACTACCGACTATAGCAAAAAAACATTTAAAAGCGAAGGAAAAATGATGATAAATGTAATGACCAATGAAGATTTAAAAAAAACATGAACAAATAAACCAATAAATTCTAAAATAAGTAAGGACATCTTACAGGATACTTTAGAGAATTTATTTTGAATCCATTAAGAAGAGAAAGACGGTTAATAAAGTGATAATAATGAAAAAATAAAAGAAGTATTTAAAACAAATAAATGAAATAATGAACTTGCAGAAAAAAAGGGAGAATTGATGTTTGTACATAAATAGAGCAATAATAACTATAGTTGTAACTGCTAAAAAGGGATATTGAAAGAGAAGATGAATAACATAGTGGCTAATGAATCAATTAACGACGAAATGAAAATAAGTAGAAAAGAAGAAGTATACAAAGTATTTTTACCAAAACTGAAAATAAGTTATATGAAAGTAAGGGGAACTGCGGGGATGCAATTTATAATAATGAGAAAAGTTAAGAAAGCAACATGATTCCGAGGGTATTTAAAGTAACGCAAGAGTTACCATTTTTGTAAGAGTGTAGAAAGCTACGGCGCCACTCAATAATTATTATGATGGGCAGCGGCCAACGAGCACTGTACCATGCACGGGGTGAATGGTCGGGTGAGGAATAGGTCAGAATAGTGCCACTCACAGCCGATATGCGTTCACCGTGCCATTTCAAGTTAGGGAGGAACTGATAACCCCAATTAAGGAATCCATAGGAACAGGAGAAACCCCAGAGGAAAGGAACAATCAGTTGACAACAACCTATATAAAGAAGACGAAGAAAAATAATATATTTTCGTAAATTAGCCAAAGAAGAAAAGAAGTTACGTGTAAATTGTGAGATAATAACCAACGTAAAAAATTCATCACAACCCAATCCCTGAAACCATAAGAGAAAAAAATAATAAAGAAGAAAAAAGTTTTACAAATAAACCAAAGCATCAAGATGGACAGTTAATTTTCCCTAGACCTTTAGCTAGGAAAAATAAACATGTTTTGGTGGGGGAGCATATGTAATGCGACATAATAGTAACCCTGTCCCAAAGCTAGAACTGCTCAATTCAGTAGGGATGATAGTAGGCAGAGTCGCCTATGCTATCCACATAAACCAAGTAAAAATAGACAACCTTTAGTTACAAAAAAGAAAAGACTCTAATATAAATAGTAAAAGAAAAATACAATGCAGATAGTAAATAAACTAATCAAAATGTATAATAAATATAAAATAAACATACAACACTTTTGTAATTAAGTCGATGTGAAAGAGTGTGGGATAAAGCTAGTGATCCCTGATATTAGATAGTGCAAACAAACAAACACTCAATTAATAATGTGTCAGTGCAACACCAGTGATATTCCCAAACACAAAAAGTGTCAGTGAGGGGGTAATGGCAGAAGTGTGGGTTAAATACTTTTATATAAAAAGAAAACCCATGGACCACGTTGATAGAGAGTTGTGATGGGGTTTTTAAATAATGTTTATAAAAGTTTTGGCATAACTAGTTATGTTTGTGTTTTATGCCAAAGCTTATGGATAACATTCATAAACTATGTTGTTAGCAATAGTTGGAGCCTAGGAGCAGAATCAGAAGGTGATGCATTAGGAACCGAAAACCCATGAACAATAATCTAATCACTGATTAGTAGTACTGATTAAGATTAATGGGATGGCTGAATAGTATGCCAGTTAACTGATGATTGTGGCTAATTATAAAATACAATATTAAGCCATGTAGGCCATGCCTAAAACATAGCATGCCGGATGATTCTGTTCTTATCAAGTTATTGTTCTTATCAAGTTATTGTATTAACACAAAGTATATTATTTGTCAATTGATAATTGTAAACTAGGCCATAGTGGCAGTATATTGAATAATATGTTAAAGGATTTTATTGTAACCATTTGTTAAATAATGTTAAGGGTCCAGTCTCGTTTAATAAATAGTCAAAATCAGAAAAAAAGGGTTCAGCATCAGAGTTTAAACAATAATAAATGTAAACTATAAAATAGATTTGTTGAATATATGTAATACATTTATATTGTACAATATATGTAATGCATGTAAGCATGTAAAATTTGTTAGTTTTTAGTTTGTAGTAAGACGCCGTAAGTGACGCACGCACCGTAGCCTGCGTATTTAGTATGTATTTGTGTATGGGTTAATAAACTTTATTATACAGTGTAAACTCTTATATTTCTTTATTCCACACTTTAACATGGTAGCAGAGGTCTGTGGTTTACTAAATTTGTGGTCAAGAGTGCCGTTTAAGTGAGTATCATTTTTTTTTAGTGCTGTCGCATGCTGTGATACAAAGAAAATGGCGAAGAACAATGACATTATAATTCCAGTGTTTGATGTTGAGGACTATAGTATGTGGAAAAAAACGTATTATGTTGTTTTTGAAATTTAAAAAATGTGATGAAGTGATAACACGAGCAAAAACGGCGCAGGATAAAGACCCGTGGGATGATAATGATTTAAAGGTTATGAACTATATATACAGTACTATAACGAATAAGCAATTGGAATTTATTAGTGATAAAACAACGGCGTATGAAATAATTCAAAAGTTTGATGAAATGTATTTGAAAAAGTCTACGGCATTGCAAATTGTATATAGAAATAAATTGGAAAAATTAAGACTTAAAAATTATACTGATTCAGCGACATTCTTCAGTGATTTTGAAAAAACTGCGAACGAGCTTAAAAACGCGGGTGCTAGTGTGTCAGAAAAAGAAAAATTAAATTATATGTTAAATACGTTGCCGGAATCATACAGTTATATGTGTAGGCGATTTAATAGACGCACTAAAAGAAGAAGATCAAACTGTGGATTATGTGAAAAGTGAAATTCAAATGACTGAAATAAAGCATCAAAAGGATGAATATTCTGGACGAAAATCTAACGCATTCATGGTGGATAAAAGTCGACAACAGCGAACATGCTTTCAATGTGGCAAAACTGGTCATATCAAGAGAGACTGTAAATATGGTGGCCAACCGGCAGGCAGCAGCAATACATGGCGAGCACCACGAGGCCGACAAGAAACCGAAAAAAGTAACTACGCCATAAGACATGGCAATTTTCGAAGTCAGCGAGGTGCAAGAGCACATCAAGCAACTCAGTCGCAGCAGAAGAATCCAGATACGAGCGCATGGGTTATAAGAGTCGACTATCACGCGGCGCATAATAGTAAGGTAGATAAGTTTAATAATTGCGAGATTAATTGGTTATTAGATAGCGGTTGTACTGACCATATAATAAATGATGATAAATATTTTGATAAATGTATGATACTTAAAGAACCTGTTAATGTTTATTTGGGAGATAATAGAGTTGTAAAAGCAACTAAAATTGGTAATGTGGTAAGTTACTTTGATCTTTTTGGTAAGAAAAATGAAGTAAACATGCAAAATGTATTTTATGCTAAAGATATGCATACAAATTTAATAAGTTATGGTAAAATAACGGAAAATAATACGATTATTTCTAAAGGTAAAATGACAAAAATTATTGATAAGTTTGGAAATACTACAGCTGTAGCTTGGAAAGAAAATGGTCTATATAAGATGAAAAGTAAATTAAAAAATGTAGAGTCATTGGTAAATGTTGCAAATAAAAATGGTGATAATATGAATAAAAAAGAAAGGTGGCATCGTATGCTGGGCCATGTAAATTTTAATTATTTGAATATTTTGTGTAAACATAAATTGTTAAGTGGTATTCCAAATGAACTTGAATCAGAATTCATGAAGTGTAAAATATGTGTTGAAAATAAAATGCATAATATTCCATTTGAAAATAATAGAAAAAGAGCAAAAGATATTTTAGAAATTGTTCATACTGATGTGTGTGGACCTTTTAAAACAGCTGGTCTAAACGGGGAAAAATACTTTATTTCCTTTATTGATGATTACAGTAAGATAGCTAAAGTTTATACCATGAAGTCTAAAGTAGAAGTTTTCAACTGTCTTGTTCAATATGTAAATGAATGTGAAAACTTAACGGGTAAAAGAATTAAATTTTTGAGATGTGATAATGGGAAAGAATACTTAAATGGTAATATTTATAATTTTGCTAAAGAAAAAGGTATTATAATTAATAATTGTCCTGCTTACGTACATGAATTAAATGGAACCGCAGAACGGTTTAACAGAACAATAATGGATATGCCCACGTTGTTTATTAGCTGAAGCACAAATCCATAAAAAATATTGGCCTGAAATAGTTTGTGCTGCTACTTATTTGAAAAATCGTACGTTATCAAATACTATAGAAAAGAAAACTCCTTATGAAATATTTTTTGGGACGAAACCGAATGTTTCAAATTTACATTTATATGGTAGTAAAGTTTTTGTAAGAAAACCGGAACAAAAAAGATTTTCTAAGTGGGATAAAAAGGCTGATATGGGAATTTTGATCGGTTATAGTGAAGTTGGTTATAGAGTGCTAATTAATGGAAAAATAATAGTGGCTAGACATGTTGATATTGTTGAAGAAAATGTAAAATGTATTGGCTTGAATGAATGTGAATCTGATGAAGAAGTATACGAATCTTCAGATAATGAATCTCTTGATGATAGCTTTAAAGGTACAGATGAAAATCTAGGGGATGAAAATGAAAATAAAATAAAAAAATCTGAGCGCATAAGAAACCCACCAAAAAGATATGAAGATTATTATGTATATAATAGTAATATTTTTGCAAATTATTGTAGAGCAGATACTCCTAGTACATTTGAGGAGGCGCTTGAAAGCAATGAAAGTAAATATTGGTCAAAAGCTATGGATGGATAAAGAAATTGATTCGTTAAATAAAAATAAGACTTGGCAATTAGTTGAAAATGTAAATGGTAAAAAAATATTGGATGTAAAATGGATTTATACAAAAAAGTCTGACAATGCTTATAAGGCCAGGTTAGTTGTAAGAGGTTTTCAGCAAACCGATAAAATTGATGATGTTTATTCTCCTGTTGCGAGAATGCAAACTTTAAAGATTTTATTATCATACTGTTGTCAAATGGGTCTAATTATTGAACAAATGGATGTAGAAACTGGATTTCTAAATGGTAAAGTAAGTTCTGAGGTATATGTCCATCAACCAAAAGGTTATGAGGATGGCACAAATAGAGTGTGTAAGTTAATAAAAGCTTTGTATGGTTTAAAGGAACGTCCCAGAGCTTGGTATGAATGTCTTGATAAATTTTTAATAAGTTTGGGTGTTAAGAAAAGTAATTTAGATTATTGTTTATATACTTTTGGAAATGGAAAAGATACTATTTATTTATTAATATTTGTGGATGATTTATTAATTTGTGGACGTAACAAAGAAAAAATGCAAAATATTAAGAAACTTTTATCAGAAAAATTCAAAATGAAAGATCTTGGT
The DNA here is from genome assembly GCA_034769895.1 of Magicicada septendecula. NCBI lineage: Eukaryota > Metazoa > Arthropoda > Insecta > Hemiptera > Cicadidae > Magicicada > Magicicada septendecula. The sequence goes on from CM068368.1 coordinate 454,100,103, forward strand.
AAAATTAAAGAATATCTTGGTATTACCGTAGAATATGAGTTCCGTAAATGTGAAATAAAATTAAGTCAAACAAAATATATTGAGTCATTAGTAAGAAAGTATAATTTAGAAAACAGTAAGATGTATAATACACCTATGGAGGTAAATTTAAAAGTTGAAAAGTCTGATATTTGTGCAAGGAATATTCAATATAGAAATTTAATTGGTGCATTATTATATATAAGCTCAGCTACAAGGCCTGATATAAGTTTTAGTGTAAATTATTTAAGTAGATATCAGAATTGTTATAATGAAACACACTTTAAATATGCTTTGCGAATATTAAAGTACTTGTATTTAACGAAAGATTTAAAATTGACTTATAAAAGAAATGATAATTCTGAAATTATAGATTGTTATGTTGATGCCGATTGGGCTGGTGACCATTTGGACAGAAAATCCACAACTGGTTATGTAATTCGATTATTTGGTAATGTAATTTATTGGAAGTTGAGAAAACAAAAGTGTGTAACAGAGGCTTCGACATATGCGGAGTATGTAGCGTTGTCGGAAGCTGTGAGTGAATTGAAATTTGTGAAAGAATTGCTAAAATTGTTTAATGTAACTTTAGAAAAACCGATTAATATTTTTGAAGATAATTCGAGAGTGATAAATTTAGCAAAGTATGGAAGTTTTACGAAAAATTCTAAACATATTGAAGTTCATTACCATTATGTACACGAATGTATAAAAGAAAATATGATTAATGTTATAAAGGTAAATTCTGATGATAATATTGCTGATATATTTACAAAGTCATTGTGTAAAGAAAAGTTTGAGAGATTTCGAACTATGCTGAACTTGAAAAGTTGAACTTGAAATGTGAATTTGTAAAATTGAATTTGTAAATACAATATAAATGTAAGGAGGCGTGTTGAATATATGTAATACATTTATATTGTACAATATATGTAATGCGCGTAAGCATGTATAAGTTTGTTAGTTTTTAGTTTGTAGTAAGACGCCGTAAGTGACGCACGCACCGTAGCACTGCATATTTAGTATGTATTTGTGTATGGGTTAATAAACTTTATTATACAGTGTAAACTCTTATATTTCTTTATTCCACACTTTAACATGGTAGCAGAGGTCTGTGGTTTACTAAATTTGTGGTCAAGAGTGCCGTTTAAGTGAGTATCGTTTTTTTTTAGTGCTGTCGCATGCTGTGATACAAAGAAAATGGCGAAGAACAATGACATTATAATTCCAGTGTTTGATGGAGAGGACTATAGTATGTGGAAAAAAACGTATTATGTTGTTTTTGAAATTTAAAAAATGTGATGAAGTGATAACACGAGCAAAAACGGCGCAGGATAAAGACCCGTGGGATGATAATGATTTAAAGGTTATGAACTATATATACAGTACTATAACGAATAAGCAATTGGAATTTATTAGTGATAAAACAACGGCGTATGAAATAATTCAAAAGTTTGATGAAATGTATTTGAAAAAGTCTACGGCATTGCAAATTGTATATAGAAATAAATTGGAAAAATTAAGACTTAAAAATTATACTGATTCAGCGACATTCTTCAGTGATTTTGAAAAAACTGCGAACGAGCTTAAAAACGCGGGTGCTAGTGTGTCAGAAAAAGAAAAATTAAATTATATGTTAAATACGTTGCCGGAATCATACAGTTATATGTGTAGGCGATTTAATAGACGCACTAAAAGAAGAAGATCAAACTGTGGATTATGTGAAAAGTGAAATTCAAATGACTGAAATAAAGCATCAAAAGGATGAATATTCTGGACGAAAATCTAACGCATTCATGGTGGATAAAAGTCGACAACAGCGAACATGCTTTCAATGTGGCAAAACTGGTCATATCAAGAGAGACTGTAAATATGGTGGCCAACCGGCAGGCAGCAGCAATACATGGCGAGCACCACGAGGCCGACAAGAAACCGAAAAAAGTAACTACGCCATAAGACATGGCAATTTTCGAAGTCAGCGAGGTGCAAGAGCACATCAAGCAACTCAGTCGCAGCAGAAGAATCCAGATACGAGCGCATGGGTTATAAGAGTCGACTATCACGCGGCGCATAATAGTAAGGTAGATAAGTTTAATAATTGCGAGATTAATTGGTTATTAGATAGCGGTTGTACTGACCATATAATAAATGATGATAAATATTTTGATAAATGTATGATACTTAAAGAACCTGTTAATGTTTATTTGGGAGATAATAGAGTTGTAAAAGCAACTAAAATTGGTAATGTGGTAAGTTACTTTGATCTTTTTGGTAAGAAAAATGAAGTAAACATGCAAAATGTATTTTATGCTAAAGATATGCATACAAATTTAATAAGTTATGGTAAAATAACGGAAAATAATACGATTATTTCTAAAGGTAAAATGACAAAAATTATTGATAAGTTTGGAAATACTACAGCTGTAGCTTGGAAAGAAAATGGTCTATATAAGATGAAAAGTAAATTAAAAAATGTAGAGTCATTGGTAAATGTTGCAAATAAAAATGGTGATAATATGAATAAAAAAGAAAGGTGGCATCGTATGCTGGGCCATGTAAATTTTAATTATTTGAATATTTTGTGTAAACATAAATTGTTAAGTGGTATTCCAAATGAACTTGAATCAGAATTCATGAAGTGTAAAATATGTGTTGAAAATAAAATGCATAATATTCCATTTGAAAATAATAGAAAAAGAGCAAAAGATATTTTAGAAATTGTTCATACTGATGTGTGTGGACCTTTTAAAACAGCTGGTCTAAACGGGGAAAAATACTTTATTTCCTTTATTGATGATTACAGTAAGATAGCTAAAGTTTATACCATGAAGTCTAAAGTAGAAGTTTTCAACTGTCTTGTTCAATATGTAAATGAATGTGAAAACTTAACGGGTAAAAGAATTAAATTTTTGAGATGTGATAATGGGAAAGAATACTTAAATGGTAATATTTATAATTTTGCTAAAGAAAAAGGTATTATAATTAATAATTGTCCTGCTTACGTACATGAATTAAATGGAACCGCAGAACGGTTTAACAGAACAATAATGGATATGCCCACGTTGTTTATTAGCTGAAGCACAAATCCATAAAAAATATTGGCCTGAAATAGTTTGTGCTGCTACTTATTTGAAAAATCGTACGTTATCAAATACTATAGAAAAGAAAACTCCTTATGAAATATTTTTTGGGACGAAACCGAATGTTTCAAATTTACATTTATATGGTAGTAAAGTTTTTGTAAGAAAACCGGAACAAAAAAGATTTTCTAAGTGGGATAAAAAGGCTGATATGGGAATTTTGATCGGTTATAGTGAAGTTGGTTATAGAGTGCTAATTAATGGAAAAATAATAGTGGCTAGACATGTTGATATTGTTGAAGAAAATGTAAAATGTATTGGCTTGAATGAATGTGAATCTGATGAAGAAGTATACGAATCTTCAGATAATGAAACTCTTGATGATAGCTTTAAAGGTACAGATGAAAATCTAGGGGATGAAAATGAAAATAAAATAAAAAAATCTGAGCGCATAAGAAACCCACCAAAAAGATATGAAGATTATTATGTATATAATAGTAATATTTTTGCAAATTATTGTAGAGCAGATACTCCTAGTACATTTGAGGAGGCGCTTGAAAGCAATGAAAGTAAATATTGGTCAAAAGCTATGGATGGATAAAGAAATTGATTCGTTAAATAAAAATAAGACTTGGCAATTAGTTGAAAATGTAAATGGTAAAAAAATATTGGATGTAAAATGAATTTATACAAAAAAGTCTGACAATGCTTATAAGGCCAGGTTAGTTGTAAGAGGTTTTCAGCAAACCGATAAAATTGATGATGTTTATTCTCCTGTTGCGAGAATGCAAACTTTAAAGATTTTATTATCATACTGTTGTCAAATGGGTCTAATTATTGAACAAATGGATGTAGAAACTGCATTTCTAAATGGTAAAGTAAGTTCTGAGGTATATGTCCATCAACCAAAAGGTTATGAGGATGGCACAAATAGAGTGTGTAAGTTAATAAAAGCTTTGTATGGTTTAAAGGAACGTCCCAGAGCTTGGTATGAATGTCTTGATAAATTTTTAATAAGTTTGGGTGTTAAGAAAAGTAATTTAGATTATTGTTTATATACTTTTGGAAATGGAAGAGATACTATTTATTTATTAATATTTGTGGATGATTTATTAATTTGTGGACGTAACAAAGAAAAAATGCAAAATATTAAGAAACTTTTATCAGAAAAATTCAAAATGAAAGATCTTGGTAAAATTAAAGAATATCTTGGTATTACCATAGAATATGAGTTCCGTAAATGTGAAATAAAATTAAGTCAAACAAAATATATTGAGTCATTAGTAAGAAAGTATAATTTAGAAAACAGTAAGATGTATAATACACCTATGGAGGTAAATTTAAAAGTTGAAAAGTCTGATATTTGTGCAAGGAATATTCAATATAGAAATTTAATTGGTGCATTATTATATATAAGCTCAGCTACAAGGCCTGATATAAGTTTTAGTGTAAATTATTTAAGTAGATATCAGAATTGTTATAATGAAACACACTTTCAATATGCTTTGCGAATATTAAAGTACTTGTATTTAACGAAAGATTTAAAATTGACTTATAAAAGAAATGATAATTCTGAAATTATAGATTGTGATGTTGATGCCGATTAGGCTGGTAACCATTTGGACAGAAAATCCACAACTGGTTATGTAATTCGATTATTTGGTAATGTAATTTATTGGAAGTTGAGAAAACAAAAGTGTGTAACAGAGGCTTCGACATATGCAGAGTATGTACCGTTGTCGGAAGCTGTGAGTGAATTGAAATTTGTGAAAGAATTGCTAAAATTGTTTAATGTAACTTTAGAAAAACCGATTAATATTTTTGAAGATAATTCGAGAGCGATAAATTTAGCAAAGTATGGAAGTTTTACGAAAAATTCTAAACATATTGAAGTTCATTACCATTATGTACACGAATGTATAAAAGAAAATATGATTAATGTTGTAAAGGTAAATTCTGATGATAATATTGCTGATATATTTACAAAGTCATTGTGTAAGGAAAAGTTTGAGAGTTTTCGAACTATGCTGAACTTGAAAAGTTGAACTTGAAATGTGTATTTGTAAAATTGAATTTGTAAATACAATGTAAATGTAAGGAGGCGTGTTGAATATATGTAATACATTTATATTGTACAATATATGTAATGCGAGTAAGCATGTATAAGTTTGTTAGTTTTTAGTTTGTAGTAAGACGCCGTAAGTGACGCATGCACCGTAGCACTGCGTATTTAGTATGTATTTGTGTATGGGTTAATAAACTTTATTATACAGTGTAAACTCTTATATTTCTTTATTCCACACTTTAACAAGATTAGTAAATAAATGTCAGGAAACTAAAAGTGTAGGCCCAAAGTTAGAAATTTTGTAAGGTGGGAAATCACCCTTTATAATAACCAATTTATGTAAATAAGGTATCAGAATGCTCATAATTATATAAAGAAAAACATGATGTTATTTAAATTTAAGAAACTTAAGGCTAAAAAAGGAGTATTTTTCTTATAGGCAAATGAACATTTAATTTTTGTAAACTGACCACGTGACCTAATTAACTCTCAGTTTTGACCAATCACAGGCCAGTATTGTAAGGTCAGGAAACCTTTGAAGAAGAAGCAAGAATTTAGAATTGTATTGTTAACAATTACAGAGGGCAGATGTGCTCTGATGAAGCGAATATTATTTAAATGTAAGTATTGTTTTTTGGACCGTTGGCAGTCAACAATAATTACCAACAGAAGCGGTAAACACTGTGCAAGACCAGAAGACAGACATAATTAAATTAAACTTAAAACTAAATGCAGAAACTCAGAAAATCCTGACTACCTAAAATGAACGTAAACGTTTGTAACTTATGTGAGTGACGCCAACTTAGATAATAGCCACACAAAAGATACCTTTACACAACACTATCGTAGACACTATCTACACTTACAGAACAAACACCAGTCATCATAGATTGAAAGAAAAACTTAAAACTAAAACTGTGAACACTAAAACATTTATTTTAAAATAATTGGGAACAGCACGAGGTTAGACGTATCTTGCGGAAACGACAGTCATTGCTTACCAACGAATAATAGAATATAGTATTAAGATTTTAAATTTTACTTACCTTTTGTGATGTATTGTATTTTTGTATGCATTCTCTGAATTCAATGACAGTCTGAAAGAACCCTTAAACCCTGAGATTTAATATATTATTATAATTAATTTGTTTATTGAAAGTTATTAGTGACATAGTCGAATTGAGCAGTAGAGTCGACCCGACCAATATTTTGTTTCGACACAAGTCGACTGTTCCTTTCTCTGAATACTTTAAATAAAAATAAATATTGTTATTTTGACTGAAAAGAGTTGTCATTGTAGAAAATTAAAAAATTTACAGGACAATTACAGGCAAGTCAACAGGAGAGTGAGCCGCGAACGGACCAGAGTATTTAAAAGACGAACAGGGCGCTCAAAGACACAATCGATTGCGGCAACAGATCCGTTCTTACACAAGTGGAATCAATTTAAACTAATAACCTATTCACGATAAATGAATTAAAAGCAACACGTTTAACAACAAATAGACACGTAAAAACACTGTTAGATTACAGATGGCGTCCAACCAGTGAGGCTGAAGTTAGGAGACATTACCGAGTCTAGCGTAATTACTAATGATACGGGAAACCTAATTTTAGCTGGCGACTGTTAGAAAAACAGAAATGCATAATACCGGAGGCAGGTCAACGAAGAGGGCAGAAGACACGGAGAAGGAAGAAGGTGAACGGGAACAAGAAATAGAAGTAGTCATGGACACGGAAAAGGAGCAACAGGCGGGTGACAAAGTGGAAGCCAGAGGGGAACCATATTGGCAAGAAATGATGAGGCTAATGATGGAGAAAATTGATAGCATTAAAGAAAGCAATAAACAGACCTTGAGTGAAAATTTTGACAAAACGGAGGAGGAAAATAAGGAAAATTTTAGGAATATGGAGGAAAAAATAAGTGAAAGCTCCAGGAAACAAAACGAGGATTTGAGGAAAATGAATGAGAACTTGGAAGGTAAAATCGAGGAAATAAATGAGAAAATTAACAGTACAAACAAAAGTACTACAGAGGATTTAAAGAAAATGAATGAAGAAAATTTAAAACAAATTAATGAGAAGATCGAGGACTCTAACAAGAAGTTGAGACGAACCATTGATGAGAAAATTGACAAGGTCAACGAAACACTTGGCAAAAGGGTAGAGGAATATAATGAAGAAAGAAAACAACAAACAGCCGAACTAGTCGAAAATGTGGAACAAAACAAAGAAACAATTGTACAGGTCAGGGCAGAATTAGACTAGACGCCAGAATAGACCAAGCAGATAACATCAACCAAGTTAGGATAGCAGAGGTACAGCAAGGAACACAAGAAAGATTGGCTGAATTACAAACTAACACCTCAGGAAAAATCGAACGGGTTAATGAGGAAATGAACCGAGTAAAAAACCAAATGAATAATAATACAGGAAGAATCGATAACCTCCAGGAAGTACAATTAAAGAACCTGAGAGAAGATCTCGACAGAATGAGCTATAGACCACCCTGCGGTGTTCAACATAATATGCTGGACAACAGAGAGAACATAAATTTTAAAAATTGTTGCAGGAACCCAGTGGAATTCCTAGAACGGGTGGACGAGTGTCTACTGAGAACCAAAGAGAACCATTGGACCATGATTAAGAATCTACTGGGTGACAGCTTTAAGGAGATAACTGATAACTGGTGGTCGGCCATCAGAAATGAAATAACGACATATGATGAGTTTAAACAGACCTTCAGAATAAAATACTGGTCAGAGTCAGTGCAGAATATTGTAAGGGATAATCTCTGCCATGGGAGGTACAACGCCACCCATTACCAGTCACCAACGGCCTACTTTCTCGGGAAGGTGTGTGTAGCACGCAATTTAGAATCAAAGATTCCTGAAGAATACCTAATCAGCAAAATGGCACACCACTTTGATGAAGGGATTGTCCAAGCCACCCTATGCAGCCAGAACAAGACAATAGCTGACATGGAAAACTGCTTGGAAGTTACGAACACCAAGATTATTATAGAAAATCAAGGAGGCAGTTTGATCAGTCCCAGATGGACAGGGGAGATAATTGTAGAGACCAACAACCAAGGTCAAATCAGGCCCGAAATGGGAACCATGACAATAACCATAATAATAGCTATAATAATAATAAGTTACAGAAATAACCAAGGCAATTATCATAGCCACAACCAAAATAATAATAATAATAATAATAGCGGAAACAGGGAATGGAGACGTAATATCAACAATGACCGACGAGATGGGAGAAACGACGACAACAGGAGACAATGGAATGATCACAATGATTATCTGAGGTCCAGAAGTGGGGATAGAAATAGGGACATACCTTCGGGAAATCCACCAAGTAACAATCAGGGAAACAATCAAGCCCAAGTAAATTATATAATGGCTGAGGAGAGTGACTCCAGGAGACATGATGAACAGCGACCAAGGAAGGTGGACAAACGAGTTAACCGTCGTGAAAACCAAGAACACGAGCCTGGTCCCAGTAATGAAGATGAACGAATATACTCATACGACAACATTGAAATGTATGGGAGTGATCCACAATGGGGCAATCCCATAGCAAGATTTGTTGATGAGTTTAACCGACAGAATCCACGGGGAAAAAATAATAGTGGAGCAATCCGTATTGTGACAGATACCAAAAACGGTTAAACTAAATATCATACACTATCGAAAAAAGGAACTGATTTTCTGACAACCGACTATAGCAAAAAACATTTAAAAGAGAAGGAAAAATGATGATAAATGTAATGACCAATGAAGATTTCAAAAAACATGAACAAATAACCCACTAAATTCTAAAATAAGTAAGGACATCTTACAGGATACTTTAGAGAATTTATTTTGAATCCATTAAGAAGAGAAAAACGATTAATAAAGGTTAATAAAGTGATAATAATGAAAAAAGAAAAGAAGTATTTAAAACATATAAATGAATTAATGAACTTGCAGAAAAAAAGGGAGAATTGATGTTTGTAAATAAATAGAGCAATAATAACTATAGTTGTAACTGCTAAAAAGGGATATTGAAACAGAAGATGAATAACATAGTGGCTAATCAATCAATTAACAACGAAATGAAAATAAATAGAAAAGAAGAAGTATACAAAGGATTTTTACCAACACTGAAAATAAGTTATATGAAAGTACGGGGAACTGCTGGGATGCAATTTATAATAATGAGAAAAGTTAAGAAAGCAACATGTTTCCGAGGGTATTTAAAGTAACGCAAGAGTTACCATTTTTGTAAGAGTGTAGAAAGCTACGGCGCCACTCAATAATTATTATGATGGGCAGGGGCCAACGAGCACTTTACCATGCACTGGGTGAATGGTCGGGTGAGGAATAGGTCAGAATAGTGCCACTCACAGCCGATATGCGTTCACCGTGCCATTTCAAGTTAGGGAGGAACTGATAACCACAATTAAGGAATCCATAGGAACAGGAGAAACCCCAGAGGAAAGGAACAATCAGTTGATAACAACCTATATAAAGAAGATGAAGAAAAATAATATATTTTCGTAAATTCGCCAAAGAAGAAAAGAAGTTATGTGTAAACTATGAGATAATAACCAACTTAAAAAATTCATCACAACCCAATCCCTGAAACCATAAGAGAAAAAAAATAATAAAGAAGAAAAAAGTTATCAAGATGGACAGTTAATTTTCCCTAGACCTTCAGCTAGGAAAAATAAACATGTTTTGGTGTGGGAGCATATGTAATGCGACATAATAGTAACCCTGTCCCAAAGCTAGAACTGCTCAATTCAGTAGGGATGATAGTAGGCAGAGTCGCCTATACTATCCACATAAACCAAGTAAAAATACACAACCTTTAGTTACAAAAAAGAAAAGACTGTCTAATATAAATAGTAAAAGAAAAATTCAATGCAGATAGTAAATAAACTAATCAAAATGTATAACAAATATAAAATAAACATACAACCCTTTTGTAATTAAGTCGATGTGAAAGAGTGTGGGATAAAGCTAGTGATCCCTGATATTAGATAGTGCAAACAAACAAACACCCAATTAATAATGTTTCAGTGCAACACCAGTGATAATCCCAAACACAAAAAGTGTCAGTGAGGGGGTAATGGCAGAAGTGTGGGTTAAATACTTTTATATAAAAAGAATACCCATGGACCACGTTGATAGAGAGTTGTGATGGGGTTTTTAAATAATGTTAAGATGTTTATAAAGGTTTTGGCATAACTAGTTATGTTTGTGTTTTATGCCAAAGCTTATGGATAACATTCATAAACTATGTTGTTAGCAATAGTTGGAGCCTAGGAGCAGAATCAGAAGGTGATGCATTAGGAACCGAAAACCCATGAACAATAATCTAATCACTGATTAGTAGTACTGATTAAGATTAATGGGATGGCTGAATAGTATGCCAGTTAACTGATGATTGTGGCTAATTATAAAATACAATATTAAGCCATGTAGGCCATGCCTAAAACATAGCATGCCGGATGATTCTGTTCTTATCAAGTTATTGTTCTTATCAAGTTATTGTTCTTATCAAGTTATTGTATTAACACAAAGTATATCATTTGTCAATTGATAATTGTAAACTAGGCCATAGTGGCAGTATATTGAATAATATGTTAAAGGATTTTATTGTAACCACTTGTTAAATAATGTTAAGGGTCCAGACTCGTTTAGTAAATAGTCAAAATTAGAAAAAAAGGATTCAGCATCAGAGTTTATACAATAATAAATGTAAACTATAAAATAGATTAGTAAATAAATGTCAGGAAACTAAAAGTGTAGGCCCAAAGTTAGAAATTTTGTAAGGTGGGAAATCACCCTTTATAATAACCAATTTATGTAAATAAGGTATCAGAATGCTCATAATTACATAAAGAAAAACATGATGTAATTTAAATTTAAGAAAACTTAAGGCTAAAAAAGGAGTATTTTTCTTATAGGCAAATGAACATTTAATTTTTGTAAACTGACCATGTGACCTAATTAACTCTCAGTTTTGACCAATCACAGGCCAGTATTGTAAGGTCAGGAAATCGTTGATGAAGAAGCAAGAATTTAGAATTGTATTGTTAACTATTACAGAGGGCAGATGTGCTCTGATGAAGCGAATATTATTTAAATATAAGTAATGGTTTTTGGACCGTTGGCAGTCATCAATAATTACCAACAGAAGCGGTAAACACTGTGGAAGACCAGAAGACAGAAATAATTAAATTAAACTTAAAACTAAATGCAGAAACTCAGAAAATCCTGACTACCTAAAACGAACGTAAACCTTTGTAACTTATGTGTGAAATACTACAAGTTAATTAGGTTATTAAAATCTGTAAATTTGTATTACTTACCTTTAAAGGTAATGTACCAAGGTGTCGTCTGATGTAATTTAGCAGAGAAAAACAACAGGTGGTGCAAAATAAACAAGTACATAGTTATAATTCATACAACCCACTACTTTATTGTGTTTTCATCTCTTCTCCTTCTCTATTTGCTAACATTTCACTTACACACAACTACATATTGAGGTGACAACACCATCTGATTGAAATAACAAACTTAACTCTTATTTCTTATAATTAAATCATTTATTTAAAATTATGAAAAGCAACCCAGACTGCTTTCTCACACTCAGAGACATACGTAAATAATTTCCCCAAAATATAGCGCTCTTTACTTTGACATGTTTTATGATTCATTTTTTATATAATAAATAGTTACTCTTTTGACGTTTTATGATTGATTGTTATGTGATAAATAGTTACTCATTCGGCGTCTCCTCCAACCACATGTCGCACTTTGTTGATCTAGTTCGTCCACTTTTTTAGTCACACCGCACTTTTAGTTATTAAATTTGATGTCGTATGTTCCCTTCCGTTTTGTCTCACTTCAAATTAAACTCTCAACTGGACTTTTCCCACATTTTATTTAAATTTTGAAAAGGTTTTCGACTCGCGAGTCTTGATACACACCTGGCCAGGCGTATGATGTGTCGATGACTGCCCACGCTACCTAAAGGCTGGCGAGCGTTTCTGTTGCACCGTCTACATGATGTTGGCGGGAATACAATGACGTTCAGACGGCTCATTGGTTCTTTTCAATCGTCGACGCTGTTCTATGGTAATACAACAGGCCGTGGCTCACCACTTCCGTCGTCCTCCAAACACGTGGCAAGAAATCCTTTGGCTTAGCCATTTTTTGCTACGGCGTCCTTTTTGCTTGTGCGATGCAGGTGATGCGCTCGTGCGTGCGGACTCATATTCCACACGTAACAAACACTCCGTTTCCCAACAGTATTGCGTTCTCTAGCTACAATCCATTCAAAACATTACGTCACTGTTCTTTGTTTGAATACAGCCGTTCTACTTGGGACTAGCCCCGCTGATGGAAAATAAAATCTGAATAAATGTAAATAAAATCAAACCCTCCTTTTTGCCCCATTACAAGACCCCCCCTCCCAATAAGAGGTCTTCTGTCGCAACAGAAGAACTCTCATTGCTACCCCTAAGAGGATCGGTGAGGATATGGCGCCAACAACCCCCCGTTAATTTCTTAGACACGTCATGGGTAACCTACCCCCCTAGCTCGGCTGCTATGGCTGCACCTGAACGAGATTACTGGACTTCCCTGTTCGAGATCCCAACACCATAAAATCAGACAGATACTTACCATAGTACCCCTAACCTTCTATCAATCCATAAAAAAAAAAAAATCAAAATTGGCCTTATACCATACCAGATCCTCAACCGATATGTTCCCCCTTACATGCATACTGGGTTGCCTTTCGCAAGTACTGGGTGCGTATACATACTCATTATTGTATTGAAAACAAACTCCTTATTTAAAATTCATAAGAAGTATCTTTCACATTTCATTTCTTTTCCCAATTACTTATTCAAAATCATTTAATTGAATTTATAACTTTTCTTACTTTTTTGCTAACAATCATAAGGAACAAATAAAAATACACAACTTATTTCTATTATAAATCCAAAATTCAAAATAAATGCACTTGAGTACAAAAAAAAACATAAAATACACCTCATAAATCAGCTGACACCTTCCCTACTTATAATGAACATTACAATTTACAATAACATTCTTTAATACAAAGAATAGAACAATTTTTTTTTTCAAAAATTTTAATTTCCCAAAATATTTCTTTTATTAATTTCAAGAAAAAATAAAATTATTTAATTTAATTGAAGTAACAAAATTCATGAGTTAATCACTAAAAACCTATCTTGTCTCTAACATCAGTTATCAGCTGATCTCTCTGGGTCAGGTGAATGACCTTACCCTATATACATCATACAAAACTATATCATGAAAATTACACAACATCTGTTCATAATCCTTACACTCTAACATAATAACAATAATGACACAATAAAATATAATAAACAAAATCTGATAAACATCTTCTATACTTGACATAGTCTTTTCAGAACCAGTAGAGTCCTTTATGAAATTATTACACAGAAGTCAATTACTTCTAAACATCTACTGCAATAGCATTTCTTGAATCAAAAATAAAATCATTTAGTTAGCTCATCAGCTAGTCAGCATCATTAAGTTTCAAATTTTAGTTCGTTACTCCCCTGAGTAACCCCCCTTACAACACACACTATGGCCCCGCACTGAACTGTGGCGTTCAGCTGCTTCCACAAGGACTGAAGTTTTGGAGGAATTTTGTCATCTCCTTGTCCTTACTTCTGCGTTACATATTTAAAATTATCAGATATCATAATATTTGGAAGTTACATATTTAAAACCTTAATGCGGGTCTATCACCTGTTTTGCTGTTCCTACTCGAACAAGGTGATAGCCGCTGTTCCATATTTCCGGGGATTCCCCTAAGTGGCCCCCCGTTAATTTCAAAGTTCACCAATTTCAAGGACAACCAACTATGGTCAGTTTTACAATTGCTGCCCACAGCTGGCTGTCGTCCAAAACCACGATTAGTGCTGGTAAGACAGTAATCGCCCGAAAAGGCGGGGAAATCATCTTTCATTAGCATGTTTTTTCATCATCATTTCTATACACTGTACGATAGCAATTAACATATAACATAATATTATATAAGGTTGTACAGTGTATTTTACGCCCTATTTAGGCCTCCGATGATGGTAACATACTTTGATGTTACTCGTCATGTAATTTTGAAGGGTCTATATTTTTTTTATTTCATTTAATAATTATTTGGGGCCAATCTGTTTGGGCATTCTTTATGGCCACTAAGACCTGCTTTGTGTATCACCCTATATTCAAATCCGTGCCAGTCCGTGCCTAGTACAAGAGAGATAAAGACATTGGAATGCGGGGGTGTGTGTGCTCGTGTGCCGCTGTGGATAATCTTGAGACCAAAGGCGTTGACGGAAGTGACCACCACGTGGCTAATTAACCTACCACGTGACGAAATCGACGAATCAGAGCGCAGGCGGGCGGATGTGGTTTTTACCGACGCTTAAGTAGCGTCGGCCAGTCGACTACCAATACAGACCACATGCGGTCATCTTAATCTTCTGCTCAAGCTTATTACGGTCGGCCGACCATCCAAGTGTATAAAAGAGGTGTAAAGCAGTATAAACTCACAACATATACAGTGAAAACAGTGAAAATTTAATACAAGTGAAACAGCGACCTTTTGGGACATAAAATCAGAGAACGCTGGGTGACGCGCCATGCGGTCGGCAGGAACGGCGTTACACATGTAACAGTATCAAACTCAATATATTATTATTTCATATAAAATAATGGGGAGGTAAAATTGTATGAATGAGAGAATGTGGCAAGCTGGGTCGTCTTTATTAATATAAGTATTAGAATAAGTATCATGTCGAAGTAAATGTTGTGCTTTATTCACATAAAAAAAAGAAAAAGAGAAAGTAATATGATTGGAATAATGAATGGTAAACAAATAAATTCAAAAGTCGTATAAAGAAAAAATGAAATAAAATTAGAGTTGTTTTACATAAATGCGAGTCGAGTATGTTATTAATACAACCTTGAAACCTTGCTTGTATTACGCCGTTCGTGTGACGAACTCTGGAACTGAACTGTAAGGTGAGTTATCCTGGGTAAGCAATAAATTAAATGTTATAAGTCTTTTAATAATTTGACTTAACACAAATGGCGCCCGAACTGGGACGAGTTTTTTATAAATTAAAATTTATACAAAACTGCACCTACATGTGAATAACGTGAGTTGAAGGTTAAGTAACAATACGTAAAAATTACGTAGCATACATAAAATGGTACGTCACTGTTTAAGTGTTAAGAGTTAAGTGTTAGATGTTTTTATATAAGCAAATTTAAATCAGTAAAGTTATCATTTAAAAATGGCAGGTAGTAATAACGAGAATGATATAAATGAAATTAACGTAATTGTAGGCGACGAAGCCGAAAATAAAGCGATGTCTGAAAGTATGTCAATTGAATCGGCTGACAAAAGCGATTCAGGTATTCAAACAGAATCATTGTTAATAAGTAACAGTAATGTAGACGAATCGGTAATAATGAGTAAAGCAAAAGCTGAATCTACCCCAATAATAACAAAAGAAAAAGAGTATTCAATGAATGATATATTCAATTTTATGAGAGCAATGCCCGATGATATTAAGCAGAGTGTGAATATTAAGTTAGATAGTCGTTTTGATAGTAATGATGAAAAATTCGATCGTCGTTTTGATGTTCAAAATAGTAATTTCAATGCCAAATTTGATGAACAAAAGAGTAGTTTTGATGCTAGATTTGATGAACAGAATGATAAAATTAAAAATAATTTTAATGAAAAGTTGAATGAGATCAGAGATGAAATTAAACAACAGAATTTTAATTTTAGTAAGCAAGTAGATGAAATTAATACACGTTTGGATAATATGAAAGATGAGATAATAGAATCAATAGATCATGTGTTTGATAAACAAATAAACAGAATAGGTGACACAATTAATAACTTTACAAAGAATAAAGTAGATGAAAATTACGAGATTAAAAGGGGGGTAAAGTCTAGTGAAAAGTCCGATAAATTCAATGAAAATAAAGACGGTCAGATGACATATAATGAGGTAAGTAGGGGAGAAAATTACGATGATATAATTAAGAATGTGGTGTTAGAAAGTAAGGTTGTGAGCATAGAAAGTGTTGATGAGTTTGTGAGAGAGTGTGATGAAAGGTTAGATGGGCAAAGGGCAAGTTTTCCCCTAGTTTATGGTGAAACGGAGGTTTCACAGGTATTTTATGAGGACAGAGTTTCCTCCAAAAGTTATATGGAAGATGAGGTGTCTTTGTATGGTCCATTAGTTTTTTGCGATTTACCTGGTAAAGCCAGGAGAGGTAATAAGTGTTTTGTGGTGCCCTTTGCATGGAATGAGATAGTTCAGGGGGGTTGTGAGAAGTATTGTGAGAGAGAGAGAGAATAATAGTTATTTACGTTGAGAAGTAGTTATAATGAGTTGAAAGAGAGGTTAGAATTGAAGGAGATAGACGATATAGAATACTTACCTTGTAAAATAGAGATGGATGATTATTTTGATGTTGTGATGAATGTAGTGGAGGAATATGATGATAAAATAACTTACCTTATGTTGAACAAAAATACTGATGGAGACAGAACGAAAATCACCAATGTAGACGGGCTTTGTGAATTAATGGTAGACAAAAATGTAGTTAATTATTGTGTTAATGTAATTAACAAAAGTAGTCATTATAATGATCATTACAATGTAATGTATGTTGACAAGAATTACTTGTGTTATAAATATATAAGACTAATATATGATACGGTGGTTAAAATAAAAAATAAGTGAGTGGACATTTTAAATATTTTAGTTTATGGTAATGACCTGGCTAGATTATGAAATGAGGTGTGGTAAATAGAAAAATAATGACAAGAATTATAAATAAATTTATAGTGAAATTAATTGTGTCTATGTTGTAAGATGTATTTGATGTAAACAATGTGTATGTAGTAGAAATTTATTAATAAAAATAATATTTTGGCAGACTAAATAAATAATGAGAATAATTATGAAGGTGATAATAAATGAATTGTAATTGTTTTGGAGTAAGGTAATTAAACTAATTGGTGTTTTTAATAATTGATGTAATTTAAATAACTTGAGATGAAGTAATTGATTCATTTAAAATGTTGTATAATTAAATTTTGGTGATAAATTTAAATTATTTGTATGAGATTTAAACTGGATAATAAATAATAAATGAATAAATGTAAAATGTATTGAGTTATGGAATCATATGTTTGCTATAATGTTTCAGAAGATAAATGGAGTTGTGTACATGATTTGGTGGTAACAATTGTTTATATTTTGTGTCTGTGACAATATATGAGTGATGTAATGTAAGTATGAATTTTTTAATGCAATTTAAAGAAAGTGAAATGCTTGATGTTTAAAAGTTAAAAGTATAGATGACTCTAAGAGATGTTAAACATGAAAATTTAATGAATAAAATAACCAAACATATAAAAATTTACCCTCTGTGAATTGTAGTAGCAGTGTCAGTGTGAACCTTATATGTCTTTTGGTAGTTTCCCCAAATTTCGGGCGGTCACGGCTTCACCGAACCCTGACCGTGGATTTATGTAAGTATATTCTAAATTGGTGAACGTAGAAATTGACAGGGGGGTAACTCAGGGGAAACTACATAACTATGGAACAGCGGCTATCATCGAAGGGGGTGATAGTGCCGTTTTAAGGGGGTGTGAATCATTAGAGTAGGATTACTGGTGTCCTCGGACATCAGTAATGCCGAATTTATATAACGCTGAACCAAGAACGGTATAGGCAGCGTCTATACCTTATATATGTAAACTTCAGTTCTGGGGGATGCAAATGGGCGCTACAGTCCAACACTCAGGAAACAATAGTGTGTGTGGAAAAGGAGCTGGCCGTTACAAGCCAGGGGCACAGATAATGCATCTGTGCATAAGGCAAACGCTCAATCCAGTTTACCCGGCGGGTGGTTACCTAATTGTAACTGGGTATAAAGGGGGGACTTTAAGAAAATTATGTAGTAGGAGGGTAACTGAAAATTCAGTGAGAGGGTGACGACTTCTGTAAACAGCGGGCGATCAATTTCACTTCCTCTATAGAGAGAGTTGGTGGTTGACGACCCAGTTCCTATTCAGTAACCGTTGCTATAACTATGACTCGATGATTAGTGATGTATTTCACGCATGAGAGCAAACAATTTTAAGTGTTAGGGTCAATTATGATGATGTTAATTTTAGAGAATTTTTATAGTTGTAATTATATAGTTTTGTGTATTGGTGTTAATTGTATGCAGTATGTTAGGGGTAAGGATTATAAACATGTGTACTTTGTATAAATTTTGAAAGGTATCTAGAGAAAGGTCATTCACATGACAGTGATACATCAGCTGACTGCTGGGGTTATTTATGTAGTATGTCACTTATAAGTGATTTGCAGAATTTTATCAATATAATTAAATGTTTGAATATAATATTTTCAATGTGTTTAAAAGGTTCAATGTGTCTAAGAGATTTTAAGTCAAATGATGGAATTGATTTGAGATAGTTTTGAATTTTCAATGGTTAGTGTAATGTAAAATGTGGTAAAGGTTAGAATTTGGGTGATTATTTCAATAGGACATTTAAGTCAGTCCAAGGTAATGTTAAAGGGGTGTTAAACAGAATAAGATTCTCGAGAATAAAAGTGGTATAGAAATTGAATATTGATAGTGACACAGTAGTGATAGTGGGTATATGTAGAATATGAAAGTGGTATAATGGGAGAGTAATTAGATGATGGGGAAATTTTGTAAAAGGGGTTGGTGTGATAAGGAGTCCTCAACAAAAAGCGTTGTGGCGGGAGGTGAACAGTGTTAAATGGGGTTTGGCGGGGTTACCTAGGGAGAGTCCAGGGACCAATAAGCGAATGAGCATTGGGAAGGGAACACACGTCCTAAGTACAAAGAGTGTAGAGAGTATTTTGTTATAAGGGTAGAATGATGTGAATGGAGTTAGAGAATTATTAATAAATGTTTTGAGAGAGTGGTGTCAGACTATGTAGACCTGTTAGTAAGTGTTAGAGTCAGAAGGGGGTTGAGGTTATATTTAATCACCCATATGTAAATCGAATTGTTATGAATAACTAAGAGTCACCCTAAATAATTGATAATGAAAATGTTAAAGAGAGAGTCAGAGTTAAAGTGTAATAATAAATGAAACCAGTAAAAGATCGAGTAGAATTTGAAAATAAATTAAAGCTATAAAGTGTGTAATTTTTGGTCAATTTAATTTGAATTTTATTGTTTATGGTAGGGTAATAAAAACAATGTCAATTATGAGTATTCTATATTTTATTATGTTGTATTATGTTTGAATGTAAAAATTATAAACATGTTTCATGTATTTTCATGGTATAGTTTTGTGTAGTATATTGTACGTCAAGTAAGGCAAGTTTTGTAGTTTTGTAAGGCAAGGTCATTCACTTGACCCAGAGAGATCAGCTGATGACTGATGTTTGACATATAGTGTGTTGTTTACAATTGATTCGTAGATTTTATTTGTGTATTCATACTGAAATGATTAAAGAATGAATTTTGTTGACAAAATGATTCTTTTTGGGAATCAAAATTTTTTTGAAAAAAAAAAAAATTAAATTTTCATTTTTGTCTGTCGTATAGATGGTGTTTTGAGGTTCTGAATATTTTGTGGATTGTATGTATTGTTAATGTGTTAACTGATTCATGTTATTCATATAATGTGTAAACAAATATAATGATAAGCGAATTTATGATTTAATAAGATGTTCAGTTTATTTGTTTTTATGATTGTTAGTTGTTAGTGAAGAAGAATGGTAGATTCATGTAAAAGATTTTTGGGATTTTGATGAAAGTAATGGTAATATAACATTTTGTTATTGGACTTAGATTAATTTTTGAACAAAAGTTAAATGATTTAAATTCAAGTTGTTTGCTTTATTTTGATTTGAAAAACAACGTCAAGTAGATGAAGTTTGAGAAAAGAAATTGAAAATAAAACAGAAATTATTTTGAAATTTGAAAGTAAGAAATGGAAGGTAGATGTTATAGTCAGTAATAATGAGTATGTGTACGCACCCAGTACTTGCTAAAGGCAACCCAGTATGCATGTAAGGGGGAACATATCGGTTGAGGATCTGGTATGGTATAAGGCCAGTGTTTTAAATTTCTTGGGCGGAATAATAGAAGGTTAGGTGTATTATGGTGAATATCTGTCCGATTTTATGGTGTTGGGATCTCGAACAGAGAAGTCCAGTAATTTCGTTCAGGTGCAGCCATAGTCGTCGAGCTAGGGGGGGTAGTTTACCCATGCTGTGTTTAGAAATTAACGGGGGGTGTTGGTGCCATATCCTCACCGATCCTCTTAGGGGTTAGCAATGAGAGTTCTTCTGTTGAGACAGAAGACCTCTCATTGGGTAGGGGGTATTGTAATGGGGCAATTTTGAAGGGTCTATATTTTTTTATTCCATTTAATAATTATTTGGGGCCAATCTGTTTGGGCACCCTTTATGGCCACTAAGACCTGCTTTGTGTAACACCCTATATTCAAATCCGTGCCAGTCCGTGCCTAGTACAAGAGAGACAAAGACATTGGAATGCGGGGGTGTGTGTGCTCGTGTGCCGCTGTGGATAATCTTGAGACCAAAGGTGTTGACGGAAGTGACCACCACGTGGCTAATTAACCTGCCACGTGATGAAATCGACGAATCAGAGCGCAGGCGGGCGGATGTGGTTTTTACCGACGCTTAAGTAGCGTCAGCCAGTCGACTACCAATACAGACCGCATGCGGTCATCTTAATCTTCTGCTCGAGCTTATTATGGTCGGCCGACCATCCAAGTGTATAAAAGAGGTGTAAAGCAGTATAAACTCACAACATATATAGTGAAAACAGTGAAAATTTAATACAAGTGAAACAGCGACCTTTTGGGACATAAAATCAGAGAACGCTGGGTGACGCGCCATGCGGTTGGCAGGAACGGCGTTACACATGTAACAGTATCAAATTCAATATATTATTATTTCATAAAAAATAATGGGGAGGTAAAATTGTATGAATGAGAGAGTGTGGCAAGCTGGGTCGTCTTAATTAATATAAGTATTAGAATAAGTATCATGTCGAAGTAAATGTTGTGTTTTATTCACATAAAAAAAAGAAAAAGTGAAAGTAATATGATTGGAATAATAAATGGTAAACAAATAAATTCAAAAGTCGTATAAAGAAAAAATGAAATAAAATTAGAGTTGTTTTACATAAATGCGAGTCGAGTATGTTATTAATACAACCTTGAAACCTTGCTTGTATTACGCCGTTCGTGTGACGAACTCCGGAACTGAACTGTAAGGTGAGTTATCCTGGGTAAGCAATAAATTAAATGTTATAAGTCTTTTAATAATTTGACTTAACACAATCAACCCATAACACTATCTACAATGGTACATGCCACCACTGCAGTAGCCTACTTAAATCTAAACTTAATGTCCTTCTACTTTGCAGTCTCTACATGCCATAATTGATTTACACTTCGATTAACACCAAACAACCCCCCAAAATCACCCTTTAACCTTGTATGATAACAAGTTCTTTTATTTTATTTAACATATTTTCACATAGACACTTTTGCAAGTCCAAGCTTTCATTTTCCCTAACATTTTCTCTATGACCAAAATAGGAACTACAACAATGGATCATCTTACAAATTTACATTAAAAGTAAAATACATTTTGTTTTCTGAAGGAAAAGTTAAGTATTTAAGGTACATAATTTTGATTGTTTCATTTTCTAAATTTTTCTAATTTCTAAAATTTTTCTTATTTTCTAGTTTCAATTTCTAAAACAAACTACTGTAGTTCGTGGAAAAATACTACCATCAGTTTTTTTTTTTTTTTTTAAGGTATATGAATCTACCTTACCTTTCCACGAAACTAGGGGTCCCCCTCCCCGTTCAATGACGGTGTTAAATTTCTAGTTTACACCAATTTGTGGATGAGGACCATCGTTGATTTCACCCTTTGCAGGGCTACCATCAACCATGGCCTGCTGCCAGAATGCCAAAAACCACGATCAGAGGTGGTGAATCTGTGACCGCCCGAAAATGGGGGAGGATACCCTCTCGTTTAAATATACCATAATGTGTGTTTATGTGTTAAAATTTTAATAATAATAAAAAAAATGTCTAACATCACTCAGCTAGATAACACTTTCTTAATTGGGTCACATTATATGTTCCTTTTATTTCTCGGGTTTGCAAATCTACTAAAACGTAAGCGTTCTCCATTTTCACTTCGCTAACCTCAAATGGACCGTCATACAATAAGAAGAATTTTTTAATCTCTCTGTCTAAGGCTGATGATTGATCGTGATTTTTTATCAATACTAATTGTCCTACCTCGTATTGTATGGGTGTTAAATTCTGGTCATGTCTTCGTTTACGCTGTTCAGCTTTACTTAGCAGCCGCTCCTTTGCAATCAACAATTTTCTACCATGTGGTATATCCGTCCGGTTCGGAAATTTTATTAGTTCCTCTAATATGCGTGATGGCCTTCTCTGAAACATCAACTCATATGGGCTGTAGATGGTGGATTCATGTAAACTACTGTTAATATATCCTTCTACCTTGCACACAAACGTAGCCCACAATGAATGTTTTTTATGGCAGAAAGTTCTAAACATTCACCCTAACTCCCGCATGACACGCTCACTAGGATTTGATTGTGGATGGTACACTGATGTATGTTTAACTAAAATGTTTTCCCAACCTAAAGTTTCCTGCCAGGTGTTGCTGGTAAACTGAAAATCATGATCTGATAATATTATTTTGGGTTTATTGGGTTTACCTACTTCAGTAATATACTCATTTACTATTTTCCTAGCTAATACCAAGGAGGTAGCTTTCTTAACCGGGTACAATTTTACAAATTTGGTAAACACATCTAGTACAACAAATAAATAATTTACCCCTCCTCGTCCTTTGGGTAGGGGGCCATATAAATCGACGGCAACTATTGCTAAAGGACTGTCTGGTATTACATGTTGCATTAAACCCTCCTGTTTATGATTGTTTGTACTTTGGCTTTCTGACAAATTTCACATGTTTTTAATATTTTACGCACTGTTCTTTCCATATTATTAAATTTACATGACCCTTTCAATATGTCACTACATTTCTTGGGGCCTATATGACCATACCTTAAATGACAATCTCTCACTACTTCAGGTATTATAACTTAAGGGATGCATACTTTCCAATCATCTCCCTGTTCATTTGCACGGTGAAATAAATGTTTATTATACAAACTAAAATGCTTTTCCCACTTGTGAGGTATGTTGGGTATCTGATTTAAAGCTAACATTATCTTGTCAAGTTCGGCGTCTTTTTCTTGGTTTGTTGCTAGGTCATTTATTAATTTTTTCATATCTACTCCCCCCACTTCTTGTATTATAAATATCTTATAAGTATTGGCTATGTCTACTTCTGTATTATTGTCAAAATCGGTTCTGGATAGGACGTCAGTTACTACGTTTTCTTTACCCCTACAATACTCGATGGTTAAGTCATATTCTTGTAATATTAGCATCCAGCGCACTAACCTACCATGCGTTAGTTTACAGTTTTTTAAAAATGTTAAAGCTTGATGGTCTGATCTTATTATTACTTTATTTCCTAATAGGTATGTTCTAAACTTTCTACAGGCGAAAACTATTGATAACGCTTCCTTTTCCGTTGTCGTGTAGTTCTTTTCACTAGTTAATAAAGACCTACTAGCAAAAGCTATTACTTTATGGTTACCATTCTCATCTAACTGGAACAATTCTACTCCCAAAGCGATGTCCGATGCGTCTGTATGTATATAAAATGGTTCTAGAAAATTAGGGTGAGGTAATATTACCATGTTTAAAAATTTATTTTTTATTAGTTCAAATATAGTTTGCTCTTTTGCATTCCATTGCCATCGATTATCTTTATTTAACAAATGCCCCACTTGTACTGTTAAATAGGAATATTTGTCTACAAACTGCCTATAATAATTACACAAACCTAAGAAACTTTGCAACTGTTTAACATTTTTTGGTACTGGAAAATTCTGTATTATTTCTACTTTCTGACGGTCTGTACTGATACCCTTTGCTGAAATTATATGGCCTAAAAAATTAACTTGTTATTTCAAGAATTCCGACTTCTTAAACTTAACTGTTATGCCATATTCGTGCAGCCTACTCAGCACTCTATCTAACCTTTCGCAATGTGTATCAATGTCTGGTGACGTAATAACTATATCGTCCACATATACGGTTGTGAATTCTAAAATCTCCCTCCCTAATACGTAGTCTAAACATTTAATGAAAATAGCAACACTTACGTTCAGTCCGAAAGGTAACCTACGGAATTGGTAGTTCCTGCCGTTGTATAAAAAAGCCACATATTGACAGGATTCTTCCTCCAACTCTATCTGCCAGTACCCGGCTGTTAAGTCCAATGTTGTTATGTACTTGGTTCCACTGAAACGTTGAAGAATTTCACTCACTGGTTCTGGTGATTCTCTGTCTGGAACAATTATTCTGTTTACTTGTCTCGCGTCTAAACACAGTCTTATTGATAAATCTTTCTTGGTAACCACTACTAAAGGGTTGGAATATGGTGAGGTGGATTTTTCTATTATACCTTCTCTTAACATCTTATTTATTTCCTCCTGTACTAACCCCCTCTTGGAGTATGGTACCGGATATGTTTTAGGTGCAAAAGGTGTTTTTTCTTTAATGATTAATTTACCCTTAAAATTTTTTACTAAACCTGGTTTGTTTGAAAAAACTAACTTATTTTTATTTATTATTTGTACTACTTTTTCCCTATCTTGATAACTAAATTCCCCATCTTGATATAGGATTTTATTCATTTTTTAATCCCAACTATCTTCAATTTCAAATAATTCATTATTATTTACCCTCAAGTTACAATAATTAATCATCAAGGGCCTACATTCGTTTATATCATTATCAGAAATTAAAATTCCCTTACTAATTATTTTTAATGCTTTCATCTCTACTGTTTTCTTCTGTATGAATGGTATTTCAATTATATTATTATCATTATTTAATTTCATAGTCTGTGTGTAATAGTTTAACTCCACTTTGAAATTATTTAAAAAGTTGTTACCCATTATAACTCCCATATTTAACCCTGGAATGACCAAAAAAGGCACATTGATCGTGTTTTTATTTACCTTTAATTGTAGCATTATTTGTTTGGTTACCTTTTTACTGCGAACACCTGTTACCCCTATAACACTAATTCCCAGTACTTATTTAGTTGTGGAATTGTCTCTGTAGTTTGACTTTTTATTTTTTCAAAAATTTTATCATCTATTGCAGTCAGTTCACTCCCTGAATCTACTAGAAAAGGGTATTTAGAACTAAACACTTCGGCTTCAAATTCTGCCAACCCAAAGGTATTGCTACTCTCCCCCACTTCTTCATCGGATAAATCATTATGTATATTTGTAATAAGTGACCCTATTGTCATGTGATTTCTAGACGGCTGGGGGCTTTCCTTTTCAACCGCCCTGATTAGTTTAACTGAACTGGAGGTGGTGGTTCGCTGTAAACCCCCCTATGATCCCCTCTGCTGTTTTGGTTATTAGAAGGTGCTTCTACACCCCTAGTGTCGTTTGGGTTACCAACATATCCCCCTCTACCTCTGTGGTTGAAATTCCCCGGCATTCCCCGATTACTGGTGAAGCCTCTCCCCCTATGACCTCCCTCTAAACTCACTATGATCGAAACCTCTATTATAATTCTCTACTCTCCCTTGAGCACTACCCCTCGGACCCTGACACCTATAACATTGATTCCGCGAACTATTATAGTTATTAGCTCTACAACTAGGGTTCGGACATAACCATGCCCCCTCCCCCGATCTACTCATATTCCTAACAAACTGGTCTGGTTGTCTTACGTCGGCATTTGTTTGATTTAATTCATTATTCTAAACTGATATTTATTATCTTCTTCTTATTTCATACTCTGATATGCTTCTAGTATTTTTTCTAATTCTGCAATATTAACAAACTCCCGGGTTCTGATTGTGGACCGTATGTCCTTAGGTAAATGCTTACTAATGTATCTTATAAAAGATGAAAGAGGCATTGGTGGTTCTAAATATTTAACCTGGCTATATAGTCTTGTCACATACGATGTAATACTCATATGTTTAATATTAAAATTACCCCATCCCATTATAGTACTGTGTAAACCCTCTTGTTTTTCTTCAGACCAGTATTTATTTTTAAATGCCTGTTCAAACTCATTAAAATCTGCCCAGTTATCGTTATGAGCATCCGCCCAAATTTTAGCATCCCCTTTAAAGTATTTTAAAATTCGTACTAACTTAATTTCCCAGCTTTCTTGGTTATATTTGTTGAAACTTTTTATAGAGTTTAAAAATTGTATGGGGTTCACCCCCCTACTTTCATTACTAAAATAACCTAATTCCACTTCCATGTTCACTCTCTCACTCACATTAGTTAATTTCTGGTTAATTGCTACACTTAAATCTTCTTTGACTTTAATTATTTCTCGTTCGT
This sequence comes from Magicicada septendecula, assembly GCA_034769895.1. Classification (NCBI taxonomy): domain Eukaryota; kingdom Metazoa; phylum Arthropoda; class Insecta; order Hemiptera; family Cicadidae; genus Magicicada; species Magicicada septendecula. The sequence goes on from CM068368.1 coordinate 454,126,898, forward strand.
GTTCTGTTTGTTTATTTTTCAAACTAGTTACATTAACTTTAAATGCATCAACTTGCTTAAAGTTACTTCTGAATTCATCATTTATATTCTCTTGTATTTTATTTGCTTGTTTAATTTGCTCACACTCATCAATTACACCTTGAACATTGCTGTCAATTTTGTCATTTTGTTTTTTAATTTTATCGTTAAATATATTTGTTAATATGTCAAATTTTTTATTTGTCTCTAGCATTTTCTCATTTTGTTTTTCGTTAATTATTTTTATATCATTTCTCATTTCGGTTTGTATTTTATTTATATCTATAGTCAATTCATCTTTCACTCCCGCAATAGTCATATTCTGTTCTTCTAATTTATTGTCTATTTCTCTTAATTTTTTGTCTTGTTTGTTTATTTCCGTTTTCAGTTCTATGTTACTAGCATTTATTTCCGACTTAATTTCAATCTTAAATTCATTCAAACTCATTTTTAAATTATCATTTTCTGCTTTCATTTCAATTTTTTAAATTCATTTAAACACGCATTTAAATTATTATTTTCTGTTTTCATTTTCTCGTCTTGTTTGTCAAGTTTATTATTTACTATGTTTATTTCTGATTTGATCTCAGTTTTCATTCCTGACATCATTTCCATCATCAACGCTAATTGGTTAAATATATCTACATTATGGCTCTTACGACTACATTCAACTTCGACCGTTTTATTTACATTCGGTATTTCTAATTGTACACTCTCATCAATATTTTCGTTTGTCGAAATTAAATTGTCTTGCGTAATGTTTAAAATTGACCCCTCCACAATATCTTCACATAAATTTGCACTCTTGCCTTTCTCTGCCATTTCAATCAGGTTGTAAATTAATTTATTTTAATTTTTAATTCACACGTCCCTGTTCGGGCGCCATTTGAAGTACTACAAGTTAATTAGGTTATTAAAATCTGTAAATTCGTATTACTTACCTTTAAAGGTAATGTACCAAGGTGTCGTCTGATGTACTTTAGCAGAGAAAAACAACAGGTGGTGCAAAATAAACAAGTACATAGTTATAATTCATACAACCCACTACTTTATTGTGTTTTCATCTCTTCTCCTTCTCTATTTGCTAACATTTCACTTACACACAACTACATATTGAGGTGACAACACCATCTGATTGAAATAACAAACTTAACTCTTATTTCTTATAATTAAATCATTTATTTAAAATTATGAAAAGCAACCCAGACTGCTTTCTCACACTCAGAGACATATGTAAATAATTTCCCCAAAATATAGCGCTCTTTACTTTGACATGTTTTATGATTGATTTTTTATGTAATAAATAGTTACTCTTTTGACATGTTTTATGATTGATTGTTATGTGATAAATAGTTACTCATTCGGCGTCTCCTCCAACCACGCGTCGCACTTTGTTGATCTAGTTCGTCCACATTTTTAGTCACCCCGCACTTTTAGTTATTAAATTTGATGTCGTATGTTCCCTTCCATTTTGTCTCACTTCAAATTAAACTCTCAACTGGACTTTTCCCACATTTTATTTAAATTTTGAAAAGGTTTTCGACTCGCGAGTCTTGATACACACCTGGCCAGGCGTATGATGTGTCGACGACTGCCCACGCTACCTAAAGGCTGGCGAGCATTTCCGTTTGCACCGCCTACATGATGTTGGCGGGAATACAATGACGTTCAGACGGCTCATTGGTTCTTTACGATCGTCGACGCTGTTCTATGGTAATACAATAGGCCGTGGCTCACCAATACCGTCGTCCACCAAACACGTGGCAAGAAATCCTTTGGCTTAGCCATTTTTTGTTACGGCGTCCTTTTTGCTTGTGCGGCGCAGGTGATGCGCTCTTGCGTGCGGACTCACATTCCACACGTAACAAACACTCCATTTCCCAACAGTATTGCGTTCTCTAGCTACAATCCGTTCAAAACATTACGTCACTGTTCTTTGTTTGAATACAGCCGTTCTACTTGGGACTAGCCCCGCTGATGGAAAATAAAATCTGAATAAATGTAAATAAAATCAAACCCTCTTTTTTGCCCCATTACATGTGAGTGACGCCAACTTAGATAATAGCCACACTACAGATACGATTACACAACACTATCGTAGACACTATCTACACTTACAGAACAAACACCAGTGATCATAGATTGAAAGAAATACTTAAAACTAAAACTGTGAACACTAAAACATTTATTTTAAAATAATTGGGAACGGCACGAGGTTAGATGTATGAGCGGCCATCTTGCGGAAACGACAGTCGTTGCTTAGCAACGAATAATAGAATATTGTATTAAGATTTTAAATTTTACTTACCTTTTGTGATGTATTGTATTTTTGTATGCATTCTCTGAATTAAATGACAGTCTCAAAGAACCCTTAAACCCTGAGATTTAATATATTATTATAATTAATTTGTTTATTGAAAGTTATTAGTGACATAGTCGAATTGAGCAGTAGAGTCGACCCGACCAATATTTTGTTTCGACACAAGTCGACTGTTCCTTTCTCTGAATACTTTAAATAAAAATAAATATTGTTATTTTGACTGAAGAGTTGTCATTGTAGAAAATTAGAAAATTTACAGAACAATTACAGGCAAGTCAACAGGAGAGTGAGCAGCGAACGGACCAGAGTATTTAAAAGACGAACAGGGCACTAGAAGACACAATCGATTGCGGCAACAGATCCGTTCTTACACAAGTGGAATCAATTTAAACTAATAAACTATTCACGATAAATGAATTAAAAGCAACACATTTAACAACAAATAAACACGTAAAAACACTGTTAGATTACAATATATTGCAGTGGACATTCTAATTCCATATAAAATGTAGTAGAGAATAAAGCATATGATTGCATATAAAGATGCTACATGAATAAGCAGAGATTACAGGTTGAAAAATGTAAATTAGTTGATAAGGAGCATTGTGAAAAATGTTACTGTTAAGTATTTAGAACTTGTAAAACAACTTCAAATGCAGCAGTAACAGTATAAGTTCTCAGTGAAAGTGTACGTAACCATGCATGTGAGAAATATTTGCATGCCCAAAAACAAACCTGAAACCAGACACAGTAAGCCAATCCACGTATTCATCCAGATAGGATCAACTCATTGTCTAAATGATCTGCAGTCAACATTAAAGGGAAGTGAACTTATTTATGTACAATTGTAAAAAATTATTTAAAATGAATACTATTAAATCGGTAAAGACTTTATAGTTTAAATAAGGCAAAAAGAACTTTTTAAATATTAATTTATTTCATTGTACACACATTACATTTTAGTTTGTGTTATGATGGCCAACAGAGATCGACTGTTTTTTATAAACTATTAAAAGTACAGTAGATTGTCAGAAAATCATAGCATAAATCTACTTCATTCCAATAACATATATCTTCACTACTTATTCTATGCGACACTGATACGAGTCATTATATATATATATATATATATATATATTGTAACGCAACAGAAATGCGGTCCTCAACGTTACATAAATAAAAATATTAAAAATAGAATAGAGAAATAAATATCTATACCCCATATTAATACAAGGGTCAGATAAATAAATTTATCATTATATGAAAATAATAAGAATGCAAGGTAGTAATAGTAATAAAAATTAAACATGTACTATAGACAATAGTGAGAAATCTCAATGTTCAGTGAGATGTAAATAAATAAAAAATACTGATAAGAATTATAAGAAAGAAACTAATATCGACTATGTTAAAGTAAATGATGGTGAAAATAGATAAAAATGAGTCAATAATACACATTACAAGTTAATTTAAAATAATGATTCTGAATTGTATAATGTTATGTTGTTATCATAAATATTATGTTAAAGTTGGTGTTATCTTATGAAGCTTACTTATTGATGTAATGTCAAATAATGAAGCAATATGTATTATTTGTTTACTGTTGTAGAAAGGTGATGGAAATCAGTTGGTTAGTATTAATTAATTTCAATTTTGCTTATGTGTGATCCATAGGTCAAGATAAAGTTGTTGTTAGATATCATAAAGATAATTATTTGTGTACATGTACGTAGTTAAAGGTTGATTATGTTTGTAAACTTGTATAAAAAGGCTATAGTTGTTAACAAGTTAAATTCAAAAGTAGATCCAAATATAATAAAAGGCCTAACAGCCAATAACACTATATAACAACTCAGAATAGAAAGGTTAGGTAAAGAAATATCACTATAATATTGACGACTCGGAACACTAAGTTTTTTATAAGTAAAAACGTAAAGTTTTACCTTACAGCCTAAACCGGCTTTCACCTATAGAAGGCTTCATCAGAGGCTGTCGTAAGTAGCGCTGTTCGTCTTGTTGTTGGCGACGAGATAGTGTTTTGAAAGATCGAAGCTGTGTGTGTGTGTGTGCTGAGATGTGTTCGAATAATGCGTGCGATTTGAATTGTGTCTGTTCATTTAGGATGTCGTTTTTATTTGTTTTTGTGTGTTTGTATATTTCTAATTGTTCTAGAGTGTCTAGTTTTCGGCCTTTTGTGTGTACGTGTAGTATGTTCATGTTATTGTCGATGTTTTTATATGTGTGGTTTGCTTCAATGAGGTGGTTTGCGAAGGTAGATTCTGTAGTGGTGTGGAGTGCTTTTGTGTGTTCAATGTATCTCTGTTTGAAGCTACGTCCTGTCTGGCCTATGTAGAATTTATTGCAATTTGAACAATTTAGTTTATATACACCGGGTAGATCGAATTTGTTTTGTGCTTTGGGCATGCGTTTTGATAGTGTGTGTTCTGTTTTGTTAGTAGATTTGTAAGCGATTCTGTATCCTGCTTTTTTGAATTTGTGGGCAATTTTTTCTGTTTGTTTGTTGATGTATGTTAGTGTTATGAATTTGTTGTTTTCTGTCTTTGTCTGTTGTTTGTTTTGTGTTTTGTGTAGGAGTTTACTGACTATTGTTCTGTCATAACCGTTAGAATCTGCTAGATATTTTATCGTGTTTAGTTCGTCTTTGTAGTCTATTTCATGTAAGGGGATGTTGTTAAGTCTATGTATCATGGTTCTAAAAGCAGCTAGTTTGTGTTGTATTGGGTGATTGGAGGTGTTGTGTATTAGTGTCAGTTGTAGTTGGTTTTCTGTATATACTGAATTTGTGCCTGTGTTCTAGTTTTGTGATGGAGAGGTCTAAGAAGTTTATGGTATTGTTGTGTTCGTATTCGACAGTGAAGGTTATGTTTTTATGTATTTTGTTTATGTGCGTTAACAAAACACAAAACAAACAACAGACAAAGACAGAAAACAACAAATTCATAACACTAACATACATCAACAAACAAACAGAAAAAATACAAAATACATAAAAACATAACCTTCACTGCCAAATACGAACACAACAATACCATAAACTTCTTAGACCTCTCCATCACAAAACTAGAACACAGGCACAAATTCAGTATATACAGGAAACCAACTACAACTGACACACTAATACACAACACCTCCAATCACCCAATACAACACAAACTAGCTGCTTTTAGAACCATGATACATAGACTTAACAACATCCCCTTACATGAAATAGACTACAAAGACGAACTAAACACGATAAAATATCTAGCAGATTCTAACGGTTATGACAGAACAATAGTCAGTAAACTCCTACACAAAACACAAAACAAACAACAGACAAAGACAGAAAACAACAAATTCATAACACTAACATACATCAACAAACAAACAGAAAAAATTGCCCACAAATTCAAAAAAGCAGGATACAGAATCGCTTACAAAACTACTAACAAAACAGAACACACACTACCAAAACGCATGCCCAAAGCACAAAACAAATTCGATCTACCCGGTGTATATAAACTAAATTGTTCAAATTGCAATAAATTCTACATAGGCCAGACAGGACGTAGCTTCAAACAGAGATACATTGAACACACAAAAGCACTCCACACCACTACAGAATCTACCTTCGCAAACCACCTCATTGAAGCAAACCACACATATAAAAACATCGACAATAACATGAACATACTACACGTACACACAAAAGGCCGAAAACTAGACACTCTAGAACAATTAGAAATATACAAACACACAAAAACAAATAAAAACGACATCCTAAATGAACAGACACAATTCAAATCGCACGCATTATTCGAACACATCTCAGCACACACACACACACAGCTTCGATCTTTCAAAACACTATCTCGTCGCCAACAACAAGACGAACAGCGCTACTTACGACAGCCTCTGATGAAGCCTTCTATAGGTGAAAGCCGGTTTAGGCTGTAAGGTAAAACTTTACGTTTTTACTTATAAAAAACTTAGTGTTCCGAGTCGTCAATATTATAGTGATATTTAGTTAAGTAACGGACACGTCATGGACAACGAAATCCAAGAAGTTAGGTAAAGAAGTTAATAATAATTAATTAATATAATTCAATGAGTTAGAAAAACCCAATAATAATTAATAATAAACAAACGCAATATAAACAAATTATGATAATGCCATAGTGCAATGATATCGATTGATAACGTTTGATATCAGAAAAAAATAATAATTATTAAAAGAAACAGACTAATAGTAAAAAACCAGCAGAATATATAGAAATTAGTAAACAAGCAATAAATAAGATTATATTTTAATAATGGAAGTTTAATAAGGAATTATTTTGATGGGTGGAAAATTAATATATGAAATTATCACTATATAACAAAATATTTAATAAGAATAAAAAAAAAATTAGTTGCTAGGGACGACAAAAATTTGTATAAGTTGTTGATTTTGATTATTGGAATTTATGACATGATCGAGAAGAGATAAAACCAAGAGAGACGGTCAATTAAAAAATAAATTAATCTCACTTATTAAATCTAGTAACAGTCACAATATATGAAAGACTAATTGTCAGAATTTGGGCCAGTAAACATTAACCCAATTGTATAATAGTATCATACAAACGATACAAAGTAATTGAATTGAAAAAGAATGACTTGGATTGCCCAATATCAGATTATGAACGGATATTAATTTAATGAAATAATAAAACCAGATAAAGAACTACCTTGTAAAGAGTTAATCCTACAACCAAGTGAAAATATTATAACCATCAAAACATTGGACATCGCAGTTTACGTCATACAGTTGAAAAATGTATTTGGATCCAGAGTTTGCCGAAGCACGTAATCACAAGTTTGGCCATTGGTGAACGAAGGGAGCGGTATTTCTGCATCAACCAGGACCAAGGATTTCACTTTATTACAGCTTGCAGACAAGAATAGAGGACATCATCTCATCTGTATTCGATACGGAACGACAACTACCAAGATTAGCAGCAACAGCCTTCCTGAGTCGTATGGTACTTCGCATGGTAAATTTCAATTATATAAATAATATTAAACACAACAACACTTTAATTTTGTAATATCTTGCATTCTTATTTATGTATTTTTAATCTTCCCCGCAGTTAAAAGAACCTTCACACCCTGAATCTAAATTAAATATAAAAGAAAAAAAACTATAACTGAATTTAAAATAAAATCTTGGATCGATCAATAATCGATTAAATCAACGTATAGCCTTTCGTATATCAAGTAAAAACAATTTTATTGAATGTTAAAAGATTTGAACTAATAAAGAAACATTGTATCATTTCAAGATCTTATTATTTGGGTATTATTTAATGAAGTGGGAATAAGAATTAAACAGACAGAGTGTATAATAACTAATCACCGTACGCGGTGGGTTAACCTCTAAATTCCGCTTGTTTTGGAACTGCAGCGCTTGTTGCGGAATTCTCCGATACCAAAGAGAAGAGAATTACACACGAATTTTCTATAAATCTCTGCAAGGCAGACTAGGCCTGAGTGGAATCTTTGAATAACGCCATACATACATAAGTTTCATTGACACCCACACTTTTAGACTAAATATAGAGATAAGATAGTTATAATTAACGATATTACTATATCTAGTAAACCCAGATATATAAGAAATTGACATATAAAATAAACAAGGAGAGGAAAGATAGAAAGGATACGTAAGGGTTATTACAAAGTGACGATCCCAACAGTGTGGCTTAAACCATACACACAGGTCTCAATACAAATTGGCGCACAACTAGTGTAGGGCTTAAGTTAAGTAAAACTATAATCATATCAATATTACTTAACTAGATCAGGCAACTGTGGGAGAATAAAAATGCATAATACCAGAGGTAGATCAAAGAAGAGGACAGAAGACACGGAGAAGGAAGAAGGTGGACAAGAACAAGAAATAGAAGTAATCATAGATAGTGAAATAGAATAGCAGACAGATAATACAAAAGAAACTGAAGTAATAATGGACACGGAAAGGGAAACAGTTAAAGAGGATGCCCAAGGGGACCAACCAGATAAAGCGGTAGCCAGAGAAGAACCAAATTGGCAAGACATGATGAAGTTCATGGCAGAACAATTTAGAAAACAGGAGGAAAACTCAAAGCAAACTACAGAAAAGCTAGAAAACAAAATAGACAGTATAAATGAAAATTCAGGAAAGCTAGAAAATAAAATAGACAGTATAAACGAAAGGTCAGAAAAGCTAGAAAACAAAATAGACAGTATCAACGAAAACTCAAAGAAACAAAACGAAATTTTGAGCGAGAATTTAATCAAACTAATGAATGAGAAGTTTGACAAAAATAACGAGGAAACTAATGAAAGTTTAAAACAAATAAAAACAAAGTTTGACAGGACTGAAGAAACTTAATCAAACAAATGAATGAAAAGTTTGACAGGAATGACGAGAGTTTGAGACAGATTCAGGACGATAACAAACTAATGAACGAAAAACTTGAGGAAAACAATAAACGAATGAAAGAAGATCAATGAGGACAACCTTATACAAATCAATGAGAGAATTGAGCATTCTAACAAGGAATTAAGGGAAACTGTTGATAAACAGAATGGAGTATTAAGACAAGATCTCAATAAGAAAATCGAGGACGTCAGTGAGGCAATCAGCCAGAAGGTAGGTAAGAACAACGGCGAAAGAAAACAGGAGATAGCTGAAACAAATAGAAAACTGAGAGTGACCGATGAAGCTGTTACACGAAATAGGGCTGAACTAGAGGTCAAGATAGGCCAGATAGAAGAAGAAAACCGGGTTCAAGTGGAATCACTACGAACAGATTTCGGAAACCAGCATCGAAACCTAGATACGGTCGTTAACGAAGTACAGGAACAAGGACAACGTAACCAGGAGAGAATTGAGAACCTCCAACGGTCAGCTGACAACCGACCGATCACTGTTCCATATACACAACATATAGACGACCGGGAAACCATCAACTTTAAGTCGTACAAGAGAAACCCAATGGAATTCTTGGAACAGGTCGGCGAACAACTAATGAGAATTGGTGAAAACAGGTGGCCAGTAATTCGTCGTTACCTGGACGAACATTTCAAGGAAACCTATGATAACTGGTGGACAGCCACCAGGCACGACATCCGAAGCTATGAAGAATTTAAGATGGCATTTAAAGCCAGGTACTGGTCAGACGCCACTCAGAATGTAGTAAGGGAGAGCATCAGCTATGGAAGGTATGACGCCAGCAGAGGGACAACGCTCACCGCCTACTTCCTTGGAAAAGTGTGCGTGGCGAGACACCTTGAACCATAAATCCCGGAGGAAATCCTCGTCACCAGGCTAGCATACCACTATGATAACGGGATATCAATAGCACGATCAGGTGGATAGATAAAAACGATACAGGCCATGTCAACGCTATTGGAAGAGCATGAGCGTGAGGTGCATTATAGAAAGAGTCGGCAGAGAAACGACCGGTATGGGAGCAGGGATATCCCAGACTACAACAACAGAAACAATAACAATAACAACCATGAGACGCATAACCGGCCGAACTATAATGGCAGGCCAGGTAATTATGGTAATGAGACATACCAACGGCAAAATAACAACAACAACCAAAGGAACAACGGAGACAATTACGGGAATAGACAGAATATTCCAAACAACCAATATAACCGGTCGTACAACCCGAATTACCAGAATCAGAACACAAACAACCAGAATTATAATAACAATAACCGTAACCCGAACAACCAAAATCAAAACTACAGGAGAGTTAATTATGTGGGGGCGTACAATAGCGATAACTTGAGAGCATACTACCAAGGACGTCGGAGTTTTAATAGGGACACCGACTGGAACCAAGATAACAATAATGCTAGAAGAGATACCAGGACTAATGGAGGCAGGAGTCGGAGGCAGGAGTCGGAGTCAGGAGGACTACCGCCGGGTTAACTACGAAGAGGACCGTCAACGGCCGGAACCCAGGTCAACAGGAAATGAAATAAATCAAACGAACCAAACCGGCAGACGAGACAAAGAATCCGAGCCGCTTTTAAACCCCACACGGCAGTGAAAACACCAGCAGGACCCTCACTGAACCACTTTATTGGGTTTAACAACATAAAAAATCACGTTAAAAATAATAATTGTATCACAATAATTTGTAGTAACTACTTAAAAAATTTAAGGGATGAATTGTTGGAAGAAGAAGACAAAGAAAAAACAACGAAATAATTTACATAACGGCAGAGATCAACAGTGTACAAACCAAAATCATGATCGACACTGGGGCTAACGTGTCGCTAATCGACGTGATAGAACTGAACAAGATACTTGAAGAAGGGAAGAAGCACATACTTACATTACCAATAAACAACATTGTACTGATAGGAGCGACGGGACGCCAAAATAGAACGGTCCGGAAGCAAGCAAGGTTAGAATTAACAAGTAACAATGAAACCATCCCAATGACTTTCCTAGTAGCCAGTGGCTTACCATTTAACATGTTAATCGGTTGTGACATGCTGAAACAATACTCAGCCATCATTGACATGAACAAGTCAAAATTATTTTTAAAAATCAATCAAATAGAATGGACGGCTGACTTAGTTGACAGCGACAGCATGACCCCAACCCGAGTAACATATCACATCCAGAGAAGTTTAGATCAACGAGGACAGTCACAAAGTAATGAAATCTTTTACGAGTTGGACGATGAACAATTATGGTATGACAAAATTAACGAAATCCGTAATTTTAAATATGAAATAACTGACGTACAAAAAGAACAGTTAATTGAAGTATACAATAGATATCGCCATGTATTTTCAGATACACCAGGCAAGGTAAGAGGCTACCAGTGCAAAATAGAATTTCGAGAACCCGTAAACTTCAACAAAAAATCATACCCGGTCGCTTACTCACTGAAGGAAGCTGTGAGGGCAGAAATTGATAGATTAATAGACGAGGACATCATTGAACCCAGTTACTCCCCTTATACCAGCCCTATCCTTGCCGTTCCAAAGAAAAGTGGCAAAGTAAGAATTTGTTTAGACGCAAGGGAAATCAATAAAGTGATAGTGAATGACCGAACATCCCCGGGGGAAATCGAGGAAATACTTAAAAAGTTTCATGGGATCAAGTACATCAGCACGTGGGACACCGTCTGTGGATATTGGCAAATCGAACTCCATCCAGAGAGCCGCAAGTACATGGCTTTCATTTTCGAAGGCCGCAATTACCAGTTTAAACGGTTGCCATTTGGACTGGTTAATTCAGTAGCCGTGTTTGTAAAAATCATGGACCAAATCCTCGGACAGGAAACGCTCCAGTATACAACAGTCTATGTGGACGATATTTTGATAACTTCGACCAATTGGGATGACCATTGCCAACGAGTAGAACGAGTGTTAGAAAGGCTGTCAGAGAACCATATTACATTGAAGCTGGAGAAATCAAAGTTGATAGCGAGTGAAGTGCAATTTTTAGGGTTTAACTTGTCGGAGCAGGGAATCACACCATCCCAAGAAAAAATCGAGTCAATTCAAAAGTTCCCAAAACCAAGGAACAGAAAGCAGCTCCAATCGTTCCTCGGCATATGTAATTATTACCGTAAATTCCAAGAACATTATTCGGAACTAACATCAAGATTTGTACGCCAATTATCATCCAAGGACAAGTGGACGTGGGGAGAAGAGCAAGAACTAATTAAAACTAAATTTCTGGAGTCAGTGATGTTGCACCACCCCAATTTCAATAAACAATTTTTTATGAACTGTGACGCCAGTGACGTCAGTTTGGGATCTGTTCTTTATCAGGAGGATGATGAAGGAAATCATCAAGTGATCAGCTTCGCTAGTCGAGTCCTGAATAGTTGTGAGAAGAACTATAATGTAACAGAGAAAGAGCTCTTGAGTGTTGTATTTTCCTGTAACAAGTTCAGGACATACATTTTAGGATACAAGACTACCATCAGAACTGATCACAAGTCGATATCATTCTTAAAAAATTGTAAGTTGAATCATGGAAGGTTGACCAGGTGGAGCCTGACACTACAAGAGTACAACCTAAATTGGGAATACATCCCCGGAAAAGGGAACGTCATTGCAGACACATTATCACGAATCAATATCAGGGACCAGACATTTGAGGGGGAAAAAGAAACCATAATCAAACTATATCATATCATCAGTAATAGATCCGATCTAGCTAACATCATAACAGAACTCGAGCAACGGCAAAAGCAGGACCCCAGATTGAGCAAAATTTTTGACAGACTTAGAGAACAAGACGACCACATAACACAATTCTACTGTGAACACCAACAAATACTGTTCATTAAGACACAGTACAAACTGAACACATGGAAAATTGTTATACCTCAAACTAAAGAAAAGGACATCATAATGGATTACCACGTCAGGTATGGTCACATGGGGGCATTGAAAGTAGTCAAGGCACTCCAGGAGCACGTATACATCAAGGATGCCAACAGAAAGGTGCGAAACCAGATTAAACATTGTCACATCTGCCAGCTCGTAAAAGTTAACAATCATAAGAAAGAAGGCACAATGATGCCAATAACATCATCAAACAGACTGGAGAAAGTATTTGTCGATATTTGCGGCCCATTCCCGCGAAGCGGAGGGAGGCACCAGTATAAATATTTTATAATCCTGTTCACCAGATTCACGAAACTATACCCGATCAACCGGGCGACGACACAGAAGATCTTAAACATTATTTGTCAAAATTATATCAATGAGGTAGGAGTGCCAAAGTCCATCATTACTGACCACGGGACACAATTCAAGGGAACCAGGTGGAAAGACACTCTACGGGAGAATGGAATCAAGACATATAAAACATCAGTATACCACCCGAGCAGCAACCCGGCAGAACGAGTCTTAAGGGAAGTAGGGAGGATCCTACGCACGTATTGTTTTAACCAACAGAGAAAGTGGGCAGAGTACCTACCAGCTGCGGAGGATTTCATAAACTTATCACACCATCAATTTATCGAAATGACCCCGTATACAGCAATGTTCCAGAGACCACCACCCAGAGAGATAACAGAATTAATCCAGTTCCCTAGCGGGGGTGAATATAAGTTTAACAGTGTAAGATTTTATGAAAAGATACTGGAACGAACCGAGAAAACGAGAAGAAAATATCAGCAATTCCAACCAAAGCCGGAACGATACCTAGTGGGAGACAAGATACTGTTGAAGAACCGAGAATTGCCCAGCACAATGGAAGGCATCGCTAAGAAGTTGTTACTATTGTACACTGGACCGTATACTGTAAGCAAAGATAACGGAAATAATACTTACAAAATATTGGATCCCAATACACTAAAGAAGAAGGGTACATACAACCAATCATCGATGAAGCGATACTATTAAATAATGGATAACAGAATAACTGCAATGATGATAACTAGTACAGAAAAATATGAAAAAAAAGACTAAATCCCAAAATTCCAAAAAAACTGTAAGAACAACTTACTAATAATTTATTCAGAAACAATATGATTAAAAAAAAAACAAAAAAAAACCCAAAATTCAAAAAGCACGTAAGGACAACTTACTCAAGTTATTTCGAAACAATATAAGTTAAAATAAAAAGACAAAACCCCAAAATTCAAAAAGCACGTAAGGACAACTTACTCATGTTATTTCAAGACAATATAATTTAAAATAAAGAGACTAAAACTTCTAAATCCAAAAAAGTATGTAAGCACAAATTACTAAAAAACTTTTTGAACAAAATTATTTAAATAGTAAACGCAACATTCAAAAGGAAGTAAGTACGTCTAACTATATGTTTATGAAGAGGGTATTAAGAAGAGTTAATAACACCCCAAGATTACAGAAGGAAATGAGAAATATTACTATTTGTCTACAAAGAAATATTCTAAATAAGGAATAATGAAACCCCAAGATAAAAAAAATTTTTTTTTTATATCAAGAAGTACCTATGCAAAATAATAAAAGAAAAAACAATATAATCTAAAATACATGCCGAAAAAATGTTTATCAACAATTCATTGTAATGTAACCAGACAAAATAATAAAATAAAATAAGAAGAACAAGGGTTGAGTTAATGACTATAATTACACTGAACTTAAGTAATAACAATAATTAAAACAATTACGATTTAGAAATTCTTGGAAATATAAGAACAAATGAAGAATTAATACTTAAGAGTTACTGTCTCAACAAAAAAGAAGATCAAGATTAATTACAGATAATGACTATCAGAAATGTTATCAGAAATGTTATCAGAAATGTTATCAGAAAATGATTAAGGAAAATAAAATGGAATCACAAAGTATAAAAGATATAAATAAGTAAATATAAAACGCAACAATATAAAGAATTCCCAAGATGTTTATTATTAATTAATTAAGAAGATTGTTATGATATTATTATATTTTATAGCTGACTGTAGATGAATTCCAGCAGTACTATATTGAAGTGTAGTGTGGGCAGCAGAGTATATATAGCCACAAGTGCCTCTCTGAACTGTACCAACTCACATATTAGGGATTGTTAGGGAAATTAAATATTTAAGGGATATTAGAATTGTTGCGAGGAATGACATCAAATTCCAGAAAAGAATGACGAAGAAAACAGAAGGAAGATAACTGACAGAAGAATAATGGAGAAATACAATGATAGCAGTAACTAGAAGTAGAAGAGAAGTTAATCTAAAGTTTCATTGAATAGTGTAACCAACTATCGAAAAAAAAAACTGTTTAAAGAAAAATTATATATAACCAAGAATGTTAAAATGAGTAATGAAGTGTCATTAAATAAAGAATTGTGAATACAAGTTGACCATAAAAAGTGATATGAAGAAAAGGCATGTAAAAGATATAAGTTTACTTGACCTAAATTACATTCAGGTAAATATTCCCTGAATTGTAGAGTTCTCAAGATCTATTGTTTTTGGTGAAGATCGGTTAATGGAATAGGGTAGTTTACCAGCAACGTTTTATGTTTTATCAAGGGTGTTTCTATGGCAAACAATAACAGCCGAAAATTCAAACAGAATCAAATAATTGTTTGCATACAGGCCTGAATTGTAGCGTACCCAAGACCTGTCGTTTTTGGTGAAGATCGGTTAAGGAAAGGGGTAGTTTACCAGCAACATTTTATGTTTTAACAAGGGTAATTTTTTATATGACGAACGATAACTGCCGTAAATTCAAACAGAATCAACTAGGTTTTTGCATACCTTTTTGAACTGAAGAGAACTCAAGGTCTGTTGATTTTGTTGAAGAACGGTTAAGGGAAGGGGTAGTTTATCAGCAACGTTTTATGTTTTAAAAAGGGTAATTTTTTATGACGAACGATAACTGCCAAAAATTCAATTAGAATCAAATAATTTTTTGCACCCTTTCCTGAGTTGCAGAGAGCTCAAGGTCTATTGATTTTGGTGAAGATCGGTTAAGGGAAAGGGGTAGTTTACCTGCAACATTTTATGTTGTAACAAGAGAAATGTTTCCATGACGAAGGATAACTGCTGCACATTCAAACAGAATCAAATATTTTTTTGCATGCTTCCCTGAATTGTAGAGGACGGAAGGTCTGTTGATTTTGGAGAAGATCAGTTAAGAGAAAGGGGTAGTTTACCAGAAACATTTTATGATTTAACAAGAGTAAAGTACTTAATTTTTATAAATAAAGTATCCTGATAAGAAGCTCATAGTAATCCACTGTAGAAACGTAGATGAAATATCTATAAATGAAGAAGTTAGGTGAACGGGGTAGGGGTAATTTTCTATTATTAAAATTATAGTTGAAGGTGGAGGGGAGAATTTTTTGTATGTGTACTACGTTAAAGGCAACAAAGAAGTAGTTTTTTGTTAAAATTGCTTCCCGGGCTCTTTAGCAGCAGTCCAATATTTTCTGCAAAACCAGACTTTTCGGCAGTGCCATTGACTGCCATCATCGGTGAAAATCGAGTGCGAAAACTTGGGGTGGTATACGTTAGTGACCACAGTACTGTGGTTAATGCTGAAGCAATAAGTAGAAAGACGTAGTTTCTATGGAAATATTTCATTTCGAATATGATTTTATATATTAATCTTAGAACATGGAAGTCATGTATGGTTCTCCATACAATGTTCCTTAAGGAAATGGAAGTATGGTGATGGCAAAAAAATCGTGTTCGAGATTATTGCAGATTCTGATTGTACTACACTCAAAACATGAAAAAAAGTCGTTTTTCGAAAAGTGTCTGTGTGTGTGTCTGTCTGTCTGTCTGTGTGTCTGCAGATTTTTTTCTATGGCAAACGATAACAGCCGCAAATTCAAACAGAATCAAATAATTTTTTGCATACAGCCCTGATTTGTAGAGTACTCACGACCTATTGTTTTTGATGAAGATCGGTTGAGGGAAAGGGGTAGTTTACCTGCAACGGTTTTTTTTATCAAGGGTAATTTTGTTTGTTTGGCAAACGATAACAGCCGCAAATTCAAACAGAATCAAATAATGTTTCGCAGGCAGCCCTGAATTGTAGAGTTCTCAAGATCTGTTGATTTTGGTAAAGATCGGTTAAGGGAAAGGGGTAGTTTACCGGACACAATTTTTGTTTTATCAAGGGTATTTTAAAAAGCAAACGATAACAGCCGCAAATTCAAACAGAATCACATAATATTTTGCATACAGCCCTGAAATGTAGAGTTCTCAAGACCTGTTGGTTTTGGTGAAGATCGGTTAAGGGAATAGGGTTGTTTACCAGCAACATTTTATGTTTTATCAAGGGTAATTTTTTTTTGACGAACGATAACTGCCGTACATTAAAACAGAATCAACTACTCTTCTGCATACCTTTTTGAATTATACAGAACTCAAGGTCTGTTGATTTTATTGAAGATCGGTTAACGGAAAGAGGTAGTTTACCTGCAACCTTTTTATGTTTTAACAAGGGTATTTTTTCTATGACGAACGATAACTGCCGTTTAATTCAAAGAGAATCAACTAATGTTTTGCATACTGCCCTGAATTCTAGAGTTCTCAAGACCTATTGTTTTTTGTGAAGGTCGGTTAATGGAATAGGGTAGTTTACCAGCAACGTTTTATGTTTTATCAAGGGTAATCTTTTTCTATAGTAAACGATAACAGCTGCAAATTCAATCAGAATCAATTGATGTTTTGCATACAGCCCTGTATTGTAGAGTTCTCAATACCTATTGGTGTTGGTGAAGATCGGTTAGGGAAAGGGGTAGTTTACCAGCAACATTTTATGTTTTAACAAGGGTAATTTTTTATATGACGAACGATAACTGCCATAAATTCAAACAGAATCAACTAGGGTTTTCATGCCTTTTTGAACTAAAGAGAACTCAAGGTCTGTTGATTTTGTTGAAGATCGGTTAAGGGAAGAGGTAGTTTATCAGCAACGTTTTATGTTTTAAAAAGGGTAATTTTTTTTATGACGAACGATAACTGCCGAAAATTCAATGAGAATCAAATAATTTTTTGCACCCTTTCCTGAATTGCAGAGAGCTCAAGGTCTATTGATTTTGGTGAAGATCGGTTAAGGGAAAGGGGTAGTTTACCTGCAACATTTTATGTTGTAACAAGAGAAATGTTTCCATGACGAAGGATAACTGCTGCACATTCAAACAGAATCAAATATTTTTTTGCATGCTTCCCTGAATTGTAGAGGACGGAAGGTCTGTTGATTTTGGAGAAGATCAGTTAAGAGAAAGGGGTAGTTTACCAGAAACATTTTATGATTTAACAAGAGTAAAGTACTTAATTTTTATAAATAAAGTATCCTGATAAGAAGCTCATAGTAATCCACTGTAGAAACGTAGATGAAATATCTATAAATGAAGAAGTTAGGTGAACGGGGTAGGGGTAATTTTCTATTATTAAAATTATAGTTGAAGGTGGAGGGGAGAATTTTTTGTATGTGTACTACGTTAAAGGCAACAAAGAAGTAGTTTTTTGTTAAAATTGCTTCCCGGGCTCTTTAGCAGCAGTCCAATATTTTCTGCAAAACCAGACTTTTCGGCAGTGCCATTGACTGCCATCATCGGTGAAAATCGAGTGCGAAAACTTGGGGTGGTATACGTTAGTGACCACAGTACTGTGGTTAATGCTGAAGCAATAAGTAGAAAGACGTAGTTTCTATGGAAATATTTCATTTCGAATATGATTTTATATATTAATCTTAGAACATGGAAGTCATGTATGGTTCTCCATACAATGTTCCTTAAGGAAATGGAAGTATGGTGATGGCAAAAAAATCGTGTTCGAGATTATTGCAGATTCTGATTGTACTACACTCAAAACATGAAAAAAAGTCGTTTTTCGAAAAGTGTCTGTGTGTGTGTCTGTCTGTCTGTCTGTGTGTCTGCAGATTTTTTTCTATGGCAAACGATAACAGCCGCAAATTCAAACAGAATCAAATAATTTTTTGCATACAGCCCTGATTTGTAGAGTACTCACGACCTATTGTTTTTGATGAAGATCGGTTGAGGGAAAGGGGTAGTTTACCTGCAACGGTTTTTTTTATCAAGGGTAATTTTGTTTGTTTGGCAAACGATAACAGCCGCAAATTCAAACAGAATCAAATAATGTTTCGCAGGCAGCCCTGAATTGTAGAGTTCTCAAGATCTGTTGATTTTGGTAAAGATCGGTTAAGGGAAAGGGGTAGTTTACCGGACACATTTTTTGTTTTATCAAGGGTATTTTAAAAAGCAAACGATAACAGCCGCAAATTCAAACAGAATCACATAATATTTTGCATACAGCCCTGAAATGTAGAGTTCTCAAGACCTGTTGGTTTTGGTGAAGATCGGTTAAGGGAATAGGGTTGTTTACCAGCAACATTTTATGTTTTAACAAGGGTAATTTTTTTTTGACGAACGATAACTGCCGTACATTAAAACAGAATCAACTACTCTTCTGCATGGAAGTCATGTATGGTTCTCCATACCGATATTTACTTCCATGTTCCTTAAGGAAATGGAAGTATGGTGATTGCAAAAAAAATCGTGTTCGAGATTATTGCAGATTCTGATTGTACTACACTCAAAACATGAAAAAAAGTAATTTTTCGAAAAGTGTCTGTGTGTGTGTCTGTCTGTGTTTCTGTAGATTTTTTTCTATGGCAAACGATAACAGCCGCAAATTCAAACAGAATTAAATAATTTTTTGCATACAGCCCTGATTTGTAGAGTACTCAAGACCTATTGTTTTTGGTGAAGATCGGTTATGGGAAAGGGGTAGTTTACCTGCAACGTTTTATGTTTTAAAAAGGGTATTTTATATGGCAAACAATTACAGCTGCAAATTCAAACAGAATCAAATAATGTCTTGCATACAGCCCTGAATTGTAGAGTACTCAAGACCTATTGTTTTTGGAGAAGTTCGGTTAAGGGAAAGGGGTAGTTTACCTGCAACGTTTTTTATCAAGGGTCATTTTTTTTTGGCAAACGATAACAGCCGCAAATTCAAACAGAATCAAATAATGTTTTGCATACAGCCCTGAATTGTAGAGTGCTCAAGACCTTTGGTTTTGGTGAAGATCGGTTAAGGGAATAGGGTAGTTTACCTGAAACATTTTATGTTTTAACAAGGGAAATTTTTTCTATGACGAATGATAACTGACGTAAATTCAAACAGAATTAACTACTCTTTTGCATACCTTTTTGAATTATACAGAACTCAAGGTCTGTTGATTTTGTTGAAGATCGGTTAAGGGAAAGGGGTAGTTTACCTGCAACGTTTTATATTTTAACAAGGGTATTTCCTATGGCAAACGATAAGAGCCGCAAATTCAAACAGAATCAAATAATTTTTTGCATACAGCCCTGAATTGTAGAGTACTCAAGATATATTGTTTTTGGTGATGATCAGTTGAGGGGAAGGGGTAGTTTACCTGGAACATTTTTTTATCTGGGGTAATTTTTTTTTCTTTGGCAAACGATAACAGCCGCAAATTCAAACAGAATCAAATAATGTTTTGCATACAGCCCTGAATTGTAGAGTTCTCAAGTCCTACTGGTGTTGGTGAAGATCGGTTAAGGGAAAGGGGTAGTTTACCTGCAACATTTTATGTTTTAACAAGGGTAATTTTTTATATGACGAACGATAACTGCCGCAAATTCAAACAGAATCGACTACGTTTTTGCATACCTTTTTGAATTAAAGAGAACTCAATGTCTGTTGATTTTGTTGAAGATCGGTTAAGGGAAAGGGGTAGTTTACCAGCAACATTTTATGTTTTAAGAAGGGTAATTTTTTTTGACGAAAGTTAACTGCCGTAAATTCAAAGAGAATCAAATAATTTTTTGCATAAGTTCCTGAATTGTAGAGATAGCAATTTTTCGTGAAGAATTGTAGAGTTCTCAAGTCCTATTGGTGTTGGTGAAGATCGGTTAAGGGAAAGGGGTAGTTTACCTGCAACATTTTATGTTGTAACAAGAGAAATGTTTTCTTGACGAACGATAACTGTCGCACATTCAAACAGAATCAAATATTTTTTTGCATGCATCCCTGAATTGTAGAGAACTGAAGGTCTATTGATTTTGGTGAAGATCGGTTAAGAGAAAGGGGTAGTTTACCTGCAACATTTTATGTTTTAACAAGAGTAAAGTACTTAATTTTGATAAATAATGTATCCTAATAAGAAGCTCATAATAATCCACTGTAGAAACGTAGATGAAATATCTATAAATGAAGAGGTTAGGTGAACAGGGTGGGGGTATTTTTCTATTAATGAAAATTATAGTTGATTGGGGAGGGGAGAATTTTTTATATGTGTACTATGTTATTGGCACCAAAGAAGTAGTTCTTTGTTAAAATTCCTTCCTGGGCTGTTTAGCCGTAGTCCAATGTTTTCTGCAAAACCAGACTTTTCGGCAGTCCATCGACTGCCATCATCAGTGAAAATCGAGTGCGAAAACGTGAGGTGGTATACATTAGTGACCACAGTACTGTGGTCATGGCTGAAGCAATAAGTAGAAAGAAGTAGTTTCTATTGTAATATTTCATTTCGAATATGATTTTAAATATAAATCTTAGAACATGGAAGTCATGTATGGTTCTCCATACCGATATTTTTCATGTGTGCTGAATAGCAATGGTATGTTATGTTTTTACAGAGTGTAAACTTATAAACTATAATATTTTTAAATATTATAATTTCAATTTTTAATATTCACGTAATTTCAATATTAATAAATGGTTGGTTGATTATTTTAATATGTTTTTTAATTAATTATTTCACGTCATCAACATCTCACTCCTCTTTGTGAAATTACGTTTATTGTGCAACCACATATACTTAATCCAACGAACACAAAAATCCTACGACCTAGCCAGTATTTTACACTTTATAGGTGCATTGGGTACATGGTCAGAAATGTATTAATGTATTAATTTATTTTATAATACTTGTAATGTTGCAAAATATATACATATTTTATATGTTTTCTGAAGTAATATTCCCAAATCAGCAAAGCATCTTTGCTGCACTACAGCAAAGCATACCCAAATCAGCAAAGCATCAGCACTACATCTTTTAGTGAATTTTGAAAAATTCATTTCTTTTCAACTGACTGTAGCCTACATTTTATACTAGAGATATTACCATAATTTGAGACTGTGACGGTACAAAAGTCCGTCTTCAGATTTATGGTACATGAGAAATATTTTTTATTGTATTTTACTATATGTAACATGGTTAGGTAAAATCCCCCCCCCATGTATAAGAAAACAGCGCAGTTTCATCAGTACCACTCGACTCCAAGGTCATGGTGTACGTGCGAGTATACACGCATATTTGTATCAAGCCAGTTAAAAAAGCACTGTTGAACATCATCAATCATGTAATACATCACAATAGTGACGCAAAACAAGGGCGTCGGCTGTTTAAGACAATAGAATTATGACGAGGTTAATCCCCTCCACCTATAAAAATTACGCCAGTATGGCGGCCCAGTCTGCAGAACATCGTCATGGTGGCAACACGTTAAAATTTCGCTGGCGTAAAATTATCAGCTAAAGTGTTTTCTGAATCAACAAAATGTAACTAAAAATAAATAGTGTTAACAAAGTAATTATAAACATCATGTAAATTCAGTGCAAAGGACAGACGAAAGCTAGAGAGTACAATGACCAACTAAGTATGCCAAACACCGGCCATACCATGGAGAACGTCTGAGCCGCAACACTCACCACATTTCAGGAAAGTCAGAATTCATATTAATATCCTATTATTATAAAAAAGAAATCGAGCTCGAAATTATAACAAACAAAATTAAATGTACCAACAATAAAATATGTAGCGAGAGTGTGTGAGAGAGAGAGTGAAAGAGAATGCCGGCAATAATCAAATCGAGGTATTGGTTTATGTTTTATTAAAAATTTGAATATGAAACTAAATGAGTAATTAAAATCACAAAAACTGCAGTATAAAATGTTTTTCTGTTCATTTACATATCGTAGAGAAACAATAAAAGTAATGAACTAATAGTGGAACTGCAAAGCCGCCATCTTGTTAAGTATGACTCCATTTTGAGTTTAGCCTATTGTAACGTTGTTAACAATATAGAGAAATATTAAAATTAGTGTTCTATCGTAAATCAATGTGTATGGATCTTTATTTCGATAACCACAACTGTTTCTGCCTCTCGTTCAACAATACTTTGGACCCAGGTAAAATAACTAATGTTGGCGATAGAGCCATGTGGCGAACCGGAAGCAGCTTGTGAACCGCATGTTACAATTAACATCATTAAAATAAAATATTTTCTAAAAGGGAGTAAGTTAACAAATGGCAGCCCAGAACCGGGACTTTATATAAAAAATTATTTTTTATATAAATGAACCAGAGTGCAGAAACGGACGGGTAAAGAAATAAGATAACATAACACGTAAACATAACATTACGAGAGTTAGGTTATGTTGTTGTTAAGCTAAGTAAATACAAAACAACAGAAAATTTGTCTTCTCTCTCTAAAATGGCAAACGATAGTGAAAGTATCAGCCTTAATGTAAATGAAAGCATAAATCTAAATGACACAGGAACAGAATCTGTAATCATGAGTGGAGTCACTGCAAACTCAACACCTACCAGTAGTAAAGTGTCATTAGATGACCTATTAATGAAAATGCAAAGTCATGAGTTAAATGCCAAATTCGATGCACAGAGTGTAAAATTTGATGAAAAATTTAACCAACTCGATAAAAAATTTAACGAACAGAAAAATGAAATCAAAAATAATTTTGATGATAAATTTAACCAATTTGATGAGAAATTCAATGAAATGAAAAATGAAATCAAAAGACAAAATTTTAATTTTAAAAAAGAATTAACGAAATAGATATACGTTGTGACAATATTCAAAAACAAACAGTAGAAACAGTTAGTGAGAAATTCAATACCAACATAAATGACTTAGATGACAGAATCAATAAAATTAATGAGATAGTAAATGAGACAGTTCCAAGACCAAATAGAAATACAGAGTAAAGAAATAGAAAATAAATGTTTAACGATAGTAGAAAAGCAGATAGAAATTCAGACCAAATGTGAAATAAACAAACAAACAGACATGAAAACCAATGTTTTGCAAGACAAATTAGAGAAATTCGAGTCAAATGTAGTAAATATAACTAGAAACATTGAAACAATAGATAACACAATATCAGAGCATGAAAGTAATACGAACAATAGAATAAGTGTACTACAAAATAAGATCAAAGAGATAGATGACTTAACTGTACAAAATAACAATAATCTGCATGATAAATGTACTTCAATTGAGAATAGTTTAACTAGTGTGAAGAATGAATTACGGGGGGAAATTCACAAAAAATTTACCGGCGGTACTGAAAGAGTAATAATAACTAGCGACTTACGCAATGAAATCGAATTAGAAACTTTCAACTACGAAAACCGGGTGATACATCCAATGAGGTTCATAAATCAAACCTGGGAATACAACCGTTTTAGCAGTAGTAATTGGGAGGTGCAACTCATGAAAATAATAAAATGTTTGAAGGGACATTCCGTTATATGGGCGGAGGTGCACCGGTTAGAATGGGACTGCGATTAAACGTTCGAAAGAGCATTCAAAGGTAAGTATTGGACCGAGGACGAACAGGAAATATTAAGAAGCCGTATAATGGGGACAGGTAATTTTATAGGACCAAATAATAATAACATAACCATATACGTAACGAAATTGTACAACGAGGCTAAATACCTAGAGCCGCAGATACCCTTTAAGTCCTTCGTGAGACATGTTAGTAAACATTTACCAAGAGAGGTCCAGATAACACTCATGACCAAAGAAATCGAGAATATGAACGAACTTGAAAAAATACTAGATATATTACAGAGTATTAGGGATCGAGAAGTGAGTAGGCGACCACAACAGAATAATAATAGTCATCATGTTGAATATAGTCAACATAAAATTAATAATTATAATGGACAGAATAATATACATAGAAATAATTACAGTAAATCAGGTGAGTGGAGATGTTCCAGGTGTAAACGCGAGAACTACGCAAATCGTCAGCAGTGTTTTAAGTGGAAGTTACCCAGAGAAGACCAGAGGAGGAGAGACGAACCAAAACACTACGAGCAGCAAAATAAAGGAGCACCGAACACCAGGGAAGCAGTAAATCATAACCAGGGACCGACAAGGGGACATCAGGGACCCACCACCAGCAACAACAGACACCAGCAGGAAAACTAGGACAGACAGTGGTAGCAGGGACAGGATCACTGTCCAGGGAAGCACATAAGGTTCAACCGTTGGAGGATGTCCAGAGCAACGTAATTAAAGCCGACATAGTAGCAGACTTATTAGAAGAGGAAAACAACACCACGAGCGAGGTGAGAGCTGGACTGACTGAGATACAGGTAACAATATAAAATAAGAATTATAGAACATTTGTAGACAGGTAGCGAGATTTCCGTTATTGCAGAAAACATATTAGGAGAGTTAAGGGAGATTAAAAGGAATATTCCAATTTTACCAGTAGCAGGGGTTACGGTGATAGGTGTTACGGGAGTACGCAGTAAAAGAATAACAAAACAGATACACTTGAGTTTTTTGATAAATAATATAGAATTTGAGAACACATTTTTGGTAGTTAAAGGGTTAAGTTTAGACATTATATTGGGTAATGATTTCCTGCAAAGAAACGGAGCTGTTGTAAATTTTAAGGAGAAAATAGTAGAGTTAGACGGGGGTGATCGGTCTGTAAGGGTTAGCTTTGAACAAGTATTAGATAAAACTACAATAACAGGGGTGAAAATACTACAAAAACGGGTAGGCGAGAGTGATACAGAGACTAGAATAAATTCATGTAGAGAGGTAGAGTATATGGAGAGTTTTGACAATGAAATGGGTAATATTAATAATACAGTATGGGAGGTAAGGGCGGATGAATTTTGTAGTAGAGGTGGAGTGATAAGGGATGATCAACGTGCGGCGTTGTGGCAAGTGGTTGAGCAGTTTAAGGGAGTGTTTGCCGATGTTCCAGGAAGGGCAAGAGATTATGAATGTATATTGCAGATACGGGAACACACACCTTCCATGCAGCGAAGTTATCCCGTGCCTTACTCCAAACGACGAGCGGTGCAAGAGGAACTGGATAGGATGATGGAAGGAGGAATAATCGAGAGGTCAGTGTCACATTATTCAAACCCATTGGTGGTAGTAATAAAAAAGGATGTCAGAGTAAGGTTATGTTTAGATGCGGGGAGGATCAACCAAATTATAATACCAGACCGAGAATCACCAGAGTCAATCAACGAGATATTCCAGAAATTTAGTGGAGTGAAGTACATGACATCACTGGATCTCACAGCAGGATATTGGCAAGTACCACTAGCGGAGGTAAGCAGGAAATACACAGCATTTTTGTTCAATGGTAAAAATTATCAGTTTTGACGTTTACCATTTGGATTGAATACCAGCGTAGTTTCGAATTCATAAAGTGTTTGGACCAAATTTTGAAACCTAAAGACTTGGATTTTCTGACAGTATACGTTGACGATATTTTGATTGCATCCAGAACTTTTGAGGAACACCTAGACCACTTGGAATATGTTTTAGCAAAATTAGAGGAAGGAGGAGTAACCATCAATTGGGACAAGTCAAAGTTTCTTCAAACAAAAATAAATTTCTTAGGATTTATCATCACACCAGAGGGAATCTCAGCGAATCCAGACAAGGTAGACTCTATTATGCGCTTCCCTGAACCGAAGAACGTCAAACAACTGCAAAGTTTCCTAGGATTGTGTAATTTTTATCGCAAGTTTCAGAAAAACTACGCACATACAACAGCAAAATTGAGTGCAGTGCTCCAGAAAAACAAGCAGTGGAAATGGGGAGCAATAGAACGAGAAGCTTTCAACGACATCAAAAGAAAATTTAGTAAAATGATAATGATGAACCATCCTGATTTTAACAAGGTATTTTTCTTACAGACGGATGCTAGTAATGTGGCAGTAGGTGCGGAACTCTACCAAGAAGACAACGAGAAGGAACACTTGACCATCGCATTTGCAAGTAGATCATTGCTGTCGGCAGAAAAGAATTATACTACCACCGAAAAGGAACTGTTAAGCATTGTGTTAGCCGTCGGGAAGTTCAGAACTTACATCTTGGAAAATAGAACAGTTATACGCACCAACCACAAGGCATTATCCTTCTTAAATACATGTAAACTCGCTCACAGCCGTCTGACCAGGTGGGTGCTTGTTTTACAGGAGTATAATTTCAATTGGCAGTACATCAAAGGGACAGAAAACAAGATACCTGACACTCTCTCTAGAGTAGACATGTTGGACAACAAGACGGGTAGAGATTTGAAGGAGATAGAAATTTTCCAGATAAGCAGGGAGGACAGAATTTTTGGAGAAGAGTTAAAGAACATCAGAACCATGCAACGAGCAGATGGTAAGTCAGGTAAAATAATAAACAGTCTAGAAACGGAATTAGCGGAATCTGAGTATAGTCAGCATTTTCAGATTTATCAGGGGTTATTAATTTAAGAAGGTAGTAGGGGGTGAGCGTGATTGGAAATTAGTTGTGCCAGAGGGGTTAGCAGATAAGATCATTTGGGATTGTCATTTAAGGTATGGTCATTTTGGAGCGAAAAAGTGTGTTAGTGTTTTAAAGGAGTCATGTATTTTTAAGTGTATGGAAAGGCGTGTGAGAAAATTATTAAGGGGTTGTGATTTGTGTCAGAAGTCGAAGGTAGTAAATTATAGGGTAGAAGGGGAGATGGATTTTATAAAGGTGGATAGACCTTTCGATTTAGTTGCGGTAGATTTGTTTGGACCATTGCCGAAGGGTAGAGGCGGAGTGATGTATATTTTTGTGATGCTAGACACTTTTTCTAAGTACGTGAGATTGTATAGTGTTAAAAGAGCTACCAGTCAGGTAGTGAGTGAACAGGTGATGAAGGACTACATGATTCACATGGGTAAGCCAAAAGTAATCTTATCAGATCATGGGACACAGTTCATCAGTGGGAAATGGCGTCAGACTCTAGGATGGGAAGGAATCATCATGAAGCATACGGCTGTGTACCATCCCCAGTCAAACCAGGCTGAGCGTGTAATGAGAGAGATAGGCAGGATCTTTAGAACCTATTGTCATGCTAAACACAGCGAGTGGCTGTTGTATGTCAGAAGAGTAGAGACTTGGCTGAACAGTACCACCCACGAGTCCACCGGCTATACACCTCACGAGTTGATTGAGGGTACACGCCCCGCAAGGATTTTGGAACAGCTACTTGATTACCCACCTGAGAGCGAGACAACGGATGTGAGCATTAAGATCAGGTTAGCAAATGAGAACTTATTGAGCAAGGGAGAGCAGAGGAAACGTAGACACGACGCAAAAGGCAAGTGGATGAAATACGAAATAGGACAGTTGGTATTGGTGAGGAGACACGACTTATCGAGCGCTCAGGACAAGGAAATAAAGAAATTCTTCTTGCTTTATGAAGGGCCATATGAGGTAAGGGAAATTAAGATGAAAAATTCATATGTATTGCAAGACAGGGAGACAAGGGAGATAGTAGGAACACACAATGCTACGAACCTCAAGTTGTACTGGTCATCATAGGAGTTAAAAGATTTATTTTATTAATGTATGAATGAATTTTAATTTGGTATTTATTTTTCCAGAAGGGACACTCCCCCATTTTCGGGCGATCACAGACTCACCACCTCTGATCGTGGATTTCGGCAATCTGGAGGCGGACCATGGTTGGGCGGTAGCCTCAGCAGCGGGGTGAAACCAACGATGGTCTTACTCCACAAAAAGGTGTCAGTAGAACTTCTTTGCTTGTGAGAATGGGGAGGGGGACCCATAGTTTCGTGGAAAGATAAGGTAGAGTCTCAATTAAAAAAAAAAAACCCATTTGATGATAGTATTTTCCACGAACTATTTTAGCTTTATTTTAGAAATTGTGAGACGAAACAACCAAAATTATGTAATTTGAATACCTAAATTTTCAAGGAATTGTTTTCCTTCAGAAAACAACACAAATACATTTCATTATAATGTAAACTTGTAAGATGACCCATTGTTGTACCTATTATTATTGTCATGAAGAAAATGTTAGTGAAAAGTGATAGCTTGGACTTGCAGAAGTGTCTATATGAAATTTTTTTAAATAAATAAAAGAACTTGTTGTTATACAAGGTTAAAGGGTGATTTTGGGAGTTTGTTTTGGTGTTATTAAAAGTGTAAATCAATGATGGAATGTAGAGACTGCAAAGTAGAAGGACATTAAGTTTATATTTAGGTAGGCTATTGCAGTGGTGGCATGTACCACTGTAGATAGCGTTATGGGTTGATGGTAACACACAGTACGTTACCATCATCGGAGGCCTATATCGGCGTACATACACTGTACAACTTTGATATAATTTTATATTATATGTGATTCTTAACCGTGCAGTGTATAATTGATGTTAGAGTAAAAAATGCTAATGAAGATGATTTCCCCGCCTTTTCGGGCGATTACTGTCTTACCAGCACTAATCGTGGCTTTGGACGACAGCCAGCTGTGGGCAGCAATTGTAACACTGACCATGGTTGGTTGTCCTGAAAATTGGTGAACTTTGAAATTAACAGGGGGCCACTTAGGGGAAATCTCCGGGTATGGAACAGCGGCTATCACCTTGTTCAAGTAGGAACAGCCAAACAGGTGATAGACCCGCCTTAAGGTTTTCAATATAAATTCCAGATATTATATCTGACACTTTTAAAAATGTAAAGCTGAAGCAAGGACAAGGAGATGCTAAAATTCCTCCACCAATTCCGTCCTTGTGAAGGCAACTGGACACTACAGTCCAGGGGGGGTAATAGTGTGTGTGGTCAGGAGGTTGCTACAGGGGTAGCAATGATAACAAATGTTAACTGAAAAATAGATAATGGTGGAAATGGTATTGAACACAAATAGTGATGATTCTGTTGAAAGAAATATTGAAATCAGTAAAGCTGATAGATAAGATTTTAAAAAATTAGTTGGTTTGCCATGGTAAAAGTTATGTTTTGAATTTTATAGGATAGGAATAGATAGTTGTTGTTGTTGTTGAAAATTAAAAAAAAAATTGTGTTTTACGTGTTATGAGCTTAGTAGCCTATAAGAATATATATTTTTCTCTTGTGATGGAAAGAGTAAAGTAGTGTTGACTGGAGTCCAGTCTTGGTAAAGATGATAATGTAAAGGAGAAAGCATCTGTCTTAAATCTTGTTTGTTATTTTGAAAATCTAATGATTAAGAAAACCAATGCCTCAGAGCATAAACCAATGCAACTAAGGGGAGACATATCAGTTGCGGATATGGAAGTATGTAAGGCTACTATTTTAAATTTTGGTATTCAATGTTTCAGAGTTCAGTGATGTTGTGATGGCGGTCCTGAGATGACCTGCATGTCAGAGCAGGAGCGTTAAGTGCCAAATGGCCTTGCGGTGTTGGGATCTCACCTGAGAAGTCCAGCAAGGTCAGGCAGGTACGGTCATCATCATTGGACCAAAGGGTAAGTGATTGTATTCCTTTTTCTTATGTAAACACTACAGGGGGTTGTGGCGACATATCTGGGCTGATCCCTTTGGAAGGTGTGAATGAGTCGATGAGAGTTTTTATGCTTCGGCATAAAACCTCTCATTGAGGGGGTTTTGTGACGGTACAAAAGTCCGTCTTCAGATTTATGGTACATTAGAAATATTTTTTATTGTATTTTACTATATGTAACATGGTTAGGTAAAATCCCCCCCCATGTATAAGAAAACAGCGCAGTTTCATCAGTACCACTCGGCTCCAAGGTCATGGTGTACATGCGATTATACACGCATATTTGTTTCAAGCCAGTTAAAAAAACACTGTTGAACGTCATCAATCATGTAATACATCACAATAGTGACGCAAAACAAGGGCGTCCGCTGTTTAAGACAATAGAATTATGACGACGTTAATCCCCTCCACCTATAAAAATTACGCCAGTATGGCGGCCCAGTCTGCAGAACATCGTCATGGTGGCAACACGCTAAAATTTCGCTGGCGTAAAATTACCAGCCAAAGTGTTTTCTGAATCAACAAAATGTAACTACAAATAAATAGTGTTAACAAAGTAATTATAAACATCATGTAAATTCAGTGCAAAGGACAGACGAAAGCTAGAGAGTACAACGACCAACTAAGTACGCCAAACACCGGCCATACCATGGAGAACGTCTGAGCCGCAACATTCACCACATTTCAGGAAAGTCAGAATTCATATTAATATCCTATTATTATAAAAAAGAAATCGATCTCGAAATTATAACAAACAAAATTAAATGTACCAACAATAAAATATGTAGCGAGAGTGTGTGAGAGAGAGAGTGAAAGAGAATGCCGGCAATAATCAAATCGAGGTATTGATTTATGTTTTATTAAAAATTTGAATATGAAACTAAATGAGTAATTAAAATCACAAAAACTGCAGTATAAAATGTTTTTCTGTTCAATTACTTATCGTAGAGAAACAATAAAAGTAATGAACTAATAGCGGAACTGCAAAGCCGCCATCTTGTTAAGTATGACTCCATTTTGAGTTTAGCCTATTGTAACGTTGTTAACAATATACAGAGAAATATTAAAATTAGTGTTCTATCGTAAATCAATGTGTATGGATCTTTATTTCGATAACCACAACTGTTTCTGCCTCTCGTTCAACAATACTTTGGACCCAGGTAAAATAACTAATGTTGGCGATAGAGCCATGTGGCGAACCGGAAGCAGCTTGTGAACCGCATGTTACAATTAACATCATTGAAATAATTTATTGTTTAAAGGTGAGTAAGTTAAACAATATTAAAGGTGAGTTAGATAAAACTATTAAAATATTTGTTATTACAATTATTACTTTTGATCGGACTTGATAGTGAAGGAATTCACCAAGAACATAAAATTATTCTGACGCTAAAAACTATATGAGATACAGTTTTGGGCAAAGATAATTTATTTAGAATTTCTCATGGATTCCTATCCACATTGAACTATTGTCAGTGTATAAAAATAATATATATATCCTAGAAAACAGACAATTTAAAAAAGATTATTTTGTAATTTCTGTACAGTACTTGTTCCTGAAATCTTCCTTATAGCAAGTTGTAGAGTAAAAAATATTGTAAATGAAATGGCTCACTAGATGTGCACTGAATTTGTACACTAATGTTTGTACCTGTTACATCTACACATTTCTAAAAACACTTGCTATTAAAATCTTAAATATGTTATAGTTATACAGGTATAAGTGGATCAAATAACTATTCCTCCTTCAAAAACACCCATTGAGAGAAAAATTATTTGTAGCAAGAGTCAGAAAATAATTTACAGGATACATGCCAACAG
Source organism: Magicicada septendecula (assembly GCA_034769895.1). NCBI lineage: Eukaryota > Metazoa > Arthropoda > Insecta > Hemiptera > Cicadidae > Magicicada > Magicicada septendecula. The sequence goes on from CM068368.1 coordinate 454,159,163, forward strand.
CTTTATGAAATCTGAAGTCTCTTGATATTTCAGAAAAAGTTATGAGAATGGGTGGTTTTTCACGAGGCGTATTTTCAAGCAGTGTACTAAGAATTGTTAAGGAAGCACCAGCATCATTGAAAACAAAAGAAACTTTTAGTGCAGTTCACAAAAAAACTGTAAGGAAAAACAAGACATGAATTGGATGAGCTTGATAAATATGTCACCATGTTATACATGAATTCACATCACTTAAAGAGGAGATGCAGCAATGAAAGGAATTCAGATATTTCTCAAAGAACAAACTAATTATAACAGCAATTTGTTTAGTGTGAGGCAGGTTGCCTGTATGCTGGGATTCTACTGGAAGCATGCTCAAAATAAATGGAAGCTTCTGATTGAGAAATCTGATATAAAACATTTAAGAGTCTAGTAGACAAGAAAAATAAGACAGTACGGGAAGAACAGCGGCCCATACCATATATGGATGAATCATACTTCTGTAGTTTAACATCTTGTCACAAAAGCCTCAACTGATAATAAAACAAGTGAGCAGAAAGTACCCATAAGTACTTTTAAAGTGGTAATTCATGCTGGTGTAAAAACAGTTTCATACCAAATGCTTTTACAGTGTTTAAATCAGGACCTAAACTAGGAGGCTATTACAGCAATATGAATTTTGGAATGTATGTTGTGCCATATTAGAGACCTGCTTTTGAAAAGAGACTTATGGAAAAACTTATTCCAAATGTACATAAGCAGAGCTGTTAATGATATGTAATGCCGCATACCATAATGTGCAAATAAATCCCTCACTGTTATTAAAAAAGTAAAATATCGGTATGGAGAACCATACATGACTTCCATATTCTAAGATTTATATTTAAAATCATTTTCAGCCAAACAGCCAGGCTGTGTCTTACCTGCCTTTTTATTGCTGTATTAAATGAAAAATATTATATTACATTAAAATGAAAAAATTATAATTTTATTGCCTGGCAACAAAATTATTTTATTTTTAACAATTACCATTGTTTCAAAAAGTTTAAATAAATTTTCAAGTACTTTACTCTTGTTAAAACGTAAAAGGTTGCAGGTAAACTACCCCTTCCCCTTAACCGATCTTCACCAAAATCGAAAGGCATTGAGACCTCTACAATTCAGGGACGTATGCAAATAATTATTTGATTCTGTTTGAATTTGCGGCTGTTATCGTTTGCCATAGAAAATACGCTTGATAAAAAAACGTTGCAGGTAAACTACCCCTTCCCCTTAACCGATCTTCACCAAAAACAATAGGTCTTGAGTACTCTACAAATCAGGGCTGTATGCAAAACATTATTTGATTCTGTTTGAATTTGCGGCTGTTATCGTTTGCCATAGAAAATACCCTTGTTAAAAAAACGTTGCAGGTAAACTACCCCTTTCCCTCAACCGATCTTCACCAAAAACAACAGGTCTTGAGAACTCTACAATTTAGGGCTGTATGCAAATAATCTTTTGATTCTGTTTGAATTTGCGGCTGTTATCGTTTGCCATAGGAAATACCCTTGTTAAAACATAAAACGTTACAGGTAAACTACCCCTTTCCCTTAACCGATCTTCACCAAAAACAATAGGTCTTGAGTACTCTACAACTCAGGGCAGTATGCAAAACATTATTTGATTCTGTTTGAATTTGCGGCTGTTATCGGTTGCCATAGAAAATACCCTTGTTAAAAAAACGTTGCAGGTAAACTACCCCTTTCCCTCAACCGAACTTCACCAAAAACAATAGGTCTTGTGAACTCTACAATTTAGGGCTGTATGCAAATAATCTTTTGATTCTGTTTGAATTTGCGGCTGTTATCGTTTGCCATAGGAAATACCCTTGTTAAAACATAAAACGTTACAGGTAAACTACTCCTTTCCCTTAACCGATCTTCACCAAAATCAAAAGATCTTGAGAACTCTACAATTCAGGGCTGTATGCGAAACATTATTTGATTCTGTTTGAATTTGCGGCTGTTATCGTTTGCCAAACAAACAAAATTACCCTTGCTAAAAAAAACCGTTGCAGGTAAACTACCCCTTTCCCTCAACGGATCTTCACCAAAAACAATAGGTCGCGAGTACTCTGCAAATCAGGGCTGCATGCAAAAAATTATTTGATTCTGTTTGAATTTGCGGCAGTTATCGTTTGCCATAGAAAAAAAATCTACAGACAGACAGACACACACACAGACACTTTTCGGAAAACGACTTTTTTTCATGTTTTGAGTGTAGTAGAATCAGAATCTGCAATAATCTCGAACACGATTTTTTTTGCCATCACCATACTTCCATTCCTTAAGGAATATGGAAGTAAAAATATCGGTATGGAGAACCATACATGACTTCCATATTCTAAGATTTATATTTAAATCTTAATATCGCCTGCCAAGCGCGATATATTTTCTTTTATACATGATTTACATTAAAATGAAAAAATTATAATTTTATTGCCTGGCAACAAAATTATTTTATTTTTAACAATTACCATTGTTTGAAAAAGTTTAAATAAATTTTCAAGTACTTTACTCTTGTTAAAACGTAAAATGTTGCAGGTAAACTACCCCTTCCCCTTAACCGATCTTCACCAAAATTGAAAGTCCTTGAGACCTCTACAATTCAGGGACGTATGCAAAAAATTATTTGATTCTGTTTGAATTTGCGGCAGTTATCGTTTGCCATAGAAAATACGCTTGATAAAAAAACGTTGCTGGTAAACTACCCCTTCCCCTTAACCAATCTTCACCAAAAACAATAGGTCTTGAGTACTCTACAAATCAGGGCTGTATGCAAAACATTATTTGATTCTGTTTGAATTTGCAGCTGTTATCGTTTGCCATAGAAAATACCCTTGTTAAAAAAACGTTGCAGGTAAACTACCCCTTTCCCTCAACCGATCTTCACCAAAAACAATAGGTCTTGTGAACTCTACAATTTAGGGCTGTATGCAAATAATCTTTTGATTCTGTTTGAATTTGCGGCTGTTATCGTTTGCCATAGGAAATACCCTTGTTAAAACATAAAATGTTACAGGTAAACTACCCCTTTCCCTTAACCGATCTTCACCAAAAACAATAGGTCTTGAGTACTCTACAAATGAGGACTGTATGCGAAACATTATTTGATTCTGTTTGAATTTGCGGCTGTTATCGTTTGCCAAACAAACAAAAATATCGGTATGGAGAACCATACATGACTTCCATATTCTAAGATTTATATTTAAAATCATTTTCAGCCAAACAGCCAGGCTGTGTCTTACCTGCCTTTTTATTGCTGTATTAAATGAAAAATATTATATTACATTAAAATGAAAAAATTATAATTTTATTGCCTGGCAACAAAATTATTTTATTTTTAACAATTACCATTGTTTCAACAAGTTTAAATAAATTTTCAAGTACTTTACTCTTGTTAAAACGTATAAGGTTGCGGGTAAACTACCCCTTCCCCTTAACCGATCTTCACCAAAATCGAAAGTCATTGAGACCTCTACAATTCAGGGACGTATGCAAAAAATTATTTGATTCTGTTTGAATTTGCGGCTGTTATCGTTTGCCATAGAAAATACGCTTGATAAAAAAACGTTGCAGGTAAACTACCCCTTCCCCTTAACCGATCTTCACCAAAAACAATAGGTCTTGAGTACTCTACAAATCAGGACTGTATGCAAAACATTATTTGATTCTGTTTGAATTTGCGGCTGTTATCGTTTGCCATAGAAAATACCCTTGTTAAAAAAACGTTGCAGGTAAACTACCCCTTTCCCTCAACCGATCTTCACCAAAAACAATAGGTCTTGAGAAATCTACAATTCAGGGCTGTATGCGAAACATTATTTGATTCTGTTTGAATTTGCGGCTATCGTTTGCCAAAAAAAAAAATTTCCCTTGATAAAAAAAACCGTAGCAGGTAAACTACCCCTTCCCCTCAACCGATCTTCACCAAAAACAATAGGTCGCGAGTACTCTACAAACCAGGGCTGTATGCAAAAAATTATTTGATTCTGTTTGAATTTGCGGCAGTTATCGTTTGCCATAGAAAAAAAATCTACAGACAGACAGACACACAGACACATAGACACACAGACAGACAGACAGACAGCAGACACACAGACACTTTTCGGAAAACGACTTTTTTTCATGTTTTGAGTGTAGTAGAATAAGAATCTGCAATAATCTCGAACACGATTTTTTTTGCCATCACCATACTTCCATTCCTTAAGGAATATGGAAGTAATTACCCTTGCTAAAAAAAAACCGTTGCAGGTAAACTACCACTTTCCCTCAACCGATCTTCACCAAAAACAATAGGTCGCGAGTACTCTGCAAATCAGAGCTGCATGCAAAAAATTATTTGATTCTGTTTGAATTTGCGGCAGTTATCGTTTGCCATAGAAAAAAAATCTACAGATAGACAGACAGACAGACAGACACACACACACAGACACTTTTCGGAAAACGACTTTTTTTCATGTTTTGAGTGTAGTAGAATCAGAATCTGCAATAATCTCGAACACGATTTTTTTTGCCATCACCATACTTCCATTCCTTAAGGAATATGGAAGTAAATATCGGTATGGAGAACCATACATGACTTCCATATTCTAAGATTTATATTTAAAATCATTTTCAGCCAAACAGCCAGGCTGTGTCTTACCTGCCTTTTTATTGCTGTATTAAATGAAAAATATTATATTACATTAAAATGAAAAAATTATAATTTTATTGCCTGGCAACAAAATTATTTTATTTTTAACAATTACCATTGTTTCAACAAGTTTAAATAAATTTTCAAGTACTTTACTCTTGTTAAAACGTATAAGGTTGCAGGTAAACTACCCCTTCCCCTTAACCGATCTTCACCAAAATCGAAAGTCATTGAGACCTCTACAATTCAGGGACGTATGCAAAAAATTATTTGATTCTGTTTGAATTTGCGGCTGTTATCGTTTGCCATAGAAAATACGCTTGATAAAAAAATGTTGCAGGTAAACTACCCCTTCCCCTTAACCGATCTTCACCAAAAACAATAGGTCTTGAGTACTCTACAAATCAGGACTGTATGCAAAACATTATTTGATTCTGTTTGAATTTGCGGCTGTTATCGTTTGCCATAGAAAATACCCTTGTTAAAAAAACGTTGCAGGTAAACTACCCCTTTCCCTCAACCGATCTTCACCAAAAACAATAGGTCTTGAGAAATCTACAATTCAGGGCTGTATGCGAAACATTATTTGATTCTGTTTGAATTTGCGGCTATCGTTTGCCAAAAAAAAAAATTTCCCTTGATAAAAAAAACCGTAGCAGGTAAACTACCCCTTCCCCTCAACCGATCTTCACCAAAAACAATAGGTCGCGAGTACTCTACAAACCAGGGCTGTATGCAAAAAAGTATTTGATTCTGTTTGAATTTGCGGCAGTTGTCGTTTGCCATAGAAAATACGCATGATAAAAAACGTTGCTGGTAAACTACCCCTTCCCCTCAACCGATCTTCACCAAAAACAATAGGTCTTGAGTACTCTACAAATCAGGGCTGTATGCAGAAAATTATTTGATTCTGTTTGAATTTGCGGCTGTTATCGTTTGCCATAGAAAATACCCTTGTTAAAAAAACGTTGTAGGTAAACTACCCCTTTCCCTTAACCGATCTTCACCAAAAACAAAAGGTATTGAGAACTCTACAATTTAGGGCTGTATGCAAATAATCTTTTCATTCTGTTTGAATTTGCGGCTGTTATCGTTTGCCATAGGAAATACCCTTGTTAAAACATAAAACGTTACAGGTAAACTACCCCTTTCCCTTAACCGATCTTCACCAAAAACAATAGGTCTGGAGAACTCTACAATTCAGGGCTGTATGCGAAACATTATTTGATTCTGTTTGAATTTGCGGCTGTTATTGTTTGCCAAACAAACAAAATTACCCTTGCTAAAAAAAAACCGTTGCAGGTAAACTACCCCTTTCCCTCAACCGATCTTCACCAAAAACAATAGGTCGCGAGAACTCTGCAAAACCGGACTGTATGCAAAAAATTATTTGATTCTGTTTGAATTTGCGGCAGTTATCGTTTGCCATAGAAAAAAAATCTACAGACAGACAGACAGACAGACAGACAGACAGACAGACACACAGACACTTTTCGGAAAACGACTTTTTTTCATGTTTTGAGTGTAGTAGAATAAGAATCTGCAATAATCTCGAACACGATTTTTTTTGCCATCACCATACTTCCATTCCTTAAGGAATATGGAAGTAAAAAGGCCAAAATTATGAGGAACTGACAGAACACAGTATTCTTTGTAACACACAATATAGCCCAGCTACATTAAAACCTCAGTTTGTGAAGTTATATGAGCTTATTTAATGTCACAAGACTACTTACAACACTTTTAAATGAAGTATTGTGTTTAAGGCTGTCTCCCACGCCACCCAGGTATAAATCCAATAAGAATGGTTTTGGCTATAGTAAAAGGTCATATAAAGAAAAAATATTATCATATATTGTTAAATTATATTACTTATGCGAGTTGTTGATATTACTTTAATTATTCTATTAAAACAATAGAATAATTATATTTTATGATAATTAAAATAATAGAATCATCTTGAAGTAATATAAATTGATAATATATAATTATATTCATCAAGTATACCGTACTGCAAGAAATTCATGCAGTTACTTATAAAAATATCGGTATTGAGAACCATACATGACTTCCATATTCTAAGATTTATGTTTAAAATCATTTTCAGCCAAACAGCCAGGCTGTGTATTACCAGCCTTTTTATTGAGGTATTAAATGAAAAATATTATATTACATTAAAATGAAAAAATTATAATTTTATTGCCTGGCAACAAGATTATTTTATTTTTAACAATTACCATTGTTTCAAAAAGTTTAAATAAATTTTCAAGTACTTTACTCTTGTTAAAACGTAAAAGGTTGCAGGTAAACTACCCCTTCCCCTTAACCGATCTTCACCAAAATCGAAAGTCATTGAGACCTCTACAATTCAGGGACGTATGCAAAAAATTATTTGATTCTGTTTGAATTTGCGGCTGTTATCGTTTGCCATAGAAAATACCCTTGTTAAAAAAATGTTGCAGGTAAACTACCCCTTTCCCTCAACCGAACTTCACCAAAAACAATAGGTCTTGTGAACTCTACAATTTAGGGCTGTATGCAAATAATCTTTTGATTCTGTTTGAATTTGCGGCTGTTATCGTTTGCCATAGGAAATACCCTTGTTAAAACATAAAACGTTACAGGTAAACTACTCCTTTCCCTTAACCGATCTTCACCAAAATCAAAAGATCTTGAGAACTCTACAATTCAGGGCTGTATGCGAAACATTATTTGATTCTGTTTGAATTTGCGGCTGTTATCGTTTGCCAAACAAACAAAATTACCCTTGCTAAAAAAAACCGTTGCAGGTAAACTACCCCTTTCCCTCAACGGATCTTCACCAAAAACAATAGGTCGCGAGTACTCTGCAAATCAGGACTGCATGCAAAAAATTATTTGATTCTGTTTGAATTTGCGGCAGTTATCGTTTGCCATAGAAAAAAAATCTACAGACACACAGACAGACAGACACACACACAGACACTTTTCGGAAAACGACTTTTTTTCATGTTTTGAGTGTAGTAGAATCAGAATCTGCAATAATCTCGAACACGATTTTTTTTGCCATCACCATACTTCCATTCCTTAAGGAATATGGAAGTAAAAAAAAGGCCAAAATTATGAGGAACTGACAGAACACAGTATTCTTTGTAACACACAATATAGCCCAGCTACATTAAAACCTCAGTTTGTGAAGTTATATGAGCTTATTTAATGTCACAAGACTACTTACAACACTTTTAAATGAAGTATTGTGTTTAAGGCTGTCTCCCACGCCACCCAGGTATAAATCCAATAAGAATGGTTTTGGCTATAGTAAAAGGTCATATAAAGAAAAAATATTATCATATATTGTTAAATTATATTACTTATGCGAGTTGTTGATATTACTTTAATTATTCTATTAAAACAATAGAATAATTATATTTTATGATAATTAAAATAATAGAATCATCTTGAAGTAATATAAATTGATAATATATAATTATATTCATCAAGTATACCGTACTGCAAGAAATTCATGTAGTTACTTATAAAAATATCGGTATGGAGAACCATACATGACTTCCATATTCTAAGATTTATATTTAAAATCATTTTCAGCCAAACAGCCAGGCTGTGTATTACCAGCCTTTTTATTGAGGTATTAAATGAAAAATATTATATTACATTAAAATGAAAAAATTATAATTTTATTGCCTGGCAACAAGATTATTTTATTTTTAACAATTACCATTGTTTCAAAAAGTTTAAATAAATTTTCAAGTACTTTACTCTTGTTAAAACGTAAAAGGTTGCTGGTAAACTACCCCTTCCCCTTAACCGATCTTCACCAAAATCGAAAGTCATTGAGACCTCTACAATTCAGAGACGTATGCAAAAAATTATTTGATTCTGTTTGAATTTGCGGCTGTTATTGTTTGCCATAGAAAATACGCTTGATAAAAAAACGTTGCCGGTAAACTACGCCTTTCCCTTAACCGATCTTCACCAAAAACAATAGGTCTTGAGTACTCTACAAATCAGGGCTGTATGCAAAACATTATTTGATTCTGTTTGAATTTGCGGCTGTTATCGTTTGCCATAGAAAATACCCTTGTTAAAAAAACGTTGCAGGTAAACTACCCCTTCCCCTCAGCCGATCTTCACCAAAAACAACAGGTCTTGAGAACTCTACAATTTAGGGCTGTATGCAAATAATCTTTTGATTCTGTTTGAATTTGCGGCTGTTATCGTTTGCCATAGGAAATACCCTTGTTAAAACATAAAACGTTACAGGTAAACTACCCCTTTCCCTTAACCGATCTTCACTGAAATCAACAGATCTTGAGACCTCTACAATTCAGGGTGGTATGCGAAACATTATTTGATTCTGTTTGAATTTGCGGCTGTTATCGTTTGCCAAACAAACAAAATTACCCTTGCTAAAAAAAAACCGTTGCAGGTAAACTACCCCTTCCCCTCAACCGATCTTCACCAAAAACGTCAGGTCTTGGGTACTCTACAATTTAGGCCTGTATGCAAACAATTATTTGATTCTGTTTGAAATTGCGGCTGTTATAGTTTGCCATAGAAAACACGCTTGATAAAACATAAAACGTTGCTGGTAAACTACCCTATTCCATTAACCGATCTTCACCAATAACAATAGGTCTTCAGAACTCTACAATTCAGGGCTGTATGCAAAACATTAGTTGATTTTCTTTGAATTTAGGGCAGTTATCGTTCGTCATAGAAAAAATACCCTAGTTAAAACATAAAACGTTACTGGTAAAATACCCCTTTCCCTTAACCGATCTTCAACAAAATCAACAGACCTTGAGTTCCGTATAATTCAAAAAGGTATGCAGAAGGGTAGTTGATTCTGTTTTATTGTACGGCAGTTATCGTTCGTCAAAAAAAAATTACCCTTGATAAAACATAAAATGTTGCTGGTAAACAACCCTATTCCCTTAACCGATCTTCACGAAGACCAACAGGTTTTGAGAACTCTACATTTCAGAGTTGTATGCAAAATATTATATGATTCTGTTTCAATTTGCGGCTGTTATCGTTTGCCATATAAAATACCCTTGATAAAACAAAAAACTTGTCAGGTAAACTACCCCTCTCCCTTAACTGATCTTCACCAAAAACAATAGGTCTTTAGTACTCAACAAAACAGGGCTGTATGAAAAATGTATTTGATTCTGTTTGAATTTGCGGCTCTTATCGTTTGCCATAAAAAATACCCTTTTAAAACATAAAACGTTGCTGGTAAACTACCCCTTTCCCTTAACCGATCTTCACCAACACCAATAGGTATTGAGAACTCTACAATACAGGGCTGTATGCAAAACATCATTTGATTCTGTTTGAATTTGCGGCTGTTATCGTTTACCATAGAAAAAAATTACCCTTGATAAAAAACCGTTGCTGGTAAACTACCCCTTTCCCGTAACCGATCTTCACCAAAAACAATAGGTCTTGAGAACTCTATAATTCAGGGCTATATGCAAAATATTATGTGATTTTGTTTGAATTTGCGGCTGTTATCGTTTGCCATATAAAATACCCTTGATAAAACAAAAAACTTGTCTGGTAAACTACCCCTCTCCCTTAACTGATCTTCACCAAAAACAATAGGTCTTTAGTACTCAACAAAACAGGGCTGTATGAAAAATGTATTTGATTCTGTTTGAATTTGCGGCTCTTATCGTTTGCCATAAAAAATACCCTTTTAAAACATAAAACGTTGCTGGTAAACTACCCCTTTCCCTTAACCGATCTTCACCAACACCAATAGGTATTGAGAACTCTACAATACAGGGCTGTATGCAAAACATCATTTGATTCTGTTTGAATTTGCGGCTGTTATCGTTTACCATAGAAAAAAATTACCCTTGATAAAAAACCGTTGCAGGTAAACTACCCCTTTCCCGTAACCGATCTTCACCAACAACAATAGGTCTTGAGAACTCTATAATTCAGGGCTATATGCAAAATATTATGTGATTTTGTTTGAATTTGCGGCTGTTATCGTTTGCCATACAAAATACCCATAATAAAACAAAAAATGTGGCTGGTAAACTACCCCTTTCCATTAAACGATCTTCACCAAAAACAATAGGTCTTTAGTACTCAAGAAATCAGGGCTGTATGCAAAAACGTATTTGATTCTGTTTGAATTTGCAGCTCTTATCGTTTGTCACAAAAATACCCTTTTAAAACATAAAACGTTGCAGGAAAACTACCCCTTTACCTTAACCGATCTTCACCAAAAACAATAGGTCCTGAGAACTCTACAATCCAGGGCAGTATGCAAAATATTATTTTATTTTGTTTGAATTTGCGGCTGTTATCGTTTGCCATAGAAAATACCCTTGTTAAAACATAAAACGTTGCTGGTAAACTACCCCTTTCCCTTAACCGATCTTTACCAAAATCGGCAGATCTTGAGAACTCTAAACGCTAGGGCTGTATGCGAAACATTATTTGATTCTGTTTGAATTTGCGGCTGTTATCGTTTGCCAAACAAACAAAATTACCCTTGACAAAAAAAAATCGTTGGCGGTAAACTACCCCTTTCCATCAACCGATCTTCACCAAAAACAATAGGTCGCGAGTACTCTATAAATCAGGGCTGTATGCAAAAAATTATTTGATTCTGTTCGAATTTGCGGCTGTTATCGTTTGCCAAATAACAAACTACAGACAGACACACAGACACATACACAGACAGACACACACACAGACACACACATAGACACTTTTCGGAAAACAACTTTTTTTCGTGTTTTGAGTGTAGTACAATCATATTCTGCAATAATCTCGAACAGGGTTTTTTTTTGCCATCACCATACTTCCATTCCTTAAGGAACATGGAAGTAAAAAGGAGTATGGAGTACGGTATGGAGAACCATACATGACTTCCATATTCTAAGATTTATATTTAAAATCATTTTCAGCCAAACAGCCAGGCTGTGTCTTACCTGCCTTTTTATTGCTGTATTAAATGAAAAATATTATATTACATTAAAATGAAAAAATTATAATTTTATTGCCTGGCAACAAAATTATTTTATTTTTAACAATTACCATTGTTTCAAAAAGTTTAAATAAATTTTCAAGTACTTTACTCTTGTTAAAACGTAAAAGGTTGCAGGTAAACTACCCCTTCCCCTTAACCGATATTCACCAAAATCGAAAGTCATTGAGACCTCTACAATTCAGGGACGTATGCAAAAAATTATTTGATTCTGTTTGAATTTGCGGCTGTTATCGTTTGCCATAGAACATACGCTTGATAAAAAAACGTTGCAGGTAAACTACCCCTTCCCCTTAACCGATCTTCACCAAAAACAATAGGTCTTGAGTACTCTACAAATCAGGGCTGTATGCAAAACATTATTTGATTCTGTTTGAATTTGCGGCTGTTATCGTTTGCCATAGAAAATACCCTTGTTAAAAAAACGTTGCAGGTAAACTACCCCTTTCCCTCAACCGATCTTCACCAAAAACAATAGGTCTTGAAAACTCAACAATTTAGGGCTGTATGCAAATAATCTTTTGATTCTGTTTGAATTTGCGGCTGTTATCGTTTGCCATAGGAAATACCCTTGTTAAAACATAAAACGTTACAGGTAAACTACCCCTTTCCCTTAACCGATCTTCACCAAAAACAATAGGTCTTGAGTACTCTACAAATCAGGGCTGTATGCAAAACATTATTTGATTCTGTTTGAATTTGCGGCTGTTATCGTTTGCCATAGAAAATACCCTTGTTAAAAAAACGTTGCAGGTAAACTACCCCTTTCCCTCAACCGAACTTCACCAAAAACAATAGGTCTTGAGAACTCTACAATTTAGGGCTGTATGCAAATAATCTTTTGATTCTGTTTGAATTTGTGGCTGTTATCGTTTGCCATAGGAAATACCCTTGTTAAAACATAAAACGTTACAGGTAAACTACCCCTTTCCCTTAACCGATCTTCACCAAAATCAACAGATCTTGAGAACTCTACAATTCAGGGCTGTATGCGAAACATTATTTGATTCTGTTTGAATTTGCGGCTGTTATCGTTTGCCAAACAAACAAAATTACCCTTGCTAAAAAAAAACCGTTGCAGGTAAACTACCTCTTTCCCTCAACCGATCTTCACCAAAAACAATAGGTCGCGAGTACTCTGCAAATCAGGGCCGCATGCAGAAAATTATTTGATTCTGTTTGAATTTGCGGCAGTTATCGTTTGCCATAGAAAAAAAATCTACAGACAGACAGACACACACACACACAGACACTTTTCGGAAAACGACTTTTTTTCATGTTTTGAGTGTAGTAGAATCAGAATCTGCAATAATCTCGAACACGATTTTTTTTGCCATCACCATACTTCCATTCCTTAAGGAATATGGAAGTAAAAAAAGTGTATTTTTCAATTGACTCTGTTATGGACTTAGCACAGAACAGTTTTTAGCTTTACCAGCCACATACTGGAATTTAATACATTACTGAAAAGATCTGAAAATGACTACATGTGTCATATCTTGCAGTCTACTATTATTATAGTCCGTATACTACATAACTGAAACTAATGAAGACAACAGTAGTGAAGACGATTTTAGTGGCAGTAATGTACGTGTGTGTGTGTGTGTGTGCAGTAGAGTCCCGATTATCTGGACCTGATGGGACTGAAGCCAGCCTGAATCACTAAGAATCTGGATTAACTGGAAGTAGTACAAAAATCTGCCTCATGACCTTGCAGTACAAGCAGTCCATGATCTGACACACTGTATTATGTAGGCAGTATTATTACAATTGTAGTTTACTGTTTTGGCAGACATGTTATTTGATTTATTAATTTTTGAACTTATTATCAGAGACGATAAATCAGCCATAACACAGGTTTCAGCTGAACTGTACTCTCCATGGTGTTCTATGCTGTGCTGCTATCTTCAGATATTCATCTATCTTTCCATCAATTAGTAATTTCTGCAGTCACTTTCTTCTCAAAATATGACCAATACAGTTTGCTGACCTATATGTACATATATTGTAATTTTAAACAACATAGTTTTTTGCATTCCAGTAAACTGTATTATTCTTCCAATCATCCTCCTTCAGACTTCTCTGTCATTGCATTCCTTACGTATATCAATTTATTCAAGTCTTTTGTACCCCCTCTTTTTTTTTCTTCAGGAGGGGTCTAGTTTAATAAATGTTTTGCCTGTCTGTTATTGGCTATATGGTACACAAACCCATACAGTCTTAATCTTTTTGCATCAATTGTCATTTATACTGATACATATGTTCATCCTTTCTCTTATTTCTTCATTTTTAACTTTATCCAGTTATGTAAATCTATACCACCTTCTCTAGTATCCCATTTCCATACCTCATAACCTTTTCCCATATTTACTGTATTTTCCTATACTTCACCGTCATTATGTTATATGCTTTCTAGTATCATTTATATATTTTAACTTTTGTTTCAGGACTTATTTGACTGCTCTGTAAAGCAGAATGTAACTGTCTCGTTACTTGTTTTCTTTGTCCCACACGACTTTTATTTCTGCTACATTTGTGCATCTTTTGTAATTGTGACACCAAAGTATTTATATGCATCGACTCCCTTCACACTCCCACAACCACTGTTCCAACAACATATCTCTTCATGTATTTCTGATGAGTATATTTAGTCTTACTTGTTTTCATCAATAAGCTCCATTTCTGGTATTTCTTGTCCAATTTCCTAAACGCATAAAAGACATCATCCTCATTTTCAGCTGTACTTACTTGACTTTCTGCCAAACTTTTTTGTCATTGATATCTATTCCCATACTGTGACAGATGTATCACCAACATTCTACAGCTAAATTCAAATAAATCATAAATAAAGTGGGTGCTAATGCAGCATCTCATTATAGTGGTAGTAATAATAAAAAATTTATTTAGTAGGATTCAAAACCTAACCAACACATGAAAAACCTTATATTTATAATAATTTTTCACACTGCAACATTGTTATTTTCATATAACAGATATGCATTATTAAAACTATCTGTTATATATATATATATATATATATATATATATATATATATATATATATACAAAACTTTCACAAGTGAACACTTACTTTTGGTTTTTTGTACCAAACGTTTCGACGTGGTGTCCATCTTCCTCAGTGGAAAGTACAGCTGTATTTCAAATCCCACTGAGGAAGACGGACACCACGTCGAAATGTTTGGGACAAAAAACCAAAAGTAAGTGTTCACTTGTGAAAGTTTTGTATATATATAATATTTAAAAAGTGAATGAAGAGGATGTACCAACAAGACAACTATCTGTTATACATAAATTTTAATATAGTCAATTTACAAATTAAAAATTTTTATTTAAATTAGTACAACAAATCAGGCAGACAATATTTAAAGCCCCAAAATGCAGGAACTGCAACCATAAGTAGTTTATATAGTTTATAAAAAATATTAATGCTACAACTGGAGAACTATTTATCAGAGAGAAGCAGCTAACAAATTTTTGTTTAGAGATGACAGTATCTGTTTGTGCCAGACAGACATGAGTCATAAGAAGCCACATCTTCACCTACTCCGAATTCCAATATGCCTGAGCATTTCATGTCTGATATTTTCTATTATCAGGGCCGGCCTTAAGGACATGCCAACCAGGCCGTGGTGTGGGCGGAGATTTTTAGAGGGTGGCAAAATAATGGATAAAAAATCAAGTTTTTCTTTCCTTTATGGTTGTTAATAAATGAAGTTGTTCTCTCAAGCAGGTTAAACAGTTTACTCTATTATCAATGAATAATAATAAATCCTGTTTGTAAGACAATCAATATAAATCTTCACAAAGCGGTATTATTTGACTTATTTTGACATTCATGCTGAGCCACAAAATGGCGACAAGATAGGCAAGACAGCGCTTCGCACACTGATGCGTGCAACGCCTCGAAACAGATCGTATAAGTTCGGTAATCTTCGGCAGCTCCCCCACCTCCTCCATGCGAACATTGTACCCTTCACGGTTCATCCTTTTTTTGTTGACTTGTCACCGTGCAACTGCCAGTGGTGCGAAATAACAGTGTAAAGTATTTTTAAGTGCGCGTTAAGTGTTTGACTTTTCTTATGTTATCTAGGTATGCTCTTTATTGTTTTCATTTTGTTAGTAAGCTGCCTAGTTTAAATAATAAGAAATTCAAAGCAAGAAGAGAAAATGTTTTTAAAATATCAGGCAGTGAAATTCAACTTATTTTATGAGTTTAAACAAAATTAAAATTTTGTACAGTTTAATTATTAGTATCTATAACATTCAGGATGGCCATTCGATCGATGGTTTGGTTTAGGTCTTTCGTCTTTTAAATCGTTTTATAACCCCAAAAAGAAAAAAGGATGGTAGAGCCTAATAAATTAAAAAAAGAAAAAGAAAACTTACAATGTTGTTCGTTTTAACTTGGTTTGTAAAATTTCGTTGAATTTTCGTTTCAGTACTCTGAATATTTTTGACATATACAAGTGCAGTTTATGATTTCAAAGAGGTTTTAAAATGGCTTCAAATCACAAACTTTCAGGAGCTCAAAACAGGAAGAGAAAGAATAAAATATTCAATGAAAATAAACAAGGTGCTAAGTTCATATGTGGTTTTCTTTCTCAAAGTTTAGAAATAGAAACTGACCAAAATAATCCAAAAGAAGATGTAACCAAAATTGATATTTCAAATGCTAGAGAGTCAGAACAAGTTTTTGATGACAATGTTCAAGACACTAATGATGAGACTGAGATGAAGGAAACTGAACAACCTGAGACAAGCCGCCAAGGAAACGATTTTTCCCTTGACAAAGAAGTTACGATTAATTCATCAAACCCTATAACGGACGGACATGAAGATGGAAGTTCACCGTTTATCCCACAGTGATGTTACCTCGTGTAATTTGGATGATATCGGCGAATGGCCTACCTTGACTCATCACATAAGGGATCAAATAATTAAAAACGGACCAAAAAAAATGGAGGGTTGGATTCTAGATTTCCTGTTGACTTAACAAAATCCGATTCAAAAGGATCGAAAAACAGAAATTCTCACTGTTTCACTGCAATAGGAAACTGCCCAATAATGAAAAATTGTATCGGAGATATTTGCAATATTCTCAGTCAAAGAACAGAGTCTATTGTTTTAGTTGTAAGTTGTTTGGGAATACCCGCTCTCAATTAGGGCAGAACGGTATCAACAACTGGAAACATATTGGGGATTATTTAAAAGCTCATGAAACTTCAAGTGACACTACACATGTTACAGTAAATGTGTTGATGCCGAAAAAAATAATCGTCAAATGGGTATTGAAAAATTGTTACAAAAAGAGGTAGATCAATGAAAAAAGTTTTATAACGTCTAATTGCAATAACGGTATTTTTATCTGAACATAACCTGGCATTCCGAGGAAGTAATGACCAGTTATTTGCAAAAAGTAACGGAAATTTTTTGGGACTTGTTGAGTTACTTGGAAAGTACGATGTAGTTATGTCTGAACACATTAAACAAATTAAAGCTAATGAAATCCATGATTATTACTTGGGTAAAACAATCCAAAATGAGTTGATTAGTTTGCTTGGGTCTGAAATAAAAAATGATATCAGTGAAAGAGCAAAGCAAGCCAAGTACTTTTCACTAATATTAGACTGTACGCCCGATATCAGCCACCAAGAACAATTGTCATTTACAATTCGTTTTGTTGAATGTACTGAAACAGATGTTTAAGTAAAAGAGCATTTCTTGTCATATTTTCCTATTGATGACACTACTGGAGAAGGTTTGACAACGGCCCTTTTGAAAGAAATTGAAGGGACCTGTGGGTTAGACATGAAAAATTGTAGGGAGCAAGATACGATAATGGAGGCAACATGACTGGAAAATATAAAGGAGTGCAGTCAAGAATTTTATCAATGTTTCCTAAAGCTTTTTTCAATCCTTGTGGATGTCATTCACTTAACCTAGTAATTGGAGATGCTGTTGCTTCATCTGTAAAAAATGTTTCTTTGGAGTTTTACGTCTGTACGTCCTGTTTTCATCATCTACTAAAAGATGGAAAATACTCAAGGAAAGTCGGTTGACTCTTACTGTCAAAGAAGTCTGCGAAACTACATGGGAGTGTAGAATTAACAGTGTACAGGCAGTCAGGTATTATCAAATGGTTGAAATTTGTGAAGCACTACAGGCAACGCAAGAGGAATTCACTGATCCAAAAGTGACATCTAAAGCCAAATCATTGGAAAACAATTTAACATCTTTTGACTTCATTGTCTCCCTTGTTGTTTGGCATCATACATTGTTTCAAGTAAACTTGGTCAGCAATACCATGCAAAATGCCAACAGTGACTTATCAACAGTTACACATCTTCTTGGAAAGTGCCAAACATTTTTAAAAGAATATCGTGAAACTGGATACGCAGGTGCTGTAACACAGCCAAAGACATAGCTGAAGACTTTGAAATTGAAGCTGTTCACAAGAAGCAGCCCGAGAGAAAGAAAAAACAGCAATTTGATTATGAGTCCCAAGACGAAGCCCCAACAGATCCAGAACAGTTGTTTAAAACAGCTGTCTTCTACCCTCTTATAGATTAGGGTCTGACATCCACCGAACAGCGCTTTACACAACTTGAGACTCATAATCAGCATTGGGGTTTTTTGTACAAAGTGCAAACTCTTCCAGAATCTGAAATCTTGAAACAAAAATGTTTGAATCTTCAAAAAGTTCTTCAGGATGAAGATAAATTAGGAGAAAGTGACATCAATGGCAACCACCTTTTTGAGGAGCTTAACATCTGGGTGTATTTCTGAAAAACTCTGAGATAAAACTCCTGTTCAAACTTTGCAACTTATTTCAAAAAGTAACATGATTGACTGTTTTCCTAATATATGGATTACATTGAGGGTTCTTTTAACAATTCCTGTCACGGTTGCTAGTGGAGATCACAGTTTCAGTAAGCTCAAATTAATTAAAACTTACTTACACTCTACAATGACGCAAGACCGCCTATCATCTCTAGCAACAATTCTATTGAAAATGACATTGCAAACCAGTTAGATTTAACGAAAATTGTTAAAATTGCTGAAGCAAAAGCAAGAAAAAAGAAATTTAACTAAACTTTCAAAAACCAAAATATATTTTTTTTTATTTTTAAAGAAAAACTTTAATGCAATAAGTCTTGATGTGACATTTTTAGTAAAAATAAACTTTACATGTGAAAAGACATTTGTGTTTTGATAATATCTGTACATATACTTATAATAATAAGAAATGTACACTGACTGAATTAAAATTATAGGAAACTGTTTGAAACTGATTCTTTTTATTTGACGTCTTCCACTCGCCCTGAGCATCCCGTCCATGTGAAACACGTCAGGCTCGTTTACACGGTTCAAGTTTACTGGCTTCAAGTACTTGAAGTCAAGTAAACTTAACATCTGAATTCTGTCTACACGGGGAAAGTGGAAGTGTCAAGTACTTGACGCCACTGCATTCATTTTTGTTTGCAATGTCGAGTAGAAAGGTGCGTCGTATTGCAGTTAAAAGGCCTATAAAGGTCTTCACTTGCAAGATATCGTAGTGTTATTTCCAACTTTGTTCTTGAGGGAATTCCATTTCTCATAGTATTTGTTCCACTTATTTTTGCTTCAACATTTCCTAATAGCTCCTCAAATTTCTGTACAATCATCCTTAGATGAGTTTTGTAAGATGAAGGATCTTCATCTGCCAACTCGCATAACAGTGTTGAAGAGGCACCATTCATTTCCCTTCTAGCTATCCATGTTCTCACCCACCTCCGAGTTCACTTTCTCTCTCTGTTGATATTTTCTGTTGTATCATCGCGTAGATTTTTGCACAGTGAGTTCACTATAGTCACTTCGCTTAATATTCCAAAAAAAGTCATATTTTCTTGCTGTATACAGCAAGAAACTCGTGTATATCATTTACATTCCACTTATCATGTTAATATTATAATTAATGACTTTAAAATATTTTAACGAGAACTGCAGAATCACCTCACAGAGAAAACAATACACTAAAAGCCGACTGTGCACTGAAGACGTAAGACGATTTCCTTGACTGCTTGAAGGCAAGTAGTCAAGGAGCCGTCTAGATGGAGACAGTAGGGCGGGAAAGTGAATCACATGACTTTCAAGTGGCAACAAAACTCCGGATAGTGGAAAGTTACTTTCCACAACTATTTACACAGGGATAGTATAGGAAAGTAGCTTGACTTCAAGTACTTGAAGCCAGTAAACTTGAACCGTGTAAACGAGCCTTTATATAGGTGAGTCAAGTTACAGCTTTATTAAGTTAAATTAAAAAACAGGCCTTAAGGCTTGTTTACACGGTTCAAGTTTACTGGCTTCAAGTACCTGAAGTCAAGTAAACTTGACATCTGAATTCTGTCTACACGGGGAAAGTGGAAGCGTCAAATACTTTACGCCACTACATTCATTTTTGTTTGAAATGTTGAGTAGAAAGGTGCGTCGTATTGCAGTTAAACTGTTAGTGAACTCACTGTGCAAAAATCTACGGGATGATACAACGGAAAATGTCAACAGACAGAGAAAGCAAACTCGGAGGTGGGTGAGAACATGGATAGCTAGAAGGGAAATGTATGGTGCCTCTTCAACACTGTTACGCGAGTTGGCAGATAAAGATCCTTCGTCTTACAAAACTCATCTAAGGATGACAGTACAGAAATTTAAGGAGCTATTAGGAAACGTTGAAGCAAAAATAAGTATAACAAATACTACCATGAGAAATGCAATTCCCTCAAGAACAAAGCTGGAAATCAACTGCGTCTGCTGCTTTAAACCAACTTAATTTTGGTTTATATATTTCATTAGTGGCCACCCCACTCTTTTCGGACTTTAGGATTTTTGCAAGTTCTTGGCGATAAACCGTTCTTATGGTTTTAATTCTTTTACGCAATAGTTCAGTAGTAATTGTGACATCTAAACCTGTTTCTTTAACTTCACTGACAAGTTTTTGAAAAGATACATCCCTTACATTTTTGTTAGGATAGTCACTTCGCTTAGTGACTTGTTATTCTGAATAATGAAAACCAAGTGAGCAGCGAAATAGTAAATAGAATCATAACCGGCAATAGAGCCTACTATGCAAACCAATCATTACTAAAGTCAAAGCTTCTAACTCCAAGAACAAACTGATGTTATATAAAACACTGATCAGACCTGTTGTTGCTTATGCATCCGAGACATGGACTCTCGTAAATAAGGATATAAGCGCTCTAAGAATTTTTGAAAGAAGAATATTGAGACAGATATTTGGACCGGTGAAGGAAGGGAATATGTATAGGATCCGAAATAACAGTGAAATAAATGAGTTGATTGGTGGACAATACCTGGTGAGGCACATAAAATCAGCTAGAATTAGATGGCTGGGACACGTATCCCGTATGAATGTTATGAGGATGCCCAAAACTATATTAAGTGGAACGATATTGGGCAAAAGAAGAAGAGGCAGGCCTCGAAGAAGATGGCAGCAGGATGTGGAAGAAGATCTGAGAAAGATGGGCATTAGGAACTGGAGACTGAGGGCAATGGACAGAGATGAGTGGAGACAGGTCGTAGTGGAAGCCAGGGCTCACCATGGGCTGTAGTGCTGGAGAGTAGTACTAGTAGTAGTAGTCACTTCGCTTAATATTCCACAAAATGTCATATTTTCTGTATATAGTAAGAAATTCGTGTAGGCTATATCATTTGCATTCCGCTTACTCATGTTAATATTAAAATTAATGACTTTAAAATATTTTAACGAGAACTGCAGAATCACCTCACAGAGAAAACAATACACTAAAAGTCGACTGCGCACTGAAGATGTAAGACCGATTCCCTTGACTGCTTAAGGCAAGTAGTCAAGAAGCCGTCTAGACGGAGACAGTAGGGCAGGAAAGTGAGTCACGTGACTTTCAAGTGGCAACAAAACTTGACGCTATGCCAACTCTACTTTCCACTGTCCAGACAGTGGAAAGTTACTTTCCACAACCGTTTACACAGGGACAGTATAAGGAAAGTAGCTTGACTTCAAGTGGTTGAAGCCAGTAAACTTGAACCGTGTAAACGAGCCTTTAGTCATAGTTAATGGGTTTCAAGAAAAATTAAAAAAATATTTGTTAACATTTGAAAAGTTATATAGTATAAACTTTAAATTTTTTAAATAATTTCATGCAGACCTACAGAATAGTTTTTTTATATGTAGGACTTAACTGCCGCCACTAGTATAAAATAGTCATGATAAAACTTTTAAAGTATAATGTTATTAAATTACTACTGATAAGAAAATAAGCATCACAATTTGGGGGGGGGGGGTGCAAATTGTGTCTCGGCCCGGTCAGACCTAAAGGTTTGGCCCTGTCTATTATACTAGTAAATGTATCACACAAAAATATTACATACAAATGTTAACAAAACTTGAATTTCTAACAAATACAAAGATTTTTTTTTATATTTAAATATGCAAAAACCTAGCTGAACCAAATCATCTGTTATTACTGAACGAACATACAAGTTTAAAACTGTCATACTATAATATAAATTAAATGAAATCAAAATAGACTATTTACCAGTATGGGCACCATATAATGTCCATGAATATAACAAAAAATTGGAAAACAAAAAAATATTAAAAGAGTTTCTACTTACTAAAAAAACAATAATTTTACTTCCATTACAATTAAATTTTTATGTCTAAATAGATTATCCAACTATTTAACAAATAACAGTATATATTTCTTCAACATATTATATAGTACACTGTCACATAAACGAAAGAGAGCTTGTAAACCCCATAATTAGTTTTTTCACACCCATTAGTTCATCAAACTGTGACGATTTAAATAAAAGAAATAATCAAGAAAATAAAATTTTAAAAAATTAAGGTTGCGAGCTCTTAAGCCATTTAAATCTCACTGTATTAATATAAAATACCTGTATGTACTCAGTATGAGAGGAAGCAGTAATTAATAAGTTATAAGATACTCTAATAAAAAGATAAATTGTAAAGAGTTATTAATATCGTATTTAACCCTTTGCTTGTAAGCAGGCGCTGTCCTGTTGATTCCAGACTCGACATGCTTTCCGAGTCCTGTGTGAGTTAGAATAAGAAAAAAAACTAATGTTAATAATAAAAAAAATCTGAAGACATAAATAGTCGCTAAAACAACTGATTTAAATTATGTATATTTGTTTAGGGATAGTTTGGATAAATAAAAATGTTAACTTAAATATAGTTAGGAACTATATTCTCGCGCGGAGATTGTCCCACTAACTTTTGCCCAGTACCAGGCGAAGGGAGCGGAATTTCTCTCTCTTGCAATGGTGACTTCGTACAGTGTAGACGTAGGAGCTGTGCGCTTAAAACATGTTAACGATATTTTGTTTCACCTTAAAATGGTGTACCAGATGTAGCTGTTTAAAGCATCTGGATGTGTTAATTAATATAGTCATGTAAATAGACAAGAAATTTAAAGTAAAGGAAAGTAAAAAATCGAAACGTAAAAAAAGGAGTGTAACGCAAGATGACTTAGTGCTTCAACGAATAACAACAATTCCAAAGTCATACCCGGAGATGTGAACTATCAGAAGCCACAAACTCTACTGCACGTGACAGAATATGCAGATCAGGACATCCAAGAATCTACAAGATCATCGTAGATATCTACACGACATATTGTTCAACCTGCGAACTTTTGGAGCCCTTTACCGAGGAAGGCCAGACCGAGATGACGACGTAGCCGTTCCTGTTTCCCAAGCCGGATACCCCAGGACGAGTCTTCTGCATACCAATTAAAAGGTGACTCGATAGCCTGTCTATCGAGGGTTACTAATATTTGTTACACAACACATCTTGAAAGAGACTTTTCAGAAACTATTAACTTTGTAAAGACTTATAAATTAAATCTAAGAATTTCATGTAACAATTCTAATTTCATACGTTGTAACAGTTTATATGCTGATGTAGAGTAATATAATTCAAGCAATAATACCATTCTTCCAATGGTTGAATAAAAGAAAGTCTTGCAAGCTAATATCATGAAATGAGTATAATTAAAAGTCTTAAGTACAGAAATACAGAAAGTTGACCCGGATCCGAGGTATAGCTATATAAAATCAAGTTTGATCTCAAAGTGTAAGAAACCTTTCAAATAACTTAATAATTGAATTAGTAATGTCATGGGATCTGTCAGTATATGTTTTTTTAAATGTTAAATAAAAGAGAAGTCTTCTTGTTACACACATATGATGAGTGCTTAAATCAATTGTATACCTTGCCATTGTTTCCTTACTCAGTTAGTAAGTAATTTGTTATATTAATTATTTGTGATCAATTCTGTTACAACGTAGGCAGCCCATCTAATTAACGGAGTTTAATTTCGAGGGGTTCCCTGGATTTGTAACGCGTAAAAAAGCAGTTACAAAAAGTGCGCCACTCTGCTATATTGTAAAAAAATAAAAGGGTAATTGTTTACAGAGTGTCACAAAAGTGTGCCACTATGCTAAATTTTATAAAGGTGTTTTAAGCAAACAAAATTGCATCATTCAAAAAAATAAAGGAAACAAAGGAAAGAGTTTTAATTGTGTATATAGTGTCACAAACAAAATTGCATTCACTATGCGTGGATAAATTGTATGATCAACAACTAAATATATAATATTGATATATGCGCTCAGAAAGTTACTTTAATAAATGTAATGTTCAAAACATATTTAATACACTATTAAATAACGTAATATGTATTAAGTTACGTAGATGGTAGTATGTATAAGTAAAATATCCTTAGCGTCATACAATGCATGTAGCTTTTGCATTCTATAGGCCAGTAGGAACCTGAATAATTCGATATAATTCCTTGCATACATGAATTGTGACCAAGCATAACAATTTTGGTCAACCGAACAATCTGTAACAGGTTTGTTTACGACAAACTATGACCTGTTGTCTCCTGAATCATTCTGCACAGTGTATGTCCAACTATCTAGCTTACATACACTAGTATGTGTTATAAAAAAAAAATTTTTGATTAAAAATAACTTTGTAAATAATAATAAAGTAATTAAGTAGAAGTTTGTGATTTAAAACTTGTGAACAAAATAAGTAATTATTTAATTGAGAAAAGTTTATGAATGAACGGAGCCAAAGTGTAGTCTAAGCGGAATAATAATAATAGAATCTAGTGTCTGTGCTCCCCTTCTCTTGTTTAAAACCGGTATACAGTCGTTGGTGTTATTCACTCGCATTGTGTAGACAATAATATGTAAAAGCAAACACCCCATTGTCACACACGCTCAACCCTCCTTTGTTAACTAAATATGTAGGCCACCCTCTGACCTACATTCCAGTAAACAGCTGATCGGCTATTTAACCTTGAAAGATATGTGTGTGTGATTTCTGTCTCTCCCTTAGAAGAGAAATTGTTCTTTTCTAATTTGTGTAAATTGATTACTTATGAATTTATTATATGTATACGTAATATATGTGTAATATACTAGTATTAATTCTAAGTACGTGCTAATGTGTTAGAACAAAATGGCCCAATTTAACCCAGATTTGTTATTAATAGACGAGCTGTCTTACGAAGCCCTTTTGCGTGGACTACCCCATGCTGATGTAACAGTCGCGGAATTACGAAGTTCAATTCGCGAATGTGGATTTGATGCGCCCGTGCAATTAAACAATCAAAGCCAACTCGATTATGAAAGCGAGAAAGAAATTTGTAATGCCAAGTATAGTGAACTATACTTATTGTCTCAAACACTCCAAGACGAGAAATCTCCGGCAAAAATTTTGCGGACTACCCAGAGAATAGAGCATTTAACCAGGCGAATAAAAAATTTGTCGATCTGGCCGAATCTCACAGAAATACCCGTTGATGTACAAAAGCTAGCAGACGAAGCTCTACGCCGCTTACCTTCAATTATCAACGATTTAAGAAGAAAATCCAACTCATTCAGGATGGACGAAATAGAGAAATCATTAATGAAATTACACATCTCCCCAGTACAATCCCCCACCACTGGTTTACCTCCGCCTAACTCGGATCGGAACTCACCTATCGTATCGCAAGTGCAAGCGAACCCAGAACAAAATACTGATACAGATGTGAATGTCCCTCCTCCCGAGCATTTTCAGTTTCGTCCCGGAAATAATGAATTGACCAACACCCCCAGTGAATCTAATCACCCTCATCGAGGAATTACCCCTATGAACTATAACGCAGATCTATACGGAAAAATGATTCACCCTGTGGAGAAGATTTTATCCGAAATCCCTTATACAGATGGTTTAAATGTTTCCAAGTTACTAACATTTATTAGTTATCTTCTTCAGATAAAGGATCTACAGCAGCTGAATGACTGGCAAATTTTACAAGTTCTGTTACCAAAGTGTAAACCCCCGTTAAAAAATCGTGTGCTAGAAGCCCTAACCTCTACTTTCCCAGTAGAAGAGCTACATAGCTCTTTAATAAAATACTTTATTCCCACCGGCATCTATGAAGAAATAAAAAGGAAGACAGTACTCCGAGTACAAGGACATCAGGAGAGATTAGCTCACTACATCTCCGATATTAGGGAGTCCTCTCGACTACTACGTGTAAGCTGGAATGAAACACAACTGGTGGACACCATTTTAATAGGAGTGTCACCTGAAGAAAGATCTCGACTATCATTGATGAATAGACCCAATACTATTGCTGATCTAGAACAGTGCAGTATCCATTCTTCAAATGTATGGTACTCAGATCAAAATAGAGAAGCAATGAAAACCTCTGGAACTAATAGACATCAATTGCGAGCACTACTGCCTGATGTAACAACCTCGTATGAAAGACAAGTTTCTAGTAGACCTCACCATGTGCGCAAAGCTGGTAAGTTAACTGTAAACCCAGATAAAGCGGAAACCAAGTACCCACCTCGCAGAAAACCCACCTGTTATAATTGTGGCAAACATGGGCACATAAGAAGAGAGTGCAAAAGTAAGCCATTGGAACGGAATAACCCCAATTTCAAAAAACATGTAAGGCAGGGAGACCCGAAAACCTGTGTCTTCCGCAGCTACTCAAAATTGGGTAAACTAAAAGAAACCAGTAATAATAATAAGAATGAATTATTCTGTAACCAAGTGAAAAACAAAAAAGGTGCGAAAGATATCGACCCCTATGTGCGAGAATTTCGTGAAAAGTGTAATGCGATTAATAGATGTAAATGGAAAAAAAATCTACTACCATTAATACGAGTCGACTTAGGCGTTACATCCCCCATCGCCTTAATTGATTCGGGATCTAGTAGAAGCTTAATCAGCCAAGAATTAGCGGACATGTTAGCTAAACATCATCTAGTAAAACGGAACCAACCTGTGAATATAAAGTGTGCTACCGCTGATAAACGTAAAATAAATATAAACCTGAGCATTACCTTTAAGGTTAAAATAAAAAACCTAAGTTGGATATTTACAATGTTAGTATGTAAAGAATTAGGACCTGATTTAATATTAGGTGCAGATTTCATTAGTAAGACAGGAATGATTCTTGACATCTACGAGCGAGAATTTTATTTCAGATTTGACCGTGCAAGAAAACATAAATTTGATAGTAATGAAGACAAACGTTGTTCATCCACTGCACATGTAATACACCAAGATTCAGATTTATCTCACCTAGAACGAAGAGATAGAGTCAAAATAGTAAAACTAATAAAAGAATTTTCCTCGGTTCTTACCCCAAAACTAGGACTGACGGACCTAATAGAGTATAAAATTAATCTGAGTGATCAGAAAGTGATACGACTACCCCCGTACAAGTTGTCGCCTCCCAAGATGGAAGTCATGCGAAACCATATCAATAAGTTATTGGATCAAGGAGTCATAGAACCCTCTACGTCCCCATATTCTTCACCCTCCTTTTTAGTACCGAAAGGACCAGATAAACACCGACTAGTTGTAGACTACAGGCAATTAAATAAAAGAATAGAATTTGAATCAATCCCTCTTCCAGACATCCATAGTGCGTTTCATTATTTTACTAAAGCAATGGTTTTTACGGTAATGGATCTAAATCAAGCTTTTCACCAAATACCTCTTTCAGAAGAATCCAAACGTCTAACCGCGTTTGCAGTTCCTTTTAACTTGTACCAATTTACTAGGGTACCCTTTGGAATATCTCATTGGAGAAGATATTTCACGACATTAAATTTAAATATGTGTACCACTATTTGGACGACATCGTAATATACAGTGAATCAATGGAACAACATCTCAGACATTTGCGTGAAGTGTTATCTCGTTTACTAAGAGCAGGATTAACGGTGAACCCAAATAAGGTAAGTTTTGCTGTCCCTCAGTTTTCTTTCTTAGGACACATAGTGAAAGCGAATGGAAAGGTAAGCATTGACCCCGAACGTACCCGTGCTATTAGAGAATTTGCACCCCCACGAGATGCAAAAGGTATAGCCCGATTTTTAGGTATGGTGAATTATTTCCACAAATACATTCCCCATCTTGCCGAAATAGCAGCACCCCTAAACTCCTTACGAAAGAAGGGAACAAAGTTCGAATGGAGCTCAATACATCAAAACGCGTTTGAGCAACTTAAAGAAAGCATTATATCTCCCCCAGTTTTGCAATTAGCTGATTTCACAAAACCATTCGTCGTGCAAACCGACAGTTCCAGTGTAGCGTTAGGTGCAGTGATATACCAAGAGATAGATAACTGTAGACTACCAATTAGTTATGCATCACGAACACTGAGCGATCAAGAAAGAAAGTATTCTGCATATGAATTGGAATGTTTAGCAATTGTTTTTGCATTCGAAAAGTTTAAACCCTTCCTAGAACATAAAGAATTTCTTTTAGAAACCGACAATCAGGCGTTATCATGGTTATTAAATCACCCTAAACAATTAGGACGAATTGGCAGATGGATATTGAAATTAAACTGCTACAAATTCAGAGTGCAACATATTAAAGGTACTCAAAATGTAGTCGCCGATACCCTGTCCCATATGTTCCAGTCACCCACTAAAACTTCCGAAAACGTAGTGAAGCCGGAAATAGCAAGTGCGAACGATCACACGTCGTGGGACCAAAATCTATCCTGGATTCAATACGCTTTTAATTCAGCTTACCACGAAGGTCACAAGTCGACCCCGTTCGAGTTACTATACAAGTATCGACCAAACCACCCTTTGTCCACAAGATGGAATATACACGATCTGCTGCCTCCGCAAATAACAGATAAAGCGAATATGGAACAAAGCCCGCTCTAACTTGAGAGCAAGCTTGGAAAAATCCAGAAGATACCACGAGAAAGGTAATCATACCAACTCAGTCAGGTACCAAGTAGGTGACTTAGTAATGTACAAGACTCACCCCATTAGTAGTGCGATTGATAAGACCACCTCGAAACTATCATTCAGATGGTGTGGCCCTTACCAAATCCAAAAGTACCTAACTCCAGTTACAGTAGCCCTGTGCGAACCTGCAACTCAGAAATATGTGCGGAGAACGCATATTTCGCAACTAAAGTTGTATAAGAAGAAGTGACGGTATAGTATAACCCAAAAAGAAAAGGGAATACTAGGCAGTAAAGAAAATTATATTTCTGAATCCACGTAAGAAATGTAAAACGTAGAGTTTGGAAACGAGGCCTGATCAACCTGAGTTCCAGTTCTGCGAAGCATGCATTAATGAATAATCATTAACTAGATGGGTACTAACACTCATTAACTACATGAGTTATATAGGACTCACAGAAGAAAAGATAGAATTCTAAATAGTAAAGATTTAGAAAGTTACTCTACAGAAGAGAGAGTAAGACAAATAAAAAACCCGGTAGTAGATTTAAGTGATAGAGATAAGAAAAAGTTTTGTGTTTTAATTGTGTAAATATTTAGTGTAAATAGTATGTAAAAAAAAAAAAGGTAGTTAATAAGAATATAAAGTATACTGTGTTGTAACTATAGGTAATAACTATGTGGACAACGTTGTAAAGTGTCCAACAACTATGTGAAAGAAATTACACACACTAACCCCATTCATACTCCCAGTCCCCAATTGTGAGTTAGACTCAAAAAAACTTAACCGTAGCGTGCAAATTAAGCGGTGGAGTATGTGACGATTTAAATAAAAGAAATAATCAAGAAAATAAAATTTTAAAAAATTAAGGTTGCGAGCTCTTAAGCCATTTAAATCTCACTGTATTAATATAAAATACCTGTATGTACTCAGTATGAGAGGAAGCAGTAATTAATAAGTTATAAGATACTCTAATAAAAAGATAAATTGTAAAGAGTTATTAATATCGTATTTAACCCTTTGCTTGTAAGCAGGCGCTGTCCTGTTGATTCCAGACTCGACATGCTTTCCGAGTCCTGTGTGAGTTAGAATAAGAAAAAAAACTAATGTTAATAATAAAAAAAATCTGAAGACATAAATAGTCGCTAAAACAACTGATTTAAATTATGTATATTTGTTTAGGGATAGTGTGGATAAATAAAAATGTTAACTTAAATATAGTTAGGAACTATATTCTCGCGCGGAGATTGTCCCACTAACTTTTGCCCAGTACCAGGCGAAGGGAGCGGAATTTCTCTCTCTTGCAATGGTGACTTCGTACAGTGTAGACGTAGGAGCTGTGTGCTTAAAACATGTTAACGATATTTTGTTTCACCTTAAAATGGTGTACCAGATGTAGCTGTTTAAAGCATCTGGATGTGTTAATTAATATAGTCATGTAAATAGACAAGAAATTTAAAGTAAAGTAAAGTAAAAAATCGAAACGTAAAAAAAGGAGTGTAACGCAAGATGACTTAGTGCTTCAACGAATAACAACAATTCCAAAGTCATACCCGGAGATGTGAACTATCAGAAGCCACAAACTCTACTGCACGTGACAGAATATGCAGATCAGGATATCCAAGAATCTACAAGATCATCGTAGATATCTACACGACATATTGTTCAACCTGCGAACTTTTGGAGCCCTTTACCGAGGAAGGCCAGACCGAGATGACGACGTAGCCGTTCCTGTTTCCCAAGCCGGATACCCCAGGACGAGTCTTCTGCATACCAATTAAAAGGTGACTCGATAGCCTGTCTATCGAGGGTTACTAATATTTGTTACACAACACATCTTGAAAGAGACTTTTCAGAAACTATTAACTTTGTAAAGACTTATAAATTAAATCTAAGAATTTCATGTAACAATTCTAATTTCATACGTTGTAACAGTTTATATGCTGATGTAGAGTAATATAATTCAAGCAATAATACCATTCTTCCAATGGTTGAATAAAAGAAAGTCTTGCAAGCTAATATCATGAAATGAGTATAATTAAAAGTCTTAAGTACAGAAATACAGAAAGTTGACCCGGATCCGAGGTATAGCTATATAAAATCAAGTTTGATCTCAAAGTGTAAGAAACCTTTCAAATAACTTAATAATTGAATTAGTAATGTCATGGGATCTGTCAGTATATGTTTTTTTAAATGTTAAATAAAAGAGAAGTCTTCTTGTTACACACATATGATGAGTGCTTAAATCAATTGTATACCTTGCCATTGTTTCCTTACTCAGTTAGTAAGTAATTTGTTATATTAATTATTTGTGATAAATTCTGTTACAACGTAGGCAGCCCATCTAATTAACGGAGTTTAATTACGAGGGGTTCCCTGGATTTGTAACGCGTAAAAAAGCAGTGACAAAACGTGCCCATTAACAGTTTATAGAGTCAATGCAAACAAAAAACCCAATACTATCAGTCTTACAAATTCATGTACATGTACAAACAATTAAAACATCCTGTACCTACAATAAAATAGAAAATTGTATGTCAAATTTGGACACATTTTTATCCGATACACAGATATAAAGAGAAAATACAATGGTAACTAATTACATATTTTAGTGATCAATCACCATCAAGAAGCAAGCACAGTATATTTACAGCTTCACTAGTCCTTTATATCACGAGGCTACAATAAGTTTAACAACCAGTCTACAAGTACAAAAGTTTAACAACTGTGATCATAAAAAAAATAGAGATTAAAATAGAAATTTATCATGTTTGTACGTTTTCTCTCTTCCCGTTTCTCACATGTGTAGACTCATACCAAATGATGTCTTAAGATACAAAATTATCTTACAACAAGTTGGTGGGGATATACTACTATTCACCCTTCAGATGATAATTGTTGATAATGACTTTAACTGAGCTATTTTCTGTAAACAAACAACACTAAATGTCTGCCTCTGTGTACTACAGATAGTAAATACATAGTAATATAACTTGCCATTCAGTGCCTAGGCTAAATTATAAATGGCATTTGGAAGGAGAGCCATTAACGTTTTTGGTATGGACACAATAACGACTTCCAGCTAAACCTTGGTCTTGTAGCAAAGATATAATCAGCTAATCAGTAACTGGCAACTCCTTTTCAGACAGAGACTTCTACGTGAGGCTATACCATCTTATTACAATCCCTTGTTAGACGCTACTTCTCTCTTAATATGCTGAGTTGTTTCTTAATCAACATTCCACATACTGGAGGAGGTAACTTTACACATTCTCCAGTTGCCAGTGTCAGTTGTTCCAGTGATAAGTATTAATAATGTATAGACTACTATACCTATCACTCTGTTTGGTTAATGAGAATTTAAAAACCTGTCAGGAAGAGCATTATATAAATTAACTAGTTCTTGTGTATCTGTACTATGATGATCCACATTGGACACAAAAAAAATCTTATGATACCAGCTATATTGTAAGTTAAACATGAAGTAATCTTACTAGTCATTTCTTTATTATTCTGTCATACATACAGAGGTGAAGTGTGAAAATTTCTCAGGAATTCAATACACAATTTGGAATAGAAGTGGTAGAAAAATTTCTTATCTTTGTGGGTATACGATAAAAAAGTACAGTACGACATAGTGTTATTAGATTGAGGAAATAAATTGCTAAAGAAGGTAATTGGATGAAAAAACTTATGATACCCATATCACTACATTAATTTGTTTGATGGCCACATGATCTTACTGAAGCTGCTCAGCAATGATATATACATTATAATAAAGAGATCATGTGGGAGTGGTTTTACCACAACATTCAAATAAACAACTATGGTTGACCTTTACAAGATTGTAAAGTACTAGAGATAAATATGTTGGATTTATGTATTTTCTATTTTTCTGATTAAAACAATTGTATAATTAAGAAAGTTGTGTTAGTGGTTATAATCACAAACAGAATTATAACTGTTGCACACCACTACAGAAAAATTATTCCGATTCAATTGTACATCATACATCACTGATGTACATCATACATGTTCATCAATTGTGCAATTGTATATCATAGAAATAAGGGAGGCTCTGCTGAAAGATATGAAGCTTTACTAAAATACTTTACTGCTAAGTTTTATTTCAGCTAGTGCTTAAATTTAAGTGAATTAATGGTTCTAAAATTGCTGAACTACCTGTAAAAATTTCAGAACCCCGTAATTCACATAATGACCAACAAGTATGGTTTGTTTTCTTCAAACTAATCGAACTAACATTTAATAAAATTTTTTTAAATCACTGATTGACAATTTATTATTTATTTGTCAGTCAAATGCACAGCAATAGATTTTATGAAACAATCTTTTGCTACAAGTTGGTTTTTAAATCATACTTAAAACAAATGTACTTAAAAGCCATTCTTCTCTTTTTTCAATTACCAGATTTTTAGTTTTTTCACACATATTTACTATTTACTATCTAAAAACTGTATGTTGCAGGTTCTTTTCAGGTTCCTATGCTGTAGGTTTTCATGCATTTGAGATTTTTACTAAATATGGTATCCAAGTAAAAAAGTAAAGGAATGAATATAAGTTGTACATAACACAAAAGTTCTAAAAAACATTTATAAAAGAAACCAGTCAGTTCGCTTTCAAGAGGAGAATTGAATAGTAACAGAGTAATAATGTACAAGATAACATACAGAAAAAACTGTATTTACCAAGAACAGAGTTTTATAATTCTTAACATTTACAATCTTTTACTTGATGAGAATGTATTATTAAAAGGTATGAATTATAAGACACATGTTCTTAAGAACTAAACAATTTAAAACATGTTTGCTTTAAATGAAATCTATTGATTTCCATTCACAACATGTAACGGGGCAAATTAAGAGAAGGGTCTATTTTTTTTTAATTTAATAATTATTTGGGGCTAATCTGTTTGGGTTCCATTTATGGTCACAAAAACTTAATTTATGTAACACCCTGTATTCACCTTGTGCCAGACGGACCAGGTACGAGAGCGATAAAGCGTTGGAATGCGAACATGTGCGCGGATGATTGCGTTTTCCGTTGGTAAAAAAGCACGAACTTTTGGGCGAGCCCCAATAAGCAGAAAATATCCAAAGACTCGCTACACACGTGACAACTCATTATTGTATCATGTGATTGTATCAACGAATCACAGCGCAAGCTGGTAAACATGTAGCGGAAGCAGCCGTTACTGACGCTTAGGGTAGCGTCAGTTAGTCGACTACACAACATACGTCTGGCCAGGCGTACACCAAGACTCGAGTCGAAAACCTTTTCAAAATTTCAAAAATGTGGTAAAAAGTATCAGTTGAAAGTGTAACCTGAAGTGAGACAAAACGGAATGAAACATAACAGCAAATTTAATAATTAAAAGTGCGGGGTGACTAAAAATGTGGACAAACTAGATCAACAAAGTGCGACACGTGGTTGGAGGAGACGCCGAA
This sequence comes from Magicicada septendecula, assembly GCA_034769895.1. NCBI lineage: Eukaryota > Metazoa > Arthropoda > Insecta > Hemiptera > Cicadidae > Magicicada > Magicicada septendecula. The sequence goes on from CM068368.1 coordinate 454,193,607, forward strand.
TGAGTAACTATTTATCACATAAAAATCAATCACAAAATATATCAAAATAAAGAGCGCTATATTTTGGGGAAATAATTTACGTATGTCTGAGTGTGAGTGAGCAAGCTGGGTTGCTTTTCATAATTTAATTAGTTATTTAGGTTAAGGTTTTACTTACATTTATTACTAGAATGTCGGCCATGTAACAGTAGCCGAAAGAATCTTATAATTTGGGAAGAAAAATAATTCAGAGAAATCGTAGTAGTTTGAGAATATGAAAAATAAGTAAATTTTAAAAGAATATCAAAATGAACCTTGCAATCTATTAATAAACAGAGATTATTAACACTGGAAATGAGAGTAGTTATTGAAATACTTGAACCCTAAGTCAAGCTTAACATTCACAGGTTCGTGTGACGGATTCCTGGCTATACAAGGTAAGAAATGAAATTTATTATTAAAATTTTAAAAATGTGGTAGAGTAATAGCTTAAAAAAGGTGCCACGAACTCGGACAAGTTTATAAATTTAATTTTGCATAAACCGCACCTACATGTGAATGTAAGCGTGATTTGGAGGTTAAGTGGTATGCGTACTAATTATGTATAAATGATAATAAGTTAGAATTAAGTGATACTTATGTTATACTATACTGAATACAGTTAAGATTGATTTTGTGTAGAGGAGAATCTCATAAATAAGCTAGAAATGGATAATAATGAAAGTAAAGTCAGTGTGATTGATGTAACTGTCATGGGGGAGGTAGAAAGGAATTTAAACCCTAATACGGTCAAAGAAAGCATTGTAAACGAATTAGATGATATAAATGATTCAGGAATGGAGACAACTCCAAGCCTGATAGACGAAAATAATTTGACACAATCTGTAATAATAAATAATGCAGAAGCAAAATCTACTCCAGTAGCGACTAAAACAATAGAAAATGAGTGTACAGTAGCTGATATGATGAACTTTATGAAAACCATGTCCGAGAATATGTATAATTGATTTGATGTTAACGATATTAAATTTGAAGTTCAAAATAGCAAATTTGATGTTATAAATAGTCGTTTTGATGAAATGAATACACAAAATGTTAAATTTGAAGTTAATATGAATAAACGGCTGAATGAGATTGACGAACGGTTAATGACATTTAAGGAACAAGTGATAGAGTCAGTAGAGGAACAAATTAAAAGCAAAGTAACTCAGATAATTAATAACAAGGTAAGTGGTAATTACGGTAGTGAATCGAATAGTGAAGAAAAAACTGAGAATTATGATATGATTAAAAACGTGGTATTAGAGAATAAGATAGTTAATGTTGAGAGTGATAATGAAGATTGTGGTGAGGTAGAGTTGTTAACGAGTGCTGATGAGGCTGAGAGAGAGTGTGATGAAAGGTCAGGTGGGCAAAGGGCAAATTTTCCCCAAGTATATGGTGAAACAGAGGTTTCACAAGTGTTGTATGAGGACAGAGTTTCCTCCAGTAGTTGTGTGGAAGACGAGGTGTCTTCAAATAGTCCCTTAATTTGTTGTAAAATTCTTGGAAGAGCCAAGAAATATAGTAAGTTTGTTGTGCCCTTTGCGTGGTATGAAATAGGTCAGTGGGGTTGTGACAGGTGTTATGATGTGGAGAGATATTTAGAGAGAGAGTTGTTTGTAGATGAGGAAATAAGAGTTATTTACGTTAAGTAGGAGTTATAAAAAGTTGAAAGAGAGGTTAGAATTGAAGGAAATAGACGATATAAAATACTTACCTTGTGAAATAGAGATGGATGATTATTTTGATGATACGGTTAGAAATGATAAAAACTTACCTTACGATGTGATGAATATAGTGGAGGAATATGATGATAGAACGTACCTTATGTTAACCAAAAATACTGATGGAGACTGGACTAAAATTACCAATGTAGACGGGCTTTATGAAATAATGGGAGACAAATATGTAGTTAATTACTGTGTCAATATAATTAACGAAAGTAGTCATTACATTAATAATTATAATGTAATGTGTGTCGATAAGAATGAGTTGTGTTAAAAATACATCAGACTATTATATGATGATGGAGGTTAAATAGAAAGATAAGTGAATGGACATTTTAAATATTTTAGTTTATGGTAATGACCTTGCTAACTTATGAAATGAGGTGTGTTAAACAGAAATTATATGACGAAGAATTGTAAATAAATTGATAGTGAAATTAATTATGTGGTGTTGTAAAATGTATTTGATGTAATAATAATAATATTTTGGCAGACTAAATAAATAACGAGAATAATTATGAAGGTGATAATAAATGAAATGTAATTGTTTTGGAGTAAGGTAATTAAAATAATTTGTGTTCTGAACAATTGACTGAATTAAAGAATTTGAGATTAATTAATTAATTAATTAATGTATATATAAATTTTGATAATTAATTTAAATGATTTAAACTTGATAATAAATAGTAAATGAATAAATGTAAAATGTGTTAAGTTGTGGAATCATATGATTGTTAAAATGTTTCAGAAGGGACCCTCCCCCATTTTCGGGTGGTCACGAACTTACCAATCCTGATCGTGGATTTTGGCACTTTGGAGGCTGACCATGGTTGGCGGAACTTCCTTCGGGTGGTGAAAGCGATGATGCTCCGGCTCCACAAAATTGGTATAAATTAGAAATTTGACTATATCATTGAACGGGGAGGGGGGACCCCTAAGGTACGTGGTAAGAAAATATTTTTTTTATACTCAAGGTGCATAAAAAAGGTGCACAATACCATGTACCAATATTGCCTAAGAGTATATTAAAAAAAAAGAAAAGTGAGGCAGTGTGTTCAAAAAAAATTCACTAGTGTCATTTGCAAAAGTAAAAATTAGCAAATGACAGCAGTTTCAGAGTATTCAAAAAAGATGGGTTTTGTGGGGATGGACTAGGCGATGAACAGACGGCAGGTTTGAATAAATGGGAGAGTAAATCTTGTGTTGAAGTTAGTGTAGGGTAATGTCATCTAATGTTAGTAGGAGGGGAACGTGAATTCACATAGTGTCTGTCCGTCGCCTACCCCATCCCAACAAACCCCCACCTTTTCGGGTGATTACTGTTGAATCAGAAATGAGGATAATAATTAGTTTTTAAGTGTAAATAATTATCAATATATAATTTGGAATGTTTATAATTTTGAATCTATGACAGTAGTCGTAAGCATATATAAGTGGATAATTGACCATATGTAAATATGAAGTTTATAGGGCGAGTTAAATGAAATGAAATGTTTGAATGGTAAATTGTATATGAATCTCAGAGGTTTTACATGAAATGATAATATAGCCAAACATATAATGGTTTACCTTCTGTGAATTGTAGTAGCAGTGTCAGTGTAAACGAATTGTATGTCTTTTTAGTAGTTTCCCCAATTTTCGGGCGGTCACGGCTTCACCGAACCATGACCATGGATTTGGCTTAATATTCTAAACTGGTGAACTTAGAAATTAACCGGGGGGTATAAATCAGGGGAATCTACATCACTATGGAACAGCGGCTATCATCGAAGGTGATGGTAGTGCCGTATTAAGGGTTTGTGAATCATTATAGTAGGATTACTGGTGTCCTCGGACATCAGTAATGCCGAATTTTTATATAACGCTGAAGCAAGAACGGGGTAGGCAGCGTCTACCCCTAAAAAACTTCTGTTCTTGTGGAAGCAACTGGACGCCACAGTCCAGTGGGGGGGTCGTCATAGTGTGTGTGGCAAGGAGGTTACTCAGGGGAGTAACGAATTGAAATCTTAAACTGACATAAACTGAAAGAGCTAATAAGCTAATTAAATGATTTTATTGTGATTCAAGAGATACTATTGTAGTAGATAGTTTATTCAGAAGTAATTGATTTAAATATGTTATGCTCTGTATAATAATTTTATAAATGACTTTACTGATTTTGAAAAGATTGTTTGAGGAGAGAAGGTGTTTATTATGTTTTGTTTAGTATGTTTTATTATGTTATTATTTTACTATGTTAGAGTGTAAGAATTGTAAACATGTGATGTATTTTACATTGTATAATTTTGAAGTGTATCTAGGGTAAGGCCATTCACCTGTTGGTAAGACATCAGCTGATGACTGGTATGAACTGTATAATGGTCAATATAACCAATTCCTATGTTCTTTTAATAATCAATATAAGTTCAAGTTGTATTTTCTTTTATTGTCAGAACAGAGGTTTAATAAAACATTATTATATTTTATAAGAAAAAATAAATAAATAAATTAAAATTTGTTTTTTGCTTGAAGTACAGATTGTGTTTTGATGTTCAAAATATATTGTTGATATATTGCTAATGTATTAAATGAGTTATATGGTTCATATGATATGTGGTAAACCAATGTAATGATAAGGGAATTTAGAATAAAATAAGGTGTTCATTTTATTTTGTTTATTATGATTGTTAGCAGCTAGTTAAAAAGAGTTGTAAATTCATTTAACAGATTTTGAAATTTTGAGAGTAAATGGAAAGAGATGATCAGATTAATGGTAATATGAATCTTTGATATTGGACTTAGATTAATTTCTCTAGATGAACAAAAGTTACATGATTTAAGTTTGATTTATTTTGACTTGAAACCGTAACGTCAAGTTGATAAAAGTTGAGAAAAGAAATGAAGTTTAAAGGATAAAATATTTTATGAATTTTAGATATGGAGATTGTGTATAATATAGTAATGAATACGTGTACGCACCCAGTACTTGCTAAAGGCAACCCAGTATGTACATAAGGGGAGACATATCGGTTGAGGATCTGGTATGGTATAAGGCCAGTCTTTGATTTTTTGTGGTGGTGACTAGGGGGGTAGTTTACCCATGACGTGTTGAGAATTAAAGGGGGGTTGTTGGTGCCATATCCTCACTGATCCTCTTAGGGTTAGCAATGAGAGTTTTTCTGTTTTGGCAGAAAACCTCTCATTGGGGGGGGGGGGGATATTGTAACGGGGCAATTAAAAGAAGGGTCTATTTTTTTTAATTTAATAATTATTTGGGGCTAATCTGTTTGGGTTCCATTTATGGTCACGAAAACTTAATTTATGTAACACCCTGTATTCACCTTGTGCCAGACGGAACCAGGTACGAGAGCGATAAAGCGTTGGAATGCGAACATGTGCGCGGATCATTGCGTTTTCCGTTGGTGAAAAAGCACGAACTTTTGGGCGAGCCCCAATAAGCAGAAAATATCCAAAGACTCGCTACACACGTGACAACTCATTATTGTATCATGTGATTGTATCAACGAATCACAGCGCAAGCTGGTAAACATGTAGCGGAAGCAGCCGTTACTGACGCTTAGGGTAGCGTCAGTTAGTCAACTACACAACATACGTCTGGTCAGGCGTACACCAAGACTCGAGTCGAAAACCTTTTCAAAATTTCAAAAATGTGGTAAAAAGTATCAGTTGAAAGTGTAACCTGAAGTGAGACAAAACGGAATGAAACATAACAGCAAATTTAATAATTAAAAGTGCGGGGTGACTAAAAATGTGGACAAACTAGATCAACAAAGTGCGACACGTGGTTGGAGGAGACGCCGAATGAGTAACTATTTATCACATAAAAATCAATCACAAAATATATCAAAATAAAGAGCGCTATATTTTGGGGAAATAATTTACGTATGTCTGAGTGTGAGTGAGCAAGCTGGGTTGCTTTTCACAATTTAATTAGTTATTTAGGTTAAGGTTTTACTTACATTTATTACTAGAATGTCGGCCATGTAACAGTAGCTGAAAAAATCTTATAATTTGGGAAGAAAAATAATTCAGAGAAATCATAGTAGTTTGAGAATATGAAAAATAAGTAAATTTTAAAAGAATATCAAAATGAACCTTGCAATCTATTAATAAACAGAGATTATTAACATTGGAAATGAGAGTAGTTATTGAAATACTTGAAGAACTCTTAAGTCAAGCTTAACATTCACAGGTTCGTGTGACGGATTCCTGGCTATACAAGGTAAGAAATGAAATTTATTATTAAAATTTAAAAAATGTGGTAGAGTAATAGCTTAACAAACAGTGCAATCCTAACAACTTAACATGATGCCATACCCTGTCTGTAAACATAATCTTCTGAAAATCGTATGTAGTAAAGCACTTCAGAACTGAAATTATAATTATTCTATTGTCATAAAAGCCTTGGAAGTGATATCTCTGAAGAGATTCTATGTGAAATCGTACATTGCAAATATGAAACCAACTGAGATTTGTGGCAAGCATTTCAATGAAGTCATAATTGCGACAATGGGGGTAGGGAGAAATGAGAAAAATCACTTGAAAGAAGGTAGAAAGCGAGTGAAAAGTTGCTATCCTAAAGGCAGATGTATACAAAATAACAGGATAACATACTAGTAGATCTAACAGAAAAGTTGCTATCCAAAAGTTGCTATGTATACAAAATAGCAGGATGACATACTAGTAGATCTAACAGAAAAGGAATATTGACTCCACAGGCCTGTCAAAGGACAGTTACAGCTCTACACTCAACCTTTATATTACACAGTAGCTGATACCAGGCAGAAAAGCTACTGTCTATAAGCACAGTAACATTTAATGAATACAACAAAGTAATAATAATATACAGTTTATCAGACAGTTCAGTATACAGTTTATCTTGTTCAATCATAAACAATCAAATATAAAACTGAAATTTCATATGGAATAAATTCAACATAAATTTAAAATGCTGTATACGAAGTTTGCACAGAAACTCCAAATAATTATGATATACCAGGCCTTGTGTAAATATCTAGTATATACCCACATAAGGTAAAAAATGAACCACTAACAACATCAGTAACAGCACTAACAGCGACATCCGAAATTATAATTGTCATCTTTCGAAGAACACAGATGGAAATAATGTCACACAATAGTGTATAATAAACGTGTTCACATTAATAGTTGTTTTAGGAATCAATTCAAATACTAATTCAGAGTAGCTAGAAAATGAGTTACGTATTTTGATTCTGTAATAACATATGGTCACATGCAGTATCAAAAATTTATAGGAGAAAAGTATTTCTTCTGCTGTCAAATGGTTCTGGCTGTAATAAGCATACTAGTATGTAACAGTACAATTCAGCCCATTTAATATTTTGGGAACTGTAAAAAAAATCATACATAATAAGGGTAAATTTTATTTGGAACAAAAGTATAAATAATAATTAGAAAATATGATTCATGAATTATAACAACGTAGCAAGCAATGAGTGAATTTGTGTCAAGGTCAACATCCAGACGGAAGAAAAAAAAACAGTTACATTTTGCCAAACGAACTTTGACCGATGAAGTCACCAGTCACGCCACATTACGTAAGTGCCGATCCTTTAAAAACGTCACTTGGAATACAAGGTGTAGTCGACCCCGCCTCAGAAATTGGCTTCGTCATATTCATAGAACAATAAAATGTGATCATGTGACCCCCCACCATCTCAGAGCTCGAAGCAGTACAATTCTGCCCAGTTAAGAATTACACCTTGTGCCGGCTGGTCAAGAATAAAAGTCCCGAAACGAAATCGCGGGCGCCCGCAGTTCTAAAAAAATGTACGGTGAAATCAAAATTACACATAAGTAATGTGAATTAACGAAATTTCAATTGGGTCCAACACCTAAAAGGTGATTTAAAGAAATCGAGACATTAATTGTATCAAAATAACAGTTTTGGTTTGCACCAAAAGTGAAATACAAAATGTGCGGAGTGAACAAAGTTACAAAAGAAACTGGAGAGTGGTGGATCACCAAAAAATGAACAGCTAAGTAACCTTCGGGTATCACCTAACATTTAAAATCATACATAAATTTTATTATGAAAAGAAATATTATTTTTAATCACTAAAAAAAAATGAGTTCTCATACGGGCATGGGGTATGTATAAATGTGTGTGTGACTGAAGCGCTGGTTTGTTCAAATATATAGTTAATGAATTGAATAAATATCATGATTTCGTTTTATTTTTCTTCTTTTGAAATGTTAAACTTATATATATGGGAAAAAGTATATAATCAAATAATTATAAATATGGTTAACAACCAATGTTCTTAAGGTAACGAAATATTGTGTGGGAATGGAAAGTAAAGGGTTTTAAATAATTGGTTATTTCTTTTGAAGAAAGTCATTAAAGAAAAAGAAATGAAATTGAGTGTTGAAATGGAAAGAAATAAAGTGACATACAAATAATAAATAATTCATGGGAAACAAATAAGTTGTTGAGTGAATTATTTCAGACAACCATTTTGTTTTTTCAGCTCGTCCAACGACAACCTGGACCCGGTAAGTAAAATTTTTAGGTTGGTAGCAAACAACATGGCGGCTACAAGAGCCGAAAGTGAATATTAATAAACTTTGTTATAAACAAATTTATAAACATTAAATTAAACATAACAATGGCGCCCGAACTGGGACCATTTGCATAAATGAAATTTATGCAAATGTGGACCTGTTTTGAGGAACAGGATGGTTGTTTGAGATGAGTAAATTGGTATGTACATAGAAATAGACGTAAATGACGAGAGTGTCAGATAAGGTTATGTTATAATATGATTGATATATGTGTATTTTAAATAAGCAAAATGAATACTAATAAAGATAATAATGAGAACGTCAGCTTCACTGACGGCAGTAAAAAAAGCCAAATAAATATTGAACTAAGCGAAACCGAGTCGAGAATAATGGAAGATGTTGAACATCAATCAACACCGGTCCAAAATAAAAAACATGATGACAATGATATGTTAAAACGCCTGTATAGTATGGTGTGTAGTACAAATTCCCAATTTGATGTACAAAATAATAAATTTGATGAATTAAATACTAACATGAATGAACAAAAGAATGAAATTAAGGAGATAGAGTAATTTTAATAAAAAATTAAAAGAGCAAAATAATGAAATACAGTAAATAGTAATTTTAATGCTAAATTTGATAAAGTAAACACTAAAATGAACGACAAATTAAATGAAAAAAATAATGAGATAAAGTTGATGAGAGAGGAGATAAAACAGTAAAATTTTAATTTTAATAAGCAAATGAATGAAATTGATACACGTTGTGATAGTATTAAAGAACAGATATTAGAATCAGTAAACCATAAGTTCGATGAACAAATTAGTGAAATCACAGAAAGTCTAGAAGGTAAAATAAATAATGTAAACGAACAAATGACAGATCAAATTAAAATTCAAGTTAAAGAACAGTATGTAGAAATAGAAAGTAAGTGTATTAATAAGATTAATGAAAATAATGATGACATAAAAAATAAAATACTGGAGGCAGAAAGTGTATGTAAAAAATCAATACAAGAGAGTGTGGGGGTTATGAATAAACATAACCTTCAATACGAAAATAAATATGATAACAAACTTAGCATAATAGAACAAGATATCAGAGAAATTAAAGATGAATTGCATGTGGCAGCGAGCCAAAATTTAAATAATGTTGCGGAGCGAATATTATATACTCGCAAAGCAAAAGATGATATTGAACTTGAACAGTTTTGTTGTGATAACCGGAGAGTACACCCGATGCAGTTCCTGAGTAGGGTAAGGGAATTTAACCGGTTTAATAGCAGCAGTTGGGAGGTGAAATTATTAAAGATTTTAAAATGTTTTAAGGGCAGTTCTGAAATATGGGCTGAAGTACATAGAACAGAGTGGGTTAGTTATGAGAATTTCGAGGCAGCGTTCCGAAATAAATATTGGTCTGAAGAGGACCAGGAAATATTACGTAGTAGAATCATGGGAACAGGGAACTTTGGGGGGACACAACAGCAACATAACCATGTACGTAATGAGGATATTTAACGAGGCAAAATACTTAGAACCGCCATTGCCGTTTCGATCGTTTGTTAGACATATTAGTAAACACCTGCCCAGGGAGGTACAAATTACATTAATGACTAGAGAGGTAGCAGATATAAATGAATTGGAAAATATATTAGACGTATTTCAGAACATTGGGGACGGTGAAATAGGTAGGCGTCCTAACCAATCAGGTACGAGTAATAGCAGTAATTATATGCCGCAAAGAGGGTCACAACAGGGACATGCATATGGTAAACAAGAAAATCATAGTCGAGACGGGGGGGGGGGGAAATGTACAGGATGCTTGGGAGAGAATTACGCTGTTAGGAATTTTTGTTTCAGATACAAGAAACCAAGACGAAATCAGCGGAGCGGAAATACGTCGTCGCATAACAATATGCAACAGCGGGCAGGAGATGACCGCGGGGGAACATCAAGGAGCAATGGAAATAATAACCAGAATGAGACGGGGTACAGACAGAGCAGTACCACCGCCAGAACGGAAAACTGAGGCCGACAATGGAAGCAAGGACCCCACCATTGTCCACAGGGAACAACAGGGTCCAGGTAACAGACGAATATCATAATAATGTAATACAAATGGATATGACGAAGGAGTTGTTGGATGAAGATGACACGGGAATTATGGAAACAAAAACCGGATTGACGGAGGTAATTGTCACCATAGAAGGTAAGAGTTTTAAAACATTAATAGATACAGGAAGTGAGATATCAGTAGTTTCAGAAAATGTAATGGGAGAATTAAAAGAAGTAAATAAAAATATTCCATCATTACCAGTTTTGGGCGTAACAGTAGTGGGGGTAACAGCAGTAAGGAGTAAAAGAGTTACTAAACAAGTACAATTAAATATATTCATAAATGAAACTTGAGTTTGAAAATACCTTTCTAGTAGTTAAGGGACTAAGTTTAGATGTAATCTTAGGGAATGATTTTTTGGAGAGAAATAAAGCAGTAATAGATTTTAATAAACAAATAGTAGAATTTAATATTGGGAGTAAACCAGTCAGGGTTAATTTTAAGAGGGTGTTAGATGAGGTTAGAGTTACAGGAGTAAAAATGATACAAAGGCGGGTAGGCGAGGGAGATATAGAAACAAAAGTGAATATATGTCGAGAGAGTGAGATTGTAGAGAATGATGAGGGAAAGATGCATGTGAGTGATGAGAGAGTATGGGAAAATAGGGCGGATACATTTTTTAATGAGGGTGGAGTTGCAGGGAGTCCCCAATGACAGGAGTTGTGGGCAGTTGTGGAACGTTTTAGAGAGGTGTTTGCGGAGTTGCCTGGGAAAGCCAGGAACTATGTGTGCGAGTTGAACGTTCGGGAACACTCACCCTACATGCAGAGGAGTTATCCAGTGCCGTTTTCAAAGAGGAGAGCAGTGCAAGAGGAGTTGGATAGGATGATGGAGGGAGACATTATTGAAAGATCGATATCGCCTTACTCGAATCCATTGGTAGTGGTAATAAAGAAGGATGGAAGGGTAAGATTATGTTTAGATGCTAGGAAAATCAATCAAATTATAATACCTGACCGGGAGTCACCGGAACCCATAAATGAGATTTTTCAGAAATTCAGCGGAGTTAAGTACATGACATCTTTAGATTTGACAGCAGGATACTGGCAGGTTCCACTAGCAGCAGAGAGTCGGAGATATACTGGATTTCTCTTCAATGGTAAGAACTATCAGTTCAAGCGCTTGCCATTTGGACTTAACACTAGTGTAGCAAGTTTTATAAAATGTTTAGATATGATACTGCAACCTAAGGACTTAGATTTTCTGACCGTATACGTTGATGACATATTAATAGCGTCAAGAACATTTTCGGAACATTTAGAACATCATGAATATGTGTTAGATAAATTACAGAATGGGGGTCTAACGGTTAATTGGGAGAAGTCTAAGTTTTTACAAACTGAAATACACTTTTTAGGTTTTATTATTACTCCAGAGGGAATTCTAGCTAACCCTAATAAAGTAGAAGCTATTATGTGTTTTCCAGAACCGAAGAATATTAAACAGTTACAGAGTTTTTGGGTCTGTGTAACTTCTATAAAAAATTTCATAAAAACTATGCACAGACGACATCAAGGTTAAGTGCCATTCTACAAACGAATAAACAGTGGAAATGGGGAGAGAAGGAAAGGGATGCATTCGAGGAGATAAAGAAAAAATTTTCAAATATGATGATGAATCACTCGGATTTTTTGAAAACTTTTTATTTGCAGAGTGACGCCAGCAACGTCGCCCTGGGAGTGGAATTATACCAGGAGGATAGCGACAAAGAACATCACATGATAGCTTTCGCCAGCAGATCCCTTTTGACAGCTGAGAGGAATTACACAACTACAGAAAAGGAGTTACTGAGTATCGTGTTCGCCGTGGGAAAGTTCCGCACATACATCTTAGGGAACAGGACAGTCATCAGGACGGACCACAAAGCGCTATCATTTTTGAATACCTGCAGATTAACCCATAGCCGTCTAACCAGGTGGGTACTAACGTTACAGGAGTATAATTTCTCATAGGGGTTTTCATTAGGGGAATCCACACAACTATGGAACAGCGGCTATCATCGAAGGGGGTGATAGTGCCGTGTTAAGGGCGTATGAATCATTATAGTACGATTACTGGTGTCCTCGGATACCAGTAATGCCGAATTTTTATATAACGCCGAAGCAAGAACGGTGTAAGCAGCGTTTGCACCCTAATAAAATTCAGTTCTTGTGGACGCAAATGGGCGCTACAGTCCAACATTAGTAAACAATAGAGTGTGTGGAAAAGGAGCTGGCCGTTACAAGCCAGGGGCATAAATACAGCATTTATGCACAAGGTAAATCCGTGAGGTGATTTGCCTAATTGTAACTGGGTAAAGGGGGGATATTAGATATTGATGGAGAAGGAGGTTACTAAATTATTATAACGAATTATTGAATATGAATTATGTTGATGATGTACAAGATGTAGTTGATTTAATGAGGTAACTAAATGATTTGGTATTGATTTAAGGAGTATTATGATAATTAGAGATGATTAACAATTTTAAATAGATAATTTGTTCTGATGTAGTTGATTTATGTGTGTTATATGCTATATAAGAATTTTATTAACGAATTTAATTATTTTGAAAGGTGAATTATAATGGAAGGCATTTGTAATATTGTAATGGGAAATGTTTATTTAAATTCTGATGGGAATCAGAGAAATATTTTGAATTTTGGAACAAGAATTAACAAGAGAAGGGTTCAGAATGTTAGTATGGAAGTTTAAAAAAAAAAGTTTTATATTATGTTATGTTAAATATGTATTCATGTATATGTTAGAAGTTAAGAAAACCAGTGCTTCTTAACGCAAACCAGCGCACAGCTAAGGGGAACCAGATCAGTTAAGGATATGGTATTATACAAGGCCACTACTTGATATATTTGATTTGATGTTTCAGTGTCTGGTGATGCTGTGGCGGCGGTCCTGAGCTGGCCTGCGTGTCAGAGCAGGAGCGTCCAGTGCCTGACTGGCCTTGTGGTGGATCGCCAAAAAATGAACAGCTAAGTAACCTTCGGGTATCACCTAACATTTAAAATCAAACATAAATTTTATTATGAAAAGAAATATTATTTTTAATCACTAAAAAAAAAATGAGATCTCATATGGGCATGGGGTATGTATAAATGTGTGTGTGACTGAAGCGCTGGTTTGTTCAAATATATAGTTAATGAATTGAATAAATATCATGATTTCATTTTATTTTTCTTCTTTTTAAATGTTACACTTATATATATGGGAAAAAGTATATAATCAAATAATTATAAATATGGTTAACAACCAATGTTCTTAAGGTAACGAAATATTGTGTGGGAATGGAAAGTAAAGGGTTTTAAATAATTGGTTATTTCTTTTGAAGAAAGTCATTAAAGAAAAAGAAATGAAATTGAGTGTTGAAATGGAAAGAAATAAAGTGATATACAAATAATAAATAATTCATGGGAAACAAATAAGTTATTGAGTGAATTATTTCAGACAACCATCTTGTTTTTTCAGCTCGTCCAAAACAACCTGGACCCGGTAAGTAAAATTTTTAGGTTGGTAGCAAACAACATGGCAGCTACAAGAGCCGAAAGTGAATATTAATAAACTTTGTTATAAACAAATTTATAAACATTAAATTAAACATAACAATGGCGCCCGAACTGGGACCATTTGCATAAATGAAATTTATGCAAATGTGGACCTGTTTTGAGGAACAGGATGGTTGTTTGAGATGAGTAAATTGGTATGTACATAGAAATAGACGTAAATGACGAGAGTGTCAGATAAGGTTATGTTATAATATGATTGATATATGTGTATTTTAAATAAGCAAAATGAATACTAATAAAGATAATAACGAGAACGTCAGCTTCACTGACGGCAGTAAAAAAAGCCAAATAAATATTGAACTAAGCGAAACCGAGTCGAGAATAATGGAAGATGTTGAACATCAATCAACACCGGTCCAAAATAAAAAACATGATGACAATGATATGTTGAAACGCCTGTATAGTATGGTGTGTAGTATAAATTCCCAATTTGATGTACAAAATAATAAATTTGATGAATTAAATACTAACATGAATGAACAAAAGAATGAAATTAAGGAGATAGAGTAATTTTAATAAAAAATTAAAAGAGCAAAATAAAGAAATACAGTAAATAGTAATTTTAATGCTAAATTTGATAAAGTAAACACTAAAATGAACGACAAATTAAATGAAAAAAATAATGAGATACAGTTGATGAGAGAGGAGATAAAACAGTAAAATTTTAATTTTAATAAGCAAATGAATGAAATTGATACACGTTGTGATAGTATTAAAGAACAGATATTAGAATCAGTAAACCATAAGTTCGATGAACAAATTAGTGAAATCACAGAAAGTCTAGAAGGTAAAATAAATAATGTAAACGAACAAATGACAGATCAAATTAAAATTCAAGTTAAAGAACAGTATGTAGAAATAGAAAGTAAGTGTATTAATAAGATTAATGAAAATAATGATGACATAAAAAATAAAATACTGGAGGCAGAAAGTGTATGTAAAAAATCAATACAAGAGAGTGTGGGGGTTATGAATAAACATAACCTTCAATACGAAAATAAATATGATAACAAACTTAGCATAATAGAACAAGATATCAGAGAAATTAAAGATGAATTGCATGTGGCAGCGAGCCAAAATTTAAATAATGTTGCGGAGCGAATATTATATACTCGCAAAGCAAAAGATGATATTGAACTTGAACAGTTTTGTTGTGATAACCGGAGAGTACACCCGATGCAGTTCCTGAGTAGGGTAAGGGAATTTAACCGGTTTAATAGCAGCAGTTGGGAGGTGAAATTATTAAAGATTTTAAAATGTTTTAAGGGCAGTTCTGAAATATGGGCTGAAGTACATAGAACAGAGTGGGGTAGTTATGAGAATTTCCAGGCAGCGTTCCGAAATAAATATTGGTCTGAAGAGGACCAGGAAATATTACGTAGTAGAATCATGGGAACAGGGAACTTTGGGGGGACACAACAGCAACATAACCATGTACGTAATGAGGATATTTAACGAGGCAAAATACTTAGAACGGCCATTGCCGTTTCGATCATTTGTTAGACATATTAGTAAACACCTGCCCAGGGAGGTACAAATTACATTAATGACTAGAGAGGTAGCAGATATAAATGAATTGGAAAATATATTAGACGTATTTCAGAACATTGGGGACGGTGAAATAGGTAGGCGTCCTAACCAATCAGGTACGAGTAATAGCAGTAATTATATGCCGCAAAGAGGGTCACAACAGGGACATGCATATGGTAAACAAGAAAATCATAGTCGAGACGGGGGGGGGGGAATGTACAGGATGCTTGGGAGAGAATTACGCCGTTAGGAATTTTTGTTTCAGATACAAGAAACCAAGACGAAATCAGCGGAGCGGAAATACGTCGTCGCATAACAATATGCAACAGCGGGCAGGAGATGACCGCGGGGGAACATCAAGGAGCAATGGAAATAATAACCAGAATGAGAGGGGGTACAGACAGAGCAGTACCACCGCCAGAACGGAAAACTGAGGCCGACAATGGAAGCAAGGACCCCACCATTGTCCACAGGGAACAACAGGGTCCAGGTAACAGACGAATATCATAATAATGTAATACAAATGGATATGACGAAGGAGTTGTTGGATGAAGATGACACGGGAATTATGGAAACAAAAACCGGATTGACGGAGGTAATTGTCACCATAGAAGGTAAGAGTTTTAAAACATTAATAGATACAGGAAGTGAGATATCAGTAGTTTCAGAAAATGTAATGGGAGAATTAAAAGAAGTAAATAAAAATATTCCATCATTACCAGTTTTGGGCGTAACAGTAGTGGGGGTAACAGCAGTAAGGAGTAAAAGAGTTACTAAACAAGTACAATTAAATATATTCATAAATGAAACTTGAGTTTGAAAATACCTTTCTAGTAGTTAAGGGACTAAGTTTAGATGTAATCTTAGGGAATGATTTTTTGGAGAGAAATAAAGCAGTAATAGATTTTAATAAACAAATAGTAGAATTTAATATTGGGAGTAAACCAGTCAGGGTTAATTTTAAGAGGGTGTTAGATGAGGTTAGAGTTACAAGAGTAAAAATGATACAAAGGCGGGTAGGCGAGGGAGATATAGAAACAAAAGTGAATATATGTCGAGAGAGTGAGATTGTAGAGAATGATGAGGGAAAGATGCATGTGAGTGATGAGAGAGTATGGGAAAATAGGGCGGATAAATTTTTTAATGAGGGTGGAGTTGTAGGGAGTCCCCAATGACAGGAGTTGTGGGCAGTTGTGGAACGTTTTAGAGAGGTGTTTGCGGAGTTGCCTGGGAAAGCCAGGAAATCAGGAATCAATAGCAATGCCAGAAAAATTTGATGATTAGTAGGCTGATATAGAGGAGCACTGTAATATTTGTATAAATTTATAAAAATTAACCAAGTAAAAAAGTCTACTATCTAACACAAAAATAGAAATGATTCAACTTATGTTTGAAAGTAAATGTTAATACTGTTAATCATTCAGGAGTGTTGTACAGTGAATTAAATTGTAAAACCTTAAACTTTACGCTGATTTCAATTTATTATTTAAATAAAAGACTATGTGTGTACAAGCTAAATACAAGATTTCTGAATTCTAAAAGAGATTTCTGCTCAAGACCTATCGATTTTCCCCTAGTTCACTGAATTTGATTTTAATTGATAAATGTTAATAACGTTTTGTCAAGTTGTACTTCACCAGAAACAAATAGGGGTTATAAATAATTTTTTTAAATGCTGTTGAAACATCATGGCCACTTTTTAAAGAATTGAAGATGCATGCATTTAATGTGGACTTTCTTTTATACTGTATAAAGGAATGGAAGCATTTACTCAAGTGGATTAAAGAGTGCTTATCAGGTTGAAATTACATCAAGACCATATTCAGCTGTTTAAAGTTCTGAATATATGGCACTAAATATAAGGAAGTGGCAATTTCCATTGTATGGAATATTTATTTGGTGTGCTGAGTATATGAATCATTTAGTAAATCACTTAAACAACAAAAGTGATCTAGATATGGCAAAAAATTTCACATGCGTTTGCATATAAACCACTCACTTTTTTAATATTCTATTTTAAAACCTTAGGGTACGAACATGCCGACACAGCATTACTGGTAGACAGCAGCATACTGTGCGACATTACTGTACTGTATGACAGTGAGGCAATAACAAATGTGTAGACTAATTAGAATTAATATTAGGCATTACCTGTATTAACTTCCGTCTTGTGACTTATCTGTTTTAATTTCTAAAACGACGCGTTTCGAGGATAAATCCTCATCTTCAGGTTTTAATATTATAAAAACATCAAATTCACCCGAACGGGGTCGTCAATTATTTAAAACACATAAAAACACCACACATAATTTTATATTAATATAGTCTCGGTCGGCACAGTCCGATGCGCATCGTCTCGTTGCCAACGATTAACTGTTGTCCTTTATCCTGTATGACCGTTATCATTTCCCGTGGACACATCGATATCGATTGCTGTGTTGTACAGTAGATTAGATCAAAACGAAACTTTATCATTAAGTAGTTGGTCCGCTTGTAACTTAGAAGCCTTGTATATCTCATATTCCTCCACAGCGTTCATGTATGCACCTTTTTTGCTATTATGAAGCAGAGTACTTATGATTATATAGCATTAAATGTTGAGCGTAACTAGATCTTGTTTTCGAGATATCCCTTTTGGGTAGGTGTTCCTTAAAACGTTAGGCTGATTGTCTGCCCGTTTGTCCTATATAAAATTTGTCACAGTCATCGCATTCAAGCTTGTATAGTTAATCGTTGGCAATGAGACTGTGCCGACCGAGACTATATTAATGTAAAATTATGTGTGGTGTTTTTATGTGTTTTAAATAATTGATGACCCCGTTCGGGTGAATTTGATGTTTTTATAATATTAAAACCTGAAGATGAGGATTTATCCTCAAAACGCGTCGTTTTAGAAATAAAAACAGATAAGTCACAAGACGGAAGTTAATACAGGTAATGCCTAATATTAATTCTAATTAGTTTATAAACGTGACTTGGAGACAATTAAAACAAAATGAACAAATGTGTAGGTTTAAATAGGAATGAACATGTCGAAGATGCTTACTGTACTACATTACTGTGCATCAGTGAGGGAAGAACAAACTATTTTGTTTTTTCCTCACGGAAGACGCCAATGTCGCATTGTGGCGCGCTACCCGATTGGTTCACTGAGTCACATGATCCACACGCCATAGCACAGCCGAGTTCAAGTGTACGGGCTCGTCACTTCATATGAGTTTTTCTTTGTGATTCCGGCTTCATAGTTGATATTTTGATTTTGAATTACAAATTTACAAATGAAATTCTACTACGTAGGCTTTCACGACAGGTGTCACTATAATTACATAACGCTTCCGGGCTGAAAGGCCGTGGTCGAATGCTTGCTGTTATAGTGCTAGACGTTTCGGCCACACCACCGGTGGCAATCTTCAGTAGCAAAGAAAAGTTCGTGATAGATGGAATGCCGAACAATTCGCCCCATGAAATGGGACAAGCAACAGTGAGAGACGGCTACACTGTTTCTATTTATAACTTGTTGGCCGCTTTAGGTGTATAACGCGAACCAATCAGAAGCCAGCTAATCATTCTCCACTCTGATTGGCCGTGGAAAATAAACCATGCCAGACACTATTTAAGGAGATGCTTTCACCTCGGCAGTTCATAGCGACAGACGCATTCTTATGAATATGGATGGACTCCAAATGCAGGCGAGTGAAGTAACCCCGGACAGAAGACAACACCTGGGCTTCATCAAACATTACCCGGTGATCATTGTGGGAAAGAGTGTGTTCAGCAACTGCGGACTTCTCCAGCTGGCCCAGGCGGCAGTATCTCCGATGTTCAGAGAGGCGCGTTCGGACACTATGCTTCGTGGTGCCTATGTATACCTGGCCACACGTACAAGGAATACTATACACCCCGCACGACGAGAGCGGATCCCTGGCGTTCTTTACCGGTCGCAGGAACTGATGGATCTTTTTGGTTGGCTTAAAGACCGTCCTGACGCCCTGTTTACAATTGGCATCGGCAAGCTGCTCAGTGTGAACATCGGAGATACTGCCGCCTGGGCCAGCCAGAGAAGTCTGCAGTTGCTGAACACGCTCTTTTCCACGATGATCACCGGGTAATGTTTGATAAAGCCCGGGTGTTGTCTTCTGTCCGGGGTTACTTCACTAGCCTGCATTTGGAGTCCATCCATATTCATAAGAATGCATCTGTTGCTATGAACCGCCGACACACAACTGGGGGTTGCGCGGCCCGCGGGTCGCGAGTGGTGCAGTGTCCCGAGTCTCAGAAAGGACTCCTGCCACTGGGTCGATTTGAGTTCTTTATGTTTTACCTAATTATGGAGGGGTCTGAAACGACCTGCGATTGGTGGGTTATACCACCGGGACTAGCAAACGAGGTCGCTTCCAGGACTCACCTGGTCGCGGGGTGTATTTACCAAGTCCGGCAATGAGGGAATTGTGGGTCACTCTGTCGGAACGAACATAGAATCTACGCGCCAGGCATCTCACGGTGTCATCAAGAGAGCGGACACCGAGTCCTCTCCTCAAAAGACGAGAAGAGTACCTCCAGGGAATTTGCACGCAAGCTTCAGTCCCCGGTCGAGTACTCGCTGGAGCATTGTTCTATGACCATGAGCCAGGTATCCCCAAACAGGAGAGGCGTAGGTAATCACGGGCAACACGTACGAGTTGAATATGAGCTTACCTAGCCGGGGGGTCATTGCCGGATTAGATAGCACGGGCCAGAGTCTACTGAGTTGTGCCGAAGCACATTGACGGATGTATTGCGTATGGGTTCGCCAGGTGAGTCGGGAATCCACGTGGAGCCCGAGGTACTTGACGCTGTTGGTCCAGGGCACCTCGACGGGGCCTACTTTAAGTGGCCGAGGCCGCTTGCGTTTGCGCGAGAATATTACCGCGGCGCTCTTGGAAGCGTTAACGGCAACTCTCCAGTCATCGGTCCACCCGACATATGCGTAGAGTTGGCGCTGGAGCTTAACTGCTGCATAAATCGCGTTCGGCTCTGAGGCAAAAGCCGCAGTGTTGTCCGCGAACAGTGACAATTTTACTCCAGGA
Organism: Magicicada septendecula; assembly: GCA_034769895.1. Classification (NCBI taxonomy): domain Eukaryota; kingdom Metazoa; phylum Arthropoda; class Insecta; order Hemiptera; family Cicadidae; genus Magicicada; species Magicicada septendecula. Next base: position 454,214,175 of record CM068368.1, read on the forward strand.
ACTCGGGGCGTGTTGTTGACAAACAGCGAGAACAGGAGAGGCCCAAGGACACTTCCCTGAGGGACGCCAGTGGTAATACGCCTCTCCGAAGAGAGAGTGTGGTCTACTCTCACTCGGAAGCTACGGTCTCGCAGAAAGCTGCCGATCAAATAAACGTAGCAATCTGGAAGAAGGACTTCCGTGAGTTTGTAAAGGACACCCTCGTGCCACACGTGGTCAAAGGCTTTCCCTATGTCTAGGAAGATCGCAGTCGTCTGTTTACCCTGGCAGCCAGCCTCGGTAATGCATTCCACGAGTCTCATCAGCTGATGAGTCGAGGAGTGCAGCTCACGAAAGCCGAACTGTTCGGGGATCAGCACGTCTAGTCTTTCTAGATGGTCGCGGATCCTACGCTGGATCAGACGCTCGAAAACCTTGGACGTCGCGGACAAGAGGCTGATGGGCCTGAGGTTTTCCACACGAGAAGAATTCTTTCCCGGCTTGGGTATCACTATGATGGTAGCCGTTTTCCATTTCATCGGAAAGTAGGCCAGTCTGAGGCATGAATTGAACAGGTCAGAGAGGAACTGGGTTCCTCGCTCCGGAAGGCGATGGAGGGTGGAATTCATGACTCCGTCCGGGCCAGGCGCTTTCCGGGGCTTGAGCTGAACAATCCTCTCAGAGACCTCCTCCGGGGAGATGGGCTCCGGTTGGACTGTGATACCGGCCGATAGAAAGCGCTCTACCTCGTGGCAGATTTGCTCAGTGAAAGCCGGGTTCTTGGATGGGTTGGGAGCGAACTGTCGCTTTAAACTGTCAGCCAAGAACTCTGCCTTTTCGAGGGGGCGGCCAAGGGGTTGACCGCCAGGTCCGACCAGTGCGGGGAGAGGCGCGCGTTTACGCTTTCCCGTTAGGGCACTGGGAATCCGCCAGACATTACGGTCCTCGGCAGGGCCATCCATCTGTTTAACAGCTAGCTCCCAGTTGCGTCTACGGAACACCAGCATGTCGCGACGCAACTTGCCGGATGCTCTGTTGAACGCAGCCTTGTCAGCCGGGTTACTAGTCCTCTGCCAGCGTCTCCGGAGGCGATTCCTCTCGCAAGCGAGCTGAGACACCTCTTCGGGGATACGCTGATAGTCGGGCATGAGCCCCGGTTTCATCCGGGAGGACACGTCTACCGCTAAGACTACGACTGTCGAATAAGGCAACTGCCTCGTCGACATGCTGGGTAGTGTCAAGCGGGATATGCTCAGGTAGGCGGTGACTGAACGCCGGGCCAAAGCGGTCCCACTCGATTACCCGCCGCTCGTCGCGGACGGTGGCGTGCTGGGTAGCTATATGCACACTGATAGGGCAATGGTCCAAGGACAGTTCCGAAATGACGGAGACGTGGACCGGGCAATAAACGCCCCTGACCACGGCAATGTCCAGTACGTCAGGGCGGGAGTTAGCCCTCGAGGGATAGTACATAGGCCTGGTAGGACCCATGACTGTGACCCGAGCTGCATCAGCATACCTGCGTAAGCGGGCCCCGTTTCGGTTGACCAAGCGGCTCCCCCCATCAGGGTGCCTACAGTTCAGGTTGCCCGCCAGGACTACCCTCCTGTGTGCGCCAAAGACGGCCTCCAGATCGTTCGACAGGAGCTCCGTTTGTGGAGGCTTGTAAGCGGAAACCACGAGTAGACCGCCGAGAGCACCATGGAGGTCAACCGCGGTGCACTCGAGGTTCCGCCGCTGAGGCAGGAGAATGCGGTGATGGCGAAGACTCGCTTTCACCGCGATGGCTGTGCCCCCTCCTGCGTGACCCGACCGGTCATCCCGGTGACACACATAGTTGGGCAGTCAGAAACGACGATGCGGGGTCAGGTGCATCTCACCAAGAAGAAGCACATCGGGCTTGTGTCGGGCAACGAACTCTAAGCGCTCAGAATGCCGGGAAGCGAGGCCGTTGGCGTTCCACGCCACGAGCTCGAGGTCTCGCTTGAGGGATTGCCGTGGTTGTCCGTTCATAACAGACCAATAATTCGGCAGGCTTCCACCAAGAGGAGGAATTTGTCTTGGGGCGAGGCTGTTGCCAAGCATTCCTTGATTTTAAGGAAAGTTTGGGCTACTTTCTGCAAGTCGTAGCTTGCCAGAAAGTCGGACACAACGGCGAGATCATCAGAAGATGAGGCCTGGGGAGAACGCTTGGCGGCAGCTGCGGTGGGGCGAGGTGGTGGAAGCCTTGGGTCCAGTGGCAGGTAACTTTGGCTGGCCCGTGTTCTTGGCCTGGGTCTTACCTTTCTTGCCTGATCTTGGGTATCGAGGCTTGGGTGGCGGCGACCATGGAGGATCAATTTCCTCTTTATCGTCCGGCAGTGGGACTAGGGCGTAGTGTGGTACTTCGCGTTCCGATTCCGGGGGCGCGACTTTGGGTTCGGCCTGGTGAGCTTTACTCGGGCTCACTGCACTAGAAGGTTTCGGAACCGGAGTAGACCTAGGGGCTGGTTTCCTGACCACAGGTTCAGCGGCTTTGGCCGTCTTTACGGGTTGGCTGACATGATGAGGCTTAGGCTGGACAGGTTTATTAAGTTTGTCCAGCTGCTCTTTGTAAACTGGGCAGCGCCAGTTATTTGCAGCATGGGCGCCGCCACAGTTGATACAATATCGGTGGTTGTCTGGAACAGCGCAGGCCTGCGTTAAGTGGTCATTTCCACAGCGGACGCAGGTCGGCGCGTTCCGACAACCGAAGCTGCTGTGGCCGAACCGCTGGCACCTGTGGCACTGGGAGATTCGCCCGGTCTGACGGCAGGGCTCTACACTCACGCAGAGCCCGAAAAGCCGTTTCAAGTCTAAAAGGGCCTGGGAGGAATCGCCCTTCTCCACCTGGAATCTGATTAAGGGGAGTGGTCGACGCGAGCCATAAGTGGTGTACAGCCGAGAGGCTCCCACAACCTTATAGCCCGCGTCGCGCAGTTCATCGAAGAACCTGTATGTCCAGGCCCCGAAGGACGAGGGCTACAGGCTTGGTTCGGTTGAATGTGTACGTGTGGAACTGGATCGATTCCCGTTCCAGCCACTGGATCACTCCGAAGTGCTCGGATGCACTTCGGCAGGTAACGCGCACAGTCTCACTCGCTAGGAGTTTGACTGAAGCGTTATCTGCCAGCGCAACGACCTTGCGGAGTCGGCGACTAAAGCCGATATCTTTGACGTTCGTGACGAACACCGGCGGGATCCTTCCTTCGGAGGTGCGACTGGGCGCAACCTCAGCTGAGTCCGTAGCCGAACTCAGAGAGGTCAGGGAAGGAGACTTCCTCGGCTTGCCATCGTGCCCTACTACCACCCAGTCGTTGGAAGTCGAGGTCTCCATGTCCGGGGAGTCAGATTCCGGCGGAGGATTAGGGCTGCTTGTCCTACTAGCGGCCATGTGCAGCCGGAAGGTCCGGCCTTTACGGGCTTGGTCGGCCCTAACAAGGACCGATTATTCTCACGACCTTGCGCGGGTTGAGCAGGGCTGCCCGCGCGAGTCGTAGGGTTCCCGACTGGCCCAAGTGGCCGGCCGGGGGACTCGTCGCTGCCGCACAGTGCTTCAGGGGCACTAACAGCTGGTCTACTGCTGACTAGCTCAGCTTTTTGTCCAGCGGGTATCCGGGGGCCGAACTGTGACACCATCACAGTGGCGGCGCAACCCGCATCTCTATTCGTGAGTCCTACTCTCGGACTCCCCAGATTCCGCTGGACAGCGCTACCTAAATGACTTACCGGCACTGTGCGGCAGGTCCCAGTTGTGTTTTGGTTGTCATCGTCTTGGCAAGACGGCTGGTCCACTTCCATCGCTGCAGCTGGATGGTGGCATTGGCGATGAGGCGAGTCTTGATCTGGCGGTTTCTTCTTTACTGCCACCGCAGTAGCTTGTCCTGAAGGCCTCTTCATGGCAGTAGTAGCATAGAGGTCGAGGCGATCCTCTTCTGCGATGTTCTGTTCAACGTCCGATCTCTTCTAAGGCTGAGTGCAGAATCACATCCTCTCACGATAAAAAAAAAAAGCTATGAACCGCCGAGGTGAAAGCATCTCCTTAAATAGTGTCTGGCATGGTTTATTTTCCACGGCCAATCAGAGTGGAGAATGATTAGCTGGCTTCTGATTGGTTCGCGTTATACACCTAAAGCGGCCAAAAAGTTATAAATAGAAACAGCGTAGCAGTCTCTCACTGTTGTTTGTCCCATTTCACTGGGCGAATTGTTCGGCATTCCATCTATCATGAACTTTTCTTTGCTACTGAAGATGGCCACCGGTGGTGTGGCCGAAACGTCTAACACTATAACAGCAAGCATTCGACCACGGCGTTTCAGCCCGGAAGCGTTATGCAATTACAAATGAAATGTTTATTAACTGTTTATAATAGAACATTTTAATTTTATTATATTCACAATTTAACGGCTATGGCGGGTGTATACGACCTCTCAAACGTTGTACAGACAAATTGTCTCTGTAGCCCAGATGACCGTTTGTCGGCCAATTTTTCTGTTTGACACGACCAATATATCACTGGAAACACAAAAACGTATTTGGGCTCACAATTTCGATCTTTATACAATTCTTATTCTAGATGTTTGTTGGTAACAGGTTCTTTTTCGATTCTGAATATTATATTCTTTGTCTCTCATTATAAATGTCTTTAAGTATAATGTTCATGTCTTTATAGCTTTAAGTATAATCAACAAATCGTATCTTAAGGTTTTAAAAAGTCATAAATACGGTAAAAGCTTTGCTTGAACTTAAAGACGATTTCCTTTTCAGAATGGCAGATACAGAATGCCTTTGAGTAGTAGAGATTAGTTTGTCGGTTTGTTTTATAAAAACGAAACTAAGCAAACAATGAACTATAATGAACAAAAACGTTTGACAATTTTGAACTATAATCTAAATAACTACAATGATACACATTTCACTACTAAGAAAACACTTTCTTTTTGCACAACAAAGTGAATGCGGCAACATTCAAAAAGAGAAATAAGAAAAAAACACGTTAGAAATTATACGCATATACTGAAAGGAAACATGAATGAGAGAAAGAGGAAATGACTGTAATATATCTTTTTTTTGTACCGTAATGTGAATCAGTTTGTTGTCAATAGACTTGCATGTTACTGATATTACGTGATGATATCACGTAAATGACTGTAATATTTCTTTTTTTTGTACCGTAATGTGAATCAGTTTGTTGTCAATAGACTTGCATGTTACTGATATTACGTGATGATATCGGGCTGCATTCGCCACTTATCGTTTTTCGAAAGGCTAACCGCGAGGCAGACATCATTCACACACATAAACACATACAGAAAGCTATGAGTAATCATTATTCCTTAGTAACCTATTATTCCTTCAGTAGGTTCCCACAACTGGCCAAGAGCTTGGACAGCCTGGGAACAATTAGACGTCGACAAAAACGAAGCGGTCATATACGCCCACCACGGTCCATTCATAGCAAAAGTTATATCAACTCGCTACGAGGGATCACTGCGGGCGTATAAGACCGCTTCATGTTGTCTTACATTACTAGACTCAAAAAGGAAAATAAGTGACTGATTACTATTTTTTACTCGATTACAAGGTTAATCCAGTTGAAAAATAGACTTGGTCTCCTGGGAATTTACCATTAAGTGTTTTTAATTTATACCGACCAGCAATTTTGAAGTTTTGTATTCATTTCTAAAGACATGAAGAGATTTATTTTGAAAGACATAATTTTCGTCACTGTCATTGTCACTATATAACATAATCAGTTATACTTTAATGAGTACATTTCAATCAGTCAATCAAAAATAAAAGTATGCATACACATACATACATAAAAAGTAAAAAATATAAATTTTGGAATTTATACTAGAGAAAAAGGTCACTTCCCTCTTCTACGACACCTAAAGATAAACTACACTGCAAAGATAAACTCTTGTTTGTCAGCTGACTTGTTGCGATGTCTCACAGTAAGTATAAACTCCTCGGTGTGTTTGTAGCTGACTTGTCACAATGTGTCACAGTACAGTAATGTCGCACAGTATGCTGCTGTCTACCAGTAATGTTGCGTCGGCATGTTCGTACCCTTACATTTTTTTTTTTTTTTAATTGTGCTGAAGGAACCTCCAATCATGCTATGCCCCTGAGACCTACATTATCTTAGAGAAATGGAATACATTTATTTCTGTATATGCCTTTTCTCTACCTTATAATTTTACTTTTCTGACTGACAAGTTATAAAGGAAACCTTGTAATGGGACAAACTATTGGGGTTTATTTTATTCTTAAATAATTGTAAAATATAGTAGCCACTCAAGCTGAACATTTTGATCATAAACGCTTGACATTTTTTTAACACCTTGCAGTCAGTGCGGTACCAAGCCAAGCCATACGCACGTGTCGCACAAAAGCAATTAAAGAGTCTGGGAATGTAAAAGTTATCAGCGAGGGGGCGTATTCACGCGTACGCGCACAGGGGTGTGACGCTGTGAACAGCGTGAAAGACACGTACGAAACACATTCCAGAGCTGAACATGTGATGGAAACAAAGAACTCAACGCAGTACAATCCGCCTCAGTTGCATATACAGCTTAAAACCGGCCGGTTGTAAAAAGGGTTCCGCAACGAAAATGCGGGCCCACAACTCAAACAAAATGTGATTTTAAAACCGAATTTATAATTTAAATCGGAACATGATTATACACTGAGTAATTAAATAATTACAGTAACAGTTTCAATAAAAGATGGTGCGACAAATATGTGCGGAGTGATGAAAGGTACTACGGAACATTGGACTCTTTCATAAGCCAGATCAGTAACCGGAGTGGTATATCAAATTCAAAATTGTTCTTTTCGAGTACTCTATTTACCATTGAATTAAGAAATTGAGATTTCAAATGGGCATGGGGCATATGTATGAATGCGAGCGTGAATAAAAATAATAAAAATGATAAAATAAGAAGCGCTGGTTTGGGTTAATTAAATTTTGATGGTAGTTTTAAAGATGTTATTTTGTATATAAATTCATATATAAGAAAAATTAAGTTTTTGTCTAAATAATTTTCATTTTGATATGTAAAAAATTGTTGGAACTGAAAGGGATATAAAAAAACAGGAAATGATCAATAAAATTTTATTACTTGGTAAACTAAGAAATGATTGTTATTATTCAAATAACCAGTTCTGATTTCCCGTTCGCTGATTCGAACACCTGGACCCTGGTGAGTAAAACTTTAGGTTGGTAATAGACAACATGGCGGCTGTAAGAGTATAAAATTCGTAAACAAATAAAATCAAATCTATTTATTAATTTATGTAAAAGTAAGTAAGTACAAGTGGCGCTTCCGAACGTAGGGATGTAGGCTTGTATATAAATACAAGCCTACTGGGAAGAGCAGAATGGTTATTTGAAATAACAAAAAATTTTTTGAGGTACGGTACGTGAAAATAGACGTACAAAGATAAGGTTATGTTGTGATCATATGTGGTATGAGTAAATAGAATTCCTTGTTAGATAATAAGTTTGTGTTATATTATATGTTAGTATTTTACAAAAAAAAAAAAAAATGTATATATAAATTTTGGAGATGGCAGATAATGATGAGAATGTCAGCTTAACTGATATTGAAACAGAAAGTCAAGTAAATATTGAATTAAGTGAGACTGAATTGAGAAGAATGGAAGGCGTAATGAGTCAATCGACGCCGACCCCAGTCAAAAAAGACGATAGTAATGACATAATAAATATGATGAAATTCCTTATGAAAGAGCAAAATAGTAACTTAAATGCTAAATTTGATGAAGTAAACACTAAAATGAATGAACAGAATAGTAAATTTGATGAAATTAGAAACGAAATTAAACAACAGAATGTTAATTTTAATAAGCAAATGAATGAAATTAATACACGTTGGGATAATATGAAAGAACAGATATTAGAATCAATAGATCAGAAGTTCGATGAACAAAACGCAAGAATAGATGACATGATTAATAACTTTACAATGCATAAAGTAGATGAAGTATTTCAACGTGATATGATGAAAATTAATGGTGTTGATGATAATTATGAGATTAAAATGGGGGTAGAAAGTGGTAAAGAGACCGATAAATTAAATGAAAATAAGGACGATCAGTTAACATATTTTCTTATATACGGTAAGTAGGGGTGAGAAAAATGATAATATAATTAAAAATATGGTGTTAAAGAGTAAGGTTGTGAATATGGAGAGTGCTGATGAAGTTTTAGTGGGAGTAGAATTTGATAATGAAGTGATAGAGAGTGATGATGAGTTAGAGAGAAAGTGTAGAGAGGGTTTACAAGGAGAGGGATTGCAGAGGGTAAAATTTTCCCGTGGTGTTGTGGTTGGGGGTGAAGAAAATGCTTCACGAGTGTATCTGGGAGACGTACGGTCTACAAATAATTGTCCCTTGATTTTTTGTGCATCTGGTGGAGCCAGATGGTGTAGTAACAAAGTTGTATTACCTTCTGTATGGGATGGTAGAGAAAGTGTGAGATGGCGTTATGGTGAGAGATATTTAGAGAGAGAGTGGTATTTAGATGGGGAGATAAAGTAATTTAAGAATTGGTAGAAATTATAAAGAATTAGTAGAAAGGTTAGGTATAGAGACAGTGGATAATGATATTGAAATCTTACTTTGTGTTGAAGCTGATATAGCAGCAGTAGATGATGAGGTTGTTAATGATGAATTTATAACTTACCTAGTTGTGACAGATTATACTAAAGGTGACATGACTATACTCGATGGTGACAAGTTACAGGGCCGTTCCTGGGGGGGGGGGGCAAGCTGCCCCGGGCGCCGCGTCAGGGGGGGGCGCCACGAGTCGGAGAAATTTGTATTTCGCATATATTGTCGTTATGCCGTATAATATACTGGCTTGTAATAGTACCAGTACCAAATGCTTCCAATTATTAGAATCGAATGTTAAGCTCTGCTGCCCGCCACGGTCCCACTACGTTTGCACGATGCTTCGTCTATTCACGCCCCATGGCCGATTTTACACTGTTTTCTTTGTGAAATTTTGGTAGGTTGACAGCTGAAAGTACTCGATGTTGTTTACATCAAATTTTCAGTAAATCTTTCATGTTTTGAAGTTTATAAAATTTATTTATTCTATCCAGTTTGTATTAATATTGTTTATTACTTTGTATTTTTTTAGTGTATTATAGTGAATATTAATGTTTATAGTGTGTATAATGTGGATGTTTATAGTGTGTATACATAACCTAGAAAGGTAAGTTAGGCCTACGTGATACATTTAGGCCTACTAAATATTTTTCTCATTATTATAATTATGCATACTGACTATTGTATATTCCTAAGCATTCTAGAATAAAAATATGTCCTAGTAAATAAACAGAAGGAAACCAATGAGTATCCAGTTATTACATTAGCCTACATTTTTTTATTTTTATATTATTATATATTTCTAAGAAATGCTTTCTTTACTGTCGTCTTATATTAGATGATCATCACTCTACACTATAGGTTTTAGTAAAATTTCGCGTATATAGTGTATGTTATAAAAACGAGCGTATAGTGTATATTGTTTTTGTGTTCGTGCGTGTACATAATGTAACGTGTATTTATATAATAATTTTAATGTGCGAGATGCAGGTGAAATAATAGTGAATGCTCAATATTCTCTTTTTAATCGAGTATATTAAAAATTATTGATCTAAACATGCAATTAATCATTTTTAAAGTGCGCTCTGATAAAGTAATGATTAAAAAAGTGCGCATCGATAAAATAATTGTAAAAAAGAATTAAACGTGAAATTAATACTTTTTTAAAAGTGCGTTTCGATTTAAATTTAAAAAGAATTAAACGTAGATTTAATACTTTTCAAAAGTATTAAATAGAAGGTTAAATCTTTTTTGAGTAATAAAGCGCTCTTTTGGGTTGAGAGCTCATTTTGGAAATTGTATCATTGTTTAACTATAAATAAGAATTAACTCTGTTTTTTTTAACTGAAAATTATTATGTTAGGCCTAATTATTTTTTGTACTGCCAACTATGAAAGTCCTTAACCTATTCAATGAGGATTGTGACATTCTTTTCTTTTCCAGTTATTAAAATAAAATGAAGATCTTACACTTTTGACTGAATTTTGGTTGAACAATATATCCCAAGATTTCAAATAAGAAAAATGTCCTCAAAGCAATCAGAGGCTCAAAGGCGGAAAATGGGAAGGGAAGCTGAAGCAGCTCATGAAGTACTGCTTAGTAAAGTTCCTAAATTACCAAGTTTTTTTATGCCCACCTCGTCTTCATCTGTAGCTCTGCCAAATGACGAACTGCATTGTAATTCAACTAATAATGTAGAATCTCACCATACCAAAAATTTCAGTACAAACAAACAAGACGCTCAAAATAATCCACTGACAGCTAAACATGAAACTACCCATACTTTTGAGTAGACGATGTTCTCACTGATTGTGAATCTGAATCTATTACTAGTAGTTCTGAACGTCAATTATCCAATGACCCATCAACTTGGCCTGAGCACCTATCAGTGAGAGAAAGAGACATTATTGCAATGACGGAGCCAATACCTTTTTTTGGCAAATGATAAAGAGTACCCAAAGATTGACAAACGCCATTTTTCCAATGAATTTCAATACAGAATTGCAGAAAATGGTGAAAGAATTAAACGTAGGTGGCTTGTGTACTCTCGAACGGCAGACGCAGCTTTTTGCTTGCCTTGTCGTTTATTTGAACCTTCCATTCAATCTTTTTTTGGAAAGAAAGAGGGATTTAACAAATGGAGAAAATTTTGTGAATGAGCAAAATCACATGAGACATCACCTGGACATTTTCTTAACACTCAAAAGTGGATTGATGCCGAGAAAAGGTTGAAGGGAGATAAAGCTATTGATCAACAGCTAATAGACCAAATAAATGTTGAAACAGAAAGATGGAAAAGTATTTTAAAATGAGTTATATCAGTAATAATGTTTCTGCCTGAAAATAATATAGCTTTTAGAGGATCTTCAACAAAGCTTTTCACAAAGAATAATGGCAATTTTCTTGGCCTCATCCAGTTGCTGGGGCAGTTTGACCCGACAATGAAAGAACACTTACAACAGATCGAAGCTAAAGAACAGCGGGTCCAAATGTTAAGCGTTAAAATCCATTACCCTACTTGCTCAGCATGTCAAGGAAGACATCATCAAAAAAATACATTCTGCAAAATACTTTTCTGTGATCATGGATTGTACGCCAGATGTCAGTCACAAGGAACAAACGTCACTACCTATTCGTTATGTTCATGAAGAAAATGAAACTAATGGTGAAATAGTCGTCCAAGAAAGCTTCATAGGTTATACTGTTGCTGAAGAGTCGACAGGTGAAGCTCTCTCAAATCTTTTGAATCAAGAAATTGAATCTTGTGGACTTGATCTCAAAAACTGCCGAGGACAAGGGTACGATAATGGGGCCAACATGGCTGGAATACAAAAAGGTGTTCAAGCTAGGATATTGTCAAACTACTCGTTAGCCTTCTATACGCCTTGCGGCTGTCATAGTCTCAACTTAGTTGTCTCTGATGGAGCAAAGACATCGGTAAAATCTACACTACTATTCGCTGTTTTGCAACGAATATACACAATATTTGCAGGATCCCCAAAGCGTTGGTGTATAGTAAGCGAGCATGTTCAAGGCTTCACGCTGAAGCAAGTATGTGAAACCAGATGGGAAGCACGGATTAATTCTGTCTCTGCCGCTCTTTACCAGTATGGGAGTGTTATAAAATCACTAGAACAGCTAAGTGAAGACTCAAATGACGCTACAATATCATCAGTCTTTGCAGATTCACATGGAAGACTTTTCTTTTCTGGTGTGCTTAGTCATATGGCACGATTTACTATTTCAAATAAACATCGTGAGCAAAACACTCCAGAACAAAAGTGCTGACAATGCTTTGGCCACAAACCAGTTAAAGGCTTGCACGGATTTTGTAAAGCAGTTCTGAGAAAGTGGATTGAATGATTCCATAGCAAAAGCAAAAGAAATAGCCAAAGACCTTGACATTGATTCTACATTTCAGACAAAACGACCAAGGATGAAGAAAAACATGTTTTCTTATGAAAGTAAAGATGAATACAACCCAACCCCTGAGGATATGTTTAAAAGAGATATTTTTTGCCACTGGTAGACAAATGCTGATGTCTTTAAAAGATAGGATGGATAAGTTTTCTATCCACAAATCAAAATGGGAATTTTTATTTGATTTGAAGCATTTTCCAGAAAAGAAAGAACTTGAAGAACTTTGCATCAGCTTGCAAGATCACCTTACTGTAAATAACGTTTCTGACATAAATGGCAAGGACCTTTACAATGAACTTTCACATGTAAACGCTCTGACAAATGAAACCCCAAATGAAAAGCAAATGTCTCCTCTGGAAGCCTTAAGAATTATAAAGAAAACTGATCGAAGAGACCTATTCACTAACCTGTGGATTTCCCTCCGTATTCTCCTCACTATTCCAGTTTCAGTGGCAACCTGTGAGCGTAGCTTCAGCAAATTAAAACTAATAAAAACTTACTTGTGTTCATCAATGATGCAAGAAAGATTATCCTCGCTCGCAATACTTGCCATCGAGAATGAAGTCACCACACAACTCAACATGGATGACATTATTGCCAATTTTGCAAAAATGAAAGCAAGAAGAATTCCAATTTCAAGTATATAGCAATACTAGCAAAGGCGGACCCGTAATATTGTTCTCATACTAATTTAAAGTGCTTTGATTTAATCTCCATTTTGAATGTAATTTTGTTTTAAAGTGCAATTTGACACGTAACACAATATACTATATCTTTAAAGCCCTTTCTGTATATAGGCCTACTCAATAATTAACAAATTATAAAAAACTCAATTTCTTTACTTTTAGCTATAAATAATTAAATACAATCACATTCTATAAAATATCTTTTATTGTTTCTGTTCTTATTTACCTAACATTCATGACTACTAGTCAGTATATTTTTATAAAAACCAGTCTAGATTGGCATGGTCAGGACACAGACAAGAGAACTTCTCTGTGGTCAGGATGATTTCAACCATGGTGGGAGGGGGGCGCCCAACGTAAGCTTGCCCCGGGCACCTAGACTCCTAGGGACGGCCCTGACAAGTTATATGATATAATAATATGGAATAATCCTGTTAATTATAATGATATTGTGGAAAAATATGAGCATTTAAATAGCCACTATATTGATAGAGATAATATAATGTATTTAATAAAAAATGATTTGTGTAGACGTAAGACCAGACTATTATTCGATGATGGTGGTTAAACAGTTGTTGTTCATGAACATTTAATTATGTGAATAGTGTGGTTTCGAAATGGATTGTATTATGAAATGATTTGTGGTAAATGATAACAGATAATAATTTGGATTGTATATTCTTTTGTGTGTTGATGTCAAATGTATTTGTGTATTACATTATGGTGTACTCTGTATCTTATGTAAACAATGTATGTATGTAATAGGAATGGATTTAATAATAATTATAACATTTTTCAGACTAAATAAATGATGAGAGTAAATGTGAAATTTTAAAATGTAATTAAAATAACTTAGTGTTTAAAAAAAAAAACCTATTGAATTAAATAATTGGAGAGTGGAGAGTAATTAATTAATTAATTAATGTTGTTGTACAGAGGAATTTTGGTGATGAATTTAAAGGATTTTCTGAGATTTAGATTCTATAATGAATAGTAAATGATTAAACATACAATATGTTTAGGTGTTGAGTTATATTGTTATTATGAGGTAAGTTATGAATGTTCTAATGTAATTTTCAATGATCATATTAATGTAAAAGGTGGTAAAAGATGGAGTTTGGGTGATGATTATTTCAGTAAGGCATTTGAGTCAATCAAAGTTAACTTTAATGGGCGTTAGACAAAATAAGAATTTTGGAATAAAAGTAATACAGAAATGGGTCAGTAGCAGGGACACAGTAGCAAGAGTGAATGTGTGTGGAGAGAAAGGGAGTGATGAAAATGGAGAGTAAAAGGTGAGAGCAGGGTACATATATTTTGTAGTGAGGGTGGAGGTGTAAGGAGTCCTCAACGCAAGACGTTGTGGCGGGGAGGGAACGTTTTAAAGAGGGTTGCCGGTTACCTGGAAGGGCCAGGAACGGATAAGGGAATGAGTATAAGGGAAGGGAACACACATCCTAGCTACAAAGAGGGTATCAGGTATTTTATTCTAAGAGGAGAGTGATATAAGTAGAGTAGATAAAGTGTTGAAGGGGGTTATTATTGAGAGATTGGTGTCACCCTATGCAAATCTGTTAGTGGTGGTTAGAAGGAAGAAACGGAGTAAGGTTATATGTATAAATGCCCATTCAATAAATCAAATCATTGTGAATGACAGAGAATCACCCAAACTAATTGATGATGAAAATGTGAAATAAAAAAAAAATTCATAGTTGAAATGTAATAATAAATGAAATGTGATGTAAAATGAATGTTGATAATAAATTTGAATTTTTGGGGAATATAATTGTATAAGAAGTGGTAAATAATTAAAGGTTGAGTATTAACAGGTTTAATTGAAATTAAAGTTTTGGAATGTTTGGAAATTTTATTCAGATGCAACTGAGATGTTTATTTTAATGTAATGAAGTTTATGTTCATTGTGAGTGTTTACTATGTTTTATTATGTTCTATTATGTTAGTGTGAATGGAATAAATTTAGTTATAAGATATGCTATTACAGTGACGGCATGTTGTTGCTATAGATAGTGGTAAGGGTTTGATTGTAACATCTATGAATGTTACAATCAACGGAGGCTCAAATAGGGCGTGATCTACACTGTACACAAATATTGTATAATATTATATTATATGGAAAATTGATAAGGTACAGTGTATGAAAAAATGATTTGTTAAAACATGCTCAAATGACAGATTTCCCCACATTTCGGGCGATTACTGCTTCACCAACACTAATCGTGGTTTTGGACGACAACCAGACATTGTAAAACTGACCATGGTTGGTTGCCTTTTATAAAATTGGCTTGAAATAGAAATTAACGGGGGGGGGGGTGACTCGGGGGAAATCATACAGGAACTATGGAACAGCGGCTATCACCCGTTCGAGTAGGAACAAATAAAAGGGTGATCGCCGTTTTAAGGTTTTTACTATGTAATCAGTAAGATTTTGTAAACCCTTAGGGGTAACCTTATCTGAACTTTAAATGTGATGCCGAAGCAAGGACAGGAGATGACAAAATTCCTCCTTAACTTCAGTTCTTGTGGAGGCAACTGGGTGCTACAGTCCAGGGGGGGCCATAATGTGTGTGGAAGGAGGTTACTAAATTATTAGTAATGAATTAATGAATGTTAAATACATTGTGTTGATGATGTTGATCTGAGGAGATAACTAAATGATTTGTACTGAATTAAGGAATATTATGACAAGGGAAGATGATTGACATTTTCAAGTAGATAGTTTGTTCAGAAGTAGTAGACTTAAATGTGTTTTATTCTATATAAGAATTTTCTTAATGAATTTAATTGTTTTGAAATATGTATTCTACAAGGAAAGGTATTTGTAATGTTATAATAGGAAATGTTTATTTAAATTCTGATAAATCAGAGAAATATTTTGAATTTTGGGAATAAGATATAACAAGAGAAGGGTATGAAGAATGTCAATATTGAGGCTGGATGTTCTATATTTTGTTATAATAAATATTGTATTCATATATATGTTGAGTTAAGGAAAAAAACAGTGCTTCTTAACGCAAACCAGCACGCAGCTAAGGGGAACCAGATCAGTTAGGGATATGGTTTTATACAAGGCCACTATTTGATTTTTAATTTGATGTTTCAGAATCTGGTGATGCTGTGGCGGCGGTCCTGAGCTTGCCTGCGCGTCAGAGCAGGAGCGTTAAGTGCCTGTCTGGCCTTGCGGTGTTGGGATCTCGAGAGCAAAGTCCAGTACGGTCATTCAGGTTTGGTCACAGTCACTAGACCAGGGGTAAGTTAAGGGGTAAGAAAACGTAAAGGGGGTTGTGGCGACATATCCTGACTGATCCCTTAGGAAGTATGAGAGTGTCAATGAGAGTTTTTATGCTTCGGCATAAAACCTCTCATTGAGGGGGTATTGTAACGGGACAAACTATTGGTGTTTATTTTATTCTTAAATAATTGTAAAATATAGTAGCCACTCAAGCTGAACAACATTTTGATCATAAACGCTTGACATTTTTTTAACACCTTGCAGTCAGTGCGGTACCAAGCCAAGCCGTACGTACGTGTCGCACAAAAGCAATTAAAGAGTCTGGGAATGTAAAAGTTATCAGCGAGGGGGCGTATTCACGCGTACGCGTGCAGGGATGTGACACTGTGAACAGCGTGAAAGACACGTATGAAACATTCCAGAGCTGAACATGTGATGGAAACAAAGAACTCAACGCAGTACAATCCGCCTCAGTCGCATATACAGCTTAAAACCGGCCGGTTGTAAAAAGGGTTCCGCAACGAAAATGTGGGCCCGCAACTCAAACAAAATGTGATTTTAAAACCGAATTTATAATTTAAATCGGAACATGATTATACAGTGAGTAATTAAATAATTAAAGTAACAGTTTCGATAAAAGATGGTGCGACGAATATGTGTGGAGTGATGAAAGGTACTACGGAACATTGGACTCTTTCATAAGCCAGATCAGTAACCGGAGTGGTATATCAAATTCAAAATTATGTTCTTTTCGAGTACTCTATTTACCATTGAATAAAGAAATTGAGATCTCAAATGGGCATGGGGCATATGTATGAATGCGAGCGTGAATAAAAATAATAAAAATGATAAAATAAGAAGCACTGGTTTGGGTTAATTAAATTTTGATGTAGGTTTTAAAGATGTTATTTTGTATATAAATTCATATATAAGAAAAATTAGGTTTTTGTCTGAATAATTTTCATATTGATATGTAAAAAATTGTCGGAACTGAAAGGGATATAAAAAAACAGGAAATGATCAATAAAATTTTATTACTTGGTAAACTAAGAAATGATCGTTATTATTCAAATAACCAATTCTGATTTCCCATTCGCTGATTCGACCACCTGGACCCTGGTGAGTAAAACTTTAGGTTGGTAATAGACAACATGGCGGCTGTAAGAGTATAAAATTCGTAAACAAATAAAATCAAATCTATTTATTAATTTATGTAAAAGTAAGTACTAGTACAACCTGAGTGAAAGTATGTTGTTTGTTATGTGTAGTATTACATTTTTGAAAACATTTACTTGCCAAAAGCCATTCTGGCTGAAAATATTTTTGTAAGTTTTATCTGATAAATTTCCTTTTTAGTATGTTTTTATGTATTTCTCTAGGGAAACATATAGTTTTAATTTGTATATACAGGAAACCTTACAACCGATGTATCATTTGCGTTATCTGTAGTTATAATTGACCAAGCAAATTATAAATAATAATGATCTATTACCTTAAGAATCTTGATTTTATTTTCAGAAAAAGGTTTGTGTACTGTATTTAGTACACCTGGGTAAGTTATTACCTCTGTGTTTAATATGTACAAAAATACCAGGTTAGTGAATTCTGAATACATGGACAAATATTTTATGAAGTGTTAAAAACTTTTTTAGTGAGCAATTCAAGATTGGTCTGAACCTTTCAGTTTATACACATGATATATGCACATTGTTTATATAAGCCCTCCAGTTTAATGCTGGCTTTGAATGAATACAAATAGCACAAATGTACTGAGCTAGGGTATTGTTTGCTGGTTTTACACTGCAGTATAAGAGAGCAGTAATAGTTAAAAGCCATATTAATTTGATTGAGGTGAAACTCAAACCAAAGCCATGTATTATATAATGATCCAACACACATCCCTATTTAACAGTCACTCCCAAGTGCACAATACAAAACAGCAAAGTAATGTCGTAAAAATGTATTATGTTTTGTTTGTAGTAGAACACGTGTAAACAAATTATTTGCAGACCATAAAATTCAATTTAATATCTTTACCACTCCTAATGAGAGATATATCCCCCTTAGTATCTTCTTATGAGTAGTATATCATATCATACCCCTTTTTTTATCTCACTTACCTAATTGTAAAACTTCTTTCTTTTCTCTAGATTAATGTCTTATGTGTACCAGACTGAGTGAAAAATGAACATAAATTCATATTGAGAAGTTTATCAACCGGAGTCACAAAGAACTAATTCTTCAGAATATACCAATGTCAGAAAGCCACAATGAAAACTAATAACTCAGTGGCCAGAACACAAAACAATTTAATAATATACTGCTATACAATACCTCATACAAGTGTAACCATGCATTTCTAACAGCATGAAACTTTTAAAAGGCATGGAACACTATGGACAGAAAAATACAAGGGTCAATCAAATATAAACGAGAACAGTGAGCAGTATGTTGTCATAGTCATAGTGCCTACATGTGTGCAGCGCTACATGCTTCTTTCTATTCATTCGTTTAATTGTTGTTACACTGAGAGAACAAGACGTGGATTGAACTGAGTAAAGCAACAATTAACCATATTAATTGGGAATTTACAATGCAAAGTTGTCAGAAAGGACAGTTTATCCACTAATCCTCCCACGGGCTGTTATGCCTCCGGAAATGGTAACGGACAGCACAGTTCCTATCTCGATACAGTCGGAACTGATCATCATGTGTACACAAATCCCCTGCCATACTTGCACGCATAATACTTTTGTGTATGAAAACAACTAAGCATTGTAAATAGTTGAAATAGACATAAACAGATAAAATATAATCTATTTTGATTAACGTACTGTGTAATTTTAGTAAACTAAGTTCCATATGCAAGAAAAATATTGTAAAAATGTGTATATAGAAAAACAGAACTTACATGAATCACAAAAACACTACATAGAAAATTATTGCACCATATTATTCTTTTAAAAAAAAATCGCCATCTTCTGCTTGTAAAATTCTTGAAATTTGTGGAGTTGCAAAATGATCGTGTATGTTGTATTCGGCTGCTGCTCGAAATGTGTTACCACAGTCTGCATGCGGTCCTACAGCTAACACATTCTTCTGTGACCAACTCATCACCGTCCTCTTTGTTTTCTGCTTCTGTATCCCTGTTAATATTCTGTAAAATTTCTTCATCAGTGAAAATTCGATACCAGGATCGTTTTTATCACTTCAATCCACTCCTCTATATCATAATTGTCAAAATTTCTGTTTGCTGTAGCACAATACAGAAGAATTAATTGCATCTCAGTAACACAAGTTTCTGTATTTTCAAAACCTTGAAAATCTTTGTCATTAGCACCATCAGCAACTTATGTCATGCATGAGTCAGTGATGTCTACGTCACTGCATCCCAAGCTTCCAATACTCAATAAATAGCATCTTTTTTTATGGTGCTATCACACGGAGATTTACAATTTTTTCTCAACTCAAGTCACCATTGCCAATTCTCCACTCAATTTCTCACCTTGTACTGGTTAACCTCCGTATACCATTCGGTGCTTTAAAACACAGCATAGCCAGCCAGAGCTGGCATTAAAATCCGTACTAAAACCAAGTGCATCATTAACAAATTTCATCTTTTAAACAAGAATATGTCCCTACATATAGGAATGCCTTCTGTTCGCTTTTGACTAAACCATACAGAGTGATTTATGAAGGTCATCCATCTAAACTAGCTTATTTCATTGTTTTTAATTTAGTTGTTATTGGCTACAAAGTCAAGTTAATTTTTATGCTTTTTTAAGTCACGTATTGTTTGTACACCTATGTTAAATTCATTTGCCAGTTTGAAGAACTTTTGCCTTTTTCAAAATGTTTAATGGCATCTAATTTTTGTTGTATTGATAGCACCACGCATTTCCATTTTGCACTTTCTAAAACTTATCAGATTGTATTAAAAATAAAAAGCAACAAAAACAAATCAGCAAAAAGTAGAAATAAAAAGGTTCAATACAAACACAAGCGAAAAACAGCACTTTACGCAACAGCAGAAACAGAATAAAACCATACGGGTATAATACTGCAAGGTCACTCAACCACTGTACTGTATTTTAGTGAGCAAACATGTACTGTCATTGACTGTAAGGGTACCATGGAATTCTTACTTATATCCAAAAAGGATACAGCCTACTATTATGCATGATAAAGGAAAAGGTATTCCTTTGTTATGAGCCACTCTAACGAGCAGAAACTAGAACAGCCTCCCTCAAATCCCTAACCACTGTGGACAGCCAGGCACAAATATAAAACTATTTTTTACAATCCTAAATATTACGAATGCACGGTTAAATCACTGCTGAATAAACATTAAGAGTATCAGTTACAAGGTAGCGAGAACTGGTATGTATGGAAATTTCAGATTATAGTTATACTGAAATCCTACAGCTTATGGAATGTAGTCAAAGGTGTACAAGTTATGCCCACTATGTTAGAACATAATGTGCAAGGTTTTGTGCAGAATTTTGCTACAAACATGTTCAACAAATTTTTATAAAGAAAGAACTAAAAAAAACTGCCAGTGTGATGGAAAAAGTATAGAGAATACGGGATGCTTTGTAGAAAATGGTTAATTATTTATTTTCACATAAGCTTATCTAATAAAATGTTTCTCCGAAAAAATGATTGACCCTCGCATTTTCCTGGACTGTACAGCCACTCTGTGGTTATACTATGGGTATACAAAACATTTTGCTCATGCTGCAATTCTGAGGGAGAATCTCCTGTAGATGCTGCTTAGTTCTCTTCTAGGAGCCAAGTGGCATACCCATGACACAGACTTTTTGAGGGTACTCATCCCAATATGGATGGAAACAATATATATTCAATATATTCAGTTGTATTTAGCCTTTCTATAAGACAGATTTAACAGTAGTAACATGGACTGTGCCTTCAAATTGTGCAACTTTCTATAATACAACCAACTTCACCAAATAGCCAACTTTTGTGTTTGGGAATCGAAAAAAATCATAATTGTGAAACATAATTTAGTAAAGTCAGAATCAGTATCTGTAGAGCTTTTTCTAATCCTTCCATTCATTCTAAGATCCATGTAATGTTGCTTAATATTTCCTACGTACTTTGCATAAACCATTTTTGATTAATAATAAAATATCTCTCGAATTTGTTCTGCTCTTCTACTACTTCCATGTCATTAGAGAATTTTATGGCTTTACACTGGGCAACAGCTAAAAAGATAGTTATGCTGCTGCTGATTCTAAGTAAATGGAAAAGTAAGTAAGTAAAAAGGACTGTCTTGATTCATAAATTAATATGTTGTAAACTGATGTATTGTCCATAAACTAAAGACAATCTAAAGGAAGAAATATCTAATAATTTGTAACATGGTTTCTTATAAGCCCCATAATATTTAGCTAACCAAAGAACACTGGCTTATGTTTGAGTATATGAGTGTATGGTATATGTTTGATTGCAACTCAACTAATGTTACTTTGAACATGAAAAAGAACTACTAGTACGGCATAAAATTAAATACACTCTCTTCTTTCACTAACAGTCTATAGCTTGGTTTGAACTGACACGCCAGTCACATTTATCGTCTACTAATCTCTTCACTTCTATTTCTTCTGCATCAACAACCTGCTTCAAGTATGCCAAACCATCTTCATCTGCAATACTTTTATACTGCTCTTTCAACCTCTTACAAATGAAACCTGAGTACCTCTCCATTTCTTTCTGTCTTTTTGTAAAACATTTATTTCTTGCTTTATTAATCCATTTAATCATCATCAATTTCCTAAAACATCACAATATTGTTGACTTAAAAATGACATTTTTTAAACAAATAAGACATATTAAATCACATAGAAACAGATTTTCTTGTTACAACGAGGCAATGAGATGATACCTCACTGTATGGTCCATAGTTTTTGTGTCACTGTTCTATGCTTCCTCACACTTGTCTTTTCCTACACAGCATTTGCATCTGCTCTATTACTTTGTTCAAATCTGCTAGCTTGGATAGAATGATATAACAATTTATTGATCACTATATTGAAAGTCTTCTTTTATTAAGTCAGACCAATTTGGAGACATACTCAGTCTTTGTACTTTTGAAGGGAGACTATTTCCATAAACAAAAAATAAATAAATTAATTAAACAAAACATTGACACCTGTTTATTCTATTTAACAGAGAATTTATGTATTCTCTGATTATTATGAACGAATATAACACACTTCATAATGTTTGCTGTATTTGTTATCGCACTGAAGCACTCTGAACTCTCACTCACCTGTCTTCGTATGTGCTCTGTAGTCTAATTAAAATGCCTTCCACGTTCCTTTGATCTCAAATTTATGTCTTATTTTTCCCAACTATGGAGAATGAAATATATGGTTGTTCCAGGTGCACCTATTGGTGACTGGGTGTATGAAATTGTATAAGCGATTGATGGCTTCCTGGTGATAGCACAAAGGAACTAACTCACTTAAGTGAGAACAATAATAGACAACAGACAAACAGGCTTACCAAATTAGTGGGTTGATTTCTCTTACTGATCTAGAATTAATACAAATAAAAGGTTTAGTTCCTTCACACTCATTCTCTCTTGGCTATATAGCAAAAACTCTCTTCGATTTCTGATAACAACTCGTCACTCTTGAAAGGCACACTTTGTCTCTAATCTTGGTAATATTTTGAGTTCAGTTTTAGCACTTTTGAATTTGAATGATGCCCACAACAATATGTATAATAAATATCTTTACTTATTTATTACAAACTTCATGCTGCAGTCTTCTAACACAGAATGACATTTTATGCTCTAAACAGCTTGTACAAATTAACTACATACAGGCTACATACACATGACTAGCATTATACAGTACTTAGCTGGACTGAGTTCCTTAGCTTACATATGTCTATGTTACACTTGTCATTCAATAAAATTAATGTATCATTCAAGTAATGAATCAATTAATTTAAATATTTAAAATAATTTTTTGTCCCTCCCTAAATTAGGGTGTGTGTGTGAGACAAGTCTGAAAACACGCACGCACACGTACACAATCTAATTTCCATTATATCACATAACATTAACTATAGAAAATCATACAACTACACAACTAAATTAACAAAAATGCAGTCACTTGTCACATTGTGTTCTGACAAAACTTACTTTTAAAAGTAAGATTGAGCTTGAATTATCAATATAATTTCCATTAGAGCTCAGAACATTTTGCTTTAAATGACTTTCTTCATTAGTGCTTGTGCTACAATAAGGAAACTTTCACCCTTGCTCTGATTAACTGTTGATGGTAGCATCAATTAAATTGAATTAAATTTAAAAAACTGATTAGCTAATAGCTTAAAATTTCTGAACCATTACATAATTAGCTGACTCCTATAAACATAGGAGTTGTGACTCCTATAAAATAAATTATTGTGATTTTAATTCAGTGCCTAATTACAGTATGGATGACAGAACATGAATAATAAACATATCATTACCCCTCGCCTAAAAAAAAAACAAACTGCATACTTAGTTACGAGGTGTGATAAAAAAGTATCAGGATTGATACTGGCAATGCCAAGTCAGTTGACTTGGCTCTAAAAAAGCGACGTATACGTTTACTTTACAGTATACTAATTACTTGGTATAAGTTTTATAATAATAGATGATCTGGTTTGTTTACAAACGCCCATTGTTGTGTTGTGTGTTAATCTCATTTGGCTTGACGCATTTACCATGTCAGAAAAAATTAATCAGAGAATTTGTATCAGATTTTGCCAAAAAGTTGGTGAAACATGTAAAGATACATTTGAACAAAACATTTATGGGGAAGACTGTATGAGTTGTACACAGGTTTATGAATGGTTTAAGCATTTTAAAGATGGGGGTGAAAGTGTTGAGAGTGACGAGCGTTTAGGAAGGCTTTAACCAGCAAGACTTACCACAACATTGAGGTTGTGGTACTGGTGTGCGAGAAAACCGCAGAATCACCATTTGTGAGCTAGCAAATGATTTAAATATTAGTTTCGGATCAGTTCAGTCCATTCTTACTGATGAGATGGGAATGAGACGCATTTCTGTAAAATTTGTACCAAAAGTGCTCACAGCTGACCAAAAAGATGCCCAGGTGTCAGTTGCTCAAGACTTGCTTGAATGTACTAAAAACAATGAGAACTTCATTAAATCGATCGTAATGGGCGATGAATAATGGGTTTATGGATATGACCCAGAAACTAAAGCTCAGTCTTCAGTGTGGAAGACGCCAAATTCTCTAAGACCAAAAAGGCAAAACAGCCGATGCAAAGTCAAGACCATGCTCACAGTTTTCTTTGATCACAAGGGGATTGTTCATCACGAATTTGCTCCACCAGGCCAAACAGTAAACCAGGATTACTACATTTCTGTTTTGAGGCAACTGAGGGGTGCAATTTGATGAACAAGATCACAGTTGCATCAGAGTGGTGAATGGTGGCTTCAACACGACAATGCACCCACCCACACGACACATGCTGTTCAGCATTTTCTTGCTAAACACAATATTCCACAGCTTCATCATCCTCCATATTTGCCATTTGCCAGATATGGCTCCCTGTGACTTTTTTCTCTTTCCGAAGACAAAAAAACAATTGAAAGGGAGATCAATTCAAGACATAGAAGAGATAAAAGAAAATGCGACGAGAGAACTTAAGGCTCTTACAGAAGATGACTTTAAGACATGCTTCGAACAGTTGGGAAAGCGCTGGAAGAAGTGTGTGGCTGCGGAAGGGGTCTATTTTGAAGGAGACAAGTTTACAAATCTGTAACTCTTGTATATTCATGTAAATAAAATCAATCCTGATACTTTTTGATCACATCTCGTATACAAAAATCTCATCTCTTCACAGGAATACACAAACTTTTGCTATGCAAACCAGAATTGGTTATTTAATCATTGTAGAGTATCTGCGCTGCTTTGGCCTTGTGGATTCTCCATATGCTGGGAAGCACAAATTTCTGGTTGTTGCTGCTAAATTGTGATCATGTGCACCATGGTATCATGTTATGTGATGCTGGATGCACACAGTTCAGAAGTAAGTCATCATAGAAAAACCATTACTGTATTTAGACACAAGTGTTCAAAAATAATATCTCCCAACTGACCTTTAAAATACATATTGTGTTGTGGTCTCCAAGTTGCATATAACTAATTATAGTTAATATTACCTCGTGTATCTGGGTACACTGGTGCTCCTCCTTGCAACTTCATTGATTTTAACAACTATGCGTTTCGGGACTCATGGTCCCATCATCAGGTTGGTAAAAACGAAAATCACTCACATGGAGTACGTCAAATTAATAAAATACAAATAAGAACTTTCACTCGCACATCAATCCAGCACATAAAGTCATAGTACCGCGTGTATACAATTACACCACTACACGATGCGCATCGTATCAGGTCTCGCGAGCGACTAACCAATATGCGCCGTACCATATCTACCTCTATCTATGTGTTGTTCCAACACGCATATGGCCGTGTCATACAGTCCGTTGGACTTAAAAGAAAGCTTGTCGTTCAAGAGCTGATTACCTTGGGTTTTTGAGGCCTTATTTTTATGTTGGACAAACGGGCAGGAAATTTCTGAATAGGTACAGAGAACATCTCTCTAGAGGTGATATCCAGAAGATAAAATCAAACTTTGCCTTGCATATAGTCAACCAGAACCATAATTATTCGAGTTTTCAAAGTAGCTTCAAGCCGTTACATTTCTGTAAAAAGGGCAGGCTTATGGACGCGCTGGAACAATTTGAAATTTATAAGGCCTCAAAAACCCAAGGTAATCAGCTCTTGAATGACAAGCTTTCTTTTAAGTCCAATGGACTGTATGACACGGCCATACGCGTGTTGGAACAACACATAGATAGAGGTAGATATGGTATGGCGCGTATTGGTTAGTCGCCCGCGAGACCTGATACGATGCGCATCGTGTAGTGGTATAATTGTATACACGCGGTACTATGACTTTATGTGCTGGATTGATGTGCGAGTGAAAGTTCTTATTTGTATTTTATTAATTTGACGTACTCCATGTGAGTGATTTTCATTTTTACCAACCTGATGATGGGACCATGAGTCCTGAAACGCATAGTTGTTAAAATCAATGAAGTTGCAAGCACGAGCACCAGTGTACCCGGATACACGAGGTAATATTAACTATAAATTGACCTTTAAAAATAACCAATATTTAAAATTTAATGTTTTAAAAACATTTTTTGAGGAAGGAGCAAGGATGCTTAAAAATATGGATGATCATACTCTAGTGTGAAAGCTACAAATGATGAATAAATGTTAAGCTCAAAATTCAAAGCTTAATATTGAATGTAAAATTTAATATATTTCACACAGATATGTTTTAGTTAATTTTTGTGTATTGCAATTGTTTATGGGTTCGAGGAGGAGGCTAAAGCTCTATGACTGAAGAATAAACTATTCATTTTTTGGATAACAGTTTTAAAAATATTACTTTTGAGAAGAATATGAAAGCAATCATAGTACTGAGATAGTAGCTAAACATAAGTCAAAACACAATATGAAAATCAGAGTCAGTTAGGTGACTTCTGGTTCTCACTGAATTTAAGTAGAATTTTTGGCTATCTAATAATGGAAAGGGC
Organism: Magicicada septendecula; assembly: GCA_034769895.1. Taxonomy (NCBI): domain Eukaryota; kingdom Metazoa; phylum Arthropoda; class Insecta; order Hemiptera; family Cicadidae; genus Magicicada; species Magicicada septendecula. The sequence goes on from CM068368.1 coordinate 454,240,825, forward strand.
TGAAAGTTTTATTTCTGTGGATTACAGTTTCTTCTTGTATCTGTATATTCTGTTACCAGTTTATACATTTGTAACAGCTTACACTCTTAGCTAAATCAATCTGTTAACTGTAAAGTAACTGGTAATACTTACCTAAAGTACACTGGTTACTTATTCCAGATTCATGTGATTGTTTTTTCACAAGACAATGTTCATAAAAGTAATAAAGTTTTCACAGCCACAGTCAATTTCATTAATATCTTTTTCAGTGCTGTTGGACTGTGGCCCTCAGCTCATTTCTCAAGTGTTCTGACTGATGTGTGGTAGTCATCATCAAAGCTGGCTGATCTAGGTTCTCCTCCAGTGACTGTTGACTATCCTGGATCTGGTAGCTATTGGTGATGACTACTGTGGCAGTAGACAAATGATTTGGAGAAATCTACAGATGACCATGGCCCAACAGCCCAGTAGAAGACATTAATTAAAAATACAATGTTATGAAATATTTATAAAAATGTATATCATGTATACCACACTGACAAAAATTATTACACTTGTGTTACATTATAAATGTCATTATAATTTATTTACTCTTGTAGAGAACTGGTAACAGATTTATCACAACTTGAAATACAATTTACAGTCAAATTAATTTCAACATTTCACATATTCAATCAAATGTGTTATTATAAAAGTATTCCACATATATTTATACATACAGTATATAGCTAATGTTGTGCTCTAGTCACTAGCATGTAGATGTTAAAAACATTAATGAACATTTTACACGTACAGCCGTGGACATTCTTTTACTAATTTACATAAGAAGGATATATTTTCTCAGTGGAAAATAATAACCACATCACTAAATATTATACTAAAAAAATATATATATATACATGCAGTCTACTGTATCACAGTTGATATGACATCAACTGTTCTAAAATCTGTCACACATGAATAAGAAATAAACTGTATGTCTCATAGGCATCTGTTTAATGGGTGGGCAGGACAAAATAACAGACACATACAACTCAAGTTCTCTAGGCTTACAGCTTTCACAATCTCTGTATAATGCGAGTAGTCTGACAAAGGCACACAAACTTGATGCACAACTCAAAATTATCCAATACCATAAATCATAGAATACAATGAGACTAAGGTAACATAACAAGTAACATACATTTCTGTATCAATATAAAATTGTGAATTCCCTTTTAGCACAATTTTATAGTTTATTCGATTTTAGCTACTGTTAATACAATCCATCATTTTAAATATGGGTAAACATATTTTTGAATTTGCTGAGTACATTTTTCTTTAACTCAAGTACTTGCTAGACATTATTTGGGTTTTAAATCACTTAATACTTCTGGAGATTTTATCAATTTTACACACACAAAATATTTAGCAATATTTATAGTTTACACATTTCACCATTTCACATGCAAAAGTAATTATAAAAACACAGACTGTATTATCAATAACTTATTCTTATTACCTTTTCTTCAAACAACAACAATTATATGGACCTGTATGGTTTACCTAATTTATCACAATTGTATTTTAATAGTTTATACATCATTCAGAAAACATCAGATAGCTAAGTTAACACTAAACTTTTTTTAACATTTACAGATGATTTTAATACACAAAACAAAATATTACATATTAATGTCTGTCAATCTTAAACACCCGTAAATTTTATTCAGTACCACTGCAATAATGGCAGCTGGAAATAAAATTATAACTCCAAACTGCCAATAGCTTGTTCAGTCATGCGAAGGCACAGTGACTCAAGACGTGAGTTGAGATCTCCATCAGTCTCATATGCAGAGTCCACAGCTGGTGCAGGTGGATTTGGAGGGGCCGACTGAGTTCGCTGTACTAAGATATGGCTCTGAGTGTCAGAAGTGTTATACTGTAACAAGCAATTATAGTCATTACATCAAACATTATTTTATAAATATGCAACTTGACAAAACATGTAGAGCATAACAGGTAATTTACTTTGGATATTTGGGTTTTTGTGTCTTTATAATTTAAGGGAACATTGGGGAAATAAGTGAGAATACACTATTTGTGGCACTGATCAAGGCTAAATGAATCACCCATGGGAAAGTGCAGCAAGCAATAATGTAATTATTATACGCAAAAGACTCTTTTGCACTGGCTTAATTTATTCAGATGTGTTCACAATTTCTAACCAAAGAGAATTACACATTGGCTCAAATTAATCAGTACAATTCAATACAGTATGCAACACAAGGAAACATGCCTTGATGGGGTAAATCACAACATGTTCATGAGAAAAAAAGCAGACCTGCATTGGTTTTCAGTTTGTTATGATTGCATAACTATACCAAAAGTAGTAAGGGGTCAGATCTCATAAGCCATCAGACAGTTAATACTGTCAAAACAGTGTGTGTGTGTGTGTGTGTGTATTTATATATATATATTTATAAAGACTTTACCTCAAGATGTTTTCTCCTTATCTGGAACATGTTTCGGGAAGCCTTGTGTTCCCATGTTCAGCCTTCCTGATTTTTAAAGCTAGCCTTATATATTGCGACAATACAAGCATATGCTGTAATGTGAATTTATTAGATAAAATAAATATTTAGATTAAATTTAGAAATCTGTAATAAATAAGCAGGTGTGAGATTGAAAGCTGAGTTTATACGCAGGAATCAACATGCACGATCACGCGACTGTGGCTGAGAGTGTGTACAGTAGTAAATAATGTGTGTGCGTGAGGCCGGTTCAAGCCTGAAAGTTTGCAATCTCACCCCAAATAGATGTTAAATTATAGTTTTTATTTAATTATAAGAAAACCATAAATGGTAGAAAAATTGCAAAGACTTCTAAATATTGTAACATGACATAAGATAGCACCAAAAAATCACTAATAATTAACGGAAGAAAAGCTGAAAGTAGAAAGAAAAATAAAAACTTATAATCTGAAGATTGACAGCCCAACACTACTAAATAAAAATTTACTAAGACACTGACAAAGACTTAACCCAATAGATTGGATAAGGTGAGAGAACAAGAAACCATGATACAACCCAAAATATGACTACAATCAATATAGCCTAAAATGTAACTAAAACAAAATATAAAATAAATGTACAAAATCAGATAGGGCATAATTGAGATGTAAACTATATGAAAAATAAATGTAAAATAGATATATTATGTGATTTAAAAGAAAAGAAAAGAAAAAGATAAATGTATAAACCCAAGATAGGAAGATAGGAATAAAAATACCCTATTAAGTAATAAGTTAGCCAAAAGCAAGTAGAATAAAATCAAGCTTAGCAAGTGTAATGATGAATACAAAGGTGACAAATGAAAAATAATAATAAAGAAACTGTCAATGACAGATAACAACCCAGTGATAATTAGTTAAATAAATAAACACTATGTGAAATGAAAGGTGAAGTGTAGAACAGAATAAGTAGAAACTAATGACCATGAACTATGTAAATAACATAGCATACAAAGTGATAATTATATTAAATAAATAAACACTATGTGAAATGAAAAGTGAAGTGTAAGTGACTCTATGGTAAGATACTATTCACAACAAACTATTAACAATATGTCAAACCATGTTAGAGCAGAATGTTAGTTGATAAGTAGTAAATAAGACTTGTTGTATTATTAATGTAAGTAACATTAAGCAATAGTAAATAATAAATTCTTAGAAATAAGATAAAAAGTAATATTAGTAAAGGAGTGTGTATGGGAGTAATGGTAGTTAGAATAATGTTAAAAAATGTTATAAGAGTTTTGTTGGTAAATGAACCAAATAGTATTAGTAAATTTAAATGACAAGCAATGTTAAGGTCAGAAAGCAATTGTAGTTAGAAGCTTCGTTTCAGGAATGGACCTATGAAGAAAAATAAGTTAATTATATGAAATAGGTGATGTTTAAAAGCACAAATGTTTTAATTAAGTTAGTTTGTTTCCTTGGTAAATGTTCAGTAACCAAATAAATAGAATTAATAAATATAAAAGATTGTAAAGAATATTGAATAGAAATATTATGAAACCTAGGCATTAGGCCTAGCATGGATGAAATGAATTTTGTAAGTTTCAAGATAAAGCAATAGCAAAAAGTCAATTAAAGAATATAATATGTTTAGGTATTTAAGTAAAAATATAAGGTACAAAAATGGATACATAATGTTTAGTTTAAAGATAATTACATAAAGAAATATCAATTGGAAAAATAAGAAATATGTTATAAATGAACCAAATGTAACTATAAGTGATATCAAAATAATCTTTGAGAAAAAAGCAAAACAATGGTGTTAGTGTAATTAATATTACAATTAGCATAAGAAAGTAGTAATAATTTAAAGGATTTTTATAAATTTTGAACATGAAAAAATGTTAGAATATAACAATGTTATAAGGTATTAGCCAATGAGAATTAGAGTATCTTGAAGAGTTGTCATGACAACAAAAGCTTGTTACATGAATAATCATTGAAAACTGATTATTCCATTATTGACCAGCATAGAGGGTGGATGTATGTAGCCCATGAAGACAAATAAGTAATCAAATCAATAAATTTTACTAAATTGTGATTAAGGAGATACAAGAAGCAATCCTAAATTAACTACTGATGAGATATCCAATAAATCAACCAATTATATTATAAATATTATATAAAAAACTTGGAAGAAGCGAACCAAATTCATAAATGACCAACTACTGAAGGAAGAACAGAAGAAACCTAACTAAACCTGTGGATACATCTGAACCTGCAAGACTGATGGAAGCTGAACACCGAAATTAGATTATCTGAACCTGGATCTCAATAAACCATACAAGAAGACACCATTAGAAGTATTCCAGAAGAAGAGGATCGCCCAGGGGAAGCAGCATTAAGGATGTGTTGAGTATAATTTAAATGCTTCACCAAATTTAAAACTTTAAATAATCAACAGTAACTGAACAATTTTATTTTCACTTCACCAGCCACTTAACTAACTTTTAGAACTGAACTTTAATGAATAATCACCTCTGATAAAACAAAAAGATCACTGAATTTTGATTTTATATTAATATGTTTTAAAAAACGTAAACTTGCTAAGTAAACATTAACCTAGCAGTAACCTAATTCTCATTTGTGGTAACTTACTTTCCATATTTAAAGATATCACATATTGTGTATTAGTCATAAGGTATATTATAAAATTTTGTGCATTTATTAGTCTGTAAACTAACATTCTGTAGTCCAAAGAACTTTTCCCTGAGATATTAATATTATTAAAAAATGCAGAAGAATCCGCCACTGTCGAGTCTACACTTCGAACTGAGCAGACCGCCAACTACGTAACAAGTAAACGCCAGCGCTATGATAAATGTTGTGTTTTATTTCAGAATTGTAATTGACCAAATTATATAAAGTGTTAATAAATCCTCGTACCTATCAACAACTGTATGTTTGATTTATTCAAGGAGTAATATAAAAGTTCGGGGTAAATAAAAAGTTAAAAATACATTAGTTGACGAATTCGACTTCGCCAAACAGTGTGAACCAATCAGACGGCGAGGCGGAGAATTCAAACTGAACGGGGAGCATACGGTCGACTTCGTAAGTATTTAGAAAAAGTAATAAACGACTCATTACTATTTAACAAACGACAAAGTAAGTACAATTTAAGAACTAATAATTGTAAAGCATACAATCGGGTCTACTACAATATGTATAAAAATACACATGTGCAGTGCGAAAACGGTGTAACTAGGACGTGCAGTGCAAGTTCAGTGTGATTTTAAGAGCGTAGTAATTACATAAATTATGCGATTACGATGGTAATTACACTGAACATGTGTAATTAAATCAGACACCGTTAGAGCACCTTGTAATCCATATTAGACATTGCAATTGGCAGAAATGTGCGAAAGTATGAAATTGGATGATAGTGGGAGAACTGACGCCACCAAGCAATTCCTGACATGCTGAAGTCTGTCCCAACAGGTGCGGTAAGATGCTCGAATATAAATAAGGGCAGAATGAAGCCAAACTACTCTCAATCAGTCTTCAGTAGCGGCGGGACGATATGTCCATTAACGACGCGAAACTTACTCTCAATCAGTCTTCAGAAGCGTCGGGACACTATGCCCAGTATTGACGAGATTTTTAAATTTTGTTAATTGAACTGTAAAGTCGGATGGACGATATGTTCATCTAAGTAGCAAACAGTAACTCTTGGTTTGGTTACTAATATGATTACAGAACATACTCTACGATGTCTACACCCACAAATGTCCGTCACTCAAGACAAGCAACAAGGTTACATCAGGTAGAGGAACGCTATGCAGAACAATAGAGGCGTCTACTAGCACAACAGCAGCAGGTGCAGAGCAACATATCACTCTACACTACAGCACCCAGAGGGGACCATACGGAACGAGTAACTGGAGGACGACAAGTGGAACCGAGGAATGGGCAGGGAACTCCATCAGAAGAGGACCTACGGATCAACGGAGGACATGGGTATGAGCTACAGAATCAAGGTGACAAATAATCAATTTATAAATTTTATGTGAAAGCCTAAAGACAGTTAAAAGACACTTTGAAATTTAGAAAAACAAATAAGAGATGTAAAATGTAGATATAGAGATTCAGAGAATCAAATTTAAATTTAATAAATATTTTCTTTGATGATTAACAATTAACTGAGTCAATTTAAATTTTATCAATAACTAACATGTATGCAATGTATAATCAATGAGTAATATGTATGCAATGCATAAAGTAACGTAGTAAAAGTTATATAAAGAAAATAAAACAAAACTGTAGTAAAGCACACAAATCAGACTGAGTAAGATTAACAAATAAAGACTTAGAATATAATTTTGTTACTGTAGGATATAAGATTTATTTATGATAAATGTACTGCAACAATTGAACGTTAAGCAAACAATAATGAAGGTTTATGACGAAGTAAATGAGATTTTTAAAAATGCTTTTGTTTTTTTTAATAAATTGATGAAAACTTGTTAAAATTCAATCAATGACTACTCTTATTACTATTACACCCAAACCCCAGTAATTACTACACGTTATCAGTAATGTTGTATGAGTTTTAGCACTCCACAAATGAAATTACATTTTATTATCAATTTGTGTTGTTGTAATATATATATTGTAACAAACAAACCACGGGATTCCTTTGCTGTTGATTCTCCGTAGGTATTACAGTTCAGTTGAGAGAGAGAGAGAGAGAGAGAGAGAGAGAGAGAGAGAGAGAGAGAGAGAGAGAGAGAGAGAGAGAGAGAGAGAGAGAGAGAATAAGTTTCTCTCTGGAGTACTGTGTTATCGTTTTATTAAGCGTATTTTGCAACAGCTGTTTTCAAGGCGGCAACACGCGAAAGGTTATGTTCGCTGTTTATTCCTCGTACGCTATGATGACTGTGGTAGTTTGCCCACTCTTCTCCGCTATTTACCAGTTTCCTGTAACAAATTCGCTATCTACAAAGAATAACACAAAGTCAATTCCCTCAAAAAGGTATTTATTATCTGATATTGGTTTATTTTTTGAAACTATTAAATTCAGTTCATCGATTTTCAAGTCAACTATTATCAAAATTATAACAACTTTCGATATATGTATTTCTATCATACAACAGATATATTCAATTGTAGTTATAAACAAAATTAATAAATTTTTATCTCAGGGTTTTTTGGGATTCTTTGAGCTGTAAGAAAGTCAGAAATGCTTTGACAAGAGTACCATACTTTACAAGAAAAATATATTATTCTTAAAGACTAGGTCAAAGAGTTCGTTTTTTAGATGCCAGAGTGCAGATTACACGGATTCATACAGCTGATAACCAAGAAACATGGCTGCTGTGAATGTTCTCATGAGATTATATTTTTACTGTTTTGAATTAAATAAATAAAGTTTGAAACGTTCTCACTAAGTTTTCTTATAGATTTAATTATTTTGTACTGGTTTCTAGTGTTCCAGTGTTCATTACTTGGTGGTGATGTGTAGTTTTTTAGTTTATGAAGGTAGGCATTTCTCACCCACGGTAGTGAGGTTCCAATTTCCAATCTATCTTGTGGCTGGATAAATTTTCAATGTTTTCGTATATTCTCGCATCAATTAATATGTTTCATGTGATGTCCCAGACATGGTTTTTTTATGCTGATTCTTTTCTTCCGTTCTGAATAGCATACGGTTTAATATTTAGTTATTTTTGAAATTTTCTGGACACTATTTTAGTGTCATCTACTCTCTTGAAATAATAATTAACAATCACTCATCTTGTTACCTTCGTTACCGTTAGTAACCAAGAAATTGATGAGTTTTTATTGGCTAACCTAGGTACAGTTTTAGTAATTAGGCTAGTCTTTAGATATTATTAGTTCTTTCACCTTTTAAGAAAAATACTCCTTTATAAAGGTTAACTCTAATTAAATTTAATTTACATAGTGTTTTTCTTCATACTATTACATATGCTTAAATACTTATTTGTTATAATTTAATGGTGAAAATCCATAGTTTTTTTATTAACAAGATTCTTGTTTTTTAGGAACCATTTTCCATTAACATTATTTTCTCATAATAATTACATAAACTTATTTGATATACCCTTGTGTCATCACCTGAAAGTGTTTTTGATTAAAATTTAGTTTTCTTTTATATTTTTGGTTTACAAGATTGGTTTAATTAGTTCATTTCTGACTTTTATATTTGTAAATGTATTACTGCTCTAGGCCCTATTTTATTTTTCACTATCTCTTTATAATTTATTCCAATTAACAGTTATTAATTCCTTCTCTAACCCTGGATCTTTCAGAACAATAAACATAATAATATTCTACTTATACATTAAAATATTGCCTTTGTGAACGTATTACTCAGGCTGTTAAGGAAAATATGAATAAAAATTTAGAAACCAAACCTGCAAAGAAAAAGGAAATGAAACAATTAGAGGGTAAAAATTGTTTTTTAAGGAAAAGACCTGAGCCATGTCGTTACTAATAAAACAAATACATTCTTTGAATTGTTTGGGATCCACGACGTGACAGAATACTGCAGTGATTCTCTAAGAAGCCATGTGAACGCTCTTAAGGTGGTCAATGATCCGCAGAAAGAGGAATTGCTCTGATAAAAAAGTTTAACGAATCGGTCAGGGATGAACAACAAAAACAATTCTTGTTGAGGGTAGTCGAGCATCACAGAAAAGTCGTCACCAAGCGAACAAAAGAAGAGATTGCATCGTTCAAAGTTGATTAATATAACACATGTTTTGCCTATGATACTACCTATTAATCTTAGTGTCTAGTTTTAATATTATTTTAAGTTTGTGATTTCTAGTTTTTCCAATAAAAGTAATTAACATTGAAAAATCGTATTTATTGCCTACTTTTACAAAACTGATCAAAGTGTGCAACCCCTAAATATTATCCAATCTTCTTGAAATTTGGCATATATATCTTTTACATCACTGAGACTCGGGGCGTAAGCAAAGTCATATGAAAATCACATCTTTGGAAAAATGAAACACCCTAATATACCCCTTTTAATTTATTGTTGGGAATGGACTTTATTTCATATGTATTGTTACCCTTTACCTGGGTTATTAGGTATGGCCCAGTATAAAGTAACAGTAACTTCCTTGCTATACCCTCTATAGAACTAGGTAGCTGTCTATTTTTTATTAATACTTTATCTCCTAATTTATATTGAATAATTCTTTTCTTCTTTCCTGTGTCTCTTTTGTTCAGAAGTTCAGCCTTATGAAGCAGCCTATTATGCATTTCTATGGTTGTATACTCAACTCTCTCTCCTGGAGGAAAATTAATTAATGATACTATTTCTCGTGGTGGTGGTTGTTCGAACATCACTTGATGAGGACTGGTTCCAATGGTTTCATGGTATGCCTAGTTAAGGAAGGTTTCAGCTGGTTCAATATACTGGCTCCATTTACTATGTTCATTGTGGCAATAGGTACATAAAATTCTTCCAACTTCCCTCAAGACACGTTCTGCGGGATTACTATTAGGATGATATACCGATGTCTTATATGTCCTTATACCCCATTTCAACAATTCCATCTTCCACTTCTTTCTCGAAACTGGGTCCCATGATCGGTCACAATGGTTTCTGGTTTTCCCATTTCTACTATATACTTACGGATAATAACTTCTAGAATCTTTTTGGTTGTGGCTCTACTTATGGAGTAGAGTTTCGTGTACTTTGTGTAGTGATCAAAAATAATTATGATGTATTTAAACCTATGTCTTCCTCCACTTCTGGGAAAGGGGCCACATATGTCGAGGAATGTTTTCTCAAGTCTGCGGTTAGATATTATAGTAATCATAGCTCCTGTTCTTTTCTCATTATTTACCTTCACTAATTGACAGATTTTGCAATTTCTTAAGACTTGTATCACTCGTTTATTGATTCCTTTGATGTACAGATGTTCCGATAATGCCTTGATTACTTTGAGTGGTCCCATATGCCCATATCTTTCATGATAATCTTTTATTATTGCTGATTCCGTTACTTCTGGTACATAAATTCGCCACACTTGATCCTTAATTGTAGGACGAATAAAAATTATATCTTCATGGACACAAAAAAATGCCGTTATAATAGTCATTTTGTGCTATCCTTTCTCTAACTTTGATTAATTTGGAGTCTGTTCTTTGATCTTCCTTTAACCTGACGATTACTTCCTGTAGCTCTTTCTTGGATTTCAAAATATAATATATCTTACCAATACTCTCCTGCTCCACTTCAAATGTTCCCTTCTCTAGGTTCACTCGTGATAGGCTGTCTGCTATGATATTCTTTTTTTAAAGGGACATATTCCCAATCTAAATTGTATTCTTGCAGTATCAACACCCATCTGGTGAGTCTACCGTGGTTGAGCTTACAATTTCTTAAAAACGATATTGACCTATGGTCTGTCCTAATAGTTACTGGGTAACCCAATATAAAGGTACGGAATTTCAAACAAGAAAAAACAACACTCAGTAGTTCCTTTTCGGTCACTGTATAATTTCGTTCACAACTACTCAGGACCCTGCTTGCAAAGCTAATTACCCAATGATTGCCTTCCTCATCTTCCTGATATAATTCACTTCCAAGACTAATGTTGCTGGCATCACAGTTGATGAAAAAACGTTTATTGAAATTTGGGTGATGTAGCATTATGCTATTTAAAAATTTATCTTTTATTAATTTAAAATTATTGTCTTCATTTTCATCCCACTTCCATTTGTTTTTCTTTGATAGTAAATGTTGGAAATTTGAGGTCACTTCTGAATAACTTTGTTGAAATTTCTGGTAATAATTGCATATTCCCAAAAAGGATTGTAATTGTTTCAAATTTTTAGGTTTTGAAAAATCTTGGATAGCTTTTACTTTTTCTGGTGAGGGTGTTATCCCAGCTGCAGACAAAATAAATCCTAAAAATGGTAATTCATGGGTAATAAATTTCGATTTGTCTAATTTTAAAGTTATATTGTTTTGTAGTTACTTATCTAATACTGTTTCTACTCTATTACAGTGCTCCTTCCAAGTACATGAAGTAATCAATATGTCATCAACATATACTGTTGTAAAATCTAGAACTTCTTTACCTAGAATTTGGTCCATACATTGTATGAACACGGCCACAGAATTTACCAAGCCAAAGGGTAAACGTTTGAAATGATAATTTCGTCCTTCAAATATAAAAGCGACATATTGTCTACTGTTAGGGTGTAATTCAATCTGCCAATAGCCGCAGACGGTGTCCCAAGTACTCATGTACTTACATCCATAAAATTTCTTCATTATCTCATCAATCTCACCTGGAGATGTGCATTAATGAGCATTTTATTTAACTCTCAGGCGTCGGGGCATAATCTAACTTGACCATCTTTCTTTGGTATAGCTACCAGTGGACTAGTGTATGGGGAGTTGCTTCTTTCAAATATGTCTTCAGTGACCATTCTTTGAATTTCTTTTCGTGCTGCTTCCTTTAAAGCTTGAGCGATAGGATAAGACCTTTTATTAAAATTTACATTATCTTTAAACTTTAGTTCACACAGGAAGTTTTTAGCTTTTCCTGGTGATTCAGAAAATACAGTACTATATCTATTATAGATTTCTATGAGTTTATGTTCCTCTTCTACACTTATAGTTTCCTTGACATCCCTACCTTGAAACTCCATTATTTCTTCTATCTTCTTCTGCCACATCTCTGACTCCGTTACTTTATTATTCTTACCTATGGTTAACCTATTATTTTCCCTAACATAATGTGAATTCAGACACTGAGGGGCACTTTGGCTACCAATTATCTCAGCCGATAACTAACCTCCTTCTGTACTCAGTGTAATCTTACCACTGGCCAGATCTATAATTGCAGTGTGTCGCCCTATTATATTACACCCTATTAATATTCTAAAAGGTAACCCTTGGGCTACTAAAAATTCTATAGGTATTCCTATTCCCCTGTTGGTAACGTTCAGACATACTTGTTTTCTAATGATCTTATTTTGCTTCCCGGTGGCGCCAATAATTGTCATGTTGTTAATGGGTAATGTAGGTATTCTTTCGGTAGTTAACTATGTAATTCTGTCAAGCTCTAATTGGTCAATAATTGAAACATTTGCTCCCGTGTCGATCATAGCTTCTGTTAATACTCCATGTAATTTTACTTGTACATACGCTATATCATTATTCAATGGTGCCTCTTCGACTGCTCTTTCTTCAAGCAATTCCGCCTGTAAATTTTTTAGGTAATTGCTTCTGATAATTTTAATTGGTTCATTCAATTTGTTTTGAGGACCTTGGTAAATTCTGTGCCCGATGGTCTCTAGCAGTGACGGACTGTCACTTCTTTTTACTGCTGGTACCCGTTTCCCCGACTTCCATCATTATTATTGGATTGCTCCACATTCTCCCTGGGTTGATGCTCAGGTGAATGCCTTCTCTCTTCCTCACTGTTTCTAAGTCTTTGGTGTTCTTCGCTTCTACTTCTTTGCAGAACTTCCTCTCTTTGATATAAATTACTATAATAGCGTCTATTATTGAAATTTCGCTGTCTTCCTCTGTACTGTATCGATTATTATTATAATTATTGTTATAATTCTGATTAGCTCTCACATAAGTTACTCATTGTCGAGTGTCTCTTGTTTGTTCATTTCTACGATCATCTGTATTTCCTGATCTCCATCTGCTTCTTCTGTAATAAGATTCTTGCTCGTAGTTCTCTAATAAAGCTTCCATACCTGTGATAGTCTTAATTTGTCCACTCAATCGAGCACTTATGATCTTCTCATCAAAATGATAGGCTATTTTGGTGACAAGACACTCATCTGGAATCTTCGGGTCTAAGTATTTTGCAACACATACTTTTCCTAAAAAGTATGCCGTAGGTGTCTGTCCTTTAATGCTGTCATACCTCCCATGACAGATATCATCCCGAATAATATTCTGTACTGATTCAGACCAATACTTTAGTTTGAATAACTGTTTAAATTCATTATAATTGCACATTTCATTTCTAATGGCTGTCCACCAGTTGTCTGTAATGTTCTTAAAACACTCATCTAAGATGCCCTTGATCATGTTCCACCTGGTTTCTTTCAATCGGTTCAGTATCTCATCAACTCTTTCTAAAAATTCTAGAGGGTTTCTTCTATAGGGTCTAAAGTTCATACTTTCTCTACTATCTAGTATTGTATGTTGAGTGTTACATGTTGGTCTAACACTCATTCTATCTATCTCCCCTCGTATGTTTACTTGGAAATGCCGTAGATTTTCTATTTTCTCCCCCTGATTATTTACTTGGTTTTTTACCTGTTCTATCTTATCAGTAAAATTGGTTATTTTACCGGCTATGTTGCTCTGCATACCGTCCAATTGATGTTTAGTTTCCTGTTGTATGGCCATTATTTGGACTCGATTACTATGTTCCCCTCGATCCATCCTGGCATCCATTTCCGTTCTGAATTGTCCAATGGTTTCTTCGGTTTTATCTAGTCTTTGCTTGGTCTATGTTATTTGCTTTTCTGTTTCCTCCTTATATCCATCTACTTTTTGGTTACGCGTTTTGGTAACATTTTCAATCTTCCCCTCGAGAGTTTCCCTTAACTCCTAATTGAAATTCTCCATCTCACCCTCAATTTGTTTCAAGTTTCCTTCGTTTATTTTCTCAATCTTATTTTCCAAATTTTCGTTCATCTGCTTATTGTTTTCTTGAATCTGTCTTAGACTCTCTTGATTACTCTCGTTTTGCTTCCGAAGGTTCTCATTTATCCTTTCCTCAATTGTTTTAAGCTTGTCCTAAAATTTTCATCTATCTTGTCAAAATTTTCGCTCAAGGTTTCATTTTGTTTCCTTGAGTTTTCGTTATTTCCTTCCATTATAATTCTCAACATCTTCTGCATGCTCATGTCTTCTTTTTGGGTGGGTTTATCTGGTTGATAAATGCAGTGACAGACTTAAGGTGCAGTGACAGTTTTAAATAGTAAATGAAAAGTGAAAACGAGGAGATCGCAACCTAGTGCGCGTGCACGAGGAGACCCTTTATGGATGTACATCCAAGGATTACGTAAGGGAAATAAATTACCCAGAATTATAAATAAATCAATCAAAATCATGCAAATTTAAATAATCAACATAAAATGAGCTCAAGGGGAATCTAGATTATGTACTGGGTGAGAGAGTGTGAGTATATGAGCGAGTGGAAATTACATAATTAATGGCATTGGTTAGCGTTAAATAAATTTTAGAATAATGTTTTCAACAGTATGTTTTCATTGAGTATAATGTAGTGTCAGTTTTGTTAACTTCATAAAGAAGGGAAAATTGTAAATAAACAAAACCGAAATAAATTAATGTTCACAGAGTAGATGTGTAGAAGAGGGTGAAGGATATTTTATGTAAAAGGGAATATAACAATGAACGTCATATTAAAGTATAATAAAATAGTATTTTATTTTAACTTGCTATATGTGTGTTAGCATAATCATTTCAACAACCTAACTTAATTTTCTGTGCTGGTAAATTCGCTATATGAAAAAGGGTTTCCACCACTAGATGATCTGGCCGAATAAGTAAACAAATTTAAGGTAAGTGGGAGTGTGTGGTTATTTAATATATAGATAAAATACCAGAAAGTTACAATTGTTATTATTATTTCTATAATGATTATTATTATTCTGGTTTTGACTATTAGTATGATTATTATTATTAAAATGGTTATTACTATTATTATTTTCTCCGCCGCGGACATAGTTTACACGTTGGCGTTGGTCCCCTCTGTTTGTGTTCGGTCTGTCATATTGCCTCCTTGAACTGCGGTAGTATTCCTCTTGCTCATAATTCCCAATAGTGCCTCCATGGCTCCTATTGTCTTCATCTGTCCACAGAGTCAGGTTCGGCTTATACACTCCTCAAAATGGTAGGATAGTTTTGTCACCAGACACTCCTCAGGGATTCTTGGCTCTAAGTTCTGGGCTAAACATACCTTCCCAAGGAAGTATGCTGTTGGTGCCTGGCCTCGGGTTACATCAAATTTACCATTGCATAAGTTGTCCCTTATAATGTTCTGGAACGCCTCCGACCAGTACTTATCCCGGAACATTTGTTTAAATCTGTCATAGTCGTGCACTTCATTTCTGATGGCTGACCACCAATTGTCATTTATTCCCTTAAATCCTTCATCTAGGAAGTTCTTTATTATGCTCCATCTATTCTCCCTTGTTCGGTTGGGCCATTCACTCACTCTTTCAAGGAACTCCATAAGTTTCTCTTGTAGTCCCTGAAATTAATAGTCTCTCTATGGTCCGATATGATATTTTGCGGACAATACATTGGCCTATTCTGGAGAATTCCCAGTTCTTCCTGGATGTGGCCTACCTGACCCTTTACTTGGCCTACCTCACTATTGATGTTTTTAATTTGAGTGTGTGTTCTGTTTTGTTAGTAGTTTTGTAAGCGATTCTGTATCCTGCTTTTTTGAATTTGTGGGCTATTTTTTCAGTTTGTTTGTTGATGTATGTTAGTGTTATGAATTTGTTGTTTTCTGTCTTTGTCTGTTGTTTGTTTTGTGTAGGAGTTTATTGACTATTGTTCTGTCGTATCCGTTAGATCTGAATCGACAAATTCAAAAAAGAAGGATACAGAATCGCTTACAAAACTACTAACAAAACAGAACACACACTATCAAAACACACACACAAGGCATAAAACAAATTCAATCTACCCGGTGTTTACAAACTAAATTGCTCAAATTGCAACAAATTCTACATAGGCCAGACAGGACGTAGGTTCAAACAGAGATACACTGAACACACAAAGGCACTCCACTCCACTACAGAATCCACCTTTGCAAACCACCTTATTGAAGCAAACCACACATACAAAAACATCGACAATAACATGAACATTCTACACGTACACACAAAAGGCCGAAAACTAGACACTCTAGAACAATTGGAAATATGCAAACACACGAAAACAAATAAAAACAACATCCTAAATGAACAGACACAATTCAAATCGCACGCATTATTCGCACATACCTCACCCCACACACACAACATCGATCTTTCGAAATTCGATTCCGTCGCCCACAACAGGACGGACAGTGCTACCAGTGGCAACCTCTGAAGAAGCTTTTTAAAAGTGAAAACCGGTTCAGGTTGTAAGGTGAAACTTTATGTTTTTACTCATAAAAAACTTTGTGTTCCGAGTCGTTAATGTAATAGTTGTATTTATAATAATTTAATTTAAATGTCCCAAAACCACACTGTCATGGCGTCGCTTAGAGTTTGAGTTGACAAAAATTCCAAGATGGCCACTTGTGGCTCACCTCAACTAATGCGAAAATTATTCGTCACTGGTTTCTTTTAAATAAATGAATTTACTTGTAATGTTCACCGTGATTATAGTTAATTCTCTGTTCTTTTCACTATTGTGCTGTTAAAAAGTGTTGGTGAAGTTAATCTTGTGTTGTGTAGTTGTAAACTGTGATTTTTAGAATAAGGTTAATTTCTCACCATGTCTAGTAGAAATACTTTTTCACTTTTTATTTCCTTTGGTTTTACTTTTCATTTATTCTTCTCTTGATTTATATTTTTTAATTTATATTCTCTTCATTTTAATTATTTCTCTGGTTTTATATAATTTTGTTTCTTTTCTCTGATTCGGATTTGATTCTCTGCTATACTTGGGTTCTTAGCTACACAGAGCTGACCTGCACACTTTCATGCCTAACAATAGAATAATCAGTTTTTCTTATACTTTCACCGGTCTTGACCAAATTTAGCAAATTTCTCATTGGTCAATACAGTTGAACTTAGGGGTCACATGACCCTTATTATTTAAAATATATGGTTTTTTCATTTTCCACTACAAATTACTCTCTAATTATTAATTAAATGTACCTAAATTGACCTATACAGTGATATTCCTCATTAAAATACAAACATTTTGGTATCTCATTTGATATGTGTATTTTTCTTAATAGGTGGTTTATCACTTTTACAAAATTTGGTTTTATATGTCTTTATACAGATTGACATTTTCAAAAAACATTTTCTAATTCATTTAAGTATTGAAATTGTGATTACCATTATAGAAATATTGCTTATCTTGTTAAATTTACTATTCTGTATTAATTAATTTTGGTTTGTTACCTTACTGGCTATTCTGACAATAGTTTATTTATTTTAACATTGGCCTATGTCATGGTGTTTCCTTCATCACCATGTTACATTTTGTTATTTATTATTTTGCCTGTTGGTTTGAACCCTTCTTTTTCTTTAATTACAAATTTTCTTTGTTATTTTCTTACATTGGATTAACATACTTATTATATTCTTATTCTATTACTTCATCAACAAAATTTACAAACATTTTAACTTAATGTCATGTTTTCATGACTATGACTCTAACAAACATTGAGCAAATGAACTAACTTTCATTAAACCTAAACAACTGTTTAACATTTAGTAATATTAATTATTCCAAGTCACCTTCACATTGTTTATTCTAATGTGAATATGTTATTAATCATTGTTTGCATTACCATCAATGGTAGCCATTTCCCTTGAACATACCTCAATAGGTGTAAGGAATTGGGAAAATTAACAACTATTATTAAAATTGTTAAGTATACAATTAATATCAAAACCTGACTTGGGATAACTGCTTTCTAAACACTTTGTTTATTATTGTTTTGGCCATATATTCATTATGTGTTTATGGTGATGATTATCCTGTTCACCTTAACACAGGTATTAATCTTCCCAGTCCTGTTTGAGTGATTAACACTTATTATAACTCACTTGTTTATACACTTTGTCACTGATTCTTTTGGTTTCACTTATACATAGTATACAGCTACTTCCTTATTCATTAAAATACATTAAGTACCCTAATACATTGTATGGTATTTCTACATGTCACATTCATCGTTTTTGTATTGGGTTTATATTTCTGTTGTCACAAAAAGAACTAATTAATCTGTACAGTCTTATCTGTTTGATTAATTATTGCTAATTTTTCCCTCATGTAACGGGGCAATTTTGAAGGATATATTTTTTATTTTCGTTTAATAATAATATTGGGACTGATCTGTTTGGACACCTTTACGGCCACTAAGACATGCTTTGTTGGACACCCTGTATACAATTCCGTACCAGTCCGTGCTTAGTACCAACGATAACAACAGTGGAATGTGACGGTGAGTGCGCGCTCGTGAGCCGCTATGCATAATCTCGACGCCAAAGGTTGGCGGAAGTTAACACATCGTGGCTAATTAAACCGGCCACGTGAGCGCATCAGCCAATCACCGCGCGAGCTGACGGAAATGAATTGTACCGACGCTCCTCATGGCGTCAGTCAGTCGGCTAATTACATCTAGAAGTACTGGACACGAGCAGTGGGTGCGTCCGCCGGCTGGCCACAGTTTTCACCTCGCCCGCACAAATTACATGAGAATGTAGGACCAAGACAGTGTAAACCGCGCAATTGTGTCGGCGCGCGGGTCGACTAAAAAGTAGTCATGTAGACCGACCAGTAGAAAAGTAAGCATGTAAACTCAAACAGTTCGGCAATGAGTAATAGTTAGTGAGGACGTAGTTTGACGCAGTGAAGAAATAACAAGGAAGAAGTGCTACGTGTGTTCGGCAGAAAACCAATAACAGAGTAACTATATGCAACTCAATACATTTAAATTGTTTTAAATTAAAAGAGATCTCTATCAAGGGGTTTGGAAAAACGGAATGAGTGTGTGTGTGTAAGCAAAAAAGCTGGGTTTGTCTTATATAAATTAAGAGTTAGAATTAGAATAAGTAAGTAAATTAGAATTAAAAATGTTAAGTAAATGTTTTGTTTTGTCTGTTTTTAATTTGTTTCTCATATTTAAAAAATGAAAAAAGTAATTTGGATAGAATAAACTAAAGGGTTCGTTTTCCTATAACCATGTATTAGTTGTAGTTATTTCGTCGTTACCATTTCCTAGTGTTCTGTGCTGAAAGATTCGTCTAACGTTCCTGGGAATTTTCTGAATTGTGGTGTAGTCAGATTGCAAAATTGTCCCTTTTGTTTTATTAAGGTACAGTGTGAAGGTTTCGATGTATAGCCTAAAACATCGTGGCGACTCTGGTCTTCTGATTGAAATTTATACAAGGTAAGTAAGCGAAGAAAGATCGCAGGTAAGTTTATGGCAGTTTTATTTTATTTATTTATTTCGATTAAGTTTGTTCAACAAGACTCAGCACTTCACTCTTATTATGAAATATTATTTACAGTATTCTCTTATAAACTATGATACATTAGTATTTCTTTACTTACTGTATTGCACTTCAGGGTTTATTATAATGGTTTTAGTTACCTTTATTTTATGGGTTTTTATATTGAGTTTTCATATTTATTTGGTCTCCTCATTCTGTTACATTACAATATATATAATATATTTTTGTATAAAGAAACTAACATTATTTGTTATTAATAATTAATAATTTAAACAGGATAACTGTGTGAAAATATAAATTTAATAAATTTTTTTTATATCACCTATATCATAACCCATAGTCTATAAACAGTAGGGTTCACTTAATGGAACTAGAGAGAGAACCATATGCAAGTTATAAACTTCTGGGGAGTTTGAAACAGGTGTTGCATCCTGTGTATACAAATGTAGTTGGGTGAATCTTTGTTTTATTTGCTGTACATATTGACCCTTAACACCAACTGAACTGCAAGGAAGCTTACATGATACAGCCAAGCAGAAGTTTTGTAGACCTTATTTTCTCTCTTAATGAGTCTTTCTATACTACTGCCTATTCACTCAAAAAGTTCGTCGACCATGTGGCCATAAAACGGATGTCTTCTTCATACCTCGTTCTCTCATTGGCTGTCGAAAGTTCTGGAATATCTCTCGAGATCTCGTGAGAGCCGGAAAGCAGTTCACATTGCCAACACGTGATGAATTTTACGCAGCACAGCCACGCACTTTTACGATGAATCATGTATCCTTTGTGCCCACACCCAATGTGTACCTGTCGCTGGCTGTCACCGAATCTTAGATAGACGGGTTTATTAGTAAAAATCGTTAAAAAATGGTTTTACCCCTTTTGCCCCATTACAAGATTATATCAATTCGAATGTCCAAACGAGTAGCCCCAAAAAACTTAATTCAAAAGATATTTTGTAATTACAGTAATAACTGTAAAAAAGATTGCACATCAAACCAAACAGTGTTCCTGAAAAACTACTGGGGTTTTATGTACGGATATTTGTGGTAGTTGCACAAGTGAAAAATTCAAAAATTTTGAAAATAATTGTGTATTTGAAAATGAAGTGAAAATATTATGAGTCCATCACTGCCAGAGGAAATAAGCGATGAAGATGAGAATGAAAATAAAAACCTAGATATTGAATCTGATGACAACGAACTTTCAGAGGAAGAATTCTAGCTATAATTATAAAATATCCTTAAATGACTTTAATGATTAAATAAAAATGTTTTTTTAGACTTTAATTGATAGTTAATAAGATGCAAAATGTTTAAAATCCAAAGATTTAATAGTTTTTTTTTTCAAAATAATTCCCAAAGTTATCCTTCATTTTTGCCCTTAATGTTCGTATTTTATAGCCTGGATGGTTGCGCCCTCTGTAATTTTACATTTTATTTTACGGTTCTATTAACTTTTCATTACTTTATAATAATCATTCAAGAAATTAAAATTAAGTTTGTTAATTAAATTTACATCACACTTGTTAAAAAAAAACGACAAAAAACGTTTATTTTTTATATTCGCCTTGTTTTTTACGTTTGATATGTATGACAGTGGTGAACTTAATTTTTCATTGAAGTAGGATATGTAGGGATGATGTCCTCAAATTTTCAGCCATCTACTATTTTTTTAAATCTAAGGCTTATTTTCGAGTTATTTTATTTTACTGGACTATAAGGAGACAATTGAATGAACTGTTCAGGCTTTTCAGCATTCCAGTCACGTTGTTTTTAAGGCATATCATTATTCTTCATATGTGTAGTTTGTAATGTAATTTGATTTTCATATATTTTAAAAATTTACTGTTATAATATAATATACTGGTGATAATATTGGTGGGATATTATCGTTATTATTTTATTGCTCTCCAAAGTCCAGCCCTACGTCCGAGCCTACTACACCTTGGCCACGTGGGGAGCGGGCAATAGCTATTACTCTGTAGCTGGCTAACAGGGCAATGGTCCGTGGAGGCTACCGCTTGGTAGAAAGGGAGGTGGCTCTCCCACGGTCCTCTAGCTGGGCTTACTCTTTTTCCACTTACTTTGAGTAAGACCCCTTCTCTTTTGTCTTTTCTGTCTGGCCTCTCTTGGTCAACTCTTGTTCTTTCCGACCCTGACGCTATTAGGTTACCGAGGGCTAGGGGTATTTCAGTTTCATATGTCTATTACTCTATACTTATTGGATAAACATTAAAGCAATGGAGAAAACAAATAAAGGAATGACTACCCCAGGTGGCAGATCAGGTAAAAACCTGGTAAATCCACCCTCTTCGGAGGTCGGCCCCATGGATTCTGGGGGGGGCCAGCTATTGCTTGGTGAGGATCCGTTTAGAAGAGGTTCGTTGGTGGCAAGGTCTCCGCCAACTAATATAAACTGTAGCTTGGAAAAACAAAACGCACAGATACCAACAATGGAAGTCCCAGAGGACACAATAAGCAGACTGCAGGCTCAGCTTAATTCTGCTTATAACGAAATCAGACGACTACAGGAAGAAATCAAGAAGTTACAGCCTAGGGTATCCTATAGTCCAGCCAACTTGGAAGAAGAGGAAGAAATCGTGGCCAAAGAAACTGCTTGGATACTGGAAAAGAATAAAAAACGTAAAAGGAAAACTATGGAATCACCAGAAACACCGAAAACCAGTCCAATAAACAAAAGTAAGAGGACTAAAGAAAATGTAAAAAAATCGGCTAAGCCACCGCCAGTGATACTGAGCAATGTGGAAAATTATATAGAAATAAGTCAGAAACTGAAATCAAAAGATCTGAAATTTAACACCAGCATGATGAACAACAATCAGCTGAAAATTAATGTAGACACAGAAATGGAATATAGAGAACTGACAAAACTCCTAAAAGAAAGTAAGTGGGAATGGCATACTTATGAAAATAAACAGACCAGACCAATAAGTCATGGCACGTAACTTGCATCCAACATGCAAATCAGAAGAGATTAAAGAGGAGTTATTGAATAGAGGATATAAAGTCCATGAAGTAGTTAATAAAATTAGAAAGACTAAAGTTGAAGGCAAGGAAAAAATCATACATTTGCCATTATTTATGCTAACGTTTAACAGATCAGAGGATATAAAAAAAATATTTGATATTCAATATTTATGTCATATGAAAATAAAAATTGAAGCTCTCAGGAGTAACAAACTGATACCACAGTGTAAAAGGTGTCAAAGATATGGTCACACTCATAAGTATTGCCAACATGGACCTATCTGTGTTAAATGTGCAGGCAATCACAGGACCATCGATTGCCAGCAAGAACGAGATGTGCTACCAAAGTGTTCAAATTGTGCAGAAGCACATCCTGCTAGCTACAGGGGTTGTTTGGTTGCACGTGAACTTCAAATAAGACGCAATAATTTAATAAGTGAGAGACGACCTAAAAAACCTCAACCAAGGACTTTCACAGCTAATAAAATCAATAGTGAAATGTCCTTTGCTCAAGCAGTTAAAGCTAACAAGACTTTAGTTCAAAATGATGATTCATCAATGGTGCAAATGATGCAGAATATGATGGACATGATGAAAATAGTCATGGATAGACTAGATAGATTAGAAGCCAGAAATCCGGGCACAATCCCACAGAGAACTAATCAATGGACCAGAAAGACCTAAGGATAGCTACCTGGAATGCCAACGGTATCCTGAACAGAAAGCAAGAAATAGAATTATTCCTCAAGGCACAAGACATTGATATATGTCTAGTATCAGAGACACACTTAACAAATCAGTCATGCATAAAAATAAATGGATACCAGGTATATCAAACAATTCATCCAGATAATAAAGCCAAAGGAGGAAGTGCTATTATTATTAAGAATAGGATTAACCACTATGAGGAGTGTCACCTTCAGACTGCAGAAATCCAACTCACTGTAGTTGGAATCAAATCCACCAAGCAAAAACTAATCGTTGGTGCGATATACTGTCCTCCAAGACACAACCTAAAGGAGTTAGATTACAAGAAATTTATATTACACCTGGGTGAGAGATTCATTGTAGGCGGAGACTACAATGCTAAACATGTAGATTGGGGATCCAGATTAACAACAACTAAAGGTAGCGAGCTTAATAAAGCAATACAAGAAACAGGTTGTAGCTTCCACAGTACAGGCAAACCTACTTACTGGCCCACAGACCCTAATAAAATTCCAGATCTATTAGATTTCTTCATATCAAGGAGAGTCTCGCAGAACTTTATTGATATCGTGGAGAATTTTGATCTTGACTCTGATCATTCAGCAGTAATCCTAACGCTGAGTGAAAGGATAATAAAAAAAGTAAACAAACCAAGCCTAGTTAACAAAACTACTGATTGGAACAATACGAGAGAAATCACCCATGGAATTGTTGGTAACAACTATCCTAGAGAGATCAGGGAACTTGTCAAAGAAAGGAGGCGAGCTAGAAGAAAATGGCAACAGTCTCGTGACCCAAATGATAAAACTGTACTTAACAACAAATCGCAACAACTAAAGCATGTAATACAGAAGTTAAAAGAAGCATCAATAGCTTCCTATTTGGAAAATCTAACAGCAGATGCAGATACAGAGTACTCGTTGTGGAAAGCAACGAGGAAGCTTAAAAGGTCGATCACTCAAGTACCACCTATTAGAAAAAGCGACGGTACATGGGCTAGAGATAATAAAGAAAAAGCTGAAGCGTTTGCTGAACATCTAGCTGACATTTTTAAGCCAAATAATACCCAGTCAGATACAGAGCTAGATGAAGATACAAATAATGAAGAGGAGGACATTCAACTGGTCACCCCAAAAGAGGTAGCTAAGGAGATCAAGATAAACTTGAACCCCCGAAAATCACCTGGCTTTGACCTCATTACAGGTGAGATCTTAAAACAGTTACCTAAGAAAGGGATTGTTATGCTTACATATTTATTCAATGCGGCACTTAGGCTAAAGCATGTTCCTAGTGTCTGGAAGGTGGCAGAAGTTATTATGCTACGTAAACCAGGCAAACCGCCAAATGAAGCCAAATCATATTGGGCCATATCACTGTTGCCAACTATATCAAAGCTTTTTGAAAAACTTCTGTTGCAAAGGCTAAATCGAGTAATAGAGAGATAAAAGCTGATACCAAATCATCAATTCGGGTTCAGACAAAAACATTCCACAATAGACCAAGTACATAGAATAACAGACACAATAGAGAAAGCACTAGAAAAAAAGCTAATCTGCTCGACAATCTTCCTCGATGAGGGCTCAGGCCTTTGATAAAGTTTGGCATAAAGGTTTAATACATAAACTTAATAAAATGCTACCAAAACAATATGTTGACGTGTTAAAATCATATATATCGGAAAGATTATTTAGAGTAAAACAGGAAGATGACTATTCTGAGCTAAGAGAAGTGAGGGCAGGTGTGCCCCAAGGGAGTGTTTTGGGGCCCATCCTCTACTTGTTGTTTACATGTGATCTGCCGCAGCCAGAGAATGTGTCTGTTGCTACTTTCGCTGATGACACAGCTATAATGGCGATTGGTTCGACCTTAGGTGAAGCTACCAACATGCTTCAAGATGCTAGTGATCAGGTACAGCAGTGGACTAGGAGATGGAAAATTAAGCTTAATGAACTGAAATCTGTCCATATCAATTTTACAAACAAAAGAATAGAAAACAGTCTTCCAGTTACCTTAAATGGTGTTGTAGTACTATATGCAAACACTGCCAAATATTTGGGGATGACCCTGGATGCAAAGGTACGATGGAAGGAGCACATCAGAAAAAAAAGGACAGAGCTTGGTCTCAAATATAGACAACTGCATTGGCTCTTGGGACGAAATTCTCAGTTGTCAATACACAACAAAATTATGATATATAACCAAATTCTGAAACCAATTTGGCTTTATGGAATTCAACTGTGGGGTTGTGCGAAAGAAACGAACATTAGATGTATTCAAACCTCCCAGAATAGAGTGCTACGGAACATGGTAAGTGCTCCATGGTACATCAGAAATAGTGATCTACATCGAGACCTTAGGATCCCTGATGTCGCCAGTGAAATTAAAAGGTTTGCTGCTAAGCACGAATCTAGACTACACCAGCATATCAATGTAGAAGCTATTCAACTGCTTGACAATGCCAATACAGTGAGAAGGCTGAAGAGAACTAAAACTTTTGAATTAGTGTAGTGCAGTGTGTGCAGAAATCTAGAAAGTAATATATAGTACACCAGTGGGCGACTGTATAAGTAACTTAAAATTATAACAAACAATAGATGTAAATTGATGGTTGGTCTTTTAGACCAGTTTCAATAAAAAAAAAAAAATTATTTTATTAATTAAATGGTGGAAACACCATTAAATTCTTAACCATAAATTCAAGTCAATATGAGTACAACCGACAAACATTAGTGGATTGGATCCACAAGAATGGCTAAAGCCTTCTTGTTTAAGAAAAATACACCATTTCGTAATAGTAAGTCCTGTTTCTGAAACAGATGTAATTTTAAACAGGGTGCTAAAATCAATGTGCCAAATTTGTAACTGTTTTTAATGGTTATTTGAATTTAGTCCTTCCTTCATGTTGTAAGTCTCCCATTGTTGTCATAGGAACTTATATAACCGGTATATGTCATTCACATTAGTGGATTGTGAAAAATTATACTCAGGAAGGCTTAACAACTTTTTGTAAAAGTTGTGATGGAAATTTCTGATATAAACTGTACTAATGCTAACTGTACTAAACAATCAACCTAACCTAACCATATTAAAGGCAATTTTGTAAGCACACTAATGAAATGATTTTGTAAGCTTCACAGTTTTTGAAAAGTACATATATTTCTGTATATTATGAAACTCACTATTTTTTACTCCAGAGTGCCCCAGCAAGGACATTCAAATTATCATAGTATCTCAATTTTGCTTGTATAGAAACATGTACATTTTGTAGCTATTAAAGCTATAAAAAAAGGTCTGACTACATTTTTTGATAAAATACATATTTAAAAAGTTATTTAGGCAGAACCACATGCTCCAACTTAACCCACTCCCTCTTCTTTGTATATGTGTTGCTCTATTGAGTCAGTAGACTCATCAGATTCTTGAGAAGTACTGTCTACAAATTTTTATAAAAAGAAAAATCTAACACACTATTCCTTTTAGAGCTATTTTATTTGGACTACATGTAACATGTAGGACTACTTCAGATCTCTACACTACCAGAAAGGTACAGGCTTTCCAGTTTATATCAGAAATTTCCATCACAACTTTTACAAAAAGTTGTTAAGCCTTCCTGAGTATAATTTTTCACAATCCACTAATGTGAATGACATACACCGGTTATATAAGTTCCTATGACAACAATGGGAGACTTACAACATGAAGGAAGGACTAAATTCAAATAACCATTAAAAACAGTTACAAATTTGGCACATTGATTTTAGCACCCTGTTTAAAATTACATCTGTTTCAGAAACAGGACTTACTATTACGAAATGGTGTATTTTTCTTAAACAAGAAGGCTTTAGCCATTCTTGTGGATCCAATCCACTAATGTTTGTCGGTTGTACTCATATTGACTTGAATTTATGGTTAAGAATTTAATGGTGTTTCCACCATTTAATTAATAAAATAATAACGATAATATCCCACCAATATTATCACCAGTATATTATATTATAACAGTAAATTTTTAAAATATATGAAAATCAAATTACATTACAAACTACACATATGAGGAATAATGATATGCCTTAAAAACAACGTGACTGGAATGCTGAAAAGCCTGAACAGTTCATTCAATTGTCTCCTTATAGTCCAGTAAATAAAATAACTCGAAAATAAGCCTTAGATTAAAAAAAATAGTAGATGGCTGAAAATTTGACGACATCATCCCTACATATCCTACTTCAATGAAAAATTAAGTTCACCACTGTCATACATATCATACGTAAAAAACAAGGCGAATATAAAAAATAAACGTTTTTTGTCGTTTTTTTTAACAAGTGTGATGTAAATTTAATTAACAAACTTAATTTTAATTTCTTGAATGATTATTATAAAGTAATGAAAAGTTAATAGAACCGTAAAATAAAATGTAAAATTACAGAGGGCGTAACCATCCAGGCTAGAAAATACGAACATTAAGGGCAAAAATGAAGGATAACTTTGGGAATTATTTTGAAAAAAAAAACTATTAAATCTTTGGATTTGAAACATTTTGCATCTTATTAACTATCAATTAAAGTCTAAAAAAACATTTTTATTTAATCATTAAAGTCATTTAAGGATATTTTATAATTATAGCTAGAATTCTTCCTCTGAAAGTTCGTTGTCATCAGATTCAATATCTAGGGTTTTATTTTCATTCTCATCTTCATCGCTTATTTCCTCTGACAGTGATGGACTCATAATATTTTTACTTCATTTTCAAATACACAATTATTTTCAAAATTTTTGAATTTTTCACTTGTGCAACTACCACAAATATCCGTACATAAAAACCCAGTAGTTTTTCAGGAACACTGTTTGGTTTGATGTGCAATCTTTTTTACAGTTATTACTGTAATTACAAAATAGCTTTTGAATTAAGTTTTTTGGGGCTACTCGTTTGGACATTCGAACTGATATAATCTTGTAATGGGGCAAAAGGGGTAAAACCATTTTTTAATGATTTTTACTAATAAACCCGTCTATCTAAGATTCGGTGACAGCCAGCGACAGGTACGCATTGGGTGTGGGCACAAAGGATACATGATTCATCGTAAAAGTGCGTGGCTGTGCTGTGTAAAATTCATCACGTGTTGCCAATGTGAACTGCTTTCCGGCTCTCGCGAGATCTCGAGAGATATTCCAGAACTTTCGACAGCCAATGAGAGAACGAGGTATGAAGAAGACATCCGTTTGATGGCCACGTGGTCGACGCCCAAAGCTTTGTATAGTATACAGTTGCGAGTCCCAAGCTCGCGCAGTCTGCAGCATCCATTCAACCTAGTCAGACGTAATTCAACGGTAGCCTCGAGAAAGTTTTGGTAGACCAAAAGAGTTAAAACCGGTCTACCAAAGAGTGTATGGCAGTATAGTGCAACAGCAGACAGTTTTAAAATGTATTAAAAGTATTAGAAGGTGAATTTGTATAGTGCAGTGAAGTATAAGAGTTACACAACATAGTGCACAACACGTGGGACCGTTTACAGCTAAGTACAGTGTTAAATACATTTTGGCCTAAAATAAAGTAAAACAACAATAATTAATGAGCTCAATTAATAAACGGGGGGGGGGTCAAAAGAGAAAGAGAGAGAGAGAGAGAGAGAGAGAGAGAGAGAGAGAGAGAGAGAGAGAGAGAGAGAGAGAGAAATTAATCCTTGATTTATAAAAAATAAAATGAGATTTGTTTTAATAGCATAATCATGTGTTAAGTAAATTATTATGCCAGTTTACCATAACCTGTCCTGTGTGGAGAAGCTCGCCTAAAACGAACCTGGGTAAAGTGTTGGGAAGTGTAACCAGGTTTCCATATTTGCCTTTAAAAATGTTGGTGGCGACCTGTAAAAAAATCTGGAGTCTTCTGTTTGGTAAGTCATAGTAAGATGGGCAAAATCAGGGTAAGTGCGGAGAAAAGATCGCACAGGTAAGTAATACTCACATGAGTTGTTTTCAAATTATTTAGACAGTTACAATCTAAAGTCTGTTATACAAAATGCAGGTGAAAAAGTACCTCCTATCATGTGTTGAAGTTCATTCAGATTAAATTGGCTATCTTCACTATTATCAATAAATGATATTATATGATTTATTGCAGCAGTTATTCTGTCATCAATTGGTCGACCTTTTGAATAGCTGGCTCCATTACTTAGTCTATTATAATGACTCAGGATGTTCTTTAAATAGGATTGATTGTGGTATTTTCCTCCAAATGCTGTCAAGTCAACTATTAAAATCCTCCTTAAGACGTCTTTCGAAAGCGCAGTATTGACTTTTAAACACATTTTATGCAACTGTTCTTGAAATGTAGGACTTCTAACATAACATACTTTTTGATTTTGCCTCTTAATAGCAGTAAACCCGCAAATGAAGCATAAATTTGTAAAATCTGAAGTATTAGAGGATTTCTGTACATTACTTTTAACAGGACTTATATATTTTTTGTAGCAGCTCCACCTCCGAAATTTTCATTTTTATATTGCAATTTCGGATTTTTTCTGGTGATATACTTTCCAAACCTTTACGTGTAACCTTACACTTTCTCTACACTTTCCTTGTAACCTTATTTCTTTTTTGTTCTTAAACTTGGCCTGTCTACCGTCATTTCTCTCAATACTAACATTTAGTAATGTATCTAATCCCTTCTGTACATTAACATTATTTTCAGCATGGAAATCTTTGTCGCAAATGGCACAAGTATCTTTATTAATCGCGTCTTCTTCATCATTCAAATCATAGGGGGAAATTCCAGGTGAAATATCCATTGGGAAATATAAAATTAAAGTCACAAAAAATTTCACTCTTTATGCACGATTGTCATTAAAAACACAAAATTAAAGAAATTTTAAATATATTCATAATAATAAATTGACACAAATAGCAAAATCAAGAAACACAATCACAATGTGTATAGTTTATTGTGCACTGAACTTTTACTAGATCACATGCTTACCCGAGTTGTGGGCGCATATTCCCCTCGAGCGTTGGTGTGAGCTGACGGCAGAGGTGTGAGTGCAGTATGTGCCAATGGCAGATGTACAGTTTACAAAAGGTATTTTAAAAGGAAGCCGGCTTCTCAGGTATAAATCCTTACCGAAGATTGAAAACGTGGGTATTGAATACTATATTCCCAAAGCATTAAATCTTAAAATTTAAAACATAAAGAGTAAGAAGTAATAATGTGAAAAATGCACGTTTTATGCAGTTACTTGTTCTATAATTATTTTTTTGACAATGAACAATTTAATTAAAATAATTGCACACGTCAAAAGTAGACTCTTTAAGCTTTAAAATACCTGCTTCATATTTTAATTGGGATGAACTCTCATTGTTGTATATTGGTTTCAAGTTGTAATTTTACGCAAATTTTAAGAAAATCAAAATTTCGTGATTTTCTTAGTCTTGTTTTTAAAAACAGTAAACAATATCAAGTTTTTATGTTTTGCATTCTCATATATATATAGTATCAGTAATTAAAAACCTCATTATCTTGTGAATAAAACTATTACATTTTTAAATGTTAATAATTTTTAGGATAAAACAACACTTAGAAGATCAATACATATATATATATTGTGTAGTACAAATAAGTGATGTACTGAGCATGGAATATAAAAAATTTAAATTTACTTAATAAACTGTAAATAATTAATAATATATTAGAAATAAGCATGTTAGGGATTGCAGGCTTGGCTCAGACAAAAATATGAACAGGTGTTTCGACCTGAATCAACGTGCACACACACACAAATGTAACTGAAAGTGTGTACACCAGTATTTTGCTAGTGTGTGTGAACGCAGGTCTCTGCAGGCGAGTTTGCCACCCCAAGATGAATAATTGCACAATTACTGTTTTTCCGTAATTATTCATAAACTAGAATTAAGAATTAAAATCCAAAAGCACAATAAAATGTAAATAAATTTACTAAATACTGTGTACGAAAACCACGCGAAAGTGACACACCGTACAAGTGTAATAGTGAAATAACTGTGTACAAATCGAAAGGGTTAAGTTGCAATGTCCAAAATTACAGTGAACATGTGTTATAAAATTAGTTATAAGATAAGTATAAGAGTATACTTACAGGACTCTGCAATTCGCAGAAATATAAAAAATAGCGAATTTGACGAAGAGTGGGGGAACTGACGCCAGAGACAGTTTCTAACATGTCGATTTCGGATCACTGCAAGGTGTCGACCAAGACATGGGTATAAATAGGACACGCAAGCTACAGTGGTTTTCTTTTTCTTGAATCATCCACGTTGCAGCGGGAGCTTATGCCCGTCAGCACGGCGTATTTATTTTTGTTTCATAAACAGTTTAAATTTGCCAGTTACGTACAAATATGTAACTAAGCTGTAAAGACAATCATTTTAATTAATAACAGCACTACTTAAGAAGATCCATTAATAATTCGACACTAGACAAGAAGAGAGTTCCAGAGAGAGATACGACGCTGGACAAGAGGAGAGTTCCAGAGAGAGATACGACGCTGGACAAGAGGAGAGTTCCAGAGAGAAAGATACGACGCTGGACAAGAGGAGAGTTCCAGAGAGAGAGACAGCCGACGCTGGACAAGAGGAGAAGAGAGACAGCCGCCGCTGGAGACGAGACGAGGACGAACACCGATGGAACAAAAATGATCGAGTATGATTGACGACAATAAGGTGATAGACAACTTATTCATATCTTAATCATACAAAGAATTCAAAGACAGTTAAAGACATTAATATTTTATTTAAAAATAAGAGCAATGTTTCTTGTATAGTAGAGTTAAAATCATAGATGTTTTAGAAATACGATTAACGTAACAAGAGCTCAAATTAATATGATATAAAATGATTACAAAGCATTTAAATAAAAACAATTAGTAGTTGAGAAAACAGTACTGAGAAACAATAACTATTAATATTTTGAGTACGTTACAATATAGAAAAAAAGATTTAAAAATTGATTTTGAAACATAGTAATAGACTGAGTAGTCTGAAATGAGATTTTTCTTTTATATAATAATTATTAGCATAGAATATTTAGTCAGTAAGGATGTATACATCTTAAGCCTTACGGCATAATAACAAATAATAACTAATTTTTTAAAATCGAAGTCAGTGCCATGTGCACATATTTTTTTATGGTATCAAATAAATTTTAATTACCGTTTCAAGTTACATAGAGTTCTTATTGCAGATACACCTGAAACCCAATTTAAATGTTATATTGTTTAAAGAATTTGTCAATCTTGAACGTGAGATCGTTCACGCCTATTTATGTGTATGTAACATTGCATAAATTTGGTGCTCCAAGATCGTGGGGCTCCACAAATTTAAATTAAATTAAATTTGCAAATTGTCACGTCGCATAATTTAGCTCCCAAAGAACGTAGGGCTATTCAAACACAAATAGAAATGTATTTGTATTTGAAAGTAATTTTAACAAAATTTATATCGGGATCATAATTTGTCGCCCTGGACGTGGGGCCCGACATGCCTAAATTTATGTACAAAAATTTGTGACATAAATTGTAGCTCATGAATGTATGACCCGATCCCCATCATTTAACTATTAAAATTTTTTTTATGTAGCTAAATGGTTGCTCTAAAATATAAAGAGTGTGATAAATGAAAAATGTATAGTATGTAATGTTAATTGTTGTGTAATCACACAGCTGGCGCCCACAAATAATATTGTTGTCTATGTAACAGGTGTAACTGTAATGAGTATTAATAATAACTATTAATAAAAAATACAGAAATAAATAAAGAAGTAGGGAACGGTTATCAATAATAATTTTTAAAGAATTACTACTAAATAAATATTTTAATAATACTTCATCATGACGACTCCAGGAAAGACGTCGAAGCATTCCAGATGATGATGCGTGCCTGGGTCGATGAAATAAGTACAAAACAAACGGAAAATATAAATGCTAGAATAGACGAATTAAAAGAATCTAATAAGAAACAAACAGAAAGTTTAGAAAATAAATTAACAAAACAAACAGAAAGTTTAGAAAATAAATTAGCAAAACAAACAGAAAGTTTAGAAAATAAACTAGAGCTACAGTCCGAAAATTTTAGACAGGACACCATAAAAATTACAGAGTCTAGAAGAGTTAAAAATTGATAACCTTGAAATAAAACAAAGTATAATTGACAGTAATGCGCAGTTAACCGAAAAAATTGGTGACACCAACATACGTATTGATACTCTAGAGAATAATTTTAAACAAGCCTTACATGAACAAGTTGTACGGATTGAAAATAAACAAAAAGAATTACGTCTCGAGTGGAGAAAAGATTTAAAAGAAACGCATAAACAAATAAATGATACTTTAACTACTATAACGCGAGAGCAGGATGATAAAATCCAAACTATTAATGATGTATCCCAAGTAAATACCAGTAAACTTAGAGAAATAGAAACACGTACTGTAGTTATAGGGAATAAAATTGAAGAAACTACGAAAGACCGTTCGGGAGACGTATCACATATGAAAGAAGAGATTCAAGAGGAAATGAACCAACTACGAAGTGAGTTAAGAAGACGACAGAACCAAATGACCTAATTTCCTACACCAACAGAAGAAAGGAGCAGACTTAAGTTCTCAGGTGGTAAAGAGGAGAACAGTATGGAATTCCTAGCAAGAGTAGAGAAGGAAATAGAAAAAATTGGGAGTGCAATAAATGACGACGAGAAGATAGACTTCGTCACACGATATCTTAGAGATTCAGCCAGCCAATGGTACTCTATTATTAGAGATAACGTTAGTACATATCAGCAGTTTCGTGAAGCATTCGAGAACCGATACTGGAATCTACATACCCAACGACAAGTACGGGATCAACTCGAATATTGAAAGTTCAATCCACAAGGACAGCAGAGTATTGAACAATACACAATTACGCAAATAGAACGTGTAAAGCATCTCAAACCTAAATTCTCAGAATATGAAATTGTTTCAAAATTATCTTACCATTTTCAGCGAGATATCCAGTTAGCAGTTTATACACAAGGGATCAAAACCATAGAAGAATTTTTAAACCTTGTAACACAGTCGGAGAATATCAATAAAGGTAAGAACACACAATACTGGGAACAAAAACACGCAAATCATCACCATATTTATCACAGAGATGACAAGAAAGCAATACAAAACACTATACCGCACCGTGATAATTATAAAATAAATTATTCGCCACCAATGTACAACACTACAACACGCACAGCTAAAGAAACTGAACAAAATAATACAGCTAGACGACAAGGAGACGTTATATGGTCATCCAATCGTAAACAGTTTTCAAAACCAGCTGACAAACGCGTTGCCGCAGTACGAGGGGACGACGAAAAAAAATTGAAGAGAGAAGGCCAAGGAATGAATGAGACAGTAACATTCCACAGCCGACCGTCTACATCAAAGGCGTCACAATGACTGAATAAACGGAAGCAAAATTATAAAATAAACAACATATACCCCTGCGATATTAGGGAAGACTTATTAAGCACCGAACAGGATATAAAGCGAGACGCGCAGCAAACACAATGCCCTATTGTGACTGTGAACATAAACAGGTGTAAAATACGAATGCTAGTTGATACCGGCAGCCAGCTGTCTGTTCTTAACGCTGCATGGGTTCAACGCAACAAGAAATATTTTAAAAATACTGCAATTTTGCCCGTAAATAATTTAAATATTACAACAGCTACAACTAAAAAAGAAAGAGTTAAACAACAAGCATATGTAACTCTAACATATAAAAATCTAGAGTTAGAACACCCTATGATAATTATGCATAAATTGATTTATGATGGAATTTTAGGTATCGATATACTAAATACAATAAATGCTAAGATTAATATTAATGATAATATAATTATGTGTAATTATAAAAATGTTCAATATGAAGTAAACATGAACAGCGAGGAAGAAGAGTGCAAGGTAAGTGAAACACCTATTACTTTGTACAAGCCACAAATACAATATGGTCCAACTCGACATGTGAATGCGGTAGATGAAGGGATGACGACACAGGAAGAAGAGGAACTGCACGAGTTAATAGAAGAATACAGTGATGTATTTAGTGAAGTACCAACGCAGACGACAGTATACGAGCACTCTATAGTTGTGTCAGACCCTACAAAAGTCATTAGGAAGACATACCCTATCCCAATGAGATATGAGGAAGAGGTTGAACTAGAAATTCGGCGTATGATCGAAAGTGGAGTCATAGAGCGATCGAACAGCAACTTCCTGAATCCTCTAGTGGTAGTGAAGAAGAAAAATGGAGAGATACGTCTATGCCTTGACATGAGGGAGCTGAACAGCATTGTATTAAAGGAGTATGACTGTGCACCAACTGCGGACGAACTATTTACTAAGTGTGAAGGAGCAAGGTATCTGACGAAGCTAGATTTACGCTCAAGTTTCTGGCAGATTCCAATTCGTGAAGAGAATAGAAAGTACACTGCTTTCCTGTATAAAAATAAATGCTACCAACACAGGGTAGTACCCTTCGGATTAAGCACGAGTTTAGCAGCCATCGTAAAGTGTCTAGAAAGAGCCCTAGGACCTGAAGTGGAATCCTACACCATGATATTTGTAGATGATATCTTAGTTGTATCTAAAACGTTAGATGAACATATAAAACATCTAAGCACGATATTCCAAAAGTTTAGGCAAGCGAACATATCCCTTAACCTAGACAAATGTGAATTTATCAAAACCTCTATCCAATTCCTACGTCACATTATTTCATCCTCTGGTATTCAACCCGATCCTATCAAAATTTCCAGCATAACTAATTTCCCTATACCCGGAAATCTCAAAGAGTTAAGAGCATTCTTAGGACTCACAGGATACTACAGAAGATTCTCACCGTTATATGCAAGATATACGCAACCGCTTCTAGAGCTGACGAAGAAAGAAAAAAAAATGGAAGTGGGAGAAGAAACATCAAGATGCCTTTAACCAAGTGAAAGAGTTGTTCATCGAAAATATTATGTTACATCATCCTCAACGAGAAGGAAAATTCGTAATATACTCCGATGCTAGTGACTACGCAGTAGGAAGTGTACTATATCAACAAGACACTATGGGAGAGCACCGAGTTATTGCCTACGCCAGTAGAGTCTTCAAAGGAGCTGAAAAACACTACTCCACATCAGAAAAAGAAATACTTGCTATAGTATACGCTCTTAAGCAATTCAGATATTATGTTTATGGTACTCATTTTGAGATACATACTGACCACCAAGCATTATCATTTTTATTAAAATGCAAAGTAACAAATGCCCGATTATTAAGATGGATTTTAGCCATTAGCGAATACTCATTTACCATTAAATACTGTAAAGGTAAAGACAATATTGTAGCGGACACACTAAGCCGATACATCAAAGAAGAATGTGAAGAAGTTTATGTGAGCGAAAAGAAAGAAGTACGATTGTTATCAATTAAATTCAAAGAGAATGATGAAGTAAAACAAATGCTGAGAAACTTAGCACATCAACAAGATTTGGACATGACGATAAGGGAGATGAAGAACCAAGAACAGCTACCAAATCATTATAAGGTACTAAATGGAATTCTTTTCAGGTTAGTAAGACAAGACTGGAAGATAGTACTGACGAATGACATGCTACAAAAATTAATTCGACCAGCACATGAGAGTTTAGCACATGCTGCCGCTCTGAAATGTTATTTGAGTCTACGAGAAGATTTTACGATCAATAATATGTATCGAAAGATAAAGAAAGATGTAAAGAAGTGTTATGAGTGTCAAACGGCGAAAGGACTGAATTTACACACATATGTAGGAATGCAAAGTATATAGAAGGAGAACAAAGGAGAGCTAATTGCAGTGGATTTTCTGGGACCATTACCACGATCAAGTCGAGGTGTGAAGCACATATTGGTATGTATCGATGTGTTTTCCAAGGCAGTCCGACTGTACCCAATTATGCGACCCACAACCAAAGTTGTTCTAAAGATACTACTGCAGAAATACATTCCGTTATATGGAAAAATGAAGAAGATACTCAGTGATCAAGGTGTACAATTCCAGAGTGAAAAATGGGAGAGGACGTTAAGGGAAAATGGAATACAACCAGTACTCACATCCATAAGACATCCTCAAGGAAACCTTGCTGAGAGAGTTAACAAAGAATTAGGTAAATATTTATGAATATATTGCCATAATCAACACAATAAATGGACAGAATATTTACCATTTCTTGAAAAAGCAATTAACGAAAATTATAGTGAAGCAACAGGATACACTCCAATGGAATTAGAAGAAGATAAGAAGCCAACCAGATTTTGGACTAAATATATAAACAAACCTAATAACCAAAATGTACCTATACCAATAAGTGTGAAAATTGGATACGCAAGGCAACGGATAGCAGAAAGGGGTAACAAGAGAATAGAGAGATTTAATCTAACTCACAAGCTACAACAATTCAACGTGGGAGAAAGTATACTACTCAAAGCAAATCCAGTGGGAAAATGGAGTGATAATATGGCAAAGAAATTCTTCAGACTTTATAATGGACCGTATACATTACGACAGCGAGTAGGACAGAACACTTTCCTCGTATATGATGAAATACAGAAGAAAGAAATTGGTAAATTCCACGCAACGTCGTTTAGGAAGTTCTACACATGAAAACAGAGGTCAATGAAACCAGTTAAATCAGCTGTTTGTAAAGCCACCCTACTACAAGGTCGCGAGCAGTGAGCGTACGAAGAGGGGAGGTAAGACATTTGTATACACTCCAAGTAAGGGTGAAATGACGAATATTATTCTTTATTATTTGTTACATTTTTTTTGCAAATAATAATAAATAAATTAATTAAAAAAAATTATAATAAATAAATTTATTAAATTTTTTTTTTGTTACCAAGCAGAGGAATAATGCGACAGTACAAATAAGTGATGTACTGAGCATGGAATATAAAAAATTTAAATTTACTTAATAAACTGTAAATAATTAATAATATATTAGAAATAAGCATGTTAGGGATTGCAGGCTTGGCTCAGACAAAAATATGAACAGGTGTTTCGACCTGAATCAACGTGCACACACACACAAATGTAACTGAAAGTGTGTACACCAGTATTTTGCTAGTGTGTGTGAACGCAGGTCTCTGCAGGCGAGTTTGCCACCCCAAGATGAATAATTGCACAATTACTGTTTTTCCGTAATTATTCATAAACTAGAATTAAGAATTAAAATCCAAAAGCACAATAAAATGTAAATAAATTTACTAAATACTGTGTACGAAAACCACGCGAAAGTGACACACCGTACAAGTGTAATAGTGAAATAACTGTGTACAAATCGAAAGGGTTAAGTTGCAATGTCCAAAATTACAGTGAACATGTGTTATAAAATTAGTTATAAGATAAGTATAAGAGTATACTTACAGGACTCTGCAATTCGCAGAAATATAAAAAATAGCGAATTTGACGAAGAGTGGGGGAACTGACGCCAGAGACAGTTTCTAACATGTCGATTTCGGATCACTGCAAGGTGTCGACCAAGACATGGGTATAAATAGGACACGCAAGCTACAGTGGTTTTCTTTTTCTTGAATCATCCACGTTGCAGCGGGAGCTTATGCCCGTCAGCACGGTGTATTTATTTTTGTTTCATAAACAGTTTAAATTTGCCAGTTACGTACAAATATGTAACTAAGCTGTAAAGACAATCATTTTAATTAATAACAGCACTACTTAAGAAGATCCATTAATAATTCGACACTAGACAAGAAGAGAGTTCCAGAGAGAGATACGACGCTGGACAAGAGGAGAGTTCCAGAGAGAGATACGACGCTGGACAAGAGGAGAGTTCCAGAGAGAAAGATACGACGCTGGACAAGAGGAGAGTTCCAGAGAGAGATACGATGCTGGACAAGAGGAGAGTTCCAGAGAGAGAGACAGCCGACGCTGGACAAGAGGAGAAGAGAGACAGCCGCCGCTGGAGACGAGACGAGGATGAACACCGATGGAACAAAAATGATCGAGTATGATTGACGACAATAAGGTGATAGACAACTTATTCATATCTTAATCATACAAAGAATTCAAAGACAGTTAAAGACATTAATATTTTATTTAAAAATAAGAGCAATGTTTCTTGTATAGTAGAGTTAAAATCATAGATGTTTTAGAAATACGATTAACGTAACAAGAGCTCAAATTAATATGATATAAAATGATTACAAAGCATTTAATTAAAAACTATTAGTAGTTGAGAAAACAGTACTGAGAAACAATAACTATTAATATTTTGAGTACGTTACAATATAGAAAAAAAGATTTAAAAATTGATTTTGAAACATAGTAATAGACTGAGTAGTCTGAAATGAGATTTTTCTTTTTATAATAATTATTAGCATAGAATATTTAGTCAGTAAGGATGTATATATCTTAAGCCTTACGGCATAATAACAAATAATAACTAATTTTTTAAAATCGAAGTCAGTGCCATGTGCACATATTTTTTTATGGTATCAAATAAATTTTAATTACCGTTTCAAGTTACATAGAGTTCTTATTGCAGATACACCTGACACCCAATTTAAATGTTATATTGTTTAAAGAATTTGTCAATCTTGAACGTGAGATCGTTCACGCCTATTTATGTGTATGTAACGTTGCATAAATTTGGTGCTCCAAGATCGTGGGGCTCCACAAATTTAAATTTAAATAAATTTGCAAATTGTCACGTCGCAATATATATATATAGTAACGTTACATAACCCAGTCCCAATAAATGATAACTCTTATACTACCATAAAGGTCAGAAATGGGTAAACTATAACTAGCTATAAATTAAGTTATATCACTAAACATTATAAACGATATTGAAGTGATATACAGTGACAAGTGAGTTATAGTGTACCCAGTGCGGAAATACGTGAATGTGAAGGGAACTTCTTACAGACTTGTGCTGTAGATGTGGGAATTATGGATTATAATAGTAGACTGTGATGCTACTAACTAATTATGTATTTTGTTTAGTTATTGTAGGATTTATATTGTGTAGGCAACAAAATTTAGTACCTATGTTAATTTTATATTTAATAAAATAATTGTGTTATTATATAAGATAACCCAGGGTTTAAAAAATAAAAGAGTTAAATACAAGATGATAATAAAAAAATAAAATAATATTGTATGAGGAAAATGGCAGAAGAAAATAGTGCAGTGTAAGAATACTATAAGAGATTAATAAATAATATATAAATTCATTTAAAGTTAATAATAATATTAAAGACTTATATCTAAAGTTATAAGAAAATAAACGAAAAACTATTATATAAATCAAATTGGGAAAGAAACCAAAATTAAAAAGAATTATTTTTTTATAAATCAAAAATAAATTTATAATAATTAAAAAAAGCCTATATACTCAAAAGTAAATAGCAGCACCAATAAAAAATGATATAGAAATTATGTGTTACTAACAGTAACGGAATAACAACATATTGTTTAATCTAATTTGAGATTGAAAACTGTTCGGTTGGAAAATGTAATGAGACCAAAATTGTATTAAAAAACCTTT
Organism: Magicicada septendecula; assembly: GCA_034769895.1. Classification (NCBI taxonomy): domain Eukaryota; kingdom Metazoa; phylum Arthropoda; class Insecta; order Hemiptera; family Cicadidae; genus Magicicada; species Magicicada septendecula. Next base: position 454,281,833 of record CM068368.1, read on the forward strand.
GGAAACATTTGGAACAGTACAAAATTATCACAAAATTTAACTAACAGTATAAACATTATGTACCACTACTTTAAATATCAAATGTAACTTGCTTTACCCCATAACAAAAGTGAAAAACCATTTTCAAGATCAGGCCTAGCCAAGCCGCGCTTCGAGTTTTTAACGAGATGGTATCTGATAGACGTTCATGAAATTACAAAACAACTAGGAACACCACACGAGAAACCGCTTCACGCAAGTAAGAACTTCGAGGAAAGAGGTAATATAAACATTTCTTTTAATATTTAACCAAGAAAACCTCAAATCAAATCGTCGTGCAGTACAGAAATTTCTAAAGTGATATCATGTGTTTTATAAAAACATAATCTGCTCTCTCGTGGACAAATCCGGAACTATGTACTAAAAGAATAAACAAAATTTTGAAATTGATTATTTTTATCTTGTAAAGCGTAGTATATAATTATCCATTTCTGACCATCTCATAACACAAAGAACTTACCCTTAACCCTGGGGAAATAAATAAAATGAATTATATGTTGATTGATGTTTAAATAAAAGATATAATTGTAAAATCAGAAAAAACCAGATTTTATGATAATTCCATGTTTACCCAATGAAGTCGATATCATGAATTAGTTATTGAAAGGATCGATTGTAATATTTGTATGTTGGCGGAAGAGAAAATCAATATTATACAAATAAATACTATTAAGAATTTATATTGAATAATAAAATGTGTCTTCTTTATTGTAGAGGGTAGTTGTGGTAGATTTCAGTAAACTAAGAAGAGGACTATCCATCAGGTAGTATTACGGAACAGTGTCGTTTGGTTAACCTATATTTGGAGACTAATGTCAAAATCAGCTGATCTCATGCACGGGGAATATTTGAAAAATTAAGAACTCGTCTACTCTGAGGGTAAACAAACGGTACTCGCTCTCTCTTCCAAATAAGGCTAAACAACTTCCTTAATCTTGACCCAAATCACACACACTCGATTTCTGCTTCGTTTGGGTAACATTACCATCAAATTTATTTAAACCTTAGTACTTATAATTCATAAGTGGCGATTGCTAAGAGGTGCTCTGACCGATCCGAGACTGTAAAAAGACGGGCGTTACGCACACATTATAAGCGACACGTTACAGAATGACGCATACAACGGGGGGCATATAATATAACTCTACTATACCTCATAGTCATTACGTTACAGAATGACGTACTAACGTGGTGCTTGAATAAGACGGAGGTCATACCTATAGTCGTTACGTTACAGAATGGCGCCCAACGTGGGGCTTAATTAAATAAGACGGGCACACAAAAGGTCACGTCCAAAGACTCCGCGCAAAGTACCTCATTAAGCGAGACGTTACAGAATGGCGCTCAACGTAAAAGGGCTGTAATTAGAAAAGAATTTTGGGATATTCAATAAATTAATATACCAAAAAACCTAATTATCGTCGGCAGTTATGAGAAAACAAGAAATGCATAATACCAGAGGCAGATCGAAGAAGAGGGCAGAAGAAAAGGAGAAGGAAGAAGGTGGACAGGAACGAGAGATAGAAATATTTACGGACAATGAAATTGAACAACCAATGGGTGATAAAGAAGAAACTGAAGCAATTATGAACACAGAGAAGGAAATAGTGGAAGAGGATGCCCAAGGAGACCAACCAGACAAAGCGGAAGCCAGGAGAGAACCAAATTGGCAAGACATGATGAGATTTATAGCCGAGAAATTTGATAGAATAGATGCAAATTTTAAGAAACAGGAGGAAAACTCGAAGCAAACCAATGAGGAAAATAAAGAAAATTTTAAGAAACAGGAGGAACAAAACAGACAAACCAATGATAAAATAGATAGCATTCAGGAAAATTTAGTCAAACAACTAAACGAATAAAGAGAGACCATTCATGGAAATATCAGACAAACCATGAATGAACAATACCATGAATTGAAAGAAACTGTTGAAGGACACAGAGAAGAGATGAATGCAAAATTTGAAGAGAATAATGAAAGTTTAAAGCGGATTGAGGGTAAAATGGAGAAGTTCAATAAGGAGATATGGGAAACTTTCGGAGAGAAGTTAGAAAATGTTAATACACTTAGCCAAAAAGCAGATACATACAAGGAGGAGACAAATAAGAAAATGGACAGTGGTTTTAATAATTGGGATGAAACGTTAGACAGCACTTCCGAAGGTTTTAAAGTAAGTACGAATATGGAAGAGAATATCAAGAAAATAAGGAAAATATGGAGAAAGAAAATAGTCAATACAAAAGAAGAAATGGAGATGAGGAAGGGCGGATTAATTAATATATTTAACCCTCCCATTAATAAACAAAGGGAGTTAAATAAAGTTAGAAATTGTAGACAAAACAATAAAAATATCAAAGGTAAACCACCATAGAATAATAACAAAAAACTTAAATAAATTTAAATATCATTTAAATATATCAACGATCAAAGAGTCTCTGACCACATCAATTATGTTTTCAAGATGGAGTATACCAACAGAACATTGTGTAAATAATACAGAGGTTAAAGAGACTGGAATGATAGAATATATGAATGATTACGTTAGGTTAGAGGAGATACAATACTTGTCAATTAAAAATGATCTAATTATCACCAAAAACCGTGACTTAAATGAAGACTTTGTATCAGCCGAGCTACAGTACCAGATACACGAGAGATATTTCACAAGGACAAAAATTATTATGGACACCACAGTAATCCGAGAACATGGAGTACCTGAGTTAATGGACCATGGTTAACCTAAGTAATAACCAACCAGAAAAAAAGGGGACTGAAGTTTTGAAAACCGTGTAACAATAAAAAAGGGGCCGAAAGATATAAAATAAAAATATAACCACTACCAGGACTTACCTGTGCGCAATTACAACACTTACCTGCTATTGAAATTTTACCAGAAGACCAAGGTCGCCACGATTATTTTTTATATAGGATAAAATATCGAAAACCTTTACACTCCACCTTAAATAAAACGGACAATTTAGCAATCTGACCCACCCAATTAATAATTCAGAAAATTCCGGAACGTTTAGACGAATTTTATCAACACAGGAATAAGACAGTGGTAATGACGAAATAACTTAAACTAACACATTTTCCAAATAAACTAAATCACTTTAATGAATTGAGTCAATTTTCACTGCTATGAGTACAAAAGAATTAGTCATGATTAATTGTTACAATTACCAGAATGAGAATGCTACACCATCAAGTTTTAATTACCTTAAACTATACTTACAACTAAGGCAGCCCATATTGCCCACGCACTCTTCCATACCTTTTGTTTTTTATATACATTCCCCTTTATTTATTCAATTTTTAAATATTCCGATTGTTATCCGCGGTGCCCGTCCACGAACACGATACCGGCCGAACACGCGGTTGGTCCCGTAACTTCACTATTTGTTTTATCACTTCAATCTCTCCACATCACTGTCAGTATTACTCACTCCGATATGTTCATTACCTTCTGGGGTCCCGGTCGGTCTTATTGAGTGAAATACATTTGCGAAAACTCGACCAACCGGGCCCAAACCGAAACTTTAGATGTCTGTTACTGTAGTTGGCGTCCTGTTGACTGTATGGCGTCTCTGCTTAAAGTCGACTGCTCCGTCACGGTGAACGTAACAGGTATTTTTACCTGTTCCTGGAGGGAGGCTGGTTCTCTACTGCCATGATGTTTTCGTCGCTCCGGCTTCATTTGTTGGGAAGTAACCACTTTATATATGGATTAAAGCCGGTATGTGTGTGTGTCCAGAGGCCGATATTGGACTTGGTTCCGCTGATGTCACCAACAGTAGGCGGAGTTTTAATGCGACTTCCGTGAGGTCTTAGAGAAGACGACGAATATTTTTTACGCTCTGGCCATCTTGAGTTTTTTGTTAGAGCGTCCTTTGAGCGCGTGCAGGTGTAGTTGCGCTTGAGCGTTGACACACATTTACATAGTTCTTAGAATTTTGGTGGAGATGCAAATGCTCTGCCGCATTCCTCAACAACAACTGCGCCTTATTGCTTTGTTTCACTGTTCTGTTACACTGACTATTATACGTTGCACAATAATACAGTTCTTTCGTCATATTTTATAAGGCTCCCGACCGAAAATGAAATGAATAAAAATATAATTATCCCATACTGTTGAAAATAAAAACACCCAAAATTTGACCCGCTACAACCGACCAAGCAACCCATTGAACAGCGGAAGAATCCCAAAATTCCAAAAGACTGTAAGAACAACTTACTAAATATTTATTCAGGAACAATATGATTTAATAAAAAGTACGTAAGTACAACTTACTTAAGATATTTCGAAACCATTTGATTTAACAAAAAAGAAGAACAGATTATTCAATAATATTTATAAAGAATGGATTTAAAATGAAATAATAGGAAAAAGTAATATTTTATGGTAACAAACAGAAGAATATATAAATAAATAAAAACAATTGATGGTAATGTGCTCAGTTAAGAAAGTCAGATAAGAAGAATAAAGAATAATTTAATGACTCCAATGAAACTGAAGGAGGATGATAATTAATACAACAATAATTAGAATTTCTCGGAATTGAAGATTATATAAGAAGAAATGATACGGAGAAATATGTCACAAGAAGGAAAGTCAAAAGAATTTTAACATAATGCCTATCAATAATGTTAAATGCTATTAGTTAATGGAAAAGAAGAAGGAATCAAGAAGAAGAAGAAATATATAAATAAATGCAAACAGCTACAGTATGAAGAATCCCAAAGGTGTTTAGTATTAGTCGCTAATTGACTACTTATAATCTTTTTATTTTTATGTATTGACCGTAGAAATGTTCCAGCAATAATTTTCCTGAGCAGGGATGATGTTCCCCTGGTCTCAGAAGGTGTAAGGTTGGACAGCGGAGTTATGGACCCAAAAGTGGCCACCCGACTGGTACCACCGCACAGGATAGGGAAAAATGTTAGGGAAATTGAATATTTAAGGGATAATAATTTAAAATAGCTGAAAAGAGTGATATTAGATTCCAGAAGTATAGATGAAGAAAATAGAAGGAAGATAGCAGACCGAAGCTTAATTGATGAAGCGAATTTATAGAAGTAAATAGAAATGAGTGTTAAAACAAGTTTAATATGATTAGTGTGACCAGTCCTTATCAAATAAAATGTGGAAGTACCACTACCCAGAGAAATAAATCATTAATGAATTTTCCTCCAAGAGAGAGAGAGTAGAGTAAGAAAACAGCAATTACCACCAGTCTCAATTACCAGTCAGTATATAACCAGTTTGAAATGAAGGAAGATATTATGAAGATATAAAACCAGGAATATTATGAAAATTGAAGCAATCAACAATTTATTTTAGTAAACAAGTAAAACAAAAATAAATTTGTTCTAGTGGGGGGCTTTATGTAACGTTACATAACCCAGTCCCAATAAATGATAACTCTTATACTACCATAAAGGTCAGAAATGGGTAAACTATAACTAGCTATAAATTAAGTTATATCACTAAACATTATAAACGATATTGAAGTGATATACAGTGACAAGTGAGTTATAGTGTACCCAGTGCGGAAATAAGTGAATGTGAAGGGAACTTCTTACAGACTTGTGCTGTAGATGTGGGAATTATGGATTATAATAGTAGACTGTGATGCTACTAACTAATTATGTATTTTGTTTAGTTATTGTAGGATTTATATTGTGTAGGCAACAAAATTTAGTACCTACGTTAATTTTATATTTAATAAAATAATTGTGTTATTATATAAGATAACCCAGGGTTTAAAAAATAAAAGAGTTAAATACAAGATGATAATAAAAAAATAAAATAATATTGTATGAGGAAAATGGCAGAAGAAAATAGTGCAGTGTAAGAATACTATAAGAGATTAATAAATAATATATAAATTCATTTAAAGTTAATAATAATATTAAAGACTTATATCTAAAGTTATAAGAAAATAAACGAAAAACTATTATATAAATCAAATTGGGAAAGAAACCAAAATTAAAAAGAATTATTTTTCTATAAATCAAAAATAAATGTATAATAATTAAAAACAGCCTATATACTCAAAAGTAAATAGCAGCACCAATAAAAAATGATATAGAAATTATGTGTTACTAACAGTAACGGAATAACAACATATTGTTTAATCTAATTTGAGATTGAAAACTGTTCGGTTGGAAAATGTAATGAGACCAAAATTGTATTAAAAAACCTTTGGAAACATTTGGAACAGTACAAAATTATCACAAAATTTAACTAACAGTATAAACATTATGTACCACTACTTTAAATATCAAATGTAACTTGCTTTACCCCATAACAAAAGTGAAAAACCATTTTCAAGATCAGGCCTAGCCAAGCCGCGCTTCGAGTTTTTAACGAGATGGTATCTGATAGACGTTCATGAAATTACAAAACAACTAGGAACACCACACGAGAAACCGCTTCACACAAGTAAGAACTGCGAGGAAAGAGGTAATATAAACATTTCTTTTAATATTTAACCAAGAAAACCTCAAATCAAATCGTCGTGCAGTACAGAAATTTCTATAGTGATATCATGTGTTTAATAAAAACATAATCTGCTCTCTCGCGGACAAATCCAGAACTACGTACTAAAAGAATAAACAAAATTTTGAAATTGATTATTTTTATCTTGTAAAGCGTAGTATATAATTATCCATTTCTGACTATCTCATAACACAAAGAACTTACCCTTAACCCTGGGGAAATAAATAAAATGAATTATATGTTGATTGATGTTTAAATAAAAGATAAAATTGTAAAATCAGAAAAAACCAGATTTTATGATAATTCCATGTTTACCCAATGAAGTCGATATCATGAATTAGTTATTGAAAGGATCGATTGTAATATTTGTATGTTGGCGGAAGAGAAAATCAATATTATACAAATAAATACTATTAAGAATTTATATTGAATAATAAAATGTGTCTTCTTTATTGTAGAGGGTAGTTGTGGTAGATTTCAGTAAACTAAGAAGAGGACTATCCATCAGGTAGTATTACGGAACAGTGTCGTTTGGTTAATATTTGTAATATTTGTATTGCTACGACAGCATAGAACAATCTAGGCGTTTATCGAATGTCCCAGAAAGATCTCGATGTAAGCGTGTGGTGTACGTGCTACTAAACGCATGTTGCGAGAAATTTCTCGACTTTGCCAGCCTTCGCTCGGGCGCTCGGACTGTGTCAAGGCCGCAGCAATTACGTAGTTCGCGAGAGATCAGACGCAGTTTGGAAGCTTCTGGTGTGTGTTAGCTAACTATAAATACATCACGTCGCGGCCTTAGTTTTTCAGTTCAATGCGAGATTTTTGACTGTGCGGTTCGAGAGTATTAGTGCGATATATTTTACAGAGTGGTTCGGGTTATTACGGTGTACGTTCAAGTAGTTATTAGTGAAGTGTTGCGTTTTGTATTCGGACGGTATAATTGTAATACAGTTGAGTTTTAATATTAGTGGACATTTTATTGCGTATGAACAATTTCATTTGATTTGTTGTAGACACTGTGTTGTTAATTACGAACTGTTTTACTATAACAATTAAAGGTGTGATTAGTGACTTAATTGGTGTCTTGTACTTATTTTGTTTCCACTGTACCTACGACGATCGAGTAGACCGTCGTAACAGTGGTGTCAGAAGTGGGATAGAACGGTTAACAGTGGAAACAGTGGACACTTTGTACAAGACGAGTGTGATTCGTAATTAATCAGTAAACATGGATCCCAGTCAGATGATGGAAACTTTACAAACACTGCTGCGGCAGACACAGGAAGAAGCAGAGAAACGACAGGATGAGAAACGCAGACAGGAGGCGGAAGAAGCAGAAAAACGACAGGATGAAAAACGTAAGCAGGAGGCAGAGGAACGTAAACGTGAAGCAGGTGACATCAAAGCATTAATTCATGAACAAAAGCAGATGCAAGAACATACTACCGCAGAATTGGGTCTCCTACGTGGTGATGTAGGTGAATTACGAGGTGAGCTCAACAATCAGATTACCAGAATATCTGACGTAGAAGAATCCATGTCAAATAAAATAGCTAAAGTAGAAAAATCTGTCTTGACTGTGGAAGAAGTTATGTCAACAAAAATATCTGCAGTAGAAAACTCAATGGCAAACATAAGAGAACAAATTAAAATTGAAGTTGAACAGTGCATGAAGATTCAACCAAAACAAATTTCTGAACAGACTGTACCAGTGATCAAGACAGAAAAATACACAGAAAATAAGTTAACAGAGAAAGTCACTTTGCCTGCAGTAGGGACAGTTCATGTCAAAGCTCCAACCTTTGACGGAAGCACTCATTGAGCAACGTACCTCCGCCAATTTGAAGCTGCTGCATGCGCAAATAATTGGACAGAAAAAGACAAGGCTGTTTCACTTGTTCTTGCATTAAAAGGACCCGCGGCAGAACTACTACAGAAAGTGCCACCTGACAGCCAGAACACCTATGCCGAGTTGATAAAAGCTCTGGAATTACAGTACGGTGATAAACATTTGCGAGATGTGTACTGCACCCAGTTGAGAGCAAGGCGACAGCATTCCGGGGAAAGTCTTCAAGAGTTTGAAGCAAGTATCGACAGACTAATTAGACTGGCCTATCCTGAAGCGCCAGAAGATTTTCGAACGCGTTTTGCGATGCAGACATTTACTGCCGGTGTCCGAGATAACGAACTACAGCAAGTGTTACGAATGGCAAGACACCAGAACAGTGCGGATGCCCTGGTACATGCTTTGCAATTTGAGGCCGCCAAATCAGCGTCTGGTTGGACAAGTCATAAAGTGCGCGAGCTAAAAGATCGAGACGGCACAGACGATGAGGAAGAAGAACAAGGAACAGAGACTCGACGGTCGGCGCCACAGAATAAAATAAGAAACGATGGAAGACCGAAGTGTTATCGATGTGGGAAACCTGGACATCTACAACGAGATTGTCGGGTTAGAATTCAGCAGCAGGGAAACGAGCAATAGTCGGTGCAACGGGGCGTGTGCTGACTAACTGGAGGAACGAAGCCCCTAGAGAATACGCAATTTCTACGCTTCAGAAAAACACCGGGAGCTTGGTAGTTACCGGATTTGTTCAAGGAAGGCCAACCTCGATTACAGTTGACACAGGCGCAACAGTTTCTATTGTGCGCCCCGACGTGGTGAAAGATCTCAAGCCAATCTGGTGCTCTTGCAGCTTGCGAACAGCTACTGGACGGCCTGTAAAAGTGTATGGAAAAGTGGAGATACACCTACGCCTCGGTCGACTTGAGTTTAATCATCAAGTACTTGTTGCAGACATTGTGGATGAAGCAATTCTTGGTGTGGACGTTATGAACGCATACGGATTTATAGTCGACTTCAAAAACAATGTCTTGAGAATCGGAGGCGAAGAGGTAATGCTATCAACAATGATGACAGCAGAAAAATCGATGGACGTCATAAACCAAGTGGCCGTAACTGTTCCGCCAAACTCCGAAAAGATCATCATGGTTAGAACTGCGGTAGATACTAGGGGCAACCAGTGCTCTATATTTGAATCCCAGGTAGCCAGCACACCGGGCATACTAATTGCTAGAAGTTTAGTAAAACCTGACGAAACCGGAAATGTACCTATTAGAGTGGCGAATATTTTGGATCAAGCTATCACTTTACAAAGCAATACGCTCCTAGGCAAATTGACTCCTGTGGCCTGGGTAGCCGGAATAACGCAACGAAGACCCAGTTCTTCGGATACTTCTAAATTATCAGAGGAACTGCAAGAATTATTGAACAGATCTTCTAACGACCTCTCAAGTGGTGAGGTAAAAGAACTCGGACAGTTTTTACACGAATTCAAAGATTGTTTTGCAGTTCGGGGACAGTCACTGGGAAGAACCTCTCTTGTGCAACATCGCATCAATACCGGGGACACAACACCGATACGCCAACCTCCTCGAAGGCCTCCATTATCTAAACAAGAGGAGATGTCTCGGTTAGTACAGGACATGTTGACAGAGGGAGTAATTGAACCTTCGTCAAGTGCTTGGTCTTCCCCTGTAGTGCTGGTAGCGAAGAAGGATGGTGGATTGCGTTTCTGCGTAGACTACCGGAGGTTAAATGACGTTACAAAGAAAGACTGCTATCCATTACCTCGCGTTGACGATACACTCGACACGTTGTCCGGAGCACAGTGGTTTTCCACATTGGACCTGAAGAGTGGATATTGGCAAGTGGGTCTTCATCAAGAAGACAAGGAAAAGACCGCTTTCTCGACCCCAAGTGGCTTATTCCAATTTAACGTCATGCCATTTGGACTCTGTAATGCACCGGCAACATTTGAGAGATTGATGGACCTGATACTCCGAGGCCTGACGTGGAAAACTTGCCTTGTTTACTTAGACGATGTCATAGTGATCGGGAAGACTTTCAAAGATCATTTGGAAAACCTTAAGGAAGTTCTAACTAGAATTCACGGTGCACAACTGAAGCTGAGCCCGAAGAAGTGTTCTCTATTCCAGAAGGAAGTACAGTATTTGGGCCATCTGGTTTCGGCAGCGGGCGTTAGCATGGATCCTAATAAAGTATACACCGTAAGAGACTGGCCAGTTCCGAAGAATAAACACGAAGTTCGGAGTTTCCTGGGGTTATGCTCATATTACCGACGTTTTGTAAAAGGCTTTGCTACTATTGCTAAACCACTACATGAGCTAACGGAAAATAAACGAAACTTCCAATGGTCGAGAGAGTGTGAACAAGCATTTAGAACGTTGAAGATTGCATTATGTTCGCAGCCAATTCTCGCTTTTCCAGCTTCCGAAGGGAAGTACATCGTAGACACAGACGCAAGCAATACTGGTCTAGGAGCAGTTTTGTCTCAAGTGCAGAACGGTGAAGAACGAGTAATAGCGTATTACAGCAAGACACTTTCTAAACCAGAGAGAAATTACTGTGTTACAAGAAGAGAGTTGTTGGCAATTGTCAGAGCTTTGGAGCACTTCCATAAATACCTCTATGGGAGAGAGTTTTCACTACGTACCGACCATGCTGCACTTGCATGGCTCTTGAGATTTAAAAATCCGGAAGGACAGTTGGCAAGGTGGCTCGAACGTCTGCAAGAGTACAACTTCAAGGTACAACATCGGCGGGGGCGCCTGCACGGTAATGCAGATGGCTTATCACGAAGACCGTGCCCGGAAGACTGCCTACATTGCCACAGAAAGGAAGAACAAAACTCAAGCGAACATGTTCAAGCCATCACTGTAGATTTCCTGGCTGATGGCTGGACAACACAAGACTGTCGACAAGAACAGATGACTGATGAAGACATTGGACCGATCTTGACAGCAAAAGAGGAAGGTCGCCGCCCGGATTGGCAAGATATTTGCCATGGTTCCGAAGTGCTGAAGGGCTACTGGGCACAATGGGAATCTCTCACCTTAGAAAACGGATTGCTGAAAAGGGCTTGGGAAAGTGCAGATGGACGAGACGTGGTCATGCAGTTGATAGTTCCCCGAAGTAAAGTGCAGTCTGTTTTGAAGGAGATGCATGATGGAACATCTGGAGGCCATCTTGGCGTTAACAAAACCCTTGACAAAATACGGAAGCGATTCTATTGGCTTCATCTTCGCCACGACGTAGAGGAATGGGTTAGGACGTGTGAAATATGTGCTGCAAGCAAGGGCCCACAAACCAGAAGCAAGGGAAAAATGAGACAGTATAACGTTGGACAACCTTTCGAGAGAATTGCCATAGACATTGCTGGACCATTCCCAGTTACTGACGATGGAAACCGGTACATCATGGTTGTAGGTGACTACTTTACTAAGTGGGTGGAAGCATACGCAATTCCGAATCAGGAGGTTACCACTGTGGCAAAGCAGTTAGTTCACAACTTCTGTTGCCGTTATGGAGCCCCTATGGAAATCCATACGGATCAAGGGAGAAATTTCGAATCAGGAGTGTGTAAAGAATTATGCCGTCTACTGGGAATTTGAAAGACCAGGACAACGCCTCTGCATCCTCAGTCGGACGGGATGGTTGAGAGATTCAACAGGACACTTGAGCAGCATCTTTCGAAAGTTGTTGACGAGAACCAAACAGACTGGGACCAACGTATACCACTATTCCTTATGGCGTATAGGTCATCAGTACATGACACAACCGGCATGACTCCAGCAAAATTGGTGTTTGGGCGGGAGATTCGTCTTCCTGGGGACTTGATGTTTGGATCACCTGAGACTCAGTCCCAAGAGCCAAAGAACTATTCCTCGCAATTAGAAAACCAACTGCGAGAAATGAATCGCTTGGTAAGAGGACGGCTCAAGATTGCCAGTGATAAAATGAAAACTCGGTATGACATTCGCAGCAATAGTGTGGGTTTCCAAGAAGGAGATCAGGTCTGGTTGTTCAATCCAAAGCGCCGTCGTGGTCGCTCACCTAAGCTTCAGTCTAAATGGGAAGGACCCTACACTGTAAAAAAAAGGATTAACGATGTTGTTTATCGGATTCAACAGGAAGGACAGCGAAAGTTCAAGGTCGTCCACCTAGATCGCCTGGCTAAATACAAATTTAGAGACAGTTTGCCAGTTCGGGACGAACCGGCTTAAGGAGGGGGCAGTGCTACGACAGCATAGAACAATCTAGGCGTTTATCGAATGTCCCAGAAAGATCTCGACGTAAGCGTGTGGTGTACGTGCTACTAAACGCATGTTGCGAGAAATTTCTCGACTTTGCCAGCCTTCGCTCGGGCGCTCGGACTGTGTCAAGGCCGCAGCAATTACGTAGTTCGCGAGAGATCAGACGCAGTTTGGAAGCTTCTGGTGTGTGTTAGCTAACTATAAATACATCGCGTCGCGGCCTTAGTTTTTCAGTTCAATGCGAGATTTTTGACTGTGCGGTTCGAGAGTATTAGTGCGATATATTTTACAGAGCGGTTCGGGTTATTACGGTGTACGTTCAAGTAGTTATTAGTGAAGTGTTGCGTTTTGTATTCGGACGGTATAATTGTAATACAGTTGAGTTTTAATATTAGTGGACATTTTATTGCGTATGAACAATTTCATTTGATTTGTTGTAGACACTGTGTTGTTAATTACGAACTGTTTTACTATAACAATTAAAGGTGTGATTAGTGACTTAATTGGTGTCTTGTACTTATTTTGTTTCCACTGTACCTACGACGATCGAGTAGACCGTCGTAACAGTATGTTGGCGGAAGAGAAAATCAATATTATACAAATAAATACTATTAAGAATTTATATTGAATAATAAAATGTGTCTTCTTTATTGTAGAGGGTAGTTGTGGTAGATTTCAGTAAACTAAGAAGAGGCCTATCCATCAGGTAGTATTACGGAACAGTGTCGTTTGGTTAACCTATATTTGGAGACTAATGTCAAAATCAGCTGATCTCATGCACGGCGAATATTTGAAAAATTAAGAACTCATCTACTCTGAGGGTAAACAAACGGCACTCGCTCTCTCTTCCAAATAAGGCTAAACAACTTCCTTAATCGTGACCCAAATCACACACACTCGATTTCTGCTTCGTTTGGGTAACATTACCATTAAATTTATTTAAACCTTAGTACTTATAATTCATAAGTGGCGATTGCTAAGAGGTGCTCTGACCGATCCGAGACTGTAAAAAGACGGACGTTACGCACACATTATAAGCGACACGTTACAGAATGACGCATACAACGGGGGGCATATAATATAACTCTACTATACCTCATAGTCATTACGTTACAGAATGACGTACTAACGTGGTGCTTGAATAAGATGGAGGTCACACCTATAGAGTCATTACGTTACAATATATATATATTGTAATAAAACAACAAATAGCGGTTATTGGAATAATGTATTTGAGTTATTTTAAATTAGTTAAATTTGATTTAGTAGTGGTATTCTCTTTACTCCTCATGTTGTAATGTAATTATCAATGATTAGTGTTGTTTTTCGTTGTTTAATGAATAATTGAAATAGTAATGTTTATGATTAAAATAATGTTTATGTTTAAAAGGATTGTAATAACTGATATCTTGATGTATTCACCACCCCACTAACCATCCGTGAACGTCTTCAATCTTCTTAATAGGTTTCCCTATCTCACTGGAAATACATGAATAACACACAAAATACTTCACCTTGATATTAACATATACACATTAAATAAAACGACAATGATATTCGATCGTGAATTGAATATTCAAATACTGGCCGCTTGAATATTGCCGCCACCTTGAGAAACAATTGCTTCTAAAATGCAAGTTATTTGTGCCTATTTAATAGAAATAAATACTCTCTGTTCACTGGTAAGAAATTTAGGTGTTTATTAACATTAGTAAAATTCAATGAAATCCTTTTTTTTAAATAATTACTAAATCTTTAAAACAACAAAGTTAATTACGTTCTGAAAATTCTTCAGCTCAGGGCTGGTAACACTGGTACAATGTACAATAATATGGTAATTCAGGTTATGTTAATTTTGGTTATAAGCGTTACCAAATTTCATGAATCCTTTGAATTTACATGATGCAAGATACAAAGATGTTTATTAAAAAACAATATTTATTCATATAGAAAGATTAAAAAGACAAAAAATTAAAAATGGTTAACCTCAATACGATATTAAAATTATCGTACTATCGTACGGCAGGAGTGTTGCAGTCAGTTATTCAAAGCTGTGTACACGTGTTATAAACGTTACACTATAAAACAATATTACAGGTTTAATTATTATTATGAACTGGAATTGATAAAAAATAGAAAAACTCTTATTATTGAGTCTATTCACAAGAGTATTATTAATGACAGAAGTAACTCTCTGTTGGCAAATAAATCTGTGTTGGTTATAGGTTAGTTTACCTATAGATGAGAGTAAGTTAACAAAATAGATTGTTTAATATTATTAAAATCTTAATACTATTTTCACAAAAACATTATTTATCGTAATAAGATGTTTAATTAACGGCAATGATTGTTCTCGTATATTAAATCATTATTTGTCAAGTACTACTGAAATCGTAGTCAAGTAAGCGACTATATTTTACAAGTATTGTTTGCGGTATTTATCATTAATTCCGCTTCTGTTATTATTTTTCTAACATAAATATTAAAATATTTTAATTAAATACCATTATTACATTAAACGAGAACTTTTATTCATTGTGCCTGATAATATTTCATCATTCGCTAGTTAACCATGCATAGTGTGTTTGCTTGGCTAACGTAGTCTGCTATAATGTTCATCAACTGACGAATATTATATTTTCATTTTTATTTTAAAAATTGTTAACGTATAATACTCCCTGCATTTTTCACTTAACATTGCCTTTATTATACACTGGCAATGTATTAATAATTCACTTTATCACTCATAGCACTGTCACACGATAAAAAATTAGTGTTCAGTTGAGGTTAGGTATGACTGTATACTAGCTGTCGCGCACATTTCAAAATGTTTATTCTTCAAGACTGTTGCGGGCTCCGCTCGCATCGGTGGCTGGAAGACAATTAATTCTTTTCATCGAAGCTCTTGCTCTCGTCTGGTAAAATCAGATCATCCTATTGGTGTAGAAGTCTGTACTCTCTACCCCAAATGCCTTAGTTATATTAAAATTCTAATTTTTAGCGTCTATGCTTTGGGTTCGAGACTCAGCTATGACGCGTTCATTCCCATTCGGAAATGACAGGAAATCTTATAATATTCATAAGTTTCTTATTAATCGTCTGATCGTCATTCGAATAGTCGCATTGTTTTGCGGATACTTGTGTCTTTAATTTAAGTCCAAACAAGTAATAAATCCGTCCATTATCAACTCACTTCACTTTATTCAAAATTCATATAGTGGCTCTTAATAAAAAATAAGTTTTTTCCACTATATTTTGATGTTATTATTACCTAATGCTTATAATTAAATGTCTAGAGTCCATAACTCTTATAATTTAATACATAATATTAAAATATTTGTAATTTAAGCAAAATGCATTAATGGCGTATAAGCCATCTATGTCCAAGCATTTATATTTGCTTACATCACCATTATTCCTTATGCTATTACATATCTTTGGTACTAGAATGTTATTTAATACTTTTACATATATTTGCTGATACTTTACTTCAGCAAATGTTATCTTATTCACATATATAGCATTGTCTAAAATACACTATGTTATTATTTCGCCATTCTGTCACTCTCATTTAGATATTTTTTCCACATATTATATGCATTATTGATAAGTAAAGTGTGCACAAATATTATGGTCTGTTTAGTGCACTTACTAACTTTTTGTTAGTTGAAATTCCTTTAAGTTACAGTATGATGGTTGTTTACACCTAGTCCTATGATTACAGTTAATTAGTTTATTATATTATAGTTATTAAATTACTTGTACAATGATTGTGAGGTATTCTCATAGTTGAATTGAACATTCTTCTAACTACTGGTAAACTTTCTTACTCTCTCTTTACAAGTTTTGTTATGGTTTTTTGATTAACTCTCTGGTCACTTGGGATTCTGTCTAATTTGTTTATTGTTATTATTAATAATCTGACTCATATAGTTGTGTTCTTCAGTTCATATGGTATTCATTGTCTTGTACATTTGTTCTTATTTGGTCTCTGTTTGAAACAATTACTGGGAATTACTTTATCTAATTATTGTGTATGATTTTATGTTGTAGGTCCAGTTCAGATGAGGTTATGTGTCATTGAGTTGGCAACAATATGCTTCTTACTTTATTCAGTATTCATCTAAAATACTGTCATGTCATTATGGCATGTTACTACAGTTGTTTATTACTATGTTTTACACACTTTGTACACATTTTACACTAAATGTTTATACAATAATACTTGGTTTTTTATCTAACTATGTTACACATTTTGGTGGGTTGCATCTTGGCTTGTATATATTGGTTTGTTTCTTTTCAACAAATTAGTTTGTTTACTACTTATTGGTTATAACATTTATCTAGATTTTGTCCTGTGTTACTATGACATTCAGGCAGATTCCATATCAAGGATTATATAGCTTTTATTGTTGGTTCTTTTGAGCAATTATTTCTCTTTCCAGTACCATTAAATTGATGGTCTTACTGAGTATGTTTGTGGTTTTACAATCTTGGATTACAATTGGTACACTAATTGTTTGTGTATTTCACTTGATAACCGTTGATTTTTCACTTATTAATTTTTATTCACTTCCCTCAGTCATAAACACTTCACTCATACTGTCTGTGTTGCTTATTTGGGGTTAGTGTTATTACATTATTTATTGTTGCACTTATACAAAGTATTCACTATTATTGTTTGTGATCACTTACTAAGGTTCAACACTTGGTTTTTTATTATATTGGTTTCACTATGTCCTTCCTTGATAGATAGTTTTTAATTACTACTAATCTTATAATCCTTATTCTTATTTTGGTTATTATATTAGTTGTGGTGCTTTCCATATTTTGGGAATGCTGGTGTCTTGTTCTAATTATACTTAATCTTCATTCGTCATGGTACATTTCTTCTCCTTCTTCTTCTTCTCCTGGTTATTCAATTGTTTATTCTTCATTTTAATTGTTTGTCATTTGTAAGGCATTTCTTGGTTCCTTGGCATTTGGTTGGTTTCTTGGTTCTTGGTTTGTAAGGTTGGTTGGTTGGTTGGCATTGGTTGGTTGGTTTCTTGATTTTGGTTGGTTTGGGTAAGGTATTTTTTGGTTGGTTTCTTGGTATTGGTGATAACTCATGTTCATTTAATATAGTTATGATTTTCAATATCTTCACTCATTATTATGATAATCATTATCTTATATTTGTCTTACTATTATTAAAAATTAGTCTATCCTCTCACTATGATAATTGCATTTAATATGTCTCCTCCTTATGATGGTATTAATTCTTGGTATATCCCCTCACTATTTTGATCTATTGGGGCTAGATGCTAACGTATTATATTGATCCATTGTATTCTCTCTTTCTTCTTTCTACTCGATGATATATTTTTATGATTTTCCTTTCTTCTTCGTTGGGTTGCTTTAACATTATTCATTTATAGATACACATTTGATTTTCATACTTCTGTTCCTTCTTCCATGTTTGATGAAATATGTTTATGGTACACTTTTATTTGACGTATTATATTATTTTTATGTAACCGTTATTTTGATATGTTACAATATATATATAGAGTAACGTAATGAAGTTAAGGTCCCATACATGACATAAAAACTTTGTCATTATCAAATAAAACAACATCCAATGTTCGCGATAATTAAGGTCAGGAAGGTAAACCTTCGTATAATAAACAGATCAATAATACTTCCACTACATCCTGGGACACAAACACCAAACTTTTATTGAGAAGCTGGAGACTGACATATTTCAGACATTTGTTCATCATTCGACTACCAGCACCAGTTTATCGGAGCGTGGCCATTACGAGTAACTTTGTCAACATACGGTAAAACTCAATTTATGTTTAAATATTAATTAATAAGATTTTATGATTAAATTGTAATACCTTGTAACCTTATTTTGCATTTTCTGACCTTCCTAATAGTCACAAGAACTCTTCGTACCCTGAGATTAAGAAAAAATAAGAATATAATTAAAATTAAAACATCTAAACCCGAATTTGGTAACTAATCGATTCATTTCAGTGTGATCGATGTGTTGTATCTGTGCCAAGAGAAAACATCTGTTTTGAAAAAATATAAAAATAAAGAATCTTTCCTGAAATTGATGAGTTATTATTATTTGTTGACGATTTAGTGTGTTTTGAAGAATTTATAGCGTATACAGGGAGAAACGAGAGGAATACAAGGCTTAGAACAACTTAACCTATAATAACCGGCTGACTATCAACCACAGCGCTAGCTTGCGTACAGCTGTTGAATTACGAGAGAAGAGAAAAACTATTCACAGATCTTACTCTCCTCTCTCAATGTTGTGTACAGACTAGGCCTGAATAGTAACAAGATAATCATCCAATATACTCAATAATATTGTACTCTACTCTTTCCGAACAGATTTAATTATTACATAATATATTAGAGATAAGAACATATTATATTTCTCATTAATTTTTATTACAAATTAACACTTACAGCAGGTGACTTGCCATCAACAGAACAACATTACATTAACTTACTAATAACTTATATGTTAACAAACAAAGTGGATAAGGATAAATAAGAAAAACATATACGAGAAAAGTAAATTTGTAACAATATATATATATATATGTTTTATTAACATTTGTGCGTCCGTCTTAACAAATTTTATCATCATTGAGGCGTCTATTAGATTTTGACGTCCGTATATCGGACGTCAAAATGTAATCCTTTATAGAAAATGTGTTCTGTGGAATAAAAGTTTATAAGTTCCACAAAAATCCTTTATGAGCACATCGTTAATGAAACATCTTAAGTTTTTTAACTTTCAACTCATTATTTTGGCACCACGAATTTTTAAATTTTTACCTGCGGGTGCCAAATTGACAGACTTTTGAAAATTGATATTCAATATGTAGTTCATGGTTTGTCCACCATGTAGTACTACCATCGCCTGTATACACTCTGCGCGCCTTTTTTTCATTTAGTTTGCAATCATTATGGAATCCGTAGATTTGGCAACACTGTCATAGCATAAACGCACAGGTCAAATGACGAACGCAATCCAAGCCTGATGCAGACTGTGCTAAGTGGGTCAAAGATTATGTCCTTTTTTAACAATTCGCTTAGTTTTTCTGATATTCTCATGTTCACTTATCAGTTCATTTTCCCACTTAACCTCATTTTACTTTCTCCTACCTTTCACACTTTTGATTTTATTCTCTTTATAAACCATTTGATATGTGCTTTACAATAGTTTAAGTTTTGAATCAACAGAGAAAAAGTGTTCGGGGCAAAAACGTTACAAATTTGATTCTTCACAACAGTTTAATTTTTGTGTGAATAAAGAGAAAGTATGTGTGTGTGTGTGTGTGTGTGTGTGTGAATAACACTTATATTAAAAAGTTATATCCTTCTGTCGAAGGGTTAGAGAGAGGTAAAACAAAAGGATACATGGTGTGGGAAAGTGAGTGTGAACGAGCAGCAGGGAAGGAAAGAGAAAGAACGAGTGAGAGGGGTTGGTGACAGGGTAAAGATATTAAAAATTTGATTGTCATTTGCAATTTAATTTCTATTAGAGTGAGACGGGGGAAAGAAAGAGAGAGAGAGAGAGAGAGAGAGAGAGAGAGAGAGAGAGAGAGAGAGAGAGAATGAGAAAGAGAGAGCAGGCAGAGAGATATAGAAAATAGAACGCGTAATACGTGCATTAGCGTTCCTACCGAGACGCCTGAGGAGGGGGAGATGCTTGTGAATGAATATGTGACTATGCTATGTTTACAGTGCGAGAAAATTTTGGCAGGAAATGCGCAAGCAGTGTCCAATAGGTGTTTGCACTAAGACGCAGTTTCTACCGCGAGAGATTGTCCAAGTGTTCACTATGTGCTTGCGCGAGCTATTATCGTAATTTATTCCGACAGATGTATGAAACTCCATTTACACTAGACTGTAAGTTTGGGCAAGTAGTCCTGTCACAACTTTTCCCGCCGAGCACTCTTCAGAGAGGTGTCAGCCATGGCATGACGTTTATTAAAACAGTAAATTAAAAATAAATAACTATTGTATGTATTTGTTTATTTCCCATTTAAATGATTGTCGAATTAGATTTATTACAGTATTGATTTAGTAAAATACAGTATGGTTTTACGTGAAAAAATATATGATTTTCTTTTTGAGAGACAAGGTTGAATTTTCATAATGTTTTTTGTGAATCATCATGTCAAACATGTATAGCTGCTTGGTGACTGAACAAACTAAACAAATGAAATATCTTGGCTTCATAATAGACAGTAATCTCTCACAGAAACGTTTTATTTGTAACCTGAAGAAATAGTTACAAACATTCTTACATAAATTCTATTTGTTACGAGATTTTTGTCCCGAAAGTAACAATTGCTTACTACAATTATCATGTGTAAAAGTTTTCGTATTGGTGACTAACAAAATTGTTTTATGAAGGTATGCAGCAATTGTTGTCAGCTGTGGTACTATCAAGGAGAACTATCTAATAACAGACATCAGCTGTCTTGTGTATACGCACACGAGGCAGTTGAAGGCATAATATGCAATCCTGTTCAAATAAACAAACTCGTATTCTCTCAGCGTGCGATCTTGCATAAGTACTCATAACTAACTGTTACGTGATTATAAACACCAGACAGGTTGATGAACGAAAGAAGCCATGCTTTATATTCTCGTAAAAACGAGTGATATTTTAAAATAATAATGTCCACTTTAGATCATTTATTTACATTTTCTGATAAACCTATACGTAAATTATACGTAACAGTCTAACAAGTATTTACATTACTACTCCTACTTTATTAGATATTTACACAAATACTCTAGAAATATTTCAGTGTTCACGTAAGTTTTATAAGAACAAAAGTAATGTTCTCTTAATTTAGTATTTATCAGTTTAAAATGCTTTAAGCATAGCAAATACAACAGTATTGTATTATTGCTATTAATTTTATGACGTGGCATAAACGTGTGAATACAAACACGCGCACCCGCACGCATACACACATATTAACTCATGAGATTTCGACAATCTGATGATGAAAACTCCAATCGTGGATATTTTATAGATACAACTTTTTTAGACTTTGGTTATTGTGGGAAACATATTGAATAGAATACCGTAACGTTAAACAAAATGTATTTACTTTATTCAGCTGTTAAAATAAGATACTTAAATTCGATTGCGTTTTGTAATGTATTTGTATTTGTATTAAGTATGAACTACAAGTTCTAATTTAAATTAAGATTGAAAGTGCCTTTGATTCACAAGAATTTACTGTCATGTGTTCTTCTCTGATACGCTTTAAATAACGACAACTCACATTTTTAAATGTACAATTCAGGTCAAATCAGGTAGTAATCCAGTCCAGTTCTCGATGTGTCACTATTAAAGAAGGAACATAATTCCTATTACAAATAATGAAGCTTTTTAGACCTGGTATTACTAGATGGTAAGTAAATAATCAAAATGTTTTATACAATTTGTAGGTTCCTTGTAACATTCGCTAACATTTTGTATTTAATTCCTTCAAAAAAAGAACACTCGCGAGGAAGTTTTTAAAACGGTTCGAGTAGTTGTTAATATTGTTCTTTTGAAAAATAAGGGCAATACAGTCTGTGTTATGAATGCCAATTTGTTTACGTTCTCAAAAATATCGGTATGGAGAACCATACATGACTTCCATGTTCTAAGATTTATATTTAAAATCATTTACGAAATGAAATGTTTCCATAGAAACTACTTCTTTCCACTTATTGCTTCAGCCTTAACCACAGTACTGTGGTCACTAACGTATACCACCTCATGTTATCGCACTCGATTTTCACTGATGATGGTAGTCGATGGCAATGCTGAAACGTCTGGTTTTGCAGAAATCTTTGGTCTACGGCCAAACAGAACGGGAAGGAATTTTAACAACAAACTACTTCTTTGTTGCCGATAACGTAATATACAAAATTATCCCCTCCCCATTCAACTATAATTTTCATTTATAGAAAATTACTCCAACCCCGTTCAACTAGCCTCTTCATTTATAGATATTTCATCTACGTTTCTACAGTGGATTATTAAGATCTTCTTATCAGGATACTTTATTATTCAAAATTAAGTACTTTACTCCTGTTACAACAAAAAATGTTTCAGGTAAACTACCCTTTCCCCGTAACCGATCTTCACCAAAATCAAAAGTCCTTGAGTCCTCTATAACTCAGGCACATATGTAAATAATTATTTGATTCTGTTTGCATTTACGGCAGTTATCGTTCGTCATGAAAAAATGTCTCTTGTTACAACATAAAATGTTGGAGGTAAACTACCCCTTTCCTATAACTGATCTTCAACAAAATCAACAGACATTGAGTTATCTACAATTGAGGAAGGTATGCACAAAATTATTTAATTATGTTTAAATGTGCGGCAGTTATCGTTCGCCATAGAAACAATTACTCTTGTTAAAACATAAAATTGTGGCAGGTAAACTACCCCTTTTCCTTAACCGATCTTCACAAAAATCAACATGCCTTCAGTCTTTTACAATTGATGAATGTATGCAAAAAAATATTTGATTCTGTTTGAATGTGCGGCAGTTATCGTTCATCATAGAAAAAATTACATTTGTTAAAACATACAATGTTGCAGGTAAACTACTCCTTTCCCTTACCCGATCTTCACCAAAATCAATAGACATTGAGTTATCTATAGGTCAAGAAGGTGTGCAAAACATTATTTGATTCTGATTGAATTTACGGCAGTTATCGTTCGTCATAGAAAATACCCTTGTTAAAACAAAATGTTGCAGGTAAACTACCCCTTTCCCTTAACCGATCTTCACCAAAAACAATAGGTCTTGAGAACTCTACAATTCAGGGCGGTATGCAAAACATTATTTGATTCTGTTTCAATGTGCAGCAGTTATCGTTGGCCATAGAAACAATTACTTTTGTTATCACATTAAAAGTGGCAGGTAAACTACCCCTTTCCCTTAGTCCTCTACAACTTAGGCACATATGTAAAAAATTATTTGATTCTGTTTGAATTTAAGGGAGTTATCGTTCTTCATGGAAAACGTTCTCTTGTTACAACATAAAATGTTGCAGGTAAACTACCCCTTTCCTATAACTGATCTTCAACAAAATCAACAGACATTGAGTTATCTACAATTGAGGAAGGTATGCACAAAATTATTTAATTATGTTTAAATGTGCGGCAGTTATCGTTCGTCATAGAAACAATTACTCTTGTTAAAACATAAAATTGTGGCAGGTAAACTACCCCTTTTCCTTAACCGATCTTCACAAAAATCAACACGCCTTCAGTCTTTTACAATTGATGAATGTATGCACAAAAATATTTGATTCTGTTTGAATGTGCGGCAGTTATCGTTCATCATAGAAAAAATTACATTTGTTAAAACATACAATGTTGCAGGTAAACTACTCCTTTCCCTTACCCGATCTTCACCAAAATCAATAGACATTGAGTTATCTATAGGTCAAGAAGGTGTGCAAAACATTATTTGATTCTGATTGAATTTACGGCAGTTATCGTTCGTCATAGAAAATACCCTTGTTAAAACAAAACGTTGCAGGTAAACTACCCCTTTCCCTTAACCGATCTTCACCAAAAACAATAGGTCTTGAGAACTCTACAATTCAGGGCGGTATGCAAAACATTATTTGATTCTGTTTGAATTTGCGGCTGTTATCGTTTGCCATAAAAAAAAAATTACCCTTGATTTAAAACAAAATGTTGCCACTAAACTACCCCTTTCCCTTAACCGATCTTCACCAAAACCAATAGGTATTGAGTACTCTACAAATAGGGGCTGTATGCAAAAAATTATTTGATTCTGTTTGAATTTGCGGCTGTTCTCGTTTGCCATAGAAAAAAATCAGTATGGAGAACCATACATGACTTCCATGTTCTAAGATTTATATTTAAAATCATATTCGAAATGAAATATTTCCATAGAAACTACTTCTATTTATTGCTGCAGCCTTAACCACAGTACTGTGGTCACTAACGTATACCACCTCATGTTTTCGCACTCGATTTTCACTGATGACAGCAGTCGATGGCACTGCCGAAACGTCTGGTTTTCCTGAAAACATTGGACTACGGCTAAGCAGCCCGGGAAGGAGTGTTAACAAAAACTACTTCTTTGTTGCCGATAACGTAGTACACATAAAAAATTCTCCCCTCCCTCTTCAACTATAATTTTCATTAATAGAAAATTACCCCCACCCCGTTCAACTATCCTTTCATTTATAGATATTTCATCTACGTTTCTACAGTGGATTATTATGATCTTATTATCAGGATACTTTGTTTATCAACATTAAGTACTTTACTCTTGTTAAAACATAAAACGTTGCAGGTAAACTACCCCTTTCTCTTAACCGATCTTCACCAAAATCAATAGGCCTTCAGTCCTCTACAATTCAGGGATGCATGCAAAAAAATATTTGATTCTGTTTGAATGTGCGTCAGTTATCGTTCGTCATGAAAACATTTCTCTTGTTACAACATAAAATGTTGGAGGTAAACTACCCCTTTCCCTTAACCTATCTTCACCAAAATCGACAGGCGTAGAGTTCTCTACAATTCAAGCATTCATGCAAAACATTATTTGATTCTGTTTTAATGTGCGGCAGTTATCGTTCGTCATATAAACAATTACTCTTGTTAAAAGTTGAAAAGTGGCCAGTAAACTACCCCTTTCCCTTACCCGATCTTCACCAAAAACAATAGGTCTTGAGTACTCTAAAAGGCCTTCACGTCTTTACAATTCAGGACAGCATGCGAAAAAGTACATGATTCTCTTTGAATTTACGGCAGTTATCGTTCGTCATAAAACAAATTACCCTTGTTAAAACATAGAACTTTGCTAGTAAACTACCCCTTCCCCTAACCAATCTTCAACAAAATCAACAGACCTTGAACAATCTATAATTCAGAAAGGTATGCAAAAAAGTAGTTGATTCTGTTAGAATTTACGGCAGTTATTGTTCGTCATAGAAAAAATTACCCTTGTTAAAACATAAAATGTTGCCAGTAAACTACCACTTTCCCCGAACCGATCTTCACCAACACCAACAGGTCTTAAGAACTCTACTATTCAGGACTGTATGCAAAACATTATATGATTCTGTTTGAATTTGCGGCTGTTATCGTTTGACATAAGAAAAAATTACACTTGATAAAAAAAAAGTTGCAGGTAAACTACCCCTTGCCCTTAACCGATCGTCACCAATCACAACAGGTCTTGAGTACTCTACAATTCAGGGCCGCATGCAAAATATTATTTGATTCTGTTTGAATTTGCGGCTCTTATCGTTTGCCATAGAAAATACCCTTGTTAAAACATAAAATGTTGCTGGTAAACTACCACTTTCCCTTAACCGATATTCACCAAAAACAATAGATCTTGAGAACTCTACAATTCAGGGCTGTATGCAAAACATTATTTGATTCTCTTTGAATTTACGGCAGTTATCGTTTGCCATAGAAAAAAATTACCCTTGATAAAAAAAACGTCGCATGTAAACTACCCCTTCCCCTTAACCGATCTTCACCAAAAACAATAGGTCTTGAGTACTCTAAAAATCAGGACTGTATGCAAATAATTATTTGATTCTGTTTGAATTTGCGGCTGTTATCGTTTGCCATAGAAGAAAATCTAAGACAGATAGACAGACAGACACACACACACAGACACTTTTCGAAAAATGACTTTTTTCATGTTTTGAGTGTAGTACAATCAGAATCTGCAATAATCTCGAACACGATTTTTTTTGCCATCACCATACTTCCATTTCCTTAAGGAACATGGAAGAAAAAATCTACAGACACACAGACACTTTTCGAAAAATGACTTTTTTCATGTTTTAGTGTAGTACAATCAGAATCTGCAATAATCTCGAACACGTTTTCTTTTGCCATCTCCATACTTCCATTTCCTTAAGGAACATGGAAGTAAAATCAATACTGTGCAGTCACTAGATGTGGCTGTAGTACTCGTTTGTGCAGAAGCATGACAATCAGAAGCCTTTCATGTAATAACTTGTATTTAATTATGCAGCACTTTCCGACACTATATCTGTGCACCAATCAGATTAGACCTTTAGTAAGATTAGATGACCGTATTGAGTGCACTTTGACGCTGTGTATTCACAATTAGTATTCATGAAACGCAGCTTGAAAGTGAATCGGCCTATCGTGTCGTCGTCATTTTGCTGTCGGTATAGTCGTTGTTTATTAATGTACAGAAACATGACAAAAACGAACTACACATATAAATTAATAACCACAGATGACGACTCCCATCCTTTTGATCGAGGGTGTATTAGATTTTTAACTGTTTACACATACACCACGATCTTTTTTACATACAGATTTGGCAATGAAAGTACTGCAATTGATAATTATGTCTTTTTTTGGGATTAGATTGTAATTTTGTGTAGACCTAATTACGTAGCTGTTCCCTCTAATAATATATGTCCAAAATGTTTTATTACAAAATATGTAGCATGCACAGAATTAGCACCAAATAAATACCAGAACTGTTAGCTTATTATAACTTTATATTTTGTAACAATTTGTTACTGTGCTTGTTATATCCCAACATTAAAAGTTATAAATACATTTTTAAAACATTCCGTTTTTACACTGAGCATTTTATTACGACTTGCACTTTTTGTGTAGAGTGTGATAAGTGTACTGAAAACGTATATTAAAGAAACCGTAAATCAGCATTTGACAGTATTGACACTACTGAAGTATATATCTGAACAGTGTATGAAGCCAACCTCAGTTTTTAATATATTTTATTACAAATTTTATGTACGTTTGGACATCCAAATATTCTTGTACCCGAATGACTCTCGATCCCAATTTATTATGATACTGATGCTCTACTTTGATGCAGATCGCTATCAAGACATTTGTATGTGCATAACTTATTTTTTCAATTATGATTATAACTTATGATTTTTTAATTGAAAAAGGTTTTACTCTGTTGTTTTCTTATTATTACCTGTAACACCACTCTTAGGCTTTAAAATTCTAACTTGAATGTGCCCATAAGATTTTTAAATTTCAAAAGATTAACGCTACTGATTAACCAAATTATCGTAATTATTAACATTTTATAATTCTCAAATAGATAAAAAATGCTGACTTATGCAATCAGTTTAACGTTTAATTAGCTACCTTTATTTTGAACTTTTGAATACTTCATTTTATTACAATTTTGAATTTAAAAATTTTTCGTTTATAATTATTTTTAATCACAAAGTTTATCATTGATTCCTTTCTCAAAATAAATATTTTGGTTTAAAATTGATATAATTATGTACTCTGCTTGTAATGATCTATATTGAAATGTTCTCTCTACACTTAATTTAGCTTTCTAATAATTCATCAAATCAAGGACAACATTTCAGTAACTATTTTTTATTAATACGGTATATTAATAAGAACCATATTGGATATCTTCACTAAACTCATTTACCACTCCATAAATTAGAGGAAAAGCAAATAAATGAAAACGGCAAAAGTACTACTCATCATCATCATCATCATCAGCAAGGGTTATACAAAAGTGGTTTGTTCCGGGCCTAAGCAGATAGACTAGAACTGGTCATTCTAATGCTTCTTGGGACGCCCCATACCTCTCCATCGATTTCGGCTTATAGTTGAATAGGTGTTTGAGAATGCTTCAGTCATCGTTTTGGTTAAAAGTTCCAAACATTTTAGCCTATAATGGGCAGTCCTATCAAATATTCACATAACATTCAGTTTCTTCCGTACATCGAGTTTTCTTTTGGTATCAGTATTTGTGAAGAGTATATCATATTACGCTTCCGAGACCTCGTGAAAACGACTGCTCTGCGATTTCGTCCTTAGTAGTCGGAATTCTCAAACCCATAGACAAAGAAGAACTTGAAGTGTGTTTCTTTACTCGTTGATTAAAAAAATGGGTTAGGTACTCATTGTACCGGGTTAACTAGGCACTGGTCCTCATATTCTTAGTGTTGGATGAAGTAATGCTAGCTTTCAAAGAAGCCTTCACCTCTCTCCAGCCAAGACGGTTCTGCGGGGTGAAGTGCCATATGTTATAAGAGGTTACCCTTTTGATGCTGAACAGTATAGATTTAGACTGGAAGTCGATAAATATTCTTTGGAGATCAGTAGTAGCCAACAGTACCAAGTTGAGGCGTAAGGGAAATGATTCTGGACTGTCTTATCTTTGGAATATTACAGGCGCAAATTAAGTTGGATTTAATGGGTTGTACTATTAAGTACAGGGAAATTTGGTCTCTTTAGTATGATAAAATAGTCAGTTTATGGGAGACAACCTACAGAAATTGGACTGGACATTAAGCCCAAAGGTGGCAACCCCACTATCGCATTGCCGTGCGATATGCAAGTAACATATTCAGGAGACATATTAGTTATCAAACGGTCGCAAGCAAGATGTAACCGGAGGGAAAACGTCAAAAGTATCTTCCAAAAAATTTTAATTTTGCGTATTTATTAAGTAAGGAAATTAGAATAAATTTGTAATGGAATGCTCTAACAGAAAACCTATATTTCACTCACATTGTTTATAACTTTTCTCTCATTGTGTTCGCAAACCGTAATTCGTATTTAAAAAAATCTCAATTAGCCTATAATGACATTGCACATTTAGTTGCCATGGAAATTTGTAGACAAAGATATGATGAAAGAAAATGTGTATTTTAATGTGTCTAAAAAACACTGTTGTTTCTATGACATTTTTAAATATTTGTTTTCCTATAAATAATAGTTTTATATAATTGAAAGTAAATTAACAAAACAGAAAGAAAAATTCAAGACAATACAAAATTATGGGCGTGACGAGATGTAAAACGAGCAGGCAAAAGGCTAAAACAAATGTTGAAGGTAGAAGAGAAATAAAGCAAAGATAAATAAGGAAGACCGATTCGAAGATACAAACATAGATGGGGGAAGGTAATATATTATTTACTATCAGGGAATAACACATGAAACTGCATCAAACACAATAAAACTAACAATTTTTTTTAATTATAAGTGAGGTCTTGTATTAGGCAACAATAAAAGCGAAAGAGCAGATTCTTCAGTACAAAACGTGTTACCCCAGAGAGTCCTCTTTAGTTAGGAAATTTTAGACTAGTTATACTTTTTGTGGTTCAAATCCTCTAATCGACACCATATCTAGAAAATTCATGTCCCCATTTGTTTAACACAATCCGCTACGTAAAGCTATTCAGTAATATGTTTTTTGAATTCAACGTTAATTACTACATTTTAATTTATAGTCACTATTAATGAAACTTTGATTTACTTTCACAAATTTACAAAATATTGTTAATGCCTTTATTTCAACAGCTATTTGTGAGCGGTTTGACAGTTGCAGTTTGATACATGCAGCAGGCTCAGATATTTGCCTGTGTTGAGTGAAAAACTAATAAACTAGCTTTGGAGAGGGAATTGATCCCTTGACATTGCCCGTAGATATGCCACTGCCTAATTTTATTTTAAGAAGTACCGAGGATTCCCATGCCGTACCCCCTTTCACACCAATGTTCATGTGTGTTAGTCTCGTCTATACAACGATTCTATAGATAATAATGCTTTATTTATAAAATTTAAAATGCTCAAGAACTGGTGTAGCTATCATGGAAAATAAAAGCGTAAGTAATGCAGTATTAAGTTAGCAGCGGGAGTTCAGTAGTTATGGAACTACGCCCTCTCAACTCTTTAACATGAATACATACAGAGCAAGTAAACGACTCATTTTCGGAGTTTGATGACACACATTAAGAAGAATTTTATGCAATACTGGAAAGAGACAGTAAAAAAACTGTTAACGCAAAGAGTAACTATACTTACAGACTTAGGCCTAAATAAAAAAAAAATAAAAGAACGGCTAGAGAATCAAAATTATGGAAAACTGGATTAAGGTCACGAAATGAATAGGTGAACAATAAATTTACTTCCGTTCTGATAACAATCTTTATTACTTGTAAGCCAGAAGTCTAAACCTGGAAAGGCGTACAGCAAAAGAAAGTCAACAAACATGATGGTGTTTAAAAATAGACATGTCATATAAGCAAAATGCGGATATAAGAGTGAAGAGGAAAATTGTTGGTCGGCAATGAACCTATGAGGCATGCAGATAGCGCCTCGCTAAAAGTAAAAATTATATTATAAGAAGAAACTTCTAGAGTAACCACAAACCTGTAATTTCAGTAAAAATAGTGTAAAAATGGATAAATAAAGATACGTTTAACACATACAAACAGCAAACGGGACTACACAATTAAGAGACAAGTATCCTCAAATAAGCAAAGCCAGAATACAGCAACGTAGGTACGACACGAATAAATATGTAAATAAAATCTAGAAAGATTAAAAACAAATAGAAACAAGTATCAATTATAATGTCTTCAAATTTAAAACAGTACAAGAAAATTTGTAACAAATTAAAGAACATACGATGCCAATATAAATGAACGACGGAGAAGCTACTGCATAAAAGCCTATTCAAAGATAAATGTAGCCTATAGAGAGAGAATACAGGCAACTTTGCGTTTGACCTGGAAGTCAACATTACCATGCAATATTAATAACTACGTTAAAAAAAAATAAAACAAATGAAAGCTGCTGAGAAAGACTGCATAGTAATAGCAATGATTATGTCTTGGTGAAATGGAAATCTAAGTGGTGTTAACAATTTTGATACAAACAGTGAAATTCTGAAAGAGGCTACATGATTGAAGAAGTTCAGTATATGTCCCAATACATAAAAGTACTTAAAGATCACTGTGACAGAATAATCTTATTTTTCACCTACTATTAAAGTTTAGTTACAAGAATTCTATAACAATTAAAGTTTACCTACTACCCCAAATACAACGTAAGCAAGCAAACGTTTTGCCATATTATTGAATACTAGCAAGTTTTAAAAAAAATGTAGGTAATCACACATTATTTTTCAAAATACGATAAAACTTAGATTATTTTAGAGGCTAGAAAATGTGGATAATTCTAGCCGACATTAGGACACCGTAACACATAATCACTTTACGTAAACATGGAAGGGTTACAAGAAATCAGTATCACTATCATCACAACAGGAAATGTAAATCAGGGTTAACTCCCTGCTCACGGAATTTCTCATCGTAAAGAAGGGGTATGACAAGGATGCATTCTCAATCTTATAAGATTTAATTTCTAAGGGTTTAAATAGACAGGAGCCACGGATGAATGGGAAGGAGGTATCGCAATGTTAAGTAAGAAGGTTTGCAATCTATAATATCATGATGACATAGTACTTCCAGATGCAAGTAAAGAATTTCGTTTATCCGCAGAATGAAAATGCCAACAACGATGCAACGTTACAAAATAAAGAAATATAAGACAAAGTAACGACTGAAGACAGATCAGATAACAAACAGCTAATCTACTTCGGACATATACAGTGAGTGGGCAGAGATTCCAAAAACACATGTTAAAGTGGAAACACAAGGGAAGAAGGAACCAGGCTTGCCAAGAAGTAGCTGGAGAGGTAGTATAGACTCGAAACTGAAAGGGGCCTTGAGGACCACCGCGATAGGGGATTGATCACTGGACACCACACAATAATGTAGTCTAATACGTATTTTATTTGTGTGTGCGTGTCTTAGGTGTGAGGGGGAGAAGGGAACGTTAAAAAACTGCTTTATGTTATGAATGCTTAGGCATACAAATTGTTATTGTTATTACTATTGTTGTTATGTTTTTACTATATAATATTCATATTATTTTAATATTATTTTCTAAAGGAGTACGAACACATCAGCCTACCAACACGTTTGGTGGAAACGTAAAAACAGACAGATGTACATATAAATAAGAGG
This sequence comes from Magicicada septendecula, assembly GCA_034769895.1. Lineage (NCBI taxonomy): Eukaryota > Metazoa > Arthropoda > Insecta > Hemiptera > Cicadidae > Magicicada > Magicicada septendecula. The sequence goes on from CM068368.1 coordinate 454,314,400, forward strand.
TTGCATTAGTTCAGACGTAGATCTATTTATATGTGTCAGCCAAAACAGTAGTACGTTTTGTAAACATACGCTGCTGAGCTAGTAAACATTAAGAATGTTATTTGACCTTGAATACTCTGTTGGCGGGAATCTGATGAATGACAAATCTCTGTGCTGGTGACCTGTGGTGTTATGCTGAATAGACACAACACATTATCACGCTACACAGCAGTGGCTGACATGTATTAACCATTTATGAGTTTGCGATACAACAGCTCAGACTAAACTGTGCACAATGTTTGTAGAAAAGACTGACGTGTGTGATGTAGACGCCAGTTTGCAAAATTCATCTTTCATTCCCGCCAGAAATTTAATCACGTTTCTTGTTTATTTTTTCTCATCAAAATAAACATTACTGTGCGTTTACCATGTTCCAGTGTCCTTCATAGTTCATAAACACTTAAGAAATTTTATTGTTTCTTACAGAGGCACCCTTAGGGGTGTCCGGCAGGTGTAAATGCATATAAGCTCCTTGGCTCATCTTTAACAAAAATGAGGACAAAAATAAAACTAATAAGAGAGAGAGAGAGAGAGAGAGAGAGAGAGAGAGAGAGAGAGAGAGAGAGAGAGAGAGAGAGAGAGAGAGAGATGGCAAGGGGGGAGAGTAAGAAAATGAGAGAGGTACACAGACAGAGGTTAGCTGTATACATTTTTCACCATACTTCATTTAGAAGTCGCATGACATAATTTGCATAGACCATCAATTAAACGAGCGGCCAGCACGTCGCACTCTACATATAATGCGACACCAGTGGCATAGCTAGGCTTTTTGGCGCCCGGAGCAAGAAGATCGTCGGCCGTGTCGCCTTCACAATTAAAAGGGGACAAAAGAACAAAAATGAAGGCCCATTCACTGAACAAAGTACATGATAAATGCAAATATGTAGATTTTTTTTATGAAAACCCGTCCAGCAAACGTCTTAAGAATATTTGTTAAGTCAAAATTAAGAAATTACATATTATAATATTACCGGTATTCAGTTTCTAACATTTATTATTTAGACTATAAAAAATGTAGTAATATAACAAATTTATAACATAAAAATGTTCTAACGAACATACAAATTCCTTATAGGTATAAACCGCATCTTCAAAACAATACCCTAAAGCAACATAAAGTTTAACAAAGAACTACATTAAAAGTAATAAAATAAATCACTTACCATTACAGGTTTATGGTTCTGTCTTCTATCAATAAAGACTTAATATTTATTTGTAATATTTAAGAAATATTTAAAACGAGACATTTTAAAATGTAACTTTCCAGGTCTTAATTGCTGCAAAGTCGGTTATTAAATCAGTATAACCTAAAGACGGAGCAATGTCGTTTTCAACTAAGAGTATCCGTAGATTTGATACCCTGTCTTGAGATATTGTTAATCGTAGGTACGATTTAATCAATTTAAGTTTACTAAAAGATCTTTCACAAGAAGGCACAGTCACTGGTAAAGTAAGAAATTTTTTAAATCCATCGCTAGTGTTTTGTAGGCTTCTAATCCCATTGAAGAAATGTACTGTAGCAGTCCCTGAGTGTAAAGTCCATTTTTTCTCCTTTAACCTTTGCCCTTTTTAATAAAAGTATGACGTCTTTTAAGTCACTGAACAATTCTTCACTCTTTAGGTCATGTGGATACAGTTTTGCAAGCACTGTGCACTTAATATTGATTTGGGAAAGTTGTTCCTTAACATGTATATCACCATCATTTACGTACGCCTCAAATTTATAGAGGAACCCACAGCGTTTTTCTAACTCTTTTTAATGTAGAGAAACGGCTTGAAATTTTAACTGACAGTTTGTCCAAAATTTCTATTAAAGAACGTAGCATTTCTTGCCGAACGGTTAAGGCAGAATTGTCTGGATACTCCCCTGGCATCGTGTGCTTCCTTCTTATTCTTTTTGTGATACTGACATCCCATTCATTACATACCTGCTCGGCCTTAGAAATGACATTGTCACACAGCTCATTCCTCCAAACGTTTAAATTGTCCGTTAGCTTCTCCAGACGTTTTAATGCTTGACTAAAGCTTATTTCTTTGGTCTGCAAGATTTTCTGGATTTTGTCTATAGAAGAAAGAATATATGTCCAGAAAAAGAGCAAGGTACAACATTAAAGTTTTCTATCGCATTAATTATTATTACTGCATTTTCCCTCGTATCAATTGTTTCAGTCGGTGTATTCCTTTCTCCAGTGCAGCGATCATTTCATCCAGCTGAGTGGATATTGCTTTCACCACATCTGCTTCTGAACTCCACCTGGTATCACAATGTCTTTTAAGAATATATACGAAGTCTTTAAGAACACTCAATTTATAAGTGGAACAGGAAAAGAAGGTGAATAGACGTTCTACTGTCCCAAACATTGTCACTGCCTGAACATTTACATGAGCTGCTGAACTCGAACCAAGTTAAGTGAACGGTTGTCACAAGGAACAAACATAGTTAGTGGATTCAAATCTAATATTTTCTTTTGAACTCCTGAATGGATACTAGCAATTGTTGTTTGATTGCCATATGACAGATCTCTGCAATCGCTAAGATTCAATCCATCACTCTTAAGTTTTCTTGTAATAGATTGTGTGATCCCCTCTGCTGTTTTCACTTTTAAAGAAATAAAATCTATGAAGTATTAGTATGATGTCATACACGTGAAGTATTATAGATATACCCATAAGACACACAAAGCAAAAACAAACCGCACATTCAAGATACTCATCGATGATCAACACGTTCGCTGCGTCGAACCGGGAAAAGTTGTACATACCTAGCCCACGTAACTTTTTTTTGCAAATAATATATTCGTCTGTATACGAACAGCAATTAACATTATCTATACAAAGCTAATACTGTATGATTATCAGTTCTCCTTTCCAGCATAACAACTCACTACAAAAAACATGTCAGTGAACAGTATAATAAAATAACCTTTTCCTGGTCTTACAAAAAGTGCAGGTATCCGACGACTTCTAGTACCCTCAGCCCAAATCATTTTAATATTGTGTGTATCTCTCTCCCTTTCCCTGCCTGTGTATCGCATCATCTAGCTATTATCTCTAACACAAATATAACTAATATTATAAAAATTTATGCTATCTCACAACCCTCTGTCTCTCTCCTTCCTTCTATCTTTCTGTCTTTTCTCCCACTTTGTTATATTTCGTAATAATAAAAATAGAACTCTTATTAACAAAAAAATACGTACAGTAGCTTTCTGTGTTTGTCTGTGTATCTGACTCTTTACTCCCATTTAGCTTTCTCTCTCTCTCTCTCTCTCTCTCTCTCTCTCTACACATCCTCTCTCTCTTAATTATGCACTTTTATCATTTTACTGTCTCTCTCTCTCTCTCTCTCTCTCTCTCTCTCTACCCCCTACTCATCCTCTCTCTCATACTCTCTTAATTACGCACTTTTATCATTTTACTATTTCCCTCCCTCTCTCTCTCTCTCCCCCTACTCATCCTCTCTCTCTCTCTCTCTCTCACTCACTATCTATCTATTTACCAATCTCAATCCCAAACAGAACTATAGACTATTAAGAACTACAGAACTACAAACTAAAATTATACAATTTTGTTAACCGCAAAACTGATACAAATAAATGTTTTATAGTATTACTTCAAAATACTATATGTATAATGATGAACACTGACCAGAAATATAACTGATTATACTGTTTATATAACTAGTATAAGTTCATAACGTTTGGCATTACATTTATTATTTCTGACTGCCAAAATGCACAGCAAATTTCTTTAGTAAAAGAAATCGAAGTTACATTATCGCCCGGTGTCAATGCATGTGAGAAAATACTAACATGCCCGTTAATTATGTTATTACAGTATATCCGATGAGAAGTGGTCAATTTTTACATAATTCGAAAGGGCAGTACGCTACGTTGGCATGCTTCGTAAAACACAATAATTATATTACCACGGTTAATAGAATTGGATAGTGAAGTTTAAAAATTGTTGATAAATATTTAGTTAAAATTATGATGTGAAGTTGGCGCGTGAACGAAGGAAAGAATAATTTTCATTCGCCTGGAGTTAGTCACTCTTTCGTACAAACAAATAAGCATCAACGTAAACTGTGGGATACCCGGGGTTGAAATCTGGCAACGTCGCTGGAAGCAAAAACGGCGAAAATTCGAAAAAAGTATACATTTCAGACGCTTAATTGTTGGGAAATTGAAAAGACGCCCTACTGTCGTAATTATGAAAAGATGCCATAATGACAGCGTTTTGTACAAAAAAAATTATTTGCTTATTTTAAGAGTATATTGAAATATAAAATGCAAAACACAAATAACATGTAACGGGGCTAAAATGAGGGTTTTTTTATTTTATTAAATTTGGGTTTTTATTTTATTAAAATAGTTTAAATTCATTTTTCATTTGTGGGGACAGCCACGTGTTAAATAAAGCGTAGTTAGAACAAAGGACTTGTGAGGTGATGCCAATACGTTGGAATGCGTCAACGTGCAATCATGCCATACCATTCTGAGAATTTTGAGACTGTGTGACACATACCCACAAACGCGCAAGCACCAACATCTGTGGAGCGCCTAAACGACGCCAAGAAGCAAAAAACAATATGGCTTGGAGAAGAATTTTGTCCTACACGCGGTCTCAAAACGACGGAAACGAAATTAAGTCCTGCCCACATTTGTGATGTCGACCAGTGAACACTAAATATCGTCGACGTCCAACACAGAAAAATCACATGTGTTGGCTGAACAGTAACTATGACTAAAAGGTACCAGGCATTGGTTTCCGTCTAGTACAACCGAAATCTAGTAGAGGGGACTTAGAGACGCTACTCGCAGTTCCTCACCGACGCTAGCCTGCGCAGGCAGCCGGCCAAACAGGGCCTACTAATAAATTTGCAATATTAAGTAAAAGTGCCGTTTTTGTCAAAATGCGGTAGTGAGCGGTTTTCAGAAGAAAGTGACATCATGAATTGTTTTCGGACATACAGATCAAAATTTTGAGTGATGCACCACGAAGTCGGGGAGACTCCACGTTGCCGGCAGGGGTATATGTATTAATTTTGAATAAAATGGGGCGTATTTATATTTAAAGGGGGTTTTAAAATGGAATGTATGTGTGTGTGAGCAGACTGGGCGGCTTTCATAAATATAATGTGTTTATGTTAATTTGTATTTGTATTTTAATATTATGGTTTTGCTAATAATCAAGGAAATAGTTTTATATCCGTATTAAGTATTTGGAAAGAAATGATTGATTTAAAGAGAGTAATAAAATATTGATGGTTTTATCCTAAATGAGAGTTGCGCAAGTCATTAGTGTAACCTTGAAATCACTCTTGCATTCACAGTTCGTGATGGGATCCTGAACCGGATTTAAGGTAGGTGAAAGTAATTATGATTTTATAATTTGTTAAAGAAAAGTAGTATCACAAACATAATCACAAGAACGTAATGTTACAATAAAATTTCAATATACTCTTCGTTTTCGGGTAGACGCCAAAACGTGTACATTTTGAAAATACGCCAAAATGTTAGAAAAATGTATATATATATATATATATATATATATATTACATTTAATATTTATAAATAAATTTACTTCAAGATATACCGTTTTTTCCTTATTAGGAACATGTTTCGGGTACTATCTTGTACCCATCCTCAGCCTTCCGGTTTTTTTCCTTATTAGGAACATGTTTCGGGTACTATCTTGTACCCGAGGATGGGTACAAGATAGTACCCGAAACATGTTCCTAATAAGGAAAAAAAGGTATATCTTGAAGTAAATTTATTTATAAATATTAAATGTATTATATACATCAAGAAACGGACTGTAGCAGAAAGTGATTGAATATATATATATATATATATATATATATATATATATATATTGTAACGTGACGTTCCTTCCCATTACATAAAGAAAATACATACCCAAATAAACAAAATAATATAGAAATAAGAGTAAACTCATTTTTAGAATAACAAAAGTACAATACTAGTAAAGAATGAAACAATGTACCTTAGGTTAAGGAAAAGTGTTAGATATAAGACTATGTAACTAAAAATGGAATAATTTTTATCAAATGGAATCAGTGAACACATTTATCTAATTGTGGGACAAACAAAACCACATCAGTGAAACGTTAACTAGTAATAACACAAGAAACTAAGTGTTTTTCCTTTCTCCTTTAATATCGCCAGTAAAATGCAAATATAAAGCATGTGAGAGACTAGTGTTATAATGGGAATTTATATTCCAAGTCCCCAAAACCTATAGGCCAATAACTATTGTAACGTCTCGCGAGTAAACCTTCGACGAGTCTTAAAATACTTTTAGCGATCGTCACTAGAATTAGTGTAGTATTGCTGCAGGTTTATAGTTAATTCAGCCCCTCATTATGAGCGTCATTTTTTAACGTCTCGCGGGTAAAGTCTCTAAGAATCTACACAATACTTTTCTAAATGAAATCTAAGATTCAACGGCTCTTCGAAAATCTCGCTTTCATGAGAGTCACTGTTAATCCTTTATTGATTGTATTTGTTATTGTCCTGTGTTGGTTAAATTTTATGTTTACCGAAATAAAACTGAAATCGAGTGTGTGTGATTTGGGAGAATTCAATGAAGTTGTTTGACTGTAGTTAGGAGAGAGAGAGAGGACCATGGATATTCTCCCCGGAGTATACAATTACTTAATTTAAATTTTTAGCCGCTCATGAGACCAGCTGATTTTGACGTCTGCATCCCAATTTGAGGTTAAATAAACCAATTGTCGGTAATACTTTTCCGGCTGTTTGTCCTCTTCTTAGTTTCCTGAAACTCTGTAACAACTACCCTCTACAAGAAATAATACACATTTATTATTTATAACAAAGTATTCAAGGTATTTATTTATTAAATACACTGATTTTTATCTACTCCCAATACAAAAAAATTATAATCGATTCTCCCTGTCAACACCACATTGGTTCGATCTTATTTGTAAAACACTGAAATTATAACAAAATATTTTTTTATCCTTGATAGAATATTAAAGCAATAAAGAATTAATTTATATATTTCCCAGGGTTAATGGTAAGTTCTTTGTGTTATGAGACGGTCAGAAATGAATAATAAAATACTACACTTTACAAAGAAAATTAGATTATATTTGTTTTTTTTTCTATAGTATGTAGTTCCGGGTTTATCCGCTAGAGTACAGGTTATGTTCTTTACAACAGACACGAAATCATTGAATAAATACTGAAACTGCACAAAGATTCGTTATGAAAGTTTTTTGGTTAAGAAAATTTATAATAACGTTTATTTCACCTCTTTTCTTGAAGTGTTTACTTGTATGGTGCTGGTTCTAGTGTCGAAGTTATAGCTGTTTTGTAATTTAGTTAAATTTTTCTAAGATATGGTCTCACCAAAAATCTTGAAGTGCCGTCGAACTAGGCCTGACTGGTAGTTGTATAATTTCAAATTTTCATCGAATAAAGGACGTGAATGTTGATACTTGAAGGAGTTCTAACATCAGATGGACACCACTCGTTAATTTTTATTTAATTTCGCACTATTTTCCAAAAGTATTAATTAGTTTTTTCAAATTTTAAATGGCATTACACTTTTTCCAAACGTACCTTTTCCAATCGTTTTAACAATTAACAATTTCTTGTTAGTTGGTTACTGTTAGTAACCAAGAATTTTTATATCATTTTTTATTGGTGCATCTATATACTTTTGAGTATATAGGCTGTTTTTAATTATTATAAATTTATTTCTTATTTATAGAAAAATAATCCTTTTTAACTTTTGTTTATTATCCAATTTAATTTATAAAAGGTTTTTCCTCCTATTTCCTCTTAACTTTATACATAGGTCTTTAATATTTTTATTTCCTTTAATTGTATTTATTTATTATTTGCTTATAGTATCCTTACACTAAACTATTTTTCTCTGCCATTTTACTCATACAGTATTATTTTATTTTAATATTATTTTATATCTAACTATTTTATATTTAACCCTGGGTTATTTTATATTCAAACACAATTATTATATTAAACATAAAATTATACTTAGGTACAAAATCTTTGTGGCCTACACAATACAAATTCTACAAAATTCAAACAAAACATATAATTGGTCAGTAGCAATATAGTCTACTGTTACAATTAATTGTATCTCCATCTACAGCATAAATCTGTGAGATGCTCCTTTTAAAACCACTTACTTACTCACTGTGTACACTATATCTCACTTTGTACCCTTTATATCACTTAATTATAGTTTATAGTGTTTTGTAATACAAAGTAATCTAGAGCTATGTATATTATACCCATTTCTGACCTTTATAGTAGGGTGATTACGTTACCATTTTTGGGTATGGGTTATGTAACGTTACACTATGTACAATGTAAGGGGATGCCATAAGTGAGAACAAAACAATAATGAATGAAATGATATAAAAACAATGTGAACTGAATAAAATATTCTTATTTAATGTTAATTAATAGTATAGTTTTAGTAAGATTTGTGTTTTAGCTAATTGTATGTTCAATCAAACTTAGAGCCATGTAGGCCTGAAAGTACACTAATAGGATAAGATATAACTTGGTTTGTTAATCTATTGTTATATAATATTAAGTTGGTTCTCATAGTTATTAAGGTTATTAATGTAACAACGTAACTGTTAAAGGGTTCTTGTGTGATGGTACAATTCTGGTGCAATAGTAAATTTATAAAAACATGGTACAAAAGACCATAATTATTGTATTCATTTATTTTTAACAATTATTTGGTAATAATTATTTAAATATTTCATAATCCCTGTAAAGTTTTGGTGAGTGGACTATATAACTATTTTATAAAACGCAGATGTGAATTGACAGGATTTCAATCATTTTCATTGCAAAACGACAAACACAGCAAAAAACGTGTGTAACATATAGCGATAAAGTGCCTAGCCCTGATGACGTCAGTGGTAAGGAATGCATATTTCCGTAAACAACTCAAGGCTTGGCTATATGAACAAAAGCCTGGTGACGTCGCTTTTACCCCACCTACGCAATGTGAAACAAAGACTCTGTGTCATTTCATCCAAAAGTGTGAACGTAGCCGGCCGGCAAAAAGTTCACCAAGTGTGAATTTTAACTTTTACGCCACCAAAAGTGGTTAAAATATCAGAAATGTTGGGGCGGTAAGGTGTAATACTTCAAGATGTGACCGGTAGCGAAATCGGCGAACTCGCGGTGTGCGATGTTTTACCGGACAAACAATCGCAGCTAAGTAGCTGTCAAATATAATTTGGTGAGAACGTTCCAATATTCATATTTATTTCAAGTAAATCAACATCATTGTGTAATAATGACCAATTCAAAATTCATTCAATATTACCAATTTTAAACCAATTCAAAATATTTTATTTAAAATTTAAATGAGCTCAAAAATAAAATAAATTGTACCAGAGAATGAGAGAGAGAGAGTGAGTGACTTAAATCTTTTAAGTGCTGGGTTGTGCGAACTATATATGTTTAATGTTTAATAATCACATATCAAATGTTTAATGTTTACTGTTTATTTTGGAGGGTTAAAATGTTCTAAGGGTTTGATGTTTGCTAAACGCCCCATGGCGTAATATGTACGTGTTTGGTACAGATACAGTCAGTTTTTCATATGTACTTAGAGTTTTTGGAAAATAAATTGGGTAATATCATTGGTAAAAAATACAAGTACGAGTGAGTTATTTCAGGTATATTTTGCAATTACTGGTTCGTCTACACGAATACTGGACCGAAAGGTAAGCCTAATATCTATGTTGTTGCACAATCTGGCAACACGGCGCCTGATAATTATTCAACGTTTATTATAAAAGCAGTTAATTTTATGTGACACAAGTTTTGTATTATCACATTTTGCGCCTGAAAGAACAGGGACTGTATTATCACACTTTGTAAATCAGTCAGAAAGGGTAACTGTAATTAGAAATGATTGTAAACTTGTTCATGAAACAAAACCTATAGGCCAATATCAAAACCCATAACTATTGTAAATAAATAGTAAACAAGGAGATAAAATAATGTAAATCCATGCAATATTATATAATAACTACAACTTAGTAGACAATTAAAGAAATTTAGAATAATTGTATATAAGTCAAATGACTAAAAAAGCCTATAAGCAGTCTTTTGTAAAAGGGGTAAATCACTTAATATTGAGGCTAATGATATAATGTCTAGTATCAAATTGTTCAGAATAAAATGAGGAATTTAACTAAGTAGACTAAATTAAGTAAAATTGTATTATAACTAGAGAGTAAATTAGACTTGGAGGTGAAGGGTCACTTTATTTAGAACAAACACAGTCCCATGACTCAAGAGTTCATCCCATGAACCAATCAGAATTTGACAAAAACTAGTCAAATCCATTTGAATGATGAAGAAATGAAAAGAGTTGATTGTTAGACATAAAGACGAGCGGGTCAGCTCTGTACAGAAAAAACTAAAATGTCAAATCATCAGATCTAAGTGAAATAAATAAAAATATATATTGAGAAGAAACCAGCCGAAAAATAAGAAAAAATAATACTAATATGAATTTGAAGATATAATAATTCCTTAAATCAAGAACGCAAAGGAACACGTAAAGTATGATTTGAAAGTGAATATTCCCACATACCTTTTGTAAGCAGAACTATCTAACCTAAAGCACTGTTAACCTGACACCACACTATAATAAACTCACAACACCATTTCAATTACAATACAACGAAGAAAAAGTGATTAACAACTATTATAACTGTGGACACTCAATTTAAGAATCATTTATTTAAGGGAAAGTGACAAAAAACTTAACATAAAATTTGAGGAGTGACATGGCCGCCATTTTCTCAAACTGATCCATGTTCCAATGAAGATGGACTGACGCTATCTTTAAGCTTTGGTCACATAAACGTATAATTAATGTTGTATATCTCCTAACAAAAAAATCAAATATTTATGTGTTAATAACTAAGAATTTATTTGTAAGTATTGTACTTTTTACAAAAATTTCCTTTCTGACTTTTTAGTAACAGTTCAAAGAACATGAATCAATTATATTAATTTTATTTAAATTACATTTTTTTTGCAATCGACCTGAGATTGAGAAGTCGAGCCGGAAATCACAATATCGACCCGAGAGTCGATTAATTGCTCAATTTGCATTAAATGAGATTAATTATCAATTAATTGTGTTTTATTTATAAAAATAAGTAAGTTAGAAGAATTTCAGGTATAGAAGAAGGAACACTTGTGAAGCATAACATCAGCTGGGCGAAACGAAGAAGTAGGTAATTCTTATATTACGAATCGTTTGTCAAATCGAATCAGCTAACGCAAAACATTTCTTCAAATTAAATTCTACTACACGATTGAGATTAAGAGGAGAGTAAGAAATAATTAAATGTGGATGGTTATAAATTTTTAACCCGAACCCTAATTAAAATTAAATAAACAAAAATAAAAATAAAAAAAATTAAAATAAAAATATAAAATAACCCAATAAAGACGAAGATAATTAACGGTAATACACTTGTCTGGTTACAAAGTGGCGCTCAACTAGTGAGGCTGAATTGGGGAATTAATATGCTACAGAAATTAAAACCATTGACCTAATTTTCCAATTTTAGCTGCCAACTGTTTCAAGATCAGAAGGGTAACAACGATGCACAGGAGGGCGACATCGAAGAAACGGGCGGCAGAGGCCGAAAAGGATACTGACATGGAAGACAAAGAGGTGATGCCGGTGGAAGACGTGGGAATGTTATTAACCCCTGCGGAACCTAATAAACCCGCACAGAAGGAGAATCAACCGGAGAAACCCACACCACCAGAGAACATAAGCATGCAAGAAATGATGAAGCTTATGGAACAAATGAGTAAAAATATAGGTGGACAGTTAAATAAATCAATAGAATCATTAAAGGAAGATTTTAAAAAGAAGATAGACGGTACTAATAATAACATGGAATCAATAAAAGAGAAAATAGATAAAACCAGTGACACATTGAATAAACAAACAGTGAAACTAACGAAACTTTAAAACATATGAAAGAAGATAGTGACACAAAGAAGATAGACAGGAACAATGAGATACTAAATAAACAGATGGAGAATAATAATGAAATGGTGAAGTTACAGTTAGAAGAGTATAGAGAAGAAATAATGAATAGAATCACGGAAACCAACGAGAAGATTGAGAGAACAAATGAAAATTAGGTTCAATTCCGGGAAGAGATTATCAATAAAATTCTTGATGTTGAAGGTGAGAGTAAAACAAATATCGGTATGGAGAACCATACATGACTTCCATATTCTAAGATTTATATTTAAAATCATTTTCAGCCAAACAGCCAGGCTGTGTCTTACCTGCCTTTTTATTGCTGTATTAAATGAAAAATATTATATTACATTAAAATGAAAAAATTATAATTTTACTGCCTGGCAACAAAATTATTTTATTTTTAACAATTACCATTGTTTCAAAAATTTTAAATAAATTTTCAAGTACTTTACTCTTGTTAAAACGTAAAAGGTTGCAGGTAAACTACCCCTTCCCCTTAACCGATCTTCACCAAAATCGAAAGTCATTGAGACCTCTACAATTCAGGGACGTATGCAAAAAATTATTTGATTCTGTTTGAATTTGCGGCTGTTATCGTTTGCCATAGAAAATACGCTTGATAAAAAAACGTTGCAGGTAAACTACCCCTTCCCCTTAACCGATCTTCACCAAAAACAATAGGTCTTGAGTACTCTACAAATCAGGGCTGTATGCAAAACATTATTTGATTCTGTTTGAATTTGCGGCTGTTATCGTTTGCCATAGAAAATACCCTTGTTAAAAAAACGTTGCAGGTAAACTACCCCTTTCCCTCAACCGATCTTCACCAAAAACAATAGGTCTTGAGAACTCTACAATTTAGGGCTGTATGCAAATAATCTTTTGATTCTGTTTGAATTTGCGGCTGTTATCGTTTGCCATAGGAAATACCCTTGTTAAAACATAAAACGTTACAGGTAAACTACCCCTTTCCCTTAACCGATCTTCACCAAAAACAATAGGTCTTGAGTACTCTACAAATCAGGGCTGTATGCAAAAAATTATTTGATTCTGTTTGAATTTGCGGCTGTTATCGTTTGCCATAGAAAATACCCTTGTTAAAAAAACGTTGCAGGTAAACTACCCCTTTCCCTCAACCGAACTTCACCAAAAACAATAGGTCTTGAGAACTCTACAATTTAGGGCTGTATGCAAATAATCTTTTGATTCTGTTTGAATTTGCGGCTGTTATCGTTTGCCAAACAAACAAAATTACCCTTGCTAAAAAAAAACCGTTGCAGGTAAACTACCCCTTTCCCTCAACCGATCTTCACCAAAAACAATAGGTCGCGAGTACTCTGCAAATCAGGGCTGCATGCAAAAAATTATTTGATTCTGTTTGAATTTGCGGCAGTTATCGTTTGCCATAGAAAAAAAATCTACAGACAGACACACAGACAGACAGACAGACAGACAGACACACACACAGACACTTTTCGGAAAACGACTTTTTTTCATGTTTTGAGTGTAGTAGAATCAGAATCTGCAATAATCTCGAACACGATTTTTTTTGCCATCACCATACTTCCATTCCTTAAGGAAAAGTAATATGGAAGTAAAATACGTAAAAATGAACTAATAAAAACACGGGAAGAATTGGAGATGATGAAGAATGGTCTGATTAATGTATTTAATCTCTCAATTACCAACCATACAGAAATAATGAATTTTAAAAACTGTAGGAGAAGCTTGATAGAAACTTTAGAAAGGACTCGCAACAAAACAGTGAATAAAAACTTCAGAAAGTCTATACTTAAATGGAATATACCAAAAATAGAAAGGTATAATAAAATGTCAGTGGGATCATCAATAATGAATATACCATTAAAGTATTCATTTAGTAAACTAGATAATAAAGTGATAGAATTAGGCCTTGAAATAAATGAAAATCAGCTAACGCAAAACATTTCTTCAAGTTAAATTCTACTACACGATTGAGATTAAGAGGAGAGTAAGAAATAATTAAATGTGGATGGTTATAAATTTTTAACCCGAACCCTAATTAAAATTAAATAAACAAAAATAAAAATAAAAAAATTAAAATTAAAATATACAATAACTCAATAAAGACGAAGATAATTAACGGTAATACACTTGTCTGGTTACTATATATATATATTACATTTAATATTTATACATAAATTTACCTCAAGATGTTATTTTTACTTCCATATTCCTTAAGGAATGGAAGTATGGTGATGGCAAAAAAAATCGTGTTCGAGATTATTGCAGATTCTGATTCTACTACACTCAAAACATGAAAAAAAGTCGTTTTCCGAAAAGTGTCTGTGTGTGTGTGTGTAGATTTTTTTTCTATGGCAAACGATAACTGCCGCAAATTCAAACAGAATCAAATAATTTTTTGCATGCAGCCCTGATTTGTAGAGTACTCGCGACCTATTGTTTTTGGTGAAGATCGGTTGAGGGAAAGGGGTAGTTTACCTACAACGTTTTTTTAACAAGGGTATTTTCTATGGCAAACGATAACAGCCGCAAATTCAAACAGAATCAAATAATTTTCTGCATACAGCCTGATTTGTAGAGTACTCAAGACCTATTGTTTTTGGTGAAGATCGGTTGAGGGGAAGGGGTAGTTTACCTGCAACGTTTTTTATCAAGCGTATTTTCTATGGCAAACGATAACAGCCGCAAATTCAAACAGAATCAAATAAGTTTTTGCATACGTCCCTGAATTGTAGAGGTCTCAAGGACTTTCGATTTTGGTGAAGATCGGTTAAGGGGAAGGGGTAGTTTACCTGCAACCTTTTACGTTTTAACAAGAGTAAAGTACTTGAAAATTTTATTTAAACTTTTTGAAACAATGGTAATTGTTAAAAATAAAATAATTTTGTTGCCAGGAAATAAAATTATAATTTTTTCATTTTAATGTAAATTATGTTTGAGTTAATATCTTTATATATACAGTGGAACTTGGTTATTACGGCCTCGGCTGTTACGTCAACTCGGGTGTAGCGTTATTTTGTCATAAGTCCGGTCAAACTGATATCTTTAACATTATAAAAATTCCCGGTTTTAACGTCACTAAATATTGTACTACTCTGTTATAGCGTCAAATATTTCTCAGATATTTTACTCTAAATTTCATATAAACGTATATATGAGCGCGCGCGCGCTAGCCCATGGCTACAGACATACATTGTATGCAAGCAATAAGCACTGTAACAGGACTGCCGGCGCCAGCCATTTTACGTGCTCCAACGGATGGCTAGATCGATTTAAGGTCCGACACTCGATTTCCTTTGCAAAAATTTGTGGTGAGGCAAAATGCGTAGATCTGAACGTTACAGGCGATTGGGTGCGTAACACTTGGCCAGAAATTAGACGATCATATAAAGATGAAGACATCTTTAATGGACATGAAGCTGGAATTTTTTATAAATTAACTCCAGATAAGACTTTCAAATTTAAAAATGAAAAGTGCATTGGTGGGAAGCTCTCTAAACAAAGAGTTACAGTTTTTGTTTGTGCGAACATGACGGGAACCGAAAAAAGGAAACTTTTAGTTATCGGGAAAAGTTTGCATCCTAGATGTTTTAAAAACATCAAAAAACTTCCTGTAAGTTACACTGCCAACATAAAAGCGTGGACGACTTCTAGTATTTTTGAAGATGACTTCTGTACGTGTGTATGTCACTGAACTCCTCCATGTATAAAATAATATATCGTTCGTGGCAGGTAAGCATATCTCAGTTATGTAATGTTTACGTTTCCATGTTATTATTATGCCTACAGCAATAAAAAGGCAGGTAACACACACACACACACACACACACACACACACACACACACACACACACACACACACACACACACACACACACACACACACACACACACACACACACACACACACACACACACACACACACACACACACACACACACACACACACACACACACAATTCACGTTATTTCTGGCCTCACTCATGTTTATTTTCTTACATTTGCACGCTTTTTAAATGGAAAGTGCCGAAACCCACACCAACATAACGCGTGCAAGCAGAAAAAATGGACATCAATTTGCTTCCTGTGGATCGCTGGGCAATGTAACTGCACGTGTTTACAGAGGAACGATTCATAGACAGACTTTTCGTCTTTAGGGAATGAACCCTCTGCAAGATGCTGAGGGTCCATGAGTGACTTCGGAGCGCTCCTTCTTTTTCGCGTGTTTGTTCTGTGAAACATACACTGTAGATTCGCAGCTTTAGTCTAAGCAACGCTCAATAGGAAATGTTGAAAATTTTTGTCCACAGTGTACCCTCATTCACACTAAACCTGCTCTGATGTTTTAATTACGGACATCATAATATTAAAACTTTGGAAACTTGAGCACTACTTAATGGAGATCAATCATTAACTTATACAAGCCATTAATTTTATGCATATTTTTTATATATATGTGTACAACGTTATCGGCAACAAAGAAGTAGTTTTTGTTAAAATTCCTTCTCGGGATATTTGGCCGTAGTCCAATGTTTTCTACAAAACCATACGTTTCGGCAATGCCATCGACTTCCATCATCAGTGAATATCGAGTGCGATAACGTGAGGTGGTATATGTTAGTGACCACAGTACTGTGGTTAAGGCTGAAGCAGTAAGTAGAAAGAAGTAGTTTCTATGGTAATATTTCATTTCGAAAATGATTTTAAAAATAAATCTTAGAATATGGAAGTCATGTATGGTTCTCCATACCGATATTTCTATTTGGAACATGTTTCGGGTACTATCTTGTACCCATCCTCAGCCTTCCGGTTTTTTTGTCTGGTGAAGTACATATGTGTTGTTGGTTGACTATTGTGGCTTGCTGTTGGCTTCTGGTATTTCAAGTTGGTTTTATTGTGTGTGATTGTGGTGTATATATGTGTTAGTTTTTTGTGTATTTTCAATGTTGAGTGCTTTGAATATTGTGTCATGTTTTGTATTGATTTGTATTTGTTCAGGTATTAGTTTGTTTTCTGTTTTATGTTTGTATATTTGTAAATTTTCCCATATGTTCATTATGGTGCCTTTGTGTGGTATATGTTTTATTAGTGTTACATTGGTTATGTCTGGGAATTCATGTCCTGTGTTTATTGCATGTGTGGCTAAATTGGATTTATATATTTCTGGTTTTTTGTATGCATTTAGGTGTTCAAAATAACGTTTTTCAGCTGTTTTTTTGTTTGTCCTATATAACATTTATTGCAATCTTGGCATTCAATTTTGTATATACTGTTAGTTGTTGTATTATCTTTGTTGTGTGAGCTATTTAGATTTTGTAATTTATTTTTATTAGTTTTGTATGCTATTTTTATATCTGTGTTTTTAAATAGTTTTGTTAGTTTTGTCATTTTATTATTTATATATGTGAATGTGGCCCATTTTTTGTTGTTGTTATTATTTATGTGTTGTTCAGTTTGATTAATTCTTAATTGTTCAGTTTTTATTTTGTATTTGATTTTATTTTCTATTTTGATCATAGTATTTTTATTGTATCCATTTTCATAACCAATTTGGTATATTATATTTCTTTCTTTGTCAGTTTCTTGTTTGTTTAGGGGTATTTTGTACATTCTGTTAAATAACGAATAAAATGCTGCCATTTTATGTTGTGGTGGGTGGTCAGAATGGTTAGGTATAATGATATTAGTAGAAGTTGGTTTTCTATATATTGCATATTGTATGTGGTTGTTGTATCTTGTGATGGTTAAATAGTTGATTTTGTTATGTTTTTCTTTTTCTTCTGTGAATTGTATTTTGGGATGTATGTTATTGATTTGTTTCAGTATGTTCTCTGCATTTGTGTTTTTGTTATTTGATACATATAGTCCATCATCTACATATCTTATCCATATGCCATTTGGGTCATATGTTTTTATTATAATAGCAGAAATATTCCTACAACACATAGACACCAAAATACAAAATATCATAAAAACACATGACCCAAATGGCATATGGATAAGATATGTAGATGATGGACTATATGTATCAAATAACAAAAACACAAATACAGAGAACATACTGAAACAAATCAATAACATACATCCCAAAATACAATTCACAGAAGAAAAAGAAAAACATAACAAAATCAACTATTTAGACATAACCATCACAAGATACAACAAACACATACAATATGCAATATATACAAAACCAACTTCCACTAACATCATTATACCTAACCATTCTGACCACCCACCACAACATAAAATGGCAGCATTTTATTCGTTATTTAACAGAATGTACAAAATACCCCTAAACAAACAAGAAACTGACAAAGAAAGAAATATAATATACCAAATTGGTTATGAAAATGGATACAATAAAAATACTATGATCAAAATAGAAAATAATATCAAATACAAAATAAAAACTGAACAATTAAGAATTAATCAAACTGAACAACACATAAATAATAACAACAACAAAAAATGGGCCACATTCACATATATAAATAATAAAATGACAAAACTAACAAAACTATTTAAAAACACAGATATAAAAATAGCATACAAAACTAATAAAAATAAATTACAAAATCTAAATAGCTCACACAACAAAGATAATACAACAACTAACGGTATATACAAAATTGAATGCCAAGATTGCAATAAATGTTATATAGGACAAACAAACAAACAGCTGAAAAACGTTATTTTGAACACCTAAATGCATACAAAAAACCAGAAATATATAAATCCAATTTAGCCACACATGCAATAAACACAGGACATGAATTCCCAGACATAACCAATGTAACACTAATAAAACATATACCACACAAAGGCACCATAATGAACATATGGGAAAATTTACAAATATACAAACATAAAACAGAAAACAAACTAATACCTGAACAAATACAAATCAATACAAAACATGACACAATATTCAAAGCACTCAACATTGAAAATACACAAAAAACTAACACATATACACCACAATCACACACAGTAAAACCAACTTGAAATACCAGAAGCCAACAGCAAGCCACAATAGTCAACCAACAACACATATGTACTTCACCAGACAAAAAAACCGGAAGGCTGAGGATGGGTACAAGATAGTACCCGAAACATGTTCCAAATAGAAAAATAACATCTTGAGGTAAATTTATGTATAAATATTAAATGTATTATATACATCAAGAAACGGACTGTAGCAGAAAGTGATATATATATATATATATATATATATATATATATATATATAAAAAACGGATCTTTACAGCTATCGCCGTTTCTCCGTCCCCAACTTCCATTGTAACCTATCGTAGCATTTAAGTTCTTCTAAATTCCTCGCAACCATTGCTTCCGCTACATCATCTCGCCAACTCCTCCATGGACGTCCTCTTTTCCTCCTCACTGGTGGTATCCATTCCAGTATTTTGCGGGGCCATCTGTCAGTTTCCATTCTCTTCACATGCCCAAACCAAGTCAATTGTCTTCTTTCTATTTCATCTATTATTGTCCTGTCAATATTCAGCTCAGCTCTAATAGTCTCATTTCTAACCCTATCTAATTTTGATCTTCTACAACTCCTCCTGAAGAAGTCCATTTCTGCTACCATCAGTTTTTTCTTATTTACATTTGAAACGTTCCAAACTTCTGCTCCATAAAGGATTACACTTTGCACCATGCTATTATATACATGATTCTTTGTATTTCTTGATATACTTCTTTCCCATAGAAGTGAATTCAGCATTCTTATAACGGTTCGCCCCTTGTTAACACGTTCTTGAATTTCATCTTTGCTGCTTCCCTGCTTGTTGAAAATAACGCCTAAGTATTTACTTTTTTCAACACCTCTTATCCTGTCCACATCCAATTTTAAGTCCTTAACTTCTTCGGTGCCCACTATCAGGTACTCACATTTTGCCATGTTCATCGTCAAACCAGCTGCGTCATATTCTTCTTTTAACTTTCTGACCATATATTCGAGGTCTTTGTCATCCTCCGCTACCACAATCTGGTCATCAGCAAATATAGAGTGAACAGATTGTCATCTCCTACTCTCAGCCCCATGCTTTTACACTTCTTTGTCCATCTTACTAGAGATCTGTCTAAGTATATTTTAAAGAGGGTCTTATGCTTGTCTTATGCCTTTTGTAGTTTCAAATGGGAGAGTGAGTTTGTTTCCCAGTTTAACCCTGGTGATATTTTGTTGATAGTATCTTCTGGTGGCTGCAATCAAATTTGCATTTATGTTCAAATGTTCCATCTCCTTCCATAACTGTGAGATTGGGACGCTATCGTATGCCTTTTCTAAATCTATTAAAGCTATATGCGTTTCTCTATTATGCTGTACTCTCTTTTCAACTGCTATTTTGATTGTAAAGATGTTGTCTACCGTGGATCACCCCGCTCTAAAACCTGATTGTTCTTCGGGCTGCTTGGTCTTGATGTCTTCTTCAATTAAGTTTTTCAAAATCTTTGAATATATTCTCCTGATGGTCGGGATCACAGCAATTCCTCTGTAACTTCTAGGGTCCAACTTTGAACCCTTCTTATGGACTGTTGAGATATACGATGTTCGCCACTCCATTGGCACTTCTTCTCCATTTAGGCATCTTTCGAATAGTTTTCTGAGCATTTCAAACAGCTTGGGGGGGGGGGGGCTCATATCTAATTAATTCAATTCTGGGTTTATTCCTCCCGGACCTGGGGATTTCCTCAATTTTGTACCTTTTATTGCCTCTTGAACTTCTTCAATTATATATATATATATTGTTACTAAACCTTTATCCAAGTTCCGATCTTATCATATACCTTATATACAATTATATCTTAAACTCCACTGTTGTGAGCCAATTTGTTAACCAATTATGTTTTTTTTTTGTTAATAAATGTTTTGTTATTATTTAAATTGATCGTCTTGTGTTTATTTAATATTTATGAAGTGATAAGTGGTCTCTCTTAAGCACCGCAATGTCAGGTTATTTGTGAAGAAATAATATTTTTTAACTGGTGATATTAATCAAATATTAAGAATATCTCAATATTATATAATAATTTAGTACATTCTGAAATAATAACGTTTAACACCAGTTGATTTATTGGGTAATTCTATGGTTATTATTCAGGCCTAGTCTGCATTAAGTGTTGAGAGAGGAGAATAAAATCCTTAAGTAATTTTCTCTTCTCTTGGAATTCAACAGCTGTCCGCGGGCTAGCGCTGTGGTTCACAGTCAGCTGGTTATTGTAGGTTAGTTGTTCCGCTTACTGTACTTCTCACGTTACTCTCTCTATAAATTACAACTCATTCAACATGCACGAAATATTATACAAATAATAAGAAATCGCCAATTTCAAGAATGATTCTTTATTTTATATTTTTTCTTTGAAAACAAATGTTCTTCCTTCACTAAGATACAAAAATCGATCGTACTGGAATGAATTGATTAATTATCGAATTCAGGTTTATATATTACTTTTATTTATTATTGTTTTTCTTAAACACAGGGTATGAAGGTTCTTTTGACTATTAGTAAGGTCAGAAAATGCAAAAATAGGACTACAAGGTATTACAATCTATTACTAAATTCTTATTAATTAATATTTAAAATAAGTAGAGTTTACCGTCCGATGACACAGTTACTTGTAATGGCCATGCCCAGATAACCTCGTGCTTCGAGATGGTTGATCAACGCCAAGATACAGATGTATAAATCCTCGCCAGTCTTCACTCCAGTTTCGAAATAAAGTTTGGTGTCTTGGTCCTGGGATGATGCAGAAATGCCAATCCTTACTCTTCGCCAATGTCCAGTTCTTGTGGTTACGGGTTCCACTGTATTTTGTGTCGGAATATGTTTTCTCTATCGAGTCATGAAAAGTGAGGTTCAAGTACAATTTTAATTTCTTCTTTCATCCTTTAGAATA